>CATIUR010000007.1:6046666-9022500 GCA_949592205.1 Helichrysum umbraculigerum | reverse complement strand
ATTAATCGCATTCATAAAATAGTCGTTACTGATAGTTAAATACACACATATAATGATATACCAAATTGTGGTTGTATACATATAATAGACTTTGAGTTATACTTTAATAATTCCCAAGCAATAACCCTCTATATTTACGTAAATGCAAGGTTTGAATCTTGTACCTTAAATTCCCTTACGTTTATTCTAATGTTGAATACCCTTGCCATACATCGATCAAATATCTTAGCAACTTATCTAGCAATATTTACTAAACCGCAAATCAAATTCATGAGCCAATTTATTTAACGTTAGTTTCATATATAGCATTATTTAATTCTGTACGGTAATTTCACATGTTTCGATAGACAATCTTAACTTTGAACCCTTCGATCTATTCCCAATATATACTAAAAATGCATAAAAGAATATGTATATGTCTGGAAATAATATGACAATATTTCACTTGTAACTTAATAATTGCTTTACGAAGATAGTGATAAGAATATGTTCTATTTTATATTGGGCAAATAGCCCAAAAAGGTAATGTAAATGACATATTTTCTCAATAAATGGAACATGAAGAATTCATTAGCCCGATGGCCCTTTGTTGTTGTTGTTGATGATGAAGCTTAGACGATGATGGTGATGATAATTATTTATTTCTTCATTTATTGCTGAAATGATGCTGTTGATGATGATTTGTTCCATTTTATTGTTATTTTGTTGTTGAAGCTTCAATTGATATATTGGTGATGACGATGATGTTTGACAAGAAAATCAAACATCTGATGAGTGAGAAAGTGAATTTGTGTAATTGTGTAATTAATTAATTTTTTATTTGTTACTTTTTTTACTGATTTATTATAGTTATTGAATAAATATAAATATTTTCATATGTTTAATCCACATATACAAAGACTCGTCAATACTACACTTAATTTTTTTTATACAACTCAGCAACATTTAACGATTTCATGTTAAAAAGTTAACAGAATTCCCTAATTGAGAAATTAGTTATTTATGTTACCTTTTTGGGCTATTTTCCCTTTTATATATTTTATACATTATTTACTAATCAACGTTAGCATTCCTGCAACAAAATGTTCAAGGGCTATAAACGATTTCCAATGAACATTAAACATTGAGTTAAATAATCGTAATTTAATTAGTAACTAATGTTACGGAAAAGAACTTACTATTTTCACATCTACTATCAATGTGTATTTTAATTTTAATGTTAATTTTTCCCCCAAATTCACTTGAAATTATAGTTTCATATACTCTTTTCATTTATTATTCTAAGAATAGTTGATCTACAAATTACATAAACATTTATATTACATATTATTCATGGGTCTTTCATTGATAAAAAGTAAAAATTAACATGCTGATCGTATCCAATATACACAAATAGTTAGGCTTGACTTGAGTGCATATTGAAAATAATTTATAAGGATTTAGATTAAAACCCCCATTAATTAACTATATACGATCACGGTTAGGTTATGGGGAACCGCGGTCACCATTAGCAGTAAATTGAATAGACGACGGTCAGTCATGCGGAGTTTAATTTAATACTTTAATTAGTAAGTTATCATAATAAACATAAACAAAACATAATAATAATAATAATAATAATAATAATAATAATAATAATAATAATAATAATAATAATAATAATAATAATTAATAATAATTAATAATCAATAAGAGCAGTAACAATATGATAAAATTAATATAAACATGAATATATACATGATCGATGAACTTAAAAGATTTAAGAGTTTGGACTGAAGATGGTCTTGATAAGATCAGTGATCTTTTCTTGATGGTCCGCGATTTTGTTGTTATTTATATCTATACGTTCAAAATAAAAAAGTATAGATTCTTCATCTCACTTGACACTTTCTTTCAGTGTCTGTACAATTGTTTCATGGTTTTCTAACATTAACTTCTCCGGCCCTAATCGTTCTTCATTACACTTGTCCCAAACATGTTGGGAAACTCCGTAGAATTCGAGGGGATTTTTTTATGGGACTTGGATGATGGTTGTGGTGATCTTGGTGGGCTTGATGCTCTCTTGTTGTTTTTGGTATTATCGGATGAGGACGCCATTGAGACTTTTGTTTTGTAAGGAAAATTCAAGATTTTGTGTAGTAGGGAATTGAAATAACTTGTAGAAGTTATATATATATATATATATATGAGACGTTGAGGAAGAATACGGTTTCGCGACGATTGAAACTCAACAGACGCTTTTATTAAATTGTAAATAGGCGCCTATATATATGACCAGTTGAGCACGGTTACTTAATGACCACGGTTAGTTTATGATGAACCGTGGTCACTATTGAAGCAGTAAATTGAATAGACAGCGAAAAATGGCGTCAATATATGACCACAGTTACTTATTGACCACGGTTTGTTTTATGGGGAAACGTGGTAACTATAGCAGTAAACTAGCATGTATACTCGTGTATTACACGGTTTGTTTAACGTATAATTTTATTTTATATAAATAAACTACTAATGTCATTTGTATCATGAGAAATATAATATTTCAAATTTTACATAAAGAATTATATAATTGTAGACTTTGTTAGTAATAGCTTTTTAACTAACAAATATATGTTTATATCTTGGCTTTGTGATCTATAAGATAATTTATCAAGTAAAAGTTAAAAGTATTATTTCTTATGTTAACATACATCTCGGCTCTATCTATAATTTGTTCGATCATGATGTTTAAGTTATTTTTTAATTGAGAGCATAATTTTTGATTACTCATAGAAAGGATTAATTGACAAATTGATAAATTAATAATAATAATAATAATAATAATAATAATAATAATAATAATAATAATAATAATAATAATAACAATAATATGATTGTTGTCGCGCTGTCAGCCGACACGGTCATTTTTGCAACGGATAGCAGTACAACGGGGTAATTTTTAAAAATTTATATTTTGAGCTGGGAACCAGAGTTTTACTAAAGCAGTATAGCAGTAGTATGACCTAGGGTCGTTCTAAAGAGCAGATCGTATTGTGAAACGATTTGTTGAGACGAACAGTTCAGTTTAGCGATGGGTTTTAAAATTCTTGAGTGGAGGTTTATACTTAGGTCCTAATTAAAATTTAAACTAAATAAAACAGTAAATAAAAGTAGGTTTAAATCAGTTATGGAGGAGGGTGCTTGTTATGACTTCGTTAGCTTATACGTGAGGTGATGCTATATTAGGGTTTTAATATTTGAAAACGTCTTTTAAGGATTTGTGTCCTGCTTTCACATAGATAACTTGTAGTGTATACACTAGCACCCTACTGACTGGATGAACCGATCAGTATGTCGCTGAGTACTAGGCTATCAAGATTCTGATCAGATCGGACTGCCTTGAAACCCTCCACACCGTCTCTTAATGAGACCAAGTGACCTGTAACACCCGCCAAATTAGGACTAGTAATTAGTGCCTAATCATATGTTAATACATGTAATTAGTTTTGTGCTAGGCTAATTGATGTATCGAATTATATATATATTGTTGAATATATACGAAAATGCTATTTGATTAAATCGTACGCAATTTAAATCGGATGTGTTTCGATTCAATTTAATACGGACGTTGGTGATAAATTTTATTAAATAACGCTTCTATGTCAAAAATATTATTTTAATAATATTTCGTATTCATTCGTATCGTACAAACCGAATTTTTCACAATTTAAAATATTAAAACGTGCAAACTAAATAAACTAACTTACATTTTATAACACAAATATAAATTGATTTGTAAAATATTTAAACAATATATCGTGTGATAAATCGTATTTTAAAACTTATAATTAAAATGTAAATAATTGTTTAACGCTAAACGACGGAGCAAACGAACACCACGCGGAACGCGGGGCGAGAAGACTGAAAAGTGGGGATAAACCCCCACCTCCCATCTTCTCTTTCATTTCATTTTCTTCCTATCTCTCTCTCTCCTATTTTCTCTCTTTTATCCCAAATCACCAAAAAACTCACAAAATCGCAAAATAACATCACGAAACGCAACCGAATCACCAATATTTTTAGAGATTCACGACCACCTCGCGACGATCTACATTTCTACCTTTCCGGATTTTCATTTCGGCAAATTGTAAGTTTCCGACAAAATCCCGAAATCTCTCGATTCTTAGTATTTTTCATTTGTGGTTGTTTTTATAACTAGTATATGTCCCTTACTAAGTATATAACACGATTTCATAGCTTAAAAACGAGTTTAAAACGGAATTTTGGTCGGAAAAACATTAACAGCCGGACTTTCTGGGCTGGTGTTCATCCATGCGACACAAGCCTTGTGTCGCATGTTGTGTCGTATTTTGCCACTTGTGTCGTATAAAACCTCCTGTGTCGTACCAGATAGATAGTGTCGCAAGTCTTGCGACACAACCACTATGTCGCATACACCATACGACACAATCACTATGTCGCTATTGAATCAGCATCTCGCATCTATGCGACACAACCCTTGTGTCGTATAGACATTGTGTCGCATTCCTATGCGACACAACCCTTGTGTCGCATGACAAACTTTTGTGTCGCATATTGTGTCGCAAAACACAGAAAACTCAGATTTTTACTAAGTGTCGAGACCTAAAATTTTAACACCTGATTTTACCCAAATTCGGATCCAGATGCGTTTTTCGTCAAAGCAATATAGTAGAAATAAAAATTTTTCAAGCTGACCTGGCAGCTCGACCCCAGCCAGGGGCTCTGCCCCTTGGACCCCGCCAGGGGCTGCCGCCCCTTGGACCCCGCTACCAGGGGCGCTGCCCCCGGACCCCCGTACTTAGATTCCGTAACGGCTTCTAAAACACAATCGAAACACATTTTTCAAAGTAAAACGCCACGAAATCACAATAATAATAGTTGAGATTATTATTACAAATTCGTCACCAACGGGCCGTACATGTTTTCAAACACTTAACAAATCAACCAAATCGTAGTAATTTGGACATATATATAGTTGTGTAACAACTACAAGGGTGATCTTTTGAGATACCCAATCATGATTATAACCATCGCGTGTCGTGGACACCCTCAGGTTACAAGTCTTTGGACTTCATATTCGGCTAATCAACTTACGTTTGTGTAAACGCATTCAGACTCAGGTGAGTTTCATAGCCCCTCTTTTACTCTTTTACTCAGGGGTGTGATATACTGCTCAACTTTTAACATGTGAACGCAAGTACCAACTTTTCATATACTGTAACACCCCAAAAATTTACTGTTTTGCGGAAGCATACCTGGGTGTTACTAATCAATATACAAAGCACAAGATATACAGCAAACGACCTCTAAATGAGACGTTTTGTAAATTAGTTACATTCCATAGATATAATGTTTGAAAACTTAGTGTTTTCGTATACAAAATGTAGTTTCCCCTAGAGTCCACGCGTATAGCGGGAGATTCTATTACATAACCGTAATATACAAAAGATAATGCTAAGAATCTCCGTTAATGCAGTTGTGTTGAAAACATGCGACTCTAGCTAAAATCCTGGAGTATTCCTACTCCGTCCGGGTACCTGAGAAAACATGCTAAAAAGTGTCAACCAAAAGGTTGGTGAATCTCACAGGTTTGTAAATAATATCGGCTTTGAACACGAGATTTCATTAGTAGTGCCCGTAGGCGTAAAATCAACCATTGCAATCCAGCAATCGTAAAATCAGTATTTGCAGTCCAGCAAATGTAAATAAGTAAGTTTATACCGTTGCCATGAGGCTCATAATCGAAGCTTAACCCGTAAATAATATGTTTGCTCCCGTGACATGCTCGTAAGTGAGCAAGCATCAGTAACGAATAAGTTGTCACCCGTTTATACGTGTAAATCGGTACGTGGCAGCGCTACTGCCCCGGGTGGGGAGGGTCATTTCCCTAATGGATCCATTAACTACTGTTCGCGCTTAAGTCCATAACTAACGATATATGATGGAGAGACTTCTGTTTGTAAGTAAACTCATGCAATTCCGTTTGGTATAGTAAACAGTTTAGTACTTGTGTTCAAATAAAAGCAGTTGCAAGTTTCTCACCCCGTATGTAAAACAGTAAAAAGTGGGGCTGTAAGACTCACCTGAGTCCTTGCAAGTACGTTTATATCAATAAACGAGTAATTAATATCAACCGTAGGTTCTCCGAACCCGTAACCTTCAAATGCCTAAACATATAAAGTTAAGTAAGTAGATGTCTCGCAAGACCATCTAGGCTAGTTGTTTACACAACTCATTATGTCCAAGTGTTTGTTTAGTAATCCGTTTGTAGTTTGAAAACAAATATGGCCCGTTGGTGACGGTAGGTAATAATGATTCAAAGTGTTATCATTTACAACGCAATTTAGTGTAATTGTAATAGAAAGTATGTTCTATGACGTTTGTTAAGTCGTATAACATAAGTATTTGAAGTTGTGTAAGTTCGACACTTAGTAAAATCTGACTTTTCAAGGTTCTGGTTTGTGCGACGTAGCATGCGACGTAGCATGCGACGTAGGGTGGTACGTCGCATGATGCGACCTTCGCAAATCAATGCGACGTAGGTTCGGTTTGCGACGTAAAAGTCTACGTCGCTATGTGCGACGTCCGCAAGTTAATGCGACGTAATAGGCTGCGTCGCTAGTGCGACGTTGGGATTTTTGTGCGACGTAGGCCGCGACGTCGCTAAATGCGACGTTGGCCACAAAATGCGACGTTTTGAGCTACGTCGCAGATAGTCCAGCGTCTCTGCGACGTAGCGGTCTGATCGGAATTTGGTGGCAGGAAAATCGGTCGAAAAGCTTCCGTTTGGTCCAAATCTTTTACCCAACCCATTTTTGGACATATTAAGCATATATAAACCATAAAAACGTAAAAATGAGTAAAAACGGAGAGTTTCGGGTTTTGTCGGGAACTTACAACTTGCCGAAATGAAATTCCGGAAAGATAGGATTGTAGATCGTGTTGTCGTGGTCACTTTTCTCCAAAAGAGTGGTATGTTTCGGCGAGGTTTCGTGGTGTTATTTTGCGATTTTAGTGATGAAATTGGTTTGGTGGTTTGAAAGTAAAAGAAAGAGAGAGAGAGAAAATAGAAGTGGAAATGAAAGAGAAGGTGGGGAAATGGGAGGTTATCCTCCCATTTTCCGGTCCCCGCACCCCGTGCGGTGTTCGTTTCCTCCGTCGTTTAGGCGTTAAATCAAGCGGTTATATTTTTAAAAGATGACGGGAATATTTTAATGAAATTCCTTGAAATTAATTATAAAAGCAATTTGTCGAAGTATTAAAATTCTTAACTCGCGTTTAATACGTATTCGTTAAATTATTTAAATTGTTGTCGTGGTATTATAAATAATGTTTGTTCGCTGTGTATTTTACATAATAAAATACGTTCTCATATTTTAGGTAAGTTTCTGTCACCAACGTCCAAATAACTGTGTCGGACTCCGTCCGGTTAATTCGTACGATTAATCCAAATCGCGTAAGTACACACATATATATATAATTCACCTTATATATATATACAAATAGAGTCTGCAATTAGTCCTATTACATACTAATTACAACTAGTTACAATTAATTAGGCATAATTAATTATTCTAATTTAGCAGGTGTTACATTCTCCCCTTGTTAAAGAAATTTCGTCCCGAAATTAGCTTGAGTGCATGGACGGTGCGTTGTCTGGGAAGAGATGTGGGTATTTCTGTCGCATTTGGTCTTCCCGTTCCCAGGTGAACTCAGGGCCGCGCCTAGAATTCCACCTGACCTTTACTATGGGAATACGACTCTGTTTCAAATGCTTGACCTCACGGTCCATGATTTCCATAGGTTTCTCGACAAAATGGAGTTTATCATCGATTTGAATTTCGTCGAGCGTTATAATCAACGTCTCGTCAGACAGACATTTCTTCAAGTTAGAAATGTGGAATGTGTTGTGTACACTGCTAAGTTCAGCAGGAAGTTGCAGGCGATAGGCCACTGGACCAATCCTTTCAAGGATTTCGAATGGTCCGATGTATCTAGGATTTAGTTTGCCTCGTTTCCCGAATCGAATAACACCTTTCCACGGTGCCACTTTGAGAAGTACCTTGTCTCCTACCTGGAACTCAAGGTGTTTGCGTCTCACGTCAGCATAGCTTTTCTGACGATCACGTGCGGCTTTCAGCCGGTTTTGAATACCAACGATTTTCTCAGTAGTTTCTTGAATGATTTCTGGACCTGTGAGTTGGGATTCTCCTAACTCAGTCCAACATACAGGTGATCGGCACTTACGTCCGTAAAGTGCCTCGAAGGGTGCAGCCTTTATGCTGGTATGGTAACTGTTGTTGTACGAAAACTCACACAACGGTAAGTGATTTTCCCAAGAAGTACCGAAGTCGACTACGCAGGCTCGTAGCATATCCTCCAGTGTTTGGATAGTTCGCTCGCTTTGGCCATCGGTTTGCGGGTGATAAGCAGTACTCATATCCAGACGAGTACCAAGAGATTTCTGTAGCGATTGCCAAAAGTTAGAAGTAAAACGGCTGTCCCTATCCGAGATGATCGAGATAGGTACACCGTGTCGCGAGATGATTTCTTTGACATAGATGCGAGTCAGACGCTCCATCTTGTCGGTTTCCTTGATGGCCAGAAAGTGAGCAGATTTCGTGAGACGGTCCACGATCACCCAAATGGTATCGCAACCACTCGAAGTTTTCGGTAGTTTGGTAATGAAGTCCATGGAAATCTGTTCCCATTTCCATTGAGGAATTTCAGGTTGTTGAAGCAACCCAGAGGGTCTTTGGTGTTCGGTCTTTACTTTGGAACAGGTTAGGCATTTACTGACGTACAAGGCGATGTCAGCTTTCATGTTAGGCCACCAATACAACCCTTTGACGTCATGATACATCTTGTCAGATCCAGGATGTATTGAGTATCGAGATTTGTGAGCTTCAGCCATCACCAAATCTCGCAAGTTTCCGAATTTGGGTAACCACACCCGGTTAGAGAAGTATCGAGTTCCATCGGGTTTGATTTCGAATTGTTTATCCAAACCTCTCAAGGCTTCATTTTTCAAGTTTTCATCGTTGAGTGCTTCAAGTTGAGCGGTAAGGATTTGAGTAGGAAGCTCGTTACGAATTGTCATGGAAAGTGCTCGGACTCGAAGGGGTTTCACTCGTTCTTTTCGGCTTAAGGCATCGGCAACTACGTTAGCCTTGCCCGGATGGTATTTGATCTCGCAGTCATAGTCACTAAGCAACTCAACCCAGCGACGTTGTCTCATGTTTAGATCTTTCTGATCGAATATGTGTTGGAGACTTTTGTGATCGGTAAAGATAGTGCTTTTCGTACCGTAGAGATAATGTCTCCAGATTTTTAATGCGAAGACCACAGCACCTAACTCGAGGTCGTGGGTCGTATAGTTTTTCTCGTGAATTTTTAGTTGTCGTGAGGCATAGGCAATGACTTTTTCCCGTTGCATCAACACACAACCAAGTCCCTGGTGTGAGGCGTCGCAGTAAACTACGAAATCGTCGGTGCCCTCGGGTAAGGACAAGATTGGTGCACTGCAAAGTTTGTTTTTCAATAGCTGGAAGGCTGACTCTTGTTTATCAGTCCAATCGAACTTCTTATCCTTCTGAGTCAGTGTGGTAAGTGGAACAGCTATTCTTGAAAAGTTTTCGATGAATCGGCGATAATAACCAGCAAGACCTAAGAATTGTCTCACTTCGGTTGGAGTGGTCGGTGACTCCCAGTCCTTGATTGCTTCAATCTTGGCGGGATCAACATGAATTCCTTGGCTGTCAATCACGTGCCCGAGGAATTGAACGGTTCGAATCCAGAACTCACACTTAGAGAATTTGGCATATAACTCTTCGTGTTTCAGAAGTCCTAGAATGGTTTTCAGATGTTGAGCATGTTCCTGTTCGTTACGAGAGTAAATCAGGATATCATCGATGAACACAATGACGAATTTGTCAAGATATGGTTTGCACACCCGATTCATAAGGTCCATGAATACGGCCGGTGCGTTGGTTAACCCGAATGGCATCACTTGGAATTCATAATGCCCATAACGAGTTCGGAAAGCTGTCTTTTGGATATCATTGTCACGGACTCGGAGTTGATGATAACCCGACCGTAGATCAATATTCGAGTAAACACTCGATCCCTGGAGTTGGTCAAACAGGTCATCGATTCTAGGAAGTGGGTACCGATTCTTTATGGTTAGCTTATTCAGCTCTCGGTAGTCGATACACATGCGGAAAGACCCATCTTTCTTTTTCACGAATAAGACCGGAGCTCCCCAAGGTGAGGAACTTGGTCGAATGAATCCTCTGTCCAGGAGTTCCTGTAGTTGGTTAGACAACTCCTGCATTTCGGATGGTGCTAAACGGTAAGGGGCTCGTGCCACGGGTGCAGCTCCGGGCACAAGTTCGATTTGAAATTCAACTTGTCTAGGTGGCGGAAGTCCGGGCAAGTCTTCAGGAAAGACTTCCGGAAAATCCCGTACGATCGGAACATCCTCAAGTCGCTTCTCCTCCGACTTCTTCTCCGTTACATGTGCGAGGATGGCTTGATACCCTTTTCGTAGATATTTTCTCGTTTTTAGACAGGAGACAATATTCAGATTCCGTCTGCCGGTCTCCCCTTGTAGGACCAAGGTTCTACCGGAGACAAGAGGTATGCGAACGAGTTTGTCATGACAGATGATTTCAGCTCGGTGCTTGGATAACCAATCCATACCGACAATAATATCGAAGCTGCCGATCTCGACAGGGATTAAATCAATGGAAAACATTTCGTTCGTGAGGTTAAGTGTACAGTTGTGTATGATACTATCAGTCTCAATCAGTTTGCCATTAGCTAATTCAACAATGTATTTAGCATCTAAGGCAGTGGGAGTTATATCAAGTAAATGGCTAAATTTCTCAGAAATGAAGCTTCTATCGGCACCGGTATCAAATAACACAGAAGCAGTAAGGTCGTTGAGAAGGAACGTACCCGTCACGACGTTCGGGTCTTGTCTGGCTTCCCCAGCCTTGATAACGAATGATCTGCCGCGAGCAGGGTTGTTGTTGTTTTTCAGCTTTGGGCAATCTTTCTTGAAATGCCCTGTATTTCCGCACCCAAAGCAGGCCTTTGGTGCATTAGTGTTGGGGGTGGGAATGTTGGTTCGACAATCCTTGGCTAGATGCCCGAACCGCTTGCAGTTGGTGCAAGGGCAAGAACCGTCATGGTGGCGGTTGCATTTGGGACAGTAGGGTCTGCTCCCGCTGTACCCTTTCTTCTCCGAAGTTCCAGATGAATAAGCCTTAATGTACTCAGGCTTTTTGTTGGAGGTTTGGTTGGATGAGTTGGGGTTACCTTCCCACTTGCGTTTGTTGTTTGCAGATGGGGTTGAAGTTGTACCACGGCGGACAGAATTTGCCGTTAGTTCATGGGCCATACGGATGGCGCTCTGAATTGTACCCGGTTTGGAAGAAGTTACCAGATCTTGGAGTCTCTCAGGAAGACCATCAACAAATTTCTCGATCCTCTTGTACTCAGGATCGACCATGGTTGGGCACAGAAGTGCCAGTTGGTGGAAACGGTTGGTGTAGCCGGTGATATCATTACCCAGCATCTTGTGGTTCCAGAATTCCACTTCTAGTTGTTTCAATTCATCCCTGGGGCAATACTCGCCCCTCAACATCTTCTTCAACTCCTCCCACGGGAGTTGGTAAGCAGTAGCAACACTCACAGTCTGGGCATAAGTGTTCCACCAGGTGAGTGCGGTGTCAGTAAAAGTACTAACGGAGAACTTAACCTTATCTCCCTCCGCACAGTTGCAGATAAGAAATACAGACTCAACTTTCTCGATCCAGCGTACTAGACCGATAGCTCCCTCGGTACCTGCAAAGTTTAGAGGTTTGCAGTTCTGGAAGTCCTTGTAAGAACAAGGTTTAGCAGTAGTGGTTTCAGCTGCATCGCTATTTCTCGAGGAATTTGGTGGAGTATTCCGAGCCAAGGCTTCAGTAACAGCCTGGGTTATAAGGGAGGTAATCTGGGCATCGGTGTATGGTCGTGTCTTTGGCGGCATGATTCTTCAATAAAAGAAATGAAGATACATGAGATTTTGTATGAGCTGGTAATTGTCACAGATGTACATGTATAAAAGTAGTAATACATAACATCAACATGGAAAATGACAATTAATGTGAGTCGAGATAACAAAGGATATCTGATAGATAAAGTGAGTTCAAAAGTTACATCCTACAGAGATAATACAAAAGGTGTCGGGAATGGTTACATCCGACTAGTTTATAGAGTAGTGCTAGATAGTCCCTAGATTACGAGGTAGATTACAAGACAAAAACTACACTATTCTTAATGTAGATTAATTTGTTCCATAGCGTGCCAAGGCGGTCCACAGTTTCTGCTAGTCGGTTGGTTCATTCTTAGTTACGGTTCCTGGCTTTCGGATTCGTCTTCCGACTCCAGGTTCAGGTCGTGTGGGTGGTAGCGTGCCTCGAGCATGTCCCTGTATCTTTGAGTCGTGGAGCGGTACCTAGTCTCCTCCGTTGATTTCCTGCCCAAACGTTTGATCCATGTTTTGGTCCTACGGGTTAGGTTGGTGGCCACTTTCTTCCAGTAACGGATCTTATCTTTGATTCGTGTAGGGACAGATCGGTTTGAGATTCTCAATCTTTGTTCATAGTCTATGCACTTACGCTTAAGTGCCCAATTTCGGCCGTCTAGTCCCACAGCCTGATCTCGCACTCTTTCATATTCTTCTATGTCGATGCCAGTCATTCCGAAATTCTGATTTTCGTCTCCCTCCAGCATGATTTCTTCTTCTGGTGCGATGTCCTCATCGAGATACGTGTACTGGATTTGTTCCTCGTGGACTTGGTCACTATCAGACATGTGGTCGTCCATTTGGGAATTCGCGTCCTTGAGTTCTATAGAAATGACAGAGAGAGGATTTTAGTCCTTGGAAGTACGTTGTTTCCGGGTGTTAGATGTAATTTTCGTAAAATCATTAGAGTGCGCCACAAGGTGGTGTGACGGTAATCAAGTCTGTCATGGTCGGTGCAAACCGCTGAGAGAAATTCGTAAGTGTCACCAGGGAAACGTCGGCTATCTCTATAGCGAGTGTGTTTACGTGCGAGGCCTATTCATATATATAATAGCCTAGTAGTATAGTCAGCGAGTGAGGCCTATGTATGTATATACTCGTATATCACATAATAGCCTAGCGTATGTCTAGCACATAACAAGTAAGAGTCTCGGTTCTCTCGTGGTCAGAGTCTACTAACGTATTCCTGTTCGACATAACCATTTCAGACCTCACATCATCTTTCCTTAATTGTACATAGTTGATCAGGCTATGTTAAATTAAAGTCGTATGATGTAATTCCTGAACCAATCATGCCTAATAAGGAAATACTGCCTAATGGTCATAGTCTAGGCCCACTAAATGCAACCTAGTTCACTATAACCTTAGGCTCTGATACCAATCTGTAACACCCCAAAAATTTACTGTTTTGCGGAAGCATACCTGGGTGTTACTAATCAATATACAAAGCACAAGATATACAGCAAACGACCTCTAAATGAGACGTTTTGTAAATTAGTTACATTCCATAGATATAATGTTTGAAAACTTAGTGTTTTCGTATACAAAATGTAGTTTCCCCTAGAGTCCACGCGTATAGCGGGAGATTCTATTACATAACCGTAATATACAAAAGATAATGCTAAGAATCTCCGTTAATGCAGTTGTGTTGAAAACATGCGACTCTAGCTAAAATCCTGGAGTATTCCTACTCCGTCCGGGTACCTGAGAAAACATGCTAAAAAGTGTCAACCAAAAGGTTGGTGAATCTCACAGGTTTGTAAATAATATCGGCTTTGAACACGAGATTTCATTAGTAGTGCCCGTAGGCGTAAAATCAACCATTGCAATCCAGCAATCGTAAAATCAGTATTTGCAGTCCAGCAAATGTAAATAAGTAAGTTTATACCGTTGCCATGAGGCTCATAATCGAAGCTTAACCCGTAAATAATATGTTTGCTCCCGTGACATGCTCGTAAGTGAGCAAGCATCAGTAACGAATAAGTTGTCACCCGTTTATACGTGTAAATCGGTACGTGGCAGCGCTACTGCCCCGGGTGGGGAGGGTCATTTCCCTAATGGATCCATTAACTACTGTTCGCGCTTAAGTCCATAACTAACGATATATGATGGAGAGACTTCTGTTTGTAAGTAAACTCATGCAATTCCGTTTGGTATAGTAAACAGTTTAGTACTTGTGTTCAAATAAAAGCAGTTGCAAGTTTCTCACCCCGTATGTAAAACAGTAAAAAGTGGGGCTGTAAGACTCACCTGAGTCCTTGCAAGTACGTTTATATCAATAAACGAGTAATTAATATCAACCGTAGGTTCTCCGAACCCGTAACCTTCAAATGCCTAAACATATAAAGTTAAGTAAGTAGATGTCTCGCAAGACCATCTAGGCTAGTTGTTTACACAACTCATTATGTCCAAGTGTTTGTTTAGTAATCCGTTTGTAGTTTGAAAACAAATATGGCCCGTTGGTGACGGTAGGTAATAATGATTCAAAGTGTTATCATTTACAACGCAATTTAGTGTAATTGTAATAGAAAGTATGTTCTATGACGTTTGTTAAGTCGTATAACATAAGTATTTGAAGTTGTGTAAGTTCGACACTTAGTAAAATCTGACTTTTCAAGGTTCTGGTTTGTGCGACGTAGCATGCGACGTAGCATGCGACGTAGGGTGGTACGTCGCATGATGCGACCTTCGCAAATCAATGCGACGTAGGTTCGGTTTGCGACGTAAAAGTCTACGTCGCTATGTGCGACGTCCGCAAGTTAATGCGACGTAATAGGCTGCGTCGCTAGTGCGACGTTGGGATTTTTGTGCGACGTAGGCCGCGACGTCGCTAAATGCGACGTTGGCCACAAAATGCGACGTTTTGAGCTACGTCGCAGATAGTCCAGCGTCTCTGCGACGTAGCGGTCTGATCGGAATTTGGTGGCCGGAAAATCGGTCGAAAAGCTTCCGTTTGGTCCAAATCTTTTACCCAACCCATTTTTGGACATATTAAGCATATATAAACCATAAAAACGTAAAAATGAGTAAAAACGGAGAGTTTTGGGTTTTGTCGGGAACTTACAACTTGCCGAAATGAAATTCCGGAAAGATAGGATTGTAGATCGTGTTGTCGTGGTCACTTTTCTCCAAAAGAGTGGTATGTTTCGGCGAGGTTTCGTGGTGTTATTTTGCGATTTTAGTGATGAAATTGGTTTGGTGGTTTGAAAGTAAAAGAAAGAGAGAGAGAGAAAATAGAAGTGGAAATGAAAGAGAAGGTGGGGAAATGGGAGGTTATCCTCCCATTTTCCGGTCCCCGCACCCCGTGCGGTGTTCGTTTCCTCCGTCGTTTAGGCGTTAAATCAAGCGGTTATATTTTTAAAAGATGACGGGAATATTTTAATGAAATTCCTTGAAATTAATTATAAAAGCAATTTGTCGAAGTATTAAAATTCTTAACTCGCGTTTAATACGTATTCGTTAAATTATTTAAATTGTCGTCGTGGTATTATAAATAATGTTTGTTCGCTGTGTATTTTACATAATAAAATACGTTCTCATTATTTAGGTAAGTTTCTGTCACCAACGTCCAAATAACTGTGTCGGACTCCGTCCGGTTAATTCGTACGATTAATCCAAATCGCGTAAGTACACACATATATATATAATTCACCTTATATATATATACAAATAGAGTCTGCAATTAGTCCTATTACATACTAATTACAACTAGTTACAATTAATTAGGCATAATTAATTATTCTAATTTAGCAGGTGTTACATATACTACATGAGTTTTTCGAAACTAATCATTTAAAGTCCTCCGTCAGCATAGTTGTTAATACGTTGTAGCGTGAATATTAGTATATGGTACCATATAGGATTGACCCTCCTCGTCCGGGTTAGCAAGCACTAACCGGGTAAACGGATGTACTAATATTTGGGAAGACGAATGTTGATTAGGCATTCGTGGAGGCACCTTGCCCGGAATTCTCTATAGGGGAACCGGCCCTCGAGTTAAGCTCAACTATGTGCTCATGGCTGTATACACGATGACTATCATTTAATTGCTGGATGCAATTCATTATTTAATTGCTGGATGCAATTCATTATTTAAATCTTGCGGTTCACACTATATTAACTGATTTCAAACCTGTGAGCTCACCAGCTTTTAGCTGACCTTTTAGCATATATCGCAGGTACCAAGCAGTAGGATGTTTCTGCTTCAGGATTTTAGCTCGAGTCAGCATACAGAAGATTGAGATTTTCTTGCATTAGTATATTTTGTACAAGTACTTATGTACTGAAATCTCATTTGATTTAAACTTGAGCTATGTAAAGCTTTAAATGTTGTAAACATTTCTATTATCAATATATTTTGTTAAAACGACGCATATAGAGTCGTTTACAACATTTAAGTTTTGATACAACTTAAAGACCTAAAGGGTAGTAAGCGGTACGTATGACTCAGGTGTCGTTCTTCAAACTACAACGGGCATGGGATCCTAGGAGGATTAATTATCTTTTGTAATTTAGCTAGGATTTTTAAACTTTTGATAGGTTGGTTTGGTTTTCTAATTTAATTACTAAAATTAAAGACTAAATTAAACGTGGGGTTGTACGGAGAATGCAGAGAAATCAAGATAAGGAATATGTTTGCTGTGATTTCGACAATGTTATTAGGTGGATAGTTATGAGGGATAAGGCTACTAGGTGTGATGACTAATCCGGTGAAGTCGTAGAAACTTAATTGGTAATAAAGTATTATGCCCACGGCCTTTACTCGACTTCCACGTATTTGTACTACACCAGCGGTGGTTCCAACGCTATACTGGATACTCGGACGTTTTACAGCTTTTCCGTTATACCAATTAGGTTTCCAGATTACTCACTAGACATTCCTATATTTCTTAATGAGCTACAACTACGATCCTATTATATACCTATCGTAGAGTTGTCCGCAATCAGATACATAAAATGTCATATGGATAGCAATTATAGAGTGTCCAGTACATCAGAAATTCTCCCAAATGCACAGATCAATTCCACCGAAAATCATCCTCTAATCCAGGTCCCCAGTCTCAGACATCCGTAGGACGTCCGTATCGTGGCATGAATCGTTCATTGAACAATAGCATGAATAGGGTTTAACCCGCGGAACCGGTTGGGATAATCTGTCTAGCTGTCAGTTGAATTATTCATCATAAATCATACAATCATCACAACTATTGCATACATGTTAACCTACCTGTATTATGTTTATTATGTTTATGAAAATCTAATTAGCAGGGCAGTGATAATGGTTATATATGTCTAGCATGCAGTTCCTAAGCAACAATCAAACAAGAACATGCAGTAGGACGGGACACTAGCATCACATTGACTGACCTGAGGATTAAATCATGGGTACCCCGGAAGTTGTCCCAAAGATACACAACAAACAAGCATGAACCTAATATATCTCTACTCTTTTGCTTCGTGTCCCTCAGATATGTTTCAATCAAGGGAACAACGACCATGCTGAGTTCATTGATCATCATACACAGAATAGTTGGCAATCCTACTTCTAGCAATTGGCCATGTTCTAGGGAGGAGGATACAAACCACAACATAAGTTGGATAGATAAAACGGGCAGAGGTTCAGCTTATAAATTCACAAACAGTTTAAACTCAAACAGGCAGAGTAACAGCATGACAAATTAAATCATAACTATCCTAACATTGCATACATCACAACAAACATTGATTTGTCTAGCCTAGCATAATTCCAGCATTCATTCCTAAGCATGCATAATAAGATAACATGATAAATAGAATAAATACGAGAGATTGTATTAAACCTGAATAAGAGAGTAATACAGACAAATCTTCACGAATCTGAAGTCTCAGAGTATCTCCGTACAAAAGCTATTAAAAGCTTATACCCTAAACTATAACCTACTAGCTTATTTCTAGAGAGAGAAACAAACTAGAGAGAGGGTATTTTAGAGAGAGAAAGAAAATGAGATGTGAGGTGTGTGAAATAGTGGAAACGGAGTGAGTATTTATAGGAGAAGTAGGTTGGTCATGGTATAAGCCTTTAAGCACAAAGAACAAGCACCAAAGCGTTACACGGGGCGAGCAAGCAACATGGGGGGTCAAATGGCACCTAGATACCGTTTATCAAGGCAAAAATGGAGCAAATGGTACCCCGGGGGGCCGTATATGGCACTTATAGTACCGTATACGGTACCTAGTGTTGGAGGGGGGGGGGGGGGGGTTGGTGCTCCATTTGTCCTCTGCTGACTTCTCTGTTGCTTGGTTCGTCCGTATCTTTTTCGTTTTAAGTCAGTTTTGCTCGATTCTTGCGCCGTTGGTTTTGTTTTTCCGTTACGCTTCTAATGACACTAAGTTTAAAAGTTTTGGAAGTATTTGACTTTTGCATGTTCCGGATGACGATTGGCGAGCTCCAGACTGTATAACTTCTCCATCTTTCATCCTTTTCTTCTGATTCTTTCACATCCGGCCTTGGATTTTCCTATAGAATCATAAAATATGAATTAAGATCTATTTCTATAAGAATATAAGAACGGAAAATTTAAGGTGATTGTTTTGCCTCGGTTTGCGTGCTATTTTGGATGTTTTAACCGATTTTTGTAGCAATGTCTGTATTTAGACTGCCTTGGTGATTTTTGGTAAATAATAATCGTTTTGAAATGTTTTCACCAAAGAAAAGTCTAAAATGTGTGGAAATATGTCCTTAAAAACATGACTTTTTGAGTCACATCAAGTATCCCACACTTAGACGTTGCTTGTCCTCCAGCAATTTCATCAATACTCCCTTTGAAAACATTTTTGAAACTGGTTTAGGGAGAGTTATGATATCCATGTTAGTTACCGTTTCCTCATATGAGTAGATAGTTTTAGAAAACAAAGGAAAAATAAGATGATCCTTTCGGAAAGAAGAGGCGATTCTCATACGCATACTTTTAACTCTCGTGATCTTGGAGTATACATGACTAGGCGATCTCACATAAGGTGGTCACTCAATTCACTCAATTGTGTATCGGGTTTCCTATCATTCTAGTTCAAACGAAATCGCTCATAAAGCCAGTCATGCAGTACTCATCGTCATAAGGTTGATCTAGAATCGGATCTCCACCACTTAGGTGAGAACGGCGCTTATTATCCCAAGACATCTGGGGGTTGTAATGTTTTGTGAGGGTTAAGGGGTATGGATAAGGGAATTTTTCCTGGGTTGTAAGGGTGTTTCTTATCTTAGGCTTTCCAAGAATTATGAAAAACTTATTTGTAGAACGGATGTGATAGCTACTCGTCTTCTATTGGATTTTTCTTTGAATGGTTGATACCTTGAAGCACTTTGAGCTTTATTTTCTTTTCTTTTTTTCTTTTCTTTTTCTGCTTTTTATTTTCTTTTTCTTTGAGTCCTTCAAAAATCCTTTCTTTTATCTTTGATCATTTCGAGTCTTTTCTTCAGGTGCTAATTTTCCCGCACCGTTATCCTCTTGTCTCTCTTGTGTGCTAATTTTTCCGCACTTTTGGAGAGATTTGATTCTTTTTGGAGAGCACGAACGAGTAGGATAATCGAGTTGGATATTCTTCGAGATGTTTTTCATAACCTCAGAGATTCTAAGATAAGGTTTTGGAAATTTGGGAAAGTAGGTTTCAATATTTATGGTTTGGAGGAAATGAAAGGTTTAGGCTCAACAGGGTTTACTAGGCGGATCATCGATACTTAAAATGAGCATCGGAAGGGTTTTGGGCTTGAAAGAGAAGGCTAAAAGGGAGTTAATTCCTAAGAAATGTCAAGGTCATCTAATTGCACCTATACCGCGTACGGTACACACCAATGTAGTTTTGAAACGTATGTCAAGAGCAAGTTCTAATTTAGAGATACATGCATCGGCACACACAAGAAATGAACAATGTAGCATTAAAAATGAATGTTTTTAAGGATCAAAACCTCACTGCAAATTTGGGTTGTATGTGCTTAGTCATGCGATGCCCCTCTTAGATTATCGTTTCTTGTTTAAGAAATTTCTACCTTAATTTCCTTAAGTTTTTAAAATATTTTCCTCATATTTTGAAGACGATTTCTTTCAGGCATACCAAAACTCAAAAATTTAGAGTTAATCGCAAGATTTAGCTCATATTTTTAATTTTATTTGAAAAATATTTTTGAAAATTTTGAAAAATTTTAGGGAACATTTTTAGATATGCTATGTAGACATAAAAATCGTCCGTCCAAGGTATTCCATACCTACCATCCCACACTTAGAGGAACATTGTCCCTAATATTCTCTTGAGTTGAGATTTTACGACTAAAATCCTACACTTAGAGTTTGAACATGTAAGAAAATGTTTCCTAAGTGTTGAATTGGGTTGGAATTCCACACTTAGTGATAAGTTAGGATGTGGCACAGATTATAACACATAAACTTAAGTAAACATAGAATCATTATAAACGGAGAAAGGTTTAAAGTACTCCCCATTCTGTTTACCGGACAGGACCAGATTCGTGTAGAAGTGGTGCGTGTGATTTGCTGGATTTGAGGACCAGGCTCGTTTAAAAACAACCATTCCACACAAAGCTAAGTTCTGCAATAAACATCACCTCAACGTCATATCTCGAAAATAACACAGAGTTATAAAAATCTAAGTACTGAAATAAGATAAATGAAATGAACTAAAAGTCATCAAGTAGATCATCGCTGTCAGGATCGAAGTCAGCGATAGCAGCAGCAAGGACTGAGGTAGGTGATGGTGTAGGCTCCTCCATCAAATCCCCACTCTGCTCAATAGTACCAGCAGAAGCATGAGGATGAGGTGGGCTAAAAACATCCAGCATAACCATCAACTGCTCAGTAAGTGAAGGCTCTGCTAATGAACTCCCTGATGACATGGCAGGCTCAAGAGCAGCAGGTGGAGCAGTGGAAGGTCCAGCAACGAACGGTCTAGCAGGAGGGAAGAATGACCAAGGCGGGCGAGACGGTCCTGGGTCCGGACCAAGATGGAACGGACAGTCAGAAGACCTCGGAAGCCCTACATGCACACAGAGGGTGGACATGATGTCATTCTGAAGGTGGAGCATCCGAAAGAGGGCCCAGGCTGCTACCGGATCAGCGAGTGTAATCCCATACTCAAGAGTGGGTATGGGGCTGACTGGTGGACAGGTGATGGGGGCCTCTCAGCGGGTGGCTCCTCATGAGTGATCATGACATCAGTCAGGTCCTCCTCATGAATGGTGGGCATGGTCCTGCATGCTCTACGTCCTCGTCTGCGATCTCTGCGACATCTTGGTGGTCTCTCAGCTCTGATCTCTCGGGTGTCACTGGAGCTATCCATCCTGAAACAAACAAAATAAACAGGTAATCCATAAAATGACAGATACAAATGCACAGAGATCTGATGACAGTGTAAGGATTTTTTATAAAGATATCAGAGCTCTGGCATTTGTATCTTTGAGACTTATCTCTGATTTTGACGTTGTTGTAGTCAAATCCTGAAATCTTTGTTAGAGATAATCATACTCAATAAAAATAAACTAAGAAATAAAATTTAACAGAAAAATAAAGATAAGCTTGGGGTGCTTCCCAAGAGCGCTTGTTTTACAAGTCTCTGGCTTGACTCTTTATACCTTTACCGAAGACTCATGGAGGTTCAAAGATATAGACATCTTCCCTGACGGGAAAGTCTTCAATGTAATGCTTTAAGCAGTGACCGTTAACCTTAAAATTACCTTCTGGTGCCTCGAGTTCGACAGCACCATACGGGAATACCTTTGAGATTGTGAACGGTCCGCTCCACCTACTCTTGAATTTGACGAAGAATTTCTTGAAACACGAATTGAAGAGTAGCACTTTATCTCCTGGTTTAAACCTAGAAGGTTTCAGCTTAGCATCATGGACCTTTTTAGTTCTTTCTTTGAAGCTTAGCCAACTGTCGTACGCCTGATCCCTTAGTTCTGCTAACTCATTCAACTGCATTCTCCGTTGCTCTCCAGCTGCTGAAATATCCAAGTTGCAGTGTTTTAATGCCCAGTACGCCCGATATTCCAACTCAATTGGAAGGTGACATGCCTTTCCGTAGACTAGCCAATACAGTGTGGTTCCTAATGGTGTTTTGTAGGCAGTTCTGAATGCCCACAACGCATCGTCTAATTTTTCAGCCCACCTGTGCCCATGATTTCCGACAGTTCGTTCCAATATCCTTTTTAAAGCCCGATTTGTCGCTTCAGCTTGCCCATTTGTTTGTGGGTGGTAAGCCGTCGAAGTTTTGTGGGTAACACCATACTGTTGCGGTACTCACATGAATTGAGTATTGCATAAATGCGTGCCACGGTCACTGATTATAGCTTTAGGAGTCCCAAATCGACTGAACAACTTTTTGAGGAATTGGGTAACTACTTTTGCATCATTGGTCGGAAGAGCTTGAGCTTCGGCCCACTTAGAGACGTAGTCAACCGCAACTAAGATATACGCTTTGCCATTAGATTTAGGGAATGGTCCTATAAAATCTAATCCCCAAATATCAAAGATCTCTACGGCCTGTATGTTGGTGAGTGGCATTTCATTCCGGGCTGAAATATTGCCTTGCCTTTGGCAGATATCACAGCGTTTTACCAGGTCGCAAGCGTCTCGAAATATGGTTGGCCAATAGAAGCCGGCGTCGTAAACCTTTCGTGCAGTCATGTGGGTACCATGATGTCCTCCAGTAGGTCCGTGGTGGCTCTGGTGTAAAATTTGGTCTGCCTCCTTTTCATCGACACATTTTCTAATAATTTGATCTGGACATACCTTAAAGAGATAAGGATCGTTCCAGTAATAGTTCCTGACATCGCGGAAGAATTTTCGTTTTTGAGAGGTTGGCATCCCTTTTGGCACTATTTTTCCTACCAGATAGTTGGCGAAGTCAGCATACCAAGGGTTGTTTGTGAATTGTGATCCCTGTTGGTATCCTCCGACAGTCATGAGTTGTTCTTCGGGAAATTGGTCTTGAATATCGTTCTCGTGCAACTTTTCCATAGATGGATTTTCCAATCGGCTAAGATGATCAACCGCGACGTTTTCTGCTCCTTTCTTGTCTTTAATTTCGATATCAAATTCTTGTAGGAGTAGAATCCATCATAGTAAGCGTGGCTTGGCGTCTTGCTTCTTGAAAAGATATTTCAAAGCGGAGTGATCTGTATAGACAATAGTTTTGGACAAGATTAGATAAGAACGAAATTTATCAAAAGCAAATACTACCACAAGCAGCTCCTTTTCTGTGGTTGTGTAGTTTTCTTGAGCATATGTGAGTGTCTTGCTGGCGTAGTAGATTGGTTGGAAATGTTTCTCCTTCCGCTGTCCCAGTACAGCCCCAACGGCGAAATCACTGGCGTCACACATGATTTCAAATGGAAGACTCCAGTCTGGAGCAACCATGATTAGTGCATGTACAAGCTGATCCTCAAGGTAGTTGAAAGCTTTGAGACATTCATCTGTAAAGTCAAACGGAGTTTCTTTTTCGAGAAGATGGGTCATAGGTCGAGATATCTTAGAGAAATCATTAATAAAGCGACGGTAGAATCCGGCGTGACCTAGAAAACTTCAGATGGCTTTCACAGAAGTAGGGGGTGGAAGCTTTGAGATAGTTTCAACTTTAGCTTTGTCAACTTCGATTCCGGATTTTGATATGCGATGTCCAAGAACTATGCCTTATTTCACCATGAAGTGACATTTCTCCCAATTCAGAACAAGGTTTGATTCTTCGCAACGAGCAAGCATCCTATCCAAGTTAGAAAGATAAGTGGTGAACGAATTTCCAAAAACTGAAAAATCGTCCATGAACACTTCCATGCATTGTTCAATCATGTCGTGGAAGATTGCCACCATGCATCTTTGAAAGGTCGCAGATGCATTACACAGACCAAAAGGCATGCGTCGGTAAGAAAATGTTCCATAGGGACAAGTGAACGTCATATTTTCTTGGTCCTTCGGATCGAGAGGTATCTGAAAATAGCCTGAGAAGCCATCAAGGAAGCAATAGAATTCGTTTCCTGATAACCTTTCGAGCATCTGATCAATGAACGGTATAGGGAAATGATCTTTCCATGTTGCGTCATTCAGTTTTCGATAGTCGATACACACCCTCCAACCGTTGACGGTTCGTGTTGGAATCAATTCATTGTTTTCGTTAGCGATGACCGTCATGCCTCCTTTCTTTGGGACGACTTGAACTGGGCTAACCCATGGGGAATCTGAGATAGGGTAGATCAGACCAGCATCTAGAAGTTTGATAACCTCTTTTTTAACCACATCTTGAATCTTCGGGGTGACTCTCCTGTGCCTCTGAACTGATGGTCTGAAGTCGTTTTCCATTAAGATTTTATGCGTGCAGTAGTTCGGACTAATCCCTTGTATGTCTGAGATCTTCCAAGCAATCACCTTTTTGTGTGACTTCAGAACCTGTACCAGCCTTGCTTTCTCTCCGGGCTTCAGTTCTGTAGATATGATAACCGGTAAGTGCGAAGTTCCTTCAAGAAAAGCATATTCAAGGTGTGGGGGAAGTTCCTTTAGCTCCAATTCGGGTGGTTCTTCAGTAAAGGGTTTCATCCTAGCAATCTCGTCTCTTTTTAGCTCGTCATATGTTGTTTGATAATCTGACTCCATTGCAGGTGATTCCGGAATGTCGGATGCTGCTATGTCAACCCATTCTGTATTGTTAGACAGCTCATCTTTTCTCAGCTCATATTTTACTTGGGAAGATTGAGAGATTGCATTTTCTTCAGTGATTATTTCTTTTTCCTTGTTGGTTGTTGCTAATCTCTGGAATTGAGCTGTTGAAGACATACTGATGGTGATTTCGGGATTAAGATTTTCACAACCTTCAGATAGTTGTGGAGCAGGTGGTTTAAGCATTGACTCCATATCTTTAAGAGGTTTCAGAATTTCTTCCTTTGAGAGAGAAGAATGATTTACTGTCGGGTTCCTTCGTAAAAGAGCGACAGGAGTGCCATATCCAAGTGGAGCAGTTGTGATAGAGTTGAACTATGGCTCGGAATTCTTTAAAGGAAATAGCAACTCTCCAGATGCGTTGGAAGAATCCGAGATAGCCGAGCATAGACCCACACCTTCTTCACGGAGTATTCTTGAAGTGATGACAGTATTGGGAAGGGGATTGATGCTGCTTACTGCGAGGATTTCTTCTAAGTGTTCTTCAATTATTTCCTGCAAAGAATCTACAAGACCAAGATCTTCTCCCATAGGTTGTTTCATTAGTTTATCAACATTGAAGGTGACCTCTTCAGTTCCAACTCGGAGTTTTAAAGATTTTTCATTTACGTCAATGACAGCCTTGGCAATGTTTAGGAAACGTCTGCCAAGGATGAGTGGAACTTGGGTGTCCTCTTCTGTAACAACCGCCAAATTAGGACTAGTAATTAGTGCCTAATTCTCTGTAAATACATGTAATTAGTTCTGTGTTAGGCTAATTAATGTAACAAATTATATATTGGTGAATATATACGGTTACGCGATTCGATTTGATCGTACACAGTTTTAAAATCGAATGTAATTCGATTCAGAAAATACGGACGTTGGTGAAACATTTTAATATAAACATGAACCATTATTTAAAAACACTATGACAGTCGGAATCGCCTTTTAATAATACTCTTAAATTGTCTCATTTCGTACAATTAAAATTTTGCGATTTAAAAACAAAATACGTAAATTTATTTAAAGATTTGACGAAATAATGCAATTAAATTATTTAACAAAGATTAGTATTTTTAAATGAATAATTACGCGAAAAATAAATATTTAACGCTTACACAACGGGAAAAACGAACACCACACGGAGCGCGCAGGCGTAGACAGAAAATGGGAGGTTAAACCTCCCATCTTCTTCCACTTTTCTCATTTCTCTGTTTTTCTCTTTCTTCCTCTCTTCTTTGCCTCTGCTACACGAAGTTCGGTGGTTTCGTTCAATGATCTGTTCGGTGGTTTCGACGACAGGAGGTGTATTTGTTTGGCGACTGTTGCGAGTCTTTCTTTGTTTAGGCGGCATGCTGACGTTCTGCGAGGAAGGAAATGCAGAAGTCAATGCCAATGAAAGGGATGTGAAGGATAAAAATTTCACATAGTTCAGTTATCGAGTATTTGAGGAGAAATGACAAGATCCCCATCACGTGTCTTACGACTATGAAACACCCATATGTACTTAGTATAATATAATCACGTTGGCCAGGCGTCATTATATGATGCTAAATACATATTTCTTTTCATCAATCGTTTAACACGATCAGGTTCATATGAGGTCAAATGAGGATGAGCAAATCAGATGTGATAAGATTCGATAGATAATTTTACGCGTGTCGAGATGTCGTATCGATAGTTAATCGTATGCAATTGTGTGTATGCATGTGCGTTCTAGCCAAGGCTATAGTCTAGGTCTCTAGGTCTCTAAGTCACCTAAATTTTCCTAGTTCGCTATAACCAATGGCTCTGATACCAATATGTAACACCCCCAAATTCGTTGATTTAGATTGGCGGAAGCATTTAGTTTGAGTACGGGGGTGCCACAATAACAAAGCATGCATACGTATCAGAGCATATGATTACAACAGAACCATATATATATTAAGATGCCAAAAGTATTTAATTACAAAGTTTACGATTCATCAAATCGTACAAGTTAAAAGAAATAAGTTTACAAAAGTAGATTTCTGGAATATGACTAAAACAGTTTAAGTCATACTAGAGAAATCCATATGTTTCCAAAAGTTGGCATCCTAAACTTCACGGGTCGCCTAATTCTCCATGTGTGTTGACGGTTCTTACATGCGCAGCTAATTCCCTGAAAAACATAGTAAAAGTCAACAACTAGGTTGAGTGAATTTATAGGTTTTATGTTTGCAAGTACAGTTAATAACCCACTTGTTATTTGTACAGTATCGTTGGGATGTCACCCAAAAGTGTAATTCGTAAAACCAAATACGTTTCCAAATGGTTGTTTGTAGGAAAGTTCGTATCCTAGTAGTTGTAGAAAATAGTATCCCATTTCCAAGTATGTTCTGTAGGGATATACGTATCCTAGTAGTTGGTATGTTTCGTTGGGATGTTGCCCAAAAGTATATTTCAAGTTATAGTAGGAATGTGGGTATCCTATTAGTTAATCGTAGGAATGTCAGTATCCTAATAGTTGTGTCTCGTAGGAATGTCAGTACCAAATCGTTTGGTGGGTCCATGTCAGTAAGAACCCAGTGCCCATGTCAGTAGGGGCTTTTCATCAGTTTAATAACAATAGTAGACCCATGTTCCCAGGATCTAGTGCCCATGTCAGAAGGGACTTTTCAACAGTCAGTGCCCATGTCAATAGGGACTTTTCAATAGTTGGTGCCCATGTCAGTAGGGACTTTTTAATAGTTCAATCAGTTAAGTAAATAGTGTTGCTGGTCGTTCTCCAGCGTTTTCCAAATAGTACCGGTCGTTCTCCGATTTATCAAGTATAGTTTATCCCGTTTGTAATGGTTTGTCGTATGAATACGTTATTTCATAAGCATTAGTTGTGTAACAGTTTAACAGTTTCGTTGTACTCTAATCGTTCGAGTAAAACCAGTATACAATCATGTATGTAAAAGCGTTTGACTATGTTTTCCACCCCTGTTCAAAGCAGTTAAAACAGTAAATGTAGGGGCTGTGAACTCACCTGATGAGTTAAGTAGTTGTGCGAGTGCTAGCAAGCCTAAGCCCAAGTATAGTCTGGAATCTCCTAACGTCCTAAACGTATGAGATTTAATAAGTATGTGGATATCTAAGCTAGTCATCCATGCCAGTGTTCGTACAACCAAGTTATGTCCAAGGTGTTTGTTAAACGTTTATGTTGTATTTCGTTGTTTGTGAAAATGTATACGACTCGTTGGTGAGAGTTTGAAATCATAATTTCAATAAAATAGCGTGTTTGCAATGTTTGTAAAGTTCACATATAGCATTGTATGTAAGTATTCGTTATCGGTTAAGTTCGACACTTAGTGTAAAAATAGTTTGTAAAGTTTCTGTTTTATGCGACACAATATGCGACATAAAAGTTTATCATGCGACACAAGGGTTGTATCGCATAAGAGCGCGACACAAGAGCTTAGCGACACAAGGGTTGTGTCACATAAGCGATCGGTGCTAAATCAATAGCGACATAAGGGTTGTGTCGCAGAGAGTCTACGACACGATGGTGCGACATAGTGGTACGACATAAGCTACGACACAAAATACGACATAATACGGTTTATACGACACAACATGCGACACAATGGTTGTGTCGCAAAGATGAACACCAGCCCAGAAACAGCGATTGTCGTGATTTTTCCGGCCACAAACCCAATCCAAACGTATTTTTAAGCTATGAAATCGTGTTTTCTTTATTGTATGGGTTAATACTAAGTATATTAAGCACTAATTATTAACCAAAACTTCAAAATCAAAGAATTGACGGGATTTGTCGGAAACTTACGAGTGTCGGATTTGAAATCCGAAAAGATGGTTGTGTAGATCGTGATCCCGTGATCGTTTTTCTCTAAATGGTTAGATGATTCGGCGCGTTTTTGGCGTAGTTTTGGTGATTTTTGTGTGATGTTTTTAGAGTGAGAGGGAGTTGAGAGAAAAAGAGGGTAGAGAGAGAAGTGAGATGAAAGAAAAATGAAAGAAAAGGGAGGTGGGAGGTGGGTTTTGTTCCACTTTTCTGCCTCCGTGGTTGCACTCCGTGTTTGTTTACCCGATCGTTAAATGTTACTTTATTTTAACTAATATATTTTTAATTACATATTTCATTATATTTTTAATTAGGATCTTTTTATGAAACCAAATTAATTTAGTTATAAAATTTTAATTTTGTTTTATTTTAATTATACAAGTTTACGTTTTACGTTATAAAATGATATGTAAATATTATCGACATAATATTTAATTGTTAATATCGTTATTTAAATATTTCGTTTTACTAAATAATTTTGTTCACCAACATTCGTATATTTTGTCGCGTTTGCTCAATTCGTTTCGTATGTAATTACATCTAATTACAAATAAGTAATACTACGCGTATTAACTAGTTGGGCTTTGCTAGACTTACCTCTAAAATGTGTTGTGAATTCACTCAAGTAGGGAATTAGCCTAATAATGCAAGTGATTAACGTTAATAATAGCGTTTAAATTTGCGGGGGGTTACATTCTCCCCATGTTAGAGAAATCTCGTCCCGAGATTTAAAATCAAGTCGGATCGCCCGCGGCGTATGTTCTCCGATAAGTCATGTTGTTAATAATAATAATAGTTTGCGTGGCGCTCAATGGTTGCCATAGAAGTTCAATCAGTTTAAGTATGCTCGCGGCATAGTTCAATAAGTTGTGTGTTTCGTTTCGTGGTCAAAGTTTACCAAGTGTTATGTTCGAATAGACATTCGAATGAAACATATGTTAAATCGTAGCAACAGCTGTTAAGACATACCGTGTTAGCCGAGGTCCGCAACCGTTTCCGGAGCCCGGAGGATGTATGCGCGGCTACGACCCGGTGGGATGGTTGCGATGCGGTTGTTGTTGTTCTGATTGTTGTTCCCGGTGTTGTTCTGGTTGTTATTGAGTTGTGGGCATTGGTTTCGGTAGTGTCCGGGTTCACCACATCGGAAACAGCCAGAGTTTCGTTGTTCGTTGTTCGTGGGGTGAGTTCTACAAGCTTCGGTTCTGTGTACAAATCGGTTGCAGTTATCACAGAAGAAACAATCCCCTTCGTGGTGTTTTCCACACTTTCCACATTTAGGCCTTTTGCCTTGATATGTTTTTGGTTCGGGGTTGGTGATTGCGGCGTAAGCTCGGGCGTTTCCCGGGTTCCTATTTTGTTGACCCTGGCGGTCATTACCATCGTTGTTCCACTTTCGTTTATGGATTCCAGATTCGCCCGCATCAGTACGGGTAGGTTCAGTTTTCCCCGTGGTAGCTTTCAGGGTTCCAATCAAGACCGTGTCGTCGGTCAAGCTTTGAGCCAGGTCAACTGCGCTCCTAAAAGTGGCGGGTTTGGAAGACATAACCATGCCTCGGATTTGTGGGGCCAAACCCCTGTTGTAATGCTCAATGCGTTTGCTTTTGGGTGTCACCATGTGAGGTACCAAACATTCCAGTTCTTGAAACCGGGTTGTGTATCCAGTGATGTCAGCACCGACCATTTGAATGTTCCATAGCTCGGTTTCCAGTTTCTGTTGCTCACTCTGGGAGAAAAACTCTTCCATCATCATTCGTTTCAGTGTGTCCCACGAGATTGAGTAAGCAGCCGGGCGTCCCATAATTTAGACCTGAGCGTTCCACCAGGTTAACGCTTTGTCGGCCAGAGTGCAGGTGGCGTACTTTACAATTTTGTCAGCGGAACAGTCGCTGATGTTGATTACTGACTCTGTTTTCTCTATCCAGTGGACCAAGCCAATGGCCCCTTCAGTCCCAGTGAATGTGTTGGGTTTGCAGGCTTGAAAGGTTTTGTATGAACACCTCTGCTGGGTATTCGTCGGTGTCTCACTGTTGACGGGGGTGGCTCCACTATTATGTACCACGTGTTCACAATTTCGGCTTGCCTTGTATTGGGCAATTGCCTCTGCTACACGACGTTCAATGATCTGTTCGGTGGTTTCGACGACAGGAGGTGTATTTGTTTGGCGACTGTTGCGAGTCTTTCTTTGTTTAGGCGGCATGCTGACGTTCTACGAGGAAGGAAATGCAGAAGTCAATGCCAATGAAAGGGATGTGAAGGATAAAAATTTCACATAGTTCAGTTATCGAGTATTTGAGGAGAAATGACAAGATCCCCATCACGTGTCTTACGACTATGAAACACACATATGTACTTAGTATAATATAATCACGTTGGCCAGGCGTCATTATATGATGCTAAATACATATTTCTTTTCATCAATCGTTTAACACGATCAGGTTCATATGAGGTCAAATGAGGATGAGCAAATCAGATATGATAAGATTCGATAGATAATTTTACGCGTGTCGAGATGTCGTATCGATAGTTAATCGTATGCAATTGTGTGTATGCATGTGCGTTCTAGCCAAGGCTATAGTCTAGGTCTCTAGGTCTCTAAGTCACCTAAATTTTCATAGTTCGCTATAACCAATGGCTCTGATACCAATATGTAACACCCCCAAATTCGTTGATTTAGATTGGCGGAAGCATTTAGTTTGAGTACGGGGGTGCCACAATAACAAAGCATGCATACGTATCAGAGCATATGATTACAACAGAACCATATATATATTAAGATGCCAAAAGTATTTAATTACAAAGTTTACGATTCAACAAATCGTACAAGTTAAAAGAAATAAGTTTACAAAAGTAGATTTCTGGAATATGACTAAAACAGTTTAAGTTATACTAGAGAAATCCATATGTTTCCAAAAGTTGGCATCCTAAACTTCACGGGTCGCCTAATTCTCCATGTGTGTTGACGGTTCTTACATGCGCAGCTAATTCCCTGAAAAACATAGTAAAAGTCAACAACTAGGTTGAGTGAATTCACAGGTTTTATGTTTGCAAGTACAGTTAATAACCCACTTGTTATTTGTACAGTATCGTTGGGATGTCACCCAAAAGTGTAATTCGTAAAACCAAATACGTTTCCAAATGGTTGTTTGTAGGAAAGTTCGTATCCTAGTAGTTGTAGGAAAACAGTATCCCATTTCCAAGTATGTTCTGTAGGGATATACGTATCCTAGTAGTTGGTATGTTTCGTTGGGATGTTGCCCAAAAGTATATTTCAAGTTATAGTAGGAATGTGGGTATCCTATTAGTTAATCGTAGGAATGTCAGTATCCTAATAGTTGTGTCTCGTAGGAATGTCAGTACCAAATCGTTTGGTGGGTCCATATCAGTAGGAACCCAGTGCCCATGTCAGTAGGGGCTTTTCATCAGTTTAATAACAATAGTAGACCCATGTTCCCAGGATCTAGTGCCCATGTCAGAAGGGACTTTTCAACAGTCAGTGCCCATGTCAGTAGGGACTTTTCAATAGTTTGTGCCCATGTCAGTAGGGACTTTTCAATAGTTTGTGCCCATGTCAGTAGGGACTTTTTAATAGTTCAATCAGTTAAGTAAATAGTGTTGCTGGTCGTTCTCCAGCGTTTTCCAAACAGTACCGGTCGTTCTCCGGTTTATCAAGTATAGTTTATCCCGTTTGTAATGGTTTGTCGTATGAAAACGTTATTTCATAAGCATTAGTTGTGTAACAGTTTAACAGTTTCGTTGTACTCTAATCGTTCGAGTAAAACCAGTATACAATCATGTATGTAAAAGCGTTTGACTATGTTTTCCACCCCTGTTCAAAGCAGTTAAAACAGTAAATGTAGGGGCTGTGAACTCACCTGATGAGTTAAGTAGTTGTGCGAGTGCTAGCAAGCCTAAGCCCAAGTATAGTCTGGAATCTCCTAACGTCCTAAACGTATGAGATTTAATAAGTATGTGGATATCTAAGCTAGTCATCCATGCCAGTGTTCGTACAACCAAGTTATGTCCAAGGTGTTTGTTAAACGTTTATGTTGTATTTCGTTGTTTGTGAAAATGTATACGACTCGTTGGTGAGAGTTTGAAATCATAATTTCAATAAAATAGCGTGTTTGCAATGTTTGTAAAGTTCACATATAGCATTGTATGTAAGTATTCGTTATCGGTTAAGTTCGACACTTAGTGTAAAAATAGTTTGTAAAGTTTCTGTTTTATGCGACACAATATGCGACATAAAAGTTTATCATGCGACACAAGGGTTGTGTCGCATAAGAGCGCGACACAAGAGCTTAGCGACACAAGGGTTGTGTCGCATAAGCGATCGGTGCTAAATCAATAGCGACATAAGGGTTGTGTCGCAGAGAGTCTACGACACGATGGTGCGACATAGTGGTACGACATAAGCTACGACACAAAATACGACATAATACGGTTTATACGACACAACATGCGACACAATGGTTGGGTCGCAAAGATGAACACCAGCCCAGAAACAGCGACTGTCGCGATTTTTCCGGCCACAAACCCAATCCAAACGTATTTTTAAGCTATGAAATCGTGTTTCCTTTATTGTATGGGTTAATACTAAGTATATTAAACACTAATTATTAACCAAAACTTCAAAATCAAAGAATTGACAGGATTTGTCGGAAACTTACGAGTGTCGGATTTGAAATCCGAAAAGATGGTTGTGTAGATCGTGATCCCGTGATATTTTTTCTCTAAATGGTTAGATGATTCGGCGCGTTTTTGGCGTAGTTTTGGTGATTTTTGTGTGATGTTTTTAGAGTGAGAGGGAGTTGAGAGAAAAATAGGGCAGAGAGAGAAGTGAGATGAAAGAAAAATGAAAGAAAAGGGAGGTGGGAGGTGGGTTTTGTTCCACTTTTCTGCCTCCGTGGTTGCACTCCGTGTTTGTTTACCCGATCGTTAAATGTTACTTTATTTTAACTAATATATTTATAATTACATATTTCATTATATTTTTAATTAGGATCTTTTTATGAAACCAAATTAATTTAGTTATAAAATTTTAACTTTGTTTTATTTTAATTATACAAGTTTACGTTTTACGTTATAAAATGATATGTAAATATTATCGACATAATATTTAATTGTTACTATCGTTATTTAAATATTTCGTTTTACTAAATAATTTTGTTCACCAACATTCGTATATTTTGTCGCGTTTGCTCAATTCGTTTCGTATGTAATTACATCTAATTACAAATAAGTAATACTACGCGTATTAACTAGTTGGGCTTTGCTAGACTTACCTCTAAAATGTGTTGTGAATTCACTCAAGTAGGGAATTAGCCTAATAATGCAAGTGATTAACGTTAATAATCGCGTTTAAATTTGCGGGGGGTTACATTCTCCCCATGTTAGAGAAATCTCGTCCCGAGATTTAAAATCAAGTCGGATCGCCCGCGGCGTATGTTCTCCGATAAGTCATGTTGTTAACAATAATAATAGTTTGCGTGGCGCTCAATGGTTGCCATAGAAGTTCAATCAGTTTAAGTATGCTCGCGGCATAGTTCAATAAGTTGTGTGTTTCTTTTCGTGGTCAAAGTTTACCAAGTGTTATGTTCGAATAGACATTCGAATGAAACATATGTTAAATCGTAGCAACAGCTGTTAAGACATACCGTGTTAGCCGAGGTCCGCAACCGTTTCCGGAGCCCGGAGGATGTATGCGCGGCTACGACCCGGTGGGATGGTTGCGATGCGGTTGTTGTTGTTCTGATTGTTGTTCCCGGTGTTGTTCTGGTTGTTATTGAGTTGTGGGCATTGGTTTCGGTAGTGTCCGGGTTCACCACATCGGAAACAGCCAGAGTTTCGTTGTTCGTTGTTCGTGGGGTGAGTTCTACAAGCTTCGGTTCTGTGTCCAAATCGGTTGCAGTTATCACAGAAGAAACAATCCCCTTCGTGGTGTTTTCCTCACTTTCCACATTTAGGCCTTTTGCCTTGATATGTTTTTGGTTCGGGGTTGGTGATTGCGGCGTAAGCTCGGGCGTTTCCCGGGTTCCTATTTTGTTGAGCCTGGCGGTCATTACCATCGTTGTTCCACTTTCGTTTATGGATTCCAGATTCGCCCGCATCAGTACGGGTAGGTTCAGTTTTCCCCGTGGTAGCTTTCAGGGTTCCAATCAAGACCGTGTCGTCGGTCAAGCTTTGAGCCAGGTCAACTGCGCTCCTAAAAGTGGCGGGTTTGGAAGACATAACCATGCCTCGGATTTGTGGGGCCAAACCCCTGTTGTAATGCTCAATGCGTTTGCTTTCGGGTGTCACCATGTGAGGTACCAAACGTGCCAGTTCTTGAAACCGGGTTGTGTATCCAGTGATGTCAGCACCGACCATTTGAATGTTCCATAGCTCGGTTTCCAGTTTCTGTTGCTCACTCTGGGAGAAAAACTCTTCCATCATCATTCGTTTCAGTGTGTCCCACGAGATTGAGTAAGCAGCCGGGCGTCCCATAATTTGGACCTGAGCGTTCCACCAGGTTAACGCTTTGTCGGCCAGAGTGCAGGTGGCGTACTTCACAATTTTGTCAGCGGCACAGTCCCTGATGTCGATTACTGACTCTGTTTTCTCTATCCAGTGGACCAGGCCAATGGCCCCTTCAGTCCCGGTGAATGTGTTGGGTTTGCAGGCTTGAAAGGTTTTGTATGAACACCCCTGCTGGGTATTCGTCGGTGTCTCACTGTTGACGGGGGTAGCTCCACTGTTATGTACCACGTGTTCACGATTTCGGCTTGCCTCGTATTGGGCAATTGTCTCTGCTACACGACGTTCAATGATCTGTTCGGTGGTTTCGACGACAGGAGGTGTATTTGTTTGGCGACTGTTGCGAGTCTTTCTTTGTTTAGGCGGCATGCTGACGTTCTGCGAGGAAGGAAATGCAGAAGTCAATGCCAATGAAAGGGATGTGAAGGATAAAAATTTCACATAGTTCAGTTATCGAGTATTTGAGGAGAAATGACAAGATCCCCATCACGTGTCTTACGACTATGAAACACCCATATGTAATTAGTATAATATAATCACGTTGGCCAGGCGTCATTATATGATGCTAAATACATATTTCTTTTCATCAATCATTTAACACGATCAGGTTCATATGAGGTCAAATGAGGATGAGCAAATCAGATGTGATAAGATTCGATAGATAATTTTACGCGTGTCGAGATGTCGTATCGATAGTTAATCGTATGCAATTGTGTGTATGCATGTGCGTTCTAGCCAAGGCTATAGTCTAGGTCTCTAGGTCTCTAAGTCACCTAAAGTTTCGTAGTTCGCTATAACCAATGGCTCTGATACCAATATGTAACACCCCCAAATTCGTTGATTTAGATTGGCGGAAGCATTTAGTTTGAGTACGGGGGTGCCACAATAACAAAGCATGCATACGTATCAGAGCATATGATTACAACAGAACCATATATATATTAAGATGCCAAAAGTATTTAATTACAAAGTTTACGATTCATCAAATCGTACAAGTTAAAAGAAATAAGTTTACAAAAGTAGATTTCTGGAATATGACTAAAACAGTTTAAGTTATACTAGAGAAATCCATATGTTTCCAAAAGTTGGCATCCTAAACTTCACGGGTCGCCTAATTCTCCATGTGTGTTGACGGTTCTTACATGCGTAGCTAATTCCCTGAAAAACATAGTAAAAGTCAACAACTAGGTTGAGTGAATTCACAGGTTTTATGTTTGCAAGTACAGTTAATAACCCACTTGTTATTTGTACAGTATCGTTGGGATGTCACCCAAAAGTGTAATTCGTAAAACCAAATACGTTTCCAAATGGTTGTTTGCAGGAAAGTTCGTATCCTAGTAGTTGTAGGAAAACAATATCCCATTTCCATGTATGTTCTGTAGAGATATACGTATCCTAGTAGTTGGTATGTTTTGTTGGGATGTTGCCCAAAAGTATATTTCAAGTTATAGTAGGAATGTGGGTATCCTATTAGTTAATCGTAGGAATGTCAGTATCCTAATAGTTGTGTCTCGTAGGAATGTCAGTACCAAATCGTTTGGTGGGTCCATGTCAGTAGGAACCCAGTGCCCATGTCAGTAGGGGCTTTTCATCAGTTCAATAACAATAGTAGACCCATGTTCCCAGGATCTAGTGCCCATGTCAGAAGGGACTTTTCAACAGTCAGTGCCCATGTCAGTAGGGACTTTTCAATAGTTGGTGCCCATGTCAGTAGGGACTTTTCAATAGTTTGTGCCCATGTCAGTAGGGACTTTTTAATAGTTCAATCAGTTAAGTAAATAGTGTTGCTGGTCGTTCTCCAGCGTTTTCCAAACAGTACCGGTCGTTCTCCGGTTTATCAAGTATAGTTTATCCCGTTTGTAATGGTTTGTCGTATGAAAACGTTATTTCATAAGCATTAGTTGTGTAACAGTTTAACAGTTTCGTTGTACTCTAATCGTTCGAGTAAAACCAGTATACAATCATGTATGTAAAAGCGTTTGACTATGTTTTCCACCCCTGTTCAAAGCAGTTAAAACATTAAATGTAGGGGCTGTGAACTCACCTGATGAGTTAAGTAGTTGTGCGAGTGCTAGCAAGCCTAAGCCCAAGTATAGTCTGGAATCTCCTAACGTCCTAAACGTATGAGATTTAATAAGTATGTGGATATCTAAGCTAGTCATCCATGCCAATGTTCGTACAACCAAGTTATGTCCAAGGTGTTTGTTAAACGTTTATGTTGTATTTCGTTGTTTGTGAAAATGTATACGACTCGTTGGTGAGAGTTTGAAATCATAATTTCAATAAAATAGCGTGTTTGCAATGTTTGTAAAGTTCACATATAGCATTGTATGTAAGTATTCGTTATCGGTTAAGTTCGACACTTAGTGTAAAAATAGTTTGTAAAGTTTCTGTTTTATGCGACACAATATGCGACATAAAAGTTTATCATGCGACACAAGGGTTGTGTCGCATAAGAGCGCGACACAAGAGCTTAGCGACACAAGGGTTGTGTCGCATAAGCGATCGGTGCTAAATCAATAGCGACATAAGGGTTGTGTCGCAGAGAGTCTACGACACGATGGTGCGATATAGTGGTACGACATAAGCTACGACACAAAATACGGCATAATACGGTTTATACGACACAACATGCGACACAATGGTTGTGTCGCAAAGATGAACACCAGCCCAGAAACAGCGACTGTCGCGATTTTTCCGGCCAAAAACCCAATCCAAACGTATTTTTAAGCTATGAAATCGTGTTTTCTTTATTGTATGGGTTAATACTAAGTATATTAAACACTAATTATTTACCAAAACTTCAAAATCAAAGAATTGACGGGATTTGTCGGAAACTTACGAGTGTCGGATTTGAAATCCGAAAAGATGGTTGTGTAGATCGTGATCCCGTGATCGTTTTTCTCTAAATGGTTAGATGATTCGGCGCGTTTTTGGCGTAGTTTTGGTGATTTTTGTGTGATGTTTTTAGAGTGAGAGGGAGTTGAGAGAAAAAGAGGGTAGAGAGAGAAATGAGATGAAAGAAAAATGAAAGAAAAGGGAGGTGGGAGGTGGGTTTTGTTCCACTTTTCTGCCTCCGTGGTTGCACTCCGTGTTTGTTTACCCGATCGTTAAATGTTACTTTATTTTAACTAATATATTTTTAATTACATATTTCATTATATTTTTAATTAGGATCTTTTTATGAAACCAAATTAATTTAGTTATAAAATTTTAACTTTGTTTTATTTTAATTATACAAGTTTACGTTTTACGTTATAAAATGATATGTAAATATTATCGACATAATATTTAATTGTTAATATCGTTATTTAAATATTTTGTTTTACTAAATAATTTTGTTCACCAACATTCGTATATTTTGTACCGTTTGCTCAATTCGTTTCGTATGTAATTACATCTAATTACAAATAAGTAATACTACGCGTATTAACTAGTTGGGCTTTGCTAGACTTACCTCTAAAATGTGTTGTGAATTCACTCAATTAGGGAATTAGCCTAATAATGCAAGTGATTAACGTTAATAATCGCGTTTAAATTTGCGGGGTGTTACACCCCGCTACCAGGGGCGCTGCCCCCTGACCCCCGTCATTAGATGTTGTAAATACTTTTCACACTAAGTGTCGAACACTTACAAATAACAAAACCTGATTCAACGATACATATAATGATAACACTTTGAATCATTATTACAAACCGTCACCAACGGGCCATACATGTTTTCAAACTACAAACGGATTACTAAACAAACACTTGGACATAACGAGTTGTGTAGACAACTAGCCTAGATGGTCTTGCGAGACATCTACTTACTTAACTTTATATGTTTAGGCATTTAAAGGTTACGGGTTCGGAGAACCTACATACTACTTACTGTTTGCTACCACTTACTACTCGACTCAGGTGAGTCTTACAGCCCCACTTTTATTGTTTTACATACGGGGTGAGATACATTGCTTACTTTTCTTGAACACAAGTACTAAACTACTTACTATACCAAACGGAATTGCATGAGTTATTTACTACTCACAGAAGTCTCTCCATCATACATCGTTAGTTATGGAGTTAAGCGCGAACACTAGTTAATGGATCCATTAGGGAAATGACCCTCCCCGCCCGGGGTAGTAGCGCTACCACGAACCATTCTGTATAAATGGGCGACTATTATTCGTTACTTATGCTTGCTCAGTTACGAGCATGTCACGGGAGCAACTTATTACTTACGGGTTAAGCTTCGATTATGAGCCTCATGGCAACGGTATAACTTACTTACGTTACATTTACGGGCACTACTTATGAAATCTTGTGTTCAAAACTGGTATTATTTACAAACCTGTGAGATTCACCAACATTCGTGTTGACCCTTTTAGCATGTATTCTCAGGTACCCAGACGGAGTAGGATTTCTCCAGGCATAGCTAGAGTCGCATGATTTCACTAAACTGCATTAACGGAGATTCTCAGCATTATCTTTTGTACATGTTGATTATATAATAGAATCTCCCGCCATACGCGTGGACTCTAGGGAACTACATTTTGTATACGAAAACATTAAGTTTTCAAACATTTATTTCTATGAAATCGTTTTACAACGTCTCATTTAGAGGTCGTTTACTGTATATCTTGTGCTTTGTATATTGATTAGTAACACCCAAGTATGCTTCCGCAAATCATTAATTTGAGGGTGTTACATCTTCAATATCCATAACAACAAAATCAACTGGGAAAACGAATTTATCAACATGGACCATAATATCTTCAGCAATTCCACGAGGGAGTTTAACTGATCTATCTGCTAATTGGATGGTCATACGAGTTGGGAAGAGTTCGTTTAATCCTAGTTTCCTATAAAACGAGAATGGCATGAGGTTTACGCTAGCTCCTAGGTCAGCTAAGGCGTTACTTATTTGAACATCCTGAAGATAACATGGAACAGTGAAACGGCCAGTATCTCCAAGTTTAGGGGGTAGTCCTTGTTGCATAATTAAAGAGCACTCTGCATCTAAGGGTAAGTTAACTATCTGTCTAAGTTTTTCTTTGTTGGATATAAGCTCCTTAAAGAATTTAGCACAACTGGGCATTTCTACTAAAGCATCTAATAATCTAACGTTTAAGTGTAGGCTTTTGAACATTTCTAGATATTTTCCAAATTGAGCTTCCTATTTCTCTTTCTTAAGCCTACCAGAGAAAGGTATACGCACTGGTTTAGAGACTTCTGGGGCTTTAGAAAGTTCTGGCTCAGGAGAAGCGACAGGGGTGTCAACTTGTACCTAGTCAGTAGGTAGAGAAGAACTAGAAGGTTCATCTGAAAGAATATCTATTGATTTCTCGTTCTTAGTCTCTTTTCCTCCTCTAGTGACTACAAGCATGTCATCATGCTCATAGGATGAGGGAAAAAAAGAATTGTAGATCGCTTCTCCTCAACTTTAAAAACAATCTTTTAACATTATCCTCCATGTTTTTAATTAAATCATTTGAAATCCTGAGCAAGTAATCAATTTGATTCTGAAAATCAACAAGTCGTTTGTTTGTATTATTTTGCTCAACCATGAAGTTATTGAAAATCTTATTGTTTAGAAGATAAGTCATTTGGGTAGAAGTAGAGAGAACTAAAGATTGAGAAATAGGTGGTGTGGTTAACCGCTGAAAGAATGGTTTAGAGTGGAAAGCTTGATCAGGGTTTTTGTCAGTGGTATCAAGAATTTCTTCTTTGGCCCGTTTGTTTGGGAAGATATTTTGAGGATTCTTCTTTTGCATGGGTTTGGAAGATTCTTGCAAGTGCTTGACAACTTTGGAAATGGATTCAAGTTGAGTTTTCAAGGTGTTCAAGGCTTGATCTGAAGTATTCCTTTGTTCTGAAGTGGATTCATCTGACTCCCACTCATGATGATGCATCGTTATCGTCTCAATCAACTTCCATGCTTCGCCCGAAGTATGAAGCATGAAATTTCCTGATGAAGCAGCGTCGAGGATTTGTTGGTGCTGTGGATACAAACTATTGTAGAATGTACAGACCAGATTCGTTTCAGACAACTGACGGTTCTGACATCTTTCGATCAGATTCTTAAATCGTTCCCAAGCAGAGCTTAATGATTCGGTAGTTCCTTGACGGAAATTGGCGATGTTGGTCTTAAGCTTGGTTTGTAGGGAAGGAGGGAAGTACTTTGTTAGAAACTTAGTAGCCAGACCTCCCATGTATGAATCGAATTGGGTTCGAAATCATAAAACCAGGTTAAGGCTCGAGAAGATAAAGAATAAGGAAACAGATGGAGTCGTAGAAGATCTCTATTGGTTCCTATTAGTTCGAAAGAGTCGGTAAGGTTGATGAACTTGTTGAGATGGGTGTTTGGGTTTTCAACCGAAAGACCACGAAACTGACACTCACATTTAATCATTTTAATGTAGTGAGGTTTAATTTCAAGGGTTTCGTCAGTCGGCTCTACGATCGGTCCTCCTCGTTCCTCTAGCAGTGGCTTGATTGATGAGGCGAGAGTGATACGGTTCGTCATAACTCGTAGGGTAGAAATTAGGGTTTTTGGAAAGAAAAAGCTATACTAATTTAAACTAATTAACCTAAAGGTAAAGCAGGTAACTTCCGGATGATATTGATCTTCCGGAAGGATCGCTAAATAACTAAGCTAACTAAATTCCTAAAAATCGGTCGTTGTAGTCCCCGGCAGCGGCGCCAAAAACTTGTCGCAACCCCAGATGTCGATCGAATTTTACTCCGGTCGTTGAACCGTCCGGCAAGGGCGCACGGCAGTGGGTTTTATATTTGTTATGTTGGGTATCCTAAGTTTTGATACAACTTAACGACCTAAAGGGCAGTAAGCGGTACGTATGACTCAGGTGTCGTTCTTCAAACTATAACGGGCGTGGGATCCTAGGAGGATTAATAATCTTTTTGTAATTTAGCTGGGATTTTTAAACTTTTTGATAGGTTGGATTGGTTTTCTAATTTAATTACTAAAATTGAAGACTAAATTAAAGGTGGGGTCGTACGGAGAACGTAGAGAAATCAAGATAAGGAATATGTTTTGCTGTGATTTCGGCAATGTTATTAGGTGGATAGTTATGAGGGATAAGGCTACTAGGTGTGATGACTAATCCGGTGAGGTCGTAGAAACTTAATTGGTAATAAAGTATTATGCCCACGGCCTTTACTCGGCTTCCACGTATTTGTACTACACCAGCGGTGGTTCCAACGCTATACCGGATACTCGGACGTTTTACAGCTTTTCCGTTATACCAATTAGGATTCAAGATTACTCACTAGACATTCCTATATTTCTTAATGAGCTACAACTACGATCCTATTATATACCTAACGTAGAGTTGTCCGCAATCAGATACATAATATGTCACATGGATAGCAATTATAGAGTGTCCAGTACACCGGAAATTCTCCCAAATGCACATACCAATTCAACCGACAATCATCCTCTAATCCAGGTCCCTAGTCTCAGACATCCGGAGGACGTCCGTATCGTGGCATGAATCGTTCATTGAACAATAACATGAACAGCCCACGGAACCGGTTGGGATAATCTGTCTAGTGGTCAGTTGAATTGTTCATCATTAATCATACAATTATCACAACTATTGCATACATGTTAACCTACCTGTATTATGTTTATTATGTTTATGAAAATCTAATTAGCGAGGCAATGATAATGGTTATGTATGTCTAGCATGCAGTACCTAAGCAACAATCAAACAAGAACATGCAGTAGGACGGGACATTAGCATCACATTAACTGACATGAGGATTAGATCATGGGTACCCCGGAAGTTGTCCCAAAGATACACAACAAACAAGCATGAACCTAATCTATCTCTACTCTTATGATTCGTGTCCCTCGGATATGTTTCAATCAAGGGAACAACGACCATGTTGAGTTCATTGATCATCATACACAGAATAGTTGGCAATCCTACTTCTAGCAATTCGCCATGTTCTAGGGAGGAGGATACAAACCACAGCATAAGTTGGATAGATAAAACGGGCAGAGGTTCAGCTTATAAATTCTAAAACAGTTTAAACTCGAACAGGTAGAGTAACATGGCAAATTAAATCATAACTATCCTAACATTGCATACATCACAACAAACATTGATTTGTCTAGCGTAGCATAATTCCAGCATTCATTCCTAAGCATGCATAATAAGATAACATGGTAAATAGAATAAATACGAGAGATTGTATTAAACCTGAATAAGCGAGTAATATAGACAAATCTTCACGAATCTGAAGTCTCGGAGTATCTCCGTACAAAAGCTATTAAAAGCTTCTACCCTAAACTATAACCTACTAGCTTATTTTAAGAGAGAGAAACAAACTAGAGAGAGAGTATTTTAGAGAGAGAAAGAAAATGAGATGTGAGGTGTGTGAAATGGTGGAAATGGAGTGAGTATTTATAGGAGAAGTAGGTTGGTCATGGTACAAACCTTTAAGCACAAAGGACAAGCACCAAAGCGTTACACGGGGCGAGCAAGCAACAGGGGGGTCAAATGGCACCTAGATACCATTTATCAAGGCAAAAATGGAGAAAATGGTACCCTGGGGGGCCGTATACGGCACTTATAGTACCATATACGGTACCTAGTGTGGAGGGGGGGTTGGTGCTCCATTTGTCCTCTGCTGACTTCTCGGTTGCTTGGTTCATCCGTATCTTCTTCGTTTTAAGTCCATTTTGCTACGCCGTTGGTTTCGTTTTTCCGTTACGATTCTAATGACCCTAAGTTTTCCATTTTTGGAAGTGTTTGACTTTTGCGTGTTCCGGATGACGATTGGCAAGCTTCCAGACTGCATAACTTCTCCGTCTTTCATCCGTTTCTTCTGATTCTTTCACCTCCGGTCTTGGATTTTTCTATAGAATCATAAAATATGAATTAAGATCTATTTCTATAAGAATATTAAGAACGGAAAAATTAAGGTGATTATTTTGCCTCGGTTTGCGTGCTATTTTGGATGTTTTAACCGATTTTGGTAGCAATGTCTGTATTTAGACTGCCTTGGTGATTTTTGGTAAATAATGATGGTTTTGAAATTTTTTCACCAAAGAAAAGTCTAAAAAGTGCAGAAATATGTCCTTAAAAACATGACTTTTTGAGTCACATCAACCCTCTAGATGGGGTGTGCATGATTACTTAACTCCAAAATCCATTGAATAGGGGCTAAGTCAAAATCAATTAGTACTTTGCTAAATCTGCACAAGTACCACAATATCATATTACCCACATTTAACTGATCTCTACATTAGCTTATTCCACATTTAACTCTTTCAGTTGCGAGTTATCATTTTATCCTGTCATCAAGTATATATAACAATATACATAATTTCACATATTCCTTCAATAATAGAAATATAATCATCATTTTCATAACGGTCGTAGGTACAATACTTTGCATTAATTATGTTTCTATCCTCTCCCGATTAGTCATCACATCTAGTAGCCTTACCCTTGACTATTCATCAATAACACATAACGAAATCATAGTAAACACTCGCTTATCCTCTGTTGACCGAGTCTCCGTACAAACCTCTTTTGTTTTATTTTCTTTATTTAAATTCGTATTTAGTTATAAAAACCAAACCTATCCAAAAGCTTTTAAAAACCCTAGCTAGATTCCCAAAGATAATAAAACTTCCTAGACTCCCATGCCCGTTATAGTTTGAAGAACGACACCTGAGTCATACATACCACTTACTGCCCTTTTAGGTCTGTCAGTAGTATACAGCTTAGGATTTCCCTGCTATATAAATTTAAACCCTGTCCGCGCGTCCCGGTTGGGAGGTTCAACGACCGGAGTAAAACCCGTCCGACCGCTGGGACCGCGACAAGTTTTTGACGCCGCTGCCGGGGACTACAACGACCGATTTTAGGAATATTGTTATCTTAGTTATTTAGCGATCCTTACGGAAGATCAATATCATCCGGAAGTTACAGTTTTTTATCCCTAGTTAGTTAGTTTTTAATTTCCCGTCCTTAGTTAAACCTATCCTTTCCAAAACCCTATTTTCTTCTAAAACAAGTTATGGCGAATCGTATCACTCTCGCCTCATCAACCCAACCACTGCTAGAGGGACGAGGAGGACCAATCGTATCACCAATCGATGAAACCCTTGAAATCAGACCACTCTTCATTAAATTACTTAAATCTCAGTGTCAGTTTCATGGTCTTTCGGTTGAAAATCCAAACGCCCATCTTAACAAGTTCATCAACCTTTCCGACTCTTTCGAACAAACCGGATCAAGTGTCAAAGTCACCTGACTTCACCTGTTTCCTTATTCTTTAGCTTTCCGAGCTCAGACATGGTTTTATGAACTCGAACCCAATTCGATTCATACATGGGAGGAGATGGCTACTAAATTCTTAGCTAAGTTTTTCCCTCTGTCCCTACAAACCAAGCTCAAAAATGAAATCATTAACTTTCGTCAAGGAACTACTGAATCATTAAGCTCGGCTTGGGAACGCTTTAAGAATCTGCTTGGAAGATGTCCGAATCATCAGTTGGCTGAAACGAATCTGGTCTGCACATTCTACAACAGTCTGAATCCTCATCACCAACAAACCCTCGATGCTGCTTCATCCGGAAATTTCATGCTACATACTTCAGAAGAAGCCTGAAAGTTGATTGAGACGATAACGATGCACCAACATGACTTGGAGTTTGATGAATCAACCTTGGAAAATAAGGACACTTCTACTCAAGCGTTAGACACTTTAAGAGCTCAACTCGAATCCATCTCTAAAGTTGTCAGGGATATGCAAGACTCTTCCAAATCTAAGAAGCAACCTCAAAAGCTCTTCTCACGCTCGAAGCTCAAGGAAGATGTCCTCGCCACATCTGGAACCACTGATCAAATCATTCATTCAAAACCTTTCACTCAGCGGTTATCCAAACAACCTATCTCTCATTTGTTAGTTCCCTCTACACCCTCTACTTCTTTTCAACTGTCTTCTCGTCTAAACAATACGATTTTCAATAACTTCATGGTTGAGCAAAATAATAAAAACAAACAAATCGTTGATTTTCAAAACCAAATTGATTATTTGCTCAGAATTTCAAACGATTTAATTAAGAACATGGAGGATAATGTTAAAAGATTGTTTTTAAAAGTTGAGGAGAAGCAAAGAGAAGAAGCGATTAGCAAAGCTATTCATCATCCATCTTATGATTATGATGATATCCTTGTTGTCACTAGAGGCGGAAAAGAGACTAAGAATGAGAAATCGGTAGATATTCCTTCAGACGAGCCTTCTAGTTCTTCTATACCCACTGATTCAGTACCTGTTGACACTCCTGTCACTTCTCCTAAACCAGAATCTTCCAAAGCCCCAGAAGTAGTTAAACCAACACGAATACCTTTCCCTGGTAGGTTTAAAAAAGAGAAACAAGAAGCCCAGTTTGGAAAATACCTAGAGATGTTCAAAAGCCTACACTTAAACGTTCGATTATTAGATGCTTTAGTTGAAATGCCTAGTTGTGCCAAATTCTTTAAAGAACTTATATCCAACAAAGAAAAACTTAGACAAATAGTTAACTTGCCCTTAGACGCAGAATGCTCTTTAATTATGCAACAAGGACTGCCCCCAAAGCTAGGAGACACTGGCCGTTTCACTATTCCTTGTTACCTTCGGGATGTTCAAATAAGTAACGCCTTAGCTGATTTAGGAGCTAGTGTAAACCTTATGCCATACTCGCTTTATAGGAAACTAGGATTAAGCGAACTTTTACCAACCCGTATGACCGTCCAATTAGCTGATAGATCAGTTAAACTCCCTCGTGGAATTGCTGAAGATATTATGGTACGTGTTGATAAATTCGTCTTTCCTGTTGATTTTGTTGTTATGGATATTGAGGAAGACGCTCAGGTACCACTCATCCTTGGCAGACCTTTCCTAAATACTGCCAAGGCAGTCATTGACGTGAATCAAAAATCTTTAAAACTTAGAGTGGGAACTGAGGAAGTCACCTTCAATGTCGATAAACTAATGAAACTTCCTATGGGAGAAGACCTTGGTCTTGTAGATTCTATGCAGGAAATAATTGAATAACACTTGGAAGAAATCCTCGCAGTAAGCAGCATTAATCCCCTTCCGAACACTGTCATCACAACAAGGAAAATCTGTGAAGAAGGTGCGGGTCTATGCTCAGCTATCTCGGATCCTTCCATTGCATCAAAGGAAGTGCTATTACCTTTAAAGAATTCCAACTTATAGCCCAACAGATTTATCACTGCTGTACCACTTGGACAAGGCACTCCGGTCACTCTCTTGAGAAGAAGCCCTAATTCTGAAGTTCCTGATTCATCTCTCTCAAAAGAAGAAATTCTAAAGACTCTCAAGGAAATGGAGTCAATGCTTAAACCATCCGATCCGCAGCTTTCTGAAAGTTGTGAAAACTTGAAACCAGAGATTACTTTTAGCACATCTTCTTCATCTCAATTTCAGAGATTCGCATTCACAAAAGACAACAAAGAAATAATCACTGAAGATAATGCAATCTCTCAATCTTCCCAAGTAAAATATGAGCTGAGAAAAGATGAGCTTTACAACAATACAGAATGGGTTGAAATAGCATCAGCAAACATTCCAGAGGCACCTGCAGTTGAGTCAGATTATCAGACAACATACGATGAGCTTAAAAGAGTCGAGATTGCAAGGATGAAGCCTTCCACTGAAGAACCACCCGAATTGGAGCTGAAGGAACTTCCCTCACACCTTGAATATGCTTTTCTCGAAGGAGCTTCACACTTACCGGTTATCATATCGAAAGATCTGAAGCCTGAAGAGAAAGCACTACTCATTGAGGTTCTAAAGTCACATAAGAAAGCGATTGCGTGGAAAATCTCTGACATACAAGGGATCATCCCAAATTACTGCACTCACAAGATCTAAATGGAAAATGACTTCAGGCCCTCTATTCAAAGGCAAAGGAGAGTTAACCCAAAGATTCAAGACGTGGTGAAAAAGGAGGTTATCAAAGTCTTGGATGCTGGTTTAATTTACCCTATTTCAGATTCCCCATGGGTCAGTCGAGTTCAAGTCGTCCCAAAGAAAGGAGGCATGACGGTTATCGCTAACGAAGACAACGAGTTAATTCTAACACGAACCGTCACCGGTTGGAGGGTATGTATCGACTAACGGAAACTAAATGAAGCTACACGCAAAGATCACTTCCCTCTACCGTTCATTGATAAGATGCTTGAAAGATTGTCAGGGAACGAATTCTATTGCTTCCTCGATGGTTTCTCCGGCTATTTTTAGATACCTCTCGATCCAAAGGACCAAGAAAAGACGACGTTTACTTGTCCATACGGAACCTTTGCCTACCGACGTATGCCTTTTGACTTATGTAATGCACCGGCGACATTTCAAAGATGTATGGTAGCAATCTTCCACGACATGATTGAACAATGCATGGAAGTGTTCATGGATGATTTTTCGGTTTTCGGAGATTCATTCACCACTTGTCTTTCTAACTTGAATAGGATGCTCAACCGATGTGAAAAATCAAACCTAGTTCTGAATTGGGAAAAATGCCATTTCATGGTAAAAGAAGGCATAGTTTTAGGACACCGTATATCCAAAGCTGGAATTGAAGTTGACAAAGCAAAAGACGAGACTATCTCAAAACTTCCACCACCCACCTCTGTCAAAGCCATCTGAAGTTTTCTAGGACACGCCGGGTTCTACCGTCGCTTTATCAAAGATTTCTATAAGATATCCCGACCTATGACTCATCTCCTCGAAAAGGATACTCCGTTTTTCTTTACAGACGAATGTCTCAAGGCCTTCGATCATCTGAAAGATCTGCTTGTTCATGCACCGATCATGGTTGCTCCAGACTGGAGTCTCCCATTTGAAATCATGTACGACGCCAGTGATTTCGCAGTCAGAGCAGTTCTGGGATAGCAGAAGGAGAAACAGTTTCAACCAATATACTACGCCAGCAAAACGCTCACTGACGCCCAAGAGAATTATACGACCACAGAAAAAGAGCTGCTAGCGGTAGTATTTGCTTTTGATAAATTTCGTTCTTATCTAATCTTGTCCAAAACTATTTTCTATACAGATCACTCCGCTCTGAAATATCTTTTTAAGAAGCAAGATGCTAAACCTCGCCTTCTACGATGGATTCTACTCCTTCAAGAATTCGACATCGAGATCAAAGACAAAAATGGAGCAGAAAACGTCGCGGCGGACCATCTCAGCTGATTAGAGAATCCTTCAATGGATAAGTTGCACGAGAAAGACATTCAAGACCAGTTTCCAGAAGAACAGGTCATGCATGTTGGTAAGTACTATCAAAGGTCACGATCTACAAATGATCCCTGGTATGCTGACTATGCCAATTATTTGGTGTGAAAAGTCGTACCTAAAGGAATGCCAACCTCTCGAAGACAAAAATTCTTCCGCGATATAAAATATTACTATTGGGACAACCCTTTCCTCTTTAAGGTTTGCCCTAATCTAATCATTAGAAGATGCGTTGATGGGAAAGAGGCAGAACATATCTTACACCAAAGCCACCATGGACCTACTGGAGGACATCACGGTACCAACATGACCGCAAGAAAAGTGTACGATGCCGGCTTTTTCTGGCCAACCATATTTCGAGATACGTACGATCTAGTGAGACGCTGCGATATCTGCCAAAGACAAGGCAATATAACAGCCCGGAATGAAATGCCCCTAACAAACATCCAGGCCGTGGAAATCGTCGATATCTGGGGATTAGATTTCATGGGACCGTTCCCTAAATCTAACGGTAAAGAGTACATCTTGGTTGCAGTCGACTACGCCTCTAGGTGGGCCGAGGCCCAAGCTCTCCCAACAAATGACGCCAAAGTGGTAACCAAATTTCTCAAAAAGCTATTCAGTCGATTTGGGACTCCAAAAGCAATAATCAATGATCGTGGTACACACTTTTGCAACGTTCAATTCATGAAAGTTCTGCAACAGTATGGTGTCACTCACAAGACGTCAACAGCTTATCACCCCCAGACAAATGGGCAAGCTGAGGCAACAAATCGAGCTTTGAAAAGAATCTTGGAAAGAACTGTTGGTAATCATGGGTACAAATGGGCTGAAAAATTAGATGATGCATTGTAGGCATTCAGAACCGCCTATAAAACACCATTAGGAACCACACCGTATCGTCTAGTTTATGGAAAGGCATGTCACGTACCAATTGAGCTTCAATATAAAGCATACTGGGCTTTGAAGAACTGCAACTTAGATATTTCTACAGCTGGAGCAAATAGACGAATGCAGTTGAACTAGTTAGCCGAACTAAGGGATCAGGCATATGACAGTTCATTAAGCTTCAAGGAACGAACTAAGAGAATTCACGATGCTAAGCTGAGGCCCTCAAGATTCAAAACAGGAAATAAAGTGCTGCTTTTCAACTCGCGATTCAAGAAATTCTCTGGCAAGTTTAGGATCAGGTGGAGCGGACCATTCATAGTATCAAAGGTATTTCCTTACGGGGCAGTCGAACTCGAGGCACCAGAAGGTAATTTTAAGGTTAATGGTCATCGTTTAAAGCATTACTTCGAAGACTTTCCCATCAGGGAAGATGTCTTTATCTTTGAACCACCGTGATTCGACAGAAAGGTACAAAGAGTCAAGCCAGAGACTCGTAAAACAAGCACTCTTGGGAGGCACCCCAAGCCTATCTTTATTAATTATGTCATTTTATTTCTTAGTTTATTTTTATTAAGTATGGTTATCTCTGAACTAATAAAATTGCAGGCTTGCCACTTATCTGACTTCGAATTGCAAAATCTGAGATAAGTGTTATTCATTTACTATCACTGTTAGCATTACCTGTTTATTTTATCTCGTTTCAGGATGGACGCTGTTGACGCAGATCATGTAGCTGCGAGACCACGCAGACGACACAGACCTCATAGACGCAGAGCACAGAGAGCGGCTATGCTGACCATCACTGAGTAGGACCTGACTGATGTCCCGATCACTCACGAGGAGTTGCCCGATGAGAGGCCCTCATCACCTTTGCCAGCCCCCGTACCTACTTTCGAGTACGTTATCACTACCGCTAACCAAGCAGCTTCGTGGGCCCTTTTTCGGACACTCTCCATCCAGCATGATATCATGTCCTCTATCTGTGAGCAGCTCAACATTCCGAGACCTGTTGCCATTCCCTACAGGCTTGGCCCAGATCCGGGACCATCTCGACCACCATGGTCCTTCTTTCCTCCTGCAGATCCACCTGTTGTCTCTACTGCCGGGCATTCCACTGGCCCCACTGCTGCAGCTACTGATCCTAATCCTGCATTGCCCACAGGATTTGCATCACCAGACCGCAGCCTCACAGAGCAGCTTCTGGCTGTTTTTGATGCTCACACTTCTGCTTCCCCCACTACCACTGACGAGATTGTAAGTCTTGCTTTGGCTACTATGGATTTTTCCATACATCTCTGACTTCTGTTTTCGACAGGGATGCTGAGGCAGAGTTTGATCCTGACACTGATGACCTACTTGATGATTACTAGACTTTATCATATTATTTACTTTCTGTATTATGACTCTGTACTTAAGCTTTAGACCTGCTACCTAGATGAGGTACTGTGATATGTGTGTTGATGTTTATTGCAGAATTCAGCTTTATGTGGAATGGATAATCTTAAACAAGCCTGGTCCTTCAAATCCAGCAATTCACTAGCACCACTCCTGCACAAACCTGGTCTATTCCAGTAAACACAAATGGGGAGTTTCTCTGTTCCATTTTCCCCGTTTCAATTATGTTTTACTATGCATATGTTAGTGCGTTTAATTTCTGTGCTTCATCCTAAACTTATCACTAAGTGTGGGATTCCAGCCCAAATTAAACACTTGAGAAACATCTACTTACATGTTCAAACTCTAAGTGTGGGATTTTACTAATAAAATCTCTACTCAAGAGAACATTAAGGACAATGTTCCTCTAAGTGTGGGATGGCGGGTATAGAATACCTTAAATGGTAATTTTATGTCCAATAGCAATCTCTCTCAAATTTTTTCAAAAATAAGGTCAAAATTTTTCAAAATAATGAGTCTAACTCAGTTTTTAAGTCTCAGATACTACTGAGAGAAACCATTTTCAAAATATAAGTATGATATTTCTAAAAGCCTAAAGGAAATAAGGTAGAAATTGCTTAAGCACGAAGTGATAATCAAAGGAGCATGACTAGACACATACAACCCTTTGTAGTGAGGTATCTTGAGCCTAAAAGCATTCATCTTTAATGCTTCACTTTCATTTCTTGTGTGTGTGCCGATGTTTGTATCTCTGAATTAGAACTTGCTCTTGACATAGGCTTCGAGACCATATTGGTGTGTACCATACGCGGTATAGGTGCAATTAAATGACCTTGACATTCCTTAGGACTTAACCTATTTCTTACATATCTTTTCAAGCCCAAAACCCCTTCCGATGCTCATTTTTAGTATCGAAGATCCACTTAGTATACCCTGTTGAGCCTAACCTTTCATTTCTTCAAAACCCTTATTTTCACCCACTTCCCAAAAATACCCCCAAACTTATCTTGGAATTTATGAGGTTATGAAGAACACCCTTTTAGAATATCTGTTTCAAATATCCTACTCATTCGCATTCTCCAAAATCAAGCTTCTCAACAAATGGTGCGGGAAAATTAGCGCACAAGAGAGCTGGAAGGACGATGGTGCGGGAAAATTAGCACCTAGAAAAGAATCAAAATGATCAAAATAGAAGAAAAGATTTCTAAAAGGATTCAAAATATAAAATTCCTTGGAAATTCTCTGACAAAGAAATTCTGAAGAAAAGAAAAAGAAAAGACAAAAGAAGAAAAAGAAAAGAAAAAAGAAAATAGCTCCGCAAATAAAGCTGAAAGTTTCAAGACATAGCTCTTCATGGAAAATCCGACGGAAGCTGAAACAGCTACCAACTCTCCGTTCCTCTCCGTTCTAAATAAAGTTATTCATAATCTCAGTGATCTTAGGATAAGCTAAACACCCCTCAAACCCAAAATTTCCACTATCCATACCCTTCACCCTCACCAAACATTACAACCCTCTGAATGTCTTGAGATAATTAGCACCGTCCTCACCTAAGTGGTGGAGATCCGATTCTCGATCAAGCCTATAACGATGAGTGCAGCATGACTGGCTATTTTGAGCGATTTCATTTGAGCTAGATTGATAGGAAACCCGATACACTTTGAGTGAATTGAGTGACCACCTTTAGTGAGATCGCCTAGTCATGTGTACTCCAAGATCATGAGATTTGGATGTATGCCTAAGAGAATCTCTTCTAGTTTATGGATGGATCATCTTATCTTCCTTCACACTTTTATAGTAACTTACTCATATAAGGAAATGCTAATCTTGGAAAATATTCTCTGACTCACCCCTAGAAACATGACTTAAAATATTTTTCAGAGAGTTGTTGCTTGAGGACAAGCAACGTCTAAGTGTGGGATAACTTGATGTGACGTAAAAAGTCATGTTTTTAGAAGCTTTATTTCTCACATTTTGGACCTTTCTTTAGTGAAAACATTTCAAAACATTGATTATTTATTAAAATTCACTAAAGTGGTTCAAAAGTAGACGTTGTCGTAAAAATCACTGAAAACACTCTGAAACCGCACAAAACACGGCATTTTAATACAAGCTGATTCTTCCGACCTCATTTTCCTATCAAGGCACACCTCCTAACTTCTACCATCTATTGTATAGGTAAAATCGAGACGGAAAAATCTGGAATCAAGTGAAACGGCCAAAGGACGGAGAAGCCACTGCACTTTCAGAGCCACTAAAAGTCATTTCGGCTACACCTGAGTTCTACACACCCAATTTCTATGAGATTGGCATCATTAGAAGCGTAACGGAATTACGAAGCCACAGGCGAAAGAATCGAGTCAAACGGACGCGTAACGAAGGAGATACGGACGTTTTAAGCAACGAACGAAATCAGACAAACACAGTATACGGCCTTGGCAACCGTATACGGCCTCACCAAGACCGTATATGGCCTCACCAAGACCATATACGGCCTTCACCACACCGTATACGGCCCCTAGTGAGCCGTATACGGCCCCCCTTCCCCCATATGGTGCTTCGTTTGCTTGTACGTGCTGCTTCGCTAGTTGTACGTGCGATTTTAGGGTTTGCCAATAAATAGTGGACTCTCCTCCACACTTAAAACATACCATTTCTCTCATTTCATTTCTTCCTTACACTTTCTCTCTCACACACATCATTTTCTCTCTAGTTTCTCTCTCTAAAGACTTTCTCTCTCTAGAATTGGGCTAGTTAGAGAGCTAGTTAGGTAGGGGTAGCTTTTAGCTTTTGTACGGAGTCACTCCAAGACATTGTATTTGCGAAGATCTGTCTGTAATAAATTCGTATCAGGTTCTATTTATATATCTCTTACTTTCCAGTTTTAAACATGTGTTGCTTTGTTTATGCTTGTTTAGGATTGTATGCTAGATATATAATGTTAGGCTAGACATTTCTTTGTGTTTACTATGATGTAGTTATGTTAGAATAGTCAATATGTTTATGCCATGCTGTTACTCTGCCCGTGTTACGTTAAACTGTGTATGAACTCATAAACTGAATCTTGAATGTTTATCTATCCAACTTATGCTGTGGTTAGAAGCTTCCTGCTAGAACTTGGCCAACTACTAGTGGTACGTTCTCTACCTATTCTATACTTGATGATCAATGAACTTGGTATGGCTGTGTTCTCTAGGTTGAAACAAATCATAAGAGACACAGAGCATAGGATTAGAAATAGGTTAGATTCATGTTTATCTGTCAGATATCTTTGAGAGAACTTTAGGGATATCTATGATCTGATTGTTGGTTATCTGGTATGCTTAGGATTATGGTGTTCTGTAATGTGTCACCCTATTGCATGTTCTTGTTTGATTGTTGCCTTAGGAATGATGCATGCTAGAGTTATCCTCCTGGTTCATATCAGTAACTGTATAATTAGGTTTTCAAACACAGAATATTGGTTTACACAGTAGATTAACATGTATGGAGTAGTTGTGATGATTTATATCTGTAATGCTGAACAATTTAACTGATCGTTAGCCCGATTTTCCCAACTTGGTCCGCGGGATTATCCCCGTTCGTGTTCTTGTTCAATCAACAATTCACGCTACGATACAGACATCTCTGATGACTGTGACTGGGGACCAGGATTCGAGGATAATCGTCGGTTAAATTGGTCTGTACATTTGGGAGAACTTCCGGTGTATTTGACTTCTGTAACTGCTATCCACGTGACATGTTATTTATCTGATTGCGGACAACTCTACGTTAGATATTTAACAGGCTCGTAGTTGTAGCTCATTAGGATATAGGAAATCTGCGCAAGTAATGTGGAACCCTAATTAACGTAACGGAAAAACCGTAAAATGCCCTATTACTCGGTATAGTGCTTGAAACACCAATTGGTGGAGTACACACGTATGGAAGCCGCGGAACGGTCGTAGGTACAATACTTTGCATTAATTATGTTTCTATCCTCTTCGGATTAGTCATCACATCTAGTAGTCTTACCCTTGACTATTCATCAATAACACATAACGAAATCATAGTAAACACTCGCTTATCCTCTGTTGACCGAGTCTCCGTACAAACCTCTTTTGTTTTATTTTCTTTATTTAAATTCGTATTTAGTTATAAAAACCAAACATATCCAAAAGCTTTTAAAAACCCTAGCTAGATTCCCGAAGATAATAAAACTTCCTAGACTCCCATTGTGACACCCGGTCAAAAGGGCCAAAATTAGGGGCCAATTTAAACCTTAATTACTCGTACTCGGTACGTGTTAAAACAAAAGTATCCGAATATTATACATGTATTTATATATATATATATATATATATATATATATATAATAATACAATGAATAAGTAATAATCGGGTACAAACAAATCTAAAAGAACACGCAAACTCAAATACGGACGTTGGTGAAAAACATTTTTAAATAATGTATTATTAACGAGAATAATAATTATTTACTTGATTGAAATTTTAAATACATTTTGTATACTGAAAACTATCCGTCAAAGTAAGTTGAAACAAAGTTATATTTTATAACTCACTAAAAGTTTTTTTTATAAAATACTTCAATGGAAAATATATACGATTATATTTTTAGAAATTTATCATTTTAAAAGATTATACTACTTTGCGATCGGGTAAGCAAACACGGAGCAAAAAGTGCCACCTAACCACAATTATTGGAGGCCGGTATACAACCGACCTCAATTATTTGATACACACACACGCACACAAACTTAGTCTCTTTCTCTTCTCTGCTCTCTCTCGTTCTCTACCAAAAACAACAACAATAACAAATTTAACAACAACAAGATTCATCATCATAATCATCATCTTCTTCCTCATCTTGGATCATCATCACCATCGTGTTCATCACCATCATCATCTCACGGCTCCAATTTATAATTTGTAAGAAAACTTAAAACTTTACTTTAAATTCATGTTTAAAATACTTATATCGTCATATATTAGTGTTTTATCAACTGATTATGTCCGAAACTAGGATTAGAAACTTGTTTTGCGGGTAAAATTGCACGAACAGCCTGTGCAGGGACCTTACACGATTGGGTAAAATTACCCATTTGGGTGAGCATACCCGATTGGGTAAAATTACCCGATTGGGTAAGCTGCATACCCGATTGGGTGAAACTTAAAAGTTAAGAAACAATAACCGATCGCGTATTTTAGTTCGAATTTGTTACAAAGGTACGATTCAATGAACACAAAAGTTATACTTACATATAGATATTTACACAACAAACAAAATCTATATAATTATATTTGTACGAAACAAATATGATTGTATTTTTGGAATATAATTTCATAACGTCACCAACGGGCTGTACATGATTTACAAACTTCAAACATAAACACAAATTGAACACACGGGACATAATCAAATCGGATGAATACTAATATGGATGGTTTATGTAAACACCCATTTACTTACATATAATCTCTTACGTTTAGGACGTTAGGAGGTTACAGATTGGATATTACTTGCGTTTAGGAATGCTAGCACCCACAGGTGAGTCTCACAGCCCCACTTTTACTGTTTTTCTATTGGGGTGAGATACAAAGCTTACTTGTTTTCGTGATCACAGTTATTCGGTTAGTTAAATTGATATTTAACTAGGTTAATTAAATGATTATTTAATTCGGTTAACCCTGTTGGTTACATTGTACGGTTATCATTGTTGGTCTTGATTTTCATTGTTCGGTTATTGCACGAGTGTTTTAATTCGGTAAAGTCCTCATCAGTGTATGATTCATTAACTTAATAAGGCGCGATTGCTAAAGGATAGTACTATCATGGGAGTGACGTCCCCGTCCGGGTTGCTAGCTACAACCAAGTTAAAAACGGGCACTTTAGTAATTGTCAAGGGTGTATCACCAAGACGGGAGGCAAAGATCGGGTTAGGCCTTGAATCATAGCTCAGTGCAATATCAGTGTCGGTCTTAACATTGTTCGGTAACCTTATTAGGTTAAATCATAGTCGGGAACCTTAATTGGTTTATCACTGTTCGGTTTACATTGTTCATCTATTTGTTGGTATTAAAATCATCGGATAATCATGTTGATCACATCAATGTTTATTTTAAACCTGTGAGATTCACCAGCTTTATAGCTGACCTTTTAGTGTTGTATTCTCAGGTGACAGGCAACAGTAGGATGGCCCGCAGGATATGCTAGCTAGTACGAGTCGCATGCATCTAAACACTCATGAAGATTTTCTTGCATTATATTTTGTTAAACGTTATGTACTAAAATCTTCAGAAATCATTTTGCAAACTCGCTATCCTTGTAAACTTATGACTTAAACTATGTAATTACTTTTGAAATGTATAAATGTCTCATGTAGAGTCGTTTGCTTGTAATCTTGGTGTTTTGATATTCGATTAGTGGCACCCAAAACTCGCTTCCGCAAATCGAAAAATAGGGGGTGTCACACCCATGCCCATTGTAGTTTGAAGAACGACACCTGAGTCATACATACCACTTACTGCCCTTTTAGGTCTGTCAGTAGTATACAGCTTAGGATTTCCCTGCTATATAAATTTAAACCCTATCCGCGCGTCCCGGTTGGGTGGTTCAACGACCGGAGTAAAACCCGTCCGACCGATGGGACCGCGACAAGATGTCTTGTTCCGAATGTTTTGAATCTTTCGCAACGCGTAGAATCTTCATTCTTCATCTGTTTTAGTTGATTCTTTTTGCATTGGATTCTATGTTTGAAAACGAAGACTTTGGCATGGAGAAGTCTCTGAGATGACTCTTGTTTTCTCGAAATCTTGTCTCGGTTGCCTTGGATCTTCAAACGCGCGTGAAATCTTTGTTTTTCATCCATTTTGCCTGATTTTTCTCGTACTTCCTTAACCTACTTGACAAAAATAACATTGATTAATGTAATATTTGAGCTTATTTTCCAAGTTTCATTCTAAAATGAGAGAAATATTGCTAATAAAAACCTGAGTTTTTAAGCGATATCAAGTATCCCACACTTAGAACTTTGTTTGTCCTCAAGCAAACTCGTTCAACAAAGCTTTTAGAGTGGTTCTATTCGCTCTATTTTTAGAAATGATATTCACCAATGACTATAACGTTCCAGTTGTGAAAGGACTTTCAAAAGAAGCTCGAGTTTTCAAAGAAATCGATACTTTCTTCTGGCAACCTTGATGGAGAATGTTCATGACTAGGCAATCCTCACAGTGGGTCACTCAAATTACTCAAGTGTTTAGGGTTTCTGTGACACCCCCAAATTTATTGATTTGCGGAAGCTCGATTTGGATGTCACTAATCAATATACAAAGCACATAAGATATAATGAACGACCACTATATGCGTCGTTTTAAACTTGTATTAATAAAGTAAACGTTTACATCAAAATAATGTTACATTAGCTCGGTTCCTGAAATTGAGAGATTACATAGCATAATTACTTTTACAAAATATAATAATGCAATCAAATCTCTAGTTGTATGTATCCTGACTCGAGCTAATAGTCCCTGCCTGTGCAGCCAACCTACTGCTGGGTACCTGTGATACATACTAAAATGGGTCAGCGAAAAACGCTGGTGAGCTCACAGGTTTGTATGTCAATGTATAGTTGTAAGAACCGCAAGATTTATATTGAATTTAAAATGCAACTAAGCAAAATAAAAGTTATACAATCCATGAGCACATAGTCTGAGCTTAACTCGAGCGCTAGGTCCAATTAAGGAAACCTAACTGATTTGCCTCCTACGAGTGTCTAATCCACACTCGTCTTCCCAAATGCTAATACATCCGTTTGACCGGTTAGTGCGTGCTAACCCGGATGAGGATTGTCAATACCATATGATATCATATACTAACATTCACTCTAAAATATTAGAGACTATGCTATAGAGGACTTTAAATTGATTAGCTTGAAACTCATGTAGTATTTGAAGGTTGGTACTTGCGTTCTACTTGTAAAACAAAACAGAGCAGTAATATCACACCCCTAGTTGAAAAATAGTGAAAACGGGGCCATGAAACTCACCTGAGTCTTGAAGTGTTTAATTTAATAAACTTGAAGTAATTAGCTGTGAATTGATGTCCAAGGACTTGAAACCTGAATGTGTTCACGACACTTGATTGTTATTAATTGTACCGGTATCTCGAAAGACTACCCTTGTAGTTATTATACAACTATATATGTCCAAATTACTACGATCTTTTTGATTGTATTGTTACAAGTTACTACGACTTGTTTGATTGAATTGATACAAGTTACAACGACTTGTTTGATTTTGAAGTATGTTTTGAAAACGCGTTCGGCCCGTTGGTGGTTTAGTTGAAATAATAATCTCGACATATCTATATTTGTTTGAAGTGTTATGCTTGAAAAACATATTTCAATGTCCCTTAGAAGTTATATTGTTTAATCGTTTGAAGTCCCGGATGTCTAACACTTAGTATGGAATTAAATGGTAAATCTGTTGTGTTTTGCGACACTATATGCGACACAAAGACACGTCATGCGACACAAGGGTTGTGTCGCATAAAAGTGCGACACAATATCTATACGACACAAGGGTTGTGTTGCATAGATTCGAGATGCTGATTCAACAGCGACATAGTGCTTGTGTCGTATAGAAATACGACATAGTATGCGACATAGAGTACGACACAACATTGTGTCGCATGAGTTACGACACTAACGGTTTGGTACGACACAATATGCGACATAACGGGTTTTATGCGACATAACAGGCAAAATACGACACTACATGCGACACAAGGCTTGTGTCGCATTGTAGAACACCAGCCCAGAAAACAGCGGCTGTCGAGATTTTTCCGGCCAAAACTCAAATCAAACTCATTTTTAGGCTATAAAACCTTGTTTCTTTCCTATATTTGGACATATGTAAGTTGTGCAAACATCAAAACATCAAAATATTACATCAAAATGAACAAATCTAAGTTTTTAGAAATTTCCTTACAAATGCAAATCGAAGGAGATGGAGTCCGAAAATGATGTTGATGCTTTTGTTAATCTTGTTCCCCTTGTAGTGGTGATTCCGAAAATGTGAATTTTGTTGTCGGTTTTGCAAGATCCGAAAATTGATGATTTTTGGTTGAGAGGTTTTGGTGTATGTGTGTGTTTTGTTGAAATGGAAATGAAAGAAAGAGGAGAGCAGAGGTGAGGTGTAGGTGAAAGTCTCACCTCGCAGTCTCCGTCCCGTGCTCCGCGTGGTGTTCGTTTTCTCCGTCATTTCACGTTTTAATAAATATTTTGCCCGTTAATTAACCATTTTAGAATATGAATTTTTGTTTAATAATCTAATTAAATTGTTTTACCAACTATCTACTAATTTAAAGATTTAAAATGTGATTTAAATAATTTGTGTACTTCGTTTTATTTGTTTGCGCGTTTGTATTTTATTTGTATGCGTGTTATTTATACAACACGAATTGACTACAAAATATTACAATAAATAATATTTTGAATAAAATTGGGTTATTAAATAATATTTGTATTACTTAATGAAATTGGTCACCAACGTCCGTATTTATTGTATCGAAATTCATTCGATTTGAAACTCGTACGATTTAAACAAACCGCATAATTGTGTAGATATATATATATATATATATATTCAAATATATATATAATAACTGATACATTAATTAGCCTAACACAGAACTAATTACATGTATTAAAACTTGATTAGGCACTAAATTCTAGCCCTAAATTGGCGGGTGTCACATTCTCCCCTGTTAGAAGAGTTTCTTCCCGAAATTTATGTTGAAGTCTTGTTTGATGTTGAGTCAGTGAAGACTTGAGGATACTTGAGTCGCATTTGGTCTTCCCGTTCCCAGGTGAATTCCGGACCACGTCGCGAATTCCACCTAACTTTGAGATGGGAATACGACTTTGTTTAAGTTGTTTGACCTCACGGTCCATGATTTCGGCGGGTTCCTCGACAAAGTGAAGTTTCTCGTCAACTCGAATTTCATCGAGTGGGATGATAAGTGTCTCATCAGACAGACACTTCTTCAGATTTGAAACATGAAAAGTGGGATGCACGCTGCTGAGTTCGGATGGCAGCTGCAATCGATATGCCACTGGACCAATCCTTTCGAGGATCTCGAATGGTCCAATGTATCTGGGATTTAACTTCCCTCGTTTGCCAAATCGGATTACGCCTCTCCAAGGCTATACTTTGAGTAGTACTTGATCCCCAACTTGGAACTGGAGTGGTTTGCGTCTCACGTCAGCATAACTTTTCTGACGATCACGCACGGCCTTGAGCTTGTTTTGAATTTCGACGATTCTCTCGGTCGTCTTGTGAATGATTTCTGGACTTGTGAGTTGGCTATCCCCAACTTCGGTCCAGCAGATAGGTAACCGGCACTTACGACCGTATAGTGCCTCGAAGGGTGCAGCCTTAATGCTGGTATGATAACTGTTGTTTTACGAGAATTCGCACAATGGTAGGTGTTTTTCCCAGTTTACCCCGAAGTCTACTACACAGGCCCGTAGCATGTCTTCTAGTGTTTGAATTGTTCGTTCACTTTGGCCGTCGGTTTGAGGATGGTATGCGGTACTCATATCAAGTCGAGTACCCAAGGATTTTTGAAGTGATTGCCAAAATTGTGAAGTGAAACGACTATCTCTATCGGAGATAATTGAGATTGGAACACCGTGTTTTGTCACGATTTCCTTCAGATAAATACCGGTGAGGCGTTCCATTTTTTTGGATTCTTTAATTGCCAGGAAGTGAGCAGACTTTGTGAGACGATCCACGATCACCCAAATGGTATTGCAACCGCTCGAGGACTTGGGTAGTTTGGTTATGAAGTCCATGGCAATTTGTTCCCATTTCCATTCAGGAAGACTGGGTTGTTGAAGTAAACCAGAGGGTTTTTGATATTCGATTTTGACCTTGGAGCAAGTAAGGCACTTGCTGACATAGGTGACGATTTCAGCTTTCATGTTCGGCCACCAATAGAAGTCCTTGACACCGTGGTACATTTTATCGGATCCCGGGGATAGAATATTTGGACTTGTGAGCTTCATCCATCACCAAGTCTCATAGGTTCCCAAATTTAGGCAACCAGATTCGGTTTGAGAAGTACCTAATTCCGTTAGGTTTAATTTCGAATTGTTTATCCATGCCCCGCAAGGCTTCATCCTTGACATTTTCGGGTTTCAAGGCTTCGAGTTGAGCAGTGAGAATTTGAATGTTTAAATTGTTGTGAATAGTCATACTGAGTGCTCGGACCAGAAGTGGTTTCACTCTCTCTTTTCGACTGAGGGCATCAGCAACGACATTTGCTTTGCCTAGATGATATTTGAGTTCGCAGTCGTAACCGGTAAGCAACTTGACCCATCGACGTTGCCTCATGTTGAGATCCTTCTGATCGAATATGTGTTGGAGACTTTTGTGGTCTGTAAAAATTGTGCACCTAGTGCCATAGAGGTAATGTCTCCAAATTTTGAGGGCGAAAACGACGGCTCCTAACTCAAGGTCGTGGGTGGTGTAATTCTTTTCATGAATCTTGAGCTGTCGGGAAGCATAAGCTATGACTTTGTCTCGTTGCATAAGCACGCAACCGAGACCTTGATGAGAAGCATCGCAGTATACCACGAAGTCAACGGTGCCCTCGGGTAATGATAGAATAGGAGCACTGCAAAGCTTTTGCTTTAAGAGTTGGAATGCCGACTCTTGTTTATCAGTCCAGTCAAACTTTTTGTCTTTCTGGGTCAGTGTCGTGAGTGGTAAGGCTATCTTGGAGAAATTTTCAATAAATCGCTGGTAGTACCCGGCCAGTCCCAAAAACTGCAGTACTTCGGTCGGAGTGGTTGGCGATTGCCAGTCTTTGATAGCCTCGATTTTTGACGGATCAACATGAATTCCTTGACTATCAATAACATGGCCAAGGAATTGAACGGTTTTTATCCAGAACTCACACTTAGAAAATTTAGCATACAGCTCTTCGTGTCTAAGTAGCTCTAGGACGGTTTTGAAGTGTTGCGCGTGTTCTTGTTCGCTTCGTGAATATATGAGGATGTCATCGATGAAGACAATGACAAACTTGTCAAGGTAAGGTTTACACACCCGATTCATAAGGTCCATGAATACAGCCGGTGCGTTGGTTAGGCCGAATGGCATCACTTGGAATTCGTAATGCCCATAGCGGGTTCGGAAAGCGGTTTTTGGAATGTCGGCATCGCGAACACGCAATTGGTGATATCCGGATCGGAGATCAATCTTTGAATAACAACTCGATCCTTGAAGTTGGTCGAACAAATCATCGATTCGAGGTAATGGTTATCGGTTCGTGACGGTCAACTTGTTCAACTCTCGATAGTCGATACACATTCGAAAAGTGCCGTCTTTCTTTTTGACAAATAGGACCGGAGCTCCCCAAGGTGAAGAACTCGGCCTAATGAATCCTCTTTCCATAAGTTCCTGTAATTGGGCAGACAACTCCTGAAGTTCGGGTGGAGCTAAACGATATGGTGCTCGTGCCACCGGCGCAGCACCCGGTACGAGATCAATTGAGAACTCAACCTGTCTTGGTGGTGGTAGACCAGGCAGTTCTTCGGGAAAGACTTCAGGAAAGTCTCGGACAATTGGTACATCATCAAGTCGCTTCTCCTCCGACTTTTTCTCCATGATGTGCGTGAGGATTGCGGGATAGCCCTTTTTCAGAAATTTGCGGGTTTTCAAGCAAGACATAATATTGAGTCTCGTCCCACCGGTCTCCCCCTGTATGATTAAAGTTCCACCGGTGGCGAGAGGTATACGAATAACTTTGTCGCCACAGATAATTTCAGCCCGATGCTTGGACAACCAGTCCATTCCAACAATGACATCGAAACTTCCTATCTTAACAGGCATGAGATCTATTGAGAAAATTTCGTCGGCTAGATTTAAAGTGCAATTAGAGATCACACTCTTGGTTTCCATAAGTTTACCGTTTGCAAGCTCTACAGTGTACTTAACATCTAAGGCAACTGGGGTGATGTCAAGTAGTGCGCAAAACTCATCAGAAATAAAACTCCTATCAGCACCGGTATCAAACAGAATTGAAGCGGTTAAGTTGTTGAGGAGGAACATACCCGTGACCCCATTCGGGTCTTGGCGGGCGTCCCCGGAGTTGATGACGAAGGCCCTACTTCGTGTGTTGTTGTTGTTGTTGTTGCGGTTATTGTTGTTGTTGTTGCTCTGGTTCTTTAGTTTGGGACATGCATCCCTGAAATGTCCCTTTTCCCCACATTCGTAATAGGTTTTGGGTTGTTGGTTGTTGTTTTGTGATTTAGGGGCTCGGCAGTCTTTGGACGAATGCCCGTACTTCCTGCAGTTGTTGCAAGGAGATTTGCAAGGGCCATGGTGGTGATAGTTACACTTGGAACAATATGTTATGTCCCCAGTGTAGGTGCGTTTGGGTTCGGTGTTGGTGTTGTAAGCTTGGATGGCGTTGGTCCTCTTGTTTTGGTTGCTGCTGTGTGGTTCGGTGGATTTGCGTTTGTTGTTGTTGGATTTCTCACGGCTGACCACTAGTGCCATGAGCTCGCGTGCTAGCCTGATAGCACTTTCAGTGGTGGCTGGTTGTGATGAGGCGACACTTCCCTGGATGCTCTCGGGAAGGCCGCGGATGTATTTCTTAACTCCCTTTTTCTCTGGTTCCACCAGGCTAGGGCACAGGGACGCATATTGCTGGAACTTGATGGTGTATCCCTCAATATCGGTCCCCTGCACAGCAAGTTGCCAAAACTCCTCTTCTAATCGGTGTATCTCTTCCTCGGGACAATACTTCTCCTTCAGTTTGTTCTTCAAATCGGCCCAAGGTAGTTGATTAGCTATCTCAATACCCACAGAGTTGGCATGGGTGTTCCACCATGTAAGAGTGCCTTCCTGAAAAGTGTAGGCGGCGAACTTTACCTTGTTTTCCTCGGTGCAGTTGCAGAGGCTGAAAACAGATTCTATGCGTTCTATCCATCGGCTCAAACCAATAGCACCTTCCGTGCCCTTGAAGTATAGTGGTTTGCAGCTCAGAAAGTCCTTATAGGAGCAGGGTCTGGGTGGTGGAGCATTGTTAGCTGTGTCTTCGCTACTGGGTGGTGGTGTTCGGGCAGCCAAGGCTTGGGTCACACTGCGGGCAATCAGTCCCGCGATCTCAGCTTCACTAAGGGTGATTTGTCAACGAGGAGGCATGAGGCTGAGTAAGAAAGTACAAGGAAAGGAAGTAAGATACTAGTCCGAAATTCATGATATATCACCACAGATGTACATATATAAAATGGTAATATACAACATCTCAAGGTAAAAATCAATAACGAGAGATAATTAATAGAAATCGTCTATTGATATTTCGAAGCCAAATGATTACAGATGATTTTTAAATCACAAGTTTCAAAAGTTACAGACTTAGATGTTTTACAAAAGCGCCGGGAATTGTTACATCCGGTTGAATTACATAGACCTTAATAAAGTAGTTAACTGGTTACAAGTTACAGACTGATCTAATCTTGATGCAGATTAATACGCTCCATCAGTGCGACAAGGCGGTCTACTGTTTCTGCAAGTCTGTTGGTTTGCCTGGCGTTGTCTTCAACCAAGGCCAGTCGTTGTACTAGTGCTCGAGAGTGACCCTCAGTCTCCTGTGAACGATGTTCACATTCCTCTAATCGGTTTCTTACGAGTTCATCCGTGCCTAATTCAGCGGTCATTGAATCCTGAATTATGCCTATAGAGAGGCTGGTATCTTCTTGTTCTCGCTGGAGTTGTGATATGCGGTCAAGAGCTTGGCGAAGAAGGTAGGTCGTTCGGTGTTGTTCCCGTTCGAGATTTTCGAGCCAATGCTCCTGACGGCGGAGTTGGGTAGCCAACACTGGCACCGTGAGATGTGCCGAGTTTTGAGAGTTATGAACTGGATAGGGGTTGCTTCGAGGTGACCTAGTGGTCCTCCTTGCCATTCGCGGGTTTCGAGATTCTTGCGGATGAGAGCGTGACGAATTGGGTGATGTGTTTGCCATTCTGAGACAAGGTGTGAAAAGAGTGAGGTCTACCTATGTATATATATAAGTATGTAACACATAGTAGCCTAGGGTGTCTAGCACAGACTTGTTTTGAGTCCCGGTTCTCTCGAGGTCAGAGTCAACTAGTGTATCCTGTTCAGCCATAACTTCCTTCAGATCTTACATCATCTTTATTTAATTGTACATAGTTGATCAAGCTATGTTAAATTAAATTCGTATGCTGTAATCTCTGAACTGGTTATACCTAATAGGGAATACTGCCTAACGGTCATAGTCTAGGCCCACTAAATGCAACCTAGTTCACTATAACCTTAGGCTCTGATACCAATCTGTGACACCCCCAAATTTATTGATTTGCGGAAGCTCGATTTGGATGTCACTAATCAATATACAAAGCACATAAGATATAATGAACGACCACTATATGCGTCGTTTTAAACTTGTATTAATAAAGTAAACGTTTACATCAAAATAATGTTACATTAGCTCGGTTCCTGAAATTGAGAGATTACATAGCATAATTACTTTTACAAAATATAATAATGCAATCAAATCTCTAGTTGTATGTATGCTGACTCGAGCTAATAGTCCCTGCCTGTGCAGCCAACCTACTGCTGGGTACCTGTGATACATACTAAAATGGGTCAGCGAAAAACGCTGGTGAGCTCACAGGTTTGTATGTCAATGTATAGTTGTAAGAACCGCAAGATTTATATTGAATTTAAAATGCAACTAAGCAAAATAAAAGTTATACAATCCATGAGCACATAGTCTGAGCTTAACTCGAGCGCTAGGTCCAATTAAGGAAACCTAACTGATTTGCCTCCTACGAATGTCTAATCCACACTCATCTTCCCAAATGCTAATACATCCGTTTGACCGGTTAGTGCGTGCTAACCCGGATGAGGATTGTCAATCCCATATGATAACATATACTAACATTCACGCTAAAATATTAGAGACTATGCTATAGAGGACTTTAAATTGATTAGCTTGAAACTCATGTAGTATTTGAAGGTTGGTACTTGCGTTCTACTTGTAAAACAAAACAGAGCAGTAATATCACACCCCTAGTTGAAAAATAGTGAAAACGGGGCCATGAAACTCACCTGAGTCTTGAAGTGTTTAATTTAATAAACTTGAAGTAATTAGCTGTGAATTGATGTCCAAGGACTTGAAACCTGAATGTGTTCACGACACTTGATTGTTATTAATTGTACCGGTATCTCGAAAGACTACCCTTGTAGTTGTTATACAACTATATATGTCCAAATTACTACGATCTTTTTGATTGTATTGTTACAAGTTACTACGACTTGTTTGATTTTGAAGTATGTTTTGAAAACGCGTTCGGCCCGTTGGTGGTTTAGTTGAAATAATAATCTCGACATATCTATATTTGTTTGAAGTGTTATGCTTGAAAATCATATTTCAATGTCCCTTAGAAGTTATATTGTTTAATCGTTTGAAGTCCCAAATGTCTAACACTTAGTATGGAATTAAATGGTAAATCTGCTGTGTTTTGTGACACTATATGCGACACAAAGACACGTCATGCGACACAAGGGTTGTGTCGCATAAAAGTGCGACACAATATCTATACGACACAAGGGTTGTGTCGCATAGATTCGAGATGCTGATTCAACAGCGACATAGTGCTTGTGTCGTATAGAAATACGACATAGTATGCGACATAGAGTACGACACAACATTGTGTCGCATGAGTTACGACACTAAAGGTTTGGTACGACACAATATGCGACATAACGGGTTTTATGCAACATAACAGGCAAAATACGACACTATATGCGACACAAGGCTTGTGTCGCATTGAAGAACACCAGCCTAGAAAACAGCGGCTGTCGAGATTTTTCCGGCCAAAACTCAAATCAAACTCATTTTTAGGCTATAAAACCTTGTTTCTTTCTTATATTTGGACATATGTAAGTTGTGCAAACATGCAAACATCAAAATATTACATCAAAATGAACAAATCTAAGTTTTTAGAAATTTCCTTACAAATGCAAATCGAAGGAGATGGAGTCCGAAAATGATGTTGATGCTTTTGTTAATCTTGTTCCCCTTGTAGTGGTGATTCCGAAAATGTGATTTTTGTTGTCGGTTTTGCAAGATCCGAAAATTGATGATTTTTGGTTGAGAGGTTTTGGTGTATGTGTGTGTTTTGTTGAAATGGAAATGAAAGAAAGAGGAGAGGAGAGGTGGGGTGTAGGTGAAAGTCTCACCTCGCAGTCTCCGTCCCGTGCTCCGCGTGGTGTTCGTTTTCTCCGTCATTTAACGTTTTAATAAATATTTTGCGCGTTAATTAACCATTTTAGAATACGAATTTTTGTTTAATAATCTAATTAAATTGTTTTACCAACTATCTACTAATTTAAAGATTTAAAATGTGATTTAAATAATTTGTGTACTTCGTTTTATTTGTTTGCGCGTTTGTATTTTATTTGTATGCGTGTTATTTATACAACACGAATTGACTACAAAATATTACAATAAATAATATTTTGAATAAAATTGGGTTATTAAATAATATTTGTATTACTTAATGAAATTGGTCACCAACGTCCGTATTTATTGTATCGAAATTCATTCGATTTGAAACTCGTACAATTTAAACAAACCGCATAATTGTGTAGATATATATATATATTCAAATATATATATAATAATTGATACATTAATTAGCCTAACACAGAACTAATTACATGTATTAAAACTTGATTAGGCACTAAATTCTAGCCCTAAATTGGCGGGTGTCACAGTTTTCTACTTGCTAGTGTCAATCACTCAGATAGCCAGTCATGTAGCATCTTCGTCATAGGCTTGATCAAGAATCAAATCTTCATCACTTAGATGAGAACGGCACTAATCGTTCAAGATATCTTAGAAAGGAATCGGGGTTTTGGTGTTGAAAGATTTGGGAAAAGGTATGTGATGGTCTAGAAATGGATAATATTTTTGGGTATTTCTTTTTTGTATATTCCTGGAACGAAGGCATACTTCTTTTGAGAAAGTCTCCTTGAAATTTCTCTGATTCTGAAAAGATACGATTTCGTATTTTCCCTTTTTGATTTTTTTTTATTTTCCTTCTTAATGGAGCTAGCGCATATGTTTTGTTTTTATTTTTAATAATGCCTAGCTCACCAAGAGATACTTCCACGTTGGGGGTTTATTTTGGGGTTACGAAGTTGTATGACTTTTCTTGTAGGAATATGGGAAATTGAGAGTGTCTCTGAAAAAGATCTAGAAGAGATTAATCCTGTTGTTTCGGAATGATGAAAAAGGAAGATATTGTTTGAATAGTGAATTTGAAGAGTGGGTGGAAGTTTGGTTTTTGAGTGTAAAGAGTGGAAAGAATTTTGGTGGCTGAGTTGTTTTTGAATGGATATGACGGAGATTCCTTAGAAAATATCGAGAATGATTGTACCTATGCCACATATGGCACTCATCGATGTGATCTCGAAGTGTATTACAAGAGCAAGTTCTAATGCCGATGAATACATCGGCACACACATGAAACGAAAAGTGAAGCATTAAAGATGAATGCTTATAATGGGATCAAACCTCACGAATCGAATATTTTGTTAAAAGTGTGCCTAGCCATGTGTTGCCCTTTTCGTCCGTATATTTAAAGAAAACTTTTGGTTCAATTTGCAGTTTTGTTTCTAACTGTAAGTTACATTTTTGGTTAATAGTATTTCTAAAAACAGTGCTTTCGAATCGAAAATTTTGAAAAATTTCTCTATTTTTAGCCTTTTATGAAAATGTTGTTTTGCTATACGGACAAGAGGTCAAACTTGCGGTTGCGAACCGTATATCCCACACTTAAAGGAACATTGTCCCTAATGTTCGAATCCTTGTATAGAGTACCTCTTGTCAAAGTATCCCACACTTAGAGTTTCTACTAATTACTTGGTGTTACTTAAGTGTTCTTGTGTGGTGAAGAGAATCCCACACTTAGATTTTGGAGATATCGGTTAAGAAATTCAAGGTTAAATGGATAGAAAGTTTGAAACGAAGCTACTTCCCTAGAGATTCACTGTGCTCGTGTCGGCAATTTGCCGGAGGTTGCTCTTTAGTAGATTCGCCACTTGCAGTCTTCGGCATGCTCCGAGGTGTTGTCGACAATCGTGTAACACTCGGTCTAAAAGGCTAATTTTCGCGCCCAATTTAAACATTAAATATTCGTACTTAGTACGCATTAATGTCAAAGTATTCAAAAATTATATAAATTAATATATATATATATATATATATATATATATATATATATATATATATATATATATATATATATCATAACCGATTGATCCAAATCACCTACAAATAAATCTAAAAGCGCGCAGAAATACAAAAACGGGTGTTGGCGCACAACTTTTCTAAATAAAGTATTATTGTTTAAAATAATATTTATTTAGTTGGATTAAAATTTAAACATATTTCGTCTCAATTAAAATGTGTTCTATTCGGTTGAGACAACGCGAGAACAAGTATAAAACTTTAATTTCAATAAAGTATTTTTATGAAATACTTGATCTAAAATTTCTCGAATAGCCGATGACAAATTCTAAAACTTTAATATATTACGCAATTAAACGATCGGGTAAACGAAATAACGCGAACACGAGACCCAAATGGGACGGCCCGAACTCGGTCCGCAGACCCAAGCCGACCCACCCGTTTCCCTTTTTATTACCTTCTTCCTTCTTCATTTTTACACACACACACCACCTACATTTCTCTCTATATCTCAAAATCTCGATCTCTTTCTCTCTCACTACAACACCACAGCAACAGCGGCTGCCACCACCACCACCACCACCGGACATCATCACCATCATCATCACCATCAAGATCGTCATCCATTCCTTCTTCCTCTTCATTCCGAATTAGTGGTAAGAAAGCTTCGTTTTCTTTGCACCTTTACTTGTATTAACATGATTATGAGTTCACCCAACAAGAATATATCCAAGAAATCAGTTAAAAACGTTTTAAAAATCGAAACCCACCTCAAATCTTGCATCAGTTCGTCGTGCGAACTGAGATGAACTCAACTCGCAAAATCCTATCCGAACTCAACTCGCAAAACCTTATCCGGAAATCTGCGAACCGAGCTGGCCTGCGAACTTAGCTGCCCTGCGAACTGAACTGGATTGCGAGCCGAACCACTTACGAACTGAGTTGTGAGCTGACTTTGCGAACCGAGCAATGAGTCGAGACTTGCGAACTGAGTTGCGAACTGACTTTTCCTGTGTAACACCCCCAAATTCACTGTTTGGCGGAAGCAAGTTTTGGGGTGCTACTAATCAAATATCAAAGCGCAAAGATAAAGCAAACGACATCTATATGCAACGTTTGTAAATTAGTTACATTCCCATGGATAAATTTTGAAAACTTAATGTTTTCGTATACAAAAATGTAGTTTCCCTAGAGTCCACGCGTATAGCGGGAGATTCCATTACATAATCGAAATATACAAAAGATAATGCTAAGAATCTCCGTTAATGCAGTTGTGTGGAAATCATGCGACTCTAGCTAAAATCCTGGAGTAATCCTACTCCGTTTGGGTACCTGAGAAAACATGCTAAAAAGGTCAACACGAATGTTGGTGAATCTCACAGGGTTGTAAGTAATATCAGTTTTGAACACAAGATTTGGTCAGTAGTGCCCGTAGGCGTAAAATCAGTATTTACAATCCAGCAAATGTAAAACCAGTATTTGCAATCCAGCAAATGTAAAACCAGTATTTGCAATCCAGCAAATGTAATTAAGTAAGTTATACCGTTGCCATGAGACTCATAATCGAAGCTTAACCCGTAAGTAATAAGTTGCTCCCGTGACATGCTTATAACTGAGCAAGCATATGTAACGAATAATAGTCTCCCGTTTATATAGAACGGTTCGTGGTAGCGCTACTACCCGGGGCGGGGAGGGTCATTTCCCTAATGGATCCATTAACTAGTGTTCGCGCTTAAGTCCATAACTAACGATATATGATGGAGAGACTTCTGTAAGTAGTAAATAACTCATGCAATTCCGTTTGGTATAGTAAGCAGTTTAGTACTTGTGTTCAAGAAAAATCAGTAGCATATATCTCCCCCAATAGGAAAAACAGTAAAAGTGGGGCCGTAAGACTCACCTGAGTCTTGTAGTAATCAGTAGCAAATAGCAAGTAGTAAGTAAAGCAAGTAGGTTCTCCGAACCCGTAACCTTCAAATGCCTAAACATATGAGGTTATGTAAGTATGTGTCTCGCGAGACGTTTCGTTTAGTTGTACACAACTAGTATATCCAATGTTTGTCCGTATGTTTGTAATCGTTTGTTGTTAGAAAACATGTTTGGCCCGTTGGTAACGGTTTGTAGCAATAGTTCTAAGCTGTTATTATTGCGTTGAAACATCGTATATTAGAATGACTTTGCTACAGTAAATTTGGCTTTGCTACAACGAATCGCTTCAAAACTCTGATCCTGTGACACAATTTGCGACACAAGGGTTTGGTATGCGACACAAGCGTTGTGTCGCATAGGAATGCGACACAAGAGCTTAGCGACACAAGGGTTGTGTCGCATAAGCGTTCGATACTAAATCAATAGCGACATAAGGGTTGTGTCATATTTGGTTTACGACACATGGTGCTACATAATGGTACGACACAAAATACGACACAATATGGTTTATGCGACACAACATGCGACACAAGCGTTGTGTCGCAAAGATGAACACCAGCCCAGAAAGTTTTGGCCAAACGAGGAAGAAAACGAGTATGGTGCCTTTGTTAATCTTGTTCCTCTCGTGATGATGATTCCGAAAATGTAATTCTTGTGGGTCGATTTGTGAATCCGAAAATTGGTGGAGATTTTTAGAGAGAGTTTGAGTTTGTGTGTGGGTTTTGTTTAGTAAAAATGAAAGAGAAGAGGAGAGGTGGTGGTGGTGATGTTGGCTGGCTCCAAAAGAGAAGGGAGGGATAACACTCTCCAAAATACAGTATTTGTTCCGTGTCCTAATTGGTAAATTGCTTATTTTTAACATTTGTCCAAATGGATATACCTTAAAATTGTTTAGAGTATTTTAACGAAATTACTCTGCGAATATATATTAAAATATTTGCCGAGATATTTAATATATTTTTGTTGAATTATTCAAAATGTCATCGCGATAATATAAATAATGTCCATTCACTGTGTATTGTAGATAGTAAAATACGTTCTCATTTATTTAGGTAGGTTTTTGTCACCAACGTCCAAATAATTTGTGTCGGACTCCGTTCGGTTAATTCCTACGATTTAATCAAATCGCGTGCGTACATATATATAAATCACCTTATATATACAAATAGAGTCTGCAATTAGTCCTATTACATACTAATTACAACTAGTTACAACCGATTAGGCCTAATTAATTACCATAATTAGGCGGGTGTTACATTCTCCCATTGTTAAAGAAATTTCATCCCGAAATTTAATTTGTGTGCACGGGCGGTGCGTTATCTGGGAAGAGATGCGGGTATTTCTGTCGCATTTGGTCTTCCCGTTCCCAGGTGAATTCAGGACCACGTCTAGAATTCCACCTGACTTTTACGATGAGAATACGACTCTGTTTCAATCGCTTGACCTCACGTTCCATGATTTCCATAGGTTCCTCGACAAAATGAAGTTTATCATCGATTTGGATTTCGTCGAGCGGTATTATTAGTGTCTCGTCAGACAGACATTTCTTTAGGTTAGAAATGTGAAAGGTGTTGTGAACGCTGCTAAGCTCAGCAGGAAGTTGCAGGCGGTATGCCACTGGACCAATCCTTTCAAGGATTTCGAATGGTCCGATGTATCTAGGGTTTAGTTTGCCTCGTTTTCCGAATCGAATGACACCTTTCCACGGTGCCACTTTGAGAAGTACCTTGTCCCCTACCTGGAACTCAAAGTGTTTGCGTCTCATGTCAGCATAGCTTTTCTGACGATCACGTGCGGCTTTCAGCCGGTTTTTAATACCAATGATTCTCTAAGTAGTTTCGTGAATGATTTCTGGACCCGTGAGTTGGGAATCTCCTAACTCAGTCCAACAGATAGGTGATCGGCACTTACGCCCGTTGAGTGCCTCGAAGGGTGCAGCCTTAATGCTGGTATAGTAACTGTTGTTGTACGAGAACTCGCACAACGCTAAGTGGCTTTCCCAAGAAGTACCGAAGTCCACTACGCAGGCTCGTAGCATATCCTCCAGTGTTTGGATGGCTCGCTCGCTTTGACCATCGGTTTGCGGGTGATAAGCTGTACTCATATCCAGACGAGTACCAAGAGATTTCTGTAATGATTGCCAAAAGTTGGAAGTGAAACGGCTGTCTCTATCCAAGATGATCGAGATAGGTACACCGTGTCGCGAAACAATTTCTTTGATGTAGATGCGAGCCAAACGCTCCATCTTGTCAGTTTCCTTGATGGCCAGAAAATGAGCAAATTTTGTGAGACGGTCCACAATCACCCAAATGGTATCGCAACCGCTCGAAGTTTTCGGTAGTTTGGTAATGAAGTCCATGGCAATTTGCTCCCATTTCCATTGAGGAATTTCAGGTTGTTGGAGAAATCCCGAGGGTCTTTGGTGTTCGGCCTTGACTTTGGAACAGGTTAAGCATTTACTGACGTACGTGGCGATGTCAGCTTTCATGTTAGGCCACCAATACAACCCTTTGACGTCGTGATACATCTTGTCAGAACCAGGATGTATAGAGTATCGAGATTTGTGAGCTTCAGCCATCACCAAATCTCGCAAGTTTCCGAATTTGGGTAACCACACCCGGTTAGAGAAGTATCGAGTCCCATCGGGTTTGATTTCGAACTGTTTATCCAAGCCTCGTAAGGCTTCATTTTTCAGGTTTTCATCGCTGAGTGCTTCAAGCTGAGTGGTAAGGATTTGAGCAGGGAGCTCGTTACGAATTGTCATAGAAAGTGCTCGGACTCGAAGGGGTTTCACTCGTTCTTTTCGGCTTAAGGCATCGGCAACTACGTTTGTCTTGCCAGGATGGTATTTGATTTCGTAGTCGTAGTCACTAAGTAACTCAACCCAACGACGTTGCCTCATGTTTAGATCCTTCTGATCGAATATGTGTTGGAGACTTTTGTGATCGGCAAAGATAGTGTTTTTCGTATCGTAGAGATAATGTCTCCAGAGACGGCACCTAACTCGAGGTCGTGGGTCGTATAGTTTTTCTCGTGGATTTTTAGTTGTCGTGAGGCATAGGCAATGACGTTTTCCCGTTGCATTAACACGCAACCAAATCCTTGGTGTGAGGTGTCGCAATAAACTACGAAGTCATCGGTGCCCTCGGGTAAGGACAAGATTGGTGCACTGCAAAGTTTGTGTTTCAATAGCTGGAAAGCTGACTCTTGTTTATCAGTCCAATCGAACTTCTTATCTTTCTGAGTCAGTGTTGTTAAGGGAACAGCTATTCTTGAAAAGTTTTCAATGAATCGGCGGTAATAACCAGCAAGACTTAAGAATTGTCTCACTTCGGTTGGAGTGGTCGGTGACTCCCAGCCTTTGATTGCTTCAATCTTGGCGGGATCAACATGAATTCCCTGGCTGTCAATCACGTGTCCGAGGAATTGAACGGTTCGAATCCAGAACTCACACTTAGAGAATTTGGCATATAACTCTTCGTGTCTAAGGAGTCCTAGAATGGTTTTCAGATGTTGAGCATGTTCCTGTTCATTGCGAGAGTAAATCAGGATATCATCGATAAACACAATGACGAATTTGTCAAGATATGGTTTGCACACCCGATTCATAAGATCCATGAATACGGCCGGCGCGTTGGTTAAACCGAATGGCATCACTTGGAATTCGTAATGCCCATAACGAGTTCGGAAAGCTGTCTTTGGGATATCATTGTCGCGGACTCGGAGTTGATGATAACCTGACCGTAGATCAATCTTTGAGTAAACACTCGATCTCTGGAGTTGGTCAAATAGGTCATCGATTCTAGGAATCGGGTACTGATTCTTTATGGTTATCTTATTCAGCTCTCGATAGTCGATACACATGCGGAAAGATCCATCTTTCTTTTTCACGAATAAGACCGGAGCTCCCCAAGGCGAGGAACTTGGTCGAATAAATCCTCTGTCCAGGAGTTCCTGTAGTTGGTTAGACAACTCCTGCATTTTGGATGGTGCTAGACGGTACGGGGCTCGTGCCACCGGTGCAGCCCCTGGCAAAAGTTCGATTTGAAATTCAATTTGTCTAGGTGGCGGAAGTCCGGGCAAATCCTCAGAAAAGACTTCCGGGAAATCCAGCACGATTGGAACATCCTCAAGTCGCTTCTCCTCCGACTTCTTCTCCGTTACATGTGCAAGGATGGCTTGATACCCTTTTCGCAGATATTTTCTAGTTTTCAGGCACGATACAATATTCAGATTCCGTCTGCCGGTCTCCCCTTGTAGGACTAAGGTTCCACCGGAGACAAGAGGTATGGGAACGAGTTTGTCATAACAGATGATTTCAGCTCGGTGCTCGGATAACCAATCCGTACCGACAATAATATCAAAGCTGCCGATCTCGACAGGGATTAGATCGATGGAAAACGTTTCGTTCGTAAGGTTAAGTGTACAATTGCGTATGATGCTATCAGTCTCAATCAGTTTGCCGTTAGCTAGTTCTACAATGTACTTAGCATCTAAGGTAGTGGGAGTTATATCAAGTAAAGGGCTAAATTTCTCAGAAAGGAAACTTCTATTGGCACCGGTATCAAATAATATAGAAGCAGTAAGGTCATTGAGAAGGAACGTACCCGTCATGACATTCGGGTCTTGTCTGGCTTCCCCAGCCTTGATAACGAATGATCTACCGCGAGCAGGGTTGTTGTTGTTTTTCAGCTTTGGGCAATCTTTCTTGAAATGCCCTGAATTTCCGCACCCAAAGCAGGCCTTTGGTACATTAGTGTTGGGGGTAGGAACATTGGCCCGGCAATCCTTGGCTAAATGCCCGAACCATTTGCAGTTGGAGCAAGGGCAAGAACCGTCATGATGGCGGTTGCATTTGGAACAGTAAGGTTTGTTCCCGATGTACCCTTTCTTCTCCGAAGTTCCCGATAAATAAGCCTTAATAGACTCAGGCTTTTTGATGGAGGTTTGGTTGGATGAGTTGGGGTTTCCTTCCCATTTGCGTTTGTTGTTTGCGGATGGGGTTGAAGTTGTGCCACGGCGGACAGAATTTGCCGTTAGCTCATGGGCCATATGAATGGCGCTCTGAATAGTACCCGGTTTGGATGATGTCACCAGGTCTTGGAGTCTTTCAGGAAGTCCATCAACATATTTCTCGATCCTCTTGTACTCAGGATCGACCATGGATGGGCACAGAAGTGCCAGTTGGTGGAAACGGTTGGTGTAACCAGTGATGTCATCACCCTGCATTTTGTGGTTCCAGAATTCCACTTCCAGTTGTTTCAGTTCATCTCTGGGACAGTACTCGCCCCTCAACATCTTCTTCAACTCCTCCCACGGGAGTTTGTAAGCATTATCAATACCCACAGTCTGGGCATAGGGGTTCCACCAGGTGAGAGCGGTGTCAGAGAAAGTACTGGCGGAGAACTTGACCTTGTCTCCCTCTGTGCAGTTGCAGATAAGGAATACAGATTCGATTTTCTCGATCCAGCGTACTAGACCGATAGCTCCTTCAGTACCTGCAAAGCTCAAAGGTTTGCAGTTGTGGAAGTCCTTGTAAGAGCAGGGTTTGGGTTGCGGCCCGTTAGTAGCTGAATCCTCGCTACCAAAAGTCAGCGTTTGGGTAGCCAAGGCTTGAGCCACACTACGCGCAATTAGCCCCGCGATTTCAGCTTCACTGAGGGTGACTTGTCGGCGAGGAGGCATGATGCTGAATAAGAAAAGAACAAGGAAAAAGGAATAAGATATTTGCATGAAATTATGATATATCACAAGTGTATATGATAAGATACACGATAACAGTACGAAGTGATAATCATATTCCATTTAGATGATCAAGTTGGATACAAGGTACGAGTTTTCCAAAAGAGTACAGGGTAATAGTAGTACAAAAGTGCCGGGTATTATTGAATCCGGTCGAATTACATAAGTTCTATTTTGGCAGATAATTTATTACAAAGTGAAGACTACTCTAGTCTTGGCGTAAGTTGACTTGCTCCATTAGCGCAACAAGGCGATCCACCGTGTCCGCAAGTCTGTTGGCTTGCATGGCATTGTCTTCAACCAAGGCCAGTCGTTGAACCAGTGCTCGAGAGTATTCCTCAGTCTCCTATGAACGCTGTTCACATTCCTCTAGTCGGTTTCTTATGAGTTCATCCGCACCTAACTCAGCGGTCATTGAATCCTGAATTATGCTTACAGAGAGGCTGGTATCTTCTTGTTCTCGTTAGAGTTGGGATATGTAATCCAGTGCTTGGCGGAGCAGGTAGGTCACTCGGTGTTGTTCCCATTTGAGATTCTCGAGCCTTTGCTCCTGACGGCGGAGTTGGGTAGCCAACACTGGCACCGTGGGGTGTGCCGAGTTCCGAAAGTTGTGAACAGGATAGGGGCTGGTTCAAGGTGACCTAGTGGTCCTCCTAGCTATTCACGGGTTTCGAGATCCTTGCGGATGAGAGCGTGACGAATTGGGAGGTGTATTTGCCATTCCTGTGGCAGAGTGTAAGTAAGACGAGGCTAATATATATAGAAGTATATAATATCCAGCCTAGTGTCTAGCACGTATCAAGTAATGGTCTGGATCTCTCGTGGTCAGGGTCAACTAACGTATCCCCGTTCAACATAATCGTTTCAGACCTTACATCATCTTTCCTTAATTGTACATAGTTGATCAGGCTATGTTAAATTAAAGTCGTATGCTGTAATTCCTGAACCAGTCATGCCTAATAAGGAAATACTGCCTAACGGTCATAGTCTAGGCCCACTAAATGCAACCTACTTCACTATAACCTTAGGCTCTGATACCAATCTATAACACCCCCAAATTCACTGTTTGGCGGAAGCAAGTTTTGGGGTGCTACTAATCAAATATCACAGCGCAAAGATAAAGCAAACGACATCTATATGCAACGTTTGTAAATTAGTTACATTCCCATAGATAAAATGTTTGAAAACTTAATGCTTTCGTATACAAAAATGTAGTTTCCCTAGAGTCCACGCGTATAGCGGGAGATTCTATTACATAATCGAAATATACAAAAGATAATGCTAAGAATCTCCGTTAATGCAGTTGTGTGGAAATCATGCGACTCTAGCTAAAATCCTGGAGTAATCCTACTCCGTTTGGGTACCTGAGAAAACATGCTAAAAAGGTCAACACGAATGTTGGTGAATCTCACAGGGTTGTAAGTAATATCAGTTTTGAACACAAGATTTCGTCAGTAGTGCCCGTAGGCGTAAAATCAGTATTTGCAATCCAACAAATGTAAAACCAGTATTTGCAATCCAGCAAATGTAAAACCAGTATTTGCAATCCAGCAAATGTAAAACCAGTATTTGCAATCCAGCAAATGTAATTAAGTAAGTTATACCGTTGCCATGAGACTCATAATCGAAGCTTAACCCGTAAGTAATAAGTTGCTCCCGTGACATACTCGTAACTGAGCAAGCATATGTAACGAATAATAGCCGCCCGTTTATACAGAACGGTTCGTGGTAGCGCTACTACCCCGGGCGGGGAGGGTCATTTCCCTAATGGATCCATTAACTAGTGTTCGCGCTTAAGTCCATAACTAACGATATATATGATGGAGAGACTTCTGTAAGTAGTAAATAACTCATGCAATTCCGTTTGGTATAGTAAGCAGTTTAGTACTTGTGTTCAAGAAAAATCAGTAGCATGTATCTCCCCCAATAGGAAAAACAGTAAAAGTGGGACCGTAAGACTCACCTGAGTCTTGTAGTAATCAGTAGCAAATAGCAAGTAGTAAGTAAAGCAAGTAGGTTCTCCGAACCCGTAACCTTCAAATGCCTAAACATATGAGGTTATGTAAGTATGTGTCTCGCGAGACGTTTCGTTTAGTTGTACACAACTAGTATATCCAATGTTTGTCCGTATGTTTGTAATCGTTTGTTGTTAGAAAACATGTTTGGCCCGTTGGTAACGGTTTGTAGCAATAGTTCTAAGCTGTTATTATTGCGTTGAAACATCTTATATTAGAATGACTTTGCTACAGTAAATTTGGCTTTGCTACAACGAATCGCTTCAAAACTCTGATCCTGTGACACAATTTGCGACACAAGGGTTTGGTATGCGACACAAGCGTTGTGTCGCATAGGAATGCGACACAAGAGCTTAGCGACACAAGGGTTGTGTCGCATAAGCGTTCGATACTAAATCAATAGCGACATAAGGGTTGTGTCATATTTGGTTTACGACACATGGTGCTACATAATGGTACGACACAAAATACGACACAATATGGTTTATACGACACAACATGCGACACAAGCGTTGTATCGCAAAGATGAACACCAGCCTAGAAAGTTTCGGCTGTCGCGATTTTTCGACCAAAAACGCAAATCTAACATATTTTTAAGCTGTAAAATCGTGTTTTATTCATACATATGGACAATACTAAGTTTTGTAACCATTATAACATCAAAATAATACATCAAAATGGGTAGATCTAAGTTTTTAGAAATTTCTTACAATTGCAAATCGAAGCCAAACGAGGAAGAAAACGAGTATGGTGCCTTTGTTAATCTTGTTCCTCTCGTGATGATGATTCCGAAAATGTAATTCTTGTGGGTCGATTTGTGAATCCGAAAATTGGTGGAGATTTTTAGAGAGAGTTTGAGTTTGTGTGTGGGTTTTGTTTAGTAAAAATGAAAGAGAAGAGGAGAGGTGGTGGTGGTGATGTTGGCTGGCTCCAAAAGAGAAGGGAGGGAAAACACTCTCCAAAATACAGTATTTGCTCCGTGTCCTAATTGGTAAATCGCTTATTTTTAACATTTGTCCAAATGGATATACCTTAAAATTGTTTAGAGTATTTTAACGAAATTACTTTGCGAATATATATTAAAATATTTGCCGAGATATTTAATATATTTTTGTTGAATTATTCAAAATGTCATCGCGATAATATAAATAATGTCCATTCACTGTGTATTGTAGATAGTAAAATATGTTCTCATTTATTTAGGTAAGTTTTTGTCACCAACGTCCAAATAATTTGTGTCGGACTCCGTCCGGTTAATTCCTACGATTTAATCAAATCGCGTGCGTACATATATATAAATCACCTTATATATACAAATAGAGTCTGCAATTAGTCCTATTACATACTAATTACAACTAGTTACAACCGATTAGGCCTAATTAATTACCCTAATTAAGCGGGTGTTACAACCTGCGAGCTGAGATTTGCGAATTTAAATTTTCAGATGCATTTTTCACCAAAGCAATGTAGTAGAAATAAAATATTTCCAAGCTGACCTGGCAGCTCGACCCCAGCCACGGGCTCTGCCCTTGGACCCCGCTACCAGGGGCGCTGCCCCCGGACCCCCGTACACGGTTTCCAAACCTAAGCGACGAATGAATATTTACACAACTCGCTTAGACAAACTGATTGTCTCCTACTTATATATGACCTCTCGTGTTTAAGACACTAGGAGGTTACTTTTGGGACAACATGCGTACCTAGGATCGCTAACTCCTACAAGTGAGTTCATAGCCCCACCTTTCAAACTATTTTACTGATTTTGGGGTGAGACACATGCTTCCATTTTACTTGTTTTTCATTGTTTATTGATTAAAAAAAACGAGTAACCGACTTTCTAGATAAACATGTTATGTTTTAACATTGCCGAACTTTCCTAAAATACTATAGGGTATTAAGTATCCCAAGGTTAGGAAACACATAGACTTGAACAGGTACGACTTTCTAAGGACTAATGGATTCCTTACACCTATGATCTACAATTACTATGAAACACCCTGAAAATTTTGAACCATTTTCTATATAAAACATTGAATATGATTAAATTATAAAATATCAATATATTTACTTTGACTCGACTCATTCTTGTTGACTTTTCAGTCAAACCTTCATTCAACCAATTGAGTGAAAACTTTCTCATAGTTTTACTATTTGATTGAGTGAATTGTACATGTTTTGCCACAACGATAATTTAAAAGAAATAGGAGCTTGTCTAACCATATAATAAAGCTCCATTCCACGTGTCCCATAGCGACTATATTTAAACAATCCTTCCAACTATACAGTTAAGCTGATTACCTACAAAATAAGTAACTGAAGGGGGTAAGCCGAAGCTTAGTGAATAATATAAGCAATTAAACAAATAATGATTTTCACGTAACACACAAACTACACATATCACTAATTCAATCAATTATATCAATTTAGGCAATTATTCCTGTCTGGGCCGCAACCCAATATATATCAACCTCATCAAGTCATAGACATATCCATTACCGGAATAAAACCAACCAATGGAATAAGCATCACTTGAAGTAAGATAGTATCATTACTATCATATCAATCATACGTATATTAAGGATCCAAAATATAATATGCTAATTCCCGCAAGAATTAACATCTTCGGGCCTACACCCCGGTATATAATCACTATATTCATATCCATTACCGGTCCTTCCAAGTAAATGGACATATAATCACAATATTCATATCAATTACCGGTCCTTCCAAGTAAATGGACATATGCATAACTTAAAATACGATAGCATCATTACCATCATATCAACTATAATCAGGTAGGATCCTTTATCTATACTAAATCATCCAACCTATTTAGCATAAGTAACAACCTGTAATAAAATCGGATCTCTACAATTCTCAATACACATAATTCACTTATCACATATAAACAGTTCTTTTATCACAATTTGATGCTATCTTATGATATCTTTTCAACTAACACTCAACAAGATATAAATCAATTCCATCATGACAATTCACAAAATTGTGTAATATCTCATGCATAAAAGCAATCCAATATTACACAATCATTATCTATTTAATTCCCCATATTACTCACCTTTGAGATTTAAGCAATTAGGTGACTTCATGGTTTCATACTTGATTAAAATGCCACCACTCTTGATCACCTAGCACATATAGCATATAAACACTTTTAACAACTAATAACCATCAATATCAATTCACATCACATGTATATATATAACCTATATATAATTCACCTTTATTATGACTAAATATAATTAGTTCACCATCATTCACCAAGTTATGATCATTATGATCACAACACTAATTTAATCAGCTTTAATAATTGTTAATTAACATAATTAACCTATTAACAAGGTCATTAACCTCAATTACTAATGATTCATCAAAACCCCAATATTAGGTTTTATAGTTATTTAACCAATTAAATTCTAACTTCACTCTAAAATCGTCAATTAAGGGTTCTTTATCATCAATAACACAAATTTTATCATATAATCCCTTCTAACCATCATAATCAACATAAACCTCATGAACCCTAATTAATTTTATGACTTTTAACTTGAATAACATTAATCATCATCACTAACAAGCTTTTCTAACATCAATTAAGCCATTCATTAAGTTAGGGTTTATCCTTCTAATTCAATCTCACACATAATCATCAAATTAAACAAGAGGAGAGTGTTAATCATACCTTAGCAAGAAGAATATGAAGATTAGAGATACTATAATCAAAGCCCTAGCTTGAATTTTAATATTTCTTCTTGTTCCTCTTTAAGCTCGACACACACACAGAAGTATCATACGTGATTTTTATTCTCAGTAAGGGGAAATGAAGTAGAAGTTTACAGAACTTGTGATTTTATACTGCTATTTTCATTTAAGTCCCTTATCCTTTCACACTTGACACATTTAGTCCCTCTAACTAATATTTCTTTACTTTACAAGTCCTATGGATATTAAAGACTTTACATAGTTAGTCCCACTGACTAAACAGTTAAAGTGTATATTTTAAAGTTCTAGACTTATGAAATTTGGGGTGTTACATACTAGTGTCATGCTAGCCTTCGAGTAAACCGTGCCTAGGGGCACCAACCTTCTTGTTAAGTTTGAGATTACGAATACGCGATGGTAGCGTACATTAGTGGAACACATTTATACTATTTCCCAAACCAGCTAAGTGATGATTACACATACTTAGGCACATTATGCTACATACTATTATCTAAATGGAACACTTACAAACTTAGATACACTGTGCTATACCTGACTGTTGTGAGACAACTGTAGGTACTCTTTTGAATTACATTAACAATATTACTATAGGGTAATCCACTGGTTTCACATTGTGCTATATTCGTACTTACTGACTATATGCATACACTTTTGGGCACGTGGTGCCACACTCGATTACTACTGCATGTACACTTGCTATAGGTACATGTACATTTATATGCATACTTGATGCTACCACTTGACACGAGGTGTCACACACGATTACTACTGCATGTACGCTACAGATAGGTACATGTACACTTATATGCATATACTGATTGGCACGTTGTGCTACTTCCGGGCACGCTGTGCTACTTCCGGGCTCGCTGAGCTACTTCCGGGCACGTTGTGCTACTTTCGGGCATGTTGTGCTACTTCCGGGCACGTTGTGCTACTTCCGGGCACGTTGTGCTACTTTCGGGCACGCTGTGCTACTTCCGGGCTCGATGAGCTACTTCCGGGCACTAGGTGCTACTTCCGATTTACATGTACACTTGTTACATATACATGTACACTTTATATACATACAGATTACACGGTTAGGCACGAGGTGCCACACTCGACTATTATATGTATACCTGATTACACTAGTAGGAACGAGGTGCCACTCTTGATTTCGTTATATATACACGGTTATGCTGCTAGGCACGTGGTGCCACTCCCGACTCTTATACACATACATGATAACCTGATAGGTCATTTGACTACGTTGTACTGCCACTAGGAATCACCATGAGTTATGACTATCAGAACTGGTATTGTATTGCTCCGAAAAGTAGTACAAACATGGGAACACTTAGAGAACTCACTAGAACTAAACCTATCGGATTAGGTCAGAAGGTTATGACAACCTTCACATCGATTACATATTGGGGACATAATCAAAATACAATACAAGTTAAAAACATAGTTTATGAACTACGTTTGAAATATGCTCGGTATATATATACTTCATGTTTTACTGTCAAGCCTATGAACTCACCAGCTTTATAGCTGACTCGTTTTAGCATGTGTTCTCAGGTGCCAGCAGGATTAGGACTACTACAAGCTATGCTAGCTCGAGTCGCATATTTTCAAACACCTGGATTTTTTTGCATAACTTTTGTATTTCAAATTATGTATTGAAATTATTTTGATAACTCGTATCATTGTAAACTCTTTATTTTGGAATTGTATAACTATTTTCAAACGTCTCATTTAGAGTTGTTCATTAGGTACCTTGTGCTTGTGATATTTGATTTGGTAGCACCCCGACCCGACCGCTTCCGCAACCCGAAATTTAGGGGCGTTACAGATTGGTATCAGAGCCTAAGGTTATAGTGAACTAGGTTGCATTTAGTGGGCCTAGACTATGACTGTTAGGCAGTGCTCCTTATTAGATATAACTAGTTCAGGGATCACATTATACGAATTTAATTTAACATAGCCTGGCCAGTTATGTACAATTAAAGGAAGATAATGTGAGATCTGAAAGTGGTTATATTGAATTAGGAATGCACTAGTTGACTCTGATTGTTTGGTGCTAGACGCTCTAGGCTATTATATGTACTGTAGGTATATATGAATAGGCTCTACTTGTGTGCTATTTTCTGTGCCATTGTATATGTACTGACTATACGTATATATATATATATATATATATATATATATATATATATATATATACACGTTATTTGGTAATACACACACCGATGCACACGCCTTCAAAGATGCCAAGTATGGCTGCTACACAATATAAATAATGAGACTCATTCTCATCCATCACCGACAACCTGTCACAACACATTCCGCTGTACCGTCTTATACTCGCGAGGAAAACACACCAACACCTTCCTCGTTGTCACGTCTCGATACTTTAACTATGGGAATTGAGACTCACACACGCTAATCGCCCTCTCGATTATAACAAACAACGATACTAATACGAACGACGTACCTGAAGAGGACCTGCTTAAGGAGGTTCCGTCTGAGGGCTAACCAACGAGACTCATGCCATCCGATAAATTCTACACTTAAGTGCGTAACATCGACTCTCATGTACTCTTTTCAGTTACTCTCATCGTCGTGCAGACGACCGCCAATTAAATTGGTCAACCACAACACCTGTATCTCGAAATATTCTTCCAACAGTTAAATTGAACCCCAACGACTTACACGTGTCTCGATTACAACTTTGACTCAATGATTACCCCTGGATTAGTATTGCGAGGGACACTCACAATGACTAAGTCCCCAAAACATTATCATAATCACAATCCGATCACTATGATCATCACAGTACTTCGGTAGTACTCTAGTACTTACCTAGGATGCATTCCTGCGTACATGCGAAAACTTATGGAAACCATACGGTTTACACCTGTACCTAGCCTTGCGCTACATTTGGGAAACTACCTGTGACACCCCGCAAATTCGAACGAGATTACGTACACTAAACATTTGCATTTTAGGCTAATTCCCTACTTTGAGTGATCACAACACATTTTAGAAGTAAGTCTAGCAAAGCCCAACTAGTTAATGCGCGTAGTATTAGGATTCATAATTAGTTATAATTATGTACACGACAATTGGAACAAACACGACAAAAATATACGACTGTTGGTGAACGAATTTATTTAATGAAACGAAATTTATTAAATAACATTATTTCATATTAAATATTATGTTGATAATATTTACAAAGAAATTATAACGTATAAACGTTTATTACGTAAACTGAAACAAAACAAAGTTTAAAATTTCATAAACTTAATTAAATTATTTCCATAAAATATACCAACCGAAAATATAAGCAAAAACGTATTTAATTATTTATTATTTAAAAATATTGTAACATTTAACGATCGGGTAAACAAACACGGAACGCAAACACAGGAGACGAAAAATGGAAACAAAACTTACCTCCTCCTTTTCTTTCATTCTCATTTTCACTTTCTCTCTCTCCATTCTCCTTTTCTCTCATATCTTTCTCACTCTAAAAACATCACACAAAATCACCAAATACTACATCAAAAATGCGATAAATCGTCAAGCTCATTTAGAGAAAAACGATCACCTCACAACGATCTACACTTCTACCTTTTCGGATTTCAAAACCAACACGCGTAAGTTTCCGACATTTCCTGTAAATCCTTAAATTTTGAAGTTTTCTTTGATATTTCATGTTTAATATACTTAATATAACATGTTTTAGTGTTCTAACAAGTGAAAATGTCCAAAAATCGACCAAAAACCCGTTTTTACCAAGCTGTTCGTTGAACAGTTGGAAGTGTCGCTACGTGCCAAAAACAGTGCTAGCGACACTAGCTAAGTGTTGCTATGCCAAGTGTCGCCCCTATAGCGACACTACTTAAGTGTCGCTGAAACCCTTAACCAGATTTATATTAAGCGACACTACCTTAGTGACGCCATAATTGATCCAGTGTCGCCTATAGCGACACTAACCAAGTGTCGCTACTCAATTGAAAATCAGGAATCTAGCGACACTCACCTAGTGTCGCCTAACTAGTGTCGCCTATAGCGACACTAGCCCAGTGTCGCCAAAAACAGAAAGTTTACAACTTTTTCACTAAGTGTTGAGACTGAGATTTTACCACCTGATTTTACTCCGAAATGAAATTTCGAATGCGTTTTTACTACAGCAACATAGCAGCTCGACCCCAACCAGGGGCTCTGCCCCTTAGACCCCGCTACCAGGGGCGCTGCCCCCGGACCCCCGTACACAATTTCAAACTTTATAAAAATACAACGAAACAAACAGAATTATACTTCTGAAGTTATGATTTTCAAACTATCACCAACGCGTCGTATAAATTTTCACAACCACGAAATACAAACGCAAACATTGAACAAACACTTTGGACATAACTTGGTTGTACGAACACTAGCATGGATGACATTAGGAGATTCGACTAGGTGTACCTTGGGCTTTAGGCTTTGCTAGCGCTCACACGCAACTTAACTCGACAGGTGAGTTCACAGCCCCTACTGTTACTGTTTTAACTGCTTTGAACAGGGGTGGAAAATATAGTCAAACGCTTTTATAAACACGAACGTATACTTGTTTTACTCGAACGATTTGAGTACTTTGAACTGTTGAAACCTTACACAAAACTGGTATTTATGAAACAACATTTTCATACTATAAACGTGATAAACTTTGTTTGGTAAACCGGAGAATGACCGGTACTTTTATGTGAACGCTGGAGAATGACCAACAACGTATTTAAACTAATTGAGCAACTAATGGGTCCTACTGACATGGACCAGATCCTACTGACTTGGATCAGGGATACTGACTTTCCCTACTATACTGGTTTTACCCTTCTGACTTGGGTACTCGATCCTATTGACTTGGATCAGGGATACTGACTTTCCCTACGATTATGGTTTTACCCTTCTGACTTGGGTACTTGGATCCTACTGACTTGGATCAGGGATACTGACTTTCCCACGAGACAACTATTAGGATACTAACATTCCTACGAAACATCAACTATTAGGATACTGACATTCCTACGAAAGACAACTATTAGGATACTGACATTCCTACGAAAGACAACTATTAGGATATTGGCATTCCTACTATAACTAGTGATGAACCCTGGGCAACATCCCAACAAAACATACTTGGAACTAGGATACGAACTTTCCTACGAACAACTACTTTTGAAACGTATCTGGTTTAACGTTCAACTATTACAAACATAAAACCTGTGAATTCACTCAACCTCGTTGTTGACTTTTACTATGTTTTTCAGGGAATTAGCTGCACACGTAAAGACCGCCTGCACAACTGGAAATCTAGGCGACCCTTGAAGATTTAGGATGCCAACTTTTTGAAACATATTTATTTCTTTTGTATAACTAAAACTGTTTAGTCATATTTACGAAATCCACTTTTGTACAACTTAACTACTTATACGATTCGATGAATCGTAAACTTTGTAACTATTACTCTTGGCATCTTAATATATATGTTCTGTTGTAATCATATGCTCTGATACGTATGCATGTACTATGTAAATGTGGCATCCCCAGCTTATACAAACGCTTCCGCTAAACGAATTTGGGGAAACTTTACATTATCTCTTAAGCCTATGCTCCTAGCATGCTCATCATATTTGGAATTTCCAAGTGGCTTTGTGAACGGATCAGCCGGATTATCCTCTGATCTTATGCTCTTCACAATCACATGTCCTTCTACTACTTTTCTTCGAACAAAATGGTATTTCCTTTCAATGTGCTTTGACTTTCCGTGATCCTTGGGTTCTCTACTCAAGGCGACCGCAATTTCGTTATCACAGAATATTTCAATGGGGTCTTGAACCGTTGGAACAACTCCAAGTTCTCCAATGAAATTCTTAATCCAGATGGCTTCCTTTGAAGCCTCGTAAGCCGCTATGTACTCAGACTCGCACGTTGAGTCTGCCACCGTATCTTGCTTGGAACTTTTCCATGTCACCGCTCCCCCATTCAGTAAGAATACCCAACCAGACTGTGAACGGCTGTCATCTCTATCTTTTTGGAAACTTGCATCACTATAACCCGTTACTCTGAGTTCTTCTTCTCCACCATAAACCAAGAACCTGTCTTTAGTATTTCTCAAATACTTAAGAATATTCTTTACAGCTGTCCAATGACCTTCACTAGGATTCTGCTGATGTCGACTCACTAAGCTCAAAGCAAATGAGACATCAGGCCTCGTACACGTCATGGCATACATGATCGATCCTATAGCCGAAGCATATGGGATTCGACTCATTCTGTCCGATTCTTCCTTAGATTTCGGACAAAGATCCTTACTGATCTTAATGCCATGATGTAAGGGTAGATTCCCTTTCTTAGAGTTCTCCATTTTGAATCTTTTCGAAATTTTATCTAAGTATGTGTCCTGGCTAAGTCCTATGAGATGTCTCGACCTATCTCTATAAATCTTTATACCAAGAATATATGATGCATCTCCCAAGTCTTTCATAGTGAAACATTTTCCCAACCAATCCTTTACACCTTGTAAATTTGGGATATTGTTTCCTATGAGTAGTATATCATCTACATATAATACTAGGAAGACTACAACACTCCCACTGAACTTGACATATATACAGGACTCATCTTCACTTCTAGAAAATTCAAACTCTGTGACTTTCTCATGGAAGCAGAGATTCCAGCTACAAGAGGCTTGTTTAAGTCCATAAATAGCCTTTTGAAGCTTACACACTCTATTAGGATACATTTCCTTTTCAAAACACTCTGGCTGTGCCATAAACACATCCTTAGTAAGTTTTCCATTGAGGAAAGCGGTTTTGACATCAATCTGCCAAATTTCATAATCATGAAATGCAGCTATGGCTAACGTTATCCTAATCAACTTTATCTTAGCTACTGGTGAGAAGGTTTCCTCATAATCAATCCCGTGGGTTTGAGTATAGCCCTTCGCTACCAACCTAGCTTTATATGTGTGTACTTTCCCATCCATATCTGTCTTCTTCTTGAAGATCCACTTACAACCCACCGTCTTAAGACCGGGTGTAGCGTTAACCAAATTCCAAACTTGGTTGTCATACATGGATTGAATTTTGCTTTTCATAGCTTCCTTCCACTTAGCATCCTCAGGGCATGCCATCGCTTCATTGTAGTTAGCAGGTTCATCTAAGTCACTTAGTGTACTGTCACTAATTTTATCCTCTTCTTCTACATGGTAACCATAATAGAACTGAGGAGGCTTGCTGACTCTACTAGATCTGCGAACGGGTAAGGATATGTCTTCAGGTTCAACAGGTGTTTCCACCTCTTGTTGAACGTCAGTGTTTACTGTAGGTTCTTTATCGGTCGACTCTTGAATTTCTTCAAGATCAATCTTACTCCCACTATCCTCTTTAGATATCATTTTTCTCTCAAGGAACACTCCTCTTCGAGCTACAAAGACTACATTATCTGTGGGTCTGTAGAATAGATATCCAAACGAATCCTGTGGATAACCGACGAAAAGACACTTTTCAGATCTGGAGTCTAGTTTGTCCTGAGTTTCTCGTCTGACGAAAACTTCACAACCCCAGATTTTGATGTGACCAAGAGAAGGACGTCTTCCCTTCCACATCTCATAAGGTGTCTTTGAAACCTTCTTGGTGGGTAAAAGATTTTAAAATGCGAGCTGCTGTTTCTAATGCATAACCCTAAAAACTTATCAGAAGTGTAGCCCGACTCATCATAGACCGAACCATGTCCAACAAGGTTCTATTTCTCCTCTCAGCAACACCATTAAGCTGTGGCATTCTAGGAGGAGTTAACTGTGAAACTATTCCACAATCTTTAAGATGATCGAGAAACTCGATACTAAGGTATTCTCCTCTCCTATCGGATCGAAGTGCCTTTATCTTTCTTCCCAGTTGATTCTCTACTTCGCTCTTGTATCTTTTGAATACCTCAAAAGTATCCGACTTATACTTAATCAGATAGACATGTCCAAATCTACTGTAATCATCAGTAAATGTAACATAGTATCGATTTCCATCTTTTGTGGTACATCGGAATGGTCCACAAACATCTGTGTGTACCAAGTCCAACAGTCCTTCACCTCTTTCACACGACCCTGTGAATGGTGATTTAGTCATCTTGCCCAATAAGCAAGATTCGCATACATCATCCGATTTGAGGTCGAATGATTCCAACACTCCATCCTTTTGGAGTTGACTGATGCGTTTCTTGTTTACATGCCCAAGACGATAATGCCACAATTTGGATTTATCAAGCTCATTAGACGAACCATCATTTAAATTCTTTTGCTGACATATTCGACATTTTCATATATGCCTTTGCAAGTAGATGCATAATCATCATTTTCATTTCCAAATGAAAACTGATAACTATCCTTAAGCAAGCATGAAATGAAACTATGTTTCTTGTCATTTCTGACGAATAACAGCAATTATTTAAATGTATCCTAACTCCGGATTTTAGCATGAGCTCAAACTTTCCAATGGGCGTGATTCTCTTATCTCCCATGACTAAGTTGAGCTCTCCATGCTTTAAACTTCTTCTTTCCCTTAAGCCTTGCAATACAGTGCAAATGTGAGTACCACACCCTGTATTCAAGACTTACGAATTAGAAGTCGTAATATTGTGGAGTTCGATTATTTATATACACCTGAATCCTTTTCAACTTATCTATGTTTTTAAGGTCCTTCAGATATTTTGGGCTGCAACGCTTCTAATGCTCCACTGTGTTGCAGTATAACACATTGATTCCTTTGGATCATTTCTGGTGCAATTTCAGAATCAATCTTTCTCTTAGCCCTACGATTGGACTTTCCATTCGTAGCTATTCCAAATATTTTCCTTTCCTTTGCATCATAACCAATTGACAACACAGGAGCTGCTGAGCTAGAGGGCACATCAATCTTATTGATCCCTTGGTCAGCTACTTTTGGGAGTTCCATTATTCAGGTCTCTTTCTCATTCAAATCATTTGGCATGAGGTTACGAACTGTTTGTAGACAGATGGCTAACCGGACAAAATTATGGCAATGGAAAATTCTGTGTCAAACATCATATTCAATGATTCCAACCTATCAAAATACCCTTTCATCACCAAGACGAAAGCACATATAGATGCTCCAGGTTTGGGCTTGCAAGCCATGAGTGACTTAACCGCATCAAGGCGTTCTTTGCTAGCCTTGGCCTGAAAGATTTCTTTCAGTTGTTGGTTCATTTCAAAAGCCCAAGTATTCTCAAAAGTCTTTTGCAATTCGGGGCTCATGGAGAATGCCATGATACAAGACACTTTATTCACATCATCATAATGTTTTCGGTGTGCCTCAATCTCCTCTTGGGTTGAATCTTCATCAATTATGGGAATCTGCTCATCGAGAAAATACTCCTTGTTCTCGTACCTTAAGGTAAAACTTAGGTTACGCATCCAGTCCATATAGTTTGGACCGGTCAGTCTTTCCCTCCCAAGAACTGAGAGTAGTGAGAAGTTCAAGTTGTGTGCGGGATTGGGGACGGGAGGATTATTACCATTTGTAGAAGACATCTATAAGATAAAAAGTTTTAGTTAGTTTGAATATTTCTTAATTAATTACCCAATTACAAAATTAAGGTTAGGATCCATATTTTAGATTCGTTTTATGAAAACGTTTGCCGTAATCATATTGCGAATTTATTTTAGGTAGACAATGTCTTTGTCAATTTCATTCTCTATGAAACTCCTAGTTCTTTTGAGATTCATTGATTCTCATCAACGGCATGTTAATCTCGGATATGCTCATCTACCATTCATGAATGGTATGTCGAGGATCATGAACAAGATGGTGAACTTAACCATGCAAAACCCGCGTAGTCCCCGGCCCGAGTACGCTCGAGAATCGCGAGTTCCACATCACCTCTCAATATGATCTCATATTAATGTGCCGGTAAACCACACACGCTCCATTAACAGATCATACGAAAGATGTGCGATTTTCATGGGTTAGCATGCTATTCACATTTTTAGTATCTAAAATGGGATTTTGTTTTAGTACTTTTAGGTCATGCTTTTGATCTTGACATCATCCTATCAAAAGTCCTCGGTAGCTCCATTGAACGCACAAAGAAACGGAGAAGCAGGTCAGCGCGAAGCCTATTAAAAACATGACTTCTTTAGGGAAGCGGAGCGACCCGCCTTATACCTCTCTTATAGTTTGTTCACTATGGGTGAGCCGATTTATCAATTGACGATGTATTTTACTTTAATGATACATATACTTATAGCTCATAATATATGTAAGGTCTCTCTTTAAACTCTTAAAGTCTACGGTTCTATTTTAAAACATTTTAAAATTTAAGGGTATATTTTATAACAATTTAAAATATAAGGGTTTAAAGTGTAAATTCATTTTACCAATTTAGACAGTCTATTTCCAATTTATCTTTACCTACATACTATTGCAGATAATTAAATGCTAGTATTTATCAAGCTAAGGCTCTGATACCACTGTTGGGTTTTCTATTCCCTAACTAGATTAATATGCGCATCGGAATTATAACAAAATAATTCATCTAGGGAAACTAGGAAACTAAACCCTAAGGGATCTTAACTTGAATAAATAGAAGCAATAAAATAAAGAAGATAAATTAAAAATTACTAACCTTTGAGAAAACAATTTCTCACTCGTAGACGACCTTGCAGAACCTTCTTGCTTGGAGGCGAGTGCCCAAACTAGAACACCTCTAATGCTTCAGACCCACGAACCAAGAGAAATCCCAAGTCTCCTATGGTCACGACTCGAGGTCGCAAAACTCTTACAAGGAGCAGGAGTAAGAAAGAGAGAAGAAGAATTGAAAACTATTCAATTCAAAGGTACACCGAAAACCTAAGGGGTAGGCCCCTATTTATAGGGGAGGAGGAGACCCACATTTTGGTCCTCCAGCCAATGTGGGACAACTAGTTTCATCATCCATCCGGCGGATGGACATTCCATCCGGCGGTTGGATGTAATTCCAGAACATTCCATCTAGCCGTTCCACCGCCTTACATCTTTTCATTCCATAATTCTTCTTTTTCTTTTAGTTTCAATTAATATTCAATTAACAAACTAAATATAATATTAATTCCAATTAATATTATCTCTCTATTTATTTCTCTTACTGTTCATTGAGGGCGACCCAAAAAGGACTCTACTATTAATGATAGTCTTACCAATTAAGTTATGACCTTGGACACTATTCCAACAACTGTAGGTACTCTTTTGAATTACATTTACAATATTACCATAGGGTAATCCACTGGTTTAACATTGTGCTATAATCGTACTTACTGACTATATGCATACACTTTTGGGCACGTGGTGCCACACTCGATTACTACTGCATGTACACTTGCTATAGGTACATGTACATTTATATGCATACTTGATGCTACCACTTGACACGAGGTGTCACACACGATTACTACTGCATGTACACGAGAGATAGGTACATGTACACTTATATGCATATGCTGATTGGCACATTGTGCTACTTCCGGGCACGCTATGCTACTTCCGGGCTCGCTGAGCTACTTCCGGGCACGTTGTGCTACTTCCGGGCATGTTGTGCTACTTTCGGGCACGTTGTGCTACTTCCGAGCACGTTGTGCTACTTCCGGGCACGCTGTGCTACTTCAGGGCTCGATGAACTACTTCCGGGCACTAGGTGCTACTTTATACATGTACACTTTATATACATACAGATTACACTGTTAGGCACGAGGTGCCATACTCGACTATTATATGTATACCTGATTACACTAGTGGGCACGAGGTGCCACTCTTGATTTCCTTATACATACACGGTTATGCTGCTGGGCACGTGGTGCCACTCCCGACTCTTATACACATACATGATAACCTGATAGGTCATTTGAGTACGTTGTACTGCCACTAGGAATCACCATGAGTTATGACTATCAGAACTGGTATTGTATTGCTCCGAAAAGTAGTACAAACATGGGAACACTTAGAGAACTCACTAAAACTAAACCTATCGGATTAGGTCAGAATGTTATGACAACCTTCACATCGATTACATATTGGGGACATAATCAAAATACAATACAAGTTAAAAACATAGTTTATGAACTACGTTTGAAATATGCCCGGTATATATATACTTCATGTTTTACTGTCAAACCTATGAACTCACCAGCTTTATAGTTGACTGGTTTTAGCATGTGTTCTCAGGTGCCAGTAGGATTAGGACAACTACAAGCTATGCTAGCTCGAGTCGCATATTTTCAAACACCTGGATTTCTTTGCATAACTTTTGTATTTCAAATTATGTATTGAAATTATTTTGCGAACTCGTATCATTGTAAACTCTTTATTTTGGAAATGTATAACTATTTTCAAACGTCTCATTTAGAGTCGTTCATTAGGTACCTTGTGCTTGTAATATTTGATTTTTTAGCACCCCGACCCGACCGCTTCCGCAACCCAAAATTTAGGGGTGTTACAAATCGTCTCCATCGTGATTTTCGATAAATATTGTTGGGATCAAACAAACATTCCACTTAACAATTATATAATCGCTGCTAAATAAGAAAAGTAAAGTCATACCATACTAATAATAATAAGCTAATAAAGTGATGATGTCTATGCATCAAATACTATTAACAAACGATAATACATATAACAAAAGATAATAATGTCTGGTAGAAAGTAGAAAGAAGTCAGAAAGCGGAGCAATCTATTGCTCGGCTGGTGGTATGATGTAAGTAATGGGACCTGCAGATGTCTCACCATCGAACGATGAGTCAATGATCCCATCCTGGTATCTAGTTCCTGCATCTAAGGCATTCTGCTCAGGTGCTCTGGATACATCTAGACTACCTACTGTGAATACCCCATCTCGTATCAACTGATCAACAAATGGACCTACAGGCATACCAAGGCTGTCGAGGATGGGGATAGGTGATCCCTGCTGAGTATGTCCTCTGAGCAAGTCTGTTTGTCTGTGAAATGAAACTGGGACCTGTACTACAGTAGTCGGATATGTTTGCCTGATATCCCTGTGGCTCTGAGCAGTAACAACTCTCGTAGATACCCTGGATCTCTTACTCTATCTCGATGTCTGACCCCTGGCTGAACCAAATACTGAGGGGTCAATCTGCCTGGTCACACGAACTCGTGCTGGAGCTGGCTGTGGTCTAGGTGGGACTACCCTGGGAGGTAAGCCACGACCGTGAGCTGGAGGAGGAACTATGGCAGGAGTTGTAGGGGGACATAAGTGTGGTGGTGCTCGGCCCATCCCGCATGGTATCTCTGGGAGTGACCTCATAGGAACCCTGCAGCTTGCTCTCGCAAAGATCTGTAGCAACTAACCTGCATACACATCATCCAATACCAATAATCTGCTCCCGGTGAGGTCCCATAATGGTGCTTGTAGGCAGGTACTGAAACTCGTGGAGTTGTGCCAGAAGATCCTGCCCCTGTAGTGGGTTGTGGTACTAGTGGTGGTGGAAGTGGTGCATCGGACTAATCCTCGTCCGAGTCAGAAGCTGTTGCCTAATGTTTTCTCTTCCTCACCCCTCTTGGTAATACTAATCTTGGAATCAACCTATCAACATCCTCAGAAATAGTCTTCCTCCTCCGGATGGAAACAAAACCATCCCTAGCAATGCTGAGAACCTCCATCCTCCTGAGGAACTCATAATCAACTGGCTGTGCATCTCAATCTGGCTTTGTCTAAAACCTACTCACATCCGATGTCCTAAGTAGATCCATCCTCCTAATCAACCTAGTGATCACTGCACCCATATATGATCGCCTAGCTCCAAACTCCTGCTCCTTATTAATCCACTGAGCAACCAAATAAGCAACCTGAATGTTTCTCCTATCGAGGATATGACTCATCAAAGCAACATCTAGATCGGATACTGTGACAGCCGTCACCAAACCGTTATCGTAGTTTGATCCGTAAAAAGTCATTTTTGTGAAAATACTAATTTCAATGATTTCCTTACATCAAAGTTTTCGTTTTTGAAAAACGAATCCAACGCAAAAAGAATCAACTCAATCCGACGTGTAACGAAGAAGTTATGAAGCAAAACGTAAACGAAATTTGGGCTGATAATAGAGACGCGATTTGGGGCAAATAGAGGCGCGATTTACCCCTTTTAGCGACGTGATTCACCCAAAATAGCGACGCGATTCACCCCTAATCGCGACGCGATTATAAAACGGCCCAGACCCATATATAAACATATTTTAACCCCAAAAACGTATTTGTAAACCCTATTTTCGGTTCCAGACGACCAGAGGCGATTCTTTCTTCACATTTTCAAATTCCAAACCCCAAGAACCTAAACATATAATTTCTAAATCATTTTATTGATCGAGAACTCACGTGTAGGTGTATTTCGGTAAGATTTGCGTTCTAAATCTTCGTATCTTTGGATTCATTGTGCTTTGTGTGTATTGATCCTCACGAAACGTTATTCATACAGATTCTAAGGGTTATCATCGTGCGGTTTTCTCGTTGGTTGGTATAGTTCTCTATCCGAATCTTCCATATAAACGTATGTGATTATTTCGTATTGTCGTTTATTTTTGGTTCGATTCCATTGTATTCTGGGTACATGAAATCATTAGGATAATATTAAAATAAGTGTATAAGAGGTAGAATCGAGAAATGTGATTGTGTTTGCGGGTTGGATTGTTTATACGAATGATTAGGGTTGATTTATTATAAACCCTAATCTGATCAGAAACTTTGTTCGGATTTGGAAGCTTGTAACTTGGTCATATCACGATGGTTTTCGATGAAAAAGGAGTCTAAACATAAGTACTTTGAGTCTTCTTTCAAATGGTGTCAGTTTCATGGTTAAATGTGGAGTATAAGTTGGTCAAAATGATTTTACAAGATGATGTATCATTTTTGAGTTTCTCGGTTCCAGATTTCGGTTGAGTTGTCGATTTTTGAAACATATCTTAAACTAAGATTTAGATCTTGATATTTTTACTGGAGTGTCTTAAGTATTTTCTGTAAAAATATGATAATCATTTGAAGCTTCTAAGTATTTTAAGTAAATTAAAACTTTTGTGAAGTCAGAAAGAGTCAACAGTTTAGAGCAGTTTACTTTGATGAATTTTTAAAAATAGTAAATCAGCATAAATCAATCTGGGAAAATTACTGAGTCTTCTAAAACATTAAAGTATCGTTGGTAAAAATTATAGAGTCAAATGGTTTCAGTCATTATTATTTAAAAATTCGTGAAGTAGATTCAAATTTCTGGTCAGAATCTGAGTTTTCATTTAGGATTAGTTCTTGTGATAATACATTAGTAGAATTGTGAGAAAATGTAATAAAAGTGTTTTGGGCATGGAATACAATGGAATGACCTAGTTGTGTCTAAGTTATGACCCATATGCATATATGATCATTGTAGATTGCGAGTGGTTTAGTGGATTACACTTAAGGGCGATACTTACATCATTTTTGGAGGTGAGTTTTCGTGGCCCCATTTTTCTTAATTGTTTTACATTGGGGGAAAAGTATGCTCCCATATTTTATCAATTATTTTCATGCTGTGATTACATTCTTTTATTTTGGACATATGTTGAATTGTGTGACACTAGGTGATTATGTGCCTAATGCTTACTTTTGGTGTTTGCATTAGAGTTTATTGGTTTGGTTGATGCCTACTTTTGGTGTTTGCATCAGTGTTTATTGGTTGATGCCTACTTTTGGTGTTTGCATCAGTGTTTATTGGTTAATGCTTACTTTTGGTGTTTGCATTAAATTTTTGTTGGAGTAGCTACTGCCATTTTGTGTTTGCTATGCGGATTTGGGTCATACTCCTTTGTGGGGTGATGACAGTGGTTGTGGTTCAGTTGGTATTATGTTATTACACTATGTGCACCTTTTCATATGCATTGTCCTAACTTACTCTTATCACAGCAAAATATTTTATTTGTGGTGTTTGGTTTCAAACCTACGAAACTCACCAACATTCGTGTTGACGTTTTTGAGCATATCTTTTCAGGTTTTACTAGTGGACTTAAAGCAGTGGACAAGAGAACTTAGTGGACCTTTAGGGTTGCATTAAGAGTTATTCAAGACTTGTGGTACATCATTAAGGTTGTTTGTGAAGGCTTGTTTTGCCTTAACATTGTAGTGTACGTTGATTGTAAGATTTTGAATTCATTGTTGAAATGTATGCACGATATGAACCGTTATTCATGTTATTGGCATCATGACACATTGGATATTGTATTTCATATAGAATTCTTTATAATGATGTGTTATGATCCTATCACCGTTATACCCCGTTGTTTCCGCTTTAGACGGGGTGTGACAGATTGGTATCAGAGCCATTGTTTATAGAGATCTAGGTGGATTGGCCTAGACTATAAATAAGGAACCCACATATAGAACGTGAGTTAGGAAGTTATGTGTGCATACAATTCCGTGAAGCTAGTTGTAGCTAGTGTCGATCATTCATCTTAATCGTTTCCAATAAGGACGTTGTAAGCGTTTCTTCATCATCTTACGACTCTTTATGTGGATCGTCTACATGTTGCTTAGGATTCCATAACTATTTGATCTCTTTCCGTAAATACAAAGCTTATTGTGATACAAGGACTTGGAAGATAAGTATGTGTATGAAAGAATACTTTCACAATTATGGATGCAGACGTAATTGACAAAGGTGTTCCGACGTATGTGTGCTTATCTGACCATATTTGCGAGTCTCATGTGCTATCTTTGTGTCGTATGGTAATAAAATCTCAAGTACATTCCTTACCGAATCATTCTTATGTTTGTGAGTCTTGTGCATTTATGCCTAGACAAACTCCAAAGTATTCATTCTATTCTAAACTCATAAGAATTCAAAATTTTAGTGAGCATACTACTAAGACGCATTACTTGTAAAATTTACTCGTGGAGGAGAAATACTCGGAGGTGGTCATACAAGTGATAGTGGCGATTGAACTGATGGTTGAACTGGAGGAATTTGTTGTATTGAAGGCAAGAACTCCAATGTTGTTGCGATCATTGCACGACAGTGGTGGGCCTTAATATTTAAAGTTGTCATGCAAGTTGTAACAGCATATTGAATCATGGTAGAGCTAAGGACACCAAAGGCGAAAATGGAATTAATAGTCGAGAATTCAAAGGATGGAAGTGGTGATGGCGCGAAATAAATAAATAAATAAATAAAATAAAAATAGTAATAATAATAAAATATATAAATAAATAGATAGATAAATAAATAAAATAAATAAAGGCACTGCTTAAGGAGAAATATTCTCTCAATAACGAAATGAAGAAGTTAGTGATCAAGTTTTGGAAATTTTTATACAATGGGAGTTAATCATGCAACATATATTGGACAATTTCATGTGTTGGCAAGGTTTAGACCTCATCGCGTGGCACTCGAAGCAAAGAGAATTGAGAAGTACACCAACATTTGTTCTGGAAACTTGCGGGATGGTAGAAGTGACTGAGCCTCCTACCATCCAAGGCGCAATACTGATGGATGGATTGTTAATCGTTAAAACCGTTAAGGCTGGGAATGTAGAAACAATACCAAGAATGAGAGGGTATTCAAAAGACTGATAGATACTAACACATGAAGAGAGGGTTACATTGGTTCACATCTTCTGTGTGTAAGGTGTAACTACTATCATCATACATCTACATCATGTTGTATTTATTCGAACTTCAACTGAAGAGGACATGTTACAATTGAACGTGGATGATAGCTAGTCAAGTGGCACCAATCAACACAGTAGTAAACTCGATAGCTTATTTTGAGTAGGAGACTCGGAAACAATTTTTAATGGGAGCACATAGAGACTAAAAGACGTTACACAAGGGTGTACTCTAGTGCTAGAAGAATACTCTTTTAGCATTGACTTGTTGCCCTTCGAACTCAGAAGTTTTGGTGCGGTTGAGGGAATGGATTAGTTGACGAAATTTAGGTAGAAATTGTATATTTGAGAAAGTATTTCGTATACCATTTAAATGGTGGTGTAATACCTGAGATTTTTCATAGAACACTTCAAAGACGAAAAGAAACAACTCATGAGCGTAAATGATAATAAGTTAAAAACTCCAAAACATTCTATTATTAACGATTCCCTCGAGGTCTTCCCGGAAAGACTTAGAAGGACTTTATCCCTCCTTACTCGAAAATTTTTGTATCGATCTTATTCCCGGAGCAACCCCAGTTGCAAAAGCTCCAAATCGCTTAACACTATTAGAATGCAAGAATTATATAATCAATTTTAAGATGCTCAAAGACAAGGGTTTTATTCACCCTAGTCATTCTCTATGGGGAGCACATGTCTTATTTGTCAAAAAGAAAGATGGTTCTTTTCATTTGTGCATTGATTATCGTGAACTTAACAAATTTACGGTCAAGAATCGCTGTCCTCTTCCAAGGATGGATGATTTGTTTGATCAACTTCAAGGTGTTTGGTGGTTTTCAAAAAAAAAAATCAATCTTCATTCTGGTTACCATCAATAGAGGGTACCTGAATCATATATACCTAAGATTGCGTTTAGTACTCGTTACGAACATTTCAAATTTCTCGTTATGTCTTTCGATCTTACTAATGCGACTATGGCATTCCTATATTTAACGAACGCGTATATAAGCCGCATCTCAATGAATTTATCATACTTTTTCATTTGCGACGATCTAATTTATTCTAAAACTAAGAAGGAGCATGAAGTTCCTTCAAGACTAATCCGGGAGTTTCTTTTGAAAGAAAAGGTCTATGCAATATATTGGGAGTACGAAATTTGACTATGGGAGGTTTGTTTTTCTTGGACACATTGTGAACAAATAAGTTATTCTCGTGAATTTTAGCAAAATAGAAGCTGTAAAGGGATGGAAGGTCCCACACTCATCGTTGGATGTTCGTAAAGCATTTAGGATTCACATGCTGATATCGGCATTTTATCGAGAGTTATTCCAAAGATTGTTCAACCACTCACACAATATATATATATATATATATATATATATATATATATATATATATATATATATATATATATATATATATATATATATATATATATATATAAGTTTGTTTGTGGTGAGGAACAAGAAAAAGCTTTTCAATCATTGAAGGATGACGGATCGGAGAATTTCATTATGTATTGTGATGCATCAAAACCGAGGTCTAGGTTGTGTGTTAATTAAATGGGGAAGGTAACCGTATTCGTTTCTCAACAACTCAAGATACATAAGCATTACTATATTACCCACGATTTGGAACTTGGAGCGGTAGCATTCGTACATATGTGTTGAAGACACTACTTGTATGGAATGAAGAACGTTATGTATACCGATCATAAGAGCTTTTAACACCCCTATGTTCAAAAGAAGTTGAATATGAGGCACATGAGGAAGCTCAAAATATTCAGTGGCTACGATTGTGAATTTCGATATCATACGGGGAAGACGGATGTTGTGGCAGATGTTCTGAGTAGGAAGGAAAGAGAAAACCAAGGTGAGTGCAAGTCAAAGTGTTATGATACATTCTGGCATTAGGCATAAGATGTTCAAAATTCAAGATGAAGCGTTAAGGATACTCATGTGCAAAACAAAAAGTGTGCGGGTTAGACAAACATTTGGAACAAAAAGTGGACAAGATGTTACATTATCGAAAAGATTTTGGATTCCTTTGCTAGGTGGTCTATGGACACTAGTAATGGACAGAGTACGTAACTCAAAAGATTCCATACAAAGGGAGTTGTTAAGAAGTAGTATTATATCATGGATTTGTATTGGTGTCTGGGAATGAAGAAGGACATCATTTAATACATTCTCCATTTGTCAATGCATGATTTGTTTGAAATTGAAGGCTGAATACCTAAGACTCTCTGGTCTATTACAGTAACCAGAGATTTCCGAATGAAACAATGGGAAGCATAATTATGGATTTTATTACGAAATTTCCTAGAACTAGTAGTGGGCGCGTTTTGATTTGGGTAATTGTGGATAGAATGACTGAGTTTACTCAGTTCTTAGCAATTCACGAGAACTACAAAATGGAGAAATTAGCAAGGTAGTAGCAAGGCATGGAGTGTCTGTATCAATTACATCTGATTGTGATGGTTATTTTCTTCACAATTTTGGCAAACGTTACAAAGGCTTTGGGAACGCATTTTGATGTGAGGGCGGTTTATCATTCTGGAACTAATGAGCGGAGTGAGCAAATAATTCAAACATTGAAGAATATACTTAAGTTGTGTCATCGATTTTTGTAGAAGTTGTGATACCCATTTACCATTAGTCGAGTTCTCATACTATACAGTTATCGTTCTAGTATTCAATGGGCATTATTACAAGCACTTTAGGAGTGTGAGAGTTGTTCATTGTAGTGTGGGATGAATTTTGGATTAAAGTCAGCTGATTGGATTGAAATAGTCCATGAAGCTATTGACAAGATCGTTCGAATCAAGGAGAGGTTGAAAACAACACGTGATAGGAAAATGAGTTATAGAAGCAAACGTCAACAACAATTAGAGTTTTGTGTTGGGAATCATAATTTGTTTAAACCGTTATTTTGAGAAGGTGTCATACATTTTTGGAAGTTGAAGTATTAGCATATGTGTCTGATGGACCGTTCTAAATTTTTGAACATATGGGTTCAATCACATATCGATTGAAAGTTGTCACAAGAGTGAAGTGGTGTTCACGATGTATTTCATGTGTAAAATCTAAGAAAGTGTTGGCTAGTAAAGTATTACACGTATTTCTAGAAGGAATTCACAGGGAATCACAGATAACATTGTGTAGAGAAACTAGTAGAAACCATGGATTAAGAGGTCAAAATCTCGAAGCACAGAAAGTTTTAATTTGTCATTTCCTGATTGAACGCTTAGCAAGGATTTGAATTTACATCGAAACAAAAAGAGTGTACAAAGCTTAATTTTACGTACTTATTCAGTGATCGTGTTGACAGTATAGCTCCGACTGAATTTCGGGACGAAATTCCCTCAACTGGGGGATACTGTGACAACCGTCACCAAACCGTTATCGTAGTTTCATCCGTAAAAAGTCATTTTTGTGAAAATACTAATTTCAATGATTTCTTTACATCAAAGTCTTCGTTTTTGAAAAACGAATCCAACGCAAAAAGAATCAACTCAATCCGACGTGTAACGAAGAAGTTATGAAGCAAAACGTAAACAAAATTTGGGCTGATAATAGAGACGCGATTTGGGGCAAATAGAGGCGCGATTTACCCCTTTTAGCGATGCGATTCACCCCAAATAGGGACGCGATTCACCCCTAATCGCGACGCGATTATAAAACGGCCCAGACCCATATATAAACATATTTTAACCCCAAAAACGTATTTGTAAATCCTATTTTCGGTTCCAGACGACCAGAGGCGGTTCTATCTTCACATTTTCGAATTCCAAACCCCAAGAACCTAAACATATAATCTCTAAATCATTTTATTTATCGAGAACTCACGTGTAGGTGTATTTCAATAAGATTTGCGTCCTAAATCTTCGTATCTTTGGATTCATTGTGCTTTGTGTGTATTGATCCTCACGAAACGTTATTCATACAGATTCTAAGGGTTATCATCGTGCGGTTTTCTTGTTGGTTGGTATAGTTCTCTATCCGAATCTTCCATATAAACGTATGTGATTATTTCGTATTGTCGTTTATTTTTGGTTCGATTCCATTGTATTCCGGGTACATGAAATCATTAGGATAATATTAAAATCAGTGTATAAGTGGTAGAATTGAGAAATGTGATTGTGTTTGCGGTTTGGATTGTTTATACGAATGATTAGGGTTGATTTATTATAAACCCTAATCTGATCAGAAACTTTGTTCGGATTTGGAAGCTTGTAACTTGGTCATATCACGATGGTTTTCGATGAAAAAGGAGTCTAAACATAATTACTTTGAGTCTTCTTTCAAATGGTGTCAGTTTCATGGTTAAATGTGGAGTATAATTTGGTCAAAATGATTTTACAAGATGATGTGTCATTTCTGAGTTTCTCGGTTCCAGATTTCGGTTGAGTTGTCGATTTTTGAAATGTGTCTTAAACTAAGATTTAGATCTTGAGATTTTTACTGGAGTGTCTTTAATGTGTTAAGTATTTTCTGTAAAAATATGATAATCATTTGAAGCTTCTAAGTATTTTAAGTAAATTAAAACTTTTGTGAAGTCAGAAAGAGTCAACAGTTTAGAGCAGTTTACTTTGATGAATTTTTAAAAATAGTAAATCAGCATAAATCAATCTGGGAAAATTACTGAGTCTTCTAAAACATTAAAGTATCGTTGGTAAAAATTATAGAGTCAAATGGTTTCAGTCATTATTATTTAAAAATTCGTGAAGTAGATTCAAATTTCTGGTCAGAATCTGAGTTTTCATTTAGGATTAGTTCTTGTGATAATACATTAGTAGAATTGTGAGAAAATGTAATAAAAGTGTTTTGGGCATGGAATACAATGGAATGACCTAGTTGTGTCTAAGTTATGACCCATATGCATATATGATCATTGTAGATTGCGAGTGGTTTAGTGGATTACACTTAAGGGCGATACTTACATCATTTTTGGAGGTGAGTTTTCGTGGCCCCATTTTTCTTAATTGTTTTACATTGGGGGAAAAGTATGCTCCCATATTTTATCAATTATTTTCATGCTGTGATTACATTCTTTTATTTTGGACATATGTTGAATTGTGTGACACTAGGTGATTATGTGCCTAATGCTTACTTTTGGTGTTTGCATTAGAGTTTATTGGTTTGGTTGATGCCTACTTTTGGTGTTTGCATCAGTGTTTATTGGTTGATGCCTACTTTTGGTGTTTGCATCAGTGTTTATTGGTTAATGCTTACTTTTGGTGTTTGCATTAAATTTTTGTTGGAGTAGCTACTGCCATTTTGTGTTTGCTATGCGGATTTGGGTCATACTCCTTTGTGGGGTGATGACAGTGGTTGTGGTTCAGTTGGTATTATGTTATTACACTATGTGCACCTTTTCATATGCATTGTCCTAACTTACTCTTATCACAGCAAAATATTTTATTTGTGGTGTTTGGTTTCAAACCTACGAAACTCACCAACATTCGTGTTGACGTTTTTGAGCATATCTTTTCAGGTTTTACTAGTGGACTTAAAGCAGTGGACAAGAGAACTTAGTGGACCTTTAGGGTTGCATTAAGAGTTATTCAAGACTTGTGGTACATCATTAAGGTTGTTTGTGAAGACTTGTTTTGCCTTAACATTGTAGTGTACGTTGATTGTAAGATTTTGAATTCATTATTGAAATGTATGCACGACATGAACCGTTATTCATATTATTGGCATCATGACACATTGGATATTGTATTTCATATTGAATTCTTTATAATGATGTGTTATGATCCTATCACCGTTATACCCCGTTGTTTCCACTTTAGACGGGGTGTGACAGATACTCTCCCATTCGTAGTATGCTTTCCATAGATGGAACAAGCTAGTAGCTTATGTAGAATCTGGATCACTGGATCTGTAAGCAGGGTAGCTTTAATACCCGAAAAGTATGGACGTGGTGACCAATGGCTCCAAGTCTCTACGGGTGATGTAGAAATAGAGGCTGAGGTGGCTCCACTAGTGAATAGAGGAGAGTCGATCTCCTCGGGTGTATACAATCCTAAATGCTAGGCAAACTGTGCCAGAGAAAGTGTGTGCAAACTACCCAGATATCTGAATGTAATCATACCCTCGGCATCAAATGCTCTATTAGGATCAAACGTGTAGGTGGACATAAACTCAGTGAACATCTCCATATAAACCGGCTAATCAATACTAAATAACCGTGTCCAAGCCTCAAACTGCTGACCATCCACCGTATAACTCAAAATATTCTCTAGCCTCTCCTTGAACCCTAATACATGTAACTTGTCCCAATCAATAAACCGAAGACGACCATACGCCTTATCTCTCCATATCCGTGCTCTCTCGTCATACTCAGGTGTAGCACTCAAGTATGCAATTGGTCCATTCAAAGGTCGGGCTGGGTTAGGCTTCGTCTTCATGGTACCTGAAAGTATGGAAAATTTAAAGTGAACTTATTCCTCAAAAGAGATAGAATTTAAAACGCTCCCAAATTTTTAGAAAAAGTTCGAAATGAGGGGCTTTAAATTTGCAATAATCCGTAATATTTTTAAGGATTACTTTCAATAATCAAAGTTCCAAAGTACCTAAATGCATTATTCCAAACATGTATACATATAATGTAAGTAAAGACCGTTATGAAATGGTAATATGTCATGAACCGTTACTGAATTGTTGGCGAAGGAAAATGATTACATTATTGGTTAGAAAAGTGTAGCAAATTTCATTTAATGATGTAATTAAATATTTGATGAAACTTACTTTTCTTTAGAAACATGGAATCATTACATATCCTTGCTCTAAATTCAATAATCATTTTAACAAGTAATAAAATAGTTATGATTAGTGAATCATAAATCTTGTCATTTTTAAGTATCGTTTTACCGAAGCTAAAAAGTGTTAAGACTTTATGATGAATTTCATGCACTTTTGTACAAGTCATGGTCGTATAGTATGAAGCATGCTTTTGCTTTTAATAATGTCACCCGAAGTATCGTTTTTGATGGTAAGTGGTTTTGTCTTAGAATATGATGCTTCGGGTTGACTTTTTAAAAGTCAAAGCTTACTTTAAAATGACAAATTCAAGTAATGACATGATATGATCAAAACTAACTCATGCAATCCTAAACTAATGTTCTTACAAGCATTTCTCAATCTTCAAACAAGCTAGTTTGTTCATGCAAAATTGACTTAACTAAAATGGCGAATGCGGTTCAAGACTTTAATTTGCCAACATAATGATCATGTGATTCTAATGCCTAGTTTGCTCATTCAATCAACTACTTATCATCCTAACAAGCAATTCAATCAAGATTAGTCGAATAAAATCAACAACTTCATCAAAGAAGCAAATTAGTCGATTTTTTGTTGACTTTAAAAAGTCAAACTTTCAAGTTCATCTTCAAATCAATCACATTAGCATATAATCATGTTATAATCATTCAAACCATCAAAATTAAGCTTCAACACCTAGATTTAGCCGCTAAAACAAGCAATAGCCTAAACTAGCCAAAGCTCATGAACTTGAAATTTCAAAATGTGAATTTGTGGTCATGAATGCAATGAAAAGTGTTAGAAACATGTTCTATATCATTAACCTAAGCATTAAATCAAGAAAGCCCCAAATTTTAGGCTCCGATTTGTTGAAACATAGTTTGTGACAACAGATCTAGCTTAAAATAGGACTGGTGTAATTGTTATCATGTTTGTACAATTGGTTTAGATTTGTAAATGAATATTTGTTTCGTTATTAATATTCGTTAAATATATTATTATGTTAAAATGTTAGACGAATATAGAAAATGAAATAAATAAGTATTGGCGAGTCGAGATCTCAAGTCGCGAGCTTGGCAAGGCGAGATGAGATCTGAACTCGCAATGGTCACGGCGAACCAAAGCTGAGCTGGGCTTGGGCTTATGGAACGAGTCGAGTCAACTCGCAGGCCCAGCGGCTGTGAGTTGAGACGATATATTTAATGTTTTACAAACCGTGAAAAATATAACTTGATTTGGCTATTCATTCCTGATCTGCGAATTCAGCAATCCAGAGAAAACAAAAACCTAACGGCTAGGCTTTGACGATTTATCGTTATAGCAAAGATATTAGATATTAAAACACGAACTTATTCGTTGTTAGTAAGATAACACTGTATTAAGGGATTCCGCACCTTAATACTATGGATAACGAAGTTATCGATCCTGAGAACCAGGGACTTACATCTGGTATCAGAGCTTTCGGGCTAAATACGAGTAAGTTCGAGGTTTTCGGGTTATTTTGCGTTTGATTTCGGATTGTTTTTACGTGCATAAGTACATATTAACGATCAAAATCACTCTCTGGACGATTTAGGGTTTGTTTACGGTCGAAATTTCAATTTTCAATCGCAAAAATACCAAAAAATTTTGTTTTCGGGTTTTTCAGCCGTTTCGCGAGTTGAGATTAGGGTTTCAGCTACGTCTGCGAACCGAGTTGAACTTGCGAGTTGAACTGAGTTTTGCGAGTTGACTTTAGCTGTGAATTGAGATCCCTTGCGAATTAAAATCACTTGCGAATCGACAACTGTCGCGATCCGAACTGAGATTGGCGAACTGAAGTTTGCGAATCGAGCTGAGATTGTGAGTTGAATTGAGTTCTTGAGAATCGAGTTTTTTGAATTCGCGAAGACTGTTTGACTTTTGAATTTACGATGTCGGACCTAAGTAAAATGATCGAGATGGAACACGAGGTTGGAAAATCTAATGTTCCACCTAAATTGTTGAGGATTGAAGACTACTATAACTGGAAGGATAGATTTGAACCTTACTGTAGATTTTATGATCTGTCAATCTGGATGTGTATCAAGAATGGATACATGACACCTACTCAAACGGTTAATAATGCAATTGTTACTCTCGCTTATAACCCTATGAGTGAACAACAAAAGGAGGACTATAAGTTGGAGAATAAATCTCATTCTGCAATCAAGATGAGTTTACCTAAGGAGATAAATCATCAACTCAAATCTTTTCAAACTGCTAGAACGCTCTGGGAAGCGCTCGAGAAAAGATGTGAGGGAAGTCCTCAAGTGAAGCCAAGCAGGAAGAATCTTCTCAAGAAACAGTTTACTGTTATTTAAGCTTTGAAGGGAGAAGATCTTGATGCTTATATCACTAGATTCTACCACTTGTTAAGTGAGCTTGACAACCATGAGATTGTTACTACTGAGACTGAAAGAACCGACAAGTTTATTGAGGGTTTGTCGTCTAAGTGAGAAATGTATGGTGTGATGCTCAAATGAAAGGTATGCAACCATGACCTTATAGCAGGTCATTGACAAGCTAAAAGGTTATGATTTCACTAAGAAATCGAGAGAAACAGATTCTGATCAGGTTCAGAATCCTGGGCTATATCATGGGAAATCAAATCTCTCAAATACTTCATCTAGTTCGACCACTGCACTGTTAGTTGGTAATACTGATGAAAATGGTGAAATGATAACAGATGATTTGTGCCTACTTACCTCATCAGGTAATGAAACTAAAAGTACAACTGCTGAGAAGTCAGCTCAAGGGCATCAAAAGATGCCGATGAGTGTGAAATCTGCTGAGCAACAATTATCTGTTCTTGCATCCTTTGTTGCTTCCTATGAAAACTACATTCAGGGTAAAATCAATGATCCAATTATGTTTGATGAAGACTATGATCAGATACACCCTGATTATCTTGAGAAAATAGATCTCCAGGATCAACTTTCAATGTTATCTAGGAGAGTTAAAAATTTCTTAAAGAGAACTTGTAGAAAAGTGGTGGGAAATCGATCAGGGTTTGATAAGACCAAGATCAAGTGTTTTAACTGTCAAGGTTATGGACACTTTACTCATGAGTGTCAAAGACCTAAGGTTGAAACTGGCAATAGCAAACAAGGCTCGGGAAGTACTCTAGCTTCCAAAGCCTTAGTTGTGAAACAGTTAGATGGATCTTATGATTGGCAAGCTCAGTCTGAGGAAGCTCTCATGGCTGAGATTGACGATCAAGAGATAGTTGCTGAATCCACAAGCTATATGCCTACTGATGTTGAGGTGAAGGTGCCGGAGTGTCAAGAGAAAGCAAGTGATGACGACGTGCTGTACATGGATTCAACTGCTGATATGAGTCCAGATGACTTTGTGGCACGCATGGCTAAAGTACAAACTGACAAGAAAAGGGTATGTTTGGATATTCTTACGCTTGCTGATGTTTGTTATCTAGTTACTGATTTACAATCTCAATTAAGTGTCTTAACTGTGTCTAATCAGAATTTGTCATCCCAAGTTAGCACTTTTAATGATTCTAATAAGACTATAACATCTGAACTTGAATAAGCTAAAAGTGATGTCCTTAGGTTAAGTACAGATAAGGTAGATCTTAAGAATAAGATTAAGTCTGATGGTTCTGATAAGATTGCACTTAGAGATACCATAAATGAAAAGGCTATAATCATAGATGGTCTCTATATGAACATTAATGACTTGAATCAAATAATAGCTGATAGGGATAAAGAGCTAGCTGAGCTTAAGCAGAAGTTAGTTGAGCAAAATCGTAAGATTGAGTCTTATTGAACTTTAGAAATGGATAAAATGCTAGATGCTCAACGTAGTGTAAAGGACAAGACTGGGATAGGATACAATGATGTACCTCATCCTTTTAATGCCAATTACACTAGTACTCCTGAAGATTCTGAGATGACAGATGCTAATCCTGAGAAAGTAGTAACTAACAAGCCTGAACAGTCAGAGGCATAGAAGATTTCTGTTAAGAATCTGTCATCTGATAATAGTAAGATATCACATCACACCAAAATACAGTTCGTATCGGGTGGAGTGATTAATGATACTAAGACTGATGATAAGATTAATAAGGAGAAAACATCTGATCCTTTAGTGCCTAAGACTCCGAATGAAAAGGCAAAAGTTAGTAAATCACGTAAACAGATGTCTTGCTTCAAATGTCACCAAAAGGGACATGTAGCTTCGTGTTGTCCAAACAAAAAGCCAGAAGCATCACATAAGTTAGTGATTAATGAACAGACACAGACCAATTCTAGTTCAGTTATGGACAGGTTAGGTACTAAACCGGGATTAGGTAGTAAACCTGTAAATATTCTGAAAAGAGATGGTAATCATAGTGTCTCTCCACCTAAACATAAACAGCCTTATTCTCAATCTGATAATGTTTTAAATAAATCTAGAGATAAGACACCGTCGAGATTTAGGACTCCTAGTAGAAACCACAGTCAGTTTGAGAGTGGTTCTACTTCACGTGCACAAGGACAAAGTTATGTGCCTAAGAGATTTTCTACTCACTCTCCTCATAGGCAAAAGACTTCTGATCATCAACAGCCTCAAACTCCTATGAAAGTAACCAAGACTCCAGATGAGAATAGTTATGGTTATTTCAAGGAAGTTCAGATTGTTGATGATAAGGGACAAACCAAGACCGTAATGGCTTGGGTCCCTCTTGAAAACTAATTGTGTACAACTTGTTATGTGTAGGAGCAGACTGTGAACAAGGACAGCTGGTGGTATGTAGACAGTGGATGTTCAAGGCACATGACATGAGAGAGAAGTCTACTGAAGGACTTCAAAGAGAGTCTGAAGTAAAGAGTTAACTTTGCTGGAGACAAAGGAGGAGTAATTACGGGAAAAGGAAAAGTTTCAAATGGAACTTTGACTCTGGAGGATGTGAATTATGTTGAAGAACTAACTCACAACCTAGTGAGTGTTTCCCAAGTCTGCGATAAAGGTCATCGAGTTTATTTTAATGAAAAGGAGGCTTTAGTTCTGAAGCCAGGCTTTACAATTCCTGAAGAATGGATATTGATGAGGGCATCAAGGAAGAAGGATATCTATGCTATCAACATGGGTGTTCCTAGCTCTTCAATGGTGTCTACATGTTTATTATCCAAGGCTTCAGGAGAATTGCACACTTGAACTGGAGAATGGCGCACCTGAACTGCAGACTCTTTATTATGGCATAGGAGAATGGCACACCTGAACTGGAGAAAAATGAACTACATAACCAAGAATGGATTAGTTCTGGGTGTACCACAAAAACGTTTCGAGTCTGAAGATAAGTGTGTTCCTTGCATGAAAGGAAAGCAGCACAAGAAACCACACATATCTAAGACTGAAAACTCTATCTCCTCACCATATGAGTTGCTACACATGGACCTCTTCGGCCCTATAAGCAAGAGAAGTCTAGGTGGTAAATGGTACTGTTTGGTTATCACAGATGATAATTCTAGATTCTCGTGGGTATTCTTTTTGGGATTTAAGGATGAAACTCCAGGAATTCTAATTGAGTTCTTTGATCTGGTAGAGAATGTCTATAAAAAGATAGTGAAGCGTATTCGTAGTGACAACGGAACAGAATTCAAAAATTCAACGTTGAATATCTATTGCTTAAGCAAAGGGATAAGTCATCAATTCAGTGCACCTTATGAACCTCAACAGAATGGCGTAGCTGAAAGGAAGAATAGAACGTTGATTGAAGATGCTAGAACAATGCTTGCTGATTCAAAGCTTCCGGTTATCTTTTGAAAAGAAGCAATGAATACAGCATGTTACGTTCTAAATAGAGTTCTTACGGTTAAAAAGCAGAACAAGACTTGTTATGAGCTTTTGAACAATAAGAAACCTAACTTAAAAGGGTTTGAACCCTTTGGAGTTTCATGCACAATATTAAAGACCGGACATCAAGCTAAATTTGGTGATATTAATTCTCCGAAAGAGTCACACGTGCAAGCTGTTAAATGAATCTTTCGTTACCTCAAAGGGAAACCTAAGATGGGACTTTGGTATCCGACTGATGGAGACTTAGATCTCGTAGCTTATACTGATTCGGATTATGGAGGATGCAATCAGAATAGGAAATCTGCAACTGGAAGATGTCAATTCCTAGGAGGTAGATTAGTATCCTGGCAGTGCAAGAAGAAAACATCGGTAGCCATTTCTACATGTGAAGCTGAGTATGTTGCAGCTGGCAGCTGTTGCTCTCAAGTACTTTGGATTCAACAGCAACTGCGGGATTACGGGTTAAATATAACCAATACTCCTATGATGATTGATAATGAATCAACTATGTCGATCACCAATAATCCGGTGAAGCACAGTAAAACTAAGCATATTGATATTCGACATCATTTTATTAGATACTGTGCTGAGAAGAAGTTGATAAAGTTAGTTAAGGTTCCATCATTGGATAACTTAGCAGACTTATACACGAAAGCGTTCGACAGAGCAAGATTTGAGACGTTGGTTCAACTAAAAGGAATGAGAAATCCAGAGTGATTAGTCTTCTAAGGGTATTTTTGTAATGGTTAGTACTTTTATGTAATATTAAAAAAAATGTGGGGGCGTATGGTATTCATTTGCTTGTTACCTAAGGGGAATCGCCTTCATTAAAGAATATAAATATAATATTCTTTAAACTTTTAAGTTTTTATCTGCAAAAACTATGGGAAATGATAGTACATTAGAAGTATAAGCTTCACAATAATAAGCTTAAGTCCTAAGTATGATGTGTTAGTAGGTTCAACTAAAGCTACATTAAAACTGCAGCTGTTTTATCAGGTATGTATTTATATTTATTTGATTATACACATATTTCCACAGAGTTATAATTTGTCAGTTTTAAATGTTTAGACAGATTCATCATATGATATACTGGTAGGCAAGTTATACAAACATTTCTAAGTATTAAGAAGTAATAATTTATTTGATTATTATCTAGTGTATCTATTATATGGTGTATGACATAAGTCTTAAATTGTTGAATAATAGTATTCATATACACTGTAATTACAAAGCTATAAAAGGACAAATAGTTATAATATGGGTATTAGCTTAACTAAAGGTAACTTTGTTGTACTAAGTACAGACCTGGAGCCATTAGTTAAGATAATATTCTCAAGTATATCTTGTTTATACTAAGGGTTTCTTTGTTGTACTATGTACAGATCTGCGACCACTAGTATTTTCAAGGTATGTTTGATATTTTTTTAAACTCAAAATTCAAGTGTATGTTACGTTAGGTGAACATTACCTTGTCTTAAAGATCAGTGTTATGTGTTTTACTAGAATTCTTCAGTATATCATATATTAGAGACCACTTGATAATATTCATACTAACAATAAAGGTGTTGCTTAGAAATGTGAGTATAATTTGTTTATGTGGATTATAATACTGGTAATCGTCTTGAACTGTCTATATTAAAATATTTTCACTTTAAGTGAATAATTTATTTTTCAATTATGCTATGTGGATAAAGGTATCTAAGATATAATTTTATAAATATAAGTACATTAATGATAAAATAAGTTGTGATTTTATTGTAATTTATTTGAATTTCATGAGGCATGTATACTAACAATCTACTTTTGCCTGTTAATAAAACTAAATAGCTTGTTCTTTCTAATATGATCCCTAAGCAGATAAATTCTTTTTCAGTTATTTTATATATTTTCTTTCTTGTTTTGTTCAAGTGATTAATAAAATGGTACTGATACCAATGTTTATATAATTGTGTTTTTATCTTATTTTATTTTTAGCTTTATGTTTTAATAAAGTTTTTGTATTTATTAGGTTTTACCCTTTGGAATTAAATTATACTGAATAATTTCTATTTTGTGTTGAACAATCGTAACAAATACAAGTGAAAAATAATTTTATTTTAGACTTGTACAAATGATGGGTTTTTAATTTATACTTAGTATTTAATTCGCGTTTTTATTTCATTCTGCGAGTTTGACCAGTCAAACCAGCGAATCGACTTAAATCTCGCGAATCGAGTAAAATGTATAAGAGGGCTGCGGATCGACCAGTCAACCCACCGAACCCACTTCATTCGCGAGTTCACTTCAATTTTGCGGATCCACTTGGTGATTATAAGCGATTTTCACTTTTCGCTTTATTTCGATCTCACGAATACGAGAACGAGTTTTTTCACTCTGTAGGTCATATACAACTTTAGATTGCGAACATTTTGAGGTATAATACAATGGATTTCACCGTGTAATGAACTAGAAATCGATAGTTTTATAAACTTAGGGTTTTGGTTTGAAGTTTGAACGATTCATATAGATTTATGGTGTTATTGGACTTCAATCCTTAGGGTTAATGTTAAATAACCTTAAATGAATGTGAATGTATCGATTGATCGTGTTAAAATTAATAAAATCATTGATTTTTAGATTAAACTCGCGACGGCAGTTTATCAAGCGAGTTGAGTTTGAACTGTAGCGGATCGAGTTGATTAGCGGATCGACTAGCGAGTTGACCTGCGGATTGACTTGATTAGCGAGTTCAATAGGCTGCAGATTCAGTTGCGAGTTGACTGACAAATCGACTATTGCACAATTCGCATGTCATTACCTTGCGAGTCCAGAACTTAGAAAACTTCTGTTTTAAAAGTTAATATATAAATGTTAAGACTTTTCAAGTAATAACTTGTATATATTGGACTTGTATTAAAATGTATATATTTATATCGAAAGTCTACCGATTCAAAAAGTAATCGAGTGGCGTGTCCTAATTTTATGTTAGCGGTATAATATATATTTTTGTTCTATAAAACGTTAATGACTTGAGAATTTTAAATTTACAAGTAACTAACGAAAATTACATATTGAACTTATGATCCTTTTTGGTATAAGTTATATATGTTAGATAATTATGTATACGACTTGAGACAATTATGTAACAAGTTATATATTCTAAATTTAGAACTAAGATGTTTGATGAATTTTAATTCATATATACATTATAGTTTAAAGTTTATTTATTGTAGTTAACGTGCATTAATTGTTATTGTTATTTGTGTTATTATGCAGATATGGCAAGACAGTTTGAGAAAACACACAATGTTTTGGTTGACTTAGATCTTACAGTCAAGGGAGCTAGATAAGTAGCTCAAGTCCTTACATTTTTTGCACGTTCACGCATTAGATATGCGATTACAGAGTCTCCACCGATCTCTCTGTCGATACCGAACGATTTTTGGACGGATATTCAGTATGACGAGACGGTCAATCCACCGGTCATTCGAGCAACGGTTAACCAGCAACCGATTACATTTACAGCTTCTGACCTTCGTCAGATTTTGCATTTGGGTACAGTAGACCAAGAAGATGGTCCGACTGAGTACTCAAGTGATTTTATTGAGGGTGCATTAAGCCGTATGGGATATACGGGTGAGCGTAGAGGACGACAGTTCCTTAAGGCTCTAGTTATCGGCCAATGGAGATTCTTGTGGCGTGTCATAGTCACAATTTTTGGACCGAAGAAGGGCGGTTTTGATGAGTTGAGCCCTGCTCTTGTATCGGCGGTACTATCACTGGTTTACAATAAACCATACAGTTTTTGGGATTTTATTTTTGGTGAGATGGTTAGACAGATTTCGGGTTCTGTCAGATCACGTTTTATGATCTACCCGAGGTTCTGTATGATGATTATCCGTGCTCGTCTTCCGGATATTGTTATCCCTAAGCCGCATTTGCGTGTTGATACTATCGCGCTCAGAGGATACAACGCGATGTTTTAGCTGACTATTCGCCGGGAGGAATATGTCAAGCCAGAGATCCGTGATCTTTTTGGCTATCTTATTGATCCCGCTTACATTACGTCACTGAACAATGGTTGGCTAGATGTTGCTGCTGCTGATGTTGTGGTTCCACAACGTGAGCCACAGGCATTGATTGAAGATGTATTGATACAGGCAGGTCAGCCAGGTCAACAGGTTGATGCTGAGATTGCTGCACAAGTGGTGCAAGAGGTGCTCGTTCAGAATGATGATGCACAAAATCCCGAACTGAGGGAAATCGACCAGTTCTTTGATGTTGCACCTGAACAGGTATTATATCAATTATATAATAATATAGATATTTAGATGTTCGATGTAATTATTAAATATTATAGTATAATATTATTATATAAAGATAATGCTATAGATATTTAGTTGATTGGATAATATTTCTGATTATAAAATATAAATATCATTATATGAACAGGAAGCTGAAGCTGAGGCTATAAACCCAGAGGTTGCAAGACCTGAGGGTGAGAAGAGACAGCAAGATAGATCAGTTGTTGTACCTGTCAAGGTATTATATCTGATTAATCTTAAATATATAGAACTTGTATGATAGGGCTTTACGCTAATCATTAATGTTTAATATATTTAAAATTAAGGATCCTGTTGGTTCATCTGGAGGTCGTGATGGTGAGACGGCTTCAGATGATGATTCTGAGAATACACCTTCTCCTCCTCCGTCTATTTTTCTTTCTGAGAAGAAGAGGAAGGGTAAGAGTATTTTGGAGGAAGGTCCTGAGGAAATTGAAATTCCTTTGAGGAAACGTTTGAGGACTTTGACTATAAGAGAAGGTTAGTATTATGTAAAGTTAGATAATCTTAACTTGTTTTTTATCAGGAGTTAAACTGAGACAGTTAATTCTGTGATAGTTGCTCGGGATACATCGCAGGTCGAGACAATGATATCGGTAGAGTCTGAACCGATGTCAGTACCTACTGTGTAAGAGATATAAGTTTAGTACTACAAATATTACAAAATTGATTAGAGATTGAGACAGAGTAATCTGTAACAATTACTTATTTAATTTTTGTCTAATGATTATAGGAGATTGTTGACTTAGTACGTTCGGAGCCGATTCTGACTATTACAGCAAGCACATTTGCAGCTGATCTTCTTACGACAGCTATGACTCAGTCACTTCCACCGCATACATTTGAGTCACATGTTGCTTCGCTGACACCACCTGGTCCGACGACCATTCCTATTACTCCTACGACTGATGCTGAAAGGATTACATCCTTAGAGTCGAAAGTGAAGGAGTTAGAGAAGGTTGCATCGAGGATTCCAGAGTTGGTTGTGAACAATCTTACTCTTGGCTAGCAAGTGCTTCAACAGAGTCAAACTTAGAACGATTGGTGTTGAGAGTTAATTCAGGATAGTCTGCTCAGGGGGAGATATTGGTATACTTAGAGTCGTGCAAGCAGGATGAGCTGAGAAAGAAGAAAGACTCTGACAAGGACGATGATCCCAATGCACCGAGTGATGAGCAGACCGGTCCTTCAAAGACTGGTGAGCAAGCTACAATTCAGGGGGAGTCTGGTGCTGAAGCAAGTGGTTCTGGAGCTGGTACAAGTGCAGATAAGACGGTACCGGTTGATACTGAAGCTGGTAAGATAGCTTAGTATTTGCATAGTATTGTGTTTGTCCCTAACCTTGGATCTAGTACGAATCGAGTCACTCAATCGTTTGCGGAATCAACGATTAAGTTAAATACTAAACACACGAACAATCAATACGCAATGAATATCAAACGAAACGTATTATATTGTATTATAATCGGTCAGATTACAGAGATTTCGACTAATTGCGTTTAGGGTTTCGTCCACCCTAAAACAGAAAACATAAAACGAATTTATACAAAATCTGGCACCTGCGACGTTGCACGCTACGTCGCAGGCCCAAGCCCATGCGACGTAGACTACGTCGCAGGCCCAAAACCTGACGTCGCACCTGCGACGTTGCACGCTACGTCGCAGGAGTCAGGAATGCTAATTCTAATTACAAACTACGAGCTAGACCAACTGACAGACACTAAACATGTACTAACAAACTCCCCCATGTCTTCAGCTTGGTCTTCAAAAATCTTCTTTAAACCCAGCCCGCAGGAAACTGGCCATCAGCATGAATTCCATTAGCCACACAAACAGTAACAACATTGTAAAACTGCTGTGCTAAACGTCTGTTGAATTCATTCTTCTGACCAACACGAATCCGATTATCATAGAGTTTTCTTAAATCTTTTTCATGAAAATTAATCAAACTCATCGGATCATACAGCCTAAACGTTGCTTGCTTCAAATTCCATATACCTCCAACTTCTGGCCACGGTTCAGAATCTGGAACGAAAGTAATAACCGCTTCACCAGTCTGTGGATCAAGTTCCCATTTTACAAGTCTTCTCAGAAAATAATAAGGAACTGATTCCAGAGGTATCTCAGTCAAACAGTTAGCAGGCGAATAGTGAACTTTAACCAAAGGCTTCCTGGTGACTGGATCAATCTTTTTCTTCCACGTATACCGAGTTCCCAACGTCGGTTTCAATTTCGAATATGTCTTCGATAATACTTCCCGACGTAGATTTCTCTGAATGAACTCAGCATAATCATTCTCGAAAGGATTAATCAATTTAAGCTGAGCTAATCGATTAATCTCTCCTTTTGGCAACGTGCTCAATCTATCAAAACGCATTCTGAAGTACTGAACTCCATCTTCTCTCTTAATCATGAACAGATTCCTCTGACACTTCCAGCTTTTAATAACACCGGTATAATTTCTACTAACCCGGTACACTTGACATTTAACTGGAATAGGAACTGGATTTCGTCCCTTAGGCCACCATTTCTTGTTTCTCTCTCTCTTTTCTTCAGCAGTTAATTTCTTCGCTGCTGAGTCCGGTGCCTGTGTCTCTGATGCTGGAGTTGCAGCAGAACTTGATTCTCCATGTTGAGCTTTATCAAGACTCTCGTCTTCACTTGAATCAGATTCAATAATTGGTGCACCATCATAAGCTTCCCCAGATTGTGCATCATCATACGTTTCATCTGCATTCAACTGCTCTTCTTCAATCAAAACATCCTCATTCATCTCAAAAACATTCTCTGTTTCTTCCTCAGAGCCAACTCCACTGGCCATCCTCTGAATAAATGATAAGTCAGCGAATGAGTAGTCAACTGCCAGCGGTCTCGGTTGCCCTGGAATATCATCAACACAAAAATAATCCAAACTAGAAATATTTTCATTAACATTTTCAATTACAGGGTTGGGATTTACAGACGCAGGTTCACTTGACTCTAAAGTGGGTATCCCAGACCCATACTCCCCCGAGGCAAGTAACCTGCCTTCCAAAACATTAACCCTAAGCTTCGTATCCTCAAGCTCCTTAGATTGAACCTCGATCAACGCAGCTTGTTCAGCAATCTTCTCGTCCTGAGCCTCCAGCTTTTGTTTCATCTGCTGCATATCTTCCATAATCTTTTGCATGAAAGCTGGAGTCGGTTGAATCTCAAAAGCATCCTGCTGCTGTGGATTGACTGGAGCTCGTGTTGATGAAGAGCGACGAACACGACGACTCGGTCGATAAGTCTCATCAGCAGGATCATCACCGTCACGTGTACGTTTTCCCTTATCCCTTGGAGGTACATACTTACGTCCTGCCCGGATCCGACGCTGAATTCGCAGATATCTGAATGAATCGGAAAGCCTGATACGTTCCATCTCAGAGGGATGCGGAACAGTACCGTCCGAGTGCTCAGGCGTCGGACCTCCATCCTGAGGACCTACATTGGCTGGTTCTTCAGAATCAGAACTCTCGACCGTGTCGTGAGATGCTGGATTGTCTGAGTCAACGTGCCCGAACTGCTCGATGTTCTCCAAAATAGCATCCACATGCTCCCCCGCAGCCTGAACAGGAACATTCATAAGCGGTTGCTGCGGTTGCTGTGGTGCTGGAATATCCATATACTGAGGATCTGGAGGCGGTACATAATTTTCATCCACAATAGCACCGAATAAGGGAACATCCCTTGGTGCCTCGACCCCTTTCTCATACCCTGCACAAATAGTGAAAATCCGACTCATCATCGGTGAAATCTTTAGCGGATGATCGATATCACCCTGTGCCTGAAGCTCCGGATGATGACGATTGATGTGCAGCTGTACAAATCTCGGATATAAAATCCATTTCTGATCCCCGGCATTTGCATTATCAACCATAGCCTTGAAGATAAATCCCGAGAAGTTGAACGGCTTGTTGTATACCAATGCTAACATAGCAGAAGCCAGACTTTGGCTCATCCCATCCGTTCCACCTTTCCTATTCCCCAAGCAAACAATAATCACATGCATCAAATATCTCCAGACGCGTGTGAGATTCGCTTTTCGATACTGATCAGAGGGAATCCCGGGATATCCTATCCGTTGCATAGCTCCAGAAACAAAAATATGATCAAAACCGATAGGCATATCCGGTTGATCATTCAGCTGTAAAAGTTCCCGAATGCTCTGTTCTGTAATAGTGATCTCCGTACCCAGAACGGTAGAGACCAATCGTCTAACGTCGTTTTCAGTAACGACAGTTGCATTTCTCCAAAAAGGATTGATCAGATTTCCAAACGCCATAGTGTTATCGGAAATGGCATGGAATACCCTTGAACGTCTCAAAAACGCAATCATCTGACGATACGGTGCAGCTTTATCAGAAGTGTCAGTAAGGTAAGCAGCCGTATTATGACGAGCTTCAAAAATCAAAGCCATATCTGCAAAAACAGAAACAGATTGCAACTCGAAAAAGATTAGAAAAATAATGTTACATTTTTACAAACTTTTTCAAATTCCCTGGAACTAGCGACGTAGCCCCGCACGTCGCATAACACAGAGCGACGTAGAAATGTACGTCGCTAAAATTCAAAATAAATTGGAAAGCGACGTAAGGCCGGACGTCGCAGAAAATTCGAGCGACGTCAAGAGGGACGTCGCATTTTGCAATTTATTGTGAATTTAATCACTTTATTTAAAATAGCGACGTAGAGAAGTACGTCGCATCGGACGTCGCAGTGAAAGCGACGTAGGGAAGAGTAACGTAGGAAATTAATAATAATTAATTAAAGTGACGTAGGCTACGACGTCGCAGCGTACGTCGCACTGACGAACAGGCGTCCCCAACCCAGAAACCCTAACCTTCGATTTTAGGGGTTTTCAAAATCAAACGCACTACAAGGTGCGGCTAACAATGGTGATCACGAAAACATAAGTTATAATAGTTACAACATCCAATTAACCATCGAATTTAACCCAAAACCGAAACCCTTTTAACCCGTATCACATATATAGCAATTAAACGTAATATACACGGTGAAAAAATGGTAAAATCGGTACCTAAGTGTGCGGAATAACGAGTAGATCAAAAGTACGTAAGTGAATCGGAATGAAAACGGCTACAAATCACGAAAAATGCTCGAAAATTGCTACGTCGCAAATCGCCAATGCTACGTCGCAGGGTACGTCGCACGTGAATAGTGAATAGTGTGACATGTTACGTCGCAGTTGAGACTATATATAGTCTAACCCTACATGCGACGTAGACTGGGACGTCGCAGGCGACGTAGAGTGTGACGTCGCATATAACATTTTTGATCCAATTTTGAATTTTTCAAACCGTTTACTCGTTATTTTAGCAAATAATTTCAAAATAACTCGTGACTTTGGAAAAATAACTCAGAATAAAAATAAAGCATAAAACAAAAAAATCTTTTTGGTATTTTCTTTAATTTTACAAAAAGTAAAAAATGAACAAAATAAAAATACTAACACTCTATTTTTGGTGACGGAGTTGAGTTGTCTGATTAGGGATCATATCGGAATAACATGCATTTATTAGGAATAGTAAGTGTTATTTCGATCATCAGTATATTTGTCCACTTTAAATTTACGTGGCACATTTAAAACACCTGTTATAAAAATTATTTCAAAACGATTATTGGTATTGTTTGTCCACCTAAACACGTTACATCCGTGTCTGTGAGTTAACCTTTTATTGTTAGTATGAATATTAATTTTGAGAGACCTATTATATGATATACTGATAAACTTCAGTAAAACAAACACTGCATATTCACACAAGGTAGAGATTACAAGACCAAGTTTATCTCGGTTTTCTCGTAACATACACTTGATATTTATATTTAGGCATACATCAAACCGACTATGAAGATACTAGTGGCCCCAGATCTGTACAAAGTACAACAGAGGGTCCCTTAGTATGAACATAACAAGTTTGAGACTATTTGCATAACTAATGGATTCAGGTCTGTACGTGAGTACAACAATAGTCACCATTAGTTAGGCGAATAATCATATTATCACTATATGCCCATTTTACATTTACATAATTATGACAGTGTATGATAGTACTTCCATTTATCAATTAAGACTTATGTCATACATCATATAACATTTTTCTCAAAGTAATAGACAAGTATTTAAATTACTTCTTAATATCTCAGAGACCGGTGTGTACCATGCCTACCAATACATCGTATGATGAAGATAATTTAGATAAAAACTGTTTTAAGTGTGTCAGATAAACCTACTGACACATCCAAGATAAACCTTAAAATTCCATTTTGTGCATGTCACCCGATGTACTATCATATCCCAAGTTGTTTACAGACACAACTTCAACGTCTATTTTAAAAATGTAGCAACCTTGCGTTTTCTTTAATACTAAAGAGTATAAAGAGTGGCCGTTGCGAATTTTTTTTTTTTTTTTTTTTTTTTAAATTGACTTTAAAAACTTAAAAATCCAAGTCACAAATCATTTCTTTGACTGAAAGAACCTTAAACCTATCAGATTGACCAGTTCTATAAAACGTGATCGCAAAAAGGCTTTTGTGAAAAGGTCCGCACACTACTTAAGGGTCTCTATATGTACGACATCTATAAGGTGTTTCTCAAAGCAATCCCGTATAAAGTGGAACCTAAGTTCAATATGTTTGGTCTTAGAGTGCTGTACAGGATTGTGAGTTATAGATATAGCAGCTGTATTATCAATGTAAATAGGAGTCATAGAGAGATTGAACCCGTAATCACGCAGCTGATGCTGAATCCAGAGAACTTGAGAACAGCAACTTGCAGCAGCAACATACTCGGCTTCAGCTGTTGAAATAGCAACCGCAGTCTGCTTTTTGCACTGCCAAGAAACTAAGCGCGATCCAAGGAACTGACATCCTCCAGTAGTTGACTTCATATCTATCTTGCAGCCACCAAGATCCGAATCCGAATAGGCAGTTAACTCTAAGTTTTTCTCGTTTGAATACCATAGACCCAGAAATGGCCTAAAAGCGAGATATCCAAAAATGCGTTTTACTGCCTTCATATGAGACACCTTCGGATTTGCTTGAAATCGTGAGCAGAGAGAAACAGCAAACACTATATCTGGTCTTGAGGCAGTTAGGTACATGAGAGAGCCTATCATTGAGCGATAGTCTTTCTCCTTGCAATCTTCATCGTCCTCATTAGGTCCAAGATTGTGTCTTGCTTCAATTAGAGTGCCGTAGTGTTTACAGTTGAGCAATTCATATCGCTTTAACATGTCAGTGACATATTTTGACTGGTGGATATAAATTCCATTGTCAGATTGCTCAACCTGTAGTCCCAGAAAGAACGTGAGTTCCCCCATAGCACTCATTTCAAACTCAGATTTCATCAGTCTTTCAAAATCCTTGCACAACTGATCATTAGTTGATCCAAAGATTATGTCGTCCACATAGACCTGCACAAGTAACAAATCCGCTCCTTCCCGTTTGATGAAAAGCGTGCTATCAATCTGTCCTCTGTCAAAACCATTCTTCAGCAAGTACTTGGCAAGTCGCTCATACCAAAGTCGAGGAGATTGATGAAGACCATACAAAGCTTTCTTCAGTTTGCAAACATGATTAGGATGCTTTGGGTCTTCAAAACCGGGAGGTTGACACACATAAATCACTGCGTCGACATCTCCGTATAGAAAAGCACACTTTACGTCAAGTTGATACACGCGGAATCCTTTAAATGAAGCATAGGCTAGAAAAATCCGAATTGATTCCAAATGAGCAACAGGAGCGAAAACTTCATCATAGTCAATACCTTCTAGTTGACTATATCCTTGAACTACCAGACGGGCTTTGTTTCGAATAACAGCCCCACGATCATCCATTTTGTTACGGAAAACCCAACGAGTACCCGTCAAGTGAGCACCCTTGGGTAGAGGAACAATTTCCCAAACATTCATCTTGTTTATTTGATGTAGTTCCTCCTGCATAGCCTCGACCCAAGATGGATCCTTTAAGGCTTGTTCAACCTTTTTAGGTTCAATTTGAGACAAATGACATGAATCGATATGAGCTATAAGTCCCAAAAGTTGCTGAGCTGAAGTCTGCTTTGCTTGCTGTCGTGTTTGAACAGATGCATGAGGATCACCAATGATATTATCAATGGGGTGATCCTTATGTATACGAGTTTCTGGTATGGCACCTGGCACAAGATCCACACCCAGATTGTTCAAATCTCCCTCAGTTTCAGGAGTAGCAGCAGACTCAGGAGAGGCTAACTCTTCTTCTTCTACTTCATCTTCATGAGAAAATAAGTGAGAGTAGGCCATTGTTTCCTCCATTTCATCTTCTTCTTGAGGTTCCTCTAAAGGAGGCATGTTTGGATCATATGAAAGCTCCTTTGTGTAGGTATAAACTGTTTTAGAAGGAGCAGCCGAAGATGATGGAGTAGGAGATGGTGTTGATGGTGGTGATTTGGTAGTTGTTTGTGGTTGTGTGGGTGGTGGTGAAGGTGTAGGTGTAGTTTGTGGAGGTGTAGGATTAGTCGGTGGAGGTGCGGGTGTTGCATTGGGATTTAGGTTGGATGGTTTATTATTAACAGGTGTATCTTGAGTAAGATCAAGCTCATGAAGTATAGAAACCAATTCTTCCGTTTCATCTTCTTCCGGAATATTGAAAGAGTTGAAGAGGTTTCCATAGTTGAAAAACCAATCCGGACCCGTTCCTTGAGGAGGTTCCGTATACCTTAAACATTTCACTTCAAAATGCTCCTCAATCTGATTCGTTGATTTGTTAAAGACTCTTTTGTTCGGAGAGTTGACTGAATATCCAAGAAAAATCCCTTCAACAGCTTTATCACCAAACTTAGAGACCTTATCTTTTGTTATCATGATCAGGCATGGACACCCAAATGGTTCTAGGAACTGCAAATTTGGCTTACGGTTATTGAAAAGTTCATAACACGTCTTGTTCTTTTTCTTAACCGTGAGTACTCTGTTGAGAACATAACAGGCAGTATTAACTGCCTCAGCCCAGAAGATGATTGGTAACTTGGAGTCAGCTAACATAGTCTGAGCTGTCTCGATAATTGTCCTGTTCTTTCTTTCTGCAACTCCATTCTGTTGTGGAGTCCTCGGAGCACTAAATTGATGCCCAATACCTCTTGTAGCACAAAACAATTCGAGAGTTGAGTTCTTGAATTCAGTTCCATTGTCGCTTCGTATCCTTTTCACCTTCAAGTTGCACAGATTTGCCAACTTGTCCAACAAATACAACAGAATCTCAGGAGTTTCCCCCTTTGTGGTCAAAAAATAAACCCACGAAAACCTTGAGTAGTCATCAGTAACTACCAAGCAGTAAGACCGACCACCAATGCTCTTTGTAGAGACTGGACCAAAAAGATCCATATGCAGTAGTTCCAATGGAGCATTTATGGAATTCACCTGCTTAGACTTATGGGACTTCTTACGTAGCTTTCCTTTTCGGCAGGAGATACAGTCATCCTTTAGAGCAAATGACTGTTTCGGAACTCCTAGCACTAGGTCATTTTTAGTCAAGAAATTCATTTTTCGGAATTGAATATGTCCCATTCGTCTGTGCCAAAGCAGTGATTCCTTTTCAGAAGCCTTAGACAAGAGACACGTATATTCGTTCGAGATCTCAACAGTTCTCATGTTCAAAATGTATGTGTCATTCTTTCTTGGTGCTCTCAGTAACACCCATTCTTCTGGAATGACATACCCAGGCTTCAGTATCACACACTCTGTCTTTGTGAACGCAGTGGTATAATCTTTATCACAGACCTGTGAAACACTTAGCAAGTTGTGCGTAAGCTGTTCCACGTAGTTCACATTTTCAAAACTAACATTGCCGTTAGTTAACGTTCCTCTTCCAGAAATGGTTCCTCCAGTATCTCCAGCAAAAGCAACATATCCTCCTGCGTATGGTTTAATATCCACAAGAAGAGATACATCGCCTGTCATATGTCGCGAGCAGCCGCTATCCAAATACCATTCACTATCTTTAACGCGTTCTGACTGCTGCAACACACAAACGAAGGAGATTAGTGAGAAACGGTGACCCAAGCCTTTACAGACTTAGGTCGACCGTGGTCATCAACAATAATCACGTCAGATAGGATTTTATCTTTAAACAAATTAGAATTTTTATCTGATGTGTTATTGTTGACGACTGAAGAGTCAACATCAGACTCTTTACGTTTCCAAACTTTTGAAGATTCGGAATTGATATTAGAAGTAATGTTGGGCTTTTGAATTGGCAAAGGTTTTTGCTCAACATTACTTGGTTTCGAAACAGGCTACAAAATAGGCTTGGGAGAGGTAGAGTAACGCCTAGGTGGAGATTTTGAAAAAGAATTTCTGTAAACAGATGTCCTAGGCATCTCTCTCCCATATCGCTGATTTGACAGCTTTGGACATTCACGAATTAAATGTCCTTGTTTCTTGCAGTAGAAACAAGAACGAGTCTCAACAAACGGTTGAGGCTGAGGAATTACCACAGGAGGTGGAGAAACATTTCTAGAACATGAACAATGCGTACATGTTTTAGAAAGTGTTTGTTTTGGTTGAGAGGTTGAAGTTGAAGGTTTATCATACGAAACTCTTTCATTTACTATTTTATTTTGCAAAATCTTTACAGGTGACTGTAAAGTTTGTTGTTTCGAATTAAAAACCTTGGCTTTTCCCTTATTTGGTTGAACCTTAATTTCAGGATCAATCTTTGAAATCACTTTTTCAGGTTTAACCACAACCTTCTTAACCTCAGGATACTCCTGATCCGTAATGTCCTCAATCTCAACAATCTCCTCAATAATAACAGGAGATTCATTCTTTAACTCAACACTCTCCTCAACACTAACAGGAGATTCATGCACAGACTTAACAAACGTTGGCAAGGGGTACTCTGGCCGCTTGGTTTTCTCCTTTGCCGGTTCGTTATGTTTGGTCTCTTTAGCATCTTTAGCTTTTAAACCATAAAGCTTGGACCAATCAACTGGAATCTCTTCAAAGCCTTCCTTAACAGGCAGGGGACAATGAGTAGTAGGAGGAGGGACTGAGTTGTATCCCAATCCCTCATTCTTCTTCCCTTTAGTACCATGCTTGCTAAGAATTTCATTAAAAACGACCGTTGAGGAATTTGAACCTAAGATTTTACTCTTATAATTCTCATACTCAGCTTTTAAATCTGTAAGTTCTTTATTTAGTAACTCAATTTCAACAAGATAGCTTTTAATGGCATCTTCTTGACTAAAAACCTTAGATTTATATTTCTGAGTATCTAACCGATGAGCCTCAAGATGTTTTTCATAAAGTTTCTCATTAGCTTTTAAGAAATTATTTGACTCGGTTAGTTTTTCATTCTTTTTCCTCAACTCTACGGTTTCATTTTGAAATGCCTTTAGAGATTCAGTTAACTTAATACATGAGATACAATTTAACGGTTCATCATGTACCTCATTCACAATGTGAGCCATCAGACACTGTTGGTAATGCTGGGAGACAGGCGTCCAATCTTGACTTGTAGGCTCAAAGGCAATCAGGGCATTATCAGCAATCCCTTTCTTAGAAACTTCCATTTCTTTGGCCTTTGGAGGAGTAGATGGTGTTGTGAATCCCGATGCTGGCATTTTGGGTTTCTCGCACTCTCTGGCGAAGTGACCCAAATTTTGACAATTGTAACATCGGACCTTACTCTTGTCAAATCCGAAGCCAGTCTTTCCATCACCTTCCAAACTTTTACACCCTTTCCTCTGCAAGAACTTTTGAATTCTTCTGGTGATCATCGCCACATTCCAAGTTAAATCCATTTGCTCCAGATCATCTTCATCAAGCTGAGCATAGTCTTCCTTAGTCAGCTCCAAAGTAAGATTTGGTTGAGTAACCAAATCCTTGTATGAGCTTAAGAAAGCTGTATAAATTGCAGCTTGTTCCTGAATAGTAGGTGAGACCTGAACCTGTTGTTGATTTGAAGAAGGTCCAGTCATGAAAACAGAATGAATCCCATCGGAAGAAGAAGAAGTCGATGAAGCATTTGTATTTGTTACAAAAGCGACTCCAGATCCATAAGTCTTCCCAGAGTTGATCTGAACACCATACACACTAGGATTCTGAACAGCAGCACCAGACCTAGTTTCTTTCTTCTTAATCTCCATCGCGTGAGCTTGAAGATCCCCTATCAGTGTATCCAAAGACATGTTTGCAAGTTCTTCATTTTCCTTTAAAAATTGAACTTTAACATCCCAAGAACTTGGCAACACATCCAGTAGCTTCTTATTTACTTCAATTGAAGGAAAAGTATAACCCCCTTCAAACAACTCACCAACTAACCGTGAGTACCTAGTGAATAACGAAGTCGTGTCTTCATTTGGAAGGATGTCAAAGATATCGTACTGTTTCTTAATCAGTTCGAGCTTGGCTTCCTTGTACTTATAATTTCCTCCACAACGAGTTTCAATTGCCTTCCACAGATCAAAGGCTGTTTCATGAGTTCTGAAAAGCCAAAGAACATCCTTGGTTAGACACATTTTAATCATTGAGAAAGATTTTCTTTCAGTATCAAAATCTTTCTTCTCCTCGGGAGACATCGCTTTATAGGTCTTAGCATGACGAATATTACGGTATTCTCCTTCAGCTAATGGAGGTACATAACGTTCGCGTAATGGTCCCCATAATTCTGGACAATGAAAATCAATGTATTGTTCGACTCGGTCTCTCCAGTATACATAATCCATGTCCGCAGTAAATAATGGAGGTTTATTACTTGAACCTATGTCATTACTTTGTTTAATCATTTCTCTTAGACCTCTAATATCCTCTTTATCAGCTGCCATTGTAATTACTTAATCGAAAAACAAACTTCTGATCTTAGCGACGTAGGTGAGTACGTCGCACCAAGATTATGCGACGGCGAGAGGTACGTCGCAAAAAGCAAAGGATTCAATTAAGAATCAGAAATATGCGACGTTAAGTGGTACGTCGCAGATGACGTCGCAGAGGACGTCGCAGAATCACACTATGCGACGTTGAGAGGTACGTCGCAGATGACGTCGCAGAGGACGTCGCAGAATCACACTATGCGACGTTGAGAGGTACGTCGCAGATGACGTCGCAGAGGACGTCGCAGAATCACACTACGTCGCAACACGACGTCGCACAGACTAATTAAAGTCCAAATCACTACGTCGCACGCGATGTCGCAGATTACGTCGCAATGGTACGTCGCAAAACGCGAAATCCTGCGGCCAAAAACCCTAAAAACGAATTTTTAACCCTAAAAACCAAAACCACGAATGCCGAACGACAGAAACCTTCAATTATCCCAGTAATACTGATCGAAAACCTGTAAAAACACAAAACAAATGTGATAAACACAAAAACACGCGAATATCACTTCCTTTTAAAAAACCAAACTCGATCCGAATCGCCAAAACGAGCACTTTCTGCTCTGATACCAGTTGTTTGTCCCTAACCTTGGATCTAGTACGAATCGAGTCACTCAATCGTTTGCGGAATCAACGATTAAGTTAAATACTAAACACACGAACAATCAATACGCAATGAATATCAAACGAAACGTATTATATTGTATTATAATCGGTCAGATTACAGAGATTTCGACTAATTGCGTTTAGGGTTTCGTCCACCCTAAAACAGAAAACATAAAACGAATTTATACAAAATCTGGCACCTGCGACGTCGCACGCTACGTCGCAGGCCCAAGCCCATGCGACGTAGACTACGTCGCAGGCCCAAAACCTGACGTCGCACCTTTGACGTTGCACGCTACGTCGCAGGAGTCAGGAATGCTAATTCTAATTACAAACTACGAGCTAGACCAACTGACAGACACTAAACATGTACTAACATATTGTAGTATTTGTAATAATTTGTAATGAACAAATGTAAACTTAATTTTATTGTGTAAATATATTCGGCTTAAGATTATTATTATTTTAAGTAAAATATGTTTTATGTAATTTAAGTTTATATAATTATATGTTAAGATAAAATAGTGATCGAAAGACTTCCGACTCATTGAGTAGTCGAGCGGCGTGTTCCGATTAATATCGACGGTCAAAATTTTTATATAACATATGCATTTTAGACTTGAGAGTTTGTATAACTGGCAAGTTAAAAATGAGATAACTAGGTAAATGATATATAATTTAAAGATATAATTGAAAGTTAAGTTTTTGGAAAATATAACAGTTCAATTAAGTTTTGGAAATTATATAAGTTAATTAATAGTAAACATGAATGTTTGGTGATAGTTCACAAGACATTAGAGTTTAAGTTTAATTAATATTTACTAAGTGTTCAAATAAGACTTTAGAAATCTTAGTTTGATTATGGGTAATCAATAAAAGAATTAAAAGGTTATATAGAATGCGTTTATATTATTAGGTTTAATAATACAAAAGGATTAATAAAGAAATTCTTAGATTGGTTCAGGAAAATCAATGAATAATTTGAATTATTAATATATTTGTATTTATGTTTTTCTCTAGGATTGGAAATGCTTGATCTATCAGATTCAGAAGATGATATTTTGGATGAGATAGATGAAGAAATTGATTTTGATCTTGAAGAAGGAGAGTTTCAACCACCTACCGATTCGACTGCTGTACCTGAGATTGTGTAAGACATGGGTGTAGATCCAGATGCAAATATAGATGAACACCATGTGAGTCCATCTAGGACAGAAGTTATTATTGAAAATGATGAAGGTCCAACGGTTGTCGATGTAGATGTAGAGATCGATGACTCAACTGATTCAGAAGATGACGTTCTGATTCCTACCAAGAATCCAGCTGATTTTCTTAGGAAACTTCCAAAACAAAAGAAGAAGAAGATTGGAGTTTCAGAAGTAGACATTACGGGAAAACGTGAAGCACGTAAAGGGATTATTGGATGGTACTTTGACTCAGAGCTGAAGCTTTTTGCTATCAAAAGGTTTGACGGAGTTCAATATTTTGGGAAGAAGCTTGCAGTGTTTAGTTCGTTACCAAGATTTGAAATTATGGACTTGGCTAGATTAGAGTTGAACAACCCGAGTAATGATGATTATGCTAATTATGTTGAAAGAATAATCAGAACTGAGGTTAGAACAAAGAAGTTTGATAAGATTAAGCCAAGGAATGGAAAGACAATCAAATTGAAGGAACGAAGTCAAAGGACTGGAAGAAAAAGGAGAAAGAAGGTTTATCCAGCTGTAAATTGTGTACAGCAGATTCCACTGAAGACAATGCCATAGGATATTCTGGGAAATATGAAGAGATGGCACGTGGATTCAGAGACTGGAGAAGCTGTCATGGTTATAGCTGATGATGAAGTTGATGGTGGTGAGCGTGAGATCTTCAGAGTTTATGACCATCGTCACTTGATGAATATGTCGAGAAAAGATCTGTTGAAATTAAATGAGAACGGGATATTTACGACTATTGCATGGGGTGACTTAGCACGAGATTATCAGATGATGGTAAAGACTTGTATTAGAATGAAGATACATGCTGGGAGTAAAATTTACGATTGAAAACCAAAGACAATATGAAGATAAAGACGCTAGAGCTATTGTCAAGGGGGAGTCTGTTGAAACATAGTTTGTGATAACAGATCTAGCTTAAAATAGGACTGGTGTAATTGTTATCATGTTTGTACAATTAGTTTAGATTTGTAAATGAATATTTATTTCGTTATTAATATTCGTTAAATATATTATTATGTTAAAATGTTAGACGAATATAGAAAATGAAATAAATAAGTATTGGCGAGTCGAGATCTCAAGTCGCGAGCTTGGAGAGGCGAGATGAGATCTGAACTCGCAATGGTCACGGCGAACCGAAGCTAAGCTGGGCTTGGGCTTATGGAACGAGTCGAGTCAACTCGCAGGCCCAGCAGCTGCGAGTTGAGACGATATATTTAATGTTTTACAAACCGTGAAAAATATAACTTGAAAAATAACTTTTGGCTATTCATTCGTGATCTGCGAATTCAGCAATCCAGAGAAAACAAAAACCTAACGGCTAGACTTTTACAATTTATCGTTATAGCAAAGATATTAGATATTAAAACGCGAACTTATTCGTTGTTAGTAAGATAACACTGTATTAAGGGATTCCGCACCTTAATATTATAGATAACGAAGTTATCGATCCTAAGAACTAGGGACTTACACAATTTGATGGATTTCAAAATTTGGGTTTCTAGGGCTCAAAGTTGAAGTTTGATGATTTTTACCTTAGATTTCACGGATGGAACTTGAAATTGATTCTAGAAACGTAAGAAGCACGTAAAATGGAGTACAAAGCGCTAAAGATCATGAATTTTGGTGAAGTTTTGTTGGTGGTTTGGTGTTGTTGGGGGGTGCCGGCCGAACAAGGGAAAGGAGGAGGGAAGGGAAAAAAATTTTTGTTTAAATGAGGAAGATGATGAAGTGTGGGGTCATTTTTGTACATATGTGTAACCTAGACTAGTTCCTAAAGCCTCGTTTTTGATCATACGCACCTGAAATGACACGATTTTATTTTTCAACTTAATATTTTTGTTGTCCTAAAATAATTTTACGGGTCCTAAATTCAATTATTGTAACTAATTGTGAGTTAATTTTTGTTACAATTTAAAATATTTGAGACACGCGCGAAACACGCGAAATTAAATCATTTTTGAACATTTTTAATTTTCTTTAGAACTATTTTAACTATTTTTGGTGTTTTAAAATTTTCGTCTAACGCGGATATTGCAAATTGTACAAGTTTTAACTATTTGTTAGTTTAAACTTGTAAGTTTTTGTAATACGCGAATATTTTCAGACCAAGATTTCAAAAAAAAACTTTTCTTAATTATTAAAAACATAAAAAAAACATCTCTTTTTTTTATATTCTCCTACATATGTGCTCGTTTAAAGTCGCGAGTCAAGACTTTTGGAAAGAGATACTTTATGATTCGTTCCTTCCCTTCCACAAGGGTTGGTTCGAGACTCGTTCTTTTTAGAGTACATTTTTAGGGAGAAAGCTTTTTGAAAGTTTAGTAATGAAGCTAAAAATTAAATCTGCAGGTTGAAGACAAAAACGCTCGAATTCACTTAAGAATTTCCGTTCCTCAAATCCTAAATCAACAAAATCACTAACAAGTTTATTAAAAGCCTTACGTACTTTCCTAGGGTTTGAAATTCCGTCGCATGGTCCTTGATCATCAAAGTTTAAGTTAAAGACGAGTTTATTGATGACGTCTAAAAATACTTCCTCTTCCTACGAATTGGGATCTCCGGTTGTGAGCATCACTTCTCTAGAGAGTTCTCTAATTTCGTCTTTTTGAGTGGAAGTGAAAGGATATTTAGAGAAAGAAAAGATTTGAGTGAGTTTGATGTGAGACACTTTTCTTTGTGCGAAGAAGGCGGCCTCAATCTTTTCTTCAGTGGAATCAGGAAAAACGTCTATCAATTTTGAGATTAGGTAGGTGGTGGGGTCAACAAAGAAAGGAAGTTTACCAGGGATAACGATTGAAATCATTGGGTCCCTTTCTATCCAGAACTCAAGTTCACTGATAATTGCAGCAACATAGCGATTGATCGGTGTCGGAGACACAGGATGATAATCGATGTTGGCGAATAACTCAAAAAGTAGATCTAAATCTGCTTTGAACTTTAGTTCTTCATCTCTGAAATTTGTGAAAATGCTTTCGCTTTCTTGATTTGACAGGCGAAAAAGAAATCTTACTTGCTCATCTAACTTAGCAATCATCTCTCGCTGTTTGTAGGAAAAAGGAAAGTCGGAGGAGTTTAACTGCCTCATGAATGCTTTATAGATGTCTACCCTTCGAGAGGTATTGAAAGAAGTGCCGAGGTGGCGTTCTTCAAAACAAGTTTCTTCAGGATCGACTGGTGGAACCTTATCCACCACTCGATAAATGGTGTATTTATGTTTGGTTGGAAAGGAGCGAAAGAGTCCGTCATTTTGAGAATTTGACAGTGTTTTACCATACACTGATGTTTCGGGAATGAGGGTGATTAAATCAGGTAATTTCGGAGGTTTTACTTCGTATTTTCCTTTGTGGGAATTACAGAAGTGGACAGAATTTGGTAAATTGGGCGATTGAAAAACTGAAAAGTGGTTTTCTGACGATGATGAAATTTCAAGATCAGATAACTAGTATGTACATTCGTCAAGGTCATGGTCTTGATTTGGAAAGGAAAGTGGGATTCTAAGTGATTCTTCGTGGATTTTGGAAGGTTCTTCGGTTTCAAAGGAAGAAGGAGAAAAGAAATCAGATCCTAGCTCTCGTTCTAAATAGTCAAAGAATTTTTTGTCATCCATAGCAATCATTTCGTCTTTGGTGAAAAGGGAAATGGAGCTTGAAGACTTTGAATAAAAGGGTTTGCTTGTCGTCATTTTAAAATAAATACTAATATTAATTAATACTACTAATATTACTTAAATTAAACTACTTAAATTAACATTCGGGAAAGAAAGGATCTCCTAAATACTACTACTTAAGGCGGCTTTGAATCGTACGTTTTGCAATTCCCCGGCAGCGGTGGCAAAAACTTGACGGGACACCGAACGGCAGGTTATTCACGGGCAGAGATCGTCATTAGTTATCTCCGACTTGCAGCTCGAATGGACGTTAGTGACGGTGCTCGAACGGTCGGGTTTTTTAGCTCACCTTTCTCACGAAGGGGGAACCGTCCTCGTCGTCGAAGGACTTGACCAAACAGGTCGGACGCGGGTCAGTGGAGTTTTATATTATATATTTTGCTGAGCCTAAGTATACTAAAGCTATGGGTGAGTATAGCGATAGGTATGACCTAGGGTCGTTCTTCAAACTACAACGGGCATGGGATCTAGGTTATCGATTATCCTTCGTAATTTAGCTGGGTTTTATCAAGAGTTGATAGGGGTTTTGTTTTGTTTTCTAATTAACTACCTAATTTAAAACTAAAATACTAAACTAAGGTAAGGGAGGTGAGGTGAGGTGGCTACGAGAACTACATGTTAAACGCGTGTGTTTACTATGACAATCATGTATGCTATTTAGGGGTAGTTATTTTGGTTAGGGCCTTAGTTATGATGACGGGTGCAGGATTTAGCAGACGTACTCGAAATAAAATATGAGGTACAAAGTAATCTACCTACAACCTTTGCATGGCTTCCACGTTTTTGTACTACACCAGAGGTGTTTCCAACGCTATACCAGGTACTGGGCTGTTTTACGTTATTTCCATTGCTTCATTTGAAAGGTCCTTGTTGTCTATCCTGGACAGATTATACTTCCTAATGAGCCACAGCTACTAGCCTATTATCTATCTAACATAGAGTTGTCCGCAATCAGATAAATAACATGTCACGAAGATAACAGCTATGGAATGTAAACTACACTGGAAGTTGTCCCAAATGTAGAAACCAATTTAACCAGCAACCATCCTCAAGTCTTGTTCCCCAATCTCGGACATTTGAGATATCCGAATCATGGCATGAATTGTTGAATAAACAAAAACATGAACAAGGGTTTCCTACCGGAACAAGTTGGGATGGTCGGGTCTAACGGCTAATTAAATTGTTCATCAATATGTCATATAAATCATCATAACTATTCTATGCATGTTAAACTGGTGTTTGCAATCAACATATATCTGAAAACCTAATCATATATCCAATAGTACAAGTGATACTAGTATGCAAACCCTAAAGCAACAATCAAACAAGAACATGCAGCAGAGCAGCATACAGGCATCAGCTTATTTCATGCAGAGTATCTGGATAAGTGTTTAAGTCACAAATGTTCCGAAAGTTCTCTCAAAAACATTTGTTATATGAAATGGATCTAATCTATCTCTAATCCTACGTTCCGTGTCTCCCTCCGGTCTTATTTCAACCAGGAGAACACCAGCCATATCGAGTTCAACGATCATCAGACACAGAATAATTAGCGGCGTACTATTAGAAGTTGGCAAAGTTCTTAGTAGTAAGTTACTAACCACAGCATAAGTTGGATAGATAAGCAATGGAGATTCATTTCATAGTGATGTCGCTTATGAAAGCGCGTCTTGTTTTACAATTTATAAATAGAAATACCTAATAAATACTTTCAAGCAACCAGGCAAGAATACCCGATCAATTGTAAATATAGATTTGGTAAGTCAGATTCGAACACAGGAAATGGTGGAATATTTAAAATAGAAATTAACAATTAACTAGAAAGCAGTAAATATGGGGGGCGTTTTAGTTCCGTACGAACATTTGTTTAGAAAACATTTAATTAAAATAAACAAACTTATATAAACTTAAAATTAAAATAATAAATAAATAATAACAAATAATCCTAATTGGAAGGAATAAGTAATTGTATAGTTAATGTCACTTAGATTCATATTTCCAGATTTATTACGTATTGATTATCTAATTGTGATTCTTTTAGATCAACTTAATACCAAATTCTTCAATGAATACTAAGTCAAATGTGAACTAGCCAACGTTTCGGGTCCAACTAATTCCTATAATCTAGGGTCCAACATGAAAAACTGGTTCCAATGTCACAAGATGATCAGTCAATTGTGTGTCTTTCCCTAAATTATGCATTAAACATTCACAACTCGTTATAATTAACTCTATGGTATGACTCAACAATACCCAATAATTAACTTATTGTCTTGTTCATTTTAAAGTAGATAATTATTGTATACTCGACCTATCAGACTCAACGTATTTAGTGATAGTCCAAAACCCTAAGGTAGTACTAGCAATAATCAATAATCTTAAAGGAACTCAATCTCATTAAAATTATTAATCACGTGAAGCAACAATAATAACTAGTTACCAATAAACAAGTGTCCACGAGCAATATAATAGTTTTCAATTAAATAACTTAGTCAATACGCAATTATAATCGTTTAATAATCATAATCTAAGTTAAATTAACTACACAATCACTTTGGATATTCAACTCATCATCAAAACAGAAATAATCATATTATTCAATGACAAATTCTTCAATGAAATCGAATAAAAGAGTTATACCGAATCGAAAACGATGAACTACGAAAGATTTGGATGAACTATCCTCGATCTTCACCCTTCGTACCTCCAAACTAAACCTAATTTACGAAATATTAACCACTAAAGTCGTCTGGAATACAAAAATACGAAAACAAAACAAAAAACTATCGAATTAGGGTTTAAAATGCGTTTTTATACTTCCTGAAATTTTGATCCATACGGCGTATGGATTTCCATACGGCGTATGGATTGATTTCAAGCCCAGCCCAAGTGCGCGTAACCTGGGCCTCCACTGCTGCAATCCATACGGCGTATGGATTTCCATACGGCGTATGGATGACTTTTTCAGCCGGATTCTTGATTTTTCTTCATCTCTTCTTTTCTTTGACTTCGGCTTCAAATGCTTCTTCAAATATGCATCATTGACTGTTTTCCTTCCTTTCTTCATAAACGCTCCATTTCCACATCTATTTGCAAATATGAACGAAATTAATATCTATTCTTAATTAAATGCAATAAAAACATTCAAGAATAGGGGTAAAATACTACTAAAATATAGTACTTTTGAGCGTTTATCAAACATCCCCCACTTGAATCCTACTTGTCCTCCAGTAGACTATTGATTCAAAAATCAAATTCTTAAGAAAACAGTCATCTCTATTAATCTAAATAACTAACAAAGGAATTACACAACATCGCCCATCTTCAACTCAAATGCTTAAATTTAAAAATCTGTTAATTCTAAAAACAATTATTAAGAAACTACGAGATTTACAAAAATTGATCTACACTAAAAGTCATTATTTTTAAACATCATATAGTTCACAATGATTACTGATATTGTTATCCACTTAAACAATCTATATTTGAATACTTGAGCTCAACTTATTATTATCCGTGTAAATATTCCCTTAGATTCCCTAAAACTATATACTTTCATGCTCATAACATGCCAATATTACATATTTTGAAATTTTAATTAAAACAATCATTTTTCAAATCAAGACAGAGGTGACAGGTCTGTGTCTCAACACAACAAAGCGACTTAGCTTGATTTTGGTTTAGCAATAATGTTTTAGTCAAACCATTGGTGGCAGGTCTGTACCTCAGTACAACAAAGCGACTTAATTTGACTACATTTTAAAATCATGAGTTGTTAAACTCTTTTGCTCTTTTTCATTAGATATACTGACGGAGACCAGGTCTGTACTTTCGTACAACAGAGGAAACAACACCCAGTATATCCCCAAATGATATTAATTAAATTCCCAAAAATATGGCATATCACACATTACTAATATAAAAATTAAGACATAAGTCATACATAGCTAAAGTTCATCTAACGGTAACATTCACTCCTTAATTATCATTTCTTAACAGCTCAAACATTTGCATATAAATTGCCTATCAATACATCATAAAGTGAAGCTAAATAATATTTTTAATAGCTTTAGTATTTAATTAAAAGTGTAGAGAATTTTAAATTTAACCTACATAGTTACAAAATAATTATCTCTAGAAAACAAAAATTTTAATGCAAAAATTTGGTTGAAAAATGGGCAACTCATAACCTCCTAGTTACTTATCTTAATCAGATAACAGTTAACCAAATTACAAAATTATCTACTTATTAACAGGACAATTATGTGGAAATTAAACTTCTTTTCTCTCCCATCCCCCACTTAAAGATGTACAATGCCCTCATTGTACAAATAATGAAATACTTAAAACGGGAAAAAGAGAAAAGAACTTAGAACAGAAAAACTCCCCTGGAATAGTGTGCAGTTTAATGACAAGGATGATACGAATTTCCCACATCCTCTCGATTCAATTTTTCGTTGCGCTGAACTTACTGCCAGCATAACACGTACTCACAACACAATTCTGGGGGATCAATCAACAAACATAATTAAATAATACCAGATTAAAACATCCTAAAAATAACTACTACCAAATCCTAAAACTACCAATCCAACATAATAATTAAAAACCTAAAAATAAAACAGTCATAATAATAATAATAAACATAATAATAATAATAATAATAATAATAATAATAATAATAATAATAATAATAATAATAATAATAATAATAATAATAATAATAATAATAATAATAATAATAATAATAATAATAATAATAATAATAATAATAGTGTCTGGAATCATAAACCAAATAGGATGAACATCATCCTAGTCACTGTCATCATCCTGGCAGTACTGGTACTGGTGAGAATGCGCTCCATACTCTGACTGTGGTGGTGGTGGTCGTGGCATGAACTCTGGTGGCATCTGGTATGCGAATGGCTGGTACGTAGGTCCAGAAGGAAAATGACCAAACAACTGCTCAAACAGGCCATCCTGGTAATCCAAATGAACACTGGTCTGATGGAAAAGATGTCTCTGCATAAGCTCCATCTGATCAAACCTCTGAGTCTGATGTAACTGCATCTGGTGCAACTGCTGAGACAACTGATCAAACTCCGTAGCATACCCTCTGTTACGGCCTCGTGCCGTACCTCGACCTCTATCACTGCCACTCGTATCTCCTCTAGCTCTAGCCTGCCTCGACTGCAAAGTCTGTCCTACCGGAGTAATCGGAACCCAATAATACATCTCTGTAGGACCACCATAAGTAATGCATGGCTCAATAAGAGCAAACGCCTCCAACCGGCGTGCAGTCAACCATCCCATGCTAGGCTGAACAATCGTGCATGACCCCATCTCATCCTGAGTAGCCAAACCAAAGTATCTAGCCAATCGTGTAACAAAGTGACCTCCACACAAACTACTCCCATCTCTAGTACCAGTAACTCTCTTCGACATCCACTTCGCCAACCTCCAATGTACATTCACTAACCTCTTCCTGATAATCGAGCTCAAATAAAACAAGTCAGGCCTCAAAACTTTCTAAGGCCCCTCCTTGCGACCAACAATGGTGTAAGTCAACAATCTGTGAATGAGTCGATGACGAGGATCTCGAATACGCGTGTAAGAAGGTGTCGAACTGCCATAATTACCTTGGGCAATAAACTGCCACTCCTGCTCAACTTCCTAGTCAGTGAGCTTCTTCACAGCACCTACAGAAATGTGGTTTAAAAAGTGAGGATTATCCAGCTCATTGGGCTCATAAAGCCCCAATCCCAAAGCAAACTGAACCAAAGTCATATGTCTGGGCTGTCCCCCTAGCTGGAAGAAAATGGAGTTCTCAGTCCATTGAGTCGACCTGGACTCAAACCTAAAAGTGCTATAAAACTCAACAACCAGCTCTCTGTAGATATCCTTCCTGATACTGAATAACCGGGACCAAGCATAGGAAACAAATCCAATGTTTCCATCCTCTAGTACATATGGAATAGCAAGTAAATTCCTAATGGCCTCAGCACCATTAGTGAACCCCTCTCTAGCAACCACATGCTCCCAAACATTCCAATTAACAGCATCAAAAACCTCAATTGACTGGCCAATATTAGAAGCCAGACGCTCTCCAAACTGAAATCTAGTGGTCTCAGAATACGACCCATGAAAAGTGAGGTATCTATGGGCTCTAATCAACGGGTTTCCCAAAGCTTCACCTCCTCGTGCTCTCCTGTTAGACATGATAACTGCTAAACAAAACAATTGTTAATAATACTAAATAAGCAGTTAATGCAAAAAGGTTACTAAAAATTTTGGCAGCATTTTGGCTTAAAATTGAATAATTCACCATAAAGGTTTAGCCTAAAACTACCGCAACAACCAATTTTATGAACCTAAATTGCATTTCTAAACAAAATTACTCAAATTGCATACATGTATATACTTAATTAAATATTCATGACAATTGCCTAATCAAATGCATTATAATAACTTGGTACCATTATGAAAATACGAAATTGCACAATCACTAAACTCGAGTATTAGCAACTAGCAAACATCCATAATATCTCACAATGAATTATCATAAACACAATTAATCAAAATAACAACTTATCACATAACCGTAATCACAAACACTTGTGTACCAAACAAATATTTGCATTAATCATCATGTGGTCAGGAAATTAATAAGTACAAAATTAAAACATAGCACAATTGAGTTTCTCATATTCACATTTCATCATTACTAACAGATAATTCGAATAACACAAAATATGCAATACAATTGAAAAACGAGCATGACATTGCAATGTATATAGCAACTAGAACATAATTCAATCAAAACATGCTAATAATCAAACCCATATCCGAAATACCCAAAATTCTAACATAAACCCTAACTTCCAAATGATCGATTTAATCAACGAAAATGAAATCGGGAAGTTATACCTTGTAGAGGAAAGTGGGTGTAACACGAATACGCAAAAATGGAGATGAATGCGTGGCCAGAATTTCCGTTTGGGGGTTGTGGTGTAGATGGTCGTAGGTGGTGATGAAGAAAAAGGTTTTGGTGTGAAAATGAGGAGGAAAAAGGCTGCTGGCGGTTTTCTGCCTTTTTGATCCATATGGCGTATGGATTCCATACGGCGTATGGATTAAACAGGCCCAGGTCAAATTCATTAAACCCAGTCAACGGCCCGGTCCAGCGGCCCAACCAATCCATACGGCGTATAGATTCCATACGGCGTATGGATTGAAAAATCAGAATTTTTCAAAAATGATTTTCTAACCCATTTTTAACCCAAATCCATCACTAATTTTATATAATTAAATGTCAAACCTGGAGGATAATCACGACTTCAAAATCTTCACAATTCCACACTATAAAATAAATAACAATAATTAACAAACATTAAAAAGAATAATATTCAAAATAATACTTAATATTCAAATCACACAATCAAAAACAAAAATCCAAAACAACCAAAAGTCTAACATAATCCAAAACAAACCAAAATGTTAGAAACAATCCAATAGCATAAGAAACAAAAGAAATGATTAGAATCACTGCTTAGGATAGAGAGCAAGGAAACGCTCAGTGATTATGGGAATGACGTTAATGATCCCATGACCAAAACTTGGAAAATTTGCCAAGTGCTCATTAACCACGGGAAGCAGATAAATTAAATCCCAGCTAATCTTCATTACTGACTTAGTTACCTCTCCTTCTTCATCCCACACTTCATCATTACCAACTAACTTAACCTCTCACTCCGGACTGTCATCCTCAAGCTCACCAATAAATTCTAAACATGACTCTCCAATCTGATGATGCTTGCTCATCAATGGAGTTTCCTTCAAGCTTCTAACTAAACTTTCAACCTCACCTAAAACTTTCTCTTGAAGTCTGTTGAAACCCAAACCTGAACTCCTGAAGATCTCAACAAATCTCATGTAGATTTCCACCATTCCATAGTGGAAATGTTCCTTTTGGTACAGAATCTTAGTCTCATCCACTAACTCTCTCATATTTGCCACTAGATAAGTTGCTAAATCAATTTCATCAATTGGGTGAATAAAATCCGGGCGTGGTCTTCCTTCTTCTTCCTTAGCAAGACGATCTAACTGTTCAACCATTCTATTCATGTGATAGTGAATAGTGTTACTCACTACAAAACAATGAGGTGTCTCATCCTTAAGATGATCATCTACTTTTAACAATTGAACCAGATCCTTTAAACCATCTAAAAATTCCTTATCAGCTTCGGAAGTTGGATGACCTGTTAACTCATACAGAGCTTTAATCATACGATTAAGACATACGGCCTGTTTAGCCGAATAAGGAAACGAATGTTGTCTTAAGATTTCATAAACCTCAACATATCGCCTCTTTTGATTGGCGAAGAATACTTTCTCCTCTTCGATCCTTAAGGTTATTGATTCCTCAAAATCTAAAAGATCATCCAGAAACTGCTGAGAATCCCCAAATTGTCTTTCCACTTCTGCACTATCTAGTAAGTTCTGTACTAGTGCCAGTTGATAGTCGAAGAAATAAACAGAGGATATCCTGATTAGTTCAGCTGTAAAAGGAATGTCCCATCTCACATTCGCAATTGCACCCAATAATTCTTCACATGATGATGTGATAGGCACAACCTTGCGGCCCAAGTGAGTGAATGATGGAATTTCACTTTCTACTCTTGACTCCAAACTCTCAGAATCATAAATACCAACCAAATCGTAATTGTTAGAATCACATTCGAAGCTCCTTGCCATTGGATAAACCTAAAAAAAAAAAATTCTGGAAATACAAAACACCACTAACGAAAAACAAGTTAGTTCACACTAAATAATAATTTTAAATAACATGTACAATATTAAAATAAATGGAACTCCAACCGGCGGACGGATTCCCATCCGCCGGTTGAAACTAAAACCCCAAAAGTTTAACCAATTAAAGGATAATCAGTTTCAACCAATGAATTAATGAAAACTTGTTACACAATTACTTAAATTACTTTAAACAACTTTACAAAATTATTCGTTTAATAAAATTATTTTATAAATCAAAGTTTACAAATCACTAACTCCTATTTAAATAATCACAACCGCTTCCCCGACAGCGGCGTCAAAAACTTGATGTCGCTTATGAAAGCGCGTCTTGTTTTACAATTTATAAATAGAAATACCTAATAAATACTTTCAAGCAACCAGACAAGAATACCCGATCAATTGTAAATATAGATTTGGTAAGTCAGATTCGAACACAGGGAATGGTGGAATATTTAAAATAGAAATTAACAATTAACTAGAACGCAGTAAATATGGGGGGCGTTTTAGTTCCGTACGAACCTTTGTTTAGAAAACATTTAATTAAAATAAACAAACTTAAATAAACTTAAAATTAAAATAATAAATAAATAATAACAAATAATCCTAATTGGAAGGAATAAGTAATTGTATAGTTAATGTCACTTAGATTTATATTTCCCGATTTATTACGTATTGATTATCTAATTGTGATTCTTTTAGATCAACTTAATACCAAATTCTTCAATGAATACTAAGTCAAATGTGAACTAGCCAACGTTTCGGGTCCAACTAATTCCTATAATCTAGGGTCCAACATGAAACACTGGTTCCAATGTCACAAGATGATCAGTCAATTGTGTGCCTTTCCCTAAATTATGCATTAAACATTCACAACTCGTTATAATTAACTCTATGGTATGACTCAACAATACCCAATAATTAACTTATTGTCTTGTTCATTTTAAAGTAGATAATTATTGTATACTCGACCTATCAGACTCAACGTATTTAGTGATAGTCCAAAACCCTAAGGTAGTACTAGCAATAATCAATAATCTTAAAGGAACTCAATCTCATTAAAATTATTAATCACGTGAAGCAACAATAATAACTAGTTACCAATAAACAAGTGTCCACGAGCAATATAATAGTTTTCAATTAAATAACTTAGTCAATACGCAATTATAATCGTTTAATAATCATAATCTAAGTTAAATTAACTACACAATCACTTTGGATATTCAACTCATCATCAAAACAGAAATAATCATATTATTCAATGACAAATTCTTCAATGAAATCGAATAAAAGAGTTATACCGAATCGAAAACGATGAACTACGAAAGATTTGGATGAACTATCCTCGATCTTCACCCTTCGTACCTCCAAACTAAACCTAATTTATGAAATATTAACCCCTAAAGTCGTCTGGAATACAAAAATACGAAAACAAAACAAAAAACTATCGAATTAGGGTTTAAAACGCGTTTTTATACTTCCTGGAATTTTGATCCATACGGCGTATGGATTACCATACGGCGTATGGATTGATTTCAAGCCCAGCCCAAGTGCGCATAACCTGGGCCTCCACTGCTGCAATCCATACGGCGTATGGATTTCCATACGGCGTATGGATGACTTTTTCAGCCGGATTCTTGAGTTTTCTTCATCTCTTCTTTTCTTTGACTTCGGCTTCAAATGCTTCTTCAAATATGTATCATTGACTGTTTTCCTTCCTTTCTTCATAAACGCTCCATTTCCACATCTATTTGCAAATATGAGCGAAATTAATATCTATTCTTAATTAAATGCAATAAAAACATTCAAGAATAGGGGTAAAATACTACTAAAATATAGTACTTTTGAGCGTTTATCACATAGATTCAAATATATTTTAACAGCATACAGACAGAGTAACGGCATGATTAAAGCATAACTACCCTTGCATAACGACTATCATAGCAAACACAGATTTATTCAGCTCAGCATGGCAATAATTCTAGCAAGCATTTCTAAATAAGCATAGCAACAGCACACCATATCAAAAATAACAAGATAGAGATAAAACCTGACAGAGCGTTATTACAGATCTTGCGTAACAGCAGTCTCGGAGCACCTCCGTTACAAGTAAGCTACTAATCTACTAGCTTAACTAACCTAATTAACTAACTAACTATTTTAGAGAGAGAGTAGAGAGAGAAAGATGAATGAAGTATGTTTAAAATGGTGAGGAGGTGGTTGTATTTATAGGCAACACACAGCCGTATTCTTCAACCATATTCCAACCCCCAAATGCACAACCGTATCGCACAGCCGTATAAAAATCTGATTTTTATTGTCTGAATAAGAAATACGGTTGTTTTTGGCCGTATACGGGTGGACTGGAGCAAATACTGGTGGGCACCAACCGTATACGGCTGGACTGGGCCGTATACGGCTGGGCACAGACCGTATATGGTCTACACAGGTTGTATACGGTCTGTGTGCATCCGTATACGGTCTGGTCCAGCCGTATACGGTCTGGGACAGCCGTATTCGGTCCTTTCGGTTCTTCGTTTCTTGGATTTGGCGAAACTTCTTCGTCGTTTATCCATTTTGAGCGATTTTTATATCCACGCGTTCGTAATTTCCTAATGAAGAAAATGACATAAGTTAGAGGTCATAATTCTTTGTGTAGCTCAAAAAGTGCTAGAACGAGTGAACGAGAATGCTTATGATCGTATTCGTTACATTTATCGTGTTTTTCGACCATTTTAGTTGATTTTTGAAACGTTGTCTATATTTTGGCCCATGTTATGAGTTTTAATAATATAGTGCTTATTTTGGATAAATTCATCATAATTTGGGCCAAAAAGGTGAGATAATGACACTTAAAAACTTGACTTTTTGCGTGTCATCAAATATCCCACACTTAGACTTTTGCTTGTCCTCAAGCAAATCACAATCTTATTTGCCATAATCTCCTATTTTAAGATGCTTTCTTGAGCCGCAAATAAGAATTTGTACAGATTGAAAACAAGTATTTCGCATGTTGGATAAAGAAGAAGTGTTCACATGAAATATCCAAAGTTTTTCAAGATGATTCACTTAGGTAAACTTTCAATTCTCATAGATGTGGAATATACACGACTGGGCGATCTCATTGGTGGTCACTTAATTCACTCAAGTGTATCGGATTTCCTATTATCCTAACCTAAATGAAAATCGCTCAATTACCTGTCGTGCAGTATTCGTCGTCATAGGCTTGCACAAGGATCATATCTCCACCACTTAGACAGGGACGGTACTAATTATCCCAAGACATTCAAGTGGGTTGTGATTTTTGGTGAGGGTTAAAGGGTATGGATAAGTGTGGTTTTTAACGGTTAAGGGTGTTACTTATCTTTGGCCTTTTAAAACTTAATGAAAAACTTCCATTTTAGACATTCTTTTTAATGAAAACGGAAACGGATAACGCTAAGGAAAGATAGCTATTTTGACTTCTATCTTTTGAAAACACACGGATGATTCTACACATTTAAGAATCGGAGTTTTCGGGAGATTTGAAGCACTTAGCTTTATTTTATTTTTGGGCTCAGAATTTCTTTCAAGAGAGCTTCTAAGAGAGATTTTTCTTTTATTTATTTTCTTGCCTTCTGAGCATCCTTTCTTACTTTTCATTTTTTCTAAAACCTTTGTCACTTTCGAACTTACTTGGTGCCAATTTTTGGCACCATCAGACTCTCGATTTCTTTTGAGTTTTAAATATGGAAACACACATGAAAAACTTTCAGTAAACACGAACTTTTTTGTGATTTTGGGGTAGAAAGCAAAAAGAATATCTAGATAGCGTTTTTCAAAAAGATTTTAAAAATTCTAAGATAAGTGTTTTTTTGGTAGGTAAGGGAATAAGTGGGTTTAATAATATGGGTTGAAAGAAATGAAAAGGCTAAGTCTCAACAGGGTTATCTAGGCGGATCATCAACACTAAAGATAAGTGTTGGAAGGGTTTTGGGCTTGAAAGAGATATGTTGAAATGGGGTTTAATCCTAGGGAATGTCAAGGTGCTCTAATTGTACCTATGTCACGTATGACACCCATCAATGTGATTTTGACACGTATACCCGGGGCAAGTTCTAATTCAGAAGTACATGCACCGGTCACACACAACAAACGAACAGTGAAGCATTTAAACTAAATGCTTATAAGGCTCAAAGTTCCTCGCCGCAAAAATGGGTTATATGTGTCCAGTCGTGCGATGCCCCTCTTAGATCCTCATCTTAAATTGTTTGGAATCTGACATGATTCGACCTCTTATTACCAACTTTTGAATACTTGTAAAAAAAATATGTACTCTTTGTTACATAAATTTTCTTTCATTGTGACTCAAAAAGGTTTAAAATTTTTGAAAATTTTGACAAAAATAAGTTGGAAAGCTGAAATTTTTGACTTTTTGGGATGATTGACGCCCTTTTCTTTCGTTATTTGGAAGGAGTCTTTTTCTCCATTTGACTTTCTTTTCTTAGAATTTTCTTGGGCATTTTTGACTTTGTATTCTTGTAGCCTTTCTTCTTTCATCTTTGGAACTTTTATGAAGTTTGAGGGATGCTTTTGAGTAGGTACGGGATAACGTGTTTATTTTGGGGTGTGTAGAGGGGTTCAAGAATGATGTGATTCGATCTCCTTTTTACTCACCAATTTGGACTCGAAATGCATTACAGGAGAAAGTTCTGATTCTAAACACATACATCGGCACACTCAAGAATCGAAAAAGTGAAGCATTAAAAGTGAATGCTTTATATGGCTCAAGATACCTCACGAATCAAAAGTTGGTTTGTTGTGTGCCTAATCATGCAATGCTCTTTATGGGATTACTAAACTAATTTTTCAAAGGAATTCGTATTTTATTTATCCTTCTTCCCCAAAGTAAATCATTCTTTGTTTAAAATTTTTCATTTTCGACATATTTTTTTAACACAAATTTGAAAATTTTGTTTACTTTTTAGAGAAGGATGGTCTAAAGAGCAGCGAGTTTAGAATCAAGCATATACCATTATCCATTTTACAGTAGTGCAACTACTGCTATCCCATACTTAAAGGAACATCGTCCTCGATGTTATTCTAAGCTCTGATTGGTATAAAATCCCACACTTAGAAATTTAAACATCTAAGACGTATTCTTTTAGCGGTGTGTTTTGGGTTTGAATCCCACACTTAGTGATAAGCATAGCGGATATGGCATATTTAAAACGAAGGAAAGAGACTGGTAAAGAAGTACTCCCCGGTATTTGCAGTGTTCCTTGGTATGCGTTTGCCGAACTTCATCTTGTTGGGTTCACTCTTAATCAAGTCTTCTTGTGATTGGTCTCGTAAGTGTGAACACGTCGGATATACGATTCTTCGGTTGTTGATGCTTCATTGCAAGCTGGAGCATTCTTTGTATTATCCGAGTGTGAAAGATAGTCGGAGATTTCATCACTTCTTGGAATGTAAAATTGCGGAAATGTAAAAACACGGGTTGCCTCCCGAGAAGCGCTCTTTTAAGGTCGAGAGCTCGACTTCTTTTCTCCTAGCTAGATGGAGATGGATGCATCCATGGGATCCCCTTTGTTGATGTTGTGGGCCCTAGGTTGTGGAAAAGTGTATCGAGGTGGATAGATTCTCATGAAATGATTGACTATTATCGTAATCAATTCAAATGGACTATCTCGCGATTCTGACTTGTAGTTCTGAAGATGCTCTGAAGTTGTCCTCGCAAGTCCGTGAAGTCCGAAGGTGATGTAGTCGACTGCTTTAGTGACAGTCCCACTAGGGTCGGTCATGGTGGTTGTGTCTGTCTTAACAACCTCTCTTGGCGGTGGGTTTTGCCAGAGAGAGCAAACAAACGCCAAGAATTGCAGTTTTATGCCTTCATAATTCTCGGTCTTGGGGTCTCCGTTGAATCTTCTTATGCATGGGCACAGGTTCTCTATTTGCCGGTGCTGATGGTTGTTGAATGGGAAATCGGATTCTGAGAAAACTAGAACAAGCTGACGAAGTATCTCCTTGCATCCTGAGTAGAATATGAACTTCGTTCTGGAGTTACTTTTCCGTTGTTGAATCTCCCGTAGATGGATCGTAACAAAAGTAGCGATATCAAGTGGTGATTCATATGTAGCCCTAAAAGGTCGTTCGCGCCTTGATTACTCCCAAACAAGATCACTAAGTTCTTCAATCAATAGCTCAACTTGTTTTTCAATAGTGGAGTTGATAACCATATATCCGCTTTCTTTGGAACTAAGGTGATCTTCTCTATTTAACAAGTCAAGCAATGAGGTGAGGTCATTTTTTATCAAGATGTCGGCACGACTGCTCGGATGTCTAGTACTCTCTTTCATATGCGCTTTAACGGATCCTAACATCTCCCATTGTGTTGAGGTGAATGGGATGTTAGATCTTTTAAGGGCATTGTAGATTCTAGCGTAAGTCCGTTTCTGTTGTAGACAGAATTGCAGTTCAGCAGGGGAAAGAGCAAGCATGTTGACTACGCCGCTTATTCCTCCTACTACTTTGTCAAATCTTTGGATGAATTCTTCGAGCACTTTGTGTTCTATGTGACACCCGACGATTTAGGGTTACTCATTAACCTGCTAGAAACCCTAATTACGTGTGTTTAGTTTATTATTCGGATAAATACTTGTAATTACTTGTGACTAATTGTATATTTGTGTGAATATACGCTCCCGTAATTGTTTTATATTACGCTTACGTAATTGGTTGTAATTACGCGAAACAACCGGACGGAGTCCGACAAAACTATACGACGTTGGTGAAAAACTTTCCATAAATAACTTTAATCTATTTTTAGAAGTTATTTATCATTTATTATTATTTTGTTAAAATAATACGCAAAAAATCTAGACGTTTCTATTAAAACGTCTCAAACACAACTAAAACGCGCGAATTGAATTCGGCAACCAAACGAACGTCAAAAACTAATTTGAAAACTTAAATTAAAGTATTTTAATAATACTACAATGAAAATTTATCCCAAATATTTCGTTAATTTAATCGACTCAAAATAATGTTAGGCGATTTAACGTTTTATAACGAATAACAAGTAAATGAAGCACATTACGTAAATGCAGTGTAACACTTAATTAAATCACAAGGAATCCCTTGTGGGACTCATCCCAAAATCATCCATGTGCCACCACCCAAAGGAACCAATCAACAATAACATGCAAAACACAATCATTTCCTTATTCTCTTACCACCATTCAAATTACATGCAACCTTCATTTTTCCCAAAATACTTCACCACATTTTCTCTCAATTACTCTCTCTAATTTCTGGAAAAGAACCAGCCCTAAAACACTCTCTAACACCACCACAAACCACCATCATCCACCATAGCACCACCACCATAAAAGTTGACTTTTTGCAAGGATTTTTGGCTCAAGAACACAAGCATCATCATCCCATCTCATCTCTACCATCTCTTTGTAAGCAAACCTTTTTTTTTTCTTGCTTTTAAGTTACTGATTTAGATGTTATTTAGTTCATCTATCATGATTATGTCCAAATCCATGTTTAAAAATCGTTTTTATAAAGTTAAACATGAACATGCACAATCTGTCCAAAAATCGACAGCTTACTAGAAAATTCGTATAAAATCGTATACTGAGAGTTAGACGATGATTTTTTTTTAAAATTTGCATATTGAAAAGATCTACAACTTTCGTGTTTTACACTTTTTCTAGAAACGAGCGCATTTTTATTTATAGCCCGATCTTTGAGACTGTATGATGAAAAGTCGTAAAATTTGTTCGGTTCTTACGCAAGCTTAATTAAATATGTAAATGGACACTATAGTTGCTGGAAAAATTATATGTTAGGCTAGAAACCTTGTTGATCAGTTGGTAAAATTTGTGAGACTTGATGTGGACTAGAAATGGTAGAAATCATATGGCGAATCAAACCGACAAAAACCGAAAACATAACTTAAGGGCTGTTTTGGAACTTTTGTAAAACCGACACTTTGGGTGAACTCCGACACGAACCGAAAAACTTTATGGACTCCATAAAATGATATAAGGGTTGGGTAAAAGTTTCGGGTCAAACCGAGTAGGTTTGACCAAGTCAACAAAATGGTTCGGTTTCTAAAAACGACAAAACTTGCTATTTTTGAAAAATGGTAACAAAAATGGGTTTGGGTGACTAAATAAATGACTTTGACCAGCTTTGACTCAGTTTGACCAACTTTGACCAGTTTGACCAGCTTTGACCAGTTTGACCAGCTTTGACCCAGTTTGACCAACTTTGACCAGTTTGACCAGAGTTGACCAGGTTTGACCAACTTTGACCAGGTTGACCAGCTTTGACCAGTTTGACCAGCTTTGACCAACGAGTTGACCAACTTTGACCTACGGTTTGAGGTTTTTACGAACTAAATAATTTGTTAGCAACACACGATATATACTAATGAATAATGTACAACGAAACAAACTTAATAATAATGTCTAAACGAATTATTATTACAAACTTTTACCAATGGGTCGTACACGCTTTTGACAAACGAACTTGAACAACTTATTTGGACATACTAGTTGATGAACTAGCTTTAGGTGGACATTAACCCTCCACCTACACGATTGGCTTAAGTGGACATTGACCCCCACTTATACAATCGCCATAGATGGTTATATGAGACATCTACTTACACAACCTTATACGTTTAGGATGTTAGAAGGTTGCACGTTGGATATACTCATTGCTTGCTTATTCGATTATTTGCTAGCTGCTTGCTAAACCTAAGGTGAGTTTCATAGCCCCCTTTTTACTTATTTTTGAACTGTTTTGGGGTGAGAATACATACACACATAAACTTTTCAGATTTTACTTATGATTGTTTGAAACATAAACATAAAGTTTTACAGATTTTTACTTATGATTGCTAGAAACGGAAACAGAAACAGAACATATACTTATTGCATGAGTAGCAGAACTAATCCACTAATAAGTCCTCAATTTCATGGTTCGTTAATTTCATAAAACGCGAATAATTGTGAATAGTACTATTGGGATTGACAATCCCGTCCGAGCTGGTCGCTCCAGCTAACCCACGGGCGCATAATTATTTGAATCAGGATGTGTCCCGGATTAGACACATAGAGGCAGCAAAATTTGTTAAAGCTTCGAATACATGAGCTCATGGCAATACTAAACAGGACTATAGTATACAATACTATAGTATACAGAATCTTTATTATACAGAAACTTTGTTATGCAGAATTTGATTTTACATAGAAACTCTGTTATACAGAACTGGATCCATGCAGAAGTTCATTTACTCAGAAACTCTATTTTTACAGAACTGGATCCATGTAGAAGTTGATTTACTCAGAAACTCTATTTTTACATAATTATGTTTTACAGAACTTACTTATACAGGATCACTATGATACAGAACTTATTTTACAAACAGAAAACTTGGTGTTCACATGAATACTTTACAGATTAAACCTATGAACTTACCAACTTTATGTTGACCCTTTTAGTATGTATTCTCAGGTTTACAGACACAGTAGGACTACCCACAGGAAACAAGACAGTAGGATGCTTTTGGAAAGCATAGCTCGAGTCGCATATTTTCAAACAGGAGATTTAAATTGCATTATGACATTTTGTATCAACGATTATGTATTATAAATCTCTAGACTATGTTTGCGAACTTTAGAATCTTATGTAAACTTTTATTTATGGAATGTAACGTTTTCAAACGTCTCATATAGAGGTCGTTTGCTTTAATCTTTGTGTTGTGATATTTGATTTGGTCGGCGCCCCCGTGACACCTCATGTTTCCGCTGCCACGTGTTTTGGGGGTGCGACATTCTATGATGGTTTGCGGTTGGTATCTTGTGCGTTTGGAATATTCCTCCAGTGTTTCTCTTCTCGTGGGATGATTGTGGTTACTTCCCGCCATTTCTTCCGTGGTAAATGGATTAGTTGGCGGTGTGCTTCTTTTGTTTTCTTTTTCAATCTTTATCTTCCCAATTTCTTTCATCGTTGGTTTGTTTGCTGATGGAGATGCATTTTTCATCTCTTGTCCTATTCGTCGGAGGTCAATCGGAAAATATGGCGTGATTGCCATTTCCTTACTAGATTTACTTTCACTTGTTGACTCTGCAGTTTCTTTGTCCTCTATGGTCTTGTCCGTGGAGATCATGTACATATCGGCTTGGTTTTCAGCGTTAGGATTGTCGATATGGAAAGTGATAGTTTCTCCCTGAGACTGCAAGCTGATGGTTTGTGCGAAGACGTTGATGATTGCCTTGGCCAAATTCATGAAAGGTTTTCCTAGTATGATTGGGATGTGTACGTCTTCCTGCATATCCATTACTACAAAATCTGCCGGGTAAAGAAATTTGTCAATCCTAACTAAAACATTTTCAGCTATTCCCCTAGGGTACTTGACCGAGTGGTCAGCAAGCTGTATTGTCATTTTGGTAGGTCGAAGATTTTCTAACTCAAGCCTCTTGAAAAGCGAGTATGGCATAAGATTAACACTAGCTCCTAAATCGGCGAGAGAACAGATAATGCCTGAATTGTAGATGGAAATAGGGAGAGTAAAACGTCCGGTGTATCCGAGTTTTTCAGTAATAATATTTTTCAAGATAGCTGAACATTCCTCGTTCAGCGGGACATTGGGTACTTCGGGTACCTTATCCTTGGGTGTAAGAAGTTTTCTGAAGTACTTTTTGGAGTGAACTTCAGAGGCGGTATCTAGGAATTTCCTATCAAGCTAAAAAGACTTAAGCTTATCGGGTCGTTGTTTAAGACGAGCCGGAAATGGAATGTTTACTTTCCTATTTGGTGCAGACTCTAAATCCACTGTCGATGGGACAATAGGTGGTTCCTTCACCGGAGAAGAAATCGTAGGTGGGCTACGTGCTACCTGAGAGTCTTAAATATGGGAAGCCTCCTTATGGTAACTAGTTGGACTATCCTGAGGTTTAGCATTAATACGCTGTGCTAATTGTCCTAATTGGGATTCAAGAGATTTTAACAAAGTCAGTTGATCTCTTAAGAAGATATCAGTTTGGTCTTATCTAGCTGAGATTCCTTGAATGACTTGTATCAGGGTGTCGTCAAAACTAGAGGTTTGTGAGGAAGAGGGTTCCAAAGGTTGAGGTTGGTAAGTTAGTGGGCTATTCCTAGGTGGGTTAAAAGAAGGGTTAGTATTGGGTGAAGTTAGATGAAACTGAGGAATTTGGGCTGAGTGGTTCAGATTAGCACAATTAAGGCAGGTTTGAACTTGAGAGACTTGTTGTTGTTGACTTTTCAATTCCTTAATCTCCTTGGTTAGGTCTGCCACTTGCTGAGTGAGGGTTTTGATAGCTTCATTCCCGATTGTAGTAGGTGAATTCACTAGCGAGGGGTGATTTTCAGTGTTCCAGTCATGGTTGTGTATTGTCATTTTCTCAATAAGGCTCCAATCTTCATTTGCCGTACAGTCTATGAAACTACCTTGAGAGGCGGTATCAAGTAAAGGACGGTGATGTGGGAAGAGACCATTGTAGAAAATGCGCAACTGGTCTGAACGCTCAAAACGATGATTTGGACATTTCTTAAGCAATTTCTTAAAGCGGTCCCATGCATCGAAGATTGATTCATCATGCACTTGACGAAAGTTTATGATGTTGGACCTAAACGTGGCTTGTTTTGATGGGGGGAAATATTTGGTCAAAAATTTGGTTGCTAGTTCTACCCAAGAGGTTATAGAGTTAATCTCTAGTTCCTCAAACCAGGTTTGTGCATTGAGAGTGAGTGAATAGGGAAATAGGTATAGATAGACTATGTCCTGATTAACCCCAATCGGCTTAAAATAGTTGGATAAGGAAATGAATTTTTCAAGGTGGGAGTTAGGATCATCATTTGGTAGGCCACGGAATTGACAGAGGTTTTGGCCTAACTGAACAATATGGGGCTTTAATTCAAATGAAGTTCTATCGGTTTCTGGATACACAATTGGTCCTCCTCGACCTTCAATCAGAGGTTTAGAGTTTTCAGCGAGAGTTATACGTGTAGCTGTCATAGTCTCGTTGGCAGGTGGTTGACTGGTTGAGTGGATAGGGATAACGTAATTTATAAAAGTACTAAAAGTAAAGAAAAACAAAGAAAGGCGTAGGGGTCTAAGGAGAAGAGTTAATCCTAAAGGTTCACTAGCGAGTAAGTTCATCTTGACGCCTAAGGATCGTACAGTTGGTTCCCCGGCAGCGGCGCCAAAAACTTGTTGGCGCCCGATCAGGTCGGTGTCGTTAACGATTACTAACCGGGCACCAGCAGTGGGTTGTTTTAAATTTGTAATTGCGGGGCCTAAGTTTTTCCTAACAATGCTAATCCTAAGGGTGAGCAAGTGGTAGGTATGACCTAGAGTCGTTCTTCAAACCGACTGAATTGAAACTAAGATGAGGCGGATGAGGGCTTTCAAACTAGTGAATGGTTTATAAAATAGTGGGGGTTTTGGTTTTTATATTAACTAACTTAGGCAAGTAAATAAATAAAAGCGAAATAAAAGTAAAACCTAAAGCAGATTGATAAAGATAGTGTTTGCTGAGACTTCGTTAATTAAGTTATGGGATGATATTTGGAGAAACTATTTTGAAAGATATTAGTTAATTATCATTCTTGAATACTTGCATGTAAACACTAGCTTCCCTACTAATTAAAATCCCATTAGCATGTCACACCGGGAGCTAGGTTATGGTAACGTTACAAAGTATTTTGAATAATAAGAAAAATCTTAATTAAGGTTTAATAATACTTTCATATGAACGGGAACAAAATCTTAAGGTACTAGACATTACTGAATCATATAACGATTCCTCGTCATCCTAACAGATTCATGTATTTAAAACAGTTCATTTATGACTTTAAACCAGCCCTTGCTTAAGACTACCCAATAAATCCCCTAATTATCCACAGCGTTCCTCACTTTAAGTGGTTCCGCCGCTTCAAACCTTGGCCATGTCTTGTCCTATGATAATCCCCCATGTAGCCTTGCGGTTCCATAGTTTAATACCTTTGACAAATTATATTGAGACAGATAATTGACTACCTTTTAATTGGACGTCGTAAAAAGGTGTTGTAATCACGTTTATTGGTGGAAAAGCGATAGATTAATTTGAAGTTTAAAAGTCTATTTAGAATGTTTAATTAGACTAGGTTTCTCATTTTATAAATTAGTTCGTAATATAACTACCTTTGGTCGTTACACAGCTTCCACGTGTTTGTACTACACCTAAAGTGTTTCCAACGCTATACTGTATAACAGTCGAATATGGGCCGTCATATTACTTTGCGATAATTAAGACCGGTTATATTTTACTACTATGATAATCCTAAGGCAACAATCAAACAAGAACATGCAATAAGACGATCAAAGTAATATTACCGATCTTTAATATTTAATTATAAATCATCCCATAATTAACTAACTACATCACAAGCAAACACAACAAGTATACTACTCTCTAATCATGGCAATAACTAAATCTAGCATAATCAATATAAACGTAATTAATTAAGATAGATAAGGATAGAAAGAACCAGGATTAAATGCGGGAGAAAGTAGACTTGAATTAATTGACACAATTCCGAGCATACACTGAAGATTACAATGCGTTTCTTGCTTTCGTTCTATTCTAAACAAGCTCCTACACTTATATCTCTTTAGTTCTCCTCTAACTCCTAAGAGTAGTGCTAGAGAGAGAAACTAGAGAGAGGAACTAACTACAAGAATAATTCTCCTCTAACTCCAAAGAGTAGTGCTAGAGAGAGAATTCTAGAGAAAGAAAGAGAGAAATATGCTTAATGTGTGTGCATATGGTGTGTCTTGCAAATGGAACCCAAGCCCTCTATTTATAGGTGAGTTTAGGCTCACATTAGCATCAAGGGGTGCACATTAGCGCAATGTGGGAAAAAAGGTGCACCAGGTACAGTACAACACGGAAAGTAGGCGCACCAGGTACTGTACAACGCGGAAAGGTTGTGCACCAGGTACGCAAACTTGCCAAAAGAGGAAACCAGTGCAGGGGGTGGCTGGCCGGCGCCTGGGGGGCTGTGGCCGGCGGCGGGGGCCTGCTGGCCGGCGGCTGGGGGCACACCCCCGTCCCGTTCGTCGTCTTTTGCTTCGTTTCTTAATTCGCGCGTATCTTCTTCGTTATACGTCCGTTTTAGTCGATTCTTTTTGCGCTGGATTCGTAATTCAAAAACGAACACTTTGATACAAAGACATCATAAAAAATATGTCTCTAATCTTCAGATGTGTTGTGCGAATCATTTCAATCTTCCGGTGTACGTAGAATCTTCATTCTTCATCCGTTTTTGTTGATTCTTCTTCTGTTGGATTCGTATTTTGAAAAAGAACATCTTGGATAAGATGGATGTTGGTGATGGGCAATTTAGTCTTGAAATCTCGTTTTGATGCTTTGAATCTTCAAACGTGTGTGAAATCTTCGTTTTTCATCCGTTTTGCTTGATTTTTATCGTGCAACCTTGTTTTGACCACCTTGGCATAATGTCATTGATTTGAACCATATTTGAGTTCAAAATGCCAAGAATCGTTCCAGAATGAGAGAGATATCGGTAGTAAAAACGTGACTTTTTACGCGATATCAATTAGCCTAACACAGAACTAATTACAAGTATTAAAACCTGATTAGGCCCTAATTAATAGCCCTAATTTGATGGGTGTCACATACACAGGCTGTATACGGTCTGTGTCCAGCCGTATACGGTCTGGGACAGCCAGATTTGGTCCTTTCAGTTCTTCGTTTCTTTGACTTGGCGTAACTTCTTCGTCGTTTATCCATTTTGAGCGATCTTTATATCCACGCGTTCGTAATTTCCTAACGAAGAAAATAACATAAGTTAGAGGTCATAATTCTTTGTGTAGCTCAAAAAGTGCTAGAACGAGTGAACGAGAATGCTTATGATCGTATTCGTTAGATTTAACGTGTTTTTCGACCATTTTAGTTGATTGATGTGTGCTAAGTATAGGCAATTATAATAACAAGTTTAAATTAAGGAAATACTAAATAATACTATCACACAATTCAGGCAAGATTGACCTGTTCATGTAATATAGCTTAATAAGTAAGTCCAAATTCGAACACAAGGAACACAAAAAACGTGATTCTTATTTATAACTAGTTATCTATTTATTTCTAATTACAAATATTTACAACTATAATACAAATGACTAAAGGATCCAATTTACAATAATCTACAAGATAAGGGGGACGTTTTAGTTCCGAACGAACATATTTATATTTATATTTTGATACAGATTCTAATAGATAAGTTTAAGGAACAACTTAATAATACTCAATTGAATAGAAGATTATATTTATTTAAACTATTATTTATTAAACCTATTATATGTATTTATGTCTATTTGCTTTGTTGGCTATTATTACTGGTGAATTACTAATGTAGAAGATCACTTAGGGTTAAGTCAAATCCTCATCATAGCAACACAATCATAAGGTTAAGCAAAGTGTTACTAATTAATAAGATCTATCATCAATTATTAATACAATTTCTATGGTTAGGCTTGAATTGCAGTATTACTTTATATTAATGAATCATTCTTCATCTAGCGCATAAGGTTAAGATCAAGACATAAACACAATCACTTAATTTAAATAAACTTAATATGGTCATCCTTATTTAATATAAATCAGTCTAATTATGTCAAGAATAATTACTAATACATCATAATAAAGACAATTCTTGTATAATAAACATTCAATAATATAGTTCCAACATAAACATATAATTCAAATAATAAACTCAATAAACATTCATTCAAACAATTATAATGAAAACCTAATTCACAATTAAATCAAATAAACAATATCATAAATAACTCAATAAGGTTATTAAAGTTACAAGGATAAAGAAACCAAACCAATTGTCGAACTAGCTTTTTCTAGGGTTAAAAACCTTCAAACCCTAGCTCCTTAGCCTCCAAAATCGCACCTAAAGTCGACCTAAAATCCTAACTTTCGGTTTTAGTATTCTTGAATCGTATATCCTTAAACCTGAATTAAGCCTCTATTTATAGTTTTGCTGGCCGACCTTCGAACCGCTGGTTGGATATTCCAACCGCCGGTTGGCCTCTTTGATTCCTGGTCCAAATCCACGTGTTTCCACCGCCTTAAAACCCTAATACTCCAACCGCCGGTTGGGCTTTCCAACCGCCGGTTGGACCTTAATTCCAGAATATTCCAATTACGGGCTCGGGCTTCAATTTTAGACTTCTCTTTTCTTTAACGGATCCAACTTGTTTTCTTGGCGCAATTCTTTATTATTAGCATCTTAGTCTTCATTTCTTCAAGGTTTAAGCTCCTTTCTCTTCATTTCTTCATTTTCTTCATTTTCTTTCAGTTTCTTTCAGTTTCGGATTCGTTTTTGTTCCTTTTTCTTCAATCTTCAATTAAAATACATTTCTGCAAATATTAACAAAATAAGTATCTAAAATCATATAAATGCACTAAAATGTATATAAATATAGGGATAAATTACTATAAAATATACTATCTATTTGATGCTTATCATTGATTCTTGAAACGTTGTCTATATTTTGGCCCATGTTATGAGTTTTAATAATATAGTGCTTATTTTGGATAATTTCATCATAATTTGGGCCAAAAAGGTGAGATAATGACACTTAAAAAATTGACTTTTTGCGTGTCATCAGTCAGGGTTTTAAATTTGTATTTTGCGGGGCTTAAATTATACGTACTACCTACTTTGGTTAGTAAGTGGTAAGTATGACCTAAGATCGTTCTAAAGATCGCAACGTGGTGTGGATTAAAGCTGGTGCTTTCGGTAGGGAAGTATCTAGGATGGGACAAAGTAGGTAGATTTGAGGGTTTTAAACTAAAGACAAATAATTAAAATACAGAAAATTAAAATGCAGGAAAAACAGATAAAGATAGACATGTGATTGCTGGGATTTCAATAATTAATGTTTCGGGATGACAGAATAAATGAGGACATCACTAAGTTGAATAAATAAATTAGTAGGTGTAAATACTAGAACCCTTCCAATTAATTTTCCCATTGGCATGTCACTTGGAACTAGGTTATCGTGATTATGATCGGAGCAATACGCAAAACTTCCAATACTTACCTAGTTGAAACTATTTTAGTGAAATACCGAGGTGCATGAATCAGTAGCGTATCGACTCATAGGTTCGACCGTTCTTAACCCCTAAAATAGTTTACCTGTTAATTAGTTATGCAGCTGATTAATAACGTTGTGTAGTTAGACCGCCGATTATGCTAGACCTAGTGGTTTAAGTATCCTAAGTCACCTGGACTTTTACTTTCATTTCTAAGTCTTGTTCGTGTCTGTTTAAATTCCGGTTACATCGACTTATGACTTAATTCTCTCCTTTTCAAACAGTTATACATCTCTGGATTATTCACAGTTTGTTGAAACATGTTTCATATGCAGACCATGCCTTTCAGTAATAAACAGCGTATTCTATAGAATAGTTTCACGGCATCTTACGTTCAACATGCGGTCAAGAGTAATTGACAGTGAGAATGACACTCTTAAACTAATTAAATGTAAAGCAGTGTAGAAATGTAAACCTAATATGTACAACGAGTGGTTTCACTAGGTCTTACTTATTGCATGTCAGGGCACAGATAACTACTTACCATAACTAAGGTTGATCAGGTCCTAATTACTAGGTTGCAGTTACGTGGATAACCGGAAAGGGTGCTCCATAAATTAGAATTAAGTTCATAAAGTCTAAACATCACTGAAGTTATTAAATCCCATTTATCTGAACGTATTGACAAAAATTACTTTACAGTGTCTTGACTTTTATTACAATAGCCAGAGGTCGATTCGTAATTTAACTACCTTCGGTCGTCCCAGACTTCCATACATTTGTACTTCGTATAAAACATTTCCAGTACTATATCTGAGAACAATCAAATCGGGGCCGTTATATTACTTAATGAACATTTACACTGATTATATAAGGTCATCCTTACTTATAATTATTTTACATCTCAACAATCACAATAATAAACTACTCGCAATTCATGGCAATAAATAAATCACATACCAAGTAATAATGCATAATTAAATATAACATAAAACGAGTATGTAAAAAGGAATTAGATATCACCAGGAAAAATAAAGTGTAGCAGTGTATTATTATAATTGACAAACTCGTCGCACGTACAAAGAAAATCTTCAATCCCAATCATTCCTTCTGGTTCCTAAATTAATCCAAAGATTAACCAAACTAATCCTAGAGTGAGAAAGATTACAAAGATTAAAGAAAATTTTAGAGTGAGAAAAAGAAGCTGAAAATAGCTTAGGAGTGTGTGTTTTTGAAAAACGAATCTAATGGTATATTTATAGCTGAAATATGGCTCACGATAGCGAAGTTAGGCTCATTTTAGTGAAAAAGCGTGTGCGGTACGTGTACTGGACGAAAAAGGTGGTGCACGGACGAAAAAGCACCCGGCACCGGCCAGACACGGGTCGGTACCGGCCCACCGCACCAAAAAGGCAGCCCGCACCAGTTGCCTGCCAGCCGGCGGCGGCCGGTTGCCGGCCGGCCTCGCCCGTATAACTTTTTTGGTTCAGGTTTTCATGCGTATCTCCTTCGTTATACCTCCGATTGCTACGATTCTTTTTGCGTTGGAATCGATTTCTAAAAATTAAGACTTTGATATAAATAAATCCCCGAGATGATTTTCCGATCTTGAGATGTCTTGTTCCGAATGTTTTGAATCTTTCGCAACGCGTAGAATCTTCGTTCTTCATCTGTTTTAGTTGATTCTTTTTGCATTGGATAACGAAGACTTTAGCATAGAGAAGTCTCTGAGATGACTCTTGTTTTCTTGAAATCTTGTCTCGGTTGCCTTGAGTCTTCAATCGCGCGTGAAATCTTCATTTTTCGTCCATTTTGCCTGATTTTTCTCGTGCTTCCTTATTTTAACCTACTTGACAAAATATCATTATTTATGCCACACTTTATTATTATAATATTTGAGGTTATTTGCCAAGTTTCGTTCTAAAATGAGAGAAATATCGCTAGTAAAAACGTGACTTTTTACGCGATATCATATTTCTTAGTACTTATCTTCCTATTTAATAAGACATCTTATCTTAAATTATATATAGGAAATACAATTATGATGTCATCATTATAATTAAATTTTAATTTGTCAATTAAGCCCTTTAGTTTTATTAAATTGTAAATAAGATCCCTAACTTATTAAGACGGGAATTTTTTTAATCAACTACTCACTTACATAAAAAAAAAATTCTTTAATTAAAACATAATCCAAATCGATCTGTAATGTTTCTATTATTGATTCACCAAGTAGGAATAAAATTACTTGAAAAGGTTTATAAACTTAAAATAATTTTTTTTTTTCATTAACTTGGTTTCAAAAACTCTTACTTTTTTAATCTCTACTTATATAAATCAATTTACATAAAGTAATATTATCTTGGATCCAACTAAATGCTTAATATATATATATATATATATATATATATATATATATATATATATATAAACTTACACACTTTATTATTATAAACAAGATACTAAATACGAATTTTATATTAAAAATCAACGGCCCGTGTGTATAAACGGATTTAAAGTCTAATATAATATTATATGATACATCTCAAGAATAGGAATTGCAATCATAAACATATTTTTAATCGTGACTTATAGAAATAATAATTAAATAATAACTTTTATATTTGTAATCGTGAGTTATAGAAATAATAATTAAATAATAATTTTAATTTAATATTGAATAAAATCTATAATATATTTTTAAAGCAAATTAGCATGGTGAAATCTTGACCCTTAATTGGGTTTTTCAAAATCGATCTGATGATCAAGATTAATTTGTTGTTAGTTATACTTAACCCCCTATCATATTTATGTTATATATTCCGTATTTATTTTATTTAATATAAATTATATATTATATAACATTTAATATAAATATAAATTATAGTTTATATATATATATATATATATATATATATATATATAAAATATAATATAATATAATATAATATTAAAAAAAATAATAAACCGAAAGATACCAAAAAAATCATGTAAATTTATTGTCAAACAGCTACCAAAAAAATAGTTACCAAAATTATCGTTTACCCCCTCAATACTTAAAAGAAAACCCATAAATTTCTTCCCATTCTTTTTAACCTATTTTCTTCTTCTGCTATCTATACTCAGAACCCATTGATCCACGACCTTCAAACAACCACAAAACCCTAACTTCACTATTATCACGGCCTAATTCCGACAGACCATTAACGTATCACCGTTGGCACCTCCACTTGCTTCTCCACACATCTCAACCAGTAGTTTATTTTACGAATTTATATCAACCGGTAGTTTATTTTACGAATTTATATTTTTGTTTTCCTGATTTGTAATGGTTTTAAACCTGTATTTTAAAGCATCTAGGTTTCGAGTTGTGATTTGTATTTGTCGTTTAGTGGCTTAATTTAGTTTTCTTTGGGCTTTTGGTATTTAATTTTTATGGTTTTGGTGTTTTGTTTATTCAATTATGACGTTATTCTTATTAGTTTAGGGTATGATAATGCTTGAACTGTTCTATGTTTTTTGCTTTTTGTTGATCTTATTAATCAAAGCTTTTGTATGTGTGTTCAAGTTTAATGTTTGTACACCACCAGCTCGATAATATGCCACACAGAAGTTCAAGAACTTTGGTTAGTTATTTAATCAGATTTTCTAAATATTTGGCTAATCTTAATTAATGTATTTATGCTAGATCCTAAATTGTTTGATTTTAGTGTTGCCTGTAGATACTTTGATGACCGTTTTCGATCTGGAAACAGGGTGCGCTACTTTTTTTTTTTTTTTTTTGCTTATTTGCTCTCTACGATTTGTTGAAATAGGTCTGTTTGTATTTGTCCGTATTTTATTTAGTAATTAAGTTACATTTATGTGTGTCAAGGTGAACTCTTTGTACTCTCTGCGGATGAAGTATTGCATACATTTAGTGATTTGTTTTGATAAAGCTTACTTTTAGTTAGAGTACTTCGAAAAGTATATTAGAAATATATATTTAAACAAATATATAGGTCGACTTAATGGTCCAAAGTTGAAAACTTATATTGACATGTTAGAGTTTGACTAAAAGAGTTAATAACTAATAACTGTGATTTGAGAGAATAAGTATTAGATAAATAAATATGTATCAGAGAAATGAATAAATTATTTGAAAATCGGATCGTTGAGAATCAATTTCATCGAACCTTTATCTTACTTGATATATCTAGTTATAAGGTCTCATTTTCGTAACACGACACTCTGTCCAGGGCCTCTAAAAGTTCAGAGAAGGCCCTGGCACTCCGCACTAAGAATGTTAGTTTGATAATTTCCTTGACTCAACAAGTGGGGTACTTGGTTGCCATAGATTTGACTCATATGGTATCCTTGATTCAAATATTCTTCTTGGGCACTCAGATTGACACTATGGTCATATACTTCACTGGAATGCACATGTTGAGCAGTGGCACTGTTGCTTGTACTTGCAACAAGGTGATCAGGATCAAATCCTTGATAGGTTACAGTGAAACCCTGATGTTGGTCATCATATTGACCACCTAGAAGTGCATTTTGGCTAGACGTTTACGTTTGACGGAACATGTTATAGGTTACTACGAAACCGTGTTGTTGGTCATCATATTGACCACCTAGAAATGCATTCTGGCCAGACGTTTGAGTTTAAGCGAACATGTTAATATCATTTTCAGTGCTTGGTGTCTGAAGAAGCTGATGTTGTGCAGTAGCACTATTGAAAGTTGGAGGTTGAGGTACAATATTAGTAGCACTTCCAGCAAGGTGATGCGGATTATGTCCTTCATAGGTAATTGTAAAATCATTTTGAAGATGATGTTGAGCCTGTACCACCGCTGCTATTATGTTCCATCTGCTTAAAAGAATGATCTAAATTAATTCAAATGAAAATCGGGATCGCAATACAAGTTTAGGCGAATCAAGATTGTATACAATTCGGATAGGAAATCAAGATCATCAAGCAGACAAAAGAACAATTCATCTGTTTATACTAATCTTTTCGAGCAATAAAAGACTATTGCAATCTTAACAATCACATGACCCATTGCATAAAATGATGATGGTGATGAGTTCTTGATAAAATAAAACATGATCAAATACTAATTTTAACCACAATCATTTATTTTAATCATAAAAATTATAAAGATCGAGATGATGTGATAAAACGATTGTTGATTAACAAAACATGAGAACCCATCAACAACATAAATCACAAAGTTGAAATCTTTGATGGGTTTTTTCAACACCAATTGCAAAAAATGATGATCAGTTCTTGGTAAATATAAATATATATATATATGATAAAATGGTAATTTCAACCACAGTCAATTAATTTAATCATAAAAAATTGAAATCTGGAATTACTTTTATTTTACATGTATCTTTTAACACCGCTTAAAATAAAATGTTGTAATACGTTAACTAAATGTAACACTCCGCAAATTTAAACGTTATTATTAACATTAATCACTTGCATTATTAGGCTAATTTCCTACTTGAGTGAATTCCCAACACATTTTAGAGATAAGTCTAGCAAAGCCCAACTAGTTAATACGCGTAGTATTACGTATTCGTAATTAGTTGTAATTACGTACTGAGCAATTTAAACAAATGCGACAAAAATATACGACTGTTGGTGAACAAAATTATTTAATAAAACGAATTGTTAAATAACGTCGTAAACAATTAAATATTATGTCAATAATATTTACATATCATTTTATAACGCAAAACGTTAACTTGTATAATTAAAATAAAACAAAGTTTTATAACTTAACTTAAATTGTTTCATAAAAAGATCCTAATTAAAAATATAATAAAACCCGTATATAAAATTTTATTATTTTTAATATTGTAACATTTAACGATCGGGTAAACAAACACAGAGTGCAACCACGGAGACGAAAAATGGGGACAAAACCCACTCCCACCTCCCAACTTTCTTTCATTTCATTTCATCTCTCTCTCTCTACCTCTCACTTTTCTCTCAAATCTCTCTCTAAAAACTAAACCAAAAATCACACAAATTACATCAAAACTACACCAAAAACGCGCCGAATTTTCTAACCATTTAGAGAAAAACGATCACAGGATCACGATCTACACAACCGTCTTCTCGGATTTCAAATCCAACACTCGTAAGTTTCCGACAAATCCCGTAAATTCTTTGATTTTGAAGTTTTCTTTCATATTAGTGTTTGATGTACTTAGTATTAACCCATACAACAAAGAAAACACGATTTTATAGCTTAAAAATACGTTTGGATTAGGTTTTTAATCGGAAAAATCGCGACAGCCGATGTTTCTGGGCTGGTGTTCATCTATGCGACACAACGATTGTGTCTCATACTGTGTCGCAGAAACCATACGACACAACGATTGTGTCGTACCGAATCATCTTACGTCGTATTTATGCGACACAACGATTATGTCGCACCTTATGTCGCAAAACCCATACGACACAACGCTTTATGTCGCTGTTGACTCAGCACCTCGAATCTCTGCGACACAAATCTTGTGTCACAGAATTGTGTCGCACCATGCGACACAACCATTGTGTCGCATAATGTGTCGCAGAAAAAAAAACTTTACAAACAATTTTCACACTAAGTGTCGAACTTAACCGATAACGAATACTTACATACAATGCTATATGTGAACTTTACAAACATTACAGACACGCTATTTTATTGAAATTATGATTTCAAACTATCACCAACAAGTCGTATACATTTTCACCACAACGAAATACAAACGCAAACACTTAAACGAACGATTTGGATGTGACTTGGTTGTACAAACACTAGCATGGATGATTAGCTTAGACATCCACATACTTATAAAATCTCATACGTTTAGGACGTTAGGAGATTCAGGACGGTACTTGGGCTTAGGTTTGATAGCACTCGCACAACTACTTAACTCAACAGGTGAGTTCACAGCCCCTACTTTTACTGTTTTAACTGCCTTGAACAGGGTGGAAAACATAGTCAAACACTTTTATACAAACATGGTTGTATACTATTTTACTCAAACAAGTGGAGTACATTGAACTAGTAAACTGATAAACAAACTGACGATTTCAACATAATATGTAACACTGCCCGCACGTGGTCCAGGTACGGGTCTTATGGGGGTGTTACATAATACTTTCATACTACCAACGCTGTAAACACATGAACATGTTTTGAGAACGCTGGAGGATAGCCAGCAACACTTTATATAACGAACATGGTCAACACTACTGAAAAGTCCCTACTGACATGGACAACACTATTGAAAAGTCCCTACGAACATGGGCAACACTATTGAAAAGTCCCTACTGACATGGGCAACACTACTGAAAAGTCCCTACTGACATGGGCAACACTATTGAAAAGTCCCTACGAACATGGGTAACACTATTGAAAAGTCCCTACGAACATGGGCAACACTATTGAAAAGTCCCTACGAACATGGGCAACACTACTGAAAAGTCCCTACGAACATGGGCAACACTACTGAAAAGTCCCTTCTGACATGAGCACTAGATCCTACGAACATGGGTCTATTAATGTTATTCGACTGATGAAAAGTCCCTTCTGACATGGGCACTGGGTTTCCTACTAACATGGACCCACCAAACGATTAGGATACGCAACTCAATAGTAACACTGCCCGCACGTGGTCCAGGTATGGGTCTTATGGGGGTGTTACACCTACGATCATCTAATAGGATACCTACATTCCTACTATAACCTGAACTACACTTTTGGGCAAAACCCCAACGAAGCATATCTACGATTAGGATACGTAAAATCCTACAGAACATACTTGAAAATAGGATACTACTTTCCTACAACTAATAGGATACGAACATTCCTACAAACAACTATTTGGAAACATATTTGGTTTTACGAACAACACTTTTGGGTGACATCCCAACGATACATTATAAACGACAGTGGGTTATCAAAACTGAACTTGTAAACATGAAACTTGTGAATTCACTCAACCTCGTTGTTGACTTTTACTATATTTTTTAGGGAATTAGCTGCGCATATAAGAATCACCAACAAACATGGAGAATTAGGCGACCCGTGAAGTTTAGGATGCCAACTTTTGGAAACACATGGATTTCTTTAGTATAACTGAAATGTTTTAGTCATATTTCAAAAATCTACTTTTGTAAACTTATTACTTTTAACTTGTACGATTCAATGAATCGTAAACCTTGTAATTAATACTTTTGGCATCTTAATATATTATGTTCTATTGTAATCATAAGCTCTGATACATATGCATGCTTTGTTATTGTGGCACCCCCATACTCAAACTAAATGCTTCCGCTAAACGAATTTAGGGTTGTTACAGATTGGTATCAGAGCCAATGGTTATAGCGAACTAGGAAACTTTAGGTGACTTAGAGACCTAGAGACCTAGACTATAGCCTTGGCTAGAACGCATGTGCATACACGCATATACATACATCTAAACTATCGTTATGATACCTCGATACGCGTAAAATGTTCACCACATTCGACTCGTTCATTGTACTCAGATCTCATGTGAACCGGATCGTGTTAAACGGTTGATGAAAAGAAGTATGTATTTAGCATCATATAATGACGCCTGGCCAACGTGATTATATTATACTAAGTACATATTGGTGTTTCATACTCGTAAGATACGTGATGGGAATCCCGTCAAATTTTCTCAAACACCCGATAACTAGAATATGTGAAACTTCATTCCTCACATACTTTCATTGGCATTGACTTCTGCATTTCCTTCCTCGCAGAACGTCAGCATGCCGCCTAAACAAAGAAAGACTCGCAACAGTCGCCAAACAAATACACCTCCTGTCGTCGAAACCACCGAACAGATTATTGAACGTCGTGTAGCAGAGGCAATTGCCCAATACGAGGCAAGCCGAAATCGTGAACACGTGGTACATAACAGTGGAGCCACTCCCGTCAACAGTGAAACACCGACGAATACCCAGCAGGGGTGTTCATACAAAACATTCCAAGCCTGCAAACCGAGTACCTTCACCGGGACTGAAGGGGCCATTGGCCTAGTCCACTGGATTGAGAAAACAGAGTCAGTAATCGACATCAGCAACTACGCCGCTGACAAAATAGTAAAGTACGCCACCTGTACCCTAGCGGACAAAGCGTTGACTTGGTGGAACGCTCAAATTCAGATCCTGGGCCGTACCACCGCTTACTCCATCACCTTGGAAACCCTGAAGCGAATGATAATGGAAGAGTTTTGCTCTCAGAGTGAGCAACAGAAACTGGAAACCGAGCTATGGAACTTTCAAATGGTCGGTGCTGGCATCACTGGATACACAACCCGGTTTCAAGAACTGGCACGTCTGGTACCCCACATGGTGACACCCGAAAACAAACGCATTGAGCGTTATAACCGGGGTTTGGCCCCACAAATCCGAGGCATGGTTATGTCTTCCAAACCCGCCACTTTTAGGAGCGCAGTTGACCTGGCTCAAAGCTTGACCGACGACGTGGTCTTAATTGGAACCCTGAAAGCTACCACAGGGAAAACTGAACCTACCCGTACTGATGCGGGCAAATCTGGAACCCACAAATGAAAGTGGAACAACGATGGTAACGACCGTCAGGGTCAACAAAATAGAAACCCGGGGAACGCCCGAGCTTACGCTGTAATCACCAACCCCGAACCAAAAACATATCAAGGCAAAAGGCCTAAATGTGGAAAGTGTGAAAAACACCACGAAGGGGATTGTTTCTTCTGTGTTAACTGCAACCGATTTGGACACAGAACCGAAGCTTGTAGAACTCACCCCACGAACAACGAACAACGAAACACTGGCTGTTTCCGATGTGGCGACCCGGGACACTACCGAAATCAGTGCCCCCAACTCAATAACGCCAACAACAATCAAAATAACAACAACCAGAACAACCCCGGGAACAACAATCACAACAACAACAACCGCATTGCTAACGTCCCACCAGCTCGTGGACGTGCATACATCCTCCATGCACCAGACACGGTTGCGGACCTCGGCTAACACGGTACGTCTTAACAGCTGTTACTACGATTTTCTTTTATTCGAATGTCGATTCGAACATAACGCTTGGTAAACTTTGACCACGAAACAAAACAAACAACTTATTGAGCTATGCCGTGAGCATACTTAAACTGATTGAACTTTTATGGCAACAAATGAGCGCCACTCAAACTATTGTGATTGTTAAGAACATGACTTATCGGAGAACATACGCCGCGGGCGATCCGACTTGATTTTAAATCTCGGGACGAGATTTCTCTAACATGGGGAGAATGTAACACTCCGCAAATTTAAACGCGATTATTAACATTAATCACTTGCATTATTAGGCTAATTCCCTACTTGAGTGAATTCCCAACACATTTTAGAGATAAGTCTAGCAAAGCCCAACTAGCTAATACGCGTAGTATTACGTATTCGTAATTAGTTGTAATTACGTACTGAACAATTTAAACAAATGCGACAAAAATATACGACTGTTGGTGAACAAAATTATTTAATAAAACGAATTGTTAAATAACGTCGTAAACAATTAAATATTATGTCAATAATATTTACATATCATTTTATAACGCAAAACGTTAACTTGTATAATTAAAATAAAACAAAGTTTTATAACTTAACTTAAATTGTTTCATAAAAAGATCCTAATTAAAAATATAATAAAACCCGTATATAAAATTTTATTATTTTTAATATTGTAGCATTTAACGATCGGGTAAACAAACACGGAGACGAAAAATGGGGACAAAACCCACTCCCACCTCCCAACTTTCTTTCATTTCATTTCATCTCTCTCTCTCTCTACCTCTCACTTTTCTCTCAAATCTCTCTCTAAAAACTAAACCAAAAATCACACAAATTACATCAAAACTACACCAAAAACGCGCTGAATCTTCTAACCATTTAGAGAAAAACGATCACGGGATCACGATCTACACAACCGTCTTCTCGGATTTCAAATCCGACACTCGTAAGTTTCCGACAAATCCCGTAAATTCTTTGATTTTGAAGTTTTCTTTTATATTAGTGTTTAATGTACTTAGTATTAACCCATACAACAAAGAAAACACGATTTTATAGCTTAAAAATACATTTGGATTGGGTTTTTAATCGGAAAAATCGCGACAGCCGATGTTTCTGGGCTGGTGTTCATCTATGCGACACAACGATTGTGTCGCATACTGTGTCGCAAAAACCATACGACACAACGATTGTGTCATACCGAATCATCTTACGTCATATTTATGCGACACAACGATTATGTCGCACCTTATGTCGCAAAACCCATACGACACAACGCTTTATGTCGCTGTTGACTCAGCACCTCGAATCTATGCGACACAACTCTTGTGTCGCAGAATTGTGTCGCACCATACGACACAACCATTGTGTCGCATATTGTGTCGCAGAAAACAGAAACTTTACAAACTATTTTCACACTAAGTGTCGAACTTAACCGATAACGAATACTTACATACAATGCTATATGTGAACTTTACAAACATTACAGACACGCTATTTTATTGAAATTATGATTTCAAACTATCACCAATGAGTCGTATACATTTTCACCACAACGAAATACAAACGCAAACACTTAAACGAACGATTTGGATGTGACTTGGTTGTACAAACACCAGCATGGATGATTAGCTTAGACATCCACATACTTATAAAATCTCATACGTTTAGGACGTTAGGAGATTTAGGACGGTACTTGGGCTTAGGTTTGCTAGCACTCGCACAACTACTTAACTCAACAGGTGAGTTCACAGCCCCTACTTTTACTGTTTTAACTGCCTTGAACAAGGGTGGAAAACATAGTCAAACACTTTTATACAAACATGGTTGTATACTATTTTACTCAAACAAGTGGAGTACATTGAACTAGTAAACTGATAAACAAACTGACGATTTCAACATAATATGTAACACTGCCCGCACGTGGTCCAGGTACGGGTCTTATGGGGGTGTTACATAATACTTTCATACTACCAACGCTGTAACCACATGAACATGTTTTGAGAACGCTGGAGGATAGCCAGCAACACTTTATATAACGAACATGGTCAACACTACTGAAAAGTCCCTACTGACATGGACAACACTATTGAAAAGTCCCTACGAACATGGGCAACACTACTGAAAAGTCCCTACTGACATGGGCAACACAATTGAAAAGTCCCTACGAACATGGGCAACACTATTGAAAAATCCCTACGAACATGGGCAACACTACTGAAAAGTCCCTACGAACATGGGCAACACTATTGAAAAGTCCCTACGAACATGGGCAACACTACTGAAAAGTCCCTACGAATATGGGCAACACTACTGAAAAGTCCCTTCTGACATGAGCACTAGATCCTACGAACATGTGTCTACTAATGTTATTCGACTGATGAAAAGTCCCTTCTGACATGGGCACTGGGTTTCCTACTAACATGGACCCACCAAACGATTAGGATACGCAACTCAATAGTAACACTGCCCGCACGTGGTCCAGGTACGGGTCTTATGGGGGTGTTACACCTACGATCATCTAATAGGATACCTACATTCCTACTATAACCTGGACTACACTTTTGGGCAAAACCCCAACGAAGCATATCTACGATTAGGATACGTAAAATCCTACAGAACATACTTGAAAATAGGATACTACTTTCCTACAACTAATAGGATACGAAGATTCCTACAAACAACTATTTGGAAACATATTTGGTTTTACGAACAACACTTTTGGGTGACATCCCAACGATACATTATAAACGACAGTGGGTTATCAAAACTGAACTTGTAAACATGAAACCTGTGAATTCACTCAACCTCGTTGTTGACTTTTACTATGTTTTTCAGGGAATTAGCTGCGCATATAAGAATCGCCAACACACATGGAGAATTAGGCGACCCGTGAAGTTTAGGATGCCAACTTTTGGAAACACATGGATTTCTTTAGTATAACTGAAATGTTTTAGTCATATTTCAGAAATCTACTTTTGTAAACTTATTACTTTTAACTTGTACGATTCGATGAATCGTAAACCTTGTAATTAATACTTTTGGCATCTTAATATATTATGTTCTGTTGTAATCATAAGCTCTGATACGTATGCATGCTTTGTTATTGTGGCACCCCCGTACTCAAACTAAATGCTTCCGCTAAACAAATTTGGGGGTGTTACACTAAACAAGAGAACCCATCAACAAATATAAATGGCGAATTTGAAATCTTTGATGGGTTTCATTGCATAAATTGAAAATGATCAACAGTTCTTGATAAAAAAAAAAGAATAGAAAAAGAAGATGATACCCAATAAACAACATAAAGACAGTCACATTTAACTAAATCACCGATAATTCAACCACAAAGATGAAATTTAATTCAAGAATTAAACTGAGAAAAAGTTGAAACCTTGAATGGGGTTCAAGAATGCTTGCTATATGGCTGGTGATGAAGAAAATTGGATGTGCAGAGCGAGAGAGAATTTTGAAAAAAGTTTAATTTAGTAATGACAATGCTGCATGAACTCGGAATTATGTACAGTAGTTTTTAAGTTCCGAAATAATCACTCCAACAATATTTTACCCATCATATTTGGGCGGGTAAATTGATTTTGTCGGCCATCTACCCTCCTTGTTTGTCCCAAGGTCGCCAACTTACCCTATAAAATTCCAATGTCTGCAATGAACTGGAAAGTTTTGTGCTAATGTAGGTAACACGGTAACCGGTTACCGGGACAACCAGTAAAATATGATTATTTGTCATTTTTATTTAATAATATTGCTTACCTGGAATTTTATCTTTTACGTGGATTTTTGTTTCCACATTTAACTTTGTCAGTTTAATTTATGTATATCAAAATAGCCCTAAATTCATCAAAATCAAGAACACCCATCATCTTCCTAAAATTTTCATCGGATCTAAAATTTTCATCGACTTAATTACAATCCGGTGCAACTCAATTGACGAAATCAATCCGATTTTGTTCAAATCGTAATTATTTAAACACTTCATGAAGCTCCTTCATTCCATCTTCTTCATCACCGCCGTTTGATTGATAGAATCCCACGAACTCTCCGGGTTAATGAAACCGTCACGATCTGTATTTGTATTCGACATCATTTGTTTGATTTGTATGTCGGAAGTTACTTCAAATCCAAGCGCTTTCATGATGTCGACATCATTTGTTTGATTTGTATGTCGGAAGTTACCAGAAGTGGTAAGAATGTTAACATCTTTTTGATTTCGTCCTGATGATTTGTTAGTGGTGGTTAGTGACAAAGGAAAAAATTGAAAGTTGATTCCCTCGATTTTGATTTTGTTTGTAATATTTTAATGTTCTTGAATCTAAAACTACATAAAGTCATGTAAATACTCATTAAAGACTAATAGTTGTTGGTGTTTGATAATTAGTTTTTGTTAATTGAGCAGCAATAAATAAATGAATTTCAAAACATAGATATTTAAGAAAATAAGGAATAGGGTAATTTTAAATTCATAATCACTTTTGGATTATTTTCCAATTCATGAAAAAAATGTGTCGATGATGATGCTGATTGACGGTTGTGGTGGTCAAAACAGAAGAAGATGAGAGAGTATCAATGACATGGCTTAATCGATGTGGCACAAATATATAACGTGGCAGTCTACGTGGCAGCTTAGTCAGCAAATTCATGTATAAAACGGTCAAAACTACATTTTCAGGGATTTTAGCACATATTTGTAGGTTTGATAGCAGACATTGGAATTTTATAGGGTAAGTTGGCGACCTTGGGACAAACAAGGAGGGTAGATGGCCGACAAAATCAATTTACCCTATTTGGGCTCAGGGCTCTGTGATCTATTTTATTTTTTGTGTTATTTTGACTATTTCGGTGACTGTCTTTTACTTTTTTGACTTTTGGACTGCTCATGATCATATATATATATGTATATATGTATATATATATATATAGGGTAGTGATCAAGAGGGAAGTGTCTTTTTGGGGGGAAGGGGGGAAGCGTTAGTACGCATAAGGAAGCATATTACAATTATCAATCAAAACGTCAACAAAAAATTATTTTTATCGGTAAATAGTAATCAAAATCGATGCTATAAAGAATATTTTAACGAATGAATTTCATTTTTAAGTCATAACATTAATTGATGAATATTTATTTAATTAATTGTTAAGATGCAGTGTGATGCATATTAACTAAGATGCATCGTGATACATCATAAAACTTCACATTATTTGAAAAATATTTTTATTGTTAAGATGCATCACAATGCAGATTAACTAATATGCACCGCAATGCATCTTAACGGATTTAGATGAAATATTCATAAATCGATACTATAACTTGAAGAAAAAAATTTATCAAGGAAACTTAACATTTATAACATCGATTCTGATTAACATTTACTAAATTTCAGTTTGCTTTTTTCGAGATTAGTATAGGTGAAGGTAATATTTCCTGATGCGTACTAACGCTTCCCCCTTCCCTCAAAAAATGGAATTCCCTCTGGATCATGCCACTATATATATATAGTGGGAGGATCCAGGGGGAAGGGTTGATCTTGGGAAAAAAAGTGGGGAAGTACATCATCCACCATCCAATTTGATATAAAAATCCGGCGAACACACTTCCCATGATTCCTGCGTTTTATTTTGTTGACAGGGATGGGGGTATTTTGGTAATTTCATGTCCAACCTTTTGTTTAATTAAAAATTATTTTATTATTTATCCAAAAAGATATAGCGTAGAAGAAGTTATGGTACACATCAAAATTCATTCAGTACTTTTCCATTGATTTCACTCATTTTGTTGCATACGATTTCGATTTAATACACCATTTTAATTCATTCTTCCTATTGTTCATCATTCTTCTTATTCGTCATTCTTCTGTATGTTATGTTATAAATCCCCGTATTCAAACGTTCATTTTTTAGGGTTTCGATTTCGTGTTTTTTCAAATTTATGATGTCTTCTAGTTCAAATTTTTGGAATCGAATTCAATTCTTCCTGAATCTACTTCTACTGGTAATTTTAATTTCTTACTTGTTTTCTTAAATCTATTTCATGTAATTTTGATGCTGATTTGTATAGACGTTAATATCACTCATGGTGAATGTTATCTTTTTTAAACATTTTTGCCTTTCAATTGCTATTATTAACGTTTGTAATCTTGTTTTTGCAGCTCATGTGATGTCTTATAACTCGAACGTTCCAGTTGCAATCACATGATCATATTTGGATTCAATGAAGGTTTTTGTTGCGATTTTCACATCACTAGTTCTAGTGTACCATTACAATCACATGTTCAGAGAGATGGTTCAATTAAGTGTTACTAAGGTATTTGTTAATTTCAATTTTGATGTTTTTTATAGATTATTCGAATTAACGTTTTTTATGTTATATAGTGATACGCTTAGTTACATCATGAATGTTGTTTTTTAGTTAATATTCATTTGAACGAATATTAAGTTGTATTCATCTTATTATTCAATGTTGATGTTGGTATACCTTATTAAGTACTAATAAATGCAATAGTTTTACTTCATCACTTTGATATGTCGTTACATTCATACTTATTATATGGTGGTTGTTAACATACATAGAACAAATACTAGATTCTAAAGTGTTCCTATTTGTAAGGTATATATACACATGATCATTTTCAATTGCTTGAATTGCGCATACTTTGTTCTTATAACAACTCCCCTTTGATCATGCTCTACTTGATTGGAAATTAAGAATCTGATCTTTCTGTCAAAAATCATTTTCATGTTTGGCTAGTACGAAAAAGATGGTATTGTACTGAAGACCTGTACAGTAAGTTATTTATATGAAATGGAATCTTAATTTATATGAAATGAAATCTTAGCGGACTGTTCTTGCGTATCTTCCATCATAGTTACAATATTGATATTGTAAATTAAACAGCTATAACAACGGTGACATATGAATTAGATTCCGCATATGATTTATCTTATTGAAATTCTTGTAATCATTCACACACGCTTAATCGATTCATTCAACTAAGTTTAATTTAATTATCAATTATAGGTCGGTAATTTGCTAATCGTTGTGTTCATGATTTTAATTTTGTTTTCAACGGTTTGTTGTTGAGATTTGTCATGGATTTCAATTCTGATTATATATACGTTTTTTGATTTGTATCGTTCCTCTTTAGGTTTTATTAATTATATTTCTGTTTATAGGTTACAACTATGTAATCGTGTTTTTGCAGCTGCTATGATGAATTCTAGTTCAAATGTTGCATTAGAATCTAATTCATGGTGTCATGATCCAGTAAGCTATTTTTAAAATAAATTTTTGATGTTGCAAGTTATCTTTTAATGACTTTGATATGAAATAATGATAATATTACTTGTAAAACTATAGATGCATACATATATGAACAACGAACCATCATGTATCTCATCTTCGTTTTTTACTCTACATGGTTGATCAAATAACCATTTACATTATTATCACCAATCAAATGGTTTTCACATAGATCCTTTGTTGTCCGAGTGTCCAAATTAAGCATAACCCATACAAAAAATATATATCCGATTAGAATTCAAAACAAGAAATTTTGAGAAACAATAAAACATCAAACAAAAGCAATCAATATTCATTAGCACACTTAAGCTACACCAATATAATTGTAGTTGCATTTCTCGGAGTCCTCTAACACATCAGAAGGTTCTTAAATTGTCCAAAAACTTGAGGACTAAGCAGTGAATCATTTAACATTTAGCACGCACTATTAATATTCATCGACTTGATACACGTAACTTTTAAGAAAATATTAATATTATGGCATAGCATTCTAAGACTATATATCATTGTAATGCAAACCGACATTTACCTATCTTGCTCTGTCACCGCCCAATAGACCCCGCAGCCCATATTGCACCTATAGTGTACTTCTTGATATAGAAAAGTCTGCAAATAAAGCTGGGCTACTACATTATACTTTTTGCATCATAATCATATAGCAAGAATTGATATCGCGTAAAAAGTCACGTTTTTACCATCGATATCTCTCTCATTCTGGAACAATACTTGGCATTTAGACTCAAATAATACACAAATCAATGAAACTTTGCCAAGAAGGTCAAAATAAGGTTGCACGAGAAAAATCAAGCAAAACGAGCGAAAAACAAAGATTCCACACACGTTTGAAGATTCAAGGCATCCGAGAAAATATTTGAGACAAAGTGTCCACTAAGATCCATCTTATCCAAGATCTCCATTTTCAAAATACGAATCTAACAGAAGAAGAATCAACTAAAACGGATGAAGAATGAAGATTCCACGTACACCGCAAGATTCAAACGATTCGTATAAGAAATCTAAAGATGAGAGACATGCCTCAGAGATTTCTTTTCATCAAAGTCTTCGTTTTTGAAAAACAAGTCCAACGCAAAAAGAATCGACAAAAACGGACGCATAACGAAGAAGATACGCACGAAACAAGAAACGCACAAAAGACGGCGGACCGGGACGGGTGGCGGCAGCCAGCCGCCACCGGCTGGACTCCAGCCATCCCCCGGCCTCTTTTCCGTCCTTGCTCGTACTCTCCTGGTACATGTGCTAGACCTTTCTGCAACTTTAGGGTACACGTGCTACACCTTTCCGCGCTTTAGGGTACATGTGTTAGACCTTTCCGGAAAAGTGTCACCTTTTGCTAACATGAGCTTCTAGTAGCTAAAATGCACCGGATTCAGGTATAAATAGAGGCCTCATGGCTTCATTTCAAGACACACCATTCCTATCACACCTTCCATATATCTCTTTAGGCTAATAATACTCTCTAGTTATTAATTCTACTTTCTCATTCTATTTTCTTACTCCAAATAAGTATTAGGCTAGTTTAGAAAACTTGTCTAGAATAGAACGAAAGTAAGGTACGTGTTGTAATCTTTGGTGTACGCTTGGAGTTACGCTTATTAATTCAAGTCTATTCTTTCTCGCATATTAATCCGGGTTCTTTCTATCCTAATCTATCTTAATTAAATATGTATGTTTTAATTATGCTAGAGATAGTTTGTGCCATGCTTAGCGAGTAGATTACTATTGTGTTTGTTTGCGATGTAGTTAGTTAATTATGAGATGATTTATAATTAAATATTAATGTAATATGACGGCCCCTATTCGACTGTTACTCGGTATAGTACTGGAAACACTTCAAGGTGGAGTACAAATGTATGGAAGCCGAAGAACGACCGAAGGTAGTCATATTACGAAACGGTACAATATTACGAAGTAATATGATAGCCCCTATTCGACTGTTATGCAGTATAGCGTTGGAAACACTTTAGGTGGAGTACAAAAATGTGGAAGCTGTGTAACGAATGAAGGTAGTTATATTACGGACTAATACTATAAAATGAGAAACCTAGTTTAATTAACCTTTCTAAATAGACTTTTAAACTTTAAATTGATCTATCGCCTTTCCACCAGTAAACGTGATTACAACACCTTTTTGATGACGTCCAACTAAAAGGTAGTCAGTCATCTGTGTCAAGATAATTTGTCAAAGGTATGAAACCATGGAACCGCAAGGCTACATGGGGGATTACTGTAGGACAAGACATGGCCAAGGTTTGAAGCGGCGGAACCACTTTAAGTGAGGAACGCTGTGGATAATTAGGGGATTTATTGGGTAGTCTTAAGCAAGGGTTGGTTTAAAGTCATAAATGAACTTTTTAAATATACGAATCTGTTAGGATGACGAGGAATCGTTATATGATTCGGTTATGTCTAGTACCTTAAGATTTTGTTCCCGTTCATATGAAAGCATTATTAAACTATAATTAAGATTTTGCTTATTATTCTAAATACTTTATAATGTTACCATAACCTAGCTCCCGGTGTGACATGCTAATGGGATTTTAATTAGTTGGGAATCTAGTGTTTACATACAAGTATTCAAGAATGATAATTAACTAATATCTTTCAAACCAGTTTCTCCAAATATCATCCCATAACTTAATTAACGAAGTCTCAGCAAACACTATATTTATCTTATCTGCTTTATCTTTTATTTTAATTTCGCTTTTATTTATTTACTTGCCTAAGTTAGTTTATAGAAAAACCAAAACTCCCCCACTATTTTATAAATCCTTCACTAGTTTGAAAGCCCTCATCTGCCACGCCTTAATTTCAATTCAGTCGGTTTGAAGAACGACTCTAGGTCATAACTACCACTTGCTCACCCTTAGGATTAACATTGTTAGGGAAAACTTAGGCCCCGCAACTACAAATTTAAAACACCCACTGATCGCCGTCGCCAGTAGCCGGTGCAACGACAAGGGTAAAATCCTTACCCACTGCTGGTGAGCCATCAAGGATACAATTAGACTCTAAAATTCTGGCACTTATTTATCACCATCTCTAATATAAAAGTGGTAAGGATAAAGATGCATGCACATACATTCTAGTGAAGAGAAAGAAATCAAGTAGTAGCATGTGAACCTGAACTTGGATAAACCCGTTATCCTGGTTCAGTACTTGGAGACCCAAAGTTTCCTGCGCATCAAAATTAAACTTTCCTTTTATCGTCTAAAATACAGAGTAGATGTGTTGCAAATTTTTTGAATAATTATTAAAATAGCTAGAGTCTATTTAGATAAATAACCACCAAATACATCACAAATCATCAAATTGCCAAAACCCATATATATAGAGTAATCGATGCCCGGTTAAATTGAAGTGTCTTCTGCGTCATTAACTACTGATACATTGCATTCAAGGCTTTTGTTACAAGTGTTGATGAGTTTTTGTTGGGATAACTTTTGAATAATAAGTAATATTGAAGCTTACATTAGGTACATTTAATATTCATCATGATGAATCTTACCTGATGTTTGATCATCTGTTTATTCGGACTTTGAAAAACATCATTAGAGAGTATTTAGTCTTTATTTTTAGGGTCGTCTAAGTCTGGAGTCTGCAATCATAGCTTCCTCATATTGTTAAAAAGTGTAAATGCGGATAACAGTAATCAGTGGAAAGTTGAAAAAGATATCATATTAGTCTTACTATACATTGGTTCACAATACAACACCAATACGAGTACCAGCTATTGTTGTTGTTGTATACAAAAGACAAGCTGAACCACCAACCACATGGAATCCATAGTTAGAGTATGTCATAAAGATAACAAAAAATCAATAAATGATTAATGAGATTGCATTAGCCCACCTGGTTTGTGCAATTACTCACATGGAAACCAAGTACTTGCATTTTTTACAAGTTCTTTATCCATGTTTCTGACTATAAAATAAAACCAAAACTTGGACAAAGGGTGTGTCATGAGTAAACCAAATCCAGTCAAATTTAAAAAATAAAAAACTACCCTTATTTGACCCGTTTGTCAACCAACTTACTATAATATCAATACAGTTTCTCCTTAATGTCAAAAAAAAAAAAAAAAAAACTGAAGACATATAGGCAAAGCTTCTAACCAGGAAGATCCTTAGCCAAAATGTTCCATTATTGTTGAACTTCCTTTACCCAACAATTTTCACCTACATGTCATTCAAAGGTGGCTCAGATTGCCGAATATACAACTGTAAATAATAGCATTAGAAGAAAATGTTGGTTACTTTATGTTTTTGAAGTTGAGCTCTCTAACCTGACTTGATATGAATCGCATTCCTGGACTATTAACATAGTAGTGGTATGAGCAGTCATTGCCAAAGTCAAATTACTTAACTTCATTTAGATTCTTGCTACGATTTGATTCAAATAACTAGAATTGACTCAATGTAAATCAGCTAACAAGTATAACGTAGAATGTTATTCAGTATCTTTTTGAACTATGTAATATATAAACAAAACTCACTCATATTATTTAAATTCTGAGTATTTAGTTTCAACCAACTAGAAAATCATCATAGTGAATAGTATTCAATAGTTTTGAAATCTGTACTATATTAACATAATTCACTCTTAATCTTAATTTTTTAATGATTATTCAGTGTAAATCAGCTAATAAGCATCACAATGAATACTATTAAATAGTTTAAGAAACCAAATAATTCTAATGGTTACTCTTAATCTTGATTTTTAATGATTATTCAGTATAAATCAGCTAATAAGCATCACAATGAATACTATTAAATAGTTTAAGAAACTAAATAATTCTAATAGTAATAATAGTCATCAACTACAGCTAATAACAAGTATTAGATATACAAATTTATTCATCAAATTCAGCTCATAAAATCATCAAACAACAATATCTAAACAATTTGAAATCAGTACCAGTAATCGTTTATTACATATTCAGAAATAAAATGAGAAATTAGCTATGATTATTGTTCTAAATAAAGATAAACTGTAATGAATATTTCATATTGTTTGTTTCTTACCGATTTCTTCTTCCGATTTGAACTTTGCTTATCTCGTTCGTCAAGCTATTTCCCTTTGTCTTTTGAACCTTCCACCATTGATGAATCTCGTTTTTGTTGAATGAATCGTTTGTGAATTCAACTCGAAATGAATCAGATGTTGTTTATTTCATGAATATGATGAATCAGAGGTAGTTTATGTCTTGAAAAAGATGAATTAGAGATTCAATTTTGAAATTGGAAAACCTAATTTCTCATTTGTATTACTGAATGTTCATCCCGTTCCTTTTTCTTTTTTATTTTAATTTAACTATTCATTAATTGACGAAACTACCCCTCCGCATTTTTTTTAAATGAGCTGATCTGACGGTCAGGATTTACTTCCCCCTTCCCCAAGATCTTTGCTTCCCCATTGAACTCTCTCCTATATATATATATATATATATATATATATATATATATATATATATATATAGGGTTGAGTTCTTGTGAGAACAAGGAGATTCCGTGATAACGGTGAGAACACATCTTAGCCATCCATTTTTTGATCAAAAATCCTTATTTTGGAGGTGGCAATTTTGTAAATACTTTGAAGTTTGATTTTAAAAGGTTCACATCACCTTTGCTCATGTGAACCTTTTTTTTATTTTAACTTCACATCATTTTGCTCATGTGAAGTTTTTTTTTTTTTAAGCTTCACATCATTTTGCTCATGTGAATCTTTTTTTTTATTTAGCTTCATATCATTTTGCTCCTGTGAAGCTTTTTTTTAGCTTCACATCATTTTGCTCACGTGAAGCTTCTTTTTTTTTTAGCTTCCCATCATTTTGGTGAGGTTAAGTTTAATATATTTTTTTTAACACAAGGTTACGATGCTATATATGAATTTTTATTTTTATAGATTCACATAGTTTTAATGAGATTAAGTAAATATTTTTTTGTTAACATTAGTTTTTGAAAAGATTAATTTTTATACTTATCAATTCACTACTTCAAATATGTTGATTAACAAAAATTAAATAAAACTTCACCATGTTAAAACTATTGTGAAGCAAAAAAAATTAACTTCACCTAGCAATCCTTATGTGAACCCTTCAAAATCAAACTTTAAAATATTTACAAAAATGCCACCTCCAAAATCAGGTTTTTTGATCAAAAAATGGATGGCTAAGATGTGTTCTCATCGTTCTCATGGAATCTTCTTGTTCTCACAGGATCCCAAGTCTCTATATATATATATAGATACACACACACACTAGACTTCAAACACATGTATACACACGTGGCCGTTGATTTTTAATATGAAATCTCGTATTTAGTATCATGTTTCAATAATAAAGTGTATAAGTTAATATGTTTATTAAGCATTTAGTTGGATTCATGATAATATTACTCTATGTAATGGATTTATATAAGTAAATATTAAAAATTTAAAAGTTTTTTAAACAAATTTTGAGAAAAAAGTTAACTATTTTAAGTATATATTAACATTTTCAAATAATTTTATTCTTAGTCGGTGAATTAATAATTAAAACATTACAGATCGATTTGGATAATGTGTTAATTAATGAATTAAATTTCTTTTCATATGAAATGAGTAGTTGATTAAAAAATAATTCTTTTTTAATAAGTTAGGGATCTTATATTAAAATTTATTAAAATTAAAGAACTTAATTGATAAATTGAAACTTGATAAACGCGTATAAGTACTATATTTAAGTAGTATTTTACCCCTTTTCTTGTATGTTTCTATTGCAATTAATTAAGATTAAGTACTTATTTCGTTTATATTTGCAATTAGATGTGGAAATGAAGCTTTTTGGAGAAAAGAACAGAAAACAGTCAAGAAATAAGTTGAACGATGCATTTTGGAAGAGTTGAACGAAGCCGGAGTATTAAATAAAGAAAAGTTGGAAAAAAGTCTGGAAATTCCATCCATCCGCCGGATGGATCAAGTCGGTGGAGGCCTGTTGTGCTCACACCGTGTTGTTGTTTTTTAAAATGAGGATGCGAGCGCAGCAGGGGTTTTAAATTTATATTTTGCGGGGCTTAAATTAACCGTACTACCTACTTGATTAGTAAGCGGTAAGTATAACCTAAGATCGTTCTATGAATCCAAACGTGTGGGCGATTAAAGTTGACACTTTCAGTAGAGAAGTATTTAGGATGGCATAAAGTAGGTAGATTTGGGATTTAAAGACAGATAATTAAAATGCAGGAAAGTAAATTGCAGGGAAGTAAAATGCAGGAAAGCAGATAAAGATAAAGATGTGATTACTGTGATTTCGATAATTAATATTTCAGGATGACAGAACAAATAGGGTTGATACGTAATATGGCAGTTAAACTACTAGGTGTAAACTCTAGAACCCTACCAACTCAGTTTCCCATTGGCGTGTCACTTGGAACTAAGTTATCGTGATTCTGATAGGAGCAATACGCAAACTTCCAATACTCATCTAGTTGAAAGATGAGCAACCTATTTTGGTGTTATACCGAGGTGCATGAATCAGTAGCGTATCATCTCATAGGTCCGACCGTTCTTAACCCCTAAGGTAGTTTACTACTCTATTAGCATGCAGGTTAATAGCTTTGTATGTTTAGACCGCCGATTATGTAAGACTTAGTGTTTTATGAACTCTAGGTAACTAGGACTTTGTTCTATTTCCTAAGTCTCGTCTTTGTTTAATTAAGTTCTAATTACTTCGACTTATGATTTAAGTTCTCCTTTTCAAACAGTTATACATCTCCAGATTATCCGCAGTTTGATAAAACGTGTTTCATATGAGGACCATGCCTTTCAATAATAGACATTGTACTTTACATGAGATTTCCACTACTTCTTATATCCAACACACGGTCAAGAGTAATTATAACACCCCTCATTTTACCAACATTTAAATACACTATATCGGAAGCGTTAGTCCAAGTTTCAACATTTATAAGTTACATCATTTAAAATACTTATAAAATCAAACTAGTTTAAAACCTCTTTGGCAACATGGGTGTTGTTTCAAAACTGGAAGATAACAATGATTTATACAAATCAATATCAGAGTAACGCCTAATCATCAAACATTCCTTTCAGTCCAACTTCTTGCCCACCCGATAAAATCTATAACCGGCAAGAAGTATTAATGTGGGGGATTAGCATAAAGCTAAGTGAGGGAATAATTAATCAACAGTTCAACTTAGTATAACAATTCTGTTTACCAACAAGCATCGTAAACACAAAATACCTATGACAACCATTCAACCACTTAACTGGTCAATTGTTCAACTAGTCAACTGATCAACTGGTCATCTATTCAACTGGTCAACTGTTCAACAATTTCAACTTATCGATAATATAGCAGTTCAACAATACCACAACTGAATAACGAGGATCGGTGGTTCTGGGGAATACCATAATACCCGGGTGGCTCCCTAAGAACACTTATCCAACCATATCTGTATGGCCATAACGGACGAGACCGATAGCTAATTGTTATCATCAACCAACACAGGAGATGTGTTAAATCTTAAATAACAATTAGCCCAACCAACCAGTTCAACCTGTTGACCTCATTAACAACTGATGCCCAAAGGCCCAACATATCATGTGATCACATATTCGCAACATATCAGGTCAACATTTCAGACTAACAGTCTATCAACAGTATTATTACTATTAAACCAAAATCATCATGGCAAACAAAACAGTAATAATATGTTTACCCGTTGTAACCAAACCTGTTACAACTAAATCATACTGAGGATTACAGATCCACTCACCGAATACCTCAGTCATCCACTCAGTAGTCTAATATCACTGAGCCTTCTCCACATCTGAGAATACAACAGAATAACACAAGTCAGTCACTTGTCTCAAAATCTATATAACATCAATCCAATAGATTTACACCAACAATTCCCATTATCAATACCAAATTCATACTTCTTGAATTATCACCTAATTATGATTAGATATCATGATAACCACTTTTAACATCATTTATGCCAAAGTTATGAATACCCACCTTAAACATCGATATTCACAATCACTTATCACATTTATGATCATTAAGATCACAACATCATTTTAATCTACTTTAATTATCATAATTCAACATGATAAGATCATTAACAAGGTCATTTACATCAAACATTAAGAATTTCTCAAAGCCCATATACTAGGTCTAATGAATTCTTAAACAACCATGTTTAACTTTCATTCTTTCATGATTACTTAAGTGTTCTTAATCACAAATAATATCAATTTCATCATATAACCCATCAACCCATCATAATCATCAATATCTCAAGAACATCTAATCAATCATGCAACCTTTAGCTTAATAAATGTTAATCATCACCATAATTAAGCTTAAGTAACATCAATTTAACAATTTCAAACCTTAAATTCGGATTTTAACCCATCAATTTGTTAAAACCCCAATTTCTAAGTTTATAGAATTCAAGAAATGAACACTTACAACATGATTAGGAGGATCAAGGGACAATAATCCATGTTCTTGAAGCTTGAATTCGAATTATAGGGCTTCAATTTGGTGTTAACGAGTAATTTCATGAATCAATTTAAGGTTTTAAGTATGTATGTACACGTACGGTATGTATGTATATAAATATATGATGAAAATAACAAACCGACTCAAATATGAGTCTATCATATAAATGGTAAATTTTCATTCCCCGTACTTATCATTGTCTGGAACTTAAAACCATTTACGGGAAACATTATTTTATTTTACCGTCAACTGAGTTAATTTAAAACAATCAATAATTTATTAGTCACAATAAATTATTCGACTCTTTTCTCCTCTTATTTTAAATTAACGCAACACAATTATTTTCTGACACATTAAATAATAGTTCACTATCAGAAAATATTAAAATAATAATAGACCCGAAGACTGGGTGTTACAAACCTCTCCCCCTTAAAGAGATTTCGTCCTTGAAATCTAATCACACTTAATCGCTCTAGTGAAATAGAATCACACATAACATTTCACTAATACTATATATATCTCATACACCTCTAACCACATACTTATTCATTACTATATGCACACAAGATGTGGTTATAATTTAATTCACTTATGCATATCATCATTATGCATATCTTTAGTTATACAAACACAAAAGGTGTATATATATTATGTCATCAACTTACACACCACCAGTGTGTATTTCAACTGAATTCACCGAAACACATAAGTTGTGCTTTGTACTCTACTTAGTTTACTAACACAAGATGCAATATTCATCATAAAATGTAGCATCTTCAACTATTTAATCACAAATACACACATCAAACGTTACTCCCGTGAGCAACTTATAAATATAGATACACGTTTTCAATTCTTTCCCCCTGCACAAATACTGTGCATATATCCTGTCTCTAATAAATTAATCAACCACTTACATGACCATTCACACTTAGTCATGTCAATTATTTAAACATATTAATCCAATTTTATCTTTATCACAACAACAACAACAAGTGGTACTGAATACCACAACATGTATCTTAGCAATAAAGGTTTAACTTAATTTACCACTAGCACTTTAGCTAATAACTATGTGTTTCTTTAGCTAACAACTTGCTAGATTATCTCTACTTTTGCAACTAGTCAACTTCTACTTTACAACTTGTAATTATAAACACAACTAGGTTACATGAAACTCTTTGTTCTAAGGGAATCAACATCATATAACCATTAACATGTACGAATCATCCATAAGCAATATGTAGAGGTCAAATCTTATGGTAAAATCATTATCACATAATCAATTAGCATCATTTCACATCAACTCAGATGCCAAATCAAAACCTGTTATTACCATGCATCATCAGCATAGGTATTTCAACAACACAAGGTGCTGTCACTAATCATCTATTCAACAATATCAATACAATATTATTCGCAATCAACTGACCTCTACTTTGCTTAAATCATCTTTTAATTATCGCTAGTTGCAATTAACCATATATACATCACTTGTACCATAGGTACCACATTAACAACAATTTATGGTTTACTACTCTTTCATTTCAGTCAATCATTGATTATTTCTCCATTACAGGTCAACTTATTTTACCTGTTATTTTAAAACTATTTAACTTTATCTGGTACTTAGTAACTCCAACAACTCCATGTGAAATGGCATAATATAAATACATAGGCCAGACGTCGTCATATTATGTCAGTCACACTTCATTCTCAGGCCACTTCATACCAACCATCTTCAAAGTGATTAATCTTTACTTTCACATGTCTCACCAATGTGATATCCAAATTTACACACATATACAACACCTTAACAACAGGCATACAACCAAGTATTAACTTACTACCAATTTCAACTTATCACTTTGAATGAAAACTATTCATATCATCAGGTATGTATAAGCAACACAATTATCTCAATCAACCTCTTTATTACCTGATTCAATATCAATTACTAGTTATATCTCTTATAGTACATTTAGTACTAAACACTTCTTCAAAACTATGTGTAATATTCAACACGTATTCATCAATTTATTCACCTTTAGTTGATTTACAATTGAGCATTTCATATTCAATTATCACATAAATATGAGCTCATGTATTTATTTTGCAAATTCTTAAAATGCTCAATTCAATCAATTTTTATGTTCTACATGATTCAAATACCCCATCATGTTCAACTAATTCATATAATATAATCCACATAATCCCATACTCAATATTTACCAACCCTGGTTAGCAACAAGTAACAATACTAGTTGCTATCCGATTTGGCAGTTAATTAAACCGCCTAAGAACAACTCATACACAATAACATATGTGGACCTCTTAAAACAAGTTTTAACATTGCACATACACACAGGAATGATCCTTGGGCTCAAAGAAACAAAAGCCCAATACAAAACGTAAGCCAAAAGTCCGAAATAAGGTCCGAAAAACAATAAAATGCCATTTTCGGGCCCCAAACAACCCCGAAGTGCCCAAAACTGCCAGGGCTCATGACAAAGCAAGAGCTTTGACCGTTGGACCGTTTTTAAGTGGATATGTAAATTTCGTCTTAATCTGACACCGAAATTTTCTAGCGGAAATTTCTACGTCAAACGTTACGTCGAACGTCGAAAAACTTAAAAATTTATTTTTTTATTTTGTTATTATTATTATTATTTTTTTACAGAAACGAGCCCCAAGCCGCCGGCTTGTAGGGTGAAGCCGCCGGGTTCTAACCCCAAACCGCCGGGTCACAACATCCAGCCGCCGGGTAAATTAAATTTTGGCCAAACAGAAATATTTTGCCGTATTTGGGCTGGAGGAGCAGCCGGGTTTAAGTACTACCAGCCGGGTCACTACTCTACCCTTCGGGTTCCTTTTGTAACCGCCGGGTCCCATGCCTGTACAGCAGACCTCCATTTCCTGCACAACTTAATGCAATTTTCCGAAATTCAAACGCGCATATCTCACAAACCGTAAAGATCTAAGGTCTGAAATTTTGCAGGCACCTTCATATAATCAAAATGCAACTTTCCATTTTCACACTTTTTCTAAATTCACGTTTATCGAGAAAACGGACGTACGACTCATTTTTGACCATTTTAGCTCATTTTGGTGACACGTCAATTTTCAAATGGCTTGGTTTCTGACTTCCACCCTTTGCCAACATGTTTCTACATACATTTGTGACGTGTAGGCACATTCATCACCCTCATACACTCATTCTACCATGTTTTAACTCTTTGACCCGTTTAAGGGTCCAATTGGACACTTTTACCAATTTCAACCATTTTAACTACATTAACACTTTCAACACACCTTGCTACTATGTTTATGACTTAAAGTCATTTTAACATTCATTATACACAGACCATAACTCTTTTTAACCGTTTTATCACTAAGTGACCCATTTGGGCACTTTAACAACCCATTTGGGTTTCAATCCACATGATCGCTATTCCATTACCCATTTCACATTACTTTGACTATTCTAAGTCAAACCAAATGGTTTTCACCATTGGTATCATATTATGACTTTACAACACCAAGTTCACACACAATTCATCATATTTGCACCAATTACAACCAATTTTCAACTTTGACTTTTTACAACCTTGTCAACGCATATTAAGGCTCGTTGACCACTTTGACTTTCTTATTTTACCACTAGAAATACTTAGATCATAATTCAACCACAATCATGATCAATGTTAAACACATAAGCATCTAGCCACATTTATCACTTTATAACATAGCAATTATCAAGTTCGACACGACCACATTCAACTTTGACTTTTCCAAGTCAACAACACACATTACAACAACTAGAAACTTTCCTTTTTAAACAACCACATGACTCCAAACCTATTATTTGAGATATACCAACATCTCATTAATTTCACTACTTGGAGTCATATCAACTTTGTTTTCCAAGATTTATTACTACACTTAATCCAATTGCTCCCAAAGTCATTATTTCACATGAGCAAATAATTCCACATACACACTTCATACAACCGATTTCATATTTGAATTTCATATTGTAGACACAATTAACTCCATACAATACAACTATTACACTTTATTCAACAATGTGTCTACACAATTCATTTCTAGTTCATTCAAAATTACTCATTAATATTCCTATCATCATATTAACAAGTAATAATCATCAAAGACTCGCAACTAGGGATTCATATCAGTCTGACTCAATCTACTTTACTACTAATCATATAATAGCAAAGTAGTCAATTCAAGCTTATTGAAATTCATCAAGCTTAATGAGGAGTACCTGATATACGTAAGCCCACGGATATTGAGGAATCATTGAGTATACCCTTGGGTTCCTCATATTCCTCCGTCTCTGCAACCAAAACAACAATCTTGCAACTTGTTATAGGTTAGTACACATTCAATAACCACTTTCTCATACAACCACTAATCCCACACCCTGGAATGTTTGACTTGACACAACTCTAGATTTGGGATTGAACACCTTACCATGTTCAATTCACCCAAACTCAGGCTCTGATACCAACTTATAACACCCCTCATTTTACCAACATTTAAATGCACTATATCGGAAGCGTTAGTCCAAGTTTCAACATTTATAAGTTACATCATTTAAAATACTTATAAAATCAAACTAGTTTAAAACCTCTTTGGCAACATGGGTGTTGTTTCAAAACTGGAAGATAACAATGATTTATACAAATCAATATCAGAGTAACGCCTAATCATCAAACATTCCTTCCAGTCCAACTTCTTGCCCACCCGATAAAATCTATAACCTGCAAGAAGTATTAATGTGGGGGATTAGCATAAAGCTAAGTGAGGGAATAATTAATCAACAGTTCAACTTAGTATAACAACTCTGTTTACCAACAAGCATCGTAAACACAAAATACCTATGACAACCATTCAACCACTTAACTGGTCAATTGTTCAACTAGTCAACTGATCAACTGGTCATCTATTCAACTGGTCAACTGTTCAACAATTTCAACTTATCGATAATATAGCAGTTCAACAATACCACAACTGAATAACGAGGATCGGTGGTTCTGGGGAATACCATAATACCCGGGTGGCTCCACAAGAACACTTATCCAACCATATCCGTATGGCCATAACGGACGAGACCGATAGCTAATTGTTATCATCAACCAACACAGGAGATGTGTTAAATCTTAAATAACAATTAGCCCAACCAACCAGTTCAACCTGTTGACCTCATTAACAACTGATGCCCAAAGGCCCAACATATCATGTGATCACATATTCGCAACATATCAGGTCAACATTTCAGACTAACAGTCTATCAACAGTATTATTACTATTAAACCAAAATCATCATGGCAAACAAAACAGTAATAATACGTTTACCCGTTGTAACCAAACCTGTTACAACTAAATCATACTGAGGATTACAGATCCACTCACCGAATACCTCAGTCATCCACTCAGTAGTCTAATATCACTGAGCCTTCTCCACATCTGAGAATACAACAGAATAACACAAATCAGTCACTTGTCTCAAAATCTATATAACATCAATCCAATAGATTTACACCAACAATTCCCATTATCAATACCAAATTCATACTTCTTGAATTATCACCTAATTATGATTAGATATCATGATAACCACTTTTAACATCATTTATGCCAAAGTTATGAATACCCACCTTAAACATCGATATTCACAATCACTTATCACATTTATGATCATTAAGATCACAACATCATTTTAATCTACTTTAATTATCATAATTCAACATGATAAGATCATTAACAAGGTCATTTACATCAAACATTAAGAATTTCTCAAAGCCCATATACTAGGTCTAATGAATTCTTAAACAACCATGTTTAACTTTCATTCTTTCATGATTACTTAAGTGTTCTTAATCACAAATAATATCAATTTCATCATATAACCCATCAACCCATCATAATCATCAATATCTCAAGAACATCTAATCAATCATGCAACCTTTAGCTTAATAAATGTTAATCATCACCATAATTAAGCTTAAGTAACATCAATTTAACAATTTCAAACCTTAAATTCGGATTTTAACCCATCAATTTGTTAAAACCCCAATTTCTAAGTTTATAGAATTCAAGAAATGAACACTTACAACATGATTAGGAGGATCAAGGGACAATAATCCATGTTCTTGAAGCTTGAATTCGAATTATAGGGCTTCAATTTGGTGTTAACGAGTAATTTCATGAATCAATTTAAGGTTTTAAGTATGTATGTACACGTACGGTATGTATGTATATAAATATATGATGAAAATAACAAACCGACTCAAATATGAGTCTATCATATAAATGGTAAATTTTCATTCCCCGTACTTATCATTGTCTGGAACTTAAAACCATTTACGGGAAACATTATTTTATTTTACCGTCAACTGAGTTAATTTAAAACAATCAATAATTTATTAGTCACAATAAATTATTCGACTCTTTTCTCCTCTTATTTTAAATTAACGCAACACAATTATTTTCTGACACATTAAATAATAGTTCACTATCAGAAAATATTAAAATAATAATAGACCCGAAGACTGGGTGTTACAAACCTCTCCCCCTTAAAGAGATTTCGTCCTTGAAATCTAATCACACTTAATCGCTCTAGTGAAAAAGAATCACACATAACATTTCACTAATACTATATATATCTCATACACCTCTAACCACATACTTATTCATTACTATATGCACACAAGATGTGGTTATAATTTAATTCACTTATGCATATCATCATTATGCATATCTTTAGTTATACAAACACAAAAGGTGTATATATATTATGTCATCAACTTACACACCACCAGTGTGTATTTCAACTGAATTCACCGAAACACATAAGTTGTGCTTTGTACTCTACTTAGTTTACTAACACAAGATGCAATATTCATCATAAAATGTAGCATCTTCAACTATTTAATCACAAATACACACATCAAACGTTACTCCCGTGAGCAACTTATAAATATAGATACACGTTTTCAATTCTTTCCCCCTGCACAAATACTGTGCACATATCCTGTCTCTAATAAATTAATCAACCACTTACATGACCATTCACACTTAGTCATGTCAATTATTTAAACATATTAATCCAATTTCATCTTTATCACAACAACAACAACAAGTGGTACTGAATACCACAACATGTATCTTAGCAATAAAGGTTTAACTTAATTTACCACTAGCACTTTAGCTAATAACCATGTGTTTCTTTAGCTAACAACTTGCTAGATTATCTCTACTTTTGCAACTAGTCAACTTCTACTTTACAACTTGTAATTATAAACACAACTAGGTTACATGAAACTCTTTGTTCTAAGGGAATCAACATCATATAACCATTAACACGTACGAATCATCCATAAGCAATATGTAGAGGTCAAATCTTATGGTAAAATCATTATCACATAATCAATTAGCATCATTTCACATCAACTCAGATGCCAAATCAACACCTGTTAATACCATGCATCATCAGCATAGGTATTTCAACAACACAAGGTGCTGTCACTAATCATCTATTCAACAATATCAATACAATATTATTCGCAATCAACTGACCTCTACTTTGCTTAAATCATCTTTTAATTATCGCTAGTTGCAATTAACCATATATACATCACTTGTACCATAGGTACCACATTAACAACAATTTATGGTTTACTACTCTTTCATTTCAGTCAATCATTGATTATTTCTCCATTACAGGTCAACTTATTTTACCTGTTATTTTAAAACTATTTAACTTTATCTGGTACTTAGTAACTCCAACAACTCCATGTGAAATGGCATAATATAAATACATAGGCCAGACGTCGTCATATTATGTCAGTCACACTTCATTCTCAGGCCACTTCATACCAACCATCTTCAAAGTGATTAATCTTTACTTTCACATGTCTCACCAATGTGATATCCAAATTTACACACATATACAACACCTTAACAACAGGCATACAACCAAGTATTAACTTACTACCAATTTCAACTTATCACTTTGAATGAAAACTATTCATATCATCAGGTATGTATAAGCAACACAATTATCTCAATCAACCTCTTTATTACCTGATTCAATATCAATTACTAGTTATATCTCTTATAGTACATTTAGTACTAAACACTTCTTCAAAACTATGTGTAATATTCAACACGTATTCATCAATTTATTCACCTTTAGTTGATTTACAATTGAGCATTTCATATTCAATTATCACATAAATATGAGCTCATGTATTTATTTTGCAAATTCTTAAAATGCTCAATTCAATCAATTTTTATGTTCTACATGATTCAAATACCCCATCATGTTCAACTAATTCATATAATATAATCCACATAATCCCATACTCAATATTTACCAACCCTGGTTAGCAACAAGTAACAATACTAGTTGCTATCCGATTTGGCAGTTAATTAAACCGCCTAAGAACAACTCATACACAATAACATATGTGGACCTCTTAAAACAAGTTTTAACATTGCACATACACACAGGAATGATCCTTGGGCTCAAAGAAACAAAAGCCCAATACAAAACGTAAGCCAAAAGTCCGAAATAAGGTCCGAAAAACAATAAAATGCCATTTTCGGGCCCCAAACAACCCCGAAGTGCCCAAAACTGCCAGGGCTCATGACAAAGCAAGAGCTTTGACCATTGGACCGTTTTTAAGTGGATATGTAAATTTCGTCTTAATCTGACACCGAAATTTTCTAGCGGAAATTTCTACGTCAAACGTTACGTCGAACGTCGAAAAACTTAAAAATTTATTTTTTTATTTTGTTATTATTATTATTTTTTTTTACAGAAACGAGCCCCAAGCCGCCGGCTTGTAGGGTGAAGCCGCCGGGTTCTAACCCCAAACCGCCGGGTCACAACATCCAGCCGCCGGGTAAATTAAATTTTGGCCAAACAGAAACATTTTGCCGTATTTGGGCTGGAGGAGCAGCCGGGTTTAAGTACTACCAGCCGGGTCACTACTCTACCCTTCGGGTTCCTTTTGTAACCGCCGGGTCCCATGCCTGTACAGCAGACCTCCATTTCCTGCACAACTTAGTGCAATTTTCCGAAATTCAAACGCGCATATCTCACAAACCGTAAAGATCTAAGGTCTGAAATTTTGCAGGCACCTTCATATAATCAAAATGCAACTTTCCATTTTCACACTTTTTCTAAATTCACGTTTATCGAGAAAACGGACGTACGACTCATTTTTGACCATTTTAGCTCATTTTGGTGACACGTCAATTTTCAAATGGCTTGGTTTCTGACTTCCACCCTTTGCCAACATGTTTCTACATACATTTGTGACGTGTAGGCACATTCATCACCCTCATACACTCATTCTACCATGTTTTAACTCTTTGACCCGTTTAAGGGTCCAATTGGACACTTTTACCAATTTCAACCATTTTAACTACATTAACACTTTCAACACACCTTGCTACTATGTTTATGACTTAAAGTCATTTTAACATTCATTATACACAGACCATAACTCTTTTTAACCGTTTTATCACTAAGTGACCCATTTGGGCACTTTAACAACCCATTTGGGTTTCAATCCACATGATCGCTATTCCATTACCCATTTCACATTACTTTGACTATTCTAAGTCAAACCACATGGTTTTCACCATTGGTATCATATTATGACTTTACAACACCAAGTTCACACACAATTCATCATATTTGCATCAATTACAACCAATTTTCAACTTTGACTTTTTACAACCTTGTCAACGCATATTAAGGCTCGTTGACCACTTTGACTTTCTTATTTTACCACTAGAAATACTTAGATCATAATTCAACCACAATCATGATCAATGTTAAACACATAAGCATCTAGCCACATTTATCACTTTATAACATAGCAATTATCAAGTTCGACACGACCACATTCAACTTTGACTTTTCCAAGTCAACAACACACATTACAACAACTAGAAACTTTCCTTTTTAAACAACCACATGACTCCAAACCTATTATTTGAGATATACCAACATCTCATTAATTTCACTACTTGGAGTCATATCAACTTTGTTTTCCAAGATTTATTACTACACTTAATCCAATTGCTCCCAAAGTCATTATTTCACATGAGCAAATAATTCCACATACACACTTCATACAACCGATTTCATATTTGAATTTCATATTGTAGACACAATTAACTCCATACAATACAACTATTACACTTTATTCAACAATGTGTCTACACAATTCATTTCTAGTTCATTCAAAATTACTCATTAATATTCCTATCATCATATTAACAAGTAATAATCATCAAAGACTCGCAACTAGGGATTCATATCAGTCTGACTCAATCTACTTTACTACTAATCATATAATAGCAAAGTAGTCAATTCAAGCTTATTGAAATTCATCAAGCTTAATGAGGAGTACCTGATATACGTAAGCCCACGGATATTGAGGAATCATTGAGTATACCCTTGGGTTCCTCATATTCCTCCGTCTCTGCAACCAAAACAACAATCTTGCAACTTGTTATAGGTTAGTACACATTCAATAACCACTTTCTCATACAACCACTAATCCCACACCCTGGAATGTTTGACTTGACACAACTCTAGATTTGGGATTGAACACCTTACCATGTTCAATTCACCCAAACTCAGGCTCTGATACCAACTTATAACACCCCTCATTTTACCAACATTTAAATGCACTATATCGGAAGCGTTAGTCCAAGTTTCAACATTTATAAGTTACATCATTTAAAATACTTATAAAATCAAACTAGTTTAAAACCTCTTTGGCAACATGGGTGTTGTTTCAAAACTGGAAGATAACAATGATTTATACAAATCAATATCAGAGTAACGCCTAATCATCAAACATTCCTTCCAGTCCAACTTCTTGCCCACCCGATAAAATCTATAACCTGCAAGAAGTATTAATGTGGGGGATTAGCATAAAGCTAAGTGAGGGAATAATTAATCAACAGTTCAACTTAGTATAACAACTCTGTTTACCAACAAGCATCGTAAACACAAAATACCTATGACAACCATTCAACCACTTAACTGGTCAATTGTTCAACTAGTCAACTGATCAACTGGTCATCTATTCAACTGGTCAACTGTTCAACAATTTCAACTTATCGATAATATAGCAGTTCAACAATACCACAACTGAATAACGAGGATCGGTGGTTCTGGGGAATACCATAATACCCGGGTGGCTCCCCAATAACACTTATCCAACCATATCCGTATGGCCATAACGGACGAGACCGATAGCTAATTGTTATCATCAACCAACACAGGAGATGTGTTAAATCTTAAATAACAATTAGCCCAACCAACCAGTTCAACCTGTTGACCTCATTAACAACTGATGCCCAAAGGCCCAACATATCATGTGATCACATATTCGCAACATATCAGGTCAACATTTCAGACTAACAGTCTATCAACAGTATTATTACTATTAAACCAAAATCATCATGGCAAAAAAAACAGTAATAATACGTTTACCCATTGTAACCAAACCTGTTACAACTAAATCATACTGAGGATTACAGATCCACTCACCGAATACCTCAGTCATCCACTCAGTAGTCTAATATCACTGAGCCTTCTCCACATCTGAGAATACAACAGAATAACACAAGTCAGTCACTTGTCTCAAAATCTATATAACATCAATCCAATAGATTTACACCAACAATTCCCATTATCAATACCAAATTCATACTTCTTGAATTATCACCTAATTATGATTAGATATCATGATAACCACTTTTAACATCATTTATGCCAAAGTTATGAATACCCACCTTAAACATCGATATTCACAATCACTTATCACATTTATGATCATTAAGATCACAACATCATTTTAATCTACTTTAATTATCATAATTCAACATGATAAGATCATTAACAAGGTCATTTACATCAAATATTAAGAATTTCTCAAAGCCCATATACTAGGTCTAATGAATTCTTAAACAACCATGTTTAACTTTCATTCTTTCATGATTACTTAAGTGTTCTTAATCACAAATAATATCAATTTCATCATATAACCCATCAACCCATCATAATCATCAATATCTCAAGAACATCTAATCAATCATGCAACCTTTAGCTTAATAAATGTTAATCATCACCATAATTAAGCTTAAGTAACATCAATTTAACAATTTCAAACCTTAAATTCGGATTTTAACCCATCAATTTGTTAAAACCCCAATTTCTAAGTTTATAGAATTCAAGAAATGAACACTTACAACATGATTAGGAGGATCAAGGGACAATAATCCATGTTCTTGAAGCTTGAATTCGAATTATAGGGCTTCAATTTGGTGTTAACGAGTAATTTCATGAATCAATTTAAGGTTTTAAGTATGTATGTACACGTACGGTATGTATGTATATAAATATATGATGAAAATAACAAACCGACTCAAATATGAGTCTATCATATAAATGGTAAATTTTCATTCCCCGTACTTATCATTGTATGGAACTTAAAACCATTTACGGGAAACATTATTTTATTTTACCGTCAACTGAGTTAATTTAAAACAATCAATAATTTATTAGTCACAATAAATTATTCGACTCTTTTCTCCTCTTATTTTAAATTAACGCAACACAATTATTTTCTGACACGTTAAATAATAGTTCACTATCAGAAAATATTAAAATACTACTAGAACCGAAGACTGGGTGTTACAGTAATTGACAGTGAAAGTGACATTCTAACTAATTAAATGTAAAGCAGTGCAGAAAAGTAAATCTAATATATACAACGAGTGATTTCACTGTGTCTTACTTATTGCATGTCATGGGCACAGATAACTACTTACCATAATTAAGGTTGATCAGGTCCTAATTACTAGGTTGCAGTCACGTGGATAACTGTAAAGGGTGCTCCATAAATTAAACTTAAATTCATAAAGTCCTAACGCTACAAAGATTATTATCTCCTATTTTATCTGAACGTGTTTTACGAACATTATTTATAATGCATTGATTCTCGTAGGACACACCAGTTAGTTGTGTAGTTGTATTATCCTTTCGGAGTTCCAACTTTTGAACCAGAGCTGATTCCAATGATATAACTACCTTCGGTCGTTTATCGGCTTCCGTACGTTTGTACTTTGCATGAAGCATTTCCAGCACTATACCGAATAAACAGTCGAATAGGGGCCGTTATATCATTTTACGATTATCGTGCATCGATTGTGTAATGACATCCTTACTTATAATTATCTACATTATCAGCAATCACAATAATAAACTACTCGCAATTCATGGCAACAAATAAATCACATACCAGGCAATAATACATATTCAAAATATGAAATGAGACAAGTATAATAAAAGTTTAGATATCACCCGGAATTAAATGCGTAGCAGCGTATTATTATAATTGACAAACTCTTTCACACGTACAAAGATTGATCTCCGAATCTCTAGCGTTCTCCCTAGCTCCTACGTTAGTCCGTGGACTAATTACAATATTCCTAGAATGAGAAAGACTAAAAGACTACGAAAGATTTTCTAGTGAGAAAGAAACAGTGAAATATGCTAGAATGTGTGCATATGTGGTGTGTGTTTCAAATGAACCTAAGCCTCCTATTTATAGGTGAGCTTTCGCTCACATTAGCACCAAGAGGTGCATGTTAGAAAAAGGTGGCCAAAAGGGTGCACCAGGTACCGTACAACACGAAAAGTAGGCGCACCGGGTACTGTACAACACGAAAAGTAGGCGCACCAGGTACCAAAAGTTACCAAAAACGGAAACCGAGATGGGGGCAGGGAGGCCGGCGGCGGCCCTGAGGTGGCCGGCGGCGGCTGGCCCACCCCCGCCCCGTTTCGCCGTTTTTTGCTTCGTTTCTTGATTCGTGCGTATTTTCTTCGTTATGCATCCGTTTGCATCGATTCTTTTTTTGTTGGATTCATAATTCAAAAACGAAGATTTTGAAATAGGATAGTCCCTGAAATGAGGTTCCTAGCTCTAGATATTGCATGCGAATCATTTGGATCTTCCGGCAAGCGTAGAATCTTCATTCTTTATCCGTTTCAGTTGATTCTTCTTCTGTTGGATTTGTATTTTGAAAAAGAACATCTTGGATAGAATGGATGTTGGTGAAGGGCATTTTAGTCTTGAAATCTTGTTTTGATGTCTTGAATCTTCAAACGTGTGTGGAATCTTCGTTTCTCATCCGTTTTGTTTGATTTTTAGCGTGCAACCTTGTTTTGACCATCTTGGCATAAATGTTATTGATTTGTACTGTATTTGAATTAAAATGCCAAGAATCGTTCCAGAATGAGAGAGATATCGGTAGTAAAAACATGACTTTTTACGCGATATCAAGTATCCCACACTTAGAACTTTGCTTGTCCTCAAGCAAACTCATTCATAAAAACTTCTGGAAGGATTCTAATTGCATCATTTTCTAGAAATACTATTTTCAGAAAATATAAAATTATGGTTATGAAAGAGTTTTTTACTGGAAACTAATGGTTTATAGAACTTGATACCTTCCTCGGGTAACTTATAATGTGATTATGATTAGGCAATCCTCACAAGTGGGTCACTCAAATCACTCAAGTGTTTAGGGTTTCCTACTTACTAGTGTCAATCACTCGGATAGCCAGTCATGCAGCATTCTCGTCATAGGCTTGATCGAGAATCAAATCTCCATCACTTTTGATGAGGATGATACTAACCTTTCGAGATATCTTAGAAGGAATCGGGTTTTTGGCTTGAAGAAGGTAAGTGGTGAGGGCTTTCCTTGTATTTTCTTGAAGTTTTTCTTTGAAATTCCTTAGGCTTTTGAAAGGACTACATAGCCTTTCTTCTTTGGATTCTTCCTTTTTCTTGGCCCTTTTCATGATTGTGTCGGCGTGATTTTTTTTTTATTTCTTTTCTTCTATTCTGCCGATCTTAATAATGTACTTCGTGGCCCGGAAGGGTTTTAATGATTTGGGTTATGTTGGCTTTTCTTGCCAAGGTCTTAGGAATTCGGGAGCGTCTCTGAAGGTTTGCGGGTTGATGAGACTTCTGTAGGTTCGGGATAAATGATAGGAGATCTTTATTGGGTGTGAAGAGTGGGTGTTGAGTGGGTGAATGTTTGGTGGTGGAAAGGTGTTTTGGATTCCTTGGAAGCTATCAAGATAGGTTGTACCAATGCCACGTGTGGCATTCATCGATGTGATCTCGAAATGCATTACAAGAGCGAGTTCTAATTCAAATGCATACATCGGCACACACATGAAACGAAAGGTTAAGCATTAAAGATGAATGCTAATTATGGGCTCAATCCTCACGAATCGAATGTTTTGGTTAGTATGTGCCTAGCCATGTGTTGCCTTTTTTGTCTGTATCTTATTCTAAAACAGTTTCGTTTCTTTGTTAAAACTCGTGTCTCGCTGTAATTCATAGTTTTGAAAGATAGGATTTCTAAAGAGATGTTTTTGAATCCGAAAAATTTGAAATTTTTTCCATTTTTAGCCTCTTGATGAAAATATTGTTTGGCTTAAGGACAAGAGGTAAAACTTGCGGTTGTAGACCGAATATCCCACACTTAGAGGAACATTGTCCCTAATGTTCGAATCTATTTGTTGAACACCTCTTGACGAAGTATCCCACACTTAGAGATTCTACTTATCTTTGGGTTGTTTCATAAGTGTTGTGTGGTATTAAGGATCCCACACTTAGTGTTGGAATATCGGGTGAGATAATCGAAGCTTTAAACGGATAGAGGGTTTTGGAATGGTGTACCACTTTTGCTGTATGCGTTGTTTGCTGATTGCCAGGAGTTTGCTAGTCTGATGCTTATAGGTTATGGCTCCAGAATTTTCCACCGTGGGGGTCTATTGCTTCCTTTGATCCGGTCTTCGATAAATAGGCGTTTGATCAAACAGACAATCCATTCAACAATCAAATAATAGCTGCTAATAAGAAAAATAAAGTGAAAGCATAATAAAATAGTAAATAGATAGATGTGATGTCGAAGCATCAATTGTACATCAATACAAACAATAATAATATAGTAAATAGAGTTTTGGTAGAAAGTAGAGAGAAGTCAGAAAGTGGAGCAATCGTGCTGGGTTGATGATCATGCTGTTGCAGTAGGTCCAGGAGAAGTCTCATCTGATGAAGAGTCATCATGCTTATCATTGGTGCCTTCGTTTGATGCATCATGGATAGCTCCTCCGTCTGGCATACCGATTGTAAAAGCTCTTTGATCTACTAGCTGATCGATTAGTGGCCCGGATGGTATTTCGAAGCTGTCGAATGGGAACATGGCTGATCCTTGGTGTGTGTTGTCTTGGAAGAGATCTGTCTGTCTGTGAGATGATACCGGCACAGGTATAGTAGCTGAAGGGATGGTATGTCTGCCAGTCCTGGGGCTCTGAATTGTGACAGTCCGTGCAGATACTCTAGATGTCCTGCTGCCCCTCGATGTGTGTACTCTAAATGACCTAACAACTGACGGAATAGTCTGTCTAGTGACTGGGACCTGCACTGGAGGTGGCTGTGGTCTAGGAATGATGATCCAAGGTGGTATAACATGCCTACGGCCTGGCGGTGGTCGAGGTGCTGGAGTAGGGACTACAGGTGGATATATGTGTGGTGGTGCTCGGCCCATCCCACATGGTAAGTGTGGTAGTGGAGTCATGGGCATCCCAGCTGCCTGCTGTCTCATGGCTGTATAGATCCTAATCTGCATCTGCGTAGACCAATACCAATAATCTGGACCTAGAGGTGCCCCGTAGTGGTAGATGTATGTGGGTAATCGCGGTCTTTGGGCAGGAGTAGAAGGTCCTGTCGTAGTATGTGGTGGCACCACTGGTGGTGGCTGTGGGGTGTCATCAGTATCATCATCATCCTTATCATCGTCATCAGTATCATCGTCATCCATATCTGAATCACTAGGTCCTTGCTAGCGTTTTCTTTTCTTTGTTTCCTTTAGCAAAATCAGGTCTGGTATCAACGTGTCAACACTGTCAGGATCTGCTGCCCGTGCTTTGATGTAAACAGCACCCTCTTTCGTGATCCGGAGTATTTCCATACTCCTAAGAAATTGGTAGTCGAGTGGCTTAGAGCTCCATCCTGATTTAAATTACTCAACATCTGTTGTCCGAAGTAATCCCATCTTTCGTATCAATCTGGTGATTAGTGAGCCCAAGTACGATCTTTTCTTTCCAAAGCCTTTTTCTTCTAAAAGTCGCTGAGCAACTAAATAAGCAACCTGTATGTTTCTCTTGTCGAGAATACATGCCATAAGAGCGACATCAAATCCAGAAAATCGACCGCTAGTCGTATGTTTCCTGTTAAATGAACAAGCTATGAGCTTGTGTAGGATCTGTAGGACTGGGTCTCTGAGTCGGGTTGCCTTAATACCCGAGAAGTATGGTGCAGGTGACCATTGACTCCATGCTTCAGCGTGTGTTGTTGCGATGGAAACAGAGGTGGCTCCGGTGATGAACAGAGGTGATTGTATCTATTCTGGTGTGTATAAATCTAGATGGAGCGAGAACTGGGCAAGTGATAAAGTGTGCGGGCTGCCCATGTACTGAAATGAGATCGAACATTCTTCAATTCTCTCCTTCTTCTGAAATTTGAAGGTGGCCATAAATTTAGTAACCATCTCCACATATACTGGCTCATCAATACTGAATAATCTCTCGAATGATTCAAACTGCTGCCCATCAACTGTATAGGTAAGTATGCTTTCAAGTCTTTGCTTAAACCCTTATGCTTGCATAATATTCCAGTCAATGTGCCTGAGACACCCGAAGTTCTTGTCTCTCCAGATACGTGCCATCTTGTCGTATGCTGGTGTGGCACTCATGTATGCTAAGGATCTTGCAAGAGGTCATGCTGGGTTTAATTTCTTCTTTCGTGCCATTGTACCTGAGAACATTTAAAGTAATGGATCCTTTGAGAAAGAGAAATTTTAAGCACGCTTCAAAGAATTTCGAAGTGAGGGCTTTAATTTCTAGGCAATCTAAAGATTACATATAATGTTCTCAAGCAACGAACAATTAAATTTTAACAAGGTAATATCATCATTCATAAAAATAAAGTCGTGAAATGGCAACTGCTTTATTGTGAAGTATTGCAAAGCTTGGCGTTAACCAAGTTTGAAATGTCAAGAATTCACAATTTATGCTATCGTCATTACTGAAAGGGGTTTGACTTTGGGAGTACAAGTTGAAGTAAGGTTTTTGAATAAAATGTTTTGTCTTAAAATTTCAATACTTCAAGTTGACTTTTTAGGTCAAACTTTTCTTCAAATGATATTTTTAAATATCCGCATGCTATGATTGTAACCTATACATGTTCCAACTTATTTCAAGCGTTCCCTAATTGGTAAACAAACTAAGTTGTGCACAAAAAGTTATCATGCCCATGTATTTGGTGTGGTCCAAGACTTTTTATTTAAAAGTGATGATCCTCTAGGTACATTGCCTAGTTTGACTAGTCAAGTAAGTACAAGTGTGGTCATGCAATTTTCAACCTATCATGTTGTTTATGCAAGCTAGCCAACGTGTCATTAACTTTCAAAAGTCAAAATTGCAAACCCTAAGTTGTTCACATAGAGCAATTAACATAGAGTGATTATGCAAAACATCATAATTACTAAGATACTTAGCATACTAACACCTAATTAAGCAAAGTTCTAAGATAAATCAATGGGTCAAAGTTATTCCTATTGAAAAAGTCGAACATATGGCTAAGTGGTAGGAACATGTAGTAACTAAGTATTTAATCAAGAAAAACTATATTTCCTAGTTACTAACCTAGCTATCTTCAAGAAACAAGCTTTTTCAAGTTCAAAGTGGGTTTTGTGATCATACCTTGCTTTTAGTGAATGAAATGCAAAAACGAAAGTACAACCGTGAAGTATATGCAACAAGGAGCTCGAAAGGACAAAAGATTATGTAATCTGGTGGAGTTTTGATGGTGGATTCATGGGGCTCATGGCATGGCCGATATTTTTTTTGAGGGAGGAGGGAGGAAGATGAAGTTTGTTAGATGATTTGAAATATGGGGAGTTAAGGAGGTTCATAGTGGTCCTTTAGGGTACATGTACTCACCCTAAGTACTATGGTACTCATATGGTCCCTAAGGTGAATTGAATGTCAAGTATTAATGTCTTGGATTAATTTCCAATGTCCCACTAATAATGATGAGGAATCTTAAATGTGCTACTTGTAACTAGTTACTTGTTAGTCTCTTGTTACGTTGTAAATAATTTAAGAAACGAGCAAATTTTTGCGGGACAATCAAAATCAACTTTAAACATTAAACTCGCACTATTTTTGGTGTTTAAAAATCTTTGTCTAACGCGGGTTTATAGAATGTACTACTGTTTCGGCAGAATGTTAAAAAGGTGTACGTTCTTTTAGACGTGTGTGCGTTTTCAGACAATAATTAAAAAAAACGTTTTCTATTAAAGGGAACTTTCAAAAATTTATTATATATACTAAAATATGCTCATTTAAAGTCGCGAGCCTTGACTGTTTTGGGAAGGAATTGCTTTAAGATTCGTTCCGATCCCTCCATAGGGAAAGGGTCGAGATTTGCTCCCTTAATTGAACATTTTTTGGTACAAAACATTTCGATAGCTCCCAGATGACATTGTAAACTAGAAAATGACGATCCTCTAAATCTCCTAGTATCTCTCGTTCCTCATACCCTAAATTGACAAGATCATCAATCAACTTATTATACGCCTTCCTTATCTTCTTGGGATTTGATAGTATGTCGCGTTCTCCTTTGTTTTTGTAGTTCAGATGGTGAGTAAGTTTATTCACAGCTTCCATAAATGCGTTCTCTTCCGGTGAATCAGGTTCTCCGGTTGTAAGTTTAACTAGCTTACAGAGTTCACTAATTTCAGCTTTGTGTGTGGAAGTGAAGGGGTATTTGGTGAAGGTGAAGATTCGAACAAGCTTGACGTGAAGGTCTTTTCTTTTTTCAAAGAAGCTTGTGTCGATTCTTTCCTTTGTAGAATTAGGAAAAACTTCTCGCAATTTTGAGATTAGGTAAGAAGCGGGGTCAACAAAGAACGGAATTTTACCAAGAAATGTGATAGGAATCATCGGGTTTTGTACTATCCAGAACTCAAGTTTGTTGATCATTGTGGCGACATTGTGATTTATTAATATCATAGATATTGGAAGGTAATCCATGTTGGCAAATGATTTGAAGAGAAGATCTAAATCTTCTACAAACTTTAGTTCTTGGTCCTTGAAATTTGTGGAGTGGCTTTCGCATTCTTGATTTGACAGACGAAGAAGAAGGTTTACTTGTTTTTCTAATCCAGCAATCATTTCTCGTTGGTTGAAGGAAAACGGGAGATTGGCATAGGTCAATTGCATGACGAATGCTTTATAGACGTCTGCCCTTCGGGAAGGATCGAAAGAAGCACCAAGGTGGCATTCTTTAAAACAAGGTTGTTCTATTTCGACGGATGGAACCTTATCCACCACTCGGTATATGGTGTATTTAGGTTCGTATGAAGAGAATGGAAAGATACCGTCATTGTGAAAATCGGATATAGTTTGGGCATATACCGATATCTCATGAATGAGGGTAATTTGGTCACACGTTTTCGGAGGCTTTACTTCATGATTTTCTTCGGGAAGATAATTGGAGTGGACAGAATTTGACACTTTAGGCATTTGCAAAGTTGGAGAGTAATCTTCTGGAGATGATGCCAGGTCAGGTAGCTGATCCGTGACATCAATGTCCAGGAAATGGTTTGGAATGGAATGTTGGATCCTAAATTCTTCTAGGGAAGCATATAATTCATCCTTTGAAGTACTAATAGAAGTTGGAAAAAAGTCTGGAAATTCCATCCATCCGCCGGATGGATCAAGTCGGTGGAGGCCTGTTGTGCTCACACCGTGTCGTTGTTTTTTCAAATGAGGATGCGAGCACAGCAGGGGTTTTAAATTTATACTTTGCGGGGCTTAAATTAACCGTACTACCTACTTGATTAGTAAGCGGTAAGTATAACCTAAGATCGTTCTATGAATCCAAACGTGTGGACGATTAAAGTTGACACTTTCAGCAGAGAAGTATTTAGGATGGCATAAAGTAGGTAGATTTGGGATTTAAAGACAGATAATTAAAATGCAGGAAAGTAAATTGCAGGGAAGTAAAATGCAGGAAAGCAGATAAAGATAAAGATGTGATTGCTGTGATTTCGATAATTAATATTTCAGGATGACAGAACAAATAGGGTTGATACGTAATATGGCAGTTAAACTACTAGGTGTAAACTCTAGAACCCTACCAACTCAGTTTCCCATTGGCGTGTCACTTGGAACTAGGTTATCGTGATTCTGATCGGAGCAATACGCAAACTTCTAATACTCATCTAGTTGAAAGATGAGCAACTTATTTTGGTGTTATACCGAGGTGCATGAATCAGTAGCGTATTGTCTCATAGGTCCGACCGTTCTTAACCCCTAAGGTAGTTTACTACTCTATTAGCACGCAGGTTAATAGCTTTGTATGTTTAGACCGCCGATTATGTAAGACTTAGTGTTTATGAACTCTAGGTAACTAGGACTTTGTTCTATTTCCTAAGTCTCGTCTTTGTTTAATTAAGTTCTAATTACTTTGACTTATGATTTAAGTTCTCCTTTTCAAACAGTTATACATCTCCAGATTATCCGCAGTTTGATAAAACGTGTTTCATATGAGGACCATGCCTTTCAATAATAGACAGTGTACTTTACATGAGATTTCCACTGCTTCTTATATCCAACACGCGGTCAAGAGTAATTGACAGTGAAAGTGACATTCTAACTAATTAAATATAAAGCAGTGCAGAAAAGTAAATCTAATATATACAACGAGTGATTTCACTGTGTCTTACTTATTGCATGTCATGGGCACAGATAACTACTTACCATAATTAAGGTTGATCAGGTCCTAATTACTAGGTTGCAGTCACGTGGATAACTGTAAAGGGTGCTCCATAAATTAAACTTAAATTCATAAAGTCCTAACGGTACAAAGATTATTATCTCCTATTTTATCTGAACGTGTTTTACGAACAATATTTTATAATGCATTGATTCTCGTAGGATACACCAGTTAGTTGTGTAGTTGTATTATCCTTTCGGAGTTCCAACTTTTGAACCAGAGCTGATTCCAATGATATAACTACCTTCGGTCGTTTATCGGCTTCCGTATGTTTGTACTTTGCATGAAGCATTTCCAGCACTATACCGAATAAACAGTCGAATAGGGGCCGTTATATCATTTTACGATTATCGTGCATCGATTGTGTAATGACATCCTTACTTATAATTATCTACATCATCAGCAATCACAATAATAAACTACTCGCAATTCATGGCAACAAATAAATCACATACCAGGCAATAATACATATTCAAAATATGAAATGAGACAAGTATAATATAAGTTTAGATATCACCCGGAATTAAATGCGTAGCAGCGTATTATTATAATTGAAAAACTCTTTTACACGTACAAAGATTGATCTCCGAATCTCTAGCGTTCTCCCTAGCTCCTACGTTACTCCGTGGACTAATTACAATATTCCTAGAATGAGAAAGACTAAAAGACTACGAAAGATTTTCTAGTGAGAAAGAAAGAGTGAAATATGCTAGAATGTGTGCATATGTGGTGTGTGTTTCAAATGAACCTAAGCCTCCTATTTATAGGTGAGCTTTGGATCACATTAGCACCAAGAGGTGCATGTTAGAAAAAGGTGGCCAAAAGGGTGCACCAGGTACCGTACAACACGAAAAGTAGGCGCACCAGGTACTGTACAACACGAAAAGTAGGCGCACCAGGTACCAAAAGTTACCAAAAACGGAAACCGAGATGGGGGCAGGGTGGCCAGCGGCGGCCCTGAGGTGGCCGGTGGCGGTGGTGACGTGGCCGGCGGCGGCTGGCCCACCCCCGCCCCGTTTCGCCGTTTTTTGCTTCGTTTCTTGATTCGTGCGTGTTTTCTTCGTTATGCGTCCGTTTGCATCGATTATTTTTTTGTTGGATTTGTAATTCAAAAACGAAGATTTTGACATAGGATAGGCCCTGAAATGAGGTCCCTAGCTCCAGATATTGCGTGCGAATCATTTGGATCTTCCGTTGAGCGTAGAATCTTCATTCTTTATCCGTTTCAGTTGATTCTTCTTCTGTTGGATTCGTATTTTGAAAACAAACATATTGGATAGAATGGATGTTGGTGAAGGGCATTTTAGTCTTGAAATCTTGTTTTGATGTCTTGAATCTTCAAACGTGTATGGAATCTTCGTTTCTTATCCGTTTTGCTTGATTTTTATCGTGCAACCTTGTTTTGACCATCTTGGCATAATGTTATTGATTTGTACTGTATTTGAATTAAAATTCCAAGAATCGTTCCAGAATGAGAGAGATATCGGTAGTAAAAACATGACTTTTTACGCGATATCAAGTCCCAGTATACGCAGAGTTGGGCTGGGCTCAAAAGCAATCCATCCGCCGGATGGAACTTCCATCCGCCGTATGGATCAGTTTTTCAGAACTTATATAAACGCATTTTTAAACCCTAAAACAGAGGATTTCTTCGGCTAGGGTTTTCTGTTTTCGACTACAGGTGACTATTTTACGAATTTTAGGAGTTTTTGAGGCACGAGAAGTAAGGTTTAAGTTATTTAATCTTATCTTTTAGTGATTCGTTGTTTCGGTTTGCACTTATACTTATTTGTTTCGATTACGTTATGTTTTTGAGATTGAATAATTCTGTTTTTGCAAATCTGATGATAAATTGATACGTTGGTAGTTGTGTAGTAATAAATCTTGGATGATGATTGTTGGACGATTATAATTGCACGTTGGATAAGTTATTTAATTGAAAATTATTATGTTATCCGTGAATCCTTATTTATTGGTGGTTATTAGTTATTACTTAACGTGATTGATTGTGTCATTGAGATTTATTTCCTTTGATATTGTTGATTATTGATGGTTAGAACCTAGGTTTTTATCATTGCTGGATATATTGAGTTTGATAGGTTAAGAGATTAATAACTAATTTATTTAAATGAATAAGTTAATAAGTGATTATTAATAGGTATTATTGAGTCATACCGCGAGGATCAATCATAATCAATCGTGAACACTTAATGCACAATTTAGGGAAAAGCACGCAATAGAGCAACATTCTTGCGATGTCGGATCGATGTTTAATGTGGGACCCTAGGTTGTAGAAATTAGTTAACCAGAACCGGAGGCTAATTTACATTTAACTTGTACTCTTTGATTAATATCTAAGTTAATATAAAAGTAATCACAATTAGATAAATAACGTGCAATGGATCGGAATATATGAATCTGAGTGGAGTTACTACACGATTACTTGTTCCTTCCTATTGTTTCCTATTTGTTATTTAATTTAAGTTTTAATTATTTTATTATTATTTCAATATTAAATGTTAGACCGGAACTAAAACGCCCCCTTATTTACTGTTTTCTTAATTAATTATTATTTTCTATTTTAATAAATAAACCACCGTTCCTTGTGTTCAACTCGGACTTACCAAGTCTATAATAACATTTGATTGGGTATTCTTGCATGGTTGTGTGATAGTATTAATAAGGTATTTTCCATTTATAAATAATAAAACGAGACGCTTTCACACGCATCAAGTTTTTCGCGCCGCTGCCGGGGAGCGTTTGCGTTTTGTTTATTTAAATAAGAAGTTTTAGTTGTTAAAAGATTTATTTAAATTTTATTATTTAATTTTTGTTAAGTTGTTTGCATAAGTTAGTTAAGGTTTAATTTAAATTGTTGTCGTAAAATTGGTTAAAAACAATTCAATCCTTGTTTGGTCTAAAAACAAACTTTTAAAGTATTCTGCCTTTATCATCCAACCGCCGGATCGAATTTCTATCCGCCAGTTGGATTGGTTAGACCAACGAGGGATTCGTTTCAACCGGCGGATGGAATTTCTATCCGCCGGTTAGACTTCTGTTTGTAAAATTTTTATGTTTTGTTAATTTTTCATATGATTTGTTTTAACTAACTTGTTTTTCGTTAGCTTTGTTTTGTATTCCAGATTTAATTGTTATTCAGGTTGTAATCCAATGGCTAGAAGTTATGAGAGTGATGCTAATGACAACAAATTGGTCAAAGAGAAAAGTTCTGCTAGTTCTGGTTCAAGTTCCACTGAAACAGTGCCTTCTACCACTTACTTAGGCCGTAAGCCAGTTCCCGTCACTTCATCTTGTCAGGGGCTGCTACATGCCATTGAATAGTTTAGAGGGGATATTCCTTTTACTACTGAAGTGATAAGGAGATCTACGGTTGATTTCACTGATAATCAATTGGTTTTGATTCAGGATGTGTTAGAGGGTGCAGATTTAGAAAGTAAGTATGGGTTTGACCGGCAGTTCTATGATGCACTCATTGCTTTAGAGGAATCGTTAGATTTGAGGATTGAAGATGAGAAAGCATTTTTCACTCAGCAGAAAATGCGGTATACTGAGATTTATGAGATTTTGAGGCAATCTTCGTTTCCATACTCGACTAATCAGGCAGCATGTCTTCATCATATGGTGAGAGCGTTGTATGAAATTACCGGACATCCAAATTCTGAAGCAGATAAGGTATTTATGACTGGTTTGAGAGAATTGGTTCGATTGTTGCAGTTGGATGACCATCTTAGAGACCCGACACCTCATAGAATAATGGTGACTAACACCCTACATTACTACCTTCAAAAGATGGTGACACAGTTTGATCGTCTAGCTAAAGAGGAAGGAGGAAGACGTCACCCTGACTTTATTCACCCTGATAGCATGATTGACTTGGCTATTTATTTGGTGGTAAATTTGGGTGCCTTGGTTGATTTAGGTAAGGTTCTCACTCCGAGAGAGAGCATTTCCACTATGGGATGGTGGAAATATACACCAAATTTGTTGAAATAATCAAGAAATCGGAATTGGAGTTTTGCAAGAGAAGGGTGAGGGACTTAAGGAAGGATCCGCTGGTAGAAAAACACAATGGGATAGTAGATGCTGGTTTGGAATTCATAAGTGAGATAAAGGAGAACAATCCGGACCGTGAGGTGACTTTGGAAGGTGATAAAGTGGTTCGGGCTACTGATGGAGCGGTAAATAAAGCGGTAAAGGAAATCGGCTGGTGTTTGGTTTATCTTCAGCCTGTCGCTAGCGAGCATTAGGCTAATTTCTCATGCTTTGGTAACGGCGTGGTTAATGTTTGTAACACCCCCAAATTTCGGGTTGCAGAAGCGGTCAGGTCGGGGTGTTACCAAATCAATTATCACAAGCACAAATGTACATAATGAACTACTCTAGATGAGGCGTTTGAAAATAGTTATACATTCCCCAAAATAAAAGTGCATACATGTTGCGAATTCGCAAAAATAATTTCAATACAAAAGTTATGCAGAGGAATCCAGATGTTTGAAAACGTGCGACTCGAGCTAGCATATCTTGTAGTAATCCTAATCCTGCTGGGCACCTGAGAACACATGCTAAAACGAGTCAGCTATAAAGCTGGTGAGTTCATAGGTTAGTTAGTTGAAAACAATAGTTTAAACCTTGTATGTTTGAAAGGTAGTTCAAAAACTACTATTTTGATTTGCATTGTTATAGAGTTATAATATCAATGTGTGTACAATAAACGAGGTATCTAATACCTAAGTAACTGTGGTGTGTACCTAAGTACGTAGAGAAAGTGGCAGTCCGTGCCTAGATACCTATCAGGTATAAGTATGTCTACAAACGTAGGGCACTACATGCCTAAGTACTATCGAGTAAGTGTATGACCGAGTCATATCGAGGGTGTGGCAATCCATGCCAAGATACCGATCAGGTATGAGTAAGTATACCAATATGAGGCAATACCTGCCTAAGTACAATACGAGTGTGGGTATGACCACGTCATATGATAACAAGTAATAATATTACTTATTCAGTAGTAAGGTACTAGTGTGCCACCCGGCATAGTGTGTTGCCTCCAGCAACATGTAAGTGTAGTCCCGCAGAACTATAATTGAGTATTTAGGCAAATACTGAGTCAACGATCTCGAGTGTAAGCTCGCCGATCCGTTGATGAGTGCGAATCTCGAGTGTAAGCTCGCCGATCCGTGTTTTATATCGCTTTACCACGATATCGTTTTGAATTACTTTACCGTGATCTCGTTTTGTGTCCACTTTACCGTGACATCGTTTTGTACCCACTTTACCGTGGCATCGAACAGTGTTGCTCGCAAGAAATGTATGTAATTGAGAGCCGGCAGTACTACAACATGCCCGACTAAGTAATTGAGAGCCGGCAGTGCTACGACATGCCCGACTAAGTAATTGAGAGCCGGCAGTGCTACGACATGCCCGACTAAGTAATTGAGAGTCGGCAGTGCTACGACATGCCCGACTAAGTAACCGTGTTTGTATGAGTGTATGTATATCAATATACATAAGTAAACAGTAGATAGAAACATGTGCTTGAGATAGTGTACAAGTATATGTATATATATATATATATATATATAAGTCTTAGTCAACAAACACATCTAACAGAGTATCATGTAACACATGAAAGTGGTTTAGTGTATCTAGGTATGTATATACAATACTTAGATATTAAGTGTAGCACAAGGAGCGTAGGTATGTATAATCATCACCTAGTTGTTTTGTATTAGTATAAAGGGCTATACTAACATACGTTACTAACGTATACTCCTAGCCTCAGCCTAGAATGTTTATTGAGGTCCGTGGTTAATGTTTATTTAAGTACAAATCCACTCTAGTAACAATGGAATGCAAAGGCAGTCTTAGTTCCTAAAAGGAAAACTAATCCTGTAACAAACCTAGTTTTTGTCCAGCGTAGGTAGAACTAACCAGTTCTAATATATTTGATAGTATTGTCCCGCGATGATATGGCCAATGTATAGTGATAACTTAAGCAAGTTATGTAATGGTAATTGTGTTTCAACGACAAGGTAGTGTACAGTGGTAACCTATCCAGGTTAAACCATGGTATTGTCCTACAACAATATAGTGGGTGTAATTACTACGTATTACACATTTTGTATTACATACAGTAATATAGTCAAATGTGAATTATAAAAGTTTATCATTATAATTCGAAAACATTAATTGTGCATGTGTCTCACCCCGAAAACAGTAAAACAGTTGAGAGAGTGGGGCTATGAACTCACCTGAGGAGCTAGCGATCCTACGATACGCGCGTCATCCGATGGGTAACCTCCTAGTGACCTAAACACGTGAGGTCATATAAGTAGGAGACAAATCAGTATGTCTAAGCGAGTTGTGTAAATATTCATTTGTCGTTCAGGTTTGGAAACAGTATACGGGGGTCCGGGGGCAGCGCCCCTGGTAGCGGGGTCCAAGTGGTGGCAACCCCTAGCGGGGTCTAAGGGTAGAGCCCCTGGCTGGGGTCGAACTGCCAGGTCAGCTTGGAAAATTTTATTTATGCTTATTTTTCTTTTATAAAAATACATCAGAAATTTAATTCCGTTCATTATGCGAACCTGACTCGCAGGTCAATTCACAAGGTCAATTCGTAGAGTCAGCTCGCAAAACATGGTCATCTCGCAAGTCTCGTCTCGCAGCTCAACTCAGTTCGCAGGTCGAGTCACTTCGCAACTCGATTTGCAGACAAGTCGGTTCGCAAGTCAACTCGCAACTCAGTTCGGCTCGCAAGCCAGTTCGGCTCGCAAATTTCGGATAAGGTTTCGCGAGTTGAGTTCGGATAGGGTTTTGCGAATCGAGTTCATCTCGATTCGCACGACGAACTGATGCGATTTGTGAGATGGGTTTCGATTTTTCAAGCATTTTCAGTGGGGTTTTTGGGCATAAACTTGCTAAGTGGTTCCTAAATAGGTAGATGCATACGATTTCAAGCGAAAATAACAAGGAAGTATGACTTTCTTACCAAAAGTGACGAATCCAAAATCGAAAATGAGATAAGATGATGATGATCTTTTTGCTTGTTCTTGATGATGTTAATGAACGATTTTGGTGGTGGTGGTGGCTGCTGCCGTCGTGATGTTGTAGTGAGAGAGAGATCGAGATGTAGAGAGAGATGAGAGGATGTGGGTGTATGTGTGTGTGCAAAAATGAAGAAGAAAATGAGGTAAAAGGGGGAGAAATGGGTGGGTCGGTTCGGGTTGGTTCCGTGGGTCTGGGCCGACCCATCCGAGTCTCGGTTTCGTGTTATTTCGTTTCTCCCAAACTCGTGTTACGTTGAATTTTAAAAATGTTCGCGTACGTTGGTATAATTATATATAAAAGTTTTAAGTCTTTAGCATTATTACGTACTAAATATGAGTAATTAATGTTTAAGTTGGGCGCAAAAATTGACCTTTTTGACCGGGTGTTACAATGTTATCGCACAAGTCACGGAGCGCTTCTTAGCCCTTTACCCCATGCACTAATCCCCATTTTCTATAACTTTTATTTCATTGGATTTCTGACATTCTTGTTTCTCTTGGAATTTATTTATTTATTGTGTGATTTGAATGTTGAATTTTTTATTAGTGTGTGAATGTGAAGTTTTTATTGTGTGGTTTGATTTGAAATTTTGAATTTTTATTGTTTATGTGTATAGTTTAGAATTAAAGAGCCAAGAACACATTATTACGTCTCTAGGTATGTTTGTAAGTTTGAATATTAGTTAGTGGCGAATGCGCGAGTGTGGTGGTAAATTATTTTGAAAAAAAAGAAGAAAACTTACTGTTTTTGAATTCCATCCGCCGGATGAAACATTCATCCGCCGGATGGATTGATTTGGGCCGCCCAGCCGAGTTGACTGGGCTTACTTTAAAAGTTGACATGGGCTTTAAATCCAACCGCCAGATGGATTTCCATCCGCCGGATGGATCAAAATCTGCACAAAATCAGATTTACAGCCTCTTTTTCATTTTTACACCAAAACAATAACCACCACCACCGACTGCCGACTGCACCACCGCCGATCACCCAAATTCCGGCAACCCCCTCGCTCGTATTTTTGCATATTCTTCATTTTCGCAACTTCCTCTACAAGGTACAACTTGTAATTTTCAAATTCATTGGTTAAATTGCGAGATTTATAGTTAGGGTTTATGATTGCGAATTTGGGGGTTTCGTATTTGAGTAAGTTTTTGAGAATCTATTAGTTACATTATGTTTGTTAGTAACTATGTAGAGAAATGCCATGCTCAATTTCGATTACCATTTGTATGAAATGCAATTATCCGAATTATATATATATATATATATATATATATATATATATATATATATATATATATATATATATATGATGTGGTTGTTATTTATGCAATTGCTATGAATATTGATTGAACTTCTTAATTTTCTGGTCACATTATTATTTTGCGAATGTTTGTTTGGTACGCAAGTGTTTGTGATTATAGTTTGTGTGATGAATTGTCGTTTGGCGATTATATCAAAAACGCATTTTATAATAATTCATATTGAATTGTATGAATGATTGCTAGTTACTAATACTCGAGTTTAGTAATTGTGAGAAGTGAATTGTTCGTATGCTCATATTGGTACCAAGTTGTTATATTGTATTTGAATCGACAATTGTGATGGAAATTGAATAAGTATGTAATCTAGCAATTAGTGTAATTCTGGTTTATAAGCAATTATGGTGTATGAAATTGTGATTGTTGCGGTAGTTTAGGCTCAGCCAAAATGGTGGATTGTTCACCCGGCAGTCGAAATGCTGCCGAATTTTTTAGCATTTTTTTTTGCATTTCTTGTTTATTTAAGGTACTAATGGTTATTTTTCTTAGCAGCTAAATGGCAAACAGGAGATCCAGAGGAGGCCAAACACTGAACAACCCTCTGATTCCGACTCACCGATATCTTACTTTTCATGAGTCATACTTCATTTCCACCAGGAATCAGTTCAGAGAACGATTGGCTGCAAATATCGATCAGCCAATCGAGGCATTCGAAGCGGCTAATTGGCATGTTTTTGAGCAGGTGATTGAGAGGAATGGATTTTCCACGGGGCACGAGATTATGAGGAATTTACTTGATGTCCCGTATATTTTAGCCAGTGGTGACATTGGGTTTATCTCTCATGCTTGGTACAGGATGTTCGGTATCAGGGAGCATATTTATCGAGAGTTGGTGGTTGAGTTCTATAGTAGTTTTCATTTCAACCACAAGTCGACTGACTGGACTGCTAGGACCATTTCTTTTCAGCTAGGGGGTGTGCCGAGACAGATGTCTCTGGTTGAGTTTGCTTTGGGTGTTGGGTTGCATGAGCTCAATGAGATCCACAACCCTAATATTCTGGATCATTTTTCAGTTGGAGCGGTTAAGAAGCTCACAGATTTGGAGAAAGAGCAGGCGTGGCAGTTCATTGCTCAGGGTAGTTACGGTTCTCGATCCCCTTCGTACCGGATGATTCGTGATCCCCGTAACCGTCTTATTCATCGATTATTGACTTTTACCATTGTTGGACGCCATGAGGGATATGACAAGGTCACTCAGCCTGATTTGTTCTATCTTAGTTCCATTGTCAGGAAGAGGCTGGTAAATGTACCTTGGAGATTGGCTAGATGTATGTCAAAGAGAGCCACCGGGACTAGGGATACGAGTAGTTTGTGTGGTGGTCAGTTTGTTACCCAGTTAGCTAGGCATTATGGGTTAGAGACACAGGCTGAGGTTGGGACATGCACGGTTGTACAGCCTGGGATGGATTGGTTGACAGCGAGGAAACTGGAGGCCCTCGACATGATTGAGAGCTGCAATATTTATGGTGGTGAGCCAGAGCAGTATATTTGGGTTGCCACAACTCTGGTAGGGCATACTTTACAGCCCCGACAGGCTAGGATCACTGCTGCTGGAGGAGATGCTGCTAGAGGTCGAGGAGCGGCTCGTGGCCACAACAGAGGTTATGCTACTGAGTTTGATCAGCTACAGCAGCAGCTTACTCAGATGGACCTCAGCCATACTCGCAGGTTTGACAGTATTGAGCTCATGCAGAGGCAACACTTTCATCAGATGAGTGCACACATGGATTATCGGGATAGCCTATTTGCTCAGCTATTCGGTCTAGCCCAGTTACCTTTCCAGCCTTTCCAGTACCAGATGCCACCAGAGTTTTTCCCACCACCACCACCAGAGCAGGCAGGTCCATCTCATCAGCACCACAACATGGACGACGAGGAGGATAGTGATTAGGATGAGATACATCCTTCTTGATTCTTGAGTCTTGACACTATTTTTATTTTTCATACTTTATTTAGTTATGTTTGGATATTGTGTTTTACTTTTATTTTGGTTGTGTCTGTTTATATTTAGTTTTTATTTAGTATCGTTTAATTTTGTTTGTTGATTGCCCTCTAGAATTTTGTTGTGAGCACGTGCGATGCTGGCAGTAAGTTCAGTGAATTGGAAGCAAGGAATTATGAGAGTTTCGTATTGGCCTTGTATTGCCCATTACTTACACACTATTCCAGGGGAGTTTTTCTGTCTACGTTCTTTTCTCTTTTTCCCGTTGTTAGTATTTCATTTTCTGTACAATGAGGACATTGTACATCTTTAAGTGGGGGATGGGAGAGAAAAGAATTAGGTTTCTACATATTTGTCCTTAAACAATAAGTAGATGATGTTGTAATTAGGTTAATTTTCATCCCTTTCAAATACGTAACTAGAAGGTTATAAGTTACCCATTTTTCAACCAAATTTTTAAATTTACAATTCTGTTTTTCTAGAGTTAAACTATTTAGTAACAATGTAAGTTAAATTTTAAAATTTTCTACACTTTTAATGAAAGTTTAAACCATGAAAAATGTTATTTAGCTTCATTATATGATGTATTGATAGGCAATATGTATAAGAGTTTTTAAGCTTTTAAGAGATGAAAATAAAGGAGTAGATGTTACTTTTAGATGAACTTTTAGTTGTGTATGACGGTTCTCTTAATTTTCATATTAATAGCGTGCGATATATCATATTTTTGAAAATTTAGTTAGCATCATTTGGGGATATACTGAGTGTTGTTTCCTCTATTGTATGAAAGTACAGACCTGGTCTCCATCAGTATATCTAATTAAAAAGAGAAAAAGAGTTTAACAACTCATGATTTTAAAATGTAGTAAAATTATGTCGCTTTGTTGTACTAAGGTACAGACCTGTCACCAATGGTTTGACTAAACTTTTATGTTGCTAAACTAAAATCAAGTTATGTTGCTTTGTTGGGTTGAGGCACAGACATGTCACCTATGTCTTGATTTGAAAAATGATTGTTTTGATTAGAAATCCATAATATGTAATATTGGCACGTTATGAGTATGAGAGTATGTTGAGTCACTGGTCGCTGACCATGATGAAGTCACTGGTCTCTGACCAACTCAACTGTTCACTACTCGATGAAAAAAGGATTGTATCGAAGCTGCTGTTACTAATGATAGGTTTCGCTGATCGTCATTCATTCTGCTTGATATACTGAGGAAGATTTAAAGTTCAACTTGGTGTGTCGCTGATCAACGTCAGCGAGAGCTTTACTTCTTCAAATCAATAAAGGCAAAAGTCACTGCCAGAATAACAGCCAGTCACTGAAGATCTTTAGTTCAAGTCATTCTAGAAGAGCATGTTAGCTCGCAGTGAGTGAGGAGGATTACTGCATCTTCAGGGACTATCCAATAAAGCCTCTCTATCATCAAGTACTATAAGTACTGTACTTATCTATACATCAGCAAGAGTGTTGTTTGAAGTATGTCCGAAAGATTACGTGGCAGCAAGTGATTGGTTTTAAGGTAACGAGATATTTGCGGTAACAGAATTGGGACCCGCAGTATGTCGGTTTATCAGAGTTCAAACCAATCAAGCAGCGACACGTGTCCTTCCAAGATCCTATTTTGTAGGCGATATTTTAGGAACTCTTGTAGTATAAATAGTTCAGTGTTTTGTACTGTAGAGGCTAGTCGTTCAATCGTACTTATCACTTGTGTGTCAGTGATTAGTTTGTCTAGAGTACGTATTAACGATCCAGCGAGTGAACAGTCAGCGTGTTTGTCCACTGATGTTCATCTCATTTGTAATAGATTAGCTAAATGTTTGAATTGGATTAACTTTGGTTAATCCATTCCGCATTCAACACTTGTGAATTGTATGATCAATATAATTCATCATTCAGCTATCGTTACTTTGTTACTTTGATATTGTCATATCCATAACTCGTTATACTGTGTTACTATTGCTTATACTCTGTTTCTGTGAATCAATTTAAAACTCATAAATTAACTTAGCCAAAATCTGAAAAAGTTTTAAATTGTATTAAACCCCCCCCCCCCCCCCTTCTACAATTAAACTTTACACTTTGTGATTCCAAATCACTAACTAATAGTGATCACGGGACTCTCAATTGGTATCAGAGCAGAGTTGGTTTAAATTCAATTAACCAGGTCTACAATGGAATTAGTAAAGTACAGCTGTGTTGATTCTGATTATCAAAAAGGAAATGGTTCTACAACCAAACCTCCAGCTTTTTATCCATCAAGGATTGAAACTTGGATGTCCCGAATGATGATGTTTTTAGATCTAATTGATGACCGTCTCTGTAATATAATAACCAATGGTCCCCACATCCCAATCACAATTGTTCCTGCTGTCATGGCTACAGCTACTACTCCTGCTATACCAGAAATGGTTTTGCCTAAAAGAGAGGAACAATGGTCAGATGAGGATAGACGATTGGTTAGATTGGATAAACAAGCTAAAATCTACATAGGCATGGCACTTCCTGATGAAGTGTTCGAATCAATCAGGCTTTGTAGAACTGCTAAAGACATGTGGGATACCCTTAGGAATATATATATTGGAACTCCTGATATTATTCGCTGCAGGGAAGTCAATCTCACTCGCCAGTATGAGCTGTTTGCAATGGAACCAAATGAATCTTTGTCTTCTACTTACACTAGATACCAATCACTGATGAACAAAATGGAAAAGGCTGGTATAGGTAAGGAACAGAGATTTGTTGTTGAGAAATTTCTTGAGTTGCTGCCAAGGAAAATCTGGGGAACCATTGCCACGTGTACCAGATAAAGGAATGATTATTCAGTTCTTAATCTTACTCAAGTGTATGGTATTTTGCTCAACTGGGAGCAGTCAGAAAAGCAAGCTGATCAGAGTGAGCATATTCGTGCTACTCTTGGAAGTCAGAAGATATCCAATGTTCTTGTAGCAGAGCTTGATGAAATCGATCAGAGACAGAAGTCAAAGGTGTCTATGAAAAGTTCGAAGTCACTAATAGCTGAAGAAGAAGGTGGTCAAGATGAAGAACAGTCAGAGTACGAGTATGATGAAGGATTGGAGAAGCTTGAAAAGGTTATGGCCATGATGGTTGCTAATTTTAGAAGGAACACCAGATCAAAAAGATTCGCTGGTGCTCCATCATCTGATAAATTTCAGTCCAAAGGTGAATGCTACAAGTGTGGCAAAATTGGTCATTTTGCAGCTGAATGTAGATCAAAGTCAGTAAACCAAGTCTCTGAACCAGTGCCAGATTTCAGAAATGATAAGTATAACAAGTACAAGGCAAAATACAAGAAACTGAAGGCATTGGCTAAATCTGGAAAGAAGAAGGGAAAAGGTTTTGTCGCTGAAGAAGGTTGATTCAGTGATTCTGACTCCTCATCATCTGATGAAGAAGAGGTAATGATTTGTTTAGATAAGGAGTACTGTCTAATGGCTGATGACACTGAATTCCATGAAGACATCAAGGAAGTAGCTAAGAATTGTTCAGCATCTGGTTGGGATTCTGACAGCATCTACAAAGGTATTCTTAGAGAGACTATCTGGTATTTGGACAGCGGATGTTCCAGGCACATGACAGGATGCAAGTCTTTACTTAGTGACTATCAGGATGAAAGAGGTCCTGATGTGGTATTTGGTGATAATAAGGTTGGAAAGACCAGAGGGTATGGAATCCTAACCAATGGTATTGTAATGTTCAAACGTGTAGCATATGTTGAAGGTCTGAAGCACAATTTGTTAAGTATCAGTCAGTTTTGTGATTCCAAGAACAAGGTACTGTTTGATCATGAAGCAGGAGTTGTTTATAACAAGAAGGGAAGTGTTGTACTTGCTGCTAATCGAAAAGGGAATACTTATGTAGTCAATATGGATTCAGCACAGATAGGAACATGTTTTTACTCCAGAACAGTTTCAGAAGAAAAATGGTTATGGCATAAGCGACTTTCTCATCTGAACTTCAAAGCAATTAACAAACTGAGCAAGAATGGTTTAGTCACTGGACTACCAAAAATGTCTTATGACAAAGACAAGCTTTGTTCAGCATGTGAAAAGGGAAAGCATCACAGCTCGTCCTTCAAAAGTAAGCAGACTTCATCAGTAACAGAATGTTTTTACTTGCTTCATATGGATCTGTTCGGGCCAGTAACTACTCCAAGTCTGGGAGGAAAAAGGTATTGTTTGGTAATAGTCGATGAATACTTCAGATACACTTGGGTATTTTTTCTCAAAGCCAAAAGTGAAGCTGCCAGCGAGATCATATCCTTTGTGAAGAAAATGGAAAATCTGAATGATGTCACTGTAAAACATCTGAGAAGTGACAATGGCACTGAATTTCGAAATATTGACCTGGAAAGTTTTTGTGATTCAAAAGGCATTTCTCAAAATTTTTCAGCACCTAGAACACCCCAACAAAATGGGGTGGCAGAAAGAAGAAATAGAACTTTGATTGAATCTGCCAGGTCAATGCTCATTGATGCTGGTCTTAAGACCTATTTTTGGGCTGAAGCAGTAAATACTGCCTGTTACACTCAAAATAGGTCACTGATTGTCAAAAGACACAATAAGACAGCATATGAGCTTTTAAGTGGGAGAAAACATGTTATAAGTTTTCTCCATGTTTTTGGTAGCACTTGCTATATTTTAAACAAAAGAGATCACTTAGGAAAGTTTGATCCAAAAGCTGATGAAGGAATATTTGTTAGTTACTCAGTTATCTCTAAAGCTTTCAGAATTTACAATAAAAGAAGAGAATGTATTGAGGAATCAATGGATGTTACTTTTGATGAATCATATGATGAGTCACTCACTGATCCTAAAGAATATGAAAATCTTGTTTTTAACAAAATGGATGGTGACTTATCAAATGAAATCAAATCAAATGATAAGAAATATAAAAATTTCTCATCAGACTCTGAAGGTGAAGATAATATTCCTGAAATCAATTCCAGTTCTACTTTAGCTGAGAATAATTCAGGAACATCATCTTTACCTACAGATGTCCCATCATCATCAACTCAATGTCCAAACCAAAACTCGCATAACAATAATACTCATGCTGCAAATGTTGATTTGCCTTCTGAACCCTCACAAAGTAATCAAGTCACTGCTGAACCTCAGCGAATGACTAAGTGGAAAAAACATATTGATAATCAATTGATTATTGGTAATCCACAATCCAGGGTTCAGACAAGATCACCAACTACTAACTTTTGTTTGTTTGTAAGTTTTGTATCTCTGATGGAACCAAAGAAGGTTGATGAAGCACTTACTGATCATCACTGGATAGCTGCCATGCAAGAAGAGCTATCTCAGTTTGAAAGAAATAAATTTTGGAAGCTTGTACCACAACCCGCTGGTAAATCAGTGATTAGAACACGATGGGTGTTGAGAAATAAAATGGATGCTGATGGTGTGGTAACAAGAAACAAGGCTAGACTAGTTGCACAAGGTTACTGTCAGCAAGAAGGCATTGATTATGACGAAACTTTTGCACCAGTAGCTAGGCTTGAAGCAATCAGGCTATTTCTTGCTTATGCAGCTCACAAGAAGTTTAAAGTATATCAAATGGATGTGAAAAGTGCCTTTCTGAATGGCAAGCTGCAGGAAGAAGTGTATGTCAAGCAACCACCTGGATTCATTGATCCAAAACATCCTGGTTATGTTTACAAACTTGATAAAGCTCTGTATGGACTAAAACAAGCTCCCAGAGCATGGTATGATACTCTCTCTGTCTACCTGATAAAATGTGGCTACGTCAGAGGAAAAATTGACAGCACATTATTTATTAAAAGAGATAAGAAAGATGTCATATTAGTCCAGATCTATGTTGATGATATCATATTCGGGTCTACTAACAGTGACATGTGCAAGGAATTTTCTGATCTCATGACCAAAAGTTATGAGATGAGCATGATGGGTGAATTAACATTTTTCCTTGGTTTGCAAATAAAACAAACCAAAACTGGAATTTTTATAAGTCAAGGAAAATATGTTAAAGATCTGTTAAAGAAATTTGAATTTGCTAATTGCTCAACCCTTGCTACACCCATGTCACCTGCAGTAAAGCTACATGCTGATCCTGATGGTAAATCTGTAAACATCACAGCTTACAGAGGTATGATTGGGTCGCTATTGTATCTAACTGCAAGTAGACCAGACATTATGCTTGCTACTTGTCTCTGTGCTAGATATCAAGCTGATCCAAAGGAATCACACTTGCCCGCTGTCAAAAGGATATTCAGATATCTGAAGGGTACACCAAATCTTGGTCTCTGGTACCCATCTGGATCAGACTTCTCCTTAAAAGGATATTCTGATTCTGATCATGCTGGATGCAAACTGGATAGAAAAAGCACATCTGGTAGCTGTCAATTTCTTGGAGAAAAGCTAGTAAGCTGGTCTAGCAAGAAACAAAACTCAGTTTCAACTTCAACTGCAGAAGTTGAATATGTTGCTGCTAGTGCCTGTACTGCTCAAATTCTCTAGATGAGAAATCAGCTTTCTGACTATGGATTTGACTTCAAAGAAATTCCAATCTACTGTGATAGTCAAAGTGCCATAGCCATTGCCAACAATCCAGTAATGCACTCAAGGACAAAGCACATTGATGTCCGATATCATTTCATCAGGGACCATGTGATGAAAGGTGATATTGAATTACATTTTATTCCAACTGATTACCAACTCGCCGATCTATTTACAAAACCTTTGGATGAGAAAAGATTTAACTTTCTCATCAGCGAGCTTGGCATGTTAAACTTAAATGACTAGCTCAGCTATCAAGCTTAGCTAGCTATTTTTAGTTTAAATCAGCTTCATGTGTTTTAATAAATTGAATATCTATTATATCTTCATATGATCTATATTCTATTATCCTATATATTTTTTTTAGCTGATTTAGTTAGTATTCTAAGTTGTAACTAGATCAGTAAAAGATAATATAGTAAAATATTACATAGTTCATATCAGACATAATCTATACTCATTGTTTTTAATTAATATATATATATATATATATATATATATATATATAATAAATAATAATAATAATGAGACCTATTCCTTCCTTAGCTGATCTTGTTAGTATTCTAAGCTGTAACTCTTTCAGTGAAAGATAAGTCTCTATAAATTATTATTTTTTTAAACAATACTCATACTCAAAGAATAAAAATTATGATTCATATTTGACAGTGATCAAATCTCTCTGACTTAGTTAGTATTCTAAGTTGTGACTAAATCAGTGAGATAACATCTCAGGCAAATTGAAAATTATGATTAATATTCTTAAAACATGAGTGTTATTTTTTTTTATTCAGGAACCCCCTGATTCTTTCATCATTATTAGAAGGGATGTATCACAAAAATTGCACCTCTGACACTATTTCTTCCTTACGTCACATATACTTTTCCGGCGCACCTCTCAAATCACCATTAATACCACCAAGCTCCACAACCATCACCCCTATCCCATTTAACAACATCAATGATCACCCCTATGCCACCTCTACTTACCACCATCATCATCAACCACGACGATCCATTTTTCACCACATAAGTTTCACATTACTCCATTATAAAAATGACTCTTCATCTCATTTTCACATATCGCCTACCTTCCGATCACTTCCTTGTCACTCTGTTATAAAATATATATTTTTCTTTCTTTTTCAACGATAGCAAGATTAAAATCAAGTTTTTTTTTACATCATTTCTACAAGTTTAAAGCTTTTCAAGCCTACGTAGAAACACAGATCTTGCTAAAACAATCTTCAAAAAAAAAAAAAATTTATATAAAACTTCTTGCCGAAAAACAGAGCATAACAAAAAGTTTTTCTCATTTGCTCTCATGTTTTTCATTTTGGGAATATCTGTCTCCCAGCATGTAACTTTTGTACATATGTCTGATTCTGCCCTCCAATCGATCATATCACTGTCAATACCCACAGTGATCAAAACTGATCAACCACCATCCCAGAATACTTTACCAACCTCTACAAGAAATCTCAAAAAGAAGACGTTTTCGGACGCCAAGGATGAAACAGGGTCTGAACGTTCAGTCACTGTGGGCATTCTTGCTAAAATCATGCTTTCAAATCACAAACTTTTATCGAGTCAACCCATGAGCCACTCATTATTCTCACAAAAGAATGATGTTTTAAACAAAGGGCCAGTGACATCAGTGGGTGTTAACACACTCTTCGCTGGTGTCACATCACTGGCTACAGACCTGAGCTATCTCTCATCTCTCACTGCACCAGCTGTCAATGTCTCTCTCCAGTCACAGGGAGAGATACAAGCTGATCTCTCTGTTTTCAATGATCCATTAGCTAAAACACAAGCTGATGATGATGAGAAAACCAATCACCTATTACACACAGTATTTCATGTTATCATCAAGGGGAAGAAATATTCAAGTGTTACTGATGCTACCAGAGAAATACTGATCTACTTCATGGTATTATCAAGGGGGAGAAAACGTGCAAATGAATGCAAAAACCAATGTTGCTCATGTGCCAAAACGCTAATACTTGGAAATCATATCATCCTTAGCATCGCTGATGCTGACAAAGTAACTGATACTTGGAAATCATATCACAAGATCATGTATTTCCTGTATTTGAGTTACAATTTTCTTGGTGATTTTATTCAATATATGTGTCACTTCAGCTCAGCAATGAATCTTTCTCTATCCGGATCAGTTACAACTTTAGTATCTGAAGATTCATTGATTTTCAGTCGGTTAAAGCTTCGTAAAAGTTGTCATGGGAATCTCTGCTATTTATCTAATCGCTGAAGATAGTAGGAATCTCTGTTATTTATCTAAATTGCTGAAGATAGTAGGAATCTCTGCTGAAGATAGAAGATTTAAAGTTTGTGATAGATTAGATATATTGTAACTGAAAAACTATATGCACTTTATATTTTGCAGTTCAATAATATATGATCTTTTGAGAAAACCCAAGTGCAAAACTCAGATCATATCAAAAGAATCCAAAAATAAAAATGAATGGATCAAAAGTATAAGTCACTGAATGTTTAAAATCTTAAACACTGATTATAAACTTTTCTCAGCAACTAGTTTGTCTAGGGAGCTTCAATCACAATCATTTACGGGGAGATTGTTGAGTCACTGGTCGCTGACCATGATGAAGTCACTGGTCTCTGACCAACTCAACTGTTCACTACTCGATGAAAAAATGGATTGTATCGAAGCTGCTGTTACTAATGATAGGTTTCGCTGATCGTCATTCATTCTGCTTGATATACTGAGGAAGATTTAAAGTTCAACTTGGTATGTCGCTGATCAACGTCAGCGAGAGCTTTACTTCTTCAAATCAATAAAGGCAAAAGTCACTGCCAGAATAACAGCCAGTCACTGAAGATTTTTAGTTCAAGTCATTCTAGAAGAGCATGTTAGCTCGCAGTGAGTGAGGAGGATTACTGCATCTTCAGGGACTATCCAATAAAGCCTCTCTATCATCAAGTACTAAAAGTATTGTACTTATCTATACATCAGCAAGAGTGTTGTTTGAAGTATGTCCGAAAGATTACGTGGCAGCAAGTGATTGGTTTTAAAGTAACGAGATATTTGTGGTAACAGAATTGGGACCCGCAGAATGTCGGTTTATCAGAGTTCAAACCAATCAAGTAGCGACACGTGTCCTTCCAAGATCCTATTTTGTAGGCGATATTTTAGGAACTCTTGTAGTATAAATAGTTCAGTGTTTTGTACTGTAGAGGCTAGTCGTTCAATCGTACTTATCACTTGTGTGTCAGTGATTAGTTTGTCTAGAGTACGTATTAACGATCCAGCGAGTGAACAGTCAGCGTGTTTGTCCACTGATGTTCATCTCATTTGTAATAGATTAGCTAAGTGTTTGAATTGGATTAACTTTGATTAATCCATTCCGCATTCAACACTTGTGAATTGTATGATCAATATAATTCATCATTCAGCTATCGTTACTTTGTTACTTTGATATTGTCATATCCATAACTCGTTATACTGTGTTACTATTGCTTATACTATGTTTCTGTGAATCAATTTAAAACTCATAAATTAACTTAGCCAAAATCTGAAAAAGTTTTAAATTGTATTCAACCCCCCCTTCTACAATTAAACTTTACACTTTGTGATTCCAAATCACTAACTAATAGTGATCACGGGACTCTCAGAGTATATAGCTATTGGGAATTTAAGGGAATATCTACATGAATAATAATGAGTTAAGCTCAATTATTTGAATATAGATTGTTTAAGTGGACAACAATATCAGTAATCATCGTGAACTATTTAATGTTTTAATAATAATAAGTTTATGTGTAGATTATTTTTGCGACCTCATAGTTTCTTAGTACTTATTTTTAGCATTAACAGGATTTTAAACAAAAAAAGTTTGAGATGAAAATGATGATGTTGTGTAATTCCTTTGTTAGTTATTTAGGTTAATGGAGATGACTGTTTTCTTTTGAAATTGATTTTTGAATCGATGGTCTACTTGAGGACAAGTAGGATTCAAGTGGGGGATGTTTGATAAACACGTATAAGTACTATATTTAAGTAGTATTTTACCCCTTTTCTTGTATGTTTCTATTGCAATTAATTAAGATTAAGTACTTATTTCGTTTATATTTGCAATTAGATGTGGAAATGAAGCTTTTTGGAGAAAAGAACAGAAAACAGTCAAGAAATAAGTTGAACGATGCATTTTGGAAGAGTCGAACGAAGCTGGAGTATTAAATAAAGAAAAGTTGGAAAAAAGTCTGGAAATTCCATCCATTCGCCGGATGGATCAAGTCGGTGGAGGCCCAGTATACGCGGAGCTGGGTTGGGCTCAAAAGCAATCCATCCACCGGATGGAACATCCATCCGCCGGATGGATCAGTTTTTCAGAACTTATATAAACGCGTTTTTAAACCCTAAACGCGTTTTTCGGCTAGGGTTTTCTGTTTTCGACTACAGGCGACTATTTTACGAATTTTAGGAGTTTTGGAGGCACGAGAAGTAAGGTTGAAGTTATTTAATCTTATCTTTTAGTTATTCATCATTTTGGTTTGCACTTATACTTATTTGTTTCGATTACGTTATGTTTTTGAGATTGAATAATTCTGTTTTCTCAAATCTGATGATAAATTGATACGTTGTAGTTGTGTAGTAATAAATCTTGGATGATGATTGTTGGACGATTATAATTGCACGTTGGATAAGTTATTTAATTGAAGATTGTTATGTTATCCGTGAATCCTTATTTATTGGTGGTTATTAGTTATTACTTAACGTGATTGATTGTGTCATTGAGATTGATTTCCTTTGATATTGTTGATTATTGATGGTTAGAACCTAGGTTTTGATCATTGCTAGATATATTGAGTTTGATAGGTTAAGAGATTAATAACTAATTTATCTAAAATGAATAAGTTAATAAGTGATTATTAATAGGTATTGTTGAGTCATACCGCGAGGATCAATCATAATCAATCGTGAACACTTAATGCACAATTTAGGGAAAAGCACGCAATAGAGCAACATTCTTGCGACGTCGGATCGATGTTTAATGTGGGACCCTAGGTTGTAGAAATTAGTTAACCAGAACCGGAGGCTAATTTACATTTAACTTGGACTCTTTAATTAGTATCTAAGTTAATTTAATGAAATCACAATTAGATAATTAACGTGCAATGGATCGGAATATATGAATCTGAGTGGAGTTACTACACGATTACTTGTTCCTTCCTATTGTTTCCTATTTGTTATTTAATTTAAGTTTTAATTATTTTATTATTATTTCAATATTAAATGTTCGACCGGAACTAAAATGCCCCCTTATTTACTGTTTTCTTAATTAATTATTATTTTCTATTTTTATAAATAAACCACCGTTCCTTGTGTTCAACTCGGACTTACCAAGTTTATACTAACATTTGATCGGGTATTCTTGCCTGGTTGTGTGATAGTATTAATAAGGTATTTTCCATTTATAAATAATAAAATGATACGCTTTCACACGCATCAAAACTTAATTAGAATGATGATATCATAAAGGTGTTTCCTATATATAATTTAAGATAAGATAAGATATATATATATATATATATATATATATATATATATATATATATATATATATATATATATATATATATATAATTTCAAATCTTCAGCCTTTTAGTTTAAAGTGTTATACTTCAATCATAAACATACTTCTTTTACTCTGGTGTGCCCAATGTCACCAAGTTCGAAATTGGGTGTCGTACAATGTTTGTTCTTTCACCCAAACATGAGTTCAGAATAATCAGTTTCAGTATTCTAAAGTAGTTAAAAAATAACTTTGGTGCAATGTTTCTGATGCAAGTATCTACTGCAGGTGTGTGCTGCTTCTTATTTTATGTTTCGATTGGCCAAGGATCCCAGGTTATTTTTGAGGAATGGGTTTACTGAAATTGCAGATGGAGCTTTGGTCTTCACTTTATCTTTTAGCATGAGGTGTGATGGGATTTTCTTTAAGGATTGTGGATGTTGGATGGGACTTGTCTTCCTTTTTTTTTTTTTTTTTGTTTCGTGTCTTCACGTCGGTATTGGTCAAAGTTGGGTTGGTCTTTTTGTCCTCCTTTTGTTAGTTTTGTTAAATGAAGTTGGTAGAATTAAAGTTATGACTAAAATTTGCTAATAGTTTTATTATTTCTAAACAAATTGAAGGTATAGAGTTCTTGATGCGGCTGATCCGGTGGTTGATGCTGTAGTATCTCGGTATTCGTTCATATACTTAAATTCCGAGTAAGCTCTCATATATAAACACCCAAATCACTCTATTTTTACTTTGTCTGGAAACAACTGGTATATTCTTCCCGTATATGAGGGTTCAAACAGTAGTGAGGCTAAAATAATCTATTAGGATGTGTCACACCAAGAAAAAAAGAAAAAGTTGAGACCAGATATGGGTTCATATATATTTCAAGGGATGTTTCATTTTAGTTGGTATGCTTTAGGGAACGTCTCAAATTAACCTAAGGTTTCATACACTCAATTTTTGTCATTTTTGTGTCTGTTTTTGATTAGTTAAAAGTTTGGTTTTACTGGATTATGATTGTGGGTTAGTAGGTGACGTTTCAACCACATGAATAATCCCTTAACTAAGGTATATTGCTCATACAACCTTTTACAACACTATATGGTGCAGGAAACAACCTGGTATCTTCTTCACTTATAACCAGCATCAACATCATCAGTCTCCCAAGATTGATTACTCAGTACTCCTGCTGTTGTTGTTGCAGCTGTAGTCGAGAATGGTGGTTCTTTTGGGTTCACCAGGCTGCCAAGTCCTCATAATTTATTGGTGTTACCGCAGGCTCTGGTATTAACTAAAGAACATGTTGAGGTGTAAGTTTATGCGGTTGGTAATAAAATTGCTAATGGTATGATGTTAACAGCTCAATTGATGATAACGACGAATGTGTGATTGAATTGAGGGATTTTACACCTTAATTATTTATACATTGTATTTATCATACAAAATGTTAAAACTGTAGTGGTCTTCTTTTTCAGGCCAAATCTGGAAAGTGAAGGGGAAAAAAATAGAAATATACTGATAATGACAGACGTTATGGAAGAGTTTACTAGCGACAGGAGAAGGCTAAAGGCGTCTAGACAAACTTATTTAATTATCAGGGGGTTTAGTGTCATTCTTATTAATTAGTTTTGTAAGTTTCCTTTTATTGTTTATTACTTGATAGTTAAGTTAAGACTTTTTATTATAAATAGGGTATTAGGGTTATGGTTAGAAGGGGGAAAAAGATTGAGTCCGAGACTAGGGAGACTTCTGCTTCTCGAATTGCAGAAACCTTTATTGTGTTTTTGTTAATTAGTTCTTATTATTAATAGAAGTGTGTTTGGTTCTTATCAATTGGTATCAGAGCATTGTTTCTGGGCTATTATTAAAAAAAAAATTTACTCTTCACGGAAACACTGTTCATTGCTGGAACACTGTTCACCGCCGCAAATACTGTTTGCCAGAATTTTATTATTTTAAAAAAAAATCATGAATACTAAGAAGAATACAGATAAAGATGCTGAGTCACAACAACAGCAGACACAGAGGTCGGTAAGCGTCTAACCACGTTGGAAGGGTGGATTTCCAGAGTAGAGGAGCGAATGGCGGTAATGCAAGTGAAATCTACTAGGAAGTTTGAGGAAATATTGGTTGCTATCAAAGGATCAGGGGAATAAGTCCAGTCAACCAAGATACCAAGTGGCAGCTTCTCTAAGTATGATGATCAGGGGTTTGTTTATACTGATTTTTCTCAAAGTTCAAAAAATCCATAAAACAAACAAGCTGAAGAGAAATCAGCAACGGGAGCAAACCGTAGTGGGGGAGGGCCAAATGGGTCTGATTATAGAATGCGGAAATTTAAAGTGCCTATATTTGATGGGGAGGACGCTTATGGTTGGATTTATAGGGTGGAACGTTATTTTGAGGTTGAAGGCATAGCCCCACAAGAACAATTACGAGCTGATGTGTTGTGCATGGAAGGACAAGCCTTGTCTTGGTATCGATGGAACGAAGGACGAAGGCCTTTTGGGTCCTGGATTAATCTGAAGATCCGAATTTTGGACCGATTTCAAACATCCCATGATGGTAATTTGTATGAACAATATTTATCCATCTCACAGGAAGGGACGGTGCGAGACTATAATAACCTCTTTGAAACACTAGCGGGCAATTGTTGGGAATGGCGGAAAATATATTGGAGTGTACCTATATCAAGGGACTCAAATATGAAATACGGTCCGCGTTGAGAGTACTACAACCAGATGGTTTAGAGGAGGCTATGAGATTGGCTCAGATAATTGAAGATAATTCTACCGTGGTGAAGTATGGGCGGGGCAGAAGTGGTAGGTCATCTTATAAGCTACCGAGTTTTGGAGGACTAACCACGGTAAAAGACTTGGGTGCTGCAGCAGGACAACTCGCCTTACCCGCACCAACACCAGTGAAAACAGGGAATATAGGATGAACAACAGGACAATTCCGGCGACTTACAGAATCTAAGTTTCAGGATAAAAAAGCCAAGGGCATATGTTTTAGGTGTGACGAAAAGTTTGCACCGGGGCATCGGTGTCCTAGTCGTACCCTACAAGTTCTCCTCGTTGATGAGGATGACGTATGGGCTGAGCAGGAGGATGAGGTTGTAGCCGGTGAGGATCACGTTCATTTAGATGTTTTCGAGGTTTCACTAAATTCGGTGCTGGGATTTACGTCCAACCACACCATGAAGATTCGGGGTTCCATTGGAGGATTAGATGTCGTAGTTCTGATAGATAGTGGAGCAACCCACAATTTTTTGTCATCTCGTGTGGTAAAGGAGTTGGGATTAATTGTATCAAATTATGGTGGGTATGGAGTTATCTTAGGAAATGGACACATAGAAAAAGGTCAGGGAACTTGTAAAGGGGTTGTGTTATCGCTTCCTGAGTTACAGGTGGTGGAAGATTTTTTACCAATGGTGTTGGGCAGTACGGATGTGAAATTAGGTATTAAATGGTTAAAGACATTAGGTGACATGAAGGTTAACTGGAAACGATTAACAATGCCCTTTATGGGTGACCTAGGGACGATAACTTTGCGAGGGGATCCTAGCTTATGTCGTGCCAAGGTATCTGTTAAGGCTATGGAGAAATCATTACAACATAACAGATATGGGTATTGAGTGGAGTTTAATAGTTTGGTTCCAACGGAACCGTTAACTGCTGATGAAAGTAACTTAGAAGAACTAAAAGGATTGTTAGCAAAATACCAGGATGTGTTCAAGATGGTGAGTGGGTTACCACCTCATCGTGATCATGAACATGCTATCGTGCTTCGTGATGGTGTAGCACCCGTTAGCGTTCGACCATACCGTTACCCTCAGATACAGAAAGATGAAATTGAGAAACTCGTTCGAGAGATGTTAGAGGCTGGTATTATACAACCAAGTGTGAGTCCATTTTCTAGTCCGGTGTTACTCGTAAAAAAGAAAGATGGAAGTTGGAGGTTTTGTGTTGATTATCGAGCATTAAACAAGGCGACTATGTTGGACAAATTTCCTATTCCAATAATTGATGAACTACTTGATGAGTTACATGGTGCAACGATTTTTTCAAAAATCGACTTAAAATCCGGGTACCATCAAATTCGGATGAAAGAAAGTGATATAGCCAAGACTGCATTCCATACTCATGAGGGTCACTACAAATTTTTGGTGATGCCTTTTGGGCTTACTAATGCCCCGGCTACTTTTCAATCTCTCATGAACAAATTTTTAAACCATATTTACGTCGATTTGTGTTGGTATTTTTTGATGACATTCTCGTGTATAGTAGAACCTATGAAGACCACAGGGGACATTTGTCTCAGGTTTTGGACAAATTGAGACAACATCAATTATGTGCAAACCAGAAAAAATGTTCTTTTGCGCAAAGGAAGATTGAATATTTAGGACATGTGGTCACGGGAGAAGGAATATCAGCAGATCCTTCTAAGGTTGCTGCGATGTTAGAATGGCCAGTTCCGAACACTCTACGTGAATTGCGTGGGTTTTTAGGACTTACGGGTTATTATCGAAAGTTTGTCAAAGGATATGGATCAATTGCTTCGCCTTTGACTGATCAGTTAAAACGGGATAGTTTCCAATGGAATGATGCGGCTACAAAAGCATTTGAAGCACTACGGCTGGCAATGACACAACTTTCGGTACTTGCATTGCCAGATTTTAATCAACCATTCGTGGTTGAAACTGATGCTTCCGGGTTTGGGATTGGGGCTGTTTTGATGCAAAATAAAAGACCTGTTGCTTACTTTAATCAGGTATTGGGAAATCGAGCATGTTTAAAATCAGTTTACGAGCGAGAACTCATGGCTATTGTACTTGCAATTCAAAAGTGGCGTCCTTACTTATTAGGTAGGAAGTTCATTATATGCACCGATCAAAAAAGTATGAAGTATCTGTTAGAACAATGGATGGTATCTGAGGAACATCAACGGTGGTTGTCAAAGCTACTTGGGTATAACTTTGATATACAGTATCAACCAGGAAATGAAAATTTGGCAGCTGACGCCTTGTCGCGAAGAGGGGGGAAGTGAGTCTTAGAGCAATTTCCGTTCCTTGGGTATTGGATTGGGAAGAGTTATCTAGAGACGTGTCAATGGATCCCGAGTTAAGTAAAATACGACAAGGTCTGATCATGGGGGAAACTGTGCCGGATGGGTATAGTCTTGACGGGCATCGTTTGTTATATCGAGGGTGTCTCGTAATTCCACGAACATCTGTCTGGATTCCAAGGTTGTTTTACGAGTTTCATGGTAGTGCTATTGGTGGTCATTCAGGAGTGTTGAAAACTTATCGAAGGATGGCAGCAGAGTTGTATTGGGTTGGGATGAAGACAGATGTTGGAAAACTCGTGACAGAATGTGCAGTTTGCCAACGCAACAAGTATTCTACGATGGCACCAGGAGGACTCTTGCAACCACTAGAACTGTCAAAACGGGTCTGGCAGGAAGTTACAATGGATTTCATTGATTGGTTAACGAAGTCGGAAGGATATTCTGTCATATTAGTCGTGGTTGACCGGTTAAGTAAATATGCACACTTTGTGGCACTCAGGCACCCATACACCGCTATATCAGTAGCCACTGTTTTCTTAAGGGAGATAGTTCGGTTGCATGGGATTCCAGAATCAATTGTATCTGATCGTGACAAAGTATTCTTAAGTCATTTTTGGAAGGAGTTATCTCGACTTCAAGGAACCACATTGAAAAGAAGCACTGCCTACCACCCCCAAACAAACGGCCAAACAGAAGTTGTGAACAGGAGCATCGAGACTTATTTGCGGTGTTTTACTTCTGACTCTCCTAAAAAATGGGCCCGCTGGCTATCATGGGCAGAATATTGGTATAACAAGTCTTTTCATACATCGACTAATATTACACCATTTAAGGTTCTTTATGGACGGGATCCACCACATTTGGTGTACTATGGTAAGAGTTCTTCTCCAGTATTTCAAGTTGACCGTTATTTGGAAGAACGAGACTGTATTTTGGAGGAACTTAAAGGGAATTTGTTATGGGCTCAAGAAAGGATGAAGCATAAGGCAGATGAGCATCATAGAGAGGTTGTATTTGAGATTGGAGACTGGGTTTACCTTAAGCTGCGACCTTACAGACAAAAATCTGTTGCTAAGAGGCGTAATGAGAAGCTGGCTCCAAGATATTTTGGACCGTATGAAGTAATCGCACGTGTAGGAAAGGTTGCGTACAAGTTAAAATTTCCAGAAACAGCAACCATACACCCGGTCTTTCACGTATCTCAACTGAAAAAGGTGATAGGTACACTCACAGCAGATCCAGTTCTACCTACTTCGCTAACTGATGATATGGAGGTGATTTTGGTTCCTGATAAATAAGAAGGTGTGCGTGAGGGAGAATCAGGTTTGTTGGCTGATCGGGAAGTGCTAATCAAGTAGAAAGATTTACCGGGATACGAGGTTACGTGGGAGCCATTTGTGAATATTCAGCAACAGTTTCCTGATTTTCACCTTGAGGACAAGGTGGCTTTTTGGGCAGGGGGTATTGATAAGGACAGACGTTATGGAAGAGTTTACCAGCGACGGGAGAAGGCTAAAGGCGACTAGACAAACTTATTTAATTATCAGGGGGTTTAGTGTCATTCTTATTTATTAGTTTAGTAAGTTTCCTTTTATTGTTTATTACTTGATAGTTAAGTTAAGTCTTTTTATTATAAATAGGGTATTTGGGTTATGGTTAGAAGGGGGAAAAGATTGAGTCTGAGACTAGGGAGACTTCTGCTTCTCGAATTGTAGAAACCTTTATTGTGTTTTCGTTAATTAGTTCTTATTATTAATAGAAGTGTGTTTGGTTCTTTTCATATACTATCTAATTGTGAGACGCAACATGCTTTAGTTTCTTGATTTCCTGAATGTTACTATCCTCATTTATATTAAGTTAATGAGCTTGGTTCTTATATTATAAGTTTATTCATTGTATGAACAAACTGCATAAAATGAAACTGTGGGGCATGGGCAACTTTCGAAACACATTATCATTTGTTAGCTAATTCAATTATTTTCACGTGTTATAATTAAATGATTTACTTGTGAATGGACCCATGATATTGCTTATATATAATACATGGCCTGAATGGACCCATTTATAATTAAATGATTTACTGATGTTAATTCACTTGTGCATACTCTGCTACAACTTTAACTAGCTGGCATCTTTTGGTCGCATTTTGTTCATTGCACAGCAAAGGAGCAACTAAGGTAATCAGAGTCATGGAAGGAACGTGTCCACAAATAAGCGGAAGAGGCTAAAAAGCTGCTTGCGGAACTGTTCGGAAAGCTTTAAGGTACACAAGTAAAACTTTATTAGTTTGGATTTTGAAGAATTGCGACATCAATTACCCAGAAACATCTCACAGGATTAGGATTTTTCACGAGCTTTGGATTTCTTGCATCCACGATTCAAGATTATATGCAGTAACATTATATGACTATATAAATTCTTTTATTCAATAAATTATATTTTTAAAATCTATACTTATATAATGGACAAGACGTATGCTTTTGTGGGTCATTCCAACCTGAAATAATTTACCAATTTTGGGTGAAAACCTATTTGACTCATTATCCACACGCCCAACCTGCCCGTTTTTCTATTTATGACCCTTAGCACCACAAATGTTTAACCATGTTACATCGAATGATCACAGGGTGTGCTACACGGTGTTCTGGATAGTGTTTTGGAGAATGTTGAAAGTGAGGATTCTGTGGTGTTGTGAAACTGAATTCACAGTGTTCTGGACAGTGTTCTTCAGTTTTTTATTATTTGTTTTATTTGTTTTTTTAATGATGATAATTGTATATATTGATATTTAAAAACAAATAAATGAAATAAAACAACATTTAACTTATTTATAAATTTTTTTAATTAACAAAAAAGATTATTTGATACTTACAATTTTAATTCAAAAAAATATATATTAAAATGCTTGGCCCAATAACCAATTTATATTGACAAGCCAATAAATTTAGAAAGCCCATCATAATTTTAAGCTTGAACCCATTTACATTTTTTTTTTTTAAAGAAAAAAAACCCTAATCTTATCCTCTCTACCAGCCGTCATCATCTTTCTTTTCTCATTCTTCATTTGCATCACTCCATCACCAATTTTATAATTTCAAAAGCAAGAAAAAAAGAAAGCAGAACGTCGCACGAAGCAGCGTCCGAAACTGGACGGCGGGGCTTGAACGCCGATGAGAACGTCGATCAGAACGCCGTTCTGGTGTGGCTGAACGCCGTCCGACGGCGTTCTCGTCGATGAACGGTGATGCCACATCACCCCACACCGTGTGCTCTCATGGGGTCAATGGACAATGGGTGCTTTTACACTCATGACTATTTGTCAGTCATAATTGGAAGGATATTTAATTCAGTACCAGCTTACGTTCAGACAAGTAAGTCACTACAAAACTAATGCCATTTACCGACTGAAACATTAGCTGACTAATATACATATCAGTCATTAAAACCAATTGTATTGCCTTTCCCGATATCCAGAAATATAATGTTAAATGATAAATTATACTCCGTATGAGTAAATAATAGAAGGAGAATGAAATATGAGTTTATATAAAAACATGAAAAGGACGGGCATCAATAACTTTCCCCAATTTCTGAAACAAAAACCCTAAATATTCCTTGTTCTCTCTCTCCGGCGATTCCACCGGCCAGATGCACCGTCAAAAGTCAGATCCACCGTGTCATTCCAGCTGTACGATGGAGGTATCTTCATTGCCGCTGCTTCTGACACCAATTCCCCTCATCGAAGAGGTTTTCGAAAGGTAAACACATCAGAAATTCAAATTTTTTTGTTGTTGAATTCAGCTACTATTAGATGTTAATCGTGAATCAAGTTATTGAATCGAGAAAGTAGATATTGACATTTCAACTGCGTTAAACGATTGAAGTTCAATTTCGTCTTCATTTACGTCAAACGGTTGAAGAATCGTTCGGTAACGTTTGAGTTAATGTCGTTATTTAGTTTTTAATCGATTTATTGTTTAGATTTTGCCTTCATCACTTCAATTTTTCAAATTTTTTATCATATTCATTGGTTGATATTGATGAATCTAGGTTTTGAGTTAGCTAGTATCATTATTCGTTTGATCATTAGTGGTGGATGAATGCGATGGATATCAGGTATGGCACCAAATTTGTTCTGAATTTTATTATTGTTTGTAAATTAAAATTTAACCTGTTTTTTATAACCTGAGTTTGCTTCTAGTTTGTGAAAGTGATGCTCGAGAATAACAGTGTCTGACATTTTTGGGGATGGTAATAAGATGCAAGAACTGTTTCTCTATCCAAAGTAATATTATACATGATTATAGTTTGTTTACTCGATATATGTGTATCAAATTTATAAGTTTATTTGGTTGATCAGGCCAATAATGATCATGTTGAAGCTGCTCACTCAACTCCATCACTCTGCTATCCAACTAAACTCAAAATTATGGATTCTTTCTCTGTAAGGTAGTATAGTTTATATATTTTTCATCATTGTTTACTATCACAATTGCTTGTATTCTCATCAACACAATTACATCATCATGATTATCTAGCTTTTAGAAATTGAAACAATTTTTGGTGTATATAATGGTGTTGGTGCTATCTCATTTGCTAGTACTTATCTTGAATCTGCCATTTTTTGCTAGACCAGATGGATGTACATTCAAGACTGTTCCATTCCTGGTCATCATTTAGCTGTTCAGATGCTCGTTATTACGTTAAAGTCATGAGCTTCAAATTTGATATGATGTTTAGTTTTGTAGTGAATTAAGTGATAGTTACTAGTCACTGGTACAATTAGTTGTGTAGCATCGGTTTCCATTTTATTATCTTTCTCACATGATCATTATGTATTTTTTTTGTGGTCATACAGGAAAACTAGTGCAAGGAACTTCTTTAAATATCAAATATAAAGGAGGTCTCACTTGAACACATTGCATAAATTGATTGAGGTCATAGAAATTTTACATTACTTGTAGCAAATATATTTATGTTTGTTCTAAAGGTTTTACTCATTAATTATCTCAGACATATGTACTCATATGTGAGTATCATTCTTATCTCATATTACTCTCACAGAATTCTTATCAATGTAAAATTTCTATGTGAGTATCATTCTCTCATATGTGAGTATCATTCTTATCAAATATAAAGGAGGTCTCACTTGAACACATTGCATAAATTGATTGAGGTCATAGAAATTTTACATTACTTGTAGCAAATATATTTATGTTTGTTCTAAAGGTTTTACTCATTAATTATCTCAGACATATGTACTCATATGTGAATATCATTCTTATCTCATATTACTCTCACAGAATTCTACAGGCTTCATATTTCTGAATTGGAAAGAGGAACAAAAGTTTGGTATATATATATACCCTCTATCTTTGATCCTCTATTATTTTAACATATTCTAATACAACAAAACGCCTCTCAGCAATACAAATTGTAAAGAATGGTGTTTTTGCAGACTCAAGTAGTTCCCAATGTATGTTGGAGATGATAGGACCGACAATATTCAAGGTAAGCCAATATATAATAATACTTGAAGTTTGAGATAGGAAAGGGGTTTGTTGGAGTTGGACAACTGGTCTGGTCATATATCTGAAATTACTTCAGTTGATAGCTTTGCATTAGATGCACTTTGGATTACCTTTGAACCATCTGGGTCTAGTCATATATCTGAAATTACGTCGTTAATGTTTATATGTAGGTTTGAGATCTTGAAAATCAATAAGCCGAAAAGTGAAAAAGTAGACAGAGGAAGGAGAACAGAGCTTTTCTTGACATTGTCTCATTCTTCTCTTTCTTTGTTGAAGCAAGACCCCAAGAATACTCCGAACTCAAACTTCATCTTTGTCATGTGCTTTAGTCTATGGTGATTAGCTTTTTATCATCTTTAAGATGATTTTATTTTGGTTATTTGACTTGTACATAAACAAAAGTGTTGATAGGTTGGTCAACCCAACATAACATTTTTGGATATAAAAAATAATTGTAATGACAGTTACAACCCATATACTTGCAAACGAGCTCCGATCGGGTAATCTTCAATCTCTAACTGGTTTATTAAATTTTTTTATCTATTTAATTATTTTTATTTTTATTTTATAAATTTTGTCACTACTTTTTTTATTGCTGTTTTACCACCTCTAGCGGCGACAATCGACATGTTTAGTTACACTTGAATTGTGTGATGAAGTTTAATTACCAGACATTCGAGTTCAAGTTTAATTATGCGATTAATTTATCTACGGTTATTAAATTGGGCACGTTTTGGTGAAAGGATATGAAGATAAGAACGGGGATGGTGATGAAGGTGATCACGCGGATGCAATCATTGCTCAGGTATACTTTTCTAGTATATGTTAATTTATTTAGGGTCAAAAACTAAATAAAACTATATTGACATAAATGCTAAACAGAGCCTTGTTGGCTGCCATATGCCATAGAATGTGTTAATTTAAAAGTTAGTTTTTGATATGGGTCAATTTGGGCAGGGTCGGGTTGTCATCTTGCTTTGTTGTATTTTAATTTTTCATTGATTTTACTACTAATAAGTGTTTAGCCTGCTTAACACGTTCATATTATGACTTGTGCAGATTTTCTACATTGAGCTGTTACAAATCAAGGGCTGGATGATGATGTGTAATATTTTTTTACACAATCAGAGCTATATATGTCAGTTTTGGTACATAGCTTTTTGCCATTTAAGGATCATGAAATGTAAATAGGTTGGCTCAACCTGTACCGGCAATATGTATGGACATATTTTGAGCAATAAAATTGCAGTTTGTGTACATCATGACATCATGTTATATGTACTTGTTTTAGAATTTTTTTTTTTTTTTGTTCTATATAAAATTAACCCAAAAAATTGAAAAGAAACTCTAAATAGATTTGATAAGACCTATAGGGACTGATCATCTAGACTTTTAATGACCGAAGCTTAAGTGATAAACGTGTATATCTAATAGTTTCCAAACCCATTTTACTTACTTAATTATTCAGTCATTAAATGTTTTGGACTTTTACCTACTGAAATTTTTAGTCATAATAGAGTTTTAGTGATCCCTTTGTTGGTGACTGTTTTTTCTTAAGTAGGAGTAGCATTTTTAGCCTTTAGTGACTGTTTTTATACCTTTAATGACTGTTTATTTCAGTCACTAAATCGTATCTATCTTGTAGTGAGTCATTAGTCTTTTTTTTCATTTTTATGTATTCCCTTTTTTCTACAAAAGACTAGAAAGGGAAAAAGATTGTTGATCTCTCCATGGTTCATTAGAACAATATTGCCATTTGTCGAATATGTAGCGTGACACTTTTATATTCTTGGTCTGAGGATGCATCGGAGCTTCCATCAATTGATACCAAGGTATGCTTTACTTAGACTTGCAAGTTTTGCTAAAAATAGTTTGAATGTTGTAGATCGTGTTGGTTATTAATTATATTTTGTTAAGTTATACACCCAAACTTCCTCCTATGCTGCATGCTTTGACCTTTCTAATTCCTTCAGATTATAAGGTTAGAGTTATTGGAAGAACCGAGACAGGAAAATCCAGCATGCTTGATGCTTTATTTCGTATCGTTGATTGAAAATAGATAGAATTATGAACGATGTAATTTATAACTCAAGCACCTGTTCTCTTCTAGGTATATCAAATCTGTTATCAAAATAAAAAAAGAAAAAAAAATGAATTGGAGGTGGAAAAATGGGTGTACAAACTTTTCGTTTTAAATCTCGTGTTTTGGGACCTTTCAATGTATTTTTAATATACATTCATTTAAATCTTTCTTTTTACTGTATGATTGCTTCAAATTTCATTGTTTATTTCATTAATATCATTTTTCCTTGCGATCTGTTTATCTTTGCACTCATTTACGATTGGATGGTTTCCGTATTCGTGATGACTTATGAAGTAAGATGGAGTTGTAAAAATAAAAAACTTATATATCATATTTTTGTGTAAAATATAAATGTGAACATTTTAAGATTATAGAAATATGTGTTTATTTTAAGTGTCACCTGTGTGTATACATGAGTCTAGATGAGTAATGATATAAAACAGATGTGCGCTTCACTAATAATTTATTTATGAAGGCCAATCTATATGGTGAAAGTTTGAACATTCTTTTGGTCAAAAGTTGTTTGCCATAATAAGGCAATAACTAAGCACACTATGCACACATATAGTCATATCATTCCACTTAATCTCAGAGAGTTTGCTTCATATGTTAGATATACGTTACTATTTGACTACTTAAATTGAAAAAAGCATTCAATATGGCCGTACATATGATGTTATAGTTTTTTTCATGCACACTTCTGCAAATTTCTCTTTTGTAGGACGGAGGGAGTAGTATTTTCTAACTTGCAATATATGTACAACTTTGGAAAGTTTTTTTTTTTTAAATCCATAAACTTGTCGCATGCCATTGCTAAATGGATGCAAATATGGAAAAAATTTTGGTATATCCAATAGTACCCATTTACGTGATGGCGATCAATTGTATATTCATACGTACTTTCAATGACAATCAAAATATTACTCAAGATAACATTGCATTGCATGCTTAATGGAGAGTATATCCTTATTAACAAAAGTATTAAACGAGTAACACATTATATTCACTACCATGTTCATTGTAATCAATTGTTTAAATTGTTAGCATAATAGCTTAGGTTAGGCCCGTATTATTTGGTTTAGGTTACTGTAAGCCCGCTTAAGCATTAGGGTTCATTAGTCTTACTATTTAAGTTGTCTTTGTGTTTAGTTTCTAAGCTTTGTAATCGTATTCTATTGTTCAATAATATTGTCGTTAGTTTCTACATGGTATCAGAGCTTAGGTATACGATCTTGTGAATTAGTCATCCTCCGGTCATCGACTAATTGTTGATGATCCGGAGGGATCCCGTTTACGTTTGAGTTCGTTCGTTTTTCGTTGATTTAGTTTGGAATTCGTAATAATCTGTGCAGCTGTAGGATACTTACGATCCGAGATTCGTTAGCCGTTGGATCATCCTAAAATTCGTACTGTAGCTTCTAGACATACAGATCTAGGTTTTGACCGTTCGGATTTGTAATCGGAGATTTGAGTATTTGCCAGAAATCTGTCAAAGTTGCTGCCGTTTTCAGTTCGTCGCTTTCAGCGCAGCTGTGAAAGAATTAGTGTACCGAATTCGTTAACCGTTAGATCTTCGAGATTTTTGTACGGAAGGTTCATAACACATAGATACACGATTTGACCGTTTGGATTTTCGATTGGATGTAGCTTGATGTAGCTTTAGGGAGATATTCCTTGTCGAAGTTACCTGTTTAGTAATATTTTGATGATGATCGGTTTCCTTTGGTTCGGTTTTATACGTTCTCGTTTGGCAAGATTTATTATCGATTAGGAAGCTTTGTTTTGTTTAAGGGTTTGATTTGATTGTTAAGTTCTTTTTTTGTTTATGTTTTGGTTATGTACGGACCTGGTTCGATTTGTCCGCATTGGAATAGTTTCGGTTTCACGTTGGTTTGGTTTCGCATTGGCATTGGTTTCGCATTGGCATTGGTTTCACATCGCATTGGATTTAGGTTTTGCATTAAATTGGCACAGGTTTTGGTTTCACCCAACGGTTATTAAAATTAGTAATGTTTTTCGCTCGATGGTAAATGGATTTCGTATTAGCATGTATTGGTTTTGGATTCGACTCTTGACATCAACATCAAGCCTTCGCTCGGTTTGCTTGGTTTGGTATTTTCGTTGGAAGTTTGTTTGGCAAACTCTCAATGCATTTAGCATTAGCATTGTGAGTTTGAGGGGGAATGTTAGCATAATAGCTTAGGTTAGGCATGTATTATTTTGGTTTAGGTTACTGTAAGCCCGTTTGAGCATTAGGGTTTCATTAGTCTTACTATTTAAGTTGTCTTTGTGTTTAGTTTCTAAGCTTTGTAATCGTGTTCTATTGTTCAATAATATTGTCGTTAGTTTCTACATAAATAACACATTTATTCATCAATCATGTACTGATGTACATCATACCAATTATTTACAAATATTACTCAACGACAATATTTCAAAGTTGTGGTTATCAATCAACAACATCTAACTTACACCCCATTTATCTATATGTAAATTATATAGTATTGATCTTTCAACGGTTCAAACACAATTGCTCTTTAACTGTTAGAGCATACGGTATCGGGTGACATGGCATCAGTGTTCTACGACGAGAACGCCGGGCATCGGCGTTCTGCCAACTTGGGCCGGCGTTCTCGCCAAATTTTGAAGCTGCCGTTCGTATGCAAACGCTGGGGAAGAACAACGTTCAAGGTTTTTTTTTGTTTTTCTATTTATTTTTCATGCAGAAATGGTTTGTTTTTTGTTTTCTTTCCATTCTATTTTTATTTTGTTTTTTGTTTTCTTCTCATTTGTTTTCTTGTTTATTTAATTTATTTGTTTTTTATATATTAATTAATACAATTATCTTTATCAAGAAATCAAATAAAACAAATAATAAAAAACTCCAGAACACTGTCCAGAACACTGAGAATTCAGTTTCCCCACACCACAAAATCTTCACTTTCAACATTCTCCAGAACACTGTCCCAGAACACCGACACCACACCCTGTGCTCTTAAATTTCTATATGACAACTTACAAAAAAGTACACAACAAATTAGCACCTCATACTACTTCTTAGGGCAAATAGTTTGAAAATGTCTCGAACTTGTCATGAAATCATATTGTATGCATCCTACTTTCAAAACTCCTATTATGTGTACTCAACTTACTAATAACTCCTATTGTGTGTAGTCATTAACTTTAAACCCCAATTACTGGTCAAAATTAGCTTAGGTGGCATGATTAGCTGATGTGGCATTGCCAAGTCAGTGCCATCTCACCAAAGTTTGATACATTTTTTCCACGTCATCATCATCTTCACCTACTTCACCATCTTCAATATTCCGGTGACACCATCTTTTCCGACGACAACCTTTTTCCGGCAACACATCCACAACCAATTTACACCTCCCTAACCACCAACCCCATCAACTTCATGTCCAAAACATAACTATCTTCGACGTCACCACCATCTCTACCATTTTTTCCGGTGACACCATTTTTTCCGTCGAAAGCACTACAACCAATTTACAACTCCTTAACCATCAACTCATATCATCTCTACCTCACCGCTATTTCCAAATCATCACCATCTCCGACGTCCACCGTCATCTTTATTATTTCTTCAATGACACCATTTTTTCCGGCGACACTATTAGAAACTATTTACACCTTCTTCTCCACCATAGTAGTGAGTTGGAGATGATAGGGGTTGGTGGTTAAGAAGGTGTAAATAGTTTCTAGTGGCGTCGCCGGAAAAAAGGTGAAGATGATGGTGACATCGGAGATGGAGATGATTTGGAGATAATGGTGAGGTGGAGATGATAAGGGTTGATGCTTAAGGAGTTGTAAATTGGTAGTAGTTCTTTAGTCACAAAAATGGTGTCGCCGGAAAAAATAATAGAGATGGTGGTGACGTCGAAGATGGTCATGTTTTGGAGATGAAGTTGATAGGGAGGTGTAAATTGGTTGTAGTGGTGTTGCTGTAAAAAAAGGTTGTTGCCGGAAAAGATGGTGTCATCGGAAAATTGAAGATGGTGAAGTTGATGAAGATGATGACGTGGAAAAAATGTATCAAACTTTTGGTGAAATGGCACTGACTTGGAAACGCCACGTCAGCTAATCATGCCACCTAAGCTAATTTTGACTAGTAATTGGGTTTAAGGTTAATGATTACACACAATGGGAGGAATTAGTAAGTTGAGTACACATAATAGGAATTTTGAAAGTAGGAATGTAGGATGCATACAATAGGATTTCATGACAAATTCGATACACTTTCAGACTATTTAACCTACTTTTTAATTGAATTATAAGATCGATGGCTACAAATATGCTATTTTATAAGAATGTATCATAAAAACTTGAACCGTACCAAAATGATAGGGTATATTCTACATGTTATTGGTTGTCAATTATATTATATAGAAGTCCGTTTCCCGGTAAATTTAATTGCACATTTAACAAAATCAAATGTCGAAGCTCGCGTTGTCGCGGATCATCACCTAATGGTTTAAAATGTCAGAATTTGGATTACAAATTATACATCAAACATGTACTAAATGGCCAAAACTTTAAAACAATTAGTCGACTGTTATACGATCCCTTTGTTAAAAACTTTCCCCTTAAAAAAAAAAATTAATTCGCATTTTTTAAAAAAAAAATTATTGTTAAATAAATCAAAGTTATATGAAGTCTTGAAAAGTAACATTACATTTTCCAAAAAACAATTAATTAATACGTATCTTTCAATAAATGTTTTATATATTATTCAACTAGACTCTAAACCCGTGTATACACAAGGGCCGTTGATTTTTAATATGAAATTTTGTATTTGGTACATTTTTACTAATAATAAGTGTATAAGTTAATATGTATAATAAGCATTTAGTTGGATTAATGATAATATTACTTTATATAAATGAATTTATATAAGTAGAGATTAAAACATTGAAAGTTTTTGAAACAAAGTTAGTGAAAAAAATTAATTAACTTTTTCAAGTGATTTCATTCCTACAGTGAATTGAAAAATAAGTTTATTTTTAGTAATATAAAAGATTTATTAAAATTACATCATATTATATTAGTTAAACAAAAAAATGAATTTTAATGACAATAAAAGGGAAAAAGTTAAGTTTTTATTTTTATTTTACAGGCATCGACATCATATTGTTGTTTACCAATTAATAATTCCATTAATCTGATTAGATAGGTACTCATTTAAATGGAGTATAATTCATTCACAATAATATAAAATCAAATAAGTACTATACAATCCTTTGTAACTATGGATTCTAGATTAATTGTACATACTTTTATTATTAATTATTATTTACGATGTCATTGTTTTCTAAATTTTAGCCAATTTAACAAAATTGAATAACTTGATTGGTTAATTAAATTTTTGATGACATCATCAAGTGTTTCTTATATATAATTTAAGATTTTCCAACAATTTTCCAACAATAAAGAGTAAATAAAACTAAGATTTGAAATTATATGAATATAATTTAAATTAAGTAAAGCTACATTTTTCATAAATATATTTATTAATACATATCTCTCATTAAATGTGCCATATCTTCATTACATATAATGCATCTCCACCATATCTTAATTTGGTACTCAACACATGGAAAAGACAATATTACATTTGACTTATTTATAACATTTCCATTAATACCCCTATTCCATTATCTAGTACTTCCTCCGCCCCGGTTTAATAGTCCATTATTTCCATTTTGGGATGTCCCAAATTAATTATCCATTACCAAATATAGATAGATAACATGATTCTTTTTACTATATTGTCCCTACTTTAAAAATTAAATTACAAAAGTGAAAGGAAGTTCAAATTAATTGGTTAGGGGTAAAAATGTCATTGTGCAAAAAGTAAGTAATAATTATTGTGTTTATCTTAAACTGCGTGTAGTTCTGTCTGTGGACAATTAAATTGGGACGGAGGGAGTATTACTTATTCTCCACTAACTACACTTCCATTAATACCCCTATCCCATTATCTATTATTTTTAGTTACTACTTATTCTCCAATAACTACACTTTTCATCCATCAAATATTAAATTTACTCACTAAAGTCTTTTTTGATTGGTTAAATATCAAAGTAGACACTTATAATGGGATATCCCAAAATAGTAATGTGGACATTTTAATTGGGACTGATGGAGTACAACATGTTTTTATATTAAAATATTCACTCGCATCTCCATCCACCGTCACCATCTCACCGCTGCATTGCGCGGGTATTGTGCTATCTTTTAAAAACTATCATAACGTCCTACTTATTAGTATGTATAACCGAAACAAAGATTACTTCATCGATTTAATCATTAACTAAAATTTCAATTAAATTTTTAATAATTAATAGTTTTTAAAATTAGCATAAAATACAACTGTAAATATTAACTTTCTTTCTTATATTTTAAAATTGAAGAGATTTTGACCATATCTTCAACCCTTTTTTTTTTGGTCCACTAAGTTTAATCGATTTAATCATTAATCAAATTGTAAATTAAATTTTAGAATTTTTGAAGATATTTTTGACAATATCTTCAAGACTTCTTTTAGGCCATTAAGTTTATGTTGTTTTTTTATTCTGTTTTCTTTTTACAATAAATTTTGGATCTTATACATATAGACATTTTTCAACCAAACAACTTCAATTTTTCTTAAAAAATATTTGCGTCTAAATGTTTTAAATATGCAGAGTAACGAAAATCAACAACTTCATACGGAGACGACTCACACAACTAAAATAAAAGGCAAATGATTAAAAAACATCGGATATTAGAGAAGACGGAAGTTTTCAATTTAAAGAAAAAATTATATACAATAGAAAATATAAGAGCACGGAACATACATAACAGAAACCGGCCCTTAAATTATACTTACAATACAAATGAAACACAATCAAGCCCAGAAATAATTAAACACAACAAAAAAGCCCAAAACCCGTTAAAAAGGAATTATTTCTTTTTTTATTAAAAACATATCCTTTTAAACATCTACAGAAAATATAAACATATTTAATAAAAAAAATTAAGCCAACAACATTAAAAAAAAAAAAAAAAAAAAAGAAGAAGCATGCCACAGATAATCCAAAAAACAAATCAGTGTATAAAAATGTTAAGTTATAAAATATAATAATGATACTACAAAACTAACATCTTATAAAAATATATACAAAACAAATATAACATAAAACATACAACTATACACATACAAACATTTCAAAAATATATATATTCAAAAATATAAAAAAAAAAGATTTTGAAGTTGTCCGCGTTGTCGCGGGTCTTGTATCTAGATTTTTATAAATCTTTACTAAGCGCATCAAATTTAAAAATAATAAAAAATTTAATCCTTACAATTTATCTCTCTATAAAAATAATGTGGATTGCATTGAGGAAACATCTATTATTTGTAACATTTATGTTTATATTTTGATTTGGGTTACGGGCGTCATGCACTTAACTAATGTCTGACATTCATATTGTGTATCTAACTATTCGGGCATTTATTGTGTGTAAAAAACTTGTTATTTGGTGCTATTGTATATAATTTATGGTATTTTTTCGCATATTATCCATATAGGGTGTCACGTGGAATCCTTATAAGTTGAAACGTCACCAAAATACATACAATAGAAAGAAATTTGTTACACACAACGTACGCCTGAATAGTTAGGTACACACTATAAATGTCAAACCTTAGTTAATTTCATATATATGCACTTAACCCTTTTGATTTTGATATTAATTAATATTAAACATCACCGTTAATAAAAATTTTAACATTGGCTAACTAATTAGGGAGGAACAATAGGAGTTGAAAGTAGATATCATAGAATTTTTGTCTAGAATTAGTTGTTGTAAACTATGAAGAATATGAATTCGTTGAATTCATTTATTTGTTCTTATTAATTAATTAAAGTAAATTTTAATACTATCAAATAATAATAAAATTGTTATGAAAGTAAAGAACAATGAACAAGAAGAGAATAGAATTGTATTATTCATCTCACCAATGAGGTATATTTATAGTTACAAGATAACCTTCTCTACAAGCAAACAATCTTCTAATACAATACGAACTCTATCTAATAGATATGGACATCCATTCCATATTTATCTATAACACTCCCCCTTGGATGTCCATTGTATAAAGATTATGCCTCATTAAAACCTTACTAGATAAAACCCGTAGAGACAAAAATCTAGTGAAGGGAAAAGAGTACATAATTCTTTCAATACGCTTGGGGATGTTGCCTCATTAAAAACCTTGCTAGAAAAACCCTGTGGGACAAAATCGTAGTCAAGGAAAAAATAGTGCAACGCGTATTTTCTCCCCCTGATGAGCACATCACTTGATCTCATCACTTATACAAACTTGTTGTCGGTTAATATCATCACATTTTACCCATTCTTAATCCATGGGTAAATTATCACGTTCACAAAATAAGTCATGGCACCATCACCATCTATAACACCCCTTGTTTACAATCATTTAATATAATACATCGGAAGCGTCAGTCCAAATTTCATCATTTATACCTTATAATATTGAAATCTTAAAACATGATATTTCAAAACCTGTTTCAAACTAGTTTTATGAAATACAACCAAAGTACATTAAACTGGGTGTGATATGAAAACCAAAGATAACATTGCTTTATACACTCAAATATCAGAGTAAACGCTAGTTGTCAAACATTCCTTCCGGTCAAACAAGCTTCTTGCCCGCCCATTGTATTAACACAATAACCTACAAGAAGTGGAGTGGTGGGGTTAGCATAACGCTAAGTGAGTGAATAGAAATCAACAACCCAACTTAGCATAACAACTTTGTTTACAATAAATAATCGTAAATAAAACATCACAGTAAATCAATGGTTCTTGGGGAAACCTTCAGCCAAGAACACACAACCAATATCACATAATATCAATGAGATAACATCTCAATAACACAACATATCAATGAGGATCGGTGGCTCTTGAGATATCATAATACCCGGGGATTCACCAAGAGCACATACCACAATCTGTAAGGCCAATACAGAATAGACCGATAGTTTGGTACTAATCACATATGACCTAATTTCCTATTAACGATAAGTACAAGGAAATTTTTGTCGTTTTACAATAGTAACCAAACCCAACTAACATGTTGACCTCAATACACTGATGCCCGAAGGCCAAATATCAAGTGATCACGTATTCACATATTCAACCAGATCAACATATCGGACTAAACAGTCTATCAACAGTATAATTACTATTAAACCAAAATCATCATGGCAAACCGAAAGTAGTAATAATACGTTTACCCGTTGTAACCAAACTTGTTACAACTAAGTAAAACTGAGGATTACAGATCCACTCACCGAATACCTCAGTTGTCCACTCAGTAGTCTAATGTCACTGAGTCTTCTGTTTATCTGGAATTACATCAGAATAACACAGGTTAGTCATTTGTCTTAATATGAATATAACATCATACTAATGTAGCTACATTAAACAACTTAGTTAAGTAACTACAACATGATTCATAATCCCAATTTCAATGAGTTATTACTCAAATCATTATTCACCTATAATTCTCATTTCAAGATTAATAATAATCACATTAACATCATAAATTCACAATCACTTATCAAGTTATGATCATTAGGATCACAACATCACCTTAATCAACTTTAATTATCACCAATTAACATAATTAAACCATTAATAAGGTCATTAACCTCCATTATCAAGAATTCATCAAAACCACAATACTAGGTTTTATGACTTCTTAAGTAACCATGTTCTAACTTTAATCTTTGATTATCAATTAAGTGTATTTAATCACAATTAATATTAATTTTCATCATATAACCCATCATAATTATAATAATCATCAAATTCTCAAGAACACCTAAACAATTTCACAACCCTTAACATAATCAATGTAAACCAACATCTTTAATCAACACTTATCAATCATACATCATTATTCTAAGCATAGAAGCTTCAATTCTTGAATTATCAACTAAACCCATAAACTTTTCTCATGATCATACACCAATTCTTTCATTTATAAGTTAGGGTTTATAATGGTGTAACCACCTTTTACTCCAGCCAGTATGTCTGTGCTTGGAGATATTCTTTTCTCTACGTGACTAAATAACATTTTACCTCCACCTGGAGGAAAATAATTATCAATCTTGTGGCGTAAAACACGTGTTAAGTAACACGTGTTACCATATGGGAATTCGCCATCAAACTATCTTATAAAATCAACCTCTGCCCGGAGGTTCGTACGACATACTTACGGGCGCAGCAGAGTTGAAGTGAGGACCAATGAAAGGGTTACTTGGACACATGTGAGTGGTCCAAAGGGAATAATTCTGAGTGCCATCATGTGATTGGTCCAAATGAACTTGTTGCCCAAGAAAACATCACTATAAAAGGAGCTCATTCCTCATTAGCAAAGGAGGTTCATCTTCTTCATACAAACCCTAATATCTCTCTAATATTCATATCAACCCTAATCTTTATCAAATATTCATACTTTCCGATCAAGTGACTGATTCTCACGCCGGAGGTGAATTACGGGGAACATCCCCGTCTTTCACCTAACGTTAGATTTCCATTTGTGTTGCAGAGTTACGTGCCCGGAGGTTTTCGGCTGCTGAGTTACGCGCTCGGAGGTTTTCGGCTAAAGCTATGGATTCTCAAGCTTGTGCGGGTTGATCGTACAAACAATTGGCACACCCGGTGGGACCCCGACTGTAATTAACTCTAAACCTTTATAGTTTTTAACAGTTAATTTCTCGATTTCTAGTAGTTTTAGCTGATCTTCGCCCTCAAAAGTTTACGCTAATGTTAACACCGTATTTTTTTCGGTGGTGGCGAAAGTTTGATTCAGCCACAGGGTTTTACATATGAATTTTCCAGCGATGATTTCCGTCCAATTTCAGATCTGGTTTTTCCGGTGGTGATGGAGGTTCGTCTCCTCCGTCCAATTTAAGATCTAGTTTTTCTAGTGATAATGAAGGTTTATTTCCTTCGCATGACTTTACATTTGATTCTTCTAGAGGTGGCGGAAATTTATTTCTTAGCCTAGTGGTACGCTAAATGATAGAAAATTAGTTCATATAACAAATTTGATTTCACCAAAATATTGGCATGAGTATGTGAACCTGTCAAAGTTTCTGCCTAGAGGTAAGAATAGGGCCGTAATCTGACACCCAGAACCTCTAGAGAAATATCCTAAAATCCCTAGTTCGAGGTCTATCGTAGAATCACATGAACGAAGTAATGAAGAAATATGTAAGGAAGTGATAAGAGAAAATGCCAGGGCTGTAACAAGATGTCAAGGCGATAGGTCTATCATACGTTTTACTACCTCACCTCCACCCGGAGGTATTACCGAAGCTGAGGAAACCTTCATACAAGCAGGCACTCCAACAAATATAAGCAACTATGAAAATCAAAAGGAACCAAGTATTATTTTATCCTAACCACCTGCCTAGTATCCTTTCACCCAGAATTATTTTCCTCTCTCTATGAGTATGCTTTGGATCAAATATCAAGGCTTTACTACCTCACATGGGGTGAATCGAAACCATTCCGCTACCTCCTCTGGCCGCACAACAAGTCACCGAGTCATCCCCTATTTATTATCAAAGATCTCAAGTGGCAACTACGCCATGCCAGATTCCCTTCGTTGTAGCAAGTTCGTCAAGTTTGTTCAGAATTGAAAACAACAACTCATCCCAAAGTGAATATAAAACTCTAGGCGGAGTCACCAATCAACGAAGTTCCAATCTTCAGCCTATTCACCACAATTTAGGAGATGTATACCATCCGATTTATCTCCCAGAATCTATGATCCATTATGCCCACGTGGAAAGATGAAATCTAGGGAGAACTCCCGCCATATAGTTAGAGGTTAAAACAATTACCTCTAGCTCCTTGGATCAAGATTTGTGATATGCTAGATGATTTAGAGCTTCCTTCTAATGTGAAGGAGTATAACGGAGAAGGTGACCCGTATGCCCACTTGATGGTCCTCAAAGGAGTTAACAAGGCAAGAAAATGGACGGAACCTGTTTTGTGTCATATGTTTTCTTTGACATTAGTCGGTGCGGCGAGGTTGTAGTATTGTAGCCTTCCGCCTGGAGGAATTAATAAGTTTGAGAAGTTAAAAACCCAATTCCTTTGCCAATTTAGGAAACAAGAAGTGATCGAATAAATACTATTTTATAAGTGGTGATGTACAACAATTTGACTTGGTGAGAGTGAAAGCCTATGCTGAATGGTATCGGAAGAAATCAGAGCATATGCAAGGAGGTTCAAAAACATCTCCGACCAAGAAAAAAAAATAGCGGCATGAAAAGATCGTATGGAGAAGAAAAGGGGGAAAGTAATAGTTCCTTTAACCATAAGAGAAAGCAAAGTGATGACTTGCTCAATAGTTTTACAAAGTATCCTAAAAAAAAAAAAAAAAGTTTCAATTACAACGCATGAAGCTAGAGCTTTCAATAACGATGTAAAGTATACCGGAAGATGAAGAGCAAGGTTATTAGGATGTAGTGCGACTTCCATGCAAATTATGGTCACGTTACCCCGAGACTATAAAAATCGAAATAAAAAAAAATCTTAGGAGGTGAAGAGTTTAACACAATGGATAGAAGACGAAGGCGAAGGCAAAGTAAGCTCCCACAAAGAATGGAATAGTTCAGATCAGAAGATTGACTGTAGCTGGAAGAAAAGAGAAAAAGAAGAACAACCAATAAGGGATAATGTTATGATTATACATACTCCGGTTATGGGAGCAAGTGAAAGATCAAAGGCTACGAAGTAATGGGAGGAGGAAGAAATCTCGTTTCCTCCCTTAAAAGGCATTGTGCCTCTAGAAAATCCAATGAAGATTACTATAAGGGTGGCTGGAAGGAAAGTCCATAAAGCTTATTTAGATGGAGGAAGCTCTTCTAACATGATGTATGAAAGCTTTTTTAGGCGATGATCAATTGGAATTCCGGCCATGAGAAAAGAGGTTACTAGACCATTGATTGGTTTTTCAGAAGAAATCTCTTGACCACTAGAAGTGTTTAGTTTGAGAGTAATCCCAGGATCTTACCCAAAGGTTAGCACGCATAATATCATATTGGCCCGACCATCCGTGAGTTTACTCGGAGGGTAGTTCTACTGTGCATGGTATAATGAAATTTCCAACCCTGAATGGAGTGGGCACAATATATTCCAACTTGAAAGACGGGACTAAGAGAGAAGGTAAGAATATGATTCTTTTCGATAAAGTTTCTGGGCTGAAGGTTGTCATCCATAATTTATCTCGTGGACAACCGAATGATGTGAACAAACATTATATGAAGTATTTAGAGCAAAAATACCTTATTCGTTGTAAAACAATGTCAATATGTGTGCCTGGAATTCGGCACGTATGGGAGGACTGCCTGGAAGACATATGATAAACAAGCCTAAAGGAGATCAAGAAGAGTTCAATGTTGAACACCGGTTAGTTGTTCATCCCGGTAAAACATCTGCAAAGCAAAAGAAATTTTACCTTGCTTTGGAAATAAGTAAAGCAGCGTATAAACAAGTTCATGAGCAGTTTACTGCTCGAATTTCAACAAAAGAATGGCTCAATTACAGTTAGGGAAAGTCATCTAGGCTGGTACATACATGTGAATCTAACTGGCCGGTATAAACTCTGCCCGGAATATTATTATTCGAAAATAGATGTCAATCGGAGGGTTAAATTTTTAGCAAGGAAATGAAAAGATCAAGTAAAGTGTATCAAAAAATCTTGAAAGTAGCATTCGATGGCCAAAGTAGATGGACTTTTGAGGAATTCATGTTGAAAGATAGAGTTAGAAATATTTGAACTTTAAAGATAAGCCACACATGGTTAAGTCAAGAAATGTACACATTGAAGGCAGAGGAAAAGGACCAGTTTCATGAACATATGATGATTTTAAAAGGCAGGAAAGCCAACCTGCGAAGGCTCCAGGCAGTGTTAGAGTGGAGTTACTCAAAGTCTATCAAGGAAGTGCAAATTCCAAGTGAAAGATTTACACCACCCAGCCAATTTTTATCCAAGGCAGAAGAAAAGTCACTAATACCTCTAAAATATTGAAGGATCGTGTCAACAAAAAAATCCGTTCTGGATAGAGGAAGAAGAGAAAGATTTTCAACATATGAAAAATCTCCTACAAGAGCTACCCACTCTCAAAGCGACCATCCCAGGAAAAACATTATTTATGTATCTTTTAATAGTTACCCAGTCAGTCGATGCAATACACTTGGCAGAGAGAAAGAAAATTCAAATCCCCGTGTATTCTATTTGCAAAGCGCCTCATGACCACAAAGAAAGTTACCCCACTAAGAAAAAGTTAATACTAGTTTTAGTACATTAGACTAGATGGTTGAGAAGATACCTCTAGAGATACCTTGTGATGGTAGTAATGGATCAATCTATGCGACAAGTGTTAGCTCATCTAGAAAGGTCTGGAAGCTTAGCTAAATTGGAAATGGAGCTTGGAGAGCATGACATAACCTTCTGGCCACGCATATCAATACAATGAACTTTCATAACCAAGATGGCAGTCAAAGGTACCACCATGAAGATGAAAGTAGAAGGGAAAAATGTGGAAGAGTACTCAGAGAAAAAACTTTGATCTTTGTACACAAATGGTCTATCTAGCTTGGAGAGAGCCGGTTCAGGGTGGATACTTACTAACCCTGAGAAAATAAAGTTCGAAGGTGCCTTGAGGTTTGAGTTTCTAACCTCTAATGACAAAGCCAAGTATGAAATTCTCTTAGCAGGGATAAATATTGCCACCCAGGTGAAGGTGGAAGTACTCATTAAGAGTTCAGTTGGAAGTGGTGCTGAAATTATGAGCTTGGAAGAAGAAGTGGATACATGGATGAAGCCAACCATTGAGTATCTCTATCATGGTACCTTCCAAGCAATAATCAAGGAGCTTGAGAGATACATGCTAAGGCACCAGATTACACGTTCCTTGAAAATGTACTGTATTGGAGATCATATCTCCAGTCATGGCTTAGGTGTTAAGGGCCTTTAGAAGGGAGAGTAATACATGAGATTCACAAAGGTTTATGTGGGTTGCACTCCGACCAGAGAACTTGTGATAAAAAAAGTCAAGAATTTGGGATACTTCTAGCCAACTGTGAACTATAACATCAAATAAGAGCTACAGAGTAGTAAATACTGCAAAGTCCAAGCTTCGGTGTAAAAACAACGAAAGCACGAATTGATCCCGGTAACTTCTACCCGGTCCTTTCTCAAGTGGAGAATTGATATAGTCGGCCCGTCTTATGAAGCTCTGGGGAGGCCGAAGTTCCTCATGGAAGTAGGCAACTATTTTATAACATAGGTCGAAGCAAAACCCCTAACCACAACCACAGGTAAGCATGTGGTATTTTTTTTCTCGGGATAATAAAGTTTGCAGGTTCGGAGTCCCGAAAGTTAATGTGAGCAATAATGGCAAACATTTTGATTACGACTCATCCATAAGTTGGTGTGAAGGTCACTGCATTCAAAAGTCATACACCCCAGCGTACTACCCACAGACCAACCGGGTTGGAGAAAATTATAAATAGAGAAGTGGTTAGAGGAATTAAAACATGACCGATAAAATGTTAAAAATGATGGGTAGATGAATTGACAAACGTATTATGGGCTCTTAGGTCAACTCCCAAAACAAGTAAGAGAGAAATTCCATTTAGTCTCGCATATGGAACTGAAACACTTTTTCCCGGCAGAGAAAAGGGTACCCTCATATCGATACTTCCATGCAGATATAAAAAAAAAAACAATGAGATGCGTCTAATGGAAACCTTAGATCTCTTGGAAAAAAGAGAAATATCTGCTATAAAAGAGTTGGATATAAGAAGCATTTGTAGAAACACTACAGCCATAGGGTAAGAGGTGTTTCCTTCAAGGTAGGAGAACATGTGCTAAGGAAAAATGAAACTAGCAGGGCAGGCATGGAAAGGTCCTTACCAAATGGCGGAGGCTCATAAAAGGTAGATCTCACAAGCATGCATGGAAAGCTCTTAAATCGTACATGGTACGCGTCTAACTTGAAAAGGTTATACGTGTAAACTTTTTGCAAATTATCTCATAGCGACTAGCACGTGTTTTGCTACGTACACAAAATAGGGTTGTTGAACTCTGATGAGAAAGCAAATATTGTTAGCAAAAACTTATATCTTTATATAAGCTACCTAAGATCGTGAGTTAACCTTAGAAACTCTGGCCCGTGTTTGGTCAGAGGGTCGATAAAAGTTCGGGGCAACCACACTTAAGGAACCCCAAGCACTGTGAGTGGGATAGCAACCCATGACAGGAATTGAAACGTAGTTCAATCAAAAATACGCCACACTTTAGGTGTATAAATCCGGATAAGGGTATCAATTCCACACTTCAGGAAAATGATCTCCTGGAAAATTGTTTTTCCAAAGAAATGTTAGCTTACAAAACTCACATGTAAGCCGTGACGTGATATAGAAGTAAACACTTATTACTTCCTAGCAGAATTTAACTGCGTGGTTGGAAGTCCACACATTCATAAGAAGAATGTCAAAAATATGATATCCAGGTATTACAAAGATCGCGTGTAAACCGTGACGTGATATAGAAGTAAACACTTATTACTTCCAAGCAGAAATTTAACTGTGTGGTTGGAAGTCCACACATTCATATGAAGAATGTCAAAATATGATAACCAGATTGTAGAAGCATACAAGGACAAAAAGGATAAAGGCATCCAACCATAATAGTTTTGTTCAAAGTATCAAAACCAAAGCTAGCATCAAAGTTCAAGAAAGTAAAGGAGATTACCCAACAAAGAGCTTACATAATTACAAGCAAAATAACCAAGTTTTTCATCAAAAGAAAAAATTCAAGAAGGAGAGTTCTCCGAGCTGCGATCTGGCTTAACCTGGAGGGTTTCTTCAATTGGCCTATGAGCAACATTAATAAGCTTCTGGAGGAAAGGAAATTGAGTATTGTTCTTAACCGCAACAATAATATCATAATCTTCCTTGGCTCAAGGGTTGTACTCTGAATTATCTTCCAAGCTCGCATCTTTCACAAGGTGCCCAGAGTAAAAGAGCTCCAACATTTCCTGGCGAGTTCTAGTTCCAAATGCATTAAGGCATTAGCCACAGGCCTCTAGAATTTCTCGCTATTTGAAAGCTGAGAGCTCATCATTATAGTGCATTAAAGATCTCTTGAGCAACAACAATCTTCTCCTCAGCAACCTTCAACTTGTAATCGAAAACGATCAACCTCTGTTCAAGCTCCAAAGATTTCCTCTCAGCAGATCCAAGTTGATCTTTCACCAACAGGAATTGTTCCTTAGAGTCAGCAGAATTGATATCTAAATCTTTCTATCCGAAAGATGAGAAATTCTCATAATCTTCTAGATTGATGATAAAAAAGCTTCAGCCAAATGCCTCCATTTCCATGTACCATTTCCTTGTGGAAGAGAGAGATACTCTTTGTGATCCTCCAAGATGCTTCCATCTCCCGCCTGCTTAGAGAAAGTTGCTTCCAACATGAATCGAGTCAAGTATCAATAATCGGGTTACTAGCCAGAGCATGCCAGGAGGTCCAGGTACGCCTGGAAGTTTTCAGGTACCCTCTAATAACGCTTGGGTGACACAACCTAACTTCCTTTTACCAAGAATCATCCTGGACCAAATCCTACCAACCATACAAAACCAACACATTACCAACATGATAACAAATCCACTACCCACATGGAATTCCTCTTTCATGCCACTTACCCAAAACATTACAGCTAGATCTGTAATGATAAACGCCCAAGTCATAACAGAACAAAGTAACCCTCAAGGCACACAAGGTCACTTCTATCCATTAGGGTATTATGCCCAGATGGGAAGCCAAATTCCCGGAAGTTCCATAAACCTTGGGTTATATAACCCCCAGCAAGGAGGACATTCTGTGTATCCACCCCAATATAGGGGGTAGATTAATTTTTCGCATGGAGGGGGTATAACCCGGTATACCCACAAATGAGAGGAGAATATTATGAAAATCCTCGATCTACCCAGTCAAGGGTTGATTCTTTCATCAGTAGAAAATGATCTCCGCTTGTGCTTTGGATTGAGCATTATGAAATGCCATATGGTTTAGAGTTTCCTTCAAACATCAAAGAGTATCGGAGTTCATCCAGGGGCTCAGAAATAAAGGGTAATGAGAATAATCGTCAGGGCCCTTTTCCAGATTCTTCTATTTAATCTTGGAAGGAAAAAATATTCTCTTCAGCTAGTTAGAAATTTTATTCTAGCTTGATAATCTTCTTCTCAACAGTAATACCTCTTTTCTTTACCAACCAATTTAGAGTCATCATCTACAAAAAAATTGTTTTCGTTAACAATTGCCGCAATATTAGAAAGGTTAAAAACTACGTTATTTCTAACCTCCGCCTAGAAATTTCAAAGACCCATTAGATATTTTCTCCAACTGTGGTCAACTTCAAAACCTTCTGACCAGAAGTTGTATAATAGCATATATATACCTTCCATCTCGTACCCCTATCCTCACGGTACCCAAAATACTTAAACCTCCAATCAAATCCTCACGTTGTCTTGGATGCCATCGAATGTTGAAACCCAATTAGGACCATAGATACTCCCCGAGCCAACAAACTTAAATCCCATACATCATCACCATCAACAAAATCAATGATGACCTAACCATAAAATTTCAATTGTACTTTTCATGAATAAACCATCTACCCAGGAGAGGTCCACCAACATGATCCTAAGAGCTATCGGAAAAAGGGGAAAAGAGGAATACTTATCTCCTGATCTAGCCTAGCGAAATCAATTTCCCCACCTGGAGGAAGAAGAATATAGTCAGCAAATGTAACATGATCATATTGAATCAACATCAACATAAGAGAAATTGATGGAAATAACACCTATACTTCTCTCCGGCATACCTATTACCTTTTATCTTCTAGATAATATGTCTTCAGTTTTGTCAATTAGAGCATTAATCAACAATATGATCTTCGGTGGCAATATTCATAATCTCAAATAGCTTTCTTCGGGCCTGGGATTGGCGATTAAGACAAATTATCAACACTACCTACAGAACGAGTAACCCTGAACCCGGAGGTATCACCTTTCTTTAGATAACTTCTCTTGAATCATGCTTAGAACCACCCTTAGAAATTTCATAACCTTTACCTTTGAAAAGATGAAAACTCAAAAACATTAGTTGGATAGAAGAAAACACTATAGAAAGGCAAATAATACCCAGCAAATCTCATCAACAAAGACCCTGTTATATATACGATATTCATATCCGAAGTAACCTCACGCTTACACCATGGCAAGGAAGATATCAACATTTTCTTCTCAAACCGTAGAAGCAACACCGATCCCCATAGTTTTAACCAGGTATAACTACCAGCGATATTTGACGTCCACATTAATTATTGCACATAAAGATATAAAGACGTCAAAGGAAGACGTAGATGCGACACCAAAAACACTTCAATACACATTAGGAACATCCTGGAGGAGAATTCTTATCGAAATATCTAAATGAAGAAAGTTAGGAACAAGTTTTCTAAGTATATCATACCAAGGCGCCAATAACCATCTAAATCCTCTACTTCCGTCAAAGCAAGGAGTATAGACGCAACTCAATGAAAAGATTGTCATCATAATTTCTTAATGGAGCGCTAGAATTGTCGAATGGTGCAAAGATGACCTAACTTATCCAACTAGAGGTAATCCGAAGAGTCTGCCTGTAAGCATCTGCCTTGAGTCTAGTAACATCTAGCATGCTTCTATCTCTCACTAGACTGGGGGGACTTAATGGTGTAACCACCTTTTACTCCAGCCAGTATGTCTGTGCTTGGAGATATTCTTTTCTCTACGTGACTAAATAACATTTTACCTCCACCTGGAGGAAAATAATTATCAATTTTGTGGCGTAAAACACGTGTTACCATATGGGAATTCGCCATCAAACTATCTTATAAAATCAACCTCTGCCCGGAGGTTCGTACGACATACTTAGGGGCGCAGCAGAGTTGAAGTGGGGACCAATGAAAGGGTTACTTGGACACATGTGAGTGGTCCAAAGGGAATAATTCTGAGTGCCATCATGTGATTGGTCCAAATGAACTTGTTGCCCAAGAAAACATCACTATAAAAGGAGCTCATTCCTCATTAGCAAAGGAGGTTCATCTTCTTCATACAAACCCTAATATCTCTCTACTATTCATATCAGCCCTAATCTTTATCAAATATTCATACTTTCCGATCAAGTGACTGATTCTCATGCCGGAGGTGAATTACGGGGAACATCCCCGTCTTTCACCTAACGTTAGATTTCCATTTGTGTTGCAGAGTTACGTGCCCGGAGGTTTTCGGCTGCTGAGTTACGCGCTCGGAGGTTTTCGGCTAAAGCTATGGATTCTCAAGCTTGTGCGGGCTGATCGTACAAACAGTTTAGATTATAGTCCTTGTTTAAGCATCAACTAACAACTATATCATCATTTCAAGCTTCAATTTCACTTTAACCATGCTAATTAAATCAAATACACAAAACCCATTTTCTAGGGTTTATATAAATCAAGAAATCATCACTTACAATGAGTTAAGATGATGAAGATATGATTAATTCACGTTTTGGAAGCTTGAATCAAAGTTCTGTAAGCTTAATTTGATCTTAGACCTTATTTTGCAAAGCTTGAAATCGTCCCTGTGGTTTAATATGAACGGCCAGACCAAGAACAGGAGGAAGAAGGTTTTGATTTGTCAAGAACTTTGATGATTGATGATGCTTTAGGTGAAAATTAGGGTTTTAGGTTAAATTCTTGCTCCTGATTGAATTTTGTGGAACATACTGAAAGTTCAAACGTATTTTACACATATATCATACAATATGTGTACTAGTTTTGTCCCCTTCTAAATCTATTGCCTGGAACTTAAAAACCATTTGCGAGGAAAAACTATTTTATTTTGCCGTCAACTATGTTAATTTAAAACAATTAACAATTTAATTGTCACAATAAATTATGTGACTCTTTTCCCAATTAATTTCAAATAAACTTCAACTAAATATTTCCTAACACGTTAAATAATAATTTAAAGTCAGGAAAATATTATAAAACTACTAGACCCGAGAACTGGGTGTTACAAATCTCTCCCCCTTAAAGAGATTTCGTCCTCGAAATCTTATCACACTTAGTCACTCTAGTGTAACAAAATCACATAACTAATAACCAATATATGCACACACAACATGTGATCATAATGTAAACTATGTATATCTATATTCGCATAAGCACAAAATGATTACATAGATATATTTTATTTCATCGATTTACACATCACCAGTGTGTATTTCAACTAAATTCACAGAAACACATAAGTTGTGCTTTGTACTTTATTTAGCTTGCTAACGCAAGATGCAATATCCATTATAAATGTAGCATCTTCAACTAGTTAATCACAAATACACATATCAAGCGTTACTCCCGAGAGCAACTTAAAATATAGATACACGTTTTCAATTCTTTCCACATGCACATATCCAATTGTACATGTTTCTATCTTTTCCGCCCTACACATATACTGTGCATATATCTTGTCTTTAATAATTTAACTGATCATTTACATGATCATTCATAACTAGCCATGTATATAATTTAAAACACATAATCACTTAAAATAATTGAAACACATGGTCACATAAACCTTTTATGTTTACAGCAATAGCAATGGTGGTAATAAATACCACAACCCACACCTTAACAACAAGGTTGAACTCATTTCATAATTAGCAATTTAGCTAATAATCATATATATCTTTAGCTAACACGTTGCTAGAAATCTATACTTTTGCAACTAGTTCGTTTGTGGTTCACAACATGTAATTATAAACATCACCAGATTATATGAAACCCTTTTTACTCAAAGGAAATCTACCATCATATAATCTTAAACATATAAGAGTAAGCAATATGTAGAGGTCAAGTCTTATGGGTAAAAACGATTTTTATTTAATCAATTAGCATCCTACCACAACAAGTTGGATGCTAAATCAGCACCAGTTGATACCATGCTGCATTAGCATAAATTTTTCAACAACATAAGGTGCCGTCATTAGTCACATATTCAACAATATATCCACATTGTTATTCACAGTCCAATGACCTCTACTTTACTTAAATCATCTTTTAATTATTACTAGTTGCAATTCATCACACATACACACCTATTGTACAATAGATACCACATTAACAACAAATTTGTGGTTCACTATTCTTTCATTTCAGTCCATCATTAACTATTTCTCCACTACAGGTCAACATATCTTACATATTATTTCAAAATCACTTTAATTTCTCTGGTACTTGGTAACCTCAACAATTCCATGTGAAATTGCATAATATAAATACGTTGGCCAGACGTCGTTATATTATGTCAGGTACACTTCCTTTTCAGGTCACTTCATACCATCAATCTCTAAAGTGATTAACTTTTACTCCCACATATATCATAACAGTGATATCAGTCAATTGCACACATTTAACAACCTTTAACAACAGGCATAGTCAAATCTTAAATTACTCCACTATTTCACTTATCATTTTGAGTGTGCAACTAATCACATAATCAGGTAGATATAACTCTTTTCACTATTTTATTAGCACAGATGTAATGTCCAACACAACCTATATGTCTTTAGTTGAATCACAATTGAGCATTTTATGTTCAATTATCACATAAATATAAGCTCATGTACTTGGTTTACAATTTCTTAAAATGCTCAATTCAAAATATTCTAATACTTTACATGATTCAAATACTTCATCATATTCAGCTAACACACATAATATGATCCACATAATCCCATTATCAATGTTTACTAACCCTAGTTAGTAACAATTAACAATACCATTTACTGGTATATTTTTGCAGTTGAGTAAACCGCCTGAAAACAACTCATACACAATAACATGTGTGGACCTTTTAAAACAAGTTCTAGTATTATATTTAGTCATAGGAATGATCCCTGGGCTTAAAGAAACAAAAGCCCAATACAATACGTAAGTCAAAAGTCTGAAATAAGGTCCGAAAAACAATAAAATGCCATTTTCGGGCCCCAAACGACCCCGAACTGCCCAAAACTGGCAGGGCTCATTGCAAAGCCATGAGCTTTGACCGTTGGGCCGTTTCCGAGTGGACAAGTAAATTTCGTCTTATTCTGACACCAAAATTTTCTAACGGAAAATTCTACGTCAAACGTTACGTCGAACGTCGAAAAATTAAAAAATTTATTTTTCTTACCTGAAAAGATCCCCAAGCCGCCGGCTTCTAACACCTAGCCGCCGGCTTCTGACACCTAGCCGCCGGGTACAGTGCAATTTTGGGCAACATAAACGAAATGCCGTATTTGGGCTATAGGAGCCGCCATCTTAGGGTCACCAGCCGCCGGGTCAACCACCCCAGCCGCCGGGTCCACTACCCGACCCGCCGGGTCACATGTCTGCACAGCAGACTTCAGTTTCTTACACAACTTAGTGCAATTTTCCAAAATTCAAACGCGTATATCTCACAAACCTTAAAGAATTAGGGTCTGAAATTTTGCAGGCACCTTTCTATAATCAAAATGAAACTTTCCATTTTTACACTTTTTCAATTTACATGTTTTACGAGAAAACGGACGTACGACTCATTTTTTGACCATTTTAGCTCATTTTGGTGACACGTCAAATTTCAAATGACTTGGTTTCTGACTTCCACTCTTTGGCAACATGTTTCTACATATATTTGTGACGTGTGGGCACTTTCATCACCCTCATATACTAATTCTATCATGTTTTGACACTTTGACCCGTTTAGGGGTCCAATTGTACACTTTTACCAAAAACAACCACATTGACTACCCAAAACACTTTCAACACACATTTTAACCATATGTAAGTCTTAAAGTAACTTTGACACTTATTCTACTTGAACCATCAAGCATTTTAACCATTTTAACCAATATGTGACCTGTTTGAGCACTTTAACAACCCATTTGGGTTTCCTCTTAATTGATCACTATTCTAACACCCAATTTACACTTCTTTGACTATTCCAAATCAAACAAAATCATTTTCACTATGGGTGTTATATTATACCCTCAAAACACCAATTTCACATTAAAATCATCATGTTTATACCAATTACAACTAGTGTTCAATATTGACTTTTTCCAAAACTTGTCAATACAAATAAGGCTCGTTGGCCACTTTGACTTTCTATTTTACCACTTTTAATACCTAGATCATAATTCAACCACAATCATGATCAAGGCAAAACACATAAACATCTAGCCACATATATCACTTTATAACATGGTCATTACACAATTTGACTCTACTCACTTCAACTTTGACTTTTCCTAGTCAAAGGCACACATTCCAATCAATGGACACTTTCTAATTCAAGTAACAACATGGCTCCAAAACACATTAATTGAGATATACTAATATCTCATCAATTTCACTATAAGGAGTCACATTAATTCAGTTTATCATGTAGCAACTAATTTCCTAGCAAGGATTCATAACTACACCTTGCTTTTATCAAATCATAGTCACACAATGATTTATAATTCATTTTCATATTGTAGACACATTTGATTTTCAACAATCCACTATTACACCTTAGTCAACAAAGTGTCTACATAGCTCAATACTTATTCAATCATTTCAAACTCATTCAAAATTACTCGTTAATATTTCTATCAACACATTAACAAGTAATAATTATCAATGACTCACAATTGGGAAATCATATCAGTCTGACTCTATATACCTTACTACTAATCATATCATAGCAAAGTAAACAGTTCAAGCTTATTTAAATACACCAAGCTTATCGAAAAATACCTGATATACTTAGGCCCACGAATGTTGAGGAATTACTGAGAATACCATTTGGTTCCTCATATTCCTCCGTCTCTGCAACCAAAACAATAATCTGGCAACTTGTTATAGGTTAGTACATATCACAATAACCAATTTTCTCATACAACTACTAATCCCACACCCTGGAATGTTTGACTTGACACATATCAAAGTTTGGGATTGAACATCTTACAATGTACAATTCACCCAAACTTATGATCTGATACCAACTTATAACACCCCTTGTTTACAATCATTTAATATAATACATCGGAAGCGTCAGTCCAAATTTCATCATTTATACCTTATAATATTGAAATCTTAAAACATGATATTTCAAAACCTGTTTCAAACTAGTTTTATGAAATACAACCAAAGTACATTAAACTGGGTGTTATATGAAAACCAAAGATAACATTGCTTTATACACTCAAATATCAGAGTAAACGCTAGTTGTCAAACATTCCTTCCAGTCAAACAAGCTTCTTGCCCGCCCATTGTATTAACACAATAACCTGCAAGAAGTGGAGTGGTGGGGTTAGCATAACGTTAAGTGAGTGAATAGAAATCAACAACCCAACTTAGCATAACAACTTTGTTTACAATAAATAATCGTAAACAAAACATCACAGTAAATCAATGGTTCTTGGGGAAACCTTCAGCCAAGAACACACAACCAATATCACATAATATCAATGAGATAACATCTCAATAACACAACATATCAATGAGGATCGGTGGCTCTTGAGATATCATAATACCCGGGGATTTACCAAGAGCACATACCACAATCTGTAAGGCCAATACAGAATAGACCGATAGTTTGGTACTAATCACATACGACCTAATTTCCTATTAATGATAAGTACAAGGAAATTTCTGTCGTTTTACAATAGTAACCAAACCCAACTAACATGTTGACCTCAATACACTGATGCCCGAAGGCCAAATATCAAGTGATCACATATTCACATATTCAACCAGATCAACATATCGGACTAAACAGTCTATCAACAGTATAATTACTATTAAACCAAAATCATCATGGCAAACCGAAAGTAGTAATAATACGTTTACCCGTTGTAACCAAACTTGTTACAACTAAGTAAAACTGAGGATTACAGATCCACTCACTGAATACCTCAGTTGTCCACTCAGTAGTCTAATGTCACTGAGTCTTCTATTTATCTGGAATTACATCAGAATAACACAGGTTAGTCATTTGTCTTAATATGAATATAATATCATACTAATGTAGCTACATTAAACAACTTAGTTAAGTAACTACAACATGATTCATAATCCCAATTTCAATGAGTTATTACTCAAATCATTATTCACCTATAATTCTCATTTCAAGATTAATAATAATCACATTAACATCATAAATTCACAATCACTTATCAAGTTATGATTGATATCGCGTAAAAAGTCACGTTTTTACTACCGATATCTCTCTCATTCTGGAACGATTCTTGGCATTTTGAACTCAAATATGGTTCAAATCAATGACATTATGCCAAGGTGGTCAAAACAAGATTGCACGATAAAAATCAAGCAAAACGGATGAAAAACGAAGATTCCACACACGTTTGAAGATTCAAGGCATCAAAACGAGATTTCAAGACTAAAGTACCCTTCACCAACATCCATTGTATCCAAGATGTTCGTTTTCAAAATACGAATCCAACAGAAGAAGAATCAACCAAAACGGATAAAGAATGAAGATTCTACGCCCGCCGGAAGATCCAAATGATTCGTACGCGATATATGGAGTTAGGGACCTCATCTCAGGGGTTATCTTATTTCAAAATCTTTGTTTTTGAATTACGAATCCAACAAAAAAAGAATCGACTCAAACGGGCGCATAACGAAGAAAACACGCACGAATCAAGAAATGAAGCAAAAGACGGCGAAACGGGGCGGGTGGCAGCCACCAGCCGCCGGCCACCACCCAGCCGCCGCCGGCCATCAGTGGGGCGGCGCCGGCCTGCTGTCCCCTGCCCCGGTTTCCTTTTTTGGCTAATTCCCGTACCTGGTGCGCCTACTTTCCGCGTTGTACAGTACCCGGTGCACCACCTTTCCGCGTTGTACAGTACCTGGTGCACCTTTTTACCCGCATTACGCTAATGTGCACCTCTTGATGCTAATGTGAGCCAAACCTCTCCTATAAATAGGAGGCATAAGGCTTCATTTGAAGATGTCCCATATGCACTAGTTATATTACTTTCTTACTTTCTCACTCTACTTTCTTACTTTAAATTTAGCATTAGATTAGTTTATCACTTTGTTTAGAGTAGAAAGAAAGCTATGAACGTTTTGTAATCTTTGGTGTACGCTTGGAGTTACGCTCATTAATTCAAGTCTATTCCTTCTCGCATATTAATCTCGGTTATTTATATCCTTATCTATCTTAATTAAATATGTTTGCTTCAATTATGTTAGAGATCGTTTATGCCATGATTAGCGAGTAGATTACTATTGTATTTGTTGTGATGTAGTTAGTATATATAATTGTGGGATGACTTTAAATACGTTGTGAAATAATACGACGGCCCCGATTCGACTGATTACTCGGTATAGTATTGGAAATGCTTTTGAGCATAGTACAAATATATGGAAGCCGGTAACGACCGAAGGTAGTTGTATTATGGATCGACATTATAAAATTGGAAACTTTGTGAACGGACTTATCTTGTGATTTTAAACCTAAAACTTACATTCACCTTTCGATTAACAAACGTGATTGTAACCTTGTAAAGAGGAGTTGCGAACCTCATTACTCGGTCAATAGTTATCTGTGTAAAAACTATGTTTTTAATTGTAACGTCATGCAAGCATTATAAAATGCAATGTGATTACGTGAACTTGCCATGAGTATTGTACACTTCCGATCACAATGTACTTATCATGTAAACATCGCGAAGCAATTAAACTCACAACCGAAACATCGATAAACGATTAAATACGTTGTGAGCTACCATAGCATTTTCCGACATGGTCTAGGTTTGACTTTCTGTAAAAGGCCGTCAGCATTTTAATTAGTTGTTTTAGTTTAGATTAGATTAGATTAGGTAGGCTATAGGCTAAATGATCATTTACGAAAACCTAGGGATTTGTTAATTGTATTAAGAAAGGCAAGTTTGAAATCCAACTTAAATCAATACTTTTTCCTAAAACCATGAAACCTAAAGTACGGTATGCAAGAAACCTAAATGCTTTCCCTCGTTTATCACTCTTAAGTTTCATTGGTAGAAATTGATTAAATAAGTCCGGACACAAGTTCTAAGTTAGTTGTTTAATCGTTGTGGTATTAAGAACGACTAGACATGTTATGGACTTGCTACTCTATTCCTTCGCCCACGAGCGAATACGTTCAATAATATGGGCCACTGACTCCCTCACAGGAGAGTGTGGAGAGTTGAGCATCGTCTGTCTGGTCAGAATCATGATACCTTAGTTCCTCGTGACATGTTAGTTGATAACCGACTAATAAGGAATCTATTGTTTATAACATAAGTTAATGAATCTCGTAAGCAACCCAATTTAGTTAATCGTTTTCCCGTAAAAGTCATCATCCCACGATTATTAGCTAACGAACTCACAACAAATACTACTTTGCATTATCTGAGATCTTATTACATTTTATTCGCTTTATTTAGTTTACTCAGTCAACTGAACCAAAACCCCCAACGCACTCTTTTCAAAAATTTACTAGAAAAGCAAGATTGATTGGATATCCTCCGTTTCAATTCAGTTTCTCTTTAAGAACGACTCTAGGTCCAACTTATCACATACTAACCCTTGGTTAAGTATCAGTAAGTTACACTTAGACCCCAGCAACTATAAATTTTTAAACATCCGTTGACGGTTCGTAACAGACCCGCGTCAATAAGTTTTTGGCGCCGTTGCCAGGGAGACTAACTGTCCTATACAGAGGCCCAACCAATCCCAATTCTAGTAAACCCTTAGGATAAAACCTTCTAAAAAAAACACAAAAACATTTTCTTTATTGTCTTTTCTTTTAGTGTATGACCTGTTCCCCTAGATCTGCACCACTGTTTAACTTTCCCGATCCAGAACTTATAATACGCACTATTCGACGAGAAAAGAAGCAATCTGCACTTAAGCAAGCAATGGCTGAACGTATCACTCTCGCTGATAACAGTAAACCCTCTATCGAAAGAAGAGGAGGACCAATTCTCTACCCCGAAACCCCTGGTCAATCTTTCGAGCTTAAACACCATATCATCCAACTAATCCAAAACCACTGTCAATTCCATGGATTGCCTAGTGATGACCCAAACTCTCACCTCGACAAGTTCATCTCTCTTTCAAATTCCTACAAGGAAAACGGAATTGCCCAAGATACAATCCATTTATACCTTTTCCCTTATTCGCTCACCCATCATGCGCAAACATGGTTTGAAGGTTTAGAGACCGGCTCTATCCCTTCATGGACTGCGATGGCGACAAAGTTTCTAACCAAGTACTTTCCGCCCTCTAAACAAACCAAACTCCGAAATGACATCATGAACTTTCAACAAGCTTTCGATGAGTCATTATATACCGCATGGGAACGATTCAAATGAGCTTTGTAGAAATGCCCCAATCACCGACTCGATAAGTCTGCACAATTGTGCACTTTCTACAATGGTTTAGATCCTAACCACCGAACTACCATCGATGCTGCTGCACAAGGAAGCTTCATGGCAAAGACCGACGAAGAAGGATGGAACCTTATAGAAAACATGACTATGCATCACCACGATTGGAATTCTGGAGATCATTCAACATCTTCCACACCTATCGCTACCGCAAACCCGATTCCGGTCGAAGCAATTAAGGCACTGACGGAGAAAATGGACTCGCTCGTCAAACAGTTTGGAGAACTTAAGAAACAACAGCACCAAGTACACCAAGTGCAAGTCTGTCAACACTGCACCAACCCGCAACCATCTGGCGAATACCAAGTTGAATACGAAGAAGCAGATGGCACTGTCTACTATGCTCAGTTTCCAGCTCGACCACCCGGTTTCAACCAGAACAACCAACCTAGAGGACCTCCCTTTCCACCGAGAAATAACCAACAACCATACCAACCCCGATACCCACCTAGATATCCACCCTACCAACAACAATCACAACTTTCTTATAATCAACCCCTTGCACTTCCTGCACCCACTTCCGACACAAACCAAACCACTGAACAAACCACCAAGACAAATGCCCCAGCTACAAGTTCAGATGACGCCTTCACCCAATTCATGCAAGGTCAACACCTGCTCAACCAAAAGACGTCCGCTAGACAAGATCAAGCCGACCTCTTCATGAGAAATCAATTGGCTGTGCTGAAGAATTTGGAAGCTCAAATTGGACAATTGGCACAACGTCTTGAGAATAGACCCCGAGGAAGTTTTCCTAGCAACACGGTTCAAAATCCACATGTTGAGGAAGCAAAGCAACTTACAACACCCAAGGAAGCAGCTACTACTCCACCTGCTGCTGTTCCAGTAAAGGAAGAAACAAAGGCCAAGATACCAGCTGTGGAAAGAGGTTAAAATCCTTTACCCCGCTAGACTTAAAGTTCAACCTAAGAAACTGTCGTCCTTTAAGTTAGATGGAAAATTCCTTGATACCATGTCTAGAGTTCCTGGTCATAATAAGTATATTAGGAAATTGCTATCCACTAAAGATAAATTGCCTGAAGTGAACAACATTCCCCTTAGTTCTGAAACCTCAGCCCTACTTAAGAATAGCCTTCCCGAAAAACTAGGAGATACTGGTAGATTTACACTCCCTTGTTCCATCTACAATTCCGGAAATATGAGCGCTTTAGCCGACTTAGGAGCCAGCATTAACCTTATGCCCTACTCCCTGTTTAAGAGGCTACAACTTGAAAACTTGAAACCCACTAAGATGACCATCCAGCTAGCCGACCAATCTGTTAGATACCCCAAGGGAATAGCTGAGAATGTCCTTGTTCAAGTTGACAAATTTTTCTTTCCAACGGATTTCGTGGTAATGGATATCCACGAGGACATAAACATCCCAATTATCCTTGGAAGACCATTCATGAACACAGCTAGAGCAGTGATTGATGTGTATAACCACACGATTGTTTTACGATCGCATGGTGAAAGCATCACTTACAAGATCGACCAACCAGAATGCACCCCAGAAGAGGAAGAATGTTGTGCTATATCCACAGGAAGAATCTGTTCCGATGACGAATTAGAACCAGAGGAGGAACCACAATTCACCCGATCATCAGTTCTCATTTCTGACACTGAATACGACCCAGAAGAGGAAGAATACGAGGAAGCAGATGAAGAAATTGAATCTGACCCTGAGGAGGAAGAAGAAGAACCAGAAGAGGAAGAGGAAGAAATGGAAGAAGATGAAAATCACACTGATTCGCCACAAATGGCCGAAGTTAAAAGAATACAAAACTGCGATGATTGCTCTTCATCAGAAGAATCAGTTGATTACGGAGTCATCCGCCAAGAGCTCAGATCCTCTCATCTTAAAAGAATGGGAAACATCCTTAATTCCTATCTCGATCCATCAAAACACTTCACTAGAACCCGACTCCGAGACATAGAAATCTTTGAAGAAGGACTCCGATCATCACCACACCCAGACCAGTATGCTAAACTTTTACAGAGAATTTCAGCATATAAGGCACGTCAACCAGGAAGCTTTGCCGAAGAGAACCTCCATGACATAACAACCGAATTCTGAACCATCGAAATCGATAGTTCTCGACCCTTCAACAACGCACCCTCAGACGAAGAACTCCACCAATTCCCGGATTCACGTGGCAAAGATTCCGAAGATGAAGTCGAGTATGGCAGCGATTGTTTCGACGTCACTATCGATGAACGCTCTATTCCACAGACTCCTCTTGCTCCACCAAATTCACCCGTCATCACAGCCGAAAGATTAGAGATCCCTCTCATAGACACTCACGAAGAAATGATTGACCTAATTGATGAGAATGAAGATGTGCACGTCATTGTGGAGGCTATCAAAGAGTCAACCAACAACTATACCACCGCCCAGAGACACATGATAAGGGCAAACATACGAGACTATGATTCATACCTCGCCAATTATGGAGAACCAGTACCCCAGACTCTAATCCGACATATTCAAGCATTCTCCGATTCCCTTCAAGAGCAACTCAACAGAGAAGCTCAACAGCCCGAAAGACCTAACTATCCAATGGGAGAAGTCGAGTTCTACAGCAACCAAAGGCAAATATACCAAAAAGTATATTGTGCTTTAGCCGGATCAGCTTTTCCTTATTCCACATATCAGAAGGCTACACTGGCATCCATGAGGACTCATCTTGAAAGAGCAACTGGAAATCCACAGAACTATGCCGACATCATAATGGTGGGAGATCTTAGAACCCTTCTAGATCTCATCGAGACTGGAGAGCACCTCACAGCCACAGAGAATTATAGGATCGTCGTTCACTCCACCATTGGTCATCATGTTGAGCTGATAGTTGACGAGCTGAACCAGTCGGCATTTGAAGAAGACACTCGTGTGTGACACCCCCAAATTTAAAGATTTGCGGAAGCTTGATTTGGGTGTCACTAATCAATATACAAAGCACATAAGATATAATGAACGACCACTATATGCGTCGTTTTAAACTTGTATAGATAACGTAAATGTTTACATCAAAATATTGTTACATTAGCTCGGTTCCTGAAATTGAGAGATTACATAGCATAATTACTTTTACAAAATATAATAATGCAGTCCAATCTCTAGTTGTATGTATGCTGACTCGAGCTAATAATTCCTGCTTGTGCAGCCAAACTACTGCTGGGTACCTGTGATAAATACTAAAATGGGTCAGCGAAAACGCTGGTGAGCTCACAGGTTTGTATGTCAATGTATAGTTGTAAGAACCGCAAGATTTATATTGAATTTAAAATGCAATTAAGCAAAATAAAAGTTATACTGTCCATGAGCACATAGTCTGAGCTTAACTTGATTTGTCAGGCCCAATTAAGGAAACCTAACTTGAAATGCCTCCTACGAGTGCCTAATCAACACTCGTCTTCCCAAATGCTAATACATCCGTTTGACCGGTTAGTGCGTGCTAACCCGGATGAGGATTGTCAATCCCATATGATATCATATACTAACATTCACGCTAATAAATACTAGAGACTATGCTTATGGAGGACTTTAAATTGATTAGCTTGAAACTCATGTAGTATTTGAAGTTTGGCACTTGCGTTCTACTTGTAAAACAAAATCGAGTAGTAATATCACACCCCTAGTTGTAAAGCAGTGAAAATGGGGCTATGAAACTCACCTGAGTCTTGAAATGTTAAACAATTAAACTTGAAGTAATTAGCAGTGTGTTGGTGTCCAAAGACTTGAAACCTGAATGTGTCCACGACACTTGAATTGTTATTAATTGTACCGGTATCTCGAAAGACTACCATTTAAATTGTTTGTTTAACTTGATGTCCAAATTACCCCGATTTGGTTGATTGTATTGTTACAAGTTACTACGACTTGTTTGATTGACTTGATACAAGTTACAACGACTTGCTTGATCTTTGAAGTATGTTTTGAAAACGTGTACGGCCCGTTGGTGATTACTTGCAACAATAGTCTTGATGTTATCTCATTGATTTAGAAGTGTTATACTTGAAAAGTAAATTCCAATTATGATTGAAAAGTTGTATCGCGTAAGCGTTTTGAAGTTGTACAAGTTTGACATTTGGTGTAAAAAATGTGCTTACGGAATCTGAGTACGGGGGTCCGGGGGCAGCGCCCCTGGTCAGCGGGGTCCAAGGGGCGGCAGCCCCTGGCGGGGTCCAAGGGGCAGAGCCCCTGACTGGGGTCGAGCTGCCAGGTCAGCTTGGAAAAATTTTTTATTTCTACTATATTGCTTTAAGGAAAAACGCATCAGGACATGAATTTGGGTGAAATCAAGTGATAAAATTTCGAGCCTCGACACTTAGTAAAAATCTGTGTTTTTGAGGTTCTGGTTTGTGCGACGTTGGGTGCGACGTTGGGTGCGACGTCGCAGATCCGGACTGCGACGTTGGGCACGGCGTCGCTATGTGCGACTTTCGCAATTTAATGCGACGTTGTGCGTGGCGTCGCTATAGGCGACGTAGTTGATTTCTGCGACGTCCGCAATTCAATGCGACGTAGAGTGCTGCGTCGCTATATGCGACGTTGAGGATTTGTGCGACGTAAGTCGCTACGTCGCATTTACGCCAGGCCAAATGCGACGTACGGGATCTGATCGGAGTTTCGACTTCAAAAACGTATTTTTCGGCCATCGATCGGTCTAATATTTTTACCCAACCCATTTTAGGACATTACAAGGTTATACAAACAACTAGCAAGTTATAAAACTTAAAAACGAGAGTTTTCGGAGTTGTGTCGGAAACTTACAAATCGCCGAAATGAAATTCCGGAAAGATAGAAATGTAGATCGGAATGCGGTGAGTGTTTTCTTCCAAACGAGTATGACGATCCAAGGTCGATTGAGGTGCTTATTTTTGTGATTAGTGAGTTTTTGTGAGTTTGGGTTTTTGAGAGAAAAGAAAAGGAAGAGAGAGAGAGATAAATGAGAAATGGAAGAAAGAAAATGGTGGGGAGGTGGTTAAGGGATCACCTCCCATTTTCAGTCCGCGCACTGCGCTCCGTGCGGTGTTCATTTACTCCGTCGTTTGAACGTTAAATATTTATTTTCTATGTTTTAATATACGTTTTAAAATGCGAATAATTATTCAGTATTTTTGTTGAAGTATTTTACTAACTTTTTAATAATTACATTATAAAAGGTGAATTGTTTCGTTTTGTTTGCGCAATTACATTTTATTCGCGTTTATATAAATTGTGTGATAAAACTTGAATACTAAATATTATTGACATAATATTTTTAAGTACAATAACGTTATAACAATCCTGGTATTATTTAAATAAATTGTTCACCAACGTCCGTATTTATTGTATCGAAATTCATTCGATTTGAAACTTGTACGATTTAAACAAACCGCATAGTTGTAGATATATATTCAACAATATATATAATAATTGATACATTAATTAGCCTAACACAGAACTAATTACATGTAATAAAGCTCGATTAGGCACTAAATTCTAGTCCTAAATTGACGGTTGTCACATTCTCCCCCTGTTAGAAGAATTTCGTCCCGAAATTTTATGTTGAAGTCGTGTTTGACGTTGAATCAGTGAAGAGTTGAGGATACTTGAGTCGCATTTGGTCTTCCCATTCCCAGGTGAATTCCGGACCGCGCCGCGAATTCCACCTAACCTTGACAATGGGAATACGACTTTGTTTAAGTTGTTTGACCTCACGGTCCATAATTTCGGCGGGTTCCTCAACAAAGTGGAGTTTCTCGTCAACTCGAATTTCATTGAGTGGAATGATAAGTGTCTCATCAGACAGACACTTCTTCAGATTTGAAACATGAAAAGTGGGATGCACGCTGTTGAGTTCAGATGGCAGCTGCAATCGATAAGCCACTGGACCAATCCTTTCAAGGATCTCGAATGGTCCAATGTATCTGGGATTCAACTTCCCTCGTTTGCCAAACCGGATTACGCCTTTCCAAGGCGATACTTTGAGTAGAACTCGATCCCCAACTTGGAACTCGAGTGGTTTGCGTCTCACGTCAGCATAACTTTTCTGACGGTCACGTGCGGCTTTGAGTTTGTTTTGAATGTCGACAATTCTTTCGGTCGTCTCGTGAATGATTTCTGGACCTGTGAGTTGGCTATCCCCAACTTCGGTCCAACAGATAGGTGACCGGCACTTACGACCGTACAGTGCCTCGAAAGGTGCAGCTTTGATGCTGGTATGATAACTGTTGTTGTACGAGAACTCGCACAATGGTAGGTGTTTTTCCCAGTTTACACCGAAGTCTACTACGCAGGCCCGTAGCATGTCTTCCAGTGTTTGAATGGTTCGTTCACTTTGGCCGTCGGTTTGAGGATGGTATGTGGTACTCATATCAAGTCGAGTACCCAGAGATTTTTGAAGTGATTGCCAAAATTGTGAAGTGAAGCGACTATCTCTATCAGAGATAATTGAGATTGGAACACCGTGTTTGGTCACGATTTCCTTCAGGTAGATTCTGGTGAGGCGTTCCATTTTGTCGGATTCCTTGATTGCCAGGAAATGAGCAGACTTTGTGAGACGATCCACGATCACCCAAATGGTATCGCAACCGTTCGCTGACTTTGGTAGTTTGGTTATGAAGTCCATAGCAATTTGTTCCCATTTCCATTCAGGAAGACTGGGTTGTTGAAGTAAACCAGAAGGTTTTTGATATTCAATTTTGACTTTGGAGCAAGTAAGACACTTGTTGACATAGGTGGCGATTTCAGCTTTCATGTTCGGCCACCAATAGAAGTCCTTGATACCGTGGTACATTTTATCAGATCCCGGATGGATAGAGTATTTGGACTTGTGAGCTTCATCCATCACCAAGTCTCGTAGGTTCCCAAATTTAGGCAACCAGATTCGGTTTGAGAAATACCTAATCCCGTTAGGTTTGACTTCGAATTGTTTATCCATGCCTCGCAAGGCTTCATCTTTGACATTCTCGGGTTTTAAGGCTTCGAGTTGAGCAGTGAGAATTTGAATATTTAAATTGTTGTGAATGGTCATATTGAAGACTCGAACCCGAAGTGGTTTCACTCGCTCTTTCCGACTGAGGGCATCAGCAACAACATTTGCTTTGCCTGGGTGATATTTGAGTTCGCAGTCGTAATCGGTAAGCAACTCTACCCATCGACGTTGCCTCATGTTGAGATCCTTCTGATCGAATATGTGTTGAAGGCTTTTATGGTCGGTAAAGATTGTACATCTGGTACCGTAAAGGTAATGTCTCCAGATTTTGAGGGCAAAAACGACAGCTCCTAGCTCGAGGTCGTGGGTGGTGTAATTCTTTTCATGAATCTTGAGCTGTCGGGAAGCATAAGCTATGACTTTGTCTCGTTGCATGAGCACACAACCGAGACCTTGATGAGAAGCATCGCAGTATACCACGAAGTCATCGGTGCCTTCGGGTAATGATAGAATAGGAGCACTGCAAAGCTTTTGTTTTAAGAGTTGGAATGCCGACTCTTGTTTATCAGTCCAGTCAAACTTTTTGTCTTTTTGGGTCAAAGTCGTGAGTGGTATGGCTATTTTGGAGAAATTTTCAATGAAGCGTCGATAGTATCCGGCCAGTCCCAAAAACTGCCGTACTTCGGTCGGAGTGGTTGGCGATTGCCAATCTTTGATAGCCTCGATTTTTGATGGGTCAACGTGAATCCCCTGACTGTCAATCACGTGGCCAAGGAATTGAACGGTTTTGATCCAGAACTCACACTTAGAGAACTTGGCATAGAGCTCCTCGTGTTTAAGTAGTTCAAGGATGGTTTTGAGGTGTTGCGCATGCTCTTCTTTGCTTCGTGAGTATATGAGGATGTCATCAATGAAGACAATGACAAACTTATCAAGGTAAGGTTTACACACCCGATTCATAAGGTCCATGAATACAGCCGGTGCATTGGTTAGGCCGAATGGCATCACTTGGAATTCGTAATGCCCGTAACGGGTTCTGAAAGCGGTTTTTGGAATATCGGCATCTCGGACACGCAATTGGTGATAACCGGATCGGAGATCAATCTTTGAATAACAACTCGACCCTTGAAGTTGGTCGAACAAATCATCGATTCGAGGAAGTGGATACCGGTTCTTGACAGTTAACTTGTTCAACTCTCGATAGTCGATACACATTCGAAAAGAACCATCTTTCTTCTTAACAAATAGGACCGGAGCTCCCCAGGGTGAAGAACTCGGCCTGATAAACCCTCGTTCCAGGAGTTCCTGTAACTGGGTGGACAGCTCCTGAAGTTCGGATGGAGCTAAACGGTATGGTGCTCGGGCCACCGGCGCAGCACCTGGTACAAGATCGATTGAGAACTCAACCTGTCTTGGTGGTGGTAGACCAGGCAGTTCCTCAGGAAAGACTTCTGGAAAGTCTCGAACAATTGGAACATCCTCAAGTCGCTTTTCCTCCGACTTTTTCTCCATGATGTGCGCGAGGATTGCTGGATAACCCTTTTTCAGAAATTTCCGGGTTTTAAGACAAGAGATGATGTTAAGCCTCGTCCCTCCGGTCTCCCCCTGTATGACTAGGGTTCTACCGACGGCGAGAGGTATGCGAACAATTTTATCGTAGCAAATGATTTCGGCGCGATGTTTGGACAACCAGTCCATGCCTACGATGACATCGAAACTTCCTATCTCAACAGGCATAAGATCTATGGAGAAGATTTCGTCGGCTAGATTTAAAGTGCAATTAGGTATCACACTATTGGTTTCTATCAATTTGCCATTTGCTAGCTCTACGATGTACTTAACGTCTAAAGCAACAGGTGTAATGTCAAGTAGAGGGCAAAATTCATCGGAAATAAAACTCCTATCGGCACCAGTATCAAACAGAATAGAAGCAGTTAAATTGTTGAGGAGGAACATACCCGTGACCACATTCGGGTCCTGACGGGCGTCTCCTGAGTTGATCACGAAGGCGCTACTTTTGGCGTTGTTGTTGTTGCGGTGGTTGTTGTTGTTGTTGTTGCCCTTATTCTTCAATTTTGGGCAAGAATCCCTGAAGTGTCCTGGGTGTCCACATTCATAGCAGGACTTAGGTTGTCGGGCATTTCTGTCAGAGGGGTTGTTGTTGGATTTGGGGGCTCGGCAATCCTTAGTCAGATGCCCGTACCTCCTGCAGTTGTTGCAAGGAGTACCGCACTGACCAAAATGGTGGTAGTTACACTTGGGACAATAAGGCCTGTCCCCGGTGTAGCTGCGGGTGGTTTCAGAGTTGGAGGTGTAGACTTGGATGGCGTTGTTTTTCTTGTTTGAGTTGTGGTGGTGTTCAACGGATTTGCGTTTGTTGTTGTTGGAGGATGAGGTGTCGGAGGTCTCACGGCTGACAACTAGAGCCATGAGTTCGTGGGCCAATCGAATGGCACTCTCAGTGGTGGTTGGTTTGGATGAGGCGACGTTTCCCTGGATGTTCTCGGGGAGTCTACGAATGTATTTCTTAATGCCCTTACTTTCTGGTTCGACCAAACCCGGGCATAATAAAGCAAACTGCTGAAATTTGGTGGTATATTCAGCGACATCATTTCCCTGCACTGCCAGGTGCCAGAATTCTTCCTCCAGCCTGTGCAATTCTTCTTCAGGACAGTATTTTTCTGTCAGCTTCTTCTTCAGTTCGGCCCAAGGAAGTCGATTTGCAACCTCAAGGCCTACAGAGTTTGCGTGGGTTTTCCACCACGTGAGTGCACCTTCCTGAAAGGTGTAAGCAACGAATTTAACATTGTTGTTCTCGGTGCAGTCGCAGAGGCTGAAAACAGATTCCATACGCTCAATCCAACGGATCAAGCCAATGGCACCTTCCGTGCCCTTGAAATATAGTGGTTTACAGCTAAGAAAGTCCTTATAGGAGCAGGGTTTGGGTGGTGGAGTATTGGTTGCTGTGTCCTCGCTACCGGGTGGTGTTCGGGTAGCCAAGGCTTCGGTCACACTGCGGGCAATTATTCCCGCGATTTCAGCTTCGCTAAGGGTAATTTGACGACGAGGAGGCATGATGCTGAGTAAGAAAGAACAAGGAAATGAAATGAGATACTAGTCCGAGTATGATGAACTAGTGGTGTGTTTGTCATTCCGAGACAAAACGTTTGAAAGAAAGAGGCCTATATTCATATAATATAATATAGCCTAAAGTTGTAATGAGGTCTATTCATGTAAATATATGTATATCACATAATAACCTATTGAGTGTCTAGCACAGACGTGTTTTGAGTCCCGTTTCTCTCGAGGTCAGAGTCAACTAATGCATTCCTGTTCAACATAACTCTTTCAGATTTCACATCATCTTTCTTTAATTGTACATAGTTGATCAGGCTATGTTAAATTAAAGTCGTATGATGTAATCCCTGAACTAGTCATAACTAATAAGGAATACTGCCTAACGGTCATAGTCTAGGCCCACTAAATGCAACCTAGTTCACTATAACCTTAGGCTCTGATACCAATCTGTGACACCCCCAAATTTAAAGATTTGCGGAAGCTTGATTTGGGTGTCACTAATCAATATACAAAGCACATAAGATATAATGAACGACCACTATATGCGTCGTTTTAAACTTGTATAGATAACGTAAATGTTTACATCAAAATATTGTTACATTAGCTCGGTTCCTGAAATTGAGAGATTACATAGCATAATTACTTTTACAAAATATAATAATGCAGTCCAATCTCTAGTTGTATGTATGCTGACTCGAGCTAATAATTCCTGCTTGTGCAGCCAAACTACTGCTGGGTACCTGTGATAAATACTAAAATGGGTCAGCGAAAACGCTGGTGAGCTCACAGGTTTGTATGTCAATGTATAGTTGTAAGAACCGCAAGATTTATATTGAATTTAAAATGCAATTAAGCAAAATAAAAGTTATACTGTCCATGAGCACATAGTCTGAGCTTAACTTGATTTGTCAGGCCCAATTAAGGAAACCTAACTTGAAATGCCTCCTACGAGTGCCTAATCAACACTCGTCTTCCCAAATGCTAATACATCCGTTTGACCGGTTAGTGCGTGCTAACCCGGATGAGGATTGTCAATCCCATATGATATCATATACTAACATTCACGCTAATAAATACTAGAGACTATGCTTATGGAGGAATTTAAATTGATTAGCTTGAAACTCATGTAGTATTTGAAGTTTGGCACTTGCGTTCTACTTGTAAAACAAAATCGAGTAGTAATATCACACCCCTAGTTGTAAAGCAGTGAAAATGGGGCTATGAAACTCACCTGAGTCTTGAAATGTTAAACAATTAAACTTGAAGTAATTAGCAGTGTGTTGGTGTCCAAAGACTTGAAACCTGAATGTGTCCACGACACTTGAATTGTTATTAATTGTACCGGTATCTCGAAAGACTACCATTTAAATTGTTTGTTTAACTTGATGTCCAAATTACCCCGATTTGGTTGATTGTATTGTTACAAGTTACTACGACTTGTTTGATTGACTTGATACAAGTTACAACGACTTGCTTGATCTTTGAAGTATGTTTTGAAAACGTGTACGGCCCGTTGGTGATTACTTGCAACAATAGTCTTGATGTTATCTCATTGATTTAGAAGTGTTATACTTGAAAAGTAAATTCCAATTATGATTGAAAAGTTGTATCGCGTAAGCGTTTTGAAGTTGTACAAGTTTGACATTTGGTGTAAAAAATGTGCTTACGGAATCTGAGTACGGGGGTCCGGGGGCAGCGCCCCTGGTCAGCGGGGTCCAAGGGGCGGCAGCCCCTGGCGGGGTCCAAGGGGCAGAGCCCCTGACTGGGGTCGAGCTGCCAGGTCAGCTTGGAAAATTTTTTTATTTCTACTATATTGCTTTAAGGAAAAACGCATCAGGACATGAATTTGGGTGAAATCAAGTGATAAAATTTCGAGCCTCGACACTTAGTAAAAATCTGTGTTTTTGAGGTTCTGGTTTGTGCGACGTTGGGTGCGACGTTGGGTGCGACGTCGCAGATCCGGACTGCGACGTTGGGCACGGCGTCGCTATGTGCGACTTTCGCAATTTAATGCGACGTTGTGCGTGGCGTCGCTATAGGCGACGTAGTTGATTTCTGCGACGTCCGCAATTCAATGCGACGTAGAGTGCTGCGTCGCTATATGCGACGTTGAGGATTTGTGCGACGTAAGTCGCTACGTCGCATTTACGCCAGGCCAAATGCGACGTACGGGATCTGATCGGAGTTTCGACTTCAAAAACGTATTTTCCGGCCATCGATCGGTCTAATATTTTTACCCAACCCATTTTAGGACATTACAAGGTTATACAAACAACTAGCAAGTTATAAAACTTAAAAACGAGAGTTTTCGGAGTTGTGTCGGAAACTTACAAATCGCCGAAATGAAATTCCGGAAAGATAGAAATGTAGATCGGAATGCGGTGAGTGTTTTCTTCCAAACGAGTATGACGATCCAAGGTCGATTGAGGTGCTTATTTTTGTGATTAGTGAGTTTTTGTGAGTTTGGGTTTTTGAGAGAAAAGAAAAGGAAGAGAGAGAGAGATAAATGAGAAATGGAAGAAAGAAAATGGTGGGGAGGTGGTTAAGGGATCACCTCCCATTTTCAGTCCGCGCACTGCGCTCCGTGCGGTGTTCGTTTACTCCGTCGTTTGAACGTTAAATATTTATTTTCTATGTTTTAATATACGTTTTAAAATGCGAATAATTATTCAGTATTTTTGTTGAAGTATTTTACTAACTTTTTAATAATTACATTATAAAAGGTGAATTGTTTCGTTTTGTTTGCGCAATTACATTTTATTCGCGTTTATATAAATTGTGTGATAAAACTTGAATACTAAATATTATTGACATAATATTTTTAAGTACAATAACGTTATAACAATCCTGGTATTATTTAAATAAATTGTTCACCAACGTCCGTATTTATTGTATCGAAATTCATTCGATTTGAAACTTGTACGATTTAAACAAACCGCATAGTTGTAGATATATATTCAACAATATATATAATAATTGATACATTAATTAGCCTAACACAGAACTAATTACATGTAATAAAGCTCGATTAGGCACTAAATTCTAGTCCTAAATTGACGGTTGTCACATCGTGACATACCAATAGTCTTTTCACCTATGTCACAAGTCAACTTAGCATCCTATGTAGTAAGTCGACTTCGCGAAATGTACACTGAAGAAGTGGAAGAGATCGATGCTTATCGTGATGGATATCGTGAGATATTCGCCAAACTGATCTATATCTTCACCGACTCGAACTTTCCCTTCAACCATGAGCAACATCAACTAATCAGACAGGTGTGCCAAGCCACCAGATCCTTCGGAGGAGACCCTTTGGCTAATGATTTTGAAGAAGTGAAAACTGAATTCATGGCTTTAATCGCCTCGATAGGAAGAAACCACCCACAGCGTGAAATCGTTCGAACTCACACCTGCACTCGAATTGACCCTAACGGACCAGTCACAAGGGCAGTTCGATACATCTGCTATGGAATGGCAATCCTCGACCGACTCACCACCGATCACTTCAAAAGCTTCAGAATGGAATCCACCAACCCACCAACTCTCATTGCTGACATGATAGAGCAATTCCTACAATACTATCCACCACGATACTCTCTACCAAGAAACCACAGTGACCACGCCACCACTATGGATGCTGACTAAGCACACAACAAACCAACTTTCGATTCGTGAGGTATCTTGAGCCATATGAAAAGCATTCACTTTTAATGCTTCACTTTTTCGATTCTTGAGTGTGCCGATGTATGCGTTTAGAATCAGAACTTACTCCTGTAATGCATTTCGAAGCCAAACTAGTGAGTAAAAGGAGATCGAATCACATCATTCTTGAACCCTTCTATACACCCCAAAATAAACACGTCATCCCGTACCTACTCAAAAGCATCCCTCAAACTTCATAAAGAGTTTCAAAGATGAAAGAAGAAAAGCTACAAGGATACGAAGTCAAAATTACCCAAGAAAACTCGAAGAAAAGAAAGTCAAATAGAGAAAAGACTCCTTCCAAGAACCAAAAGAAAAAAGGCGTCAATCGTCCTGAAAAGTCAAAAAAACTTCAGTTTTCCAACTTTAAAAAAAAAAAAAAAAAAAACCCGACAAAACCCTCTCTCACATCACCAACACCTCACTCCAAAACCCTACATCACTCCCCTATAATGATTGTGGCTAGATCAACTTCACGCTCACCCAAAAGGTAACGATTTGATTCTCGATCAAGCCTATGACGATAAACGATGCATGACTGGCGTTCTGAGTGATTGATAAAAACTAGAATAGGAAACCCTAAACACTTTGAGTGATTGGAGTGACCACCTTGAGAGGATCGCCTAGTCATGTATCAAAGATCAAAGATCAAAAGCATGCTCCTAAAGATTACAACCTAGCTTTTTCAAAAATCAAATATCTTTATTTTTCCAAAACCCCCTTTAGTCTAGAGTTCCGTCTTAAAATATTTCATTATATGTTTATCTTTAACCATGTTGAAACACGAGTTTGCTTGAGGACAAGCAAAGTTCTAAGTGTGGGATACTTGATATCGCGTAAAAAGTCATGTTTATACTACCAATATCTCTCTCATTCTGGAACGATTCTTAGCATTTTGAACTCAAATATGGTTCAAATCAATGACATTATGCCAAGGTGGTCAAAACAAGATTGCACGATAAAAATCAAGCAAAACGGATGAAAAACGAAGATTCCACACACGTTTGAAGATTCAAGGCATCAAATTTCAAGACTAAAGTACCCTTCACCAACATCCATTCTATCCAATATGTTCGTTTTCAAAATACGAATCCAACAGAAGAAGAATCAACCAAAACGGATAAAGAATGAAGATTCTAAGCCCGCCGGAAGATCCAAAAGATTCGTACGCGATATATGGAGTTAGGGACCTCATCTCAGGGGTTATCTTATTTCAAAATCTTTGTTTTTGAATTACGAATCCAACAAAAAAAGAATCGACTCAAACGGGCGCATAACGAAGAAAACACGCACGAATCAAGAAATGAAGCAAAAGACGGCGAAACGGGGTGGGTAGCAGCCACCAGCCGCCGGCCACCACCCAGACGCCGCCGGCCATCAATGGGGCGGCGCCGGCCTGCTGTCACCTACCCCGGTTTCCTTTTTTGGCTAATTCCCGTACCTGGTGCGCCTACTTTCCGCGTTGTACAGTACCCGGTGCACCACCTTTCCGCGTTGTACAGTACCTGGTGCACCTTTTTACCCGCATTACGCTAATGTGCACCTCTTGATGCTAATGTGAGCCAAACCTCTCCTATAAATAGGAGGCATAAGGCTTCATTTGAAGATGTCCCATATGCACTAGTCATATTACTTTCTTACTTTCTCACTCTACTTTCTTACTTTAAATTTAGCATTAGATTAGTTTATCACTTTGTTTAGAGTAGAAAGAAAGCTAGGAACGTTTTGTAATCTTTGGTGTACGCTTGGAGTTACGCTCATTAATTCAAGTCTATTCCTTCTCGCATATTAATCTCGGTTATTTATATCCTTATCTATCTTAATTAAATATGTTTGCTTCAATTATGTTAGAGATCGTTTATGCCATGATTAGCGAGTAGATTACTATTGTATTTGTTGTGATGTAGTTAGTATATATAATTGTGGGATGACTTTAAATACGTTGTGAAATAATACGACGGCCCCGATTCGACTGATTACTCGGTATAGTATTGGAAATGCTTTTGAGCATAGTACAAATATATGGAAGCCGGTAACGACCGAAGGTAGTTGTATTATGGATCGACATTATAAAATTGGAAACTTTGTGAACGGACTTATCTTGTGATTTTAAACCTAAAACTTACATTCGCCTTTCGATTAACAAACGTGATTGTAACCTTGTAAAGAGGAGTCGCGAACCTCATTACTCGGTCAATAGTTATCTGTGTAAAAACTATGTTTTATATTGTAACGTCATGCAAGCATTATAAAATGCAATGTGATTACGTGAACTTGCCATGAGTATTGTACACTTCCGATCACAATGTACTTATCATGTAAACATCGCGAAGCAATTAAACTCACAACGGAAACATCGATAAACGATTAAATACGTTGTGAGCTACCATAGCATTTTCCGACATGGTCTAGGTTTGACTTTCTGTAAAAAGCCGTCAGCATTTTAATTAGTTGTTTTAGTTTAGATTAGATTAGATTAGGTAGGCTATAGGCTAAATGATCATTTACGAAAACCTAGGGATTTGTTAATTGTATTAAGAAAGGCAAGTTTAAAATCCAACTTAAACCGATACTTTTTCCTAAAACCATGAAACCTAAAGTACGGTATGCAAGAAACCTAAATGCTTTCCCTCGTTTATCACGCTTAAGTTTCGTTGGTAGAAATTGATTAAATAAGTCCGGACACAAGTTCTAAGTTAGTTGTTTAATGGATTCATAATCGTTGTGGTATTAAGAACGACTAGACATGTTATGGACTTGCTATTCTATTCCTTCGCCCACGAGCGAATACGTTCAATAATATGGGCCACTGACTCCCTCACAGGAGAGTGTGGAGAGTTGAGCATTGTGTGTCTGGTCAGAATCATGATACCTTAGTTCCTCATGACATGTTAGTTGATAACCGACTAATAAGGAATCTATTGTTTATACCATAAGTTAATGAATCTCGTAAGCAACCCAATTTAGTTAATCGTTTTCCCGTAAAAGTCATCATCCCACGATTATTAGCTAACGAACTCACAACAAATACTACTTTGCATTATCTGACATCTTATTATATTTTATTCGCTTTATTTAGTTTACTCAGTCAACTGAACCAAAACCCCCAACGCGCTCTTTTAAAACATTTACTAGAAAAGCAAGATTGATTGGATCACCTCCGTTTAAATTCAGTTTCTCTTTAAGAACGACTCTAGGTCCAACTTATCACATACTAACCCTTGGTTCAATATCAGTAAGTTACACTTAGACCCCAGGAACTATAAATTTTTAAACATCCGTTGACTGTTCGTAACAGACCCGCGTCAACAATGATCATTAGGATCACAACATCACCTTAATCAACTTTAATTATCACCAATTAACATAATTAAACCATTAATAAGGTCATTAACCTCCATTATCAAGAATTCATCAAAACCACAATACTAGGTTTTATGACTTCTTAAGTAACCATGTTCTAACTTTAATCTTTGATTATCAATTAAGTGTATTTAATCACAATTAATATTAATTTTCATCATATAACCCATCATAATTATAATAATCATCAAATTCTCAAGAACACCTAAACAATTTCACAACCCTTAACATAATCAATGTAAACCATCATCTTTAATCAACACTTATCAATCATACATCATTATTCTAAGCATAGAAGCTTCAATTCTTGAATTATCAACTAAACCCATAAACTTTTCTCATGATCATACACCAATTCTTTCATTTCTAAGTTAGAATTTAGATTACAATCCTTGTTTAAGCATCAACTAACAACTATATCATCATTTCAAGCTTCAATTTCACTTTAATCATGCTAATTAAATCAAATACACAAAACCCATTTTCTAGGGTTTATATAAATCAAGAAATCATCACTTACAATGAGTTAAGATGATGAAGATATGATTAATTCACGTTTTGGAAGCTTGAATCAAAGTTCTGTAAGCTTAATTTGATCTTAGTCCTTGTTTTGCAAAGCTTGAAATCGTCCCTGTGGTTTAATATGTACGGCCAGACCAAGAACAGGAGGAAGAAGGTTTTGATTTGTCAAGAACTTTGATGATTGATGATGATTTAGGTGAAAATTAGGGTTTTAGGTTAGATTCTTGCTCCTGATCGAATTTTGTGGAACATACTGAAAGTTCAAACGTATTTTACACATATATCATACAATATGTGTACTAGTTATGTCCCCTTCTAAATCTATTGCCTGGAACTTAAAAACTATTTGCGAGGAAAAACTATTTTATTTTGCCGTCAACTATGTTAATTTAAAACAATTAACAATTTACTTGTCACAATAGATTATGTGACTCTTTTCCCAATTATTTTCAAATAAACTTCAACTAAATATTTCCTAACACATTAAATAATAATTTAAAGTCAGGAAAATATTATAAAACTACTAGACCCGAGAACTGGGTGTTACACCATCGATGTATCAGTCCATACGTATGCGCAACACAACAAATGCCTTTAAAAAGAAACAAGTTATAACTCGCCAACATAAATTTCCTCGTATGGATAGTTATAAATCACAACGCCCAACGAAAACAATTAATACTATATTTCTTGATCACTAATTTCTTTGTCATCCTTCGTGGGTCGAAAGGAATCAAATAATCACAACCATAGAAGAGCTTAGTAAATCTCATTTGCTAATAAAGTCTTCTTTTCACTTCTTATATAGATGTCTTGGTGCATAAATATTCATCACTATGATGCTTAATTCTTAACCAACGATAAAAATCTTGTCTTTACATTCATTCATTTCAATTTATTTTTCAAGCATTTAATTGCCTTTGGAAGCTCCCAAATGTATAGGCAAACATAATCATAATGGATGTACATTCAAACATCTTTCGAAAATGTATGGGCAAACATAATCATTTTCCATAGCATACTCTATCAAGAAATATTCAACGGGGCTATCTTATCACCAGCCCAATTAATCAATATAAACGATATAAGGACTTACAAAGTTTTATCAACTCGTGTTCTCGAGAACATTGCTTTCTATCATAAGATCTTTTAAATCGTGAAACATGCTTTATGCATTTCATATCTTTCACGGAGTTTCAATAGTATAAGAGCTCTCATAACATCCAATAGACGCGATCTAAATTTCTCTTTTATTACCAGACATTTTAGAAAATTAATAAGACAGTTGCATCCACCAATCAAAAATATCTTCTCATATATAAATCTCGGTCTTGGCAAAGAATCTTTTTATCACCAATTGCCTTATATCTCATAGTTTCACACTCATTGGGCTTTTAAAGACCGAATTATATACAATATAGTTTACACCTCACGTGTATAGAGTTTACGATAATAATCTTACATCAAGATATTTCACTTTTCATAATTTTCTTGCGTCTTTTCATATTGGCCAATAATTTCAACATCTGCACTTCTTAGCAGGAATACTTTTACGATCCTCGTTAACAACATATAGCGCTATATTATACAAAAATATATTAACGACGTCGATTCCACACTTTTCGAGACACAATAGCAATTATTAAGATCTTTTCACTTTTCGGTTTTCACTTTTGGGGTACCCGAGGTTCATCTAGAACCTTCATGTCTAGTGTCTCTTTATCAAACTCTCATGAGGTCTTTATTACCTCGATTTTGACCATCTTAATTTCTTGCTCCCTTTTTACTTCGAGGATTTTATTTGGAATCGATTAATCTACCACGTTCTACACGACATGGACTTATACCATTATTAATCGGAGCATGAGCAGCTTATATAGGTGACCCAGTCACTCAATTTTGGTCATCGAATATGTCTGGCAATTGATAAATTTGAATTATCATTTGAACTTTAAGTTCTTATTTTTCACTATGAGGATCAATATCGTATTGTGATAATTCAGATTCAAGCTGCTTATCCCCTCCCCATACATATTCCCAACATTTTTCACATCTAGATGTTGTGCATTGTGGTAAAGCAATGAAAATATATATATCGTACAAACAAATAAATCTCTTAAGATGGAATATATCTTTTTCATGACCATATATCAATTATCAAGGGGAGGAATTATAATCTTGTTGGCCCGATGCGAATTCATATTATTTCATGTTTACTAACATGGCCCCATGCTATAAGTTATAGTTATGCTCTCATCATGACCGCAATCTTGTAGTATACTAAATACACTTGTTAGCGTTTCGACAAAAGAAATCGGTGTATGAACTAATAAATGTTCAACACTTATTACAATCAACCGAAGACGCTTAATATGTTATTCAACAAAGTTTACATTCACCGACATTATCAAAAACAAATATGATAATTTGAAATATGTGCTCAAATCTCATTTTTCGAGTCAGTTAATCATGCAAACTCAAGGTTGCAATTTCATGACCATTTACACGATGCATCGATTTAAAACTCTAAATGGTCCACTAGGCGGATATATAGGCCTACATATATCCCCTTTTTATCAAATCCATAATCTTAAGAGATTCAATCTCAATTTTTAGTCGGTAATGATTAACTTTCTTCTAGAGCAAACAACTGATGTTAAAATCATCACTTTATTAAGTATCTCTCGATTCTATATATATTTTGTCGCATCATCATTGACTCGGGATGGTCTAACCGGTCATACCAATTTATATAATAATCAAGGTCCATAAAACATCAATTCTATGACCATACGTGCTTCAATTGCACCTATATATCTTTTTAATATATATGTTACTGCATGCATCATTACTTTATACTATTCTTTCCCCAATGCATGCATTATTATCATCATCACTTAACATATACTTCTTACAGTAAGTGATATGTATATATAACTTTTCACCATTTAAAATTATCAAATAACTAATATAGCACAACAGATAACTATCACATCCATAACAATAACATGTATGAGTATTCCAAATCTTATATCATATGCTATTTTGTTTATAAGTAGATTATGCGAGTATCACAACTAGTTTTTCATATATTTAAATATTCAATTGGAGATTCTACTATAAACTAACCGTGTCGTTATTGAAGCGATCTATGTACAAGCTAGAAATAATATTTTCTTTGGGCAGTCGTCAAAACTAAATTCTAGTATTCACAATACAACATATAAACCATTCTAGTAATGTCAAAGAAATATATCTAATTATTCAAGATCATATACCAGTTATAGAAGTGTAAAACAAGCTCCAAATTATGTATCAATGGCAAATAACAAGACGGGAAACAAATCTTCTCATGTCACGTATCACATTTATTATACCAAAATGTAAAGATAACTATTTTGATTCAATTTCTATATAAGAGGGATACGACTAATAAACCATCGTATATATATCAAAGTAAATCCAAATAGTTGTTCTAGTATATGCTATATTTATCTAGTTGATTTCTCTCGTAACTTTTGAACCTTATAAACTGTTAACATTGCAATTATAATTTTATGTAAATTACGATCCAACACATTTGTTGGCCAAATGGTAATCAACTACTTTAGTCCAAGCACATCGATTTTAACTGTTAATTTGACTGTTGAAATTATTATATTTAGACAGTGTTAATCGAGAAATGAATCGTGTTTCACAGTGAGGACTTCTATGAGAACATGATCCTTCTTTACTAACATGGAGTATGATTTTAATATATATTTAGATATATAGAATATGTTGTATAGAATTCTACAAATTGATGCTCCTTACGGGAGGGATAAACGCGTACCATTGAAATATGGTACGGGGTCAGGGATATCCTCCAAATTACCCTTTTTCATATACATACGAATATACAAGATTACAAATCCCACCATAAGTCCATAACAAGAATCACACACTCACAAAAATCTACAGAAAACATGTTAGGGAGTTAAATAAAATTTTCCTTTATTTATGAGGAATACAATCAACCCAGGTATAACTAATAACCTATAGCTTATCAAAGTATCAAATGATACGTAACAGTAATCAATAGCAATAGTCAATTTATATATAAGATTTGACCAACAAATATTAATACTATTTGAATATTTTGATCAATATATAGTTAATGTAGATTATCTAAAAGAATCCAAGTAATATCCACCATGTTTGCATGTAATCATATGCAATATTTTATCGTTCAAGATATTATTATCAAGTAATATAATATACGAAATTGACTTATAACAATTTATGGTTACGACTTATCTCTTATAATTTACTCCATAATACTTTCCATGATATAACAAAATCAAATCCATATATAAAAGAATTTATCATGTGAACCACGACAGGGTCTCAACTTGCGGACAATAAAATCAATTTAAAGTATCAAAGTCAATACATCATAAAACTTAATGAATAATTTATCGGAAAATACGTACCTCAAAATTGTAGGTCCTATACGTTTAAGTTTTCGAACACGTACGGTGTTTTCAATCACATATTATCAAACATAAGATAACAAATACCAAACACCAATTTCTAACATATGAAATACGAAAGAAATATAATATTGTAGTCTGTAACATCTTGGTGTAATGTTATCGAGCCAATTAAGGGGTTTAAAAACTAACAACATGAAGACTCTGATCGCAACTAGTATAAAGCACCTTATTGTTTTAAGTATAAAAACTAAAATTTTAGTATTTTACTCAAGTACACGGAGAACAATTAATACGTAGGAAACAACACTCAAGTTATATGACCGAAACATTCCGATGATGTTAAAAGATAATGTCCTCGATCCGTATTCATTAGTTACTTCAATTCGTACTAGAGACGGTAAAAATTATATTACCTAATTAAGTCACATGAATGCCCCTTTTTTTTACTTATGGAGTTTAGTATAAATTTATAATTGTTAATCCAAAATAAACATCACGCTAAACAATTAATTGCAAGTACAGGATACATGATGGAATTCACAAAGCACGTTTGATATGGCTGACACATAAATAAATAAATAAAGGATCTCCAAAATTATACGAGAAATCAAGGGACACACAATTAATCAACACCATCTTAGAAAATAATATGTATGTATCCGACCATTGATTTATATGCAATAATATGTCACCATATAATCACCAAAAACATATATTATTGTTATAATTAATCACAAATCAACGCAAAAGTAGAGGAAAACATATAGACTCAAATAGGATGCGTATAGTATTTGTTTATGTTAGTTAAATAAAATTTATATAAAGCGAACGCAATATCAATTATGTATTTAAGGATAAACACTCTTATGAAGCAAATTACATAGTATATCCGATAGAAGTTAAGTTGGATTTATAGATCAATGATTGATAATAAACTGGCATTGTTTTTAATCCATGAAAAACAATTAAGAAACATGTCACATAATTTGATTTTAGAAAATACAAATTAATTCAATCCACAAGGCATACAGATGTCATATGCATGTATTTATCAAGATTTAACTTGCTAACACGTATCAAATTTTAGTGTATTTTATCATCAAGATTTGTATAGTATGTGCACCAAAGATAAACTAGATGAACGAAAAATTCAAGATTGAGAACGTACCTCGAAAGTTAATCGTAAAATTGAAACTCGATGCAGAGGCCACAAACTCAAAATTCAGATTAGAGACTCGTGCTAATAACGTGTTATGAAAGTAAAGAACAATGAACAAGAAGAGAATAGAATTGTATTATTCATCTCACCAAGGAGGTATATTTATAGTTACAAGATAACCTTCTCTACAAGTAAACAACCTTCTAATACAATACGAACTCTATCTAATAGATATGGACATCCATTCCATATTTATCTATAACAAAAATAATATATTTGTATTGTACAAGGCAAATAGTAGTAGTATTAGTTGTTGTAAACCATGAAGGATTTCAATTCGTTGAATTTCTTTTTATTTTTTTAATTAAATTAGATAAGTTAAAAATAAAATCAGATAATAATAAAATAATATAAATATATTCTGAATTCTGATTGGTCAATTGAACTTCAATTTTCAAATTAGATGTTGCTTCATATATTATATTTAATTTAATAATAATAATTAAGATTTAAGATAAGATAATTATATATTATATATTGTTTAGTTTTCTTTCAATTCGCTATATATAACATCAACTCGACCCCAATTCATATTCATAATATAAATATATATTGTTTCTTTTCTTTCTTTCAATTCACCCAATTCGCTAAATATGACATCAACACGACCCCAAATTCAACCTCTAATCATGAGTAAGGTACAAATCTTTTTATCCGTAACTTCAAAACTTGCATAAACATGAATTAATTGCTTGTTTGCTTACAGGTTTGCAAGTTTTCCTTCTTTATACGTTTTTCGTGCTAATTAGTCTTGTTCCCCATCTTGCTATTGCTGTGAATCTGTGATTAAATGCTTGTTCGTGATGATTCATATATGAAAATTGGGGGAAATTGATGTAATGGATTGTTTTGATTTTCAATTGCATGAATTTAATTTACATGTTAATTTGGTTCTATGACTGTGTTGCTTTGTATGCTTCCCATAGTGACTATAATAATTTTAATTGGTTTATGTTAAATCATCACAGCTGATGCCAAATGCATTAGAAGATTGCAAGGAGGACGTCAAACGACAACTATTTGGAACAACCAATGCAACCAACTTCAATACTAATGATAATGGTAATTTTCATAATCCTAGTTTTTTGTTTCCATTCCGTGCCTATATATCAATCACTACTTGTTTTTGTTCTACTTTGTATACTATAATAATAATAATATAATTGTTAATGTTTTTATTATAGTGATCAAAATAGAAGCCGACTTAAGAGCGATGAGTATAGAAGGCGACTTAACAGCGATGAATATAGAAGGTCACTTAAGAGACAAGAGGAAGAGTTTCATCGTCCCAACCTCATTCAATATTGACGACCTGAAGAAGAAAATCAATCGGAAGTTTCATCTATTTTCTTCTGACGCTTACAGCTTGAGCTACCATGTTCAGGGGCTCCAAATCAAGCTAGAAGATAATGAAGACTTGGAACTCACCATTGCTTTATGCAGACAGCTGAATATTACTTGTCTTCCACTCACTTTTATACCCTCTACCACTTTAAATGGAGGACAAGCTATACTTAAGATTCCCAAAAGGTTGATGTACCGGTTAAGCTTAACCGGCCTACGCCATCATCCACTACGTAAGGGTTGATTACTTTTAGCTACCAACTTTGTTCTTAAATTTATGATGAAACATTATATGTCAATCTATATGATTGTACCATCGTGTGATTGAATCTTTCATCTTTACTATCGGTAATTTTATAAGGTTTGAGTTTTGTTGTGTTATGATGAATGACATATGGTTTGGTTTTGAACCCATCATGCATGATCTGTGTAAGTTGTTGCTTGCGATACTATCACACCGGGTTGGTTCTTGAGCTGATCGTATTGCAATGAAATCTATGTCTTTGATATACTATCAGTTGATCGTATAACAAAGCAAACCAGTTCATTTATGGTACTATCATCAACCATTGAAGCTAGACAAACATAATGACATGAATTTCTAAAATATCTTTGTTGTGTAACATTAAGTGTTTTAAGACTCAAGAGGATACAATTTTCTTATCTTTTAAGATAATATATGAGTGCTTGAAGACTACTAAGATATACGTTACTAAAGCTTATCTGTACTGTGTTCTTGAAACATGTATAAATCATAAGCTAAAAGTTTTAGTTGATTAACAACATCTGGTAAGGTTTAAATTGTAACTTATTTCATGGAAATGAATTCAATCATAGTTATTGAGATTACTTACTTTATTTGCATTACTAAATTACTTGTAGTTCAATTCAACATGTTTTGATGATGTTATGAATCTAAATAATGTTGTTAAACATCCAATATTTTTGTGGTTATAGATGATTTATGTTTAGGGAGGTATGAAGGGAATGTATATAATTGAGAGCAGTTAAGTTAAAGCAAATAATAATATTGGAGATTGAAGATGTTGTCAATCATAAAGGTCTTCGGGTCTTTCACCAAAGTTCAGAAACTGTCTTAAGTTGGTGTTATTTGGTCCGCGTTGTACTTAATTGTAGTCTTAGGAATAATAAAGTTTTCAAGGGCAGTTGTGAAGCGGTTCCAGATTTGTTTAAGGAAATCCAAACGAGGTCATTTGGGTGGGTTGCTAGCTTGTTGCTATACTTAAGTCTGTGAAGTTCTCATGGAGGCGGTGGTTAGGCAGTCTCGAATGTCTTGGTTAATGCTCGAGTGGTGGCGTCAGCTGGCTGTATGCTGTTTTCTTAGTGCAGCGTGGTCTGGTTTTTTGTTTTTGGTCCCAACAAATGGGCTGCTGCCCCCATTGTTGTTGTAGTTGTTCCTGTTTTGTTTCCGGACTTTGTATCTTTTTTCTTTCTAATGCTAAAGTCGGCCGTTTCCTGGAAAAACGATCCAAAACTTCGATCAATTTTTGCATAAGAAAACTAATCTACCCTAGTTTTTTTAATACATACAGTCTTTGGGTATATGTTACATATTAGTTCACTTATGTAGCAATAAGGAAAAGACATCGTGAACACGGTGTTGTCGAACACCTAGTGATAAATATCTCAAAACGATATCAATTAGGTTTGATTCTATTGTAATAGAATTTGAACTCACGTCTTTCTAACATTTTGAGTTAATTCACTACTAGTTTAAACTATCAAAACTTATATCAAACTACAATTTATATAGCTTGCTTCCAGATAGATGTCATACATATGCGATGAAAGTGGTGAAGAAAACTAAAATCAAAGGTTATTTATAGTTATTTAAGGTTTGATAAGTTACGAGATGCAATATTTATTAATAATACGTAACTAAAGATAATATATATTAAAGGGTTAATAATGGTTTAATCCTCAAAGTTTCACATTTTTTTCGTTTTAACTACTCAAGTTTTTTTCTATTAACCCTCCAAGTTTCAAAAAAATTGTGGTTTAAGCCTAAAGTTTCATTATGCTTCAAAAATTTGATGGTTTAATCCCTGAAGTTTAACTTTTATAGTGATTTCACCCTTTAAAGTTAGTCTAGTTTAATCATCTAACTTTCAAAAATTTAATGCTTGAGTGGTTAAAATGAAACTTTGAGGATTAAACCATTATTAGCCCTCTATTAAATTGTTCAACATCTAAACTTAACTGTTTGAGAACACCACACACTTTACCCTACTCAAAGTTTTTATTAAATAGCTTAATAGAAAATGTAAGGGCATGTTTACTTTTCATTTAATGGTCTGTTTTCATATACTTCTTAATCTAGACAGATAAATTGCTGTTTCTTTTTCACTTAATCTGAAAGGAATGTCTGTTTCTGAAATAGAAAGGAAAATGAAGCCCTTACCAAAAAGATGCACTTAATGATAAATATACATTTTTTCACCATTTTTTCTCCAATAGAAATTAAACACGCCCTTTCTTGTTCAAAATTTATACGGTATCATTTAACTTCGTCTTTTTAGTCAAAAAAAAGTACATTACTTAAACAACACTTGTTATAAACAGATATGTTCATGCAAACAGCACTTAATAGTAAAAAAAGTAAACAGCCCATTTATTGTATTTTGTACAAAACCTCGCTTCGTGGATTATCTTTTGACCTTTTGACATCAAGCCGTCAAGACATCAACATTAGTAGATGGGCTCTTTTATGGTGGGCCTTATATTGGCCCGTATTACTATAACTTACTTAAAAGTTAAAAGTAAATATTGGAAATATTTTCACTTGATTGCTGTAACTTTTCCTATATCTTTGTTATTAGTCTTTCATATACATTAATTATATTATATCCAGCAAACTAGTACTCCGAACCTGAGCACAAAGTTGAACTTTAACATTGAGGAACACCACTACCAATTGTTGAAATCGGTGTTTTAGCTACCAACGAAGAGTGTAAGAATTGTGCTAGGGTGACGTCCCATTGAGTTTTTGAATTAATTTTTAGTTTAATTCCTACAATCTCATTGGTCAAACATTTTTTGTTGGTCCCTTTTAACATTGCGTTCAACACCGAATCACTCCCTTTGAAAATGAATCTTGATTTAGAACTCAAGGTTTAACTCAACACTGAACACCGAAACATTCCTCGTGGTCAAATTTAGAATTTGTAACCGGTGAAATTGAGACAAATAAATTTTGACGTCAATTGTGTCATCAACGAACCTATTTATCAAATATGAGCCGTAGATTTTTTAATCAGACGGATGACGATACAGTATGAATGTATGATTATGAGAGACTGGCCTAAGTAATAGAAGTGTTGGGCAAAACCGCAACATGGTGAAAGAGAAAAGCGGTGAGGCGTGCAAAAGTAAGTGGCAGTTAATGACGGTTGTTTTAGACGAATGCTTGTATTGAGTAACGTTTAAGTGGATACAGAAGTTGTGATAGAAAGGGTATTGTCGGAAATTCACACAAGGATTTGAAGTCCAGATACTTGTGTCAAGTTGTCAACTAACACGTGATAGATATGACATGTTTCAAGTTAGACTTATAAGATTAAAAGAGATAAAAGTACATCAACCAATATCAAGTTTTGCTAGAAGATTTGGGATCCTCATTAAGATACCCCTTTTTGTATTTTTTCTTATCTCATACCCTCTCTTACCCATCTAATCAATCACATCGTACTCATTTTTATTTATTTTCTGTGTATACCCCCTTCTTTTTCTAATTCCTACCCCCTGTTTAATCTAAAACTGAACCTAATTCTGTACTGAACTGAACCGATCTTAGATAAAACTGGACTGAAAAAGAACTGGATGGGGACTGGAGGTGGGCCAGGGGGTATCCCCTGTAATTTGAGGGATGTCTTTATAATTTCCCAAGATTTTGCACTACAACTTCAAAAACTTTTCTCAAAGCTTTTTCTAGAAAAAAAATTTAGTACTCCTTCCGTCCCAAAATTATAGTCCACCTTTCATTTTTGGAACGTTCCAAAATAATTGTCCACTTCTCATTTCAACAAATGGGAGGAGACTTTAGTGGGTGAAGATTCTATTTGATTGGTTGAAAGGTGTTGTGGTCCCACTTTTATTAAATTGTGTGTTTTTTGTTGGTGGATAATAATTTTGGGACGGAGGAAGTAAAAAACTCTAACAAAAGCTTTACCAATTAATTGAGATATACTCCCTCCGTATCAAAATAAGTGTCCATCTTTTCTTTCTAGTTTGTTTCAAAATAAGTATCCACTTTTAAAATGATATATTAACTTTACCATTTAACACTCAAATATACTTTTTTCTCAAAACTGATACATGGAAGTCTGTACAAAAAAACAAAGGTAAAAGTGTTATTTGCACTACTAGACAATGTAATTTCTTAAACTCCGTAAAATCTGATACAAGACACTTATTTTGGGACGGAGGGAGTATATGAATATGAGTATAATATGATATCAAGATAAATAAATTTTCCCCTAGTCCCAGTTAAGGTGTCCACTTTGACTATCCACACAGTTTTAGGATTCTCCACTAACTGCATTTTTTACCAATCAAATAACATATTTAATCATTGAAGTTCTCTTTGATTGGTTGAAACATGAAGGTGAATAATTATTTGGAACAACCCAAAATAGTAATGTGAAAACTTGTGACGGGAGGAAGCAAGTTTAAAAATTAATTTAGGAAGGTAGGGGCAAGAGGGTAATTGCAACAATTTTATGAGGGGTAATAAGGGAAACAGAGGTGTAGGAGGGAGTTATATGTCCCCGTCAGCAGCCGGCAGAATAACTAAAAATGCCGCTTTCTTGTCCCCCATCGCAGTTTCCTCGCCTGTTTTCCTCTGTCCCCTTGTAATTTATACGTAACCTACACCCTAAATATCTCTTTCTTTACCTATTTTCCCCTTAAACTTTGCACGATTTTTAATTTATATCCTCCTACTTTTCATATTTGATGTACGAGCTTTACTCAATCTCTGTTATTTATTTTTTTAACAACATAGAAATAGAAAATAGAGATAAATTTTAGATGGAGCAAACTACGGGACTGTTTACTTTTTTTTACTATTAAGTGCTGTTTGTATGTGATGTCTGTTTGGATAAACATGTCTGTTTGTAACAAGTGCTCTTTAAGTAAATGTAATTTTTTTATTGACCAAAAAGATGAAGTTAAATGATATAAAGTTTGAACAAGAAATGACGTATTCAATTTCTATCGGATAAAAAATGATGAAAAAAATATATATTTATTATTAAGTGCCTCTTTTTGGTAAGGGCTTCATTTTTCTTCCTATTTCAGAGATAGACATTCCTTTCAGATTAAGTGAAAAAGAAACAACAATTTATCTGTCTGGATTAAGAAGTATATGGAAACAGACCATTCAGTGAAAAGTAAACAGTACCTACGTTTTATTTAACAGCTAATAGATTGCATCTATCTTTTAATTTGCTAATTAAGGAGTTTGAACTTTTATTTATGTAATGTGTTTTTGTCTTTTGCTGTATTTTATTATCATATAATCTATCTCACAAATATACACAATATATATACATAATGCCTCCCTCGCTACTTGAACTCATAACTTTTTCATTAATAAGTTTCTTGCATACCGTTATGCCAAATGTTTTTTGTTTACTGTAAAATAGTATATACTCCCTCCGTCCCAAAATAATTGTCCTGTTTTGACTTTTTGAAGTTTTTCATTTTCAACTTTGACTTAACTATTTTTGTTTGTGTTATATAATTCTTGATGCAAAATATATGAATGGATTGAGTTTTAAATGTATTTTCATTGGTATAATTTTCATCAAGCATTATATAACACAAACAGAAATATTTAAGATCAAAGTTGAAAAAGAAAGACTTCAAAAAGTCTAAAAAGGATAACCATTTTGGAATGAAGATAATAATTAATTACTTACTTTAGTATGTATATTGATATAACTACTACTCGTATTAGAATATCCTCATAAGGTATATATATTTTCTTGGACATGTAAAAGTGAAGTAGACGAGTAGTGAATGAGAAATTAAAGTATTAATATGTAAAATATGGCTTCTCAAAAAAAAAAAATAATATGTAAAACATGATATATAATAAGAAAAAAGATCAAGGAATTACATGATTTTTGTAAAGTATGGAAGTACCAATAGGAGTGTGTCATGTGTACAAAGAGAATACCCACATGTAAAAAACAAATTTACCCCCTAACTTGAATATCTCACAAACGACAAATCGAAAAATTGTGAAAATTGCACCATTAGATTCAGCATTTAATCCTCTTCGATTTTTCGTCCATTAAGTTATACTTTCGACGAATTTTTTTTCCACGTTTTTTGGTGGGTTTTACTAATTGCTAACACATGTGTTAATATTTGGTTAAACATTTAATTTAAGTATAGGGTTTAGGGATTAGGGTTTAGGAATTAGTAGGGATTAGGGTTTAGGGTTTAGTAGGGTTTATGGTTTATTAGAGTTTAGGGTTTAGTAAGATTTAGGGTTTAGAGTAATATAAATCGTTTAGGGTTTAGGGTTTGGGTTTTAGGGGTTATGGTTTAGGGTTTAGGGTTTGGGGTTTAGGGGTTAGGGTTTAGGGTTTGGGTTTTGGGGTTGGAGAAACCCCAAAACCCAAACCATAAACCCTAAACCCTAACCCCTAAGGTACCCACCCCAAAACCCAAACCCAAAACCCTAACCCCTAAACCCCAAACCCTAAACCTTAAACGCAACACTTTAACACATGTGTTAGTAAATTGTAAAACCCACCAAAAAACGTGGAAAAAAATTTCGTCGAAAGTATGTCTTAATGGACGGCAAATCGAAGAGGATCAAACGCTGAATCTAATGGTGCAATTTTCATAATTTTTCGATTTGTCGTTTGTGTGATATTTAAGTTATGGGGTAAATGGGTTTTGTATTCTCTTTGTACACATGGTACCCTCCCATTGGTACTTCCATTCTTTCTAAAATTCTTATACTCTCATGATCTCTTCTCTTAGACGTAAATCTAGCTACATCAATTAGTAACATTTGTAAAGAGGATTACGACATGTGAACACCAATTTTGGTCATGCACATGCGTATGTGTGCAGATGCACAAACAAACATTACATTTAAGCTAGAATTAGAATTAGAAGTATAATTCTCCTAGAAGTTTGGTATACCCATGACGCATGATTTATGGAGAAGTATACATGATTAAATCATATACTACTTCCGTCTAATTTTAAGTGTCCATTACTATCTTTGTTTGTTTCCTATAGGTGTCTACTTTCATATTTTAACCAATCAAAATAATACTCCGCATTTGATTAATAAATAATGTAGTTAATGAAGATTCATAAAACTACGCTGTGCATTATTGAAGTAAGTACTTCGAATAAAACGAAAAAGTATGTTTATATAATTAACTTAATACAATGTCCGGATACGATAATAAGCACAGAAAAAACTAGTATGTTGGTTAAAGTCATTAAATTTAACAAATTATTATCACACTAGGCGGACCCAGAAAATTTAGTTACCGGTGTCACAAAAATTTTAAAACTCCCTCAACTTGGTAGTTGATTAAATTTATTTAAACATGAGGTGCACTGCCTAAATATGAGTCAGCACTCTTAAAAAATCAATAACTGTTCAACTAAATTTACATTAAGTCGACTTATTGAATGGTGTCACGTGCCACCGCTGACTATAACGTGGGTCCGCCCCTTCTTCATGATTGACTTTATTTTTATTTTTTTATGAGAAAGCATTAATTTAATTTTAATTAATATATTAATTGAGAAATGAAAGACGTCTATTCAATTTAATATGTGATACGAGAAACATGAATAGTGAAACATAAACTTTGAACCAATCTTGAAATTGTGAATGCTTGACTTTTTGAACCATGAATCTTGAACCTTGAAACATTTTGAGCTTGAAAAACAATAGAAGGAACTTTTTTACAACAAACTAAAATCAAATAACCATCTCCAATTAGAAGAAAATAAGCTTTGCTAGAAATCCCAACTTAGAAAAACTTTTCTACCTATTTAATCACCAATTGTCTCATTCCTTATGACTAAACTAACTTGAGATCAAGAAGTTAAAAATTAAATTTTATCGTTAGACGGTGATTCATCATTTCAAACCAAACCTTAAACAAGACTTTCAAATTTTTTAATCTCATTTTGTTTTTAGCCTTCATGTTGATCATTGACTTAATTTTGTGCCAAAGTTTTGTTTTTAATTTTTAACGAAAGTGATATTATTATTATTTTATTATAAATTATAAATGAAGAAAATGGTATCGTTTTCAATTCCCACGTGGGACCTTATAGAAAACTTCTCGGTGGGCCTACTTGGCGTTGAAAGGGGAAGAATACCGGTTGGTTGTGTGGTGACATGTGAATATATAATAAAGAAGACACGTGTGGACATGGACCAGTGAAGTCCAGGGATGGTTTTTGTCAACTGATGAAACTTGAGGGGTATAATTCAGAAAAGTGGTTGAATTGATAATTTTGGCTAAACATAATCAAAATTTGTTTGATTTCGTAATTATCGTTTTTTCTGCAAAATCTTAGAGCATCACACTTTGTCTCCCTTTTGTCATGCCCCTATTATGAATGTCATCATGCTTGTATGTCCATTCCACTTTTATACCATTTACCTATAAATATAAAATATAAATATATGATACAATTACTTAAATAATACTCCACATAATTGCTTACCAAAATATCTTAAATACTTCAACAATAGATGTTATTACTTGGGTCCTACTATACATACCATTTATTTATTATTAAATTAACTCTTCTGTACTTTTTCTGTACTTTTTCAAATCATTCTTTCTTACATTCTGTACATTTCCGTACTTTTTATGTACTTTTTCTATTATTTTAAGCAACAAATGGTATGATAAGAAATAAAAAATGGTATGGAAAGATAAACCCTATTACTTATCAAATTATAAAAAAATATGTCGATTAGAAACTAAAGATTATAGAAAGAATAAAAATATTATTTAAGCCTAGACATTTATGCTTAAATCTATGCCTAAAAATTTAATTGTTGGATATGATAGAATGACTAGTAACGAAGATAAGTAGAATTTATGTGTTATTCGGCGTATGAATTAGGCTCGAATTTAGGCATACTCATAGTTATATTTAGCATTACTCTTATCAAAATTGTAATCTATATGTTTTTAACATGAGTAGTTCAAAATGTTATTTCTTATTTCTCTAATAATGAAAGTATTGACGGACTTTTTAGTGGAAATATTTTAAACTTAAATGTCTAGTGCCTAGTTAACAATTCTTGTTATCTTAGAGTTGGCGTGGACGTTTTAAATATCATAGTCTAAATTATAAATAGCAATAATTGATGATGAAAACTTGAAATCATAAAGAATAAATTTTGTTTTTTTATAAACCTCTACTAAAATGTGCAACAATATATCTCGTTTTAGACATGTGCTTTAATATATCTTGCCAAGATACCACACAATATATGGGATAGACAACGAGGCTACACATCGTATACAAGTAGGTTGGTTAAAGTGACAAGCAGCTACACGAGCATTGTGCGACAAAAAATCCCATTAAAGTTGAAAGACAAATTCTATAGGGTGACAATTAGGCCGACTATGTTATACTGGTCAGAGTGTTGATAGATGACTAATGCTCAAGCAGATAGAATGAAAGTGGCAGAAATGAGGATGCTTAGGTGAACATGTGATAAAATCATGCTCGACGTGCTACCAAATGGAGTTTTTAGAGCGGATCTGGAAGTCGCAACTATCACCAAAAAGTTGAAACAAGGAAGACTAAGAGATGGTGTGGACATGTGAAGGGAGACCACAAACAGATAGTAGAAAATCTCGATGTTACCGGAGTAAGGAAAAGGGGTAGACCCAAACTGAGATGGGATCGTATATTAAAGCTTCTCCTATCAAATGACATAACCTCGAATGGAAATAGTTGGAGCTGAATAATTATGATTGATGAATTCTATAGACTGGGTTTTATATAATATTGCTTAATATACATCTATGTATATACTAAGCGAGTATTAAAGATGGCTCCAGAATTTGCCATGTATGCAAAAATGCCATGTGTCAACGTTTAAAATTTTTAATTTAAATAAATTATTAGGTTGAAATATAGTTTTAGATATATTCAGATTGATTAATTGAATGTTAATAATTGATTAAATAATAAATAACAAATCATTATATTAAAGTTAAATTTGGCGTGAATGCATGTGTTTGCATTATACTACAATTCGTATATTTGAACTTTTTAAATTTAACTTTATTCTTATAGCCAGGAAATTTTTTATCTTTGTATTTAAAATAATAATAATAATAATAATAATAATAATAATAATAATAATAATAATAATAATAATAATAATAATAATAATATAATTAGAACATAACAATACAATATAACAATAATAATACATTGACATATATTATCTTTGGATTTGGAATAATTTAATAGTTTATTGAAATAGTTTTAGTAAGTAGTTTTAATAAACTTAATACACCGTAAAGATTTATAGTAATTTGGAGAGAAAAATCATAAAAATAAAAGTTATAGCAATTATATATATTAAATTGCCGTGCATCGCACCGGTACTTCATCTAGTAAAGGAGTATATAATAATAATTGAAGTGCTCTTATTGAACAAATCAACAAACAAATCAAAATTTGGTATTAAAAAAAGCCGATCATGTTATTTTTAAACATAAAAAGACATATAAGATATATATAAGGAATTATAAATAATTGTCATGTTTTAACTTCCTAAAGTCTTTCTTTTTCAATTTTAGTCTTAAATTTTTTTGTTTATACTATATCTTGATGCAAAATATATAAATGGATTGAATTTCAAATGTATTTTCATTGGTATAATTTTCATCGAGTATTATATAACACAAACAAAAATATTTAAGGTCAAATTTGAAAATTAAAGACGTAAAAAATAAAAACAAGACAATTATTTGTGACGGAGGGAGTATATATTTCAATATATACACACACTCACTTGTCAGAAGTTTTTCTGTAAGCAGTCGCTTTACTATATGTTAGATGTATGACAGTTTACATCTAACCTCTCACATACACTGCTCTTTGTGGGATTGTGTATTATTGTAGTAGTTGTTGTTGGGATCTATAGGTAGACTACACAATTTTTTTTAAATCTTGTTAGAACTGTAAATATATATTAATGTTGTAAATATAAAGAACAAGAATGATAAGTAGAGAGGAAGAGAGAAATATTATTAAGTAATTAGTATCAAATGAATACAATACAATGACTTGTTTATATAGGGATTGAAGTAAACCCTAATAACCTAGTAGGTAAGTTGTGGGCTATCCACAAGCCCATGGATTTCATAACACTCCCCCTTGGATAGTCACCGTTTACAATACGCTATAGACTGTCTCATTAAAAACCTTATCAAGAAAAACCCAATGGGATAAAACTTGATGAAGGGAAAAAGAGTGCAGTGCGTATAATACTCCCCCTGAGTTTAATGTACATCCTTCAAGCGTCGAATACCGATCTTCCGAACTAGCTGTTCAAAAACTTTTGTCGGCAATGATTTCGTGACTAAGTCGGCCAAATTTTCGCTTGATCGGACTTGACTAACATCAATGGTTCCATCATTTTGTAGATCATAAGTTGAGAAGAACTTCGATGAAATGTGTTTAGTTCTATGTCATTTGATATATCCTTCATTGATTTGAGCTATACACTTCACATTGTCTTCATATATAATGTTGGATTTCCTTTGATTGTCTTGAGACCGCATTCTTCTTGGATGTGTTGAATCGTCGATCTTGAGTAGACACTTCTCGATCGGATTTATAAAAATCAATAAATTTAGCATTATTTGACGACCTCCAAGAAATTGTGGTGTCTCCACAGGTGAAAGCATATCATGTTTTTGACCTTATGTGGATCAAACAAACACCCGCATATCATAATTCTACTTTTAATTCTTTGGTGTGGAAAAAATCCAGAAGCATATATGGATATTATTTTAAAGATATGGACATCCATTTCATATTAATGCACATTCTCCCCCTTGGATGTCTATTGTTATAATGATTATGCCTCGTTAAAACCTTACTAGATAAAACCCGATGGGACAAAAGTCTAGTTAAGGAAAAAGAGTACATAATTCTTTTAATGTGTTTGGGGATGTTGCATCGTTAAAAATATAGCAACATTGTTTTTCTCCCCTTAATAATCACATTATTTGTGAACTTGTTGACAAATAATATCATCTCATCGAAATTAAAGTGCAAAAACTGACTTTTATGACATAAGTCATGTATCCATCATTATTGATGCATTCATCAAGTTGAAAAATGTTTTATAATTATGCAAGACAATGAGTGTCCTTTCATAGATAATAAGTTATCTCGCCAAAAATGTGACGTAAATGATTTTCAACTCGTTTATGAATAATGAGAAATATCAATGTCTAATGATATTTGTCATCCTTCGGGGGTCAGAAGGATTAACATAATCACTACATCATGAGGATGTAAATAATCACCACATCATGAGGATGTATGACTCTTTATCCACGATAAAAGTTTATCTTTACAAGACATTTCATATTCAATTATGAATATTCATTCGCCTTTAGAATCTTGTAAAAAGTTAAAAGGATGTATGAATTGCAAAATACTCATAAAGAATGTATTTACAATATGGGCTAAAATGTCCATTTAATAAAAAAAATTTATCGTGCCCAAATTGATATAAGGACTTATTTGATTCGATAGTGTCCTCGAGAGCCCTTTATGAAAAGCATGAGGCATTATAAATAGTGAAACATGCCTTTATCAGATCTTCCCAATCATTTGATATAAGATCTTATTCAAATTGAATAAATGGTGTTCTCAATTAAGAACCTTTATATAAAGCATGAGGCTGTTTAAAGTGGAAGCATCTTTAAGCATTTTATATCCTTAAAGGCTTCAAATAGCAAATGAGCTAGACTTGTGAGTTATCATATAGCAAAGAGCCTTAGTATCAACACTCTAGCCTTATATCTCATAGCTTCATACTCATTGGGAAGTTGAGTAAAGACCAGCCATACAATAGGCTTTACACTGTTATGAAATGGACTATAAGTCAAAAAATCTCGTATGAAGAGATTTCATAAGTTTATTGCGCATTTTTATATTGGCCAAATAATATTTGCAATTCTTTGCAAAAAAATAGATTCCATGATCCTCAATTACAATAGCTAGCGCTATAGTATAACAATAATATTATCGACATCGATCTTATTTATATCAATTCCACATTGTTCTAGACATGATATCATTTATTGAGATCTCTTCATTTTTCTGGTACCAGAGGTTCTGATAGAACCTTCATTGTCTAGTTTCGTTAGATTGAAATGGGGTCTTTAGTTCCTCGATTTGACCATCTAAATAACTTGCTCCTTTTTTTTTCAAGGATATAATTTGGAATTGACATTTTTTTAATCATGTTTCACGTGCCATAGGCTTATTAGCCATTTTAATAGGAGCATCAACAACTTATCAATCAAACAAATATGTCTGACAATTATCAAAATTGAATTATCATTTGAACTTTGAGTTCATAATTGATACTATGAGGATCAATATTATTGTAACACCCATGATTTTCGAAACATTATAATAATGTAATTCAACCCGGAAGCGATTGTCCCAAAACAAGCTTTTCATTTAATACACATAAAATTCCTGCTTATTTCAAACATATAATTCAAATACAATCGTTGGGTGTTATTTAATCCAAAAACAACATTGATTTAGCAAAATCAATATCAGAGTTATACGCAAGGTCGTCAAACAATCCATTCCAGCCACCAACCTCTTGCCCAGCAATTTAAACAATCATAATCTGCAAGATGTGGGAATGTGGGGGTTAGCTCAAAGCTAAGTGAGATAGAACTGTAACCGATAGTCCAACTCAGATATAACACATCAGCTTACAATAAATAATCGTAATCACAACAACAATCAATGTTTACATCATCAAGCACTGTAAACACACAAGCACTAAAGAGGACCGGTGGTCCTTGAGGACCCCTCAAGCCGCGGTGGCCCTCAAGCGACACTTAGTAAACCCCACTGAGCTGCAGGCCAATACAGCGGTTTACCGATAGCCTGTTACTATTATCTCACACGACAAAGATTCCCATTAACGATGAGTACAAGGAATCTTTCATCGTCCAAACAATAGTAACCAATGCCCAACATACGTTGACCTCTTTATTAACACATATACGCCTCAAAGGCCATATAGCACTTAACACAATTATAATCATAACAGATTAATAATTAGTCAACAATAACATATACGGTTTCCCGTTGTAACCAAACATGTTATAACTCAATCACACTGAAGGTACAGGTCCACTCACCGATACCTCAGCCGCAAGCTCAGAGGTCTAATGTTACTGAGCTGTTTCCTGTGTATCTGAAAACATCACATAATACCACAAGTTAGTAACTTGTCAACAATAATGATCTCATGTTATAATAATATAACATATCACAATAGCTCGTTATTCAACGTATTATATAAATACGATAATAATAATGAATACTCGAATAATAGTTAGTACTTATATCACCATATTATCAAATTCATAAGTATAACTAACTCAAGATTATAACATATATCAATATACTATTCAATTATACAATACCTCGTATCAACATTTTAATTACAATCGAATAGTAATTCACATACAATATATATAATTAAGTCAATAGAGTCCGGCTATAATTAGTATGGAGTCCATAACCACATAGAGTCCGGCTATATTGAAACCAAAATTACATAGAGTCCGGTGGTATACAAATGACCCGGTCCCTTTTTGAGCAATAAAGTCCGGTCATATACAAATAGAATGCTAAACAACCGGACCCAAAAATATAGTATAGAGTCCGGTCAAATAACCGGACCCAAAGGCTCATACAACTGGACTCAAAATAATTACAAGTTTGAAACAGAGGGAATCCGCCCGGATTCCCCGGAATCCGCCGGATTCCCAGCCCCTTCCAGCCCAATTTTTGATCAGCCAAAAAATTAAGGAATACGTTCTTGAATCCGGTCCGGAATACGCCGGATTCCGCAATTTTCCCATGAATCCGGCCGGATTCCCCCTGTCGTGCAGAACCTGAACCTGCTGTTCTAACCTTAACCCGAAATCAAACCACAAAATCACCAAACTCGGGTCATAATCGATTATAACAAACAACAAGAAGCATATAACATCACCTATCATCATTTATATCATCTAATTACACATATAATCACAAACCCTAAGAATTTGCATATATATACATATATATGAAGAACACTTACAATTTGATTATAACAAGATGGTGATGTTGATGATAATCTGATTATGATGATGAATCAAACAAGATCACAAGCAATCTTTCTTTTCTTTCTTTTCTCTTTGATTTATCATATATGTATGTATGTATGTAGAGAAGATAGAGATGAGGAAAATCAAGAAAATGAAAAAATGAAGAAAAAGGGTCGGCTCCCCTTTTTAACCAACTCCAACCCAATACAAAATAATACCCCTTCTAAGCCTATTGCCTGGAACCCGAAAATACCCGCGAGACAATAAACTTTTATTTTACCGTCAGGCTCAACTATTTAAAACAAATATTATTTTATTAGTCACAATAATACCTGTGACTCTTTTACCTATTTATTTTCAAATAAACCAACAATATAGTTTCCTAACTCATTTAAATAATTATTTAAATTCGGAAAATACCATAAACGTCTAGGCCCGGTAACAGGATGTTACAAATCTTCCCTCCTTAAAAAGATTTCGTCCTCGAAATCTGATCCAACTCGAAATCCACGATTAGGTAATCACATAACATCCACCATGATCAGTTTATACACCGGATCACCCTTGAAACATAATAATCTAAATCCATAATTAATATTATATCCGATCCATGATAATCCATCAACATAATGATTTCAAATCCATCACAAGATTAGGCAATCGTTAATCCACTATTATTGTTCAATAACAATTTCAATTTCAGATTATAATCTATCAAGTCTTCGAGCTAGCTAGTTCTCAATCAATTCATTAAGTCCGAAAAGAATTTCAAACGCATAGGATAACTCTTGTTGCAAGTTAGCAACAATTCCAAATAACCTCAAGTCTCACAATCAAATATTTGATTTAATCTAACCATCACCCATATCTCCATGAGTTTAAGGTAAAACAACCATTACAAACTCCAAATCAAGGATGAAATAATTCCATCACGTAGCTTAGGCTATCAAAGCATAAACAATAATCAAGTCTCAATACATCTAAACACGATTCAATCATATGGAAGGTATTATACACTTTCGAGGATCTTAAATCCATCAAATAGTACAAGGTCAAAATCTGACATAGCAACTATTCCACTGTCAAATAAATTTCCACTGTTCAGTCCATAATTAATTCCAAGATAATCAATCTGTCATATATGTCCAGTCAAATCACACAACACATCCGAGATAAGGCTAATCATCCCTTTCCCGCAACGCATTACATTGACTTTACCAAATTAATGTCTATATCAATACATGTCAAAGTCTTATTAAAACAAGATTGACACTAACACAATTCAACCGCAATATAACCCACTATCCAAATACTAATTCTAGTCACCGACATGGTAACCTGAATTATCTAATATCAATGAGTTCTTATTATAATAGAATTAACAACTACAGGGGAATCAATTCAGTTATCACACAATGCACAAATATAAAGCTCAACTAACTCTAGATCACATAAACATATGATAATACAGAGTTAATACAAATGTACCTGGAATGACGTTAGGCAACCCACAATTTATCAATTGTCATATGAAGAACTCTGTCAGCAACTGATGACGAATTCTCCCACCCATAGCAAGAAGATGACGACCTCCCGACCAACCCCAACTCCTATCACCTAGCCTCTGGACACTGATTCGCTCGATGGCTCTCCTTATGACAATTCCAACAAACATGGTGAGGATAATCACAATCCTTAGCAACATGTCCAAACATGCCACATTTAATGCATCTGGCAGTCTGAGAATTACACCGCCCGAGGTGTCTGGTTTTACATTTATAGCACCATTTGTGTTTATCAACTGAACCCTTACGGTCACTCTGCCATTTTCGTTTACCCTTACTAGAAGAATCACACTCAGATTTATGCAAAGCCCTGTCTCTATTTCGTGCATCCTGAGCCCGCAAGTCACAATCCACTGCACGAGCTAAATCAAAAGCCCGAGAAAGTGAATCTGCTAATCTCACTGTTGCCCGATAATTGGGTGGCAATGTTCTAACAAAATGATCAATCTTAGTCCTATCAGTTGGGACCCACTGTTGAACAAATCTCAATTTCTCTGTAAACTGATTAATCAACTCATCAATAGTCATTTGATCAGTCAGGTGAAGTTCCATGAACTCGTCTCTAATACGCGATATATCAAAATCAGAACAATATCGTTTACATATCTCGTTATGAAAATCTAACCATTTGATAGAAGCTTTCTGCTGTGTAGTCAAAACTGCTGTAACAGAATCCCACCAATTCATTGCTTGACCCTTCAAAAGTTGAACTGCATAAGGAACCTTATCCTCTTCTCTGCACTGACAAACTTCAAATTTCTTCTCAATATCTCTCAACCAATTCAAAGTATCGGAAGGATTTGAACTGCCCTGAAATTTCGAAGGTTTACACGACATGAATGTGGTAAAAGAACAAACTTTCTGCTGAAAAGATCCAGCCTGCCCATGTCTATCATTCTGTATCTCCAAAGAAGAAGTATCCATCCGAGAGGCACTATAAGGAGCATTGGTCGGGTTATCATATTCTGCCATATCTGTATCAAGAAAACAAAAATCTCGCAACTTGTTAATGGTTAGTACATAACACGCTAACCAATTTCTCATGCAACAATAAACCCACATTATGGAATGTTTGACAAAACACAAATAGATTTGGGATTGAACGTTACCAAAGTTCAATTCGCCCAAACCTATGCTCTGATACCACTTGTAACACCCATGATTTTCGAAACATTATAATAATGTAATTCAACCCGGAAGCGATTGTCCCAAAACAAGCTTTTCATTTAATACACATAAAATTCCTGCTTATTTCAAACATATAATTCAAATACAATCGTTGGGTGTTATTTAATCCAAAAACAACATTGATTTAGCAAAATCAATATCAGAGTTATACGCAAGGTCGTCAAACAATCCATTCCAGCCACCAACCTCTTGCCCAGCAATTTAAACAATCATAATCTGCAAGATGTGGGAATGTGGGGGTTAGCTCAAAGCTAAGTGAGATAGAACTGTAACCGACAGTCCAACTCAGATATAACACATCAGCTTACAATAAATAATCGTAATCACAACAACAATCAATGTTTACATCATCAAGCACTGTAAACACACAAGCACTAAAGAGGACCGGTGGTCCTTGAGGAACCCTCAAGCCGCGGTGGCCCTCAAGCGACACTTAGTAAACCCCACTGAGCTGCAGGCCAATACAGCGGTTTACCGATAGCCTGTTACTATTATCTCACACGACAAAGATTCCCATTAACGATGAGTACAAGGAATCCTTCATCGTCCAAACAATAGTAACCAATGCCCAACATACGTTGACCTCTTTATTAACACATATACGCCTCAAAGGCCATATAGCACTTAACACAATTATAATCATAACAGATTAATAATTAGTCAACAATAACATATACGGTTACCCATTGTAACCAAACATGTTATAACTCAATCACACTGAAGGTACAGGTCCACTCACCGATACCTCAGCCGCAAGCTCAGAGGTCTAATGTTACTGAGCTGTTTCCTGTGTATCTGAAAACATCACATAATACCACAAGTTAGTAACTTGTCAACAATAATGATCTCATGTTATAATAATATAACATATCACAATAGCTCGTTATTCAACGTATTATATAAATACGATAATAATAATGAATACTCGAATAATAGTTAGTACTTATATCACCATATTATCAAATTCATAAGTATAACTAACTCAAGATTATAACATATATCAATATACTATTCAATTATACAATACATCGTATCAACATTTTAATTACAATCGAATAGTAATTCACATACAATATATATAATTAAGTCAATAGAGTCCGGCTATAATTAGTATGGAGTCCATAACCACATAGAGTCCGGCTATATTGAAACCAAAATTACATAGAGTCCGGTGGTATACAAATGACCCGGTCCCTTTTTGAGCAACAGAGTCCGGTCATATACAAATAGAATGCTAAACAACCGGACCCAAAAATATAGTATAAAGTCCGGTCAAATAACCGGACCCAAAGGCTCATACAACTGGACTCAAAATAATTACAAGTTTGAAACAGAGGGAATCCGCCCGGATTCCCCAGAATCCGCCGGATTCCCAGCCCCTTCCAGCCCAATTTTTGATCAGCCGAAAAATTAAGGAATACGTTCTTGAATCCGGTCCGGAATACGCCGGATTCCCCAATTTTCCCATGAATCCGCCGGATTCCCCCCTGTCGTGCAGACCCTGAACCTGCTGTTCTAACCTTAACCCGAAATCAAACCACAAAATCTCCAAACTCAGGTCATAATCGATTATAACAAACAACAAGAAGCATATAACATCACCTATCATCATTTATATCATCTAATTACACATATAATCACAAACCCTAAGAATTTGCATATATATACATATATATGAAGAACACTTACAATTTGATTATAACAAGATGGTGATGTTGATGATAATCTGATTATGATGATGAATCAAACAAGATCACAAGCAATCTTTCTTTTCTTTCTTTTCTCTTTGATTTATCATATATGTATGTATGTATGTAGAGAAGATAGAGATGAGGAAAATCAAGAAAATGAAAAAATGAAGAAAAAGGGTCGGCTCCCCTTTTTAACCAACTCCAACCCAATACAAAATAATACCCCTTCTAAGCCTATTGCCTGGAACCCGAAAATACCCGCGAGACAATAAACTTTTATTTTACCGTCAGGCTCAACTATTTAAAACAAATATTATTTTATTAGTCACAATAATACATGTGACTCTTTTACCTATTTATTTTCAAATAAACCAACAATATAATTTCCTAACTCATTTAAATAATTATTTAAATTCGGAAAATACCATAAACGTCTAGGCCCGGTAACAGGATGTTACAATATTATATATTGATAATTCATTTTCATTTTAAGTTGTTTTAAGATATCCCCTTTTGGTCTTATAGTTGTGCATTATGGTTGAGCATATATAGCACAAACAAATAAAATATATATGATATATCTGTTTCAGGATCAAAAATCAGTTATAAGGGGGAAGAGATTTTATTTCCATTAGCACGATGCGAATTATTGCATGCATATTAACATGACCCCAAAGAATAAGTAGTATTGTTGCTCTCATAATAGATGTTGATTTGCTATCAACTAAGCCTTTTGACAAAAGCAATTTACGTATGAACTAATATATGTTCAATACTTACCAATCAACTGATGTTGATGTATTTAAACAATATATACGTTCACCGACATTATCAAAACAAAATTTGATATTCTGAAATATGTGCATGTAATCTCATTAATCGAGTTGCTTAGTCATGCAAACTTTAGGTTGCAATTTTCATGACCATTTAGACAATGCATCGATTTAAAATTCTAAATGGTCCATTATGTGGGTATATGAAATACCCGTTTGTTGATTTCAGAATTTTAAGGGAATGAGTCCCAACTATAGTCGGTACGTATAAACATTTATTGAGAGCAATACATGTAAAATTATTTTATCAAAGAAACTTGAGGTTCTTTTATAAATTTCGCATCATGATTGACTCAGGATGGTCTCACCGGTCTTACCAATTAATGTAATAGTCATGGTCCATTAAACATGAAGTTTATGACCATATGTGCTTCAATTGCACGTTTTATTTTATAATCAAAACCATAGAATATGACTTATAATTAAAACCATAATATTGCAACATGAGGTGCATCTAGTGAAAACTAGTGTTAAAGCATTAATTGCTTTTGATGGTAAAAACCTTTCTTCTAGGTTTTTAACGTAATTTTAACGGATCTTTCACCGTTAAATATTCTATTTAAAGTCCTCATTGAGATGAGGAATATTATTGATTTGACATAGTCATACAAAAGACTTTAATTATTTATCAAGATATATCATTTAATTGCAAAATTGATCTAACATAATTCTAACGGATGGACCATTTTTTTTTTTTTTTTTTTTTTTTGAATATTATAAAAATGATTATACAACACTCATCTTTATTAATTAAAGAGATGTCATAAACTCAAATAGTTGCAAAATAATGAGCTGTCTGATGTAATAAAACACAATAACGAAATCATGTGTACAGAAAAATAAATTAATGAATAAAACATGATCAACTTAAATAGATTAACACAATCGTATGGTTTTGAAATATAAATATAATAGAACTTGAGGTTCATTTTTTTTCTTTAAGAGATCATTGTAGATCTTAAGAATCTTATCTCATAAATATTACAATAACATGAGGTTATTGAGATCACTGTAGATCTTGATAATAACATAAGGTTATATTATTTGACGATTTTTAAGGAATCATAATAGAAAAATCGATGATAACTTGAGGTTATAATATTTTTCTAATTCTCTTGAGGGGATTAAGGTAAATCATAAATAACATATAACAATCATAAGATATTATGTTAATTATTGAATCTCTTTAAGAGATCATTGCAGATCATGATGATCTAATAAATATATATAGCAATAACTTGAGGTTATGTTAATTTTTAATTATCTTGTGAAGATAATAGTAGATCTTGATGATCTTTAAACAATAACACGATGTTATGTTTACTTTTAATCCCCTTGAAGAGATCATAATATATAGATCATGATGATCTAAGAAAAATAAAAGTGGTATGATAATAGCATGATGTTATATGTTTTGATTCTCGTTAAGAGATCATTGTGGAATGATTTAAATCATAACATGAGGTTATGAATTGAAATAACAATAAGATCTTGAGAATCTTATAAATATATAACAATAACATGAGGTTATTGAAAACATTATAGATCTTGAGGATCTTAGCAATAACATCAACATGAAGTTATGTTATTTGATTCATTTTTGGTGAATCATAATATAAATATCAATATAACAATAACTTGAGGTATTGTATACAGATTCAAATATGATAGAACATTTGTTGTTCTTCTAATATAATAATAAATAACACTTTTCTTATGTAATCACAATAGAACATTAATTGTTCTTGTAAATTACAAAAGAGTTTTATAGAATTAATAAAGCGTACATCCGGTTATTATTACTTGATAACAATATTGAACAAGTAAAATCACGAATGAGGTGTTGGTTATATAAATTTGAGAACACGTGAAAAATTCATATTAATGATATGATTATCTTTCAAAAAAAAAAAAAAAAACTAATCAAGTAAAATCACAAAAGAAATCTTGATTAAAACTTTAATAAATCAAAAATATGAACAACGAATTGATTAATTATGCGTTTAATACCAACAATATGTGTACATTTTCATGACTGTATATAAAGAACCTAGAGATCATACTGAAAATCATATTGCCTGATCTAAAGCATAAAGCATGTTTTAATGAATTAATGAATATTTTAATATTATATAATAACATCAAATAATCATACACGATTGATTGCTATAGTTAATTGTTAAATTGTTATATATATATAGCAGTACGTACATGTGGATCGTCTATACAAAGAACACATCGACTATATGTGGTTAAGATCATAATAGATTGACACGTATAACATTTAAAACATGAAATCTAGCACATATATTGAAAATGGAGTAGCATGTAACTCAAACATCAATTATCAGTTGATGATGAAAAGAAAAATTAATTAAATTTGTACCTCAAAGTTGATTGCCGATCCTCATTAATTGCCGACTCAAAGTTGATTAGTCGACGGCTACGAAATTGAATTTTTATTTAGGTCAGAGACTCGTGCTGATAACGTGTTGTAAATATAAAGAACAAGAATGATAAGTAGAGAGGAAGAGAGAAATATTATTAAGTAATTAGTATCAAATGAATACGATACAATGACTTGTTTATATAGGGATTGAAGTAAACCCTAATAACCTAGTAGGTAAGTGGTGGGCTATCCACAAGCCCATGGATTTCATAACAATTAAAACATTAAACACCTACTTTTCATTCATTTATGCTTCTTCGGACCGTAAACAATTGGGTCTTTGTCCCCATTTATTCGTCATAAAACTAAAAAAAAAAAAATTGTCTCACAAAAACCATCGTTCTCACCATCACTCCAGACCTACCAAGCAAGGCACCACCCCCGACGTTCGTATCACCACACCATCATGGTCGACGATTCCATCTCAGCCTTTTAGGCTCACCCCAAATGCTCTTAACCAGATTTCCATAGATAATACTTCAATTTTTAACTAATCCAATTGCATATTGTGCATGCCCGTCGAATTCACACGCGACGGGTTTATTAGCAAACGCCAAGCAGTTAAGTTTGCTTTTGGTTCGATTCATTCGATTATAATTCAATTTCCTGCACACACCGAGTTCGGGCTGGAATCATCAGATTGATTCGACTGAAATTGTTACACCTATTTGTGATGACTAGTTTTATGGAATAAAGTGACATGAATGATAAAAGTAACAATTAAGAAATACTCATTGAATCGCCTATGGTGCATTAGTTGCGAAAAACTCCTATGGTTTTTCGGAATTTTTTTTTTTAAAGAAAACTGAAAATTTAGAAAACATGTTCAAATTGGACTTTTCGAAAAGTGTTATAGGAAAAGAGAATTTATGATTTCCTTCATTTCCAATTTTGGAAAAGAAAATCTATAATTTATGGTTTCTTATGTCTTATATTTGAATGTGTTTTCTAATTTAGTTTTCAAATGACAAACACTAGAAAAATAGAAAATAAAAAACGGAGATGTTTTTTCCGTAATCAAACGCAACCTAAGGATTTCCGTTTCCTTTTTCATTTTTCACTTTTAACCTAACACATAATACTTGAAAGAACGTCGTATAATTTTGTGAAACATATGTTGAATACTTGTTAAAAAACTTTTTAGTATTATTCTATTCTATTGATCATATTAATTTAAAATTTAGAGCAAGTAGTGGATAACAAAAGCGAATAGGTGGTCGTAAACTTAATGACATTGAAGTTATTAAATATTTAAATTATGTTAGTGACCAAATACAGATGATTACTAAGATATAATTTAATTAATCAAATATTGTGTGGTGGCTTGTGAAGGGTAATATTATTATAAATAATATATTGTATCTATTCTATCTATATTATATATACATATATATATATATATATATATATATATATATATAAAATAAAGATTTTTCCTTGATTTTTAGGCATGCCACATCATAACATTTCCTTTTCATTAAAGTCTCCTAACTTGCCACATCATCATATTTTTTCTTCTTCATAAAAACCTTAATTAATAATTACTAAGACTATTATTTATCAATTATTCTTTATTATAATAGCCTTTTATTTCTATATTATATTTAATATATAACAATTTTTACCTACATAAAAAAAATTCATTTTATAATCCATATCTTATACACTGCAAATAACAAATATTATAATCATCAACTAAAGAAAACTAGTTTTAATAAAGATATATGAAATTGATTATTTTATGTACATTTTGATATATATTAATCTTGAATTTCAGTGATAAATTTTAAACTTTTAACAATATTAAGATATCGTTGAAAACCTAAAAAATATATGATTAATTTTATAACATCCTCGATTTGGGCCTAGTAAAAATACGGTATTTTTTTTACTTTATTTGTATTTAAATTGTATTTAGAAACAATTTGGTTTTATTGAGAAATTGGAAATTAATAAGTTAAATGATCAAAAGACTTATTATGATAAATAAATTATTATTTGTTTTAAATTAATTTAGTTGTAGGTATAATAAAACTTATTTTCTTGCAAATTTGTTTTAGGTTCCAGACAATAGATTTAGAGCGGGTATAGTATTTCATCTCTTATATGTTAGGGTTGGTTGGTTGGATCGACCTAACTCACTTTTTCCCTCTTCTCTCTTTAACCTCAAGAACACATACACACTTACAAATTTAAGGAAAATCAAGGAAGTGAAGTAATTGACTTGTGCTTTTGGATTCAAGCTATTCATCCTCATCATCACCCTCCTAGCTCCTTCATTTCAAGTGTAAGTGTTTGTGTTTAATTTGTGTTTGAAGTTAAAGGATGAACTAGGTTAGATTATTGATGCTTAGATAGATTTTGTGGCTTGATGATGTTGCTTGTTGTATTACTATGTTATATGATGATATTTGAGGTCAATTGTGTGTTAAAATCGTGTATTACAACTGGTTGTGTGAAATTGGGTGTTTGGGTTCGAGCAAAAAGGGGTTGCAGGTCTGGTTGTTGTTGCTGAAAAAGTGAGAAACGCGATCCAGCTCAAATCAACCCGGATCGCGTTGCTATGTGTTATTTTGTCTCAGTACGTTTTGCTCTTTGAAACGCGATCCTGTAACCTTTGTTCGGATCGCGTTAGTCTGTAGAAATTTGAGTTCAAGCGGATTTGTTCTTGGGAACGCGATCCAGCCACTTTTAGCCCGGATCGCGTTTGCAAGTGTAAAACGATAACAGAACGTTTTGTGTATTGGAACGCGATCCAGCCACCACTTACCCGGATCGCGTTTGCCTGTTTTAAATTGATGAATTTGATGACTCGTGACTTGTGCATTCATGTTAATTACATTTCATTAAAAGTATATTAGGTGCCCTTATGTGACATTATATACATGATTAGAGTGTGACAAACTTGATATGAGAATCTAACTCAGGTTTTGATCATATTCTCAGATAAAGCGAAGACTCGGAAAGATTAGATCTCTGAGTGGAGACTGTGACAGTAAGGGTGAGTGGATCATTGGCTTTCAGTTTAAGTTGGTTGTAACAATCTGGTTACAACGGGTAACTTGGTTTTACTTGTGTATTGTTTAATTAACATATTGTCATCATGATTATGGATTATGTGAATCTTTCAGAGGTCAATTGCGATTGGGTTGGGTACTATTACTTGGATAACATTAGTACTATGTACATGTGTTGCTCATTGGAATGATGTTGGAAGTAGTAATAGTACCAAACCATCGGTTAGATCACTGAATTGGCCTTCAGTGGTTGTAAGTGTTGCTTGGGGGCCACCGCGGCAGTAGGGTGCCCCAACGACCACCGATCCTCTTTGAAGTTATTTGTTTATGATGCTTAGCTGTAAACAATTGTGAATCTGAGTTAGGTTGATAGTTAAAGATCTATTCACTTAGCTTTGTGCTAATCCCTCTCCTCACTTCTTGCAGATTATTTTTGTTATGGGTGGGCAAGAAGTTGGCTTTGAAGAATGTTTGACTGTCTACTCTGAAATATATATATAAACATGTTATCGTTTCCAAACTTATGTTTTGAATTTATATAACACCTAACTTAATGTTTGTAGTTAATTTGATCATTGTACTAACTTATCATGCATGCATAGATTGTGCTTTTGGAAATATGATATACGCAATCTATAATGCATGATTTGTATTACTCGCTTCCGAACGATATAAAAAAAATGTTCATGAACTTCAGTGGTGTTATAAATTGGTATCAGAGCCAAGGTTTGGGTGAATTGAGCATTGGTTAAGTGTTCAATCCCAAACATATTTGTGTTAGTCAAACATTCTAAGGTGTGGGAATTAGCTAGGATAGGAGAATTTGTTAGTATGTAGGTACTAACGATTAACAAATGGTGAGATGTGTTTTAATACAGGGGATGGCAGATAATGAGAACCAGACCGTTACCCCCAACAACAACAATATCTCAGGAACGAATGACACTTCTCCCGAAAATCAAAGTGTTAGTCAGGGTCAGACTGGTACTTCTTTCTCGACAGGGGAATTAAGTCAAGAGGATTATATGTTGCACCTAGAAGGGGAAGTGGTTAGGCTTAAGGCGGTTGAACAACAGTTTCTAATAGATCAACAAGCTCGAACATCTCAGCAGATTCATCAGACTTTACCACCGTTTATATAACACCCCTCGTTAATTAAAAACAATCATATAATATTGGCGACTCGGAAGCGTATATTTAAAACATTTCAATCAATGTACTCAAAATGTCAATAGACTTTTTCAAAGCCAAACACATGACATTTCAACAAACTCAGTGTTATATGATTCAAAACACTTTTACAGTTATAAAAATAACATCAGAGTAACAGCCTGTCAAACATTCCATCCAGTCCAACAACCTCCTGCCCAATATGTCCCATCTATTTCAACCTGCAGGAAGAACTGTGGTGGGGTTAGCACAACGCTAAGTGAATGGGACTATAACAACAGTCCAACTCAGCACAACAATATGTTTACATAAAACACAATAAACAGAATATAAATCACTGAATCAATCAATTAACTAGCCGACATTCACTCAATGTCATTCAAGCTACGTCAAGAGGATCGGTGGTCCCTGAGCAACCATATACCGGTTTGGCACCCAAGAACACTTATAGTTCAACTGTATTGGCCCATACAGCACTACCGATAACTTGTTGTTGATCACACACGACCTAGATCTCTAAGCCAACATTTCAAGCTTTCGAGATCTCCTGTCGTCTACAACAACAACAAGCCCAACCATCAAATCAAGTTGACCTCTGAATCTTACATATTAGCACAAATTAGCTAAGTAAGCAACATGCCAGACTATCATGGCAAACATTTCAACAGATGCATCATATAAAAGTAATGCTATAAATTAATTGTTGTAAATCAAATCATTACAACTAAATCACACTGAGGTTACAGATCCACTCACCGACTACCTCAGACCTCCACTCAGTAGTCTAATATCACCGAGCCTTCTCCACATCTGAGAATCAACCAATCAAATATAAGTTAGTAATCAAATCATAAATACTGAACTTATATCAATCTTTAACATTAGGAACTTAACATAATCTACATCAAGATTACTAGTTCCTAACTATCCACTAATGATTTATAATATAATCATTATCATCTATTAACATATATCAATTAGCAATCATATTACTTATTAACAAACAAACAAGAAATGTTGTACCTGCCCTTCAAGCCGCCGGCTTCCTCTTAGAAGCCGCCGGCTTCCTAACCTCACCCGCCGGCTTCACTTCAACAACCGCCGGGTAATTTACCAAATGTGGTAACAGAACTAAAACCCGTTTTAAAGCTTATACCAACCGCCGGGTCGGGTTTATACCCGCCGGTTTCCTACAAAACATCACAAGCCGCCGGCTTGGCTTATGAAGCCGCCGGCTTCCACTACGTAACTACCAGCCGCCGGCTTTGGGGAAGAAGCCGCCGGCTTCCTCCTTCGTCCCAGCAACTGTGCGATCTGCAAAACCCTAACCCGAATCCAAATCCACCAAATCACTTAAAACTCGTTTTCTAACAGTTTTAAACATCAAATAACGTTACATAACCATCATGTAACACTTATAACATGATTTTAACATCCAATTCTTCAAAATCATCAATTTACCCAATTTCAATCAAATTGAAATAATTAAACTTACCTCTCAATTGAAGAATCACTGAATTGAGATAGTGATTAGGATGAAACTAGAATCATTCACAGCTCCTAATTCGATTTCAATTTGATTCCTAAGTTTTGATTTGGATTTGTAAGGGTTTTGGGGGAATTTTGAAGTTTCATATGAAACTTTCCTATTTAGGAAAGTACATATATAGTCGGCATCACTTAAACCGCCTTCAATATACGGGTATAATTTAATACCCCATCTCAATCTATTGCTTGGAACCCGAAAACCATTTGCGAGTCCAAACATTTTATTGTACCGTTAACTATATTAATTTACAACAATTAATAATTCACTTATCACATTGGAATATTTAACTCCTATTCCAATTATTTCAACTATTTCAAACAATATTATTTCCAAACACATTTAAATACTTATTTAAATCAAGAAATAATATGAAACAACTAGGTCCAATTCGAGGATGTTACAACTCTCCCCTCCTTAAAGAGATTTCGCCCCGAAATCTAACATCAATCAATCTGACTAATGTGATAATATCACATATATCTTATCAAACATTAATCCTCAATAGTAACTTACAACTATACTCAAACTGTTTGAATTCTTTCCACATGCACATATCCAAATGTACATGCTTCTATCTTTTCCTACGTACACATACAGTGCGTCTAATCAATATTATCAATCAGATATATCTTATAGACAAACACTTACTTCAACAAGTGAAACCTACAATCACTTAATAGGTCTATGCAACCAGAAATTAGCAACATGCTAAAATCTTTAACCTATTATCACTGTTCATCCCTGTTATAAATACAATAGCAATCACATTATCACAACAGTGGTTATCAAACCACAATGTTCCTAGCAATATTGAAATAAAATTCAACTCACGACTTACAATCAGTCTAATAACAGATAGCAATTTCAAATCTCTACTATCAAAGATTTAAAATTCAAATCTAGGTCAATTTTTCATCCAAAAGTTTCATACCTATACTCTTGTGAATAACCAATCATATTCACATATCACTACAATCATATGAAATCTTTTACTTAAAAGTACTCCAGATTCATATCACCTAAATAAGTAAAGCAGAGGTCACACTCAGTAGGTAAAACCACAATCAATAAGTACTTTGCTCAATTAACAAAAGTACCAAAAATCAATCTTACCTACAATCAACCAACCTCTACATTAACTTATTTCCACTTGTAACTCCTTTCATTACAATCTATCAATTGATAGCAACAACAATTGACCAAACACTAATCACAACACTAGTGATTACACCCTACAGTATATCTATCAATACTTACTATTTATCTTCAAAATCTAACCAACCTTCAAGTTAGAATTTATATACTACTTAAACTGGTTAAACATTAAGAACTTATTTTCAACAACCAGTTATTTTAATTAAACTTGTTAAGTCTTCAAACTGCTAATTACAAACAATTAGAAGTTATACAACTTTAACCACACAATCACTTAGTCATTTAGCACTAGATCCCATTAATCTAGCAACTAAGCCAGTCTTAATCAACATATCATGATACTACAGTTCAAGTATCACAATATCACAATTTGCTACTTTTCAACACATTTCTAATAAGGTCTACATCTAGTTAATTACAATTAACTGACCTTCACATATCTTATGGCACATTTTAATTCAATCTATTAAAACTTATCATGCCATTTATTATCATGTATACCACACATACATACCTACACAATTTCAGGTATTTTCTAAAATGGACACATACACATCAATTCCATTTCATCTTACCCACTAGGCCATTCAGACTGTTAAAGTCTTTATCAAGCCTTCTCAGTACTACTAGTCATCACATATCCATACTACAGGACATGGAACAATCACCAACTCTATGTTTCACTTATATACATAATACATCGTATATAACTTAAACAATTTAATCTACACTTTACAATAAAAGTTTGGTGAATACAATCATCATCTCTCAATTTCAAGGTTTCCCTTACTCCCTAATACATACAATTTCTTAAAATATGAACAACCTTCCAATTCATATTCCTCGATTTATCGAACAAGAATCAACTAAACCTTTAATATAATTCATTTCCAGATATACCTTCATATCTTTTCTTACTTGGATCTAATCCCAATTTACCACTTTATCACTTATTTCATTTGTATACTATCAACAAATAACAAAAGAATCCATTCAATTCTTTCCATACCTAAGTAATTCACCATGAGGTACCAGTCAATCTAGGCAACCATTAATAATAACTTTCAATTATTTCTTATCTCACATTCTTATCCAATCAAAGCTATCATCACAAGCTTCATACACTGGTAAGATTTTCTTATCACAATTCTAGTCAATGTGACTTAATTTGCACCTTTCAACAATTTACAACTGTCATATTATTCAATGACTTCATATCTGTATAATTTTCTAACACATATTCAGTTCAAATATCATATATTTCCTAACTGAATACTCAATTATACTTAACACTATTTCAATTACTTAATACTAGCTTTAAGTAATTACTCAAGTTTTCACAACTTAATACAATTTAGGAATTCAATCATATTCCACACAATCATAACATTACAATCTATGTTATACTATTTCACACACACAGTTGACTACATGTCAACTCTGGTTTCAATCAACCAATCAATAAAATTCTCTAATTGCTTTTCTCAAGTTTGACCCAAACTCAAACCAATCACAAGCAATTAATTTTATACACCATTTTCTATTCATGGTTTGACTTTCAAAGTTAACATACTATCAAGTTAACTCACAACAAACCATTTCATCTTATATGTTCACTTTCAAACATATATTTCAAATTATTATATTCAATAATTTTATTAATCCTTCACAAGGACAAAATCAACATACATCAATCTTGGCTCCATACAAGCCATTTCATATTGTATATTTACTTTCAAACATATACTTCACGTTATTGCATTCAATAATACTAGTAGTTTCTCAAGTAAAACAATATCAAATTAGTCAATTAGGTTTATCAATCAAAACCTCCCACCAATGACAATTTTACTTTACACTCGCACCTTTACAGTCTAAAGGTCACAGTTCTATCAACTAATTGTCTTCTTATCAAAACAATTATTAAGTCACTTAGCATACTTTTAAGCTTCATTATTCAAAATCACATTACATTTATTTTATACCAAGTAGCCTCAACAAGTTCAAGTGACACAACATAATATAACAACGGTGATCAGGCGTTGCAAGATTATGTTCTTCACAATCCATTCTCAGGCCACTCCCTCTTATAATTATCAATGTGATCTATTTTCATTTGGTATATTAAATACTTCATGATTTCAACTCAATCATATTCTATTTAATAGTTTCTATCAGCTGATATAAAATCAAAATCAGCTTACTACTTACATATTCAATCTTACATATGCAAGCCATTTTACACATACACTGTTCTAATTTTCAACAACTGAATTACTCAGTATATCACTTATCTGAAACCTCAAACATATGATAACCTATCATCATAGTTTCAACACTTAACACTAATCAATGTCCCTATTTACCTCAAAATTCAGGACACATCTTACTTAATTATCATCACTTTGACATATGCTATCATATCAAGCATCACTGTCACAACAAGCCTATTCAATCATGTTACTACAAAACATTTCATCTATTAATTCACAATTGACTAGAAAGACCTATCGCTTTCTCAATCAATTTAACTTTATCATAATCTATATTTCTCATAAACCTATCGGTCTTGGTTTAGATCAAGTGTTTAGCTATAGTCCTAACACATCATATAGCCACATAAACACATATTTTCTCAAATTGCGGTCATTGTTAATTCAAATGACACAACCTTCCTTAACAAAGATTTAGATCACCTTGTGATCAATCTACTAATATAATACTATCAATTATATTATTTCACCAATAAAGACACATCTTAGGTTCTAACATCAGTTCAGTTAAAACCTTAAGCAACTCTTTTCTACTTACATAAACACATTCTTGCATTTTCAATTCAATCAGAAATACTAGCCACAATGAGCAACTCATTTAATACCTCTATCTGATATCAACATATAACAATCCTTAGTTAACTCAAAACTAGGGAATCATATTAGTCTGACTCAATTAACTTCTCAACATTGCTTACTTAACATAACAAAGTAAACAATTCAAGTTAATTTAAATTAACACAAGCTTATCGAAGATTACCTGGCAATCTTAAGCTCACAAGTGTTGAGGAAACATGAAATATACCAATCAGATACTCATGTCCCTCCGTCTCTGCAATCAAATAACAACTTCACAACTTGTTAAGGGTTAGTACATATTCAACTAATCACCTTTTCACATATCAACAAATCAACTAAACCCACACCCACTAGAATGTTTGACTCAACTCAATCACAGTTCAGGATTGAACAATCTATCATGCTCAACTCGCCCAAACTATTGCTCTGATACCAACTTATAACACCCCTCGTTAATTAAAAACAATCATATAATATTGGCGACTCGGAAGCGTATATTTAAAACATTTCAATCAATGTACTCAAAATGTCAATAGACTTTTTCAAAGCCAAACACATGACATTTCAACAAACTCAGTGTTATATGATTCAAAACACTTTTACAGTTATAAAAATAACATCAGAGTAACAGCCTGTCAAACATTCCATCCAGTCCAACAACCTCCTGCCCAATATGTCCCATCTATTTCAACCTGCAGGAAGAACTGTGGTGGGGTTAGCACAACGCTAAGTGAATGGGACTATAACAACAGTCCAACTCAGCACAACAATATGTTTACATAAAACACAATAAACAGAATATAAATCACTGAATCAATCAATTAACTAGCCGACATTCACTCAATGTCATTCAAGCTACGTCAAGAGGATCGGTGGTCCCTGAGCAACCATATACCGGTTTGGCACCCAAGAACACTTATAGTTCAACTGTATTGGCCCATACAGCACTACCGATAACTTGTTGTTGATCACACACAACCTAGATCTCTAAGCCAACATTTCAAGCTTTCGAGATCTCCTGTCGTCTACAACAACAACAACAAGCCCAACCATCAAATCAAGTTGACCTCTGAATCTTACATATTAGCACAAATTAGCTAAGTAAGCAACATGCCAGACTATCATGGCAAACATTTCAACAGATGCATCATATAAAAGTAATGCTATAAATTACTTGTTGTAAATCAAATCATTACAACTAAATCACACTGAGGTTACAGATCCACTCACCGACTACCTCAGACCTCCACTCAGTAGTCTAATATCACTGAGCCTTCTCCACATCTGAGAATCAACCAATCAAATATAAGTTAGTAATCAAATCATAAATACTGAACTTATATCAATCTTTAACATTAGGAACTTAACATAATCTACATCAAGATTACTAGTTCCTAACTATCCACTAATGATTTATAATATAATCATTATCATCTATTAACATATATCAATTAGCAATCATATTACTTATTAACAAACAAACAAGAAATGTTGTACCTGCCCTTCAAGCCGCCGGCTTCCTCCTAGAAGCCGTCGGCTTCCTAACCTCACCCGCCGGCTTCACTTCAACAACCGCCGGGTAATTTACCAAATGTGGTAACAGAACTAAAACCCGTTTTAAAGCTTATACCAACCGCCGGGTCGGGTTTATAACCGCCGGTTTCCTACAAAACATCACAAGCCGCCGGCTTGGCTTATGAAGCCGCCGGCTTGGCTTATGAAGCCGCCGGCTTCCACTACGCAACTACCAGCCGCCGGCTTTGGGGAAGAAGCCGCCGGCTTCCTCCTTCGTCCCAGCAACTGTGCGATCTGCAAAACCCTAACCCGAATCCAAATCCACCAAATCACTTAAAACTCGTTTTCTAACAGTTTTAAACATCAAATAACGTTACATAACCATCATGTAACACTTATAACATGATTTTAACATCCAATTCTTCCAAATCATCAATTTACCCAATTTCAATCAAATTGAAATAATTAAACTTACCTCTCAATTGAAGAATCACTGAATTGAGATAGTGATTAGGATGAAACTAGAATCATTCACAGCTCCTAATTCGATTTCAATTTGATTCCTAAGTTTTGATTTGGATTTGTAAGGGTTTTGGGGGAATTTTGAAGTTTCATATGAAACTTTCCTATTTAGGAAAGTACATATATAGTCGGCATCACTTAAACCGCCTTCAATATACGGGTATAATTTAATACCCCATCTCAATCTATTGCTTGGAACCCGAAAACCATTTGCGAGTCCAAACATTTTATTGTACCGTTAACTATATTAATTTACAACAATTAATAATTCACTTATCACATTGGAATATTTAACTCCTATTCCAATTATTTCAACTATTTCAAACAATATTATTTCCAAACACATTTAAATACTTATTTAAATCAAGAAATAATATGAAACAACTAGGTCCAATTCGAGGATGTTACAGTTTATTAGCACTGTACCACCTTCCTTAGTGACGTCACAGATTCCCACATCTTTGCCTCACTATCATCAACAACAGCGTGATAGTAATTATCGAACATCGGCCCCGTTCTCTTCCGGGCCTTCAGTTTATCAATTTCCGGTATTTCCTCTACCGTATCAACATTAGCTTTGCTCATTTAAGACTTTTAAATCTTGTGGACCATCATATTACCATGGTAGTACCAATCCCTCCGTTACTTTGGATTGGTTGAGGGATGTGGAAAGGAAATTTGAGGTTTGTAGATGTGAAGACGAGGTAAAGGTTCCTTATGCGGTGCAACTACTTAAGGGCCCAGCAATGGGTTGGTGGGATTCTATCACCTCACATCTGACCCCACAACAAAGGGCTTCTATAAGATGGTCTGACTTCTACAATGAGGTTTGCAAGAAGTACTGTTCTGGATTTGATATGACCCGTATTCGACGTGAGTTTATGGATTTGCAATTGACGGATAGGATGACAATGGATGATCTCATTTCTCAATTTATCGAAAAACTAAGGTTTGTGCACCAATGGGTACCGGATGAACGTACCCAGATTGACCACTTTGTAGGAACGTTGCCCCATGATTATCGGACGACAGTGAGACTAGCGGGTTCCCTTACCCAAGCTTTTGAGTTGGCCCGTTCTGTGGATGGTGATATTCGGGCACAAGGTTTGGAGGTTAAAGAGAAATCTGCATTGAAATCTAAGGGTGACTCTTCGGGGAGTCCTGGAAAGAAGAAATGGCATGGGTCATCTCAGGGTAAGAAACTAAGTTCTGGTAGTGGTGTTAATATGGATAGAACTAATTGGTGCCAAAGTTGTAAGTCCAAGCATACTGGACCATGTACTCCTCAGACTCGTAGATGTATTAAGTGTGGGCAGCTTGGTCATGATTTCAAGGATTGCACTTTTCCTAATAATGTTTGCTGGAATTGCCATAAAGAGGGTTATCGAGAAGGGCAGTGTACTGTGGCTGGTAGACAGAGAGTGGGTACGGTCGGTGGGTCTTCATCATCTGGCCAGAAAAGAAAGAATCCACCATCGGCAACTAGCAGAGCGTTCCAGATGACAGCTGATGAAGCTGTCAGAACGGAGGACGTCATAACTGGTACTTTTCTTATCAATTCTGTACCGGCATGTGTTTTATTCGATTCGGGAGCCAATTGCTCTTTTGTATCTATGCATTTCTGTGATAGACTGAAATTGACTCCCACCGTTATTACAAATCATATTGAAGTTGAGGTAGCTAATGGCAAATTAGTTCCCGTTACCACATCGGTGACTGGAGCTAGTATTTTTGTGACACCCGTCAATTTAGGACTATAGTTTAGTGCCTAATCAAGTGTAATACATGTAATTAGTTCTGTGTTAGGCTAATTAATGTATCAACTATTATATATATTGTTGAATATATATCTACAATTATGCGGTTTGTTTAAATCGTACGAGCTTCAAATCGAATGAATTTCGATACAATAAATACGGACGTTGGTGAACAATTTTATTAAGTAATACAAATATTATTTAATAACTCAATTTATTTAAAAATATTATTTATAATAATATTTCGTATCCAAGTTTTATCACACAATTAATATAAACGCGAATAAAATGTAATTGCGCAAACAAAATGAGACAAATCACCATTTATAATGTAATTATTAAATGTTTAGTAAAATGCTTCAATGAAAATACTAAGTAATTATTCGTATCTTAAAACGTATATTAAAACTTAGAAAATAAATATTTAACATTTAAATAATCGGGAAAACGAACACCGCACGGGGCACTTCGCGGGGACTGAAAAAGGTGGGGATTCCACCTTAATCACCTCCATTTTCTTTCTTTTTCTTTCATTTCTCATTTCTATCTCTCTCTCCTCTCTTATTTTCTCTCAACTAAACCACAAACCAAATCAACGAAAATCGCAAAATAAACATACTAAACGACCTCGGATCTTCAAGCTTGTTTGGGACAAAAGATTCACCACTTCACGATCTACACTTTCATCTTTCCGGAATTTCATTTCGGCGATTTGTAAGTTTCTGACACAACTCCGAAAACTCTCGTTTTTAAGTTTTATAACTTGCTAGTTGTTTGTATAACCTTGTAATGTCCTAAAATGGGTTGGGTAAAAATATTAGGCCGATCGATGGCCGGAAAATGCGTTTTTGAAGTTGAAACTCCGATCAGACCCCGTACGTCGCATTTGACCTGGAGCAAATGCGACGCAGCGACCTACGTCGCACTATATCCCCAACGTCGCATATAGCGACGCAGCGACCTACGTCGCACTATATCCCCAACGTCGCATATAGCGACGCAGCCTATTACGTCGCATTGACTTGCGAATGTCGCACATAGCGACGTAGACCTTAACGTCGCAAACCGAACCTACGTCGCATAAGCGACGTAGCACCCTACGTCGCTATTGACTTAGCACTGTTGACTTTGGCGACGCAACCCTTTTCGTCGCAAAAACCTTACGTCGCAGCCTGCGTCACAGGCTACGTCGCACAAAACAGAATCTTCAAAACTCAAAATTTTCGAAGTCAAATTTTACTGTAGCTTTTCACTGTAGCAACAATATAATAACATTTTAGGACTATTGTTACAACCGTCACCAACGGGCCGTACACACTTTCAAATACACAATTAAATCAACTAAGTCATAGTAACTTAGATAATTCAATCAAACAAGTCGTCGTAACTTGTATCAACTTATTCAAACAAGTCGTAGTAACTTGTAACAAAACAATCAACCAAATCGGGGTAATTTGGACATTAAGTTAGACAAACAATTCAAATGGTAGTCTTTCGGGATACCAATACAATTAATGACAATTTAAGTGTCGTGGACACATTCAGGTTTCAAGCCTTTGGACACCAGCTCACAGCTAATTACTTCAAGTTTATTAAGTTAAACACTTCAAGAACCAGGTGAGTTTCATGGCCCCATTTTCACTACTTTTACTAGGGGTGTGATATTACTACTTCATTTTGTTTTACAAGTAGAACGCAAGTGCCAAACTTCAAATACTACATGAGTTTCAAGCTAATCAATTTAAAGTCCTCCATAGCATAGTCTCTAGTATTTATAGCGTGAATGTTAGTATATGATATCATATGGGATTGACAATCCTCATCCGGGTTAGCACGCACTAACCGGTCAAACGGATGTATTAGCATTTGTGAAGACGAGTGTTGATTAGGCACTCGTAGGAGGCATTTCAAGTTAGGTTTCCTTAAGTGGGCCTGACAAATCAAGTTAAGCTCAGACTATGTGCTCATGGACAGTATAACTTTTATCTTGCTTAATTGCATTTTAAATTCAATATAAATCTTGCGGTTCTGACAACTATATATTGACATACAAACCTGTGAGCTCACCAGCGTTTTCGCTGACCCATTTTAGTATTTATCACAGGTACCCACCAGTAGTTTGGCTGCACAAGCAGGAATTATTAGCTCGAGTCAGCATACATACAACTAGATATTGGACTGCATTATTATATTTTGTAAAAGTAATTATGCTATGTAATCTCTCAATTTCAGGAACCGAGATAATGTAACTATATTTTGATGTAAACGTTTACTTTATTTATACAAGTTTAAAACGACGCATATAGTGGTCGTTCATTATATCTTATGTGCTTTGTATATTGATTAGTGACACCCAAATCAAGCTTCCACAAATCATTAAATTTGGGGGTGTCACAGATTGGTATCAGAGCCTAAGGTTATAGTGAACTAGGTTGCATTTAGTGGGCCTAGACTATGACCGTTAGGCAGTATTCCTTATTAGTAGTTCAGGGATTACATCATACGACTTTAATTTAACATAGCCTGATCAACTATGTACAATTAGAGAAAGATGATGTGAAATCTGAAAGAGTTATGTTGAACAGGAATGCATTAGTTGACTCTGACCTCGAGAGAAACGGGACTTAAAACACGTCTGTGCTAGACACTCAATAGGTTATTATGTGATATACATATATATATATATACATAAATAGACCTCATTACAACTTTAGGCTATACTATATTATATGAATATAGGCCTCTTTCTCTCTAACGTTTTGTCTTGGGATGACAAACACACCACTAGTTCATCACACTCGGACTAGTATCTTATTTCATTTCCTTGTTCTTTCTTACTCAGCATCATGCCTCCTCGTCGTCAAATTACCCTTAGCGAAGCTGAGATCGTGGGAATCATTGCCCGCAGTGTGACCGAAGCCTTGGCTATCCGAACACCACCCGGTAGCGAGGACACAGCAACCAATACTCCACCACCCAAACCCTGCTCCTATAAGGACTTTCTTAGCTGTAAACCGCTATACTTCAAGGGCACGGAAGGTGCCATTGGCTTGATCCGTTGGATTGAGCGCATGGAATCTGTTTTCAGTCTCTGCGACTGCACTGAGAACAACAAGGTCAAATTCGCTGCTTACACCTTTCAGGAAGGTGCACTCACGTGGTGGAAAACCCACGCAAACTCTGTAGGCCTTGAGGTTGCAAATCGACTTCCTTGGGCCGAACTGAAGAAGAAGCTGACAGAAAAGTACTGTCCTGAAGAGGAATTACACAGGCTGGAGGAAGAATTCTGGCACCTGACGGTGCAGGGAAATGATGTTGCTGAATATACCGCCAAGTTTCAGCAGTTTGCCTTATTATGCACGGGTTTGGTCGAACCAGAAAGTAAGGGCATTAAGAAATACATTCGTGGACTTCCCGAGAACATCCAGGGCAACGTCGCCTCATCCAAACCAACTACTACTGAGAGTGCCATTCGATTGGCCGACGAACTCATGGCTCTAGTTGTCAGCCGTGACACTTCCAACACCTCATCCTCTAACAACAACAAACGCAAATCCACTGAACACCACTACAACTCAAACAAGAAAAACAACGCCATCCAAGTCTACAACACCAACTCTGAATCCAACCGTAGCTACACCGGGGACAGACCTTATTGTCCCAAGTGCAACTACCACCACTTTGGTCAGTGCAACCCCCCTTGCAACAACTGCAGGAGGTATGGGCATTTGACTAAGGATTGTCGAGCCCCCAAATCCAACAACAACCCCTCTGACAAAAATACCCGACAACCTAAGTCCTGCTACGAATGTGGAAACCCAGGACACTTCAGGGATTCTTGCCCAAAGTTGAAGAATAAGGGCAACAACAACAACCACCGCAACAACAACAACACCAAAAGTAGCGCATTCGTGATCAACTCAGGGGACGCCCGTCAGGATCCGAATGTGGTCACGGGTATGTTCCTCCTCAACAACTTAACTGCTTCCATACTGTTTGATACTGGTGCCGATAGGAGTTTTATTTCCGATGAATTTTGCCCTCTACTTGACATTACACCTGTCGCTTTAGACGTTAAGTACACCGTAGAGTTAGCAAATGGCAAACTGATAGAAACCGATAGTGTGATACCTAATTGCACTTTAAATCTAGCCGACGAAATCTTCTCCATAGATCTTATGCCTATTGAGATAGGAAGTTTCGATGTCATCGTAGGCATGGACTGGTTATCCAAGCATCGTGCCGAAATCTTTTGCCATGACAAAATTGTTCGCATACCTCTCGCCGTCGGTAGAACCTTGGTCATACAGGGGGAGACCGGTGGGACGAGGCTTAACCTCATATCTTGTCTAAAAACCCGAAAATTTCTGAGAAAGGGTTACCCAGCAATCCTCGCGCACATCATGGAGAAAAAGTCGGAGGAGAAGCGACTTGAGGATGTTCCAATTGTTCGAGACTTTCCAGAAGTCTTTCTAGAAGAACTACCTGGTCTACCACCACCAAGACAGGTTGAGTTCTCAATCGATCTTGTACCAGGTGCTGCGCCTGTGGCCCGAGCACCATACCGTTTAGCTCCATCCGAACTTCAGGAGCTGTCCACCCAGTTACAGGAACTCCTGGAACGAGGGTTTATCAGGCCGAGTTCTTCACCTTGGGGAGCTCCGGTCCTATTTGTTAAGACAAAAGATGGTTCTTTTCGAATGTGTATCGACTATCGAGAGTTGAACAAGTTAACTGTCAAGAACCGGTATCCACTTCCTCGAATCGATGATTTGTTCGACCAACTTCAAGGGTCGAGTTGTTATTCAAAGATTGATCTCCGATCCGGTTATCATCAATTGCGTGTTCGCGATGCCGATATTCCAAAAACCGCTTTCAGAACCCGTTACGGGCATTACGAATTCCAAGTGATGCCATTCGGCCTAACCAATGCACCGGCTGTATTCATGGACCTTATGAATCGGGTGTGTAAACCTTACCTTGATAAGTTTGTCATTGTCTTCATCGATGACATCCTCATATATTCACGAAGCAAAGAGAAGCATGCGCAACACCTCAGAACCATCCTTGAACTACTTAAACACGAAGAGCTCTATGCCAAGTTCTCTAAATGTGAATTCTGGATCAAAACCGTTCAATTCCTTGGTCACGTGATTGACAGTCAGGGGAATCACGTCGACCCGTCAAAAATCGAGGCTATCAAAGATTGGCAATCGCCAACCACTCCGACCGAAGTGCGGCAGTTTTTGGGACTGGCCGGATACTATCGACGCTTCATTGAAAATTTCTCCAAGATAGCCATACCACTCACGACGCTGACCCAGAAAGACAAAAAGTTTGACTGGACTGATAAACAAGAGTCGGCATTCCAACTCTTAAAACAAAAGCTTTGCAGTGCTCCTATCCTATCATTACCTGAAGGCACCGATGACTTCGTGGTATACTGCGATGCTTCTCATCAAGGTCTCGATTGTGTGCTCATGCAACGAGACAAAGTCATAGCTTATGCTTCCCGACAGCTCAAGATTCACGAAAAGAATTACACCACCCACGACCTCGAGCTAGGAGCTGTCGTTTTTTGCCCTCAAAATCTGGAGACATTACCTTTATGGTACCAGATGTACAATCTTTACCGACCATAAAAGCCTTCAACACATATTCGATCAGAAGGATCTCAACATGTGGCAACGTCGATGGGTCGAGTTGCTTACCGATTACGACTGCGAACTCAAATATCATCCAGGCAAAGCAAATGTTGTTGCTGACGCCCTCAGTCGAAAAGAGCGAGTGAAACCACTTCGGGTTCGAGCCCTCAGTATGACCATTCACAACAATTTAAACATTCAAATCCTCACTGCTCAACTCGAAGCCTTAAAACCCGAAAATGTCAAAGATGAAGCCTTGCGGGGCATGGATCAACAATTCGAAATCAGACCTAACGGGATTAGGTATTTCTCAAACCGAATCTGGTTGCCTAAATTTGGGAACCTACGAGACTTGGTGATGGATGAAGCTCACAAGTCCAAATATTCTATTCATCCGGGATCCGATAAAATGTACCACGGTATCAAGGACTTCTACTGGTGGCCGAACATGAAAGCTGAAATCGCCACCTATGTCAGCAAGTGCCTTACTTGCTCCAAAGTTAAAATCGAATATCAAAAACCATCAGGTTTACTTCAACAACCCAGTCTTCCTGAATGGAAATGGGAACAAATTGCCATGGACTTCATAACTAAACTACCCAAATCCTCGAACGGTTGCGATTCCATTTGGGTGATCGTGGATCGTCTCACAAAATCTGCTCACTTCCTGGCAATCAAGGAATCCGACAAAATGGAACGCCTCACCAGAATCTACCTGAAGGAAATCGTGACCAAACACGGTGTTCCAATCTCAATTATCTCCGATAGAGATAGTCGTTTCACATCACAATTTTGGCAATCACTTCAAAAATCCCTGGGTACTCGACTTGATATGAGTACCGCATATCATCCTCAAACAGACGGTCAAAGTGAACGAACCATTCAAACACTTGAAGACATGCTACGGGCCTGCGTAGTAGACTTCGGTGTAAACTGGGAAAAACATCTACCATTGTGCGAGTTCTCGTACAACAACAGTTATCATACCAGCATCAAAGTTGCACCTTTCGAGGCACTGTACGGTCGTAAGTGCCAGTCACCTATCTGTTGGACCGAAGTTGGGGGTAGCCAACTCACAGGTCCAGAAATCATTCACGAGACGACCGAGAGAATCGTTGAAATTCAAAACAAGCTTAAGGCCGCGCGTGATCGTCAGAAAAGTTATGCTGACATGAGACGCAAACCACTCGATAACCAGGTTGGGGATCGAGTTCTACTCAAAGTATCGCCTTGGAAAGGTGTAATCCGATTTGGCAAACGAGGGAAGTTGAATCCCAGATACATTGGACCATTCGAGATCCTTGAAAGGATTGGTCCAGTAGCATATCGATTGCAGCTGCCATCCGAACTCAGCAGTGTGCATCCCACATTTCATGTTTCAAATATGAAAAAGTGTCTGTCTGATGAGACACTTATCATTCCACTCGATGAAATTCGAGTTGACGAGAAACTTCACTTTGTTGAGGAACCTGCCGAAATTATGGACCGTGAGGTCAAACAACTTAAACAAAGTCGTATTCCCATCGTCAAAGTTAGGTGGAATTCGCGGCGCGGTCCGGAATTCACCTGGGAACGAGAAGACCAGATGCGACTCAAGCATCCTCAACTCTTCACTGACTCATCGACAAACACAACTTCAACATAAATTTCGGGACGAAATTCTCCTAACAGGGGGAGAATGTGACACCCGTCAATTTAGGACTATAGTTTAGTGCCTAATCAAGTGTAATACATGTAATTAGTTCTGTGTTAGGCTAATTAATGTATCAACTATTATATATATTGTTGAATATATATCTACAATTATGCGGTTTGTTTAAATCGTACGAGCTTCAAATCGAATGAATTTCGATACAATAAATACGGACGTTGGTGAACAATTTTATTAAGTAATACAAATATTATTTAATAACTCAATTTATTTAAAAATATTATTTATAATAATATTTCGTATCCAAGTTTTATCACACAATTAATATAAATGCGAATAAAATGTAATTGCGCAAACAAAATGAGACAAATCACCATTTATAATGTAATTATTAAATGTTTAGTAAAATGCTTCAATGAAAATACTAAGTAATTATTCGTATCTTAAAGGGTTAAGTACTTAGAAATGTAATTATTTATGGTCTGACATTCAATGTATGCAACAAAGTATTCGAACTTCCATTGTGTGTAACAAACTTGTTATTTATTGACATTGTATGCAACTTTTGGTTCTTTGACCTACGTGTCAGTTGTATGAGGTAACACGTGGCGTCGTTACAAATTGACACGTCACCATAATACATACAATGTCAGTAAATAACAAGTTTGTTACACACAATGGAAGTTCGAATACTTTGTTGCATACAATGAATGTCAGACCATAAATAATTACATTTCTAAGTACTTAACCCTATCTTAAAACGTATATTAAAACTTAGAAAATAAATATTTAACATTTAAATAATCGGGAAAACGAACACCGCACGGGGCACTTCGCGGGGACTGAAAAAGGTGGGGATTCCACCTTAATCACCTCCCTTTTCTTTCTTTTTCTTTCATTTCTCATTTCTATCTCTCTCTCCTCTCTTATTTTCTCTCAACTAAACCACAAACCAAATCAACGAAAATCGCAAAATAAACATACTAAACGACCTCGGATCTTCAAGCTTGTTTGGGACAAAAGATTCACCACTTCACGATCTACACTTTCATCTTTCCGGAATTTCATTTCGGCGATTTGTAAGTTTCCGACACAACTCCGAAAACTCTCGTTTTTAAGTTTTATAACTTGCTAGTTGTTTGTATAACCTTGTAATGTCCTAAAATGGGTTGGGTAAAAATATTAGGCCGATCGATGGCCGGAAAATGCGTTTTTGAAGTTGAAACTCCGATCAGACCCCGTACGTCGCATTTGGCCTGGAGCAAATGCGACGCAGCGACCTACGTCGCACTATATCCCCAACGTCGCATATAGCGACGCAGCGACCTACGTCGCACTATATCCCCAACGTCGCATATAGCGACGCAGCCTATTACGTCGCATTGACTTGCGAATGTCGCACATAGCGACGCAGACCTTAACGTCGCAAACCGAACCTACGTCGCATAAGCGACGTAGCACCCTACGTCGCTATTGACTTAGCACTGTTGACTTTGGCGACGCAACCCTTTTCGTCGCAAAAACCTTACGTCGCAGCCTGCGTCGCAGGCTACGTCACACAAAACAGAATCTTCAAAACTCAAAATTTTCGAAGTCAAAGTTACTGTAGAAAAGTCAAATTTTACTGTAGCAGTTCACTGTAGCAACAATATAATAACATTTTAGGACTATTGTTACAACCGTCACCAACGGGCCGTACACACTTTCAAATACACAATTAAATCAACTAAGTCATAGTAACTTAGATAATTCAATCAAACAAGTCGTCGTAACTTGTATCAACTTATTCAAACAAGTCGTAGTAACTTGTAACAAAACAATCAACCAAATCGGGGTAATTTGGACATTAAGTTAGACAAACAATTCAAATGGTAGTCTTTCGGGATACCAATGCAATTAATGACAATTTAAGTGTCGTGGACACATTCAGGTTTCAAGCCTTTGGACACCAGCTCACAGCTAATTACTTCAAGTTTATTAAGTTAAACACTTCAAGAACCAGGTGAGTTTCATGGCCCCATTTTCACTACTTTTACTAGGGGTGTGATATTACTACTTCATTTTGTTTTACAAGTAGAACGCAAGTGCCAAACTTCAAATACTACATGAGTTTCAAGCTAATCAATTTAAAGTCCTCCATAGCATAGTCTCTAGTATTTATAGCGTGAATGTTAGTATATGATATCATATGGGATTGACAATCCTCATCCGGGTTAGCACGCACTAACCGGTCAAACGGATGTATTAGCATTTGGGAAGACGAGTGTTGATTAGGCACTCGTAGGAGGCATTTCAAGTTAGGTTTCCTTAAGTGGGCCTGACAAATCAAGTTAAGCTCAGACTATGTGCTCATGGACAGTATAACTTTTATCTTGCTTAATTGCATTTTAAATTCAATATAAATCTTGCGGTTCTGACAACTATATATTGACATACAAACCTGTGAGCTCACCAGCGTTTTCGCTGACCCATTTTAGTATTTATCACAGGTACCCACCAGTAGTTTGGCTGCACAAGCAGGAATTATTAGCTCGAGTCAGCATACATACAACTAGAGATTGGACTGCATTATTATATTTTGTAAAAGTAATTATGCTATGTAATCTCTCAATTTCAGGAACCGAGCTAATGTAACTATATTTTGATGTAAACGTTTACTTTATTTATACAAGTTTAAAACGACGCATATAGTGGTTGTTCATTATATCTTATGTGCTTTTTATATTGATTAGTGACACCCAAATCAAGCTTCCGCAAATCATTAAATTTGGGGGTGTCACAATTTTTATTGAAGGACATAGTTTTCCTGTTTACTTTCTTTTGATGCCTATCCCCGATTTTGATGCGGTTTTAGGCATGGATTGGTTAAGTCAGAATAGAGCCAACATTGATTGCCATAGAAAGTTATTAAAAATCCGAATTTCGGATGAGTCGCATGTTGTGGCTCGAGGGGAACGGGAGAGGGGTAGCATACCTTTGATTTCCTTGTTAAAAGCTAGAAAATCTCTAGTTAAGGGTGTGAATCATACTTGGCCTATGTTATTGATGCTAAGTTAGAAAAGAAAAAGGTCTCCGATGTTCGAGTGGTTTCTGAATACTCGGATGTCTTTCCTGATGAGTTGCCTGGCCTACCTCCCATTAGAGAGGTGGAGTATAAGATTGATTTGATTCCTGGTTCTTCTCCCGTAGCTAAGGCTCCTTATAGATTAGCTCCTTCAGAAATTCGAGAAATGATGAGTCAAATCCAGGAGTTGTTAGATAAGGGTTTTGTAAGGCCTAGTTCTTCTCATTGGGGTGCACCTGTGTTATTTGTTAAAAAGAATGATGGCACCTTTCGTATGTGTATTGACTATAGGGAGTTGAATAAGAGAACCATAAAGAATAAGTACCCTTTGCCTCGAATAGATGAGTTGTTTGACTAATTGCAAGGGTCTTCTTGTTTTTCAAAAATTGATTTGAGATCGGGTTATCACCAAGTGCGGGTTTGTGAGGAGGATATACCCAAGACTGCTTTCCGCACTAGATATGGTCATTATGAGTTCCTTGTTATGCCCTTTGGTTTGACCAATGCTCCGACGATTTTCATGGATTTAATGAATAGAGTTTGCCGACCTTTTCTTGATAAATTTGTTATCGTATTCATTGATGATATTTTGGTTTATTCTAAGTCTGAATCCGATCAAGGGATGCACTTGTGTATGGTTCTTGACACCTTGAGACAGGAGAAATTGTATGCTAAGTTTTCCAAATGAGAGTTTTGGCTTCGTGAGTTTCAGTTTTTGGGGCATATTATTTGTGAGGATGGGGTTAAAGTAGATCCATCAAAGATTGAGGCTGTTATGAATTGGCAAGCACCTGAGTCACCTTCCGAAATTAAGAGTTTTCTGGGTTTAGCGGGCTACTACCGGAAGTTCACAAAGGATTTTTCTAAGATTGCGGGTCCTTTGACTAAGCTAACTCGGAAAGATGTTAAATTTCAGTGGACTGAACTGCAGGAATCAACTTTTCAAACATTGAGGCAGCTTTTATGTCAAGCTCCAGTTTTAGCATTGCCTGATGGGTCTGATGACTTCATTGTTTATTGTGATGCTTCTTCTGCGGGTTTGGGTTGTGTTTTGATGCAACGAGACCGTGCTATTGCCTATGCTTCACGTCAATTGAAACCTCATGAGATTAATTACCCTACCCATGACTTGGAACTAGCGGCCGTGGTTTTTGCATTGATAATCTGGAGGCACTACCTTTATGGCACGAAATGTGTCATATGTGTCACACCTGCCTAATTAGGATAATTAATTATGCCTGATTACTTGTAACTAGTTGTAATTAGTATGTAATGGGACTAATTACAGACTCTATTTGTATATATAAGGTGATTTATATATATACGTGTACTTACGCGATTTGCATAAATCGTACGAATTAACCGGACCCGATTCATTATACTTGGACGTTGGTGAAACATTTTAAATTTGAACATGAAACATTATTTAAAAACATTATGGTATTCGAAATAGTATTTTAATAATACTTTCAATTTGTCCTGGACGTACAAATAAACGTTTACACGATTAAAATAGTTAAAGCGCGATTTAACAACAAAATACATAAACTTATTTAAAGGTTTGACAAAATAATTCAAGTAAATTATTTAACAAAAATTCGTATTTAAAATGTATAATTGACGCGCAAAAATAAATATTTAACGCTTAAACGACGGAGGAAACGAACACCGCACGGAGCGTGGAGGCGCGGACTGAAAATGGGAGGCTTAACCTCCCACCTCCTTTTCTTTTCTTTTCATTTTCTCATTTCTTTCTTTCCTTTCTCTTTCTTCTCTTCTTTTTCTCTCTAACCACAAAACACCACCATCACCAAAAATCGCTAAATAACACCCCAAAACGACCACGAAATATATAGGCCGTTTGGAGAAAAGTGACCACGACGAAACGATCTACCTTCCTATCTTTCCGGATTTCTCATCCGACATTTTGTAAGTTTCCGACAAAACCCGACATCTCACGATTCTTAATGTTTTTACGTTTTAATGGTTTATAATAGCTTGTGATGTCCATTGGAGGGTTGGGTAAAAGAATCGGACCAAACGGTCGTCAGAAAACACGTTTTTGGCTCAAAAATCCGTCATCAGACCTAAGTGACGCAACGACGACTGCAGACCAGCGTCACTTCGTGCGTCACTTAAGTGACGCACTGAGTGTCGCTAAAAACCCTAATTTTGCCTAAGTGTCGCTAAAAGCCCTCTTTTTCCGTCACTACCTAAGTGACGCATTTTTAATATCCGTCACTACTAGCGTCACTTGCCTAAGTGACGCCTATAATCGAAACCTAAGTTTCATACGACACTACTCTAGTGACACCTAGAACCTAATACCGACACTTGTTACCGTCACTGCCTAAGTGTCGCCATCTCATGCGTCACTTCCCTAAGTGACGCCCTAAACTCATATTTCGCAAATTTATGTGACACTTCCTAAGTGTCGCCTAAACCTTAAGTGTCGCTATAAGTGACACGAAAAACAGAAAGTTTCAAACCATTTTTACTAAGTATCGAGACCAAAAATTTATCACTTGATTTCACCCAAATTCAAGTCCAGATGCGTTTTTCACCATAACAATATCATAGAAATTTCAAACCATTTTTACTAAGTATCGAGACCAAAAATTTATCACTTGATTTCACCCAAATTCAAGTCCAGATGCGTTTTTCACCATAACAATATCATAGAAATAAAAAAATTTTCGAGCTGACCTGGCATCTCGACCCCAGACAGGGGCCAGCCCCTTGGACCCCGCCAGGGGTTGCCACCCCTGGAACCCCGCTATCCAGGGGTGCTGCCCCCGGACCCCCGTCACTAAAGGTTGTAAATACTTTATAAGTATAACACTCCGACGTTGCATTAATAATACTTTAGAATTATTATTACAAACCGTCACCAACGGGCCGTATACGTTTTCAAAAACTTAGACAATTCAACCAAATGAAATTTGGACATTCTAGTTGGACAGACAACTACAAGGTAGTCTTGATAGATACCTACTCACGTTTATAACCCTCACGTGTCGTGGACACCCTCAGGTTACAAGTCTTAGGACTTCGTTACTCGGCTAATCAATCAAGTTTATTAAGATAAACTCTTCAGGCTCAGGTGAGTCTTACAGCCCCACTTTTACTGTTTTACACACGGGGTGAGATACATTGCTTATTTTTCTTGAACACAAGTATGAACTATACATTTTACTATACGGGATTGCATGAGTTACTTACTTTTCACTAAAGTCTCTCCATCATATATCGTTAGTTATGGACTTAAGCGCGAACACTAGTTAATGGATCCATTAGGGAAATGACCCTCTCCGCCCGGGGTAGTAGCGCTACCACGAACCGTTCTGTATAAACGGGCGACTATTATTCGTTACTTATGCTTGCTCAGTTACGAGCATGTCACGGGAGCAAATTATTACTTACGGGTTAAGCTTCGATTATGAGCCTCATGGAAACGGTATAACTTACATACTTTACATTTGCTGAATTTGCAAATACTTGATTTACGCCTGCGGGTACTACTGATGAAATCTTGTGTTCAAAAACTGATATTACTTACAAACCTGTGAGATTCACCAACATTCGTGTTGACCTTTTAGCATGTATTCTCAGGTACACAAACGGAGTAGGATTACTTCAGGACATCGCTAGAGTCGCATGATTTCAACTAAACTGCATTAACGAAGATTCTCAGCATTATCTTTTGTATATGTTGATTATGTAATAGAATCTCCCGCCTTACGCGTGGACTCTAGGAAACTACATTTTGTATACGAAAACACTAAGTTTTCAAACATTTATTTCTATGAAATCGTTTTACAACGTCTCATTTAGAGGTCGTTTACTGTATATCTTGTGCTTTGTATATTGATTAGTAACACCCAAGTATGCTTCCGCAAATCATTAAATTTGGGGGTGTTACAATATGTACGGATCACAAGAGTCTTCAGTATATGTTCACTCAGAAAGAGCTCAATATGCGTCAGAGGCGATGGTTGGAACTGATCAAAGACTATAATTGTGAGATTCGTTACCATCCGGGTAAGGCCAATGTTGTGGCGGATGCATTAAGTCAGAAAAGAAAACCTGAAAAGGTTTGTTTTATGCGTCTGGAGTATTCTTCGGATTTGATTGATCAGTTGAAAGTGGCTCAGGTAGAAGCATTGATGGACCATAATTTGAAATCCGAGGTTATGTTAAAGAGGAAGGATTTATTGATTGATGATTCTCGGGGGTTGAAGACCTTTCAATCTCGAGTTTGGGTTCCCTTGCTTGGTGGTCTTCGAGATGTAATCTTGTTGGAGGCACACAAATCTAGATTGTCGATTCATCCCGGGAGCACCAAAATGTACCAAGATTTAAAACCGTTGTACTGGTGGCCTACATTAAAGTTGGATGTAGCTCGGTTTGTGGAATCCTGTCACATTTGCTCACAAGTGAAAGCCGAACACCAGAAACCGTACGGAGCTTTGAAACAGCTTGAGATTCCTGAGTGGAAATGTGAGCATATTACCATGGATTTTGTAACCAAATTACCTCGAACGGTTAAGGAAAATGATATGATATGGGTAATTGTCGATAGATTGACCAAAAATGCTCACTTTCTTGCTACTTGTGAGACGGCATCACTGAGTAAGTTGGCGCAGTTGTATGTTAATGAGGTTATCTCTAGGCATGGAGTTCCGTTGTCCATTGTTTCCGACAGAGATACGCGATTTGTATCGGGTTTTTGGCGGAGTTTGCAGAGAGAACTGGGTACTAGAGTTAACTTGAGTACGGCTTATCATCCTCAAATTGATGGTCAGTCTGAGCGGACTATTCAGACCTTAGAGGATATGTTACGGGCGTGTGTTTTGGAATTTGGGGGGTCTTGGGATTCTCACTTGCCTTTGGTCGTATTCGCCTATAATAATTCTTTCCATTCTAGTATAGGCATGCCACCCTATGAGATGTTGTATGGCCGTAGGTGTAGAACACCCACTTGTTGGTTAGAGGCGGGTGAGAAACAATTTGCGGGTCCTGACATTGTACAAATTACAGCCTATAAGGTAGCTATAGCCCGTGATAGGTTAAAAGCTGCCCGTGATAGACAAAAACAATATGCCGATCCGCGTCGTCGACCCGTTTCATTTGTAGAGGGTGAGTTGGTCTACTTGAAGGTTTCACCTTGGAAGGGTGTTATATGGTTTGGTAAACGTGGTAAACTTTCCCCTAGATACATTGGCCCATTTAGAATTCGGCATGTAGTTAACGATCAATCGGTGTCTCTAGATCTTCCTCCTGAATTAGCGGGTATTCACGATACTTTCAATGTGTGTTACTTAAGGAAATGCAATGTGGAGGACCAATCCCAAGTTCTTCCATTACAAGACTTGCATGTTGACCAAAGCCAAAGACTTGTAGAAGAGCCCGTATAACTTTTAGACCGTAAGTTGACTAAACTTCGAAAGAAGGATATACCCATGGTGTTGGTTAAGTGGAATCATAGTTTGGGTTCAAATCTTATGTGAGAGACCGAGTCTAGCATTAGGACGCGATATCCAAGTCTTTTTGGGCATGGCGAGATTTCGGGGACGAAATCTTCTTAAGGAGGGAAGATTTGTAACATCCTCGATTTGGGCCTAGTAGAAATACGGTATTTCCCTTACTTTATTTGTATTTAAATTGTATTTAGAAACAATTTGGTTTTATTGAGAAATTGGAAATTAATAAGTTAAATGATCAAAAGACTTATTATGATAAATAAATTATTATTTGTTTTAAATTAATTTAGTTGTAGGTATAATAAAACTTATTTTCTCGCAAATTTGTTTTAGGTTCCAGACAATAGATTTAGAGCGGGTATAGTATTTCATCTCTTATATGTTAGGGTTGGTTGGTTGGATCGACCTAACTCACTTTTTCCCTCTTCTCTCTTTAACCTCAAGAACACATACACACTTACAAATTTAAGGAAAATCAAGGAAGTGAAGTAATTGACTTGTGCTTTTGGATTCAAGCTATTCATCCTCATCATCACCCTCCTAGCTCCTTCATTTCAAGTGTAAGTGTTTGTGTTTAATTTGTGTTTGAAGTTAAAGGATGAACTAGGTTAGATTATTGATGCTTAGATAGATTTTGTGGCTTGATGATGTTGCTTGTTGTATTACTATGTTATATGATGATATTTGAGGTCAATTGTGTGTTAAAATCGTGTATTACAACTGGTTGTGTGAAATTGGGTGTTTGGGTTCGAGCAAAAAGGGGTTGCAGGTCTGGTTGTTGTTGCTGAAAAAGTGAGAAATGCGATCCAGCTCAAATCAACCTGGATCGCGTTGCTATGTGTTATTTTGTCTCAGTACGTTTTGCTCTTTGAAACGCGATCCTGTAACCTTTGTCCGGATAGCGTTAGTCTGTAGAAATTTGAGTTCAAGCGGATTTGTTCTTGGGAACGCGATCCAGCCACTTTTAGCCCGGATCGCGTTTGCAAGTGTAAAACGATAACAGAACGTTTTGTGTATTGGAACGCGATCCAGCCACCACTTACCCGGATCGCGTTTGCCTGTTTTAAATTGATGAATTTAATGACTCGTGGTGCATTCATGTTAATTACATTTCATTAAAAGTATATTAGGTGCCCTTATGTGACATTATATACATGATTAGAGTGTGACAAACTTGATATGAGAATCTAACTCGGGTTTTGATCATATTCTCAGATAAAGCGAAGACTCAGAAAGATTAGATCTCTGAGTGGAGACTGTGAGATCATTGGCTTTCAGTTTAAGTTGGTTGTAACAATCTGGTTACAACGGGTAACTTGGTTTTACTTGTGTATTGTTTAATTAACATATTGCCATGATGATTATGGATTATGTGAATCTTTCAGAGGTCAATTGCGATTGGGTTGGGTACTATTACTTGGATAACATTAGTACTATGTACATGTGTTGCTCATTGGAATGATGTTGGAAGTAGTAATAGTACCAAACCATCGGTTAGATCACTGAATTGGCCTTCAGTGGTTGTAAGTGTTGCTTGGGGGCCACCGCGGCAGTAAGGTGCCCCAAGGACCACCGATCCTCTTTGAAGTTATTTGTTTATGATGCTTAGTTGTAAACAATTGTGAATCTGAGTTAGGTTGATAGTTAAAGATCTATTCACTTAGCTTTGTGCTAATCCCTCTCCTCATTTCTTGCAGATTATTTTTGTTATGGGTGGGCAAGAAGTTGACTTTGAAGAATGTTTGACTGTCTACTCTGAAATATATATATAAACATGTTATCGTTTCCAAACTTATGTTTTGAATTTATATAACACCTAACTTAATGTTTGTAGTTAATTTGATCATTGTACTAACTTATCATGCATGCATAGATTATGCTTTTGAAAGTATGATATACGCAATCTATAATGCATGATTTGTATTACTCGCTTCCAAACGATATAAAAAAAAATGTTCAGGAATTTCAGTGGTGTTATAAATTTTTATTTTTTTAATTACCTTGCATTGCATAGGCTCAACAAATGTATTAAAACTTAACATAATAACTTACAAATTAATTTAATTGTATTATGTATTCAAACTTAAACATAATAACATACAAACTAATTTAATGGTATTATATAAATGGTCGTGCATCGCACGGGCTCAATGCTTAGTTTTTATATATAAAATAAAGTTTTTTAATTACCAATTAGAGCGTATTATTTTAGTTAACGATTACGTGTTATTAATTTACAAACTCTTAAACATTGTTTGCAAAGAAGTTTGGTTTATAATTTTATGCTGAAAAGTAAAGTAATGATATATATGAAAAACTAGTGTTAAACCCGTGCGATGCACGGAGAATCTAACATAAAGCTGGTTAAGATGGAGCGACAAAAAAAAGTAATGAAGCGAGCTTGAAAATATAAGCAAGAAAAGCGTTTAATAACAAACCTAACGGTTCAAGCAATTTAAACTGACAATTGGTACAATAAACAAATATGATCCAAGATACGGTTCAAATGTAGCAAGAATCACCACTGTCTACTAATGAAAAACAAAACCATTGAACGTGTCGAATGTGTCGATCTGTATCCTTCCCGATCTTCACTTCCACAAGCAGCCATTTTTTAGTTCACCAAATACAGAACGCATAAACACGGTAGTAAGATCAATGGTTAGTGAATATGAAGGCAAAATATAGGGGTAAAAAATAATTAAAGAAAGTGTGTTGATGCTTACGTAGAGAAGTTGTTGACTTTCTTTACGTACAGAATGTTAAGGTCTATCGACATGTATAAGAAATTGAGTTCATTAAGATGAAAAACGATATAACTGAGTTGAATATATGCAAGACATGTTCAAACAAATTAAAATTAAACAAAGTGGGATTAAGGATCAATATTTTAATTGACAACAACTTCAATCACACCTGAAAATATATTTTTCGGATGCACAAAAGATACTAATATTGAAGTAAGAGATGGACCCAAAGTTAATGTATGAAAGTATGTTAGAATTACAATGGTATTGTGTAGTAGAATGAGCTTGTATATTTCTGCTTGATGGAAATACTTACCGACTTCTTGAAGTTACGATAGGATTTGTGTGTATAATATGGTGTATTATATATAAGAGGACACAAAAATGCAGTAGTTGAAATCGAGATGGGAAACCATGTTGAGATCGTTTCCATATTGGCATATTTGTAAGAACTTTTGGCAAGTGAATAATCATGAAACACAACCAATTCGTTTCACCCGAAGATTGAGAGGTACATTTTTTTAAAATATTGAGTAAGGTATTCATGGTATGCGATAAATTCCAAATCAATGGGGATTGGGGAGGGTGGGTTTTGATTCACGGATGGGAATACGGGATATGTACCAAATTAATTAATGTGGAGATCGGAGATATGTGTTACTTTAAAAAAAATTATAATTACAAAATTATGTTACCGGTTGACGTGGAGATATTTAGATGAGATTATTAGTGTAAAAACATGACACGTGGCAAAAGGTGACTTGGCAAGGATATTAATCTGACACATAATTTAGAGTCTCCTACCTTAGTTATAATATAAGATATTGAAGTAAACGTAAAGTAATTGGTCAACACCATAAATTAATTGTGCTATCGATAACACTGATTATATCTCATTACTTACAAACTACTATATAACTGCACTTTTCAAACGGCCGTGCATTGCACGGGCTCAATGCCTAGTATTATATAAAACTGCATTGAATTATTTTGGGATATAATAACGCATGAGTAAATATTTTATACTTAATTTATTACGAGAATAATCTAATTTATTGAGATATATGATAAATTTTGATTGAAATTTATTTATGTAATAACGACTCGTCGGTTTGTTTCATATAGCAATTAATACGATGAAAACCCCACTTGTAAAATTACGTACAAGGAACAAGCAACTGTGTGATTTTGATATTAACGTATTTATTTAAAGATATATAAACACTACTATTGCTGTAGTATATACTAGATGAAGTACTCGTGCGATGCATGACAATTTAATATACATAATTGCTATAACTTTTATTTCTATGATTTTTCTCTCCAAATTACTATAAATCTTTACGGTGTATTAAGTTTATTAAAACTGCTTATTAAAATTATTTCAATAAACTATTAAATTCTTCCAAATCCAAAGATAATATATTTCAATGTATTATTATTATTATTGTTATATTGTATTGTTATGTTCTAATTATATTATTATTATTATTATTATTATTATTATTATTATTATTATTATTATTTTAAATACAAAGATAAAAATTTTCCTGGCTATAAGAATAAAGTTAAATTTAAAAAGTTCAAATATACGAATTGTAGTATAATGCAAACACATGCATTCACGCCAAATTTAATTTTTAATATAATGATTTGTTATTTATTATTTAATCAATTATTAACATTCAATTAATCAATTTGAATATATCTAAAACTATTTCAACCTAATGATTTATTTAAATTAAAAATTTTAAACGTTGACACGTGGCATCTTTGCCTACATGGCAAATTCTGCAGCATTCTTTAATACTCGCTTAATATATACATAGATATAAAGTTACAAAAAAATAAAATAAAATAAAAAACAATAATAATGTCAATTATTTAACTACCCACTTTGTGTTGATATATAATTGTATATTTGTATATATCACTCCACGTCAATCTTCTTATCTTAAATATAATATAAAGAAGAATAATTATAACATCATCAATTAAATCAAATTCAATTGATATATTAGATATCTTTATTTTTATTAAATTAATAATTAAAATCTCTATTTTAATTAACAAATCAACATCCCGCGTATATATACGTGTTTGAGATATACTCCGTAGTATCTTACTATATTTACACATACATACATATACATATTGTATATTATATATATACACGTATTTATGTCTGTATGTATATTTTTTATAATATAATGTAAATCCAACCACATATCAATTCTAATAGTCGTAGGAAGACAAAAACATTATATACAACCAAAAAATAATAACTTCAAGAAAATAATAATCACCCATATGAATAATGAGTTCATCTATAATAATTGAATAACTGATACTACTGATAATCATGATAATCATTCTAACGGTGCGACTTGTACATTATATGTTTTTATGTTTTTATACGTATACTGTTATATACTCCCTCCATCCCAGTTTTATTGTCCACTTTTGACTTTTGGAGTCTTTCTTTGAAAACTTTGACCTTGAATATTTTTATTTGTGTTATATAATACTTGATGCAAAATATATGAATGGATTATGTTTTAAATGTATTTTCATTTGTGTAATTTGCATCAAGTATTATATAACACAAACAAAAATATTCAATGTCAAAGTTGTCAAAAAAAGAGTCCAAAAGTCAAAAATGGACAATAAAACTGGGACGGAGAGAGTATGATTTATTGCATTATAGAATACTAAACTTTAAAGCATAACTAATGGTATACGAATGAAAATTGATCATTATAAAATAAAATGAAGGGATCTTTTTATATTTGTATATAAAAGTACACAAATGAAGTGAATGTTGAATATTCGTGTGGAAAATTGAGAAATAAAAAAAAATAAACAAAAAGTTCACATTTTGTTTTCTTTTAAAAGATTTTTACATAAAAGTTGTCCTCTAAAAAACACACTTTTTTTTTTCTTCAGGGTAATGATAAATCCACCCAAGTTTTGATAAATCCACCATTACTATGCAGTAACAGTTTGTACAGTATAAGCTTTCGATGCAAACATACGATGGATCTATAAAAAAAAGGTGGGAGTATCACCACCTTTTTTCACTTATTTTATTTAATTAATTAAATTATTATTAATTAATATTAATATAATAATAATAATACTCCGGTATAATTATTTATTACAGAGAGTATAATAAAATCCGAGTTTTACGGCACACACCTCACACACAGACCCTCCCTTTTGTTTTGTTTGCTTTCTGCATAAAATGGAGGGACCTTAAAATCCTCTTTTATTTACTTTCTCTCTCTAAAAACCACTTTCTCTCTCATCATCTACTTTCTTCTTCACTTAATTCTTTCCAAATTTATTGTTATTAATCCGATCTTCATCACTCCAGTGTTGCTGGTTCATATAATTTTCAGGTAATTACTTCGAAATTCGTTATGTTTTTTAATAAATTTTTTTTTTTTGTTTTTTAGCGTAATAGTTTTACTTATCGGATTCCAAGGCTGAGATCTGGATTTTGCTTACCTGTGTGATTATTTTCAGAGTTCTGCTACCTTTTTATTTATTTATTTTGTTTATAAGTAGAAGCTGTTGTTATCAGGATTAGTTGGAGCATTATATATTTTTTGATATTATATATATATATATATATATATATATATATATATATATATATATATATATTAAATAAAATTTGTGCCTATAAAACTGATGTAATTGAGCTGATTTTTTATTTAATTATGGATTAGGGTTTTAATATAAGGAATTTGCTGATCTGGTGGAGTGGTTTTTAAGCAGTTAGTTTTAGTCAACTGGCAGCTTTGTTTTTAGGAATATGTTTATGCAATTATGCATCTTCTTGCTTGTTGTTTTAGTAAAGATTTCTGATACTAAAAGCCTTTTTTTGCACATCAAGTGTTTGATAATTATTGCAACCAACATATAAAAAGTTGCATTTATTTATGCTATATTATGCTATCAGCTATATTATAGTAAATGTTAAGTGATTGTTTATAGTTAAGATTATTAATTGTTGATTGGATTGGGTTATTGAACCAGATTAACAAGCAGTTTTGTGGGGATGAGTCCACCACCGTTAGGTGTTGAAGGAGACGATGGACCGGGAAACATCTCGTTAAAAGGATTGACAGAGAGAAATTATCTGGGATTATCGGATTGTTCGTCCTCTGTGGATAGCTCAGGGATCACAGATGGGAACATGAAAAGGAACAATCTGAATCTTAAAGCTACTGAATTGAGACTTGGTCTTCCAGGATCTCAATCCCCTGAACGGGAATTGGCTAGTGCTGAGACTAGTCTTGATGAGAAACCGTTGTTTCCGTTGCTTCCTTCAAAGGATGGAATTTGCTCTAAAATTGTTGTTTCTGGAAATAAAAGAGGATTCTCTGATACTATTGATGGTTACTCCGAAACATCAAAGGGGTTTTCGGAAGGGAATTGGATGTTTGATTCTGATGCTTCAAAAGCTACTTTGGTCCCACAAGGAAACTTTAATAGCAATGCGAATGTAAATGGTAAGATATCATCATCTGGAGCTCAGCCTGCTATGATTAAAGATGCAACATCGAAAGAACAAACCCATGCAACTAACGCCAACAAAGTTGTCAACAGTTGTAATCCACCTGCTGCTAAGTAAGTGCAGTAAATAAACTTATTTGTAAATTAGAGAGATAATAAAAAAGATGATTTTTTAAAATGATCTTGCGGGTTTGCAGGGCGCAGGTAGTTGGTTGGCCTCCAGTCAGATCTTTTCGCAAGAACATCCTGGCTACAAATTCAAAGAACAATGATGAAGTGGACGGAAAGCCTTGTCCCGCTGCTCTATTTGTAAAAGTTAGCATGGATGGGGCTCCTTATCTGAGAAAAGTTGATCTAAGGAGTTACACTACTTATCAACAACTATCATCAGCCCTAGAGAAAATGTTCAGCTGTTTCACTATCGGTGAGTCGGGTTTTTATTCCAACATATAAATATGTCTAATTGTAGGTTCTTTTTATACATTTCTTTTTAAAAAAGGTCTTTCAAAGACTTATATCCATTGCAGCCATTGACTTCTTTTATGAATAGGTTTGGAAAAATTGAGTGTTTGACCAAAGAATTTTTTGGTATTTTGTGTGTAATTTTGACGAAAGCATCTCTTGAAAGTTAATTCCAGGAGTGCATAGGTTTCTAGTAAAAAAGTACTTTGTGGAATATGATGTGGCAACAAAAAGAGTCACTCAAATCTTTGTTTTGTTTGTTTGTTGGAGATGCTAGAAACTTGTTTGTATTAGTTCTACATTTTTATCACCATAGTACTTACTTTGGCGTTTTTGATAGCGTAGGTCAGTGTGGATCACAGGGAGCTCCAGGAAGGGAAAGTCTGAGCGAGAGCAAGTTGAGGGATCTCCTGCATGGATCAGAGTATGTGCTTACATACGAAGATAAGGATGGTGACTGGATGCTTGTGGGAGATGTTCCATGGGAGTAAGTACACAACTGTTCACTTCCGCTCTGTTATTAATTACTTTTATTGTTGTGGCATTTTTAAAGGCAACCAACTCAAGTAGTTGACTCATTATCATGCATGAGAAAAAAAAAAAGCACAGCAACAAAAATTGCTGTCATTGACTATGCTCAATGTTCTACTGTTTCACATCAAGGCATAGCAAACAAATTAACAAACGAGATGATAGAAGCAGGCTAAATGTGAGTAAGATGACTAGATGAGTGTAAGGGCCCTATAAATGTTAACCAACATTTTTAAGGACATGTTGATAGAGAAAATCGATTATTGTTTGGTACTGGTACAATGCAAGTTCGAAAACCGCCAATATGTAGGTTCAGCCATATATATATATTTAATTAGTCAGTTCACAAAATCAAATTTTTAAATAATCACTCGTATAGAGATCAGCTACATGTTCTATACAACTGTAGGGTCGGTCCATGCTAATTTGCATGTCGAGACACTAATTTGTATGTCTGTCTCTACATTTGTCCATCTTATGATTACTTGGTTAATCCAACTTTGCGTATTGAAACCGAAATATGCCTATCTGTACATGATGCTTTAATCCAAATTTGTATGCTTTACATATGTAGTCTTTACCAATGTTGATTCCTAAATGAAGGGGGCTGAGTGTTTCTGTAATGAAACACCATATTTTAAACTTTAAAATATAACACACCTCTTCAGATAGTCAGATAATAGTGTTATTCAAGGAGTTCTTTGGGAACTTCTGCTATTTTAAAATTATATAAAAAGATTGGTTTCATTTATATATATATCAGCTAAAAAACTAGGAAAACAGGGTAAAAATTTATCAAGTAGTTTTACACTGAATATTGAAAATGGATTCTTTAATAATGCTGATGCCAATCTATATACAATAAATGGAGTCAGTTTAGCTTTGTATTGTAAAATTATAGACTTGAAGTGATTAACTTCATACCAAATTATATTTGTACGTGACAAAGTGCCAGCCTCTTTTGGCAATTTAATCATCACCAACTATCAAACCCGATCATGTGTACAAGTGCATCTCGTAATTGACAGCACTATTAAATGAAAAAAACCAACATGGACTGCAGATAAGTATGGTTTCAATTGAGTCTCTTGTTCTAAGCCTCTTTCTGACATTTGGATTACTACTTCTAGTGGTCAATATTATAATTTTATTAAGCTCAATTTCTAACTGGCTGTTTTCATACTTATTTAGTATGTTTATCGGTTCTTGCAAGAGGCTGAAGATCATGAAGGGTTCTGATGCAATTGGTTTAGGTATGCATCCTTTTATAATCTATAACTTATATCACGTTGGTTAGCAAATAACCAACTTGAAATTCACATCACATTTTAATAGTAATCTCTTTAATGTCACTCCTGGGTCAATGCCAAAATGGTGTGGATTTGATTCAACACCATCAAGTTGCTTGTAATTTTAAAATACTGGTATCATTACATAATTTCAACTTGAAACTTTTCAAAAAGGAGGTTGCATTTCTTAGCTTTGTTTCACCATATTTTATTTTAAATGATGCACAGCTCCGAGGGCCATGGAAAAATCTAAGAACCGGAATTAGCTTTCTGCAAGAGAGGAATTACTGCAAGAAATGAAGATTGGAAATTAACTAGGACTGGACTGCAGTTATGTTACTCATGGGAAAGTTGGAAGTACTGTTTTTTCTTGCTATGAATAGTAGTAAGAGTAATATGTTTCTAATATATGATGGTTATGTTATAGGAAACCTTTGAATTCAACTATTCTCTTTTGTATTTGATGAATGTGTGTGTGATTGGAGAATTTTCAAGACGACTTGTAGTCAAACTGTGTTCAGTTATATTGTTGTGTGGAATTTTTTATTTGGGTGTTTGTAGTTGTCCCTTTTGTAGAAGTCCAAGGACTAAAAGTAGAAATATGAGATAAAATGAGGGGCTTATGAGGTTTATAATTATCAAATACTCCGTAGAAAATAGTGAATGATGTTGAAAATTCCTGGTGAAAGTGCAGGGCTGCAGGTGTTGTGCAGAAGCCCAGCACAGCAGTAGTAGCAGGCACATAAAATAATAAAACAGGCATTAAATTTAGAGACAGGGTTCCATGTTTTGGCTGGTTGAAGAGGAAGCATAGGGACATAGGGTAATTGTTAAATAGTTTAACCAAAGTACAACTTATATTGCCTAAGGTACTAGTAAGTTAGACTATTATTTGAACCATGGTACATGAACCTCCTGAATATAATACGGAGTAATTCAAACTAGGTACAATACCATTGTTGCACAAGGTTTGCATGTACAGACAAGTGAGACAACTGCTAAAAATATGCATCTCACTGTGCTAATTTTATTCAACTGCTGTCCAGTACATTTTTCTATTGGTAGATTGCCAAAACTTGTAAATTGTGCCGGAATATAAGAATAATACTCCGTATATTTCATTTAGGTTAAAAGTTAGTTTCTTGAAGATATTGTTGGGATATGTCCATATCACAAATAAATATATGTCCGGATCATAGTCACAGGGATCGTGGAACCACCCACGTTTTTCGTACCGGATCGTGCGTACTGGATCGTTGTACGTTTACGGTCCTGATCGCTAGGGATCGCGATTTGGAACGGTAAATTTCACGTTCCCAGAACCATGATTGAAAAATCCACCATATTAGTCAAGCTCGCTTCAAATATTCGACTAATCGGTGAAAATCGGTCAAGCTCACTTAAAATCGGTCCGATTAAGTGGTGATGTGTTGTAGTTTCCGTTGAAGCCATCGGAGATAGTGAGGATTTGGGAGATCTGCAACTTTTGTTGGAGGTGGGTGAACAAGATAGTGTTGCAAGTGGATGAATGATGGCTTAGAAAGTCCACATATTGACCTCATTATATTACGCTCTTTAGGCCCAATTCTTACATTACACTTTGAGTCTGGCCCAATTCTTACATTACAACACGCCCAAATATATATTGCCATTTTTACATCCATTATTATTAAAAGACCGATAAAAGTTATAAAAGTTTTATTTCTGTTAAACATAACATAATAGTTCAAGGTACTATTAGTCCCAATTAGCTAAGTTCGGGGTAGGCATGAACAAAACTGGGTTTTGGCCCAACCCGACCCGACCCTAAAACCGAACCGGGTTTTGGTCAAACCCGGTCAAACCGGGTATTTGACCAACCCGAACCGGGTTTTGACCGGGTTGGAACCGGGTTTTTGACCGGGTATTTGACCGGGTTAAGACCGGGTTTTCGGGTTTTTTTCGGGTTTTTGACCGGGTTTTTGGCCGGGTTTTCAACCCGACCCTATTTCAACCCGGGTTCAACCCGATTTCAATTTCAAAAAACCGTACCCGGTTCCATACCCGCCGGGTACTAAGAAAACCCGAACCGGGTAGGGTAAAACCGGGTAGGATCGGGTCGGGTATTCGGGTTCAAAATCGGGTTCGGGTTTCAACCCGGTTTTTTTGTTCATGACTAGTTCGGGGTACTAATCTACATTTTGAACATTTTTTGTATAACCTTTTACCCCTAATGTTTTTTAATTCAATGTAGGCTCGGCCCTAGGCAAAAGCAGAGCCCAACATTCGACATGGCCCATTTTACATAAGTCCAATATATAAAAATTAGAATTAGATTCTATTTTCTCTTATACAGATACTTCGGCCCATTATATTTGTTCCAATCCACTTCCTTTTCAATTTCTAATTTGCAGCCATCCATGCCTCCCTTTGTTTTCGTTATTATTATACTAGCCTTTAAACCCGTGTCTACACACGGGTCACTTGTATGTATAGACAAATGAGACAACTGCTAAAAATATGCATCTCACTGTGCTAATTTTATTCAACTGCTGTCCAGTACATTTTTCCATTGGTAGATTGCCAAAATTTAACTTCTATGTTTAAATGTGCGTTGCGGCGGAATATAAGAATAATATATTTCATTTAGGTTAAAAGTTAGTTTGATATTGTTGGGATATGTTCATATCACAAATAAATATATGTTCGGACTGTACGTGAGCCTATGTGGTCACACGCGTTAACACGTACATTCCACTCATATAATCAAGTTAAGTTAATTATAATAACTAGTTGAGTTATTTAATTAATTTGTGATCATTTATAAATGTTATTAAATTATAGGATCCAAGGTGAAAGTTACTGGGATTAAATTGTTATTTCTAATTACTTAAAATGGTTTATAATTAATTAATAATAAAAGGTTATTATTATTTAATTATAAAAGGATTATATATGAATATAATATAATATAATAACTCTTTTGGCTTCAATCCTTTGCTCTCGGTGGGTGTTCGGCCGACGGAAAAAAAAACCTCAAAGAGGGTGGTTTTGTTTTTGTCGAAAAACACAAAAGAGAAGAAGCAATTAAATTGGTTATTGAACTAGCATTCGGGTGGTAATCAACAACGTGTTGTGTTTGAAGCCATAGAGGGTTATAGCTCATTCGCGTCTCGAATTCGTTCCTCGGTTAATCAACAGCAAGAAAAGGTACGCAAGTTAGTTTTGTTGTGTTTATGTTAATTAATTGTATACTATACATGATCCTTTATTCTGCTTCGTTTACTCGTGATTATTACTTGTTTAATATGTATAAATTCCAACGAATATTAGGGAAAGGGTGTTTAAATCGGATCACTAAAACCCTCACTTAATTAAAAGGGTTTATGGACCAGATCGCCAACGTACTTTACTTTTTGTCCAAATGTCACCAATGAACCGGTTTTATTAACAAGGTCGAAACCAAACTTTTTTACTTTTGTCTCAATGTCACCAACGAACTAATTTTATTACCAATGTCGACAACGAACTTGTTAAATATGTTTTGAGGTCACCAAATACTTTTTTTAATGAGCTACGTTTTGAATTTGTTGATGTGGTGTTGCCATGCATTTTATTTGTGTGATCAGACTTCCATGTAAGCTAAACATGTACACGTATGGTTAACTTCATCTTCTCCGACCGACTAACATGTAATTTTGGGTTACGTTTTTGATAAAAAAAAAAGAAAAAGAAAGAAGAAGTAGTAATTACGTTTAGATTCACTCGAAAAGTGGTGATTATCGTAAAGCAATCAAAAATTACATGTTATTCGATAGGAGAAGAAGAATTAACCATACATGTACAAGTTTAGCTTATATGGAAGCCTGGTCACATAAATGAAATGATATGGTAACACCATATCAACAAATTCAAAACATAGCTCGTTAAAAAAAAGTATTTTGGTGACCTCAAAACATATTAAACAAGTTTGTTGTCGACATTGGTAATAAAATTAGTTCGTTGGTGATATTGAGACAAAAGTAAAAAGTTTGGTGCCGACCTTGGTAATAAAATCGGTTCATTGGTGATATTGGGACAAAAAGTAAAGTAAGTTGGCGATCTGGTCCATAAACCCTAATTAAAACAGCTCATATGATGATGAGATTCCTAGTTTCACTTGCAACCTAGATCAAAATCTTATTAAGTTAAAAAAAAAAAAAGGCAACTTTAAATGGATCTATAAGCTGTTTGAGTTATCCTCATGACTTGGGTGGGACTGTGGGAGGACGATAATGAACTTGCAGCCTTTGCTACAATGGCACTGCATTTTTCATTTTGCTAAGAGCACTCTTTATTAATACTAGAAGAACTTTGAGAACTTGTGCTACGTTATGCACATACTTACTAATGAGATTTCACTAACCGATGCAGGATGCGGAAGTGAATTTTAATGACCCATATCCAAGGGTTAATAAACGAGGTGGAATAAAACTCCAACAAGAGTAAAACTCAACAATTTTATTTGATTAATAATCAAAATACTAGGAATAAGCCTAGTATCTTAAATATAATAAAGGAAACTTGGGTTATAACGTTATCAACCAAAATCGGATACAAAATTAATCAATTAAGTCCCTCTAATTTAATTAAAATTTTAAGAATTAAAAAATAAAACGTCTATTTTAATTACACAATCAACACTCCGTGTGTATACACGGGTTTATAATCTAGTTTATAACAAAAGAATCCTAAACCTAAATAAAATCAAATCATAATATAACTCACATACTAATTGAAGTAAATATCTAATTTTAACTTATCCACAAAAAATTAAGTATAAAATTGTAACACCCGCTAAATTAGGATAATTAATTATGCCTAATTAATTGTAACTAGTTGTAATTAGTATGTAATAGGACTAATTGCAGACTCTATTTGTATATATATAAGGTGATTTATATATATATGAGTGTACTTACGCGATTTGGATTAATCGTACGAATTAACCGGACGGAGTCCGACACAGTTACTTGGACGTTGGTGACAGAAACTTACCTAAATAATGAGAACGTATTTTATTATATAAAATACACAGCGAACAAACATTATTTATAATATCGCGACGACATTTTAAATAATTTAACGAATACGTATTAAACGCGAGTTAAGAATTTTAATACTTCGACAAATGTTTTTATAATTAATTTCAAGGTATTTCATTAAAATATTCCCGTCACCTTTTAAAAATATAACTGCTTGATATAACGTTTAAACGACGGAGGAAACGAACACCACACGGAGCGCGGAGGCGCGGACTGAAAATGGGAGGCTTAACCTCCCACCTTCTTTTCTTTTCTTTTCATTTTCTCATTTTCTTTCTCTTTCTTCCTTTCTTTTCTCTCAACTAACAAAACCACCACCACCTTACAAAATCACAAAATAACATCACGAAACGACGCCGAATCATACCACTCCTTTGGAATAAAAGAACCACGGCATCACGATCTACCTTTCCATCTTTTCGGATTTTCTATCCGACATTTTGTAAGTTTCCGACAAAACCCGAAACTCTCCGTTTTTGCTCATTTTTACATTTTTATGGTTTATATATGCTTAAAATGTCCAAAAATGGGTTGGGTAAAAGATTTGGACCTAACGGAAGTTTTTCGACCGATTTTCCGGCCACCAATTTCCGGTCAGACCGCTACGTCGCAGAGACGCTGGGCTATCTGCGACGTAGCTCAAAACGTCGCATACACCTCGCAACGTCGCACATAGCGACGTCGTTACCAACGTCGCATTAAGTGGCCAACGTCGCACTTAGCGACGTCGCGACCTACGTCGCACAAAAATCTCAACGTCGCACTAGCGACGCAGCCCCTTACGTCGCATTGATTTGCGAAGGTCGCATCATGCGACGTACAAGCCCACGTCGCACCCTACGTCGCTTGCAACGTCGCATGCTATGTCGCATGCTACGTCGCACAAACCAGAAACTAGAAAAACACAGATTTTTACTAAGTGTCGGAACCAAGATTTTAACACCTGATTTTATCCAAATTCAGATCCAGATGCGTTTTTCGTCAAAGTAATATAGTAGAAATAAAAATTTTCCAAGCTGACCTGGCAGCTCGACCCCAGCCAGGGGCTCTGCCCCTTGGACCCCGCCAGGGGCTGCCGCCCCTTGGACCCCGCTACCAGGGGCGCTGCCCCGGACCCCCGTCATTAAATGTTGTAAATACTTTTCACACTAAGTGTTGAACACTTACAAATAACGAAACCTGATTCAACGATACATATAATGATAACACTTTGAATCATTATTACAAACCGTCACCAACGGGCCATATTTGTTTTCAAACTACAAACGGATTACTAAACAAACACTTGGACATAATGAGTTGTGTAAACAACTAGCCTAGATGGTCTTGCGAGACATCTACTTACTTAACTTTATATGTTTAGGCATTTGAAGGTTACGGGTTCGGATAACCTACGGTTGATATTACTTACTCGTTTATTGATATAAACGTACTTGCAAAGACTCAGGTGAGTCTTACGGCCCCACTTTTACTGTTTTAACTTATTGGGGGAGATGCATGCTACTGATTTTTCTTGAACACAAGTACTAAACTGTTTACTATACCAAACGGAATTGCATGAGTTACTTACTATTTACTGAAGTCTCTCCATCATATATCGTTAGTTATGGACTTAAGCGCGAACAGTAGTTAATGGATCCATTAGGGAAATGACCCTCCCCACCCGGGGCAGTAGCGCTGCCACGTACCGATTTACACGTATAAACGGGTGACAACTTATTCGTTACTGATGCTTGCTCACTTACGAGCATGTCACGGGAGCAAACATATTATTTACGGGTTAAGCTTCGATTATGAGCCTCATGGCAACGGTATAAACTTATTTATTTACATTTGCTGGATTGCAAATACTGATTTTACGATTGCTGGATTGCAATGGCTGATTTTACGCCTACGGGCACTACTAATGAAATCTTGTGTTCAAAGCCGATGTTACTGACAAACCTGTGAGATTCACCAACCTTTTGGTTGACACTTTTTAGCATGTTTTCTCAGGTACCCGGATGGAGTAGGATTACTCCAGGATTTTAGCTAGAGTCGCATGATTTCAACACAACTGCATTAACGGAGATTCTTAGCATTATCTTTTGTATATTTTGATTATGTAATAGAATCTCCCGCTACACGCGCGGACTCTAGGGAAACTACATTTTTGTATACGAAAACACTAAGTTTTCAAACACTATATCTATGGAATGTAACAAATTTACAAACGTTGTATATAGGTGTCGTTTACTTTATCTTTGTGCTATGATATTTGATTAGTAACACCCCAAACTATGCTTCCGCAAAACAGTGAATTTCGGGGGTGTTACAAAAATTGTTTAATCTTGTCCTTATCATTCCTCATCGCTTGAAAAGAACTCAGCCTGAATTTTCAAGGATATGTGTTGCGTCAGTGGGATGATCTTAGACTCTTGTTTATTAACTTTATTCTTGCCCGTTTTTCACATTCCCAATGATCCGGAAACGAACATAACTGCCGGTTTATTGCTCCCCATCATTCTCTCTCTTAAGAAGAATTCGTCCTCGAGTTCTCAAAATTGACATTGTGTTTGTGTTGATGAGTTGTTCGAAACTTTTAAACCCATCAAATCTTAGACCTTCTTGATCTCATTACCTCCCAGAAAACAATTTATATATATGACTTAAGCAAGCATGCTTAGATCACTATCATAATCCCGCATACCTTCAACATCTTAGGAAGGTGTAATTTGATGACTATTTATAACACTATAATCACGTCGATGCCCTTGTTGAGCTATCTTTACCAGTTACGTTAACATTATGATCATGTTGTTCAGAAACTTGAGGCTCTTAGATTTCAATCTCAACACGTTAACCAACATCCTCGGTCTTCAATTGTTCGATTCTAACCTAGGATTTTGGTACTGGGTTTTGCTCTGGGTAAAGAAATAAAGATCGTGTTGGATGCTATACTTACCACAAACCTCACATTGCCATGATCTTCCCAACAAAATATCACATTCATAAATATCATCCACAACATAAAGTACTTCTACTTTATAGAACTTTGCAATGTAAACCAGAACCATTCAAACTTAGTAATCCCGAATTGGACAGATCTCCGTTGGTAATTTTAGAAAATTTACCAAATTTCTTGAAACCAAATCGTTTATGCTCAAATTATCAATAACCAAAGAACATATCGTATTATTGATTAAAATTTTTGAACGTAAATAGTTTGATTATATGTAATTGATCATCCGTTTCTTGTTTTCCTCCCGTTCATCACCATGCCTTCCATTGTTAAAAGGGGATTGGTTGCATGCACAATTGTCACCAAAATTGCCTATGGTTGGACGAATTCTTCTTGCCTCGTGTTTGTTACCCTCATGACTATCGTGGTTATTTACACCACCTACGATTAAAACACGTTGTTCTTGAGTTACAGTGGATAAACTACCAAGAGATGTTAGTTTAGTTGTCGCACGATGAATCTCTTCAATAGACCGCACCCCACCAGCGGCACAAGTTTTGAATACATCTACACCAATCATCATCAGGAGACTAACGAGATTCTTAAGCAACATAATACACAATAGCCAAACAATAACCGAAACGAAAAAACATACATATTCGGTCAGCAACTTCGAAAAGTTGTATCTCTTAATTGGAAAATCGAATGAAAGATCCCTTCGTTCAGGTCGTAGCTTTATAGGTCTATGTTGAGTCACTAGTCGCTGACCAGCTCAATAATTAAGTAAACTCGATGAAGGAAATGATTAAGTCAAAGCTGCTGTTGCTGAAGTTAGTACTCGTTGTTCGCTGTTCATTTTACTCAAGGAAATTGATATGCTGAAGCAGATTAATACTCAACTCTGTGTGTCGCTGATTCAAAAATTAACAGCGAGAGTTTTACATCTGCAAAGAATAAAAGGCAAAAGTCACTGCCCCTAATAAAGGAAAGTTGCTGAAGATTAATTAATCAAGTCACTCTACAAGAGCAAGTTAGCTCCCAGTGAGTGAGGAGATTTATTACATCTTCAGTAACTAAGGTTGAATAAAGTTTCTACACAGAAGTACAAGTCGCTCATCATTTATACATCAGCAAGTGTTCCCTGTGCTTAAAATATCTAAGGAATTACGTGGCAGCAAGTGATTGGTGTTAAGGTAAAAGAGATATTCGCGGTAACAGAATTGGGACCCATAGAATGTCGGTTATAAGGAGATCAAGCCAATCAAGCAGCGACATGTGTCAATCCAGATCCTATTTTGTAGGAGATATTTACGGGACATTTGTACTATAAATATAGCAGTACGTTGTACTTAGAAACTAGTCATTGTACGTGTTAATCACTTGTTTGTTCAGTGAGTAGTTAGTCTAAACACGTTTCAGCGATCAGCGAGAAAACAGTTTGCTTGTTTGTCAGCAACTGTTCTTCTTATTTGTAATAGATTAGCTTAAGTATTTGATATGGTTTAGCTTTGGTTATTCCATTCCGCAATCAATACTTAGTGAGCTTTATAATCAATAAGATTCACAGTTCAGCTACTATTACTTATCTACTTAATTGTTATATTCGTTTGTGATACTCTATTCTTGCATGATCATTACTTACGATTAAAAACTTGAATAAATAACTTAGTTAAAATCAGAAAAAGTTTTTAGTTGTATTCAACCCCCTTCTACAATTAAACTTTACTTATTGCGATTCCAAATCACTAATCGGTAGTGATTCAAGGACTCTCAATTGGTATCAGAGCAGAGTTGGTTTAATATAATTAACCAGATCTACAATGGAATCAGTAAAGTACAATTGTGTGGACTCTGAGTATCAAAAGGGAAATGGTTCTACTACCAAACCTCCAACATTTGATCCTTCTAGGATTGAAACCTGGATGTCCCGGATGATGATGTTTTTGGATCTTGTTGATGATCGTCTTTGTAATATCATAACCAATGGTCCTCACATTCCGACCACTATTATTCCTGCTGTTGCAGCTACTGCAACTACTCATGCCATTAGGGGTGTTCACAGTTCGGATATAACCGGATTATCCAAATGGTCTAATTGGATTGGACCGTTCGGATTGGATAATTTGGTTTTTTGGATCTGATTGGGCAAAAACCAAATTAGTAATTCGGTTTTTGGATTGATTTTGGTTACTAGTATTAGAACCGGATTATCCAAATAAACCAAATAGTAATAATTGTATATCTAATGCTCATATGCAATATTATTGTTTATCTATCAAAGTGAATGTTAAATATTTGTTGAATTATTTTTTATACATGAAACCTTATTATATGATTGGTATTGTTTATATATATCATTAAATCTAACTTAATCTTAAGATTGGATATAAAACACCAACTCTACATTTATATAAACCCTCAACGCAACAAGACAATCAGTAACTATTGATCGCTCATGACATTACCCTTTCACGAGTCAAAACGATACACTCATGCAATCCACAAAAAAACCAAACGGTTAAAACCGATCCATCCAAATAATAATTTGGTTCGGTTTAGTTCGGATTTGATATTCATTTGGATGGATTGGATTCACATTTTGAGAACCAAAATCCAAATGGATTTATATATATGGATCGGATTTGATCCGATCCATCTAAACGAACACCCCTACCTGCCATACCAGAAGTGGTTGTGCCAAAAAGGGAGGAACAATGGTCGGATGAGGACAAAAGGTTAGTAAGATTAGACAAACAAGCTAAAATCTACATAGGCATGACACTTCCTGATGAAGTGTTTGAATCCATTAGGCTCTGTAGGACTGCAAAGGACATGTGAGACACCCTTAGGAATATATATATTGGAACTCCTGATATTATTCGATGCAGGGAAGTTAATATTATTCGTCAGTATGAGCTGTTTGCAATGGAACCCAATGAGTCTCTGTCCTCTACCTACACCAGATATCAATCACTGATGAATAAGATGGAAAAGACTGGTATAGGAAAGGAACAAAGATTTGTTGTTGAAAAGTTTCTGGAACTATTACCAAGGAAAATCTGGGGAATTATTGCTACCTGCACAAGACAGAGGAATGATTATATCATACTTAATCTAACTCAAGTCTATGGTATTTTGCTCAACTTGGAGCAGTCTGAAAAGCAAGCCGATCAAAGTGAGCATATTCGTGCAACACTTGGCAGTCAAAAGATTTCGAATGCCCTTGTAGCTGATCTTGATGAAATTGATCAGAAACAGTAGTCAAAATTTCAAAGCTAAGCTCAAAGTCACTGATAGCTAATGAAGAAGCTGAAGAAAAGTTAGAAAATGATTATGATGAGGGTCTAGAGAAGCTGGAAAGAGATATGGCAATGATGGTTGCAAATTTCAGAAGAAATACCAGATCAAAAAGATTCACTGGTGTTCCTGCATCTGATAATTATAAGTTAAAAGGTGATTGCTATAGGTGTGGCAAACCTGGTCATTTTGCTGCTGACTGTAGATCCAAATCAGTTAATCCTAACCCTGAACCAAAGCCAAGCTTCAGAAATGACAACTACAACAAGTACAAAGCAAAGTACAAGAAGCTAAAGGCAATGTTCAAATCTGGAAAGAAAAAGGGTAAAGGCTTTGTCGCTGAAGAAGGTTCCTTCAGCGACTCTGACTCATCTTCATCATCTGATGAAGAAGAAGCAATAATCTGTCTCGAAAAAGATTATTGTTTGATGGTTGATGATGCTGCATTTCATGAAGACATCAAAGAAGTTGCTCATAAATGTTCAGCGTCTGGATGGGATCCTGAAACTCTCTACAAGGTACATTGCTTTAAGTCATATTCAGCTACTGAAAAAAAAAATGTATTTGAGTCCTTGATAGTTGACTTGTCAAATGCTCGTGACATTAAAAGAAAATAGAATTATGAGATCAGTGACTTAAAATCTAAACTCCATGATCAAAGTGAAAATGTGTTAAAAATAAAGAATTTAAAACTGAATCTTGATGCTCAAACATATGCAAATCAAGTATGTGTTCAAGAGAAAGTAAAATTTGAAACACAGTTTTTACAACTTAAGAAAGTCATGGAGTCATGGTGTAAGTCTACAGCGAGAATAAATCAGTGCATAGGAGGTGATTATGAACATGCTGCTTCCTTCGCTGATTCAAGAAAAGTTGATCCAATCTTTAATTCTGATGGAACTTTTTCAGAAGTTGTATTTGATCCAATATCAGTCATCAGTGAGCCAAAACCAGATTACTTTACAAAAAGCCTTTTGGTCACTGATGCTCATGATATACCAAAGCTTGTTGATGACATCAAATGTTCAAAAATTGATGTCTCATCAGTAAGTCTGAAACTCGTTAAAGCAGTCTCTGATGATCAAAAGTTCATCAGTAACCTCTCAGACACTGTTTCAGTGACTGATACTTGTGTCAGTGACCTTGAGTCAAAGAAGCAAGAGGAAAGGAACAACAAGGAAAGTTGTAAGCTAGTGTCAACACAGCAACTTAAATCAAAGAAAACCAAAAAGGCCAATTATTCAAATAAAAAATGTTATAAATGTGGCGAAAGACAGCATTTGTCTTCTGAATGCTCAGCAACTCCATTTTCAAAACATCCTATTATCAGTGAGCATTCAGATACTATCTATGCAAACCAGTGGAAGCCTAGATCAAGGCTTAGCCACTATGAACCCATCTCAGGATGGGTTCACCAGTTGAACTAATTTTATGTATTGATGCAGGGCATTCTTAGAAAGACTATCTGGTATCTGGACAATGGGTGTTCCAGACATATGACCGGATGTAAGTCCCTGCTCAGTGACTATCAGGAAGAACGAGGTCCTGATGTAGTGTTTGGTGATAACAAAGTAGGAAAGAAAAGAGGTTATGGTGTGTTAACCAATGGAAATGTAATGTTTAAGCGAGTTGCTTATGTGGAGGGATTGAAGCACAATTTATTGAGCATCAGTCAGTTCTGTGACTCCAAGAATAAAGTGCTATTTGATCATGAAGATGGTGTTGTGTACAACAAGAAAGGGAGTGCTGTGTTGGCTGCTAACAGAAAAGGAAACACATATGTTGTCAATATGGACTCAGCCCAGTCAGGGATATGCTTTTATTCCAGAACTGTTTCAGAAGAAAAATGTGTATGGCATAAGCGACTTTCTCACCTGAATCTAAAAGCAATCAATAAATTAAGCAAGCATGGACTAGTCATTGGGTTGCCAAACTTGTCTTATGATAAAGATAAACTTTGTTCAGCTTGTGAGAAAGGAAAGCATCATAGTTCATCGTTCAAAAGTAAACAGACCTCTTCAGTGACTGAATATTTTTACCTACTCAATATGGATTTGTTTGGTCCAGTAAGTACTCCAAGTCTTGGTGGAAAGAGATACTGTTTGGTAATTTTCGATGAATACTCTAGATACACTTGGGTATTTTTTCCTTAAAGCCAAAAGTGAAGCAGCCAGCGAGATTATATCCTTTATCAAGAAAATGGAGAACTTAAATGGTAGTATGGTAAAACATCAAAGAAGTGATAATGGCACTGAATTTAGAAATATTGATCTAGAAAATTTATGTGATTCTAAAGGTATTTCTCAAAATTTCTCAGCACCAAGGACACCCCAACAAAATGGGATGACAGAAAGGAGAAATAGAACCTTAATTGAATCTGCCAGATCAATGCTCATTGATGCTGGTCTTAAGACCCATTTCTGGGCAGAAGCAGTGAGTACCGCCTGCTTTACCCAGAACAGGTCACTGATTGTCAAAAGACATGATAAGACAGCATATGAAGTGTTAAGGGGGAGAAAACCTGATATAAGGTTTCTCCATGTTTTTGGCAGTACCTGCTATGTTTTAAACAAAAGAGATCACTTAGGCAAGTTTGATCCAAAAGCTGATGAAGGTATATTTGTTGGTTATTCAATAATCTCTAAAGCATTCGGGGTCTATAATAAATGCAGAGAATGTATTGAAGAATCAATGGATGTTACTTTTGATGAAGCTTATGATGCGTCACTCACTGATCCAAAAGATTATTAATCTCTTGTTTTTAATGAATTAAATAAAATGGATAGTGACTCATCGAATAAAGAAAAATCAAATTATGAGAAATATGAAAATTTCTCATCAGAATCTGAAAGGGAAGATAATGTCCCTGAAAACAATTCTAGCTCTACTTCAGCTAAGAATAATTCAGGAACATCATCTTTGCCAACTCACAGCCCATCATCATCAACTCACTGTCCAAACCAAAGTACACAAAATAATAACATTCATGGTACCAATGCTGATCTGTCACATGGACAAACACAGGATAAAGTAGTCACTGCTGAACCTCAGCGAATGACTAAGTGGACAAAGCACATTGATAATCAATTGATTATTGGTAATCCACAATCCAAAGTCCAGACAAGTCAGCAACTGCTAACTTTTGTTTGTTTGTTAGTTTTGTTTCACTGATAGAGCCAAAGAAGGTGGATGAAGCACTCACTGATCATAACTGGATATCAGCCATGCAAGAAGAGTTGGCACAATTTGAGAGAAATAAAGTGTGGAAGTTGGTACCTCAACCTGCTTGCAAATCAGTGATTGGAACAAGATGGGTATTCAGAAACAAAATGGATGCTGATGGTGTTGTGGTCAGAAACAAGGCTAGAATGGTTGCACAAGGTTACTGTCAGCAAGAAGGCATTGACTATGCCGAAACCTTTGCACCAGTGGCTAGACTAGAAGCAATCAGGCTATTTCTAGCCTATGCAGCTCACAAGAAATTCAAAAATATATCAAATGGATGTGAAAAGTGCCTTTCGGAATGGCAAGCTACAGGAAGAAGTGTATGTCAAGCAACCACCTGGATTCACTGATCCAAAACATCCTAGTTATGTTTATAAACTCGATAAAGCATTGTATGGACTAAAACAAGCTCCTAGAGCTTGGTAGGACACTCTTTCTGTTTATCTAATTAAATGTGGCTATGTCAGAGGTAAAATTGACAGCACATTATTTATTAAGAGAGATGTTATACTAGTCCAAATTTATGTTGATGATACCATTTTATGGTCTACTAACAGTGACATGTGCAAGGAATTCTCTGATCTCATGACTAAAAGTTATGAGATGAGCATGATGGGTGAATTAACATTTTTTCTTGGTCTACAAATAAAACAAACAAAAACTAGAATTTTTATAAATCAAGGAAAATATGTTAAAGATTTATTAAAGAAATATGAAGTCACTAACTGCTCATCCCTTGCAACACCAATGTCACATGCAGTAAAATTACATGCTGATCCTGATGGTAAATCTGTAAACATCACTGCTGTATCTCACTGCAAGTAGACCAGACATTATGTTTGCTACATGTCTTTGTGCTAGGTATCAAGTTGATCCAAAATAATCACATTTACTCGTTGTCAAGAGAATATTCAGGTATTTGAAGGGTACACCAAATCTTGGTCTCTGGTACCCGTCTGGTTCAGATTTTTCACTGAAAGGATATTCTGATTCTGATCATGCTGGATGCAAGCTGGATAGAAAAAGTACTTCGGGTAACTGTCAGTTTCTCGAAGAAAAGCTTGTAAGCTGGTCCAGCAAGAAACAAAATTCAGTTTCAACTTCAACCGCTGAAGCTGAATATGTCGCTGCTAGTGTCTGTACTGCTCAAATTCTTTGGATGAGAAATCAACTTGCTGATTATGGATTTGACTTCACAGAAATACGAATATATTGTGATAGTCAAAGTGCCATAGCCATTGCAAACAATCCAGTGATGCACTCAAGGACTAAGCACATAGATGTAAGATATCATTTCATCAGGGACCATGTGATGAAAGGTGATATTGAACATCATTTTATTCCAACTGATTATCAACTCGCTGACCTGTTTACAAAACCTTTGGATGAGAAAAGATTTAACTTCCTCATTAACGAGCTTGGTATGTTAAACTTAAATGAATAAATAAATTCTATGAATTTATTTATTTATTTTTGTTTTATCTTTAAATTGCTTTTAATAAAAAGACTTTATGAATTATTACTTCAGAAGGTCATATTCACTGACCAACTAACTTCAACTGATCTAATCAGCAAGTTTAGTAATCAGTTAGTTGTGTCCATCTATTGTCATAATTTGTAAAGTCACATGAATATCTGCTTATGTTTCTAAGTTGAATTAATATCAGGTCTTTTATATTTTTGCTAGCTGATTAAATCAATATTGTAAGTTATGATTTGATCAGTAAGTGTTAATATAATGATTTGATATACATCTAACTTAAGACATAACCTGCTATTCATTTTGTTTAAATAAAATAAAATATATTTATCTAAAGTTGATAAGTTTGGTTCATATCAAAACTGAAACTTATTCTTAATGATTTAATCAGTATTCTAAGTTGTGATTAAGTCAGGGAGATAAAGTTTCAGCGAGATAAAGGATCAAAATTATCTATTTATGATATTTATATTCTTTTCGGTGGATAATCAATATATATTGATTATGTATACCAGGGACTCTCAATTGAGACTCCCTATTATATCATTTAATGATGGTATATCAATCGACAAATATTCGTTTTATTTAATATGTTTCGTATTTAATATAACGATTTAAAAAAAAAACTGAAGAAAGGAAAAAGAGAAACGAAATTAAAGAAAAAAACGAATCGGGCCCACCCTCCCCTTCACTGACAGGTCCCTTCTCCGTCGCCAAACTGACTGCCAAAGTTGACGATTTGCTGCCAACGGCGTCAGTTTAACCGACGGTGCCATTAGGAGTGGTCTAATATCTGTGTTCTAAGAAGAAAAAAAAGTAATGGATCCCCTAGCATTCCTACCGAGTACTGACCACTCTCATTGTCAGTACGTAAGAGGAAAATCGTATAGCTTATTATTAAAGACACGAGGACAAGGATTGTCTCAACATCCATTTTCTTAAACAAAGAGATAACCAATCATGCGGGCTAGTCCGTAAAATTTGAGTGCCCGATGCGACGTTATAAAATGGCCCTTTAAAAGAGAAATTTGTATATAAATTTATAGATAGATATATTAAATCATATTCTTTTGTAAATTCTCAACTAAACAATTACTACAAATTCAAATTATATGACATCAAATCATCGAAAGTTTGAAACCTTAATATATAAATTGATTAATTAAAATAATAAATTATTAAAGATGAAATCAAAATTTGAAAACACAAAGCTAGATAATTAAAATAAGGAGTCAAAATGAATTGTCCCACACTAGCACTTCCGCATAATAATTCTATCAAAAGCGAGCCTATTACAGGAATAGCGTCACCCTCTGGTCTTGGTTGCGATTGTCAATACACCTTAAAGATAAAAACAAACAAACTGAATTCATTATAGTAATTATTAGTAAAAAGTTAATATTAAAAAGGGAAAAAAAAAAGATAAAAAAAGGAGACCACATTTTTATAAATACATAACGATTATTTGAAAACTAAATTTAGTTACTTGATTGTTGAAGACTTGAAGCCACGTTAAGTATAGAACAAAAATTATGGGGTCAATAAACTTTATGGGCTAAAATCTTACATGAACCGATGAACATATAAATTAGACAATAGACATGTTAAAGAAATGGGCCCCTATTAACTTTGGACCCAGTGCAATGGCCTAGGTTGGCCTAAGGCAGGGCCTGCAATCATGTGGTGGCTCTCACTCGCTCGTTTCATGGTCAACAGATAGAGGTAAATCGCGTAACTTATGAATAAAGGGGACATGGAAAAAAGAATTGAACCCATGACCTTTAATAAGTACGGATTTAACAAGAGATGTAGCAAATTTGATCAACTTAAAACCAGCTTTCATTACAGCTTATAGTTCATGCTATCTAAGAAATTACTATTTGATGTTAAAATCCCGAGTAACTAACTTAAGTAACGGCAATGTGATTTACATTGACATTGAGTACACATTATTTGTGTAAATAATAGATTCATAATTTGGATATAAAATAAAGAAGATTAATGACATAAGATTGCATTACACGTCTAAATAGTATTAAGTCAAGTTCAGTGTGTTAATAACATAATCAAGGCACCTTAGTATGTATTGCTCCAAAAAAGCAGTCTTGTATATCATCCTCATCCTATCCTATATACGACTATATGTGAGAACTATAAGCTAGTGCAAACAATTCTATATTTCTATACATACACGAGTTATATATATAGAGCCAATAAACTATGAACAAATACCCGTGGACATCTTTAATCTTTTACTAGTAAGGTACATGCATAATGAAACGTTTATCGTAATACGGGGTGTTATTTTGATGGGTTCATAGTATACTACTACGTATATATGTGTTCGTACAAAATAAAAGTCGCAATAAGTTACTATCACATTCATACGTTTTATACATCACGTAAATGTATCGGTATGTGATGGTTGATCAGTATCGTGACTGCAAATTATGGTGTTGTAATGTTGCGGAAAGAATTTGTATGTCTGTAGAGATGCCACGCTGCTACTTAAATCTACCATATGAATATTTCAATATTTCACGTGTTTTATTTTATTTTTTTTAGAAGATAATAGTTGGGGTGGGCCTTAGGTAGCCAATGATATGGGCTTAACTTAGAGCGAGTGATCAGTGTTTGCTGGGCCTTATTCCGGTCCGGTGTCCATTAATATTATACGCTCGTACAGCTATGGCAGTGGAGCCCTTTGACTATGACACAATTATATTTGCATCATTACCAATCATAGACAAATGATCATATAGAACCTTTATACCGGCATAAATGAACACATTATACAATCGAACCAACCACCAAAGATAATAATACTATGTTAAGAGCATAGGCGGAGCCAGAAAATTGTAATAGAGGAGGCGAAAACAATTTATTTTCATTTCTTTTATAGTTTTGTGGGGGCAAAAATTTCAAAATGTCATTAATACCTTACAAAAATAATTTTTTTTACGTAATTTGAAATTTCTTGTGGGGGCGGCTACCTACGCTGCCCCCACCCCTGGTTAAGAGAATAAAGAGAACCTAATAAACACCGGAGTACTTTATTTTCTAGCAATATATTTGAAATCTAGGAAAAAAGTTAACACTATATATTGTAACTAGTTTTATATTCGTGTGTAGTTAGTAATTACTCCCTCCGTCCCAAATTAAGTGTCCTGTATCAGATTTGGAAGTCTTTGTTTTTCAACTTTGACCTTAAATATTTTTGTTTGTATTATATATTACTCTATGAAAATTATACCAATGAAAATACATTTAAAACTCAATCCATTCATATATTTCGCATCAAGTATTATATAACACAAACAAAAATATTTAAGGTCAAAGTTGAAAAAGAAAGACTCAAAAAGTCAAAACAGGACACTTAATTTGGGACGGAGGGAGTATTATTATTTATCAATTATATTTATATTTATATTTATATTTATATGTATATAAAGCATCATGAGTTTTTTTTTAGGAAAATTTTAAGAACCACTTTTAAGACCAACAATTATTTTAGAATTTATGTGATTTACAAATAAGAGGGCGGTTCATGAGCGCAACACATTAACGTACGCAAGGTACGCATTACTAAAAACACACAATGTGCATTGTGTATCAATGTGCATTGTGTATCACATATGTGCATTGTGTATCAACTTCTTTCTTCTCTATACTAAAAACACACAATGTGCATTATGTATCAATGTGCATTGTGTATCAAACCATCACAAGATAGCCTAGTGGTTGGCGTCCTGTTATCCTCACAAGAGGTCTCAGGTTCAAACCTCACTAGAAGCAAAAAAATCTTGGGGTGGCCACTGGAAGGTTCGGAAACAGCCACGGCAACGGTTAGGCCGCGTACATCACAAGCAAAAAGCTTGGCCAACCCGGGGAGCCTGTTAAAAACGGGAATACCCTTCTTTTAAAAAAAAAAAAAAAAAAGTGCATTGTGTATCAATGTGCATTGTGTATCACATATGTTCATTGTGTATCAACTTCTTTCTTCTCTTCCCTGCTTAACTGAAACGAATTAGCTTCGATTTATTCATCAACGTCAGTAATCGTTGATTCAAAGATGTAAGTTGATTCGAGCTTTGTTGAATTATCGAACGATTAACAAGAAAATTGATGTTAATTTTTGGAAAAATCATTCATGTATAAGATCCCTTTATATGAACAGAGATAATGTAATTAATGAAATAAATAACGTCAGAAGGAAAAAAGAAGAAGAAGGAGAAGAAGGTTGGCCGAAGAAGGAGGAAGATGACACGTGGAACTTTTTGGTTGTTGCGTACCATTGCGTACCAAAATACCTCTGCGTATTTGAACCACGCACTTACAAATAATTCATTACCTCTAGCAATAAAAGCACTTTCTCCATCAGATAACCTTCTTTCTTTAAATACTTTATACGAGTCAAATGAATACGTTACTATCACCGATTCATGATAATGATTAATTCATTGGAAAATAATTGCATTATCACAATTTAATTCATATAAAGTATCTTAACTACACTGCTACAAATTTAAAATAAGGAACTCTACTTTTAACATCGTTGATGTTATATTAGTTTGATATAATATATTATTGACTTTATTCGACATCTCAAATTAATACAATAAAATCTTTAAGTATGAAATCGATAAAACGTATAAATTAACAATTATTTATTCGCCCGGCCCGCATTGCGTGATATATATATATATATATATACACACACACGTTGATAAAAAACAGATATAAGTTATGACACTTTAATAGCAACTAGCGAGATGCCAAGAACTACAAGACTTACAACAACGCAATAGTTTTAACCAAAACGACCCAAACTGCAAACTTTACACTTCAATTACATCCAAAACAACCGTAATATTAAACCCTTACACTTCACCTCAACCAACACGATGATAAAATTGGTTGGTGATGTTTTGTACTCCGTAGTAGTTTACTCTTTACAAGTTGATGTTATGTGGCCCAATAATTATAACACTCAACATCCTACTAATAATTATACTCCGTACAACTCTATGATTAATGTAATACTGTATTTTTTTTTTTTGTTAGAATATATTATTGCATGTTTAGTTAAATATTTTTAATTAGTTTTGGTCAAAGATATGTACTAATCACACTGCTCAACCATGTGACTTCACCAAATCCGATTAATCTTATAATTATTGTCATTATTTTTCTTCGGAACAACTAAGAACGCAACTAATCCTATATGGAAAATTTTTAATGAATCTTATAGGTATTCATATGACATAGATAGTCAAACGGCTAGCTGTGATTGAAAATTAACTACCAATCATTTGAGATTCTATTTAGTTTTAAATTAACCACTTGATCGGTTAAAAATTAGTGTTTAATATCTCAACGGTTTTGATCAAGTCTCAATATTGATTCATCATATAAATTTGAATGATTTAACGATGAACGATTCAAACCCTAAATATTTCAAAGGCTCTAGATCAATATGTTTCTGAATGAAAAGTTAGTGTTTGATATTTGTTTTGAATCAACACTCTGAACGATAAAAAATTACCATTTTAACCTTCTATATATGTTTGAGTGTTGAATTAAATAATTTGATTTTATTTGTTTTGACATGAATTGTATGAGTCTGTTTTTCTAAATAAAGAAACTTGACTTAAAACATAACAATATAACTATACAAGGTCACAACAATACAAGTATATGTAATAATGCAAATATTAATATTTTTTGAGAATTATTAAATAATAATATTCGTGTATATTATTAATCTTTAACTAAATGATCGCCCATATATAGCCTTCATTAGATTAAATTTTAATCTGAAACAAGGCCTTAATTATAAATTGGAGCACTTGAATCTATTTAATTTTTTATAAGTACTTTTGTTTGTCTAAGAGGGGGAAAAGTAAACAGAAAGCAACAGTATAAAAAATGAATCAAGAAGTTGCTCAGATTTGAAAAACGCTTGCTGACTTGTAAAAGTGGCATTAGGATGATTTCATGAATTATAATGATGAGATCGAGAAGATGCGGGAATAAATGGAAGAGATGAGTAGATGTAGTAAGATAAGGGTAGAAGAGTAAAATGAGTGTCACTAAATGTTAAGATTGCTCCAAACCTTGGAATCATTGAGCATCTCTCTCATTCAGCACACCAAGTAGTCATTCAGAGGTTTGTAATATCCTTACCAAACGCACTAAACGCTGAACGATTCAGCATTCAGTATTGAACCATTCCATTCAACGCACATCAAACGGGGCCTAAATCACTAATAACAATCTAGTCCTCACTGACAAAAACGAGTGGCTAAAGATACAAGAAAAGGACAGTCGTTGATGAGCAATAATATTTCATTATTTATCACCAAAATAATTAGTTATAATTGTTGGGTTTAATAATTCCCCATAAACACTCACTCGGTATTCATTTCAAACACAGCTTTTAATTTTACGAGAGTATTATCTTAAAAACAAAAAACTCTAAGCTATTAAAATTTCTTAAAAGCTCTGTGCCAAATCGACCATTAAAAAAGGTACTAATTAAACAAAAAATAAGAATCGAATTGGACAATTTAATACCATTGTCACAAAAACAAAACGAGGGCTTTTAGGCTTGTAACTTATGCTTAGATAACACACGTATTCCTAATTTTCTTAAGCATTCATCCAAAAAAGAAACAAAGAGTTATTATTATTATTATTATTATCAAATATATAAATATATAAAGAAGATTATAATAAAGTCACAAACTTTAGTTTGTGAATGTCTCAAAAATTCGGGTTTAGTGGATCCTTATTCCTTGATGTAGGGTGTCCCAATTATTTCATGTGCCCGCTTTCTATATAATTCACTTGTTTAATTCCACTCAAACTCTAAGTGGGAATCAACCAACATAATTGGTACTTGACTATCCAATCCAATACTGTTATAGAGATATTATATTATTTTTTTATTATTATTATTATTATTATTATTATTATTATTATTATTATTATTTTATTATTATCATTATAAGATAAACAATTCTATCTTTTACAAATGTATTGAAAAATTCATGACTAAAAGAGATGAATTTATATAAAATAAGTTCATATATAGATAATAAAGCCCGAGATCAAACTTGGCAAAATAAATAATGTCTTTTCCACGCGAAGTGGCATATCATACCTTGTTAATTGTTATGCTGTGTATTAAGCTCTTTAATGAATACAAAAGGACCAGCTCTTTGATCAAGCGTAAGAGCTTAGGTATCGTCTATATATGTATAACACATAATCAACGGTAATCTAACAATGGACGATGATACATTCACCATTCAAGAATATGTTAATAAAGTATAATTTTGATGAATTTATCAAATTTAATGGTGTTTACATGATTCCCTAACGTTTTAGGATTGATGTTATAGGTAGCTAATAAAAGGCGAAGAAGGACGTCATTATCATTTGGGTGAGGGTCCATATCAGGTGTATTGGGATCTATTCCCACTAAGGGTATTAATAAACCTTAGTTTAGTTATGTTATTAATGATAATATTAAATAAGTCAAAAAGTATATTCATTTACAGTATAAGAAAAGTCAAAAGGAAGTGGGATTAGGTTAAAGACTTGTAGGAGGTGGTGAGTAGTCATCGGGCACATTAAGCTATGAAGACTTTAAATCGGGGAAAAAAAAGTTAAAAAGTACTTACATTTTTAAGTTCATTATCTAAGGGCCGTTTGGTTCGGGGATTTGAAATCCCGGGATTTAAAATCCAAGGGATTTGAAATCCCACAAGGATTTGAAATCCTAGTATTTGAAATCCTATCATGTGTTTGGTTGACGGTTTTGATTCAAAGGATTTTCAAAAGGTTTCAAGTTAATGACAAAATTACCCTTTTTATATATGCGTAGTAAAAATTGAGTTCAACTATAGTATCAGATTACAATACATAAAATTTAGGCAATATAACTATGTGAAGGTAATCTGTAAAAACGAATTCCAATACGCAAAAAATTATATGTTGTGTTCTTTGTACATGAAAACATATAAATAAAGCACCGTGGACTGTGTTCCCAATTGTGAACTTTGACTAACCATATGATGTGTTCATAAAAGTAACTGAAATAGAAAGGAGCTGAGATACTAACGAATTGAATAATGTAACTATTTATTGCTTTTAGTTATGTTTTAATTAGATGAAAAAGTAAATCGATTATAAATCAATTGGCACCAACAATCGGAATCGAAATCGAAATCGAAATCGAAATCGTAGCATACCGATATCGCAGAAAACAAATAGGGAAGAAACAAGCGATAAGTCGAATTCATACCGGTGATGGCAGCAAACCAGAATACGGAAGAAGTTGTAGCAGAGGCGGGGTTAGGGTTCGCAAAAACGAGAAAGAATCATACTCTATCTGTTAATTAATAATAAAGGGTATTTTTGTCTTAAATGGTTACATGAAAGCTCCATTCCAAAGGAAATTGAAATCCTTCTCTTTTTACAGTGTTTTTTAAATCCCCCGCCCGTAGGATTTTGGGAAATCCCAGTAAATTGAAATCCTCACCTTTTTTGCAACCAAACATGGGATTTTGTAGGATTTGAATTCCAAATCCCACCAAATCCTACGAAATCCTCGAACCAAACGGCCCCTAAAGTGTTTTCTAAGGGAGGTGCATGTGTCCTTGCAAGCGAACACAGTGGGAACGTTGTACAAATGCATTGATTTTTTGTACCATATGTTAAGATCCCAAATGCAATTATTCATTTCTACCTTTTTTATACTACCATGATACGAATAAATGTAACTTGGGTGTCACTGAAAGAGGAGCTCGTTGGGCCTCACTAATTGGAGGCACTAGTTATTTTATCACATTACAATTACAATATCACATATATATAGTTATGGACCTTAGTACTATTACAAGCCTAGGGATTATTGACATAATCTATAATGCTAAATGTGTTTATAATTATATTCTTTAAATGTAAGCCCGATTAATACATTATATAGCACATGAATCCCATTTATTATCTCTTCTTTCTTGTACCGATCATTCTACTATATATCTATCAATCAAGTCTTTGGATCTAAATTTAGACTTACTTTTTTATTAGATTTAAAAAAGAGAAAATCACAAATATACTTTTTTACACTCTTCGCATTTACCAAAACACTATTTCTCTCTCCTATATTACCAAAAAACTCATTTGACCAGCGAAATAAAAGTCAATGGTTCAAGAGATTTCGATGGGGTATACTTTTTACTTTTTGTTTAGATAAAGGTTCAACAAAATGATGACAAGTCGCAACCATCGAAATATTATTCCATAGTGCAATAAAAAGTCGCTGATACTGATATCTAATGCATCCATCAAAATACTTAAACATTTCGATGGTGATCCCTTTTTCATCAAAAATGTCACGTCATCAGAGAAACCCCAATTCCTCACAAACATCAAACCATCGAATGGGGTCCACGAATATATAAATAATCGCAGGTGAACGTCGATGGTTACTTTTTGAGTTGAGTTGTCACCATTTGGTTGGACCTTTCTGTAAACAAAAAGTAAAAAGTTAACACCATCAAAATATCTTGTACCATCAATTCGTTTTTCGCTGGTGAGAAAAAGTATTTTAGTGATATATGAGTATTAAAAAGTATTTTAATAAATGTGAAAAGCGAGAAAGAATATTTTTGTAATTTTTCTCTTTAAAAAACATATATACAAACTTGGACAATCTACTTGTAAAAATAGTAAAATACAACATTCTACTACATGCAATGAAGCATTATCTATTCTACTACTCCTATTATTGGCACATCCAATTTTAATTTTAATATGTGTATTAAAATACAAATATTGACTTCGTAATAAAAACTCTGCCCAACACACAAAATGCAGAGTACTCCTACTACTCATCAAACCATTTCTATATTATACCTCCCATCTTCCACCCAACTCTGCTGTTTTATCAATCATTTCATGATCATCTGTTATTTATACAATTCAAATTCAACCATTTCTCTAAACCAAATTCATTAAATTTAAAATTTCGAGCGGAAATGGTGTTTGGATGGCGAAAAGCTTTCTGCACATCAGTGCCTAAAGAACCTGATTCCAATACTAGTACTACTCCCAAATCTGGTTCCAGATTTAGATTTTTTTCGACTCCTACACCTCAAATGGTTCAATCTAACACCACCACTGATTCAACCCCAACTCTACGTTGTCGAACCACCACCACCACCAGCGTTGAATCCAAATCAGTTCCTGTAAGTCCAAAGCTCCAACGCAAAACAACTAAGTCGTTTCAATGGTCATCTACACCGTCATCGCCTCGATCTCCTTCTACTTTCTCATTAATCAAATCGAACCTACGTTTCTCTACGGTAAACATTATATTCCTCTTTTATTTACATCATACTGCTTCACTCCAAATTTGATTATTCAGCTTGTCCGATTCCGATTACAACCAATCAGGAACTGTTTAAGATAGTATAATGATGGCACTATGTATATCTAATGGACAAATGAATTAAATTGTCGTGTAATTTAAAATTTTAATCCTAACATGAGTCTTCTGTCTTCAAAATTTTGCAGAATAGATGTGGATTATGTTTAAGGAGCGCGAAAAGAGGGCAAGGCGTAGCGATTTACACAGCCGAGTGTTCACACAGTTTTCATTTTCCATGTATCGCAGCTCACGTAACGGAAAATCGAAACCTAGCTTGTCCTATTTGCGGCGATTTATGGAAACAGATGCCTCTGTTGTCTTTAAACAATGAAAATGAGGTTGAAAAGGCGCCAATTGATGATGAGAATAAGAATAATTTCAAATTAAAGAGACAGAAATCGGATTTGAAAGTTTATAATGATGATGAACCGTTAGCGTTTTTGACGCCAAAAGCTCGGTTCAAACCGATTCCTGAATCTGATGAAAATTGCGATCGAGACTCCATCGCTAGTGATTTTCATTATAACAGTAACAGTATTGATAATGTAAGAGATGTTAACGTACAGTTGTTGCCGGAGGTAGCTGTAATTTCGTCTGGCCGGAGTTACGAGACGTACGCGGTTGTTCTAAAAGCGAAAGCTCCGGCGAAAACGCAAAACAGAGCTCCGATTGATCTAGTCACCGTAGTCGATGTCAGCGGAATTATATCAATTAAAAAACTGCAAACGGCGATGAAAATGATTATTTCATCACTTTCATCTTCCGATCGGCTATCAATCGTTGCCTTCTCTTCATATTCAAAGCGGATATTACCTTTAAAACGGATGACGTTGACCGGTCAACAGTCCGCGCGACGGATAGTGGAAGCGATGGCGGTTTTACAAGGTTCGTCAAACTCAAACGACGCCGTTAAGAAGGCTGCGAAGGTTCTAGAAGATCGAAAAGAGAAAAACGCCGTTGCCAGCATCATTCTCCTTTCCGATCAGTCATCAACAACACGCGACGTTTCCGTACACACACTAAACCTCACCGCAATTGACGATCACGCGTTAGAGAAAACAATTAAAAGTTTATTAAACGTGGCGGTTCAGGATTTACGGTTAAAGCTAGGGTTTATATCCGGTTCAGCTCCGGCTGAGATCGCAGGTGTGTATTCGTATTCACCACGACCCGTTACCCACGGGTCGGGTACGGTTCGGATCGGGGAATTGTATCCGAACGAAGAGAGAGAAATATTAATCGAGTTAAAAGTGCCTTCTTCGGCGGTGGGAGCCCACAGGGTACTATCCGTGCACTGCAGTTACAGGGAATCAGAAACTCAGGAGGTTGTATTTAAACAGCATGCATTGGTCGTACCTCGAGTTAACACCGTCAGATCATCATGTATTTCCATCCAACGGTTGAGAAACCTCTTTGTTACTACTCGAGCTTTAGCCGAGTCTCGCCGGCTTACGGGTCGAAACGATTTAATCGGCGCGTACCATATGCTAATCTCGGCTCGAGCTCTAATGCACCAAACGAGCTCGGCTTGTAGTGAGTTTGTTGTCAGGCTAGAAGCCGAGTTGAACGAGTTGCAAAGCCGGCGCCAAGCTCAAGCTGGGAGAGCTGAAAAGGCATCATATGTGGATGATAAGGATGAGCCGTTAACGCCGACATCGGCTTGGCGTGTGGCTGAGAAACTAGCTAAAGTTGCCATAATGAAAAAGTCGTTAAACAGAGTTAGCGACTTACATGGATTTGAGGACGCCAGATTTTAATATGAAATTTTACGTTTTAAGTCCTTGTTGTTAATAGTTCTTACATTTTGCTCCCTCAAAGAATTGAAAATTTCAAAAGTTGAATGAGTGACAAAAAGTGGTGGGACCAGATTGAGGATGATAGTATGATAGCGACAAAGTGTACCAAACGGCGACACTCTTTTTAATTCGGTAGAAAGAAACAAGAGAAAATGAGATTGATTGACAAAGCTAAGAGAAAGGAGGGGGCTGAGCTCTATGTCTTTTTGTCTTTATGTTATAAAAAAACTTAATAGAGTAATTTCAAAAGTAAGTAAAAAAATAATGGTGAGGGGAAAAAAAGGGTAAATGATGATTGGAAGGGTATCTTTTGTTGTTTCTTTGTGATATTCATATATTCAATGTTTGTATTTTGTGTAGAAAATATAATTTTCAATCCTCCTTCTAGGCTATGTATATAATTATATGCTAACGCAATACACGCATAATACTATGGTAAAAATGATGGCAGCTATGATGGTGACGATGGTAGAATGATAGTGCTTTGAATTTGTATACAAAGATTTGGTGTATTTTAGAAAGAGTAAATTTCAAAGATGGTCCTTGTGGTTTACATCAATTTACGAAAGTAGTCCCTAAACTTTTTTTTTCATGTTTTCAGTCCAATAAGTTTCATTTGTGCTCGAGAATGGTCCCTCCGTTTAACTTCGTTACTTTTTGCCCGTTAAGTGTCATCACGTGACTTGCACGCGAGGGTAATTTTGTCATTTCCCCTTTAAACGGAGGGACCATTTTCAAACACAAATGAAACTTATTGGACTGAAAACATGAAGAAAAAAAAGTTTAGGGACAACTTTCGTAAATCGATGTAAACCACAAGGATCATCTTTGAAATTTACTCTTTCACCTTTATTCACAAACCCACATCTAACTGAACTACCCAACACTAACTATTAAAACTTTCTCTTTCCGTCTACTTTTCCGATAACCAATTTTTCCAGCAATTAAATTGATCCGGCGACCACACATCAATCACAAACTCACTACATGTCCAAACCTTTGAGTTTACAAACCAATCTGATGCAATTCGAAACTTAAACAATCATCCAAAATTGTCAATTACCCCCACCTTCTTACAACACCATCAACAACCAAACCACCGCTACCACTTCTAGTGACCATGCCATCCATCGTCGAAGTAGCTACTCCGTCAAAACGAAATCGGAACCAAACCCACTATCGATTAAATCTATGAAGAGTTTTAATAATTTTGTACAAAGACTACTTACTATCGATTTCAATAATATTGGACAAAGACTACCGACTATCGATTTCAATAATATTGTCAGCATAGGGTTTGAAGCTTACAATATCGCCGGAGGGGGGACTCTGCTCAACGATCACGTCTCTAACAACGATGGTGGTGGGTCAATGGTGAATATCAGTCGGATTCACAGATTAACAATATATATATATATATATATATATATATATATATATATATATATATATATATATATATATATATATATATACATACATATATAGGGGAGGGTTCAATGGGGAAGGGGTGATGTAGAGGGAAGGGGGAAGCTAATCTGAACCGTTAGATTCATTCATTAAAAAAAAGGGTGGAAGGGCAGTCTAGTAATTTAGCAATTAGGCTTATTAAAAAAAGTGCAAAAAATAATAGAGCAGACTGAAAGTCACGCTCATTCTTCAAAATTAGGGCTTAGCTTCAATCCAACTGAAATCATGATCCAAAAACAAGTTATCGAACAAATTTTATGAATGATCGCTTAAATCGAAAACACAATGGTTGATGCTACTACCTACTGGCCGCAGCAAAAGAAAAAGAGAGAATGAATTCGAAATCGAAAGAGAACGAAAGGTAAGAAATTTAGCAATTACATGTTTTTGTAAATTGTTTTTAATTTTTATCGTCAATGATTCTTCATTTTCATCTTTGTGCATTAGGAATCTGTAAATGGCCTTAAAAAAGGATGAATATAAAATAAGGTTTATTACAGTAGAGGTAATTTTAGCTTAAATTGATGAATTTGTAGCTTTAAATGATGAATGTCAAATACTCAAATATGTGATCTATATAATGCTAGATCGATTTTGCAAGTTGTTTTAGAAATGTGTAACACGTACTATCTACATTATATATAGATCCCACATCTAACATTGATCATTTAAAGTGACATATTCCGATGAATGTTAGTTTTAGACCGTGAATGTAAAATACGCTATATTGTTATAATGAAAAATTGACGACTACTCAAAGTTGTTTTCTTCCTGTGTAACACAACATTGATGTTGAGGTGATGAGTTTAACATAATGAATTTTATAAATGTGATATGCATATATTGAAAAATACTCCATTACTAAGGTAGTTTTGTTACTGATGCCGAGGTGATGAGTTTAACAATATGAATATTATAACTATTGATGATGAATGCTAAATTTTTTAGGGTAGTGATTAAGAGGTAAGTGCATTTTTTGGGGAAAGGGGGGAAGCGTTATTATTCATCATGAAGCATCTTATAATTATCAATCAAAACGTCAACAAAAAATTATTTTTACCAATAAGTAGTAATCAAAATTAATACTATTAAGAATATATTAACGAATAAAGTTCATTTTTAAGACATAAAATTAGTTGATGAATATTTATTAAGAAAATTGTTAACATTCACTGTGATGAATGTTAACTAACATTCATTACGATGAAAACATTCATCACGGTGAATATTAAAAATTCACATCATTTGAAAAATATTTTTAATTTTAACATTCATCAAAATGAATGTTAACTAATATTCACCACGATGAATATTAACGATTTTAGGTCTAGTATTCATAAATTTATGTTATAAGTTGTAGAAAGAATTTATCAATGAAGCTTGACATTCATAACATTGATTATGATTAACATTTACTAAATTTCAGTTCGTTTTTTGTGAGATTTGTATGGGTGAAGGTAATATGCTTCTTGATGAATAATAACGCTTCCTCCATTCCCCAAAAAAATGCACTTCCCTCTGGATCATTCCACAAATTTTTGATTTATACATTGAAAATAAATGAATGAAAGTTGTTTTATATATCTATCATATAATATTGATGTGAAGATGATGAGTTTAACATGATGAATATTACTTTTTTTTTAGAAAAAACAAAAGTTTTATTAAAGAGATCAAACTATATATAGGACACATGTATGCTCATACATTATCCCTGCAATACTAAAGAGCAATACATGAAACCAAAAATATATACAAACTACCTTAACAAAACAAAAAACAGTAGCATACATACTTCAAAAACTATACATCAATGAGATAGCTACAACTTGAGACGCTTATCAACAAGCCCATGATACCATTTCTGATAGAAGTTTCATTAAGCTGCACCAAACACAAACAGGCACTTGTACTCATCACATGTTTAGTCCACACAACCATCAAATAGGCTATGTATGATATGTGTTTAAAGTATTCGGGTGATTAAGGTTGGTGCTCTTACTTGGAGCTCTCCTTACTTGTATTGGATCATATTATGGATATCTAATAAATCTTTGGTTTTTTGGGAAAAAAATCCAATTTTTTTTTCCATTTGGGCCATAACCCCATTTAATCAAAGGACTTTATAAAAGTGTAAGTTAATATGCATTTTGAATTATACCAAATGATAAGCTCGGATAACCATCAGCCCAGCATACTCTCCTGCAGCTCCAACATTTGGTTGCAAGGAGAAAGAATCGAATCCAGTGACAGTACACAGCATATCACCCAAATACTTGAACATTTCCTAAAAAATAAACGCGTGACATTTGTAATGTGTTTGATCTTATATTAGAAAATTTTACATAACTTCATTTTTGAAGTGAAAAATATTGTAAATTATGATTACTTGATATCCTTCAGCCTGTTCAGTAGGTGCAAATGGATGCAAATTAGCAAAGGCTGGCCATGTAATGGGCATCATCTCTGTAGTTGCGTTAAGCTTCATTGTACGTGAACCCAAAGGAATCATACTGTGGCACAATGAGAGATCCTTTGACTGCAATTTGCTGATATATCTAAGTAGCTCATGCTCTGTGTGGAAACTAACAAAAGCAAAAGAGAATCAGGATAATTCACTGAAGCTTAGTTAAGCTTTAAGATACCTAAGAAACAAAGTGAAAAGAAACATACGAGTTAAAAATTGGATGTGTCATATAGGGAGTCTCCCTTACAAGCCCAGAAGGGATAACATTCTGAACCTCTGGTGCAAGAGATGCAGCAGTGAACGTTACCTATGATACGATAGAACAAGAAATGACTTGAAGCTGCTTTCCAATGTATATTAGTATACACATACAGAAGATATAAATGTTTGAAAGAATGTAAGACTTACCGGCTTCCCCAATCAAAAAACTTTAAACAATGTATCAACATCCTCAATGCTAGTTGTTTCATCAAATGAGACGGTGATCTGAGAGAAAACAACAAAAAAATAATTAACTTCATGAATCAACTTGATTGGACACAGTATTGTTTGCAAGTTGGCCCCACCCGACACGTTTGACCGCTGTCAACCCGGCCATTTTTCATCACTAATGAGAACATACTTACAGTGTTTTCATCAACAATACAAAGATTCATCTTGTTTTTGTAAGCTTCTTCGGCAATTGCACTTGAATCAGTACAATTTATCTTCACAGTGTCAAAGAAGGGAGGCCCTGGACTTCCACAGTTCCAAGTTTCTTTAATCCAGCAGCAAATGAGCAGCAAGTCCATTAGTTCGTTGAGCAATTTCTTTTAGGCCTTCAAGTCCATGGTAAACACCATACATAGCAGCCATGTTTGCTAGCAATGCCTATATAATAACACTTTGTTTACGGTATGCACATGCATATGCGACCCAAGTAGGTCTGCCATCTTATATCAGAAACTATTCCTTCTATAAAACAGTCAACAAACCAAAAATGTGTGTTTTGAAAGCAATTATCAACTAATTAACATAAATTACCTAACAAGGATGTCATTTTTGGTCCTTTTATGTACTGATTTCATATATAATCAGAATGTTCTAAAAAAGCAAACAACTGATTATCTAGTTATTACAACTTAAATAACAAAAGCACATTATAACACTAAGTCATATTTGTTATTAATTACAAAACGATGACCAACACCTAGCAAGTATATGAATCTAATAGAAAAACATAACACTAGACTAAACAATATTCTAAACAACCAGCATGAAACACAATGAATTTGAAGACATATCAAAGTAATCAAACAACTAATTAGTAATATTCAGTACTTGTAGACCAATAAGATGAATGTAACTTAGTATTCACTTTAATGAATGTTAATAGAAATACAATGCATCTGGCATGATCGTTACATGTCACTTATACATAAACATAAAAACCAATAATTTAATTGCACACCAAAACTACAGAACTTGAAACTAAAAATAATGATATAAACCCTAATATTCAACTTGTAGAAGACAAGTAGGATACAATTTCAAATTGTAAACGCAATTTATTATGCGATTTGAATTGAATTTGTATAGGAAACTTGTAATTTGATGAATCTAAACAGAATTCAAAAAATTTGGGTATACAATACCTATAATTGATTAACCTAGGATGAATTGGAATGATAGAGATTAACGAAATTGAGAACGTACCAAATTGAGAACGAATTTAAATCACAAAGAATGAATTGATTAATCGCAAACGAGATTAAGGGAATTGAAATCAAAATTCACAAGCGAAAGATCAGATACAGATACAGATATGCTTCGTATGTTTAATTGATAATAATATATAAATATTAGTTAATTAAATAAAAAGTATAACTGAAAATGACTATTATACCCTTGTCCTTGTAATATTGGCTGAAATCAGGAAGCAGCGGGAATAAAGCGATATATGCAAGAGGAGGAAATCAATGGTGATTGATTAACTTCCCCCCTTCCCCAAGATCAAACACTTCCCTCTGGATCCTCTCACTATATATATATATATATATATATATATATATATATATATAGGGTTAGGTTCAAATGAGAACCAACTAAAAGTTGAGAACCACTAGATTACATGCTTGTTCACATGTGATTAACTTCATTCACATGTGAACATTGATTTAGATTAGATTGGGAAAGAAAAAAAATTCAAAAATTACGTCTTAAAACACGTTTTACCTGATTTGTTCACATTATCATCAAATGTGAACATATATTTGTTTTTTGTGTTTTTCACTATAATTTAGTAATTTTTGAATTTTTTTCTTTCCCAATCTACCCTAAATCAATGTTCACATGTGAATGGAGTTAATCACATGTGAACAAGCATGTAATCTAGTGGTTCTCAAAGTTCTCAACTTTTAGTTGGTTCTCATATGAACCTCCACCTATATATATATATATATATATATATATATATATATATATATATATTCGTATCATTTTTATATATATATTTGTATCATTTTTTATTCACTTAAATGAGATGGGTAGAGTTCAAATGATAGTTCGAGCGAAGAAGGTGATCCTGTTTTGTTGCTAAAATTCTAGGATGTGTTACTATGAGGATGATGATTGATTTTTCATTTTTTTATTTATATAAGAGTAACTTTCAAAGATGGTCCTTGTGGTTTACACCGATTTACGAAAGTGATCCCTAAACTTTTTTTCTTCATGTTTTCGATCCATTAAGTTTCATTTGTGCTTGAAAATGGTCCCTCCATTTAAAAGGGAAATGACGAAATTACCCTCGCGTGCAAGTCACGTGATGCCACTTAACGGGCAAAAAGTAACGAAGTTAAACGGAGGGACCATTCTCGAGCACAAATGAAACTTATTGGACTGAAAACATGAAAAAAAAAATTTAGGGACCACTTTCGTAAATTGGTGTAAACCACAGGGACCATCTTTGAAATTTACTCTTTTAGAAATGTACAACGAGATATGTTTTGTTGGAAATCTAATTGATGTCTAATTAGATAGATCTAATGTAAATCTAGATATGTAAGAGTGATATGTATCAAGTTCAACTAATAAGATTATTAGATAATCTGTGTTAACCAATGAATACATTAGACCTACTATTATGCTTATATAAGTAGGTTTATGTAACATTACGCGTTTTGTAATTGATTTGATGTTCTGATTTTGTTTTAAGTATGTTTAGAGTAATGTAAGAGTGGTATTTTAGTAACATTAATTTTATTTAAGAAGTTTAAGATCCAACCGTTGATACACAATATATAAGTAGTATTAGATATATATGATGATATTTCTTTGGATGATATGAAAATATTTAAAATCTGGGTATTCGAATTTTCGAATTTAAATTCGGACATTGTTTCTCATAAAGTTCGGATAATTAATATTTGACATTTGAAAATCCGATTTAGTTCCTTCTATCTTTTATGATATTTTGAAAAATATAAAACATAAATAGATTATAGATATTGAATATTGGTTAATAATTATGTTGTGTGATTTATTATTTTCTATTTTCAATATGTAAACTCAATAACTTAAGTTTTAGTACTGTGAATTTATTTTTTATAACCTTTATATTTGAATTTTTGAAATGGAAAAAGTACAGAAAAATGTATCGTACTTTTCACCTACTTCTATTTAAGGTACATAACTTTAAATTTTTTTATTTAAAGTATCGAACTTTCAATTGTAAGCAAATTAGGGACGCAACATATCTACTTAATTAATTAATTAATATTCCTATATCAATTTTTAAAAATATTGAGTGAGAAGAGAGAATTTAACAAAAACTTATCACCACTTTCAACTATAATATCTATCTTTTTACTCGATATTTTTTAAATTTGATCGAGGAATATTAATTGATTAAGTAGATATGTAACTTATAAAGAATAAATTCGATGACAACTCATCATTTGTGAAATTCTCATCCTTAACTTGACAACAAATTGAAAGTTTGATACCTTAAATTAAAAATTTAAAGTCGCGTAACTTAAATACATTTAGGTGAAAAGTATATATAATACTTTTTCAATACTTTTCCCTTTTGAAATTGACAAAATTGCCGAAGTCGTCCCTGTGTTTGTCTCAAAAATCACGTCCCATCCTTTAGTTTCAATAATGTCATCAGGCGTCCCTATAATATATGTTTTGCATCACTAGTAATCCACTTATCAGATTTCGTTTATTATCTCCCTTAAGTTATAATGAAATGACTAAAATACCCTCAACTAAGAAACCCTAAATTCCATCCATATTCAAAACAAACAACCAAATATCAAACACCATAGATACACAAGTAATCCTCATTCAAACAAAAAATTTAGTTTTAGAGAGTTTCAAATCGTCGACCGGCTGGAGTTTTGCCAGCACCACAACCATAAATCGCTAAACACACCATCTCCACCACCATACCTCAGGTTTAAACCCTAACTGTCGTCTTCATATCTGACAAAATCTTGAACGTCACCATCGTCTCGGAGATCACCACCATCATTATCATTTTCTTCGGAAATCACCACAACCACAACATATTATAGAGACCACCGTAATTACACAAAAAACCTCGATGGCGGCGGCGTATTAGATCTGAAAGTACAGTGGCGGTTGTTACGGGTTTCATGGATGTAGATGTTGAAGTTGTTGCAGATCTAAAACTTCGCCAATGAAGGTCAGTGGATGCGGCTTAATTGGAACGCGTCGGAATTGATGGTTGCAGTCATCGCAAACTCGTCTGAATCGATGGCTGAACTCGTCAAGATCCATGGTTGCACTTATTGATGATTCGATCTTAGTAGCACAATGTTAAAGAAGTGGTGTTATTATTTGTTTAAATTGTAATAATAAGTGTTGTTGAAATTGAGATACTGATTTGATGATGATCTGAAAGAAACCATAGGCAGTTTGAAATAGATGTTGTGTTTGATTTACATACACTTCTAACTTTGAAATGTATGTTACGTTTGAATTTGATGATGATATCATACAATTATTTAAATTAATGTATGAATGACGATGATTTGATGAATTTGGGTTTTGTTGTTGGTGATCGGTTGATGTCATATGGATGAAATTAGTGTTTCTTAGTTGATGGTATTTTAGTCATTTTATTATGACTTAACAGAGATAATTAACTAAGGTGTTGTTTGTTTTTTAAGAGGTTTTTGTCTGAAAGCTGAAAACCATATCTGAATATTCAGAGGTGGTTCAAAAGTCTGAATCTGAATCATTTAAAAGTGTTTTGTTTTTTGTGAACTGGATCTGAATCTGAATAAATATCTTATCGTCATTATATGTTTATGTTACAATATTAATATATTAAATCGTATGATTTGTATGAAAAAAATGAACGTTGCCAAAAACATTGTGTACATAGATATGTTTGAACGATTTTGTAATTGGTTATTTTACCTTTGGAAAGAAGTATTTTTATGTTTAAAAAAAGGTTCCAAATATATTTATAAAATACTTTACTCTAGTAAACAAAAATCAACAACATGTGAATGGCATCAAATGACGATGGCCAAATGAGAATTCACGCCCAAATAAAAACCTTAAATCAACGATAAATTCACACCAAATAAAATTAGGAGCAATTAAATTTCATTTTTTCTTGTATAAGTAATTAATTATTAATTGATTTAACAAATTAGTTAATTCTTCATTTCCGATACGGCGATACCCAAGGCTCCAAGAGTATCTTCATTCCTTCCGGCTTTTCCGTTACCAACCTCCACACTCTTTCAAAAGGTTGAGATTTCTACTCAAATCATCTCTTCCCATCTACTCTATTTTACATTGATGTCAGAATCAGAATGATGAAGGGAAAACAGAGGCAACAATTGTCGAAATAGTATATGCCGGCGATGGTGTAGGACACGACCGGCTATGGAAAACAACATTTTCCAACGAAGTGGAGAAGCTATATCGGGTGATGGTTTGTGACAAGAACGATTGTAATGATGTGGAAACAAATAAAGATATAAAGGGTTGTTGGGGAAGAAGAAGTATGTTTGTAAGAGAGAGAGAGAGTGATATTATTTCTTTCAGAGCTTTTCAGACTATGTTTGGAGTCTGAAAGAAACTGAGGTTTTGCAGATGTCAAAGCTCTGAACGAACAAAAAAAAAAATAAACGCTCTGAACTCTTAAAACCTCTGACCGAATCAGACATCAGAGTTATTTAAGAGCTTTTTCTCAAAAACAAACAACACCTAAATCTGTTAAGTGGACTACTAGTGATGCAAAACATATATTATAGGGACGCCTGGTGATATTATTGAAACTAAAGGACGGGACGTGATTTTTGAGACAAACACAGGGACGACTTCGGCAATTTTGTCTTTGAAATTATTTGGATATCGCATAGCACTATCTGAAATTCAGATATTCGACTTTTACCACCCTTAAGTTGTTACTTCCTCACTTATATGTGTTATGACATTTTTTTTATTTAGGATAGATCTATGAATGTTAAAGAATGCCATATTTGCTTTTATATTGAAAAAAGAAATTGAGTGAAAATGATTAATGAATGTTTAATGATTTTTTATCAATTATCTTAACTATATATAAATCATATCTTAAATTAGACTAAACAATCCTTAAAGATAAAATTATCCTTCAAATTTCATTAACTATTCAATTATTCCAACAAATCATTGATTTATGATATCTATATTTATAACAACTTTCCATTTTAAACTTTGTATATTGTCTTTGAAAATTTTAACAAATCATTCAATTGAATGTTTTATCTATATCTATAGTAATATATACGTAGTAAAACATTTTGGTTGTTTATTTATAGAAATTTTTAAGATTAAGACTCAACAGTTCCTTATATGGTTGTCTAATTGTCATTCTCATTTTACAAATAACCCTATCATTTTCACATATTTTTTACTCTTAACTTACTGTATCCCGGATCACAAACTTTACATACGCACCAACTAATGTTATCAACTATGACACCCGCTAAATTAGGACTAGTAATTAGTGCCTAATCAATTGTAATACATGTAATTAGTTCTGTGTTAGGCTAATTTGTGTATCAAATAATATATATTGTTGAATATATACAATTATGCGATCTGATTAAATCGTACGCATCTCAAACCGAATGTAATTCGGTTCAAATTATACGGACGTTGGTGAACAATTTTATTAAATAATATAACATTATTTAATAACCCTATTATATCCAAAAATATTATTTTGATAATATTTCGTATTTATTTCGTATCGTACAAACAACATCTACGCGATTAAAATATTAAACGCGCAAACAATCAAAACAAAGCTAAGTTATATTTTATAACTCAATTATTAAGTATTTGGTGAAATACTTCAACCAAAAATATCGAGTAATTATTCGTATTTTAAACGCATATTTATTACGTATTAAATAATTATTTAACGATTAAACGATCGGGAAAACGAATATCCGCACGGAGCGCGAATGCAGGGAACGAAATTGGTGAAGCCCACTTCTGTGGACCCCACCGAAAAATCAGCCAAAAAGGGGGGAACCCCTCCCCACCTTCATTTCATCACCTCATCATCTCTCTCTCTTCTTCTTTTCTCTCATTTCCACCACCACACCACCACCACCTTCATCCACAAAATAACACCACCAAACGACCTCGGATTTCAAGACTCATTTGGAGAAAAACATTCACCGCATCAAGATCTACATTTCTACCTTTTCGGTTTCTTCCGACGTTAACTTGTAAGATTTCCGACAAATCCCGAAAACTCTTAAATTTCATTCATTTTACTTGAAAGTTGTTTATCTAAGCTTGAAATGTCCAAATATGGGTTGGGTAAAAGCTTCGGGCCGAACGAAAACCGGAAAACACGTTTTTGGACTCAAAAATCCCGATCAGTCGGGAGTGTCGCACGGACCAAAGCAGTGATGCGTCACTTCCTTAAGTGACGCATTAAGTGTCGCTAAAAGCCCTAATTTTGCGTCACTTGCCTAAGTGCCGCCTAAAACCCTCTTTTTGCGTCACTGCCTAAGTGACGCAAATTCAATACCCGACACTCCTAACCGGCACTCTTAGCGGCACTTGTTTAAGTGTCGCCTATAATTGTAATATGATTTTATACGACACTAGCCCTAATGACGTATGACCCTGATACCGACACTGACACCCGACACTTCCTTAAGTGTCGCCCTCTGTGCGTCACTTCTACAAGTGACACCACTAAGTCGGAATTTGCCATTTTATGCGACACTTCCTGAGTGTCGCCTAAGCCCTAAGTGTCGCTATAAGTGACGCTAAAAACAGAAAGTTTACAAACTATTTTTATACTAAGTGTCGAACCTATATAACCTCAAACCTTTATACGATACGACTCCTAAGACACATTGGGACATACTTTTAAGTATAACACTTCGAAATCATAATGATAATGTCGAGACTACTATCACAAACAATCACCAACGGGTCGTACACGTTTCCAAATACTCAAACAAATCAACCAAATCGTAGTAATTTGGACATTCTAGTTGGACGAATAACTACAAAAGTAGTCTTTATAGATACCTACTCACGTTATAACCATCGTGTGTCGTGGACACCCTCAGGTTACAGTCTTCGGACATCTCTGCTTGGTTAAGCAACTCACGTTTATAGAGATAAACGCACTCAGACTCAGGTGAGTCTCATAGCCCCTACTTTACTGTTTTCATCAGGGGTGTGATACATTGCTCGATTTATTTACATGTGAACGCAAGTACAAACCAAATCAAATACTACATGAGTTGTTTTCAACTAATCAATTTAAAGCCCTCCACAACATAGTTTGGTAATACATCTGTAGCGTGAATGTTAGTATATGATATCATATAGGATTGACCCTCTTCGTCCGGATTAGCATGCACTAACTGGGTAAACGGATGTTCTAATATTTGTTCAGACGAGTGTAGATTAGGCACTCGTGGGAGGCACCTCGATCAGGTCCTTGAATGTGGATCCTGACCCCTCGAGTTAAGCTCAGACTATGTGCACATGGCTGTATACATCATTATTTGCTTGGTTGCAAATCAGTATTTTAAATCTAGCGGTTCATACGATATTACTTGATATACAAACCTGTGAGCTCACCAGCGTTTTGCTGACCCATTTTAGCATGTATCACATGTACTCAGCAGTAGGTTGGACTGCCCTCAGAACTACTGTAGCTCGAGTCAGCATGCAGACATTAGAGATTTTCTTGCATTAATATATTTTGTAAAAGTATTTATGTATTGGAATCTCTCATTTTCAGAACACGAGCTATGTACAGCTTCAAATGTTGTAAACATTTCTTATATCAATATATTTTGTTAAAACGACGTATACGGAGTCGTTTACTATATATCTTTGTGCTGTGATTACTGTATTAGTCGCGCCCCGACCCGAACCGCTTTCGCATCTTAAATTCGGGGGTGCGACAGATTGGTATCAGAGCCTAAGGTTATAGTGAACTAGGTTGCATTTAGTGGGCCTAGACTATGACCGTTAGGCAGTATTTCCTTATTAGGCATGACTGGTTCATGAATTACAGCATATGAATTTTATTTAACATAGCCTGATCAACTATGTACAATTAAGGAAAGATGATGTGAGGTCTGAAATGGTTATGTTGAAATAGGAATACATTAGTTGACACTGACCACGAGAGAAACCGGGACTATTACTTGTTTGTGCTAGACACATTAGGCTATTATATGATATATGTATATGATAGGCCTCACACATTAAACGTTCTTGCCACATAAATGGCAGACTCATCATCTAGGCAAACTACACGTACTCCATCATCTCTCTCTCGTTCACGTCGCAGCCACTCAGAACACTTAGTGGCTAGACGCACTGGTAGCTCGCGCCGAGCTAGCCCCTATGCCAATCCTGCCCCTACTGGTAACGCATCTACTTTAGCTCGCCATCGAGCAGTTGCTCATCAATAGAGCTGGTTACCTGCGACTATGGCCACCTGGAGGATGGAGGAACACATTGAAATCCCTGAAGATGTCGGAGGATGTTCACCTATGGACATCTCCCCGTACACTCAAGAACCGACACACCACACCGTACCAGTGTTAGCTGCTCGCGTGCACCATCATGAACGTAGGTTGCACGACATAGAAATTGAACTTCAAGAAACTCGGGAAAACTGGATGATAACGGCTCAGGGCCGCATTGCACAGATCTACCTGGATCAGGAAGATCTATCTGAAACCATTAACCGTACTCATGATCAAGTAGAAGATACCACTCAAACCATGGAGATCGTTCACAGTCAAGTTATCGGTAACCGAAACGAGATCTCCGTCCTGCAATCAAGGTTGCAACAATGTGAAACATGCCTAAGGGAAACTGAGGAGGCCCTCCGGATGGTTAGCCGACTCACAGAGTCCGTTGTGACAACCGTCAATTTAGGACTATAGTTTAGTGCCTAATCAAGTGTAATACATGTAATTAGTTCTGTGTTAGGCTAATTAATGTATCAATTATTATATATATTGTTGAATATATATATCTACAATTATGCGATTTGTTTAAATCGTACGAGTTTCAAATCGAATGAATTTCGATACAATAAATACGGACGTTGGTGAAAAATTGATTTAAGTAATACAAGGATTTTAATAACGTTATTGTACTTAAAAATATTATGTCAATGATATTTAGTATCCAAGTTTTATCACATAATTGATATAAACGCGAATAAAATGTAATTGCGCAAACAAAACGATACAATTCATCTTTTATAATGTAATTATTAAATAGTTAGTAAAATACTTCAACAAAAATACTGAATAATTATTCGTATTTTAAAACGTATATTAAAACATAGAAAATAAATATTTAACGTTCAAACGACGGAGTAAACGAACACCACACGGAGCGGGAACACGGGGCGAAAGTGGGAGTTTAACCTCCCACTCCCACCCACTTTTCTCTCATTTCTCTTTTTCTCTATCTCTCTCCTCTCTAATTTCTCTCAAGTTTCATCACCACCAAACCATCCAAAATCAACAAATAAACACCTTAAACGACCTTGGATCTTCAAGCCCCTTTGGAAATAAACGACCACCTCGCGACGATCTACAATCCTATCTTTCCGGAATTTCATTTCGGCGATTTGTAAGTTTCCGACACAACTCCGAAAACTCTCGTTTTTAAGTTTTATAACTTGCTAGTTGTTTGTATAACCTTGTAATGTCCTAAAATGGGTTGGGTAAAAATATTATGCCGATCGATGGCCGGAAAATGCGTTTTTGAGGTTGAAACTCCGATCAGACCCCGTACGTCGCATTTGGCCTGGAGCAAATGCGACGCAGCGACCTACGTCGCACTATATCCCCAACGTCGCATATAGCGACGCAGCGACCTACGTCGCACCATATCCCCAACGTCGCATATAGCGACGCAGCCTATTACGTCGCATTGACTTGCGAATGTCGCACATAGCGACGCAGACCTTAACGTCGCAAACCGAACCTACGTCGCATAAGCGACGTAGCACCCTACGTCGCTATTGACTTAGCACTGTTGACTTTGGCGACGCAACCCTTTTCGTCGCAAAAACCTTACGTCGCAGCCTGCGTCGCAGGCTACGTCGCACAAAACAGAATCTTCAAACCTCAAAATTTTCGAAGTCAAAGTTACTGTAGAAAAGTCAAATTTTACTGTAGCAATTCACTGTAGCAACAATATAATAACATTTTAGAACTATCGTTTCAACCGTCACCAACGGGCCGTACACATTTTCAAATACACAATTAAATCAACTAAGTCATAGTAACTTAGATAATTCAATCAAACAAGTCGTTGTAACTTGTACCAACTTATTCAAACAAGTCGTTGTAACTTGTATCAACTTATTCCAAACAAGTTGTAGTAACTTGTAACAAAACAATAAACCAAATCGGGGAAATTTGGACATTAAGTTAGACAAACAATTCAAATGGTAGTCTTTCGGGTTACCAATACAATTAATGACAATTTAAGTGTCGTGGACACATTCAGGTTTCAAGCCTTTGGACACCAACTCACAGCTAATTACTTCAAGTGTATTAAGTTAAACACTTCAAGAACCAGGTGAGTTTCATGGCCCCATTTTCACTACTTTTACTAGGGGTGTGATATTACTACTTCATTTTGTTTTACAAGTAGAACGCAAGTGCCAAACTTCAAATACTACATGAGTTTCAAGCTAATCAATTTAAAGTCCTCCATAGCATAGTCTCTAATATTTTAGCGTGAATGTTAGTATATGATATCATATGGGATTGACAATCCTCATCCGGGTTAGCACGCACTAACCGGTCAAACGGATGTATTAGCATTTGGGAAGACGAGTGTTGATTAGGCACTCGTAGGAGGCATTTCAAGTTAGGTTTCCTTAATTGGGCCTGACAAATCAAGTTAAGCTCAGACTATGTGCTCATGGACAGTATAACTTTTATCTTGCTTAATTGCATTTTAAATTCAATATAAATCTTGCGGTTCTTACAACTATACATTGACATACAAACCTGTGAGCTCACCAGCGTTTTCGCTGACCCATTTTAGTATTTATCACAGGTACCCAGCAGTAGTTTGGCTGCACAAGCAGGAATTATTAGCTCGAGTCAGCTTACATACAACTAGAGATTGGACTGCATTATTATATTTTATAAAAGTAATTATGCTATGTAATCTCTCAATTTCAGGAACCGAGCTAATGTAACAATATTTTGATGTAAACATTTACTTTATCTATACAAGTTTAAAACGACGCATATAGTGGTCGTTCATTATATCTTATGTGCTTTGTATATTGATTAGTGACACCCAAATCAAGCTTCCGCAAATCATTAAATTTGGGGGTGTCACAGATTGGTATCAGAGCCTAAGGTTATAGTGAACTAGGTTGCATTTAGTGGACCTAGACTATGACCGTTAGGCAGTATTCCCTATTAGGTATAACCAGTTCAGGGATTACAGCATACGAATTTAATTTAACATAGCTTGATTAACTATGTACAATTAAATAAAGATGATGTAAGACCTGAAGGAAGTTATGGCTGAACAGGATACTTTAGTTGACTCTGACCTCGAGAGAAACGGGACTCAAAACACGTCTGTGCTAGACACTCAATAGGTTATTATGTGATATACGTATATTTACATGAATAGACCTCAGTACAACTTTAGGCTATATTATATTATATGAATATAGGCCTCTTTCTCTCTAACGTTTTGTCTTGGGATGACAAACACACCACTAGTTCATCACACTCAGACTAGTATCTTATTTCATTTCCTTGTTCTTTCTTACTCAGCATCATGCCTCCTCGTCGTCAATTTACCCTTAGCGAAGCTGAGATCGCGGGAATCATTGCCCGCAGTGTGACCGAAGCCTTGGCTACCCGAACACCACCCGGTAGCGAGGACACAGCAACCAATACTCCACCACCCAAACCCTGCTCCTATAAGGACTTTCTTAGCTGTAAACCGCTATACTTCAAGGGCACGGAAGGTGCCATTGGCTTAATTCGTTGGATTGAGCGCATGGAATCTGTTTTCAGTCTCTGCGATTGCACTGAGAACAACAAGGTCAAATTCGCTGCTTACACCTTTCAGGAAGGTGCACTCACGTGGTGGAAAACCCACGCAAACTCTGTAGGCCTTGAGGTTGCAAATCGACTTCCTTTGGCCGAACTGAAAAAGAAGCTGACAGAAAAGTACTGTCCTGAAGAGGAATTACACAGGCTAGAGGAAGAATTCTGGCACCTGACGGTGCAGGGAAATGATGTTGCTGAATATACCACCAAGTTTCAGCAGTTTGCTTTATTATGCCCGGGTTTAGTCGAACCAGAAAGTAAGGGCATTAAGAAATACATTCGTGGACTCCCCGAGAACATCCAGGGAAACGTCGCCTCATCCAAACCAACTACGACTGAGAGTGCCATTCGATTGGCCCACGAACTCATGGCTCTAGTTGTCAGCCGTGAGACCTCCAACACCTCATCCTCCAACAACAACAAACGCAAATCCACTGAACACCACCACAACTCAAACAAGAAAAGCAACGCCATCCAAGTCTACACCTCAAACTCTGAAACCACCCGCAGCTACACCGGGGACAGACCTTATTGTCCCAAGTGTAACTATCACCACTTTGGTCAGTGCAATACCCCTTGCAACAACTGTAGGAGGTACGGGCATTCGACTAAGGATTGCCGAGCTCCCAGATCCAACAACAACCCATCTGACAAAAATGCCCGACAACCTAAGTCCTGCTACGAATGTGGAAACCCAGGACACTTTAGGGATTCTTGCCCAAAATTGAAGAACAAGGGCAACAACAACAACCACCTCAACAACAACAACACCAAAAGTAGCGCCTTCGTGATCAACTCAGGGGACGCCCGTCAGGACCCGAATGTGGTCACGGGTATGTTCCTCCTCAACAATTTAACTGCTTCCATTCTGTTTGATACTGGTGCCGATAGGAGTTTTATTTTCGATGAATTTTGCCCTCTACTTGACATTACACCTGTTGCTTTAGACGTTAAGTATACAGTAGAGCTAGCTAATGGCCAAATGATAGAAACCAATAGTGTGATACCTAATTGCACTTTAAATCTAGCCGACGAAATCTTCTCCATAGATCTTATGCCTGTTGAGATAGGAAGTTTCGATGTCATCGTAGGCATGGATTGGTTATCCAAACATCGCGCCGAAATCATCTGCTATGACAAAATTGTTCGCATACCTCTCACTGTCGGTAGAACCCTAGTCATACAGGGGGAGACCGGAGGGACGAGGCTTAACATCATCTCTTGTCTTAAAACCCGGAAATTTCTGAGAAAGGGTTATCCATCAATCCTCGCGCACATCATGGAGAAAAAGTCGGAGGAGAAGCGACTTGAGGATGTTCCAATTGTTCGAGACTTTCCAGAAGTCTTTCCTGAGGAACTGCCTGGTCTACCACCACCAAGACAGGTTGAGTTCTCGATCGATCTTGTACCAGGTGCTGCGCCTGTGGCCCGAGCACCATACCGTTTAGCTCCATCCGAACTTCAGGAGCTGTCCACCCAGTTACAGGAACTCCTGGAACGAGGGTTTATCAGGCCGAGTTCTTCACCTTGGGGAGCTCCGGTCCTATTTGTTAAGAAGAAAGATGGTTCTTTTAGAATGTGTATCGACTATCGGGAGTTAAACAAGTTAACTGTCAAGAACCGGTATCCACTCCCTCGAATCGATGACCTGTTCGACCAACTTCAAGGGTCGAGTTGTTATTCAAAGATTGATCTCCGATCCGGTTATCACCAATTGCGTGTTCGCGATGCCGATATTCCAAAAACCGCTTTCAGAACTCGTTACGGGCATTACGAATTCCAAGTGATGCCATTCGGCCTAACCAATGCACCGGCTGTATTCATGGACCTTATGAATCGGGTGTGTAAACCTTACCTTGATAAGTTTGTCATTGTCTTCATCGATGACATCCTCATATATTCACGAAGCAAAGAAGAGCATGCGCAACACCTCAGAACCATCCTTGAACTACTTAAACACGAGGAGCTCTATGCCAAGTTCTCTAAGTGTGAGTTCTGGATCAAAACCGTTCAATTCCTTGGTCACGTGATTGACAGTCAGGGAATTCACGTTGACCCGTCAAAAATCGAGGCTATCAAAGACTGGCAATCGCCAACCACTCCGACCGAAGTACGGCAGTTTTTGGGACTGGCCGGATACTATCGACGATTCATTGAAAATTTCTCCAAGATAGCCATACCACTCACGACACTGACCCAGAAAGACAAAAAGTTTGACTGGACTGATAAACAAGAGTCGGCATTCCAACTCTTAAAACAAAAGCTTTGCAGTGCTCCTATCGTCTCATTACCCGAAGGCACCGATGACTTCGTGGTATACTGCGATGCTTCACATCAAGGTCTCGGTTGTGTGCTTATGCAACGAGACAAATTCATAGCTTATGCTTCCCGACAGCTTAAGATTCATGAAAAGAATTACACCACCCATGACCTCGAGCTTGGAGCCGTCGTTTTTGCCCTCAAAATCTGGAGACATTACCTTTACGGTACCAGATGCACAATCTTTACCGACCATAAAAGCCTTCAACACATATTCGATCAGAAGGATCTCAACATGAGGCAACGTCGATGGGTCGAGTTGCTTACCGATTACGACTGCGAACTCAAATATCATCCAGGCAAAGCAAATGTTGTTGCTGACGCCCTCAGTCGAAAAGAGCGAGTGAAACCACTTCGGGTTCGAGCCCTCAGTATGACCATTCACAACAATTTAAACATTCAAATCCTCACTGCTCAACTCGAAGCCTTAAAACCCGAAAATGTCAAAGATGAAGCCTTGCGGGGCATGGATCAACAATTCGAAATCAGACCTAACGGGATTAGGTATTTCTCAAACCGAATCTGGTTGCCTAAATTTGGGAACCTACGAGACTTGGTAATGGATGAAGCTCACAAGTCCAAATATTCTATCCATCCGGGATCCGATAAAATGTACCACGGTATCAAGGACTTCTACTGGTGGCCGAACATGAAAGCTGAAATCGCCACCTATGTCAGCAAGTGCCTTACTTGCTCCAAAGTTAAAATCGAATATCAAAAACCATCAGGTTTACTTCAACAACCCAGTCTTCCTGAATGGAAATGGGAACAAATTGCCATGGACTTCATAACCAAACTACCCAAATCCTCGAACGGTTGCGATTCCATTTGGGTGATCGTGGATCGTCTCACAAAATCTGCTCACTTCCTGGCAATCAAGGAATCCGACAAAATGGAACGCCTCACCAGAATCTACCTGAAGGAAATCGTGACCAAACACGGTGTTCCCATCTCAATTATCTCCGATAGAGATAGTCGTTTCACTTCACAATTTTGGCAATCACTTCAAAAATCTCTGGGTACTCGACTTGATATGAGTACCGCATACCATCCGCAAACCGACGGTCAAAGTGAACGAACCATTCAAACACTTGAAGATATGCTACGGGCCTGCGTAGTAGACTTCGGTGTAAACTGGGAAAAACATCTACCATTGTGCGAGTTCTCCTACAACAACAGTTATCATACCAGCATCAAAGCGGCACCCTTCGAGGCACTGTACGGTCGTAAGTGCCGATCACCTATCTGTTGGACCGAAGTTGGGGATAGCCAACTCACAGGTCCAGAAATCATTCACGAAACGACCGAGAGAATCGTTGAAATCCAAAACAAGCTTAAGGCCGCGCGTGATCGTCAGAAAAGTTATGCTGACGTGAGACGCAAACCACTCGAGTTCCAGGTTGGGGATCGAGTTCTACTCAAGGTATCGCCTTGGAAGGGCGTAATCCGATTTGCAAACGAGGGAAGTTGAATCCCAGATACATAGGACCATTCGAGATCCTCGAAAGGATTGGTCCAGTGGCTTATCGATTGCAGCTGCCATCTGAACTCAGCAGCGTGCATCCCACATTTCATGTTTCAAATCTGAAAAAGTGTCTGTCTGATGAGACACTTATCATCCCACTCGATGAAATTCGAGTTGACGAGAAACTTCACTTTGTTGAGGAACCCGTCGAGATCATGGACCGTGAGGTCAAACAACTTAAACAAAGTCGTATTCCTATCGTCAAGGTTAGGTGGAATTCGCGGCGCGGTCCGGAATTTACCTGGGAACGGGAAGACCAAATGCGACTCAAGTATCCTCAACTCTTCACCGATTCAACGTCAAACACGACTTCAACTTAAATTTCGGGACGAAATTCTCCTAACAGGGGGAGAATGTGACAACCGTCAATTTAGGACTATAGTTTAGTGCCTAATCAAGTGTAATACATGTAATTAGTTCTGTGTTAGGCTAATTAATGTATCAATTATTATATATATTGTTGAATATATATATCTACAATTATGCGATTTGTTTAAATCGTACGAGTTTCAAATCGAATGAATTTCGATACAATGAATACGGACGTTGGTGAAAAATTGATTTAAGTAATACAAGGATTTTAATAACGTTATTGTACTTAAAAATATTATGTCAATGATATTTAGTATCCAAGTTTTATCACATAATTGATATAAACGCGAATAAAATGTAATTGCGCAAACAAAACGATACAATTCATCTTTTATAATGTAATTATTAAATAGTTAGTAAAATACTTCAACAAAAATACTGAATAATTATTCGTATTTTAAAACGTATATTAAAACATAGAAAATAAATATTTAACGTTCAAACGACGGAGTAAACGAACACCACACGGAGCGGGAACACGGGGCGAAAGTGGGAGTTTAACCTCCCACTCCCACCCACTTTTCTCTCATTTCTCTTTTTCTCTATCTCTCTCCTCTCTAATTTCTCTCAAGTTTCATCACCACCAAACCATCCAAAATCAACAAATAAACACCTTAAACGACCTTGGATCTTCAAGCCCCTTTGGAAATAAACGACCACCTCGCGACGATCTACAATCCTATCTTTCCGGAATTTCATTTCGGCGATTTGTAAGTTTCCGACACAACTCCGAAAACTCTCGTTTTTAAGTTTTATAACTTGCTAGTTGTTTGTATAACCTTGTAATGTCCTAAAATGGGTTGGGTAAAAATATTATGCCGATCGATGGCCGGAAAATGCGTTTTTGAGGTTGAAACTCCGATCAGACCCCGTACGTCGCATTTGGCCTGGAGCAAATGCGACGCAGCGACCTACGTCGCACTATATCCCCAACGTCGCATATAGCGACGCAGCGACCTACGTCGCACCATATCCCCAACGTCGCATATAGCGACGCAGCCTATTACGTCGCATTGACTTGCGAATGTCGCACATAGCGACGCAGACCTTAACGTCGCAAACCGAACCTACGTCGCATAAGCGACGTAGCACCCTACGTCGCTATTGACTTAGCACTGTTGACTTTGGCGACGCAACCCTTTTCGTCGCAAAAACCTTACGTCGCAGCCTGCGTCGCAGGCTACGTCGCACAAAACAGAATCTTCAAACCTCAAAATTTTCGAAGTCAAAGTTACTGTAGAAAAGTCAAATTTTACTGTAGCAATTCACTGTAGCAACAATATAATAACATTTTAGAACTATCGTTTCAACCGTCACCAACGGGCCGTACACATTTTCAAATACACAATTAAATCAACTAAGTCATAGTAACTTAGATAATTCAATCAAACAAGTCGTTGTAACTTGTACCAACTTATTCAAACAAGTCGTTGTAACTTGTATCAACTTATTCCAAACAAGTCGTAGTAACTTGTAACAAAACAATAAACCAAATCGGGGAAATTTGGACATTAAGTTAGACAAACAATTCAAATGGTAGTCTTTCGGGTTACCAATACAATTAATGACAATTTAAGTGTCGTGGACACATTCAGGTTTCAAGCCTTTGGACACCAACTCACAGCTAATTACTTCAAGTGTATTAAGTTAAACACTTCAAGAACCAGGTGAGTTTCATGGCCCCATTTTCACTACTTTTACTAGGGGTGTGATATTACTACTTCATTTTGTTTTACAAGTAGAACGCAAGTGCCAAACTTCAAATACTACATGAGTTTCAAGCTAATCAATTTAAAGTCCTCCATAGCATAGTCTCTAATATTTTAGCGTGAATGTTAGTATATGATATCATATGGGATTGACAATCCTCATCCGGGTTAGCACGCACTAACCGGTCAAACGGATGTATTAGCATTTGGGAAGACGAGTGTTGATTAGGCACTCGTAGGAGGCATTTCAAGTTAGGTTTCCTTAATTGGGCCTGACAAATCAAGTTAAGCTCAGACTATGTGCTCATGGACAGTATAACTTTTATCTTGCTTAATTGCATTTTAAATTCAATATAAATCTTGCGGTTCTTACAACTATACATTGACATACAAACCTGTGAGCTCACCAGCGTTTTCGCTGACCCATTTTAGTATTTATCACAGGTACCCAGCAGTAGTTTGGCTGCACAAGCAGGAATTATTAGCTCGAGTCAGCATACATACAACTAGAGATTGGACTGCATTATTATATTTTATAAAAGTAATTATGCTATGTAATCTCTCAATTTCAGGAACCGAGCTAATGTAACAATATTTTGATGTAAACATTTACTTTATCTATACAAGTTTAAAACGACGCATATAGTGGTCGTTCATTATATCTTATGTGCTTTGTATATTGATTAGTGACACCCAAATCAAGCTTCCGCAAATCATTAAATTTGGGGGTGTCACATCCGTTGATCATCTCACTTCTTTACTGCCACAACTTAATCTACGTCAAGATTAGTGTAGCTATTATATTGTAAATTGACTAGTTAATCTATGTAGAACTCTTGTAATTCGACCGAATGAAGAATTCCCGGTATCTTTTGTAAACTCAGTAATCCCATAATCCTTTGGAAACTCTTACCTTGTAACTCGGCTTATTATCTAATGAAATATGATTATCACTTCATATACTGTGTATATTACTACTTTATGTATATACATGTGTGATATATCATAACTTGTGCAATATCTTACATATTCCATTCCTTTATTATTCAGCATTATGCCTCCAAGACGACACACGTATAGTGACCTCAAAATCGCTCAGCTCATCGTTTAAAGCTTGGATCATGCCTTAGCTACTAGGTCAAACCTGAGCAGTGAAGACACAGCGGTTAACGCTCGTACAGCAAAACCCTGTTCTTATAAGGACTTCTTGAACTGCAAACCTCTTAACTTCAAGGGCACGGAAGGTGCCATCGGGTTGATCAGGTGGGTTGAGAAAATGGAATTTGTTTTCCGCATCAGCAAGTGTGCGGAGGAAGACAAGGTCAAATACTCTATTTGCACTTTCTCTGAAGGTGCCCTCACTTGGTGGAATTCTTACGCCCAGTCTGTGGGTATTGACATTGCCTATCTACTCCCTTGGGAAGATTTGAAGAAAATGCTCACTGATGAGCACTGCCCGAGCGAGCAACTCCAGAAGCTGGATAAAGAGTTCTGGCACTTAAAGGTGCAGGGAACCGATATTGTTGGATACACCACCAGATTCCAACAACTTGCTCTTCTTCGCCCAGCAATGGTGAGTACTGAACCCGAGAAGATCAAAAAGTACATCCGCGGCCTTCCGGAACCTGTCCGGGGAAATGTCGCCTCTTCAAACCAAACCACTCTTCATGGCGCCATCCAGTTGGCCCATGAGCTCATGGCTATGAACGACAACCAAGAATCCCCTGCTCCATCCTCCCACAACAACAAAAGAAAGTGGACCGACAACCACGACAACCACCAGAACAAGAAACCCGACACCATCAAAGCCTACAACTCAACCACCAAAACCAAACAGGGTTACACCAGGAACAAACCCTACTGTTTCAAGTGCAACCGCCACCACGAAGGTCCTTGCGGTACCTACTGCAACAACTGCAAGAGGTACGGACACCTCACCAAGGACTGTAGATCCCCCACCACCACCAACAACAACAACGACAACAATACCTCCAGCAACAACAATGCCAGGCCATCTAGGGCCTGCTTCGAATGTGGAAACACTGGGCACTTCAGGAACGAGTGCCCAAAGCTGAAGAACAGGGGCAACAACAACAATGCAAGACGTAGAGCCTCCGTACTCAACTCTGGGGACGCCCGCCAAGACCCGAATGTGGTCTCGGGTATGTTCCTCCTCAACAACTTATCTGTTTCTGTTCTATTTGATACTGGTGCCGACAGGTGCTTTATCTCTGATGAATTTTATCCACTGCTTGACATCACACCTGTTGCTCTAGATGTTAAGTACACTGTAGAACTAGCAAACGGTAAACTCATAGAAACCAATAGTGTAATACCTAATTGCACTCTAAACCTCGCCAACAAATCTTTCTCAATCGATCTTATGCCTGTTGAAATTGGAAGTTTCGACGTCATCATTGGTATGGACTGGTTGTCCAAACACCGCGCTGAAATCATTTGTTATGACAAAATCGTTCGCATTCCTCTCGCCGCCGGTGGAACTTTGGTCATACAGGGGGAGACCGGTGCGACGAGACTAAACATCATCTCTTGTTTGAAAACCCGAAAATTTCTGAGAACGGGTTATCCAGCGATCCTAGCGCACATCATGGAGAAAAAGTCGGAGGAGAAGCGACTTGAGGATGTGCCTATCGTTCGAGACTTTCCAGAAGTCTTTCCCGAAGAACTGCCTGGTCTACCACCACCAAGACAGGTTGAGTTCTCAATCGATCTCGTGCCGGTTGCTGCACCTGTGGCCCGAGCACCATACCGCTTAGCTCCATCCGAACTTCAGGAGTTGTCCACCCAATTACAGGAACTCCTGGACAGAGGATTCATTAGACCGAGTTCTTCACCATGGGGAGCTCCGGTCTTATTCGTGAAAAAGAAAGACGGTTCTTTCAGAATGTATATCGACTACCGAGAGTTGAACAAGTTGACCGTCAAGAACCGATATCCACTTCCACGCATTGATGACCTGTTTGACAAACTTCAAGGGTCGAGTTTTTATTCAAAGATCGATCTTCAGTCAGGTTATCATCAACTACGTGTTCGCGACACCAATATCCCAAAAACTGCCTTCAGAACCCGTTATGGACATTACGAATTCCAAGTGATGCCATTCGGACTAACCAACGCACCGGCTGTATTCATGGACCTTATGAATCGGGTGTGCAAACTTTACCTCGACAAGTTTGTCATTGTCTTCATTGACGACATTCTCATATACTCGTGAAACGAAAAGGAACAGGCGCAACATCTCAAAACCATCCTAGAACTACTTAGTCATGAGGAGCTGTACGCAAAATTTTCTAAGTGTGAGTTCTGGATGCAAACCGTTCAATTCCTCAGACATGTTATCGATAGTCAAGGAATTCATGTTGACTCGTCAAAAATCGAGGCTATCAAGTGCTGGCAAGCACCAACAACTCTAACCGAGGTACGGCAATTCTTAGAACTTGCCGGGCACTATCGGTGATTCATTGAAAACTTCTCGAAAATAGCTCAACCACTCACGATACTGACTCAGAAAGATAAAAAGTTCGATTGGACTGATAAGCAAGAGTCAGCATTTCAACTTCTGAAACAAAAGCTTTTTAGTGCTCCTATTCTATCATTACCCGAAGGCACCGATGACTTCGTGGTATACTGCGATGCTTCTCATCAAGGTCTCGGTTGCGTGCTGATGCAACGAGAAAAGGTCATTACCTACGCTTCCCGACAACTGAAAATCCATGAAAAGAACTACTCCACTCATGATCTCGAACTTGGAGCAGTCGTTTTTGCTCTCAAAATCTGGAGACATTATCTTTACGGCACTAAGTGCACAATCTTTACCGACCACAAGAGTCTCTAACATATATTCGATCAGAAAGATCTCAACATGAGGCAACGTCGATGGGTCGAGTTGCTTACCGATTACGATTGCGAAATCAAATACCATTCAGGGAAGGCAAATGTTGTTGCCGATGCCCTCAGTCGAAAAGAACTATCGAAACCACTTCGAGTCCGAGCTCTCAGTATGACTATTCATAACGACCTAAACATTCAGATTCTCGCTGCTCAACTTGAAGCCCTGAAAACCGATAACATAAAAAACGAAGCCTTGCGAGGCATGGATAAACAGTTCGAAACCAAACCCAATGGGGTCAAATACTTCTCTAATCGAATCTGGTTGCCCAGTTTTGGGAACCTGCGAGACTTAGTGATGGATGAAGCTCACAAGTCCAAATATTCTATTCATCCGGGGTCCGATAAAATGTATCATGGTATCAAGGAATTTTATTGGTGGCCGAACATGAAAGCCAAAATCGCCACGTATGTCAGCAAGTGTCTTACTTGCTCAAAAGTCAAAGATGAATATCAAAAACCTTCTGGTTTACTCCAACAACCCGAGATTCATCAATAGAAATGAGAACAAATCGCCATGGATTTCATAACCAAACTACCAAAGTCATCGAGCGGTTGCGATACCATTTGGGTGATCGTCGATCGTCTCACAAAATCTGCTCATTTCCTTGCGATCAAGGAAATCGACAAAATGGAACGCCTCACTCGAATCTATCTCAAGGAAATTGTATCCCTACACGGCGTTCCCATTTCGATCATCTCTGATAGAGATAGTCGTTTCACCTCTCACTTTTGGCAATCACTTCAGAAATCGTTGGGTACCCGTCTTGATATGAGTACTGCATACCACCCTCAAACCGACGGCCAAAGTGAACGAACTATTCAAACACTGGAAGACATGCTACGAGCTTGCGTAGTTAACTTCGGTGTAAACTGGGAAAAACATCTACCATTATGCGAGTTTTCGTAAAACAACAGCTACCATACCAGTATTGGAGCTGCACCTTTCGAGGCACTGTACGGTCGTAAGTGCCGGTCACCTATCTGTTGGACCGAAGTGGGAGATAGCCAACTCACTGGTCCGGAAATCATTCATGAAACCACCGAGAAAATTGTTGGTATCCAAAACAAACTCAAAGCCACACGTGATCGTCAGAAAAGCTATGCTGACGTGAGACGCAAACCACTCGAGTTCCAGGTTGGGGATCGAGTACTACTCAAAGTTTCACCCTTGAAAGGTGTCATTCGTTTTGGCAGACGTGGAAAACTGAACCATAGATACATTGGACCTTTTGAAATCCTCGAGAGGATTGGTCCAGTGGCATATCGATTGCAGCTGCCATCCGAGCTCAGCAGCGTGCATCCCACTTTTCACATTTCTAACTTAAAGAAATGTCTGTCTGATGAGACACTTATTATCCCACTCGATGAAATTCGTATTGACGACAAGCTTCACTTCGTTTAGGAACCCGCTGAAATCATGGACTGCGAGGTCAAACAACTCAAGCATAGTCGTATTCCCATCGTTAAGGTCAGGTGGAATTCGAGCGTAGTCCGGAATTCACTTGGGAACGGGAAGACCAAATGCGACTCAAGTATCCTCAGTTATTCACTGACACTACTTCAAACACGACTTCAAACTAAATTTCGGGACGAAATTCTTCTAACAGGGGGAGAATGTGACACCCGCCAAATTAGGACTAGTAATTAGTGCCTAATCAATTTTAATACATGTAATTAGTTCTGTGTTAGGCTAATTTGTGTATCAAATAATATATATTGTTGAATATATACAATTATGCGATTTGATTAAATCGTACGCATCTCAAACCGAATGTAATTCGGTTCAAATTATACGGACGTTGGTGAACAATTTTATTAAATAATATAACATTATTTAATAAGCCTATTATATCCAAGAATATTATTTTGATAATATTTCGTATTTATTTCGTATCGTACAAACAACATCTACTTGATTAAAATATTAAACGCGCAAACAATCAAAACAAAGCTAAGTTATATTTTATAACTCAATTATTTAGTATTTGGTGAAATACTTCAACTAAAAATATCGAGTAATTATTCGTATTTTAAACGCATATTTATTACGTATTAAATAATTATTTAACGATTAAACGATCGGGAAAACGAACATCCGCACGGAGCGCGAATGCAGGGAACGAAATTGGTGAAGCCCACTTCTGTGGACCCGACCAAAAAATCAGCCAAAAAGGGGGGGGGGGGGGGGGGGGGGGGGGGGGGAACCCCTCCCCACCTTCATTTCATCACCTCATCATCTCTCTCTCTTCTTCTTTTCTCTCATTTCCACCACCACACCTTCATCCACAAAATTACACCACCAAACGACCTGGGATTTCAAGACTCATTTGGAGAAAAACGTTCACCGCATCAAGATCTACATTTCTACCTTTACGGTTTCTCCCGGCGTTAACTTGTAAGATTCCCGACAAATCCCGAAAACTCTTAAATTTCATTCATTTTACTTGAAAGTTGTTTATCTAAGCTTGAAATGTTCAAATATGGGTTGGGTAAAAGCTTCGGGCCGAACGGAAACCGGAAAACACGTTTTTGGACTCAAAAATCCCGATCAGTCGGGAGTGTCGCACGGACCAAAGCAGTGATGCGTCACTTCCTTAAGTGACGCATTAAGTGTCGCTAAAAGCCCTAATTTTGCGTCACTTGCCTAAGTGCCGCCTAAAACCCTCTTTTTGCGTCACTGCCTAAATGACGCAAATTTAATACCCGACACTCCTAACCGGCACTCCTAGCGGCACTTGTTTAAGAGTCGCCTATAATTGAAATCTGATTTCATACGACACTAGCCCTAATGACGTATGACCCTGATACCGACACTGACACCCGACACTTCCTTAAGTGTCGCCCTCTGTGCGTCACTTCTACAAGTGACGCCACTAAGTCGGAATTTGCCATTTTATGCGACACTTCCTGAATGTTGCCTAAACCCTAAGTGTCGCTATAAGTGACGCTAAAAACAGAAAGTTTACAAACTATTTTTATACTAAGTGTCGAACCTATATAACCTCAAACCTTTATACGATACGACTCCTAAGACACATTGGGACATACTTTTAAGTATAACACTTCGAAATCATAATGATAATGTAGAGACTATTATCACAAACAATCACCAACGGGTCGTACACATTTTCAAATACTCAAACAAATCAACCAAATCGTAGTAATTTGGACATTCTAGTTGGACGAACAACTACAAAGGTAGTCTTTATAGATACCTACTCACGTTATAACCATCGTGTGTCGTGGACACCCTCAGGTTACAGTCTTCGGACATCTCTGCTTGGTTAAGCAACTCACGTTTATAGAGATAAACGCACTCAGACTCAGGTGAGTCTCATAGCCCCTACTTTACTGTTTTCATCAGGGGTGTGATACATTGCTCGATTTATTTACATGTGAACGCAAGTACAAACCAAATCAAATACTACATGAGTTGTTTTCAACTAATCAATTTAAAGCCCTCCACAACATAGTTTGGTAATACATCTGTAGCGTGAATGTTAGTATATGATATCATATAGGATTGACCCTCTTCGTCCGGATTAGCATGCACTAACTGGGTAAACGGATGTTCTAATATTTGTTCAGACGAGTGTAGATTAGGCACTCGTGGGAGGCACCTCGATCAGGTCCTTGAATGTGGATCCTGACCCCTCGAGTTAAGCTCAGACTATGTGCTCATGGCTGTATACATCATTATTTGCTTGGTTGCAAATCAGTATTTTAAATCTTGCGGTTCATACGATATTACTTGATATACAAACGTGTGAGCTCACCAGCGTTTCGCTGACCCATTTTAGCATGTATCACAGGTACTCAGCAGTAGGTTGGACTGCCCTCAGGACTACTGTAGCTCGAGTCAGCATGCAGACATTAGAGATTTCCTTGCATTAATATATTTTGTAAAAGTATTTATATATTGGAATCTCCCATTTTCAGAATACAAGCTATGTATAGCTTCAAAAGTTTTAAACATTTCTTATATCAATATATTTTGTTAAAACGACGCATATAGAGTCGTTTACTATATATCTTTGTGCTGTGATTACTGTATTAGTCGCGCCCCGAACACGTTGAAGTACTAAACTCCGTTGCATAGCGCGGGTAATATGCTAGTCTTTTATAGAATATACTCCATCCGTCCCAATTCTATTGTCCTCAGACAAAAAACACGCAGTTTAAGAAAATATAACCATCTCTCTTACTTTTTGGTAAGATGACAGTTTTACCCTCTACATTTTACCTATTTTTTTGTCTTATATATATACACTAGGGGTAAAAAAGAACTTTATCTCCTTATTCTTATCTATTTATGGAAGTGGACAATTAATTTGGTACAGCCCAAAATGGAATAGTGGACAATAGATTAGGGACGGAGGGAGTATATAAGAAGATGAAAATTTATCATTAAACACTATCACTTAAATTTTAAATCGAACTTTTACAAATGTGTGCATCTATTCGTCACCGCCGTTGTACGCGAGTATATAGCTAATTTTGATAAGTACATAATCTTTTTGAGACAAATTAAAATAATAATTAAATTGGAACCAAGATGATCATATCATATGAGATTAGATTAGACGAGAGAGTGATGAGAACCTTGCTTTTTGTGGGAACTGACAAGTGATAGAAAATTACCTTTCGAAGGTAAAAAGACCGGGGAAATGGTAACGACGGGTGAAAAGGGACTTTTTCACACAATCGGAGGGACCAAACTCTGATGGATTCGATTCCTAAAATTCCGCTAACTTTATTCAATACCTTTCATCAAAATATCATATCTTTATTACGTAGTATATATTTATATATTATTTACTTCTACTTTAATTCCATTCGTTTAAAAGCGTTTGAAATATGGGTGAACACAGTTTTTTAGGAAACATAAATATGTATGGGCAACCTTTCTTTTTAATTAACTACAAAAAATAAAAATGATGTAGGCGCCATAACCTCTTGACTCTCTGTGTGCAAATATTATATTATATATATAATTTATATTTATATTTATATATGCATCCGATCACCAATATTTTGGTGAGGATAATATATATTATAGTCTGAGAATCATTCAATACGAGTAAATCATGTAGGTTGTTTAGCTAGCTAATCTCACAAAAGATGATACCCAACACCGTCACGATCAGGGCGGGTACCTGAAAAATTTGTTAACGGGGGCAAATTGTAGGAATCTTGTGACGTTACATTTTGAGTTTTGGACTGAGTTTTTTTTTTTTTACCTTCAAGTAACGCGTCAAACTAAAGCGAACCAAAATTATGTTAGCGTGAACGTAACTAAAACGAATTTTTTTTGGATTTATATTGATTTTCAACACGAAAAATCATATCGGAGGTTTATAAATTAAGCAATGTGAACGAGCCTTGTGGTTAATTTTGTTTTTGTTCGTAAGTTCGTCGCACTTAAAGTTTTGTAAATTTTCTAAGCCTCCATCTGTGAATTGAAGTATAATGCATTTATTTGTGGCTTATATAAAAATAGGAAATTCTGATAAAAAAAATATAAAAATAGAAAAAAATATTACCATCTATATATAGAGTTTAATAATAGATAACATTTACTTATAACTATTTAAAGTGCAGAAGGAAAAAAAAACTAAAATGTAAAGGAAGGGGAAAGTTAAAAGAAAAATAGAATAAAAAGACTTGAAAGAAAAGAATACAAAAAAATACTACTATTCTACTAAAATGTTGAAAGAGAAAGGGATAATAGAAGAAAAAGTGGAAGCTGGAATCGAACTTCTGACTTACAAATAATAGGGCCTAACCACTAGGCTGTGTGGGCAATTCTTATTATTTTCTCAACGAAACTGTATTTACAAAATTCTTTGTGTGAGCCACCGCCCACGGTGCCCACACCGTAATACCGCCGTTGGTCACGATCAAGAGGCGGATGTAGAAGAGGGACATGAGGCACTTGTACCTTCAAAAAATTTCAAATTATTTAAAAAAGAAATATTTTGTAAGGTGTGACACCCCCAAATTTAATGCTTTGCGGAAGCGAGTTTTGGGTGTCACTAATCAAATATCAAAACACCAAAGTACAATCAAACGACTCTAAATGAGACGTTTTAGAAATACATTACAGTATAACAAAAGTAGTACAAGGTTTTAAGTTATAAGTAGTACATCATTGCGAGTTCGCAAAGTTAATCAAAAGATTTTAAACACATAATCAAAGTACAAAAGATTATGCCAATAAAATCTTCAAGTGTTTATGCATGCGACTCATTCTAGCTTAGCATATCCTGCGGCCATCCTTACAGAGCAACCCTACTGTTGCTGTGTACCTGAGAATACATCACTAAGAATGTCAACCAAAAGGTTGGTGAATCTCACAGGTTTGTATGTACAGTAGTAAACAGTTTGCGTAAATCAGTAAGTAAATCATTTACGATAGTAAAACAGTAATGTATAATTGTACAATAGTAGTAAGTCAGTAATCAAGTATTTCACAAACATAGTACAGTGGGTGTAGTCGGTCAATTTATTGCCATGCCATGAGCCATTATAGTCGAAGCTTAACACGTCAGTAGTTTTTGCCCCCGTGAGTACTAATCCAAAAATACTCATATGAAACGAATAAGAAACGCCTCTTTAGACCCTTGAATGTTCGTGGTGGCGCTACCACCCCAGGCGGGGATTGTCAGTCCCATATGGATCCATATACTAAAATTCGCGCTTATCGTATAACTGACGACTATAATTCAGAGGACTTCATTGGATTAACTAGAAACTCATGCTGTTCAGTAAGGCAATACGTGGGTAAGATAATACATTGTGTATTTGTATTATAGTCGGTAAAAGAATACATTTTGTACTTGTATTCATATCAGTAAAATAATACATTGTGTACTTGTATTATAGTTTGTAAAATAATACCTTTTGTACTGGTATTAGAGTCGGTAAAAGAATACATTTTGTACTTGTATTCATATCAGTAAAATAATGCATTTTGTACTTGTATTATAGTCAGTAAAGTAATACATTGTGTACTTGTATTCAAATCAGTAAAATAATACATTTTGTACTTGTATTATGGTCAGTAAAGTAATACAGTTTGTACTTGTATTCAAATCGGTAAAATAATACATTTTGTACTTGTATTATAGTCAGTAAAGTAATACAGTTTGTACTTGTATTATATTTCAAGTAATTTTAGTAAACAATCACTTTCAGTAATTAAGTACATACAGTAAACAAGTATATTCTGTAACAATCCATTTAGTAAACAAGTGATGTATCTCCCCCAAAGTAAAACAGTAAAAAGGGGCAGTGAGACTCACCTGTAGAGCAAGCAATCCTAAGTTGTGCGCGTGTACCAAACGTAACCTCCTAATGCCCTAAACACGCGAGATTGTATAAGTGTAAGTGAATACTTTAATTAATCGTTCGTATTGTTGTTTGTTTGATTAATTTGGTCCAAAGTATTTGACTCGTGATTACGTTTGAAATCCAATAAGTTTGTAGTTTGTAAAATGTGTACGGTTTGTTGGTGACGGTTTGTAATAATAATTTCAAACTATTATTATTATACATGATTTGTTGGGCTTAATAAAGTATACGTGTTTCGCATATTAGTCGTATCATATAAATTTAGTTGTTACTCAAGTTCATTATATCCGTTACTCTTTATTTCATAAGTTACAAAATTTGGCACGAGTCCGAAAATCGAAATATGCCATTTTCGACCCCTAGACGACCCCGGATGGCCTAAAACTGGCTAGGCTAAGGTACTTAGCTTTGACCATTGGGTTGTTTTTGAATGACCGAGCGAATTTGAGCCCAATCCGTTACAATAAATTTTTCATCGAGAAGCTACCCCGTTTTAAGTTGTTAAATCGTCGACGTTTTCGAAAATTTACTTGTTCTGTTTTAGCTAGAATTCATCGGGCTAGTTTATTGATCCGTTGGATCATGAAATATAACGGGGGAATCCGCCGGATTCAAATGAATCCGCCGGATTCAATGATTTTGAGGGGAATACGCCGTATTGGGTTGAATACGCCGGATTCAGTGATTTTTAGGGGAATACGCCGTATTCACCCGAATACGCCGTATTCAATGGCTTCGAAGGGGAATACGCCGTATTCCCTTGAATACGCCGTATTCCGAGCAGGCGCGGGGTAAAAATGTTTTCTGGGCGGGAATACGCCGTATTCCCTTGAATACGCCGTATTCCAAGGTCTGGTTCGACTCTGTTCTTTCCAAAACACAACCAAATCCGTTTTAAACTCATTTTCGCATATAATCAACATAATAGAACGACATATCATGATAATATAAGTAATTTAACACGTATTTAAAACAAAGTTTAAAGTTTTCTTACAGTTTAAAATTTGAGACCGAGAGATGGTGAAGATGATGAACTTGATGATGATGATCCAAGAAGACGAAGGAGATGATGATTATGATGTTGCTAATTGTTTGTTGTTGTTGTTAAAAATTGGAACCGAGAGGGAGAGAAAGAGCAGAGATAGATAGATCGATATGTTTGTGTGTGTGTAAAATAATTGAGGTCGGGTATTATAACCGGCCTCAATTATTGAGGTAGATGGGAAATTTTTGACCCGTGTTTGCGTACCCGATCGTAATGTAGTGTAATATTTAAAAATGAAAATTTTCTAAATATTATTTCGTATACGTTTTTAATCAAAGCATTTTACAAAAATACTTTTAACAGGGTATAAAAATGTATCTTTGTTTTACCAAAAACATACGGATAGTTTTCAGTATCTAAAATGTATTTAAATAATTTTCGGAGTACGTAATTATTATTCTCAATAATAATACTTTGTTTAAAATGTTTTTCACAAATTTTTATTTTGGGTTTCTACGTTTTGTTTGGTTCGTGTATTTGCGATTATTCAATTAATCATTTCGGTTTATATATAAAAATATATATATAATACTTGTGTACTTGAGTACTGACACGTATGTAATTACGTGTTTTAAAAGTTTAAATTAGGTGCTAATTTTGGGTTATTTTGACCGGGTGTCACATAAGGGTATTGATAATATTTCACAGGTTTTGTCTTCTCAAAATTAAAAAGTTAACAAAATTTTAATTTACCCCCACAATTAATATATCCTACATCCGTTGCCGTCCATCAATGGCTTAAGCTAAAAAAATCAATTGAGAAACTTATTAATACTAAATATAATATAACAAGAAAAGTAAAAGGATGATAATTTATACATCACTAATGATTTTCCTAACTAACACTATTAAATGTGTTTTATAATGTTGTATTGTACAATATCATAATGCACAATTAGTGATGTACGGAGAATTTATAGTATACAAATCACTCCCCGAAAGTGAAATGGTTAGTTTTCAGAAATTCTTACAATGGATAATTTTGAGTGAAAATTCGTGGGTCAAGGAGTAAGCCGCATATGATGTGGCACATCAACGGGAAGATGGTAGGTCAATTTGAAAGGAAAGATGGTAGTTCAATAGGCATTCAAGGAGTATCTAAAGTCCAGATTGTCATTATACATTTGTTCTTTGTCAAATTGCAAGTTTGTACCACATGGTCATTGACTTAGCGGTATCGAGTTAATCTATCAATTTTAAAATTGTGAGTTCTAAGTTATGAGGTGAGAATATTTGTAAATATTTGTAGATTATTGTATATTTATCATGTGGGTGCGTTAGTGATTGCCATTCTAAGAAAAATAAAAATAAAAGAAATTGCAAGTTTGCCAACGGAAACCTCCATATGCCGATCATTAGTGTCGCGAGTTACATTTACGGGATCACTTAAAGTTGGAAGTTGCTAGTTGCTTTCATGTTCGCACATTCCGCTGATTAATCCTCATAGTGAATACAAATATACAATGAAGTGTGCATTTCATGGTCCTTCAAAGTTTCATTTGATTTGTAAAACCATTTTGTGAATTAATGCTTTTCGCTTGTTATTAACTTTGGTTACGGTGGTTATATAAAATTAGTAAAGTGATGTTATGCCATAACTAAGGATGTGAGCATTTCGATTTACCAATAATATATAATGAAAATGACGAGAGAAAATCACTAGTACTCACTAAAAATTTGCATAAGTTTATACCTTATGTATAAATTTATGTGTATATGTATATTTGTATTCGTATATATGTATTTCGGGTGTTAATGAATGAGTCATGGATGACAAACATCCACATCCGATCCACTAATCATCCACATCCATATCTACTTCCGTTTAGATTGTCCCTATTAATTGACCACTGAGGGATGAATAATAAAGAGAAAATTACATGAATCATCCTTATGGTTTGCTTCAAATTTCACTCGCAGTCCTTTAATTAAATTACTTACACAGATCATCATTTTTTTGAACTTGTTACGTCAATAGTCCTTTACACTAACGATTGTTAACTCTCCGTTAAAAAGGACCATACGTGTAAATTTTTTGATTCATTTACATTTTTCAAGTAAAGTATAAATTATTTAATCTAACATATGTGTGGATACATTATTAGTTGCATATAACATTATTTTCATTTCCCTCATTTTATCATCATCAAATTTGGTCATATTATCCTCTAAAACATCAAATTTTATATTCAACCACTCAAATTCACACACCACACACACACACACACACACACACACGTGTGTGTGTGTGTGGTGTGTGAATTTGAGTGGTGGAATATAAAATTTGATGTTTTAGAGGATAATATGACCAAATTTGATAATGATAAAATGACGAAAATGAAAATAATGTTATATACACTTAATTATGTATCTATACATATGTTAGATTTTATAATTTAAATTTACAAAAAAAAATTAAAAGAATAAAAAAATTTACACCCATGGTCATTTTTAACGGAGAGTTAACAATTGTTAGTGTAAAGGACTATTGACGTAACAAGTTTCAAAAGAAAGGATGATCTGTGTAATTAAATTAATTAAAGGACTACGAGTGAAATTTGGATCAAACCATAAGGACGATTTGTGTAACTTTTCCAATAATAAATCAGGTGAATATTCATATTTGTAGGCAACCTTAACGTTGTGTGAAAAATTGTAAAAAGGGGTTAGTGCAGGGGAATGCACCTAACTTGTGTCCGAAGTCTATTGTATGTACCCATTTTAATTTTGTTCTATTGTGTGTACTTATCCCGGTTATAAGTCTATTGTGTGTACTTGACCTGCTATGTAAGCGGTTAACCCACTGACCATGCCACGTTGGATGACCACGTGTACTGCCATGTCATGGATACATACAATAGACTTCGTGCCTAAGTTGGATACATACAATAGACTTTGTGCTTAAGTTGGATACATACAATATACTTATTTGTCTTAATTGGTGAATAACATTTTGCTTAATATGTATGGTTAGATCACTAACCCCTTCAAATTTTTGTTGGATAACTAACTTACTTGACATAATGAAGGGAGAGCACAATTCATCAAATCAAAAGGGCCAAATTAGCTGAGACAATTATTTGATGTCGTGAATCCAAATATTTGATGTTGCTTTCAAATGCCGCGGATAACATGAACATCAATTGGACCAAATGATGTTTTGGCCAATTTTACATTGTAATATATGTTATAACTTTTAAGGGTGCAGCCGTGTAATATGAACAAGATAACATCTTTATAGTTCATTGGTATTTAAATCTTGTTTAGATATATATTTGATACTCAACTTAGTCATTTCTTATAAACTATGTTTGTTTAGATATTTGCGGATCTAAGATGTTCTCCATCATGCACCCGTGCTGGAGTACATGGTACAGTGTCGATCTGTCCGCCAGATTGTTTCGAGTACAAAGGAACGTTGGATGTTTTTTACAGAATTATTCGTTAGGTTGGTATTCTCTATTCTATTTTCTTCTTTTTTATCATGTGGACGACCACTTTTTCTTGCATTGAAATATTTAAAGTTGTTTTCTTTTGTGAGATCTAACGGGAATCTTTCAGGAGGGAGTTTCAAGATTATGGAGAGGCACCAATGCTGGTTTTGCACTGGCTATACCAATTGTAAATCTGTTGAAATAGTGACTCATCTTCTATGTTTCTAATATTATGCTGTTAGTTGATGCCAATGGCACTATGCTTTGAGTTTATATAAAATTTCAATTGTTTCTATGAACAGGTGGGAATCTATCTCCCTTGCTATGACATATTTCGTATTTTGTTTGAAAAACTTTCAGCTCAGAATGCCCCAAGCATGACACTATATGCCCCTTTACTGGCTGGGTCACTATCACGCTCATTGGCTTGCACAACCTGCTATCCTATAAAACTTGCTAGAACCCGCTTGCAGGTGGTTATTAATACCCGTTACCTGTTTTTGCTTTTATAGCGCCACCAGAAACTTGTAAACACATTATTAAACACGATTTTTTGCAATAAAAATTGTTGAAGAATATTAGCATTGTCGTAATAGCAGTACTTCTTTTTGTACTGTTTTCGGTTTACTAAATTATTTATACTGGCCATCTCACCTATTTCATTTCCATTGTGTACATAGTCTTTTAAAGATTTCAACACTGCTAAGAAAGCTCCTGGAGTGTGGAAGACGTTGGTGGATGTGTTATCTATGTAGCTGATGAGTCACTATTTCAGGAGGGAGTTTCAAGATTATTGTAAGCATCTTTTTTTTATATATATAGAATATATTCATGCTTGATTAGTTCTTCTTTACAACTTATATGTACAATGAATCTATTACTATTGGCAGCTGCTAAATGGATGCGAGCTCTCGTGTTGAGCAGCAGCCATCAACTGTGGTTAGAAGAAACTATAAATGGCCCTCTTTGTACGAACTTAAATTCGTATTATTATCTAACCATACATATTAAGCAACGGAATACGAGTTAGAACACATAAATTAAATTATTCATAAGCAAACGAGTCACATTTAATATATCAAATAGAAAATGGGCTTAGTCTATTGTATGTATCCAACTTAGGCACGAAGTCTATTGTATGTATCCATGACGTGACAGTACACGTGGTCATCCAACGTGGCATGGTCAGTGGGTTAACCGCTTACATAGCAGGTTAAGTACATACAATAGACTTATAACCGGGATAAGTACACACAATAGAAAAAAATTAAAATGGGTACATACAATAGACTTCGGGCACAAGTTGGGTGCATTCCCCTGCACTAATCCCTTGTAAAAACAAGCTTATGATTCCCAAAAGAGAAAAAAAGGGTAACAAAATGGCTGCCAGGCTGCCACTTGCCAAAAATAGATAGTACCACCAAATTTTAATATACTGATTGCTAGCTGCTACTTTATACTACTACGTTTTAATGAGCGGAAAATGCTATACTTTCAAAAAATTTACAGCAGAATTTGTACAAAATAAAGTGACGTTATATGTAAACCGATCAGATAAATTTTTTTCCACAACTTGCTTCTCCCTCGTGATCTAATTGGTCCACCTAATTTTGTAAAGTTTTTGTAAGTGAAACATTTACTTTTTTTTGTAATGACACCCTAAAAGTTGAATTACGTTTTGTTTTATTTTTTGTTTTTTTTTTTAAACAGAAGAAAGAATTTCTATTTACATGCAAATTTAGGTAACTAGTACACCACCAATAGCACAAGTTCATCAATCCATTCCCATATCATCCTCCATTCCTCCCCTAATAATATCACACAAACATAAATTATAGAAACACAATGCATATTAAAAGTACAACTGCCTGCACTGACCCACTTCTACCTCTGTTGGGCAGTATGGACATTTAAAAGGCCTTGTGATGTTGTTTTTCGACAGCTTAGTTATCGACTGTTTGCAAAGTACGTGGCCGCATGACATCAGCATTGGAGGGTTATCTTCACTGGCTTGTTCACGGCTCACTGGACATACAAATATCGAGTGAAACTGAAAGTCCTGATCCAGATCAACTGGCACGGGTAACTGCTTCATAGACTGCCATTCTTGCTTCTTTCCTGTCATCACATTCATCAGCTTCAAGAGAGTCGGTAACCCTTGAACTCCAGCTGCTATCGTCACGCTCAATGGGCTTTGGTACGACTCCCCCAAGTTGTTGCAGAACTGTTGGGCCAGCTCATGGGCTAACTTGGCCCAAAGGGTCGGTGAGAGAAGCTCGGAATATGGAGATGACTCCAGCTTTCCAGCCCATAAAAGGCATCCCATTAGCTTTTGAACCTCAAACAAATGTTGGTTAGCAAAAGAGGCTAAATAAGTTCTGGCATAATTGAGAGCTTCATCTCGATGTCCATGCTGAAGAATCTTCATGAACTGTAGGCGATGAAGTTTCAGTTCGATGTCAGACCCATTTGCTTGAAGCTTCTCGTGGTTAGCGGTGGCCCACTTCAAAGCAGGACCTACGTCTCGAGATTTCATGGCCTCGAGTATTTGATACATCTCTAGAAAAAGAGATTTCCTCTCCACAACTGCTTCTTCACGGGATTCATTTACAAAGCAATCACTGACATCGAACAGGCCTTCACGGTACAAGTGACTGGCGATTATTTGGTTTACTGTGTGAAGGTCAAAGTCAACGTTCCTGTAAGACTTTGATATATCTGGATTAGAGTGTTTCTCAAGAAGCTTTGTGTACTTGCTTAAAGCAAGATTTAGTTCCCTTTGGGTGCCTTCAAGCTGACCAAGTGGAGCCATGCCCTTCAACTTTGCTTTCAGTTCACTAAGGATGGACTTGTGATCACTGTTTGTTGATGATTGTATTCCTGATAATGCCTGCTCGATTTCTTGGTTTATCTGTTCAATGGCTTCCTGGGATTTAGAGGAAGACACCTTTTGTTTCTTTGTAACACGATCAAATGCATCTTTAATAGAGTTCAGCTCCATGATCTAATTGCTAGCCAATCCTTGATTTGGGTTTCTTATTTATATCATAAGTATCTACAAGAATAAGACATCATCCTTAGTTGCCATCTGATTTCAAGCAGTTTAAGTTAATATGCAGAATATAGCACATATCAAACTAAATTATAAACTGTTTATGAGTATATTACAGTAATTCAAAGCCAACACATTGGAATCTATAGGTTTGACCGTTGAGAACACATTAGAATCTATAGGTTACCGTTGATTTATTTTAATTTGTGGCTATTACTAATACTTATGTGGTGGGAATCTAAATGGACACTTTATGTCCCACTGTAATTAAAAGAAGATAAAATTGGTAGCTAGAGATGCCACTCATTCTAGTTCCAAGACTAGAAGTAGTAGATTAAGATCTGAGAACATTTAGCAGCTTCAAGCAATGACCTTTCTTAGTTTGTTGATATACTTCTCACTCATCAACCTAACTAATGACCATCGTATCTATTATCCACCACATAATCCCACAATTTAATTTGTGAACATATATTAATTTTCTTCTCGGCATATGATACTTCCTTTTATAAGTATTAATGACCAAAATTTAATCACAAGTTATAACTGATGAAACCCCCAGACGGTCTTTCCAAGTTCCAACAGTTACATATTGTATCAGTATGTTAAAGGCAATGTCTGTTGGTAACCAAGTCTCTAGTTGGAAAGGTTCATATTGTATCAGTACATCAGTTTTTCACAATAATAAATTTGTTTCAAGAAAGTGTCCTAATTCTAATGACAGCTAAATAATAACAATAATAGTTACTCTTGGTGTCAAACAGAATCCAGGATTTACACTCTTGCGTTTGGCAAGGAAGGATAAGAAGAAGCAGAAAATCACCAACTACTCCAAATTTTACAACTCTGAGAGCCAATTAGCGGAAAGAGATAGAATCCATTCTAATCTTGGCCAATTGTTTCGAAATTTGTGGTCCAAATTGGTAGCAAATGCAGAGCGCCAATCAAAATCAGATAACAACATGAAGAACCTTATTAATTTCAAAACTACAAGGATATGCCAATTATGCATCCAAGAATAATTACTTGAGTACTCGTCATATCGTAAATCAAAAACTAAAGCCCAACCACTTTCACATACCAGTCATGACTTGGATGCACTATCGTGTACCATTATAGTCAGGATACTAGGTCCTGCATTCCTAAATGTGTTTATAAAACTGAACATACAGATATGTAGGAAAATGGAATTTGCATGTAAAAACTAAGGACTTGAGACAAAACGGAATTAAAGAAGACTGAACATTTGCTTGATAAAGTACAGCTTATCTCCAGTAAGTAGACTTAGCACATTCGTCTCTAAGATGGATGATACAAAGATCATGGACAGGTTTATAACTAGTCTAACAGACAGAGCAATATTAGAGGATAAAACATGAAAAATAAAGAAGATCAAGAATCATGGCAAGATTACTTGAGTTTTGATAGATCTATTTTAGATTAAGAGTAAATTGCGTGGACAGTCCCTGTGGTTTACACACTTTCTCACCGATGGTCCCTGAACTTTGTTTGTTGCATCGATAGTCCAAAAAACCAAACTTTTATTGCACATTCAGTTCCTCCTTCGTTAACCTCAACCTATCAGCTGTTAAATACTTCATAATGACTGTTTTACCCTTTATTTTTAACATGTTTGGTCCTTAAAGTTCTGATTATTTTCAGTTATGGTCCCTAAATCTATAGATGTAAATTCCTAAATTATATACTCGTATTACGGATTATATACATATGGGTGTTGATATATACAACAAAAATTTTCTATTCATACACCAAAAACATGCATTGCAGTGTGGTACGGTACTGCATCAGTATGCGTAAAAAGTGGTGTATGAATCAAGATATTTGTTGTATTTATCACTAGCCTATACATATGGTTCAAGTTTGATTAATATTACTTGGTAATTAAACATGAAACCCAAATTTGAAGATCTGAACCACATAAAAATAAACTTTCAATCTTTGAACCCTAGATCCATCATGAACCAACCAACATACCACCAACAAAGAAACGAGTTGATCAGAACAAAGATCTGACAACGAAGATCCGAATCAACTCCCGAAGTCAATCACAATGGCGGATCGTCTTTAACCCGATTTAAAACGAGTAGAGCGGGTGGTGGAATTTGACGCAATATACCCGAGTTTGGCAGCGGAGTTGGTTGCGTTTTGATGTACTCGTTCCACGCCGGTCATAGATATCAGCACCGCTACCCACTGAACCGATTCCGATGGTGGAAGAAGACGCTACTCTCATTGTTTCGGTGGGGTTAGTTACCATGTCAGAGTGGAGATTAATCCTTCTTGCAGTCACGATTTATGATAAACACGCTCGGTGGTGGTGGTGGTGGTGTTGATCGTCAGGAAGTTAACATACGGTGGTGGTGATGGCCGGAGATCATGATTTTGGAGAATATAAATGATTTGATGGTAGTAGTCTGTTAGGAAATATGATTTGATCAACCACTGAGAACTTCAATTAAAGATTAATTACTAGTTGAAATCAATTCAAATTAGATCATAGATTGCAGCGGGAGGGTGATGTATATATTGAAGACAATACCTTCAAATCAATTTTATTAGTTAATTAAATAACAAAGAGAAAAGGGGACAAGGGTAGAACGGTCATTATAAAATATTTAACTGATGTTAACAGATGAGGGACTAAACGCGCAATAAAAGTTTGATTTTTGGACTGTCGGTGCAACAAACAAAGTTCAGGGACCATCAGTGAGAATGTGTGTAAACCACAGGGACTGTCCATGCAATTTACTCTTAGATTAACTATTCAACTGAATTCGTGCGTTAATGCTTTCTATAAGATAATCTATTTATGAGAAATTTCCTTTAGTTGTAGCTCAACTCTTTGAATATTCAACTTAATCAAATCTGAATTGCAAATGACATTGTAGACATATTACCTATGCATACTACTTACCAACCTAGCTTCATTGTTCATTCTTAAAAAAACCATTATTGGTGAGGCTATCTCCATGCATCACTTAACACCAACAAGGCCCTTTTAACCCAAGAGAGTGTGACTAGCTTAACTGAGAGATAACAACAACTAGACCAACATATTATTAAATTCAACTAACTTATACTGTCTCATGCACCAAATATAAACATACATGAAATTATGACCAACCAAATACGGTAAATAACTTTTAGAAGGGAAATGTCATTACCTGATGGTCTGGATCTGATTAATGAAAGAATTTGCGGCTATAAGTCTTAGATGACGCTATATGCTGTCTGTCAAAGTTTTCACCATTTAGATGATTTGGAAAAAAAAATAACATAACATACTATATAAACTTCATAAATTCAACCAATAGGCCTTTAGCCTAATGGTATCAAAGTAGCCAAACAACCAAGAGACTGTAGGTTAATGTCCCATTAGAGACAAAGGTGCATTAAAGGTGTGTGAAGTCTGTGACTCTTTGCCATTCAACGAAAATTAAATAAAAAATACTTAAGAAATTCTCATCCTTTATCAAAAAGTGAAATAATATGCAATCTTTTACACTTATTACTTTCAGCTACCAACAAAATGTACACACAGCCACAATAGAGTTGCATTAGATTTAACATTACCCCATGATTGCAACATGAAACATTAAATTATAGCATTGTGAGTTTCTACAGATGTAAATGTTAGAGATTTATATTACTGAATCATTTAGGCTAAGTCCGTGCTATCGCATGCATAATAATAATAATAATAATAATAAACGTTATATCATAGCCCAAATATCGAAGTTTTCCAAACCTTATCTACTATGTTATATGTTTTGGTCAAACAAACAAGTTACATAGACCTTAAAACAGTGAAATTGTACAAGTGACAAAAAATACTAAAAAGGGGCCTCAATAAGATGTGTTAAAAACTTAACACTTGATCAAGCGATCATTCCAGTGTAGTAATTTATTCCAATTTTAAACTACGCTTAACGTAACAAACACACATTAACATCCAAATGCAAATCATTACAGATATTTGATGTTGAACTAGTATTCAAAATACATATAATGTTTCAATTACAGTACATTTAGACGTTTCGGTCCTAGATTATTTCAGTCAGTTTTAGAATTCCCTACTACTGTAAACCAAAATACATCCCAATTTATATTTTGAAGTCAAAGCACCAAAACATAATCTAGTGACATAAAACTAAAAGTGTTTCGGATTATATAATACCAATTCACCAAACACAATTTTATAAACTAATTATTATTCCACTCAAACCTTGTGATCTCTAATTGGTTATCATATCTACTTAATTTCATAAGTAATTTAACCATAAAAAGAAAAAAAAATCGTGAACGTTCGAGATCGAGAGATAACAGAAATTAAACAACACTAATAAGAACAATATATCGAATTGTAACGTAACAAATATTGCGAATAGAAACAGAGGATTGGTTAGTATTGTCTTACCAGAGGCGCTAGGGCGCGAGATTTAGTTTCTGATGAGGGGATTTTTTTTGCGTGTAAAATTTGGGGAAAAAAAAACATATGAAGGAAGCAATATATTTTGCTGAAATTGCTAAATAGGGCTTTGGTTTTATTTGTTTTTAGCTTTATATCCTCGTATCTTTATTTTCTTGCATCAACTTTTGGAAAAATTACATATATACCCAACTTAAGCGGAATAATATCATATTTACCCAAAATACAAGTATTCAATGCATGGTGTACAATACTTTTTAAGCATGTTTGGAGAAATATGTAATTATCCAACTTAACATGAGTATGTATGTAATTATCCCTTGATTTTTAGGACAATTTACATATTTACACAATATTTTATGCACAAAATTACGCTACGATGTTGTATTTTATTTATCGATGGAATGGTATTTTGGTGTGTATAGAAAGATACGATGAAGGTATTACCTCCCTTCTGATATGAAAATGAAAGCGTGATTACACAAAGTCATTGATTACTTTTATCTCATTCAGAAAAACTTAGTTTATTAATTAGAAGTTTAGGCCGAAGTAACTCAAGTTGGGATAAGTGTTGTCCATAATCAAGTGCATTGAACCCGAGCTTAGCCTTATAATTCTTTACGTATTACAAATTGCTAAGTGAGTGCTCTTTTTCATGTATGGAATGTGTAAAGGTACGATATATAGGTAGAAATAATTTAGAATATAAGGGATGAGACTCATTTGGTAACTTGTGACACTCCTCAAAAACTGGTAAAAGATTAAAGTGAATGAAGATGCCACGTGGTAACCTTAGAGACATATCAATATGATATGATAATTATTATGCCTAATCAACGTAATAATCATCACGTGACATTGTGTGGACCTATGAGAGTCACGTGCTATCAATAGTGATTCTTAACGTGTGTGGTGAGAAGATTATGAGACTTCACCTCCTCATTTCACATCATCTCATTCTTTCACACTTCTCTCTATCTCTAGAATTTTCTCTCTCTAAAGTTTTGTAGCTAGTTTAGTTAGTTTCTGTCTCTAGTTTCTCTTTCTAGAGAACTAGAGAGATATAAGTAGCGGTTAGAGTCTAGAGGAAGGTCGTAGCTTGGTAGTCGATAGGGGTGTTAACGAACCGAGCTTTTAACGAGCTACTCGAGTTCGAGCTCGTTTAATACGAGTTCGAGTTTGATAATTTTCAAACTCGAGGTCGAACTCGAACAAAAAATATTGTTCGATTAATTTCACGAGTCGAGCTATAAAAAATAATTTTCGGCTCGACTCGCTCGAAAGCTCGTTTGTTAAACTCAAGTAGAACGAGTTTATCGAACTTGACGAGTCGAACATGTTATTCGAGTCGAACGAGCTAAACAAATATACCATATAAAATATATTATATTTTAGTATGTATTAGAATTAGAATCTAGAGTATTTGAACTCAAATATAAAACTTGAAACATGCATAACTTTAGATGCATAACTTTAGATGCATAACTATATTAGTTAATTCACCTTTAGACTCTTAGAGTCTTAGCCCTTGTATTTATAGGCACCCATTTCTAATCTTTTTGTTTCCCTCATCCAAGTGGGATGCTCACCCTCTTTACTTTTGTATTTCTTCAAACATGTAAAAACAAACACAAACCATATATAATAAAATAAAATTGATATTCACATTATCATATTAACAGTGCTATATGTTTTATAATATAATATTAAAGATATATAATAGATAATTAACTTATAAAGTATAATTATATAATACACAAATATTAAAATGGTTTATCACAATCTCTTATATTATAATATTATATAATACTCCGTATAAAATAGATTTCATAGTTTTCAAATATCAATACCATTTACAATGTAAGATATACTATGCGATTAATTCACGATTTATAAATATTTTTGGAATACATTTACAATAGAACTACATGTATGTATAAAAAAATGAGTTGGGTGGTTAATCGAATTATTGATACGTTAAAAATCCACAAGGTACATAAATGGCAATTTATATTTATGTTTAGATTCTTTAAATATGAAACTGATATGATTTGTCATTTGTAGTTAATTATCCATGAACATCCGCAAGCCACACACACATGTATATTGGAGATATACTAGAAAGGTTAACTTGGAGGGTACTCCTGATCCACGTACCATATTTGAATGGTACGTCCGCTCCACCCACAAGGAGCATAACGCCCGACATATTACCTGTCCACAAATCAGCCACATATGCTGAGGAACGAATTCAAACCACTGACCTACAAAAAGATATATATGTGTTCACATGTGAACGATCATGTGAACATATCGGTTAAATTGTGTTTTTAGACATAACTTTTTTGGATTTTTCCCCCTTCTCAATCTAACATATAAAAATATTCACATATTATTGAAGTTAATCACATGTGAAAAAATACGTAATCTAGTAGTTCTCACAAGTACTCAAGTTTTATCTGGTTCTCATTTGAACATCCCACTATGAATATATATACACATACATACGTAAGCATTAAAGATTCATAAAGAAAAGTTTATATATAAATATACACATTAAAAAGTTTTAAAATATATTATAGTAAACTTACTTTTAGTGGTTTACAAGTATAAAGGAATTCAGATTAGATAATACTGTAAAAAATAATAATATAATATATATAATGAGTGAGGTTCAAATGAGAATGACAAATGTGTGAGAATGGGAGAACCAATGAGAATGCTCTATTTTCAATAGGGGTGGAGGGACACTTTAGTCATTATGCACTATATTTAATTCAAATTAAATAAATAAAAAATAAAAAAGAACATATAGACACAGACTATCATGTACGTACTAGTAAATCACTGGGGTTTTCAAAATTCTCCAAATCGATCTCAAAATACACCAAATCAAAGGTACAGCTTATTTAAATTCGACTCAAATATATCAATTGAAACCATGGACAATCGATTTCTGCAGATTCGTTGTGATTCAATTAGGGTTTAATTTGTGCGAGTTTTATCGATCGTTTTTTTGCGAATGGAGGAGATTTCAACGTTATTATAATCTGGTATTTATGATTTGATTTACTAAAACGTTGTTATTTGCTGACTTCTTCTTATTCATCAATAAATTTTCATTCGATTCAAAATAATGGCATATTACGACGAATGAAAAAGTCCGTTAATTTGAATCACAACAAAATTGTTGTGGTATCGTATGTAATAATAGTGTCAATTGAAGATTAGTACTGTCTGTAACTCATGTCATTCAGTTCAGTTGTTACAATTTTTCAAAAACAGTTGAAAAAATCTTCCAACTAATGAATTGTGATTTAGTAACATATGTGATAGTTAATAATCCAAAAACATTTATGGTGCAGAACATAGAGATGGTTGTAATTGAAGAATGTCAATCAAATGATGTGGAGCAACAGACGAAAGGAAATGCTACATGTAATAGGTGATTTTAACTTTCTTCCAACTGGTTGTATCACATGTTATAGTTATTAGTATCACGTGTGATAGTATTTGGCTCATTTATGTATCACGTGTTATCTACTGGAAAAAATAGCTTATAGTGTCCTGTGACTTGTTAATACTTATGTCTCTAACTGAAAATCGTAACACGTGTGATATGATCAAGAATGTGATAGTGACATGTGACATCTGATACTAACACATGTGATACTGGTTAATAACACATGTGTTACTAGTTAATATCAAAATGTGAAAGGTGGTACTGGTTACTATCACATGTGATACCTTCTACTATCACATGTGTTAGTCAGTTAGTGTACAATCTTATGTTTTTATAAATAATTTTACAGGTTCAACACTTACACAAAAGCCCATTACATAGGTATCAAATGAGATTGAAACAACAGGTGGTACTATACACCGAATATATCAGACGTCCGCGATGAAATAAAACCATATGTAGGACAAGTCTTTGATAAGCTTCAAGAAGCATACATGTATTATAAAAAATATGGAGTTTGTAGAGTCTTGTAATTTGTTAAAAAATATATCGCCTAACTAAAAATATTAACATATGTGATATGATCAAAAATGTGATAGTGGCATATGACATCTGCTACTATCACATGTGTTAATAGTTAAAATCAAATGTGAAATGTAATATTATCTATTATCACAAGTGATATCGGTTAGAAAATCTTATGTTTTTAAAAACTCTTTTACAGGATCAACGATTATACCAAAACACATTCCATATGATGTGCAACAAGGAGACGCACAATCATATGATGTACAACAAGAAGCACAACCATTTGATGCGAAAGGCAAGACAACTGACGCACCAAGAGCAAAGGAAAGAGAGAAAGCAAAAGCAGGGAAGATAGCAGAAGAACAGGCGAGCGGAAATGGAAAATGATTGCTTTTGATATTAACTATCACATGTAATACTGCATTATACAAGATGAAAACATTTAATAGTTGTTTAATTTTCAATTACATGTGGTATTGCTTGTTGAATACTATTTTTTTCAGAAACTTAATATAATCAAATTGGTTTGATAGCTTAAAAATATAGCATGTTCATACAATATGTGTAACACCCCCAAATTTAATGATTTGCGGAAGCACGATTTGGGTGTTACTAATCAATATACAAAGCACATAAGATATAATGAACGACCACTATATGCGTCGTTTTGAACTTATATTGAATAATCATAGGTTTACATCCAAAAATAATGTTTACATTAGCTCGATCCTAATTGAGAGATTTAAATACATAATTACTTTATACAAAATATAATAATGTAGCTAAATCTCTGATTGTTTGCATGATGACTCGAGCTAATTGATCCTTACTTGAGCAGTCCAACCTACTGCTGGTCACCTGTGATACATACTAAAATGGGTCAGCGAAACGCTGGTGAGCTCACAGGTTTGTATGTCAATGTATAGTTGTAAGAACCGCAAGATTTAATATTGAATTTAAAATGCAATTAAGCAGAATAAAAGTCATACAATCATGAGCACATAGTCTGAGCTTAACTTGAATTGTCAGGTCCAATTAAGGAAACCTAACTTGAAGGCCCCCACGAGTGTCTAATCCACACTCGTCATCCCAAATGCTAATACGTCCGTTTGACCAGTTAGTGCGTGCTAACCCGGACGAGGATTGTCAATCCTATATGATATCATATAAACATTCACGCTACAAATGTATTACCAGACTATGCTTAGGAGGACTTTAAATTGATTAGCTTGAAACTCATTTAGTATTTGATTGATTTGTACTTGCGTTCTACTTGTAAAACAAAACAGAGCAGTAATATCACACCCCTAGTTGAAAAGCAGTGAAAATGGGGCCATGAAACTCACCTGAGCCTTGTATGTTTATTTAAATAAGCTTGAATTGGTTAGCCTTGAATTGATGTCCGAAGACTTGTAACCTGAAGGTGTCCATGACACATGATGGTTATTAATTGATTAGGTATCTCGAAAGACTACCCTTGTAGTTGTTTGTCCAAATTGTCCCGATTTGGTTGATTGACTTGTCCAAATTACTACGATTTGGTTGATTGAATTGTATGTTTGAAAACGTGTACGGCCCGTTGATGATTAATTGCAACAATAGTCTTGATGTTATCACATTGATTTCGAAGCGTTATACTTGAAAAGTAAATTCCATTATGATTGAAAAGTTGTATCGTGTGCGCGTTTTGAAGTTGTACAAGTTTGACACTTGGTGTAAAAATGTGCTTACGGAATCTAAGTACGGGGGTCCGGGGGCAGCGCCCCTGGTTAGCGGGGTCCAAGGGGCGGCAGCCCCTGGCGGGGTCCAAGGGGCAGAGCCCCTGGCTGGGGTCGAGCTGCCAGGTCAGCTTGGAAAATTTTTATTTCTACTATATTGCTTTAAGGAAAAACGCATCTGGACTTGAATTTGGGTGAAATCAAGTGATAAAATTTAGGGTCTTGACACTTAGTAAAAATATGTGTTTTCTAGTTTCTGTTTTGTGCGACGTTGGGTGCGACGTCGAGGCCCTGACTGCGACGTGGAGCATGGCGTCGCTATGTGCGACTTTCGCAATTTAATACGACGTTGTGGGTGGCGTCGCTATACGCGACGTCGCAATTTAATGCGACTTTGTGACTGACGTCGCACCATGCGACGTCACGAGGGGTTTTGCGACGTTGAAGTTGACGGCGCATAAATCTGGGTCCGAATGCGACGTTACAGTCTGATGGCCGGAAAATGTGTCGAAAACGAGTTTTTGGGTTTCCGTTCGGTCCAAAACTTTTACCCAACCCATATATGGACACTTTAAGTGTCTACAAACAATCACAAGTCGAAAATAATGGAAATCGAAGAGTTTCGAGAATTGTCGGAAACTTACAAAGTGCCGAAATGAAATTCCGGAAAGATGAAGTTGTAGATCGCGAAGAGGTGAACGTTTTTCTTCAAATGCTCGAGATGATCCGAGTGGGTTTTGTGTTGTTATTTTTATGATTTGTGAAATGGTGATGGTGGTTTGGTTGGAGAGAAAAAGAAAGAAGAGAAAGAGTGAGAGAGTGAGAAATGAGGGTGAGGGGTGGGATCCCTCCCCTTTGTGGCTGGTTCGGTGGGGGCCCACCGATGTGTGGGTCTCCACTTTTAATTCCGTGTATTCGCGCTCCGTGCGGTGTTTATTTCCCCGAAGGTTTTAAACGTTTAAATTTATATTAATTACCTTTAAATATACGTTTTAAAAATACAAATAATTATCCATTATTTTCGTTGAAGTATTTTATCAAATACTTAATAATTGCGTTATAAATATAACATTAACTTGTTTTGTTTGTTTGCGCGTTTAATATTTTAATCGCGTGGACCTTGTTTGTACGATATGAATTGAATACGAAATATTATAAAAACAATAATTTTGGATATAATTGTCTTATTAAATAATATTGTATTATTTAGTAAAATTGTTCACCAACGTCCGTATTTAATTGAACCGAATTACATTCGATTTGTAACTTGTACGATTTAATCAAATCGCGTAATTGTGTAGATATATATTCAACAATATATATAATGATCGATACATTAATTAGCCTAACACAGAACTAATTACATGTATTTAAAACTTGATTAGGCACTAATTACTAGTCCTAATTTGACGGGTGTCACATTCTTCCCCTGTTAGAAGAATTTCGTCCCGAAATTTAAGTTGAAGTCGTGTTTGAGGTTGAATCAGTGAAGAGTTGAGGATACTTGAGTCGCATTTGATCCTCTCGTTCCCAGGTGAATTCCGGACCACACCGCGAATTCCACCTAACCTTGACGATAGGAATCCGACTTTGTTTGAGTTGTTTGACCTCACGGTTCATGATTTCGGCGGGTTCCTCGACAAAGTGAAGTTTCTCGTCAACCCGAATCTCATCGAGTGGACTGATAAGTGTCTCATCAGACAGACACTTCTTCAGATTTGAAATGTGAAAAGCGGGGTGCACGCTGCTAAGCTCAGCGGGCAGTTGTAATCGGTATGCCACCGGACCTATCCTCTCCAGGATCTCAAACGGTCCAATGTATTTTGGGTTCAATTTACCCCGTTTTCCAAATCGAATAACACCTTTCCAAGGTGAAACTTTGAGTAATACTCGGTCCCTAACCTGGAACTCGAGTGGCTTGCGTCTCACGTCAGCATAACTTTTCTGAATATCACGTGCGGCCTTGAGTTTGTTTTGAATTTCGAAGATTTTCTCGGTTGTTTCGTGAACGATTTCAGGACCAGTGAGTTGGCTGTCTCCCACTTCGGTCCAACAAATTGGTGAACGGCACTTACGACCGTAAAGTGCCTCGAAAGGTGCGACCTTGATGCTGGAGTGATAACTGTTGTTGTACGAGAATTCGCACAGGGGTAGGTGCCTTTCCCAGTTTACACCGAAATCAACTACGCAGGCTCATAGCATGTCTTCCAGTGTTTGAATTGTTCGCTCACTTTGGCCATCGGTTTGAGGATGATATGCGGTACTCATATCGAGACGGGTACCCAATGACTTTTGAAGCGATTGCCAAAATTGAGATGTGAAACAACTATCCCTATCGGAGATAATCGAGATTGGAACGCCATGACGGGTTACAATTTCCTTGAGATATATTTGAGTGAGACGTTCCATTTTGTCGGTTTCTTTGATTGCCAGAAAGTGAGCAGACTTTGTGAGACGATCGACGATCACCCAAATGGTATCGCAACCGCTCATTGACTTGGGTAGTTTGGTTATGAAGTCCATGGCAATTTGTTCCCATTTCCATTCAGGAATGCTGGGTTGTTGAAGTAAACCAGAAGGTTTTTGATATTCGACTTTGACTTTCGAGCAAGTAAGGCACTTGCTGACATAGGTGGCGATTTCGGCTTTCATGTTCGGCCACCAATAGAAGTCCTTGATTCCGTGGTACATTTTATCGGACCCCGGATGAATTGAATATTTTGACTTGTGAGCTTCATCCATCACCAAGTCTCGCAGGTTCCCAAAACTAGGCAACCAGATTCGGTTTGAGAAATACCTAATCCCGTTAGGTTTGATTTCGAATTGTTTGTCCATGCCTCGCAAGGCCTCATTTTTGATGTTATCGGGTTTGAGAGCTTCGAGTTGAGCAGTGAGGATCTGAATGTTTAGATCATTGTGAATTGTCATACTGAGGGCTCGGACTCGAAGTGGTTTGGTTCGTTCTTTTCGACTGAGGGCATCGGCAACAACGTTTGCCTTGCCCGGATGATACTTGATATCGCAGTCATAATCGGTAAGCAACTCGACCCATCGACGTTGCCTCATGTTGAGATCCTTTTGATCGAAGATGTGTTGGAGACTTTTGTGGTCGGTAAAGATTGTGCACTTAGTGCCGTAGAGATAGTGTCTCCAAATTTTGAGAGCAAAAACGACAGCTCCAAGCTCGAGGTCATGGGTGGTGTAGTTCTTTTTTGTGGATTTTCAATTGTCGTGAGGCGTAAGCTATGACTTTGTCTCGTTGCATCAACACGCAACCGAGACCTTGATGGGAAGCATCGTAGTATACCACGAAGTCATCGGTGCCTTCGGGTAATGATCGAATAGGGGCACTGCAAAGCTTTTGTTTGAGAAGTTGAAATGCTGACTCTTGTTTATCAGTCCAATCGAACTTTTTATCTTTTTGAGTCAGGGTAGTGAGTGGTTGAGCTATCTTGGAGAAATTCTCGATGAATCGCCGGTAGTACCCAGCAAGACCCAAGAATTGGCGTACTTCGGTTGGAGAGGTTGGTGCTTGCCAGCACTTGATTGCCTCGATTTTTGATGGATCGACATGGATTCCTTGACTATCGATAACATGCCCAAGGAATTGAACGGTTTGAATCCAGAACTCACACTTAGAAAATTTGGCATACAGCTCCTCGTGTCTAAGTAGTTCTAAAATTGTTTTGAGATGTTGCGCGTGTTCTTGCTCATTTCGTGAGTATATGAGTATGTCATCGATGAAAACAATGACGAACTTGTTGAGATAAGGCTTGCACACCCGATTCATGAGGTCCATGAATACAGCCGGTGCGTTGGTTAGACCGAATGGCATCACTTGAAATTCGTAATGCCCATAACGGGTTCTGAAAGCGGTTTTCGGAATATCAGCATTGCAAACACGTAATTGATGATAACCTGATCGAAGATCGATCTTTGAATAACAGCTCGACCCTTGAAGTTGGTCGAACAGGTCATCGATTCGAGGAAGTGGATACCGGTTCTTGACAGTTAACTTGTTCAACTCTCGGTAGTCAATACACATTCAAAAAGAATCGTCTTTCTTCTTGACAAATAGGACCGGAGCTCCCCAAGGTGAAGAACTCGGCCTGATAAATCCTCGTTCCAGGAGTTCCTGTAATTGGGTGGACAACTCTTGAAGTTCGGATGGAGCTAAACGGTATGGTGCTCGGGCCACAGGCGCATCACCTGGTACAAGATCGATTGAGAACTCAACCTGTCTTGGTGGTGGTAGACTAGGTAGTTCTTCGGGAAAGACTTCTGGAAAGTCTCGAACAATTGGAACATCCTCAAGTCGCTTCTCCTCCGACTTTTTCTCCATGATGTGCGCGAGGATTGCTGGATAACCCTTTCTCAGAAATTTCCGGGTTTTTAGACAAGATATGATGTTAAGCCTCGTCCCACCGGTCTCCCCCTGTATGACCAAGGTTCTACCGACGGCGAGAGGTATGCGAACAATTTTGTCTTAGCAAATGATTTTGGCGCGATGCTTGGATAACCAGTCCATGCCCACGATGACATCGAAACTTCCTATCTCAACAGGCATAAGATCTATGGAGAAGATTTCGTCAGCTAGATTTAAAGTGCAATTAGGTATCACACTATCGGTTTCTATAAATTTGCCATTTGCTAGCTCTACGGTGTACTTAACGTCTAAAGCAACAGGTGTGATGTCAAGTAGAGGGCAAAATTCATCGGAAATAAAACTTCTATCGGCACCAGTATCAAACAGAATAGAAGCAGTTAAATTGTTGAGGAGGAACATACCCGTGACCACATTCGGGTCCTGACGGGCGTCCCCTGAGTTGATCACGAAGGCTCTACTTTTGGCGTTGTTGTTGTTGTTGTTGCGGTTGTTGTTGTTGTTGCCCTTATTCTTCAATTTTGGGCACGTATCCCTAAAGTGTCCTGGGTTCCCACATTCAAAGCAGGACTTAGGTTGTTGGGCATTTTTGTCAGAGGGGTTGTTGTTGGATCTGGAGGCTCGGCAATCCTTAGTCGAATGCCCGTACCTCCTGCAGTTGTTGCAAGGGGTACTGCACTGACCAAAGTGGTGATAGTTACACTTGGAACAATAAGGTCTGTCCCCGGTGTAGCTGCGGTTGGATTCAGAGTTGGTGGTGTAGACTTGGATGGCGTTGTTTTTCTTGTTTGAGTTGTTGTGGTGTTCAGTGGATTTGCGTTTGTTGTTGTTGGAGGATGAGGTGTTGGAGGTGTCACGGCTGACAACTAGGGCCATGAGTTCGTGGGCCAATCGAATGGCACTCTTAGTGGTGGTTGGTTTGGATGAGGCGACATTTCCCTGGATGCTCTCAGGAAGGCCGCGGAAGTATCTCTTGATGCCCTTACTTTCCGGTTCAACCAAACTCGGGCATAGTAAAGCAAACTGCTGGAATTTGGTGGTATATCCAGCAACATCATTACCCTGCACCGCCAGGTGCCAGAATTCTTCCTCCAGCCTATGCAGCTCTTCTTCAGGATAGTATTTTTCTGTCAGCTTCTTCTTCAGTTCGGCCCAAGGAAGCCGATTTGCAACCTCAAGGCCTACAGAGTTTGCGTGGGTTTTCCACCACGTGAGTGCACCTTCCTTAAAGGTGTAAGCAGCGAATTTGACCTTGTTGTTCTCAGTGCAGTCGCAGAGACTGAAAACAGATTCCATACGCTCAATCCAACGGATCAAGCCAATGGCACCTTCCGTGCCCTTGAAATATAGTGGTTTACAGCTGAGAAAGTCCTTGTAGGAACAAGGCTTGACAGCAGGAGTGGTGGTGGTGGTATCGACTGTTTCCTCAGTCGTTCGGGTTGAATCCCGAGCAGCCAAGGCATCGGCTACGGCTCGAGTAACGGCAGCAGTGAGTTCAGCTTCACTGTAACTCTTTTTCTTTGGCGGCATGATTCTTCAAGAAAAGAAATGATAGGTACGTAAGAAATTGTACCAGAATGATAATTGTGGTAGATGTATGTATTAAAGCGACAATATACACATCACAAGTGAAGCAGTTCTATAATATAGATTTAAATCGAACGAAATTGTCGATTGGTATTACGTTGTTAAATGATTACAGACAATTTCGAGTTTGTTGAATTCAAAAGTTACAGACTTAGATATTGTGCCAAAAGTGCCGGGAATTGTTTCATCCGGTCAAATTACATTAATCCTACGAAAGCGTTATTGAGTGCAGATTCAGTCTAAGCTAATTCTGACGAAGATTGAGTTGTGGCATTAAGGCAGTGAGACGGTCAACGGACTCTGCAAGTCGGCTAACCATTCTGAGTGCCTCCTCGGTTTCCCTCAGGCGTGTCTCGCACTGAGTCAACCTTGAGCGCAGGGCAGTGATTTCGTTTTGATTGTCAGTCACTTGATTGTGGACGATTTCCATGGTCTCGATGGTTTCACCCACTCGATTTTCGAGAACGTCCATATTGTTGATAGCGTTTACATGGTCCTCAGAGACCTGAGCAACTTGCCCCATTAGGGTGAGTGTCCAGTTTTCACGGGTCTCTTGCAACTCGATGTCCATGTCACGCAGTTGCTGCTCATGACGGTGTAGCCTAGCGGCCAAATCCGTTAGTGTGAATTGATTGGGGTATGGGCCCGCTCGAGGCAACCTGGTGTTCCTCCTAGCTACCCTTGAACTTTGTGATTCGTACGGATGAGAACGGGATGAGTTGGGTGGTGTGTTTGCCATTCTGAGACAGAACGTTAGCAAATGTGAGGCCTATATTCATATAATACGTATATAATATAGCCTATTGAGTGTCTAGCACAAACATGTTTAAGTCTCGGTCCTCTCGAGATCAGAGTCTTCTAGTGTACCCTGTTCAGCCATAACTACTTTCAGATCTTGCATCATCTTTGCTTAATTGTACATAGTTGATCAGGCTATGTTAAATTAAACTCGTATGACGTAATCACTGAACCAGTTATACCTAATAAGGAATAATGCCTAATGGTCATAGTCTAGGCCCACTAAATGCAACCTAGTTCACTATAACCTTAGGCTCTGATACCAATCTGTAACACCCCCAAATTTAATGATTTGCGGAAGCACGATTTGGGTGTTACTAATCAATATACAAAGCACATAAGATATAATGAACGACCACTATATGCGTCGTTTTGATCTTATATTGAATTATCATAGGTTTACATCCAAAAATAATGTTTACATTAGCTCGATCGTAATTGAGAGATTTAAATACATAATTACTTTATACAAAATATAATAATGTCGCTAAATCTCTGATTGTTTGCATGATGACTCGAGCTAATTGATCCTTACTTGAGCAGTCCAACCTACTGCTGGTCACCTGTGATACATACTAAAATGGGTCAGCGAAACGCTGGTGAGCTCACAGGTTTGTATGTCAATGTATAGTTGTAAGAACCGCAAGATTTAATATTGAATTTAAAATGCAATTAAGCAGAATAAAAGTCATACAATCATGAGCACATAGTCTGAGCTTAACTTGAATTGTCAGGTCCAATTAAGGAAACCTAACTTGAAGGCCCCCACGAGTGTCTAATCCACACTCGTCATCCCAAATGCTAATACGTCCGTTTGACCAGTTAGTGCGTGCTAACCCGGACGAGGATTGTCAATCCTATATGATATCATATAAACATTCACGCTACAAATGTATTACCAGACTATGCTTAGGAGGACTTTAAATTGATTAGCTTGAAACTCATGTAGTATTTGATTGATTTGTACTTGCGTTCTACTTGTAAAACAAAACAGAGCAGTAATATCACACCCCTAGTTGAAAAGCAGTGAAAATTGGGCCATGAAACTCACATGAGCCTTGTATGTTTATTTAAATAAGCTTGAATTGGTTAGCCTTGAATTGATGTCCGAAGACTTGTAACCTGAAGGTGTCCATGACACATGATGGTTATTAATTGATTAGGTATCTCGAAAGACTACCCTTGTAGTTGTTTGTCCAAATTGTCTCGATTTGGTTGATTGACTTGTCCAAATTACTACGATTTGGTTGATTGAATTGTATGTTTGAAAACGTGTACGGCCCGTTGGTGATTAATTGCAACAATAGTCTTGATGTTATCACATTGATTTCGAAGCATTATACTTGAAAAGTAAATTCCATTATGATTGAAAAGTTGTATCGTGTAAGCGTTTTGAAGTTGTACAAGTTTGACACTTGGTGTAAAAATGTGCTTACGGAATCTAAGTACGGGGGTCCGGGGGCAGCCCCCCTGGTTAGCGGGGTCCAAGGGGCGGCAGCCCCTGGCGGGGTCCAAGGGGTAGAGCCCCTGGCTTGGGTCGAGCTGCCAGGTCAGCTTGGAAAATTTTTATTTATACTATATTGCTTTAAGGAAAAACGCATCTGGACTTGAATTTGGGTGAAATCAAGTGATAAAATTTAGGGTCTCGACACTTAGTAAAAATATGTGTTTTCTAGTTTCTATTTTGTGCGACGTTGGGTGCGACGTCGCAGGCCCTGACTGCGACGTGGAGCATGGCGTCGCTATGTGCGAATTTCGCAATTTAATACGACGTTGTGGGTGGCGTCGCTATACGCGACGTCGCAATTTAATGCGACTTTGTGACTGACGTCGCACCATGCGACGTCACGAGGGGTTTTGCGACGTTGAAGTTGACGGCGCATAAATCTGGGTCCGAATGCGACGTTACGGTCTGATGGCCGGTAAATGTGTCGAAAACGAGTTTTTGGGTTTCCGTTCGGTCCAAAACTTTTACCCAACCCATATATGGACATTTTAAGTGTCTACAAACAATCACAAGTCGAAAATAATGGAAATCGAAGAGTTTCGAGAATTGTCGGGAACTTACAAAGTGCCGAAATGAAATTCCGGAAAGATGAAGTTGTAGATCGCGAAGAGGTGAACGTTTTTCTTCAAATGCTCGAGATGATCCGAGTGTGTTTTGTGTTGTTATTTTTATGATTTGTGAAATGGTGATGGTGGTTTGGTTGGAGAGAAAAAGAAAGAAGAGAAAGAGTGAGAGAGTGAGAAATGAGGGTGAGGGGGTGGGATCCCTCCCCTTTGTGGCTGGTTCGGTGGGGGCCCACCGATGTGTGGGTCTCCACTTTTAATTCCGTGTATTCGCGCTCCGTGCGGTGTTTATTTCCCCGAAGGTTTTAAACGTTTAAATTTATATTAATTACCTTTAAATATACGTTTTAAAAATACAAATAATTATCCATTATTTTCGTTGAAGTATTTTATCAAATACTTAATAATTGCGTCATAAATATAACATTAACTTGTTTTGTTTGTTTGCGCGTTTAATATTTTAATCGCGTGGACCTTGTTTGTACGATATGAATTGAATACGAAATATTATAAAAACAATACTTTTGGATATAATTGTCTTATTAAATAATATTGTATTATTTAGTAAAATTGTTCACCAACGTCCGTATTTAATTGAACCGAATTACATTCGATTTGTAACTTGTACGATTTAATCAAATCGCGTAATTGTGTAGATATATATTCAACAATATATATAATGATCGATACATTAATTAGCCTAACACAGAACTAATTACATGTATTTAAAACTTGATTAGGCACTAATTACTAGTCCTAATTTGACGGGTGTCACATTCTTCCCCTGTTAGAAGAATTTCGTCCCGAAATTTAAGTTGAAGTCGTGTTTGAGGTTGAATCAGTGAAGAGTTGAGGATACTTGAGTCGCATTTGATCCTCTCATTCCCAGGTGAATTCCGGACCACACCGCGAATTCCACCTAACCTTGACGATAGGAATCCGACTTTGTTTGAGTTGTTTGACCTCACGGTCCATGTGTCACACCCCGCCAAACGGTAATTACAATTACATAGAGTGGTTTGCGGAAGCTTAGTGACGTGGCGGGGGTGCGAGCAGTAAAACAACCAACAGATACATACATACTCAGAGCATATGGTTATTGCAGAACGAAATAGATTAAGATGCCATTAGTTAAAGTTTTACAAAAGGTTACCACTTGAAAAGTAGTAACAGTAGTAGTAGTGGTTGAAATCAGTATTTCATAAAATACATAATATCAAAAGTAGATTTCATAGGTATGACTGCAGTAGTTGCAGTTATACAGAGGAAATCCAAGTGTCCCAAAAGTAGTGGCATCCTAACAAGTCCAGGGTAGTCCGTCCTGATAATGCATGCAGATCTTACTTACGCTGCTAATTCCCTGAAAAACATCGAGTAAAACGTCAACAAAATTGTTGAGTGAATTCACAAGTTTGTTTGTTATGTAGGAAACACAAGTTAATCATTTAAGAATAACATTTCCAAATAAAGCGTTGTTTGTCAAGTAGGAAACACAAGTTATTAACAAATAACATTTCCCAAATCAGTTTTAGTTGTAATAGGAAACACAAGTTATTAATCAAATAACATTTCCTAAATCAGTTATCAGTAGGAAACACAAGTTAACCTAAATAAAGATTAACATTTCCAAATCAGTGTACGTAGGAAATCCTTTCCTAATCAATAGTTTAGTGGGAATATTTAGACGGTGATCCCTTGAAAGGTGAGCTAAACCTGTCAAGTAAGGTAACCCGATCTAACCCTATAACCAAACCACAACCCTAATCTGTTGTTATTTGCCATGCTGGACAATTAAGTATACGCTCCCAAATCCGTAGGAGGGTCGTCACGGCGATAGTACTATCCGTATACTCAGTGGCTAGAGTCACCTAGCTAATGGTTATAGTCTGTAGCCATAAGGTCTTTTATGCACTACATCGTTCAGCCTAGATCTGTACCAAGATTCGTTGTCTAAATTCCCAAAATAGTATGAAAACATTTCATAAATCATAGTTCAAGTAGTTGTGTGAAATACCCTTTCACAAACAGTCACGTATGAAATACCCTTTCATAAACAATCAAGTAAATACATACAGTATTTAAAGCAGTTGTCGCATGCAGTTATACATACGATTTCTATGTTTTCCACCCCGAGTTCTAAAAGCATTAAAACAGTGAAAAGGGGTTTGTGAACTCACTGTGAGTGCTCGGATGTGAATGCTAGCGAGATAAGATAACGAAGCCCAAACGTAGTCAACCTATACACAACAATGTATTAACTATAAGTACTTTGTTTACTTATGTTAATAGTTCGTTCGTTTGAAGAAATTATCACTTTCTTAGGTTTGTGTATTTCGTTGATGATTGTTGTTGGAAATATATAATATTATCCAAGTATTGTTCATTTGTCGAATTGTCCGAAGTGTGTAAGTACATATCCATATATATACTTATATAGTTGAATATATATATTCTTGTATATATATATATTATTATTCGTTGTTTCTTTCATATATATCTCGTATATATATAAACATTGTTCAACATTTAGGTTTACAAAACACCAGTCTAAATTGTCCCGTATAATGTTCATCTATAAATACGTCTCAATCATTTATAATCCCACTCAATAAATGTACGTATTTAAGTTTGTATATGTTTATAAGTATGTTACTCGTTTTTCGAAAACATTTGGGTTGTCATTTACTAGTTCATCGTAATCACATGGCTTGTCCATTACTAGTTCATCGTGTTTGAGTCACAACAGGTTTTGGCTACTGATGACATTCACGCGATCGGTTAAGTAGATCACGCGATCGCGTGGTCTACTTAGTTACGCGATTCCGAGTTCGAAAGGTCACACGATCATGGTACCAGGATGTTCACGCGATCGGTTTAAGTATGTCACGCGATCGGGTGGTACGAAGAAGTTCACACGATCGTGGTTGAAAACCACGCGATCGCGTTGTTCTGAGTTTCGAAGATTTCTGAAGTTTTTGTTTCACGCGATCGCGTGAAGTAATAAAAGGTTTTAGCGGGTTTTGTTCATGAAAATGACGCGATTGCGTCATTTGTTTCTGCACAGAAGCATCAGACGCAGAACAGAGCTGCACGAATTTTAGTCATTTTTCACTCTAATCGCTTATAGTTCGGCTTCAATACGTTCCATAAGGTTTACACTAGTACCATATCACTTTTTATCTCATTTATAACAACTTTTACATATCTAAATTTGTGATTTCAAGTTTTTGGTTCAAAAACCATTTTCAACATTTAAGCTTCAATCTTTCAAATTTGTTGTTTATATACATAGATTGTGATGTTTAAACATGTTATATAACGAATTTAAAGCTTAGAAATCGAAGAAATCAAAATTTTCTTACAATGAGATGAAGATGAAAATAATGATCGATGATGGTGAAGATGGTGAAGCCACTGGCTTGATCCACTCCCACTTCCTGCTGCTTGTAGATGTTCTGATCTTGTTAGTTTACTTTGAGAGAAAAGAAATGGAAAAATGATGGTGATGAATGTGTGTGTCGAAGATCACAGAAGAAATGGGAGGGAGTATGGTTTAAACACCAATATGTCGCCTGCATTATTGATGTTAGGTGCCATTTTTGGTACCTCAATTTCGAGTACGGGTATAATTATAGCAATATAAAATTTAACATTTTATATTTTTATTTTGTAGATGCTTTCCTGGTTCGTAATATATTTTCAGAATAATGAGAGTATCATTATTTTTAGTAGTTGTACATTTTTGTACATTTTACTGCGCGCGTCCAATTGAGCGCCAGATTTCGGTTGAGTTTCGAATTCATATTTCGAAGGAATGTTCTAAATACTTGAAAACGTACTAGCATTTTCCAGATTTTGACCTTTTAGGTACGTTTTAGAATTTTTTTCTGTTCGTTATATATTACGTTTTATGTTAAACGTATAATTGAACCATTTTATCTATATGTTATAGATACATAATTACTCGTAATTAATAATTGAATTATTAATTATTTCGTGTTACCAAATTCGGTTAATTATTTTTGTCGGCTTCGTTCCGATACGTTCGTACGTAATTTATAAATATTACGTATAATGTAATACTTTTAGTATTGTTGTTTTGGGCTCGCTAGACTCATATCACATCATTGGTTTAGTTTAAAACAAATGCAGGGAATTAGCGTAAGAAATGCATGTAATTAAGTATAATTATATACCTAATTTGGAGAAGTGTCACATTCTCCCCCCGTTAGTGAAATCTCGTCTCGAGATTTAAGTCGAGCCGTGAGTCTCGGTCACGCTCTCAAATAGGTTGGGGTATTTCTTTCGTATTTCATCCTCTCGTTCCCAGGTAAACTCTGGGCCATGCTTCGAGTTCCAACGAACTTTAACCAGTTTGATTCGTTTGTGTCGAAGTTTCTGCGTTTTAGAATCCATAACTTCAACAGGTTCCTCCACAAAGTTAAGTTTTGAGTCAATGAAGACTTCGTCAGGAGGAAGGATAAGTGTTTCATCAGAAAGACACTTTTTGAGGTTGCTAACGTGGAAAGTATCGTGTATGCTACTAAGCTCTTGCGGTAGTTTGAGGTTATAAGCGACAGGACCAACCCTAGCAAGGATTTCAAACGGTCCGATGTATCGTGGGTTCAGCTTTCCTCGTTTTCCAAATCGTGCTACTCCTTTCCAGGGAGATACTTTGAGTAGGACCTTGTCTCCTACTTGAAACTCAAGAGGTTTACGGCGGTTACCAGCGTAACTCTTTTGTCGATCTCGTGCTGCTTTCAGTCGACTCAATACTTGAGTTATTTTGTCAGTGGTTTCCTGGACAAGTTCGGGTCCAGATAGTTGTCTGTCGTCCAACTCTGCCCAACAGAGTGGTGATCGGCACTTGCGTCCATATAACGCCTCAAATGGTGCCATCTGTATACTCGTGTGATAACTATTGTTGTAAGAGAATTCAGCTAGAGGTAGGTGGGTATCCCAGTTACCTCCAAAGTCTATCACACATGCTCGCAACAAGTCTTCGAGCGTCTGTATCGTTCGTTCACTTTGACCGTCAGTCTGCGGGTGGTAGGCAGTACTCATATCAAGTCGAGTACCCATTGCCAGTTGTAATGTTTGCCAAAAGCGAGAAGTGAATCGTGCATCTCTATCAGAGATGATGGATAGTGGCACACCATGCCGAGAAACAATCTCTTTAATATAGATTTTAGCTAGTTTCTCCATTCCATCCGTTTCCTTAATAGCGAGAAAGTGGGCTATTTCGTCAATCGATCGACAATCACCCATATGGCATTTGCTCCCGATGCCGTTCTAGGTAACTTCGTAATGAAGTCCATTGTTATTTGTTCCCATTTCCATTTGGGCAACTCAGGCTGTTGCAAAAGCGCAGACGGCTTTTGGTATTCCACCTTTACCTTCGAGCAAGTTAAGCATTTGCTAACGTAGGTGGCAATGTCACGTTTCATTCCAGGCCACCAGTAAAAGCCTTTCAAGTCCTGGTACATCTTGTCCGCACCAGGATGTATCGAGTAGTTGGACTTGTGTGCCTCGTCCAAAATCAGCTTGCGTAACTCATCTACGCATGGTACCCAAATTCGGTTCATGAAGTACAACACTCCGTTGTCCTTTTTCTCGAGTTGTTTTTCCATCCCTTTCAAGGATTCATCCTTAAGGCGTTCAGAAGTGAAATCAATTTCTTGAGCTTCACGAATTTGAGTAATAAGATTAGAGTGGATTGTAAATCCCAAGGCTCGAAATCTTCGAGGTTTGATTCGTTCCTTACGACTCAAGGCATCTGCTACTACGTTAGCTTTACCCGGGTGATACTTTATTTCACAGTCGTAATCGTTAAGTAATTCGACCCAACGTCGTTGTCTCATGTTAAGTTCTTTCTGGTCGAATATATGTTGTAGGCTCTTATGATCAGTGAAGATCGTACACTTTGTACCGTATAGGTAGTGTCTCCAGATCTTCAGTGCAAAAACAACGGCTCCCAATTCCAAATCATGAGTCGTATAGTTTTTCTCATGCACTTTTAGTTGTCGTGATGCATAAGCAATGACCCTTTCATTTTGCATCAGTACGCAACCCAATCCCTGATGCGATGCATCACAGTAAACAACAAAGTTATCTACTCCTTCGGGTAGTGATAATATGGGTGCGCTGCTCAGTTTCTGCTTCAATAGTTGGAATGCATTCTCTTGTTTCTCATTCCACTCAAATTTCTTGTCTTTTTGAGTTAATGTGGTAAGTGGCTGGGCTATCTTTGAAAAGTTTGCGATGAATCGCCTGTAATAGCCAGCTAGACCAAGAAATTGTCGTACTTCAGTTGGGGTTTTCGGTGCTTCCCAGTTGTTGATTGCCTCAATTTTGGATGGGTCCACGTGAATTCCCTTGTCATTTATCACATGACCAAGGAATTGAACCTCTCGAATCCAAAATTCGCACTTAGAGAACTTTGCGTAAAGCTTCTCTTTTTGTAGTAGTTCGAGGATAAGCTTCAAATGTTGCTCGTGATCCTCTTTCGATCGTGAGTATACCAAAATGTCGTCAATAAACACAATGACGAATTTATCTAGATAGGGTTTGCATACTCTATTCATCAAGTCCATGAATACTGCTGGTGCGTTGGTCAGTCCAAAAGGCATGACTAGGAACTCGTAATGACCGTAACGAGTCCTAAACGCAGTTTTCGGTACATCCTCTTCTCGTACCTTGAGTTGGTGGTAACCAGATCGCAAGTCAATTTTTGAATAATGACTCGATCCTTGTAGTTGATCAAACAGATCATCAATGCGTGGTAACGGGTATCGGTTCTTGATAGTTACCTTGTTTAGTTCCCGATAATCGATGCACATCCGCATAGATCCATCCTTTTTCTTAACAAACAAAACCGGAGCTCCCCAAGGGGAAAAGCTCGGTCGGATGAATCCCAAGTCTAGAAGTTCTTGCAATTGTGTGGATAGCTCTTGCATTTCCGAGGGAGCTAGACGATAAGGTGCCCGTGCGATAGGTGCGGCTCCTGGCACCAGGTCAATGTGAAACTCGACTTGTCGTGGGGGTGGCAATCCCGACAACTCATCAGGGAACACTCCTGGATAGTCGCGTACAATGGGTACATCGTCTATACGTCGCTCCTCGGTTTTCTTTTCTACAACGTGTGCCAGAAATGCTTGGTACCCCTTTCGGAGATATTTACTGGCTTTCAAACATGAAATAATCTTTGTAGAACTTTTTCGTTTCTCACCTTGAACCACAAGTGTTTCTCCTGTTGACAGTGGTAATCGTACCAGTTTATCATAACATATGATCTCAGCGCGGTTCTTAGATAACCAATCCATACCGACTACAACGTCAAAACTTCCCAACTTAACCGGTAGTAAGTCTATTTCGAAGAAATGACCTTCTAACTCCAAGGTACATCCCGGTACTATTTCTCCTGATTCGATCAACTCACCAACGGCTAATTCTATGGTATACTTGTTGTCTAATTTACGGGATTCAAGTTCTAATAGTGGTCTAAACTCAGTAGACACAAAACTTAAATCAGCACCCGAATCAATTAACACAGAGGCATAATGGTTGTTTACAAGAAACGTACCAGTGACGGTGTTAGGGTCCTGGCGTGCCTCTTGTGCTCCGATCACAAATGCCCTTCCTTGAACCGGTTGATTGTTGATGTTGTTGGCTCGGTTATTGTTGTTACCGTGGTTGTTGTTGTTGTTGCGGTTTTGGTTGTTGTTGTTGAGCTTAGGGCATCGGTTGCGGTAGTGCCCTTGCTCACCACAATCAAAACATCCCTGATTTTGACGCTCAGTGTTTGCCCGTGGGGGAGGGTAAGTTTTGCATTCTCGGGTTCTATGTCCCCATGCCCTACAGTTTCCACAATACCCACACCCGTCTTCGTGGTGTCGGTTGCACTTATCACACTTGGGTTTGTTACCCAGGTATGGTTTCGATTCAGTAGTGGTGGCAACATATGCTTTCGCATTTCCAGAATGTTTCTTGTTTTGTTGACCCTGGCGATCAGCACCACTACCGTTTCATCTTTCGCTTTGCACCACCAGAACTACTAACATCAGTACTGTTCGGTTCACTTTTTCCCGACACAGCTTTCTTAGTCAGATTTCCCATCCTGACTGCCTCATCGGTCAAACTTTGCGCTAGAGTAACGGCACTCCTGAAAGTGTCCGGTTTAGATGACGTCACCAGACTACGGATTTGTGGTACTAGACCGAATATGTAGCGCTCAATACGCTTATACTCGGGTGTCACCATATGTGGCACTAGACGTGCAAGTTCCTGAAACTTAGTGGTGTACCCAGTAATATCAGCACCAATCATGGTGATGTTCCACAACTCTGTTTCTATTTTCTGCATCTCACTGCGAGGACAGAATTCCTCCAACATCAAACTTTTAAATGTTCCCCATGACATTGAATAAGCAGCTGGTCGACCAAGTGATTGGATCTGACTGTTCCACCAAGTGAGCGCTTTGTCAGCCAAAGTGCAAGTAGCATACTTCACCATACAGTCAGGTGCACAGTCACTAATGTCCAATACTTATTCAGTTTTCTCTATCCAATGAATCATACCAATTGCACCCTCGGTGCCACGGAAAGAAATTGGCTTACAAGCCTGAAATGTTTTGTATGAACACCCTTTGTGAGCATTCACGGTTGTCTCAGTATTAACATGGGTAGATCCACTGTTGTTAAATACGGGTTCGCGACTACGGCTTGCCTCGTATTCAGCAATACCTTCAGCTATTCTTCGTGCGATCATTTGTTCGGTGGTTTCAGTGGGTGGTGGTGGAGGCATAGTCGTCTTTTGACTGTTTCTAGTGACTCGTCGTTTGGGAGGCATGATTCAGCTCTGCAATGAATAAAATGCAGAGTGTTAATGTTGAGATATTGAATGTGAATAGATCAAAGATTCACATTTGATAGAAATGAATGACATGAAGAGATGAATGAATAGGGTTTTACAACACGTGCCATACAACTTTGAAACACCCATATGTACCTAGCATAATATAATCACGTTGGCCAGGCGTCATTATATAATGTCCAATACATATTTCTTTTCATTGTTGTTTAACACTGTAAATTTCAGAGGTTATCAAGAATAATTAATCATCAAGTTGTAGTATGTTTCTGGGTTTACAAGAATTGATCACATAGTTATCGATAACGTATAGTTTTAATCACAAGTCGACAGTTGTAAAAGGAAATAATATGGTTGATAATAGATATAATGAACACGAGATGTGAACCAAACATACATCATATATTAAAGATCATAACGCTGTTACATGAGTTTAGTACAAAACGAGATGAGATTTCTAATATACCCATTGATGGTTAGCGTTATACAAAAGATGATGGGTTTCCTATACATATACCCATTCTACTAACAAAGTTCCATCCAACATACAGCTAGTCCATAACTAATACATACATATATTTCCCCAAAAGTAATAGTCTAATATGGTGTAGGCACAACCGCCATACACAGGCCTAACGAAACCATGGTAAATACATCCTGACCGCAACCATCACTGCTGCAGTCATCACACAAACACTAGCTACAATCTCTGACACCCTAGCACGCCTCTCTAAAGCTGCAACGTGTGTACGGGTGGATGCTAGACTCTGCCAGTCTGTCTGACGATAAGTCTCCACAAAATCCATCCTCTGATGGAGCATAGCCATATCCATGTCAGTACGGGAGGCATCGCTCAGTAGCTCCATCACATCTCTGCTCCTGCTAGATGATATCCTAAACATGGTGTGAACCACAGCCACAAGGGTAGGCACAGTGAGCTCCAGAGGCTCACCAGTGAGATATGCAGATGGTGGTGAGTGGGAGGACTCTCCAAACTCAAAGGTCGAGGGAAAACCCTCTAGTGATCTCCACTCTCTCAATACACTAGGCATCCAGTCTAGATGAGAAGGTCGAAGCCTCTTCTGTGGCGGCTCGACAACTGGAACCTCAGACTCAGTCACTGGCGCCTTATCGCGCGGCGCGAGTGATCCCCTGGGAAAATCCCGAACACTAATCCTAGCTGTCATCCTAGGTACAGGCACACGAGATGTACTCGCGATGGCTGGCGCAGAGGTAGGAGTGATGTAAGCAGATGGTCCACGGTGTGTGGTCACTCCAGTACTCGCTACGCTAAAGTAGGAGGCCTCCATGGGCTCCTCCTCAGAATCGGAATCAGTGATATAGATCGGTGTGCGTCTCGTCATGCTGAGACAAAAGAATCGTGTGTGACATGTCAGTCGTATGTTAGTTGTATGCAAAGTATGTATGCATGAATGCACAAATGTTCTAGCCAAGGCTATAGTCTAGGTCTCTAAGGTTCCAAGTCACTTAAAGACTGCTAGTTCGCTATAACCAATGGCTCTGATACCAAGTCTGTCACACCCCGCCAAACGGTAATTACAATTACATAGAGTGGTTTGCGGAAGCTTAGTGACGTGGCGGGGGTGCGAGCAGTAAAACAACCAACAGATACATACATACTCAAAGCATATGGTTATTGCAGAACGAAATAGATTAAGATGCCATTAGTTAAAGTTTTACAAAAGGTTACCACTTGAAAAGTAGTAACAGTAGTAGTAGTGGTTGAAATCAGTATTTCATAAAATACATAATATCAAAAGTAGATTTCATAGGTATGACTGCAGTAGTTGCAATTATACAGAGGAAATCCAAGTGTCCCAAAAGTAGTGGCATCCTAACAAGTCCAGGGTAGTCCGTCCTGATAATGCATGCAGATCTTACTTACGCTGCTAATTCCCTAAAAAACATAGAGTAAAACGTCAACAAAATTGTTGAGTGAATTCACAAGTTTGTTTGTTATGTAGGAAACACAAGTTAATCATTTAAGAATAACATTTCCAAATAAAGCGTTGTTTGTCAAGTAGGAAACACAAGTTATTAACAAATAACATTTCCCAAATCAGTTTTAGTTGTAATAGGAAACACAAGTTATTAATCAAATAACATTTCCTAAATCAGTTATCAGTAGGAAACACAAGTTAACCTAAATAAAGATTAACATTTCCAAATCAGTGTACGTAGGAAATCCTTTCCTAATCAATAGTTTAGTGGGAATATTTAGACGGTGATCCCTTGAAAGGTGAGCTAAACCTGTCAAGTAAGGTAACCCGATCTAACCCTATAACCAAACCACAACCCTAATCTGTTGTTATTTGCCATGCTGGACAATTAAGTATACGCTCCCAAATCCGTAGGAGGGTCGTCACGGCGATAGTACTATCCGTATACTCAGTGGCTAGAGTCACCTAGCTAATGGTTATAGTCTGTAGCCATAAGGTCTTTTATGCACTACATCGTTCAGCCTAGATCTGTACCAAGATTCGTTGTCTAAATTCCCAAAATAGTATGAAAACATTTCATAAATCATAGTTCAAGTAGTTGTGTGAAATACCCTTTCACAAACAGTCACGTATGAAATACCCTTTCATAAACAATCAAGTAAATACATACAGTATTTAAAGCAGTTGTCGCATGCAGTTATACATACGATTTCTATGTTTTCCACCCCGAGTTCTAAAAGCATTAAAACAGTGAAAAGGGGTTTGTGAACTCACTGTGAGTGCTCGGATGTGAATGCTAGCGAGATAAGATAACGAAGCCCAAACGTAGTCAACCTATACACAACAATGTATTAACTATAAGTACTTTGTTTACTTATGTTAATAGTTCGTTCGTTTGAAGAAATTATCACTTTCTTAGGTTTGTGTATTTCGTTGATGATTGTTGTTGGAAATATATAATATTATCCAAGTATTGTTCATTTGTCGAATTGTCCGAGTGTGTAAGTACATATCCATATATATACTTATATAGTTGAATATATATATTCTTGTATATATATATTATTATTCGTTGTTTCTTTCATATATATCTCGTATATATATAAACATTGTTCGACATTTAGGTTTACAAAACACCAGTCTAAATTGTCCCGTATAATGTTCATCTATAAATACGTCTCAATCATTTATAATCCCATTCAATAAATGTACGTATTTAAGTTTGTATATGTTTATAAGTATGTTACTCGTTTTTCGAAAACATTTGGGTTGTCATTTACTAGTTCATCGTAATCACATGGCTTGTCCATTACTAGTTCATCGTGTTTGAGTCACAACAGGTTTTGGCTACTGATGACATTCACGCGATCGGTTAAGTAGATCACGCGATCGTGTGGTCTACTTAGTTACGCGATTCCGAGTTCGAAAGGTCACACGATCATGGTACCAGGATGTTCACGCGATCGGTTTAAGTATGTCACGCGATCGGGTGGTACGAAGAAGTTCACGCGATCGTGGTTGAAAACCACGCGATCGCGTTGTTCTGAGTTTCGAAGATTTCTGAAGTTTTTGTTTCACGCGATCGCGTGAAGTAATAAAAGGTTTTAGCGGGTTTTGTTCATGAAAATGATGCGATCGCGTCATTTGTTTCTGCACAGAAGCATCAGACGCAGAACAGAGCTGCACGAATTTTAGTCATTTTTCACTCTAATCGCTTATAGTTCGGCTTCAATACGTTCCATAAGGTTTACACTAGTACCATATCACTTTTTATCTCATTTATAACAACTTTTACATATCTAAATTTGTGATTTCAAGTTTTTGGTTCAAAAACCATTTTCAACATTTAAGCTTCAATCTTTCAAATTTGTTGTTTATATACATAGATTGTGATGTTTAAACATGTTATATAACGAATTTAAAGCTTAGAAATCGAAGAAATCAAAATTTTCTTACAATGAGATGAAGATGAAAATAATGATCGATGATGGTGAAGATGGTGAAGCCACTGGCTTGATCCACTCCCACTTCCTGCTGCTTGTAGATGTTCTGATCTTGTTAGTTTACTTTGAGAGAAAAGAAATGGAAAAATGATGGTGATGAATGTGTGTGTCGAAGATCACAGAAGAAATGGGAGGGAGTACGGTTTAAACACCAATATGTCGCCTGCATTATTGATGTTAGGTGCCATTTTTGGTACCTCAATTTCGAGTACGGGTATAATTATAGCAATATAAAATTTAACATTTTATATTTTTATTTTGTAGATGCTTTCCTGGTTCGTAATATATTTTCAGAATAATGAGAGTATCATTATTTTTAGTAGTTGTACATTTTTGTACATTTTACTGCGCGCGTCCAATTGAGCGCCAGATTTCGGTTGAGTTTCGAATTCATATTTCGAAGGAATGTTCTAAATACTTGAAAACGTACTAGCATTTTCCAGATTTTGACCTTTTAGGTACGTTTTAGAATTTTTTTCTGTTCGTTATATATTACGTTTTATGTTAAACGTATAATTGAACCATTTTATCTATATGTTATAGATACATAATTACTCGTAATTAATAATTGAATTATTAATTATTTCGTGTTACCAAATTCGGTTAATTATTTTTGTCGGCTTCGTTCCGATACGTTCGTACGTAATTTATAAATATTACGTATAATGTAATACTTTTAGTATTGTTGTTTTGGGCTCGCTAGACTCATATCACATCATTGGTTTAGTTTAAAACAAATGCAGGGAATTAGCGTAAGAAATGCATGTAATTAAGTATAATTATATACCTAATTTGGAGAAGTGTCACACCATGATTTCGGCGGGTTCCTCGACAAAGTGAATTTTCTCGTCAACCCGAATCTCATCGAGTGGAATGATAAGTGTCTCATCAGACAGACACTTCTTCAAATTTGAAATGTGAAAAGTGGGGTGCACGCTGCTAAGCTCAGCGGGCAGTTGTAATCGGTATGCCACCGGACCTATCCTCTCCAGGATCTCAAACGGTCCAATGTATCTTGGGTTCAATTTACCCCGTTTGCCAAATCGAATAACACCTTTCCATGGTGAAACTTTGAGTAATACTCGGTCCCTAACCTGGAACTCGAGTGGCTTGCGTCTCACGTCAGCATAACTTTTCTGACGATCACGTGCGGCCTTGAGTTTGTTTTGAATTTCGAAGATTTTCTCGGTTGTTTCGTGAACGATTTCAGGACCAGTGAGTTGGCTGTCTCCCACTTCGGTCCAACAAATTGGTGAACGGCACTTACGACCGTAAAGTGCCTCGAAAGGTGCGACCTTGATGCTGGAGTGATAACTGTTGTTGTACGAGAATTCGCACAGGGGTAGGTGCCTTTCCCAGTTTACACCGAAATCAACTACGCAGGCTCGTAGCATGTCTTCCAGTGTTTGAATTGTTCGCTCACTTTGGCCATCGGTTTGAAGATGATATGCGGTACTCATATCGAGACGGGTACCCAATGACTTTTGAAGCGATTGCCAAAATTGAGATGTGAAACGACTATCCCTATCGGAGATAATCGAGATTGGAACGCCATGACGGGTTACAATTTCCTTGAGATATATTTGAGTGAGACGTTCCATTTTGTCGGTTTCTTTGATTGCCAGAAAGTGAGCAGACTTTAAGAGACGATCGACGATCACCCAAATGGTATCGCAACCGCTCGTTGACTTGGGTAGTTTGGTTATGAAGTCCATGGCAATTTGTTCCCATTTCCATTCAGTAATGCTGGGTTGTTGAAGTAAACCAGAAGGTTTTTGATATTCGACTTTGACTTTCGAGCAAGTAAGGCACTTGCTGACATAGGTGGCGATTTCGGCTTTCATGTTCGGCCACCAATAGAAGTCCTTGATTCCGTGGTACATTTTATCGGACCCCGGATGAATTGAATATTTTGACTTGTGAGCTTCATCCATCACCAAGTCTCGCAGGTTCCCAAAACTAGGCAACCAGATTCAGTTTGAGAAATACCTAATCCCGTTAGGTTTGATTTCGAATTGTTTGTCCATGCCTCGCAAGGCCTCATTTTTGATGTTATCAGGTTTGAGAGCTTCGAGTTGAGCAGTGAGGATCTGAATGTTTAGATCATTGTGAATTGTCATACTGAGGGCTCGGACTCGAAGTGGTTTGGTTCGTTCTTTTCGACTGAGGGCATCGGCAACAATGTTTGCCTTGCCCGGATGATACTTGATATCGCAGTCATAATCGGTAAGCAACTCGACCCATCGACGTTGCCTCATGTTGAGATCCTTTTGATCGAAGATGTGTTGGAGACTTTTGTGGTCGGTAAAGATTGTGCACTTAGTGCCGTAGAGATAGTGTCTCCAAATTTTGAGAGCAAAAACGACAGCTCCAAGCTCGAGGTCATGGGTGGTGTAGTTCTTTTCGTGGATTTTCAATTGTCGTGAGGCGTAAGCTATGACTTTGTCTCATTGCATCAACACGCAACCGAGACCTTGATGGGAAGCATCGTAGTATACCACGAAGTCATCGGTGCCTTCGGGTAATGATAGAATAGGGGCACTGCAAAGCTTTTGTTTGAGAAGTTGAAATGCTGACTCTTGTTTATCAGTCCAATCGAACTTTTTATCTTTTTGAGTCAGGGTAGTGAGTGGTTGAGCTATCTTGGAGAAATTCTCGATGAATCGCCGGTAGTACCCAGCAAGACCCAAGAATTGGCGTACTTCGGTTGGAGAGGTTTGTGCTTGCCAGCACTTGATTGCCTCGATTTTTGATGGATCGACATGGATTCCTTGACTATCGATAACATGCCCAAGGAATTGAACGGTTTGAATCCAGAACTCACACTTAGAAAATTTGGCATACAGCTCCTCGTGTCTAAGTAGTTCTAAAATTGTTTTGAGATGTTGCGCGTGTTCTTGCTCATTTCGTGAGTATATGAGTATGTCATCGATGAAAACAATGACGAACTTGTCGAGATAAGGCTTGCACACCCGATTCATGAGGTCCATGAATACAGCCGGTGCGTTGGTTAGACCGAATGGCATCACTTGAAATTCGTAATGCCCATAACGGGTTCTGAAAGCGGTTTTCGGAATATCAGCATTGCGAACACGTAATTGATGATAACCTGATCGAAGATCGATCTTTGAATAACAGCTCGACCCTTGAAGTTGGTCGAACAGGTCATCGATTCGAGGAAGTGGATACCGGTTCTTGACAGTTAACTTGTTCAACTCTCGGTAGTCGATACACATTCGAAAAGAATCGTCTTTCTTCTTGACAAATAGGACCGGAGCTCCCCAAGGTGAAGAACTCGGCCTGATAAATCCTCGTTCCAGGAGTTCCTGTAATTGGGTGGACAACTCTTGAAGTTCGGATGGAGCTAAACGGTATGGTGCTCGGGCCACAGGCGCATCACCTGGTACAAGATCGATTGAGAACTCAACCTGTCTTGGTGGTGGTAGACTAGGTAGTTCTTCGGGAAAGACTTCTGGAAAGTCTCGAACAATTGGAACATCCTCAAGTCGCTTCTCCTCCGACTTTTTCTCCATGATGTGCGCGAGGATTGCTGGATAACCCTTTCTCAGAAATTTCCGGGTTTTTAGACAAGATATGATGTTAAGCCTCGTCCCACCGGTCTCCCCCTGTATGACCAAGGTTCTACCGACGGCGAGAGGTATGCGAACAATTTTGTCTTAGCAAATGATTTTGGCGCGATGCTTGGATAACCAGTCCATGCCCACGATGACATCGAAACTTCCTATCTCAACAGGCATAAGATCTATGGAGAAGATTTCGTCAGCTAGATTTAAAGTGCAATTAGGTATCACACTATCGGTTTCTATAAATTTGCCATTTGCTAGCTCTACGGTGTACTTAACGTCTAAAGCAACAGGTGTGATGTCAAGTAGAGGGCAAAATTCATCGGAAATAAAACTTCTATCGGCACCAGTATCAAACAGAATAGAAGCAGTTAAATTGTTGAGGAGGAACATACCCGTGACCACATTCGGGTCCTGACGGGCGTCCCCTGAGTTGATCACGAAGGCTCTACTTTTGGCGTTGTTGTTGTTGTTGTTGCGGTTGTTGTTGTTGTTGTTGCCCTTATTCTTCAATTTTGGGCACGTATCCCTAAAGTGTCCTGGGTTCCCACATTCAAAGCAGGACTTAGGTTGTTGGGCATTTTTGTCAGAGGGGTTGTTGTTGGATCTGGAGGCTCGGCAATCCTTAGTCGAATGCCCGTACCTCCTGCAGTTGTTGCAAGGGGTACTGCACTGACCAAAGTGGTGATAGTTACACTTGGAACAATAAGGTCTGTCCCCGGTGTAGCTGCGGTTGGATTCAGAGTTGGTGGTGTAGACTTGGATGGCGTTGTTTTTCTTGTTTGAGTTGTTGTGGTGTTCAGTGGATTTGCGTTTGTTGTTGTTGGAGGATGAGGTGTTGGAGGTGTCACGGCTGACAACTAGGGCCATGAGTTCGTGGGCCAATCGAATGGCACTCTCAGTAGTGGTTGGTTTGGATGAGGCGACATTTCCCTGGATGCTCTCAGGAAGGCCGCGGAAGTATCTCTTGATGCCCTTACTTTCCGGTTCAACCAAACTCGGGCATAGTAAAGCAAACTGCTGGAATTTGGTGGTATATCCAGCAACATCATTACCCTGCACCGCCAGGTGCCAGAATTCTTCCTCCAGCCTATGCAGCTCTTCTTCAGGATAGTATTTTTCTGTCAGCTTCTTCTTCAGTTCGGCCCAAGGAAGCCGATTTGCAACCTCAAGGCCTACAGAGTTTGCGTGGGTTTTCCACCACGTGAGTGCACCTTCCTTAAAGGTGTAAGCAGCGAATTTGACCTTGTTGTTCTCAGTGCAGTCGCAGAGACTGAAAACAGATTCCATACGCTCAATCCAACGGATCAAGCCAATGGCACCTTCCGTGCCCTTGAAATATAGTGGTTTACAGCTGAGAAAGTCCTTGTAGGAACAAGGCTTGACAGCAGGAGTGGTGGTGGTGGTATCGACTGTTTCCTCAGTCGTTCGGGTTGAATCCCGAGCAGCCAAGGCATCGGCTACGGCTCGAGTAACGGCAGCAGTGAGTTCAGCTTCACTGTAACTCTTTTTCTTTGGCGGCATGATTCTTCAAGAAAAGAAATGATAGGTACGTAAGAAATTGTACCAGAATGATAATTGTGGTAGATGTATGTATTAAAGCGACAATATACACATCACAAGTGAAGCAGTTCTATAATATAGATTTAAATCGAACGAAATTGTCGATTGGTATTACGTTGTTAAATGATTACAGACAATTTCGAGTTTGTTGAATTCAAAAGTTACAGACTTAGATATTGTGCCAAAAGTGCCGGGAATTGTTTCATCCGGTCAAATTACATTAATCCTACGAAAGCGTTATTGAGTGCAGATTCAGTCTAAGCTAATTCTGACGAAGATTGAGTTGTGGCATTAAGGCAGTGAGACGGTCAACGGACTCTGCAAGTCGGCTAACCATTCTGAGTGCCTCCTCGGTTTCCCTCAGGCGTGTCTCGCACTGAGTCAACCTTGAGCGCAGGGCAGTGATTTCGTTTTGATTGTCAGTCACTTGATTGTGGACGATTTCCATGGTCTCGATGGTTTCACCCACTCGATTTTCGAGAACGTCCATATTGTTGATAGCGTTTACATGGTCCTCAGAGACCTGAGCAACTTGCCCCATTAGGGTGAGTGTCCAGTTTTCACGGGTCTCTTGCAACTCGATGTCCATGTCACGCAGTTGCTGCTCATGACGGTGTAGCCTAGCGGCCAAATCCGTTAGTGTGAATTGATTGGGGTATGGGCCCGCTCGAGGCAACCTGGTGTTCCTCCTAGCTACCCTTGAACTTTGTGATTCGTACGGATGAGAACGGGATGAGTTGGGTGGTGTGTTTGCCATTCTGAGACAGAACGTTAGCAAATGTGAGGCCTATATTCATATAATACGTATATAATATAGCCTATTGAGTGTCTAGCACAAACATGTTTAAGTCTCGGTCCTCTCGAGATCAGAGTCTTCTAGTGTACCCTGTTCAGCCATAACTACTTTCAGATCTTGCATCATCTTTGCTTAATTGTACATAGTTGATCAGGCTATGTTAAATTAAACTCGTATGACGTAATCACTGAACCAGTTATACCTAATAAGGAATAATGCCTAATGGTCATAGTCTAGGCCCACTAAATGCAACCTAGTTCACTATAACCTTAGGCTCTGATACCAATCTGTAACACCCCCAAATTTAATGATTTGCGGAAGCACGATTTGGGTGTTACTAATCAATATACAAAGCACATAAGATATAATGAACGACCACTATATGCGTCGTTTTGATCTTATATTGAATTATCATAGGTTTACATCCAAAAATAATGTTTACATTAGCTCGATCGTAATTGAGAGATTTAAATACATAATTACTTTATACAAAATATAATAATGTCGCTAAATCTCTGATTGTTTGCATGATGACTCGAGCTAATTGATCCTTACTTGAGCAGTCCAACCTACTGCTGGTCACCTGTGATACATACTAAAATGGGTCAGCGAAACGCTGGTGAGCTCACAGGTTTGTATGTCAATGTATAGTTGTAAGAACCGCAAGATTTAATATTGAATTTAAAATGCAATTAAGCAGAATAAAAGTCATACAATCATGAGCACATAGTCTGAGCTTAACTTGAATTGTCAGGTCCAATTAAGGAAACCTAACTTGAAGGCCCCCACGAGTGTCTAATCCACACTCGTCATCCCAAATGCTAATACGTCCGTTTGACCAGTTAGTGCGTGCTAACCCGGACGAGGATTGTCAATCCTATATGATATCATATAAACATTCACGCTACAAATGTATTACCAGACTATGCTTAGGAGGACTTTAAATTGATTAGCTTGAAACTCATGTAGTATTTGATTGATTTGTACTTGCGTTCTACTTGTAAAACAAAACAGAGCAGTAATATCACACCCCTAGTTGAAAAGCAGTGAAAATTGGGCCATGAAACTCACATGAGCCTTGTATGTTTATTTAAATAAGCTTGAATTGGTTAGCCTTGAATTGATGTCCGAAGACTTGTAACCTGAAGGTGTCCATGACACATGATGGTTATTAATTGATTAGGTATCTCGAAAGACTACCCTTGTAGTTGTTTGTCCAAATTGTCTCGATTTGGTTGATTGACTTGTCCAAATTACTACGATTTGGTTGATTGAATTGTATGTTTGAAAACGTGTACGGCCCGTTGGTGATTAATTGCAACAATAGTCTTGATGTTATCACATTGATTTCGAAGCATTATACTTGAAAAGTAAATTCCATTATGATTGAAAAGTTGTATCGTGTAAGCGTTTTGAAGTTGTACAAGTTTGACACTTGGTGTAAAAATGTGCTTACGGAATCTAAGTACGGGGGTCCGGGGGCAGCCCCCCTGGTTAGCGGGGTCCAAGGGGCGGCAGCCCCTGGCGGGGTCCAAGGGGTAGAGCCCCTGGCTGGGGTCGAGCTGCCAGGTCAGCTTGGAAAATTTTTATTTCTACTATATTGCTTTAAGGAAAAACGCATCTGGACTTGAATTTGGGTGAAATCAAGTGATAAAATTTAGGGTCTCGACACTTAGTAAAAATATGTGTTTTCTAGTTTCTATTTTGTGCGACGTTGGGTGCGACGTCGCAGGCCCTGACTGCGACGTGGAGCATGGCGTCGCTATGTGCGAATTTCGCAATTTAATACGACGTTGTGGGTGGCGTCGCTATACGCGACGTCGCAATTTAATGCGACTTTGTGACTGACGTCGCACCATGCGACGTCACGAGGGGTTTTGCGACGTTGAAGTTGACGGCGCATAAATCTGGGTCCGAATGCGACGTTACGGTCTGATGGCCGGAAAATGTGTCGAAAACGAGTTTTTGGGGTTCCGTTCGGTCCAAAACTTTTACCCAACCCATATATGGACATTTTAAGTGTCTACAAACAATCACAAGTCGAAAATAATGGAAATCGAAGAGTTTCGAGAATTGTCGGAAACTTACAAAGTGCCGAAATGAAATTCCGGAAAGATGAAGTTGTAGATCGCGAAGAGGTGAACGTTTTTCTTCAAATGCTCGAGATGATCCGAGTGTGTTTTGTGTTGTTATTTTTATGATTTGTGAAATGGTGATGGTGGTTTGGTTGGAGAGAAAAAGAAAGAAGAGAAAGAGTGAGAGAGTGAGAAATGAGGGTGAGGGGGTGGGATCCCTCCCCTTTGTGGCTGGTTCGGTGGGGGCCCACCGATGTGTGGGTCTCCACTTTTAATTCCGTGTATTCGCGCTCCGTGCGGTGTTTATTTCCCCGAAGGTTTTAAACGTTTAAATTTATATTAATTACCTTTAAATATACGTTTTAAAAATACAAATAATTATCCATTATTTTCGTTGAAGTATTTTATCAAATACTTAATAATTGCGTTATAAATATAACATTAACTTGTTTTGTTTGTTTGCGCGTTTAATATTTTAATCGCGTGGACCTTGTTTGTACGATATGAATTGAATACGAAATATTATAAAAACAATACTTTTGGATATAATTGTCTTATTAAATAATATTGTATTATTTAGTAAAATTGTTCACCAACGTCCGTATTTAATTGAACCGAATTACATTCGATTTGTAACTTGTACGATTTAATCAAATCGCGTAATTGTGTAGATATATATTCAACAATATATATAATGATCGATACATTAATTAGCCTAACACAGAACTAATTACATGTATTTAAAACTTGATTAGGCACTAATTACTAGTCCTAATTTGACGGGTGTCACAATATGTGTTACTGGTTACTAACATATGTGTTACTGGTTTGTAACACATTTGTTACTGATTGATAACATATGTGTTAATTGTTTAATACCACATGTGTTACTTGTTTAATACCACATGTGTTACTTATTGCTAACACATGTATTACTTATTCAGTACCACATGTGATAGTGCTTGCTTAATGCTATTTTTTTTTCCAGTAACTTGATATAATTAAATTTATTTGATATTTTAAAAATATAGCAAGTTTCATACAACATGTGTTACTTGTTGCTAACAAATGTGTTACAAGTTGTTTACACATTTGTTAATTGTTAGTATCACATGTGTGTTACTCGTTGCTAACACATGTGTTACTATGTGTTGTTTAGTACCACATGTGATACTGCTTAATGAATACTATTTTTTCTTTTTCGGAAACTTTGTATAATTAAATTGATTTGATATTTCAGAAATACAGCATGTTTCATACAACATGTGTTAGTGGTTGTTAACACATGTGTTACCGGTTGCTAACACATATTTCACTTGTTTAGTACCACATGTAATATCAGTACTCTAAAATACGTTGCTATTAGTATGTGACATGTGATACTTGTTTGTAAATTTTTATTTTTTACAAATATAATGTGTTTTAGAAACAAGAAATTACTTATTACCACATGTAATAAAGTTTACTACAAAGTATGTGTTAGTAACAGTAACTGATGCGCCCCCAGCGGTCGGTAAGGATCTTACCCCTTGTCGTTGAACCGGCTGCCGGAAGCGGGCATCAGTGGGTGTTTTAAATTTGTAATTGCGGGGCCTAAGTTTTCCCTAACAATGCTAATCCTAAGGGGAGCAAGTGGTAGGTATGACCTAGAGTCGTTCTTCAAACCGACTGAATTGAAACTAAGGCGTGGCAGATGAGGGCTTTCAAACTAGTGACGGATTTTTATAAAATAGTGAGGGATTTTTGGTTTTTATATTAACAAACTTAGGCAAGTAAATAAATAAAAGCGAAATAAAAATAAAACGTAAAGCAGATAAAATAAAGATAGTATCTGCTGAGACTTTGTTAATTAAGTTATGAGATGATATTTGGAGAAACTGTTTTGAAAGATATTAGTTAATTATCATTCTTGAATACTTGTTTGTAAACACTAGATTCCCTACTAATAAAAATCCCATTAGCATGTCACACCGGGAGCTAGGTTATGATAACATTACAGAGTATTTAGAATAATAAGCGAAATCTTAATTATGGTTTAATAATACTTTCATATGAACGAGAACAAAATATTAAGGTACTAGACATAACTGAATCATATAACAATTCCTCGTCATCCTAACAGATTCGTATATTTAAAAAGTTCATTTATGACTTTAAACCAGCCCTTGCTTAAGACTACCCAATAAATCCTCTAATTATCCACATCGTTCCTCACTTAAAGTGGTTCCGCCGCTTCAAACCTTGGCCATGTCTTGTCTTACGGTAATCCCCCATGTAGCCTTGCGGTTCCATAGTTCCATAGTTTCATACCTTTAAATTGGACGTCGTTAAAAAGGTGTTGTAATCACGTTTATTGGTGGAAAGGCAATAGATTAATTTGAAGTTTAAAAGTCTATTTAGAAAGGTTAATTAAACTAGGTTTCTCATTTTATATATGTTAGTCCGTAATATAACTACCTTCGGTCGTTACGCAGCTTCCACGTATTTGTACTACACCTAAAGTGTTTCCAACGCTATACTGTGTAACAGTCGAATAGGGGTCATCATATTACTTCATAATATAGTACCGTTTCGTAATATGACTACCTTCGGTCGTTCCTCGACTTCCATACATTTGTACTCCACCTTGAAGTGTTTCCAGTACTATATCGAGAAACAGCCGAATAGGGGCCATCATATTATTTCACGATAATTAAGACCATTTATATTTTACTACTATGATGATCCTAAGGCAACAATCAAACAAGAACATGCAATAAGATGATCAAAGCAATACTTCCGATCTGTAATATTTAATTATAAATCATCCCATAATTAACTAACTACATCGCAAGCAAACACAACAAGTATACTACTCTCTAATCATGGCAATAACTAAATCTAGCATAATCAATATAAACGTAATTAATTAAGATAGATAAGGATAGAAAGAACCAGGATTAAATGCAAGAGAGAATAGACTTGAATTAATTGACACAATTCCGAGCATACACCGAAGATTACAATGCGTTCCACACTTTCCTTCTATTCTAAACAAGCTCCTAAACTACCCTAAGACTAATTTTTAGTAAGAAAATAGAAAGAAAGTAGAAGCAATATCTTAGGAGAAGTATATTGTTCTAAGAATGGTGTGTGTTTCAAATGAGCCTAAATCCTCCTATTTATAGGAGAGTTTTGGTGCATGTTAGCAAGTAGAAGCTTACAATAGCAAAAGGTGGAGAAGGTAGTGGCACGAGGTACGCGCATATAGTGGCACGAGGTACGCGCATATAGTGGCACGAGGTACGTAAAGTTGCGCAAAGGTCTAGCACCGGGTACACGCAAGGGCGAAAAAGCGGGAACCGGATGGGGAGGTGGCAGCAGCCGGCGGCCTGGTGGCTGGCCGGCGGCGGTTGGCTGCCACCCGTCCCAGTTCGTCGCCCGTTGCCTCGTTGCTCGTTTCGCGCGTATCTTCTTTGTTATGCGTCCGTTTGCGTCGATTCTTTTTTTGTTGGATTCGTTTTTCAAAAACGAAGACTTTGATGAAAAGATATCCCAAAAATATATCTCTGAACTTTAGATGTGTCGTACGAATCGTTTGGATCTTCCGGCGTACGTAGAATCTTCATTCTTCGTCCGTTTTTGTTGATTCTTCTTCTGTTGGATTCGTAATTTGAAAACGAACATCTTGCTTGAGATGGATGTTAATGATGGGCACTTTTGTCTTGAAATCTCGTTTTGATGTCTTGAATCTTCAAACGTGCGTGGAATCTTCGTTTTTCGTCCGTTTTGCTTAATTTTTATCGTGCAACCTTGTTTTGACCATCTTGGCATAATATCATTGATTTGTACCGTTTTTTAGTTTAAAATGCCAAGAATCGTTCCAGAATGAGAGAGATATCGGTAGTAAAAACGTGACTTTTTACGCGATATCAGTAACACATGTGATATTATAACATAACACATGTGTTACTGGTTGCTAACACATATGTTAGTGGTTAGTATCACATGTGATACTATTACTATCAAAGATGTTACTATTAATATGTGACATGTGATATTTATTTGTACTCTTTTGTTTACAAATATAGTGTTTGTTAAAAACAAGAAAGTAATTGCTACCACATGTATTACATTTGACTACAAGTGTGTGTTGAGATCAAGATATCAGTTGGTACCACGTGTAATACTACTTTAAGTATCATATGTGATACTTAATACTATCACATGTGTGATACTTAATACTATCTACATGAACATTTCAACTTTTACAAATGTATAAAATGAACATTTCAGCATGTGGTTGCAAGGTATAAACATAAAGTGATCAACCAAAATATAAGTACATTATAAAACAAACCATCCAAATGAAAAGTGTACACCAAACTGTCTTAACAATTGTAATCCATAACACCATCAAATTGTAGTTTTCTACAATGGCTTCATGGCATTTTCTTCAACAAGGTCTTCTATTGCATTTTCTAAATCATTGGTTTCCTGTTTACGGTTTGTAATTGCATATTTTGACTTGCTTTTCTATCAATGCCCGCAGGTGGAGATGCATAAAATGATCAACAAGGGTATACACATGATCTTTGTGAATGATTTCCTCGTGCACTAACATTTTTGCAGCATATACTTGATCCGCAAATGGATAAGTTGCATATTCTGCAAACAACCCACCTAATCAAGTCCACACTCAAATGTGTTATAGTAACTAGTAACACATATGATAGTATCCACTAATACATGTGATTGTGATTAAAACCACATGTGATATTGAAATATAAAAATAAATATATAACAGAAAACATATAAATAACGAGGAAGCATAAAATTACCTAGAAGCTCGTGGATATGGATTCTGATAAAACCATCAAATTCCATGTATATGAGAAGTTGCTTCTGTTCAATTGTAAGATACCTAGTCGCCTCAAATAGCGCGTTTGTTGTGGTGCGAACATGGATGGATGGAAACTTTGAAGTTTACTCCTAGTGATCACAAATAGCCTTCTAGTGATCTAATAAGGGCCGCATGTGATACTATGAAGAATAATCTCAATCTATGAGGTATTGATATCGCGTAAAAAGTCACGTTTTTACTACCGATATCTCTCTCATTCTGGAACGATTCTTGGCATTTTAAATCAAATACAGTACAAATCAATAGTATTATGCCAAGATGGTCAAAACAAGGTTGCACGATGAAAATCAAGCAAAACGGGTAGAAAACGAAGATTCCACGCACGTTTGAAGATTCAAGACATCAAAACGAGATTTCAAGACAAAAGTGCCCATCACTAACATCCATCTCATCCAAGATGTTCGTTTTCAAATTACGAATCCAACAGAAGAAGAATCAACAAAAACGGACGAAGAATGAAGATTCTACGTACGCCGGAAGATCCAAACGAATCGTACGACACATCTAAAGTTCAGAGACATATTTTTGGGATTTCTTTTCATCAAAAGATTCATTTTTGAATTACGAATCCAACGAAAAAAATCAACGCAAATGGACGCGTAACGAAGAAAACACGCATGAATCGAGAAACGAGGCAACTGGCGACGAACTGGTGCAGGTAGCAGCCAGCCGCCGCCGGCCAGCCAGCAGGCCGCCGCCGGTCACCACCTGGCCGCCGCCGGCTGCCACCTCCTGTCTCTTTTCCGCTTTTTGGTCTTTGCGTGTACCCGGTGCTAGACCTTTACATGCTTTTTCGTACCCGGTGCACCACCTTTACGCCCTTTTTCGTACCCAGTGCACCACCTTTTCCACCTTTTTCTAATGTGAGCCTTGGGATGCTAACTTGAGCCAAATCTCTCCTATAAATAGCAGCCCCTAGCTCTCATTTCAACACACTCTCATTTTTCACACTCATACACATACTCTCACTCTTCCATTTCCACTTTCTCACTCTAGAAATTCTCTTATATTTTAGTCTAGGATTATTGTAATTAATCTACGGATTAACATAGAGGCTAGAACGAACGTTAGGAGTTTGAAGATTCATATTTGTACGTGTGAACGAGTTGTCAATCATAATAATACGCTGCTACGCATTTATTTCCGGGTGATATCTAAACCTTTATCATACTTGCTTTATTTTAATCATGTGTTATTGCTTGGTATGTGATATATTTATTGCCATGAATTGCGAGTAGTCTATTATTGTGATTTTTGATGATGTAGATAATTATAAGTAAGGATGACATTACATGATTAGTATACGACAATCGTAATGTGATGTGACGGCCCCTATTCGACTGTTTATCTGATATAGTACTGGAAACGCTTCAAGCGGAGTACAAACGTATGGAAGTCAATAAACGACCGAAGGTAGTTACATCACTGGAATCAGCTCTGGTCTAGCAGTTGGAATTCCGAAAGGATAATACAACTTCACAACTAACTGGTATATCCTACGAGAGTCAATGCACAATAAAATGATGTTCGTAAAACACGTTCAGATAAAATAGGAATTAATAACCTTTGTACTGTTAAGACTTTATGAACTTGAGTTTAATTTATGGAGTACCCTTTCTGGTTATCCACGTGACTGCAACCTAGTAATTAGGACTTGATCAACCTTAATTATGGTAAGTAGTTATCTGTGCCCATGACATGCAACAAGTAAGACACGGTGAACCCACTCGTTGTATATATTAGGTTTACATTTCTGCATTGCTTTACATTTAGTTAGTTTAGAGTGTCCCTTTCACCGTCAATTACTATTTGACTGCATGTTTGATGTAAGAAGCAGTTGACCTACCATGTAAAGTACACTGTCCGATTACTGAAAGGCATGGTCTGCATATGAAACACGTTTTTATAAACTGCGAATAATCCAGGGATGTATAACTGTTTGAAAAGGAGAACTCAAGTCATAAGTTGAAGTAACCAAGCCTTAACGCACAAAACAAGACTTAGGAATAAGAGTAAAGTCCTAGCGACCTAGAATCCTTAAAACACTAAGTCTTACATAATTAACGGTCTAAACATACAAAGTTATTAATCCGCATGATAACGGAATATTAAACTATTTTACGGGTTAAGAACGGTCGGACCTATGAGACGATATGCTACTGATTCATGCACCTCGGCGTCAAACCAAGATAGGTTGCTTATCTTTCAACTAGATAAGTATTGGAAGTTTGCGTATTGCTCCGATCAGAATCACGATAACCTAGTTCCTAGTGACATGCCAATGGGAAATTTAGTTGGTAGGGTTCTAGAGTTTACATCTGATAGTTTAATCATTACATTTAGCATTGTCCCTGTTTAATCTGTCATCCCGAAACATTAATTATCAAAGTCTCAGCAATCACATGTTTATCTTTATCTGCTTTCCTGCACTTTAATTTCCTGCAATTTACTTTTTTGCATTTTAATTATGTCTTTAGTTTAAAAACCCCCAAACCTACCTACTTTGTTCCATCCTAAATATTTCCCTACCGAAAGCACCAGCTTTAATCACCCACACGTTTGGATTCATAGAACGATCTTAGGTCATACTTACCGCTTGCTAACCATAGTAGGTAGTACGTATAATTTAAGCCCAGCGAAATATAAATTTTAAAACCCCTACTGCGCCCGCATCTCCATCAGAAATCATAACGACACTGACCGAACCGGTGCGGGTGCGACAGGTATCAATACAATATAGTCCCACATGTGATACTATGAAGAATATACGGTAGATAGTATACTAACACACGTGATACAATACATTACGACATGTGACAGTAACTCCTATCAATACTCGTGTTCGACCAACTCTTCAGAATATGCATTTTTGAAGTTCCAGATGCTAGATTTTCATGCGAATCAATCACTAGAATGACAGCATTAAAATCATATTTCATTGAGACATTTCATCGAACACCTTATATTCAGGTTTACTCTAATTATACCAAATGCACAAATTGCACTTTAATCACAGCTATACCATAATCATACAACTCCAACAAGATAAAAACACATCACTTTGGTTCTACAATTACGCATAGTACAAGTAATTTCATTACTTCAATATCATCAGAACCTAAATCATTACCAAAACAGCCTAAAAGCAACAATTACTAGACTTATTATACAAAATTTAAAGAATTACTTAAAACACTTACGAAGAGGTGATTTTGAAGATGCTGGTAGTTCTATTGCTTCATTGATATCCATTTATTATAAATTTTGCTAACAAATCAGTGATATTTGATGATTTGAGAAGATTTTTCACAATAGGGTTTTGTAGGATGAAATTGAGATGAAATTGCTGCAAATATAGTGATTCGAACAAAGGTAGTGGAGAAATATGAAGATCGAAACGTGAAATTGTAGATTCTAATCGATTTTGGAAGGTTCAGAACTAGGATGTGCCTGGGATTTTGTTAACAGGGACGAATGTGAGAATTAGGGTTTCAAATGACGAAAAAGGTTATGTATATGTCATATTGTAAAATGTCCATACTACCCCTTCGCCCAAATTCAGTCGCCAATTTAATTTTTTTAATAAAAAATGATGTTTTAATTTGGACCCTTGATTTGGAAAATCCAAAGGCTCATATCTATTCCCCCATTCTCACAAAAAGTTTGTAACACCCCCAAATTTAATGATTTGCGGAAGCACGATTTGGGTGTTACTAATCAATAACAAAGCACAAAGATATATAGTAAACGACTCTATATGCGTCGTTTTAACAAAATATATTAATATTGAAATGTTTACCACATTTATAGCTTTACATAGCTCGAGTTTAAATATAAGGAGATTTCAGTACATAAGTACTTGTACAAAATATACTAATGCAAGGAAATCTCAAACGTCTGTATGCTGACTCGAGCTAAAAGTCCTGAAGCCGAAACAACCTACTGCTTGGTACCTGCGATACATGCTAAATGGGTCAGCTAAAGCTGGTGAGCTCACAGGTTTGAAATCAAGTAATATAGTATGAACCGCAAGATTTAAATAATTGAATTGCATCCAGCAATTGATAATGTATATGTATACAGCCATGAGCACATAGTTGAGCTTAACTCGAGGGCCGGGTCCCCTATAGAGAATTCCGGGCGAGGTGCCTCCCGAATGCCTAATCAACATTCGTCTTCCCAAATATTAGTACGTCCGTTTACCCGGTTAGTGCTTGCTAACCCGAACGAGGAGGGTCAATCCTATATGGTACCATATACTAATATTCACGCTACAACGTATTAACAACTATGCTGACGGAGGACTTTAAATGATTAGTTGTGAAAAACTCATGTAGTATATGAAATGTTTGTACTTGCGTTCACATGTTAAAATGAGCAATATATCACACCCCTGAGTAAAATAGTAAAAAGAGGGGCTATGAGACTCACCTGAGTCTGTAAGCGTTTAAATAAACGTAAGTTGATTAGCCGAGTGATGAAGTCCAAAGACTTGTAACCTGAGGGTGTCCACGACACGCGATGGTTATACACTTGATTGGGTATCTCAAAAGATCACCCTTGTAGTTGTTACACAACTATATATATGTCCAAATTACTACGATTTGGTTGATTTGTTAAGTGTTTGAAAACGTGTACGGCCCGTTGGTGATTAATTGTAATAATAGTCCTGATGTTATCACATTGATTTCGAAGTGTTATACTCGAAAAGTATATTCCATTATGTTTGAAAAGTTGTATCGTATAAGCGTTTTGAAGTCATACAAGTTTGACACTTGGTGAGAATTGTGCTTACGGAATCTAAGTACGGGGGTCCGGGGGCAGCGCCCCTGGCGGGGTCCAAGGGGCTGGCCCCTGGCTGGGGTCGAGATGCCAGGTCAGCTTGAAAATTTTTTATTTTTACTATATTGCTTTGGTGAATAACGCATCTGGGATCTGAATTCGGGTAAAATCGAGTGATAAATTTCGAGTCTCGACACTTAGTAAAAATCTGAGTTTTCTGTGTTTTGCGACACAATATGCGACACAAAAGTTTGTCATGCGACACAAGGGTTGTGTCGCATAGGAATGCGACACAAGAGCTTAGCGACACAAGGGTTGTGTCGCATAAGCGTTCGATGCTAAATCAATAGTGACATAAGGGTTGTGTCGCATGGTATTTGCGACATAACGTACGACACAATATTGTGTCGCATAGGATACGACATAACTGGTTTCATACGACACAAGATACGACATAAGAGGCAAAATACGACACAACATGCGACACAAGGATTGTGTCGCATTGAAGAACAACATCCCAGAAAGTTTCGGCTGCTGAGATTTTTCCGGCCAAAATGCAATTCTAACTCATTTTTAGGTTATCAAATCGTGTTTTCTTCATATATTTGGACATATAGATGTTATATAAACACTAACAAGTGAAAATACAAAGAATCGAGAGTTTTCGGGATTTTGTCGGAAACTTACAAATTGTCGGATTGAAAATCCGAAAAGATGGCGTTGTAGATCGTGAAGTGGTGAACGTTTTTCTCCAAAGGTTCTTGAAAATCCAAGATCGTTTAGTGGTATTATTTTGCGATTTTGATGGAGGTGGTGGTTTGGAGAAAAGAGAGAAAATGAGAGTAAGAGAGAGAGAGAGATGAGAAAAATGAGGGAAAAATATGGGAGGTGGAGGTTATCTCCACTTTTCAGTCTTCGCCCCGCGCTCCTCGTGATGTTCGTTTTCTCCGTCATTTAACGTTTTAATAAATATTTTGCGCGTTAATTATCCATTTTAAAATACGAATTTTGTTTAATAATTTAATTAAATTGTTTTACCGATTATCTAATGATTTAAAGATTTAACATGTGATTTAAATAATTTGCGTATCTTGTTGTTAATTAGGTAAGTTTCAATTGTACGAAGCGGGATAACTTTGGGAATAAAATTTAAACAATAGTTTGGACCCAGTAATGTTTTCAGACAATGTTTTATACTTAAATATAAATTGTGTCACCAACGTCCGTATTTATAGAACCGAAATACATTCGATTTAAATTTCGTACGATTTAATCAAATCGCATTTTCGTATATATTCAACAATATATATTTCGATACATAAATTAGCCTAACACAGAACTAATTACATGTATTAACAGAGAATTAGGCACTAATTACTAGTCCTAATTTGGCAGGTGTTACAAAGTGTGTGTACTTATTTGATCCCTACTCTATATATAATTAAAATAATACTAACAAAAGATAAAAAAAAAATATCAAATACAAAGATAAAAAGAAATCTTCAATTTGAAAGTAAAACTTTTATTTAGATTATTAAGTAACTAACATGAAGTATTATTTGAAGAAAAATAGTTAAGTATGAAAGAAGATATAAATTAAAAAAGAAACTCATCCCACACTGGATGGAGGAAGAAAATGACATGAGAGGAGTGTATTATAAATGTAGAGGGTAAATTTGACATCAACTTCAAGAAATAAAATGTAGTAACTATTAATATAGGTACTTACTCAATCCAATCAACCTTTAAAATTTTAATCAATTTATTATTTATTAGTAAAAAATTGGTTATAAAAAGATCTTTTAAGATCTTAAACGAGCTTAATCGAGGTCGAATTCGAGCTCTAATACGAGCACATCAAATTCTCATATAGTTCTTAAAAATTAACCGAACATCGAGCTCGAGTTCGATCATAGAAAAATTATTCGAGTTCGAACTCGAGCAGATTTTGGAAACTTTTATCGAGTTCGAACCGGGTATTTATTCAAACGAGTCGAGGTTACTGTCGCACCCCCAAATTCATGATTAGCGGAAGCATACATCGGGTGTGACTAATCAAGGTAATCACAGCACAAAGATATAATGAACGACTCTATATCCGTCATTTAAACAAAATACATACATTAAACAAAATGTTTTCATTGTTGTGATAATTACATTAGCTCGTGTTCCGATATGAGAGATTTGAAAGCATAATTAATTATACAAAATATAATAATGCAATGAAATCTCTGATGTTTGCATGCTGACTCGAGCTAAGCTAATCCTGAGAGGCAGTCCTACTACTGCTGGGAACCTGAGAATACATACTAAAAGGTCAGCTAAAAGCTGGTGAGCTCAAAGGTGTAATGATGAAACAATAATGTATGAACCACAAGATTTAATCATGTTTAAAATCAATCAAATAAGTGTGTATATTACTGCCACGAGCTCATACTTTGAGCTTAACTGAGGTGTCGGGATCACATTCAAGTGCCCGATCGAGTTTGCCTCCTAAGAGTGCCTAATCTACACTCCTTATGAACAAATGCTAATGTTTCCGTTTGACTAGCAGTCGTGGTAGCGTGACTACCCCGGACACGGATTGTCAATCCCAAATGGTACCATTCACTAATATTCACGCTAAATCCATACTAACAAACTATGATGTGGAGGGCTTCATGATTAGGTAAAACAACTCATGTAGTCAATATATAGAGTTTTGAACTTGTGTTCACATGTAAATAAAAACTGAGAATGTATTCCCACCCCTAGGTTAAAAATAGTAAAATGAGGGGCTATGAGACTCACCTGAGTTTGGTATGTTGCGAATTAAGCAAATATGATGTTGCACAATGTGACGTTGTCCGAAGACTGTAACCTGCCGGGCGTCCTAAACGCGCAAGGTTATATGAGTAAGTAGATGTCTCAACCGACCATCTATGCTAGTTGTCCATTCAACTAGTTATGTCCAAAAGTTTAATTGTTTGTTTGTGTTTTGAAAACGTGTACGGCCCGTTGGTGAGATTCATAGTAAAAATTTTCAAAATATTATTAATATGTTTCGTTTCATTTGTATACTTATAAAAGTGCGTGTTAATCGTTCTTGAATTTGTTTAATATTATATTGATTAATTATTATCGTTTGGAAATCATTTTGAGTAAATTACATAGTGCTGAAAAATGTTGACCAAATTTGACCGCGAACTGAGATTGGGCTGCGAACCGAGATTGGGCTGCGAACCGAGATTGGATTCGCAAGGCAAAGTTAGGCTGCGAACCGAGTTTGGATTCGCGAGGCAAAGTTGGGCTGCGAACCCAGTTTGGGTTCGCAAGGCAAAGTTGAGCTGCGAACCGAGTTTGGGCTGCGAACCGAGATTGGACTCACTCCTCAGATTCAGCTGAAATGTCTTTTTCCTTAAAAACTTGGTCAAATGAGCTCGGTTTGACCCAAAACTTTTAGACATGTCTTAAATAAGTTTATAGAGTCTAAGAAAATTGTCGTTTTGTTTTATGGTTGACCCGAAGTGTCGGTTTTTATTCCATTCCCAAAACAGCCCAAAAAGTGTTTTCGGTTTTTGTCGGTTTGTTTCGCCTCTTGTTCTCGACTAGTTCTGGTCCGAATTAATGTCCACAAATTTTATCAACTGGTCACCTATGTATCTAGTACTTAACGTGATTTTTTCGTGATTTATAGTGTCCATCTTGTTAGGTAAATAATTCCGCGAAAGAACCAAACTCGTTTTTCGACAAAATCAGACAACACTTACAAGATCAGTTTATAACTAAAAATCCGTGCTTTTCTGGGAAGAGTCAAAGAAGAACTTTTTGTAGAGCTTTTCCATACAAAGAATTTGGTATGTGTTTCATGGTCTAATTCCACCTAGAACTCGAGATATGGTCATTTTAGTGGGCTGACTTTTCTAGGACAGATTCATCATTTTTACATATGTGTATCAAAAACGTGTTTTAACAACAATTTTGGACATAATCATGTTAATGGAGCTAGATAACATGTAAATAATGAACATGCAAACAAATCTAGAGAGAGAGAATGGGTATTCATAATTTGAAATGATGAAGAACAAGAGGAAATGGAGGTGGTGATGGATCTTGAGCTTCTCCTTTCTTGAATCCTTGAAGGAAGTGGTGAATGATGGTGGTATATTGATGATGATGATGCTGAAATGATGAAAGTGAAAACAATGGGGAAGGGGGGAGGAAGAGAGGAAAAAGAAGAGTGGAGAGTGTGTGTAGTGGTGAAGTGAAGTAAGGGAAATGAATGGAGTGTGTTTTTGAGTTTAGTGAGTCAAAGAAGCAAAAGTGAGGTGGTGTGGAGGGGGAGCCGGCCCATAGGGGCCCCACAAGGTGTGTGTGAGTTTCAAAATTTTGTTCCCTCATTTCATGCTCCATGCGGTGTTCTCTTTGCGTTCTTATTAATCGTGCAACGTTTCTAAACGTAATATTTTTTTTCGTATATTCACAAAACTTTTAACCGAAGTATTACGTCAAAATACTTATTATTGAGTTATAAAAATATAACTTAAAGTTATTTGGTTCGTCAGGCGCGTTTCGTACGTTTTTGTAGCGTATGTTTAATTTTATACGATATGTATTACGTGTTAAATATTATCGTCATAATATTTAGTGTTCAATGAGTTTATTAAATAATTTCATATTATTTAACATTTTGTTCATCAACGTCCGTATTATGATGTGTCGGAATCCATCCGATAATATAATGCACAATTATATTTAATCGCGTACTTGTGTATATATATAAACATATATCATTACACCAAATGATACACATAATTAGCCCTAAACATAACTAATTACATGTATTAATAAAATGATTAGGCACTAATTACTAGCCCTAATTTGACGGGTGTCACATTCTCCCCTTGTTAAGAGAATTTCGTCTCGAAAGTTAGCTCAAGTCGTGTTTTGAGTGGAGTCTATGAAAAGCTGTGGGTATTTGAGTCGCATCTGGTCTTCCCGTTCCCAAGTGAATTCCAGACCATGTCGCGAATTCCACCGGACTTTAACGATGGGAATATGACTTTGTTTTAACTGTTTGACCTCACGGTCCATGATTTCTGCTGGTGTCTCGACAAAATGAAGTTTATCATCGATGTGGATTTCATCGAGAGGAATGATAAGTGTCTCATCAGACACACATTTCTTCAAGTTAGAAATGTGAAATGTGGGATGCACGCTACTAAGCTCTGGTGGTAGTTGCAATCGATATGCCACTGGGCCAATCCTTTCGAGGATTTCAAAAGGTCCAATGTATCTGGGATTCAATTTCCCGCGTTTGCCGAATCGGATTACGCCTTTCCAAGGCGATACTTTAAGAAGGACTCGATCCCCAACTTGGAACTCGAGATGTTTGCGTCTCATGTCAGCATAGCTTTTCTGACGATCATGCGCGGCTTTGAGTCTGTTTTAAATACCTATGATTTTCTCGGTGGTTTCATGTATGATTTCAGGACCAGTGAGTTGGCTGTCTCCCACTTCGGTCCAACAGACGGGTGATCGGCACTTACGACCGTACAGTGCCTCAAAAGGTGCAACTCCAATACTGATGTTCCCAGTTTGTACCGAAGTCAACTACGCAGGCTCGTAGCATATCCTCCAGTGTTTGAATGGTTCGCTCGCTTTGGCCGTCGGTTTGTGGATGGTATGCAGTACTCATATCCAGGCGAGTACCCAATGAATTCTGTAATGATTGCTAAAAGCGAGATGTGAGGCGTTCCATTTTGTCAGTTTCTTTGATGGCGAGGAAATGAGCAGATTTGGTGAGACGATCGATGATCACCCAAATGGTATCGCAACCGCTCAGTGTTTTCGGGAGTTTGGTGATGAGATCCATTGTGATCTGCTCCCATTTCCATTGAGGAATTTTCGGTTGTTGTAGAAGACCAGAAGGTTTCTGATATTCGGTTTTAACTTTTGAACACGTGAGGCACTTGCTGACGTAGGTGGCAATATCGGCCATCATGTTGGGCCACCAATACAACTCTTTAATGCCATGATACATTTTGTCGGCACCAGGATGTATAGAGTATTTGGATTTGTGAGCTTCATCCATCACCAAGTCTCGTAGGTTCCCAAAACTAGGCAACCAGATTCGGTTCGAGAAGTACTTGGCCCCATTAGGTTTTGTTTCAAACTGTTTCTCCATGCCACGCAAGGCCTCGTTTTTCACATTTTCGGGTTTGAGTGCTTCGAATTGAGCGGTAAGAATCTGAATAATGATGTCGTTATGAATTGTCATACTAAGGGCTCGGACTCGAAGGGGTTTCACTCGTTCTTTTCGATTTAAGGCATCGGCAACAACGTTAGCCTTGCCTGGATGATATCGGATTTCACAATCGTAATCGGTAAGAAACTCGACCCATCGATGTTGCCTCATGTTTAGATCTTTCTGATCGAAGATGTGTTGGAGACTTTTATGATCCGTGAAGATTGTACACTTGGTACCGTATAGATAATGTCTCTAGATTTTTAGTGCAAAGACGACAGCTCCTAATTCGAGATCGTGAGTTGTCTAATTCTTTCGTGGATTTTGAGCTGTCGAGAGGCGTAGGCAATGACCTTGTCTCGTTGCATCAACACGCAACCGAGACCTTGGTGTGAAGCATCGTAGTATACCACGAAGTCATCGTTGCCTTCGGGTAAGGATAGAATCGGTGCACTGCAGAGCTTTCGTTTTAATAGCTGGAATGCCGACTCTTATTTATCAGTCCAGTCGAACTTCTTTTCTTTCTGAGTTAGTGTCGTGAGAGGTTGGGCTATTTTCGAGAAGTTTTTAATGAAGCGCCGATAGTACCCAGCAAGACCCAAGAATTGGCGTACTTTGGTCGGTGTAGTAGGTGCTTGCCAGTACTTGATAGCCTCGATTTTTAGAGGATCAACATGAATTCCTTGACTGTCAATCACGTGTCCAAGGAATTGAACGGTTTGCATCTAGAACTCACACTTAGAGAATTTAGCATATAACTCCTCGTGTTTGAGTAGCTCTAGGATGGTTTTGAGATGTTACGCATGTTCTTGTTCGTTGCGCGAGTAGATTAGAATGTCATCTATGAAGACGATGACAAACTTGTCGAGATACGGTTTGCAGACTCGGTTCATGAGGTCCATGAATACAGCCGGTGCGTTGGTTAAACCGAATGGCATCACTTGGAATTCGTAATGCCCATAGCGAGTTCTAAAAGCAGTTTTCGGGATATCGGTGACGCGAACTCGTAACTGATGATAACCTGACCGTAGATCAATTTTCGAATAAAAACTTGACCCGTGAAGTTGGTCAAACAGGTCATCAATGCGTGGAAGTGGATAACTCTTCTTGACGGTTAGCTTGTTCAACTCTCGGTAGTCGATACACATTCTGAATGAACTGTCTTTCTTTTTCACAAACAAGACCGGAGCTCCCCAAGGCGAAGAACTCGGTCTAATGAATCCTTTGTCCAGGAGTTCCTGTAGCTGGGTGGACAACTCCTGAAGTTCGGATGGGGCTAAACGGTAAGGTGCTCATGCCAGGGGTGCTGCTCCGGGCACAAGATCGATGGAGAACTCTACCAGCTTAGGCGGTGGAAGGCCAAGTAATTCCTCAGGAAAGACTTCTGGAAAGTCTCGAAAGATAGGCACATCCTCAAGCCGTTTCTCCTCCGGCTTCTTCTCTATAACGTGTGCGAGGATTGCCTGGTAGCCTTTTCTCAGATATTTGTGGGTTTTCATACAGGATATGATATTCAATCTCGTCCCACCGGTCTCCCCTTGTATGGTTAAAGTACCACCGATGACGAGAGGAATATGAACGATTTTATTGAAGCAGATGATTTCGGCTCGGTGTTTGGACAACCAGTCCATGCCAACAATGATGTCGAAACTTCCAATCTCGACAGGAATCAAATCAATGGGAAAGAGTTCATCGGCTAGGTTTAAAGTGCAATTAGGTATCACACTATCGGTTTCAATGAGTTTACCATTAGCTAATTCTACAATGTACTTAACATCTAAAGCAACGGGGGTGATGTCAAGCAGTGGATAAAATTCATCTGATATGAAACTCCTATCAGCACCAGTATCAAACAGAACAGAAGCAGTTAAGTTGTTGAGAAGGAACGTACCCGAGACCACATTCGGATCCTGGCGGGCATCCCTAGAGTTAAGGACAAATGCTCTACCTTGAGAGTTGTTGTTGTTGCTGTTGGTACCCTTGTTCTTCAGTTTCGGGCAGTCATTTCTGAAATGCCCAGTGTTGCCACACTCGTAGCAAGAATTTGGTTGGTTGGAGTTGGTGCTGGCATTGTTGTTGTTGTTGTTGTTGTTGGTTTTGGTGGCTCTGCAGTCCTTGGCGTTATGCCCATAACGTTGGCAGTTGTTGCAAGGCGTACCACAAGGGCCATCATGATGATGATGGCACTTGGGACAGAAATGCTTGTTCCCAGTGTACCTCCCTTTGTTTTCAGAACCAGAATAGTAGGCCTTTACAGTGTTAGACCTTTTGGATGATGATTGGTTTTGGTTTGAGTTTCCAGACCACTTTCGCTTGTGATCTCCAGATTGATTCCCAGATAAATTTCCAGTGTTTTTGGCAATAGATGTCCCCTGATGGACGATCTGTGCTATAAGATTATACGCCATACGCACAGTTGCTTGAAACGTGGGGGAGTTTGATGCGGTAACCATCACCTAAATCTGTAGGGGAAGTCCCCAGAGGTAACGTTTAATTCGTTTGTATTCCGGATCGACCATGGTGGGGCACAGGTGTGCCAACTGATTGAATCGAGCGGTGTAACCGGCAATATCATTTCCTTGAGTGGTGAGGTGCCAGAACTCAGCTTCTAGTTGTTGGATTTCATCTCTAGGACAATACTCGTCCTTCAACATTTTCTTCAAGTCTTCCCAGGGAGTTTGGAAAGCATTGTTAATGCCCACTGTCTGAGCATGAGTATTCTACCATGTCAATGCACCGTCAAGGAAGGTGCAGGTGGAGTATTTGACTTTATGATCTTCGGGACAATTGCAGATACGGAAGACATATTCCATTTTCTCGATCCATCGTAGCAAGCTAATGGCTCCTTTAGTCCCCTTGAAGTTCAAGGGTTTGCAGTTGAGGAAGTCTTTGTATGAGCAAGGCTTGGTTGTAGAGGTGTTAGTTGGCGTTTCTCCACTATCAGAACGTTGTTGTCGGGTAGCTAGAGCATCAGCTACCCCTTGGGCAACAAGTCGGTCAACATCCGCTTGATTAAACGATTGTCTCGGAGGCATAATGCTTGAATAAACAAAGAGAAAATATATGTAAGTCAATTGTGTAAAGGTTATGATATATCACACATGTATATATAGGAGGGTAATATACAACAGCACGAAGTGATAATCATATTCCATTAGATAACAAGGTTGGGTACAAGATACGAGTTTCGAAAGTACAGAACATAGGGATTTCAAAAGATTACCGAAATTAAAGTTTACAAAAGATACCGGGAATTGTTACATCCGGCCGAATTACATGCGTTCTACATAGATAGTTAACGGATTACAAGATAATGACTACACTAGTCTTGAAGTAGGTTTATTCGTTCCATTAGAGTGACAAGTTGGTCCACAGTTCCTGCACGTCTGCTAGTTTGTCTGGCGTTATCTTCAGCTAAAGTTAGTCGTTGTTCCAACACTCGAGTGTATTCTTCAGCTTCTTGCGAGCGTTGCTCACATTCTTCCAGTCTTGCTTGTAAGAGGTCGACCATTCCCCTATCGTCAATCACTTGCTAATGAACCATTTCTAGAGTACATGTAATGTCTTCTTGTTCCTGGTACAGTTGTGCGATGAGGTCGTGTGATTGGCGCAACCAATACATTTGTACCACGTATTGTTCCCGTTCCAAGCTTTTAAGTCTTGTCTCATGACGGTGTAGTCGGGCGGCTAACACTGGTACAGAGTGATGTGTTGGTTCCTGGGTGTATGGGGAGATGTCCATGGGGTCAGTAGGAATCTGTATGTTTTCCTCAGACCTCTAAGTGTTTAAGGTTGTGGGTATCCAGTCCCATCTGCGGGCGTATGCCGGGCATCGTGTGCTAGTTGTGGTGTTAGCAATGGGGTTTGAGTAAGGGTTTGCTCGAGATGATCCAGTACCCCTTGGGTGAGTACATATCACTTGGGCTTCGCCAGTGATGTAGTAAAGAGGTTCAGGAGATTCCCGCATTGGCGAGACAGGAACATGGGTTGTCTCTTTGGTAGTGGAGTTGGTTGGTGCTACATTAATGATGTCTGCCATTTTCTGTGGTAAAAGTGTTGAGTAACATGAGGCCGATATATATATATCTTAACATATAATATAGCCTAGTATGTCTAGCACAAACAAGTAATAGTCCCGTTTCTCTCGCGGTCAGAGTCAACTAGTGTATTCCTGTTCAACATAACTATTTCAGTTCTTACATCATCTTTATTTAATTGTACATAGTTGATCAGACTATGTTAAATTAAACTCATATGATGTAATCCCTGAACCAGTCATACCTAATAAGGAAATACTACCTAACGGTCATAGTCTCGGCCCACTAAATACAGCCTAGTTCACTATAACCTTAGGCGCTGATACCAATCTGTCGCACCCCCAAATTCATGATTAGCGGAAACATACATCGGGTGCGACTAATCAAGGTAATCATAGCACAAAGATATAATGAACGGCTCTATATGCATCGTGTAAACAAAATACATACATTTAACAAAATGTTTACATTGTTGTGATAATTACATTAGCTCGTGTTCCGATATGAGAGATTTGAAAGCATAATTAATTATACAAAATATAATAATGCAATGAAATCTCTGATGTTTGCATGCTGACTCAAGCTAAGCTAATCCCTAGAGGCAGTCCTACTGCTGCTGGAAACCTAAGAATACATACTAAAAGGTCAGCTAAAAGCTGGTGAGCTCACAGGTGTAATGATGAAACAATAATGTATGAACCACAAGATTTAATCATGTTTGAAATCAATCAAATACGTGTGTATATTACTGTCATGAGCTCATAGTTTGAGCTTAACTGAGGTGTCGGGATCCCAATCAAGTGCCCGATTGAGTTTGCCTCCTGCGAGTGCCTAATCTACACTCGTTATGAACAAATGCTAATGTGTCCGTTTGACCAGCAGTCGTGGTAGTGCGATTACCCCGGACAGGGATTGTCAATCCCAAATGGTACAATTCACTAACATTCACGCTAAATCCATACTAACAAACTATGATGTGGAGGGCTTCATGATTAGGTAAAACAACTCATGTAGTCAATATATCGAGTTTTGAACTTGTGTTCTGATGTGACGTAAAAAGTCAAGTTTCTATGCACATATTTCTACACTTATTGGACTTATATTTGGTGAAAACATTCTAAAACAACCTTTATTCACTAAAAATCACCAATGAGGTCCAATTCCAGGTGCTGCTGTAAAAATCACCAAAAACATCCGTTTAGCACGTAAAACGGAGCAATAAATATCATCTTACTTTTTCGACCTTTATTATCACTTGAGAAATAGATCTTAACCACTCTTATATGATATTTCAGGAGATTTCAAAGCTGAAGAAGCAAGGATCATGCAAAACGGATAAAAGACGGAAGAGATATGCAGTTTGGAACGCAGCCGATAGTCTTCCGAAGCACAAATAAAGCTACACAACTCCAAATATGGCAAACTCAGTGTCATTAGAAGCGTAACGGAAAGACGAATCCAACGGTTTAAGAATCAAGCAGTTCGGGCACCGAACGAAGAAGATACGGACGAAACAAACAGCAAACAGAGCAAGCAAAAAGGCAAAGGGAAAGGCAAATCCCCCCTTAGGTACCATATACGGTACCTAGAGGAGTCGTATATGGCACTTAGATACCATATACGATTCCTAGAGGGGCCGTATATGGCACTTAGGTACCATATTGGGTACCTATTGCTTTGCCAGGGTGCAGATTGACCCCCCTTGGTCTGGTACCCCCTTGTGTGCTTTGGTGTGTTGTCTTGTATGCTTGGATGCTTGTACCATGCTTTCCACCTCCAACCTCTCTTCCACTATAAATAGAGGGCTTCCCCCTCCCATTTTACACACACCTCCACACCTCTCATTCACAAATTCTCTCTCTCTCTAGAATTCTCTCTCTCTTGGTTTTCTTTAGTAGTTTCTCTCTCTAGTCTTTCTCTCTAGTTTCTTACTAGGGTTTTAAACCCTTGGGCTAGTGAGATGATTAGGGAGGGAAACCTTTCCTTTTAATTTAAATTAGTTATGTAGTTAATTAGTAGAGGCTAGCTTATGTGATGCTTGGATATTATACGAAGAAATACAAGTGTTATTCTGCTTGCATTCATATCGGTATTTTCTATCTTTTCTATTATTAATTTGTCATATTGTTCTTGTTTGATGTATGTGATTTATTAATATTAGAAATGTTTATTGCTATGCATTGCGAGTAATTGCTTGTATGTTTGCCATGATTAGTGAGTAGTTGTATTGCGTGTTTGTTGTGATATAGTTAGTTGTTAATTGGGATGATATCATTATGAAACAATGGAGGTAACGTTAAACGGCTTTCATTTGTATAGCGCCAGAAACATCATTAATGTGTGGAGTACGGAACGTGGAAGATATGAAAGTCGTGGGCACAATCCGTTGTGGAATAAAGTTCCCGACTATTATATATTACGATTGAAAAACTCGGTGTACTGTTTAAATATATGTAACACCCGCCAATTTAAGTGTATAAAAAGTGCCTAAACTACTTGTAATTACATGTCTTTAGCTTTGTAATATTCTAAATATATGTAACATTTTGGTGTAATTACATACACGCTTACGCGATTTGATTTAAATCTTCCACTTATGAACCGAACGAGGTCCGACATTATTTAATATGGACGTTGGTGACAAAATTTATAAATAATGTGGAATTATCCGAACAAACATTGTTTACTATAATATATTACGATAATATATTACACGAGCTTCATGTTGTTTAAAACATATCCTACGTGACGAAACCGCACGAAACGCACTCCAACAAGCGAATAATAACTAAATTATATTTTATAACTTCACAACTTGAAATAAAGTATTTTGATAAATTACTTCGGATAAAAATATTTCGAATATACTTTAACCTATTTTTTGTGCAAACGACTACGGAAAATAACCCGCTCGGATTGTGACACGAAATCGTGGAACGAGTCCACGAGCCCGAGCCCGCAAGTGGGTCGGCCTAGACCCGTGGACCCGACCCAACCCACCAACCCATGATCCACCTCCTTTTAACCCCATTTCTCCCATTTCTTCCATTTTTCACAAACACAAACACAAACACAAACACACACACACTCACCTCTCAAACTCTCTCTTATATTCCTCCTCTTCCACTTGAATCGGCAGCATCAACAAGCATCACCATCACAATCGTTCATCACTATCATCAAGAAAAAGCATCAAGATCATCATCACCATCATCATCTTCATCTTCTTCAATTTTTGATTTTGTGGTAAGAAACTTTAAAACTCCTTTAAATTACTTATGAAGCTTTTATATACGTGCTAGAACAATTACCCAACAAGATTATGTCCAAAAACCCCATTAAAAACGCTTTAGATATCGAAATCTGCACAAAAATCGCGAACAACGAATTTCGCGAGTTGAGATTCAATCTCAACTCGCGAGGCAATCTCAACTCGCGAGGCAATCTCAACTCGCGAGGCAATCTCAACTCACGGGGCAATCTCAACTCGCGGTCAAACTTGGTCAACATTTTTCAGCACTTTGAAGTTTACTTAAAATGGTTATCAAACGATAATAATTAGCCAATACGATATTAAACCAATGCAAGAATGGTTAACAATAACTTTTATGAGTATACAAATGAATCGAAACATAATAATAACGTTTTTGAGAATTACTATTACACACCGTCACCAACGGGCCACACTTATTTACAAAATGATTACAAACGTACAAACAAATACTTGGATATTTTCTAGTTGAGTGGACAACTAGCATGGGTGATCTTTCAAAACACCAACTTATTTACTTGTTTACTTACGACCTTGTGCATTTTAGACGCCAGAAGGTTGCAGGGTTCTGAGAACCGATATACGGACTTACATCCGCTTTACTTGGTTGATTTCACATACGTACTTACTATATTGGTATCAGAGCTTAATATAGCGAACTAGGTTGCATTAGTGGGCCTAGACTATGACCGCTAGGCAGTATCTCCCTATTATGTATGACTGGTTCAGGGATTACGTCATACGAGTTTAATTTAACATAGCCTGATCAACTATGTACAATTAAATAAAGATGATGTAAGAGCTGAAACAGTTATGTTTAACCGGAATACATTAGTTGACTCTGACCATGAGAGAAACGGGCCCATACATGTTTGTGCTAGACACGCTAGGCTATTATATGATATATGTATATATGTATATGATAGGCCTCACTCATTAAAACATTCTTGCCACAGAAATGGCAGACTCCTCATCTAGACAAACTACACGTACTCCATCTTCTCTCTCTCGCTCACGTCGTAGCCACTCGGAATCCCTAGTGACTAGACGCACTGGTAGCTTGCACCGAGCTAGTCCCTATGCCAATCCTGCCAATACTGGTAACACATCTACTTTAGCTCGCCATCGAGCAATCGCTCGTCAATGGAGCTGGTTACCTGCGGCTATGGCCACCTGGAGGATTGAAGAACACATTGAGATCCCCGAAGATGTCGGAGAATATTCATCTATGGATCTCTCTCCGTACACTCAATAACCAACACACCTCACTATTCCGGTGTTACCTACTCGAGTGCATCGTCATGAGTGCAGGCTACACGACATGGAAATCGAACTTCAAGAAACTTGAGAAAACTGGATGCTAACGGCTCAGGGCCGTATTGCTCAAATCTACTCGGATTAGGAATATCTATCTGTGACCGTTAACCGTACCCACAATCAAATGGAAAACACTGCTAAAACCATGGAGATCGTTCATAATCAAGTTATCAGTAACCGAAACGAGATCTCCGTTCTGCAATCAAGGTTGCAACAATGCGAAACACGTCTAAGGGAAACCGAGGACGCCTTTCAAATGGTTAGCAGACTTGCTGAATCTATGGACCATCTCTCCACACTACTTCCACGACTCAATCTACATCAAGATTAGTGTAGCATCTATATTGTAATTCGATCGGATGTAATATTCCCGGTATCTTTTGTAAACTCTAGATTCTGTAATCTTTTGGAACTCATGTATTGTACGGAATCCAGTCTTATTATCTAATGAATTATGGTTATCGATTCGTGCTGTTGTATATTACCTTCTTATATATACATACGCATGTGATGTATCATAACCTTCTGCAAATATCTTACCTATCTTTTTCCTTGTTATACAGCATCATGCCTCCACGACGACACACATTCAGCGAAATTGAGATTGCTCAATTGATCGCACAAAGCGTGGCACAAGCCCTAGTTGCTCGGCCAAACTCGGGCAGCGAGGACACAGCTGTTAACACTCCTACCGCGAGGCCTTGCTCCTACAAGGACTTCTTGAACTGCAAACCCTTGAACTTTAAGGGTACTGAAGGGGACATAGGATTAATAAGATGGACCGAGAAAATGGAATCAGTCTTCCGGATTTGCAACTGTCCCGAGGACTGCAAGGTTAAGTATGCCACCTGCACTTTCCTTGAAGGTGCTCTGACTTGGTGGAACACATATGCTCATGCCATGGGCATTGACATTGCATACCAAATTCCTTGGGAGGGTTTGAAGAAGAAGTTCACCGATGAGTACTGTCCAAACAAAGAACTCCAGCGATTGGAAGAGGAGTTTTGGCATTTGTCGGTTCAGGGAACCGATATCACCAGCTATACCACCAGATTTCAACAACTTGCGCTCCTCTGTCCTTCTATGGTTGATCCTGAGCGCAAGCGTATTCAGAGGTACATTCGCGGACTCCCGGAGAATATCCAGGGGAACGTGGCCTCATCCAAACCAACTGACATTCAGAGTGCCATCCGTATGGCACATGAACTCATGGCCATGATGGTTCGCCGTGAGACACCAGCCTCATCTTCTAGTGACAATAAGAAACAAAAATGGACTGGGAACAACAACCAGAACCAACAACGCAACAAAAGGCCTATGACTATTAAGGCCTATACTACCGGTTCTGATGATAGGAAGGGGTATATCGGAACCAAACCATACTGCTCTAAATGCAATCTTCACCTTGACGGTTCTTGCCCCTGTTGCAAGTGTAAGAAATTCGGACACTTGGCTAGGGATTGCCGATCAAACACCACTGGCAACAACACTTCTACACCAAAGACCTGCTACGAGTGCAAGGGTACAGGTCACTTCAGAAAAGACTGCCCGAAGCTGAAAAACAACAAGAACAACAACAACGCTCGAGGTAGAGCCTTCGTTCTCAACTCTGGGGAACCCCGTCAAGACCCGAATGTGGTCACGGGTATGTTCCTTCTCAACAACTTGAATGCTTTTGTGTTATTTGATACTGGAGCTGATAAGAGCTTCATTTCTGACAAGTTTTATCCACTACTTGACACTACACCTATTGCCTTAGATTCTAAGTACACAGTAGAATTGGCAAACGGAAAACTTATTGAGGCCGACAGTGTGATACCTAATTGCATTTTAAACTTAGCTAATGAGCTCTTTTCCATTGACTTGATACCCGTCGAAATCGGCAGCTTTGACATCATCGTCGTTATGGATTGGTTATCCAAGCACCGAACCGAGATCGTTTGTTTTGAGAAAATTGTCTGCATTCCCCTCGTTACCGGTGGAACTTTAGTCATACAAGGGGAGACCGGTGGGACGAGACTAAACATTATTTCTTGCATGAAAACCCAGAAATACTTGAGAAAGGGTTACCAGGCAATCCTCGCACACGTTATGGAGAAAAAGTCGGAGGAGAAGCGACTTGAGGATGTGCCTATCGTTCGAGACTTCCCAGAAGTCTTTCCTGAAGACTTGTCTGGCCTTCTGCCACCTAGACAAGTCGAGTTTTCTATTGACCTTGTGCCCGGTGCAGCACCCGTGGCACGAGCACCATACCGTTTATCCCCATCCGAACTCAGGAGTTGTATACTCAGGAGTTGTCTACTCAGTTACAGGAACTCTTGGACAAAGGGTTTATTCGACCAAGTTCCTCACCTTGGGGAGCTCCGGTCCTGTTTGTGAAAAAGAAAGACGGTTCTTTCCGCATGTGCATCGACTACCGTGAACTCAACAAATTAGCTGTCAAGAACCGTTACCCACTTCTTCGCATTGATGACTTGTTTGACCAACTTCAGGGGTCGAGTTCTTATTCAAAGATCAATCTACGATCAGGTTATCACCAACTACGAGTTCGTGACAATGACATTCCGAAAACAGCTTTTCGAACTCACTACGGGCATTACGAATTCCAAGTGATGCCATTCGGCTTAACCAACGCACCGGCTGTATTCATGGACCTTATGAATCGAGTGTGCAAACCTTACCTTGACAAGTTCGTTATCGTTTTCATCAATGATATTCTGATTTACTCGCGCAATGAACAAGAACACGCGCAACACCTAAAAACCATCCTAGAGCTGCTCAAACACGAAGAGTTATACACCAAATTCTCTAAGTGTGAGTTCTGGATGCAAACCGTTCAATTCCTTGGACACGTCATTGACAGTCAAGGAATTCATGTTGACCCCTCAAAAATCGAGGCTATCAAGTGCTGGCAAGCACCCACTACACCCACGGAAGTACGTCAATTTTTAGGACTCGCCGGATACTACAGGCAGTTCATTGAGAATTTTTCGAAAATAGCCCAACCTCTCACCGCACTGACTCAAAAAGAAAAGAAGTTCGATTGGACTGACAAACAAGAATCGGCTTTTCAGCTACTAAAACAGAAACTCTGCAGTGCACCCATCTTATCCTTACCCGAAGGCAGCGATGACTTCGTGGTATACTATGATGCTTCACACCAAGGTTTCGGTTGCGTGCTGATGCAACGAGACAAAGTCATTGCTTACGCCTCACGACAACTCAAGGTCCACGAAAAGAATTACACAACTCATGACCTAGAGTTGGGAGCTGTTGTATTCGCTCTCAAAATTTGGAGACACTACTTATACGGTACCAAGTGTACAATCTTTACTGACCACAAGAGTCTCTAACACATCTTCGATCAAAAGGATCTCAACATGAGGCAACGTCGATGGGTCGAGTTGCTTACCGATTACGACTGTGAAATTCGTTTCCATCCGGGAAAGGCTAACGTTGTTGGCGATGCCTTAAGCCGAAAAGAACAAGTGAAACCCCTTCGAGTTCGAGCCCTCGGAATGACAATTCACAACAACCTTACTACTCAAATCATTTCCGCCCAACTCGAAGCACTCAAGGATGAAAACGTGAAAAACGAGGCCGTGCGTGGCATGGATAAACAATTTGAAACAAAACCTGACGGGGTCAAATACTTCTCGAACCGAATCTGGTTACCAAGTTTTGGGAACCTTCGAGACTTGGTGATGGATGAAGCTCACAAGTCTAAATACTCTATACATCCTGGTGTCGACAAAATATACCATGGCATCAAAGAATTGTATTGGTGGCCCAATATGAAAACCAACATCGCCACATATGTCAGCAAGTGCCTCATTTATTCAAAAGTCAAAGCCGAATACGAGAAACCTTCCGGGTTGCTACAACAACCAGAAATCCCACAATGGAAATGGGAGCAAATTACCATGGACTTCATTACTAAACTCCCAAAAACATCTAGCGGCTGCGATACCATCTGGGTGATCGTTGACCGACTCACTAAATCTGCTCACTTCTTGGCAATCAAAGAAACTGACAAGATGGAACGTTTGACACGAATCTACCTGAAAGAAATCGTGTCAAGACACGGCGTGCCCATCTCAATTATCTCCGACAGAGACAGCGGATTTACTTCCCGCTTTTGGCAATCGTTACAAAAATCTCTTGGTACTCGGTTGGATATGAGTACAGCCTATCACCCGCAAACAGATGGCCAAAGCGAAAGAACCATTCAAACACTGGAGGATATGCTACGAGCCTGCGTAGTAGACTACGGTAAAAACTGGGAAAATCACTTACCATTGTGCGAATTCTCGTACAACAACAGCTACCACAACAACATAAAGGCTGCACCCTTCGAGGCACTTTACGGTCGTAAGTGCCGGTCACCTATTTGTTGGACTGAGGTGGGGGATACACAACTCACCGGTCCAGAAATCATACATGAAACAACTGAAAAGATCGTCGGCATACAAAACCGACTAAAGGCTGCGTGTGATCGTCAGATAAGCTATGCTGACGTGAGACGCAAACACATCGAGTTCTAAGTTGGGGACCAAGTTCTTCTGAAAGTATCGCCTTGGAAAGGCGTCATCCGTTTTGGCAAACGTGGGAAACTGAATCCCAGGTACATTGGACCATTCGAAATCCTTGAAAGGATTTGTCCAGTGGCTTACCGACTGTAGCTACCTCCCGAACTCAGTAGCGTGCACCCTATCTTCCACATTTCTAACTTGAAGAAGTGTCTGTCTGATGAGACACTGATTATACCCCTCGATGAGATACACATTGACGACAAACTACAATTTGTCGAGGAACCCGTAGAAATACTGGACCGAGAGGTCAAGCACTTGAAACAGAGTCGTATTCCCATTGTCAAAGTTTGGTGGAATTCGAGGTGTGGTCCTGAATTAACTTGGGAATGGGAAGACCAAATGCGACTGAAATACCCACACTTGTTCACAGACTCTACTCGCACCGACAACACGACTTCAAGCTAATTTCGGGATGAAATTCTCCTAACAAGGGGAGAATATAACACCCGCCAATTTAAGAGTATAATTAGTGCCTAAACTACTTGTAATTACATGTGTTTAGCTTTGTAATATTCTAAATATATGTAACATTTTAGTGTAATTACATACACGCTTACACGATTTGATTTAAATCGTACACTTATGAACCGGACGAGGTCCGACATTATTTAATATGGACGTTGGTGACAAAATTTATAAATAATGTGGAATTATCCGAACAAACATTGTTTACTTTAATATATTACGATAATATATTACACGAGCTTCATGTTGTTTAAAACATATCCTACTTGACGAAACCACGCGAAACGCACTCCAACAAGCGAATAATAACAAAATTATATTTTATAACTTTACAACTTGAAATAAAGTATTTTGATAAATTACTTCGGATAAAAATATTTCGAATATACTTTAACCTATTTTTTGTGCAAACGACTACGGAAAATAACCAGCTCGGATTGTGACACAAAATCGTGGAACGAGTCCACAAGCCCGAGCCCGTAAGTGGGTCGGCCCAGACCCGTGGACCCGACCCAACCCACCAACCCATGTTTCACCTCCTTTTAACCCCATTTCTCCCCTTTCTTCCATTTTTCACAAACACAAAAACACACACACGCACCTCTCAAACTCTCTCTTCTCTTCCTCCTCTTCCACTTGAATCGGCAGCAGCAACAAGCATCACCATCACAATCGTTCATCACTATCATCAAGAAAAAGCATCAAGATCATCATCACCATCATCATCTTCATCTTCTTCGAATTTTGATTTTGTGGTAAGAAACTTTAAAACTCCTTTAAATTACTTATGAAGCTTTTATATACATGCTAGAACACTTGCCCAACAAGATTATGTCCAAAAACCACATTAAAAACGCTTTAAAAATCAAAATCTGCACAAAAATTGCGAACAACGAATTTCGCGAGTTGAGATTCAATCTCAACTCGCGAGGCAATCTCAACTCGCGAGGCAATCTCAACTCGCGAGGCAATCTCAACTAGCGGGGCAATCTCAACTCGTGGTCAAACTTGGTCAACATTTTTCAGCACTTTGAAATTTACTTAAAATGGTTACCAAACGATAATAATTAGCCAATACGATATTAAACCAATGCAAGAATGGTTAACAATCACTTTTATGAGTATACAAATGAATCGAAACATAATAATAACGCTTTCGAGAATTACTATTACACACCCTCACCAACGGGCCACTCTTATTTACAAAATGATTACAAACGTACAAACAAATACTTAAACATTTTCTAGTTAAGTGGACAACTAGCATGGGTGATCTTTCAAGACACCTACTTATTTACTTGTTTACTTACGACCTTGTGCGTTTCGGACGCCAGAAGGTTGCAGGGTTCTGAGAACTGATATACGGACTTACATCCACTTTACTTGGTTGATTTCACATACATACTTACTAGACTCGGGTGAGTCTTACAGCCCCACTTTTACTGTTTTTCTATTGGGGTGAGATACATGCTACTGTTTTACGTATGAACACAATGTACTGAACTGATTACACTATTTTTACATACTTTGCATGAGTACTTTTTATCCACTGAAATCCTCCTATCATAAGTTGTTAGTTATAGACTTAAGCGCGATTACTAGTAGATGGATCCATTTGGGACTGACAATCCCTACCTGGGGTAGTAGCGCTACCACGGATTACACCATAGAAACATGCATATTAGTATTTGTTACATATGAGTGTTCGGATAGCACTCACGGGGGTACGTGATACTGTACTTGATTGTACCATTCACACTACACTGTTAAGCTTCAACTTATGAGCTCATGGCAACTGTGCTAACTTACAGATTTACTTATCTACTTACTTTGCTTGATAGCATTACTGGTACATACTTGTGGTTCATAATGATTACATATTACTAAACCTGTAAGATTCACCAACTTTTTTGGTTGACACTTTTTAGCTTTGTATCTCAGGTACATAGATGGAGTAGGATTACCCTGGACACTAGCTAGAGTCGCATGATTTCCTACATTTCATTTAACGGAGATTCTTAGCATTATCTTTTGTATATCATGATTATGTAATAGAATCTCCCGCTACACGCGTGGACTCTAGGGAACTATATTTTTGTAACCGAAAACACTATGTTTTCAAACATTTTATATATGGAAATGTAAATATTTTTAAACGTCTCATTTAGAGGTCGTTTGCTGTATACTTTTGTGCTGTTGATACTTGATTAGTAGCACCCCAAAGCTTGCTTCCGCTAAACTGTAAATTTGGGGGTGTTACACTATACATTTATGATTTTAAACTATACTATCGCCTTTCCTCTAATAAACGTGGTTAGAACCTTTATGACAAAGGAGTAGCTAACCATTGATCAAACGGTCACAACCTATCTATGTTTTCCAAAATAAACATGGTCTGATTCTGAAGCTGTGGAAATACTGCTTAACTTATCGTATAGTACACCGTGAATTAATCCGGGGCTTATTGGTCTGTGATTTATTAAGTGAACGGGTTGTTTAGCTATCATAGATGGTTTTACTATAATACAAGCTTAGATATATTAAGATCAGATGGCCGTAAAGTATGTAATACAGGAAACGCCGTAAAACGACTGAGTATCCGGTATAGTGTTGGAAACACCTCCGGTGGAGTACAAACACGTGGAAGCCATGGAAAGGTCATAGGCTGTACACTATATTACATCCTGGCATAGTCTATGATCCAGGAAAGACCGTAATATGGGTGAATACACTGTATAGCGTTGGAAACACCTCTGGTGGAGTACAGATACGTGGAAGCCATGGAAAACCCTGTAGGTTAAAGACTGTATCACAGCTGAACATCTCTAAACTCAATCATAACCATTAATGTATAAGTTAACAGTCACCACCTGTCTTAAATCTTAAATGCCTTGCCTAGCTTAGAGATCTTGTATGTGTTAAAGAAAGGTCAGTGGATAAATTGCGGACTGTCACCCTATTCCTTCACCCCATCTAGAGGGTCACTTGGTCTCGTAAGAGACGGTGTGGAGGGTTTCAAGACAGTCCGATCTGATCATACTCTCGATAGCCTAGTACTCAGTGACATACTGATCGGTTCACCTGATCAGTAGGGTGCTACTGTTTACACTACAAGTTATTTACGTGAAAGCAAGACACAAATATTTAAAAGACGTTTTCAAACTAAAACATCATCGCAGCTATCCTAAATCATGGTGAACCACGTCTTCGTTATCCTTAAGTGTTATATATATGCTAGTCTCCCTTTAATTTTATGATTTATTAATTTTAGTAGTTTAATTAGATAAAAACCCAAAAACAAATACCTTCCTTTTATCAAAACCCTAGCTTAATTACTAGTTAATCAGAACGAGCTGTGTTTCAATTCTACCGTCGTGAGGAACGACCCTGGATCATCCTTACCGCTTACTCGTATCAGGTATTCATACCAGTTCCAGTAGGTAGTATGGAGGATTAGGCTCCCCCCGACTATTATAAATTTAAAACTACCCCTGCCGTGCATCTCGGTGGCCGGACTAACGACCGGAGTAAAATCCGATCGACAGCTGGGATCGCGACATGTTCACAAGTAAATAAAAACTGAGCATGTATTCCCACCACTAGGTTAAAAACAGTAAAATGAGGAGCTATGAGACTCACCTGAGTCTGGTATGTTGCGAATTAAGCAAATATGATGTTGCACAATGTGACGTTGTCCGAAGACTGTAACCTGGCGGGCATCCTAAACGCGCATGGTTATATGAGTAAATAGATGTCTCAACCGACCATCTATGCTAGTTGCCCATTCAACTAGTTATGTCCAAAAGTTTGATTGTTTGTTTGTGTTTTGAAAACGTGTACGGCCCGTTGGTGAGATTCATAGTAAAAATTTTCAAAATATTATTATTATGTTTCGTTTCATTTGTATACTTATAAAAGTGCGTGTTAATTGTTCTTGCATTGGTTTAATATTGTATTGATTAATTATTATCGTTTGGAAATTATTTTGAGTAAATTACATAGTGCTGAAAAATGTTGACCAAGTTTGACTGCGAACTGAGATTGGACTGCGAACCGAGATTAGGCTGCGAACCGAGATTGGATTCGCAAGGCAAAGTTGGGCTGCGAACCGAGTTTGGATTCAAAAGGAAAAGTTGGGCTGCGAACCGAGTTTGGGTTCGCAAGGCAAAGTTGAGCTGCGAACCGAGTTTGGGCTGCGAACCGAGATTGGACTCACTCCGCAGATTCGGCTGAATTGTCTTTTTCCTTAAAAACTTGGTCAAATGAGCTCGGTTTGACCCAAAATTTTTACACATGTCTTAAGTAAGTTTATAGAGTCTAAGAAAATTGTTGTTTTGTTTTATGGTTGACCCGAAGTGTCGGTTTTTATTCCATTCCCAAAACAGCCCAAAATGTGTTTTCGGTTTTTGTCGGTTTGTTTCGCCTCTTGTTCTCGACTAGTTCTGGTCCGAATTAATGTCCACAAATTTTATCAACTGGTCACCTGTGTATCTAGTACTTAATGTGATTTTTCCGTGATTTATAGTGTCCATCTTGTTAGGTAAATAATTCCGCGAAAGAACCGAACTCGTTTTTCGACAAAATCAGACAACACTTCAAAGATCAGTTTATAACTAAATATCCGTGCGTTTCTGGGAAGAGTCAAAGAAGAACTTTTCGTAGAGCTTTTCCATACGAAGAATTTGGTATGTGTTTCATGGTCTAATTCCACCTAGAACTCGAGATATGGTCATTTTAGTGGGGTGACTTTTCTGGGACAGATTCATCATTTTTACATATGGGTATCAAAAATGTGTTTTAACAACAATTTTGGACATAATCATGTTAATGGAGCTAGATAACATGTAAATAATGAACATGCAAACAAATCTAGAGAGAGAGAATTGGTATTCATACTTTGAAATGACGAAGAACAAGAGGAAATGTAGGTGGTGATGGATCTTGAGCTTCTCCTTTCTTGAATCCTTGAAGGAAGTGGTGAATGATGGTGGTATATTGATGATGAAGATGCTGAAGTGATGATGGTGAAAACGATAGGGAAGGGGGGAGGAAGAGAGGAAAAAGAAGAGTGGAGAGTGTGGGTAGTGGTGAAGTGAAGTAAGGGAAATGAATGGAGTGTGTTTTTGAGTTTAGTGAGTCAAAGAAGCAAAAGTGAGGTGGTGTGGAGGGAGAGCCGGCCCATAGGGGCCCCCAAGGTGTGTGGGAGTTTCAAAATTTTGTTCCCTCATTTCATGCTCCGTGCGGTGTTCGTTTTGCGTTCTAATTAATCGTGTAACGTTTCTAAACGTTATAATTGTTTTCGTATATCCGCAATATTTTTAACCGAAGTATTACATCAAAATACTTATTATTGAGTTATAAAAATATAACTTGAAGTTATTTGGTTCGTCGGGCATGTTTTGCGCATTTTTGTCGCGTATGTTTAATTTTATACGATACGAAATATGTGTTAAATATTATCGTCATAATATTTAGTGTTATATGAGTTTATTAAATAATTTCATATTATTTAACATTTCGTTCACCAACATCCGTATTATCATGTGTCGGTATCCTTCCGATAATATAATGCACGATTATATTTAATCGCGTACTTGTGTATATATATATAAACATATATCAATACACAAAATGATACACATAATTAGCCCTAAACATAACTAATTACATGTATTAATAAAATGATTAGGCACTAATTACTAGCCCTAATTTGGCGGGTGTCACAGTTAAATTCTTACTGCTTGACTCGATTCGGTTCGTTAACAGCCCTAGTAGTCGAGTTGTAACAAGATTTTCAAGTTCAGAATATTGTAATCCTCAGTATTACTCTACTAATCTGGTGATATTATCTTTCTCTCTCTTACTATTATAATGTTTGCTTTGCATGTTCTTGCGGTACGATTTATAATTATTGCCATGATTATTACGTAGATTAATATGTGATTGTTGACATGTAGATGTTAGGATTATGGATGATGTTTAATTAATATCTCCTGTATACGATTGGAAGTTGTTATGCTGCGTACATGTTTTAAACTTATCCTGAATATAGACTTAATTAATCACCCTTTCCAGTCTTTCACGTGACCATTGACTTAGGATAGGATCTGATCAACCCTAACTATGAACATATAGTTATCTCCTGTACTGTATGAAGCTGTGGGATCGCCGTATACTTGGTATAGCGTTGGAAATACCACTGGTAAAGTACAAATACGTGGAAGCCAAGGATATGCCGATGGACTATCTCCCCGTGGATTACCTGGAAGTTGCCCTTCCAGACACGGGTCTAGGTTTTGTCAAGCTGTGAAAATGCTATAGTACACCTTTAAACTACCTCTGGTTATAAAGCTGTGTAAAGACTTATACGATCTTTAAAACACTGTAGATATACTTAGGGTTAGAGTACTGTGAAAAATAATTGCACTATACACTACACACATACCTAGGGATGAACGACCGATGGCAAAGGTGGGTCTAATTCACGACGGAAGTATTAGAGCTTAATCAAATATAATATGAGTTTTGAAATGAAAGCAAGGATGTCGGCTGTTCTCCCAGATGTTTAAACTCCTTAATTCTACTTAATTGATAGTTTAAATTACATAGAATATAACCAGTATTTCCCTGTTAAAATTGGATAGACATAGGTGTTAAGAAAGGTCAGTGGTTGTGGACTGTCTCCTTATTCCTGTACCCCAATCAGAGGGTCACTTGGTCTCCGAAAGAGACGGCGAGGGGGGTTTTAAGACAGTCCCATCTGATCAGAATCAGGATAGCCTAGGATTCTGTGACATATGCTTTTAGGGTTACACCTAGAATGTAGGGTCCTAGTGCTTACACCGACCGTCTAGATAATTCTTAATTAGGGAAATTTCCAGTCAAATATATAATGGATATCATCCCGAAACCCTAATCATTGAAGTTTCAGCAATCACTCTCTACCTTCTGCTTATATTCTCATTTACTTTCCTATCATTTTACTTTCTGTTTATTAGCTTAGTTTAGATTAAACCAAACCTACCTACCTTGTTTAAAACCCATCCTATTTGCGAACTTATCTTTGGTAGTCCAATTCAATTCAATTCATTCCGATTTAAGGACGACACTCGAGTTATACTTGCCACTTACCCACAAGGTAGGTAGCACGGGTAATTTGAGCCCCGCAAATATAAATTTTAAAACTTAACACGGTTCGTCTCCTTGTTGCAGCCGGAACAACGATTCGGGGTGAAACCCGACCGACGGATAGGCGGACGACAATATGCGTATTTGATCAAGTACGCATATGCGCACTTGTTCAAATGCGCATATACACAAATACGCATAGCAGTTTACAAAAACACCAAATCTAAACCTTTACAAACTATACAATACAATATCATGATATTTATCCAAGATGCTTGACATAGTCTTGTACCAACAACTGTCTATGAAAAAACCTTGGTAAGTTTTTGATAAGTATCTGACACTATTTATTTCAGTCTTGTACAAGATTTTTGCATATAGAAATTTAACCTTTCTCACATTGTTTGTATTCTTAGTGACTTGGGGCATAATTTTTGAGGTTGTCCAGAATCAAATCACTAACAAGCATTATATTGAAGAATCTTGATGGACAAGAGTGGGAAATTGGCGTGTGGTCAAACATAATCTATCCGACAGTCAGGCGCTTGACATCTGGGTGGGCTGGTTTTCGAAAAAGTAATAATTTATCAGTCGAAGATAAATGTGTCTTCAACTGCAACAGATGTGAAGGTAAACTATGTCTAACACAAGTTATCAAGAAAAAAAATCCGCCAAACAAGCCACCAAGTACGAAAAAATCTCATGGTCATTTTTGAGCTAAATTAGTGGACTAACTTAGAATGGTAGCCTTATTTCTAGGTTAGTTTTTGTAATATGTTTCTTTATGTGGGAATTTCAATCTTAACATGAGTATGTTAATGTCTCTGCTTATATGCAAGATAATCATTGTCAATCTTATTATATATGAAAGTTTAGTATGATTATAAATTTTTAGCTTGCTACTGTTTTATAAGATCATGAAATATTCCACCATGGTTTTATTTTTATTATAAACGAGTCTCATCTCTTGTTTATTTTACATGTAAGTTTTGTACAGTAATACAGTACTATTTTTTGTGATATGTCCAAAAACTCTTCAGTAAGGAATATCACATGCTGTCTCATAATGGTACTTCTCTTGAGTTATGACCCATTTCAGGAACCACAATTTTTGCAGTAAAATTAAATCTCACCCCTTTCCCAAAATAGAAACTTTACCATTCAATGATTTTACATATTTTTTGAACATTTCTGTTTCCTTAATTTTGATCATTGGTTTTGTCATGTGACTCAATCTCTTTGTTTGAGATACATTTTGCCACATATTTTATGCTTACCAATAGTTTTCTATTTAGATTAACGGGGTATGCATTTGGTATACAGTATATCCCCTAACTTTAAGTAACTATTGTGAACCGTGACACAAAGAATACTAGAAGTGACAATGTTGACTCATTTACATGTAATCGAGACATCTTTGGATTATGTTTTATCTCTAACCAGTCAAATGTATCAAGTCAAAAATTCTGGTCAAAACAGAAACAGGTCAACGGTAGTTTTAATGCATATAACATCCTTATATGAGAAATTAGTATACTTAAAATACTGTAGTTCTATTGTGTATTTGTTTTCAGTACACTAATAATAATCATAAAAAGATTGAAGTTCACATCATAAGTGCTTAGGACAAGCATCCCAATCTGACCCATACAAAACTACTTATATTCATTTTGGCTACAAAAGATTGTTTGCCTAAAGCTGCAACTAGGCTTACCTGCTCTGCCCATATGGTACCTGATAACTCATAAAAAGTCATGTTTTTACGTACGTTATTTCCCACATTTTAGAACTAAAGTTAACAAAACCACACCAATAATGCTAAATATTATGATATTTTGTTAAGTAAGTCAAAACGGAAGTGATGTTTTAAAAACCATTGAAAATGACATGAAAAAGGTGAAAAACTGAGCATTAAACGATTAACGAATCTCTAGTTCACGCATTTTGACACTTTTTGAGTTACACTTAGAATTATGACCTCTAACTTATGTCATTTTCTTCGTTAGGAAATTACGATCGCGTGGATATAAAGATCGCTCAAAACGGACGCACGATGAAGAAGTTACGCCCAAATGAAGAATCAAGGCAACCGAAGACCGAGATATGGGAGAGCCAAGCCGTATACGGGCAAGACTGACCGTATACGGCCAAGCCTCAGCCGTATATAGCCTGGCTAGGGTGTATACGGCCTGGTCTCAGCCGTATACGGCCAATCTCACCCATATACGGCCTGGTCCCTCCCGAATATGGCCAATCTCTCCTGTATACGGCCAATCTTGCCCATTGATGTGTCCTAAAAAGTCATGTTTTTAGGCACATTATTCTGCACTTATTGGACTTATATTGGGTGAAAACATCTTAAACATCTATTATTTACTTAAAATCACCAAAGTAGTCTAATTATATACATTGCTGTTAAAATCACCAAAAACATCCGTTTATCACGCAAAACAAGACAAATAACGTCACCTTAAATATCCCCTTCTTAATTTACTTTTGGAATTGAATCTTAATTCATATTTCATGATTCCATAGGGAAATCCAAGAACGGAGGTGAAAGAATCAGAAGAAACGGACGAAAGACGGATAAGATGTGCAGTCTGAAAGCTCGTCGATCGTCATCCGGAACACGCAAAAGTCAAACACCTCCAAATTTGGCAAACTTAGTGTCATTAGAAGCATAACGGAAATACGAATCCAACGGCACAAGAATCAAGCAAAATGGACTCCAAACGAAGAAGATACGGACGAACCAAGCAACCGAGAAATCAATGGAGGCCAAATGGAGCACCAACCCCCCTGGACACCTAGGTACCTTATACGGTACCCTATGTAACGCCCGGTAATTTAGGACTATGTATTAGTACCTAACTGCTTGTAAATACGTGTATTTAGTATTAATAAATCTAAATATATGTGACTTTTGTTACACACTGTTACGATCGGTTTAGATCGTGGGAATTTCGGACCGGGCATGGTCTAAACATAACAACAATGGACGTTGGTGATCAATTTTATTAAAACGATATTACATCCGAAATATTATTTTTATAATACGTCAACTTAAATTCGTATCGTATAAACAACGCATACATGATTAAGTGTTAAACGCGCTAACAAAACAAACAAGTTAAAACTACATTTATAACGCAATTAATTAGTAATTGGTAGAATACTTCAATAAAATATGGGGAAAGTAATTGTATTTTAAAACATATAATTAAAATGTTCAAAACAATTATTTAACGTTTAAACGATCGGGGAAACGAAAACCGCACGGAACGCAATTGCAGAAAACGAAAACTGGTGAAGCCCACGCACTGTGGACCCCACCAGCTGGCCCAAGGTGAGGGTCATCACCCCCTCACCTCCTTCCTCTTTTTCCTCACTTTCCCACTCTCACTCTTTCTCTCTCACTCTCTCTTTCTCTATTTCTTCTTTCAAAATACCATCACCACCACCACTCACTAACTCACAAAAACGCACCATAAAACGAACTCGAATCACCTCGGCCCTTTGGAAGAAAAGCATCACCGCTTCACGATCTTCCTTTCTACCTTTTCGGAATTTCCATCCGACATTTTGTAAGTTTCCGACAAATCCCGCAACTCTTCGATTTTAAGTGTTTTAGACTTATGGTTGTTTATAATAACTTAAAATGTCCAAATATGGGTTGGGTAAAAGTTTCGGACCAAAATAAAGTCGTTCGGCCGAATTTCCGGCCACTGGAGTGAGACCAGACGTTGACGTCGCTTTTGGCTTGGGCCAATTGCTACATCAGCCTTAACGTCGCTAAAACCTCACAACGTCGCATATAGCGACATTGACCTCAAAGTCGCACTAATTTTTGAATGTCGCATATAGCGACATAGAGCCTTACGTCGCAAACCATCCAACGTCGCATATAGCGACGTAACACCTAATGTCGCATTAAATTGCAAATGTCGCACTTAGCGACGCCATACTCAACGTCGCAGTCTTGACCTGCGACATAACAGCCTACGTCGCACCTAATGTCGCATGAACCAGAACCTAGAAAACTCAAATTTTTCTAAGTGTCGAGACCAGAAATTTATCACTTGATTTTACCCAAATTCAAATCTCGACCCCAACCAGGGACCAGCCCCTTGGACCCCGCCAGGGGTTGCCACCCTTGGAACCCCGCTTACCAGGGGCGCTGCCCCCGGACCCCCGTCACTTAGAATCTGTAAATACTTTTCACACCAGACGTAAAACTTGTAGAACATTATGAAATCATAATAATAATAGTTAAGATTATTATCACAACTAATCACCAACGGGCCGTACACGTTTTCAACACTTAAACGCAACAACCAAATCGTAGTAATTTGGACATTCTAGTTGGATGAATAACTACAAGGGTGATCTTTGAGATACCCAATCATGTTTATAACCATCGCGTGTCGTGGACACCCTCAGGTTACAAGTCTTTGGACTTCATTACTCGGCTAATCAACTCAAGTTTATTAAGTTAAACTCGCAAGACTCAGGTGAGTCTTACAGCCCCACTTTTACTGTTTTACATACGTGGTGAGATACATTGCTTACTTTTCTTGAACACAAGTACGAACTATTCATTTTACTATACGGGATTGCATGAGTTACTTACTTTCTACTGAAGTCTCTCCGTCATATATCGTTAGTTATGGACTTAAGCACGAACACTAGTTAATGGATCCATTAGGGAAATGACCCTCCCCGCCCGGGGTAGTAGCGCTACTATGAACCGTACTGTATAAACGGGCGACTATTATTCGTTACTTATGCTTGCTCAGTTACGAGCATGTCACGGGAGCAACTTATTACTTACGGCCTAAGCTTCGATTATGAGCCTCATGGCAACGATATAACTTACTTATTTTACATTTGCAGGATTGCAAATACTTGATTTACGCCTACGGGCACTACTGATGAAATCTTGTGTTCAAAAACTGACATTATTTACAAACCTGTGAGATTCACCAACATTCGTGTTGACCTTTTAGCATGTATTCTCAGGTACACTTACGGAGTAGGATTACTCCCGGACATAGCTAGAGTCACATGATTTCAACACAACTGCATTAACGGAGATTCTTAGCATTATCTTTTGTATATTTTGATTATGTAATAGAATCTCCCGCTATAGGCGCGGACTCTAGAGAACTACATTTTGTATACGAAAACATTAAGTTTTCAAACATTTAAATCATATGGAAATGAAACTGTTTTACAACGTCTCATTTAGAGGTCGTTTGCTATATTATCTTATGTTCTGTGATTATTGATTAGTAGCACCCCAAACCTTGCTTCCGCCAAACAGTGAATTTGGGGGTGTTACACCCTAGGTGCCGTATACGGCCCTTAGGGTGCCGTATACGGGGTTGTTTGCCTTGTTGGGTGCCGTTTGACCCCCTTGGTCCGTTATCCCCGTATGCCGCTTTGATGCTTGTATTTGATGCTTCAAGACTTGTACCAAGGCTTTCACCCTTCTCCTATAAATACCAACCTCCATTTCATAATTTCACACACCTCACACCTCATTCTCTCTCTAGTTTTCATTCTCTCTCTAGCACTACTCTTAGGAGTTAGAGGAGAGTTAGTTAGGATAATTAGTTTCTCTCTCTAGCACTACTCTTAGGAGTTAGAGGAGAATTAATAGGGTAGCTTTTGTAATAGAGTTGGAATTCTTGGAGGATCTCCTTTGTAATATTGTTCGAGATATTTCGGAGCTCTGTCCGTGTAATCTTTCAGCTACTATTCAATCTACGCATTACTTTCGGTTATTTCTATCCTTATCTTTCATAACGTTGCATGCTATTATTATGTCTGATTTAGGATACATTGCCATGATTAGTGAGTAGATTAGCTATTGTGTTTGTTATGATGTAGTTAGCTTGTTAATATTTGGGGTGATGCTACTTTAAATACAAATGGGATAACATCGTTATGAAACAACGGAGGTAACGTTATACGGCTTTCATTTGTATAGCGCCGGAAACATCACGAATGTGTGTAGTACGGAACGTGGAAGCTATGAAAGTTGTGGGCACAATCCGTTGTGGAATAATGATCCCAATTGTTAAATATTGAAAACCCGTGTACTGTTAACTATACATTTATGATTTTAAACTAAACTATCGCCTTTCCTCCAATAAACGTGGTTAGAACCTTTATGTCAAGGACTCGCGACCCTTAGTCAAACGGTCACTACCTATCTATGTTTTCTTAAAAAACATGGTCTGATTTTGAAGCAATAGAAATACTGTCTACCTATCGTATAGTACACTGTGAATTAATCAGGGATTTATTGGTTTGGGATTATAAAGTGAACGGGTTGTTTAGCTATCATAGATGGTTTTACTGTAATACAAGCTTAGATATATTGAGTTCAGATGGCTGTAAAGTATGTAGCCCAGTTAAAGCCCTAATACGACTGAGTATCCGGTTTAACGTTGGAAACACCTATGGTGGAATACAAACACATACAAACTACGGAAAGGTCGAAGGCTGTATACTGTGTTACATCCTAGCATAGTCTGTGGTCCAGGAAAGATCGTAATACGGGTGAATACACTATGTAACTGTGGAAAACCCTGTGGGTTGAAGACTGTATCACAGCCGAATATCTCTGAACTCAATCACAACCATTAATGTATTTGTTAATCAGTCACCACCTGTCTTAAATCTTAAATGCCTCGCCTAGCTTAGATATCTTTGTCTGTGTTAAGAAAGATCAGTGGATAAATTGCGGACTGTCGCCTTATTCCTGCACCCCATCTGGAGGGTCACTTGGTCTCATCATAAGAGACGGTAAGAGGGGTTTCAAGACAGTCCGATCTGATCAGAATCTTGACAGCCTAGTACTCAGTGACATACTGGTTGGTTTATCTGATCAGTAGGGTACTAGTGTTTACACCACAAGGTATCTACGTGAATTCAAGACACAAATCTTAAAAGACGTTTTCAAATATAAAACCCCAATACAGCATCACCCCACGTAAAAGCTAACGAAGTCATAACAAACACAAGTCCCCTTATACTAATTCAACCTACCGCTTTTATTTACTGCTTTAATTAGTTTTAATTTTAATTACGGACCTAAGTATAAAACCCCCCACTCAAAATCTATTTTCAAACCATCGCTAATTTGAACTTTCATCTCGACAAGTCGTTTCACAATACGGTTAACTCTTTAGAACGACCCTAGGTCATACTTCAACTATACATCTCTAGTAGAACTTAGGTCCCCAGCTAAATATAAAATTTAAAACTTCCACCGACGTGCTGCCATACGGTCGCGTTGACGACGCGTGACGGTTGGTGGCGCGTCACCCGTATTCAATGTTTTACCCATACAAGATAGGATTTTGATACGGCTGGGCTATACGGCTGAGATTTAGGAGGTGGGAATACGGTTAAGAAATACGGTTGAGCCAAATCTATAAATACTCATCACCACCTCCTCATTTCTCATTCAATCCATTATCCATTCTTCATCCAATTTTCACACTTCTCATTTACACTTTCATTTTTCGTTTTCGTATTTAGCTTTTAGTTTTGGTTTCTCTCTCTAGATTTTTCTCTCTCCAGAGAGATATAGATAGTTAGTTAGTTAGAGGTAGAGAAAGAAAAGCAAGGTGTTGTAATCACGGTGTAAAAGCATTCTTGGTGCAAGACTACGCGTTTCTCAATATTACTCTGCTTAAATTCTGGTGATATCTATTCTCTCATACTTATACTATGTCCGAATTATTTCTGCCTGCTTGTATGATATATGTTATGTGTATTGCAATGATTAATGAGTAGTGTATTATTGCGGTTGTTGAAATGTAGATAATTAAACGTAGGGATGATGTTAAATTAATCTTTAATTAAATATGTAATTGGGAATTATTAAACTCTGTTATGTCTAAACTTTTCATGCATCTAGACTAAGTTTACAGATCACCCTTTCCAGTCCTTCGAGTGACTACTGCTAGGTTTAAAAATTGATCACCTCTAAATACAGTAGTTTGTTATCTGTGTTACCGTACAAAGCAATGTTTGTTACTGTAATCCGGCTAAAGTATGGGGTATAGCGATGGAAACACCACTGGTGGAGTACAACTGTGGAAGCTCTGGAAAAAGCCGTCTGTACCAGCATTGTGGCCTACCTAGAAACCCTAGAATATGGTCTAGGAACCGTAGAGCTGTGGAAATGCTAAGTACACCGTAGATCTACCTCTGTTTACAAATCTGTGGAAATACATTAACTAAAGTACACCGTAACTATACCTAAGGTTAGTAAAGCTGTAGAAAAGCTATAGTACATCGTAAACCTACCTCTGGTTATGAACGTTGTGGAAATGCTTCAAGCACTGTACACCGCTTTTGTACCTAAGGTTGGTTGACTATGGAAAAGCTGGAGTACACGGTGAACCTATCTCTGGTTATATGAAACTGTGGAAAACGGTTAGAGTACTGTACACCGTAAAGTACCTAGGGTTAGAGAGCTGTGGAAAATAATGCATTGTACACCGCTAGTGTACCTAGGGATGAATGACTGATCGCAAAAGAGAGTTCTAGATCATGACAGAAGTAATTATGCTAATAAAACCTAAGGAATGAGTCTGGAGATGAAAGTCAAGCCCAGCAGTGGTTCAAGATTCTTAGAACCCCTAGACTCTACAAAACTGATAGTTTAGAATAACAAGTTAATACTTAGAACATGATTAGATAATAATAGTTGTATTTAGGTGTTAAGAAATGTCAGAATAACCTGAGGGCAGTCTGTTACCTTATTCCTGCACACTTCATGGGTCACTTGTCTTCACAAGACAAGTGTGGGGGGTCGAGCAGCCTGTTCTGACCAGAATCACGATAGCCTAGGTACTCAGTGACATACTTATTTAGGTTTAACTAAACAAGTAGGGTCCTAGTGTTTACACCTGTAATCCATATGTCTGTCAACTAATTGTGTCCCCAATTACCTTTATAATGAACATCATCCCAACAATTGATTATTAAAACTTCAACAGCCGCATTCTCTATCTATCTACCTAATTACCGATTCTCTTCTCTATTTTACTTTTCTGCACTAAAATAATTAGTTCATTAGAAAACCAAAACAACAAAACCTACCTATCTACACAAACCCATCCTAATAGTGAACCTTATCTTTGGCCCAAGCTTCGTTTCAATTCACTCTGATTGAAGAACGACCTCGAGTTAGCTTACTCACCCAGTGTAGTAGGTAGTACCTATAAGTTGAGCCCAGCTTATTACAAATTTTAAAACTCACCGATCGCCGCTCGGTACCGTCCGGTAAAGTCCTTTGACGACGAGGACGGGCCCCCCTCTCTTCCTAGAGAGGTATGCTCAAACAGACCTGACCTATCGGGCGGCATCAGTACCTCTATAAATTAACAAAAAAGATATTATGGTGGCGTTTCATGTTTACATTAGCTTATGAGATTATTGTGTGATCAAACTACAATAGTCACCCTTGTTTTACATTGTTTTATCAGCGTATTCAGTTCACGTTAGTCATTGTAGATTTGTAGTTTTATAAAATTATGAAAAAGAGTAGTACCCTAATAATACCTCCTACATTTCATTGTAAGTTTCTCCATTTTAAGAGAAAAAAGTACTGAAAGACCAAGAGTACATTGCTCTCAATTTTATTATTAATTCATTACTCTTGTACCTTTAGTAAGAATTTGACTTTCTGCATTATTAGGAGTGAGAATTTGGATCGGGTTGGGTTGGCAAGTTAGTGGGTTAGTTTAGGTTTGCCATGTTGGAAATTATTTATAAAAACACTTCAAAACTTTTTTTTTAGGATTGGTGAGTCGACCCGCCAACATAAATCTTGACCCGAATCCAGCCAGAAAATCTGAACGGTTATGCGGGTTGACAGGTTGCGAATACTATCCCTAACCCATTTATTTATTTATGTGTCAGGTTCGCATTGTATCAAGAATTGCCACTCCTACATTTGTTGGTAAAAATATAACTAGTGGCTTCCTACTGATCTTTTGGAGTTGCTAAAGGAACGATAATTTTGAAAAATGCTAACAGAACAAAGTGGCAAATGAGGGTTTGGGGGAGCAAAACAGGCTACAGTTAAGTTTCATTTGTCATCAGATTGACATGGTTTCCAATGCATACATAAACAAAAATTCCTTCAATCTACACTTTAACATCCACAGCCCATGAGCCTTTCTATCCACTACCTAAAATTTAAAAAGGAATAGTCATAAGATTGCAAACAGATATAGGCACAATTGCAAATATAACATTACAAAAACAAAATCATACATAAGAAAAGATTATAAAGCTGCAAACTCAACGAATTTGAGAAAAAAACGAGAATAAATACGAGAGTACCTGTCGAAATCAAGCAAGAATATATATCAATAAAACATACTAATAGAGATGATGATAACCGATAAGAAAACATTGAAATTGCATATATACCAAATCCTCAATTGATTGATACAAATCCATTAGAAATTAATACCCTTTAACTATACTAGTTTAACCGAATTTCTTCAAGAGTTGCATAGAGTTAACAATGAATTACATTTTGATTTCTTTGTTTTTTGATATGAGAGGCTGAGTACTGTGACGAAGAAGATAAAGGATGAGAGAGGTGATTTTTTGAGATGGAAAATAATTAAACGTAAAAGTTAATTAATTAAGAAATATATCTTTAATAAAAAATAAGAGATAGTGGGGCAGTTACAAATCTGAGACGGAGGTACAAGTCATCAAGCCACATCAGCATGTGAAATATTGTTTGTAAAAATTTAGTGATTCTAGCATTTTTCTTAGGTTTATATTTATAAGTGTAAAGTTGCTTGGAGGTCAAGTTATGTGTGGGTTGGCTCGGCCGGATGGATTTACGAAGGGGGGGGGGGGGGGGGGGGGGTTTGGGTCGGTTTTTGACCAAACAAGGTAGACACAAAGATAATCTCGGGTCATACGGTTTACGAACAAATGATCCTAAACAATTTATTTTCGAATTCGCGTACATTTTCGTATTCGCGTACATTTGTCTAATCGTATAAGTTCCATAAATAAATAAGGAAATGTTTTTATGCCCGAAACGAGTATATAAGTTATCATTAACGAACTATATCAAAATCTCGTAAATATTACGTCACTTGAAAATTTACGTTTCTTTATCAATTTACTACTAGCTCATATTCACGCAACTTTGTGTAAAGTCTTAATGAAATGGAATCATCACTCGACTATTATAAGTTTTCAAAAATAGAAAGTTTCTTTTAATAATAGTTTTGCAGAAACAAGTTAAACATGTAGGTTTTCTAAGCATGGCATAGAGACTAAACTAGAGTCAAGTAAATCACGTAATGACTAAATCAAACTAACCTAGCTCAGGTGACGGTTGTCACAGTACCCCCTCTACGTGATTGACTTCGAGGAGGAACCCTCCGACGGTTGTCACGTAATGACTCTAACTGCAATGATATGTCGGTATACGAGAAACAACCGACTAACCCTAACGTAAACTCAGACGATGACAACAACAATACACCACCGTCATCACCGACATTACCCACAACGATGCCCGGCACGGCATCTGGAGTGGCTAACACACGGAACATGTTCGCGGACATAGCACGCGGACCATTGATGAAGAAAACTACAAGAAGACGATTAGACGTCCACCCAACAGACCACTAGTGCCACATGATAAGGCCCAACCGAGCTAGAGGAACAACCAGAGGAGCCACCACTGAAGAGGCTTAGGACTACACACTTAGACTGGATGCTGAGCATGTTGAGGCACTGGAGTGCGGTTGAGGGTATATCTTCGACCTATGAGACCGGTGATTCTTCCCATCCACCACCTTCTCTTCCTCTTACTGGCGAGCCTCTTGAGCTGACTATCCCTACTCTGGTCACTATGATCCACGCCTATAGTAGGAGCCTTGCAAAGGCACACATACATGTCATGGAGTTGCTGAGTGATGCATCTCGTCTGGATGGAGACATGATCTCTACACATGAGCATTTCGAGTATGTAGAGGGCCACATGATTGATGATAGAGAGGCATCTCACGCTACCCGAGTACGTGTGGAGACACTAGAGGGAATGACAGACAGGGATAGCAGAATGAGAAACGTCAAGGAAACCATAGAGCATACACGGCAACCACATTAGAAACGAAGGGTTATCAAGGAAATAAACCAAAGTGTAGTAAGTGTGAAAGACACCACGAGGGCAGGTATACCCTCTGTGAGAACTGCAACCGATGGGGTCATCATACCCAAATTTTGCAAAACAAACCTTCTCACCCAAGTCAATAACGAATGACGAAACACTGGATGTTTCGAGTGTAGGGACCCGAAACACTATCGAAACAAGTGCCCAAAACTCCACAACCGCAACAACAACAACAACAACAACAACAAGAACAACAACCGAGCCTACAACAATAACCGACCAGCTTGTGGGCGAGCATTCATTATTGGGGCACAGGAGGCGCGCCAGGACCCTAACACCGTCACTGACCATTTTTGGAAATAGAGTCCCTTATGTTAAATAATAAATACGCCATAGAACTAGCGGATGGTAAATTGATCGAACTACTGGATAAAGAGAAGCTGTACGCAAAGTTCTCTAAGTGCGAAGGTTGGATGCGAGAGGTCCACTTCCTTGGTCATGTGACAAACGATAAAGAAATCCATGTGGACCCATCCAAAATCGGGGCAATAAAAATCTGGGAAGCGCCGAAAACCCCAACCAAAGTACGTCAATTTCTTGGCTTAGGTAGCTATTACCGTAGATTTATCGAGAACTTTTCCAAAATAGCCCAGTCTCTCACCACATTAACCCAAAAAGACAAAAATTTTGAGTGGGGCGAGAAACAAGAAGCCGTTTTCCAACATTTGAAATAGAAACTGAGTACCGCACATATCCTGTCGTTACCCGAAGGGGTGGAAAATTTTATTGTCTACTACGACGCTTCGCATCAAGGATTAGGTTGCGTGTTAATGCAAAACGAAAAAGTCATTGCTTATGCTTCTCATCAATTGAAAATTCACGAGAAGAATTATACAATTCATGACTTGGAGCTGGGAGCAGTCGTGTTTGCACTAAAAATTTGGAGACATTACCTTTACGGTATCAAGTGTACAATTTTCAGCGACCACAAAAGACTCCAACACATATTCGACCAAAAAGAACTCAGCATGAGGCAACGACGTTGGGTCGAGTTGCTAAACGACTACGACTGTGAAATCAAATACCACCCAGGGAAGGCTAACGTAGTAGCGGATGCCCGGAGTCGTAAGGAAAGAGTTAAAACTCTCAGAGTTTGTGCATTAGGAATGACAATCCACGCAAACCTCACTACACAAATTCGCGACACACAACGAAAATCTTTAACTGATGAACGCCTAAAAGAAGAATCCCCAAATGGGATGGAAAAACAACTTGAATCTAAAGATGATGAGGCGTTGTATTTTATGAACCAAATTTGGGTACCGTGCCTAGAAGAATTACGCAAACTAATACTGAACAAAGCTCATAAGTCCAATTACTCTATACAACCAGGTGCTGACAAAATGTACCAAGACCTGAAAGGATTCTACTGGTGGCCGAACATGAAAAGGAATATCGCTACCTATGTTAGCAAATGTCTGACCTGTTCGAAGGTCAATGCCGAATACCAAAAGCCATCGGGACTTTTGCAACAACCCGAATTGCCACAATGGAAATGGGAGAAAATAACAATGGACTTCATTACTAAGTTGCCCAAGACGTCAGCTGGATTTGATACAATATGGGTGATTGTCGATCGTTTAACAAAATCAGCCCACTTTCTAGCCATCAAAGAACATATAAGATGGATAAGCTAACCAAGATCATATCTATCTGAATGAGATCATTTCTAGACACAAAGTACCAATATCTATTATCTCTGATAGAGGTAGCCAATTCATATCTCGCTTCTGGCAATCACTACATAAGGCACTTGGTACTCGCTTCGATATGAGTACTGCCTACCATCCTCAAACCAATGTCCAGAGCAAACGAACAATACAAACGCTCAAAGATTTATTACGAGCATATGTGATAGACTCCGGAGGAAACTAGGATGCTCATTTACCCCTAGAAGAATTCTCCTACAACAATAGTTATCACACCAGCATTAAGATGGCACCACTTGAAGCGTTGTATGGACTCAAGTGCCGATCACCACTCTGTTGGGCAGAGTTGGGTGACAGACAAAAATCTGGCCCTGAGATTGTCCAACGAACAACGGACAAGATATCTCAAGTACTTAACCGATTAAAGGTGGCACGAGACCGACAGAAAAGTTACGCTGATAACCGCCGTAAACCCCTTTAATTTCAAGTAGGAGATAAAGTCCTAATCAAGGTATTGCCCTGGCAGGGGATAGCTCGATTCGGAAAACAGGAAAAACTAAACCCACGATACATAGGACCTTTCGAGATCCTAGCAACGATTGGTCCTGTGGCTTACAAACTTAAACTACCACAAGAACTGAGTGGTATTCACGACACTTTCCACGTATGCAATTTGAAGAAGTGTCTTTCAAACGAAACGCTAATTATCCCTCCTGACGAAGTCTTTATTGATACACGACTCAATTTTGTGGAGGAACCAATAGAAGTGTCGGACTGGAAGATCCAAAAACTCCAACGTAGTCGAATTAACTAGTCAAAGTTCATTGGAACTCGAAACACAGTCCAGAGTTTACTTGGGAGCGCGAAGATGATATGCGAAGAAAACGTCCGTATCTTTTTGAACAAACGCTAGTTGCTCACGGCACTGCTTAAATTTCGGGACAAAATTTCTTTAACGAGGGTTTTTGTCCGTGATCCACTATCAATTAGTGGATTGGAATCACAATAAGTAAAGTTTAATTGTAGAAGGGGGGTAATTAAAAACTTTTTCTAATTTTAATCAAGTCATTTCAACAAGTTTTAATTGTAAGGGTAAATGATAAAAATTGGCTACGTACTGCCACAATATATTCCAAGTATAAAATCTACCACAAAAATTGTTCAAGTATGCAACCACCCGGATGATTTAATGCTAGGATATTTGAAAAGTTTATATTTACCTTTTGAAGTTCCAATAAGCTGATTAAGATTACACATCGTATGCCACGTCATTTTTTTTGCTGACATGGAATACACGGTGATGAGTTGTTTACACACATGGAAATTTTTATAATTAACCCAAACTACTAGTTCTATCAATTTAAATTAATTGGTTCAGTTATTAGTTTTTTTATGTTTGTGTACGTGTGTTCATGAATGAAATTCACTGTCACTTCAGATTGCTTGATACCATAATGCCAAGAATTAATTCAAGATCTATAACCAATAACATCAACAACAATAAACTAATGTCAGATCATTGCAATCCCAATCTTTCATATACATGTATATACACATACAACAACTGATCATTCAAATCATCCAAAACATGTATGAACAAAATCGAAATAAAATAAATCAAAACATAAAAACCTTGAACATTAATTCAGATCTATAAAGGAGATTTGAAAACTTGATGGTAAGAATCGAGAGCAAAATGGGAAAGAAAGAAGAGAGACGATGGCGATGGTTTGCAAACGCGTAGGTGGTGACGGCGGTTTGCAAACACAACAGTTGTGGATTTGGTCTTTTAAAGAGAGTTCATTGCAACGGTGGTCATGGATCTATTTAAGAAGGGTTGTATCGGGCGGATCTAGTCGGTGGGACGATGGTGGTGGAGGACTCGACATGTGATCGAGAGGGCTCTTTTATGCTGGTGAACTAGTGATCGATAGTCATTCCGTGTTCTTTCTTCTTGGTTGCCAACGACCTTAAGTAAAAACTACGGCGACATCAACTTCCGGCACCACCTCCGATTCAACATGAACATGAGCATCAACTTCCGGCGACATCAACTCTAACTTCCATTCCATGATTATAGCCAAAAAATATCAATAAACAATTTAATTATCACCACCAGATCTAACAAAAAGACAATCGAACACAGATCTATAAGCAAAATAATACAAGATTTGGAATAATAAAATCAAAACCATATTTGCAATCATGACCGGAAAGGGGTGTATTTCCTTACAAAAATTGGTTTAAAGAATTGAAAAGGGTACCAGTTAATATGCATAGTGTACAAGTAAATTAATATCCATAATAGTCATGATATTGACACGTAGAAAAAAAAGCCACGAAAGCATTTTTAAAAAAATAAAAAAGTCAAATAATATATATTACCGGTTGATCAGGTAACCGGTTACCATCTTGCTCACATCAGTACAAATTCATCCGGTTGATTGCATACTTGAACAATTTTTGTAGTAGGTTGCATACTTGGAATATTTTGTGGCAGTACATAGCCGATTTTTGTCATTTACCCTAATTGTAATTGATTAGTACGTAAAAACAGAGTATCACAAATAATTATAACATTTAAGTAAAGAGAGCAATAGTAGCTAAACGGTAAATTTATTAGATTGAAAATTACACCAATTGATGATTGAGGAATGATTTAGCCAAGGCTAAATCAAATCAATCACTAAAGCTAAATTATTACAAGAGATGGGCAGTAGTTGACAAACAACGTACGCTATTCACTCACTGCGCGCTATTCATGCTTAGACAAATTACTCACTGACTAACAAGTGATTAACACGAAAATGGCAAGTTTCTAAGTACAAAGTACAACTTTATTTATAGCCTAAATGATCCGTAAATATCTCCTATGAAATAGGATCTGAAATGACACGTGTTGCTGCTTGATTGGCTCTTATCTCCTCGAAATGCGGCTAACAGACATTCTGTGGGCCCTGATTCTGTTACCGGGAATATCTCTTTTATCTTCTATCCAATCACTTGCTGACACGTCATTCCGTAGATATTTTAAAGTACGAGGAACACTTGTTGACGTATAAATGATGAGCGACTTGTACTTGTGTAGAAACTTTATTCAAATGAGTCACTGAAGATGTAATAAATCTTCTCACTCACTGCGAGCTAATATGCTCTTGTAGAATGACTTGATTTATATATCTTCAGCAACTTTCTTTTATTAGGGCAGTGACTTTTGCCTTTAAATCATCGTAGATGTAAAATTCTCGCTGTCAATTACTTGGAACAGTGACACACCAAGTTGAGCTTTAATCCACTTCATCAGATCATCCTTCTTGAATAAAGAACAGGAATAGCGAGCACGTACTTTAGCAACAACAGCTTTGTCTTAATCATTTCGAATATTAAGTTCATCAGTGATTTGAGTTGGTCAGGGACCAGTGACTCAACAATCTCCCCCTAAATGACTATGACAGAAGCTCCTTAAATAAACTTGTTTCTTTTAAAAGAAGTTTATAGTCAGTATTTAAAAGTTTAAAGATTCAGTGACTTGTACTTGTGATCCATTCATTTCTCTTTTTGGATTCTTTTTATATAATATGACTTTTGGCACTTTGCTTTCTTTTTCAAAAGTGAGCATATTTCATTAAACAGTAAATATTAAATTTACATTTGAAGCAGTTACAATTTTAACAAAATTTACTACTATGATCACACATCTCTCCATATCTCTTCATCTTTCACCATCCCAAGGTCATTGTAACACCCGGTCAAAAAGGCCAATTTTCACGCCTATTTTAAACTTTAAACAATCGTATTTAGTACGTATTACTTTTAGATAATGTGTTATTATTTTAATAAACGTTATTTACACGGGAAATATTAAAATATTTTAGAACATAAATCGTTTTGTTTAAAACGTAATTTAGCTAGACGAAACTTAAATACTTTCGTATCATCTAAAAATGATATATTAGAAAACTAAAACGACTCGTACGACTTAAACTTAAACATCTTATTTTTATAAAATGTTCCAACTCGAAACCATTATTAATTATACGAATAAATATTATGAAATTTAAAAACATTATTTATTTTACAAACGGATAACGAAACATGGGTATTTGACACTGTGGTTGGAGACCACAGTCCGCGAAGCGGGATCTGGAATTGGGTAAAACCCACCTCCACCCCACCTCACTCTCCCATTCCCTTTCATTTTACACACACAAACACTCTCCACCCAATTACCACAAATTTTCGGAACTACAAATCGACCCACGAATTTTACATTTTCGGAATCACCAACAAGAGAGGAACAACATTTACAAAGGCAACATCATCATCTTCTTCCTCGTTTGACCTCGATTCGCAATTGTAAGAAATTCCTAAATTTTTTAGATTGAATCATTTTGGTGTAATGTTTGGGTGTAATAATGTTTACACAACTTAGTTATAACCTAAACAACCAAGAAACCACGATTTTTCAACTTGAAAATGAGTTTGATTTGCGATTTTGGCCGGAAAAACACGAAACCCGAAAGTTTCTGGGCTGCTGTTCTTGAGTGCGACACAAGCCTTGTGTCGCATACTGTGTCGCATGGATTACTCATGCGACACAACCCTTATGTCGTATTCTTGTGTCGTACCTTGTGTCGCAGACTCCATGCGACACAACCCTTATGTCGCTATTGATTTAGCATCACACACATTATGCGACACAACCACTGTGTCGCAGAGCTTCTGTGTCGCACTATGCGACACAATGATTGTGTCGCATGACACATTTTTGTGTCGCATGTTATGTCGCAGAAAACAGAAAATAACCAAATTTTTCTAAGTATCGGAAGACGTTTTCAAGTGACAATTTAAATACGAAAACTCGAACCCAATAATAATATGAATTATTATTACGATTTCCCCAATCAAGAACCACACTTACAAACCTACGAAATCTCTCGTGTTTAGGACACTAGGAGATCATATTTGGACACGACTCGTTACATTAGGACGCTAGCTCTCCAGGTGAGTTCATAGCCCCTCCTTTTTACTGTTTTCACTGATTTTGGGGGAGATACATACTCATGATTTACTACTTTTCGTTGATAAACGAACTTACAATTGCTTTACAAATGTTTGCAAATGACATGTTAGACTCCAACACCCTTGAGACAACCGTACATCATATGCAAGCTAAGTGTGCCTTAGCAAGACAACAACTAGATTTATACAAGGTATAACATTTGAACACTTCGTCACATCGGCGATTCAGTATTACTAGATTCGGCTAGTTTACTCGTGAGACACAACCTAGAGACCACACTGACTAATCAAGTCACGATTTATAGAACCGATTGATAGTATCCATCATTTAAGTGCTGTAGGTACTTTTCGGCAACTAAGTGATATGATGACACACTTAGGCATTATGTACTACTCCGAATAACTAGGTGACATTTATACGCATCTAGACATGACATGCTACAACCATCTCATAAGTGATGATTAGTCACACTTAGATACATTGTGAACATTAAACATTACTCATAGGTGTATATTGTTTGATTGCACCTTCAACATTACCGTAGGGTAATGAACGCACATAAATTGAGTGTAGTGTTTATCTGTAGATATCTTACACTAATTTATGCATACATAAACTGTTTAGCACGTTGTGCTACTATCGAGCCCGTGGGGCCATCACTGGGCGCGTTGCGCTACTTCCGGGCACGTTGTGCTACTTCCGGGTTCGCGGAACCACCACTTAGCACGTGGTGCTACTTCTGATTACATGTACATGATGATGTACACACGCTTACACTAACAAGCACGCGGTGCTTCGCTTATATATATATATATATATATATGTACACACCCTACTTACACCATTAAGCACGTAGTGCTTCATTAACGTTAAACAAGCATGTAATGCTTCATTTGATCACACAGTAGGCATGTTATGCTACTGCCGAGCCTGTAGGGCCATCACTAGGCGCGTTGCGTTACTTCCGGGCACGTTGTGCTACTTCCGGGTTCGCTGAACCACCACTTGGCACGTTGTGCTACTTCCGGGTTCGCTGAACCACTACTTGGCACGTGGTGCTACTACTGATTATCTATACATTACTACATTGCTAAGCACGTGGTGCTTTATACATATGCATACCTATTACATACATCAGGCACGGAGTGCCTCAATACATTTGACCTAAGCACGGGTTGCTTCATTGTTTATCCAGTTAAGCACGTGGTGCTCTTGAACATAAAGTATGCACGTAGTGCTACTTTCATTACCTATATACTTGCAGAATAATCCGATGGATTATTGGGACTCGGGATACTTATTAACCAATCCACATAGGTTGTGGTTCCTACATGGGTAGGTGACTTACTTCTAGGAACCCGTACTTCTAAGTAAAGATTAATAGCCGATACATACTAAACTCCACTATCTAGTAAATCATATGGTTAGGGTAACCTACACCCCGATATATAACTTTTGTAATGTCCTTGCAAACTCATTAAATCTAAACACACGGTGTATAACCGCTTTTTATAATACGGATGGTATTATCACACGATTTCATATTAAATACTCTGTGAACTCACCAGCTTTATAGCTGACCTGTTTTAGTATGTATTCTCAGGTGGCCAGCAGGATTAGGACCACTACAAGATATGCTAGCTCGAGTCGCATGTTTTCAAACTTTGGGACAACACTGCATTTACTTTTGTATTTCAATTTATGTAATTGAAAACCACTATTAACTTTGTAAACGTTTTATTTGGTAAATGTATAACTATTTTCAACGTCTCATTTAGAGTCGTTCATTATATATCTTTGTGCTTGTGATATTTGATTTATTAACACCCGACCCGACTGCTTCCGCGACCCGAAATTTGAGGGTGTGACAGATTGGTATCAGAGCCTAAGGTTGTAGTGAACTAGGTTGCATTTAGTGGGCCTAGACTATGACCGTTAGGCTGTATTCCCCATTAGGTATGACTGGTTCAGGAATTACATCATACGAGTTTAATTTAACATAGCATAGCTAACTATGTACAATTAAATAAAGATGATGTAAGGTCTGAAAGGGGTTATACTGAAACAGGAATGCGTAGTTGACTCTGATTGTTATGTGCTAGACACCCTAGGCTATTATATGTACTGTAGGTATATATGAATAGGCCTTACACGTGTACTACTATTACATACTTATATATATATCAAGTATATATATACAATTAATTCCGCTGAACCAAGACATACTCGCGAAGAGGCATATCGCCGTCTTCCTCACCATCGCGACTCGACACTTTTATCGCTGAACCTCGGGGAGGAGGTACAAACGTTATTTATTGGAATGGAAAACCACACATGCTAAAACTAATCGAATCTCTAGACTTTGACCATACTGGTCACGATTGGATTAGTGTTGACTAAGTCCACAACAAATTAATTATCTCAATCAGAACTTGATCATTTAGATCAATTAATTCAACACCTCAGTGCTTTGGGCACTCACATTCTAGCCTTTGTGCTACATTTGGGAAATCACATAATTACAACACATTTTGGCCTTGGGGCTACAATCAAACAATACATGGCACGTAGTGCTACGATTTCAAGGTATGTTGATACCACAACTTGAGCACGTTAGTGCAACCTTCACAGTACGTCAATACTACAATCATGGCATGTTGATGCCACACTCATAGTACATGGGTACTACAATATAAATGCCGCGGGCACTTCATTACAGCATGTGGTGCTGCGTTTCATGGTACTTTGGTACTACAATTACAAAACATTAGTATTTCAATTACTGTGTTGATAGCACTGCATTATAACATTAGGTGCTACTTCAATTATACATGTAGACTCGTTATAGTTACATGTACGACTTACATATATACATATACATTTACTTAATTGGGCACGAGGTGCCACCACTGACTTTTACTATGCACGTATACTTGTATAGTTACGTGTACACCATATATGCATATATGACTGCTCTACTGGACACGAGGTGTCCCACTTGATTGCTTTATGTAGGAACACTCGCCATAAGCATTTGTACATTTATACGCATACGTGACTACCTTACTAGGCACGAAGTGCCACACCACGACTACTAAGGCATGTGATGCCTCATACGATGAGTGCAGTCTAATTCATTAGGATTACATCTATAGTACCTTAGTACTACATTATATAGTCTGTTAGACTACGACAGCAGCATGAACTCGATTGATTACAAATAAAATACAACGGAGCCGTTAATACGACTACACATCTAAAACTCTAAAGTCCGAGGACTTTCCAACGAACACCTTAAATGATTCATGGATCCTATCTCACTTTGATAAAATACTTGGAGAAATCAACACTATCACGACAACTTACACCCGTTTGCCTTTCTTAAAGGAACATGTATTCAAGGCAACTGACTTTCGACGAAGCTGAACTCGCCCGATACATTGCTCAAGGAGTGACCGATGCGTTACTCTCACGAAATTTACGAACAGACGGTGAGGCCACACTAAACAACCCACTCCAAACGAGACCCTGCACTTATAAAGAATTTATGAGGTGCAAACCATTACACTTCTCTGGAACCGAAGGAGCTATTGGCTTAACTAGGTGGATTGAGAAAATGGAATCCATATTCTGTCTCTGCGAATGCCCTGACGACCGCAAGGTCAAACTCTCTACCTGCACTTTTGAGGAAGGTGCACTTACCTGGTGGAACACCCAAGTTCATTCCATGAACACCGAAGTTGCTTACAGGATGCCCTGGGAGGAACTGAAACAAATGCTCAAGGAGGAGTACTGTCCTAACGAGGAAATACATCAACTTGAGGTTGAACTCTGGAACCTCGCTGTAAAAGGGAATGACATCACCTCATACACCACTCGATTCCAACAATTGGCACCTTTATGCCCAAACATAGTAAACTCAGAGCCCACGCGTATCAGAAAATACATTCTAGGTCTTCCTGAGCCTATACGAGGGAACGTCATCTCATCCGCACCTACAACCATCCGAAAAGCCATACGTTTAGCTCATGAACTAATGGCGATGAAATCCGACTATGAGACACTCCCTCGATCTCCTAATCCCCATAGCAAGAGGAAATGGGATGGAAATCCCAGCAATAGCCACGAGCTAACCTTAAGACCTGAACCCGTACCACTCAGTATAATCAAACCCGGAGAAAAGAAATACAAGGGAAACAAACCCTTCTGCCCCAAATGCGAAAGCCATCATACGAGGGCGTGTGGCACGCCATGCAATAGGTGCAAAAGCTATGGACACCCAACTAAGAACTGCAGAGTCCCTACTACTATCTCAAACCTGAACGGCCCGAAGGTCTGTTTCGAATGCGGAGACCCAGGACACCTCAAAAGAGACTGCCCGAGACTTTACAACAACGCCTAGCGGGATCTCTAAGGTAGGAAGGTTACGTCCTTTCTCAACAACTTAATCCTTTAACTCGTTAAACATCTAGGTGTCATCCCTCACACCATTTTGGAAAATTCAAAAGCTTAGGGCAAAGTTAAGCTTAGAGTTTGCTTTCAGCAGACTAGTTAAATTATTATCTGCTAGATATTTGGTCCTGATAGGACTACTCACAAAACGGTCACTATGTGACAACCATCTAGTCCTTAATGGACTACGACGTAAACGGTTACCTAACAACCACAAATTAATCATACCTCGAACAAGCAATATAGTCAGAATGTAACTACGACGATAAATTTCGACACAGTCATGGATTGACTGCTCCTCAACTCCGTCATAGACATGATATGTCTACTATCTACTCGATAAATCTCTCGTACGTGCATTGCTCCCCAGACCCCACGCGACCACGACATCATTTTAAATTTCGGGACAAAATTTTCATAACAGGGGGAGAATGTAACACCCGGTCAAAAAGGCCAATTTTCACGCCTATTTTAAACTTTAAACAATCGTATTTAGTACGTATTACTTTTAGATAATGTGTTATTATTTTAATAAACGTTATTTACACGGGAAATATTAAAATATTTTAGAACATAAATCGTTTTGTTTAAAACGTAATTTAGCTAGACGAAACTTAAATACTTTCGTATCATCTAAAAATGATATATTAGAAAACTAAAACGACTCGTACGACTTAAACTTAAACATCTTATTTTTATAAAATGTTCCAACTCGAAACCATTATTAATTATACGAATAAATATTACGAAATTTAAAAACATTATTTATTTTACAAACGGGTAACGAAACACGGGTATTTGACACTGTGGTTGGAGACCACAGTCCGCGAAGCGGGATCTGGAATTGGGTAAAACCCACCTCCACCCCACCTCACTCTCCCATTCCCTTTCATTTTACACACACAAACACTCTCCACCTAATTACCACAAATTTTCGGAACTACAAATCGACCCACGAATTTTACATTTTCGGAATCACCAACAAGAGAGGAACAACATTTACAAAGGCAACATCATCATCTTCTTCCTCGTTTGACCTCGATTCGCAATTGTAAGAAATTCCTAAATTTTTTAGATTTAATCATTTTGGTGTAATGTTTGGGTGTAATAATGTTTACACAACTTAGTTATAACCTAAACAACCAAGAAACCACGATTTTTCAACTTGAAAATGAGTTTGATTTGCGATTTTGGCCGGAAAAACGCGAAACCCGAAAGTTTCTGGGCTGCTGTTCTTGAGTGCGACACAAGCCTTGTGTCGCATACTGTGTCGCATGGATTACTCATGCGACACAACCCTTATGTCGTATTCTTGTGTCGTACCTTGTGTCGCAGACTCCATGCGACACAACCCTTATGTCGCTATTGATTTAGCATCACACACATTATGCGACACAACCACTGTGTCGCAGAGCTTCTGTGTCGCACTATGCGACACAATGATTGTGTCGCATGACACATTTTTGTGTCGCATGTTATGTCGCAGAAAACAGAAAATAACCAAATTTTTCTAAGTATCGGAAGACGTTTTCAAGTGACAATTTAAATACGAAAACTCGAACCCAATAATAATATGAATTATTATTACGATTTCCCCAATCAAGAACCACACTTACAAACCTACGAAATCTCTCGTGTTTAGGACACTAGGAGATCATATTTGGACACGACTCGTTACATTAGGACACTAGCTCTCCAGGTGAGTTCATAGCCCCTCCTTTTTACTATTTTCACTGATTTTGGGGGAGATACATACTCATGATTTACTACTTTTCGTTGATAAACGAACTTACAATTGCTTTACAAATGTTTGCAAATGACATGTTAGACTCCAACACCCTTGAGACAACCGTACATCATATGCAAGCTAAGTGTGCCTTAGCAAGACAACAACTAGATTTATACAAGGTATAACATTTGAACACTTCGTCACATCGGCGATTCAGTATTACTAGATTCGGCTAGTTTACTCGTGAGACACAACCTAGAGACCACACTGACTAATCAAGTCACGATTTATAGAACCGATTGATAGTATCCATCATTTAAGTGCTGTAGGTACTTTTCGGCAACTAAGTGATATGATGACACACTTAGGCATTATGTACTACTCCGAATAACTAGGTGACATTTATACGCATCTAGACATGACATGCTACAACCATCTCATAAGTGATGATTAGTCACACTTAGATACATTGTGAACATTAAACATTACTCATAGGTGTAGATTGTTTGATTGCACCTTCAACATTACCGTAGGGTAATGAACGCACATAAATTGAGTGTAGTGTTTATCTGTAGATATCTTACACTAATTTATGCATACATAAACTGTTTAGCACGTTGTGCTACTATCGAGCCCGTGGGGCCATCACTGGGCGCGTTGCGCTACTTCCGGGCACGTTGTGCTACTTCCGGGTTCGCGGAACCACCACTTAGCACGTGGTGCTACTTCTGATTACATGTACATGATGATGTACACACGCTTACACTAACAAGCACGCGGTGCTTCGCTTATATATATATATGTACACACCCTACTTACACCATTAAGCACGTAGTGCTTCATTAACGTTAAACAAGCATGTAATGCTTCATTTGATCACACAGTAGGCATGTTATGCTACTGCCGAGCCTGTAGGGCCATCACTGGGCGCGTTGCGTTACTTCCGGGCACGTTGTGCTACTTCCGGGTTCGCTGAACCACCACTTGGCACGTTGTGCTACTTCCGGGTTCGCTGAACCACTACTTGGCACGTGGTGCTACTACTGATTATCTATACATTACTACATTGCTAAGCACATGGTGCTTCATACATATGCATACCTATTACATACATCAGGCACGGAGTGCCTCAATACATTTGACCTAAGCACGGGTTGCTTCATTGTTTATCCAGTTAAGCACGTGGTGCTCTTGAACATAAAGTATGCACGTAGTGCTACTTTCATTACCTATATACTTGCAGAATAATCCGATGGATTATTGGGACTCGGGATACTTATTAACCAATCCACATAGGTTGTGGTTCCTACATGGGTAGGTGACTTACTTCTAGGAACCCGTACTTCTAAGTAAAGATTAATAGCCGATACATACTAAACTCCACTATCTAGTAAATCATATGGTTAGGGTAACCTACACCCCGATATATAACTTTTGTAATGTCCTTGCAAACTCATTAAATCTAAACACACGGTGTATAACCGCTTTTTATAATACGGATGGTATTATCACACGATTTCATATTAAATACTCTGTGAACTCACCAGCTTTATAGCTGACCTGTTTTAGTATGTATTCTCAGGTGGCCAGCAGGATTAGGACCACTACAAGATATGCTAGCTCGAGTCGCATGTTTTCAAACTTTGGGACAACACTGCATTTACTTTTGTATTTCAATTTATGTAATTGAAAACCACTATTAACTTTGTAAACGTTTTATTTGGTAAATGTATAACTATTTTCAACGTCTCATTTAGAGTCGTTCATTATATATCTTTGTGCTTGTGATATTTGATTTATTAACACCCGACCCGACTGCTTCCGCGACCCGAAATTTGAGGGTGTGACAGTCATCATCAAGTTCAAACTTCTCACTACAAGGTAGATATCTGAACTGTCTGGCTAGGTGATGTAGTAAAATGTGCCATGGGAGTGACTTCATTTTCCCGCAAGAATCGGGCAAGACTGCGACAATCTTTTGTAAAGTGGCCACTTCGTACACAAAAGTTGCACATAGCATCTTTGTTGAATGAATATGATGGACCGGCACTCTTTGGTTATGAAGATGCATTGTCGTTTCTAAAATTGTTTTGGTAACGGGTGGATTGTTGGTTACAATATTTCCATGCTCGAGAAACTCTGTTTGTTAGTGGCATGTTGCCACGCTGGGTATAATTCTCCTTTGGAATAACTGGAGTAGCAAGTTTGGTGGAATGTTTTTGTTGCATTTCGTAATCAACAAGCTTGTCAGGAAGCTCATCGAAAGAGGTTGGAGTGTCTCGTGCACGAACGACGACACATATTTCTTTGAAATCGTTACCGAATCCGTAAAGAATATGAAGAACGAGATCATCCTCATCCACTGGACAATCAGCCAAAGCAAGATCATCAACAATTCCACACATTTCTTGCAAATATGTCGAAATGGATTTGTCTTCTGCTGACGTTGTTTATGCGAGATGATTCGAGTACGTGATTTATCTGTTTAAAGAACAATGAGACGATCCCATGCTTCTTTTGAAGTAGACACGGATTATATGTGAGTTTGAATGGTAGCAATGCAACTTCCAAGCATATTCAGGATAATTTGATCCTGGCTATACCACTTTGAGTATTCGGGATTGGGTTTGTTATCATGCACCTTTGGAGGTGGTTTAATTTTACCATCGACATAACCGAGGAGGTCATAGCTAATTAAGGTAGAGAAGAGTTGTCTGCGCGCCACCACTAAGTTCGTTTGGATGAGTTTCTTTGGAAGATGAGTGGGTGCTTGGAGCTGGACAATTTCAATTTGAATTGCCATGGAAGAGTTTGGCTGTTTTTCTTGGAGTTTGTGACACGTTTAAGCCAATTAAGGCTCTGATACCATATAAGCAGAGAGAGATAAATTGAATGAAGAAGTTGCTTTTGATTCAGCGATGCATGTATGTATATATAGTACATGATAGATATAAGATACAATTAACTCTTAAAGGAAACGTGCAGAGATGAAAGTGGTCAATGATGATCTGATGAGTTAGCTGAAGTACACGTGGAGTTGATGATGGCTTCCACATAAGCTAAACTTGAACACGACATGATTTACTTCTTCTTGTCCGATTGATTTTTCCGGTAACATCACTTTGTTCGACGAATCCAAAAAATCGCCAATTCATTATTCTACTTCTTATCGAGACAATACTGAAAACAACTTCACGACCAAAATTAACGTCTCCGGTATCTTGTAATAAGTTCTAGTTGGGAAAAATTAACATTGGTTGTAGATGATTTTCATCTACAAATTTACTACTAATATATATATATATCTACTCATCATATAACAGGAGTCAATAATAAATACCAAACACACTAAATTGCCTACTCATATCTACACTTATCAGCAAAAATCAATTGTAATTATCTCGGCTTCAAAACTCATCTTCGGATCAAGTTCGTGGCACTCATGTTTCTACATATCTATATTACGGAGTATTTCTTATTTTAATTTTTATACTATATTTTGTAATTGATTTTTGTGTTATTTGTAAATTATGCAGATGATTTTTCTTATGACATTTGGGTGTTTAGATACTAAGATTCTATTTCTAACTTCCTTTTGAAATTTCTTACTCTTTTGATTGTATATAATTTACTAATGTATATCTACTCATATGCGACTTCTGACAATATCGATTATAACACCACCAAGAATTGTGTTGAATCCCGTGGAAACCAAGTCCGCCGGATCGGGAAAATCTTCAACCGTCAACAACTGCTGCATCGGGTGCGAAGGCTCACTACCGATCTTCTCGCCACTGCCAGACCCAAATTAAAGGGTAGCAGCAGATTTGAGGTGATCTCCGACACATATATTATACTCCCTCCGTCCCAATTTTATTGTCACCAGACAAAAAGACACGCAGTTTAAGAAAATATAACTATCTCTCTCTTACTTTTTGATAAAATGACAGTTTTACCCTCTTCTTTTTACCTATTTTTTTGTCTTATATATACACTAGGGGTAAAAAAGAACTTTATTTCCTTAAACTTTCTATTTATGGAAGTGGACAATTAATTTGGTACACCCCAAAATGGAAATAATGGACAATAGAAATGGGACGGAGGGAGTAGAATCGTTCCCGTAATTAATTTGTTTTCCGCATTCATTTTTACGTCAATCCATATTCCACAACCTTCATCTATATAATTTTTCTTCAAAACTCTAAAATGGAATGAATGTTTTGCTAAATGTTATTTTAGCAGATGTTACGAGGGTTCGAATCTGTTCCTCAAGTGGCTCATTTTGTGATACGTGATTTGCCCGACGTTGATGCTCATTGCGTAATGGGACGGACACGTACCATTTAAATATGGTACGAGGTCAGGGGTACCCTCCAAATTACCCTTTTCGTTATATGTTATTATCATCATTATTTGTTATCGTTATTATTAGAAGCATACTATTTTAATTTGATTATAAGACCACTTCCATCCGTGACTGGTCAGTTTCTGCCACCTCAGCGCCACATTAGCTTTTTCCAAAACTGACTAACAACTAGCCGTATAAGCTTAGATCTTGAACATACTGTTGTAACTTTCCAGTTTCCTTCTTCTTTAGTGCAATATTATAAACTTGAAGTTTATTTATCAGCTCAAAGGTTGCTAAAGCTTCATCTTCCATCAAAATATCCACCTTTACATCCCATCGTGAGGGTAAAGATTCAATCAGCTTTTCATTTACTTCAAGCCTTTCCAACTCCATTCCATGCCTTCTCAATTCACTAATCAACTGTGAGTAGCGAATGATCAAATCATTAAATGACTCGTTTGGCAAACATGAGAACACATCGAATTGTTTCTTTAAAAGATCATGCCATCAGTGACCGGTCACTTCATATTTTTGGGACCCAATAATTATTTATTTATATATATAAAGCACTATAATTAAAATAAAACACATTTCATTAAAATAAAAACATTATAATTAAATAAAAAACATTAGATTTATTGAAAAAATACGATTACACTAATTTATGTTTAGTTGTATGTGCATTTATAGTGTGTTTGGGATAGAGAATAAAGGTAAAAAAAATAAAAATAAAAAACGGATATATAATTGTTATTTAACGGATTTATTTTTTATTTTTATTTTTTAAATTGAGCAATGGTAAAAAAGCAAAAAAAAAAAAAGGAAATAAAATAACATGCGGGCCCACAAGCACAAAGGGATGAAGGGTCGGATGTCCGAAGGGTTGAACCGTCGGAATCAAACCGACAGGCCGTGCTATTGCCATCGGCTCCGTCAGTTAGAACTTAGAACCGACGGCCAACCGATGCTCCACCGGGAGTGCTCTACCGATAATAATCTTAAAATAAAGAAATTCATCAACAATCTCATTTCTTTTATCAAACAATTAGATTTTTTGATTCCTTGGTTATCTATAACTTATGTTGATCAAATTAATATGCTAAGATCATTACGTTGGTCACGTGTGTCTTACAACTTACAACTGATAATTACAGCTACAACTTACAACAAGAGACAACGACTAAAAAAAAAAAAAAACAAAATAGAAGGCTTTTGCATATAAATTGAAATTCTTTCATAAAATCCAAGAATTGCCTTTTGTTTTAAAGTGAAAAATAAGTACATTGAAAAAATCCAACGGTTATGATCATAAACTGACAACCAATGGTCCAGCTAACCCCATCACCATCATTCTCAACACCATCTCACCTTGCTCTGCTCTGCTCTGGTCTTCATCCGCTTTCAATTTTCATTTATTACCCGCGTCAATGTCCATACACTATTCAATGACGTCACCAACTTCTTCTCCATATTTCACTCAATTCAATTACTTCACTCTCTCTCTCTCTCTCACACACTTACACGTACTTGAGGTGTAACCGTTTTATTTCTTCGTTTTAAGGGTTTGAAATCTTATTAATTTCTATTTCTATTTTTGTTTCAGAAACGGAATATATTGTTACGATTTTGTGTAATCTGAAGAATTCAGGTTTTTGATTTTTATGTTTAATATAGGGTTTACATTAGCGCGAGTATTGTGAATTTTAGGGTTTTTGTTAGTTGAATGAATGTTTTGATTAAATATGCCAAGTATTAGAGCTCCAGCTAGCAAGAAATCCACAACTCTTACTGTAAGTATTTTGATTGTTTAAGTTTGTGCTATGAGATTTGGTTTAATTAATTCGTGGCTTATATATACAGAGTTGTTGTTTATAGGTTGCTGTAAAATGTAGGCCGTTAACCGAGAAAGAGCGTGGCCGTGATATAGTGCGAGTGAACGACAATAAGGTTTCTTTTGTGATAAAGTTATAATATATGGTTTACATTTTGGTGATTGTTTAGTTTTGAATATGTTGTACTTCGTTTGGCAGGAGGTGGTTATTTTGGATCCGGACTTGTCAAAGGATTATCTAGATCGGATACAGAATCGAACGAAAGAGAGGAGATATGCTTTTGATTATGCGTTTGGTCCAGACTCTAAAAATTTGGTATGCTTTTATTGCTATGGTTATGGAAAGTGGTGATACTTTAGTTATTTGCCGAAGGAGTCATATGTTCTTATTAGCAAACTGTAGTCTTAGTTAGTGCCTCCAGCGTGTAGCCTAGTTGGTTCTAGAGATAGGGGCATTTAGAAAGCAACTCTGGTTCAATTCCTACCTGCGGCAAGTAGGACCGTAATGTGTTATAAAATTCCTTGGTGTTGTTGGATCACTTATTCATGTGCTACTTAATACTTATATGAATGTCTGGCATATGCAAGTTTTGAATCAGACTCAACTTTTTTGATTATGCATTATGGTGTACAGGGTTGTAGACGAATTGTTGGGCACCTGCCAAAGGTTGAAAAGATAGTTTAGCGCTCACCTAACACATTTTTTTTATTTTCTGTTTCACTAAATAGTCATAATACCTATAGAGTGTAGCCTAGTTGTTTTTGTAGATGGGGATATTTTGAGCTTATTTGTTAGAAATATTTCTTGCTAAGGGTGGATGAGTTTGTTGAAGTACTATCTGGCAAGCTACTAAGTGAGATTGATTTACCTCTCACGTGATGGCCTGAGGCGGTCGGGTGTGGGTCAGAGACAGATAGGGTTGCTGGAAAGTCAATAGTCGTCATTTTGATGTATATGCGTTAGAGATTTCTGACTATTTGTTATCGTTTTATCATTTTTAACAGTGTAAAGGATATGTCATTCGTTACGTTTTCATCTATTTTTCACTTTTATATAGTTGTGTATTTTTTTATCTGCTGTAGTAGACTTACAATTGCAATAACCTCACACTTACGATTGGGAAATTCTTTAATCTGTGTCTCATTCTCCATGAGTTGTAACCTTAACAACATTATTTGAAAAAGATATAATTAGTGCTGAAGCGTCACATAACTGGTGATTGGTGCATACTTGAACTTGGCTTGATCTGAGTTAACAAAGTATCTGTTTTATGTATTAACTGATTGGTGGTAGCTACAGCCCTTTCTTTGTACATTGACTGCTCGAGATACAAAGTTGGATGATAGTCAATATCTGCTTCTGTTTACACATATGTTGCTTGCAAAGCTACTACAAATTGGTCAACATTCACGGGTGATGCCACTTTTGGTAGCAGAATTAGCGAAGATTTGCAATAATTTTGTTTACATTAAAACACACAAAATTTGTCTCCGCTAGGGAAATCATATATATGATGCAATTTCCAACTCTTGCTCACTTTAATACATTTAGGTACATAATGTTAACACTAAAATACGAGAAAAGTTCTACATGATATTTCGTGCTGCCCCAGATTGTATGCTTTTATTGCTATGGTTAGTGGTAATACATATATCTTATGGTGATTAACTGGTGATTGGTGCATACTTGAACTTGGCTTGATCTGAGTTAACAAAGTATCTGTTTTATGAGTTAACTGATTGGTGGTAGCTACAGCCCTTTCTTTGTACATTGACTGCTCGAGATACAAAGTTGGATGATAGTCAATATCTGCTTCTGTTTACACATATGTTGCTTGCAAAGCTACTACAAATTGGTCAACATTCACGGGTGATGCCACTTTTGGTAGCAGAATTAGCGAAGATTTGCAATAATTTTGTTTACATTAAAACACACAAAATTTGTCTCCGCTAGGGAAATCATATATATGATGCAATTTCCAACTCTTGCTCACTTTAATACATTTAGGTACATAATGTTAACACTAAAATACGAGAAAAGTTCTACATGATATTTCGTGCTGCCCCAGATTGTATGCTTTTATTGCTATGGTTAGTGGTAATACATATATCTTATGGGTATCAATGCTGCAGCCTAACAGACCCTCTAAGGATCTTATGTTCTTATACCCAAAAAGTAGTCATAGTAGCAAAAGTACTCAACTTATGAGTACACAACTAACAGCTTAATCATGTGTTAATTATATAGTTATGTGAATAGGGGTTGGTTTAGCTAGATTTAGAATAAACATGCTGGAGTAAATAGGGTTATTATGGAACTGTTAGGTTCATGCTAATGGTTGAAAAGATAGTGTGGAGTTGAGTTTTCCTGTTATCTAAATAGTCATAATGCATTTAGCATGTAGCCTAGTTGGTTCTGTAGATGGTACATTTTGAATTATTGTCATCCCCACCCGAGGTAACTAGGAACCCAAGTTATTAAAAGAATTCCCTGCTAAGGGTTGATGATTTTGTTGGAGCACTGTTTGGTGGACAACTAAGTGAACTACATTTACCTCCCACGAGATGGGTTTGAGGCAGTCTAGCTGCTGGCATAGGTCAGTTGGGGTTGTTGTAAAATCAAGTCATCATTTTGATGGAAGTACGTAATGTACATACCAAGTATCATAATTGCTTAGGAGGTTTTTGACTATGTGTTACAGTTTTTAACATTGTAGAGGATATGCCATTTGTGACGTTCTTATCTGGTTGTAATTTTTTTTTTTATCTCTTGAAGTGTACTTATACATGCATTAACCTGATACTTACTCTTGTGATATTCTTTAACCTGTCTCTCATTCTCCCTGAGTTGTACGTCAACAAGATTATTTGAAAAAGATATAATTAGTGGTCTAGCATCTTATAACTGGTGCTTGATGCAAACTTGTGCTTGTCTTGATCTGAGTTAGCAGGGTATCCTTTTTATATATTTACCGACCCCGTATCATGATTGGTGGTAGTTACAGCCCTTCTGTTTGTACATTGACTGCTCAATATAGATTGTAGTAGGATAGTCGATATCTGCTTCTGTTTACACATGTTGTTTGCTAAGCTACCTCATAATGGTCAAGCTTCACAAGTTATGCCGCCTTTTTGTAGCAGAATTTCCAAACATATGCAATTCTTAACTACTGTATTAGTTAAGGTGTCCAGTTAGGGTGAAGCTCTTAAACATATACGATAAAACTTTCAGCCCTTGCTCACATTAATACATATAGCTGCATTAATTTGTTAACATCAAATCACGAGAGCAGTTCTAGATGCTATTTCGTGCTGCCTCGGATGAGTATCAAGTTGGTTTCAAGCTATTACTTTATGTATGCACCATTATGTGGGTCTTCAATTTTCTCAAATAATAAGACTTTAATTGTCTATTGATAATGGTTTGTATTTCATGGTGCTACTATATGCAGGATGTCTACGAGAGAGGTATATCTTCTACAATCTCCGGGGTGGTTCAGGGTCTAAATGCAACCGTGTTTGCATATGGTTCAACTGGAAGGTAGTCATAAAATACAATCAGTTTCTCTTGCATATTGTACTAGCAAACTTGGAAAGTTGCTCCACTTTTTGTTTCTCACCCTTCCCTCTTCTTTCATTCGCACCCACCGAAGGACTAAGTTTTTTGTTCTGAGAATGGTGATCCTGTGTGGATAAAGATCCACCATGTGTCCACATGAGGGTGAAAAACGCCAGGGAAAGCAAATAAGCATGAAACTTAAATAATACAGTGTAATATAGTTATATACCTGGTGTCGCCCATGAATGACCTACGTCCACAACTCGACTATAGAGTATCCTATTAATTTCTACGTTAGACATGGGCTTTACGATTAAAGAGAAATAATTAAAGAAAGTGAAAACCTAAAGTGGCTTGCCAGATTGTCATCAATCATTGAGTCACTAGGCTTCCTACAGACCTGTTTTAGTAGTGCTTGAGACATTATTGGATCATAATGTTATAGCTAAAGCTTAACAACATAGCATTAGATAATTAGAAACTACTGTAAGGTTTGTTCTCGGTAATTAATTTTACTTCAAGCATAACGTAAGTCTATGTTTCAGTGGAAAAACCTATACGATGGTGGGAACTCAAGGTGACCCAGGCCTGATGGTTCTCAGTTTGCATACAATATTCGATTTTATAAAAAATGATAAGAGCTCTGACGAGTTTGAAGTTACTTGTTCCTATCTTGAAGTCTACAATGAGGTAATAACATGCCAATTTCTATTTTTAAAACTGAACTTCATCTATTTCCTTCAAAAGATCTTGCCAACATTTGGATTTTTCTTAATGGAAATAGGTAATCTATGATCTGCTTGAAAAGTCATCTGGCCATTTAGAACTCAGAGAGGATCCAGAGCAAGGAATAATTGTAGCTGGCCTAAGAACTATCAAGGTTAAACATTACAACTCTATAGACTAACGAGATGAGTGTCTGATTGCTGTCTTTACAATTTATATGCTGTACGTTTTTGCATGTTTTTCATTTCATTGATTTTCCTATATGCTAACAATTGTTTTGCAAGCTTAAAACTGACGAAGGTAATGTGGCACTTAAATCTTTTAGACTAAGGTTGTGTTTCAGAGAACTAAAAGCTATTTAGTCTTGACTGTTGATCGTAGTGTTATTCTTTTTTTTTTTTTTTTTTTTCAGGTTAACACAACTGATAAGATACTTGAGCTTTTAAATGTGGGTAACAGTAGGCGCAAAACTGAAAGCACAGGTGCTAATGAGACATCGTCACGGTGAGTCATACTCTTACAAGTCAAATGCACTTTCATGTTTCAACTGGTATGCATGACTTGTAATAAAAATCATTATCTACATGTGGTCAAATTTGTAGGTTAATATTATCACGTTTGCACACTTGCAACAATAGTGAAACGACTCAAAGTGTTCATGAGTATCGTCATTCACCTTTACAGTTTTACCCCTACAATCATCTAAAACTACAATGGTGCTGTTGCTAATATATCTATGAGGAAACTAGTAGTTATTGACATCAAATTGAAATCTTCTGTTTTATTATATTTTCACTCTTGTGTATATTCTGATCATCTGATGTACATTGTGCTTGCTAAAATAGATCACATGCAGTTTTGGAAATAACTGTGCTTAGAAAACAGAAGAGGAAATACCGTAGTCAAGTTATTCGTGGTAAACTTGCACTTGTGGATCTTGCTGGAAGGTATTTTTGATTCTCAGTATGCATTTCTGTTCAACTGTTTTGAACATTTGGTTGTAAACTATACAAATCTATGATGCAGTGAACGAGCCTCTGAAACAAATAGCGGTGGCCAGAAACTGAGAGACGGTGCCAATATAAATCGTTCACTTCTTGCTTTGGCAAACTGTATAAATGCTTTGGGGAAACAACATAAAAAGGGTTTAGCATATGTCCCTTATCGAAATAGGTAGGATACTGACAACTAGCTTATCATGATTCCTTTGCATTGCTGATCAGTTCACTAATCTGTTTTCAGCAAGTTGACACGGATTCTCAAAGTTGGCTTGAGTGGCAATTCTCAGACAGTCATGATTGCAACTATATCACCAACAGATAATCAATATCATCACACTGTTAATACCTTGAAATATGCAGATCGAGCTAAGGAAATTAAAACACATATTCAGGTAAGACTTGCAAGTTGCAACAGAGAATTCATGTACTTCTAGCAGAATCAACTGATGTCAAATATGGTTTTTAGATTCTTGTAAAGAACGAAATATTATTTATATATATAGTTTTCTTTTTTCAGAAAAATATTGGCACGGTGGATACGCATGTATCAGATTATCAGCGTATGATTGACAGTCTTCAGGTGAAGTCCTTTTTAGATAATCATAAATAATTGTTGTGCAAGTTTTTTTAATATAAATTTACAGGATGTTGATTGCCAGTTTATTGATGTATTGTTTTCCTCAGACAGAGGTTAGTCAGCTGAAGAAACAACTAGCTGAGAAGGAATCACAGCTGAACACCAAACCAACTGAAAGACCAGTGGAAGATGAATTATCCTGGTTGAATATATTAAGCCAAGAAACCAGTGAAAATGTCCAGGAGCGGATAAATCTACAGAAAGCTGTCTTTGAACTTGAGGAAACTAATGTTAGAAATCGAACTGAGTTACAACATCTTGATGATGGCATTGCAAAGCAGCTGGTACTTGATAATAAATACTAATTTTCTTTATTATTTATAAAATTATATTTGTCTGAACTTTAAAACACTGAACAACTTTTTTCCACCCATACAGGGCGATGGAACAGTTGTGCAGGCTTTAATGTTAAGACGACAACTAGTTCTGGATAATATTCGTGAGAATGACGAGACTGGTGTCATTTACCAAAAGGTGTGCCATCTTCCTTCGACACGGTTTAGTGGCTTTACTATCAATTTTGACGTGTTTTACTTTTTACAGGATATTGAAGCCAATGAGAAACGGCGGCGATGCCAATTACAGGAGATGATTGATGAGGCCATTAGCAACAATGCAAATAAAACCTACTTACGTATTCTCAGTCAGTATAGACTCCTGGTAAGCATGTTACCTTTGTAAGTTCCATAGGACCTTAGAGGAAGCGTAATTGATTTGAAGATTACATTTGGTTTTATTGTAAATGTAGGGAATGACTAATACACAGCTTCAATTTGAAATTGCAATGAGGGATCAAGTGATTCACAATCAAAGAGAAACACAAAGAAATTTATGGAATCTTCTAATGGGGTTAGGACTAAATGGGAAGCAACTTCTTAAGCTTGCTGCGAAGCAAGGCATAACTATCGAAGACTGGACAATGACACCCCAATTTGGACATGAAAGGTCTACTCGTGTACCTCAGTTGTATACTAATAATTCTTCCCATCCACAAAACCACGCTGGACCCACACCTTTATCCCAGGGATATGGCGAGCTCGCCCACACGTATTGCCGGGAAGAGCACCATTCATTGTATTACTTTATGGCACATAATTCTCCGAGCTCCCCATACCCATTTCCTGATATAAAAAGCACATGGTCCTCGTACAGTGAAGGCTGTGCATCTCCTCTTCCGCAGAAGGTATCATTTCATTTTCATATAGGTATGCGTAAACACACCATTCAGTATTTCTTATTACTATATGGTATGCCAAATTGGCAATGCAGGACAAGTGGAATAAAATCTCAACTAGACAATCACACGAGGGGTCAACTGGTGGAACTAGTTGCAGTGAAGATCCCTTCAGAGGGCAGATGATGAGCCACAACAGTTCTACCCATGGTCCTTGCATGTCTACTACACCTGTTAATTGTAACCAAATATTTCCACAAACCACTGTCCCAAATGTTTCCAAGATTGCTCAACCACATGATACACTTTAAAGTAGATATAGTCTGTTCCAAATTGGTAGTTTCAGGTGTACAAATAGGAGATCCAATTCTTTTTGTGACCAAATTTAATTCCTTAAAACCGTGTTTCATTTTGATTTGTTGGGCTTATGTTCGTTTTCCTTATTCGCTTATCACCTGATGATGTTCAGCTTGGTGATCTCCAGCATCTTTTCTTTATTCCATTTAAGACTCATTATTTATTTATTTATTTCTAAGGCTTAAAGGGACTATAGGGGCGTAGCCACATTGAAGATATGGGTAGCCGTAACTACGGGACCATTCGCTATATGAAGAGTTTTTTTTTTTTTTTTGGAAAATTGCAATCTTTGTTGCATTCTTTGTCTGTGCTACGGGTTTACAAATAATTGAGATACTGATACTACTGGTCACTAAAAATCTTGAATCCGCCACCGAGGGACTACTTACTGTCAATCTCACAACAAACGTGCATCGACTTTTAGTTGATCTTGTGATCTCTACAGTGGACTATGTAGACTATCATTTGCAGTATCTATCAATTCTGGACAAACTGTCTATTGACAAAACTGAGTTCTAGCATCATTAGAAATGAAGAAATCACAATTAGAATTGCTTTTTATTGTTATCTGAAATTCAGTAATCATCAATAATTTTTTTTTTTTTTTTTTTTTTTTTTTTTTTTTATAAAATACTATAAAATCTGGACGCTAGTGAAATCATATTTCATTTTCCTCATTTTTTCTTGATATCAGCTGTATTATTAGACTTTTAGCACACCCCAGGAAGCAATTTTCAAGTATGTTATGGATAATGGATCCCATTAGCAACGGTTTATTGGGCCTTATTCTTACTTTGACCATGCTAAACAACACTATTAAATTAAATACTACTTACTCCGTCCCAGAATAAGTGTCCTGTTTTGACTTTCTGAGTCTTTCTTTTTGAACGTTGACCTTACATATTTTTGTTTGTGTTATATAATACTTGATACAAAATATATGAATGGATTGAGTTTTAAATGTATTTCCATTGGTATAATTTTCATAAAGTATTATATAACACAAACAAATATATTTAAGGTCAAAGTTGAAAAAGAAAGACTTCAAAATCTGAAACAGGACACTTATTCCGGGACGGAGGGAGTATGTTTTTATAGGCTTGGGGGTCAATGATAGGAGACCTGGGAAACACATGTTCGATCCTTGAGGCCAGCGGGTTTTACCATTAATTCGTTGTCGTGCCTTCGGGCGGACGGATTAGTGGGTTTTTCCCGGATTTGGAGTAACTTGGGGCGCTTAAGGGTTCCGTACGGTTGGATTGGGCCAGTATATGGAGACTTAGCCATTGGGTCTCCCCGTACGGAGTACCTAGGCGATTTCTGTTAGCCTTTCAAAAAAAAAATATATATATAGCAATATACCCACGCGAAGTAACTTACGATTATTATTATGTGTGATGTTTGATTAGGTTCTAACTTTCTGACATTTATTTTTACAAGTAATATTAAAGTCAAATTTTGGAGAATATTAAATAATATTTATATAGTTAAAAATGTATAATTGTAGATAAAGATCATGTAATATTAATTTTAAATCTATGTTTTAATTTTGTAAACTAATATTAGTTAATGATCAGACAATCAATAAAAATTGAATTCTATGATTGGTATTGTAAGTGTAATTTAGCCTTTAAACATTGTCGAGTTAAAATTTTAAGATAATTATAGAGATATTTGATATATATATATATATATATATATATATATATATATATATATATATATATATATATATATATATATATAAATTAAAGATAAGATATCATTATCATTGTAAATATATATTAACTAGTGTCATTTCCCGTGCGCTGCACGGTTGTATCAATTTTGAATTTTAATTTTATCATAGTATCTAGTAACTGAAAGAAAATTATTTACAGATTTGTGCAAAATATACGGATGATATATATAGTTTCATCAAGTTGTGTTGAAAGACAGATGATAGAATCACACAAATTTTATGAAAAAAGAATTTACAAAATGACGTGGACCAATAGCATATTGAGAGAGAAGCATGAGAGAAAAATAAAACTTGAATGTGATTGGACCATCTCACGATACACATCGGTTTGTAAAATTTTCTTTGTAAAATTTGTGTGATCGTATCATTTTTCGTGTTGAAATACACATTATAAGATAAGTAAGTAGATAATTCTGGAACTTCGTTTCTATCATAAATTGTTACACCTCTTTGTAAACAACCGGTAATATAGTTAGTGATAAATTCAATCTTTGTGAATATGTACGTACAAATCGCAGGATGTATATATGTTCTAAGCTAAAGGTTCTTGGTGTAGAAAAAGCATTAGAAGTAATTTGTTAGACTTACCGCGAGAGTCTGCGTTGACTGGGGCGTCCGATACTTGTTTGTGGGATTATGTCGGTCACATTTCAGATGGAAAATAATTATCCTTGTTGACACCACAAACCTACTATTATTGATCAATTTAGTTGCATATAACCTACCTTTTGTATGTTTTACCTTTTATTTAAGTTTCTGAAATGTAGATGTTTAGTCCTCCATTTAAAGTAACAACACCCAACAACACAAAAATGAACCATAACTTAATTCCCTTGAATTATTGTGAAAATGAACTTATGTTTATGGATGCACATGTTTCGAAAGAAAACCAAACCCAGTTACAAATTGTTTACTTACTTCAATTTAATTAATTCAATTTTAATTTTGTATAAGGGGTAGGGTTCAAATGAGAATATGAATTTGTGTGAGAATGAGGGAACCAATGATATCAAGCCATGTGAACAAAGAGAATGTTCCACATGTACAAAACCCATTTACCCCCAACATCAATTATCTCACAAACGACAAATCCAAAAATTATGAAAATTGCACCATTAAATTCGTCGTTTTCTCCTCTTCGATTTGCCGTCCCTCAAGACATACTTTCGAAAAGTTTTTTTTTTTTTTTTTCATTTTTTTGGTGGGTTTCACATTTACTAACACATGTGTTAAAGTGTTGCGTTTAGGGTTTAGGGTTTGGGGTTTAGGGGTTAGGGTTTAGGGTTTAGGGTTTGAGGTTTAGGGTTTCGGGGAGAAACCCCAAACCTCAAACCCTAAACCCTAAACCCTAACCCCTAAAACCCAAACCCTAAACCCTAAACGCTTTACAAAACGCTAAACTCTAAATCTTTCTAAACCCTAAACCTTGAACCCCTTCTAAACCCTAGACCCTTATAAACCCTAAACCATAAACCCTACTAAACCCTAAACCTAACCCTAAACCCTAACCTTAACCACAAATTAAATGTACAACTAATCACTAACACATGTGTTATTAATTTGTGAAACCCACCAAAAAATGAGAAAAAAAAAAGTTGTCAAAAGTATGCCTTGAGGGACGGCAAATCGAATAGGAGAAAACGCTGAATTTTATGGTGCAATTTTCATGATTTTTCGACTTACCGTTTGTGAGATATTTAATTTTTAAAAATGTGGAGGAGAGAGAATAAAGTATGGAGGAGAGAGAATAAAGTGACACATGGCAGAAATCTGTTGGTTCCCTCATTCTCACTCAAAATTAGTGTACTCATTTGAACCTTACTCTTTGGGTGTGTTTGGCAACAAACTAGATGGAGATGGAGATGTAGATTCTAGTAGTTGGGGATTATAGTGGATGGGGATTCTTTTAGAATCTAATTTGAAGGGCTTCTTGTTTAGGGGATTCTAGGGGATTATTTTTTCAAGAATCCCTACCTACATTTTGTTACCAAACAAAGGCTTCTCACTTTTAGGGGATTGAGATTATCAAAATTAGAATTTCAATCCCTCATAATCCCCAAAAATCATTTGTGCCAAACACACCCTTTGTATAAGATTTTATGTTGGGTTCCAATTAGCCAATTGGGTACTCTAAATGAATAATTTACTTCCGAGAAACGCTAGAGATACAAAAAATTTACAAACTCACTTTTGCTTCCCAATGAATAGAAATACTTTTATCTGGCAACAAATAACGATCCCCGTTAGATAACATATAATAACTGCCCCAATATTCAACATTGACAAATTTTTTTATTTAATATAATAATAATTTAATTAGGATATTAAGGTTATTGTAAAATAAATAAAAATGGTTTAGATAAGAATCATTTAAAGACATGACGGTAAAGAAAATGTTTCCCATAGGAAAAAACAAATGTTACTCCATTTAAGTATGTTTATTGGTGGAATAAGTGGAAAGCAGATAAAAGTCTCAGTTGTTAATTTTATACTACCTCCGTCCCAATTTATTTGTCCACCTTTCTATTTTGGTATATCCCAAAATAATTGTTCTCTTCCAAAATCAATCAATCAAAGTGTTTGAAAATGGTAAATATGAAATCCTATAGGTGTTCAACAGTAATAAATGCACTTTTTTTAACTGTGTGTTTCTTGTCCGGTAACAATAATTTTGAGACGGAGGAAGTATAAATTTGTAGAAACGGTGGTTAAATATGAGGGGCTGATAAACATTAATAATAATAATAATAATAATAATAATAATGATAATAATAATAATAATAATAATAATAATAATAATAATAATAATTAACTGATTATTAGTAATTAGTAATAATAATGATAACAACAACAACAACAACAACAACAATAATAATAATAATAATAATAAAGTTGGTTAACGTTAGGGGTGTCAACGGGTCGGGTTATTCGGGTCGGGTTATTCGGTTTTTCACGTTTATAATCTAACCCGAAACTCAATTCAAATAAGGTCGGGTTATTCGGGTTCGAGTTATTCGATTTAGGGTTGGGTTCGGGTTACTCATTTAAACTCGAATAAGATGATATTCCAAATTTTCGTATTTTGAATAAAACTTGAACTTACAAAATGACACTAATAGTTTATAAATCATCATGAGTAACTTATATATGTATATTATATATGGATAAACCATAAATAACTTATATATATAGTTATATTTGTAAATTAAATAATTTATTAGGTTATTCGGGTTATTCGGGTTACCCGAATTGAAAATTTTTTATCCGAAACCCGACTCAAATAAGATCCGGGTTATTCGGGTTCGGGTGGCCAAATAAGCTTCGAATTCGGGTTGAGTCGGGTCGGGTTCGGGTTATCTATTCGGGTTCGGGTTTTTTTGACACCCCTAGGTTAACGTGATATGTAGATAATAAAAGGGTGTAATGGTTCAAACTTCAAACAATTGTGTCGGTTGGTTTAAAATTTTTAAGAGTAAAACGGTTTTTAGTATTTTGAAGGAAGAAGAATAGAATGACACGTGGAGACATAATACTAATTATCCTCTTTTAATTGTATTTAGATAGATTAGATTAGCGGCAGTGTTTTTACTGTTCACATCTATAAACTTCAGTAAAATATCTACGGAGTATTATATATCATGTATATGCAAAGATAAACATATGGTTTTTGTATCCTAGATGGTTTGTCGGTGCCTGCCTCAACTCACATGTCACAGGTTCGAGTCTTTGTAAGATATTTAGCTCAATTTTTTCTTTTCTGTGTCATCCATCCAAAAATCTTAATTGTATTTTTTATTTTCAATTCTTGAAAAAAAAAGAAAGTATTTCTCTCTTAACGCAAGTAAATGATTCTTTATATTATACTCCCTCTGTTTCATTTCACATGTATAAAAAACTATTTTGAGTTATACCAAATGAGTGTTTATTATCGTTTAACAACCATTTGAAAAAAACTTAGCAGGTAAACATGTTTTTTTATTGGTGAAAAAACGTAGTTAGTAAAGATTTCAAAAGAACTGTATGCATAGTCAAAGTGGACACGTTAACTAAGACAAATGGAATAATTATTTTTTCTAATTATCTTAAAACTCAAATATTACATATTTCTCATAATTTTTCTTCATCCATCCATCACTAATTTTGTGATATTTATTGAAACATGAATAACAATAACAATATAACATATTTGATATGGGTAAATGTCGCACCCCCAAATTCGGGTTGCGGAAGCGAATCGGATCGGGGCGCGACTAATCAATAATCAAAACACACAAGGTATATAATGAACGACATCTACATGCGTCGTTTTCAAAAATACATTGATTGTAATAAAGTTTACAATAGTTAATAAGTTACAAAAGCTCGGTAACCTATCTGAGAGATTCTATGGCATTACTACTTTTACAAAATATAATAATGCAGAAAAATCTTTTGATGTTTGCATGCGACTCGAGCTATGTTGTTCTGAGCAGACCTACTGCTGTTGAGTACCTGAGAATACATGCTAAAAGGGTCAGCTAATGCTGGTGAGCTCACATGTTTGTATGAATAAACATATATGTATGAACCACGAGATTCAAGTATAATGACTTGAAATCAATCAAATAATGTATATGTCTGCCATGAGGTCATAGTCTGAGCTTAACTGAGGTGTCAGGATCACAATCAAGTGCCTGATCGAGGGTGCCTCCCCGCGAGTGCCTAATCTACACTCACATGAACAAATGATAATGCGTCCGTTTGACCAGTTAGTGCTTGCTAACCCGGACGAGGATTGTCAATCCTATATGTTACCATACACTAACATTCACGCTACAAAAGTATTAACCAAACTATGATCGATGGAGGGCTTTAAAATGATTAGTAAACAGCTCATGCAGAATATAGCGTGTTTTATACTCGTGTTCACATGTAAAATAAAGTAAAGCATGTATTCCCACCCCTGGGTTTGAAAACAGTAAAATGAGGGGCTATGAGACTCACTTGAGTCTGATGATTTGCAGTGAAGCAAATGTGATGCAGTACAATGAGGTGTCCGAAGACTGTAACCTGCCGGGCGTTCAAAACGCGCAAGGTTATTAGTATATGTAGACGTCTCAAAAGACCGTCCACGCTAGTTGTTCATCGAACTAGTAATGTCCAATTGATTTGGTGGTTGATTGATTAGTTTAAGTTTTGAAAATATGTACGGCCCGTTGGTGTGTTTATGTAATAATAATTTAAAGTATTATTATTATATGCTTTGTTGCATTGTATACTTATCCAAGTATAGGCATATCATGTACGAGTATCGTTGTATCAAGTTTTTGTGGTTGTAAATTGAGTGTCGCTAGGTTGGCGACACTTGGTCAATTAGGGCGACACTAAGGTCAGTGTCGCTATATGCGACGTCAAATTGATTTTGGCGACACTAATAGGCGACATTCGATAAGGTAGCGACATTCGGTCAGTGTCGCTATATGCTAAAAAATTAATTTTTTAGCGACACTGGGTTGAGTGTCGCTATGGCGACACTAAATCAGATTAGGCGACATTGGGCTAGTGTCGCTATCGGATCTGGCCCTCTAGCGACACTAGCGGCTGATCATGTTTTCAATTTCGGTTTGATGGTCAAACGTGCTCGGTTTGACCCGAGACTTTTACACAAGTCTTAAAGTGGTCCAATAAGTTCATAAAAATTAGTGGTTCGTGTCGGGGTTCACCAGAAGTGTCGGTTTTATAAAATTACCAAAACAGCCCTTAGTCTCAATGTTTTCAGATCTTTGTCCCGACAAATCTCTCGTTTTCTCTAACTTTTATTCCAAACCAAGTCTAACCAAAAATCACACATGTTCTCCTAGGTGTCTATTGTAAATCTGCATTTTATGACGATTTTATAAGGTCCTTTACTATTTTAAACAAAAATGGAAATGGAAAGTGGTTAGATTTGGTCGATAAACGACCTCAGTCCATAAATCGGTTTCTACACTAAAATCCGTACATTTATGGAAGTGGTCAAAGAAGAACTCTATACGGAGATTTCGGTATGTGGCTCATATGTTGAATCATCCTAGAATATAAGTTATAGTCATTTTCGTGAGATGAAATTTCTGGGCAGATTTATATACTTTTATATATGTTTAGTAAAAACGATTTTAAAGATGATATTTGGACATTTTATAGTTAGATGAGCTACTAAACTTGTTAAACATCATTAAGCAAGTATATCTAGAGAGAGAAAGTAACTCCATACAAGAAAAGAAGATGATCTAGAGAGAGAGAGATGGGAAGGATGAACTCGGTTGCTTCCTCTTGCTTCTTTTCCTTGCGTTTTCTTCAAGTAAATGTTTGTGTTTGATGGGTGGTTGATGGTGGCGATTGGGAGGTGTTTTAGAGAGAGAGAGAACCGATTTAGAGAGAGAGATTAGAGTGAAAATAATGGGAATAGAAATGGAGATGTTTAAGATGCATATGGTGGCTTTGGTCATGGCAACAAGATCCACAATTTAGGGATCTTATTGGCCGATTTTTCTTGGTCAAAAGGAGGCAAGGTTTGCTAAAAATCTTGTCTCCTAACTTTGGTATTATACCCGTATTTGTTTACCCGATCGTTTAAAAATTTATTTATACGTAATACGTAATACGTAAGTGTTTTAAATGACATTTGATTTTCGATATCTTAACTTGAAGTATTCATCATAATACTTGAAAAACATTTATATAAAATGTTTTGGTAATGTGTCATGTTTGGTTTGCGTGTTCGTGTTTCGATTGTCAAATCGGGTAATGTTTAAATTAATCGTTCTTGTTGTCGGTTTGAAATACGATATTTCAAATAATTACTTACTATCAAATAGAATATATCTTAAATTTATAAAATATATTTTGACGGTTATTCGATTGTCGGGCGCGTTTCACGCGTTTTCAATCGTTTCTAAGCATTTTACACGATACAAACTACTTATGGAATATTATCAAAATAATATTTGGAAAGAAATATGTTTATTAAATAATTTCCTATTATTTAATAATTCGTGTTCACCAACGTCCGTATTAATGAGTCGGAATTCATCCGATGAAATAATTGCCATATTAAATTTAATCGCGTACGTGTATATATATTCCAATATATATTATGATACATTCAATTAGCCGAATTCAGAACTAATTACACGTATTAAACAGATGATTAGGAACTAATAGCAAGTCCTAATTTGTCGGGTGTGACATTCTCCCCTTGTTAAGAGAATTTCGTCCCGAAATTTAGCTCTGAGTCGGGAGTGGAGTGGAGTCTGCGAATAACTGTGGATACTTGAGTCGCATTTGGTCTTCCCGTTCCTAAGTGAATTCTGGACCACGCCGCGAATTCCACCGGACTTTAACGATGAGAATACGACTTTGTTTCAACTGTTTGACCTCACGGTCCATAATTTCTACTGGTGTCTCGACGAAATGAAGTTTATCATCGATATGAGTTTCGTCAAGAGGAATAATAAGTGTCTCATTAGACAGACATTTCTTCAGATTAGAAATGTGGAATGTGGGATGTACGCTGCTGAGCTCGAGTGGCAGCTGCAATCGATATGCCACTGGACTAATCCTTTCAAGGATTTCAAAAGGTCCAATGTACATGGGATTCAATTTTCCGCGTTTACCAAAACGAATGACGCCTTTCCAAGGCGAGACTTTCAAGAGTACTCGATCCCCAACCTGGAACTCGAGATGTTTGCATCTCACGTCAGCATAAATTTTCTGACGGTCACGCGCAGCTTTGAGTCTGTTTTGGATTCCAATGATTTTCTCTGTTGTTTCGTGAATGATCTCAGGACCAGTGAGTTGGCTGTCTCCCACTTCGGTCCAACAGACAGGTGATCGGCACTTACGACAGTATAATGCCTCGAAAGGTGCAGCCCCAATACTGGTATGGTAGCTGTTATTGTACGATAATTCGCACAAAGGTAAATGATGTTCCTAGTTTGCACCGAAGTCAACTACGCAGGCCCGTAGCATATCCTCCAATGTGTGAATGGTTCGATCGCTTTGGCCGTCAGTTTGTGGATGGCATGCAGTACTCATATCCAAACGAGTACCCAATGATTTTTGTAATGATTGCCAAAAGTGAGATGTGAAACGACTATCCCTGTCTGAGATAATGGAGATGGGAACGCCGTGTCGGGATACAATTTCCTTGAGATAGATTCGTGTGAGGCGTTCCATTTTATCGGTTTCCTTGATGGCTAGGAAATGAGCAGATTTAGTGAGACGATCGACGATCACCCAAAGGGTATCGCAACCGCTAGATGTTTTTGGAAGTTTCGTGATAAAATCCATGGAGATCTGCTCCCATTTCCATTGAGGGATTTCCGGTTGTTGGAGCAATCCGGAGGGTTTCTGATACTCGGCTTTGACTTTTGAACAAGTGAGGCACTTGCTGACATATGTGGTGATTTCTGCTTTCATGTTTGGCCACCAATATAACTCTTTGATGCCATGATACATCTTGTCAGATCCAGGATGTATAGAGTATTTGGACTTGTGAGCTTCATCCATCACCAAGCCTCGTAGGTTCCCGAAACAGGGCAACCGGATTCGGTTTGAGAAATATTTAACCCCGTTAGGTTTGATTTCGAATTGCTTTTCCAGGTTGGGCAAGGCCTCGTTTTTTATGTTTTTAGGTTTCAAGGCTTCGAGTTGTGCAGTAAAAATTTGAGTGATAAGATCGTTGTGGATTGTAATACTGAGGGCTCGAACTCGAAGTGGTTTGGTGCATTCTTTATGGCTAAGGGCATCGGCAACAACATTTGCTTTGCCCAGATGATATCGGATCTCACAATCATAATCGGTAAGCAACTCGACCCAGCGACGTTGCCTCATGTTGAAATCCTTTTGGTCGAAGATGTGCTGGAGACTCTTATGATCGGTGAAGATGGTGCATTTTGTACCATAAAGGTAATGTCTTCAGATTTTAAGGGCAAAAACGACAGCTCCCAGTTCAAGATCATGAGTGGTATAATTCTTTTCATGGATTTTGAGCTGTCGAGATGCGTAAGCAATAACCTTGTCCCGTTGCATCAGCACGCAACCAAGACCTTGGTGTGAGGCATCGCAGTATACCACGAAGTCATCGTTGCCTTCGGGTAATGATAAGATAGGTGCGCTGCAAAGCTTTTGTTTGAGTAGTTGGAAAGCTTATTCTTGCTTATCAGTCCAATCAAACTTCTTCTCCTTCTGAGTCAGTGTGGTGAGTGGTTTGGCTATTTTTGAGAAATTCTCAATGAAACGCCGATAGTATCCAGCCAATCCTAAAAATTGACGTACTTCGGTCGGCATTGTTGGTGCTTGCCAGCACTTGATAGCCTCAATTTTGGATGGATCAACATGAATTCGTTGACTGTCAATCTCGTGTTCAAGGAATTGTACTGTTTGCATCCAGAACTCACACTTAGAGAATTTTGCATATAATTCCTCGTGCTTGAGTAGTTCTAGAATGGTTTTGAGATGCTGCGCATAATCTTGTTCGTCGTGCGAGTAAATAAGAATGTCATCAATGAAGACAATGACAAACTTGTCGAGATATGGTTTACACACTCGGTTCATAAGGTCCATGAATACAGCCGGTGCGTTTGTTAAACCGAAGGGCATAACTTGAAACTCATAATGCCCGTAACGAGTTCGGAAAGCAGTTTTCGGAATGTCAACATCGCGAACTCGTAATTGATGATATCCAGACCACAGATCGATCTTGGAATAGAAGCTTGACCTCTGAAGTTGGTCGAATAGATCATGAATGCGTGGGAGTGGATAACGTTTCTTGATGGTTAATTTGTTCAATTCTCTGTAGTCGATGCACATGTGGAAAGAACCATATTTCTTTTTGACAAATAGGACCGGGGCTCCCCAAGGCGAAGAACTCGGTCGAATGAATCCTTTGTCCAGGAGTTCTTGTAACTGAGTAGACAACTCCTAAAGTTCGGATGGGGCTAATCGATATGGTGCTCGTGCCACGAGTGCTGCTCCGGGCACAAGATCGATTGAGAACTCGACTTGTCTTGGTGGTAGAAGACCAGGCAGGTCTTCAGGAAAGACTTCTGGAAAGTCTCGAACGATTGGCACATCCTCAAGTCGCTTCTCCTCCGACTTTTTCTCCATGACATGTGCAAGGATTGCCTGATAACCCTTTCTCAAATATTTGCGGGTTTTCAAGCATGATACGATATTTAATCTCGTCTCACCGGTCTCCCCTTGTATGACTAGAGTACTACCGGAGGCGAGGGGTATGTGGACAATCTTATCGAAACAGATGATCTCGGCACAATGCTTGGACAGCCAATCCATGCCGATGATGATGTCGAAACTTCCGATTTCAACAGGGATGAGATCAATGGGAAATAATTCGTCGGCGAGGTTTAAAGTGCAATTGGGTATCACACTATCAGTTTCAATGAGCTTGCTGTTAGCTAGTTCTACAATGTACTTAACGTCTAAGGCAACAGGAGTGATGTCAACCAATGGACAAAATTCATCAGATATAAAAACTCCTATCAGTACCAGTATCAAATAGAACAGAGGCGCGCAGTTAAGTTGTTGAGGAGGAACGTACCCGAGACCACATTCGGGTCTTGACGGGCTTCTCCTGAGTTCAAGATAAAGGCTCTACCTTTTGCAGTGTTGTTGTTGTTGCTCTTGTTTTTCAGTTTCGGGCAGTCATTTCTGAAATGCCCAGTGTTGTCACACTCAAAGCAGGTTTTGGGTTGACTGGTGTTGGCGCTGGTGTTGGCAGTGGTTGACCTGCAGTCTTTGGTCAAATGCCCATATCGTTGACAGTTGGTGCAAGGAGTACCGCAAGGACCATCATGATGTCTGCGGCACTTAGAACAGAAAGGCTTGTTCCTAGTGTAGCCCTTTTTGGTATAAGGACCCAAGGAGTAAGCCTTGATGGTGTCAGGTTTCTTTGATGATTGGGAGTTGTTGTTGTTCCCAGACCATTTGCGTTTTTTGTCCCCAGACTGATTTGAATTATTGTTAGCAGCTGGTGGTCCCCGACGAACCACTTATGCCATGAGATTATGTGCCATACGGACGGCACCCTGAATGGTCAGGGGGTTGGAAGCATTGACCATACCCTGAATACATGGGGGAAGTCCCCAAATGTAGCGTTCGATCCGTTTGTATTCTGGATCAACAAGGGATGGGCATAACAGTGCCAATTGATTGAATCGTTGGTATAGCCGGCAATATCATTGCCTTGTGTGGTGAGGTGCCAGAACTCGTGTTCCAGTTGTTGAATCTCATCTCGTGGATGATACTCATCCTTCATCATCTTCTTTACTTCTTCCCAGGGAGTCAGATAAGCATTGTCAATTCCCACAGTTTGAGCATAGGTGTTCCACCGGGTCAAAGCACCATCCATGAAGGTGCATGTGGAGTACTTGACTTTGCAGTCTTCCTGACAGTTACAGATCCGAAAGACCGACTCTATTTTCTCCATCCAGCGTAATAAACCAACAGCACCCTCGGTGCCTTTGAAGTTCAGTGGTTTGCAGTTCAGAAAGTCCTTGTATGAGCAGGGTTTCGGTGGAGGTGTGTTGTTTGTAGTGTCTTCAGTGCCTGAGCTTTGTTGCCGGGCAGCTAGAGCATTAGCTACCCCTTGGGCAACAAGTCGATTGACGTCAGCTTGGCTAAACGTACGTCTCGGCGGCATAATGCTTGAATCAACAAATAGAAAGAGATAAGTGAGATGTCTTGTACAAAGGTTATGATATATCACATATGTATATATATAAGGAGGTAATATACAACAGCATGAAGTGATAACCATACTTCATTAGATAACAGGATTAGAGTACAAGATACGAGTTTCCAAAAGGTACATGATCGCAAGGATTACAAAAGATGCTGAGAATTTATACATCCGTACGAATTACTAGAGTCCTACGTAGCTAGCTAGATAGATTACAAGATAGATACTATTCTAATTTCGGTGCAGGTTCACTTGTGTCGCCTAATACTAAACTTAAGTGTCGCTATATATACAAAAATGACTTTTCTTTAACGATTAACTAACGACACTTACAGCTCGATCGACCAACTGACAGACACACTAATATGCACCAACAAATATTATGGCCTATGTGATTGTCTGATACATGGCCTTGGGCACTATGAATGAGGTCAGTATGATGCTGGGCTTATTTGCTATTGTTGACGATGGAGGGTTCCTTGTACATATCGTTCATATGAACCTTAGTTGGATGAGGATAGCATTAAGTTATCGGTGATTCACTATATTGGCCTGTAGTGAATCCGAAGGGTTCCTGCCCACCATGAGGGCATGAGATCCGTATCAGGAACCGCCGATCCTCATTGCGATGATGTGATGATGAGCCTGTTGTGGTAAACAGGGGATTATGTGTTTACGATGCTTTGCTGTAAACAGATTTGTTATGCTAAGTTGGACTGTTGATTATTTATTCACTCACTTATCGATATGCTAACCCCACCACCCTACTACTTCTTGCAGGTTATGATTATGTAATGGGTTGGGCAAGAAGCTGTTGACTGAATGTAATGTTTGACGACTGGATGTTTACTCTGATATCTGATTTATATAAATCATTGTTGTTTTTGGAATTACATAACACCCAAACTGATAAACTATGATTCGATATAGATTGATTAGATGTGTATGTTATATAATGTAAATTATAAATGTTTGATTAGATTTGCGCTTTCGGTATATTTTGTTAAAAAAAAATGATTCTAAATGATGGGGTGTTATATAAATATTATTTAGAATTGCTATTATTATACTTCGGTTATTATTCATGTTATTTATGGTGTGTTTGAGGTTTTTGATATATGAGAATGTCAATGGGAATGAAAATGATTTATAAAAGGGTTTATGGACCAGATCGCCAACGTACTTTACTTTTTGTCCCAATGTCACCAATAAACCGGTTTTATTACCAAGGTTGACACCAAACTTTTTACTTTTGTCTCAATGTCACTAACGAACTAATTTTATTACCAATGTCGACAACGAACTTGTTAAATATGTTTTGAGGTCACCAAAGTACTTTTTTTAATGAGCTACGTTTTGAATTTGTTGATGTGGTGTTGCCATGCATTTCATTTATGTGACCAGACTTCCATGTAAGCTAAACATGTATACGTATGGTTAACTTCATCTTCTCCGACCGACTAACATGTAATTTTGGGTTACGTTTTTGATTAAAAAATTGTAGTAATTGCGTTTGGATTCACTGGAAACGTGGTGATTATCGTAAAGCAATCAAAAATTACATGTTATTCGATATGAGAAGAAGAATTAACCATACATGTACAAGTTTAGCTTGCGTGGAAGCCTGGTCACATAAATGAAATGCATGGCAACACCACATCAACAAATTCAAAACGTAGCTCTTTAAAAAAAAGGTATTTTGGTGACCTCAAAACATATTTAACAAGTTCGTTGTCGACATTGGTAATAAAATTCGTTCGTTGGTGACATTGAGACAAAAATAAAAGTTTGGTGTCGACCTTGGTAATAAAACCGGTTCATTGGTGACATTGGGACAAAAAGTAAAGTACGTTGACGATCTGGTCCATAAACCCTTTATAAAAGGTGTTTTTTAAGGTATGTGGTTCTTGAAAATTGATAATGCAACTTTCAAAATTAAGTTTTTCAACCCTCTGTAAAGAGATGAGTTTAGTGTTTTTTTTAATTGAAAAAGCAAATTATCATTTTTTTTTTGTTGCTTAAACTAATCGAACTTCATCAAATTTGATGTTTTTTAAACAAAAAGTTATTTGTAGCAACATAATATATTAGTTCTTATAATTGTTTGAAACTTAAATGTCTTCATTAAATTAAGAATAATAAACAAATATACAGTATAACTTATCTTATTTTTGAAATACAACACAATAATTATTAATTAAATATATTTGTTCGATTGCCCGCTGCGAAGCACGGGCTTTTATTTTCTAGTTAATATTAATTAGCACGTTTTTGAACCCCAATCTAAAACAGGGAAAATGATTGATAGACCTAAATTTGTAGGCCAAAAATAGACATAAAGATGTGATTTAACAGATAAAATATTACAAACCGCTGGAGCAGGAAATGTGCGTTTACACGTGGGTCTCGAATACAACTATACTAATAAATAAACATTTTACTATTAATTAAAAAGTCTCTAGCTTGCAGCTATGAACATAAAGAAAACAAGTTTTCTTCTTTTGAAATCTAACAGCATATATTTAAGAAAGCTCATTTCTCGTTTTTTTTATTCGAAGTCATTGTCCAACTTTTTTTCCCAATATTATATTATACTCATTAAATAATGAGTAAATTGTATAACTTGTTCATATGGGTTCAAAAATTCTTCATGGGGGAGCGCCACAAATTATTTGAATAGTCATTTTTTGAAAGTTTGTTTACCGGTAGTTTAAAATTTAACTGGTTTTTAATTTTAACTGTTCAATCTAAATGCACACAAGGGTATTTTGGTTATTTTATGTTATAAAATAAGTAAAATGAGAGAATAAAGGGATGAAAAACGTAAAACGACTAAAATAACCTGTTGTATCATGTATGTTGCATATGGTGAGACTTGAATATTGAAATTAACGACCAGTTGAATTTTGGACTGCCCCCGTAAACAAAACACTTACAAAATGGACTATACAAATAAATTTTGAAAGTTAGGGATGGCTCATGAAGAATTTTTGGAACCACGAGGACGATTCAATTAATTTACTCTTAAATTATTTATCTAAAAATGTCACTCATGAAAATCTTCTTAGTTGGCAGTTCTTGAATGATCAAAGACATCTATCTATCTATATAATTAAAGCAAAATACCATGGAGCAATCTAGATCGTAAATTGGGTTCCATAGAGATCCCACGGCTAAAATTATTTCCTACATCCATTTTCATATTTTAAAAAGTGTATCACAATTATTGAGAATTAACACTTTCAGTACTTCTCTAATTCTTTTCAGTCCTTATAGTTTAAGTACCATGACGTTTTAACCGGTAATTTATAAATAAACCCTAACCATTTGAAAGATTTATCTATATTGATTAATAACATGACTTTTTTTTTTTAATAAATAACATGACACTAAAAACTGGTTGTCCATTTAGGGGCTGCTTGGTTCAAACTGAGGTATGAGAAATGGTAAGATAAAGGGAATGGAAAGGAATACTAACAAGTATAATCATTGCATTACTGATGCTTGGTTAGTACATACGTAGGACTGATGAATCATTAAGTATAATCATTGCATTACTGATGCTTGGTTAGTACATACGTAGGACTGATGAATCATTATTGAAAACACTGTATAAACCTAAAAGTCTGCCATTGGTAGTTACTCTTTATTAGAGGTTACTGAAAAAAAAAAATGTAAATAAACAAACTGATTTCGATCTAAATGAAAAAATAATTATCCCTATGCATTTTGCCACATGATAATGATTTAAAAACACAAATACCAATGAATACAAACTCGTTCAAAACTTCAAATAGATGATGATTTAAAAAGAGACTGAATTTAAAATGAAATTTAAAGGCTACAAAGTGAAATTGCAGTATACACACAAAACGATTTCCAAGTTGTAGACGAATCAGAGAGGGACTTGTTCGTGGATCGAAGTACTCCGTATTTATATAAATGTCATATATTAAATAGAGTATTAATCAGTTCCATTCATATTTAATTGGATTAATTTTTGATGATTATTGTTTTGTTGGGGAAGAGCGTAAACGGGAAAAGAGAGAAGGAAGTGGAGAAGGTGGATCACAGGGTAATGATAATCATTCCACTCAATTTACTGGGTAATGCTTCATTACCACTTTCAAGCAATGAATGATTGTAAGCGCACCCTTAATATATATTGAGCTAAACAATACACAAACATATTTCATATTCAACCATATTAACATTCTTCTATTTTTTTATTTTTTTTTTGTGATTCATGGGTTTTATTTTTCTACAAGTTGTGTTTAAATAATTGCTAACAATAACTTCGCTTTTGATATAAAACTAATTTCTTATTCTACAATTCAGTATTCAAATTTTCAAGTCAAAGATCATGTTTATTAGCCCGCGTTGTCGCGGATCAATAAACTAGTTCATTATAAATAGAGATTAATTAACCAGTTTTTTTGTCCAGTCAAAAGATTAAGGTTCTCGTGTTAGGTTGAATATACTTCTTTCCAATACTATTATATATATATATATATATATATATATATATATATATATATATATATATATATATATATTTTGATCGAACATATTAGCTACTTACTAATATGGCCATGGATTTGTCGTCAATGTGGTTACCAGAACTGGTAATTAAGCAACATAATGCACATACAGGCTGCTTTATTAGATTCATTTACTTATAAGTTTGTTTTGGATTTTGCAGGAAATCGGAAATCAAGTGTTCATGAATTATAATGATGCCCTAAGTTCTGATTCGTTTTCACCAGACAGCTATACCGAAAATGAAGGTTTTGAAGAACAGGTTGAAAGAAAACTTCCTAGTTCTCAAAATGCTCGTAACATTAATAAAATGTCTCAAACATCAAACCCTTTTGTTGCTACTAGTCCTTCCTCCTCAACTTTCACCATATCTTTTGGAGATTTAGAACCTGATCAAGTCAACATCACCCAACTTCATAACGAAGCTGCTGGTACTAAAGACGTTCACACCATGACTAGGGGTCTGGTTCAAGCTCAAGATCATGTGTTGTCGGAGAGGAAGAGAAGAGAAAAGTTGAATCGACACTTCATAAATATGTCTGCCCTCCTTCCTAACCTTAGAAAGGTAATATATATTTTTACGTAAAAGAACAGGGATTATATTCATGTGAACCATGAACGCATAGTATAATAAGTGCTAGTAAATGTACTTAACTAAGGTTTGATTTTCATAATGTACCTAACTACTCATACAGTATATATAAATCATGTTATTTATTATCATTGTACATATTTTGGTGACGTCTCAACTTTTAAAGATGCCATATGTCACCTTATATAAATAACACATCACCAAAATACATACAATGTCGTCAATAGATAACAAGTTTCATACATACGATGTACGCCCGAGTAGTTAGGTAAATACTATGAATATCATACTTTAGTTAAATACATTTACAATCACTTAACCCGTATAATTATTAAATTTCTTGTGCTTAACCGCAAGATATGCATATGAACCTAATTCAGTGTGAGTTATGGTATATGAACCTAAAATATGAGACTTAATTACATATGACTTGTAATAATCACATTGTTAGTTTGATCTTTTGGCCTAATAATTTGGACTAATTTAATCAATTCTCATAAATCTTGTTTTAGATGGATAAGGCATCTGTGTTAGAAGATGCAATAAATTACATAAGAGAACTTCAAGATCGCGTGAAGGAACTTGAGGGACTAACAAGTGTCAAGGGGAAAGATGCTAAGGAACCCGTATTTGCTTTTAAGAGATCTAGGCTTGCCAATGACAATGACGAATCGTCTTCCAATGACACAAGATCTGCATATGGTTGTGCGGACATAGCTCGTGAGTCGTCTTCTGAGATTGAAGTGCGGATGTTAGGAAGCGATGTGCTAGTAAGAATTTATTCGCAAACAAACTCTTGTCTGTTAGCAAAGGCCCTCAACAAGATGCAGAAGCTTGGATTATCCATAATCAGTAGTAGTGCTATACCTTTTGCTGTTACTACTTCTCTTATCACCATTGTTGCACAGGTATATATCTTAAGGGTTAGTGGTGTGAATGTATCTAACTTGTACCCGATATCTATTGTATGTATTCAACTTAGGTTTGCCATTTTTAATGCATTAAACTTTCAAAAAGTGTGTTTTAGTGTATTTTAGTGACGTTTTGATGATGTGTCAAACTCTCCGAATGCCTTAAACAAAGGACACATCAGCAAAATACATTAAAACACTCCTTTGAAAGTTAAATGCATTAAAAAGAGCAAACGTAAGTAGAGTACACACAATAAACATTGAATCCAAATTGGATGGATTCTCATATACTAACCTCTTTATCTTCCCAAAACCTTAAGAGGGAACAATGTACGTATCAAACTTTATCCAAAACTTTATTGGTATCTATTTGACTTTTAAAAGAGTTTCCACTAAAAGTTGAACTTCAAATCTATTATTAGTATTACTTGTAATCTGCTGATTGGGCACCAATCGTCACCATTTTTTTATAATGTGGGGTAGCCATGTAAGAAACATAATAGTGATTAATTAATTTACCGAATTCATATACAATAAAAACTTTTAAAGTTTGATGGATATAGAACGGGTCTATGTAAAGCTACCTTTTTTTAGCTTTTCCCCATCTTTTTTAGCTTTTTCCCATCTCATACCCTTCCCATCCATCTAATCAATCATATCAAGTTTTTTTTTTTTTTTTACTCCCTCCGTCCCATATTAATAGTCCAGTATTCCATTTTGGGCTGTCCCAAATTAATTGTCCACTTCCATAAATGGATAAAAATGATGAGATAAAATCCTTTAATACCCTTACTTTATATATGTAGGACAAAAAAGTAGGTAAAAAGTAAAGGGTAAAACTGTAATCTTATCAAAAAGTAAGAGAGAAGTTAATGTTTTCTTAAACTGCGTGTTTTTTGTCTGGGGACAATTAAATTGGGACGGAGGGAGTACTTTGTAGGTATACCCGTTCTTTTTCTAATTCCTACCCCTGGTTAGTCTACAACTGATATTGATTATGTACTGAACTGGAACCGATCTTAGATAAAACTGAACTGATAAAGGACTGAACTGGGACTGGACTGGGCCCGAGAGTATCCCCTGTAATTTTTGGGGTGACTTTATAATTTCTCTATAGAACTTTGGGTGATATTTGATACAATTTCAAACACGACCTTTATTTTTTGTTTATTTCCTGACGAAGTTGAAGCTAAACTATTTAGATGACTCTATTTATTTATTTGTGCAGATTGAGGACGATAAGTTTATGACTGCAACGGATCTTGTGAGGAACCTCCAACTAGCTGTATGAGATCTGATTAACATGGAATTACTAGTTCAAGGTTTAAGGATTTAAGGGTTTAAGCTTTAAGACTTCGGGTTGGTTTTAGTTTTCCATAATTAGTAGTACGTACCTTCTATATATTATTAATTTGTTTATTTTACCATTTCTAATTGTATATAGAGCCATCATTTATCTCAGAATCTTATGAGTTAATTATAGGGGTTTTTTTTGGGAGTTGATAAATACAAGGCACAAATTATTACAAATACCAAAGTTTTGTTATGCTATACTTATACTATAAGTTTCAACTGTGGTACAATATGGTGTATGAATCAATTTTTTTTGTTGTTTATATCAACTCCCTTTTTTATGTCTAAGATACCAACTACTTTCTATTATTGTCTATTATGTTCTACGGGATCGGAACATTCAATTAAAAGTTGATTTTCATATAATCTTGCGACATTATTCGCATTAAAAATTGGAAAAACCAATAACTATTGATGATGTGGTTTTATAAATATTTTTGTGACATGGAATTTTTTTTTAAAAAAAGTAAAAAATAGAAGAAAATATATACACATGATACGTTTTGAGTTTAGATGCTCTGATGTAAATTTTGTAATTATTATCCAAGTGTAATTTCGTTGGGGTATCTACTCCCCGGTGAATAGCAAACAATTATGACCATCCAGTAAGAAAGAAACTAGCAAGGAGCTAGAAAGTTACAAAATGTTATTTAATATAGGATTTTGAATCCATTGATTCCAAGAAACATGAATATTTCTATTCCTACTAGAAAACCAAAGATAGGAATAACTAATAATGTGATCAAAGAGATCTTTCCGCTGCTAGTCCTTCTTGCCGAAGACGAGTTGGTTGCGAAACTTCCAAATAACCCAAAGAGTGACCCCAATAATAGATTCTAATACCAATTTCCATGAAGCTCTAATATTTATATTATCAAGCCATGAAAACACTTCCGGTAAAGAGCTCACTGAGATTGGGTAATGATCTACCCATTTGAAAATTAGATCCCAAATGGATGTTGCTAGATCACATGTCCAAAATAACTGATGAGACGTTTCTGGGTGTTTCGAACAAACATGGCAAGTCAATGAGCTTACCTCAACACCTTTTCGGCTAAGATTCCAACGAGAAGGGATACGATCTCTAAGGATTTTCCTAACCAAAATGTTCACTTTCCTTGGTATAGATTTGCACCAACGGGTAGCAGGGTTTCAGACGGGAGGATAAGGTGATCAATGTGGAGCCGAGTATGTTTAACAGTGAAGTTTTTTTTTTATTAAGAACATTCCATTGCCACTCATCTATAGATACCAAATATGTATAGTTCCACCAGTTATTGGACGTGACCAATACCAAATCCATTCACTTTTTCATTTTTCACTAACGAGGCAATCTTGATAAGAATTAATGCAACATTCAAGCAAGTCAAAGATAAATTTAAAGATACATCTTGTCTTCGTTGGGTTGAAAAACATACAAGATACAAGATCCCATGATCAGAAACCAGTGACAAGAGACATCTGACAAATATGTCTCTGGTCCATATCATTTACTTCTAGTTCACTTATGATACTTCTGAAAGTATCTAAGTTGAATTTGAGCGGAACTTTGGCTAAAAGCAATTGAGCGACGAAAGACACTCTCACCTACAAAAACTATGAACAATTGCCTACACTGTTCATACTTTGATCTTTTGGTGTAAAAATGGAAGCATTGCATTTAATAAATTATGTAATTCACCAATGGGTCGTCACAAGTGCTTGGTACTTAGATGCGCACCGATCGGTCGTCGTGTTTCCAACCGGCGTGCCCCCAGTTTTAAATTTATATTTTGTCGGGGGCCTAAACTCTGTACTACCTACTGGTACTAGGTACAAGTACCTGATATTAGTATGCGTTAAGGATGATCCAGGGTCGTTTCTCACGATGGTAGAATTGAGATGGAGCTCGTATGGATAACTTAGTTATCTAGCTAGGGTTTTGGATAGTTGGATAGGTAATTGTTTTTGGGTTTTTATATATTAAACTAATAAAACATAATAGTAAAAGGAGGCTAGCATTGATGTAACACTAAAGGGTAACAGAGACGTGGTTCACCATTATTTGGGATAGTGTATTGTTGGGACGATGTTTATTGGGGGCACAGTTTGCTAACAAAGAGATGCACTATAGGTGTAAACCCCACTTCTTTAGACTAGTTCTAACTAGTATGTCACTGAATTCCTAGGCTATCGTGAATCCGATCAGATCAGGTTGCTTGAATCCAACACTGCCCTGCAACGGAACAGTGATTCTTTGGAGATAACTCCCAGGTACATGAATAAGGTAGCAAATCGCCATTAAGGATATTCTGACTTTTCTTAGCACCTAAGTCTAATGTTATATACCTAATTGTGTACTGGTTATTAACTTTGTATTCTAAACTATCATATAAGTGGAATAAAGCGGTTTAAGCATCTCAGACTATAGCCGAGTCTTTGCTTTATTTACAGAATTCCATATTTATATATTTATAGCACATCTACTTCTATCATGAACTAGACCCTCCTTTGCGATCATTTATTCATCCCTAGGTATACTTGAGGTGTACAATATGTTTAGTATTTCCATGGCTTTATAACCCTAGGTATACTCACAATGTACAATACTTTAAATATTCCACAACTTTAGGTTTCCTAGACCATGTTCTAGAAGGGTAACTTCTGGGTAATCCACGATGAGATAGTCCTACGTTATTTCCTTAGCTTCCACGCGTTTGTACAACACTCGAAGTTGTTTCCAACTCTTTACCAAGTACATGGACATTTTACGAAGATTTCATAGCTTGATACTGTAATTGAGATAACAATATATTCGTAACTAGGGTTTGCGATCCCTATAACTAAGGCAATAGTCACATGAAGCTAGAACTGGAAAGGGTGGTCAAGTAATTAAGTCTACATTCATGATAAGTTTAGATAAATAACAAAGTATAACAACTCACATTTACATGTATGAAGGATTAATGTAACATCATCTCTAATTACAACTATCTAAATCATGGCAAACATACAAACAACTAGTCACAAGGCCTGACAATATACAATGCCTAGCATTAATAGATCTCAAACATTAAACAAGAACATTATGAAAAATTAATAATAAAAATGATAGATAAAACCCGTACGAATTGCGAGCATAATAACACATATATTTCTTCGAATAATATATCAAGCATTACAATTGCTAGCCTCTACTAATTAAATTATATAACTAATTAAAAAAAATTAAAGGAGAAGGATTCTCACCCAATCTTTCCACTAGTTCCAAGGGTTAAAACCCTAGAGAAAGAAACTAGAGATAGAGAGAGACTAGAGAGATAACCTAGAGAGAGAAAGAGTGTGAGAGAGAAAGTGAAGAGTGAAATGAGATGAGAAATGAGAAATGAGAATGAGGTGTGTTGAAATGAGGAGGAGTAGATCTCTGTAGGCAAGCCCTGAAAAGATCACTCGTACAAGTATCGAAGCATACATTATAAGCGAACAAAGCACGAAGGAAGGCACCCCCACTAGAGGCTGGGTGATTCATATTTTAAAAACCGCACCAGTGATAATTTACCAGCTCTCCCGATGGATCATACAAATAGTGACCCAAATTTATGTAAAAGCCAACTTATAATTGCCTCGTAGGACATAAAATAGTATAATGGTTCAAAATGACAAAAAAGGAAAGTAGTTATTTTAGAAAAAATACTTTTATCAATGTGTCTTTTTCTAGTGGATATTTTAGGATTCTCTAAAGATTTCATCATAATTTTTTTATTATGTACTCAATAATTAAATTGATGACTAACTTAATTGTTACATATAGTAGTTAACTTATTATTGTAGAATATTAATTGATTATATATAGTTTGGTGAGGTTCCTAGGAGAATGGGTAAAAGTGAGGGAAGGGAGAGAATCAATGAGAAGGCGACAAGTGTCATCCTCATTTCTTCACCTTTTTTATCTATTTCTCCTCTCCTTTCTCATTTCTTCACTTTTTTTATCCAATGATCCTGGGAGAAGGGGTATAAATGAGAGAAGGGAGATAAGCTAATGAGGAGATGACAAGTGTCTTCATCCATTCGCCACTTTTTTTTTTTTATCCATTTACCCCCTTTCTCTATTTCTCCACCTTTTTTTTCTCTCTCTCATTTTTCCAAAATTTTTTTTGTTAAAATTTTAATCTTTATAAAAAAATAATTATAAAAAAACGTTTTTAATTTATTTAATTCAAGGTATAAATATAGTGCATCACGTAAATATTTTTTTTGTAATACTTCGTATAAAATTGTATTTAAATGTAACAACGTGAAAAAGGTAAAACAACAATAGAAAAAAGGTTGAAAACGTGAAAAAAAACAAATGATAAACAAGTCGTGAAAAAGGTTAAACGAAAAGGCTGAAAAATGCAAAAAAATAATAATCCGATAATAAGAACTTTATAAAAACGCAAACAATTATATTTGAAAAACGCAAAAAAAAAAAAAAAAAAAACAATAAAAACAAAGAGTAAATTGCATGGATGGTCTCTGTGGTTTACACACATTCTCATCGTCAGTCCTTATACTTTGTTTTTTGCACCATTGGTCCAAAAACCCAAATGTTGTTGCACTAATGGTCCCTCGTTTTTGGGAATGACTAAAATACCATTTTTCTGAATTTTTTTTATTCATTTTATTGTTAATTCATTTTTTTAACATTAATAATGCTAGTAAATATATTTCTATATATTAATTATCTAGAAACACATATATTGATACGAATTTTGAACACAAAGTAGCTTCATCCTCATCACTTTCTACTTACCCTAGTTTTAATTGCTAGCACCACCTGCAAATTCCCACCATCATCTGCAAATTCCCACCACCCCAAATTTAAATACTCAAATGGAAACCGAACAAATGAAGTACCCATCTTCTATTCTTTAAACCCTCTTTTTTACAACCTCTATCCAATCAAAGATGAAATTAATGAGCAAAATTAACAGAAACAAATCTATAAACACATTAATACGAATTGAACCCCCAATTCTTTGTTTTAAACAACCGGCATATCCGACCCCCAGGAGCTCCGGCCATCTGCAACTTCGTAGGTGGTAGTGTGTGACTTTTCATATCCAAACCAAGCTCCGAAAATGGACGTCGGAGTTCGAGCCATAGAAACGACCTTGGAGAACAAGTCGTCACATTTTTCCGGAGAGATCTACACTTAATCGCGTATTCCGGTGATGGCATTGTGGTAGTGACTTAGGGTGTATTTGTGACGACTCTGTGTTTTGCTATGCACTAATGGTGAGAATTAAAAATGAATACAAGTAGTATATGTACCTGCTGATCTTGATATGCACTAATGTACATTGTATAAACACGAGTAATATATGTATTGTATTTTGTAATATGTACTTATTTATTTATTAGTATTCTTAATGTGAAAAATGAATTAACAATTAAAAAATAATAAAAAAATTCAGAAAAAGGGTATTTTAGTCATTCCCAAAAATGAGGGACCATTAGTGCAACAACATTTAGGTTTTTGGACTGATGGTGCAAAAAACAAAGTATAAGGACTGACGGTGAGAATGTTTGTAAACTACAGGGACCATCCATGCAATTTAGGGTGGAGAATTAAAGAAGGTGAAAAGTGGAGGAGGACAATTAATATCCTCGTTCGTTTCTCTCCCTTCTCTTCTGAGTCCCTTTCCTCACAAAAACCACTTCATCATTCAAAACCTTACTTTGGCAAGTCTTTAATTTGTGTGACATATCTTATATCTTATGTTTGTAATTACAAGTCATCTTGAATAGAAAGCTTGCTATTTGTACATTTCGCTATATATTTTTTGATTAAAATCTTTATAATATAAATTATATAAGAGCTCCGGAGAATAACAAACTCATGAATTGGGTGTCATCTTATTTTATATCTAAGAACATATAACACATATTTATCATTATCTTAAAATAGGTCCCAACACAAGTAAATGTCAAAGTACCCTTAAATCATTTATAGTTTTTTCATTAACATAAATTATATCCTTTATAATTCAAGTGAATGACCTAAGATTAATTTTTCGTAAGTACTAATATTTTTATTGTAACACTCGATCTAGATTTATTTATTATACTATACTACTATACTAGTGATAATATTGTTCTTTGGACGGCTTCAAAATAACTATCATAATAGGTAATAGGTTCTGTTATATGTGGAAAATGTATGGTGACACTTTGAACCATATAATTGAAGGTCCATTGCGCATTCCCGAAAGATGTTGAAACGACATCAGCACCAAAAATAAAAGTATATTGATCGAACCATAATTAGTTACAAAATTATCATCATGTTATTAGTATATAAGTCTAAAGACACACTACTAATGATGAAGAAAGAATAATAAAATTTCATTGCAAACAATAAAAATCATTGATATATAAATACATCTCTTGAATAATCAGTTATAAATAGATGGCGATATATTCCAAAAATGTATAATTAAATTGTGACACCCGACAAATTAGGGCTAGTTATTTGTTCCTAATCACTTTACTAATACATGTAATTAGTGCTATATTAGGCTAATTGTATGTATCATTATGTATATTGTTATATATACACATACGCGGTTTGATTAAATCGTGCATTTACATATCGGAGGGAATCCGACACATCACAGTACGGACGTTGGTGAACACAATTTATTAAATAATTTGAAATTATTTAATAAACATATTGATTTCTAAATATTATTTCGATAATATTTCATAAGTATTTCGTATCGAATCGAATGAATTATACGCAACAAAAACGCGCGAAATGCGCTCGACAATCGAACAAAAACACGCGAGACGCGCCTGACAATCGAACAAAAATTTAAATATATATTTTATAAATTAAAATATATTATTTTGAATGAAACCATTCATTTAAAACATAGTGCGATAAATCGCTAACAAAAAAGTTTAGTTAAAACATCACGTAACTATATATTCATAACACGATCTCGCAAACGGAAACCGACATATTAACCAAACATTTTTATAAATATTATCAAGTATTATTGAACAATACTTCAATTTAAAATGTCAAAAATTATTTGTTATTTAAAACACGTACATATAACATTTAACGTATAAAAACACGTTTAAACAATCGAGAAACGAACACCGCACGGAGTGCGAAATTGGGGAACAAGTTTTGGAGACCCACACACATGGTGGGGCCCCCTTTTTGGCCGGCTCTAGCCCCCTCAAAATGGGGGATATGTTTTCTTTTCTTTTTGACTACAAACAACCAACATCACCACCAAATCCATCATTCACCATATCTATCTCCCTCTCAAAATCTATCTATCTCTCTCTAAAAACTCATCCCAAACCACCACCATTCTTCACCATAAAACCATCATCGAACCACCTTGAATCACCAAACACTTTGAAGCAAAAACGATCACAATAACGCGAGGAACATTTCTATCATTCCAGTTTCTTCATCCTACACTAGTAAGATTTCATCACTTTTGAAAAATACTTACATGATGTTCATTTATATGTTTACTTGCTTATTTAGCTAGATTATGTCCAAATAACATGTTAAAACACGTTTTTGAAACATATAGATATGTATGATAAATCTGTCCCAGATTTTTAGTTTAGAAGAAAATTCGTATAAAATCGAAAACACTGAATTAGATCATGAAAAATATACCAAAATCTTCGTATGCTCGTCGACTACAACTTTCATATTGAACACTTCCTCCAGAAATACACCGATTCTTACAGAAAATTCGATTTGTGCACGACAGTCCGTTTTGGCCGAAATTTGAACTTATGTGTTTCTTGATTTTATTTACCTAACGAAACGACCTCTAAAATTCACAGAAAAATTAGGTAAAATACTAGAGACATAGATGATTATGTGTGATTTTTCTCATGAATTATTGCTGATCATAAGTTGTTGAAAACGGGAGGCGAAACAAGCCGACAAAACCAAAAACATAACAATGGGACTGTTTTTGACAAATCTTTAAAACCGACACTTCGGGTCAACCCCGACACGAACCGATATTTTTCTAAGACTTATAAAACATGTTTAAGACTTGTGTAAAAGTCTCGGGTCAAACCGAGCACGTTTGACCACGTTCACGAACTTAGAAAATTGTCTCAGTCTCAGTGTCGCTACGGGCTCAAATCCGATAGCGACACTAGCCTTGTGTCGCCAAACTCAATCGAATGTCGCAGTAGAGACACTAACCGAGTATCGCCAAAAACCAATTCAATGTCGCATATAGCGACGCTGACCTTTGTGTCGCCATAATCAACTTTAGTGTCGCCAAACTAGCGACATTACATCCTTTGTCGCTATAATTGACCAGTGTCGCCAAACTAGCGACACTTAACCCAGTGTTGCTAATTACACATTCTTGAAAACTCATATTCTCACTAAGTGTCGAACACTTACGACAACGCAACTTTATACGATGATAATCATACATGATATACATATACTTAATAAGAATACAATACAACGAAACATATAATAATAATACCATAGAATTATTATTACGAAAACTCACCAACGGGCGGTATATGTTTTCAAAACACATACAAACAATCAATCATTTGGACATAACTAGTTGAATGAACAACTAGCATAGATGGTCTGTTGAGACATCTAATCATTATTATAACCTTGCGCGTTTAAGACGCCTGGCAGGTTACATTCGTTTGGACGACATCATTTCCTTGTGACATCATTATTTGCTGTTAGCAAACACTTCAGACTCAGGTTAGTCTCATAGCCCGGCATTTTTACTGTTTTTACTCCCGGGGTGGGAATACATACTCATTTTGTTTTACATATGAACGCAAGTACTAAAACATCGTCATATACTGCATGATTTATTTTCACTAATCACTTTAAAGCCCTCCACAACATACTTTGGTAATACTTTTATAGCGTGAATGTTAGTGTATGGTACCATATGGGATTGACAATCCCCGTTCGGGTTAGCAAGCACTAACTGGTCAAACGGACACATTATCATTTGTTCATACGAGTGTAGATTAGGCACTCGCAGTGAGGCACCCTCGATCAGGCACTTGATTGTAATCCTGACACCTTAGTTAAGCTTAAACTATGGGCTCATGGCAGTGATATACACTTACTTATTTGCTTGGTTGTAAAACATTATACTAAATCTTGTGGTTCATATATTATGTTTATTCATACAAACCTATGAGCTCACCAGCTTTTAGCTGACCTCTTAGCATGTATTCTCAGGTACTCAGTACCAGTAGGTCTGCTCAGGATTATATACTTAGCTCGAGTCGCATGCAAACATCAGGAGATTCCCCTGCATTTCTACATTTTGTAAAACTAGATATGCCTTAGAATCTCTTACATTTGGCTTACGAGCTTTTGTAACTATTACAACATTGTAAAACTTTCATATTATCAATGAAATCTGTAAACGACGTATTTAAAGTCGTTCATTATATCATATGTGCTGTGATTACCGTATTAGTCGTGCCCCGACCCGAATCGCTTCCGCATCATAATTTGGGGGTGCGACATAAATGGACACAATTCGTGGTAACACGATGTTGAGGCATGACCCATCTACATTAATTTCATGATGAAAACAACTTAGTTATAACATACAATTAATCCCATGTATAGTCAGCATAGACACGTAAAAGATAGTGTAGATAGTTCACAAATCACAAGTTTGTCTTGTGGGTTGGGGTCCAAAGGATTCATGTATTTTTGCCTACATGTCCAGCCAACACAGAGAATGGAATTTGGATAGCTTTCATATTTCATCCAATGTAAGTTTTTTTTTCCTGAGCTAGCTATGATATGAAGAATTCAACTAAGTCAAAGATGAAGTTGAAGATGGAGATTGAAGACCCAGTAGTGGGAATTGAAGTCTATTTCAAGCCATCTCACGTCATCAGACTTGTGGCATATTCAAGTTGATCAAACATCTCAATATCCTATGTTTTGTTGTTGTTATAGTAATTATGAGGTTATTTCAAGTGTATAAACATGTAGAAAAATTAAATAATATGTTTTGCATACTTATAATAGAGCGTCATTGAGTTGAGTTGAGTTGAAAATGGACCAAATTTGCAAATTCGTTATGTATGAGAAAAACACTTAGGCTACGGGTTTTTATTTTTTTTTATTTTTTAATATCTAGTGTTATTTGGATATATGGTCTGCTTGAATGTAGTTGTGAAGTTGTCTATCTTTAGCAAGTGTAAGTTGTTTTATTAAATATCGTTTCTTTTTGTATCCTGAATAAACGATCTTAATATAAGAATAAAAAGACCATTTGCCCCTTTTATCCAAATTAGAATCAAATAATTTACAATAATTTTGTGTTCCGAGTGTGTTATCTTTTTTCATTGTAATACGAAACAAATTACAGTAAATTGCATGAATGGTCCCTGTGGTTTACATACGTTTTCACCGTTAGTCCCCATACTTTGTTTGTTGCATGAACAGTCCAAAAATTCAAAAGTTATTGCATGCTTAGTCCCTCCTCTACCTAAAATGACCAAAATACCCTCCTTAAACCAATCAAAATATATAGCTTCACCAAGGGTATTTTGGTCATTTTAAGTAGAGGAGGGACTAAGCATGCAACAACTTTTGAGTTTTTGGACTATCCATGCAACTAACAAAGTACATGGACTAACGGTGAGAATGTTTGTAAACCACAGGGACCATTTATGCACTTTACTCGAACAAATTATATTGCCTGCTATTATACTTGTGTTTTAGAAATCAAAACATAGACATTGAATGATATAGAGGTGTCAATCGGGCAGTTGATCAAGATCTGACCCGATCCATTTATGTGATGCAATGGATCGAAAAACTAGACATATGGACTCAATAAGTGATTCAATGGGTTGACCCATATATATGAATTTTTACTTGGGACGACCCATGACCCGTTCAAATCGATCCATTAAAAATGTAATTTCAAAAATTCTACTATTTCACCATTTACTTTACATACAATAATTTCTTGATGGACTTTGAGTTCTAAAATAAGATAGAATATACTATTGTCTTTATATTTGATTTGGATTATATATACTGTTGAAGGATTGTATTATTTAAGTCGTTATTTCAACCGTTTAACTATGAGATTGAGCTTATACTTATGTGTTTAGATATCAAACAAACGAATACGAAGAACGAAGACATATACGAATACGAAGCGGAAGCTATCAAATTCAAATTGAAAATCAAATTCAAACAAATTAACAAATTCAAACTCGAAGGTACAAAATTCATAAGCTATTAACCCCTATTTATAGAGCAAACTAATTATATCTAACGCTAAACAAACTCAAATAATGATCCTATTTTTAACAAATTCCAAACCAACTGAAATACCAAAACTAATATTTACCAAATAAACCGTAAAGTTTAAGTCACTTTCTAACAATCTTCACCATGACTTGAACTCCGTCTTCGAACTTCAAACCAAACACTATCTAAATTAAATTACAAATTCCAAATACTAGTGATACTAGCCAAATTTCAAATTCCAAACGCTAGAGATACTAGCCAAATTCAAAACACAAATTCAAATTTTGCAAACAAAGTAAACGATCGATTTTCAAAAACTATCAAAATCAAACGCCGATAACTTCAACCAAACAATCAAATACTAACTGAAAAATTCAAAACGCTCAGCTAAACAAAACAAATTGGCTCAAATGATCTTCAGTAGAGATGAGCAAAGACCAGATAAAACTGGTTTTCAGTCCAGTTCAAAAAAGTCCAGTTTTTTAACAGAAAATTAAAAACCAGTCTTTTCTAGGACTGGTCCAGTTTCAGCCCAGTTTTTTGTCAGTTTTGCCAGTTTTTCTAAGAATTTCAGTCCAGTCCCAGTCTAGTTTCAGTCATTTCCAGTCTTTTTTTTCATGGTCGATAATTTTGTCAATATTTACAATAAAATTTTAAAACCAATAGAAAAAATCAATAAATGTGAAGTATGATTAAATTAAAATGTATATAATTGAAATTGTTGATGTGAAAATAAATAAAACTTTATAAATAAAGAAATAAAAATGTATCAAATACAATTTGACCTAAATTTAAATTTTATAAGGAAAGAAAAAAGTTAATAAACAATATATAAACATAGATAGCTTATAATACATTTCAGTCTTTTTGACAGTTTTAAACCAGTTTCAGTCTTTAACCAGTTTAAACTGATTTCAGTCCAGTTTTTAACCAGTCTTCTGACTGAAAAGTAGGACTGAATTAGGACTGTCAGGCAGTCCTAGGACCAGTCCAGTCTTTTTCTCAGTCCAGTTTTTCTATGACCGGTCCCAGTCCAGTTCAGGACCAGTTTCAGTCTTAGACTGTTTTGCTCATCTCTAATCTTCAGCACCAACAATCAAATTCAGGCAAGAAATTTTGAAAGCCAGACAAACCCAAACGATCGAACAAAATCCAAACGACATGATAATGATCAAGTCTTTAAATATCAAACCGATATTCAAATTTCAAATATCAAATTCAAATCCTAATGACCCACTTATTCGATAAGGATTACTGTACAAATCTCTAAATTCAAATTCAAATGCGATCCAAAACATAATGATCTATTATAATCAGATCCTGAAACCTACAAATCGCTCCACCAAAACAAAACAACCCAAACAAAATTCAGCACCAAACCCAAATCTGGACAGCAATTTCGACAGTGTATATCTCTCTACTCGAACCTCCAATCAAAGATCCCAACAGTCAGACTGTAGATCTATCTGTATACAAACTAAAGTTGAAATTTCATGACAAGCCAATAGCTAACGAACTCGGTACAACAAATCTCACACAGCTGGGCAGATAACGACGAACGAAAACACATCAGGAACTACGACCGATTGCTTCAGGTTTATCAAAATTCAAATTCAAAATCTGAACGGTCAAGCTCTAGAAATATGTGTCAAGAAGTTACAGTACGAATTTGAGGAGGATCCAACGGTTAACGAATCCACGTCGCTGATTTTTCTACTGCTACGCATAAACCGACGAACAAGAATATCAAAAACGATAACTAAACGAGTTCAAACACAAACGGGATCCCTCTGGCTCGCCAACAATTAGTCGACGACCGTAGGACGACTAATTCCAAATCCTAAAGCTCTAATACCACTTGTTAGAGATATCGAATGAATGAATACAAAGAACAAAGAAAAGACGAATACGAAGCGGAAGCTATCAAATTCAAATTGCAAATCAAATTCAAAAGTACCAAAAAACCTAACAAATTCAAACTCGAAGGTTCAAAGTTCATAAACTAATAACCCCTATTTATAGAGCAAACTAATTATACCTAATCCTAAACAAACTCAAACACTAATCCTATTTCTAACAAATTCGAAACCAACTCAAATACCAAAACTATTATTTACCAAATAAACCTTAAAGTTTAAGTCACTTTCTAACAATCTCCACCATAACTTGAACTACGTCTTCAAACTTCAAACCAAACGCTATCCAAAATAAATTCCAAGTTTCAAACGCTAGTGATACTAGCCAAATTCAGAACACAATTTTAAATTTTGCAAACAAAGCAAACAACTTATTTTTAAAAACAATCAAAATCAAACGCTGATGACTTCAAACTAAAGAATCAAACGCTAACCGACAAATTCAAAATGCTCGGCTAAACAAAACAAATAGGCTCAAACGATCTTCAACACTAACAGTCAAATTCAGCAAGAAATTTCGAAAGCCAGATAAATGAAGATCATCAAACTAAAAAATTTCAAAAAATCGAACAAAATCCAAACGACATGATAATGATCAAGTCTTTAAATATTAAACCGATATTCAAATTTTAAATATCAAATTCAAATCCTAATGACCCACTTATTCGATAGGGATTATGGTAGAAATTTCTAAATTAAATTCAAATGCGATCCAAAACATAATGATCTGTTATAATCAGATCATGAAACCTACAAATCGCTCCACCAAAACAAAACAATAACCTGACAAAATTCAGCACCAAACCCAAATCTAGACAACAATTTCAACAATGTATATCTCTCTACTCGAACTTCCAATCCAAGATACCTATGATCAGACTATAGATCTATCTGTATAAAAACTACAATTTAAATTTCATGACAAGCCAACAAGTAACGAACTCGGTACACCAAATCTCCCACAGCTGTGCCGAGAACAAATAACGAAAACACATCAGGAACTTCAACTGATTGCTTCGGGTTTAAACTAACAAATTCAAACTCGAAGGTGCAAAGTTCATAAACTAATAACCCCTATTTATAGAGCAAACTAATTATACCTAATCCTAAACAAATTCAAATACTAATCCTGATTCTAACAAATTCTAAACCAACTCAAATACCAAAACTAATATTTACCAAACAAACACTAGAGTTTAAGCGACTTTCTAAAATTGTGGTTAAATCAAACTCATTTCATGAGATTTGTAAAATTTAGCTAAATCTATCTAGTGCTCTTTTGACTGTATAGTATCACTATTTCCCTAATCCCTATAATCTGCTAGTCTTGCGTTCAATTCTTATTATAGACATTTCTCCAAATAACTAAAAAGTGTAGCATGGCCGAATCTAACCGGGGTTCGCAGTAAGAAGCGGCAATACAAAAGTGTGTAAACTATAAAAACTAGTCAAAGTGGATTGTCCCACAGTAGCACTTCCGCGTAATAATTCTACCAAAGGCGATCCTATTACAGGATAGTATAGTTTTTACTGCCCAATAACCAATTTAGTCCCGAGGTAAGGAATAACCAGTTACACATAGTTTGACTTTTTTATAAATAAAAATAAATAGTAAAATACCATCCATATTTTAGCCTAAATGATACAAAGTAGACATGCATCATCTATTTGACAGTTATTGTCGCGATCCCAGCGGTCGGTCGGGTTTTATCCCGGTCGTTGATCCGGCCAACTAGGACACACGGCAGAAGGGTAGTTATAAAATTTGTAAATAGCTGGGGACCTAAGTTCTACTAAAGCAATAGTAGTAGTATGACCTAGGGTCGTTCTAAAGAGTTAATCGTATTGTGAAACGAATTGTCGGGACGAACAACTCAGTTTAGTGATGGTTTTAAAAATACTTTTGAGAGGGGGTTTTGTTTTTCTTAGGTCCTAAATTAAAATTAAACTAAATAAGCAGAAAATAAAAGATAGGATTAAATCAGTATGGAGAGGAGTGCTTGTTATGACTTCGTTAGCTTATACGTGGGGTGATGTTTTATTGGGGTTTTAATTTGAAAACGTCTTTTGTATATTTGTGTCTTACTTTCACGTAGATGTCTTGTGGTGTAAACACTAGTACCTAACCGATAGGACTAATTGATCAATATGTCACTGAGTACTAGGCTATCAAGATTCTGGTCAGATCGGACTGCCTTGAAACCCCTCTCACCGTCTCTTAATGAGACCAAGTGACCCTCCAGATGGGGTGCAGGAATAGGGCGACAATCCGTAATTTATCCGCTAACCTTTCTTTAACAATATAGAGACATCTAAGCTGGGCATGGCATTTAAGATTAATACAGTTGGTGACTGTTAACTTATAAACCAATGGTAATGATTGAGCTCAAAGCTATTCGGTTGTGACCCAGTCTTCAACCTCCAGGTTTTCCACAGCTTCCACGTATATGTACTCCACTCTAGGTGTTTCCAACACTATACATTGTATTCACCTATTTTACGGTCTTTCCTGGATCACAGACTACGCCAGGATGCAATACAGTCTACGGCGTATGACTTTTGCACAGCTTCCACGTATTTGTATTCCACCGGAGGTGTTTCCAACGCTATACCAGATACCTAGTCGTTTTACATCATTCCCTGTATTACATACTTTACGGCCATCTGAACTCAATTTATCTAAGCTTGTATTACAGTAAAACCATCTATGACAGCTAAACAACCCGTTCACTTTATAATTCTATTCCAATAAATCCCTGATTGATTCACAGTGTACTATACGATAGGTTAAGCAGTATTTCCACTTGTTACAAAATCAGACCATGTTTACTTTGGAAAACGTAGATAGGTAGTGACCGTCTGATCAAGGTTTGCGACTCCTTGTCACAAATGTTCTAACCACGTTCATTGGAGGAAAGGCGATAGTTTAGTTTGAAATCATAAATGTATAGTTAAACAGTACACCGAGTTTTCAATCGTATATTAAAGTAACATCACCCCAGATATTAACAAGCTAACTACTTCACAACAAGCACAATAGCTAATCTACTCACGAATCATGTCAATGTATCCTAAATCTAACATAAAAACAGCATGCAACATTATGAAAGATAAGGATATAAATAACCGTAAGTAATGCATAGATTGAATAGAAGCTGAAAGATTACACAGACAGGGCTCCGAAATATCTCAAACAATATTACAAAAGAGACCTCCAAGAACTCCAACTCTATTACAAAAGCTACCCTCCGTTAGTCTTAGTTAAATATTAACCAAGATCTAACCCTAATCTAACCTAAAACTAACTAACTAACTAGAGAGAGAAAGTAGAGAGAGATAGTGTGTGAAAGAGAGAAAGAATGAGAATGAGGTGTTAAGGTGTGATGGAAATGAGGAGGGGAGGGGTCTATTTATAGTTGAAGTCTTGGAGCAAAGGTATAAGCTATAGTGCACAAGAAACGAGCAACGGAGCACAATTAGGAGCACACAAGCACATAACAAGGACCAATTGGGACCAAAAGACCAATTACCTTCACCATACAGGCCGTATACGGCCTCTAAGTGCCGTATACGGTACCCTAGAGGGCCGTATATGGCTCTAGGGGGGTGGGGCAATTGCCTTTCCATAGTTATGCCAAATCCTGCATCATGTGATTCATCAGTAGCTAGGTTATCATCCGTATTATTGTCAGACAGAGAGATGATATTCTCAATATTCACGATCTACAAGATCTCTGCTGTCGGAAAGTAGGAATCAGGTGTCGCACCCCAAAATTCGGGTTGCGGAAGCGAATTTGGTCGGGGCCCGACTAATACAGTAATCACAGCACAAAGATATAATGAACGACCACTACATGCATCGTTTTAAACTTGTTTTGATTAAACAATTGTTTACATCAAAATATTAAGTACATTCGCTCGGTTTGAAATTGAGAGATTTAAATACATAATTAATTTATACAAAATATAATAATGCAGCTAAATCTCTGATGGTTTGCATGATGACACGAGCTAAGTATCCTGTTGGTCAGTCCAAACTACTGCTGAGTACCTGTGATACAAGCTAAAATGGGTCAGCGAAACACTGGTGAGCTAACAGGTTTGTATGTCAAAACATATTGAATGAACCGCAAGATTTAATTGAATAAATTGCAATAAAGAAAAATAAAAGTAACTATACAGTCATGAGCACATAGTCAGAGCTTAACTTGCGGGTCGGGTCCAATGAAGGAATTCCGATCGAGGTGCCTCTTACGAGTGCCTAATCCACACTCGTCTACACAAATGCTAATGCGTCCGTTTGACTAGTTAGTGCTTGCTAACCCGGACGAGGATTGTCAATTCTATATGGTACCATACACTAACATTCACGCTACTACGTATTACCAAACTATGTTGTGGAGGACTTTAAATTGATTAGTGAAAACAACTCATGCAGTATTTGATTTTGATTTGTACTTGCGTTCAATTGTAAATAAAGCGAGCATTGATATCACACCCCAGAGTAAAATAATAAAATAGGGGCCATGAGACTCACTTGAGTCTGGTTGAGTTTAATTTAATAAACTTGATTTGATTTTACGAGTATTGATGTCCGAAGACTTGTAACCTGAGGGTGTCCACGACACGCGATGGTTATTAACATAATTAGGTAGTTACAAAGACTACATTTGTAGTTGTTCGTACAACTAGAATGTCCAAATTACTACGATTTGGTTGATTGACTTGTCCAAATTACAACGATTTAGTTGATTTGATTGAGTTTTAAAAACGTGTACGGCCCGTTGGTGATTGTTTGTAATAATAATCTTCAAAGTTATTATTTTGATTTCGAAATGTTATACTTAGAAAGTATTTACAAACTTTAGGTGACGGGGGTCTGGGGGCAGCGCCCCTTGTTAGTGGGGTTCTAGGGGTGGCAACCCCTGGCGGGATCCAAGGGGCAGAGCCCCTGGCTGGGGTCGAGATGCCAGGTCAGCTCGAAAAATTTTTATTTCTACTGTGTTGCTTTAGTGAAAAACGCATTTAAAATCCGAATTTGGGTAAATTCAAGTGATAAAATTTCAGGTCTCGACACTTAGTAAAATCTGAGTTTTCTGGATTCTGATTCGTGCGACATAAGGTGCGACATAGGATGTTGTGTCGCAGGTCATGACTGCGACATAGGTCTTTGTGTCGCTATGTGCGACATCCGCAATTTAATGCGACATAGAAGGTTGTGTCGCTATATGCGACATTGAAATTCATTTGCGACGTAAGGGTTTGCGTCGCAGGTAGCGACGTCCGCAATTTAATGCGACATAAGGGCTTGTGTCGCAGAAGGCCCAGCCTTCCTGCGACATAACGGGCTGATCGGATTTTTGGTGGTCGGAAATGAGTTTTCCGGTTTCCGTTGGGTTCGATTCTTTTACCCAACCCATATTTGGACATTTTAAGCTTATATAAACCGCAAACAAGTAATATAACAAAGATTTGAGAGTTTTCGAGAATTGTCGGAAACTTACAAGTTTACGCGAGAGAATTCCGGAAAGACAGAAATGTAGATCGAGACGAGGTGATCGTTTTTCCCTAAATGAGCTTCGAGATTGGAAGTCGTTTGACGGGGTTATTTGACGATTTAAGTGGCGGTGGTGGTGGGTTTGTTTGAGAGAAAAAGGGAAGAAGAAAGATAGAGAGAGAGAGAGAGAGAGAGAGAGAGAGAGAGAGAGAGAGAGAGGTGTGGTGGAAATGAGGTGGGGTGGGGGTTATCCCCTTTTTGCTGATTTTCGTGGGGGCCCCACCGAGGTGTGGGTTTCCATTTTTACTCCCGTGTACTCGCGCTCCGTGCGGTGTTCGTTTTCCGATTATTTAAACGTTGAATAATTATTTAAACATTTAAATATATGTTTTAGAATGCGAATAATTTCCCGATATTTTTGATTGAAGTATTTTATCAAATACTTTATAATTGAGTTATAAAATATAACTTAACTTGTTTCGTTTTGTTTGCGCGTTTAATACTTTAATCGCGTAACTGCTCTTTGTACGATACGATTTTGAATTGAAATATTATCAAAATGATATTTTGGATATAATAGTGTTATTAAATAATAATATATTATTTAATAAAATTGTTCACCAACGTCCGTATCACTTGAAACGAATTACATCCGTTTTAAATTGCGTACGATTTAATCAAATCGCATAATTGTATATATATTCAACGATATATATATTGATACATTAATTAGCCTAACACAGAACTAATTACATGTATTACACTTGATTAAGCACTAATTACTAGTCCCAATTTGACGGGTGTCACATTCTCCCCCTGTTAGAAGAATTTTGTCCCGAAATTTAGTTCGGAGTCTAGTTTGATATCGAGTCAGTGAATAACTGAGGATACTTGAGTCGCATCTGGTCCTCCCGTTCCCAGGTGAATTCCGGACCACTCCTCGAATTCCACCTGACTTTCACGATGGGAATACGACTTTGTTTGAGTTGTTTGACCTCACGGTCCATGATTTCGGTAGGTTCTTCAACAAAATAAAGCTTGTCGTCAACACGAATTTCATCGAGTGGAATAATAAGTGTCTCATCAGACAGACATTTCTTCAGGTTAAAAATGTGGAATGTGGGATGCACGTTGCTGAGCTCGGGTGGCAGCTGCAATCGATATGCCACTGCACCTATCCTTTCGAGGATCTCGAATGGTCCAATGGATCTGGGGTTTAGTTTTCCGCGTTTGCCGAATCGAATAACACCTTTCCAAGGTGCAACTTTGAGTAGCACTCGATCCCCAACCTGGAACTCGAGTGGTTTGCGTCTCACGTCAGCATAAATTTTCTGACGATCACGTGCGGCTTTGAGTTTGTTTTGGATACCAACGATTTTCTCGGTGGTTTCATGAATGATTTCCGGACCAGTGAGTTGTCTATCCCCCACTTCGGTCCAACAGATAGGTGACCGGCACTTACGACCGTACAGTGCCTCGAAGGGTGCAGCTCCAATACTGGTATGGTAGCTGTTGTTGTACGAAAACTCGCACAATGGTAGATTTTTTTCCTAGTTTACACCGAAGTCAACTACGCAAGCTCGTAGCATGTCTTCCAGTGTTTGAATAGTTCGTTCACTTTGGCCTTCGGTTTGAGGGTGGTATGCGGTACTCATATCAAGACGGGTACCCAACGATTTCTGGAGTGATTGCCAAAAGTGAGATGTGAAGCGACTATCCCTATCGGAGATAATCGAGATTGGAACACCGTGTCGGGAAACAATTTCCTTGAGATAGATTCGAGTGAGACGTTCCATTTTGTCGGTTTCCTTGATCGCAAGGAAATGAGCAAATTTCGTGAGACGATCAACGATCACCTAAATGGTATCGCAACCGCTCGATGACTTTGGCAGTTTGGTTATGAAATCCATGGCGATTTGTTCCCATTTCCATTCAGGAATGTTGGGTTGTTGGAGTAAACCAGATGGTTTTTGATATTCGGCTTTGACTTTTGAGCAAGTGAGACACTTGCTGACGTATGTGGCGATTTCGGCTTTCATGTTCGGCCACCAATAAAACTGCTTGATGCCGTGATACATTTTGTTGGATCCCGGATGAATAGAATATTTGGACTTGTGAGCTTCATCCATCACCAAGTCTCGCAGGTTCCCGAAACTAGGTAACCAGATTCGATTAGAGAAACACCTAACTCCGTTAGGTTTGATTTCGAATTGTTTATCCATGCCTCGCAAGGCTTCATTTTTGACATTTTCGGGTTTGAGAGCTCCGATTTGAGCAGCTAGTATCTGCACGTTTAGATCGTTATGAATGGTCATACTGAGGGCTCGGACTCGAAGTAGTTTTGATCATTCTTTTCGACTGAGGGCATCAGCAACAACATTTGCCTTCCCTGGATAGTATTTGATTTCGCAAATATAATCGGTAAGCAACTCGACCCATCGACGTTGCCTCATGTTGAGATCCTTTTGATCGAATATGTGTTGGAGACTTTTGTGGTCGGTGAAGATTGTGCACCTAGTGCCATAAAGATAATGTCTCCAGATTTTGAGAGCAAAAACGACTGCTCTAAGCTCGAGGTCATGAGTGGTGTAGTTCTTTTCATGAACTTTGAGTTGTCGTGAGGCGTAAGCTATGACCTTGTCCCGTTGCATCAACACGCAACCGAGACCTTGATGAGAAGCATCGCATTACACCACGAAGTCGTCGGTGCCTTCGGGTAATGATAGAATTGGAGCACTACAAAGCTTTTGTTTCAGAAGTTGAATTGCTGACTCTTGTTTATCAGTCCAAACGAACTTTCTGTCTTTCTGAGTCAGTGTCGTGAGTGGTTGAGCTATTTTCGAGAAGTTTTCGATGAATCGCCGATAGTACCCAGCAAGACCTAGGAATTTCCGTACTTCAGTTGGAGTGGTTGGTGCTTGCCAGCACTTGATAGCTTCGATTTTTGACGGATCAACATGAATTCCTTGAATGTCGATAACGTATCCAAGGAATTGAACGGTTTGCATCCATAACTCACACTTGGAGAATATGGCGTAAAGTTCCTCGTGTCTAAGTAGTTCTAGGATGGTTTTGAGGTGTTGCGCGTGTTCCTGTTCGTTTCGCGAGTATATGAGGATGTCGTCAATGAAGACAATGACGAACTTGTCTAGATACGGCTTGCACACCCGATTCATAAGGTCCATGAATACAGCTGGTGCTTTTGTTAGACCGAATGGCATCACTTGGAATTCGTAATGCCCATAACGGGTTCTGAAAGCAGTTTTCGGGATATCGGTGTCGCGAACACGTAGTTGATGATAACCTGACCGAAGATCGATCTTTGAATAAAAACCCGACCCTTGAAGTTGGTCAAACAGGTCATCAATGCGTGGAAGTGGATATCGGTTCTTGACGGTTAACTTGTTCAACTCTCGGTAGTCGATACACATTCTGAATGAACTTTTTTTCTTTTTCACGAATAAGACCGGAGCTCCCCAAGGTGAAGAACTCGGCCTAATGAATCCTCTCTCCAGAAGTTCCTGTAACTGGGTGGACAACTCCTGAAGTTCGGATGGGGCTAAGCGGTAAGGTGCTCGGGCCACAGGTGCAACACCTGGCACGAGATCGATTGAGAACTCGACCTATCTTGGTGGTGGTAGACCAGGTAGTTCTTCGGGAAAGACTTCTGGAAAGTCTCGAACGATAGGCACATCCTCAAGTCGCTTCTCCTCCGACTTTTTCTTCATGATGTGCGCGAGTATTGCTGAATAACCTTTTCTCAAGAATCTTCGAGTTTTCAAACAAGATATGATGTTTAGTCTCGTCCCACCGGTCTCCCCCTGTAGGACCAAAGTTCTACCGGCGGTGAGAGGAATGCGGACGATTTTGTCATAATAGACGATTTCAGCGCGGTGCTTGGACAACCAGTCCATACCAATAATAACGTCGAAACTTCCGATCTTAACAGGCATAAGGTCTATGGAGAAGGTTTCGTTGGCTAGGTTTAGAGTGCAATTATGTATCACACTATCGATTTCTATAAGTTGGCCGTCCGCTAGTTCTACAGTGTACTTAACATCTAGAGCGACAGGTGTGATGTCAAGCAATGGAATAAATTCATCGTATATAAAGCTTCTATCGGCACCAGTATCAAATAATACAGAAGCAGATAAGTTGTTGAGGAGGAACATACCCGAGACCACATTCGGGTCTTGGCGGGCATCTCCAGAGTTGAGTACAAAGGCTCTACCTCTTGCATTGTTGTTGTTGTTGTTGTTGCCCTTGTTCTTCAGTTTTGGACACTCACTCCTGAAGTGTCCGGTGTTTCCACACTCAAAGCAGGATCTAGGTTGTTGGGGATTGTTGTTGGGAGTGTTGTTGTTGGTTTTAGGAGCACGGCAATCTTTTGTTGCATGCCCGTAACTCCTACAGTTGTTGCAAGGGGTAATGCATGGACCTTCATGGTGGTGGTTACACTTGGAACAGAATGGTCTGCTCCCGGTGTAGCCACGTTTGGGCTCAGAGTTAGTGGTGTACATTTGGATAGCATTGGGTTTCTTGTTTGGTTGGTCGTGGTGTTCAGATGATTTGCGTTTGTTGTTGTTGGAGGATGGGAGGGGTGTCTCACGGCTGACGATCAGTGCCATGAGTTCATGTGCTAACCGGATTGCACTCTCAGTAGTGGTTGGCTTAGATGAGGCGACTTTTCCTTGGATATTCTCCGGGAGGCCGCGGATGTATCTCTTGATGCATTTTTCCTCCAGATCAACCAAACCCGGGCATAACAAATCGAATTGCTGGAATTTGGTAGTATACCCAGCAATATCAGTTCCCTGCACAGTCAGGTGCCAGAACTCTTCCTCCAACCTGTGCAGTTCTTCTACAGGACAGTATTTCTCCCTTAGCTTTTTCTTCAATTCAGCCCAAGGAAGTTGGTTTGCTATCTCGACGCTTACCGAGTTTGCGTGGGTATTCCACCACGTGAGTGCACCTTCTTGAAAGGTGTAAGCAGCGAATTTAACTTTGCTGTTTTCAGCGCAGTTACAGAGATTAAAGACGGATTCCATGCGTTCCATCCATCGGATCAATCCAATAGCACCTTCAGTGCCCTTGAAGTATAGTGGTTTGCAGCTGAGGAAATCCTTGTAAGAACAAAGCTTGATAACAGGGGTGGTGTCAACAGTTTGATCACTGTTTCGTTGTGAGCCCCGAGCAGCCAAGGCATCGGCTACCGCTCGGGAAATGATGGCGCTGAGTTCAGCATCACTGTAACTTTTCTTCTTTGGCGGCATGATTCTTCAAAAGAAACAAAAGGTACATGAGAAATCGTGCCAGAGTGATAATTACAATAGATGTATATATATAAAAACGGTAATATACAACATCACAATGTAAAGATCAATAATATAGAATAATCGAGGGAAATTGTCAATTGATATTACGAATCCAAAAGATGATAGACAATTTCGAGTTGCTAGTTCCAAAAGTTACAAACTTAGGAAATTAACAAAAGTGCCGGGAATCGTTTCATCCGGTCGAATTACATAGGTCCTACGAAGGCATAATAGAGTACAGATTCAGCCTAAGCTAATTCTGACGTAGATTAAGTTGTGGCAGCAGTGCGGTGAGATGGTCCACAGATTCTGCGAGTCTGTTAGCCGTTCGGAGGACGTCCTCGGTTTCCCTTAGACGTGTCTCGCACTTGTTCAACCTTGATTGTAGGACGGAGATTTCGTTTCGATTGCCAATCACTTGGTTGTGGACGATCTCCATGGTTTCGATGGTTTCACGCATCTGATTGTGGAGAATGTCCATGTTGTTTACGGTGTTTTCGTGGTCCTCGGAGACTTGATTGATACGTTCGAGTGATGTGAGTCTCCAGTTTTCGTTGGTTTCTTGGAGTTCGATATCCATAGTGCGGAGTCGTTGCTCGTGACGGTGTACCCTGGCAGCTAAGACAGGTACCGTAAAGTGAGCAGGTTCTTGAGTGTAGGGAGAGACTTCCATATTGGAAAATTCCCCGTTTGAGGCGGGGAGTCCGATTCCTTCCTCGTCCCTCCAGGTGTTGAGTCGGTTTGATAACCATCGCCATTGGCTCGATGTGGCTTGCCTTTGGGACTGGTTATTGAGTTGATTTTGAGTGGGGTATGGGCTAGTTCGAGGCAACCCAGTGTTCCTCCTTGCTACCCTTGAGTTTTGTGATCCATACGGATAAGAGCGTGATGAATTGGGTGGTGTAACAACCCCAAATTTAGGGCCAATTTAAATTTTCCCTAATTGCGTGTTTATTACTTGTATATAATATGAAATAGGATTATATACATTATGTACTCACTATATATATATGGATGGAATATATATATATATGCGTATACGATTCGTACAAATCGTATAAAACAACAATTGTACAAACTTGCGGACATTAGTAAAACAATTATTAAATAATGTGAAATTATTTAATTACTTTGACTATTACTTTATATTATGTTTATAATATAACGGAAAACGTACGTTTTAATTGAAACGTCACCGAACTCTCCGAAAACTCGACCAACTGACAAAACAAAACAAAGTTATGTTTTATTACTTACATAGCTAGTATTTTGATAAATACTTCAACTTAATTATCGAGTATTATTTCATATTTATAAAACGTATATTTAATCGCGTATAAAATGATTTTTACGTTTAAACGACCGGGAAAACGAACACCGCACGGAGCGCAAACACGAGGAAGCAAAAATTGGTGAGATCCACACATGGTGGACCCCACCCCAACCGGCCCAAGCAAGGGGGACATCACCCCCCCTCACTTTCTTTCTCCACACACAATCACACAAACACACTCAACATTCTCTCTCTCTCTCTCTCAATCGGCATTCTCTCTCTCTCTCTAAAATCAATATTAAACCACCATAAAAACACCACAAAACCACCTCGGAAGCTAGGCTCGTTTTGAAGAAAAGTGATCACGTGAACGAGAGCTACAACGTCATCTTTTCGGATTTTCGTTTCGACAACTTTGTAAGTTTTCCGGCGACTCGCAAACTTTTCCGATTACATTTATTTTACATCCATGTTGTTCCCCTAGCTAAATGATGTCCGAATACGTAATTAAAACTCGTTTTTGAACACGTTAACGGAAATGTCGGTTTTGGTCATTTTAAAGAAAACGACACCACAAACCTTAAAAACGACCACCAATAGTTACTATGGACTCATTATAACCTATTAAAACTAGTATAAAAGTTCTAGACCCAACGGAAACCGGAAAATACGTTTTCGGAAACTTAAATTCCGAACAGACCCCTTGTGTCGCATCGGACCAAAATTTCATGCGACACAACACTGTGTCGCATGTTATGTCGCATGTTATGTCACAATGTATGCGACACAACGCTTATGTCGCACTATGTGTCGTATCATCTACGACACAAAGTTTACCTATCGCTTGATTGCGACACAATGACTATGTCGTATCGTTGTGTCGTACCCTTGTATGCGACACAACCATTGTGTCGCATAAACACCAAACCGAATTCAATCCATACGACACAGACCTTATGTCGCATACGGTCTGCGACACAAGCCTTGTGTCGCAGATAGCCCAGATCAGAAAACAAAATATATTCTAAGTGTTGGAATCACTTTTCAACTACTAAATCAAATACGATGCTACATATACATGAAAATACTATACCTTCGAGAGTATACAACAACACTTGAATACGTACAAGACTATACTAAACTAATGTGAGATTTCACTCACACACGCGTACGAGATTACACTTGGAAGTACTTAGGAGATTACACTCCAACGAACTTACACTTGTACATTACACGGGATTACATCCGATACGAACTTACAAGTTCACTCACTAGTTACGTGCTGGATTACACGTTAACTGATACGAACATACACTCGAATACTTATGAGGTTTCACTCGTACCCTTTGGGGTTTAAGCCCATTGGAACTTACGCAAACGATACACATTGTGATACAAACAAACAGTTATACACGTACGCTTTACAAAAGTACAACTACTATGAATACATAATAATAATGGATGGAATTATTATTATACACCGATAACAAACGGACCGTATAACTTTTCTACAAACTATAAACGATTACAAACGCACAAACAAACTAATGGACATTAATTAGTTTGGGAACAACTAACATGGATACTTTACAAGTATTCCATTTACTTACTAAACCTTATGCGTATTAGGACGCTAAGGGTTGCTAGTTCGGGAATACTACTTGCTTACTTACTGCATTGTCTGCCAGACTCAGGTGAGTCTTACAGCCCCTACTTTACTGTTTTTACTCAGGGGTGAGATGCATTACTGTTTTACATGAACACACAAAACTTACTTGCTGCCATGATTTACTTACTGTACGAGATTTCGGATACGCCAATTGCATGAGTTTACGACTAATCCAATGAAATCCTCCTTAATCATAGTTGTTAGTTATGTGATAAGCGCGAGTTTTAGTATATGGATCCATATGGGACTAACAATCCCAGCCCGGGGTAGCAAGCACTACCACGAACCGTTCCTGTAGAAACGGGCGTTTCTTACTCGTTCCGTATGAATGTTTTGGATTACATTCATGAGGGGGTACCTATATTTACTCTACGTTAAGCTTCAACTATGGTGGCTGATGGCAATTGTATCAAACGGTTAGCATAACCTGCAACCACCCACTTATTAAAACTTAAGTAAACGATGAGCATAACCTGTGATCGTTACTTACTGGCTGGCTATGATTTACGAATACTACATGTGTGTTCAAACTATTTACCTACTTACAAACCTGTGAGATTCACCAACCTTTTTGGTTGACCGTTTTAGTAATGCTTCTCAAGTACACAGCATCAGTAGGGATGCCCAGCAGGATAAGCTTTCTTAGCTCGAGTCGCATGCATTTACAAGCTTGGAGATTTACATACATTACTTTTGTACTTACTGTTATGTATTAGAATCTCTAGGATTTTACTTGAACTCGAGCTTGTATTTTGAAACTACTTATGTATTAATGTAATAACTTTTCGAACGTCTCATTTAGAGTCGTTCACTGTATCCTTTGTGCTTGTGATTATTGATTAGTAACACCCAAAACATTGCTTCCGCAAACTGTCAAATTTGGGGGTGTTACAGATTGGTATCAGAGCCTAAGGTTATAGTGAACTAGGTTGCATTTAGTGGGCCTAGACTATGACCGTTAGGCAGTATTCCTCATTAGGTATAACTGGTTCAGGAATTACAGCATACAAGTTTAATTTAACATAGCCTGATCAACTATGTACAATTAAATGAAGATGATGTGAGTTCTGAAAGGGGTTATGTTGAACAGGAATGCACTAGCTGACTCTGACCTCGAGAGAACCGGGACTTTTACTTGATTGTGCTAAACACGAACTAGGCGGTTATGTGATATATATATATATATACATAGGCCTTTTTCCCCGATACGATACTCTCTCTCGACTACTACGAAATCAATATTCTTTAAAATTTCATCGAACAAACGACAACTCGATTCTCGTCATTCTGTCCTTATTTAACTTTTATGAATTCACGAATACCGACATACGTCCGAAGATATCCACACCGTTATAACCGACAACCATAGTTACTCGAACATCCTTCGATATGAAGATCGAGACCTTGTTTTCATTTGCTATTCCTACCTAATTCTACGTTTATAACATTCTACAATGTACACTACTGTACCGTTAGGTGTAACCCAATAAAACCAATTTCAACTTAATTTTCGTCAGATTCCCAATTGATACAACCGACTTTTACTAGCAAAATTTTATAACAAATGTATTTTTATCAAACATGTTACAAAATTCCTCACAAAAATGTTTTTATAAAATTTTCAAAAACTTCAAAAACCGTATAAACTTATTTATAGTACACAACTTTAAACAACCTTCACACTTTGGCGTAATTTCTCTAAACTCACTAAATTATCACAATCATAATTCTTGTTCAAACCTTCACATGTTCTTTATTTATTGTTTCAAGGAACATGCCTCCTCGACGACAAATCACTCTTACTGAAGCCGAAGTCGCGGGTATTATTGCCCGTAGTGTGGCCCAAGCTCTAGCTGTCCGAGCAACCAATCCTGGTAGCTAAGATACGGCTAACAATACACCTCCACCCAAAACCTGCACCTACAAGGACTTCCAAAACTGCAAACCCTTGAGCTTTGCAGGTACTGAAGGAGCGATCGGTTTGATTCGTTGGACCGAGAAAATCGAATCAGTATTCCTCATCTGCAACTGCAAGGAAGAGGACAAAGTTAAGTTCGCCGCCATCACCTTTTCTGACACCGCCCTTACCTGGTGGAACACCTATGCACAGACTGTGAGCGTTGCCGATGCTTACAAACTACAGTGGGATGAACTGAAGAATATGCTGAGGGGCGAGTACTGCCCAAGGGATGAGCTGAAACAATTGGAAGTGGAATTTTGGAATCACAAGATGCAGGGTGATGGCATCACCGGTTACACCAATCGCTTTACCAGCTGGCACTTTTGTGCCCATCCATGGTTGATCCCGAGTACAAAAGGATCGAAAAGTACGTTGATGGACTTCCTGAGCGACTTCAAGACTTAGTTACTTCATCCAAACCGGGAACTATTCAGAGCTCCATTCGTATGGCTCATGAATTAACGGCCAATTCTGTCCGCCGTGGCTCGACTTCAACCCCGTCTGCGAATAACAAACGTAAATGGGAAGTAAGTCCCCACTCATCCAACCCGATTCTTGACAAGAAGCTTGCAATTGTCAATGCCAATGACTCAAAGGCTTACAAGGGGAGCAAGCCTTACTGCTCCAAATGTGGTCGCCATCATAATGGCTCCTGTCCCTGCACCAAATGCAAGAAATTCGGGCACCTGACCCAAGACTGCCGAACCAACCCCACTGGTACTGATACTCCTGCACCCAAAACCTGCTATGAGTGCAACGGTACCGGGCACTTTAGAAAGGATTGCCCAAAACTGAAACTCCGGACCAACCACACGAGGAGTAGAGCATACGTAATTAATGCTAGGGATGATGACCCAAACCCGAGACTCTGTGATTTGCTTAACCCGGGTACGCTCATTCTTTGATTACCCGAAACTGTTTTTCTCATAAATCTCTCGCTTAATAATTATGTGTAACTGTCTATTATTCTGTGTGTTTCCTTTGATCCTAAGTACCCAATAGGATTAGGAAACGACCAACTATACGAAATCCGAATGTATAACTTGTATTACACTTAGACTACCAATAACAAACTCTTTTCCCAATTATCTCACACTGGTTGAGATCGGGAACTCGTATATTATTCGTACTTTAAACAAGTCATCCAATAGAACTTCATTTACTAGTAACAATTCTTAAATAAAATAATTATTTCGTAGGAAATGACAACTCACTCCGTCAACAACCCTACCTTGGATGGTGAACTGCTCAGTGAGGAACCAATAATGTTTCCTTACCTCCTCGAACTCGAGTGTGATACCGAACCTTATGTTGAATCAGCAACAGCACCTGCTTCTCCTGTTACTCTAACTGCTGCAAAAGCACCAGTTGATGTAACCTTGACTGCTGAATCAGTCAGCCACCTCAACCAAACTATTGATTCGCTGCGAAAACAACTGACTGAAGCACGGGAAGACATTGATGACCTACGACGAATTGCTTTCCAAAATGACATAAGTATGCGTGAGTACGAGCTACGTTTGATAGCCTTAGAAAACCCTACTTCACCACTAACTTCCCAAAGTACTCCTACTGAAGAGGATAACGACACTGACTGTACCCCACCTCCAGCAAAAAGGGTGAAGGTTTACTTGGGAAATAAACCTTACTGCTCCCGATGCACTCGGCATCATGACGAACCGTGTACTACACCTACCGGTCGATGCAAATCCTACCCTAAAAGTACGAACCCTCCTAAAGTGAAACTCTGCTTCAACTGTGGGAGTGCTGGCCATCTCAAGGCCCAATGCCCACTACCTCCAGACAACAAAACTAAGGGTACGTTACTACCTGACCACTACCCTACCCTGAATACTATAGGATTTACCGTCCTACCGTAGGCTACTAGTACACATTGTAGCTACCTGACTAGTATCGAACTACCGACCACTACTTCGAACAAATTTCGGGACAAAATTTTATTAACAAGGGGAGAATGTAACAACCCCAAATTTAGGGCCAATTTAAATTTTCCCTAATTGCGTGTTTATTACTTGTATATAATATGAAATAGGATTATATACATTATGTACTCACTATATATATATGGATGGAATATATATATATATATATATATACGCGTATACGATTCGTACAAATCGTATAAAACAACAATTGTACAAACTTGCGGACATTAGTAAAACAATTATTAAATAATGTGAAATTATTTAATTACTTTGACTATTACTTTATATTATGTTTATAATATAACGGAAAACATACGTTTTAATTGAAACGTCAACGAACTCTCCGAAAACTCGACCAACCGACAAAACAAAACAAAGTTATGTTTTATTACTTACATAGCTAGTATTTTGATAAATACTTCAACTTAATTATCGAGTATTATTTCATATTTATAAAACGTATATTTAATCGCGTATAAAATGATTTTTACGTTTAAACGACCGGGAAAACGAACACCGCACGGAGCGCAAACACGAGGAAGCAAAAATTGGTGAGATCCACACATGGTGGACCCCACCCCAACCGGCCCAAGTAAGGGGGACATCACCCCCCCTCACTTTCTTTCTCCACACACAATCACACAAACACACTCAACATTCTCTCTCTCTCTCTCTCAATCGGCATTCTCTCTCTCTCTCTCTAAAATCAATATTAAACCACCATAAAAACACCACAAAACCACCTCGGAAGCTAGGCTCGTTTTGAAGAAAAGTGATCACGTGAACGAGAGCTACAACGTCATCTTTTCGGATTTTCGTTTCGACAACTTTGTAAGTTTTTCGGCGACTCACAAACTTTTCCGATTACATTTATTTTACTTCCATGTTGTTCCCCTAGCTAAATGATGTCCGAATACGTAATTAAAACTCGTTTTTGAACACGTTAACGGAAATGTCGGTTTTGGTCATTTTAAAGAAAACGACACCACAAACCTTAAAAACGACCACCAATAGTTACTATGGACTCATTATAACCTATTAAAACTAGTATAAAAGTTCTAGACCCAACGGAAACCGGAAAATACGTTTTCGGAAACTTAAATTCCGAACAGACCCCTTGTGTCGCATCGGACCAAAATTTCATGCGACACAACACTGTGTCGCATTTTATGTCGCATGTTATGTCACAATGTATGCGACACAACGCTTATGTCGCACTATGTGTCGTATCATCTACGACACAAAGTTTACTTATCGCTTGATTGCGACACAACGACTATGTCGTATCGTTGTGTCGTACCCTTGTATACGACACAACCATTGTGTCGCATAAACACCAAACCGAATTCAATCCATACGACACAGACCTTATGTCGCATACGGTCTGCGACACAAGCCTTGTGTCGCAGATAGCCCAGATCAGAAAACAAAATATATTCTAAGTGTTGGAATCACTTTTCAACTACTAAATCAAATACGATGCTACATATACATGAAAATACTATACCTTCGAGAGTATACAACAACACTTGAATACGTAAAAGACTATACTAAACTAACGTGAGATTTCACTCACACACGCGTACGAGATTACACTTGGAAGTACTTAGGAGATTACACTCCAACGAACTTACACTTGTACATTACACGGGATTACATCCGATACGAACTTACAAGTTCACTCACTAGTTACGTGCTGGATTACACGTTAACTGATACGAACATACACTCGAATACTTACGAGGTTTCACTCGTACCCTTTGGGGTTTAAGCCCATTGGAACTTACGTAAACGATACACATTGTGATACAAACAAACAGTTATACACGTACGCTTTACAAAAGTACAACTACTATGAATACATAATAATAATGGATGGAATTATTATTATACACCGATAACAAACGGACCGTATAACTTTTCTACAAACTACAAACGATTACAAACGTACAAACAAACTAATGGACATTAATTAGTTTGGGAACAACTAACATGGATACTTTACAAGTATTCCATTTACTTACTAAACCTTATGCGTATTAGGACGCTAAGGGTTGCTAGTTCGGGAATACTACTTGCTTACTTACTGCATTGTCTGCCAGACTCAGGTGAGTCTTACAGCCCCTACTTTACTGTTTTTACTCAGGGGTGAGATGCATTACTGTTTTACATGAACACACAAAACTTACTTGCTGCCATGATTTACTTACTGTACGAGATTTCGGATACGCCAACTGCATGAGTTTACGACTAATCCAATGAAATCCTCCTTAATCATAGTTGTTAGTTATGTGATAAGCGCGAGTTTTAGTATATGGATCCATATGGGACTGACAATCCCCGCCCGGGGTAGCAAGCACTACCACGAACCGTTCCTGTAGAAACGGGCGTTTCTTACTCGTTCCGTATGAATGTTTTGGATTACATTCATGAGGGGGTACCTATATTTACTGTACGTTAAGCTTCAACTATGGTGGCTCATGGCAATTGTATCAAACGGTTAGCATAACCTGCAACCACCCACTTATTAAAACTTAAGTAAACGATGAGCATAACCTGTGATCGTTACTTACTGGCTGGCTATGATTTACGAATACTACATGTGTGTTCAAACTATTTACCTACTTACAAACCTGTGAGATTCACCAACCTTTTTGGTTGACCGTTTTAGTAATGTTTCTCAGGTACACAGCATCAGTAGGGATGCCCAGCAGGATAAGCTTTCTTAGCTCGAGTCGCATGCATTTACAAGCTTGGAGATTTACATACATTACTTTTGTACTTACTATTATGTATTAGAATCTCTAGGATTTTACTTGAACTCGAGCTTGTATTTTGAAACTACTTATGTATTAATGTAATAACTTTTCGAACGTCTCATTTAGAGTCGTTCACTGTATCCTTTGTGCTTGTGATTATTGATTAGTAACACCCAAAACATTGCTTCCGCAAACTGTCAAATTTGGGGGTGTTACAGGTGGTGTGTTTGCCATTCTGAGACAAAGTATTAGAGATAAGTGAGGCCTATATCCATAGATAATATAGCCTAAGATTAGTAGGGAGGACTATCTATGTATATATATAATATCACATAATAGCCTATTGGGTGTCTAACACAGATAAGTTTGAGTCCCGGTTCTCTCGAGGTCAGAGTCAACTAGTGTATTCCTGTTCAACATAACCGTTTCAGACCTCACATCACCTTTCCTTAATTGTACATAGTTGATCAGGCTATGTTAAATTAAAGTCGTATGATGTAATTCCTGAACCAGTCATACTTAATAAGGAAATACTGCCTAATGATCATAGTCTAGGCCCACTAAATGCAACCTAGTTCACTATAACCTTAGGCTCTCATACCAATCTGTCGCACCCCAAAATTCAGGTTGCGGAAGCGAATTGGGTCGGGGCGCGACTAATACAGTAATCACAGCACAAAGATATAATGAACGACCACTACATGCGTCATTTTAAACTTGTATTGATTAAACAATTGTTTACATCAAAATATTAAGTACATTAGCTCGGTTTGGAATTGAGAGATTTAAATACATAATTAATTTATACAAAATATAATAATGCAGCAAAATCTCTGATGGTTTGCATGATGACACAAGCTAAGTATCCTGTTGGGCAGTCCAAACTACTGCTGAGTACCTGTGATACAAGCTAAAATGGGTCAGCGAAACGCTGGTGAGCTCACAGGTTTGTATGTCAAAACATATTGAATGAACCGCAAGATTTAATTGAATTTAAATTGCAATAAAGCAAAATAAAAGTAACTATACAGTAATGAGCACATAGTCTGAGCTTAACTTGGTGGTCGGGTCCAATGAAGGAATTCCGATCGAGGTGCCTCTTACGAGTGCCTAATCCATACTTGTCTACACAAATGCTAATGCGTCCGTTTGACCAGTTAGTGCTTGCTAACCCAGACGAGGATTGTCAATCCTATATGGTACCATACACTAACATTCACGCTACTACGTATTACCAAACTATGTTGTGGAGGACTTTAAATTGATTTGTGAAAACAACTCATGCAGTATTTGATTTTGATTTGTACTTGCGTTCAATTGTAAATAAAGCGAGCATTGATATCACACCCCTGAGTAAAACAATAAAATAGGGGCCATGACTCACCTGAGTCTTGTTGAGTTTAATTTAAAAAACTTGATTTGATTTTCCGAGTATTGATGTCCGAAGACTTGTAACCTGAGGGTGTCCATGACACGCGATGGTTATTAACATAATTAGGTAGTTACAAAGACTACCTTTGTAGTTGTTCGTACAACTAGAATGTCCAAACTACTACGATTTGGTTGATTGACTTGTCCAAATTACAACGATTTAGTTGATTTGATTGAGTTTTTAAAACGTGTACGGCCCGTTGGTGATTGTTTGTAATAATAATCTTCAAAGTTATTATTTTGATTTCGAAGTGTTATACTTAGAAAGTATTTACAAACTTTAGGTGATGGGGGTCTGGGGGCAGCGCCCCTTGTTAGCGGGGTTCTAGGGGTGGCAACCCCTGGCGGGGTCCAAGGGGCAGAGCCCCTGGCTGTGGTTGAGATGCCAGGTAAGCTCGAAATTTTTTTATTTCTAGTGTGTTGCTTTAGTGAAAAACGCATTTAAAATCCGAATTTGGGTAAATTCAAGTGATAAAATTTCAGGTCTCGACACTTAGTAAAATCTGAGTTTTCTGGATTCTGATTCGTGCGACATAAGGTGCGACATAGGATGTTGTGTCGCAGGTCATGACTGCGACATAGGTCTTTGTGTCGCTATGTGCGACATCCGCAATTTAATGCGACGTAGAAGGTTGTGTCGCTATATGGGACATTGAAATTCATTTACGACGTAAGGGTTTGCGTCGCAGGTAGCGACGTCCGCAATTTAATGCGACATAAGGGCTTGTGTCGCAGAAGGCCCAGCCTTCCTGCGACATAACGGGCTGATCGGATTTTTGGTGGTCGGAAACGAGTTTTCCGGTTTCCGTTGGGTTCGATTCTTTTACCCAACCCATATTTGGACATTTTAAGCTTATATAAACCGCAAACAAGTAATATAACAAATATTTGAGAGTTTTCGAGAATTTGTCGGAAACTTACAAGTTTACGCGAGAGAATTCCGGAAAGATAGAAATGTAGATCGAGACGAGGTGATCGTTTTTCCCTAAATGAGCTTCGAGATTGGAAGTCGTTTGACGGGGTTATTTGACGATTTAAGTGGCGGTGGTGGTGGGTTTGTTTGAGAGAAAAAGGGAAGAAGAAAGGTAGAGAGAGAGAGAGAGAGAGAGAGGTGTGGTGGAAATGAGGTGGGGAGGGGGTTATCCCCTTTTTGCTGATTTCCGTGGGGGCCCCACCGAGGTGTGGGTCTCCATTTTTACTCCCGTGTACTCGCGCTCCGTGCGGTGTTCGTTTTCCGATTATTTAAACGTTGAATAATTATTTAAACATTTAAATATATGTTTTAAAATGCGAATAATTTCCCGATATTTTTGATTGAAGTATTTTATCAAATACTTTATAATTGAGTTATAAAATATAACTTAACTTGTTTCTTTTTGTTTGCGCGCTTAATACTTTAATCGCGTAACTGCTCTTTGTTCGATACGATTTTGAATTTAAATATTATCAAAATGATATTTTGGATATAATAGTGTTATTAAATAATAATATATTATTTAATAAAATTGTTCACCAACGTCCGTATCACTTGAAACGAATTACATCCATTTTAAATTGCGTACGATTTAATCAAATCGTATAATTGTATATATATTCAACGATATATATATTGATACATTAATTAGCCTAACACAGAACTAATTACATGTATTACACTTGATTAAGCACTAATTACTAGTCCCAATTTGACGGGTGTCACATCAGGTAAGAAGCGATGCGGTGGAGTGGATTGGTATAAGTCTTCCTCTTCTTCCTCGGGTTCTTCTTCCATTTCTTCTTCGGATTCCTCAATTTCCTCTTCTTGTTCAGATTCTTCTTCCTCAATTTCTTTCGGTTCTGACTCATCTGGCTCGGAATCTTCCATCTCTCCTTCCGACTCCGACTCTTCTGTTGATGATATAAGGCAAGTGTGGTCATCAGGAACGTATGTATCTGACGGTTCTGAGTCAGAAGTTTCATCGTCTGAAGTGATCCTGCCAATTGAGATTGCATATATCTCTACTTGCTCTGTCAGAAGTTCATCAGCCTGGTTGATCCTGAATGCAATATTCTGTCCATATGCTCTAAGGCTGATAGTCTGCGAGTAAACATCAATAATATCACGAGCAGTATTCATAAAAGGCCTTCCTAGGATAATGGGTATATTGATATCTTCCTGTATATCTATCACTACAAAGTCAGTAGGAAACCAAAACCTGTCAACCTTTACCATAACATTCTCAGCTATGCCCCTAGGATATCGGATTGTTTGATCGGCAAGCTGGACGCTCATTTTAGTGGGTTGCAGTGGTCCTATTTCCAGTCTGGAGTAGAGTGAGTAGGGCATGAGATTGTGATATCGCGTAAAAAGTCACATTTTTACTACCGATATCTCTCTCATTCTGGAATGATACTTGGCATCTGAACTCAAATACTACACAAATCAATGATATTATGCCAAGAAGGCCAAAACAAGGTTACACGAGAAAAATCAAGGAAAACGGACGTAAAACGAAGATTCCATGCGAAGTTGAAGATTCAAGACATCAAAAAAATATTTAGAGATGAATTACCCACCACTGAGCTTTCTCTTATCCAAGATGTTCGTTTTCAAAATACGAATACAACAGAAGAAGAATCGGTAAAAAAGGATGAAGAATGAAGATTCTACGTACGCCAGAAGATTCAAACGATTCGCACGACACATCTAAAGTTCAGAGACATATTTTTGGGATTTCTTTCTATCAAAGTCTTTGTTTTTGAAAAACGAATCTAACAAAAAAAGAATCGATGCAAACGGACGCATAACGAAGAAAACACGCACGAATCAAGAAACGAGCGAAAAGAAAGCGAACCGGGGTGGCAGCAGGCTAGCCGCCGCCGGCCACCTGCCCACCGCCGCCGGCTGCCATGGTGGCGGCGCCGGCTGCCTGCCGCCCATCCCCCGATCGCTTTTTGGTCCTTGCATGTACTCGCCTCGTACCTGGTGCCACACCTTTCCGCAACTTTAGGGTATATGTGCTACACCTTTACACGCTTTAGGGTACATGTGCCACTAACTTTTGCACCTTTTGCTAATGTGCTCCACAAGAAGCTAACATGAGCCGGATTTCACCTATAAATAGGAGGCCAATGGTTCATTTGCAAGACACACCTTCCACACCTTGGAAAACACACATCTCTACATCTTTATATCTTTTATTTCTTTGTAATATTAGTTGTAACTCTTCCTTAGTTAATTGGACTAGCTAATTAACTAATCAAGGAAGATTTGTACGGAGGTGCTCCGGGACGCATTTTAGCTACGAGTTATTTGTACTTCTTTCCATGTTTTAATCTATCTTCCATATTTAGATATGTTTGTTCTTTATTTAATAAATTTAAATATGCGTGCTAGAATTGCCATAATTAACTAGATAACTCAATTATCTGCTATGATAATCGTTTAGGAAGTGTTGAATATGTGATTATATTGTATGTTATGAGACTGCGGATGGCTTATATTACAAATAGATATAGGAATTAAATCTTTATCGTTTATCTGCCCAACTCATGTTGTGACTAAAACCTTATCCAAAAATGAACGTAGCTAACTCATAGGGTATAGGTCACTTAGTTATACTATGTTAGATTGAATCCTTGAACTCGGCATGGCCGGTGTTCTCTAGACCAAAATAGGATCCAAGAGACACTGAACATGGGAATAGAGGTAGATTAAGATTAAATTCATATAGACGATATTCTTGAGACAACTTTCGGAATATCCTCGACTTAAATAATACTTTTACGTGTTTATATTGAACTATTGCTTTGCTCGTCTTATTGCATATTCTTGTTTGATTGTTGCTTTAGGATTATCATAATAGTGAAATACAAAAGACATTAATTATCGTGAAATGATATGACGGCCTCTATTTGATTGTTCTTTGGTATAGTACTGGAAACGCTTATGGCATAGTACAAATGTATGGAAGTCAAGAACGACCGAAGGTAGTTATATTATGAATCGAATAACAAACGTATTGCTTAAGTTTCCATTTGTAGTACAACTCATCCCTGTTTTCTTGCATACCTAAGTAATGTTGATAATTCGTACGAATAAGTGATGACATATTATCCGACCGCTTAGATCAGTTAGTCTAACCTATTCCGGCGAGGGTAAAACCCGTTTATAAGATTGTTTATTCAACAAACTATGCCATGATTCGGACATCTTTGACGACTGAGATTTGGGAATAGGATTCGAGATTAACTGTCGGATAATATGGGTATACATGTGAGAGAACTTTCAGTGTATGCTTTAATATATTCTACAACCCACGTGACATCCTATTTGCCTGATTGTGGACACCTCCGTGTTAGCCCAATGGGAGGATTATAGTAATAGCTCACATTAACTTACGAACTTATTCCCATTAAAGAACTCTCCATATTTAACAACTCCTGAACCACTTCATGGTAGACAATCGCTTTAATCGCTGAACGCCCGAAGTAACCTCCACTTTTTAGTTTAGTTTAAGTTATAATAGAAAACCCAAAACCAAAACCAACTCTCTTATCCCTAGCTAAATACATAAAAGTTTCTAAACACCCTAGTTTCAATTTGTCGCTCTTTGAAGAACGATCCTAGGTCATACTTGTCCTTTGCTAGCCCCTTGATTAGCATAATAGTAAAAATTCAAGATAACATTGACGCCATGATAAAAATTTCAGAAAAATTAATCGCAAACATGGAATCTATTTTGAAAAACTTAAGTTTTATTGAGGAAAGTACGTCGGTGATCACCACTCATCCACCAAGTGATGATGTGTTAATCGTAACTAGAGGAGGAAAAGTAACTAAAGTTGATCCACCACCACCAGATAACACCCCCGAAAACACTTCTTTACCCACACCTACACTTAGTGAAGACGTGTCAATTGACATCCCTGTCACAACACCTGACCCATCACCAGCCAAAACTCCAGATAATGTACCTCGAACAAGAATACCTTATCCTGGTAGACTTAAAAAGGAGAAGCAAGAAGCTCAATTCGGTAAATATCTGGAAATATTTAAAAGCCTGCACTTGAATGTTAGATTATTAGATGCTTTAGTAGAAATGCCTTCATGTGCTAAATTCTTTAAAGAACTCCTTTCAAACAAAGAAAAACTTAGGCAAATAGTTAGTTTACCCAAGAATGCTGAGTCTTCTTTAATTGTACAACATGGTCTCCCACCTAAATTAGGCGACACTGGACGTTTTACTATACCCTGTTTTCTCCAAGGTATCCAAATCAGTAATGCCTTAGCAGACCTAGGTGCTAGTGTTAATCTTATGCCTTATTCCCTCTACAAGAAATTAGGATTAGATGACCTATTACCTACTCGTATGACCATCCAATTAGCTGACAGATCAGTTAAACTACCTCGAGGAATTGCTGAAGATGTCATGATCAAAGTCGATAAGTTCGTTTTTCCAGTAGACTTCATTGTCATGGACATTGAGGAAGACACCCATATCTCGCTCATCCTTGGCAGACCTTTCCTAAATACTGCCAAGGCTGTAATTGACGTAAACAAAAAATCTTTAAAATTGAGAGTTGGGGAAGAGGAGGTCACCTTTAATGTCGATCGATTAATGAAGCAACCTCTGGAAGAGGACCTTGGTTTGTGTGATACCATTTTTGATGAACATCTCCACGAAGTACTAGCATTATCCAGCCAGGATCCGATACCCAACACCATAATCACCGTTCGGAAGCTATATAATGAGATGAAAGTGCCCCTTGTTGTGGATCTAAGTGATGATCGTTAGTAATAGATTGGCGGAATCAATCAATTACACAAATAACTAATAAATGTTAACCGAAACTAATGTTTAATCAAAGAATACTTGTTTATTAGATTCAAATAAGTATTGGAAACGAATTACAGATTGCTAAGTCGACAAATGGTGCTAGGGTTTCGTCAACCCTATCCGAAAACCCGTAGGTTTCAATTTATACCACAACAAAATCAGCAGACATGCGTCACTTGGGAAGTGTCGCATGTCGCTGCCTTTATGCGTCACTTACCTAAGTGACGCTATGCGACACTAAGGCAAGTGTCGCCTAACACAGAAGCTAAGTGTCGCTATATACTAAAATGACTTTTCTATTACAATCAACTAACGACACTTACAACTTGATAGACCAACTGACAGACACACTAACATGCATCAACAAACTCCCCCGTGTCTTCAGCTTGGTCTTCAAAAACATCTTTAGTTCAAACCCAACCTGGTGGAAATACTCCACCAGCATGAATACCCACTCGAACACAAATCTCGACCACCTTCTCGAACTTTGAAGCTTCTTCTTGATCAAAACGATGATACTCCATTTTGCTTTTGTGAAGAGCTTTCAAATCTTTCTTCGTCAAATTGATAAGGCTGATCGGATCAAAAACACGAAGAGTTCTTCCATACTTTGCAGATAGACTCCAATTACCCTTCTCAATCACTGGATCTTCAACTGAAAGATATTCAATAACTGCTTCTTGAGTAACGGAATCAAACCACCAATATTGTAATCTTTTAAGAAAATCAAGTGGTAAAGACTGCAATGGCACAGTTTTCTGACTAGCAGCTGGAGGATAATGATATTTCACGATCGGTTGCTGAGTTCTTGAATCCAACTTTTTCTTGTTTGAATAACGAACTCCCAGCTTTGGTCTAACCCACAAATACTTCTTGCTGTAGATATCTTTTCTGAGAATCTTCTGAAACATGTTACCACGAAAATCATCAGTGTGGTTAACAATGTTCAGTTGAGCAAGACGATTCAATTCCTCCTTCGGCAGCGTGCTAATACAGTTGAATCTCGGCCGGAAATACTGTACGCCATCTCTTCGTTTAATAAGAATCAGAAAGTTAACTTCATCAAACTTCCAACTTCTGATCATTCCAGTCAAATCACCTCGAACCTGATAAGTTTTGCAAATCTTCAACTCAGGTTTAAGCTTTTGAAACATTGGACGATCTGAAGATGTAGACGGTTGCGCTTGTTCAGGAATAGATTCAGCAGATGGTTGTTCCTGAGTAGGTTCTGTTGGAGGTTCTTGTTCATCATCAGAATCATCGGACTCAATGATCGGTGCATCAAAATCATACGGTTGAGCCGGTTGTTTCTGAACTGGTTCCGATTCTCGCTCAGGTGCCGGTTCCTGATTAGGATTATCCAAATATTCTTCGTCCGACCCTGGAACCTCCGCATCCATCTCTATATCATCCGGATCGACTGATCTATCTTCTTCACCACCCGGATTTATCAAACTCTGAATATATGTGAGATTAACATTCGAATAATCAACCGAAATGGGTCTCGGTTGTCCTGGAACATCAACGAAATAATCCAAAGCAATGTTTTCATTAATAGAATATGGATTTACATTTTCGGTTTCAGGGGGAGGGGTTACATTTGTTTCTAAGGTTCTCTGACCTTCCTCCCCCGAAACAACGGTAACCGCTTCCAACTCTAACAATCTAGATTAACATCCTTCAATTCAAGCTGCAATTCCTGCACATGAGCTGCCTTGATCTCCAAATCTTTTATTTGGGCAGCTTGAGCTTCAATCACGGCAACCTGATCATCAAAACGCTTATTCTTCTGATTTATCTGATCAAGGAACTGCTGAAGCATCGCAGGCGGCGGTTGTTGTTGGTGAGCTTGCTGACCAGGTTCCTGAATAGTAATTCCTGTTCTCTGGCGTCTCCTATGAGGTAAATCCGCATACGAAGGAGAAGACCCAGCTGGTCGCTTGCCAAGATTAGGCGGTACATGAACACGCTCTGCCGAAATTCTTCTCAAGATACGCTTAAAGCGTCGAGGATCAGCCAACTGTATTCCGTCTAATGCATCCTGAGGTGGCACATCACCTGGAGAGTCAGGTGGTGTGAGACCACCATCAGATTCCTCAACTGCAACTTCTTCAACTTGCTCAATATCCTCCAAGTCTTGAGCAACAGCAGCATCAACTAAATCTGCTTCATTTACCGGAGGCACAACAATATCCTCATAAGCATCCTCAGGCGGCACAACATAGTTTTCATTAACTACGTGCCCGAACAGTTCACGATCAGGCAATACTGCAGAATCTTTCGGTGGCAGCTTACAGTCGTTGAAGACACGTAACAACATTGGCGTTTGAACCAATAATGACCTCAGATCCGGATCGATTCGTAAATCCAAGTCATTTAACAATAGCGGAACAAAACGAGGATATAACAGCCACTTATCCTTTCCAGCTCGAACGTTCTCTACCATATTCCCAAAAATATAACCGCTGAAATTGTACGGTTTATTGTACACCAATGCCAGCATCAAAGATAGAGTCGTATGACTCGCAGCATCGTATCCACCTTTTCGATGAGATAAACAGACAATAACAATATGAGCTAAATATCTCCAAACCCTGCAAAGATACTGTTTCCTAAAATCCACAAGCTGATCTGCCGGATAACCCATTCTCTGAAGACCCCCATAGATAAACGCGGTCTCAAAAACGGTCGGCATATTATTCGCATCATCAAACTGCAAAACACGGGGAACCGAATCCTGTGTAATCTGAATCTCGCGTCCAAACATAGTTGACACAAGGAGTGTCGTTCTCTGTTCTGATAAACGCGTGGTCATAAAACTCCTCGATTTGGTTCATATACACTGGTGCCGAAGCTGTAATAGCATGATGAATCCTTGAACGTCTGAGAAACTCGATCATCGGCCGAAAAGGCATCGAGTTCTTGTGCGTTGAATCCAAAAATGCAACAATGTTGTGTCGTGAGTTGGTTCGGCGATAATAATCTTGAAGACCTGCCATCTGTAAGCTAAAATCCACACAAGAAAGCAAATGACAGAATTGTAGAATAATATATTTCACAAGAATTATCATAAAAGTAGAATTTTATAGATATGGTAAATAGTTACAAAGACAATTACACATATCAAATTCTAAACCCTAAACCTTAAACCAATACCTAGAGCTAGATTCTAGGTTATTCACAAATAGCCAAAATCCAAGACAAGGTAAGGCGAAGATTCAGGATAAGGAGTGAATCCCACCAGACCAGAAGACCAAGATCCAAGATAATGAAGGAATTCCTCCAGACCATGAAGCCAAGATTCAGGACAAGGAGAGAATTCCATTAGATCATTAGCCAACTGGGACAAAAATGGTCATATCTAAGTGACCAGATAGAAGCTTTAAGGTGCAGGACCACCAGAAAGCACAAAAGGATTCACGACCGGAAGAGAATCCTTCTAGCCGCGGAGGGGCGAGTGGTGACACTCTTTGGGCAGAAGCAGTGAACACAGTCTTTCTTAAGCAGTTAGAAACTGAAAGAAATCCCCCGCCATGGCTGAACACACAGAATGGTAATGGAATTAGAAATCTGAGTTAACCGTCACTAAGGAAGTGACGCAAAACATATGAGCGACACTAATGAAGTGCCGCATGGTACAGGAAAATCTAATCAGAAATCATAAGAAGCGTCACTAAAGGTAAGTGACGCATGACAAGCGTCACTGGAGTAAGTGACGGTGCCACACACAATGCGTCATTCAAAGTTAATGGAACAAGTGACGGATATGCGTCATTGTGTAAGTGACGCGTAAGAGTGACGCATAAAGGCGTCACTCAGAAAAGTGACGGTCTAAATGACGCTTAGCTTACCAAATTACCATGATGCGTCACTTATATAAGTGACGCTTGAAGTGACGCAACGATGAAGATCATCGTGTCACTGTTCAAGCCCAGAAATCGCGACGAACAAAATTTGGGGTTTTTCGAAAACGAGGTAACCAAAAGGTGCGGCAAGTGCAAACGAGTAAAACACACCGTTTAATAACACAAAACATTAACAAATTGATCCCCAAATTTCGCGATTTCGGAAACCCTAAAAACCCGTAACTTTAAACGACGATTAAATCATGAATACGTAATTATAGATGATAAAAATTGTACCTAACGATGCGTAATGAGAAGAGGTATAAGATCACGGAGGTCGATTGCACTCAAAAGGCTTGAGAATCCACAGATCGATCAAAAAGAGCAAAACAGTCGAAGTGACGCAAAGACAGAAGAAGTGACGCTTGAGCAGTGGAAGTGACGCGTAATGAATAGTTTTGGTGGTGAAAATAAGTGCCGGATACAGAACTATTTATACCAAAAGCCTAATCTGCGTCACTTAGAACGACTCTTAAGGCGTCACTTATAGCGTCACTATCAGCGTCACTTGGGAAGTGACGCATATCGACAGATTGTGAAAAATTTTAAAATTTTGTCGATCTTTTGCGTATTGCTCAATTTGACAGTAAATGTGACTTGGGCAAAAATAAAATTAAAAATAAAATAAGATAAACACAAAATTAATGCTATAAACTAAATGCATTCCTTTTAGTGACGGAGTTGATTTAGTCTGGTTAGGGATCATATCGGAATAACATGCAATTATTAGGAATAGTAAGTGTTATTTCGATCATCAGTATATGTGTCCACTTTAAATTTACTTGGCACATTTAAAACATCTTTTATAAAAGTTATTTCAAGACGATTATTGGTATTGTTTATCCACCTAAACATGTTACATCCGTGTCTGTGAGTTAACCTTTTATTGTTAGTATGAATATTTCACCGTGGTCCCCACCATAGATATACTCCTATAACTTAGACATGAACATAGTTTCCAAATTTAGAAAGAATATAAGAGAATCAATTTTAAGAATCAAGCCAGCGGTGACAGGTCTGTACTTGCATACAACAGAGCAACATAACTTGATTCAGGTTTAAGCAAAACCAAACGCAGTCAAACCAAATTTGTGGCGACCTTGTTTAGTACCTTAAATTTAAGACTTTGCAAGTGCATTGACTTACTTTTGCTTAGTTTTGAGAGTAAGCTGAATTGAGACCAGGTCTGCACTTACGTACAACAGAGGAAACAATCAGCATACTCCCCCAAAAGATCTCAGATATACGATCCAAAAAATAGAAGTATGCCAAGCTACGCTAAGGAATTAAGACTTAGAGTCGTACATCACAAGGTGTTTACCACAGGATCATAGACATGTATTTAAATTACTTCTTAATATCTCAGAGACCGGTGTGTATCATGCCTACCAATACATCGTATGATGAAGATAATTTAGATAAAAAACTGTTTTAAGTGTGTCAGATAAACCTACTGACACATCCAAGATAAACCTTAAAATTCCATTTTGTGCATGTCATCCGATGTACTATCATATCCCAAGTTGTTTACAGACATAACTCAACGTCTATTTTAAAAATGTAGCAACCGTGCATTTTTTATATACTAAAGAGTATAAAGAGTGGCTGTTGCAAATTTTTTTTTTTTTTAACACACATAAAAACAAATAAAGTTACTATCCAAGTCACACATTACTTTTTAGACCCAAAGAATCTTAAACCGATCATGTTGACCAGATCATCAAATCGAGCACGTGAAAAAGCTTTGGTGAATAGGTCGTCATTTTGTTTAAGGGTGTCTATGTGGACCAGGTCTATCAAGTGTTTTTCATAGCAATCCCGTATGAAGTGGAACCTAAGTTCTATGTGTTTAGTCTTAGAGTGCTGTACGGGATTGCGTGTGATAGATATAGTAGCAGTGTTATCTATGTGAATAGGAGTCATAGTAAGAAGTAACCCGTAATCGCGTAATTGGTGCTGAATCCAGAGAACTTGGGCACAGCAGCTAGCAGCAGCAACATACTCAGCCTCTGCTGTAGAAAGAGAGACTGTAGTCTGCTTCTTGCACTGCCACGAGACCAAACGCGATCCCAGAAATTGACATCCACCAGTTGTTGACTTCTTATCGATACTGCAACCTCCATGATCCGAATCTGAATAGGCTGTGAGAGCGAAAGTCTTCTCATTTGAATACCAAAGACCAAGAGTAGGTCTAGCTCTGAGATAACCAAAAATTTTCTTCACTGCCTTCATATGTGACACCTTTGGTTTAGCCTGATAGCGCGAGCAAATCGACATGGCAAATACAATGTCCGGTCTAGAGGCAGTCAAATACATAAGAGAGCCTATCATTGAACGATAGTCCCTCTCCTTGCAATCTTCATCTTCCTCAGCAAGTTTAAGATTGTGATTAAGCTCGATGGGAGTCCCATAGGTTTTACAGGTGAGCAGGTCATACCTAGTCAACATGTCATTGACATATTTTGACTGATGTATATAAATACCTTTTGCAAGCTGCTTAACTTGTACACCTAAAAAGAATGTGAGCTCCCCCATCGCGCTCATCTCAAACTCAGACTTCATGATTTTCTCAAAGTTCTTGCACATTGCCTCATTAGTAGAACCGAAGATAATATCGTCCATGTAAACCTGCACAAGTAACATATCTTCCCTATCCTCCGACTGTTCACGAAGAATAAATAACGTGCTATCGATGTTGCCTCTCACAAAACCATGCTTAATCAAATGTGTAGTTAGCCTCTCATACCAAAGTCTCGGTGCTTGGTGAAGACCATACAACGCCTTGTTCAATTTACAGACGTATTCAGGATGCGCAGGGTCTTCAAAACCAGGAGGCTGCTTAACGTACACATCGGTATCAACTTTTCCATACAGAAACGCACTTTTCACATCAAGTTGATTGACGCGAAATCCCTTGAAGGACTCGTATGCCAGAAAGATGCGTATGGATTCCAATCGAGCAACAGGGGTAAATACATCATCATAGTCTGTTGCGCCGTCAGAGTGCTGACACAGCCGCGGTCGTTTTCCAAGGGGGGGGGGGGCTGGCACGGCGGTCCTGCAGGCAACGACGCAACAACGCGTGAACGTGTTAGGTTTTAAATTTATATGAGCTGGGGCTCAAACTATAAGTACTACCTACTTTTGGGGAGTAAGCAGTAAGTATAACTCGAGTGTCGTTCTTAAAATCGGAGCGAATGGAACTAAAAGGGACTTACCGTAAATGAGCTTTCTGATAGGATGGGTTTATAAAAGTAGGTAGGTTTTGGTTGGTTATCTAAGCTAATACTAAATAAAACAAGTAAATTAAAAAGAGAGTAGGCAACAGGTAGAGCGTGATTGCTGAAACTTCGATAATTAGGGTTTCTGGATGATATTCATTAGACAGATGATTGGAGACTACCTTGGGCAAATCATCAGACGGACAGTCGGTGTAAACACTAGGACCCTACGTTTTAGTCTAAAAGCCTAAAAGCATATGTCACTGAATCTTAGGTTATCCTGATGCTGATCAGAAACAGGTTGTTCAAACCCCCCTCACTTGCCTTGTAAGACTAAGCGACCTCTACGGATGATGTATCCTGGGTGTAGGCATACGGTAACAAACTGCAATTTTCTATCTGACCTTTGTTAACACCTAAATCTATCTGAGTTTATCTAGGTAAGTACTAATTGTATGCTGTATACGTTGAGCTGCCGGTTATGTTGAGTTAAGCGGTTTAAGCATCTTGTATTACAGCCGAATACTTGCTTTCTTTTCAAAACTCATTTATTACTGGTTTAAGCATAATTAACTCCGTCATGAATTAGACCCTCTTTTGCTATCAGGCGTTCATCCCTAGGAATACTTACGGTGTACAGTGCATTTGGCATATCCACAGTGTTCCGGACTCAAGGTATACTCACGGTGTACAATGCATTTGGCATATCCACAGTGTTCCAGACTCAAGGCATACTAACGGTGTACTGTACATTAAAGTAGTTCCACAGCTGTATGTTAACCTTGGTGTACTAACGGTGTACGGTGCAGCGAGCATTTCCACAGCTGTATTTGAACCTTGGTGTACTAACGGTGTACGGTGCAGCGAGCATTTCCACAGCTTTATTGTTCCTAGACCCATATTCTAAAAGGGTGACTTCTAGGCATTCCACGATGAAATAAACCTACGGCAGTTCCTTAGCTTTTCCCACGTATTTAAACGTTATACGAAGTACTGTGCCGTTTTACGGAATATTCATAGCTTCATACTGTAATATGAGATAACTATATCTACGTAGTATTAGGGTTGATCAGATCCTATCCTAAGGCAATAGTCACGTGAAAGACTGGAAAGGGTGGACACTGAATTAAGTCTAATTCATGTAAAACTCAACCAGATACACAACAAAACAATCACCAATCATAATACTGGGGACATTATTCCGTAACGGATTGTGCCCACGACTTTCATAGCTTCCACGTTCCGTACTACACACATTCGTGATGATTCCGGCGCTATACAAATGAAAGCCGTATAACGTTACTTCCGTTATTTCATAATGTTTATCCCACTGAATTAAATATCATCCATAATCCTAATATCTACATTTCAACAATCACAGTATTAAACTACGTAAATAGCATGGCAATATTCGCAACACAAACAAAGATATCATGCAAACAAAACATAATAACCGTAAGTAAAGGAATAAGTAATAACCAGTATTTAAGCAGCGTAACACTGAGTAGTACAAGCTAGAATCTTGAAAACTTCAATACAATAAAATTCCCAAGCTACAGCTATCTTCCCCACTCGAACCGTGCCTACATCTCTCTAGTTCTCTAGAGAGAGAAGCTAGAGAGAGAAGCTAACCTAATCTAATTCTCCTCTAACTCCTAAGAGTAGTGCTAGAGAGAGAATGTGTGTGAGAGAGAAAGTGAGAAAATTCTATGAAGAATGGTGTGTGAAATGAGGTGAATGAGGTCTCTATTTATAGGCAAGCCTTGGATCCAAGAGTACAAGTCCACAAGCACACGTACAAGCCAACGAAGCAAGGAAGAGGCCATGTGAGACCAAAGTAGGCCGTGTACGGCCCTGCAGAGGCCGTGTACGGCTCTCTACAGGCCGTGTACGGCTTGGTGGAGGCCGTGTACGGCCTTGTGGTGGCCGTGTGCTAGGCCGTGTGATTTTTCCGACTTTTCTCGCATCTTCGGAAGGCCGTATCTTCTTCGTTTCGCATCCGATTGACTTGATTCTTTCGCCTACGGCTTTGTAATTCCGTTACGCTTCTAATGATTCCAATTTGGTAGAAATTGGATGTGTGGGGCCCGGGCGTGTTCAGAATACGTTTTGTAGCTTTCGGCTGCGCTGTAACTTGCATAACTTTCTCGTCCTTGATCCGTTCTAAGCAATCCTTATATCCACGTTCTCGTAATCTTCATATCTACAAAATAAGACTATTATGAGGCTCTGGTATGAAGTTTACAGTAGAATTAGGGTTAGGCTCAGAATAGTGCCTATTTAGGTCAGTTTTCTGCTCTTTTTGCTTGAATTTCAAAAGACCGACAAGTTTATACCTTTCTAACAAAAGTTAATGAATAATGATGATTTTAAGATGTTTTTGTTAGAAAAGAGCTAAATATGGGACAACTAATGTATGTAAAAACGTGACTTTTTGCGATACATCAAATATCCCACACTTAAGCTTTTGCTTGTCCTCAAGCAAACCTCATTTGGAAAATAGTTTTTGAAAAATTATTTTGGATGCTTAGAGTATCTTTCGCAGAAAGTCACTTTCTTCAAAGTAGATAAATCTTTTCGGAAAGTAAGCATCAACAAAAATTAACTATACTTAAACATAAAATTGATTAACCCTTTTTGGCATGCTTTGCAACTCTCGAGACGTAGATGTACATGACTGGGCGATTCTCACAAGTGGGTCACTCAATTCACTCAAAGTGTATCAGGTTACCTATAATCTATAGAAACGAAATCGCTCATTGCTAGTCATGCAGTGCTTATCGTCATAGGCTTGGTCGAGAATCGAATCTCCTCCACTCCTTTGAGAACGGTGCTAATTATCCCAAGGCATTTTAATGGGTTGTGTGAGTAAGGGTAAAGTATGTAAGGATACGGGTAGTTTGGTCAATGGTTTTAGGGTTTTTTGAACTTCAGACTCGGAGCTTTGAAAGATCAAAGCAAGTTTCACTTGAGATAACTTCTAGAGTAGACTCATCTCCTAGATGAATAATCTCTTCTCTTGATGTTTCTTTTGATTTCTGATAGATTTTTCTTCTTTGGAGAGTAGTCTTCTTCTTCTAGGAGTTCTCCAAGGTCTGCTTTTCTTTTCTTTTCTTTTTTTTTCTTTTTTCTTTTTCTTTTTATTTTTATGACCTTGGAGATCCTTCGTATAGTGAGACATCTTTGACTTCTCTTTTGACAAGTACCAATTTTTCGTACTGTCTTTAGCGGATAATATCTTCGTGATGAGTAATAACTTCGCTTTTGTACCGTATCTTCACTTTGGATTTCTTTCTTTAAACTCTTGATAGTTACGGAGAGATGTTTGAAGATGAGACACCAATAGAAAGATACCTCAAGTAGCCCTCACTTATGATCTTATGAAGTTTCACGAGCTGGAATGGTGTTTGGTGGGAAAGTGTTTGTGTTGTGGGGAAGTGTTTTAGGGTTTAGAGAAATGAAATGGCTAAGGCGCAAAGGGTTTACTAATTGGATCATCAACAATCTTAGAAAGAAAGTTGGAAGGGTTGGCTTGAAAAGATATGAAAGAAATGGGTTAATCCTAAAAATTGCCAAGATCATCTAATTGCACCTATACCGCGTACGACACTCATTGGTATGGTCTCGAAACGCATTCAGGAGCAAGTTCTAATTCAAAGACACATGCATCGGCGCACACTCAGAAACGAAAGTGAAGCATTAAAAGTGAATGCTTATTAAAGGCTCAAGTACCTCACAATCAAAGGGTCATATGCACCAAGTCATGCGATGCCTAGAGGATTTCTCAGTTTTAGTTTAAGATACGTTCTTATCTTTGCCTTATCTTACTTTCCAAAGCAATTTATTTATTTTGACAGAAGGTTTATCTCTTTAAAAAAATATTCTAAGACTAAAATCCTTTGAAAATATTCGAAATCAACCGAATGGATGTCGAACATCGTCGAGGTTGGGTTTTCGAATGTTTTGGTGATTAAAAATCTCAACCTTTTGGGTTGGTTTTGCGAAAATTTTTTGAAAAAAGTTTGAATGAAAACGGAGGTATTACTTTGGACAGGCAAATATAAACTTGCGGTATATATATACCGTGTATCCCACACTTAAAATAACATTGTCCTCAATGTTCATTGCTAAGACGTAGGATTTTCTTCGGGAAAAATCCCACACTTAGGTTTTGAAATTGTGGAACAATTTTTAAGTGTTTTGAAAAATTTGGTGGGATGGAATCCCACACTTAGAATTTAGGCATAGTTGGATATGTGGTAATGGTGAAAATCATGACAAAAAGAAAGGAACTTCCCTACGATAGAGACGGGGAGATGGTTTTTAAGAAAGAAGCGGCGGTCTGCAGGTGATTGAAATTCCTTGGTTGAATCCATGCAGAAAGCAGTTTCTTCGTGAATGATCGGCATCTCCTTTCCTCAATTCTCATTTGCACAAACACAATTCACTTATTCTAACTAAGAAAACAGAAATAAAACATAATAAGTAAACTAAATAACTGATAACTAAATACTAAAAGATAAAGAAACTAAACAGACTGTGTCTGATAGTTCATGTTCCAAAAATATAACAAAGTAAAGTTCCACAACCACACAACAAGTCAAAAGTATGGAATAGAGGAAATAGTAAGTATGTAGATATGGGTGCACAGATCTTGGGTGCTGGAGAACCCTGATCAGAGTCCTGAACAGAAGGCTGAACCGGTGGAGGAACTGAGGAAGGTCCGGCAACTGACTGCTGACCACTGGAGACTCTCTGCTCCTCTGACCTCACCTGCCTATACTGCATCAATACATCTCTAAGGGAGCAAGCAGGTAACTTCATCGGATCATCTAATGCCAAATGTCTGAAATCCTCAAAAGTCATCACCTCTCGCTCCATCTTGGATCTGTAGATGTGCCTAAGTATCTCCTCTGTAGGAAGCTGATCAGAAGGTATAGGGTCTAATGCCAACAATCCCTGAAACTCTGATAAGGTGAATGGATCAGTGCCCAAATGAACAACATCTGGTTGGTAGGAACCAACAGCCTCTCCTCCTGCGGACTGCTGAGAAGAACGAGCTCTACGGGCTGACACAGTAGGATGTGGGAATGCAGCATCAACCGATAAACAGTGCTCGACTGACTGTGTGGGTGGAATGGTAGTGGTAGGTGGTATGTATGGTGGTATGGTAGTAGGTGGTGGAATGGTAACGGATGGTGGAATGGTAGTGGATGGTGGAACTGGTGGTAGTGGCACATACTCGTACAGGAGCGGCTCGGGAGCTGGAATACCTAAAGCCCTAGCTATAAGTGCCTGATGTGCGTTGTTGGCAGCCAACGCGTGCAATATGAAGTACTGAGTCAAGGGAGTGACTGGATCTGTATGTCGTATCTGAGCTCGGGGACCTGATGTCCCAACCCCAGCATCCCTGACTGGTGTCCTGGTACTCCTAGGCACAGCCGGTACTCTATCCACTCTATCAACAACCGGAGTCTCAACATCCTCCTCTCTGACCCTCTTCCTGGTCATGAAACATCCAGGGATAAGCTCATCAGTGTCCTTCCAGTAACACTGTCTCTCAGAACCCTCAGTGATCAAATGGATCTGCTTGCAGTAGTCCAAGTCACATGGTAATGAAGTGGAAGACACCCTATACTCGGCCTCGTGACTCTTTTTCAAGAGTCGCATCCCTCTCAACAATCTGGTGATGAAAGGTCCCATAAAAACATGCTTCGTCAGGTCCAAGTTCTTCTCCTTCGCCATCCTCTCAGCAATAATGCAAGCCACATTAATATTCTGGCGGCTCATGATAGCATCAATGATATATAGCTCATCCCCATTTATCGGCCCGGTCTCCTTCTTTCCCATAATAGATGTAACAATCAGCTTATGTAGGAGACGTAGCTGAGGTAGAATCAAAGCTGAGGACTTGGCACCACAAGTATAATGTGTGCCCGTCAGCTCACTCCAAATGACTCTATGGCTCCTCTCGGGATGATGAGGAATCGTCTGATGACTATGTAAGAACCAATCTGAGCTAATCTGATCCGCTGAATACAATCCCAAATGTCTAGCTAAGCCCGAAATAGAAACACTCTGGCTCTTCCCTCGGTATCTGAATGCTATCTTCTTGTCATCTCCAATCCCTAACTCTGGGTTAAGCTCAAATGTCATCAGAAACTCAGTGACAACCTCGGGGTATATGGGTGCTAAAAAGCTGGATCCACGAGTCGAACTTATGTCCCTGAACCTCATATCCTATCAAATTCTTCAACCTGTCCTCAATTCCAAGTTTCCCCATGTCTTCCCAAACTATGTACCGATTACTTCCAAATGTCCTCTTTAGCCATTTCCGAATCAAAGTCTTTTCTTGTGTAGTTTTGGCCAAATAAGCTAGGGTAGGTGGAATCGGGTCCATCTGTTTAAGAAAAACAAGGAAACAAATCATATAACAATAATTGGACAATATAATATTTATTCCAAATTTTCAGAAAAAATTCGAAATGTAGGCTTTATATTTTGCAATTATCCCATTATTATTTTTATGAATTCCCTAAAAACCGCAATCATCAATCCGCAATTTATCCAAATAAACAAAACCGCAGCTTTCCTATTTTTCTAAGATTACTTAAAGATGAATATTTCTAAACATGCTAAGTAATCGAATAATCAAGCAAGCATCATGATCATAAATCATATAATTACCTTACTATGATTAAAATAAGCAAGCAAAGCAATTTTATTTATCATCCATTATTTTGGTTAAGCATAAGACTTTTAATTAGAGGATAATTAATTCGAAATCTCACTAACTTTATTAATTAAAGTAGTGCTACTCCAAATATATTTAATTGCATTTTCATGAAGCAAATTATACAAAGTTTAAAATAAATACCATTTTAAAAGATAATGATTTTAATTAAAGTAATGGTTTTTAAATAATTTTGCATAAAAAGCCTTACTTTAATTCATAAGCATGCAATTAAATTAATCCTCTAATCCTTAATAATCAATTACTCATGTAAACTAATCATTTTAAGCACAAATTAATCACCGAAAAGTCAATCATAAGCAAATAATCATTCAAGAAAGTCAAAATAGCTAAAACCCTAACAAAAAGTCAACATTCAAACTCAAAACATCAAATCTAGCCATGGAAACCTTGAATCACTTCAGCAAACATGTTAACAATCAAGCATATAGCATTTTGCAAGCAAAAAGCATGGAACTTGATGATCAAAACTCAAGATCTAAGCATAAACCCTAACTTTATAAAAGTATTCAAAATCATGAATTTAGGTTAGAATCATACCTCAACCTTGATGTAAAGATGTTCTAAATGCAAAAGAGATGAAGATATGGAAGATTTGAAGCTTGATTTTAAGAAAAATGATGGAAACATGGAGAAATGGAGATGGTGATGGTGGGTGACGGTTTGGAGAAGAAAAGAGGAAGAAGAAGTTACTTTTTACTTTTTGTAAAAAGTGGTGGAAGCTTCCTTTGCTTTATGCATTTTTAAATTGCATTTTTAATATGCAATTTTAACTTAAATGCGAACAAAACGAAACGTATACTTGAGTTTTTAAAGTAAAAATATTTTTTATGAAAATCAACCAAAATACGCACGAAACTTTCGTATTTAAATTCGTATATTAAAAACGTAACATTAATTCGCGTGCGAAAACATTTTCGTTTTTAAATACGTTTTATTAAATCTTTTTGTGTTCTTTAAAATTCAAAAACAATCCAAATAAAATTTTCCAAAATTTAAATTAAAACTTTGTCAAATTTCTGAAATGTTTGGACTGTTCGCGAAAATTCGTTTAAAAACTTACGCGTTTAAACTTTAAAGAGCGTTTTTCTTTGTTTTTATAAAAGTAAATTAAAAGAAAATCTAATTAAAATTATTTTTGTCCTAATTAACGAAATATTCAAACCTTATTTACATTAGACCATCACCATTTATCTGTCAGTGCTTGTGACGGCACTTTCAGATAATCCTGAAACATGCGAGAAAGTGTGGCGAAGAACGAACGTACCTTGAAGCGCTTTAATGATACTATGAATTAGGTCAGCGGGATTTATATAATAACGCTCAAATTCTCGTAAGAATTCTTTTTCTTCTTAACCTAATGCTAGTAACGCATCAATGAATTGGTTAAATGCTCGTCTTACCTTTCTCGGATTCGAAATACCGTCCCTGAATCCTGTGTCTATAAAGCATAGATCAAAGAGCAATTCTCCGATAACATGCTGAAATTCCTTTTCTTCTTTTGAATCAGGGTTTCCAGTAGTAGAGTGAACTACTTGGGAAGTTTTTCTGATGTAGATCCTTTGTTGCTCAGTAAAAGGGAATTTAGATGTTAGTAACAACTGAGTAAGCTTAACATGGATTTTCTTCCTCTTTTGGAAGAAAGCAGAATCCATGGCTTCCTCAGTAGAATCAGGGAAAATTGATCTCAGTTCATTAATCAGATAAGTGGCAGGATCAACAAAGAACAGTTTAACGCATGGAATCAAAGTATAAGTGATAGGGGCTCTTTCAATCCAAAATTCGAGCTCGTCAATCAGGGCAGTAACATAACGATTAATCTTAATCTGTGAAACAGATGGATACTCGGTGCTAGCTATTAGATCCATTAGTAGGTCTAACTCTGATTTCAGTGATAACTCGTCTTTTTGATTGTAATTAGCACGTAGACATGTTATTATCCTATCAATCACTACAAAAGTCTTCCTCTGCTCAGTTGAAAAAGGGAAATCTGATATCTTAAGGTTTCTAAGAAAATCAGCACAGATATCTATTCTCCTACTGGGCTTGTGAAAGTTTCCTAAATGATGTTCATTACTTGATTCAGGTGGGTTATTACTTGGTTCAGTGTTGGGCAAGGTTGGTGTTTCTAGATCAGGATCCTCCGGACACTGGAGACGCTCATCCACTTCTACACTTTGGAAAAGAGTAGTGGGGTAGGCTCGCAATATATCTGGAAGATCATACCTGAAGTATTCATCTAAGCAATGAAGTCGCTCATTTAAATCCAACCAAGGCATTGGTGGATAGAAGAAAACTTCAATACCGAAAGGAACGTCTTCTGGTAGGGTGGCAGGTCTAAGGTAATGTGGATACTTAGATAAGATTGATAAAATCTCAGGGTCAAGTGTGGGTTGACCACTTAATTCAACAGTGACAGAAGGTGGAATCTTCTGCTGAGATGTATCAAAACCTAGGTCTAAGGATGAATATTCGTCAATCTCAACTTCCTGGTTAACACAGACCTCTTTGTGGGAAGACACAAAGAATTCCGCATCGTCCATGATCGTTATCTCATCCATGGGAGAAATAAGATTGGAAGGAGAATTAGGGTTTTTATGGTTTTCTAATTTTTTTTTGTATTTTCTCTAAATTAATTAACTACTAAAGCAAATAACTTCCTAAAGTAATGAAAATCTTAATGAAGGGTCTCCTAAAAGTCAACTTTCTACGGTAATCTTAAAGTTCACTACGCTCAACCGATCCCCGGCAGCGGCACCAAAAACCTGTTGCGCCGTCAGAGTGCTGACACAGCCGCGGTCGTTTTCCAAGGGGGGGCTGGCACGGCGGTCCTGCAGGCAACGACGCTGTAACAACCGCCAAATTAGGGCTAGTATTAGCGCCTAACTCTTTGTTAATACATGTAATTAGTTCTGTGTTAGGCTAATTTATGTATCGGATTATATGTTGGTTAATATATACAACTTTGCGATTTGATTAAATCGTACGCAACTTAAATAGAATGAAATTCTATTCGGTTAACACAGACGTTGGTGAACAAATGTTTATAAGCAAAAATAACGCAATTATGACCAAAACGCTATTTTATAACAATTAGTAACTGCCTCGTATTACACGATTCATAACTTACACGATTTAATAACAAAAGTAATTAAATCTAATTTAAACTATTAAAGATTTAAGGAAATAATTTAAATAAATTATTTAACAAGATTTGTAATTTTATAAAAATAATTAAACGCGAAAAATGGATATTTAACGCTTAAACGACGGAGCAAACGAACACCGCACGGGGAGCGGGGACTGGAAAGTGGAGGATAAACCTCCACCTCCCACCTTTTTCTTCTTCATTTCACCTATCTCTTTCTCTCTCTTACTTTCTCTTCTCCTCTCTTTTCTCTCAAAACCACCAACCAACTAAAAACCACAACATCACAAAAATCGACAAATACTACCACTAAACGCACGCGAAACATACTACTCTTTTGGAAGAAAACGACCACCGCATCACGATCTATCACGCTATCTTTTCGGATTTCTCATCCGACACTTTGTAAGTTTCCGACAAATCCCGAAATCTCTCGTTTTTGATCATTTTTACAAGTTTATGGCTTAAATAGGCTTAATATGTTCATATAAGGGTTGGGTAAAAGATTTGGACCGAACGGAAACCGGAAAACTGGTTTTCGGCACATTTTCCGGCCAACAGACCGCTACGTCGCTTTTGGACCCAGATTCATGCGACGTCGGCCTCTACGTCGCACAACCCTTCGTGACGTCGCATTGTGCGACGTCCGTCACTACGTCGCATTAAGTTGCGACGTCGCGCCTAGCGACGCCAGCCCCTACGTCGCATTGATTTGCGAAGGTCGCATCATGCGACGTACATGCCTACGTCGCACCCTACGTCGCACCTTACGTCGCATGCCTACGTCGCATGCTACGTCGCACAAAACAGAACTTTGAAAACTCAGATTTTCACTAAGTGTCGAATTTATACAACTTCAAATACTTATGTCATACGACTTAACAAACGTCAGAGAACATACTTTCTATTACAGTTACACTAAATTGCGTTATAAATGATAAACTTTTAATATAACGAATCACCAACGGGCCGTATATCTTTTGATGCAAACGCGAACAAACCAACGTTTAAACACAACGGGTTGTATGAACAACTAGCCTAGATGGTCTTGCGAGACATCTACTTACTTAACCTTACGTGTTTAGGCATTTGAAGGTTACGGGTTCGGAGAACCTACGGTTGATACTACTTACTCGTTTATTGACATAAACGTACTTGCAAAGACTCAGGTGAGTCTTACAGCCCCACTTTTACTGTTTTATACTTTGGGGTGAGATACTTAGCAACTGTTTTACGTATGAACACAATGTACTGAACTGAAAACATTACTGATTACAAACAAACGCATGAGTTACTTTTATCCACTGAAAGCCTCCTAATCGTAAGTTGTTAGTTATGGACTTAAGCGCGATTACTAGTAGATGGATCCATCTGGGACTGACAATCCCTGTCTGGGGTGGTAGCGCCACCACGTACTGATTTACACGTAGAAACAGACATATTAGTATTTGTTACATATGAGTGTGCGGATAGCACTCATGGGGGTACGTGATTTATTTCACACTACACTGTTAAGCTTCAACTTATGAGCTCATGGCACTGTACTGATATACTGATTAACTTACTTTGCTTGATAGCAATACGGGTACATACTTGTGGTTCATTACATCTACTTATTACTAAACCTGTGAGATTCACCAACCTTTTTGGTTGACACTTTTTAGTTTTGTATCTCAGGTACACATACGGAGTAGGATCACTCCAGGATTACTAGCTAGAGTCGCATGATTTCCAAACTGCATTTAACGGAGATTCTTTGGCATTATCTTTTGTAACTACGATTATGTAATAGAATCTCCCGCTATACGCGTGGACTCTAGGGAACTACTTTTTGTATACGAAAACCTACGGTTTTCAAACGATTATTATTTATGAAACCTTTTCTAAACGTCTCATTTAGAGGTCGTTTACTATTAATCTTGTGCTTTGTATATTGATTAGTAACACCCAATGTATGCTTCCGCAACTCGTTAAACTTGGGGGTGTTACAGATTGGTATCAGAGCCTAAGGTTATAGTGAACTAGGTTGCATTTAGTGGGCCTAGACTATGACCGTTAGGCAGTATTCTCTTATTAGACATGACTAGTTCAGGAATTACAGCATACAACTTTAATTTAACATAGCCTGATCAACTATGTATAATTAAGGAAAGATGATGTAAGATCTGAAATAATTATGTTGAACAGGGATACGATAGTTGACTCTGACTACGAGAGAACCGGACCATTACTTGATACGTGCTAGACACTAGGCTGGATATGATATATGTATATATATTAGCCTCATCTTACTAACGCTTTGTCTCAGAAATGGCAAACATCCCATCCAATTCATCTCGTTCTCAATCCGGGTCGCAGAACCCAAGGGTAGCAAGGAGGAACGCTAGGTTGCCTCGAGCTGGCCCGTACTCCACTCACTCTACCTTGCCGGCCTTAGCCGCTAGGGTGAACCAACACGAGCAACGACTTCGCACCATGGATGTAGTGTTGCAGGAAACAACCGAAAACTGGAGACTTACATCCCTCGAACGCATAGAAGAAGTCTCCGGCGACCTAGAAACCACAAACAACAACATGGATGTCCTTCGCAACCAAATTATAGAAATAAGGGTGGAAATGCCCTTCTGCAACAAAGGATGGATGAATGTGTGCAGCGCTCACTTGAGGCAGAAGAGTATGCGCGCGGACTAACACAACGACTAGCACTAGCCGAAGACAACGCCCGACAAGCTAGCAGGCTTGCAAACACTGTGGACCGTCTTGTCACGATGATGGAACAAATTAATCTACGTTAAAACTAGTGTAGTCTTTATCCTGTAATCTAGTAACTATCTAAGCACTACTCTATGTTTCAGTCGGATGTAATAATTCCCGACACCTTTTGTAATACATATGTAGGATGTAACCTTTGAACTCGTATCATCTATCAAGTATTTCTTGCTGTTTCAACTCATATTAATTGCCATAATCCTTTTTCATATTGATGTTATGTATTACCATCTTTATACATGTACATCTGAAATAAATGCAATTTCTCTTACAAAAATCTCATGTATCTTCATTTCTTTTATTGAAGAATCATGCCGCCAAAGACACGACCATACACCGATGCCCAGATTACCTCTCTTATAACTCAGGCTGTTACTGAAGCCTTAGCTCGGAATACTCCACCAGGTTCCACAAGAAACAGCGATGCCGCTGAAACCTCTGCTGCTAAACCTTGTTCATACAAGGATTTCCAAAACTGCAAACCCTTGAGCTTCAAGGGGACCGAAGGAGCCATCGGACTTATCAGATGGTTCGAAAAGATGGAATCCGTTTTCCGCATCAGCAAATGTGCGGAGGACGACAAAGTCAAATTCTCCACCTGCACCCTCGAAGATGGTGCCCTCTCGTGGTGGAATTCCTATACCCAGTCTGTGGGTATTGATACCGCTTATCTACTCCCTTGGGAGGATCTAAAGAAAATGCTCACTGATGAGTATTGCCCGGCCGAACAACTATACAAGCTGGACGAAGAGTTCTGGAACTTGAAAGTGCAAGGAACTGATATCGTTGGATACACCACCCGATTCCAACAACTCACCGTCCTTCGCCCAACCATGGCGGGTACTGAACCCGAAAAGATCAAGAAGTATATCCGCGGCCTCCCGGAACCTGTCCGGGGAAATGTCGCCTCATCAAAACAAACCACACTTCATGGTGCCATTCGGTTGGCCCATGAACTTCTAGCCATGAACGAGGACCCCGAACCACCCACTCCATCTTCCAACAGCAACAAAAGAAAGTGGTCTGACAATCACAACAACCACCAAAACAAGAAACCTGAAACCATTAAAGCCTACATCTCCAGTTCTGATGACAAGGGGGCGTACAAGGGAACCAAGCCCTATTGCCCAAAGTGCCAACGACACCACCATGGTTCGTGTCCCTGCAGCAAGTGTAAAAGATTTGGACACTTGGCTAGGGACTGTAGATCAAACACCACTGACATCAACACCTCGGCACCAAAGACTTGTTATGGGTGCAACGGTACGGGGCATTTCAAGAAAGACTGCCCGAAGCTGAACAACAACAACAACAGGAACAACAACAATGCTCGAGGAAGAGCTTTTGTACTGAAATCTGGGGAAGCCCGTCAAGACCCGAATGTGGTCACGGGTACGTTTCTTCTCAACAACTTGACTGCATCTGTATTATTTGATACTGGTGCTGATAAGAGCTTTATTTCCGACGAATTTTACCCACTACTTGACACTACACCTATTGCCTTAGATTCTACGTACACAATAGAATTGGCAAACGGAAAACTTATTGAGGCCGACAGTGTGGTACCTAATTGCACTCTGAACTTAGCTAACGAGCTCTTTTCCATTGACTTGATACCTATCGAAATCGGCAGCTTTGACATCATCGTCGGTATGGATTGGTTGTCCAAGTACCGAGCCGAAATCGTTTGTTTTGAGAAAATCGTACGCATTCCTCTCGTCACCGGTGGAACTTTGAGCATACAAGGGGAGACCGGTGGGACGAGAATAAACATCATTTCTTGCATGAAAACCCGAAAGTACTTGAGAAAAGGGTACCAGGCAATCCTCGCGCACGTTATGGAGAAAAAGTCGGTGGAAAAGCGACTTGAGGATGTGCCTATCGTTCGAGACTTCCCAGAAGTCTTTCCTGAAGACTTGCCTGGCCTTCCGCCACCTAGACAAGTCGAATTTTCTATTGACCTTGTGCCCGGTGCAGCACCCGTGGCACGAGCACCTTACCGATTAGCCCCATCCGAACTTCAGGAGTTGTCTACTCAGTTACAGGAACTCCTGGACAAGGGATTTATTCGACCAAGTTCCTCACCTTGGGGAGCTCCGGTCCTGTTTGTGAAAAAGAAAGACGGTTCTTTCCGCATGTGCATCGACTACCGTGAACTCAACAAATTAACTGTCAAGAACCGTTACCCACTTCCTCGCATTGATGACCTGTTTGACCAACTCCAGGGATCGAGTTTTTATTCAAAAATCGATCTACGGTCAGGTTATCATCAACTCCGAGTTCGTGACGATGACATTCCAAAAACAGCTTTCCGAACTCGCTACGGGCATTATGAATTCCAAGTGATGCCATTCGGCTTAACCAACGCACCGGCAGTATTCATGGATCTTATGAATCGGGTGTGCAAACCTTACCTTGACAAGTTTGTTATCGTCTTTATCGATGACATCTTGATTTACTCACGCACTGAACAAGAACACGCGCAACACCTGAAAACCATCCTAGAGCTGCTCAAACACGAAGAGTTATACGCCAAATTCTCTAAGTGTGAGTTCTGGATGCAAACCGTTCAATTCCTTGGACACGTCATTGACAATCAAGGGATTCATGTCGATCCTTCAAAAATCGAGGCTATCAAATGTTGGCAAGCACCTACAACCCCGACCGAGGTACGCCAATTCTTAGGACTCGCCGGATACTACAGGCGGTTCATTGAGAATTTTTCGAAAATAGCCCTACCTCTCACTGCACTGACTCAAAAAGAAAAGAAGTTCGATTGGACTGACAAACAGGAGTCAGCTTTTCAGCTACTAAAACAGAAACTCTGCAGTGCACCTATCTTATCCTTACCCGAAGGCAACGATGACTTCGTGGTATACTGTGATGCTTCGCACCAAGGTCTTGGTTGCGTGTTGATGCAACGAGACAAGGTCATCGCTTACGCCTCTCGATAACTCAAGGTCCACGAAAAGAATTACACAACTCATGACCTAGAGTTGGGGGCTGTTGTTTTCGCTCTGAAAATCTGGAGACACTATCTATACGGTACCAAGTGTACAATCTTTACTGACCATAAAAGTCTCCAACATATCTTCGATCAAAAGGATCTCAACATGAGGCAACGCCGATGGGTCGAGTTGCTTACTGATTACGACTGCGAGATTCGCTATCATCCGGGCAAGGCGAATGTTGTCGCCGATGCCTTAAGCCGAAAAGAACGAGTGAAACCACTTCGAGTTCGAGCTCTCGGTATGACCATTCACAACGATCTCATCAATCAAGCTCTTACCGCTCAACTCGAAGCACTCAAACCAGAGAACTTGATAAACGAGGCCTTGCGGGGCATGGACAAACAATTTGAAACCAAACCTAACGGGGCCAAATACTTCTCGAATCGAATCTGGTTACCAAGTTTTGGGAACCTTCGAGACTTGGTGATGAATGAAGCTCACAAGTCTAAATACTCTATACACCCCGGTGCCGACAAAATGTATCACGGCATCAAGGAAATGTACTGGTGGCCCAACATGAAAGCTGACATTGCAACCTATGTTGGCAAGTGTCTTACTTGTTCTAAAGTTAAAGCTGAACACCAGAAACCTTCCGGTTTGCTACAACAACCTGAAATACCACAATGGAAATGGGAGCAGATCACCATGGATTTCATTACTAAACTCCCAAAAACTTCTAACGGTTGCGATACCATTTGGGTGATCGTTGATCGACTCACTAAATCTGCTCATTTCCTAGCCATCAAAGAAACTGACAAGATGGAACGTTTGACACGAATCTACCTGAAAGAAATCGTGTCAAGACACGGCGTGCCCATCTCAATCATCTCCGACCGGGATGCTCGGTTTACTTCTCGCTTCTGGCAATCACTGCAAAAATCTCTTGGTACTCGTCTGGATATGAGTACGGCTTACCATCCTCAAACCGATGGCCAGAGCGAACGAACCATACAAACACTGGAAGACATGCTACGAGCCTGCGTAGTGGACTTCGGTAAAAACTGGGAAAATCACTTACCATTGTGCGAGTTCTCATACAACAACAGTTACCACACCAGCATAAAGGCTGCACCCTTCGAGGCACTGTACGGTCGTAAGTGCCGGTCACCTATCTGTTGGACTGAGGTGGGGGATACACAACTCACCGGTCCAGAAATCATACATGAAACAACTGAAAAGATCATCAGCATACAAACCTGACTAAAAGCCGCACGTGATCGTCAGAAAAGCTATGCTGACGTGAGACGCAAACACCTTGAGTTCCAAGTAGGGGACAAGGTACTTCTCAAAGTGGCACCGTGGAAAGGCGTCATTCGATTCGGAAAACGAGGCAAACTAAATCCTAGATACATCGGACCATTCGAAATCCTTGAAAAGATTGGTCCAGTGGCATACCACCTGCAACTTCCTGCTGAGCTTAGCAACGTTCACAACACATTCCACATTTCTAATCTTAAGAAATGTCTGTCTGACGAGACACTTATTATACCGCTCGACGAAATTCAGATCGATGATAAACTTCATTTTGTCGAGGAACCTATGGAAATAATGGACCGCGAGGTCAAACAACTAAAACAGAGTCGTATTCCCATCGTGAAAGTCAGGTGGAATTCTAGGCGTGGCCCGGAGTTCACCTGGGAACGGGAAGACCAAATGCGACAGAAATATCCACATCTCTTCCCAGACAACGCACCGACCGTGCAATCAAGCTAATTTCGGGACGAAATTCTTTTAACAAGGGGAGAATGTAACAACCGCCAAATTAGGGCTAGTATTAGCGCCTAACTCTTTGTTAATACATGTAATTAGTTCTGTGTTAGGCTAATTTATGTATCGGATTATATGTTGGTTAATATATACAACTTTGCGATTTGATTAAATCGTACGCAACTTAAATAGAATGAAATTCTATTCGGTTAACACAGACGTTGGTGAACAAATGTTTATAAGCAAAAATAACGCAATTATGACCAAAACGCTATTTTATAACAATTAGTAACTGCCTCGTATTACACGATTCATAACTTACACGATTTAATAACAAAAGTAATTAAATCTAATTTAAACTATTAAAGATTTAAGGAAATAATTTAAATAAATTATTTAACAAGATTTGTAATTTTATAAAAATAATTAAACGCGAAAAATGGATATTTAACGCTTAAACGACGGAGCAAACGAACACCGCACGGGGAGCGGGGACTGGAAAGTGGAGGATAAACCTCCACCTCCCACCTTTTTCTTCTTCATTTCACCTATCTCTTTCTCTCTCTTACTTTCTCTTCTCCTCTCTTTTCTCTCAAAACCACCAACCAACTAAAAACCACAACATCACAAAAATCGACAAATACTACCACTAAACGCACGCGAAACATACTACTCTTTTGGAAGAAAACGACCACCGCATCACGATCTATCACGCTATCTTTTCGGATTTCTCATCCGACACTTTGTAAGTTTCCGACAAATCCAGAAATCTCTCGTTTTTGATCATTTTTACAAGTTTATGGCTTAAATAGGCTTAATATGTTCATATAAGGGTTGGGTAAAAGATTTGGACCGAACGGAAACCGGAAAACTCGTTTTCGGCACATTTTCCGGCCAACAGACCGCTACGTCGCTTTTGGACCCAGATTCATGCGACGTCGGCCTCTACGTCGCACAACCCTTCGTGACGTCGCATTGTGCGACGTCCGTCACTACGTCGCATTAAGTTGCGACGTCGCGCCTAGCGACGCCAGCCCCTACGTCGCATTGATTTGCGAAGGTCGCATCATGCGACGTACATGCCTACGTCGCACCCTACGTCGCACCCTACGTCGCACCTTACGTCGCATGCCTACGTCGCATGCTACGTCGCACAAAACAGAACTTTGAAAACTCAGATTTTCACTAAGTGTCGAATTTATACAACTTCAAATACTTATGTCATACGACTTAACAAACGTCATAGAACATACTTTCTATTACAGTTACACTAAATTGCGTTATAAATGATAAACTTTTAATATAACGAATCACCAACGGGCCGTATATCTTTTGATGCAAACGCGAACAAACCAACGTTTAAACACAACGGGTTGTATGAACAACTAGCCTAGATGGTCTTGCGAGACATCTACTTACTTAACCTTACGTGTTTAGGCATTTGAAGGTTACGGGTTCGGAGAACCTACGGTTGATACTACTTACTCGTTTATTGACATAAACGTACTTGCAAAGACTCAGGTGAGTCTTACAGCCCCACTTTTACTGTTTTATACTTTGGGGTGAGATACTTAGCAACTGTTTTACGTATGAACACAATGTACTGAACTGAAAACATTACTGATTACAAACAAACGCATGAGTTACTTTTATCCACTGAAAGCCTCCTAATCGTAAGTTGTTAGTTATGGACTTAAGCGCGATTACTAGTAGATGGATCCATCTGGGACTGACAATCCCTGTCTGGGGTGGTAGCGCCACCACGTACTGATTTACACGTAGAAACAGACATATTAGTATTTGTTACATATGAGTGTGCGGATAGCACTCATGGGGGTACGTGATTTATTTCACACTACACTGTTAAGCTTCAACTTATGAGCTCATGGCACTGTACTGATATACTGATTAACTTACTTTGCTTGATAGCAATACGGGTACATACTTGTGGTTCATTACATCTACTTATTACTAAACCTGTGAGATTCACCAACCTTTTTGGTTGACACTTTTTAGTTTTGTATCTCAGGTACACATACGGAGTAGGATCACTCCAGGATTACTAGCTAGAGTCGCATGATTTCCAAACTGCATTTAACGGAGATTCTTTGGCATTATCTTTTGTAACTACGATTATGTAATAGAATCTCCCGCTATACGCGTGGACTCTAGGGAACTACTTTTTGTATACGAAAACCTACGGTTTTCAAACGATTATTATTTATGAAACCTTTTCTAAACGTCTCATTTAGAGGTCGTTTACTATTAATCTTGTGCTTTGTATATTGATTAGTAACACCCAATGTATGCTTCCGCAACTCGTTAAACTTGGGGGTGTTACAGATGCAACAACGCGTGAACGTGTTAGGTTTTAAATTTATATGAGCTGGGGCTCAAACTATAAGTACTACCTACTTTTGGGGAGTAAGCAGTAAGTATAACTCGAGTGTCGTTCTTAAAATCGTAGCGAATGGAACTAAAAGGGACTTACCGTTAATGAGCTTTCTGATAGGATGGGTTTATAAAAGTAGGTAGGTTTTGGTTGGTTATCTAAGCTAATACTAAATAAAACAAGTAAATTAAAAAGAGAGTAGGCAACAGGTAGAGCGTGATTGCTGAAATTTCGATAATTAGGGTTTCTGGATGATATTCATTAGACAGATGATTGGAGACTACCTTGGGCAAATCATCAGACGGACAGTCGGTGTAAACACTAGGACCCTACGTTTTAGTCTAAAAGCCTAAAAGCATATGTCACTGAATCCTAGGTTATCCTGATGCTGATCAGAAACAGGTTGTTCAAACCCCCCTCACTTGCCTTGTAAGACTAAGCGACCTCTACGGATGACGTATCCTGGGTGTAGGCATAAGGTAACAAACTGCAATTTTCTATCTGACCTTTCTTAACACCTAAATCTATCTGAGTTTATCTAGGTAAGTACTAATTGTATGCTGTATACGTTGAGCTGCCGGTTATGTTGAGTTAAGCGGTTTAAGCATCTTGTATTACAGCCGAATACTTGCTTTCTTTTCAAAACTCATTTATTACTGGTTTAAGCATAATATAACTCCGTCATGAATTAGACCCTCCTTTGCTATCAGGCGTTCATCCCTAGGAATACTTACGGTGTACAGTGCATTTGGCATATCCACAGTGTTCCGGACTCAAGGTATACTCACGGTGTACAGTGCATTTGGCATATCCACAGTGTTCCAGACTCAAGGCATACTAACGGTGTACTGTACATTAAAGTAGTTCCACAGCTGTATGTTAACCTTGGTGTACTAACGGTGTATGGTGCAGCGAGCATTTCCACAGCTGTATTTGAACCTTGGTGTACTAACGGTGTACGGTGCAGCGAGCATTTCCACAGCTTTATTGTTCCTAGACCCATATTCTAAAAGGGTGACTTCTAGGCATTCCACGATGAAATAAACCTACGGCAGTTCCTTAGCTTTTCCCACGTATTTAAACGTTATACGAAGTACTGTGCCGTTTTACGGAATATTCATAGCTTCATACTGTAATATGAGATAACTATATCTACGTAGTATTAGGGTTGATCAGATCCTATCCTAAGGCAATAGTCACGTGAAAGACTGGAAAGGGTGGACACTTAATTAAGTCTATATTCATGTAAAACTCAACCAGATACACAACAAAACAATCACCAATCATAATACTGGGGACATTATTCCATAACGGATTGTGCCCACGACTTTCATAGCTTCCACGTTCCGTACTACACACATTCGTGATGATTCCGGCGCTATACAAATGAAAGCCGTATAACGTTACTTCCGTTATTTCATAATGTTTATCCCACTGAATTAAATATCATCCATAATCCTAATATCTACATTTCAACAATCACAGTATTAAACTACATAAATAGCATGGCAATATTCGCAACACAAACAAAGATATCATGCAAACAAAACATAATAACCGTAAGTAAAGAAATAAGTAATAACCAGTATTTAAGCAGCGTAACACTGAGTAGTAAAAGCTAGAATCTTGAAAACTTCAATACAATAAAATTCCCAAGCTACAGCTATCTTCCCCACTCGAACCGTGCCTACATCTCTCTAGTTCTCTAGAGAGAGAAACTAGAGAGAGAAGCTAACCTAATCTAATTCTCCTCTAACTCCTAAGAGTAGTGCTAGAGAGAGAATGTATGTGAGAGAGAAAGTGAGAAAATTCTATGAAGAATGGTGTGTGAAATGAGGTGAATGAGGTCTCTATTTATAGGCAAGCCTTGGATCCAAGAGTACAAGTCCACAAGCACACGTACAAGCCAACGAAGCAAGGAAGAGGCCATGTGAGACCAAAGTAGGCCGTGTACGGCCCTGCAGAGGCCGTGTACGTCTCTCTACAGGCCATGTACGGCTTGGTGGAGGCCGTGTACGGCCCTGTGGTGGCCGTGTGCTAGGCCGTGTGATTTTTCCGACTTTTCTCGCATCTTCGGAAGGCCGTATCTTCTTCGTTTCGCATCCGATTGACTTGATTGTTTCGCCTACGGATTCGTAATTCCGTTACGCTTCTAATGATGCCAATTTGGTAGAAATTGGATGTGTGGGGCCCGGGCGTGTTCAGAATACGTTTTGTAGCTTTCGGCTACGCTGTAACTTGCATAACTTTCTCGTCCTTGATCCGTTCTGAGCAATCCTTATATCCACGTTCTCGTAATCTTCATAGCTACAAAATAAGACTATTATGAGGCTCTGGTATGAAGTTTACAGTAGAATTAGGGTTAGGCTCAGAATAGTGCCTATTTAGGTCAGTTTTCTGCTCTTTTTGCTTGAATTTCAAAAGACCGACAAGTTTATACCTTTCTAACAAAAGTTAATGAATAATGATGATTTTAAGATATTTTTGTTAGAAAAGAGCTAAATATGGGACAACTAATGTATGTAAAAACGTGACTTTTTACGATACATCATAGTCCAAACCCTCAATTTGGGTGAAGCCTTGAACTACTAGACGTGCTTTATTATGAATCACAATGCCCCTATCATCCATCTTATTATGATAAACCCAACGAGTGCCAGTCAAGTGGGCACCCTTGGGTAATGGAACTACTTCCCAGACTTGCAACTTTTCAAATTGCTGTAGTTCCACTTGCATGGCCTCGATCCAGGATGGATCTTTTAAGGCCTCCTCAACTTTCTTAGGTTCATTCTGCGAAAGATAACATGAATTGATATTGGCTACCAGACCCGAAAGTTGTTCAGTATCAGTCTGCTTCGCTTGATGTCTTGTTTGAACATGGGCATGAGGGTCACCAATGATATTATCAATGGGGTGATCCTTATGTATCCGAGTAACTGGAATTTGATCTGGCACAAGATTCTGTTCCAGGTTGTTCAAATCTCCCTCAGTTGAAGAAATATTCGGAGAGGCATCATCATCTTCATCTCCTTGAGAATATAAATGAGAATAATTCATATTTTCTGCTTCCTCTCCCTCATCATCAACTTCTTCTTCTCCTCCTTCCTCTAATGATGGCATGTTTGGATCATAAGGAAGCTCCTTTGTGTAGTTATAAACTGTTTTAGAGGTAGACGGAGCATCTTTCGAAGGTGTAGCTCGAGATGTAGATGTTTGATTAGGTGTTATTGGTGATGGTGTGGGTGTTGGTAGTGGTGTAGGTTCAGTTGGTGATGGTTCGGGTGTTACATTAGGAGATGGGACGGATGGTTTACTAACTGGTGTATCTTGAGAAAAATCAAGTCCATGAAGCATGGAAACCAACTCTTCCGTTTCATCTTCTTCCGGAATATTGAAAGAGTTAAAAAGATTTCCATAGTTGAAAAACCAATCCGGGCCTGTTCCTTGAGGAGGTTCCGTATACCTTAAACATTTCACCTCAAACTGTTCCTCAATCTGATTCGTTGATTTGTTGAAGACTCTTTTGTTGGGAGAGTTGACTGAATATCCAAGAAAAATCCCTTCAACAGCTTTATCACCAAACTTAGAGACCTTATCTTTTGTAATCATGATCATGCATGGACACCCAAATGGTTCTAAAAACTGCAGGTTTGGCTTACGGTTATTGAAAAGTTCGTAACACGTCTTGTTCTTTTTCTTAACCGTGAGCACTCTGTTGAGAACATAGCAGGCAGTATTAACTGCCTCAGCCCAGAAGATGATTGGTAACTTGGAGTCAGCTAACATAGTCCGAGCTGTCTCGATGATTGTCCTGTTCTTTCTTTCTGCAACTCCATTTTGTTGTGGAGTCCTCGGAGCACTAAATTGATGCTCAATACCTCTTGTAGCACAAAACAATTCGAGAGTTGAGTTCTTGAATTCAGTTCCATTGTCGCTTCGTATCCTTTTCACCTTTAAGTTGCACAGATTTGCCAACTTATCCAACAAGTACACCAGAATATCAGGAGTCTCCCCCTTTGTGGTCAAGAAATAAACCCATGAAAACCTTGAGTAGTCATCAGTAACTACCAAGCAGTAAGACCGACCACCAATGCTCTTTGTAGAAACTGGACCGAACAGATCCATATGCAGTAGTTCCAACGGAGCAGTAATAGAATTCACAACCTTAGACTTGTGGGACTTCTTGTGGAGTTTTCCTTTGTGACAAGAAATGCAGTCATCTTTTAAAGCAAATAACTATTTTGGAACTCCCCTCACTAAATCATTATTAATCAGAAAATTCATTTTTCGGAAATGAATATGTCCCATTCGTCTGTGCCAAAGGAGTGATTCCTTTTCAGAAGCCTTTGAAAGGAGACAAGTATAGTCGCTGGTAGTCTCCACAGTTCTCATATTCATCACATATGTGTCATTCTTTCTAGGTGCACGCATCAATACCCATTCCTCAGGAATGACATACCCAGGCTTCAATATTACACATTCAGTCTTTGTGAATGACGTGGTGTAGTCCTTATCACAAACTTGTGATACGCTCAGCAAGTTGTGAGTCAGTTCTGCCACATAATTCACATTCTCAAAGCTAACTTTTCCATTTGTTAGCGTTCCCTTTCCCGAAATAGTTCCTCCTGAATCTCCCGCAAAAGCAACGTATCCTCCTGAGTATGGTTTAATATCCGTCAGAAGAGACACATCGCCAGTCATGTGTCGCGAGCAGCCACTATCCATATACCATAAGCTATCCTTCACACGTTCCGACTGCTGCAACACATCAAAGAAAGAGATTAGTGAGAAACGGAGACCCAAGCCTTTACAGACTTAGGTCTTCCATGGTCATCAACAATAAGCACGTCAGATAGGATTTTATCTTTAAACAAATTAGAATTTTTATCTGATGTGTTATTGTTGACGACTGAAGAGTCAACATCAGACTCTTTTCGTTTCCAAACTTTAGAAGGTTCGGAATTGATAGTAGAAGTAATGTTGGGCTTTTGAATTGGCAAAGATTTTTGCTCAACATTACTTGGCTTCAACACAGGCTTTGGAGAGTTTGAGTAACGCCTAGGTGGAGATTTTGAAAAGGAATTTCTATAAACAGATGTCCTAGACATCTCTCTCCCATAGCGCTGATTTGACAGCTTGGGACATTCACGAATCAAATGCCCTTGTCTCTTGCAGTAGAAACAAGAACGAGTCTCAACAAACGGTTGAGGCTGAGGAATTACCACAGGAGGTGGAGAAACATTTCTAGAACATGAACATTGAGTACACATCTTAGAAAATGTTTGTTTTGGATGAGAGGTTGAAGTTGAAGGTTTATCATACGAAACTTTTTCATTTACTGTTTTAGGATGCAAAATCTTTACAGGTGACTGTAAAGTTTGTTGTTTCGAATTTAAAACCTTGGCTTTTCCCTTATTTGGTTGAACCTTAATTTCAGGTTCAACTTTTGAAACCACTTTTTCAGGTTTAACTTCAACTTTCTTAACTTCAGGATACTCCTGATCCGTAATGTCCTCAATCTCAACGATCTCCTCAAAACAGATTGGAGATTCATTCTTTTGCTCAACAATCTCCTCAACACTAACAGGAGATTTATTCATTGGCTTAACAAACTTAGGAGTGGGATACTCTGGCCTCGTGGTTTTCTCCTTCTCCTGTTTGTTAGTTTTAGCCACTTTACCCTTGATACCCAATAACTTTGCATAATCAACTGGAATCTCATCAAGGCCTTCCTTAACAGGTAAAGGAGTATAAGTAGTAGGAGGTGCTATTTCAACAAAACCTATTCCTTTTCCTCCCTTACTTTTTCTATCTTGCTTATGGTTGCTAACAATTTCATTAAAAATCATTGTTGCAGAAGATGAACCCAAGATTTTATCTTGATAATTTCCATACTCAGCTTTTAAGTCAGAAAGATCTTTGTTTAACAGTTCAATTTCAGTAAGATAACTTTTAATTGCATCCTGTTGACTAAAAACTTTCACTTTATAAGTTTGAGTATCTAACTTATGAGCTTCAATATGTTTTTCATAGGGTTTTTCATTTTCTTTCAAAAACTTATTTGACTCATTAAGTTTTGCAACTTTATCTCGCAACTCTTGGTTGTCCTTTTGAAAAGCCTTTAGAAATTCAGTTAGATTAATGCATGAGATACAGTTTAAAGGTTCAAGTGATTCATTTTGTACCTCAGGTGTAATATGAGCCATTAGACACTGTTGAAACTTTGCTGCCTCCGCATTCCAGTCATGAGTAGTTGGCTCAAAAACAACCAAAGCATTATCCACAGCTAACGACTTGACCTCTTCTGTCGCTTTTGGAGGATCAGGCTTAGTAAGACCCGATGGTGGCATCTTGGGTTTCTCGCATTCCCTAGCGAAATGACCCAAATTCTGGCAGTTATAACATCGGACCTTGCTTTTATCAAAACCGAATCCTGACTTCCCATTGCCTTCTAAACTCTTGCGTCCAGTCCGTTGCAAGAATTTTTGAACTCTTCTTGTTATCATAGCAATGTTCCAATTCAAGTCCATTTATTCTAGATCATCGTCATCCAGTTGTCCGTAATCCTCCTTGATCAGCTCCAAAGTTGTGTTTGGTTGAGTAACCAAATCTTTGTAAGAGCTCAGAAAAGCTGTATAAATTGCAGCTTGCTCTTGTATTGCTGGTGAGACTGGAGACTGTTGTTGCTGATTTCCTTGAGATGTACCAGAGAGATAGGCTGTATGTTGACCTCCAGAAGAAGTAGAAGATGAAATGGTATCTGTTATAAATGCCACTCCACCATAGCTCTTGCCAGAATTGACTTGTCCACCATAAATTGTGGGATTTTGTACAGATCCACTTGACTTGCATTCCTTCTTCTTCAATTCCATTGCATGAGCTTGTAGAATACCTATCAATTGGTCCAAAGTCATCCGTTGTAATTCTGGATTTTCTTTTAAGAATTGGACCTTCACATCCCAAGCACTTGGCAACACATCCAGCAGTTTCTTGTTTACCTCAAGTGCAGGGAGATTGTATCCTCCTTCATTTAACTCACTAACCAGTTGTGAGTATCGGGTGAATAAACTGGAAGTCAGCTCATTAGGAATGATGTCAAATATATCATACTGCTTTTTGATCAATTCTAGCTTGGCCTCCTTGTACTTTTCATTTCCTCCACATCTTGTTTCAATTGCCTTCCACAAATCATAAGTTGTGTCATGAGATTTAAAGAGTCTCGTAACATCCTTTGGCAAACACATACAAATAGAAGAATGAGCCTTTCTTTCTGTTTCATACTCCTTTTTCCCTTGAGGTGACATAGCATTGTATGTTTTAGCTGGAGGAACACCACGATAATTCCCTTCAGCCACTGGAGCAACATATCGTTCCTTTAAAGGTCCCCAAAGTTCTGGACAGTGGAAATCTATATACTGTTCATATCTATCTCTCCAGTAAACATAATCCAAATCTGGTCCAAAGAACGGAGGTTTATTGCTAGAACCAATATCATTGTTCTGTCTGAGCATCTCTCTTATTCCTCTAATATCTTCCTTATCAGACATTGAAATGTACCTGTAAAATCAACTTAAAACAAAAACTAGGCAGCTGATTAGTAACAAAGGCGTCACTTGGTAAGTGACGCACCTTAGTGTCGCAAAGAGTAGCGGCACTTGCTAAGTGACGATATCAAGTGACGGATAAACAAAAAGAACGACACTAGAGATTAGTGTCGTATGACCAAAGAAGTGACGCACTCAAGTGACGGACTTGAGTGTCGCTTCGCAATAACAGGCGTCACTAAGGTAAGTGACGCTTAGTAATAACGCGTCACTAGCAATAAGTGACGGATGACACACAAGTGTCGTATCAAATGACGCAAAAGAGTGTCGGAATGAACAGTAGGTGTCACTAAGGTAAGTGACGTATAATCCTCAAGTGACGTTACTGAGTGACGTACTTGAGTGTCGTTAAAACCCTAATTGCTCCTTACAGAAGTGTCGCTCGAAGTGCCGCACAAAGTGTCGAAGTGACGCTTCGAGTGACGCAGAAACGGCTGTGAACGCCCAAAAACCCCAAAAATTGAATTTTCGTAATCCTAACGAAAATTCTTGAGTCCCAATCGTACGAAACCTGTAAAACTTTACTCAAAACACAATAATAGCACCAAATCGATCCTAATCTTGCTAGAATATCTATGATCTTCACAAAATCGAACCGAAAAATCTCCAATACACGAACACACGTCGATCAAATCAACTCCGAGGCTCTGATACCAGCTGAAAATGCCCCTTGCTGTGGATCTAAGTGATGATCGTTAGTAATAGATTGGCGGAATCAATCAATTACACAAATAACAAATAAACGTTAACCGAAACGAATGTTTAATCAAAGAATACTTGTTTATTAGCTTCAAATAAGTATTGGAAACGAATTACAGATTGCTAAGTCGACAAATGGTGCTAGGGTTTCGTCAACCCTAGCCGAAAACCCGTAGGTTTCAATTTATACCACAACAAAATCAGCAGACATGCGTCACTTGGGAAGTGTCGCATGTCGCCGCCCTTATGCGTCACTTACCTAAGTGACGCTATGCGACTCTAAGGCAAGTGTCGCCTAACACAGAAGCTAAGTGTCGCTATATACTAAAATGACTTTTCTATTACAATCAACTAACGACACTTACAACTTGATAGACCAACTGACAGACACACTAACATGCATCAACATGAGAACCCTGGGCTGCATTCCACCATCACTTCGCCAACAACATCAGACGAGCTACTATTTCCCCTGTTTGAAAAGAAATTTCCTCGCACCGATGGCAAAACAATTGCTGTTCCATTAGGATGCGGTACACCAATACCTTGGCTAAAAAGAGATAAACCCATATTCAACGAACCAAACCTATTTCCTTCGATTAAAGAAATCCTAGATTCATTCAAGGAAATGAGTGTTGAGCCACCGTCAATTGAACCGCAACTAAACAACCAACCCGTACCACTACCATTTTCAAACCCTGAAATCACCATAAACCAATCTTCATCCGCTCAATTTCAAGAATTCCAATTCACCGACGACGGAGAGATCATCATCACCAGAAATGATGAAGTTTCCTCATCATTAGTCAACAAATATGAACTAAAGATGGACGAATTCTCAAACAAAACCTAGTGGGTTGAAATAGCATCAATCTCCACATCTGAACCCGAGACAGACGAGGCACCATTCCAAGCTGAATATGAGAAGCTGAATAGAGATGAGATAGCTAGGATGAAGCCGTCTGTTGAAGAACCACCAAACCTGGAATTAAAAGAATTACCACCTCACCTTGAGTACGCTTACCTCCATGAAATATCACAACTCCCGGTGATAATCTCAAAAAAGTTAAAACCCGAGGAAAAAGCTCAACTCATAGATGTTTTGAAATCACATAAAAAGGCGATTGCATGGAAAATTTCTGATATACAAGGAATCAATCCCAACTATTGCACGCACAAGATCCTCATGGAGAACGATTTCAAACCATCCGTGCAGAGGCAGAGAAGGGTGAATCCTAAGATTCAGGATGTGGTTAAGCAAGAGGTTATCAAACTCTTGGATGCTGGATTGATTTACCCAATATCCGACTCACCCTGGGTTAGCCCTGTTCAAGTCATCCCAAAGAAAGGAGGAATGACGGTCATTATAAATGAAGAAAATGAGCTTATACCAACTCGGACGGTTACCGGTTGGAGGGTTTGCATCGATTACCGGAAGTTAAATGAAGCAACTCGCAAGGATCACTTCCCGCTTCCGTTTATTGACCAAATGCTCGAGAGGCTATCAGGAAACGAATTCTACTATTTCCTTGATGGGTTCTCCGGATATTTCCAAATCCCGCTCGATCCAAAGGACCAGGAAAAGACAACATTCACATGCCCATACGGAACATTTGCGTACCGACGAATGCCATTTGGATTATGCAACGCACCTGCAACATTTCAGAGATGCATGGTTGCAATTTTCCATGACATGATTGAACAGTGCATGGAAGTCTTTATTAGGGGTGAGCATGGGACGGTTAGGTGCGGATAGGTATGAAAACCGCCCCCATAACCAAAACTTTGGTTAATCAAAAATTTTAACCGTTCGGTTCGGTTAAAAATAGATTGGTTAATTCGGTTAAGTTGGTTAAAGTCTAAATATAAAACGGTTAATTCGGTTAACCATTTATGACAAAAAAAAAAAAAAAAACCCTTCTTCAATGGGTATGTGCCTAACACATTGAACATAAACAAATTTTAAAAAGCCAAAAACATAGCAAATTCAATGATGCTAGGGTTTATCTTTAAATAATGGTGATGAGAGGGATATCCGATATATACAAGGTCGATCGTATCATTTTGCTTCATGATTTTAGTGATTGAAGTCTCATTTCCTAACAAAAAATTAATTTCTAAAGATAATTTCAATAATTGCAAATCAATTATAATATATTAATATAACTATTGATTTAGTAATATAGTTTATATTCAAATATAAATATTATATATAATTATTTTTAATGTCCAAGTGTGTGGGGCGGTGCGGTTAAAACCGTGGCGGATAGCCTCTACTTTCATAAACAAACCGCAAACTGTGGTTAATCCAAAACCGTTAACCAAATCCATAGTTACATGTTCGGTTTGGTTAATTCGGTTCGGTTTTGACGGTTAAAACGGTTATGATTTGGTTAATTCAGTTTTTTGCTCGGCCCTAGTCTTTATGGACGATTTTTCAGTCTTTGGAGACTCTTTCGCATCATGTCTATCCAACCTCGATAGAATGCTCGCCAAGTGTGAAGAATCAAATCTCGTGTTAAATTGGGAAAAATGTCACTTTATGGTGAAGGAAGGAATAGTTTTAGGACACCGGATATCAAGATCGGGAATCGAAGTAGACAAAGCAAAAGTTGAAACCATTGCCAAACTTCCACCGCCAACCAACGTTAAGGCCATACGAAGCTTTCTAGGATACGCTGGGTTCTACCGCCATTTTATCAAGGACTTCCCCAAGATTTCTCGACCTATCACCCACCTTCTAGGAAAAGACATCAAGTTTGTGTTTGACGAAAACTGCATGAAGGCTTTCAACTACCTAAAAAAGGAGCTAACCAATGCGCCAATCATGGTCGCTCCAGATTGGAGTCTACCATTTGAGATCATGTGCGACGCTAGTGATTTCGCAGTTGGGGCAGTTCTAGGGCAAAGGAAGGATAATCACTTTCGACCAATCTACTACGCTAGCAAAACGCTCACAGACGCTCAAGAGAACTACACAACTACAGAAAAGGAGCTGTTAGCCGTAGTATTTGCCTTTGACAAATTTAGATCCTACCTAATTCTGTCAAAAACGATAGTGTACATGGATCACTCAGCTCTAAAATACCTCTTCAAAAAGCAAGACGCAAAACCCAGATTGTAACGATGGATTCTACTCCTACAAGAATTCGACATCGAGATAAAAGATAAGAAGGGAGCATAAAATGTCGCCGCTGATCATTTGAGTTGACTAGAAAATCCATCAATGGAACGACTTGCAGAAAGAGATATTAAAGATCGATTTCCAGAAGAGCATTAATGAGTTTAGGAGAACAAATGCAAGGTTCGCAATTCACAGACGATCCTTGGTTTGCAGACATTGCCAATTTCGTAGCTGGAGGGATTACAAGGAAAGGGATGCCATCATCAAGAAGACAGAAATCTTTCCGTGACGTCAAGCATTACTTTTGGGATGATCCATATTTGTTCAAGGTCTGCCCCGACCAAATTGTAAGAAGATGTGTCGATGGGAAAGAAGCTGAACACATACTCCACTAAAGCCATCACGGACCCACCGGAAGACATCATGCAACTAATATGACAGCAAAGAAAGTTTACGACTCAGGATTCTACTGGCCCACCATTTTCAGAGATGCACAATACTTAGTAAAACGTTGCGATATTTGCCAAAGGTTTGGAAACATCACAACGCGTAACTAAATGCCGTTAACGAATATCCAAGCATGTGAGATATTTGACATAAGGGGATTAGACTTCATGAGGCCATTTCCAAAATCCTACGGAAAGGAATACATTCTAGTAGCTGTCGATTACGTATCCAGATGGGCCGAAGCTTAAGCCTTTCCAACAAATGACTCAAGAGTCGTAACCAAGTTCTTAAAACAGCTATTCTATCGGTTTGGAACCCCTCGAGCGATCATCAGCGATCGAGGCACGCACTTTTGCAATACTCAGTTTATGAAATTATTGCAATAATACGGTGTTACCCACAAGACCTCTACGGCCTATCACCCGCAGACAAATGGGCAAGCAGAAATTACACACCGGGCACAAAAAATGATCTTGGAACGAACAGTTGGTCAACACAAGGAGAGATGGGTAGATAAGCTAGACGATGCTTTATGGGCATTCCAAACAGCTTATAAAACGCCATTAGGAACAACTCCCTATAGGATCGTTTATGGAAAGGCATGTCATCTTCCGATAGAGCTCGAATACAAAGCTTACTGGGCACTGAAGAACTGTAGTTTAGATCCTACGATAACAGGAATGCACCGGAAAATGTAACTGAACGAGCTGGCAGAGTTAAGAGATCAAGCTTATGAAAGCTCCTACAAATTCAAAGAAAGAACCAAGCTGCTCCACGATGCGAAGCTCCGCCCCACACGCTTCAATCCAGGTGATAAAGTTCTACTCTTTAACTCCCGATTTAAGAAGTTTTCTGGCAAATTCAAGACACGGTGGAGCGGTCCATTCACAATATCCAAAGTATTTCCTTATGGTGCCATCGAACTCGAGGCTCCAGACGGAAATTTCAAGGTAAACGGTCACCGTTTGAAACACTACGTAGAAGACTTTCCCTCAACGGAGGAAGTCTACAACTACGAATCACCCTAATAAGTATAGTAGGAGTCAAGCTATGAGACTCAATAAATGAAGCGCTCTTGAGAGGCATCCCAAGCCTATCTTACATTTTCAGCATTGATTTTCTTTTACTTTTGTGTTTGATCTAATCCATTTTCTATGCAGTACCTCGCCTCATGAAAGGCTAATGATTATGTTTAGACCATTGACCTTTTGTATTTTGTAGGATGAGTTCGCAGTTAGCCAGAGCACGAGCCCCAGTCAGAGACGCTCACGTGCCATGTATCACTCCCGGAGTTCATCCACGGGTAGTAGCATGAGGACCGTCAGGGGATCACAGTTGCCGCCACCTCGATTGGATGAGATTTCGGCAGACTTGGTAGAGGTGAACGTTCAGGAGACGTTCCTGTTACGTTCCGTCCATACCAGGTTACCTTCATCTCGCAAATCAGAAGGACAGAACGCAGGGACCTCCAGAGTACCCACCTATCATCATGGGATGTCTACCGCGGACCCTGCTATCACTTGGTCGATACTGAGAGCCCTCGAGGTCCAGCACACACCATCACTGAGATCCACACTGCTCTGGGCCTTCCCTCCATACTTGTGTGCCCTTTCCAGATGGGACCTGATCCCGCTCCGCACATTCCACCATGGGACCTATTCCTACCATGGAACACGACTGCGCAGGACCACTGCACTCTTACGGACCCACTAGAGGAGGAGATCGCGGCATTAGATGCTTGGATTCAGGATCCAGAGGATGGTACTGCATCTCCAGTCTATACCATCGAGGAGTCAGCATCACCTACATCGGTCGTTGACAACACGATCTTTATGGATGATGACTTCACCAATTGGGAGGCGCTCTATGCTGATATGGATTAGCTATCATTAGTTATGTTATTTCTGTTTAATATTAACGTGTATTGACATTTGTGTTTCCTGAAGGGTATTAATTATGCAGAACTTGACGTAGGAATTATGGAACAAGTTCATTTTAATGAGCATGGTCCAGTTCCAGCAAATTCACACACTTGAATCTGGTCCATAAATCCAGTGGCAACGCACGCAACAAAAGGAAGTATCTCTTCTAACCTTACTTTGCTTGATTAAACACACTAGAATTCTAAGTAAAACTCTAAGTGTGGGATTATGACTCACAAACAGAGAATGACTTCGAAAATATTGACCCTCATTCAAAAATATAAGTGTGGGATTAACCTAACTTAGAAATAGAACATTAAGGACAATGTTCTTCTAAGTGTGGGATAGCAGTAGTACTCACTACTGAAGTGCAACATCAAATCTTTTTAGCAGAATTTTCAAATTTTTGAATCAAGGAAAGTCCAAAAAGGGTATTTCTGGTCAACAAAAGTTCAAAGGTTTGGGAAATCGACAATGACGGGCGAAACTCTTTGTTAACTTTCAAACTAAGTTTCACAACAAGCAATCACATGACTAGGCATTAAACCACCAAAATGAGTGAGGAATCTTGAGCCATATAAAAGCATTCATCTTTAATGCTTCACTTTTCGATTGTGAGTGTGCCGATGTATGCCTTCTTAAGTTAGAACTTGTTCGAAGAATGCATTTCGAGATTACAAAAATGAGTGTCATACGTGAAAAAAGTGCAATTAGAGGATCTTGACATTTCCTAGGATAAAACCCTCTCACAAAATACCCCCGTTTTCAAAGCCTGACCCCGCTAATGCCCACTTTCGGCATTGAAGATTATTTAGAAAACCTGTTGAGCCTTAGCCTTTTCGTTTCACAAACTCACTTCAAAACCAACCCTTCCTTTACATCTCTTGGCCATAGCCTAAGTTTCTGTTATGTCAGAAGAATCACTTTAAGAAACACATTGTTAGAAGGAATCCCTGAAGGATAAAAATATCATCCACAAAAGGACTCCAGAGGAAAGCATAAACAAAACTGCCAGAAGAAATCAAAGAGCTAAAAACCCAAGGATCATTTAAAGCCAACGGAAAGGTTCTTCAAAAGAAGAAAAAGCTACGAAAAGAAGGCTCTCAAAGAGAGAAAATCCGGAAAGAGGCATCAATAAAATGTCAAAGATAAATCATCACAGACAATTCTTAGGCTATATTGAAACTCCCAACTAAACCACCTATAAAACCCTTCCTCCATACACCATCTCTACCCTCTTACAAATGTCTAGGGATAATTAGCACCATTCTCATTTAAGTATTGTAGATTTGATTCTCGACCAAGCTTATGACAACAGAAGAGCTACATGACTGACCCCAGTCATGTATATCTTACATCATGAAGATTGAAAAGAGAGCTTGTTAGAACCAGTAGTTTGGGGAAACATAAAAGGTTAAAATGTCGTTTGAAATCTTTTTACCAAGCCTGCAGGAATCAAAGTTCTCCAGAATACGAAGAAAACCTTCCATACTTTCACAACAGTTTTACTGAAGGTTTGCTTGAGGGCAAGCAAAACTCTAAGTGTGGGATACTTGATATCGCGTAAAAAGTCACGTTTTTACTACCGATATCTCTCTCATTCTGGAACGATACTTGGCATTTGAACTCAAATACTGCACAAATCAATGATATTATGCCAAGAAGGCCAAAACAAGGTTGCACGAAAAAAATCAAGCAAAACGGACGTAAAATGAAGATTCCACGTGCTGTTGAAGATTCAAGACATCAAAACAAGATTTAGAGATGAAGTACCCACCACTGAGGTTTCTCTTATCCAAGATGTTCGTTTTCAAAATACGAATCCAACAGAAGAAGAATTGGCAAAAACGGATGAAGAATGAAGATTCTACGTACGCCAGAAGATTCAAACGATTCGCACGTCACATCTAAAGTTCAGAGACATATTTTTGGGATTTCTTTTCATCAAAGTCTTCATTTTTGAAAAACAAATCTAACAAAAAAAGAATCGACGCAAACGGACACATAACGAAGAAAACACGCACGAAACAAGAAACGAGCGAAAAGAAAGCGAACCGGGGCGGCAGCAGGCCAGCCGCCGCCAGCCACCTGCCCACCGCCGCTGGCTGCCATGGTGGCGGCGCCGGCTGCCTGCCGCCAGTCCCCCGGTCGCTTTTTGGTCCTTGCCTGTACTCGCCTCGTACCTGGTGCCACACCTTTCCGCAACTTTAGGGTATATGTGCTACACCTTTACACGCTTTAGGTTACATGTGCCACTAAATTTCGCACCTTTTGCTAATGTGCTCCTCAAGATGCTAACATGAACCGGATTTCACCTATAAATAGGAGGCCAATGGTTCATTTGCAAGACACACCTTCCACACCTTGGAAAACATACATCTCTACATCTTTATATCTTTTTATTTCTTTGTAATTTTAGTTGTAACTCTTCCTTAGTTAATTGGACTAGCTAATTAACTAATCAAGGAAGATTTGTATGGAGGTGCTCCAGGACGCATTTTAGCTACGAGTTATTTGTACTTCTGTCCAGGTTTTAATCTATCTTCCATATTTAGATATGTTTGTTCTTTATTTAATAAATTTAAATATGCATGCTAGAATTGCCATGATTAACTAGATAACTCAATTGTCTGCTATGAAAGTCATTTAGGAAGTGTTGAATATGTGATTATATTGTATGTTATGAGACTGCGGAAGGCTTATATTACAAATAGATATAGGAATTAAATCTTTATCGTTTATGTACCCAACTCATGTTGTGACTAAAACCTTATCCAAAAATGAACGTAGCTAACTCATAGGGTATAGGTCACTTAGTTATACTATGTTAGATTGAATCATTGAGCTCGGCATGGCCGGTGTTCTCTAGACCAAAATAGGATCCAATAGACACGGAAAATGGGAATAGAGGTAGATTAAGATTAAATTCATATAGACGATATTCTTGAGACAACTTTCGGAATATCCTCGACTTAAATAATGCTTTTGCATGTTTATATTGAACTATTGCTTTGCTAGTCTTATTGCATGTTCTTGTTTGGTTGTTGCTTTAGGATTATCATAATAGTGAAATACAAAAGACATTAATTATCGTGAAATGATATGACGGCCCCTATTCAACTGTTCTTTAATATAGTACTGGAAACGCTTATGGTGGAGTACAAATGTATGGAAGTCAAGAACGACCGAAGGTACTTATATTATGAATCGAATAACAAACGTATTGCTTAAGTTTCCATTTGTAGTACAACTCATCCATGTTTTCTTGCATACCTGAGTAATGTTGATAATTCGTACGAATAAGTGATGACATATTATCCGACTGCTTAGATCAGTTAGTCTAACCTATTCCGGTGAGGGTAAAACCCATTTATAAGATTGTTTATTCAACAAACTATGCCATGATTCGGACATCTTTGATGACCAATATTAAGGAATAGGATTCGAGATTAACTGTCGGATAATATGGGTATACATTTGAGAGAACTTTAGGTGTATGCTTTAATATATTCTACAACCCACGTGACATCCTATTTGCCTGATTGTGGACACCTCCGCGTTAGCCCGATGGGAGGATTGTAGTAATAGCTCACATTAACTTAAGAACTTATTCCCATTAAAGAACTCTCCATATTTAACAACTCCTGAACCACTTCATCGTAGACAATCACTTTAATCGCTGAACGCCCGAAGTAACCTCCACTTTTTAGTTTAGTTTAAGTTAGAATAGAAAAACCAAAACCAAAACCAACTCTCTTATCCCTAGCTAAATACGTAAAAGTTTCTAAACACCCTAGTTTCAATTTGCCGCCCTTTGAAGAACAATCCTAGGTCATACTTGTCCTTTGCTAGCCCTTTGATTAGAATAATAGTAACCCTACTCCCCAGCCTTATAAATTAAAAACCCACTGTTACTGCACATCACTATTAGAAATTTCAACGACCGGTGTGTGAGGCAACAGATTGAAACTAGCTCCAAGATCGGCCAAGGAGTGGATCAAGCACGAGTGATAGATGGAACAGGGTAAAGTAAATCGACATGTGTCTCCTAGTTTTTCCGGAAGGGAATTCTGAATGATAGTTGAGCATTCGGCATTGAGAGAGATTTGAGGTATTTCGGGTATCTTTTCCTTAGTATCCAGCATGCGTCGGATGTATTTTGAGCCGGAAGGGATTCTAGACACGGTGTCTAAGAATTTTCCATCGAGTTTAAAAGATTTGGCGTTATACCTTTTTCCGATATGACTTGGGAAGGGGTTTCAAACTTCTTGAGTAGGGGTAGGCACGGATTGAGACTCAACTGTCATCGGGATAGGAGAAGGGTTCTTCACCAGAGAAGAAGCGTCAGAATGGCTCGGTGCCTTCTTATTATCCGTGGAGTTCAAAGTCTCGGCCTCCTTAACATGTGGATTGTGAATGGTATTACTGGGTAGAGATACTTGGGGTCGAGTGTCAAGACGGTGTGCCAACTGACCAATTTGATTCTCGAGGCTCTTGAGAACCGAGAGTTGGTTTCTGAGGAACATGTCAGTTTGATCTTGTCTGGCGGTCATCTTTTGAATAAAAGTGTTCTGCCCCTGGATGAATTTGTTCATGTTATCATCAGTACTCGTTACTGGTATGATTGTTTTTATAGGTTTAGCGGGTTGGACATCCTCGGGTGCGGTTAATGGAAGTTGTTGATTGTATGGAAGTTGCAGTTGTTGTGGATATGTTGGATATCGTGACTGAAACCTGGGTTAAAAGGGTGGTTGGTTGTTCCGTGGAGGATATTGATTCCCTCGGGTTCTCGGCGGTGAAGTTCTAGCGAAGCCAGGTGGATTCTGAGATCTGGTCGAAAATTGGACGTAGTAGACAGTTCCCTCAGTAGGATCTTCGTATTCGATTGCAAACTCCTCGGTAGGATGGTGAACATAGTTCTGGCAAGCCATAACTTGATGAACCTGCTGTGGCTTCTTCTTCAGCTCTCCAATCTGCTTCGTTAGGGTTTCGATCTGCTCGCTTAAAGATTTGATGGCTTCGGCTTGAGCGGTGCTTTGGGTGGAAAGAGGCAAGGATGAGGATTGCTCATCAGACTTCCAATCATGGTGATGCATCGTCATATCTTCGATCAGGGCCCATGCTTCATCATCAGTTACTTTCATGAAGTTGCCTTGAGCAGCGGCATCAAGAGTGATGCGATGAATTGGATCGAGACCATTATAGAACGTGCACAGTTTGTCAGTCTTTGCCATTTGGTGAGTTGGACATTTTCTCACCAAACTCTTGAATCGCTCCCATGCTGAGTAGATTGATTCATCGTGAGCTTGTGAAAAGTTCGCGATGTCATTTGATGTAATGTAAAAATTCATGTTTATACGTACATATTTCCGCACTTTTTAGATTAAACATTGGTGAAAACACTTTTAAACAATCATTATTTAATAAAAATCACCAAGGTAATCAAATTATAGGCGTTGCAATAAAAATCAATAAAAACGTCCAATTATCGAGCAAAACAGAGCAAATAAAGCCACTCTGATTCTTTCGTTCTTACTTATCTTATGGAAGCAACTCTTAATGGATATTTTATGATTCCATAGGAAAATACAAGACCAGAGAATCAAGAATCATGGAAAACGGGTGAAGTACGAAGAAGATAGAGCGCTTAAAGTACAACCGATCGTCCTCCGGAACATGCAAAATCTATACACATCTAAATTTGGAAAACTTAGTGTCATTAGAAGCATAACGGAAAACGAATCCAACGATGAAAGAATCAAGCAAATCGGGCTTAAAACGAAGAAGATACGGGCGAAACAAGCAATGAGACGAGCGAGTAGAAGACTGAAAGCCAACCATCCCCCTAGGGGCCGTATATGGAACCCTAGGGGCCGTATACGGCACTAGTGGTGCCGTTTGGTTATGTTTTAGCCTTCATAATTTACCCTTGGTGCCAATTGACCACCCCTTGTGCTTGCTACCCCCCGATTGAGCTTTAATGCTTGTTCTTCATGCTTCAAGGATTGCACAAGGCTTCCACCTCCTTCCCTATAAATATCAAGCTTCATTCACCATTTCAACACACACTTCACATCTCTTTCTTCTCTCTCTATCTATCTAGAATTCTCTCTCTAAAGTTTCATAGTTAGTTTAGTTAGTTTCTCTCTCTAGTATCTCTCTCTAGAGAACTAGAGAGATATAAGTAGCGGTTAGAGTCTAGAGGAAGGTCGTAGTTTGGTAGTCGCGTTGTAACAAGATTTTCAAGTTCAGACTGTTGTAATCCTCAGTATTACTCTACTAATCTGGTGATATTATCTTTCTCTCTCTTACTGTTATAATGTTTTCTTTGCATGTTATTTCGGTACGATTTATGATTGTTGCCATGATTATTACGTAGATTAATATGTGATTATTGAAATGTAGATGTTAGGATTAGGGATGATGTTTAATTAATATCTCTTATATACGATTGAATGTGGAATTCTTTGACTGTCCAGAATATGAGTCAAACTCATCTGACACCAAGGAGGTATGTGTTAACCATGAAGTTGAGAACGCAAAAATATCGAGCTAAGACTTAGGTTTTGATGAATCTCAGCATAAGATTCCAGCTTCCGTTACTGTTGCATTAAGTGGTCAACCCACACTTGACCCTGAGATTCCATCAATCCTGTCCAAGTACCCCCTTTCCTTAGACCTACCACTTTACTCGAAGATGAACCATTTGGAATCGAAGTGTTCTTTTATCCACCCATACCGTGGATGGATTTAAACGAACGTCTTCACTACTTAGATGAATATATTGAATACGATCTCCCTGATATTTTGCGAGCCCACCCTACTACTCTTATATCAAGTGTAGTTGAGGAAGAGAGTCTCCAATATCAGGTCGAGACTAAGCCTAAGACAGACACACCAAACCCTAGCAACACTGAATTTAGGTACAATCGACTAGAATCTGAGACTGGCCATCACCTAGGAATTTCTCAAAACCCCGATAGGAAAATAGATATATGTGTTGACTTCCTTAGAAATCTTAAGATATCTGACTTCCCCTTTTCGTACGAACAGAGAACCTTTGTGGAAATTGATAGGACGATAAGATCTCTCCATAATAATTATAATAGAAAAAATGAGTGGTCATTGAAATCAGAGATAGATCTTTTAATGGATTTAACTGCCAACACCGATTATCCATCTGTCTCACAAACACGGATAAATCGTTATGTTGCGGCCCTGATTGATGAACTCAAATTTGGATTGAGAGAAACCCAATTATACCAGTCTCGATTTCTGTAGATATTCCATTCTTTGTTGATCTTGCCACTTATTTGATCAACGAATTGAGAGTTATTTTTCCTGAATCAACTGAGGAAGCCATTGAGTCTGCTTTCTTTGCAAAAAGGAGATTCATGTCCGGCTGATTTAGTTATTTCAACAGACTAGATTTCCGTTTACAGATCAACAAAAGATTTATATCAGGGAACTTTCGCAAGTGGTACACACTACTTACGGAAACCCTGATTCTAACGAGGAATCAGTATCTCTAGAAGTCCTAGGTAAATTACTCTTTGATCTCTGTTATTTAGGTATAGGATTCAGGGATGGTATTTCGAACCACAAGAAGGTGAAATGAGAGTGTAAACTTTTCGTTGATGCATTGCTACAAGTCGGTCAGGTAGAAAGAGAATTCTTAATTGAATCTGAACGATACTATATTAACACTGCCGACTTAATTTTCAATGTCATCCGAGCTCTTAGAGGTACGTTTATCTCTCGCTACATTTTATCTTTGTCTAACGCTTCAACTGTATCCAAAAGTGTAAGGACGAGCTCTCATATTTAACAGAGCGCTCTTGGGAGGCACCCCAAGCTTATCTAGGATTAGTAATATTAATAAGTGTAATTAGTATTTAATTAATCGTTTTAAAGCTTTCTTTAAAAACCAAAGAAAACGTTCTTTAAACTTTAATTCGCGCAATTCGCATTTGTCCAAACTTTTTCAGAAATTTAACAATCTTCTATTTTTAAAATATTGGTAAATTAATTTTGGACTTGTTTTAAATTTTAAAGAACCCAAAAATATTGTTTTGTTTTAAATAAACTCGTTTCGTTAAAACGCAAGAAACTTTTCATGCGCAATTTATAGTACCATTTTAATCCACGAAAGTTTTTACAAAGTTTCGTATTTAGTTTTGGTTACTTTATTAAAATCTCAAAACCTTTCGAAAACCAATCGTATGTATCGTATCTTTCACTTTTTAAACCGAAATACATTTAAACCAAAGAGGAGGCTTCACTAGCAAACAAAAGGTCAAAAAGTCAACTTCTTCCCCTTCCTCTCTCCCCAAACCGTCAGCCCTCAACCCCCATCTCCATTTTCTCAATTTTCCACCATTTTTGAGATTTCAAGCTTCACATTCATAATTTAATCATCTCTTGTGCATACATAACATCTTTACATCACTTGCAAGGTAATTTCTAACTCAAATTTTTAAATTTCATGAACTTTCTAAAAGTTAGGGTTTCAAACTTTGATCTATGAAATCCATGTTGAAAGCTTGTGTTTTATGGTTCAAATGTGTTCTTGCATAGTTGCTTAACATGATTACATGATCAATTGAGAATTTTGCTTGGTGATTTGTTAGTTTGATTTTCAAGTGTTGACTTTAGTGGTCAAATTTTCTAGAAATGTTGACTTTTGATAGTTAGTAACTTGTATTGACTTGTTTTGATTGATTCATGCTTGTTATGATTAGTTAAAACATAAGTACATTGATTGCTAACTTTATATGCTTGGTTTTTAGGATTCTTTGAAGTTAAAGTAAGCACATTGTGGTTAAAATTAACCGAGCATCAAACTTTATTTCAAAATCTTTAAAGATGTTCGCGTCTAATTAAATCATGATAAGTTTCTTAGATTTCCAAGAAAACTTTAGTTTTTTTTTTTTTTTTGAAAGGCTAATTATATTATATAAATGTCTAAATAGCAAAAATGCTAAATAGACCCCAATTGTACAGACACCAAATGACACACCCTGGGCCAAAATCCCGAATGAGAGGAATACTAAAAGGGATGAAAAAAACCTGAAGATTTCAAGAAAAAATCCCCGATAATAGGGGCCGAGCCACCGGTTTTCACCCTATATCGATTTTGATAGTATCCCAATAGGATTTAGCCCAAAGTAGTATCAATAATACTCCAATATGAAACTATACATCACAAGCTACTATTCATATTATTAGCCAATATCAGCTAACAATAATATATATATATATATATATATATATATATATATATATATATATATATATATATATAAATACGATCTAGACTACTTGAAAATGAAATCCATCCATTGACGCTCCTCAAAACTCCGATTCTTGCATTTGCTTTTGATCCATAAATACCCCATTGATTTGACTTCTTTCAACAATCTACCTGCATCACTCTTCACGCCATTGAATACCGCGTCATTGCGAGCTTTCCAGATGATCCAGCAGGCCACCAAAATGATCGATTGAATGATTTCCTTTCGAGATATTGATCCGTTGACATACTTATGAAAGAACAGCAGGTCATCGGATGAAAAGATGACCATTGGTGGAAGTTTACACCATACCTCAATCCCACTCCATAGCTCATTTGATACTTTGCAACCGGTCATTAAATGATCTAATGACTCCACACACTCGTCACATAAGGCACAATCAGAATTGGAAGTTATTATTCCTCTTCTCATCAGTAGGTCTTTCGAAGGTAATCTTTGCATCAACAATCTGCATCCAAATATGTTTACCTTAGCCGGAAGCAACTTATTCCATGGGAAAATAACTCTACTATCATCCTTATATCTTGAACTTAATACATTTCTAACTCTGCTAACCGAGAATGCCATAGAGCTGCTCGATTTCCACTCCCACATATCCTGATCTTGACTGAAGTTGACCGTAATTCCCAAGCTGTGCAGATTAATCAGTTCATTTATTGCCTCTTGAGACCAACCAGTTGATTTCCAATTCCAGATAAAACCTCCATTACTTGATATACGATTCACCAAATTAACCTGCTTGTCTGCTTCTAACTTGAAAAGCACTGAAAATATCTTGCATAATTGCCCGTAACCTGACCAATATTCCAGCCAGAAATGAAGTACTTCTCCATTCCCTATTTTCCCCTGAAAGTATGATTGAACATCGACTCCTTTATTGAAGAAAGAGTTATCAATTTGACCAATTTTTTTCCAACATCCTGTAGCGAACAGCTTACATGGAATTGCTTTTGGCACGCGTCTAGACTCATGCAAAGCACAAATACAGCTCCTCCACAGCTTGTTACCCTCGGTTCTAAATCTCTAATGCCATTTAACCAATAAACTCATATTGAACTCTCTGAGATCAGTTAAACCCAATCCACCATATTTTTTTGGCCTTGTAACTACATCCCAAGATATCCAGCTTATTCCTTTTTTATCTTTATTGCCACCCCACAAGAACCTCCTTCGTAATAGGTCAAGTTTATTAATCACACTTACCGGGGCTTTGTACAAGGAGAAAAAGTAAACTGGCAGTCTTTCAAACACTGATTTGATTAAAGTAACTCTACCACCAATTGATAGAGTGGATGCCTTCCATAATGAAAGCCTAGCTTCAACAAGATCAATCACCGGCTTCCAATACTTGGCTTTATTCATATTAGCACCAATCGTTAGACCAAGATGAGTAAATGGCAATTTCCCTACCTTACACCCTACCCTAGTTCCCCAGCCACTTCCATTATTTCCATCTCATTACATCCAATACCAATTAACGAAGATTTGTGGAAGTTAATCTTTAATCCAGAAAGTAGATTAAATGCCCTCAAAAATCGTCTTAAGAAATTTACATTATCTTCCGACCACTCACCAATTACCAAAACATCATCCACATACATCAAGTGTGATATTGTTGGACCATTGCATGGCAATTTCAGTCCATTAAAACTGCCCAATTCACAACCTTTGGACATGAAGTGTGTGAACGCTTCCATAGCAAAGAAAACTTTAGTTAGCTTTTGGTCTTTTTCCGTTTTAATTTTCATCACTTTAATTAATGAAGTGTTGGAGATTTTAAACGTGACCACCACATTTAAGCTACCACCATTCATTTATCAAAGTCTTTGATCTTGCAAAATCTTTAAAAGTAACCGAATAAGTCGACACGAGTCTTTAACCTCATGGTAATTGCATGAATACTTGTTTATGCTCGTTTATTGTTAACGTGGTATATTTGACGTAATTACACGGTTTTTCAAACCTCATGCTCACTTAGATTAAATTGCCATGAAACGAAACTAGGAATAATTGCTAGTTATTTTAAAATGATGAGTTTACTTGGATTTAAATGCTAGTATTGTTGTTACTTTATTACCCTTATCATAGGTTAGACACTAATGGGTATGAACATTGTGGATTGAGGATCGGTTATTCCATAGGTTTAGTCTTGATAATTTGCGGATATATCCATATTTTAAAGCCTACATTTCCAATTTTTGGAAATAAATTAGCAATTTATTGTGACTTATGCCTCTCATTTTCTTGTTACAGATGAATCTATCACACCCGTCACTAAGGAAGCTTGCTTCGTCCCCAGGAAATATTGAAGAAATCAGAGAATGGATGGGACAGTATTTGGGTAGCAATAGAGTTGTCATTTGGTAGGATATGAGACAGTTAGGCATACGGGATGAGTTGGAGGACTTATTTAGATATGAGACTGATGGTCAGGAGCACACTGCTTTCCTTCATCTATTTTCCTTAGACAAGGCCATATACCGTGAGGTTGTCACGGAGTTTATGATGACTTACGAGTTCCATGGGAGGCTGGATATCACTGACAAGAAGAAGATTGCCTTCAGGTACCGTGGGAAGAAGCATCAGATATCCGTTGTTGATTTCGGGGTTTATCTTGTCCTCTACACACGCTCTCAGGTAGAGTCTGACTGGTTCACTGACAGCTTCCAGTCCATCTCTAATTTACCTTCGAGGAGTCACAAAGATATTTGGAGAGAGTTAGCCGGGACTGAGTTCAAGAGTTTTGTGAAGTCTTCCACGATGATCAAACCAGCTCATCATGCCCTCCACAAGCTACTTTGTTGCACTATCTTTGGAAAGAGAGAAGGTGGAGCCACCATAGCAGACGAGCTCTAATTTTTGGAGGTGATCATAGGGAAAAGAAACCTGAATGTCGCCTACATTCTAGCAGAGAGGTTGTTGAAGGAAAAGAGGAGGGAGAAGAACATGTTTATGGGAGCCATCATTACCAAATTGTTGGTTGGTATGGGGATTCTTACGGATAGTCACCGGGAGGATTACACTCATCATACTAGCTAGCAGCCGTTTGATCTCGAGTACTGCAAGCTTATTCGGATGATTGATGAGACTGATGATAGACAATGCTTGTGGTATTATTCACGGCAGCCCATTCCTGGATGTTTCATGACCAGGAAGAGTACAAGAAAAGTAGGTATTTGGGAAGGCAAAAAACTGTGCCAAATGCGTAAAAAACCGTGCCAAATACTATTTGGCACGGGTTTGGCACGTTTTTGGCTCTGTCCTAAATACAAGGGTACCAAATACAATTGGATCGAAAAAAGCCGTTCCAAATACTTTTTGGCACAGGTTTTTACGTGTGTGCCAATTGACAACCAATTGGGACCGCGATTTCTTCACGTGCCAAAAGTGTATTTGGCACTGTATAACTCGTGTGCCAAAAGAGTAATTGGCACGAGTTAACTCGCGTGCCAAATACTATTTGTTACGGTCTAAAATGTGTGCCAAAAGAGTTTTTAGCACACGCTAACTTGAGTGCCAAATACTATTTGCTACGGTCTTGAAATGTGTGCCAAAAGAGTATTTGGCACAGGTTAACTCGCGTGCCAAAATACCATTTGTTACGGTCTAAACTGTGTGCCAAAAGAGAACTTGGGACATGCTAGCTTACGTTCCAAAAGGCTATTTGTTACGGTCTAAAACGTGTGCCAAAAGAGTATTTGGGACGGGGTGTAAAACGTGTGCCAAAAGAGTATTTGGGACGGGTTAACTCGTGTGACAAAAGAGTAATTGGAACGGTCATCTCGCATGCCAAAATAGTATTTGGCACGATCTAAATTGCATACCAAAAGAATATTTGACATGGTCAATGTCGCCTGCCAAAAGAGTATTTGGTACATTGTAGTTGCCTTGATACAAAAGACCAACTTCAAATTATCAACAACCAATCGCATTATTATTTAGAATCGAAAATATAAATTCAAATAGATCTACTTCCAATGTATTCTTCGTAATGTTGAAACGAATAGATTTGCGAACAATATAAAAAAGTCAATGCACACAGTCAAACGGCGAGAAAGTAAAAATTTAAATTCAATGATATAAAAGTACGCTAATCAAATCAAAATCCAAGAAGTCCGTTAGGCCCATTTTCTTCATATATCCTACATAATAAGAAATTTCATCAATTAGAAATATGTGTGAAGCATTAAAATATATGTGAAGCATTTACAAATTAACAAAATACAGAGAAATAGTAAAATCAATTTGAAACTGGTTAAATGGGTTGATGGTTATATATTCCAGTTATTATTCAAATGCTTATAGTAGTAGTTGAGCAGAAAAAGGTCATAAACGAATAAGCAGTAACCTAGCACAAATTTAGCCTAGTATTGTTAGCCTTTGTGCTTGATTTGTTGGTTGTATCATATGAATGACCAATAAAACCTTAGTTTTAAGGCTAAGATCTTATATGCACCAAGTTTGTTTCTTTTTATGTTCTTCCAATAAAACGACTTTTAATTTAATCATATAAATATAATGTTAATTATTTGTGTGGAAGTTCAGATTACAGAGTGTATTAAAGAGAGGCAATAGTGATTGGAGAAAGGTTCTAGGGATCGCAGATTCTCCTATGTTTAAAACAGTATAAAACGGGTCAAATGGCTCACATATTCTACTATGTTTCAACTTTATTGAAATATGAAACTAATTAAGCATGAAGTACTTACATGACAAAAACAGGAGACCCTTCGCGTAATCTTTTGTTCAACTTTCATTTGGAGAGGTTTGAAGCTACAATGCATTAAAAATTTATTAGACACCTATGGATTTGCCAAAAAAACATTGAAAATTACCACAGAATTACATGTGCAACACTTGATGCAGATTTGCGCATCTCATTAGATTGAGACACTGGTAAGAACCCATCGAGAACTAATAAACGGTTCATGTTATCTATCTTTTCTTGAAGTTCTCTTTGTGTTTTTTCAAAATGAGCAGTTATTTCTGCTAACTTCTCTGTTACCTGTTGTGCTACTAATTCTGGTACTTGTTCGGCTACTCGCTCTGCAACTTTGGCCTCCAACTGCTCCTCTACTTGAGTTTCAACCATCATTTTTATTGCATCTGAAGAAGCTATATCCACTGAAGAAGATTGATCCCCAAAAACATCACCATGAGTTGGTCCTACACCAAAAGTCTTCACACGTCCGTGTCCATCAAGACCCACGTGCTTAACGAAAACTTTTTCTTTAAATTTTTCAGTTCGTTCTTCTTCTGTTACTGCACTAATTTCTTTTTGTATATTATCCTGAGAATATGACAGAAACTCATAACAACGAACTTTAAATAAACTAAACTATTTGTGTCCAAGTAATTAATCTACTTACAACCACCAGCCTAGTATCATTGTCGGGAATTGTACCATCCATTCTAGTACGCGTTTTAATAAACACATTAGCACGAGAAATATCTTCGTTGTTAGCTTTCATCTATATACAGAATATTACACCATTTTTGTTAGTATATGAAATTAGTAAATCATACAAACCATAATTGAAATCAAGCTATACGTCTTAAATCTATACCTCCTCTCGGATGTTTGCATGTGATGTCCTTCCAGTCCTAGATGGGTACTCTAGTTGCTTGCGATTCTGTGAATTTCTTAAGGCTTGAGCCTAAATGAATACACTCAAAATATACTAATTAGATAAACCTCAAATGCAATATATAATGTGTACTAACTATTAATTAGATGATACATACATATAGGTGGATAAACTTGTTTACGAGTTGCAACAATAGTTAAGTTTATTAAAATTAAAGTCTTTACACCTGAACTTTTTCATCCTGCCAATAATTCACCAAGGATGGCCATTGAGTAGAATCTATACGAGCATCTTTAGGAGCAGACATAAGTTTTTCTTGATCATCCTTGTTTGGAGTAAAGTGGTCGCTCTTTACTCTGCTTTTCCACTTTTTCCAGTGACCACCGATGAGCTTTAAACAGTTCTCTTTAAAAGATTCTGGACATCTGTCTTATGCTACATGTATATTACCGAGTTACTTTCATCCACCAACATAAAATATCACTATTCATCACAGTTCTAAAGTCATTCATAATTATTTTTCTAATGGTATATGAGATCAGAAAACATATCATATTTTTATAATAACAAAATAATTCAAGAACATATGATACCTGAACTTCCCCCCACATTGATTCAAGATTAATTTCTGGCATTAAGTTCCGAAACAACATCAAGGGGAGCACGAGCCCCACACCTTGCAATATCTCCAAGTATGTTCCCAACATCGGTACTTGATTCCCCGATAGGCTGCTTATACTTGTTAAAAATTATTTTGACCTTTTCGGTTCCTTGATAACCCACTGCTGGTCCTCGACCCTTTTTACGAGTAGCATCACTCGTGTCAGGACCTATAATAAATCAAGTCATAGGGTGGTAGTAAGACACAAGCATACAACTAAATATATAGTTGACTTTCGAATAGGGTGTTAGTTTTAAACTATTTTCAAACTCCTTTTATTTGGTGTTCCTAAAAGATTAGATACAAGATTGTTTTGTAAATCAAATATTTTATGGATGTAAAAGTTACCTGAGCCACTTGATGTTATGGGAGACTCGATAGGGGCATCTACAGTGTTTGTGATATTCGGCAATTGTGACGAGCCTCCTGCTTGTGTGGATACAACATTAGTCTGCTCATCATTTTGCAAAGGAGATTGAATCAAGGAATCACTTCCGTTCTGATGGGTTGACCATTGGGACATGAACGTGTACTCACGTCGTCTCTTTCTACCAGCCTTTCCACCAGCCTTTCCACCCTCCATAGTAAACCTGTGAACAAATAGCGTCACCAAAAAAATTATTGTATACAATAAAAAGATTATCTATTGATATAGAAAGATTTATATGATATACAACTACTTCAACCTAAAAGTATTTAATTTCAAAGGATAACAACAAATAAGTCTTTACTTTACTACATGGAAGAAGCTAAGTAATAAACCAACTCACTAAGATAAAATGGAAATAAAAGTAGGCGTGACGCCTTTGATTTATAAGCATAACAAAAAAAAAGAAGATATAACTATCCACATTAGAAAAAACAGTTATGTCAATCATCATCAGATTCATGATCACTCATGTCCAAAAGCGTATGATCATCTTCATCAGATGTGTCCTCTATAGTGTCATCAAACTCTTCTTCATATTCATTTGAAACTTCAACATCTGATTCATCTTCACTTTCTTTATCTGACTCACTCTCAACTTCATGTGATGATGAAGCATTATTAGTTTGGTTGACAAGTCTAGAATTTCCAGCAACTACTCTCTCAATAAGTGTCCCCTCAACGTTGTGCCTCACCCACATCCCTTCGGATTCTTGATCGTTTCTTCGTTCGTCTAATCGTTGAACTATATGGTTGGGATTGAGGCACCACTATTGTTGTACTAGAATTCTCATCCTCACCCATATCAAATGTATCTCGACTAGTCATCTTTATGGCAACTTTCCATTCTGGGTTTACAGGGTCTTCGATATACATTGCCTGCTCTGCTTGAGATGCTACAATAAAGGGTTCATCAGTTGTTTTATTTTCTCTGTATAACACATGGTTGAAATTGACCGATGTAATACCAAAGTTATCAACTTTGACCCTAGTCCTGTTGTCTACCCAATTGCACTTGAATAACACAAATTTTGTTTCATGAGTATACCGCACTTGAATGATATCTGTTAACTCTCCATAATAAGTCAAGTCTCCTATCATTGGATTTTTATCCTTTCTACTTGAAAAGCTTGTTGTACCGGCAGACACAACAATACCGCTATTTTGTGTAACTCTACTATTATCCGTTCTTTTTGTTCTAAACCTAAAACCATTAATAATGTATCCATTATATCTCTTAGCCAAATTCATCAAACCCAGTGCCATGTCCTTGACTTCAGTAGTTAAAGCTTTTTTTCTGCAGCTTCTTTTAACACTTATAATTATATAATGAAAACATTTTAGTAGCATACAAAGTTGTGTGTGTGTGTGTGTGTGTGTATCAGATATGAGAATGACTTGATATATAATCCTTACTTCAGTTTTAAACCATGCTGGAAACTCCTTATTTTGAACATGTTGACGTTCTCGAGGGACTAACTTTTGGAGGGACTGCAAATGTCTCCTATAGAACGAAGAACCAACTTAGTAGTTGATTTCCTAAAAAATAACAAAACTTGTAATTTTATTAACATTAACATACTTCATGTAAGGCGTGACAGAATCACAGCTAGCTAATATGTAACGATGTACTTGTTCCATTGATACACGATCAAGGAAAAATGGTGTTTCTTGTCCAAAATGACAGCCCATGTCATTGTCCCCAACATCATTCCTTTCGGGTCGTGTGGACTTAGTTTCTATATCTTTTAAATACCTTGCTCAAAAAGTCATGCACTCTTCCATCAAAGCCCCTCTAGCAATAGATCCTTCTGGACGAGCTCGATTACGTACATACATCTTTAATGTCAGTAAGTACCTAAGAAGAAAATAAAATTAGTTATATACAAATATGTGTGTGTGCGTGTCTAACTGTCTATATATAGATATTCAAAATGGTTCTCATATTGTAAAAGAAGCTGGTGGTAGCAACATTTTACCAGAAGCACTTGGTTGTGGGTGTAGTGGAGCTCTAGTATTTAACTCTTTTAGATCAAGTCGAGCATTCAAGTGATCTTTTGTTTTTCCAGTAATTCCTAATAGGGTTAACAATATATTGTCACACACATTTTTTTCTATATGCATGACATCAAGATTGTGACGTATGAGTAAAGATTCCCAATAAGGCAATTCAAAGAAAATACTCTTTTTCTTCCAATTGTCTTGTCTATCATGTTCGTTACCATTTTTTCCATTGCTTTGTGTTGATTTTCGTTTTTCATTTCCCTTCTTCTTCCCCAACACCTTTCCCTTTCCTTTCGCTATCTCTTTATCTTTTCTTTTTTCTTTTCTCAAGGCAGCCTTTCTCTCTTTTTCCTTCTCTTTTTCATATTCTTCTCTTTTCCTCTTTCTAAAGACATCTTCCTTTTTATATATAGTCTCTACATCCTTCAGTTGTTTCAGCAATTCTGAACCCGATAATATTTTCGGCCTGGGCTCCCATTCTTGCTCACCAAGAAAAGAAACTTTGTCTCTTCGTAACTTATGACTTTCTTTAAGCCATCTGCGGTGTCCCAAAAAGCAGAACTTGCGACTATGCTTTAGTCGAAAGGATCTAGTTTTTTTGTTACAAGAAGGACAAGCAAATTTTCCTTGTGTGCTCCAACCCGACAATTTAGCGTAAGCAGGAAAATCACTAATTGTCCAAAGTAGTGATGCGTGTAACTTAAACATACTCTTGGTTGATGCATCGTATGTATCCATCCCATCTTGCCACAACTCCTTTAGCTCATCGATTAGTGGTTGTAAGTACACATCAATTTTGTCACCAGGTGCTTTTGGACCATCGATAAGAACAGAAAGAATGAAAGAGGGTTGTTTCATGCACAACCATGGTGGTAGGTTGTACGGAATTAAAACAACAGGCCACGTACTATGAGTAATAGTCATGGTCCTGAATGGATTGAACCCATCAGAAGCTAACCCAAGTCTAACATTACGACTTTCACACCCAAAAGCTGGATATTTTGTATCAAAGTTTTTCCATGCTTGACTATCTGCAGGATGCCTCAGTATACCATCGTTAACCCGCTCCTTTGAATGCCATGTCATTTGAGATGATGTTTGAGGTGACATGAACAGCCTCTTCAACCTTGGTTTCAATGGAAAATAACACACTTGTTTAGTAGTAATTTTTTTTCTTAAAACTACACTCCCATGATCAGTTGGATTTTCATCATTAGACTTTTTGTACCTAGCAGCCCCACAAATACTACAATTATCAAGACATTTATCATCTCCACGAAACAACATACAGTCATTTGGGCACGCATCCCACGTCTCATAAGAAAAACCCAACTCACGAACTATCTTGTTCGCGTCATAATAGGTCTTAGCCATTTCAACATCCCCAATTTCTTCAAGTGCTTCATAAATCAGTTGCATGACCATTGTGCAAGACTTATTTGACCACCCCCCTAGAACTTTTATATGCAAAAGTCGAGTAATAAAGGAAAGCGATGTAAATCTCTTACAACCTTTGAACAAAGGTCGTTGTCCATCCTCAAGCATCTTAAATATTTTCGAAGTCTGAGCATCCATGCTCCCTGCATCTACCTGTGAAAATTCCTCTGGAGTTACGGTTCCTGTTGCGTCATATACCATGCCAGCAATGTCATCCCTCTCAAAGTTGTTTATGCCGTTCTCATCTTGGTCATTCTCACATTGAGGTGTTTCAAAATTATGATTGAATGAACATGGATTGTAGTTTTTCATGAAACCGTAAACAGTAAGATCGTCTTTGACAATATCTCTATTACGAAAAAAACGCCCATAACACCTTGAACATGGACATTTTTTACCTGCGTTTGGCCCAAGATCTGAATATACACTCTCTAAAAAAAACTCAACACCTTTGGTATATTGTGGTAATGTTCTGTCCTTCAAATACATCCAACTTGTATCCATAATGAACAACTAAATGAAATGGTTAAAGTTTCATATTGTTATAATAATTTAAAAAACGTATCCCAAGATCAAATGTTTCACAATATATTAAAGTTTCAGCAAAGAAATTTACATTCATTGATACCGAAAGTTATTAATAAATAATGAAACAAATTTACTTTGTACAACATGTATAAACAATCGTATGACACTTAAGTTAACAACATGTGCCTCATGTTCAGTGGGATTTAGAACGAATGGCAACTGCACTAATTTGACCCAAAACCAGTCCGACCCAAATTGCCACGTTAATACTAATGGTGTTTATCAAAAGCCCAGTCCCCTTCCAATGGTTTAATTGATCAGTAAAATGATTGTATAGAGCACCCCACCCATGGAATTTAGCAAAATGCAAATTAGACACATACTAACAAATAAAATCAAACATAACCTTACAACTGAAAAGCACAGGAAACAACATAATTTGCAGGTACCAATGACCAATACAACAAGGCACAACGAACTGACCTATAACATTATCAAAATACATGTACAGTCTGCATGCCAATGACAAACAACTAAAACAGAAGCATTGAAGCAAACCTCTCATATCAATAACCAACTGAAAACGACAACACTAGAAAATTATAATGTGAGAATATTATGCTTTTCATTAAATGAAAAATCAAAGTAATATCAACAATTAGGATCAACTTAAAACTGAAGATTGACACAAAAGTGGTAACTTTATATTGGCCTTTTTGATATAAACCCATTGAATCACTATATATAATTTTGAAAACACTGCAAGTGTCCAAAAAACCCCTCCATAAAAGCTAAATTGATAAGATATATAAAAATCATAGATTTTATCAACTGGGTTAGATGGCTAAGTTTACGTATTGAACCAACAGTATGATCAAAGTTACTAGATCGTTTATACCCAACTCATGAAGATTGATGCATATATCACCAGCCACTTATATTGATATACATGCAAAATTGTCCACAATCCAACATTACATACATAACCAGTACTCCAGTGAGTGCTTTATATTAGTATAAAAGGATTACACATGGAAAATAATTACTCAGTAATCATATCAAAATCACAACAAGGCATAAACTCAAAATGATTTAGAATAACCTAATTCATGTTCAATAATGAAATAAGCATCAAAAGCAAAAATCAATGAACATACGCATCATGAAATTAGGGGAAGAAAGGTATTTCAATTCGTACCTAGATCGATTGAAGGGCCCCAAAACTGGATACGTCAATGGAGAGGTTGTTAGGGTTTCAGTTCAAGAACTTGTTTGTTAAGGTTTTGTGGAGCGCACAAGAAGGAAATACTCCGTATAGTGATGCTGATGGGCCGGAAATTGTTGTAATTGAGCGGCAATCAATCAAAATTATGGAGGGAAAGTAATTGGCACAATCAATTGGCACCGGGAATACTATACTCCGTATATTCACTAAATATATCTAAGTTTTTTAGCTATGTCAATCTAGTGATTTTTTCATTTAAACTTATAATAATAATAATAATACATAAATAAATTAACAAGAATTGGAAATTGGAAAATACTAATTACATAAGGAAACATACATGTATCAATGGTTTTGTTTTATGTTTTTTGTACTTGATCGAATTATAGTTTTTATATTTCAATCAAGTTAACTATTAACATAATTAATGCGTTTTATGCCATCTCCAATGTATATGAGTTTGCATCAAATTTGGTGTTTTGGTGTAAAAAACCATCTCCAACCAACTCATCAAATTTGGTGCAAAATTTAGTGTACAGCAAATTTTGGAAGATTTTGCACCAGATTTGGTGCAACACTAAACTTTGCACTAAATTTATAATGTTTCATTTTAAACCATATGTTTGAATTATTGTTATTATATAAGTATAAAACTTGAAAAAACTTATTTGGTGCAAGTATATTCCTGAAAGATTCCTTTATTACACCAAATTTGGTGTAGTATTTACTGCATACGTTGGAGATGCCTTTAATGTGTGAGAGTCGTAAATATGTTTTATATTGAAGTTAAGTTAAAAGACCTAACTTCTTGTTATGAAAGATTAAAAAAACGAACTATACTCAATATAATGTCGAGTACATTATTTGTGGAAAATATAGCCACACGAGCAAAAAAGGAATATGGCAACTCATATTTTTTATGTGTACATGAAGGTTAAGTATATTACGATTTTTAAATTGAAATATAAGTGTTAATATACTAAAAATAATTTCGTTCATCTTATTCAAGATCATAAAAATATAAGATTATTGAGAGACCGGTTATATTGAGGTGCATTAACATGAAAAATTAGCGTATCGGTGTGTGTGTGTATATATATATATATATATATATATATATATATTTATTGTATATACGGTACCATTATTTTCTATAAATCCACTATAACTATACATCACCTGCGTGTGTATATAGTACAAGTACGTACTTAATACACAGTTGTGGTGGGTTTATCAAAATAAATAGTGGAAATTATATGATCACGACAATGAAAAAAGCTATATAATGATATATGTAACACCCGCCAAATTAGGACTAGCAATTAGTGCCTAATCCACTGTTAATACATGTAATTAGTTCTGTGTTAGACTAATTTATGTATCGAAATATATATTGTTGAATATATACGAAAATGCGATTTGATTAAATCGTACGCAATTTAAATCGAATGTAATTCGGTTCAATTAAATACGGACGTTGGTGACCAATTTTATTAAATAACACTATTATGTCAAAAATATTATTTTTATAATATTCTAATTATAATCCATATCGTACAAACAAGAACCCCACGATTAAAATATCAAACGCGCAAACAAACAAAACGAACCAAGTTATGTTTTATAACTCAAATATAACGTAATTGGTGATATAATTCAATATAAATAACGCGTAATAATTCGTATTTTGAAACTTATAATTAAACATATAAAATAATTATTTATCGTTAAACGAACGGGAAAACGAACACCACACGGAGCACGAACGCGGGACGAAAAATGGGGCTCAAAACCCCACTTACCTCCCTTTTCTTCCCATTTTCACCATCTATTTTCTCTCTATCTCCTACTCTTTTTCTCTCATCTCTTTCTCTAAACACTTCACTATCACCACCTAAATCACAAAATAACACAATTAAACGCACTCGAATCACTTAGGCCATTTGAAGAAATACGACCACGACAACACGATCTACACTTCCATCTTTTCGGATTTCCGTTTCACCACTTTGTAAGTTTCTGACAAAATCCCGAAACCACTCGATTCTTAGTATTTTCATTTGATAGTCGTTTATATAACTTATATATGTCCATTACAAAGGGTAGAACACGATTTTATAGCTTAAAAATGAGTTTGAATTGGGTTTTGGCCGGAAAAATCTCGACAGTCGAAACTTTCTGGGCTGGTGTTCTTCAATGCGACACAAGCCTTGTGTCGCATGTTGTGTCGTATAAAATCCTCTATGTCGTATTTTGTGTCGTATGAAGCCAGTTATGTCGTATCCTATGCGACACAATATTGTGTCGTACCTTATGTCGCAAATACCATGCGACACAACCCTTATGTCGCTATTGATTTTGCATCGAACGCTTATGCGACACAACCCTTGTGTCGCTAAGCTCTTGTGTCGCATATTTATGCGACATAACCCTTGTGTCGCATGACAAACCTTGTGTCAACGTTGTGTCGCAAAACACAGAAAACCAGAATTTTTAAAGTCAAAATTACTGTAGAAAAGTCAAATTTACTGTAGCAATTCACTGTAGCAAACACAATAATAACATTTCAGAACTATTGTTACAAACCGTCACGGGCCGTACACGTCTTCAAACACTTAACAAATCAACCAAATCGTAGTAATTTGGACATATATATAGTTGTGTAACAGCTACAAGGGTGATCTTTTGAGATACCCAATCATGTTTATAACCATCACGTGTCGTGGACACCCTCAGGTTACAACTCTTTGGACTTCATCACTCGGCTAATCAACTTACGTTTATTTAAACGCTTTCAGACTCAGGTGAGTCTCATAGCCCCTCTTTTCACTGTTTTGCTCAGGGGTGTGATACATTGCTTATTTTAACATGTGAACGCAAGTACAAATTTTACATATACTACATGAGTTTTACTCTAATCATTTAAAGCCCTCCGTTAGCATAGTTGTTAATACGTTGTAGCGTGAATATTAGTATATGGTACCATATAGGATTGACCCTCCTCGTTCGGGTTAGCAAGCACTAACCGGGTAAACGGACGTACTAATATTTGGGAAGACGAATGTTGATTAGGCATTCGTGGAGGCACCTCGCCCGGAATTCTCTTTAGGGGACCCGGCCCTCGAGTTAAGCTCAATTATGTGCTCATGGCTGTATACATATACATTATCAATTGCTGGATGCAATTCAATTATTTAAATCTTGCGGTTCATATTATATTACTTGATTTCAAACCTGTGAGCTCACCACCTTTAGCTGACCCATTTTAGCATGTATCGCAGGTACCAAGCAGTAGGTTGTTTCTGCTCCAGGACTTTTAGCTCGAGTCAGCATACAGACGTTTGAGATTTTCTTGCATTAGTATATTTTGTACAAGTACTTATGTACTGAAATCTCCTTCTATTTAAACTCGAGCTATGTAAAGCTATAAATGTTGTAAACATTTCAATGTCAATATATTTTTGTTAAAACGACGCATATAGAGTCGTTTACTATATATCTTTGTGCTTTGTTATTGATTAGTAACACCCAAAAGTATGCTTCTGCAAATCATTAAATTTGGGGGTGTTACAGATTGGTATCAGAGCCTAAGGTTATAGTGAACTAGGTTGCATTTAGTGGGCCTAGACTATGACCATTAGGCAGTATTCCTTATTAGGTATAACTGGTTCAGTGATTACGTCATACGAGTTTAATTTAACATAGCCTGATCAACTATTTACAATTAAGCAAAGATGATGTAAGATCTGAAGGTAGTTATGGCTGAACAGGGTACACTAGAAGACTCTGACCTCGAGAGGACCGAGACTTAAACATGTTTGTGCTAGACACTCAATAGGCTATATTATATAGGAACTATATGAATATAGGCCTCACTCTTACTAACGCTTTGTCTCAGAAATGGCAAACACACCGACTAATTCATCGCGCTCTCAATCCGGGTCGCAGAACCCAAGGGTAGCAAGGAGGAATGCCAGGTTGCCTCGAGCTGGCCCGTACCCCACTCACTTCACCTTGCCGGCCTTAGCCGCTAGGGTGAACCAACACGAACAGCGACTTCGCACCATGGATGTAGTGTTGCAGGAAATGAACGAAAACTGGAGACTTACATCCCTCGAACGCATCGAACAAGTCTCCGAAGATCACGAAACCACCATTAACAATATGGATGTCCTTTGCAACAAGGTAGTGGAGATAAGTGTAGAGACCGCTCTTTTGCATCAAAGGCTAGAAGAATGTGAGCAACGCTCACGGGAAACAGAGGAATACGTTCACAGTTTGGTACAACGACTGGCATTGGCTGAAGACAATGCCCGACAGGCCAGCAGACTTGCCAATACTGTAGATCGTCTCATTGAAATGATGGAGCAGATTAATCTACGTTGAGACTAGTGTAGTCTTTGTCTTGTAAACTATCTCGTAATCTAATGGCTATCTAGCGCTACTCTATAAATTAGTCGGATGTAACAATTCCCGACACCTTTTGTAATACCTCTATAGGATGTAACCTTTGAACTCGTATTATCTATCAAATATCCCTTGCTGGTTCTACTTATACTAATTGCCATTTTTCTTTTCCATATTGATGTTATGTATTACCGCCTTTATACATGTACATCTGAGACAAATACAATTTTCTTACAAAATCTCATGTATCTTCATTTCTTTTATTGAAGAATCATGCCGCCAAAGACAAGACCATACACCGATGCTCAGCTTACGTCACTCATAACCCAGGCTGTGACTGAAGCCTTGGCTCGGAATACTCCACAGGATTCCGCGAGGAACAGCGATGCCGCTGAAACCCCCGCTACTAAACCTTGTTCTTACAAGGACTTTCAGAGCTGCAAACCCTCAAGCTTCAAGGGTACTGAGGGAGCCATCGGACTAATCAGATGGTTCGAAAAGATGGGAACTGTTTTCCGTGTCAGCAAATGCGCGGAGAACGACAAAGTAAACTTCGCCACCTGCTCTCTCGAAGACGATGCCCACTCTCGGTGGAACTCCTACTCCCAATCAGTGGGTGCTGACACTGCCTTCCAACTCTCTTGGGAGGACTTGAAAGCAAAACTGACCGCCAAATACTGCTCAATCGACAAACTCCAGAAGCTGGACGAGGAGTTCTGGAACCTAAGGTTTCAGGGTGGTGATATCGATGGTTACACCACCAGATTCCAGCAACTCGCTGCCCTCCGCCCAGCCATGGTAAGCACAGAACCTGATAAAATCAGGAAGTACATCCTTGGTCTTCCTGAGCCTGTTCGGGGGCACGTTGCCTCTTCAAACCAAATCACCATTGACGGTGCAATCCTACTGGCCCAAGACCTGATGGGAATGAGCCAAGATTCTGAACCACCCACTTCATCCTCCCACAACAACAAAAGAAAGTGTTCCAACTACCACAACAACCACCTAAACCAACAAAACAAGAAATCCGACACCATCAAAGCCTACAACACCACCACAGACATCCAGCGGGGCTACACTGGGAGCAAACCATATTGTTCCAAGTGCAGCCGTCACCATGAAGGTTCCTGTAGTCCCTTTTGCAACAATTGCAAGAGGTACGACCACCTCACCAAATATTGCCGCTCTCCTACCAACAACAACCCCAACAACACCAGAACACCCAAAGTCTGCTTTGAGTGTGGGAACCCCGGACACTTCAGGGACACGTGCCAAAAACTGAAGAACCAGAGCAACAACAACAACAACAACCGCAACAGCAACAACAACAACACCCGAAGTAGAGCCTTCGTCATCAACTCCGGGGACGCCCGCCAAGACCCGAATGTGGTCTCGGGTATGTTCCTCCTCAACAACTTAACTGCTTCTGTTCTATTTGATACTGGTGCTGATAGAAGCTTTATCTCGGATGACTTTTGCCCACTACTTGACATCACTCATGTTGCCTTAGATGTTAAGTACACTGTAGAGCTAGCAAATGGGAAACTTATAGAAATCAATAGTGTGATACCTAATTGCACTTTAAACCTAGCTGACGAGACCTTTTCAATCGATCTTGTACCCGTTGAAATCGGAAGTTTTGACGTCATCATTGGAATGGACTGGTTGTCCAAACACCGAGCCGAAATCGTTTGTTATGATAAGATCGTCCGTATCCCACTCGCCGTCGGTAGAACCTTGATCATACAGGGGGAGACCGGTGGGACGAGACTAAATATCATCTCTTGCTTAAAAACCCGAAAATTTCTGAGAAAGGGTTACCCTGCAATACTCGTGCACATCACAGAGAAGAAGTCGGAGGAGAAGCGACTTGAGGATGTGCCAATTGTTAGAGACTTTCCCGAAGTCTTTCCGGAAGAACTACCTGGTCTACCTCCACCTAGACAGGGTGAGTTCTCAATCGACCTCGTGCCGGGTGCCTCACCGGTGGCCCGCGCACCGTACCGTTTAGCCCCATCCGAACTTCAGGAGTTGTCCACCCAGTTACAGGAACTCCTGGATAGAAGATTCATTAGACCGAGTTCTTCACCTTGGGGAGCTCCGGTCTTATTTGTTAAAAAGAAGGACGGTTCATTCCGAATGTGCATCGATTACCGAGAATTGAACAAATTGACCGTCAAGAACCGTTATCCACTTCCTCGCATTGATGATCTATTCGACCAACTTCAGGGTTCAAGATTCTACTCAAAAATCGACCTGCGATCAGGATATCATCAGTTACGGGTTCGCGACACCGATATTCCAAAAACTGCTTTCAGAACTCGTTACGGGCACTACGAATTCCTAGTGATGCCCTTTGGTCTAACCAACGCACCGGCTGTATTCATGGACCTCATGAACCGGGTGTGTAAACCTTACCTCGACAAGTTTGTCATTGTCTTTATCGATGACATACTCATTTACTCGCGCAACGAGCAAGAGCATGCGCAACACCTCAAAACCATCCTAGAACTACTTAGACACGAGGAGCTTTACGCCAAATTCTCTAAGTGTGAGTTCTGGATAAAAACCGTTCAATTCCTTGGTCACGTGATCGACGGCCAGGGAATTCACGTTGACCCATCAAAAATCGAGGCTATCAAAGATTGGCAAGCACCCACCACTGCAACTGAAGTACGTCAATTCTTGGGTCTTGCTGGGTACTATCCGCGATTCATCAAAAATTTCTCCAAAATAGCTCAGCCACTCACGGTACTGACTCAGAAAGAAAAGAAGTTCGATTGGACTGATAAACAAGAGTCAGCGTTCCAACTTCTGAAACAAAAGCTTTGCAATGCAACGAGACAAGGTCATTGCTTATGCCTCACGACAACTCAAAATTCACGAAAAGAACTACACCACTCATGACCTTGAACTTGGAGCTGTCATGTTCGCTCTCAAAATCTGGAGACATTATCTCTACGGCACTAAGTGCACAATCTTTACCAATCATAAAAGTCTCCAACATATATTCGATCAGAAGGATCTCAATATGAGGCAACGTCGATGGGTCGAGTTGCTTACCGATTACGACTGCGAGATCAAGTACCATCCAGGGAAGGCTAATGTTGTAGCCGATGCCCTCAGTCGAAAGGAACGACCAAAACCACTTCGAGTCCGAGCCCTCAGTATGACCATTCACAACGATCTTACCATTCAGATTCATACCGCTCAGATCGAAGCTCTGAAACCTGAAAACATCAAGAACGAATCCTTATGGGGTATTGACAAACAATTTGAAACTAAATCTAACGGGATTAGGTATTTCTCAAACCGAATCTGGTTGCCTAGTTTCGGGAACCTACGAGACTTGGTGATGAATGAAGCTCACAAGTCTAAATATTCTATCCATCCGGGATCCGATAAGATGTACCACGGCATCAAGGAATTTTACTGGTGGCCGAACATGAAAGCCGAAATCGCCACTTATGTCAGCAAGTGTCTTACTTGCTCGAAAGTCAAAACCGAACATCAGAAACCTTCCGGCTTACTCCAACAACCTGAAATCCCTGAATGGAAATGGGAACAAATTGCCATGGATTTCATAACCAAACTACCCAAGTCGCCGAACGGTTGCGATACCATTTGGGTGATCGTCGATCGTCTCACCAAATCTGCTCGTTTCCTGGCAATCAAGGAAAATGATAAAATGGAACGCCTCGCACAAATCTACATCAAGGAAATCGTTTCCCAACACGGTGTTCCAATCTCGATCATCTCTGACAGAGATGCCCGCTTCACCTCTCACTTTTGGCAGTCACTTCAAAAAGCCTTGGGTACTCGTCTCGATATGAGCACCGCGTACCATTCTCAAACCGATGGCCAAAGTGAACGAACCATTCAGACACTGGAAGATATGCTACGCGCATGCGTAGTTGATTTCGATACAAACTGGGAAAGACACCTACCGTTATGTGAATTTTCCTACAATAACAGTTATCACGCCAGCATTAAGGCTGCACCTTTTGAAGCACTGTACGGTCGTAAGTGCCGATCACCGATTTGTTGGACCGAAGTGGGAGATAGTCAACTCACTGGTCCTGAACTCATACACGCCACCACTGAGAAAATTGTGGAAATCCAAAACCGACTTAAAGCCGCACGTGATCGTCAGAAAAGTTACGCTGACGTGAGACGCAAACCACTCGAGTTCCAAGTTGGGGATCGAGTACTCTTAAAAGTATCGCCTTGGAAAGGCGTCATCCGTTTTGGCAAACGCGGGAAGTTAAATCCCAGGTACATTGGGCCATTCGAGATCCTCGAGAGGATTGGTCCAGTAGCTTATCGATTGCAGCTGCCATCCGAACTCAGCAGCGTGCACCCCACTTTCCACATTTCTAACCTAAAGAAATGTTTATCCGATGAGACACTTATTATACCACTTGACGAAATTTGCGTCGATAACAAACTTCATTTCGTTGAGGAACCTGCTGAAATCATGGACCGCGAGGTCAAACAACTAAAACAAAGTCGTATTCCCATCGTCAAAGTCAGATGGAATTCGCGGCGTGGTCCGGAATTCACTTGGGAACGTGAGGACCAAATGCGACTAAAGTATCCTCGACTCTTCACTGATACATCAAACGCGACTTCGAACTAAATTTCGGGACGAAATTCTTCTAACAGGGGGAGAATGTAACACCCGCCAAATTAGGACTAGCAATTAGTGCCTAATTCACTGTTAATACATGTAATTAGTTCTGTGTTAGACTAATTTATGTATCGAAATATATATTGTTGAATATATACGAAAATGCGATTTGATTAAATCGTACGCAATTTAAATCGAATGTAATTCGGTTCAATTAAATACGGACGTTGGTGACCAATTTTATTAAATAACACTATTATGTCAAAAATATTATTTTTATAATATTCTAATTATAATCCATATCGTACAAACAAGAACCCCACGATTAAAATATCAAACGCGCAAACAAACAAAACGAACCAAGTTATGTTTTATAACTCAAATATAACGTAATTGGTGAAATAATTCAATATAAATAACGCGTAATAATTCGTATTTTGAAACTTATAATTAAACATATAAAATAATTATTTAACGTTAAACGAACGGGAAAACGAACACCACACGGAGCACGAACGCGGGACAAAAAATGGGGCTCAAAACCCCACTTACCTCCCTTTTCTTCCCATTTTCACCATCTATTTTCTCTATCTCTCCTACTCTTTTTCTCTCATCTCTTTCTCTAAACACTTTCACTATCACCACCTAAATCACAAAATAACACAATCAAACGCACTCGAATCACTTAGGCCATTTGAAGAAATACGACCACGACAACACGATCTACACTTCCATCTTTCCAGATTTCCGTTTCACTACTTTGTAAGTTTCCGACAAAATCCCGAAACCACTCGATTCTTAGTATTTTCATTTGATAGTCGTTTATATAACTTATATATGTCCATTACAAAGTGTAGAACATGATTTTATAGCTTAAAAATGAGTTTGAATTGGGTTTTGGCCGGAAAAATCTCGACAGTCGAAACTTTCTAGGCTGGTGTTCTTCAATGCGACACAAGCCTTGTGTCGCATGTTGTGTCGTATAAAATCCTCTATGTCGTATTTTGTGTCGTATGAAGCCAGTTATGTCGTATCCTATGCGACACAATATTGTGTCGTACCTTATGTCGCAAATACCATGCGACACAACCCTTATGTCGCTATTGATTTAGCATCGAACGCTTATGCGACACAACCCTTGTGTCGCTAAGCTCTTGTGTCGCATATTTATGCGACATAACCCTTGTGTCGCATGAAAAACCTTGTGTCAACGTTGTGTCGCAAAACACAGAAAACCAGAATTTTTAAAGTCAAAGTTACTGTAGAAAAGTCAAATTCACTGTAGCAATTCACTGTAGCAAACACAATAATAACATTTCAGAACTATTGTTACAAACCGTCTCTAACGGGCCGTACACGTTTTCAAACACTTAAAAAATCAACCAAATCGTAGTAATTTGGACATATATATAGTTGTGTAACAGCTACAAGGGTGATCTTTTGAGATACCCAATCATGTTTATAACCATCGCGTGTCGTGGACACCCTCAGGTTACAAGTCTTTGGACTTCATCACTCGGCTAATCAACATACGTTTATTTAAATGCTTTCAGACTCAGGTGAGTCTCATAGCCCCTCTTTTCACTGTTTTGCTCAGGGGTGTGATACATTGCTTATTTTAACATGTGAACGCAAGTACAAATTTTACATATACTACATGAGTTTTACTCTAATCATTTAAAGCCCTCCGTCAGCATAGTTGTTAATACGTTGTAGCGTGAATATTAGTATATGGTACCATATAGGATTGACCCTCCTCGTTCGGGTTAGCAAGCACTAACCGGGTAAACGGACGTACTAATATTTGGGAAGACGAATGTTGATTAGGCATTCGTGGAGGCACCTCGCCCGGAATTCTCTTTAGGGGACCCGGCCCTCGAGTTAAGCTCAACTATGTGCTCATGGCTGTATACATATACATTATCAATTGCTGGATGCAATTCAATTATTTAAATCTTGCGGTTCATACTATATTACTTGATTTCAAACCTGTGAGCTCACCAGCTTTAGCTGACCCATTTTAGCATGTATCGCAGGTACCAAGCAGTAGGTTGTTTCTGCTCCAGGACTTTTAGCTCGAGTCAGCATACAGACGTTTGAGATTTTCTTGCATTAGTATATTTTGTACAAGTACTTATGTACTGAAATCTCCTTCTATTTAAACTCGAGCTATGTAAAGCTATAAATGTTGTAAACATTTCAATGTCAATATATTTTTGTTAAAACGACGCATATAGAGTCGTTTACTATATATCTTTGTGCTTTGTTATTGATTAGTAACACCCAAAAGTATGCTTCCGCAAATCATTAAATTTGGGGATGTTATAATATATACGCAATTATGTTAGTGCATGTAAGATTGATCGAGATTTAAGAATAATTTACTATTCACGTTTAAGTATGTATATCTTACTTCAATTTATATTATTATAAATAATGAAAAAACTATGTAAATAGATGAGTCTAATTTATTATTGCATTTAATTTTAATTGTAGATAATGTAAAACTAAACTAATAGAGAGGCCTAATTGATTAATTCAACTTAATTTATATTATGATGTCACAAAGATGTTTCTTATATTATATTTATAAGATATAGTACATCTATTAGACAATGTTACATGTAGAGAAAACATGTATAAATTATAATAAAACTCCTAACTATATATTGGGGAAAAAAAAGTATTTTGATTGCTACTAACGCATTAAAAATGCATGTGTATATGGCACTTTCTTTGCAAACCATCCCAAATACTTACTTATTTGCATCGGCTCTATATTTACTGTTATGGATGTATAGGTTTTTGACATGATTATTCCTTACCGTTCCGGATACTTAGTTATTTGGGTCGGCTCTTCATTTTTTGTTCCAAATGTGCGTTTATTTGGTACGACTAATCATTACCGTTCCAAATACTCAGGCATTTAGGTCGGCTCTTATTTCTTCGTTCCAAATGCATAGGTATTTGGTACGCTTGTCCATTACCGTTCCAAATACTTAGTTATTTAGGTCGGATCTTAATCTTTCGTTCCAAATGCATAGGTATTTGGGACGGTTGTTTATTACCGTTCCAAATACTTAGGTATTTGGTTCGAATGATTATTTGTCGTTCCAAATACCTAGTTATTTGGAACAACTGTTTATTACTATTCCAAATGCTTATTTATTTGGGTCGGCTCTTCATTTTTTGTTCCAAATACATAGTTATTTGGCACGACAACAAAAACAGTTCCAAATACACAAAAAACTTGGTCCTAAAAAGTCACTTTTCTTGTAGTGGTGTAGCTACATCGGTCAGAGATGTTGGTCCTAGAACCGAGATACCAGTAGCAGCAGAGATGGTTGAGATTACACGAGGAGCCGGCTCTTTAGCACTGCCTACACAGGCAGTTGTGCATCACATAGACCCGGTCACTCCTCTCACTTAGTATTATTTGCTACATGCTTTGCAGGTTATTCGTGATCAGCAGACTCTGATGGCTCGGAGGACCAGTATGCGAGATCCTGAACCTTTTCTATACAGATATGGACCACCACCACCACCCACTACTCGCCCATACACCACCACTCGCCTACCACCTCAGTATAGACGCCCACATACATCCACCTCATACTCCACCCCATTACCCACCTACCGCCCCACATTTAACACAGAGAGAGTTTATTCAGTACAGACTCCGACTCAAGCCCATCAGCAGGCATCATTGCCTCGACCGGTTGTACCCCTTCCTACATATAGCCACACCCAGAGGCTAGTACATGATATAGACCCAACCTGCTCTACCTTGGCACCAACAGCACCGGCCCTTGGTTGGATTTGGGCCTCATCCCCTCGGACCAGGTCCCCACCGAGAGTATACTCATACAGACTTATCTAGGTATGTTACAGACCGCAGGTGTGACCACCGAGATGATGCTTGAGTTGGGATATGATGATGTGATGTCACTTCCAGTGATTACCCTGAGGCAGATACTGATTCAGATGGGATTACTTGCTGAGGATGATCAGAGAGTGTCGAGTGGACTGCAGTCTTTCGTTGGACCAGCTGCCTAGCCCGATGATGCATTTGCACAGGATCCTCCTGCCTAGACTACTCCTTTTATCTTGATCTATGTTTCATATTATTGACTTTTGTACTATGGATTATTGTTGATTCCCCTGACATTTGGTTTACATTTTGGGATATTACTCAGCCTATATATGGTTGAGCTTTATTATATTATATTATCGTTATTATAGTTACTTATTATGTTTATTTCTATGTTTTGAATAAGTGATTGAATGTGTTGTGACGAATGAGCGAGAAGCCTCCAAGAGATGACGAGCATTCAAGGAAGAACCCGTGGACCCAAAGGCATAAAACCAAAGCTTACACACCTGCGGACCACGAAACTTAATCACATCTCTGCAAGGAGCGTGGACTATCTTCTTCCGAAACCCGCACGTGTTGATTATCTTCAAAGATCTAAGTGTGGGATCACAACTCATACTACACTCACTCAGCAAGAATCGTCTACAAATCTTAAAACACTAAAGTGTGAGATTTACTAATAAGAATCTCCAATTACATGATGGATCGATTCTCCGCTAAGTATGGATAGATGTCACACCCCCAAATTCGGGTTGCGGAAGCGGTCGGGTCGGGGCGCGACTAATCAATAACCAAAGCTTAAAGATACAGCAAACGACCTCTAAATGAGACGTTTGAAAATAATTATTACATTTCCCAAAATAAAACGTTTACAACATTCGTGAGTTCGCAAAATGTGATCCAATACATAAGTTGTAGTATAAAAGTTATGCAAGGAAATCCAAGTGTTTGAAATCATGCGACTCAAGCTAGCATATCTTGTAGCAATCCTAATCCTGCTGGGCACCTGAGAAAACATGCTAAAATGAGTCAGCTATAAAGCTGGTGAGTTCATAGGTATGTCAGTTGAAAACATGAAGTATAAACTGTGTATGTTTGAAAAGTAGTTCAGAAACTACGATTTAGTTTTGCAGTATTATACAGTTGTGGTGTGTACCTAAGTACATCGAGGGAATATGGCATTTCATGCCTAGTTACCTATCAGGTGTAAGTAAATCTACAAACGTGAGGCATTACATGCCTGAGTACAAATCAAGTAAGTGTATGACCACGTCATATGATAACGAGTAATAGCAATACTTATTTAGTAGTAAGGTACAAGTGTGCCACCTGGCATAGTGTGTTGCTTCCAAGCAACATGTAAATGTAGTCCCGCAGAACTATAATTGAGTATTTAGCTAAATACTGTTTCAACGATCTTGAATGTAAGCTCGCCGATCCGTTGATGAGTGCGAGTATCAACTCGTATGTTTATCGATGTTTTGTATCGCTTTACCGCGATATCATTTTGAATCACTTTACCATGATCTCGTTTTGTATCACTCTAACCGTGATATCGTTTTGAATCACTTTACCATGATCTCGAATAGTGTTGCTCGCAAGCAATGTATGTAATTGAGAGTCCGCAGTACTATGACATGCCTGACTAGAGTAATTGAGAGCCGGCAGTACTACGACATGCCCGACAAGAGTAATTGAGAGCCGGCAGTACTACGACATGCCCGACTAGAGTAATTGAGAGCCGGCAGTACTACGACATGCCCGACTAGAGTAATTGAGAGCCGGCAGTACTACGACATGCCCGACTTGAGTAATCCTGTTTGTATAAGTGTATGTATATCAATATACATAAGTAAATCGTAGGTAGCACCGAGTGCTTGAGATTAAGTACGAGTATGTATATATATATATATATATATATATATATATATATATATATATATATATATATATATATATATATACATATATATATATATATATAAGCCTGATCAACAAACACACCCAACAAAGTATCATGTTTCACATGAAATGATTTAACGTATCTAGGTATGTATATACAATACTTAGATATTAGGTGTATCGCAATAAGCCTAGGTATGAATAATCATCACCTAGTTGTTTTGTATTAGTATAAGGAACTATATTAACATACGTCACTATCGTATACTCCTAGCCTCCAGCCTAGCAAGCATATTGAGGTCTTGGGGTAATGTTCACTTAAGTAAAAGTCCATTCGAGTAATCCTGTAAAGAGTATAGTTGTTGGCCAGCTTAAGTAGAACTAAACAGTTCTAGTATATTCGATAATATTGTCCTGCGACAATATGGCCAAAGTATAGTGATAACTTAGTCAAGTTATGTAATGGCATTTGTTTTTCAACAATCTAGCAGTGTACAATGGTAACCTATCTAGGTCAAATAGTGATATTGTTCTACAACAATATAATGGGTGTAATTACTAAGTATTACAGAGTTTGTATTACATAACAGTAATAGAGTCAAGTGTGAATTATAAACGTTTATCAATATAATTCGAAAACAGTACTTGTGCATGCGTCTCACCCCGAAAACAGTTGAAAGAGTGGGGCTATAAACTCACCTGTGAGTTGTCAGCGATCCTACGATACGAGTGTCGTCACAATGGTAACCTCCTAGTGCCCTAAACACGTGAGGTTATATAAGTAGGAGACAAATCAGTTTGTCTAAGCGAGTTGTGTAAATATTCATTCGTCGTTCAGGTTTGGAAACTGTGTACGGGGGCCCGGGGGCAGTGCCCCTGGTAGCGGGGTCCAAGGGGTGGCAACCCATGGAGGGGTCCAAGCGGTAGAGCCCCTGGTTGGGGTCGAGCTACCAGGTCAGGTTGGAAAAATTTTATTTCTACTACATTGCTTTAGTAAAAGCGCATTCGAATTCTAAATTCGGAGGAAAATCAAGTGGTAAAATCTTGTCCCGACATTTAGTGAAAAACATGTGTTTTTCAAGGTTCTGTGTTTTGCGACACAAGGTACGACATAGGTAATTGCGTCGCTATGTGCGACGTCCGTAATTAAATGCGACATAGTGTGTTGTGTCGCTATGTGCGACGTTCGGATTTGCTGCGACATAATGGCTTGCGTCGCACCATGCGACATAATTATATTTTGCGACATTGAGCTGCGACATTGACAATGTCGCAGCACTGTTTTTGGTCCAAGTGTGACACAACCAACTGTTAGTCGATTTAAAGCTTCAAACCGAGTTTTGGTTCAATTTTTGGACGTTTTGATGTTATACAAAGCTACTAACATGTTTTTCTAAGTAATCTAAGTAATTTCTTGTAAAAGGAACGATTTCTAGAGAGAGAGAGAGAGAGAGAGAGAGAGATTTCTTACCTTTTGAAGATAAGAGTGAATGGAGATGATGAAGATGGTGAAGATGATGATATCCTTTTTCTTTGCTTCCTCCTCTTGCAAAAGATGATGATGATGATGATGATTTTCGTTTTGATGATGATGGTGGCGGTGGGAGTGTAAACCGAGAGAGAGATTGGTAGAGATGAGAAAGAGGAAGAAGAAAATGAAGTGAAGGGTGTGTTTGGTTTGCTTTTTCACACGGGGCAAGATCCACTTTTTGTGGATCTTGTCTGGTTCTTCCTTTTCAGCTCCGATTCGTAGTATAAAATACCCGTGTTCGTGTACCCGATCATAAAATAATGAAATATTTTTAAATCATAAATTTTTGTAACGCGTGTTCGAATATATTTTTAGTCAAAGTATTTTATAAAAATATAATACCTTATTTGAGTTATAAAATATAACTTTATTTTCGCGTGGTCTGTCTCGTACAGAATACGTTTTGAATAAAACGAAATGTGTTTTATTTTTGTCCGAATAAATAATTATTTTTTTAATAATAATATCTTATTTATAAGGTTTTGCACTAACGTCCGTTTTTGGTATTTCTGCGCGCTTTTAGATTTGTTGTCGTGCGATTTTTGATAGGTCGTATTTGCATGTATATATATAAATATACGAAATGCGTATATGTACTTAGTCCTATTTCTGACTAATACGTATATTAATGATAAAATTAAACGTAATAATGATGGCCTAAAATGCCGGGTGTCACAATAGAAGGCACTGTGCACCCGATCGATACGTCCGAAGCTGAGCCATTCTTCATGCAAGGAGAAGAGCAAGATCCACATCATCTCTTCTCATTTACCTCTCTCAGTTTCATAACGTTAATCGTTATCTGGGGAGTTTCTTAACCTTCACTCCGTTTTCATAAATTTATTTAGCTTTGTTAGATGTTTAAACACAAAGTAATCTATACCCTATCCTAACTTATCACTAAGTGTGGGATTCCAGCCCAAAACAAACACTTGAGAAACATTTTCTATATGTTCAAACTCTAAGTGTGAGATTGTACTTGCAATACAATCTCAACTCAAGAGAACATTAGGAACAATGTTCCTTTAAGTGTGTGATAGCAGGTATAGAATACCTTGGATTGGATGTTTAAGATTTTTATACCCAAAATAGCTCAAATCATAAAATGTTCCTCAAAATTTTCAAACTTTTTCAAAATTTTTTGACAAAAAATAATAAAGTATGAGCCAAATCACTCGATTAGTTCTACTATTTTTGAATTATAATATCTTTCAGGAGGAACCATTTCTAATATGAGTCGGTTATTCTGAAATATTAGGGAAATTAAGATAGGAATTTCTTAAATAAGAATTGATAATCTAAAAGGGACATGGCTAAACACATACAACCCAATTTACAGTGAGGTATCTTGAGCCTAAAATCATTCATCTTTAATGCTTCACTATTCCTTTTTTGTATCTGCCGATGCCAGTATCTCTGAATTAGAACTTGTTCCTGACATACGCTTCGAGACCACATTAGTGAGTACCGTACGCGGTATAGGTGCAATTAGATGACCTTGACATTCCCTACGATTTAACCCACTTTTTAGCCTTCTTTTCAAGCCCAAAACCCTTCCGATACTCATTTTTAATATCGATGATCCGCTTAGAAACCCTGTTGAGCCTAAACCTTTTGTTTCTTCAAAACCATAATATTAAACCTACTTCCCAAAATCCCAAAACCTTATCTTGGAATTTTTGAGGTTATGAAAAACATCTTGAAGAATCTCCTTCTTAATTATTCTACTCCTTTGTGTTCACCGAAAAGTCATATCTATCGAAGAAAATATAGGTGCAAAAAATTGGCACCAAGAAAAGACTCGAAGAAGTCTAGATAAGAAAGAAAAGAAAAAATATCCTTGGAAGTTCTTTGGCAAAGAAATTCTGAAGAAGAAAAAGTAAATAAAAAGCAGAAAAAGAAAGAAAAGAAAAGAAAATAAAATAAAGCTAGGTGCTTCGAAGTATCAACCGTTCAAAGAAAGATCTGATAGAAGACGAGTAGCTATCATCTCCGTTCTGAATAAGTTTTTCATGATCTTAGAATGCCTAAGATAAGCAACCCTCACAACCAAGAATCACCACTATCCATACCCCTTAGCCCTCACAAACATTACAACCCTCATGAAGGTCTTGAGATAATTAACACCGTTCTCATCCTAAGTGGTGGAGATCCGATTCTCGACCAAGCCTATGTCGATGAGTGTTGTATGACTGGCTTATTGAGCAATTTCAATTGTTCTAGAATGATAGGAAACCTGATACACTTTAAGTGAATTAAGTGACCACTTTTGTGAGATCGCCTAGTCATGTATACTCCAAGATCAGGAGATTTGGATATTATGCATGGGAAAGTCAATACTTATTTCTGAAAGGATCATCTTAACTTTCCCAATATTTTCACAATGATTTTCTCATATGACGAAGTGGTGAAATTTTTTTTTCACGGAATATAAGTGAGTTGTTGCTTGAGGACAAGCAACGTCTAAGTGTGAAATACTTGATGTAACGAAAAAAGTCTTGTTTTTACGTACATAATTCCGTACTTTTTGGACTAAACTTTGGTGAAAACACTTTAAAACAATCATTATTTACTAAAAAACACCAAGGTGGTCAAATTATAGGCGTTGCAATAAAAATCAATAAAAACGTCCAATTATCGAGCAAAACAGAGCAAATAAAGACACTCCAATTAATCCGTTCTTACTTATCTTATGGAAACAGCTCTTAATGGATATTTTATGATTCCATAGGAAAATACGAGACCAGAGAATCAAGAATCATGGAAAACGGGTGAAGTACGAAGAAGATAGAGCGCTTAAAGTACAACCGATCGTTCTCCGGAACACGCAAAATCTATACACCTCCAAGTTTGGAAAAATTAGTGTCATTATAAGCGTAATGGAAAGAGAATCAAACGGCGAAAGAATCAAGCAAATCGGGCTTAAAACGAAGAAGATACATGTGAAACAAGCAACGAGACGAGCGAGTGGAAGACTGAAAGCCAACCACCCCCCAGGGGCCGTACCCGGCACCCTAGGGGCTTTATATGGCACTAGTGGTGCCGTTTGGTTATGTTTTAGCCTTCATAATTGGCCCTTGGTGCCAATTTGAACCCCCTTGTGCTTGCTATTCCCCGATTGAGCTTTAATGCTTGTTCTTCATGCTTCAAGGCTTTTACAAGGCTTCCACCTCCTTCCCTATAAATACCAAGCTTCATTCACCATTTCAACACACACTTCACATCTCATTCTTCTCTCTCTCTCTCTAGAATTCTCTCTCTAAAGTTTTGTAGTTAGTTTAGTTAGTTTCTCTCTCTAGACAACTAGAGAGATATAAGTAGCGGTTAGAGTCTGGAGGAAGGTCGTAGCTTGGTAGTCGCGTTGTAACAAGATTTTCAAGTTCAGACTGTTGTAATCCTTAGTATTACTCTACTAATATGGTGATATTATCTTTCTCTCTCTTACTGTTATAATGTTTCTTTTGCATGTTATTTCGGTACAATTTATGATTATTGCCATGATTATTACGTATATTAATATGTGATTGTTGAAATATAGATGTTAGGATTAGGGATGATGTTTAATTAATATCTCTTATATACAATTGGAAGTTGTTATGCTGCGTACATGTTTTAAGCTTATCCTGAATATAGACTTAATTAATCACCCTTTCTGGTCTTTCACGTGACTGTTGCCTTAGGATAGAATCTGATCAACCCTAACTATGAATATATAGTTATCTCCTATACTGTATAAAGCTGTGGGATCGCCGTAAAATGTTAGAATACTTGGTATTGAAATGGAAATACCACTGGTAAAGTACAAATACGTGGAAGCTAAGAAAATGCCGACGAACTATCTCACCATAGATTACCTGTAAGTTTCCCTTCCAGACACGGGTCTAGGTCTTGTTAAACCGTGAAAATGCTGTAGTACACCGTTAAACTACCTCTGGTTATAAAGCTATGTAAAGACTTATACGATCTTTAAAACACCGTAGATATACCTAGGGTTAGAGTACTGTGGAAAATAAGAGCACTATACACTGCACACATTCCTAGGGATGAACAACCGATGGCAAAGCAGGGTCTAATTCACGACGGAAGTAGTTGAGCTTAGTTAGATATAATATGAGTTTTGAAATGAAAGCAAGGATTCCGACTGTGCTCCGAGATGCTTAAACCCCTTAACTCTATTTAACCGATAGCTTAACATACATGGCATAAAACCAGTATTTCCCTGTTAAATCAGATAGACATAAGTGTTAAAAAAGTTGAGTAGATTTGGACTGTCGCCTTATTCCTGCACCCCAATTTGAGGGTCACTTGGTCTCCGAAAGAGACGGTGAGGGGGGTTTCAAGGCAGTCTTAGCTAATCAGAATCGCGATAACCTAGGTTCAGTGACATATGCTTTTAGGATTACACCTAGAACGTAAGGTCCTAGTGTTTACACCGACCGTTTAGATGATTATTAATTAGGGCAATCTCCAATCAACCGTATAATGGACATCATCCCGAAACCCTAATCATTGAAGTTTCAGCAATCACTCTCTACCTTCTGCTTATATTCTCATTTATTTTCCTATCATTTATTTTCTTTCAATAATTTAGATTAAATAAAACCAAAACCTACCTACCTTGTTTTAAACCCATCCTATTTGCGAACTTATCTTTGTAGCCCAATTCAATTCAATTCGTTCTGATTTAAGGATGATACTCGAGTTATACTTGCCACTTACCCACAAGGTAGGTAGCACGGGTAATTTGAGCCTCCGAAATTATAAATTTTAAAACTTAACCAGTCATCCCTCTGTTGCAGCCGGAACAACGACCGGGATAAAATCCGACCCACCGGGTATCACTAAAAAGGAATTTTCGGTGGTTATGCGGAAAAGAAAACTAAACTATGGGTATCTAAACTACGAGTATCACTAAAAAGAAAAGTTCGTCGGAACGCCTCAGAGTCTTAGGACTAACTTCCCTGGCAGCGGTGCTAAAAACTTATCGCGATCCCAACGGTCGGTTGGGTTTTATCCTGGTCGTTGATCCGGCCAACTAGGACACACGGCAGAAAGGTAGTTTTAAAATTTGTAAATAGCTGGGGACCTAAGTTCTACTAAAGCAATAGCAGTAGTATGACCTAGGGTCGTTCTAAAGAGTTAATCATATTGTGAAACGAATTATCGGGACGAACAACTCAGTTTAGTAATGGTTTTAATAATACTTTTGAGAGGGGGTTTTGTTTTTCTTAGGTCCTAAATTAATAATTAAACTAAATAAGCAAAAAATAAAAGATATGATTAAATCAGTATGGAAAGGAGTGCTTGTTATGATTTCGTTAGCTTATACGTGGGGTGATGTTGTATTGGGGTTTTAATTTGAAAACGTCTTTTGTATATTTGTCTTACTTTCATGTAGATGCCTTGTGGTGTAACCTTTAGTACCATACCGATAGGATTAACCGATCAATATGCCACTGAGTACTAGGCTATCAAGATTCTGGTCAGATCGGACTGCCTTGAAACCCCCTCACCGTTTCTTAATGAGACCAAGTGACCCACCAGATGGGTCGCAGGAATAGGGCGACAGTCCGCAATTTATCCGTTGACCTTTCTTTAACACTATAGAGACATCTAAGATGGGCAAGGCATTTAAGATTAAGACAGTTGCTGACTGTTAACTTACAGGTTTTCGACTGTGACACAGTCTTCAACCTACAGGTTTTCCACAGCTTCCACGTATTTGTACTCCACTCTAGGTGTTTCCAACGTTATACAGTGTATTCACCTATTTTACGGTCTCTCCTGGATCACAGACTACGCCAGGATGGAATACAGTCTATCGCTACGACTTTTCGATAGCTTCCGCATATTTGTACTCCACCAGAGGTGTTTCCAACGCTATACCGGATACTCAGTCGTATTACGGCATTCCCTGTATTACATACTTTACGGCCATCTGAACTCTCATATGAGAGATTACGGGTTCCTTCTTACCTTAACTCCTATCCATATTTATAACACCGCTATTGTCTCTATCACTCGCAATCCCGTACAACATTTAAAAACAAAGCATATCGAAATTCATTTTCATTTCATACGGGATTGCTATGAGAAGCACTTAATAGACTTGATTCAAATAGACACCTCTAAACAATACGCATATATTTTCACAAAAGCTTTTTCGAGGTCTCGATTCGATGAGCTAGTCTCAATGATTGGGATGAAAGATCCCAGTCATAAGTGATCTGTGACTTGGAACTTTATTTTGTATATTTAATTTAATGTCTTATTTTTTTTAAAAAAAAAAATCCCAACAGCCACTCTTTATACCTACTAGTATTAAAGAAATGTAAGGTTGCAACATTTCTAAAAATGGACGTTGGGTTGTGTCTGTAAACAACTTGGGATATGATAGTACATCAGGTGACATGTATAAAAATGGAAATTTTAAGGTGTATGTTTGATGTGTCAGTAGGTTTATCTAGCATATTTAAAACAACTTTTGTAAACATTAGCTTCATCATATGATGTATTGGTAGGCATTTGTACTTAAGTTTTCTAAAAAGCTTAACTGTCAAACTTGCATATTATTTTATATAAAACATATTATTATGTATGACATTAAGTTGAAATAGGACATCAAGCCTAAAATATTTTGACACGTAGTCTTAATATTTGGATGATAAACATGATATGATCTATGATCTAGGGTCTTTATATAGTTTTATCTGGGAAATATATTGGTTGTCTCCTCTGTTGTACTTTGTACAGACCTGGTTTCAACTGATATATTTTTGAAAAAGGACATAGGTACGTAGTCTGTGTTAAGTTACGGACAAATATTACGCACTCGTGGTAATCTTGATCTTAAATATTGTACAAATGTACAAGAAAATATTTTATACAAAGATTGCCTAGTACTGGTTTGTGTTAAACTATGATACTCTGTTGTACTAAGTACAAACCTGTATCCTCTAGTTTAATTGTTCAGACTGGTGTTTGTTCAACCCGGATCAATGTTTATGTGACTCTGTTGTACTTTGTACAGACCTGTCACCTATGGCTTGGTTATAAAGATATTACTATATTCTCACCCTCTATATAGAATATACTAACATGTTTTGATTTCAAATGTATATTCCAATATGGTTTATATAACGTAATATGCATACTAATAATAAAGATGTGATTCGATTCAATTAAGATTCAAAGTCATTTACTTAAGTGTAAAATGTTTAGGTGGTCAAACAATATCAATAATCGTCTTGAAATAATTTTTATAAAAGTTGCTTTAAATATGTTAAGTAAACTTAAAGTGGACAAATATACTGATAATTGAAATAACACTTACTATTTTCTAATAAAAGTATGTCGGCCTGATATAATCTCTAACCAGACCCAAAACAATCCCGTCACCAAAAATATTAAGTTCTTGTAATGTCTTTTATTTTATTTTATTTTATTACAATTTTATTTCATTTTTTAATTATTGCATTATATAAGAAAAATCCAAAAAGATTTTGTTTCTGTGTTATTTTCTCCAAAGTCACATTTCATTGTAAATTCGAGTACCGACATCAAAACGCAAAAGTTTGAAAATTTTTAGAAAAAATTTCACGAAGTGTCAAGTAGCGACACTCGGTAAGTGCCGCTTCTGTTTTATCTTAAGTGCTGCTAGTCAGTGCCGCATTTAGGGTTAAGATATAAATACTCCTCCTCTGCCACTCATTCTCCCATCACCATTCATTTAAGTAGCGACATTTAAAACGAACCAGCGGCACTTAACTTCCGATCGGCGACAATCGATTTCCGAAGGGTTTTTCGATCGTTTAGCATTTTTGGACCGAAGATCGTGTGATCCACTTGCATATTCTTATTCTACTTGTGTTTCTGCATCGATTGCTATGTGTTTCATCATTTTCCACCGTGTAATTTTGTTTAATCTATTTTTATACATACGGGTTAGGGTTTGTACGGGAATCGATTAAATTAGATGCTTATTTGTATGATTTAGATGTTAAAATTGGGTGTGTATTGTTCCTGCATGTTAGTCGCACCCTTTGGTTACATTAGATTGTGTTTGCCCCAATTTTTGTTGTCGATGATTTCTGGGTTTCATCCGACCTGGGCGCTTGTTCTTGAAAGCGACACTTGATCAAGTGTCGCTACTTTGGTAATTTGAACTTGTAAGCGGCACTTCATTAAGTGCCGCATACTCTATGTGTTTACTTGAAATTTTGCCAAGTACAAGATAGCGACACTCGCTTAAGTGCCACATAAGTTATTTTTCAAAATTTTCTCAAGTATTGATAAGCGACACATACCCAAGTGCCGCCTACTTTGTGATTTCAAAATTTTTTTGTATGATCGCGACACTAGATCAAGTGCCGCATGTTATGATATTAAATGTGACAAGTATGAATCTGCGACACTTATTTCAGTGCCGCCTGTTTTGTTATGTGAATAATAGCAACACTACTCCTAGTGCCGCATGTTTACTGTGATCAATTCCAAGTAATTACCTGCTACACTTGATTAAGTGCCGCTAGCGTTATTGGCGACACTCGCCTAGTGTCGCCAACTAACACTTGGTGTTGTTCAGGTTATTTAAGGCTATTTGAATTAAGTTTCTATAACGATATCATATATGCTTGTTTTCTTGTTTCTTCAGTCTTCAGATGGCAGATTTAGAAGTGAATGCTAGGCGTACGCAGACGAGGCACAATATTGTTGCTCTTTTGGATGATACACATGCCAATTCTATTCCTTAACATCCGATGATAAAATTTTTAAGACGCTCGCGTATCCATCACGCGATTACAGCTACTTCTCCAATCTTCTTAAATCAAGTACGACCGTTTTGGCAAAACGCGGTCGCCAAGACTAAGCTTGGCCATCGTCGCATTCTTACCAGAGTCATCGATCATGACGTGGTGGATACTGATGACATGGTACGACAAGTCCTTTAGTTCAATGATTCACTTGACATGCCGACTCAGTTTGATCATGATTTTATAGCTGGGGTTTTACTACATATGGGTTATCCACAAATCCCTCCAGATCAGTGTTGAAAGCAACATCTCAACATGCTTTTTAGATATCTTGCTCATATCATGATTGTTTGTCTATCTCCTCGGAAGGCTTGTTTCGATGGGATGAGCTATGCTACTGCCTCTGCTATGCTGGCTCTAATCTACAACAAACCCTACAATTTCTCGGGTTATATCTTCAGAAACATGATTGACAATATCAAGGCGGGGGATGACACGTGGTTTATGTATCCAAGGTTCGTCCAGCTTATTCTTAACTCCATGAATCTAGGGATTCCGTAGAATGTTGATTCTTTTCTTTATTCGACACCAATGCTATTGCGTATCTTTGGCGATTGCGTGAGTATTCCTCGCGGTCAACAAGCAATTCAGGACGTTCCTCTTTTCGGCCAGATAATAAACTAAAACTATGTCGCGCCACCGAACAACAATTTCGAGGATGTAATTGCTGCAGAACAGTTTGTTGAGGTTCCGGTACAACAAGATGATGAACCGGTTGATGATTTGCTTAATGTTAATATGTTTGATGATGAATTCGTGGGTGAGAATGTCTTACAGGAACATGAGGATGCTGAAATGTTGATCCCTTATATCAAGAATCTAGACTGATCGATTAACTCAATCAAATGACGAAAACAAACGATTAAGCTATTGAAACAAATAAACATAAACCGAAACACATAAATATCAAATTGATTCTTTGTAGATGAATATAACGTATTAGCTTCATATAGAGAAAGTTCTAGTCGACAAATAGCTTCTAGGGGTTTCGTCAACCTTTACAATTAACCCTAATGCCCTATATATACAAATAAAACTGAGCCCTTCGACACAAGCCTTGTGTCGCAGGCCCAGACCCTTGCGACATAAGCCTTGTGTCGCCTAAACGGTGATATCTGATTTTGATTACAATCAAACACTATTCATATCACTAATCGAAACACATTACAAAAGACACAAACCTAGACCAAGTGACTGACATAAACATACACTAACATGAAAACATCGAAGAAAATGAACCACATCAACTACAGGATGGCTCTTCTTCTTCCGATCATATACAAAGGCCTCTGCCAGATGGTGGGGAAACACCCATTGACTCTGAGGGTGCAGTTCCTCATTCCTCTGAAATTGAGAGAATTCGTCGTGATAATCCAAATCGTTTTAGACATATTCAGAGATGTATTAGTCCGGGACGTGTACATGTGCCGTCCAATAGAGGAAAGAGACCTAGGGACGAGCCTGATCCAGATTATGAACCGGATCCCAGGGAAGCTAGAGGTTCTCGTCTGCAGATCAATGAGCCTATCTCGATACATCCACAGACTGTCATTCGTGATACTTCAGCGGCTCAACCACCTGTCATTCCTGATTTTCTTGAGCAGAAAATGGAAGAATTTACCATTCTTTAGGCTATGGTTTATGATCAGGGAGACGTTATTCAAGCTCAAGCTGCAAAGATCAATGATTTGGAGCTTAAAGTTGTCTTTTGGAGTCCAGGTTTAGCAATCTGGGGGAGATATCTGCTATTGGTAATCAAAGGTTAGATGACAATGATCATGATGATGAAGATCAAGGTCCAAGAATTGAAGAAACTGTTTATGATCTTCCATCACCCCCTGATGTCCAAGATACAACTTCTGAGTTAGTGACTGCTGAGACCGAAGTTGCTAACCAGATAGAAGAATTGCCAAACCTGACCAGGGATTTAGTTATTTATCAACCAATGGAGTTTACGATGTTTTGTGCTTATATGTATTAGGTTGCCATGTATCTTTCTTCTATGAATGAAAATCAATCTTTTCAGGACTATTTGTTAGATTCGTCTTTATCTTTTGAAAATGTTGAGATTCCGATGATAGAACATTCTAAGGTTCCATTCCAACCTGAACCATTGGATGTGGACTATTTGGAAGTTAATTTGACCTTCTTGCAGAATATCCTAGAAGGAGATGATTTAGACGTTGGTGTGATGCAGAAATGCCAGAAATGAATCAAGAAGAAAATGATGTCAACGTCGATATTGAGAATGAAGGAGTTAATGATCATGACGTTTTTGTCAATGATGTCGAAATGGGTGCTGAAACTGAAATATTTGATTCCGAAGATATTAAAGAACAAGAGCCATTTGTTGCTGCGAAACATACTGAAGTTCCGTCTTCCTCTTCTTCTTCGTCAGAGATCTGCAAATTCTACAAGGTTAAAGGAAGATGCAATGGCGCTATTATTAGATGGAAGTACGACGAAGTTACACATCTGATTCTGATAAAAAGGAAGGATGGAATTCAGTACTTCAGGAGAAATTTTAAGGAGCTTAGTACTCTTCCTTATTGCGAGATACTTCATTTAGCTCAGTTGAATATCATAAATAGATCTGAAGATGAAATGGCTGAACGTGTTCAAAGGATCTTGAGAAAAGAAGTCAATAGCAAACAGTTCTATTTATTAAAGCCAAATCTTGGAACAAGGTATGTGTACAGGAACAGGATACATCCTATGTCAAAAAGACCTTGGGTGAAGATTGTATATCGTTCTCCGAAATCTTTGAAGAAAATCCCTTTGGAGAAATTGCCGATGAACTTTCTTAGGAGATTAAAGTATTGGCATTACGATGATGTGACTGGCGAAGCAATTATTAGATACATTCCCGAGACTGAACCTGAAGAAACTAATCCATGGAATAAATTCAAGTTTATGATCCTCTCAGCCTTATCAGTTTGACAAAGAATGATCTTGAAGCCCTATATTCGAACATGATTGAATTCAATAAAGGTTTCAAGGATGATGCTGAAAAGTTTCAAAGAGTTGTCAAAGTTTGTGTTGAAAAGGGTGTACTTGTAGGAGGAAGATTCCCAACAAACTGGAGCTGATTAGAAGATCTTTAAAGACCAAGCTGCTGACATGGAGGAGTTTGTTGGTACATGTTAGTGTGTCAGTCAGTTGGTAAAGAGTCTGTAATTGTTTGTAAATGAAAGTGTTAGAAAAAATTAGAATTGCCTAAGTGTAGTTAGGCGACACTTAGCCAGTGTCGCTGCTAGTGTCGCTATTGGCGGCAGGTTGAGTGTCGCCAAGGTGGTGTTTGTTTTGTATAAATAGCTCGTTAGGGTTTCATTTGTTGGTTGATGTAACTTTGAGAGCTGTGAGGGTTTTCAGTAAAGCTTATACGAAAATATTGATCAATATACAGAAAAGTTTAGTATTCGATTGTACGTGTTCGTGTTTGATTTAATGTTCAATACTTGATTATTTGGTTTCAGCACGTCTAATCGAGTGGCGATTCGATAGATCCTAACCTCTAGGACCTACAAGTATTTTCTCTAAGTGATCAACTTCAGACCAAACATACATGTCTACCATACTTCTAAGATAAGGAACTCTATTTATAAAATATAGAGTCCTTAACATGTTTTCCTCATTAAAGTTTGGAAACAAAACTGTCTCATATAAGCATGGTCTGTAATCCTGTACTTGTCCCATAACAGATTAGGTAACTGACATAACCCACTAAGCAATAGTAATACTGGAATTTACATTAACAGTATTAACTATGGAACTAACACAAGCAGTAGAAACTGCTAGAATACTACTAACAGTAGTAACTATGAAGAGCGGTAGTAATTCTTCTAGCAGCATTAACTTTGAAGCTTTGCTCGGTAGCACTAACACTTGATACTATAGCAGTACTAACTCTGAAGTTCTTCTAGTAGTAAAAACATTGAAGACAATGGAAATTACAAGAGCAGCATTAACACTTGATAGCAGTAGTAATCTTTGTCGACTACTACTAACTTGAAGGGCAGTAGTAATAATTATACCAGTAGTAGAAACAATTGCGTTGACAGTATTGAACATAACTACTTGTAGTAATCATGCATGAGCAGCAGTAAAAATGACTTATAGGATTTCTGACCTAACACTTAGTTTTTGAGATAATTAATTTAGCTTGAAGAAAGGGATTATCTTTACGAGGTTCTCTAAACATCCCAAACATGCTTAATATGAAATCTTTTTCGGGAATGAGATGAGGTTTGCTTGAGGACAAGCAAAAGCTTAAGTGTAGAATATTTGATGTAACATAAAAAGTCATATTTTTACGTACATTATTTACCTCATATTAAGCACTATTATTACAAAAACATCCTTTAAACATCATTATTTATTATATTTTGTAATAAAGGAGAAAACTTGGTGGTCCTTCAAAAATCATATAGAGAGGGTAGAAAACGAACCGAAATAGGCACCATATTGAGAAACACTTCAAATAGACTATAAAATCCATACCAAGGCCTCACACCTATCTTATTTTGTAGCTTTGGAGATTACGAGAGCATGGATATAGAGAAAACTCAATTTGGATAAAGGACGAGAAAGTTACAAGCCGAACAATGCATCCGAAGACCATGAAACGTATTCCACACATGTCTAGGCTAGAGACCTCCAATTTCTACCAAATTGACATCATTAGAAGCATAACGGAATTACGACGAAAGAATCAAGTCAATCGGGCGAAAAACGAAGGAGATACGGCCATCTGAAGCAACGAGGAAAAGCCGAAGAAATCACACGGCCACCCATAGGGTCGTACATGGCCTATATAGGGCTGTACATGGCCTGTGGAGTGGCCATGTGTTTTCCCTTATGCCTTGGTTGCTTGTATCTTGTGTTTTGGTGCTTGTATGCTTGTATTCTTGAGTTGCCTATACATAGAGAGCCTCCACACCTCATTTCACCACACCACACACCTCACTTCTCTCATTTCATTTCTTTCTCTCACTTTATCTCTCACACACTTCTTTCACTTTCTAGTTTCTCTCTCTAGATTCTCTCTCTAGAATTAGGGTTATTAATAAGTTAGTCTTGGTTAATACTTAACCAAGACTAACGGAGGGGCTACTCTTGTAATAGTGTTAGGGATACTTGAGGGGCTTATTTGTAATATTATCGACGATATTGCGGAGGTTACGCTTGTGTATTCTTTCAACATTATTCTATCTACGCATTAAATATATACGGTTATCTCTTTCCTTATCTTTTATAATGACGATTATTATTGTTAAAATGTTATATTTAGGATTGTTTTCCATGCGTAGAGTGTAGTTACCTTATGTGCTTGTTGTGATGTAGTTAGTTTGTGTGTTAGGGGTGATGTTACTTTAATATAGTTGAAAACCGATGTACTGTTAACTTTACATTTATGATTTTCTCAACCTAATTATACTATCACCTTTCCTCCAATAAACGTGGTTAGAACCTTTATGACAAGGAGTCATGAACCTTGATCAAACGGTCACTACCAATCTGTGTTTTCAAATCAAACAAATCAAACATGATCTGAATTGTGTAGCTATGGAAATACCGTTTAAACCTTTTGTAGTACACCGTGAATCAATCAATGATTTATTGGGATTATAGTGAGGGCTGGTTTATATCATAGATGGTTGAACGTTAATACAAACTTAGTTAAACTAGCCTGGAGTTACCGTAAAGTATGTGATACCGAAAAGACCGTAAAATGGCACAGTACTTCGTATAGCATTGGAAACACCTTGAGTGGAGTACAAATACGTGGAAGCTAAGGAACTGCCGTGGGTTGAAGACTGTATCACATCCTGGTTGAACCACATAGCTCTAAACTAAACAATGACCATTAATGTAAAGTTTAGCAGTCACAAAAACCAGTCTTAATCTTAAATGCCTTACCTACTCTAGGTGTTTTCATAGTGTTAAGAAAGGTTAGAACTATAGTGGGTCTGTTACTCTATCTCATGCACCCAGGAATACTATTCCAAGAAGGGTCACTACTCTGTCACTAGAGAGTGTTGAAGAGTTGAGTAGCCTCCTCTGATCAGACTCACAATAACCTAACACTCAGTGACATACTGTTTGAGAAATCAAACGGTAGGGTGTTAGTGTTTACACTACGAACACTTAGGCAAAATTAAGAAGCAAATCTTTAAAAGACGTTTTCACACTTAACCCCTAGGCATCACCCCATGCATAAGCTAACGAAGTCATAGCAAGCACTACCCTCCATTTTACTTTTATGCTTTCTTAGTTTTAGTAGCTTAAATAAATAAATTGAAAAAAAAAACCAAAGATCTATCCAACCCTAGCTTAATTACCGACTTATCAGAATAAGCTCTGTTTCAATTATGCCATCAAGAGGAATGACCCTGGATCATCCTTACCGCATACTTGTATAAGGTATTTGTACCTAGTATTAGTAGGTAGTAAGGAGGTTTAGGCTCCCCCGACTTCTTACAAACTTAAAACTTCCACCACGTTGTTCCTACGTGATGACCGTAGCACAACATATTTCGAATTTCTCCATTACATACATCCAAAAGTGCCTAAATTCTAAGTGTGGGATCCTATCCCTCCAATTTTAGAACACTTAAAAAATGTTTCAATGAATCAAACCCTAAGTGTGGGATTCTCCCTCAAAGGAAATCCTTTATCTTAGCAATTAACATTGAGGACAATGTTATTTTAAGTGTGGGATACACTATATATAATACTGCAAGTTTTTATTTGCTTGTCCAAAGTAAACATTTTTCTCATTTTTACTCAAAATTTAAGAATTTTCGCAAAATCAACCCATTGGGTTGAGCTTTAACTACCAAAACATTCGAAAACCCAACCTTGACGATGTCCGACATCCATTCGGTTGATTTCAAAATTTTTAGATTTTTGATTCAGAATACTCTCTCAAAGAAATGAACCTTCTGTCAAAATAAATAAATTGCTTTGTAAAGTAAGATAAGGCAAAAATAAAAACGTATCTTAAACTAAAATTGAGAAATCATCTAGGTATCGCATGACTTGGCGCATATAAACCCATTTGTTGTGAGGTACTTGAGCCCATTGAAAACCATTCATTTTTAATGTTTCACTTTCATTTCGGAGTGTGCGTCGAAGCATGTGTCTTTGAATTAGAACTTGTTCTTGTAATGCGTTTCGAGACCATACCAATGAGTGCCGTATGCGGTATAGGTGCAATTAGAGGATCGTGGCATTTATTAGGATTAACCCCTTTCTTTCATATTATTTCAAGCCTAACCCTTCCAACTTTCTTTTGAAGATTGTTGATGATCCGATTAGAAAACCCTTTGCGCCGTAGCCAATTTCGTTTCAAAAACCACAACCAAAACCTAGAAACTTCTCCACAACACAAAAATTTCCAACATTCACCAACTCAGCTCATGAATTTCATAGGCTATAAGAAAAGGTTTCTTAATATATGCTTCAATTAATGTCTCATCTTCAAAACATCTCTCCATACCTTCTCAAAGCTTACACATCAAAGAAAAATCCAAGTAGAAGATACGGTACAAAGCGAAGTTAGTACCCATCACGTAGAAAATATTCGCAAAATGATAGTATGAAAAATTGGTACTTGTCAGAGAGAAGTCAAAGATGTCTCACTATGTGAAGGGTTTCTATGGTCATTAAAAGAAAAGGAAAAAAAAAGTATACCTTAGAAATTCTTTGAGACAAATATAAAGAAGATTACTCTCCAAAAAAGAAGAAAAATCCTTCCTAGCTCATCCTTTTCAAAAAAAATATCATATTAAGCAGAGATTATTCCTTCTAGGAGATGAAATTACTCTAGTGGTTATCTTAAGTAAAACTTCCTTAGATCCATGAGATTCTGAGTCTGAAACACCAAACCCAAAAATCCCTTGAAAAACCATCACTATCCATACACACTTAACCCTTATCCACACAACCCGATGAAAATGCCTCGGGATAATTAGCACCGTTCTCAAGGAGTGGTGGAGATACGATTCTCGACCAAGACTACGACAATAAGTGATGCGCTCCCAGCCGTCGATGTCGTTTGTGTTGTTGTAACAGCTGAGCGGACGATCAGGGAGTTTTAAATTTATAAGTGTGGGGGCCTAAGTTTCCCTAACAATGCTAATCCTAAGGGAGAGCATGTGGTAGGTATGACCTAGAGTCATTCTTCAAACCGACTGAATTGAAACTTAGACGAGGCAGATGATGGCTTTCAAACTAGTGAAGGGTTTACAAAAAAGTTGGGGAGTTTTGGTTTAATATTATCTAACCTAGGCAAGTAAATAAATAAAAGCAAAATAATATAAAGCGTAAAACATATAATATAAATGTAGTGTTTGCTGAGATTTCGTTAATTAAGTTATGGGGTGATGTTTGGAGAAACTGTTTTGAAAGATATCTGGTAATTATTATTCTTGGATACTTGTGATGTAAACGATAGATTCCCTACTAATTAAATTCACATTAGCATGTCACAGAGGAACTAGGTTATGGTGATTCGGATCAGACTGACATGCCCAACTCTCAACAATTGTCCTATGAAGAACAAATGGCCCTTTCCCGGAATACGAGGATTCCTATGTGTATGAATAGAGTGGCAGATCAGTTATAAAGTCCGACCATTCTTAACATCACAAAGTATTTAGAATAATAAGCAAAATCTCAATTTAAGTTTAATATTACTTTCTTATGAACGGGGATAAAAATCTGAATGTACTCGACAAAACTGGATCACTTAACGATTCCTCGTCATCCTAACAGATTTGTATCTTATAAAAGTTCATTTATGACTTTAAACCAGCCCTTGCTTAAGACTTCTCAATAAATCCCCTAGTTATTCACAGCATTCCTCACTTGAAGTGGTTCCGTCGCTACAAAACTTGGCCATGTCTTGTTCTGCTGTAATTCCCCATGTAGTTTTGCGCTTCCATGGTTTCATACCTTTCGACAAATTATTATGACACAGATGACTGACTACCTTTTATATTGACGTCATTAAAAAGGTGTTGTAATCACGTTTATTGGTGGAAAGGCGATAGATTAATTTGAGGTTTAAAAGTCAGTTTAGAAAAGTTAATTTTAAACTAAGTTTATTATTTTATAATATTAGTTCGTAATATAACTATTTTTGGTCGTTACGCAGCTTCCACGTGTTTGTACTTTACCTAAAATGTTTCCAACGCTACACTGCGTAACAGTTGAATAGAGGTTTACTTCTTCATATTATATCGATCCGTAATATGACTACCTTCGGTCGTTCCTCGACTTCCATACGCTTGTACTCCACCTTAAAGTGTTTCCCGTACTATATCGAAGAACAGTCGAATAGGGGCCGTCATATTACATTAATATTATTTATTAATCATCCCATAATTAAGTAGCTACATCACAGACAAATACAATAATAAACTACTCGCAATTCATGACAATATTCGTACTACATACCAAGTAATAATGCATAATTAAATACAACATAAAATGAGTATGAAAAGGTTTAGATATCACCCGGAAATTAAAGTGTAGCAATGTATTGTTAAAACTGACAACCTCTTCACACGTACAAAAATAATCTTTAATTACAGTCATTCCTTCTAATTCATGGATCAATCCGTAGATTAATCTAACTAATACTAGAGAGGGAAAAAATGCGAAAAGTTTAAGAAAATTTGGAAGTGTGTTTTTGGAGCTGAAATATGTCCAGGAGTGTGTGTTTTTTAATTAAAAATCCAACGATGTATTTATAGCTGAAATCCGGCTTACGATAGCAAAAATAGGCTCATTTTAGTGAAAAGCGTGCGCGGTACGAAAGTCTCCACCGGAACCGGGTCGGGTCGACCGGTTCCGGGTCAAAACCCATGGGTACGGATCAAAAAGAAGGTGGAACCGGGTCTGACACTGCTTTCCAGCCTACGGCTGGCCGGTTCCAACGGCGGCTGGCCGGTACCCGGCTCAGGTGCTTTTCAGTTTACGTTTTTCTTCGTATCTGCTTCGTTACGTGTCCGTTTTCGATGATTCTTTTTGCGTTGGATTCAATTTTTGAAAACAAAGACTTTGATGTAAAGAAATCTTTGAGATGAGTCTTCTAACTTGGGATAGCTTGTTCCGAATATTTTTAATCTTTCGTAGTGCGTAGAATCTTCATTTCTCATCATTTTTCATTGATTCTTTTTGCGTTAGATTCGATTTTCAAAAAGGAAGACTTTGGTATGGAGAAATCTCTGAGATGATTCATTTAGCTTGATATATTTTGTCTAGAATTGTTTCGAATCTTCAAAAGTGCGTAGAATATTCATTTTTCATCCGTTTTGCTTGAATTTTCTCGTGTTTCCTTATTTTAACCTACTTGAAAAGATCTCATTGATGAATGTAATATTTGAGCTTCATTTCCATGTTTTGATCTTAAATGGGGAAGATATCGGTAGTGAAAACGTAACTTTTTACGTGATATCAATAAGCACTGCATGACTGGCATTGAGCGATTTCGTTTCTAATAGAATCATAGGTAACCTGATACACTATAAGTGAATTGAGTGACCACCTGTGAGAATCGCCCATTCATGTACATCTACGTTTCAAGAGTTGCAAAGTATGCCAAAAGGATGATCATTTTATGTTTAAGTATAATTATTTCTTGTTGATGCTTACTTTTTGAAAATATTTATATAGCTTGAAGAAAGTGATTTTCTGCAAGAGGTGTTCTAAACATCCCAAAATGTTCTAAACATCCCAAAAGCTTAAGTGCGGGATATTTGATGTAGCGTAAAAAGTTACGTTTTTACGTACAATATTTGTCTGATATTTAGCTCTTTTTAACAAATACATCTTAAAATCATCATTATTAGTCAACTTTTATTAGAAAGTCGATAAATAATCTTAGAGAATTAAATGCAAAAAATATAAGTTCAGTTTACGGCCGTAATTAGCAGGACTTCCCTACTTAGTTCCAGCAAGCAATTGACTGTAAGGCACGATATGTATATATGTCATTGATAGCATGAACTCGATGTTCAATATCTGATTTGTTGTGTGCAAGATTCAAGATCTATTCCAATACCAAAACATACAAAATAGTACAAATGGAAGACCAAAAGTCTGTTTTCTATCGACTCAAAATTCACGTTACCTGCTCGGATACACTTTCGATGAATATATGTGTTTTACCCTTGTTGTCCAAGTAAGTTAATACAGTTCTTGAATACCTTCACACGCCAAGAACCACAACGAAGAGATATATTAGATGATGTCAACGACAATAATAAGAGTGGGAAAGTGGGCTGGATGAATAGAATTAAATGTTGCAAGTAAAAAAGGGAAAGGGTCGTAATGCACTACTAATTAGCTGGAGATTTATTGGAGGTTCACGGTTCATTAGTGTTCGTTATTTCTTTCGAATAGGCCTGTATTCAGCAACTTGCATAGGGTGTGTACTCTATGTATTGTGATGATGTATACTGTTGCGCCGTCAGAGTGCTGACTCTGCTGCGGTCATTTTAAGGTGGGCACAACGGTCCTGCAAGCAACGATGCAACACGTGAACATGTTAGGTTTTAAATTTATATGAGCTGAGCTCAAACTATAAGTACTACCTACTTTTTGGGAGTAAGCAGTAAGTATAACTCAAGTGTCATTCTTAAAATCGAAGCGAATGGAACTAAAAGGGACTTACCATAAACGAGCTTTATGATAGGATGGGTTTTATAAAAGTAGGTACGTTTTGGTTGGCTATCTAATACTAAATAAAACAAGGAAATAAAGTAGAGAGTAGGCAACAGGTAAAGCGTGATTGCTGAAACTTCGATAATTAGGGTTTCTGGATGATATTCATTATAAAGATGATTGGAGACTACCTTGGGCAAATCATCAGACGGCCAGTCGATGTAAACACTAGGACCCTACATTTTAGTCTGAAAGACTAAAAACATATGTCACTGAATCCTAGGTTACAGTGATTCTGATCATAAACAGGTTGTTTAAACCCCCCCCCCCCCCCCCCCCCCCTCACTTGTCCTATAAGAACTAAGCGACCTCTACGGATGATATACCTGGGTGTACGCATAAGGTAACAAACTGCAATTATAAATCTGACCTTTCTTAACACCTAAATCTATCTGAGAGTATCTAGGTATGTGCTAATTGTATGCTATGTATGTTGAGCTGTCGGTTATGTTGAGTTAAGCGTTTTAAGCATCTTGTATTACAACCAAATACTTGCTTTCTTTTCAGAACTCGTTTATATCAGGTTTAAGCACAATTAACTCCGTCATGAATTAGACCCTCCTTTGCTATCAGGCGTCCATCCCTAGGAATACTCACGGTGTACAGTGCATTTGGTATATCCACAGTGTTCCAGACTCAAGGTATACTTCACGGTGTATAGTGCATCTGGCATATCCACAGTGTTCCAGACTCAAGGCATACTAACGGTGTACTGTACATTAAAGTAGTTTCACAGCTGTATGTTAACCTTGGTGTACTAACGGTGTACAGTGCAACGAGCATTTCCACATTTGTATTTTAACCTTGGTGTACTAACGGTGTACGGTGCAGCGAGCATTTCCACAGCTTTATTGTTCCTAGACCCATATTTTAAAAGGGTGACTTCTAGGTATTCCACGATGAGATAGACCTACGGCAGTTCCTTAGCTTCCACGTATTTGTACTTCACACGAGGTGTTTCCAATGCTATACGAAAAACTGCGCCGGTTTACGGAATATTCATAGCCTCATACGGTAATATGAGATAACTATATCTACATAGTATTAGGGTTGATCAGATCCTATCCTAAGGCAATAGTCACGTGAAAGACTGGAAAGGGTGGAAACTTGATTAAGTCTATATTTATGTAAAACTCAACCAGATACACAGCAATACAATCACCAATCATAGCATGTTAAATATGAATTAAATATCATCCATAATCCTAATATCTACATTTCAACAATCACAGTATCAAACTACGTAAATAGCATGGCAATATTCGCAGCACAAACAAAGATATCATTCAAACAAAACATAATAACCGTAAGTAAATGAATAAGTAAGAACCAGTATTTAAGCAGCGTAACACTGAGTAGTACAAGCCAGAGTCTTGAAAAATTCTTTACAATAAAATTCTTAAGCTACAGCTATCTTCCCCACTCGAACCGTGCCTACATCTCTCTAGTTCTCTAGAGAGAGAAACTAGAGAGAGAACTAACCTAAACTAATTCTAGAGAGAGAGACTACTTAGGATGAGAAAGTAAAAGAGAGAAATATGATTTTGTGAGGTGTGAGGTGTGTGAAATGATGAAATGAGGCTCTCTATTCATAGGCAAGCCATGGAATCAAGAGTACAAGTCCACAAGCACTACCGTACAAGCAAACGAAGCAAAATAAGAACACATAGGGGGGCTGGAGGCCGTACAAGGCCCTATACAGGCCGTACACGGCCCTGTATAGGCCATACACGGCTATAGGCAGGCCGTGTGCTGCCTCGGGTGCTGTTTTCTACTTTTTACGTTGTTTCGGAAGGCCGTATCTTCTTCGTTTCACGTCCGTTTGACTTGATTCTTTCGCCTACGGTCTCGTAATTCCGTTACGCTTCTAATGATGCCAATATGGTAGGAATTGGAGCCCGGGTATGTCCAGAATACATCTCGTAGTCTTCGGTGATCTTGTTTGTTGCTTATCTCTCTCATCCTTGATCCAATGTGAGCAATCCTTATATCCACGTTCTTGTAATCTCCATGGCTACAAAATAAGATAGTTGTGAGGCCCTGGTATGGAATTTACAATGGAATTAGGGTTAGGCTTAGTATAGTGCCTATTTAGGTCAGTTTTCTGACTTTTTTGCATGATTTTCAAAGGACCGACAAGATTATACCTTTCTATCAAAAGTTGGTAAATAATGATTATTTTAAGATGTATTTGTTAGAAAAGAGACAAATATGGGATAAATAATGTATGTAGAAACGTGACTTTTTGTGATACATCAAATATCCCACACTTAAGCTTTTGCTTGTCCTCAAGCAAACCTCATTTGGAAAATAGTTTTTGAAAAATTGTTTTGGATGCTTAGAGTATCTTCTGCAGAAAGTCACTTTCTTCAAATTAGATAAATGTTTTCAAAAAGTAAGCATCAACAAAAATTAACTATACTTAAACATTAAACTGATCAACCCTTTTTGGCATACTTTGCAACTCTCGAAACGTAGATATACATGACTGGGCGATTCTCACAAGTGGGTCTCTCAATTCACTCAAAAGTGTATCGGGTTACCTATAATCTAATAGAAACGAAATCGCTCAATGCCAGTCATGCAGTGCTTATCGTCATAGGCTTGGTCGAGAATCGAATCTCCACCACTCCATTGAGAACGGTGCTAATTATCCCAAGGCATTTTGATCAGGTTCTGTGAATGAAGGTAAAGTGGGTAAGGATAAAGGTAGGTTTGGTCAACGGTTTTAGGGTTTTGGAACTTCAAACTCGGAATTTCAAGGTTTTAAGGAAAGTTTTACTTAAGATAACCACTAGAGTAGATTCATCTCCTTGAGGAATAATAATATTTCTTTCGGGATCTGATGGATTATTATTCTTCGGAGAATTGTCTTCTAGGAGCTCTCCAAGGTATCCTTTTTGTTTTCTTTTTTTCTTCTTTTTATGACCTTAAAGAACCTTCATGTAGTGAGAAATCTTTTACTTCTCTTTTTGACAAGTACCAATTTTCGTATTGTCTTTTGCGGATAATATCTTCATGATGGGTACTAACTTCGCTTTTTGTACCATATCTTCTTTTTGGATTTTTTTTTCTTTTAGGCTCTTGAAAGGTACTGAGAGATGTTTGAAGATGAGACACCAATAGAAAGATATCTTAAGCAATCATTTACTTATAACCTATGAACTTCACGAGCTGGAATGGTGTTTGTGGGAAGGTGTTTGTGTAGTGGGGAAGTTTTAGGGTTTTGTGGTTTTTAGAAATGAAATGGCTAAGGCGCAAAGGGTTTTCTGATCGGATCATCAACAATCTTTAAAAAGAAAGTTGGAAGGGTTGGCTTGAAAAGATATGAAAGAAAGGGGTTAATCCTAATAAATGCCAAGATCATCTAATTGAACCTATACCGCGTACGACACTCAATGGTATGGTCTCGAAACGCATTACAGGAGCAAGTTCTAATTCAAAGACACATGCATCGGCGCACACTCCGAAATGAAAGTGAAGCATTAAAAATGTATGCTTATAATGGTCTTAAGTACCTCACAACAAAAGGGGTTATATGCACCAAGTCATGCGATGCCTAGAGGATTTCTCAACTTTAGTTTAATATACGTTCTTATTTTTGCCTTATCTTACTTTCCAAAGCAACTTATATACTTTGACAGAAAGTTCATTTCTTTGGAAAGATCTTCTAAGTCTAAAATCTTTTGAAAAAAATTCGAAATCAACCGAATGGAAGTCGTACACCGTCGAGGTTGAATTTTTGAATGTTTTGGTGATTATAAATCTCAACCTTTTAGGTTGGTTTTGCGAAATTTTTTTGAAAAAGTTTAAATGAAAACGGAGGTATTACTTTGGACAGGAAAATATAAACTTGCGGTATTTATATACCGTGTATCCCACACTTAAAACAACAGTGTCCTCAATGTTCATTGCTAAGATGTAGGATTTTCTTCGGGAAAAATCCCACACTTAGGTTTTGAATCAGTGATACAATTTTAAGTGTTTTTAAAAGATGAGTGGGATGGAATCCCACACTTAGAATTTAGGCATATTAGGATGTTTGGTAATGGAGAAAATCATAACAGTAAAGAAAGGAACTTCCCTACGATAGAGATGGGGAGATGTGTTTAAAGAAAGAAGTGGCGATCTGCAGGTGATTGAAGTTTCTTGGTTGATTCCATGCAGAAAGCAGTTTCTTCGTGAACGATCGGCATCTCCTTTCCTCAATTCGCATTTGCACAAACACAATTTCACTTATTCTAGCTAAAGAAGCAGAAATAAAAACATAATAAGTAAACTAAATAACCGATAACTAATAGATAATAAAGAAACCAATCAGACTATGTCTAGTTAGCTCATGTTCCAAAAATATAACAAAATAAACTCCACAACCACAAAATAAGTAAAAAGTATGAATATGCAAAAATAGTAAGTATGTAAATATGGGTGCACTGATCTAGGGTGCTGGTGAGCCCTGATCGAAGTCCTGAACAGATGGCTGAGATGGTGGTGGAACTGAGGAAGGTCCGGCAACTGACTGCTGACCACTGGAGACTCTCTGCTCTTCTGACCTCACCTGTCTGTACTGAAGTAATACATCTCTAAGGGAGCAGGCAGGGAGCTTCATTGGATCCTCTAAAGTTAACTGTCGAAAATCCTCGAAAGTCATCCCCTCATGCTCCATCTTGGCTCTGTATATCTGTCTGAGCATATCCTCTGTAGGAACCTCATCAGATGGAATAGGGTCCAATGTCAGCAATCCTGCAAACTCTGATAATGTGAAAGAATCAGTGCCCAAATGAACAACATCTGGTCTTTAAGAACCAGCAACCTCTCCTCCTGCGGACTGCTGAGAAGAATGGGCTCTACGAGCTGATGTAATGGGACGTGGAATTGCAGCATCAATCAACAAGCAGTGCTTAACCTACTGTGTGGGTGGAAAGGTAGTAGTAGGTGGTATGTGGGTGGTGTATGGTGGTATGGTAGTGGATGGTGGTATGATAGTGGATGGTGGTATTGGCACACACTCGTACATGAGCGACTCGGGAGCTGGTAATCCTAAAGCCCTAGCTATAAGTGCCAGATGTGCGTTGTTGACAGCCAACGCATGCAAAGTGAAGTACTGGTTCATGGGAGTGACTGGATCTGTATGACGTATCTGAGCTCGGGGTCCCAATGTCCCTACTCAGCATCCCTGACTGGTGTCCTGGTACTCCTAGGCATAGCCGGTACTCTATCCACTCTATCAACAATCGGAGTCTCTGCGTCCTCCTCTCTGACCCTCTTCCTGGTCATAAAACATCCTGGAATAAGCTCCTTAGTGTCTTTCTAGTAACACTGCCTCTCGGCATCCTCAGTAATCAACTGGATTTGCTTGCAATAATCCAAGTCACAAGGTAATGAGGTGGAAGACACTCTATACTCGGCCACATGACTCTTTTTCAAGAGTTGCATCCCTCTCAATAATCTAGTAATGTAAGCTCCCATGAAAACATGCTTTGTCAGGTCAAGAGTCTTCTCCTTCTTCATCCTTTCAGCAATAATGCAAGCCACATTGATATTCTGGCGGCTGAGGAAACATCAATGATATACAACTCATCACCATTCACCGGCCCAGTCTCCTTCTTTTCCATGATAGAACTCACAATAAGCTTATGAAGAAGACGGTACTGAGGTAGAATCAAAGATGAAAACTTGGCACCACAAGTGTAGTTGGTGCCAGTCAACTCACTCCATATGACCCTATGATTCCTCTTGGGATGATGAGGAATCGTGTGATGACTATGTAGAAACCAATTTGTCCCAATCTGCTCCGCTGAATACAATCTAAGATGCCTCGCTAAGTCTGAAATAGATAAACTCTGGCTCTTCCCTCGGTATCTAAATCTTATCTTCTTATCATCACTAATCTCCAACTCCTGGTCAAGCTCAAAGGTCATCAAGAACTCAGTGACCACCTCAGGATAAATGGGCTCTCGTATACTGAAAAGCTTAATCCAGGCACCAAACTCTGGGCCCTGTACCTCATAACCAATCAATCGTCTCAACCTATCTCCAATCCTCAGCTTTTCCATGTCTTCCCAAACAATGTATATGTTACCCCCAAAAGTCCGCTTTAACCACTTTTGGATCAAAGTCTTGCCCGATGTAGTCGTGGCTAAGTAAGCAAGCGTGGGTGGAATATATCGGATCCATCTATTTTAAGAACAACAAGGAAACAAGTCATATCAAAACAAATAGGATTAGCTAATAGTTATCCCGAATTTTTAGAAAAAAATTCGAAATTTAGGCTTTAGATTTTGCAATTATCCCATTATTTTTCCATGATTTCACCTAAACCGCAATCAACAATTCGCAATCCAACCAAATAAACAAAACCGCAACTTTCCTATTTTCTAAGCTTACTTAGAGATGAATATTTCTAATTATGCTAAGTATTCAAATAATCAAGCCAGCATCATGATCATAAATCATATAATTACCTTACTTTGATTTAAATAAGCAAGGAAAACGATTTCACTTATTATCCATCATTTTGGTAAAGCATGAGATTTTAATTAGAGGATGATTAATTTGATATCTCACTAACTTTATTGATTAAAGTAGTGCTACTTCAAATATTACTAATTGCATTTTCATGAAGCAAATTACACCAATTTTAAATAAATACCATTTAAAAGATAATGATTTTAATTAAAGTGATGGTTTTTAAATAATCTTGCATAAAAAGGCTTACTTTAATTCATGAACATGCAATTAATCAACCCTCTAGATTCTTAACAATCAATTACTTATGTAAACTAATCATTTTAAGCGCAAATAAATCACCGAAAAGTCACACATAAGCGAATAATCATCAAAAAGTCAAATATTGTACAAACCCTTGCAAAAAATCAACAATCAAAATCAAAACATTAAATTTAACCATGGATTCATCAAATTACTTTCACAAACATGTTACCAATAAAAAATACAATACTTTTCAAGCAAAAAGCATGAAACTTGATGATCAAAATCAAAGATTCAAGTATAAACCCTAACTTTATAAAAATATTCAAAATAATGATTTTGGGTTAGAATCATACCTTAATCTTGATGTAGAAGTGATCTAAATGCGAAAGAGATGAAAAAATGAAAGATTTGAAGCTTGATTTCAAGAAAAATGATGGAAAAATGGAGGTTTGGCTATGGTGATGGTGGCTACGGTTTTGGGGAGGAAGAAGAAGGGAGAAAAAGTTGCTTTTTACTTTTTGTGTTTGGTAGCGGAAGCTTCTTTTGCTTTATACACTTTTTAAAGTGCATATTTAATTGTGCGAACGAAACGAAACGTATACTTTTTTTCTTTTTTTTTTTTTTCTTTTTTTTTTTGAAGTTAAAAATATTTTTATGAAAATTTTCTCCCTCCTTCTTCCTCCCCAAAACCATAGCCACCATCACCATAGCCAAACCTCCATTTTTCCATCATTTTTCTTGAAATCAAGCTTCAAATCTTCCATTTCTTCATCTCTTTCGCATTTAGATCACTTCTACATCAAGATTAAGGTATGATTCTAACCCAAAATTATTATTTTGAATATTTTTATAAATATACTTGAATATTTGATTTTGATCATCAAGTTTCATGCTTTTAGCTTGAAAAGTATTGTATTCTTGATTGGTAACATGTTTGTGAAAGTAATTTGATGAATCCATGGTTAAATTTGAAGTTTTGATTTTGATTGTCGATTTTTTGCAAGGGTTTGTGCAATATTTGACTTTTTGATGATTATTTGCTTATGTGTGACTTTTCGGTGATTTATTTGCGCTTAAAATGATTAGTTTACATAAGTAATTGATTGTTAAGAATCTAGAGGGTTGATTAATTGCATGTTCATGAATTAAAGTAAGCCTTTTTATGCAAGATTATTTAAAAACCATCACTTTAATTAAAATCATTATCTTTTAAATGGTATTTATTTAAACTTGGTGTAATTTGCTTCATGAAAATGCAAGATACGTACGAGACTTTCGTATTTAAATTCGTATTTTAAAAACGTAACATTAATTCGCGTGCGAAAACATTTGCGTTTTTGTGTTCTTTAAAATTAAAACCAATCCAAATAAAAATTTTCAAAATTTAAAATAAAACTTTGTCAAATTTCTGAAAGGACTGTTTGCGAAAAATTCGTCTTAAAAAAAAAAACTTACGCGTTTAAACTTTAAAGAACGTTTTCATTGTTTTTATAAAAGTAAATTAAAAGAAAGTCTAATTAAAATTATTTTTGTCCTAACTAACAAAATATTCAAACCTATTTACATTAGACCATCACCATTTATCTGGTAGTGCTTGTGACAGCACTTTCAGATAAGCCTGAAATATGCGAGAAAGTGTGGCGAAGAACGAACGTACCTTGAAGCGCTTTAATGATACTATGAATTAGATCAGCGGGATTTATTAAATAATGCTCAAATTCTCGTAAGAATTCTTTTTCTTCTTGACCTAATGCTAGAAACGCATCAATGAATTGGTTAAATGCTCGTCTTACTTTCCTCGGATTTGAAATACCGTCCCTGAATCCTGTATCTATATAACATAGATCAAAGAGCAATTCTCCAATGACATGCTGAATTTCCTTTTCTTCTTCTGAATCAGGGTTTCCAGTAGTAGAATGAACTACTTGTGAAATCTCTCTAATGTAGATCCTTTGTTACTCAGTAAAAGGGAATTTAGATGTTAGTAACAACTAAGTAAGCTTAACATGAATTTCTTTTCTCTTTTGAAAGAAAGCAGAATCAATGGCTTCCTCAGTAGAATTAGGGAAAATTGATCTCAGTTCATTAATTAGATAAGTAGCAGGATCAACAAAGAAAAGTTTAACGCATGGAATCAAAGTATATGTGATATGGGCTCTTTCAATCCAAGATTCGAGCTCGTCAATCAGGGCAGCAACATAACGATTAATCCTAATATGTGAAACAGATGGATACTCGGTGCTAGCTATTAGATCCATTAGTAGGTCTAACTCTGATTTTAGCGATAACTCGTCTTTTTTATCGTAATTAGCACGTAAACATGTTATTATCCTATCAATTACTACAAAGGTCTTTTTCTGCTCAGTTGAAAAGGGAAAATCAGATATCTTAAGGTTTCTAAGAAAATCAGCACAAATATCTATTCTCCTACTGGGCTTGTGAAAGTTTCCTAAGTAGTGTTCATTACTTGATTCTGATGGGTTATTATTTGATTCAGTGTTCAGTAGGGTTGGTGTTTCTAGTTCAGTTACCACCGGATACTGGAGACGCTCATCCACTGCTACACTTTGGATAAGAGTAGTGGGGTAGGCTCGCAATATATCCAGAATGTAACACCCCCAAATTCACTGTTTAGCGGAAGCAAGTTTTGGGGTGCTACTAATCAAATATCACAGCACGAAAGTAAAGCAAACGACATCTATATGCGACGTTTGTAAAATGTTACAAAAAGTATTACATTGTTATCATCAAATGTAAACAAGCTTCGAGTTCGTAAATAAGTTTCCTAAACATTCTAATACATAACTGATATAACAAAAAGTAATGCAAAAGAATCTCCAAAAGTAGTATGCATGCGATTCGCGCTATCAGTCCAGTGGGTGTGCAGTCCTACTACTGCTGTAAACCTGAGATAAATGCTAAAAAGTGTCAACCAAAAGGTTGTTGAATCTTACAGGTTTAGTAAAGTAAATCATGTATGAACCCCAAATAAGTACCAGTAATACCCTCAAACAAGGTAAGTAATTCAGTAAATCAGTAAGTCAACACAATTACCATGAGCTCACAAGTTGAAGCTTAACAGTGTAGTGTGAATGGTACAATCAAGTACAGTATCACGTACCCCCGTGAGTGCTATCCGAACCCTCATATGTAACAAATACTAATATGCCTGTTTCTACGGTGTAATCCGTGGTAGCACTACTACCCCAGGCAGGGATTGTCAGTCCCAAATGGATCCATTTACTAGTAATCGCGCTTAAGTACATAACTAACAACTTATGATATGAGGCTTTCAGTGGATAAAAGTAACTCATGTAATGCATGTAAAAGTAGTGTAAATAGTTCAGTACTTGTGTTCATACGTAAAATGGTAGCAAATATCTCACCCCAAAGTAGAAAAGAGTAAAAGTGGGGCTGTAAGACTCAGATGAGTCTAGCAAGTTTGTGTAAGCAAACAAGTATAGCGGATGTAAGTCCTTAAGTATGTGTCCGATGTAATTCCGTAAGTTAGTTCTCCGAACCCTGCAACCTTCTGGCGTCCGAAACGTACAAGGTCGTAAGCAAGTAAGTAAGTAAGTTGGTATCACGAAGGATCACCCATGCTAGTTGTCCACCCAACTAGGAAATGTCCAAGTATTTGTTTGTACGTTTGTAATCATTTTATAAATGAGTGTGGCCCGTTGGTGACGGAGGTGTAATAATAATTCAAATATTATTATTATGTAATTCACAGTGTTGTATACCTTGTAAAGTTAATCGTTTGTATCGTGACGTGTAATAGTTGTTCGGGTGTAAGTCCGTGCGAGTGCAAGCTCGTGCAAGTGTAAGCTCGTAATAAGTAAATGTGTCCCAAGTGTAATCATGTGTAACATATACTCTCAAAGTATATTTAAAGTGTTTAGAAGTTGTGTCTTACCCGTGTTTGAGGTTGTAAATGTTCGACACTTAGTGTGAAAAGAGTTCTAATCCTTCTGTTTTATGCAACACTATATGTGTCACTTGTATTAGGGTAGCGACACTGAGGTCAGTGTCGGTAGAAGTATCGGTGTAAGTGTCGGTTTAAAATACGTCACTCAGGTGAGGCGACACTCGTGGTAAGTGTCGGGTAGGGTGCGTCACTAGAGAGGTGGCGGCACTAGGGTAAGTGTCGCTATGGGCGACACTAAATAAAGTAGCGTCACTAGGTCAGTGTCGCTATGGGCGACACTAAATCAGATTTGGCGTCACTAGGCTAGTGTCGCTATAGGGTTTGTGCCTTTAGCGACACTAGGGGTCTGATTGGATTCGAGACTTGGGTTTGTGGTCAAACGACTCCGGTTTGACCCGATATTTTTAGGGAAGCCTTAAATATGTTAAATAAGCTTTATAAAATTGTCTTTACGTTTTATGGTCGACCTGAAGTGCCGGTTTTATGAAATGACTAAAACAGCCCTTTGGAGTTTCGGTTCCAGATTTTTAACCCGATTCAACCCCCGATTTCACCCATTTATAGTCCGAATCAAGCCTAACCAAAAATCACACATCTTCTCCTAGGTGTCTTGTTGATTTCTGCACTTTATGGTAATTTTATAAGTATATTTACTATTTTAACCAAAAATAAATATGAAGAGTGGTCAGATTTGGTCCAAAACAGACCTCTGTTCAAAGATCTAGTTATACACTAACATTCGTGTATTTCTGGAAGTATCCAAAGAAGAACTTTTTGTAGAAGACAAAAATATCAAACTTTTCCAAGTGGTCTCATACATTTATTTAACTTAGAACTCAAGTTATAGCCGAAATGGTGAGACACATTTTCTGGGTAGATTTATGTGTTTTGTGTTTATGTTCATAAAAACGATTTTGAGTTACTTTTTGGACATTTCTTGTTTGAATGAACATATAAACATGTTAATAAGTAGTAACCAAGTAAATCTAGTTAAAGAAGTGGATTCCTTACAAAGAGATGAAGAATCTAACTCGGTTTGAACTCGGGAGTGCTATAAGCTTCCGTTTCCTTCGTTTTTCTTCAAGAACAAGTGGTGGATGATGGTGGTTGTTTGTGGTGGAGTGGTGGCTATTGTGAGGGCTGGAAAAAACCGAAAAATGAGAGAGAGATTGGAGAGGGAGAAATGAGGTTGAGTGGTGAAAGTAGGAAGAGTGTGTAAGTAATGAGATATGGTGAGGAGTTTGAGTGTCAAGGTGGGCAAAAGGGTGAGGGAAGCCATTCCTCTCCCCTTGGCCGGTTCTAGTGGGCCCCAATGGGGTGTGGGTGAGTTGACTTTTGTTCCCAAAAGTTACGTATTGTCCCGTGTCCGTTTACCCGATCGTTTTGCGTTTTAGTTAATCGTGTAACGTTTGCAAACGTTTTAATTATACGCGTGCAATCGCGATATTTTTACTTGAAGTATTTTATCAAAATACTTAATAATGAGTTATAAAAATATAACTTGAATTTATTTCGTATGTCGGGCGCGTTTCGCGCGTTTTCGTCACGTAAGGTTACGTTTTAATAAAACGTATAAGTGTGTAATATATTTTCATAATATATTAAAGTAAATAATGTTTGGATAATTCCACATTATTTTAACAGTTTGTCACCAACGTCCATAGTAAATAGTGTCGGACCTCGTCCGGTTCATAAGTGTACGATTTATATCGAATCGTAAGAGCGTGTATGTAATTACACAAAAGTTACATATATTTAGATTAATACAGAACTAAATACACGTAATTACAAGTAAGTTATGCACTAATTAAAGTCCTAGATTAGCGGGTGTCACACGGAAGATCATACCTAAAATATTCATCTAAGCAATGAAGTTTTTCATTCAAATCCATCCAAGGCATTGGTGGATAGAAGAATACTTCGATGTCGAAAGGAATGTCTTCTGGTAGGGTGGCAGGTCTAACATAATGTGGGTACTTAGATAAGATTGATAAAATCTTAGGGTCAAGTGTGGTGTGACACCCTGCAAATTTAAACGCGATTACGTACACTAAACACATACATGTCTTAGGCTAATTCCCTACTAAGTGAATTCACACCACATTTTTGAGATAAGCTTAGCAAAGCCCAACTATTTAATACGTGAGGTATTACTATTTTCGTAGTTATTTATAATTACGCGCGGAACTATTGGATCGAGTCCGACACAATTAACTTTGGACGTTGGTGACCACTTTTATTAATAATGAGGATATTTATCCAAACGAACATTATTTACCTTATATTATTGAAATAATATACATATTGTAACACGTTTTGATGAGAATGAAACCGAACGCGAAATAAACGAACAAATTATATCAACTATTAAACGAAACCCGACAAAACACTTTACATATTATTAATTTATTTCTAAGTATTTTAATAAATACTTCATTATAAATCGACACAGAAAACTTACGTTTAAATGATAGAACAAATTATAAAAACGAGCTGTTAAACGAGCGGGATATGGGACAAAACATTCGGGAACAAAATGGGTGAAGTCCATACTCGGGTGGACCCCACCCTAACCGGCCCCCTCCTTCTTCCCCCATATTTGAACCACACTCCCTTTTCCTTCCACAACACACCACCACCACCAACTTTCCTTCCTCCCTCCTCTCTCTCACTTTTTGCGAACCGAATCCAGCCCCAAACAACACCAATTTCGTCATCAAAAACACACCAATTCGCGGAGTAATTCACAAGGAAACGATCACGATCTCCAGCTCTACACATCCATCTTTTTCGATTTCCATTTCGAGGTAAGAAAATGTTATAACTCTTTTAAAATACTTACAAAGCTTATATTTACGTGCTAGAACATTTACATAACGAAATTATGTCCAAGAAACCAACCGGAAACGTTTAAAACCCAAGAAATCGCATCAAAAATCGCAACAGCGATTTCTACGAACTGAGATGAACTAAGTTCGCACCCTTATCCGGAGAAGATGAGGTCTGCGAGCCGAACCGACTTGCTAAGTCAATTTGCGAACTGACTTGCGAGTCGACCTGCGAACTGAGTTGAGCTGCGAGACGAGACTTGCGAGTCGACTATGTCTTGCGAGCTGACTCTGCGGACTAACCTCGCGACCCCAGCCAGGGGCTCTGCCCCTTGGACCCCGCTACAGGGGGCGCTGCCCCCGGACCCCCGTCATCCAAGTATACAACAATTCGGACAAAATAACAATATTTTGAAATTATTATTACAACCGTCACCAACAGGCCAAACACGTTTTCTAAAACAAACGAGTAAACAAACCTTGGACATAACTAGTTGTGTAGATAACTAGCCTAGACGGTCTTGCGAGACATCTACTTATATTACTACCTTATACGTTTAGGACGTTAGGAACTTTACTTGGACATACGCTTTGCTAGCTCTCACTACTTAGCTCACGAGGTGAGTTCACAGCCCCTACCTTTTTATTGTTTTTACTGCTTTTCAAATAGGGGTGAAAAACATAGCCAACTCTTTTGCTACATGTGCAACTAGTATATAATTGTTTTCACGCATTTATACAAATTGTTATCATTGTGTTCATACTATCACAACTGTTTATAAATGTTTTAGGCTTTATACAAACAACATTTTTATGAGATAGCGTTTTCATACTATAAACTGTTACAATTGTGTAAACTATTTTGGGAACTTACCAGAGAACGACCGGTACTAACTGTGAACTTGCTAGAGAACGACCGGTGCTAACTTGTGAACTTGCCAGAGAACGACCGGTACAAATTTGGGAACTCGCTGGAGAACGACCAGCTACATATTTTCAAACATATATTTTGGGTGACATCCCAACTAAACATATATTTGGATAACATTCCAACGCAAACACTATTTAACTTTTGTGTCAGCAATTTATAAACTACTTGGTACAATGAACTATACTTATAAAACCTGTGAATTCACTCAACAACCATGTTGACTTTTTACTATGTTTTTCAGGGAATTAGCTGCACGTAAGACCGCCTGCACACATGGAATCTAGGAGACCCGCGAAGCTTTTAGGATGCCAACTTTTTGAAACATATGGATTTCTCTTGTATAACTAATCTGTTTTTAGTCATAATTACGAAACCCACTTTTGTAAAACTTAACTACTTTTATACTTATACGATTCGATGAATCGTAAACTTTGTAACTATTACTTATGGCATCTTAATTTACTATTCTGCGATATCCATATGCTCTGATATGTATGTATGTACAATGTATTCGTCGGCGCCCCCACTCGATCTAATGCTTCCGCAAACTATTCTAATAAACCGTAATTAACGAATTTGGGGGTGCGACATGTGGGTTGACCACTTAATTCAATAGTGACAAAAGGTGGAATCTTCTGCTGAGATGTATCAAAACCTAGGGCTCAGGATGAATATTTGTCATTCTCAACTTCCCGGTTAACACAGATCTCTTTGTCGGAAGAAACAAAGAATTCTGCATCGTCCATAATCGTTATCTCATCCATGGGATAAATAAGACTGGAAGGATTTTTTTAGGGTTTTCTAAATTAACTAACTATTAAAGCAATTAACTTCCTAAAGTAATAAAAATCTTAAGGAAGGGTTTCCTAAAAGTCAACTATCTACGGTAACTTAAAGTGCATTTGGCATATCCACAGTGTTCCAGACTCAAGGCATACTAACGGTGTACTATACATTAAAGTAGTTCCATAGTTGTATGTTAACCTTGGTGTACTAACGATGTACGGTGCAGCGAGCATTTCCACAGCTGTATTTTAACCTTGGTGTACTAACGGTGTACGGTGCAGCGAGCATTTCCACAGCTTTATTGTTCCTAGACCCATATTCTAAAAGGGTGATTTCTAGGTATTCCATGATGAGATAGACCTATGGCAGTTCCTTAGCTTCCACGTATTTGTACTTCACACAAGGTGTTTCCAACGTTATACAAAGTACTGTGCCGGTTTACGTAATATTCATAGCTTCATACTGTAATATGAGATAACTATATCTACGTAGTATTAGGGTTGATCAAATCCTATCCTAAGGCAATAGTCACGTGAAAGACAGGAAAGGGTGGAAACTTGATTAAGTCTATATTCATGTAAAACTCAACCAGATACACATCAATACAATCACCAATCATAGCATGTTGAATATGAATTAAATATCATCCATAATCCTAATATCTACATTTCAACAATCACATTATCAAACTACGTAGATAGCATGGCAATATTCGCAACACAAACAAAGATATCATGCAAACAAAACATACTAACCGTAAGTAAAGGAATAAGTAAAAACCAGTATTTAAGTAGCGTAACACTGAGTAGTACAAGCCAGAGTCTTGAAAACTTCTTTACAATAAAATTCCCAAGCTACAGCTATCTTCCCCACTCGAACCGAGCCTACATCTCTCTAGTTCTCTAGAGAGAGAAACTAGAGAAAGAACTAACCTAAACTAATTCTAGAGAGAGAGACTACTTTGAGAGAGAAAGTAAAAGAGAGAAATATGATTTTGTGAGGTGTGAGGTGTGTGAAATGATGAAATGATGCTCTCTATTTATAGGCAAGCCATGGAATCAAGAGTACAAGTCCACAAGCACCACCGTACAAGCAAACGAAGCAAAACAAGAACACGTGGGGGGCTGGAGGCCGTACACGGCCCTATATAGGCCGTACATGGCTATGCCAAGGCCGTACACGGCTGTAGGCAGGCCGTGTGCTGCCTCGTGTGCTGTTTTCGACTTTTCGCATTGTTTCGAAATGTCGTATCTTCTTCGTTTCACGTCCGTTTGACTTGATTCATTCGCCTACGGTCTCGTAATTCCGTTATGCTTCTAATGATGCTAATTTGGTAGGAATTGGAGGTGTGGAGCCCGGGCGTGTCCAGAATACGCCTCGTAGTCTTCGGTGATTTGTTTGTTGCTTATCTCTCTCATCCTTGATCCAATGTGAGCAATCCTTATATCCACGTTCTTGTAATCTCCATGGCTACAAAATAAGATAGTTGTGAGGCCCTGGTATGGAGTTTACAGTGAAATTAGGATTAGGCTCAGTATAGTGCCTATTTAGGTTAGTTTTTTGACCTTTTTGCATGATTTTCAAAGGACCGATAAGATTATACATTTCTAATAAAAGTTGGAAAATAATGATGATTTTAAGATGTATTTGTTAGAAAAGAGTCAAATATTGGATAAATAATGTATGTAAAAACGTGACTTTTTGCGATACATCATATAATGCAATCAATGAAGCAAGAGCAATGGAAAAGTCTAAGTTGTATATTAATGACATTCACATAGCACACTTATAATCTTAATGTAGGAGAAGGTAGTTTCTAAAAGCAACGTACAAAGGTTAGGCATAAAGCTGATCACAATGTAGTTTTTTAGGCAAATTATGAACATACATATATTAGATGTTAATCATATTTGTCTAAAGAGTGAAGTGTTAGTCCAAAACCAAATGAGTCTGCAATTCTCAAGATCGAAAACTATACTCAGAATTGCCATGTGAGCGACAACTTAGAGTTAATTATTTATATTCATCTTCATATAAGGAGATAGCAACATAATATACACGCCAAAAACTCATCAAATATTAGTGCCCATAGCTGAAGATGAATGCACTATAAGGGAAAGGTCAAAAACTCCTTGTAGAAAATGAACCACAAAAGAATCAAAAGGAAGGCAACCCCTTTTCCCTATTGCAGAATGAAATAAAATCAAGCTATCATATCATGAATAATAATAATATATTAGGGGCATTTATAGTGACGAAAAAAGAGGTTAATGAATTAAATGCAGATGTTTCATACCAACATGAGGGTTTCCATACCATAATATGATATACTAAGCTGCTCTGTATGTGTTCTATTGTCGATAAGGCAAGTTTCTGTTTGCACATTCAATATGGTGTTGACAACCTCAGAAAGCCTACCGATTTCTTACAAAAAGAAGTTTTATGTAAATGAATAATAAATCCAACCACTAATGATGCGTATAAAAACTGAAGATTCAGAGTATAGATAAAAAATACGGAATATATTTCGGTGAGATTGAAAAGAACCTTACCTTGAGAAAATTTCGTTCATGTATAGACTTGGGCTCCCAAAACAGCTTGCAGAGTGTACTTGTGTTGCAACGCTGAAGAACCAAATAACTTAGTGCTAAGAAATCCTCATTAAATTAGACCAAGTCTGATCACTTCTGCAGATAACATGTCACGAAGAATAAGATTTTCGAGCATATTTTAGATACATCGATAATATATGTTATTTACCTGAATATAGACATAAAAGGTTACTGAAAAGACAATTGTCTGAATCCATTTAAAAATGATGTAGTAAGTAAATAATAATACGAGTGCACTGATTAAGGTAGCATGTTTACATCAATTACTTAAATTGATGGACTGATCAGTGGGTACTATAAAACCCCATTAATAAAGTTTCTCTTCGAACTTTCTTTCTAATTGCATGAAGAACGTACTCCCTAGTTTTAGATTCATTTCCTTAATGATTTTCAAAGGGATCATATACATTACAATAACTATGTGTCAAGTGCCCAATCATTCATGTGCTATACATATATAATATACACACAACTGGCAGGGAAGAAGCATGACTTTTTTGGCGGAAAACTCTATTCTTTGGCACCGTTAGTTTGTTTTATGGTCGAAGAAAGCACGAAATCTTAATTAATCGGTATTAACGTTGGGGTTTTACAATGATTTTATTATGATTAGGGATCGCAAAAAAATCCGAACCCGATGGGGATCCCCGAACCCCACACTTTTGGATTGGATTGGGGATTGCTTGGGGTTGGGGTTGGGTAGTATTATCCCTGCCCCGCTCCGCCCCGATATATATATGTATATATAATAATTACAATATATGTATATATAATAATTATTCTAGATTTATAAATAACTAATATCATCTATAAATATATTTATTTATAACTTTTTGAATTACAATAATATTTACAATGTAGTAATTGGTCTCGTCGAGTACTTGGTTACGATTTAAAGAGCCAAATGCTCAATAAGTTACTCCGATAAGACCCTATTGGACATTCGGGTAAGCAATTTCCCGGATGGACCGCCCCAATAATACCCTGCTGGGGTTTGGGGTGGGGATGGGGATTGCTTAGAATAATGGGGGTGGGGTTGGGGCTGGCACCCCCGCACCGAACCCGCCCCATTGCCATTCCTAATTATGATTATTGTTTTGTTTGGGATATGTGACGTAATTTGAAAGTTTGAGGGCACATATATGTAATTTTAAAGGTTTGAAAGGGTATACGTTTGTAATTTTCAGTAGATTAAATTAAACATTGATTAAATTAATTATAAATATAATAATTAGCACGTTTTTATACCCCAGAGGAGAAAAGAACTCCGTAGGAAAAATACAAAACCGCTGGAACAGGAAATGTGCATTTACACGTGGGTCTCAATTGAATGAAATCAAACATTATAATATACTATTAACAAAAAGTCTCTAGCTTGCAGCTGTATTTAAACATAAATAAATTTATGGGTAAATTACACCGCGTATCCCTGTGATTTTTCATTTTATCATCACGTGCCCCTCCCAACTTTTAATTACAATGTGTATCCTCGAGGTATCCTTTTTAGTCCCAAGTTTGTCCCTCCCATAAACGACGTTAAACTTTCCTCGTTTAATCAAAATACTTTGAAAGAGAGAGAAAGAGAGAGAAGGTTAGAAGAGATAATCGATTTGTGTTTGTGGCTGGAGTTAAATGAAGGAGAAAGGGGAGTAAGTAGGTGGAGGGAAATGTAAAATGACAAATTAACCCTCAGGTGTTGTGCACGTGGGCTGATTAAACGAGGAAAGTTTAACGTCGTTTATGGGAGGGACAAACTTGGGACTAAATTAAAAAGGATACATGGAGGATACGCATTGTAATTAAAAGTTGGGAGGGGCACGCAATGATAAAATGAAAAACCACAGGGATACGCGGTGTAATTTACCCATAAATTTTCTGGGATAAAAATAAAACAGACAAAGTTTAACAACGATTTCAGAAAGCTTTCTCCCTATTTTCAAAGGTAAACCCCTCTTCAATATTTTGTAAAGATCTCCTTAATTTTTATCCCAATAACCTAATAGAAGAAAATTTATTTATGTTTAACTACAGCTGCAAGCTAGAGACTTTTGTTAATATATTGTAATGTTTGATTTAATTCAATCGAGACCCACATGTAAATGCACATTTCCGGCTCCAGGCGGTTTTGTATTTTTCCTACAGAGTTCTTTTCTCCTCTGGGGTATAAAAACGTGCTAATTATTATATTTATAAATAATTTAATCAATGTTTAGTTGGGTGTTTCAAGGATGAATCTAACGAGAATGGTTGAAATTAACGAGTATTTTGACTAGGGCAGATGATTATGGTTTTGGTGTTAGATCTAGTTATATAGTCTGGCTGTATTTGAACGTATTAGCTACTAAATTTGCCATGGATTTGTCTTCGATGTGGTTACCGGAACTGGTAAGCAACATATATATGCTGTTTATCTAGATTTACTTGAATTGAAAGACAATTTTTTTGATTCATTTACTTATATAATATTGGTTTTGGATTGGATGTTGTAGGAAATGGAAGATAATGGGCTTTTAATCTTTCACGATAAGACGCGCAAACCATACAACACTGTTGATAACACAAGTTCTGATTCATTTTCACCAGGAAGCTACACAGAAAATGAAAGTTTCATTGGAAGATCTTTCAGGACACCCACTAGCTTTGAAGAAAAGTTTAAAATAAAACTGCCTAGTTCTCAAATGGCTACTAAAACTGAAACATTGTCTGAAATACCAAAGCCTACTAGTCTTTCGTCCTCGACTTTCACTATATGTTTTGGAGATCTAAAACCTGAAGTCGAGATCGCTCAATTTAAAGATTCGTTCGGTTATGATGAAACTGCTGGTACTGAAAAGGTTCAGACCGTGGCTAGAGGTCCGGTTCAGCCTCAAGATCATGTGATGGCGGAGAGAAAGAGAAGAGAAAAGTTGAATCGATATTTCATAGATATGTCTGCCCTCCTTCCTAACCTTAAAAAGGTATTTTGATTACTCAATTCTTTTTTTTTCTTCTTATATTCGCATTATAGCTCCTATTTTGTATAAAAACTAGTGATGATGAACCTGAGATTCGTTCACAAACCTGGTATATATTATTTAACTTATTGCGCATAACCTGTGTAATGATATATATATATATATATCATCGTACATTCCCCTCAGGAAAATCATCCTTATAAGTTATAACAAATTAATGACACACGGAAAATATAAGGAACAAGATAAGGAGAGAAAACTGATGAATAACTACACATCATAATCTTATATATGGAACTAGAGGGATAATTTAGATGAAAATGTAGACGTAAAAATCATTTTCTTCCTTCAAATGGTGACCTAGCTAATTCTCGTGGAACTTGTTTTAGATGGATAAAGCATCCGTGTTAGAAGATGCAGCAAATTACATAAGAGAACTTCAAGATCGCGTGAAGGAACTTGAGGGACAATCAAGTGTAAATGGGAAAGATGCCAAGGAATCGATTATTGCTATCAAGAGATCTAGGATTGGCAATAATGACGACGACTCATCTTCAAATGAAGGTTGTGCAGACATAGCCCGTGAATCATCTTGTGAGATTGAAGTGCGGATGTTAGGAAGCAATGTGCTAGTAAGAATTCATTCCCCAACAAACTCTTCTGTTCTAGTAAAGGTGGTAAACAAGATGCAGAAGCTTGGGTTATCTATAATCAGTAGTAGTGATATGCCTTTTGGTAACACTACTACTCTTATCACCATTGTTGCAAAGGTACAATTCTAAAACCCAAATTGTGACATCATTAGTTCCTAATGCCGCACATAGTTGCAGGAAACTCCTTCCATTGCGTTTCACAAAATTTTCTAGTAAAACTTGAAATTTAGAAAACATGTTCAAATATTGCGTTACTCAGAGAAGTTTAAATGAAAGATCCATGTTTTCCCGTTCATAACGATAAATATGAAGAGTATGATTTATGGCTTTGATTATATATTTTCCATCCAAAAAACTGAAAACAACATGCTTTGCATTGTTCTCTAAAAGTTTTATCAGGCCGTCTTTGTTTCGCAGAATCCATAAGAATCTGATGGAATTGAAATCTGAATTCCATTCCATAACATGTTTGGTTGGTATAATATACTCCAGATTCCAGTATATTGTGTTTTATTTAATAGAATTAGAAGGAAGTGAAATACATCGAATTCAATCAGAATTCAAATTCCTTTGTCTACTCGTGTGTGTGTGTCAAGTCTTGAGGGAATTTTCACCTATGTGATGCACGTGAAGCTAAACTCTTTAGATGTCAAAGATGATTTTTGCTTCGATCAGTCTCTAAATGTGCATGTGGTTCACTTTTTAACTCATTTGTGTAGATTGAGGACGATAACTTTATGACCGCAACAGATCTTGCGAGGAACCTTCAATTAGCCTTATGAGACGATCCGATTGATGATCTGACATGCAGTTACGACTTACTCAAGGGTTTACACGTTAAGATTTGCGTTGCGTTCGATATAGTAAGTTTTTGATTTTAATTAATTCGTGCCTTCTGTTGTTATCCTTTACATGGTTGACTATATATGTTTCTTTTAATTTACCCTTTGTAATTAATTGTCTGTCTGTTTCTGGTGGATGCACGGTCACTGTGGATTCCCTTGAGATTTCATTTCATTGTATTTCTTTATTCTGTACTCAACAGATTAAATACGTACAGATGAGCAAATTTAATTAATTATTAGTTTAATTATCCTAGTGGAATTTTAATTTAATACTCCGTAGTTGTTTAACCTGATATGCATATGCATGTTTTCAGAGAACAACTCGTCAATTTGATAAAACAAGTATTTCAACCTGAGAACATGCCGCAAAAATATTCTTAAACCTATGCGTCTTTTTTGTTCCAATTTTGGGGTAATAGATGATAATTTCGCAAAAATCGACCTGGTTAAAACCCAATTGCAGATCAACACGCTAGTAATTAATTAATTTACGTTTTAAAGGTTGAAATGTCGTGCATTAATTTCGTTGGGGGTGCAGTGGTAGAGGATGGAGTGAGATTCATCAAAGTAGGTCTATGAGGTAATATTATCTTTAAATTATATATAGAGAACATGTTATGATGTCATTATTCTAATTAATTAATTATTTTCAATTAAGTTTTTTAATTTTAATAAATTTTAAAATAATATCCCTAACTTATTAAAAATGATTTTTTTTAATCAACTATTCACTTACATATAAAAAGAAATTTAATTCATTAATTAAAACAATTATTCAAATCGATTTGTAATGTTTTCTATTATTAATTCACCGAGTAGAAATAAATTACTTGAAAAGGTTAATATAGACTTAAAATAAGTAATTTTTTTCACTAACTTGGTTTCAAAAACTTTTAATTTTTTTAACCATTACTCATATAAATCTATTTACATAAAATAATATTATCATAAATCCAACTAAATGCTTAATATATATTAACTTACACACTTTGTTGTTAAAAACAATATACTAAATACGAAATTTCATATTAAAAATTAACGATCCGTGTGTATACACGGGTTTAAAGTCTAGCTATACATAAACTAAATGGGTTTCCTAATTTATTATTGTAAAAAAACTAAAGATCATAGAATTTTTGTATGAAAAAAGCTGGGTTCGGAATCTCGTGAATTTTAATGATTTATATCATAGATCATAGTCGTTAACTCATGACTTGAAGCATGACTCAAAATCTCGATTTTTAACTCGTGACTCAACTCATAAAAGTCATTATTTTATAATAAATATATACTAGCTTCTAAACCCGTGTATACACACGGGTCGTATAATATAATTCCGTGTGTCAATAGGTTTAATGTATATCGTCAACTGAACTATAGATTGTAAAAATACATTATTTGATATTTTACTCTTACTAATAAAATAAATAAATCATTCAACTTGTAAATCTTTTATACTAGGTTGTTGCCATCAACAAACATTTACGGTACCGATCTGATGCACAAAAAGGTTTAAAAATATGATTATGATATGCAACTGTTACTCAAGAAAAATAAGTATAGATGTTTAACAATATGTTTATTCTACAATTTAAAAATTATGTTTATGATACACAATTAGTACTCAGTTAAATATATATATATATATATATAGTTGGGTATCTTAAAAAGAAGAAAAATTATATGGAGAAGGTGGAGAAGGTCCTGACCAATCATTCTATTATAAGGTCAAAGGGTATATTGGTAATTTCCACTTTGGTTATTTTAATTTAATATCATAAAATTCAATTGCATTTATTGTGATCGGTTTTTTTGATTGCACGTATGTGCATCCAGATTTTTAGGAAACAATCAAACAAAAAATTTGACAAATCTTTCTCACTTTTCACTGTTTGATCCCACGCCGACTTTGTATTATTCATTTAAAAAAAATTTGATCGGTGCAAACTATAAGCTTATGTGTAGGATCCATCCATTAAAATATTTTTGATCGATGAACACTCTATTTCGTTGTATATAGTAACGCTAGCAACAACCTCTACAACGGTGACTGGGATCGACATTTTTGAGTTTTATTACACAAGTTCTGGGACGTTTGTTGGGGGCGATTCGTAACTAATTTTATTAATCTTTCATTTTCCGTTACTCGAAATGGCGAATGATGAACATACGACGGTTAATGTCGGGTATGTTTTTTTTTTAATTCAAAGGGAAATTTTGAAATCAATGGTTAATGTCGGGTCGGATAGCACTATGGAAGAAAATGGTGGTAAGAGGTATATAATAAGAGATGTAGACGACGACATCAAGTTTCGAGGAAGGCAAGAGGTATTGCTTTTTCGCAATGACTATAGCTTGCACCATTGATTCGATGCTTTTAATCTATTGATTCACCTTTTACCTATGATCCAACTTTAGCTAAACTATTCTAAAGCATTACCTTACCATGCAAAAATCACCATACCACTTTGATTCAGTAACGCTTCATAATGTTGCAGTGTTTTTGAAATTTTGATCTAGCTAAATTACACATAGATTCAGTTATTTTTCGTTTTGATTCAGCTACATCAATCGAACATATAAACATCAACTTTCCGATACAAATCAAAATATAGAAAACTAAAATGCATTTCACCAATTATATTCTTCCAGCAATCCATCAACCCAACATGTTAGACAATCAATTAAACGTTCCGTCACGTTCCATCACATTCGGTAATCAGCAAATTAATTGAATAATCCACATATTATATAAAAACTTCATGAGTCAATCACAACGCCAACCTCGTTAGCTAACATAACTATTGTACAACATACTTATAATATCTTGATGCAACTCTAACCCTAATATATTTAAGCCATAACATCCCATGACCAAATACTTACGCAATGTTTGGGGTTGGAGGCATGAAATCGTCATCAGAATCATCGTCATATTGTTGCGCCTTCCCTGAAACATTATTAAAAAAATGATAAATGATAATGCATACATATGGGGTACCCAAGTGTCTACCAAGTCCTTTGATTCTGCAGCTGCTATAGTAACACACCAATATTAATTTGTTGTTGCATACATTTCAGAATGTAGTCATGTGATTCTACAACAATTATATGTTGAATCATAATATTTTCCGATTGTAGGCATGTTATTCTGCAACTATGATAGTAGCACACTAATGTTACTTTGTTGTTGCATACATTTTTAGGGATCATTAGCTAAGAGATTGTTGGTTCACAGCATCATAAGATTGATTCATCAAACAACGTTCACTGATTCAATTTAAAAATATCACTGATTCAGTTGCTTTGCAAGTATTAGTAAATCTAACACTTTCATCAGAGTACACTTTCTAGTCTGAAAATCCAAATACAAAAACCATGGCTGTTTATAAAAACTTTCACATCAAACCTACAGTTAATTACGAACTACTATTCGGTAGATCAAAAAATACTAAACCGCATTGCCAACACATTTATCAAACTCAATCCTAAATTACCAAGAGATAATCTTTATGCAGATGATCCAACAAAAACGAATTATGTGATGTTTTCTTGTAGGTCGTGCTGTACTATGACATAGCAGTCTAAAAGACCCACGCCACAAACCATTCAGCATGTTTCAATAAGATGTTCTAGACCCCAATAAAAAGCATCAGCCATAAAAACACGAAATGCACACAAAAACAACTAGCCCAAATTCGATACAGTATACATTCGATTCACTACAATCATGTATCGCTATCATATATGATTTTTGATTCACTTTGATAACACCCAGCAAAAACCCCAATTTACGCAATGTTCACAGCAAATAATTAAAGTTTGAATCTTCCATTCAACAACAAGAACAATACAATAAACACCTAGTAGGAAAATTGTTTACCTTTTTTGCTTGTTTGTTAAATCTTCTTTCCAGTCACCATTTTTCCTACTTAGACCCACAACAACGAAACCCTCTTTCTCTTCAAACAAAAACGTGCTTCAGTGCTTTTGATTGCCGCCCAAAAAAAGGGTTTATCCCGATTTGCTTCTGTGATTCCTCTTACTTTCGATCTCCAGTGCCGCCGTTCTACAAGGGAGAAGAGAGAATTTGATCGGGTTTCCTTTTTGCATGCTAACCGTTTTTCCCTTTTATTTTTCTATTAAATGTGATTACTTTCCCTTTTTATGTTAATTTATGTGATTGACGAATATGCCCCTGGCGCTTAAATTTTTCAAAGAAACCTCATTGACTGATCTCAACCATTGAATCGTTGATCTGATGATCAAGAATGCTTCTCCACCTTCTCCATTTCGAAACTCTTCTCCCTTGATCCCAATTATATATATATATATATATATATATATATATATATATATATATATATATATATATATATATATATATATATAGATGTTATGAAATATGCTTATTCGAAAAATTAAATAGAAACGTTTGAATGTATGTTTATGATGATCGCAATTATACTCAAGTAATATATATATATATATAGTTGGAGGATCTAAAAAGAAGGTTTTTTTTGTGGAGAAAAGGGAGAAGCAATCATGGCCATTCATTTTATTTTAAGGTCAAATGGCATATTAGTCTTTTCTTAATTGATTAGTAATTTAATTATCATTAATTGTAGGTTTCAAATTGCTGTATACGGTTTTGTACTCCACTAATTTAGGAGATAAAAAACAAAAGATTCATTTACGAAATGCAGTATTAAATTTATTCGATTATCCTTATTCATGCGCCGTTTGTTTCAATCCCAAGGTCACGAAGGTTTATTATTTTTTTGAGGAATTTTATATTTTATTGATGGTTCGATTACTTGTATCATATATTCAAGCGATTAAAATTTATTTCATTCCGATTTGTATTCAAATGGCGATATAGTAAACGATAGTTGGGTGTGTATTCATAACCAAAAAAAGTTACTTTTTTAAATGTTATATAATGGTATTCGATAGCCAATCTAAACCTTACTTTATACTATGATTCAACAGAAAATACACTACGATGCTACACTTTTACACAATGATTCAGCACTAAACATACTATGATTCACCATCCAAAACTCGGAACCCTCCACAGGCTTAACCTTTCCAAAACCTTTTTTCTTTTCGAATGCTTCCCTTTTCTTGAGCATTTGAGTGGTATAACCGAGCATCAAAGGTCGCACTATATTTGGTGTCTCACCTTCTATGCGCGTACAACTAACATACAATACCTGCAATTTTATAACCAACGCATAAGATGTATAGTCAAATATATTTAACGTTCAAGATCAAATTACAAAAATCCACACTGATTCAGTTTTACTAACACATTGAATCACTTATTTCTATACTATGATTCTCTTCAGAAACATTTTGATTCAATATTAATACTGGTCTGATTCACAACACTTAAAACAAAGAATTCTTGAATTCTATAATATGCTTACCTTAATAAACAATTTGATTAAGTGTTCACAATCTAGCAGCAGCACAATAATCTAAAATTTGTAATAAAAGTTAAAAACTTTTTTTCTCAAACCAAAAATTCCGACTTAACATTGCTACTTCTTCACGAATGGCTGCTAATCGAGTTCAACAATTGAATCAAACATTATCTTCCTATCAACAACCAATATATTTCTTTTAAAAAAACCGAAATTAAAATTATACAACAAGAACAATTATCCAAACAATAACCAACTATAATCGTGTACCTTCAGATGTCGCATGTATCTGTTTCTTTGATTCTTTCATTGTGCTAATCTTCACTTACATCGATTTGTTGTTGTTATTGATTCTGAAAAAAACTGTATCAAGTGTTCGATAGATAGGGTTTTTTTCGTGCCTTTCTTTTCCTTTACAGGAACAATTGAAAATCGATTGCTAGGTTTTTTGATTGAAGATCTTGAGCGGCGATCTAGTATATCCGATTTAGAGAATCAAGCGTGTTAGTTTGCATGGAATTCAGATGGACTTCACGAATAAAAGAAACAATTATTTTATTTCCTTGATTATATTTCTTATGAAAAGACACAGATACCCTTGGTCAATTATATAACCACCCAAATTTTTGTTTTTTGTGTTGACTAATCTGAACCTTTGATTCTTAGATCTAGTGGCCAGGATTCCTTCTCCCGTTTCTCCACTTACAAACATTTCTCCCTTGATCCCAATCCTATATATATATATATATATATATATATATATATATATATATATATAGTAAGGGGATCTAAAAAGAAGAATTATTTTAGAGAGAAATGAGAGAAATGATCCTGGCCATCCACATATTTACATCAAATAAGGGTAGGATGGTAATCTTGTTAAATCAATTAACCCATTGACTAAACTCTTCCACTAAATTTAAAATGCATGGACGGTTACTTATTTTTAGTAATAAAGCTGTTTGCAACATAAATACTCCATTAAATTGATCCACCACTATATGCAATTGGAATAATAACTATAAATATTATATTCAAAACAAAAAAAATAAGTAAGCATAATTCGGTGTTTCTTATAAAAGGTAGATCGTTAAAGATGATGAAAAGTATTTTTCCATCATCAACGTTTTATAATTTTTTATTTGCAACGTTTACCAATTAATATGATTTTGAGTTTCCAACATTTACTAGATTATTTATACATACCGATGTTTGCAAAACTATCCAAATTATTTTAGTGTGTTAAGTGACTTACTAATCTAGTTTTGATAATTAACTGAAGGTACTTAATTTCCTACACTTAAATTTAAGCTTCAGGAATTAGTATGATTCAAGATATTTACTTGTCATTAGTTCAGATACACATCAAAATGATTCAATATTTTACAAATATGATTCAGCATTTTATTTGTCGTTTATACAATTAAACATAATAATGATTCAATGTTTTATAACTGTGATTCAACAATTTTACGATTCTTTGATTCAATTAAACATAATAATGATTCCATATAATGATTCATTTATTTATGTAACTATCCTTCATAGAAAACATACTTCAATTTAAAAAGTTTAAATTAATGTTCTGGTTATCTCTTTTAGTTAAGTATATGTAACAATGTTGAATAGTTGATTCAAGAAACTTAATTTAATTAGAATGAAATTAGGTAATGTTGCTCATAATGATCCTTGGCATCTGTATAATTAATATGTATATATATATTTGTTGATGTTAAATCACTTTCTTAAAAAAATTGTCAAACACAACTATATTTGAAAAAATAAATAATGTTTTTTTTTTTTACATATGAAAGGAACTACGTACCATATAAGTTAATTGGAAGATTCCTAAATGATAGTAACAATAATTTTGGAAATGTTTGAATGTTGGTCTGACGGTTTCAAAATGCATGGTAGAAGTAAATTACATTTTTGTCCTTTCACCCTAAAACAATGAGACTAAATTTCTAGTAATAATGTGAATCGTTGATCAAGATAATGGATGGTCAAGATCACTTCTCCATCTTCTCTTATTAAATTTCTTTCTCCCTTGATCCAGATCCTATATATATATATATATATATATATATATATATATATATATGGATGTAAAAAAATATGTTCATGCGATGTTTATAATAAATACTAAATATTAAATTACATATAAATAGTGTTGTGGGTAGAATTTTCACTTACTTTGCAGGATCCCGAGGTAAAAGGTATTCAGCATGTATTTGAGATCTTGCACGAAACATACTTATATTATGCAGGTTATGAAGATCCTGGATTCATTTGAGATCAAGCTTGAATAGAGGATCCCGATTATGTTAGGGATCAGCTCTGATGTTTGTTTTGCAGGATCCCGATTGGGATATACTTATATGATGCAAGCGTATATAATTTGGAATATGCTCAGATGAGGGTCTTGTACTTATTATATATGCCCCGGATCCGGGATATTCAGTATCCCGAGATCATGTACTGCTAACCCTTGTTTATTTGCTTATCTTGACCGGGTCTTATGGGAAACGCATCATGGATTATTGACTCCGAATTATTTGGATTGAGGAATATTTGAATTACGAAGAAAAGAAGTCCAGCACGTGTGGAATACATGGTCAAGGGGAACGTTGAAGCAGTCCAGCATATTTCGGGAGAATCCTGGATTTTCCAGAATAGTTTGTTATGTTATTCTAGTATTTAAACGAGGCAATATGATCGATTAGGGACACTTCTAGTTCACTCACACTCACTTAAACACACTGCTACACTACTCTTTACGATCAAAACACCTCAGCAATCCATCTTCTTCAATTTGTTAAACACCAAAACACTTAGTTCGATCATAATTGCGCTCTTAGTTTGTAATTATCCTGCTTTTACTTAATAAAATCAACAAAGGAAATGAACGATTGTTCCTTCCCGAGGTTTTATGCCGGCGATCTAACTAGATCAAGGGTATTCCTCGTACATCTTCGTGTCGATTTTACTTTTATTTGCATTATCAAACTGTTTTAAGCATTTTCATTGATCACAATCATATATTTATTGCATAACTTGCATTATCCCGAAATCTGGTTATATTTTATCAATTATTTGTGGTTAAAACTTTTGTTGCGAATCTAATCACAACAAGCACACTACCTCACTTTACTAATTTGATCACTAAATTAGTTTAGTTAATTTTTGGTCAAAATAATTTGGCGCCCACCGTGGGGCAAGTGGTGCTTTTTATAATAAAGTTTTTATTAAAATCTTTGTTAAGTCATCTCTTTCAAAAGTTTTTATCAAAAATGTCGACTCAAGGACGACATGTGTCTTCTGCTATGCCTTCGTATACCTCTGCTATGACTAGCCTTCCTCCTGCTCCACCCACTTCATCATCACGTATGGGGGCTGAGCATACCCATAGGAGGACCACTTCTTCAGGATCTATTTATTCAGGATCCGAGATAACGGACCTGGATCCCGTTATGATTTCTAACAGGGATATTATGACTATGTTTACACAGGTTTAGGATCAGTTGGCACGAGTGGAACAGAGCAATGAAATCTTGAAGAAGGATATGGAAAGCTTGAGGACAAGGGCCAATACTCCTTATAAACCCGTTATACTTGCTTTAATTGGATTGTTTTTAGTTAAACCCGTTATACTTACTTAGCTTTTAAGCTAACACTTGCTTTTCTACTTGTCCGATCGTGTATTCTGTGCAGGTTAGAAAGCTATACGATTATAGATAGGAGTGAGTTGGGTAGCTTGCTTAAAGATATAAGAAATTATGCCTTAGCTCACATATGAATTAATTATGTAATGGATTAATTATATTTCATTGGGTTTTCTTATACTATTGTAATGATACGAGTTATGTAACACCGTTAACAGGACTTAACCAACTTTGTTGGTGGCTTTTATTTATAGAATGGGACTTCCGCATTAAGTATGACTATGTATTTAAAAGATTTTGAAAACCCATATTTTGAAAAATCAGGGTATTACAAGTTGGTATCAGAGCATTAGTTTAAGTGAACTAGGTACCTCAATTAGGTATCTAGACTTAAACGGAAATGCTAAACGAACGAAAATGACTTTTTGATAATTAGGTGATACAATTAGGTACCTAAATTTAAACTATGAAAATAGTTCCCCATAATGAGTTCAAAAGATGAGGATCCAGGTAGTGAAGTCACCCTCGGGGGTCTACTTTTGGCAGGCCATGGTGCGGATAAAAGCTTGGGAGAATACGATTAGGAATGCCTTAAACGATACAAGAACACTAGGTATTCTTAATAGGAAAAATGAAATAAACGATTACTAATAAGAAATATACAACATAGGATTGGTAGGTTGGGTGAGAGTGAGCTTTATAGGATAGTTACTTATGACTTATTAATTGTATGATTAACATTTGCTTATGACTTGTTAATTCTATGATTAACATTTAACATGCTTGTTATTTGCTACACTACTCACTGCTTGTTAACATTCTATGTGCTTATGTGCGGATTGTACTTTCACATAATAGGAGGTAACCACACGATAATGAAACACTTAGGTATATTATACTTTAGAATATAATAATGAAATAATACGGAATGATACAAATCAATGGAGATTAATATAGTTATCATACCCATGTGGTAATACTCAACACGAATTTACCATTTCAAATGGTGTATAAAACAATACGAGATAAATAATTAATGATAAATTTAAGATATAAGACACGATTACGAATTTATGATCTCATAAGCTTAACCGGCTATTGAATACGATTGTATGAGAGTTATAAACGTAACAAAAATGGAAACAAGAGTTGATAAGACAAATAACAAACACGAGTGAACTTTCACACGAAAGAAAGTTTCATTATATATATATATAGAATGACATGATCCATATAAGCTGTGAGATACGATATTGATAATGAGTACATTAATGTAGAATATATTCAGAATATGGGGGCCCACATATTATGAATATATCATGACATTGATGGGTCACATGACCATATGTTTTATTGATTGATGTTTTTGGAATGTCTAAAATGATAATCTTTATAATCAGGAATTCTTCAAATGAACGGTTAATGACCGTGCGGTCTTTGCTAATTTGATAATGAAATATAAGAAAAATTAAACGGTACATTTAATGGACCTAACGAAAGCCGAATGAAAACTGCATACATTCCCGACCATGTTGCATCATACATTGAAGTAAAACTCGGTTTTCATAAACATGACGACTGGTGTGAGCATGTAGTTCATACCATATGTATTAGGAAAAATATGAAGTGAATAATTAGGAAAGGGAAACAATATTGCAGTGTGTTAATTTACACTCTATACGATGCACCCAATATAAGAGTCGCATCGGATTATATAAAACACGCAAGATCATTCCTTGCACGGTACATTGAATCTTGGTCTCGATGATAGGGCTTGAATAATATGAAAACCCTGAAAGATTGAATAAATTGTTTATAAGAGCAACAGAACGACACATTTTATTTAATGAATATAAAAATGGCGATTCCGACTTTACAAGATATTAAGGTTGGAAACGGTGGGCCGATTATGAACGAAAAACGATAATAATGTGACTTAACATGACAATGGAACATGATTACGAGAAACGGCATGATGAATGGATAAAACAAATCCTAGGGATTGCTACAACGAACCATCACAAACGCAACGATTTCTCCAACATGATAATTGGAATGAAGAATACACCCCTAGAGTTCACGAACTAGATAAAATGAGTATTGTAATGTTGTTTTCTTGAAATCTCTATTTGTCAACCCCAACGACAATTGGAATTATGTTACACATAAATCATTGTAAATTATAAATGATAACTAGAGGAATATAATAGATGTACAAACCTTTAGGATACGAGGATACGGATTGCTTAAAAACTTGGTTTGAAGTATTAACTGAATATAAACCTATTAAGATTTAAAATGATACGATAATAAGTTTTCGTGACGACCCGAGTGAGACACGATGTCTCTTAAAAAAGAACTCATCCTTTAAAACCTGATCACGAAGCGAATGCAGATCCTTGTAACCGACTTGCAAGGATAGACACTATGAGAACCTTAGGGTTATATAGATGTGTCGCCAACGACAAGGTCACTTTTCAAACCGTATGCTCTATGTTAAAGCCCTTTATTGTGGGACACTCGTCACCCTACCTTGGCTAATGTCATGGTCGACGGGATGACCTAGCTAGGAGGCTTTAAATAGAAACTGAAAACAACTAAAGCGATCAATATCACGAATAATAAACAGAAAAAAAAAATTAATCTCAAAGCTAAGATCCTGATGAAATAGTAGCCTAATATTGGACGAAGAAAAAAAAAAACATGGTTACTAACTTCAGATGAACACGCAAAGAACAAATAGAAGTCATCTCACCTTTGGACATATGGTAATGAAATGAATCGCTTTACCCAAAAATCTACAATTGAGTGAAATAGTACGCGTGAAAGCACGATATGACAAATAAATATTGACCATGGTTGACCAGAATAATTTAATTTTAGATGAAACCAAATATCACAGCAAGAAGAAAACCGATAAGTACGTTTGATGAAAGACTAAATACGAATGTTTATATCATTGATAGGTATGACGTACGAGAACAAATTAGTACTGAATATGAAAGAGAAATTTCTCAAAAACTGGAGGGATAACTTTACGATACAGCTACATAACGTTCATAAACGTGCTTAGGCAATACTAGCACACAAGATGAAAGATGAGTTATAATTGTCATAGGTGGTTATTGGCTGTAGAATTATGAAATATTAACATATAGAAACCAACTCTGGCAGCTAAAGGCTATGTAGTATCCTACAACTACCTTAAAAAAAGCGGAAATTTAAAAAAAAAAAAATGAGAAATGAGACAACAGATGTAACGTGCTAAGTTGTCACATTGAAAAATGATTATGCTGTATTAAGGGGAGTTACAGAACCACTCATGTGATGAAGTATGTGAGTCAGAGGAATTGAAACAGATTTATAGAATTGGGACGCTAAATTGTTAATAAAAAGAAAATGATCACATTTGTTAAGATTTGAGATTCTACGAATAATTGAATCTTGTTTAACAGATTATGAAAAGGACTTACATTCCAATGAAACCATATAAAATATGAACATATATACGACTTAAAAGCAAATGGGATTCCGGGGACGGAATCTTTTTAAGGAGGGGAGAATTGTAACATCCAAAAATTTAGAAAATTTACCAACAAAGATTATATAAGACCATTGTTACATTTAATTGAGCTCAAAAACTCAAAGTATGTAATAATAATTAGAATTCATGATTATTTACAACAAAAAGTTACTTAACTACAAAGGTTATTAATGTCAATTAGAAGAAATAAAGAGGTTAGTTTTGTAAGCGTATAAAGAAAACGTGTAATCAAGATTGGAAGGGATTTGGTTTCCAACTATTACGATGACCATTCGAAAAATTGCCGTAACAAACTCGGTCAATATTATATCAACACTCATCTCATTGTTCACGAAAACCATAAAAACCTACATCAAAATATAACAAGAATCCATCGCTAGTATAATCGTGTGAGGCATAAAGACGTTTAGAGATCTAATATCACTAGTATTTATGGTTCCAAACTCGGTCACGAATTAAGGTAATCATACTATCATTACACTTCGAATTTTACGTTTTAACAGAATCGTATAGATGTAGCAGTTGATTTGTGGAATTGTTAAGTGTGGTTATAATTCCGTTGTCGATTTGGTCTTCATATAAATGTTGAGTTTGAGATTTCAGGTGACACCCAACAATTTAGGGTTACTGATTTACCTGCTAGAAACCTTAATTACGTGTGTTTAGTTTAGTATTAGGCTAAATACTTGTAATTACTTGTAACTATTTGTATATTTATGTGAATATACACTTCCGTAATTATTTTGTATTACGCTTACGCAATTTGGTGAAATTGTGCGAAACAACCGGACGGAGCCCGTCTAATTATATGACGTTGGTGAAAACATTTCTATAAATAACTTGAATCTATTTTTAGAAGTTATTTATCATATATTGTTAATTTGTTAAATTAATACACGAAAAACTTAGGCGTTTTGGCTAAAACGTCTCAAACGTAACAGAAACGCGCGGAACGCGCCCGACAATCGAACGAAAGTCAAAATATATTTTAATAATTTAAAATATATAATTTTGTATGAAATTATTATTGAAAACATCATATAATAGTTCGTCAATGAAAAACGTCTATTTAAAACGCTACGCGATTAAACCTCCGTAAAATGTGCACGCAAATCGAGACCGACAACTTAACGGAACATTTTTATAAGAGTTTTCAAGTATTATATTAAAAATACTTCAAGTGAAAAGACCGAAATTTAAATCGTTAAATAAAAACGACAATTAAATATTTAACGTACTAATAAACGTCTAAACAATCGGGTAAACGAACGGGGAACGTAACAAATTAAATTGGGAACAAGAAAATGACTAAAATACCCTTGAGTGGGCCCCCTAGGCCTGCCCCCCCTTCCCCCATATGCACCCATGTGCAATTACATGCAAAACACACTCATGATCTTTCCTTACAACCCCATTCATTTTACATGCAATTCCCATTTCACCACTTCAACACTTCACAATTCTCTCTCAACTCCTCTCTCCTCTTGACTGAAAATGATCAGTCCAAAAAGCACCCAAGAACCACCATACCCACCACCATAAGCCACCACAATCACCACCATAAACCACCATCAACCACCAACAAAAATACTTAACTTTTCTTAATAATAAGGAGCTCAAGACTTCAAGCTCTCTCATCTCATCCTCTTTTCATCAAACTCTTTGTAAGGAAACCATTTCTTACTTTCATACTACTGATTTAGATGTTATATAGCTCTATCAACAAGATTATGTCCAAATACCATGTCAAAATACGTTTTTATAATTTATTCAAGAACATGTGTAATCTGTCCAGAAAAACACAGTCTACGAAAATGACCATAACTTGAGTTGTAGGAAGAGTTAGACAACGAATGTTTTTTTAAAAGTTGCGTATTGAAAAGAGCTGAAACTTTCATGTTTTACACTTTTTCCAGATCTCTAAGTATTTTTGGCTATAACCGGATCTTTGAACCTGATCTGGAAGTTTTCAGAAAATGAGTACGGTTCATACGCGATTTGTTTAAATATGTAAATGGACACTATGGTTGCTGTAAAAATTATATGTTAGACTAGATACATACATGATCAGTTGGTAAAAATCTCAGACCCTAGTTTGGACCAGATGTGGTAGAAATAAAATGGCGAACCAAACCGACAAAAGTCAAAAATGTGAAATATTGAAAATCTTAAGTTGCATGTTAAAACCGACACCTTGGGTGAACTCCGACACGAACCGACAAATTATTTGGACTCTATAAACTGATATATGGATTGGGTAAAAGTTTCGGGTCAAACCGAGTAGGTTTGACCAAGTCAACAAAAATGGCTCGGTGGCTAAAAACAACAAAACTTACTATTTTTGGAAAAATGGTAACAAAAATGGGTTTGGGTGACTTAGTTAGTAACTTGGACCAAAAACTAAACTTAGAAAGTTTCCCGAATTAGAAACCGACACTTAGAACACTTGAAATTGGTAAGTGACTCATTAAATTGGTAAGTGACTCATGAAATTGATAAGTGACTCATTAAATTGGTAAGTGACTCCTGAAATTGATAAGTGACTCATGAAATTGGTAAGTGACTCATTAAATTGGTAAGTGACTCATGAAATTGGTAAGTGACTTATGAAATTGGTAAGTGACTCATTAAATTGGTAAGTGACTCATTAAATTAGTAAGTGACTCATGAAATTGGTAAGTGACTTATGAAATTGGTAAGTGACTCATTAAATTGGTAAGTGACTCAATAAATTAGAAGTGACTCATAGTTAAACCAGGTTTGACCAGGTTTGACTAGTTTGACCAGGTTTGACCAGTTTGACCAGTTTGACCAGGTTTGACCAACGAGTTGACCAACTTTGACCTACGGTTTAAGGCTTATACAAACTAAAATAATCTATTTGCAACACACGATTTGTACTACTGAATAGTATACAACAAAACAAACTTGATAATAATGTCTAAATGAATTATTATTACAAACTTTCACCAACGGGGTCGTACACGTTTTTAATAAACAAACTTGAACAACTTATTTGGACATACTAGTTGATGAACTAGCCTTAGGTGGACATTAACCCTCCACCTACACGATTGGCTTAAGTGGACATTGACCCCCACTTATACAATCGCTATAGATGGTCTTTGAGACATCTACTTATACCCAACCTTATACGTTTCTAGGACGTTAGAAGGTTGCACACCGGCTTGCTTGCTTATTTGATATTTCTTTGCTACTTGCTAATCTGAGGTGAGTTTCATAGCCCCTTTTTACTGTTTTTCAACTAGGGTGAGAATACATACAACTGTTTTATACAACTGCTTATATGATCACAAGTAACTGTAAACAACTTTTCGTACGGATTGCATGAGGCTTGAATAATCCATTAAAGCCCTCTACCCATCATAGTTCGTTAATATATGCGTGAATATTATTGGATAGTACTATCGGGGATTGACAATCCCCATCCGGACTAGTCGCGCTAGTCAACCCACTGATGCAATATTATTTGTGATTTAGAAGTGTATCGGATTAGTACACTTACCGGAGGCAAACAACGTTAAGCTCGACTATGAGACTCATTGCAAATGGTATACTTATATTGCTTTATGCAATACTTTTACTTATCGCTGGCTAACGATACTTTTAACTGTCATTTTTGAATGATACAACTTGAAATCTTGTGGATCATAACTAAACGATTGTTTACAAACCTATGAACTCACCAACTTTATGTTGACCTTTTAGTATGTATTTCTCAGGTAACCCGCCGCAGTAGGAAGCTTATGGAAAGCTTAGCTCGAGTCGCATGGTTTTCAAACATCAAGAGATTAGATTGAATTTAGCTATATTTTGTATATTCAGTAATGTACTAGAAATCTCTTAACGGTTGATGCGAACTCCAGATATTTTGTAAACATTTGAATTATGGTAATGTAATATTTTCAAACGTCTCATATAGAGGTCGTTTGCTTTAATCTTTGTGTTGTGATATTTGATTTGGTCGGCGCCCCCGTGACACCTCATACTTCCGCTGCCACGTGTTCTGGGGGGTACGACAGATTGGTATCAGAGCCTAAGGTTATAGCGAACTAGGATTGCATTAGTGACCTAGACTATGACCGTTAGGGTAGTATTCCTCTTTTGGTATGACTGGTTCAGCAATTGCATCATTTGAATTTAATTTAACATAGCTTGATCAACTATGTACAATTAAAGGAAAATCGATGCAAGACCTGAAATGGTTGTAGTAAATGAGAATACGGTAGTAACGTAAACCAAGGATAGAACGGGACCAACCTTTATACGTGCTTGTGTGCTAGTTTACTTTATTTCTATATACAACCTCACGTATACTAAATTCCTTACCACAGAAAATGGCAACAAATCCCAACGCAACTACACCTTCCTCCCGCTCTCGTTCGGGATCACGCAACTCTCGCTTAGGTTGGGGAGCCACTAGGCCAGCACGAGCTAGCCCTTACCCTCCTCGTAACACAACCACTTCCACACCTAACCAAGCCCGCCGTCGGACCGATACCCCTCGACGGAACTGGTTACCTTATACTCTCTGCGCCTGGAGATCCGATGAGGACATACCAATTCCCTCACAGGATCTAGACCCATAACACACCTTACACACCGATGAACCTCCTCACTATACCATACCCGTGCTCGCTGCCCGAATCCATCGTCATGAAAGGCGACTGGATGATGTGGAAGCGGAGCAGCACGAAACTTACCAAAACTGGATGCACTTGGCTCAAGGCCGGGTTGCACAAATGTACCTAGACCAGGAGGACATCACCGAAACCATGGGAACTGTTCACAGCCTAGTGATCGGTAACCGAAATGAAATCACTGTCCTACAATCGAGGCTGCAACAAAGTGAGACACGCTTACGAGAAACCGAGGATCATGTGCGCTTGCTAGAGCGACAACTAGGAGAAGCTGTCGGAATGATTGGCCGACTTACTGCAAACATGGAACGAGTCATCACACTACTCCCGCCATCAAATCCACCACCGAATCCAAGTCAGGATTAGATTAGTACGATACTCTATTTTGTAACCCATTGAGGCAGGATGTGCTCAACTAGTTAGTTTTTGTAAACTCACGTATTAAGTCCGGATGTAACAATGCCTGGCATGTTTTGTAAACCTCAAACTCTGTAATCGTTTATCTTGCGCCTCAATTTGGTTATAAAAATTTGCTTCCTTGCTTTATTAATTGTCTCGACTTGTCGTAGATACTTATCATACTCTCTGTTATGCATCTGCAATAACTTTAGATCTTGCTCAACGAAATCTTATGTGCCTCTTATTTTCTTTCTTTTAGAATCATGGCTCCAAAACGTCAAATGAGCTCCGCTGATATCGAAAGACTTATCAATCAGAGGGTCCAAGCAGCCCTAGAAGCTGCCAGAAATAACCCCGATCCAAACCAAGGAAATCCAGGAGGTGCAGGCAATAACCCACCTGCGCCAAAGCCCTGCACCCACAAAGATTTCATGAATTGTAAACCTCTCCATTTCAAAGGAACCGAAGGAGCCGTCGGTCTCATGCGATGGATTGAGAAAATGGAGTCCGTTTTCCGCATAAGTAACTGCCAAGAAGAGAACAAAGTCAAATTCTCTACCTACACTCTAGCTGAGGGTGCACTCACCTTCTGGAACACATACGCCCAAACCCATGGCATTGATGTTGCCTATCAAATGTCTTGGGATGAACTCAAAAACTTGCTGAGGCAAGAATACTGTCCACGCGAGCAACTCCAATAGCTCGAACATGAATTCTGGAACCTCACAGTTCAAGGAAACGACATTACTGGCTACACAACCAGATTTCACCAGCTTGCTCTCCTTTGTCCATCCATGGTGGACCCTGAATCCAAACGTGTCGAAAGATACATTTGGGGGCTACCTGATTCCATCCAAGGCAATGTCATCTCTTCCAAACCCGTGACCATCCAGAGTGCCGTCCGCATGGCACACGAGCTTATGGCTCAGATCGTCCGCCGTGGGACACCCACAGTGAAATCCACCGGGGACAACAAACGGAAATGGTCCGGGAATAACAACAATCAGCAACAGCAACAGCAAACCAAGAAGGCCGAGACTGTTAAGGCCTACACCTCCGGTTCAGGGTCGGGGGACAAGAAAGGGTACGTTGGGAACAAACCTTACTGTTCCAAGTGTACTCTACACCACGAAGGCCCCTGTACCTGTACCAAGTGCAAACGACAGGGACATCTAGCTAAAGATTGTAGAACCCCCAACCCAAATACCAACCCCAATGCACTTTGGCTTGTTTCGAGTGTGGCAGCACTCCCATTTCAGGAATAACTGCCCGAAACGAAGCAACAACAACAACAACAGGAACAACAATAACAACAACAACCCTCGCGGTCGAGCTTTTGTACTCAATGCTGGAGAGGCCCGTCAAGATCCCAACGTTGTTACGGGTATGTTTCTCCTCAACGATTTAACCGTTTCAGTTTTATTCGACACTGGTGCTGATAAAAGTTTCATATCTGATGAGTTTTGTCCGTTACTCAACATCACTCCCACTGCCTTAGATGCTAAGTTCACAGTAGAATTAGCGAATGGCAAACTGATAGAGGCCAATAGTGTGATACCTAATTGCACTCTAAACCTCGCCAACGAACTTTTCCCCATAAACCTCATCCCTGTTGAAATCGGAAGCTTCGATGTCATCGTAGGCATGGACTGGTTGTCCAAGCATCGTGCTGAAATTGTCTGTTTCGAGACGATCGTACGTATACCTCTCGCTACCGGTGGAACCTTGATCATACAGGGGGGAGACTGGTAGGCGAAACCTGAACATCATCTCTTGCATGAAAACCCAAAAGTACATGAGGAAAGGGTACCCGGTAATCCTTGCTCATGTAACCGAAAAGAAGTCGACTGAAAAGCGACTTGAGGATGTGCCTATCGTCCAAGACTTTCCAGAAGTCTTTCCCGAAGACTTGCCAGGCCTTCCCCCGCCTAGACAAGTCGAATTCCAAATCGACCTTGTGCCCGGTGCTGCACCCGTGGCACGAGCCCCATACAGATTAGCCCCATCCGAGTTGCAGGAGTTGTCCACCCAATTACAGGAACTCCTGGACAAGGGATTCATTCGACCGAGTTCTTCACCTTGGGGAGCTCCGGTCCTATTCGTTAAAAAGAGGGACGGATCCTTCAGAATGTGTATCGATTACCGTGAACTGAACAAACTTACCATCAAGAACCGATACCCGCTTCCTAGAATCGATGACCTATTTGACCAACTTCAAGGTTCGAGCTTTTACTAAAAGATCGACCTTCGGTCTGGTTATCACCAACTCCGCGTTCGAGACGCTGATATCCCGAAAACCGCCTTCCGAACCCGCTACGGGCATTACGAATTCCAAGTGATGCCTTTTGGCTTAACCAACGCACCGGATGTATTCATGGACCTTATGAATCGGGTGTGCAAACCATATCTAGATAAATTTGTCATTGTGTTCATTGATGACATCTTGATCTACTCTCGCAACGAAACCGAACATGGCCAACACCTGAAAACTATCTTGGAACTACTCAAACATGAGGAGTTATACGCCAAGTTCTCCAAGTGTGAGTTCTGGATGCGAACAGTACAGTTCCTGGGGCATGTCATTGACAGCCAAGGGATACATGTTGATCCAGCAAAAATCGAGGCCATCAAGTGCTGGAAAGTACCTACTACTCCAACAGAGGTACTACAATTCTTAGGTCTCGCTGGGTATTACCGACGATTCATTGAGAACTTCTCCAAAATAGCCCTACCTTTAACCTCACTGACTCAGAAAGATAAGAAATTCGATTGGACCGATAAACAAGAGTCAGCCTTCCAACTTCTGAAACAGAAACTCTGCAGTGCACCAATCCTGTCCTTACCCGAAGGCACCAATGATTTAGTAGTTTACTGCGACGCCTCACACCAAGGACTAGGTTGTGTGTTAATGCAACGTGAAAAAGTCATCGCCTACGCCTCGCGACAACTGAAAATCCACGAAAAGAACTACACCACCCATGACCTTGAATTGGGAGCTGTAGTTTTTGCACTCAAAATCTGGAGACACTACCTGTATGGTACAAAATGTACTATCTTCACTGACCACAAAAGCCTTCAACATATCTTTGATCAGAAGGACCTAAACATGAGACAACGTCGTTGGGTCGAGTTACTTAGTGACTACGACTGTGAAATTCGATACCACCCGGGTAAGGCTAACGTTGTTGCCGATGCCCTAAGCCGAAAAGAACGAGTGAAACCCCTTCGAGTTCGAGCCCTTGGTTTAACCATCCACAACGATCTTATTTCTCAAATTTATTCCACTCAACTCGAAGCACTCAACGAGAAAAACATCAAAAATGAGGCCTTGCGAGGCATGGAAAAACAATTCGAAATCAAACCCCGACGGAACTCAATACTTCTCTAACCGAATCTGGTTACCAAACTTTGGAAACCTACGAGATTTGGTGATGGATGAATCTCACAAATCTCGATACTCCATACATCCTGGTTCCGACAAAATGTATCATGACATCAAACAACGGTATAGGTGGCCCAACATGAAAGCTGACATCGCCACTTATGTTAGCAAATGTTTAACCTGCGCCAAGGTTAAGGCCGAATACCAGAAACCCTCCGGGTTGCTGCAACAACCCGAAATACCTCAATGGAAATGGGAAAACATAACCATGGACTTCATCACCAAACTACCGAAAACACCGAGCGGTTGCGATACCATTTGGGTGATCGTTGATCGTCTCACGAAATCTGCCCATTTCCTAGCCATCAAAGAAACTGACAAGATGGAGCGATTGGCTCGCATCTACATCAAAGAGGTTGTGGCACGTCACAGCATACCCATTTCAATCATCTCCGATCGAGATAGCCGCTTCACCTCTTGATTCTGGCAAACTCTTCAACGAGCCCTTGGTACTCGCCTTGATTTGAGTACTGCTTATCATCCGCAAACCGATGGTCAGAGTGAACGAACCATTCAAACTCTTGAAGATATGCTTCGAGCATGTGTAATCGACTTCGGAAACACATGGAAAAACCACCTACCTTTGTGTGAGTTTTCCTACAACAACAGTTACCACACCAGCATTGATGCTGCACCTTTTGAGGCACTTTATGGGAGAAAGTGCCGATCACCCATTTGTTGGACCGAAATCGGCGATAGCCAACTCACTGGTCCTGAAATCATCCATGAAACTACCGATAAAATCGTGACCATTCAAAACCGGCTGAAAGCCGCACGTGATCGTCAGAAGAGTTACGTTGACGTGAGACGCAAACCCCTCGAATTTCAGGTCGGGGACAAAGTACTTCTAAAAGTATCACCTTGGAAAGGTGTCATTCGTTTCGGCAAACGAGGTAAACTAAACCCTAGGTACATCAGACCTTTTGAGATTCTTGAAAGAATTGGTCCGGTGGCATATCGGCTGCAGCTACCTCCACAACTCAGTAGTGTGCACAACACATTCCACATTTCTAACCTGAAGAAATGTCTGTCTGATAAGACACTTGTAATCCCGCTCGACGAAATCCACATAGATGATAAACTTCATTTCGTCGAGGAGCCGATAGAAATCATGGACCGTGAGGTCAAACGCTTGAAACAGAGTCGTATTCCCATCGTTAAAGTCCGGTGGAATTCTAGGCGCGATCCTGAATTCACTTGGGAACGGGAAGACCAAATGCGACTGAAACATCCACATCTATTCTTAGATGCCCTACAGACCACGACAACAAACTAATTTCGGGACGAAATTCTTCTAACAAGGGGAGAATGTGACACCCAACAATTTAGGGTTACTGATTTACCTGCTAGAAACCTTAATTACGTGTGTTTAGTTTAGTATTAGGCTAAATACTTGTAATAAACTTGTAACTATTTGTATATTTATGTGAATATACACTTCCGTAATTATTTTGTATTACGCTTACGCAATTTGGTGAAATTGTGCGAAACAACCGGACGGAGCCCGTCTAATTATACGACGTTGGTGAAAACATTTCTATAAATAACTTGAATATATTTTTAGAAGTTATTTATCATATATTGTTAATTTGTTAAATTAATACACGAAAAACTTAGGCGTTTTGGCTAAAACGTCTCAAACGTAACAGAAACGCGCGGAACGCGCCCGACAATCGAACGAAAGTCAAAATATATTTTAATAATTTAAAATATATTATTTTGTATGAAATTATTATTGAAAACATCATATAATAGTTCGTCAATGAAAAACGTCTATTTAAAACGCTACGCGATTAAACCTCCGTAAAACGTGCACGCAAATCGAGACCGACAACTTAACGGAACATTTTTATAAGAGTTTTCAAGTATTATATTAAAAATACTTCAAGTGAAAAGACCGAAATTTAAATCGTTAAATAAAAACGACAATTAAATATTTAACGTACGAATCAACGTCTAAACAATCGGGTAAACGAACGGGAAACGTAACAAATTAAATTGGGAACAAGAAAATGACTAAAATACCCTTGAGTGGGCCCCCCTAGGCCTGCCCCCCCTTCCCCCATGTGCACCCATGTGCAATTACATGCAAAACACACTCATGATCTTTCCTTACAACCCCGTTCATTTTACATGCAATTCCCATTTCACCACTTCAACACTTCACAATTCTCTCTCAACTCCTCTCTCCTCTTGACTGAAAATAATCAGTGCAAAAAGCACCCAAGAACCCCCATACCCACCACCATAAGCCACCACAATCACCACCATAAACCACCATCAACCACCAACAAAAATACTTAACTTTTCTTAATAATAAGGAGCTCAAGACTTCAAGCTCTCTCATCTCATCCTCTTTTCATCAAACTCTTTGTAAGGAAACCATTTCTTACTTTCATACTACTGATTTAGATGTTATATAGCTCTATCAACAAGATTATGTCCAAATACCATGTCAAAATACGTTTTTATAATTTATTCAAGAACATGTGTAATCTGTCCAGAAAAACACAGTCTACGAAAATGACCATAACTTGAGTTGTAGGAAGAGTTAGACAACGAATGTTTTTTTAAAAGTTGCGTATTGAAAAGAGCTGAAACTTTCATGTTTTACACTTTTTCCAGATCTCTAAGTATTTTTGGCTATAACCGGATCTTTGAACCTGATCTGGAAGTTTTCAGAAAATGAGTACGGTTCATACGCGATTTGTTTAAATATGTAAATGGACACTATGGTTGCTGTAAAAATTATATGTTAGACTAGATACATACATGATCAGTTGGTAAAAATCTCAGACCCTAGTTTGGACCAGATGTGGTAGAAATAAAATGGCGAACCAAACCGACAAAAGTCAAAAATGTGAAATATTGAAAATCTTAAGTTGCATGTTAAAACCGACACCTTGGGTGAACTCCGACACGAACCGACAAATTATTTGGACTCTATAAAATGATATATGGATTGGGTAAAAGTTTCGGGTCAAACCGAGTAGGTTTGACCAAGTCAACAAAAATGGCTCGGTGGCTAAAAACGACAAAACTTACTATTTTTGGTAAAATGGTAACAAAAATGGGTTTGGGTGACTTAGTAACTTGGACCAAAAACTAAACTTAGAAAGTTTTCCGAATTAGAAACCGACACTTAGAACACTTGAAATTGGTAAGTGACTCATTAAATTGGTAAGTGACTCATGAAATTGATAAGTGACTCATTAAATTGGTAAGTGACTCCAGAAATTGGTAAGTGACTCATGAAATTGGTAAGTGACTCATTAAATTGGTAAGTGACTCATGAAATTGGTAAGTGACTTATGAAATTGGTAAGTGACTCATTAAATTGGTAAGTGACTCATTAAATTGGTAAGTGACTCATGAAATTGGTAAGTGACTTATGAAATTGGTAAGTGACTCATTAAATTGGTAAGTGACTCATGAAATTGGTAAGTGACTTATAAAATTGGTAAGTGACTCTATAAATTAGAAGTGACTCATAGTTTAACCAAGTTTGACCAGGTTTGACCAGTTTGACCAGGTTTGACCAGTTTGACTAGGTTTTACCAGGTTTGACCAGTTTGACCAGTTTGACCAACGAGTTGACCAACTTTGACCTACGGTTTAAGGCTTATACAAACTAAAATAATCTATTTGCAACACACGATTTGTACTACTGAATAGTATACAACAAAACAAACTTGATAATAATGTCTAAATGAATTATTATTACAAACTTTCACCAACGGGGTCGTACACGTTTTTAATAAACAAACTTGAACAACTTATTTGGACATACTAGTTGATGAACTAGCCTTAGGTGGACATTAACCCTCCACCTACACGATTGGCTTAAGTGGACATTGACCCCCACTTATACAATCGCTATAGATGGTCTTTGAGACATCTACTTATACTGTAACACCCGCCAAATTAGGACTAGTAATTAGTGCCTAATCATATGTTAATACATGTAATTAGTTCTGTGTTAGGCTAATTAATGTATCGAATTATATATATTGTTGAATATATACGAAAATGCGATTTGATTAAATCGTACGCGATTTAAATCGAATGTATTTCGATTCAATCAAATACGGACGTTGGTGACCAATCTTATTAAATAACGCTTTTATATCAAAAATATTATTATGATAATATTTCGTATTCGCTCGTATCGTACAAACCGAACTTGCCCAATTTAAAATATTAAAACGCGCAAACTAAATAAACCAACTTACATTTTATAACACAAATATAAATTAAATTGTGAAATATTTAAATAAAACATCGCGTAATAAATTGTATTTTAAAACTTATAATTAAAATGTAAATAATTGTTTAACGTTAAACGACGGAGCAAACGAACACCACACGGAACGCGGGACGAAAACTGGAAAAGTGGGGATAACCCCCACCTCCCACTCACTTTTCTCATTTCTCTTTTCTTTCTATCTCTCATCTCTCTCTTTTCTTTCTTTTCACCAAAACACCCCAATCCACTAAAAATCGCAAATAACACCACGAAACGCAACCGAATCACCAATATTTTTAGAGATTCACGACCACCTCGCAACGATCTACATTTCTACCTTTCCGGATTTTCATTTCGGCAAATTGTAAGTTTCCGACAAAATCCCGAAATCTCTCGATTCTTAGTATTTTCACTTGTGGTTGTTATTATAACTACTAAATGTCCATTACAATGTATAGAACACGAATTTATAGCCTAAAAACGAGTTTAAAACGGAATTTTGGCCGGAAAAACGTTAACAGCCGGACTTTCTGGGCTGGTGTTCATCCGTGCGACACAAGCCTTGTGTCGCATGTTGTGTCGTATTTTGGACCTTGTGTCGCATAAAATCCCTTGTGTCGTACCTTATGTCGTACCAGATAATTAGTGTCGCAATTCCTGCGACACAACCACTATGTCGCATACCCCATACGACACAATCACTATGTCGCTGTTGAATCAGCATTTCGCATCCATGCGACACAACCCTTGTGTCGTATGGACATTGTGTCGCACTCCTATGCGACACAACCCTTGTGTCGCATAACCCATTTAGTGTCGCATGATTGTGTCGGAAAACACAGAAAACTCAGATTTTTACTAAGTGTCGAGACCTAAAATTTTAACACCTGATTTTACCCAAATTCGGATCCAGATGCGTTTTTCGTCAAAGCAATACAGTAGAAATAAAAATTTTCCAAGCTGACCTGGCAGCTCGACCCCAGCCAGGGGCTCTGCCCCTTGGACCCCGCCAGGGGCTGCCGCCCCTTGGACCCCGCTACCAGGGGCGCTGCCCCCGGACCCCCGTACTTAGATTCCGTAACGGCTTCTAAAACACAATCGAAACACATTTTTCAAAGAAAAACGCCACGAAATCACAATAATAATAGTTGAGATTATTATTACAAATCCGTCACCAACGGGCCGTACATGTTTTCAAACACTTAACAAATCAACCAAATCGTAGTAATTTGGACATATATATAGTTGTGTAACAACTACAAGGGTGATCTTTTGAGATACCCAATCATGATTATAACCATCGCGTGTCGTGGACACCCTCAGGTTACAAGTCTTTGGACTTCATATTCGGCTAATCAACTTACGTTTGTGTAAACGCATTCAGACTCAGGTGAGTTTCATAGCCCCTCTTTTACTGTTTTACTCAGGGGTGTGATATACTGCTCAACTTTTAACATGTGAACGCAAGTACCAACTTTTCATATACTACATGAGTTTTTCGAAACTAATCATTTAAAGTCCTCCGTCAGCATAGTTGTTAATACGTTGTAGCGTGAATATTAGTATATGGTACCATATAGGATTGACCCACCTCATCCGGGTTAGCAAGCACTAACCGGGCAAACGGATGTACTAATATTTGGGAAGACGAATGTTGATTAGGCATTCGTGGAGGCACCTCGCCCGGATTTCTCTATAGGGGACCCGGCCCTCGAGTTAAGCTCAACTATGTGCTCATGGCTGTATACACGATGATTATCATTTAATTGCTGGATACAATTCATTATTTAATTGCTGGATGCAATTCATTATATAAATCTTGCGGTTCATACGATATTACTTGATTTCAAACCTGTGAGCTCACCAGCTTTATAGCTGACCTTTTAGCATATATCGCAGGTACCCAGCAGTAGGATGTTTCTGCTTCAGGATTTAGCTCGAGTCAGCATACAGACGATTGAGATTTTCTTGCATTAGTATATTTTGTACAAGTACTTATGTACTGAAATCTCATTTTATTAAACTCGAGCTATGTAAAGCTTTAAATGTTGTAACATTTCAATTATCAATATATTTTGTTAAAACGACGCATATAGAGTCGTTTGCTATTTATCTTTGTGCTTTGTTATTGATTAGTAACACCCAAATTAAGCTTCCGCAAATCATCAAATTTGGGGGTGTTACATATACCCAACCTTATACGTTTCTAGGACGTTAGAAGGTTGCACACCGGCTTGCTTGCTTATTTGATATTTCTTTGCTACTTGCTAATCTGAGGTGAGTTTCATAGCCCCTTTTTACTATTTTTCAACTAGGGTGAGAATACATACAACTGTTTTATACAACTGCTTATATGATCACAAGTAACTGTAAACAACTTTTCGTACGGATTGCATGAGGCCTGAATAATCCATTAAAGCCCTCTACCCATCATAGTTTGTTAATATATGCGTGAATATTATTGGATAGTACTATCGGGGATTGACAATCCCCATCCGGACTAGTCGCGCTAGTCAACCCACGGATGCAATATTATTTGTGATTTAGAAGTGTATCGGATTAGTACACTTACCGGAGGCAAACAACGTTAAGCTCGACTATGAGACTCATTGCAAATGGTATACTTATATTGCTTTATGCAATACTTTTACTTATCGCTGGCTAACGATACTTTTAACTGTCATTTTTTAATGATACAACTTGAAATCTTGTGGATCATAACTAAACGATTGTTTACAAACCTATGAACTCACCAACTTTATGTTGACCTTTTAGTATGTATTTCTCAGGTAACCCGCCGCAGTAGGAAGCTTATGGAAAGCTTAGCTCGAGTCGCATGGTTTTCAAACATCAAGAGATTAGATTGCATTTAGCTATATTTTGTATATTCAGTAATGTACTAGAAATCTCTTAACGGTTGATGCGAACTCCAGATATTTTGTAAACATTTGAATTATGGTAATGTAATATTTTCAAACGTCTCATATAGAGGTCGTTTGCTTTAATCTTTGTGTTGTGATATTTGATTTGGTCGGCGCCCCCGTGACACCTCATACTTCCGCTGCCACGTGTTCTGGGGGGTGCGACATTTCACGTCCTATGTCACTGTTGTTTTTGAATTAAACTAAATTAATATTCACAATGTGAACATGGAGATATACAACCATCAATGTAAATCAAGAGGATTTCTATTAAACTATATGAACTTAAGGTTAGACGAACTTAACGACAATAGCTTTATGAAAAAGATGCAATTGATTTATTAATGCATGTACTAATGTTTTTTTTTATGAATTTTGTCTATTTAAAATAAATACGTCGAAATCGTTGGATGGGTTTTAACTCAATAATTGGTTTAGTTTCGAGTTTGGCTAACGTGTTCTGCATTCCGATTAAGATCAATCTCGTGTTCCTGTCGATTTCGGGTTCTACAGAAATAAGAAAACTGTTTTGGGTGTCAATCTAATTACTAGGGATAATGTTTGAAAACAAGAGCAGGAATTTAATTCGGTTAGCGTTAGTATTATATGATAACATTGCAAAGGTTGTATAGTTAAGAATTAATCTCATCCTCTATTGTTAGGGGAATTGTTTCAGTTTCAGTATTGAAAGATAGTGGTTTAAGAATACATTTACAGATTTTGATATTTCAGTTTCAAAGAATAATGTTCATTATTTTAATAGTATTGCTATTAATGGAATTTTTGAAATTGATTTGCATGATCGTCTTTCACATACTAATAATTCAATGTTAAATATAAGCACTAAACGAGCCAAGTCTAACTTGGACTCATCCTACCTATGGCATTGTCGTCTTGCACACATAGGCAAACACTGTATTGAAAGGCTTCAACGTGAAGGATTTTTGAAATCAAGTGATGATTCATTTGATAAGTGTTAGTCTTGTGTATCAGGAAAAATGGCAAGGAAACCCTTCTCTCATGAGAATCAAAGGGCGACCGACCTACTAGGAATCATACATAGTGATGTATGTGGTCCCTTTAGGCATATGTCTAGGAAAGGAGCTTACTACTTCGTAACATTTACAGATGATTTCAGCCGTTATGGTTCTGTTTATTTACTTAAACATAAACATGAGGTGTGTGAAACATTCAAAGTGTTTCAAAACGAGGTAGAAAATCAACTCAGAAAAACCATCAAGATTCTCCGATCGGATCGAGGTGGTGAATACTTAAGCCTAGAGTTTAAGGATCATCTAAAAGCGCGTGGAATTGTCCAACAGCTTACTCTTCCCTATACACCACAACATAATGGTGTATCGGAAAGGAGAAATCAAACCTTGCTTGCTATGGTACGATCTATGATGAACCTTACAACTTTACCATTATCTTTTTGGGACTACGCCTTAGAGACTGCTGTACGCATTCTCAACATGGTTCCCACTAAGAAGGTTGATATGACACCATATGAAATATGGCATGGGAAAGCCCCTAATCTGTCTTACTTAAAGGTCTGGGGATGTGAGGCACTCGTTAAACGCGATACGCCTGACAAACTTGAGCAAAGATCTGTTAAGTGTATTTTCGTAGGATACCCAACGGAAACGATGGGTTACTACTTCTATAATCCTTCTGAGAGTACTGTGAAAGTTACTCGGTATGCTGAGTTTTCCGAAACCAGGCTTATCGGTCACGGAAACAGTGGGAGGGTTGTGGAACTTGACGAAGTTCAAGAGGAAGATACATCACCTTCTACTCACACTGGTGATCAACAATTTGGGGGGGATAGAATTGAGCCTCAAATCATGCCTCAATCTGATTCTCAAGTTGCGATTGAGCCTCATGATATTCCTTAGTCTCAAACAAAAATTGCTGATGTTCCAATTCGTAGGTCCGAAAGGACGGTACGTGCACCTAATAGATTGAACTTAAACGTTAATCTAGAGGAGGATGGCATATCAGGGGATCTTAATGAACCTCGAACCTTGAAAGCTGCATTATCAGGTCCTGATGCTGAAAAATGGCTTCAAGCTGCGAATATGGAGATGCAATCCATGAAAGACAATAAAGTTTGAACTTTGGAGGATAAACCCCAAAATGCTAAAACTGTCGATTGCAAATGGCTCTTTAAGATAAAGACCGACATGGATGGCAATATACACATCTATAAAGCTCGTCTCGTGGCAAAAGGATTTACTCAAGTTTATGGAATAGACTATGAAGAAACCTTTTCCCCAGTGGCAGATATTAGGGCTATTAGAATTCTCTTAGCCATAGCGGCGTTCTATGACTATAAGATATGGAAAATGGATGTCAAGACAGCCTTCCTGAATGGTTATCTAGACGAAGATGTCTATATGAATCAGCCAGAAGGTTTTATTGATCCATTACATCCCAACAAAGTGTGCAAGCTTAAAAAATCCATTTATGGACTTAAGCAAGCATCACGAAGTTGGAATAAAAGATTTGATGAAGAAATCAAAAAGTTTGGTTTTGTTCAGAATCTTGATGAGCCATGTGTATATCAAAAAGCCAGTGAGAGTAATGTTACTTTCCTAGTCTTATATGTAGATGACATATTGCTAATGGGAAACAACATTCCAATGCTTGAAGATGTAAAATCTTATCTTGGAAAATGTTTTGACATGAAAGACTTGGGAGAGGCAATATTTATTTTGGGAATCAAGATCTCAAGAGATAGATCTAAGCGGTTGATAGAGTTAAGTCAGAATGCTTACATTGATAAAATACTGAAGCGTTTTAATATGGAAAATTCCAAGCGTGGATATTTACCAATGCAAGATGGACTTAAACTTTGCATCAAGGATTGTGCTTCTACACCTCAAGAGGTGGAGCGTATGCAAAGGATACCTTATGCTTCGGCAGTAGGGTCTATTATGTATGCAGTAAGATGCACAAGACCTGATATTACTTTTGCTCAAAACGTTGTTAGCAGATTTCAACAGAATCCAGGTGAAAAACACTGGATTGCTGTAAAGAACATACTAAAGTACTTTAGGGCTACTAAAGATATGGTTCTAGTGTATGGTGGAAATCCTGAGGCTGAACTAAAAGTTACTGGTTATTGTGACGCCGGATTTCAGACTGATCATGATGACACAAAATCTCAAACTGGATATGTGTTCACCATGAATGGAGGAGCTATAGTTTGGAAAAGAAAGAAGCAATCTACTACAGCCATGTCTGCAACAGAATCAGAGTACATAGCAGCTGCTGAAGCTGCAATGGAAGCTGTTTGGATCAGGAAATTTATTTCTGGACTTGGTGTTGTTCCCACAGCCAAGTCTCCTATGGATATGTATTGTGACAACACTGGTGCAATTATCATAGCCAACGAACCTGGTGTTCAAAAAGGAGCTAGACACTTTCAGAGGAAATTTACTATGTTCGTGAGCAAGTCAATCAAGGTGAAATTCAAGTACTCAAAGTTCACACGGATGATAACTTAGCAGATCCCTTTACGAAGTCTCTGCCAAAGACGAAGCTAACTCACTTAATTGAGGGCATAGGACTTCGTTTGTCTAGTAATCACATGTAAATCCGTGAATTTAGTATTTTGATATATGGATGTAATAAACAATTTTATTCATTAATGAAATTTTATTGTGATAGTTTATTTTCATAAATCCTATTTTTTTCATGTTTTATCCTTGAATAATGTTGTGTAATATTATTCTAAATATCCGTTGTCGGTTGATCATATGGGAATATGATTGAATTAAGACAATATCTGAGTGTTTAGTCAGCTTGGCTCACTAACTCACATGGTATTCATTCTGACGCATATTGTCATTAAGTATAATTCATAAAGTTTGTTGTCCTTAGACTTGAGATGCAAGTTGCTACTCATGTACGTAGTGCATTATTTGATCATAGTCAATACTACTCCTGGATAAGGGTGGCAAAAAAAGGCTATTTTTGGTAATGTTGCGAAATACGATGACTACCAGTTGTATTCAATAGAGGATTTGTTCCTTCAGTGGAAAACTGAAGTTAGATACTTACTGGGCCGCTCATGAATACTTAAGATGTTGTCTGGCCAGACCATGATAAGTCCAGAAATGTCTCGACTGTATTCGGTAATCTTAAGTGATTCGCGAAATGAGAAACAGAAGTTAAAATGGAATGACTTTGATCCATCTCCAAGTTTTAACTAGAGTATCTGTAACAAAAGGATATAAAACTGAACATAGACTCACAGTGACTTTGGTGAAACTTCACTCGTGCATTTATGGGAATATTGATATGTTGCTAGACATTAATCAATGTTATCATATTTGTTTGAAAATTATTCAAAAGTGGAAGCTGTTAGTATTTGAATGATTTTATCAAATATGTGTCCGTAAATGTGTGAGCCTTTGGGAACGCACACATCGACATTGAGATATTGCTTATTTGCTTAAAGTTATTAATTATTAAAGTTAAATGTTAAAATTAATAATTAAGTAACTAGAGGGATTATTGTGTAAATTATAAACTTGGGGACCAAGTTTTACCTATCTATAAATACACCTTTATAGATTAGGGTTAGGGTTAATCCTAATTAATTCACAAAAAAAGTCTCTTCCCTATCCTCTCTTAACCACAAACCCCAAAGGTTTGTTTCGGTTTTTGTTCTCAAGCAAGAAGAAGGAAGTCAAGCTAGTTGACTAGATCGGCAAGTACTAGCATACAACCATATTGATAAAGACGGTGTCGTGTACGTGACCAAGGAAAGATCTTGAACTTAGATCTAAAGGTTTTCTTACAAACAATTCAAGGCAATAAGGTATAACTTAATCAGATTTAATTATTCCTATGTGATCCTATTTTCCGCTGCCATGTATTGTTTGACAATATGATTCGTGTTGTTTACCTACATTTATGATATATTGAAATGCTAGTGGTTTACAATTTTAATTCTGGCCGAGTTGAATCACGGTTGTGATGACGAGGCTCTGTTAGTTGATACGAAAATATATAACCTTTTATTAGATACTCATGATTGAGTTCCATTAACAAAACTCAAACAATTAATTAGAGTATTGTTTAAAATGGTTAATATCTTTGTACTAAGACATTAAATAGTATTTAACGTGTTTGTAGGATGCTTTGCTTGAGGCGAGACATTAAAGTTTTGCTCGCAATCAAGGTAAGATAACGTTTACGAAAATCGGGTGCACGATCAAAATGATATGATTTCATAAGTTTAACTTGTGTTTGTTTAATTATACTTGTTATGCTTTTACGATACAGTTATTATATTGTCATGACTTGCTGGTTTAAATCATGGGAAACGATTATTGCATGAGGGATGGGAAATCATGGGCTAGTATACTTGTATACATGTGATTTCATACGATATCTTGTTTGTACTTGTTGCTTGATGCTAGTACACTAGACCTGTTTGCATGACACATATGTATCATGACACGATTTAGGGGCCCTATATGTGAACTAAACGATTAAACGAACATGTTAACGAAACTTGAACATACGATTATGAATATAGATATCTCGGTGAGACCCGAAAGGGTTTCATGATGATTTCCCGTGAGCACCACCCGATAGAGTAGTATGTGGTTTACCACACTCCGGTAGTACTACTCGGGAATGGACGAATTGGTAGTGAAGAGTAATTCCCTAACAACAACGGTGTATGTGTCAAACAATCAGCAGGCGGATAATGAACTTTAACGATCGGCTGCCTTGTTGTCGGATCCAATTTCTTCTTGAATGTATACTTTGTACCCAGCCTCGGTTTGATAAATTGGTATCTTTTGTTTCTCACCTCTTTACGTAACGTTGACTGGATGTACTCAGCATTATCATCATTGTATGGATTGATCAAATTTAATTGAGCTAAACGATTGATTTCCCCTTTCGGCAAAGTGCTCAATTTGTTGAATGATCTCTTAAAGTACTAAACGCCGTTGATTCTCTTAATCATAAACTTAGCTTTTTGTACTTTCCAGCTCTTAATAAATCTAGTATAATCTCCACGAACCTTGTATGTTTTGCAAGTAACAGGTAAGGGTTTGGGAGTTCTACCATGAGGCCACCATGAAGGATATCTCGCAGCTTTTTCTTCAGCAGTCTCAGTAGCTTCAGGTGCTGATGTAGAAGCAGTTTCAAGAGCTGGTGTTGTCTCTGGAACACTTTGAGAAGTTCCAGCAGGCTCTGCCTCATCCTCTAAAGAATCGGATTCAATAGTCGGAGCATCATCATAATATTCATCCGAATGCAGCTCTTCATCAGCAACCGATACATCATCATTCGCTTCAAAATCAAAATCAGGTTCAGTTGTCGGACCTTCCTCATTAACCATACGCTAAATAAATGATAGATCTGCGTGAGAGTAATCCACAACTAACGGTCTCGGCTGACCTGAAATATCAACAACAGAGAAATAATCCAAACGTAAAGTTTCATTAACATCAGAAACAGGTACATTTTCTGTTTGTGTCCCAGCGGAAGTCTTAGATGTTGTTTCAATGGCACGCAGGCCTGACTCCCCCGGAACAACAGCTAGGGATTCTAACTCTAACACCCTAGACTTTAAACCGGAAACCCTGGACACCTGAAGCTCTAAATCCTTCATCTGCGCAGCTTGAGCTTCCAAAACATTCGCTTGACTCTGAATCAGAGAAGCTTGAGAGTCCAAGGTATGCTGCATGGTATCCAGATGCCTCAAAAGATCGTCAAGAATCGAAGGGTGAGGTTGAATAGGAACTTCAACACGTGGGACCTCAACCCTTGTCCTTGAGGAAGAAGAAGTAGCAGCATCAGCTGAAACAGTACGATGACTAACATGCAGAGGTTGCCAATCCTCATCCGTCGGGCCGTCATCTCGAACCCTCTTTCCCGAATCAGGGCATACATAAACCATGCCCTGGTGCATACGGTGCTGGATGCGCTTGAATCTCCGAGGATGATGGCGATGAATATTTTCCAGCATGGTCGTAGAAGGTACAATCCTTGGAGAGTCAGGTGGAGTAGAACCACCATCAGAATCATCATCACCAGCCGGTTCTACAATATCCTCCGGCTTGTAAGCATCAATATCCTACAACAAGTCATCAAACTGAAGATTCCCATATTGGATTGGAACATCCACAAAAACTTGCTCCGGTTGTTGTGGAGCTGCAGCAGGAATATCCAAGTACCCGTCATTGGGCGGAGGGACATAACCCTCATTGATAACATGCCCAAAAAGTGGAAAGTTGTCATTGGCACGCTCCCCTTGGGCACAAACTGTCCAGATTCGGACGTTCATTGGGGTTTGGCGGAAGCTGTGATGCACGTCCGCCGGAATCCCAGGAAGGAGATGATCAATAAGCAGCTGAATGAAACGCGGATATAAATACCAACGCTTAGTCCCTGCGGTCACATTGTCCACCATAGCTCCAAAAATATAGCCTGATAAGTTGAACGGCTTGTTGTAGACCAGAGCTAACATGGCAGAGGCGGTAGAATGGCTCATGCCGTCTAAACCTTCTTTACGTGCAGATAGACAAACAATCATAACGTGCATGAGATAACGCCAAACCTTTGGAAGGTTGGCTTTCCTGTATTGGTCAGTAGGAACCCCTGGATACCCAACTCTATTCATCCCGCCAGCAATTCCCGCCAGCAATAAACTTATTACTAAACAGAGTCGGCATGTCAACAGTATCGCCGAAATGAAAGAAATCCCGAATCAGCTGCTCTGATATAATAATCTCACGATCTGCAATCGTAGATATAATACGTGTGAAGGGCAAATCGGAGTTGATATCTAATTGTTCCAGAACGGACCCACCTGGTCCGTATAAATAGTCGTGTTCATCGTAATAGCCTGGAAAATACAAGAACGATGGAGACACGCAACCATCGGCCGGTAAGGCTCAGCCGTTTGTTTACTATCATCTAAAAAACCTGCAATGTTGTGGCGCTTCTCCCAGGTAACATCCGCATCTGCCATATCTAAAATACAGAAAACAAATAATACTTGAAAGATGTTAGCGTTAGCAGCACGAAATTACACGAACAAATACAATTTACACAATCTGTCATATGCGACACTGGGAGTTCTGTCGCAGGAGTATGCGACATAAGAATTGAGTCGCAATCAGATGGGAAATTGATTGGAAAACACATGCGACATAACATTTTGTGTCGCTATTCAATTAAGCGACGGACAGAGTTGTGTCGCATTTTGCAATTAATTCGAATTTAATCGAAATTATTTGAAAACTGCGACATAACATTTGTGTCGCATATATGAGCGACATAAGGGTTGTGATGCATACGGGAGCGACATAAATAATGTATCGCAGAAGATAGCGACATAAATTAATTTCGAGAAACCTGCGACCTAAAAGCTTATGTCGCAGGTTGTGTCGAGAGTGATGAACACGAATCCAAACCCAGAAACCCTAAGTTAAAATTTTGGGGGTTTTAAAAATCGGCCTCACCATAAGGTGCGACATAGTACCGAGAACACAAAAACATATATGTTAACATGTAAAACATTCGTTTATGCCTCCAATTAACTCAAAAACCAAACCGCAAACCCATCGAAACTTTGATCAACGATTAAACTTAAAATATACGGTGGAATGTGGTGAAAATAGTACCTATCGATCAAGAATAATGAATAGAACAAGAGTCGAGTGATCGATTGGAACAAGAACACCCGAAAATCCGAGATCGAGTCAAAAAATCACGTCCATGAGTTGTGTCGCTAAATCGAGTGTTTGTGTCGCAGTGATTAATGGTTATGTCGCAGGGTAATTAAGAACAGTGTGATGTTTAAGTCGCCGGTTTGCGGATTTTATACCTAAACCCTAAAATGCGACATAAGTAGCGACATGGGATGCGACACACAAGTTGTGTCGCAGGTCCAACACTTGGTGAATTTTTAATCAATTTCGAATTTCAAAGTTCGTTACCCGACTTGATATTAACTTAAAGAACTTGGAGGACTATAACATTATATTAAAATAAACTAAAAAAAAAAAAACTCCACAAGAAAAATTAAAACGTTGATTCAATTTTGCAATCAACGCAAAATTAAATAAATTTAAAATATTTTTGGTGACGCGGTCGTTTTAGTCTGCTAAGGGATCATATTAAGATAACATGCAATTATTAGCAAAAAGTAAGCGTTATCTCGATTACCATTATATTTGTCCACTTTAAATTTACTTAACATATTTAAGACACCTTTTATAAAAATTATTTCAAGACGATTACTGGTATTGTTTGTCCACTTAAACATGTTACATCCGTGACTGTGGGCTAACCATTTATTGTTATTATGAATATTTCTTTGTGGTCCGTACTATAGACATACCCCTGTAACCCAAACATGAACATAGTTTCCAAAGTCAGAAAAGATATAAGATAATCATTTTTAAGAATCAAGCCAGCGGTGACAGGTCTGTACAGATGTATAGCAGAGCAACATAATCTTGATTCAGGTTTAAGCAAAACCAATCGCAGTCAAACCAAATTTTGTGGTGACCTTGTTTTGTATCTCAAGATTTAAGACTTTGCAAGTGCATTGACTCACGTTTGCTTAGTTTTGAGTTGACACTAATGGAGACCAGGTCTGCACTTACGCGCAACAGAGGAAACCATTAGCATAAACCCCCAAATGATTTCAGATAAAAACTCCAAAGATAGAAGTATGTCAAGCTACGTTAAGGAATTAAGACATTGAGTCGTACATCACAAGGTGTTTACCACAAGATTATAAACATATATTAGTATGATTTCTTAACAGCCCAGAGACCGGTGTGTATCATGCCTACCAATACATCGTATGATGAATCTAGTTTTTTTAAAAACTGTAGTAAGTATGCTAGATAAACCTACCGATACATCAAGGATAAACCTTAAAATTTCTATTTTGTGCATATTCCCTAATGTACTATCATCTCTCTAGTTGTTTACAGACACAACTGAACGTCTATTTTTATGAATGTAGCAACTTTGCGTTTTCTTTAATACTAACAAGTATAAAGAGTGGCTGTTGCACATTTTTTTTTAAAAATGAATCAGAAACAGACCAAGTCCAAAAGTTTCTTTTTAGGTTGGAAGAACCTTAAACCAATCATGTTGAACAGTTCATCAAATCGGGTACGCGAAAAAGCTTTTGTGAACAGGTCAACGTTTTGCTTAAGGGTGTCTATGTGGACGAGGTCTATAAGTTGTTTCTCATAGCAATCCCGTATGAAGTGGAACCTAAGTTCTATGTGCTTAGTCTTAGAGTGTTGTACAGGATTGTGTGTAATAGATATAGCAACAGTGTTATCAATATAAATAGGAGTCATAGTAACAAGTAACCCGTAATCACGTAGTTGATGCTGAATCCATAGAACCTAGGAGCAGCAACTAGCAACAGCAACATACTCGGCATCCGCTGTAGAAGTAGAAACCGTAGTCTGTTTCTTACACTGCCAAGAAACCAAACGCGATCCGAGAATTTGACATCCACCCGTTGTTGACTTTTTATCAATATTGCAGCCGCCATGATCAGAATCCGAATAGGCAGTAAGAGAAAATGTTTTCTCATTCGAATACCATAGACCAAGAGTTGGTCTGTGTTTGAGATATCCAAAAATTCGCTTCACCGCCTTCATATGAGAAACCTTAGGCTTAGCTTGATATCTTGTGCAGATTGACACGGCGAACACAATGTCCGGGCTAGAGGCAGTCAAGTACATAAGAGACCCTATCATAGAGCGATAGTCCTTTTCTTTGCAGTCTTCTTCATTCTCAGCAGGTCCAAGATTGTGGTTAAGCTCGATGGGAGTGCCATAGGTTTTACAATTAAGCAAGTCATACCTGGTCAACATATCAGTAACATATTTTGACTTATGAATGTAAATACCTTTGGTAGACTGCTCAACTTGCATGCCTAGAAAGAATGTAAGCTCCCCCATCGCACTCATCTCAAACTCAGATTTCATGATGTTCTTGAAGTCCTTGCACAACACCTCGTTAGTTGAACCAAAGATGATGTCATCTACATAAACTAGCACAAGTAACAAATCATTTCCCTCTCTTTTTGTGAAGAGAGTGCTATCAATGTTGCCCCTTTCGAAACCATTTTAGCATATAGGTAGCAAGCCTCTCATACCACAGCCGCGGAGCCTGGTGAAGACCATACAATGCCTTGTCTAATTTGCAGACATAATTCGGATGCACAGAATCTTCAAAACCCGGAGGCTGCTTCATATAAATCTCAGTATCAACCTGTCCATACAAAAATGCGCTCTTGACATCGAGTTGATAAACTCGGAATCCTTTGAAAGACGCATATGCCAAGAAAATGAGAATTGACTCCAATCGTGCAACTGGAGCAAACACCTCATCATAGTCCAAACCCTCAACTTGAGTAAAACCTTGAACTACCAAACACGCTTTATTCCTGATCACAACACCTCGATCATCTTTCTTTATGCGATATACCCAACGAGTTCCATTTGGATGGATACCCTTAGGTAATGGTACCAAACTCCAAACTTGCAGCTTTTTGAATTGCTGCAATTCCTCTTGCATAGCTTCAACCCAGTGTGGGTCTTTCAAAGCCTCTTCAGTCTTTTTAGGCTCCACTTGAGATAGAAAGCATTCTTTGACCTCAACAGCAAGACACGCAAGAGTAACAGGGCTCGGTAGGTTCAGACGTTGATGCAGAGTTCTCAGTAGCAGCAACTTGACTTCTTGTCTGAATCCCTTTATCCAATGCACCAATAATATTTTTCACCGGATGATCCTTATTTATTCGAGAGCTTGGAATCTCGTCAGGCACGATGACAGAATCCAAATTTGTGGAATCAAACTCCTGTCAATAATCATATGCAGTATAATCAAATTCCTATCCCTCTTCATTAACAGATTTGTATTGATCTTCTGTAGGAGAGACAGGAACTGTTTCAGCTGTAGGAGGTGGTGGTGGAGTCATAGGTGCAGAAGTTGTAGGAGCTGCAGCTGAATAAGGAGTGACAGGAGCTGCAGCTGGTATAGTTTTTGGTGAAGCAGTTGGAGATGTTGAAGTAGATGGCTTAGATACATCATAAGACAGATCAAGCCCATGTAACAATGTCACCACCTGTTCGACTTCATCATCTTCTTCTTGAGAAAGATTAAAAGAGTCGAATAATGTTTCATAATGAAACAGATGTTCAGGTCCCTTTCCTTGAGGATTTTTGGTGTAACGGAAGCAGGTTACCTCAAAATGTTCCTCGATACATTTAGTTGCCAAATTATATACACGCTTATTTGGAGATTTGTTTGAGAAACCCAAAAACAGTCCTTCACCTAATTTTGCACCAAATTTTGCAACCTTCTCCTTAGTGTACATAATCGTGCAAGGAAACCCGAACAGTTCAAGAAACTGTAAAGATGGCTTACGATCATTAAGCAGTTCATAAGAAGTCTTGTTGTGCTTCTTAACCATACTAACCTTATTAAGAACATAGCAAGCTGTATTGACCGCTTCAGCAAGAAGGTGATAGGCAGTTTAGAGTCTGCCAACATGGTACTTGCAGCTTCAATGAGTGTCCTAGTCTTGCGCTCAGCAACTCCATTATGTTGAGGAGTTCGCACAGCACTGAATTGATGTACAACCTATGACTTTTCCTCGGCTTCCACGTATTTGTACTTCACCAAAGATGGTTCCAACGTTATACCGGATACTCAGACATTTTAGGGTTTTTCCTGTATTACATACTTTACGGCTATCTGAACTCAATATATCTAAGCTTGTATTATAGTAAAACCATCTATGATGGCTAAACAACCCGTTCACTTTATAATTCAATCCTAATAAATCCCTGATTAATTCACGGTGTACTATACGATAGGTTAAACAGTATTTCCACAGCTTCAAAATCAGACCATGTTTACTTTGAAAAACATAGATAGGTAATTACTGTGTGAACAATGGTTCATAACTCCTTTGTCATAAAGGTTTTAACCACGTTTATTGGAAGAAAGGTGATAGTTTAGTTTGAAATCATAAATATATAATAAAACTGTACACCGAGTTTTCAATCGTATATTTAAAGTAACATCACCACTACTATCTAAATCATGGCAAACATACAAGCGACTACTCACAAAGCATAGCAATAAACATTTCTAACATTAATAAATCACTTACATCAAACAAGAACAATATGACAAATTAATAATAGAAAGGATAGAAAATACCGATACGAATTGCGAGCAGAATAACACTTGTATTTCTTCGTATAATATCCAAGCATTACATAAACTAGCCTCTAATAACTAACTACAAAATTAATCTAAAAGAAAAGAGAAATATTCCCTCCCTAATCATCTCACTAGTCCAAGGGTTTAAAACCCAATTAAGAAACTAGAGAGAAAGACCAGAGAGAGAACCTAAAGAAAACCTAGAGAGAGAAAGAAGTGTGTGAATGAGGGATGATTGAAATGGTGAGGAGGTGAGGTCTATTTATAGTTGAAGAGGGGAGGATGATATACAAGTATTTAAGCACAAAGAACAAGCAACAAAGCGCGAACGGGGGGTAGCAAGCAATCGGGGGGGGGGGGGGGGTGCAATTGGGACCTAGGTACCAATTATGAAGCACAAAAGGAAGCAAATTGGAACCTTAGGTGCCGTATATGGCCCTTAAGGTGCCGTATATGGTTGGCTTTTGTCCTCCACTCGCTCCGTTCGTTGCTTGTTTCGTCCGTATCTTCTTCGTTTTAAGCCCGATTCGCTTGATTCTTGCGCCGTTGGATCCGTATTTCCGTTACACTTCTAATGAAACCAAGTTTGCCAAATTCGGAGGTGTATAGCTTTTGCGTGTTCTGGAGGACGATCGGTTAGCTTCCAGACTACACATCTTCTCCGTCTTTCATCCGTTTCACTTGATTCTTGCTCCTCCGATCTTGTTTTTTCCTATGGAATCATAAAATATGCACTAAGGTCTATTTACATAAGATAATTAAGAATAGAAGATTCAGGTTGATAATATTCGCCTCGTTTTGCGTGTTATTTGGACGTATTTGGTGTATTTTGCAGCAACGCCTATAATTGGACTGCTTTGGTGATTTTTGGTAAATAATGATTGTTTTAAGATGTTTTCACCAAACACAAGTCCAATAAGTGCGGAATAATATACGTAAAAACATGGCTTTTTACGTTACATCAGCGAGCTGGGAATTATGCGTAGTAAACCGTACCGTCAACAGGATCCTCGTACTAAACTTGATATTCCTTCTTAGGCAGGTTGGCACAGTTTTGGCATGCCTGAACTTGGTGGACGTGCTGTGATGGTTTCTTCATTTCGCCGATTTGTTTCGTCAGGGTATCGGTCTTCTCTGTCAAGGACTTGATAGCTTCGGTATGGAATGGATTGGAAGCGAAAAGTGGTGCCGATGATGAAGATTGCTCACCAGAATTCCAATCGTGATGATGCATCGTCATATTTTCGATCATGTTCCAAGCCTATTCATCAGTTAGTTTCATGAAGTTACCTTGAGCAGTAGCATCAAGGGTAATGCGATGGTTTGGAGCAAGACCGTTGTAAAACGTGCACAGTTGGCTGGTTTTCTCTATCAGGTGGTTAGGACATTTTTTTAGGAGACTATTGTATCTCTCCTATGCCGTATAGATAGATTCGTCATGAGCATGGTGGAAGTTCATGATCTTGGTTTGTTTGGCCGGAGGAAAGTACTTAGTTAGGAACTTAGTAGCCATCTTCGTCCAAGAGGTAATAGAGCCGGTCTCTAATCCCTCAAACCAAGATAAGGCATGGTGAGTAAGAGAATAGGAGAACAGGTATAGGCGGACAATGTCCTGATCAACCCCATTTTTCTTGTCAGAGTTGGTGGTTTGAATGAATCGGTTTATATGGGCGTTGGGGTCATCAAGGGATAATCCATGGAATTAGCAAAATTCCTTGATGAGTTGAATGATATGGTGTTTAACTTCTTAAGATGCGCCGTCGATAACTAGATAGCTGATGGGTCCACCTCATCCTTCGATTGATGGTTTGGTGCTATAGGCGAGCGTGACACGAGTAACCATCGGTTGTCGGGTGCGTTTTTCTTTGCGAATTGTTTGAACAAGTAATTCATGATCGGTGATAAACGAAATGTAGTATATTGTAGTACTAAGTTACCCCGTGTTTGATAGATTTCTAATGCATTTTGTGTGAATACGATACTTATTTCGTACATATTTGCATTTAGAAGTTTAATCGAAGCTTGGATCGAAAAGAAGCAGAAAACGAGCTTATTGCGAAGAAAAGTTGCTAATAGAAAAAAACAATGGACAAGGGAAGATTGGATTGGAGTAAAAGATGATCAATTTGTCAAAGCCGGAAGATTAAATGAAGAAAAGGGAAAAAAATCTGGAAATTCAATCCATACGGCGTATGGAACATCCATACGGCGTATGGATCGACTGAGCTGGGCTGTCAGAACGCGGGCCGAGCCTGCTGGGCTTTTAACATCCATACGGCGTATGGAAAATCCATACGGCGTATGGATCGTTTCGGCAGAAAACCCTTAAATTCTCATTTTGCCTCATTTGAAACCCTAACTTCACATATTCTAAACCATACAAACAGAAGTCGACCAGAGGGGGTTTTTTCCCCATTTTAGGAGCAAATCGATGGCGGTTTGGAGGCGGAAAAGGCTATGATCATCCTATTGATTCTACTTCATTCGGTTCACGATTCGGTTCGCGTATCGTCTTCCAATTTCAATTCTAAACATGTCTATGTGTTTTGTTTTGGGATATGAATCTGATTTTGTATAATTGAATCATGGATTAGACTTATTGTTAATTGTTTAGTTTAATAATCTTTGATTATGAATGTTTTAAAGTTATAATTGTGTTTTGAATCAATTGAATGATTGAAAATTGTTACGTTATCTGTGAATCCTTGTTTATTGGTGATTATTAGTTGCTACTTAACGTGGTCAATAGTGTTGTTGAGATTGAGTTCCTTTGATACTATTGATTATTGATGATTATGAATTTAGGTTTATAATCATTGCTAAATATATTGAGTTTGATAGGTTAAGAGCAAAGTAATTAATTAATCTAAAATGAGCAAGCTAATAAGAGATTATTAGTAGGTATTGTTGAGTCAAACAGCGAGGATTAGTCGTAACAAGTCGTGAATACTTAATGCACAATCTAGGGAAAAGCACGCAATAGAGCAACATTCTTGTGACATCGGATCGATGTTTAATGTGGGACCCTAGGTTGTAGATATTAGTTGGACCCGGAACGTTGGCTAATATATATTTAACTTGGATTCTTTGATTAGTAACTAAGTAAATATAAAAGAAATCACAATTAGACAATCAAAACACATGAACCGGATAATATGGATCTGAGTGGCAGAACCTAAGCAATTACATGTCTATCTCTGATTGTTTATCTGTTCCTCTTATCTTGTTTTATGTTGTTTGTTTGGGTATTTAGTTCATCTTGAACGTTCGTACATAACTAAAACGTAAACCCTATTTTACTGCTTTATTAATAATTCCAATTTAATTGAACAACATCGTTCATGTGTTCCTGTGTTCGACCTGGACTTACCATAGCTATATCATTCCGATCGGGTATTCTTGGCTGGTTATGTGATAGTAGTGATTGGTATATCCTGTACTTTATAAATAATAAAACTAGACGCTTTCACACGCATCAATCGGGATAAAAGATGAGTGGCTTAGATCCAGAGGATCTGGTCATATATCGGAAAGAATTGTAGGGGGTTTAAGAAGGGAAATTATCCTAAGGTTTACTAGAAAGAAAGGTTCATCTGGAACGTCTTCGGATCTTACGGCTGACTCCCCGGCAGCGGCGTTCTATAACTCTGATGGTGCGCCAAAGGTCGGTCGCGATTTCACTTGCGTCGTTGCGGACCTTCCTTCGGCTGCGCCGATCGGAGTGTTTTATAATTTGAAATTGCGAGGCCTAAGTATACTTAAAACTGTGGGTGTACAGTAGTAAGGATGACCTAGGGTCGTTCTAATGTGTCAGTGTATTATGGATCGTGGACGTAGGAGATGGTCTATCTAACTAGCAAGGGGTTTTGACAAATAGTTTGGGGTTTGTTTGGTTTTTGTTATACCTATGCATAAAATTTAAATAAAGCGAAATAAATAATAGATAGTTAGCAGATAATCTAGATGAGGTGTTTGTTGTAATTTTAGTAGTCTATATCTGGGATGATGAATGAGTTATCAAATAGTCTTTAAAAGATTTGTATCTTATTATTTTCAAGTATATTTGGAGTAAGCACTAGTTCTCTACTGATAGAGTTCTCGATCAGTATGTCACTGAGTGACTAGGCTATCGTGATTCTTGTCAGAGTTGTTTATCCAGCCCACAACACTAACCCGACGGTATAGTGACCCTTATCTGGATTAACATCCTGGGTGCATGAATAAGGTGACAAACCAACTCGATGTCCGACCTTTCTTAACCCCATAAGAATACTCAATTTAAATAAAACATTTAAGTATAAGACTAGGTTTTGTGCTTGATTACTTCCTATCGACGGGTTTGTAAAGTCTAGAGGTATTTGATTACTAATGATTCACAAAGCAAAGTAACGACGGCTCTTCCGTGGCTTCCACGTTGTACTCCACCAGTGGTGTTTCCATCGCTATACCAATTACTTGGCCTATTTAGGGTACTAGTGTTGCTTCATACAGTAACCTCGTTAATCCACATAGTGTAGTAACGACGGCTTTTCCGTGGCTTCCACGTTGTACTACACCAGTGGTGTTTCCATCGCTATACCAAGTACTTAGCCAATTTTCGGTACCTACGTTGCTTCATAAAGGTCTCTCTAGACTTATTAACTAAGTTTGTATTTAAGTTCAGTAATTATCCATCTATGATATAAACCAGCCCTTACTTTAATATCCCAATAAATCCCTAATTTACTCACAATGTATTTTGCTTTCGTTTTAGAAAATAGTGTTTCCACAGTCACATTGTACTTTGCGTTCAGATAAGAAAGCAGTATTTCCACAGCTCCGGTGTACTTGCGTTCAATTTAGAAAACATTATTCCATAGTCGCAATGTACTTTAAGTTCAATTCAGAAAGCAATATTTCCACGACGACGATGTACTTTGCGTTCAATTTAGAAAGCGATATTTCCACAGTTTATAAATAAGACTGTCGCGCCCCCAATCCGACACGGTCGTCAACGCAACGGAAGGAGGACACGGCAGTGGAGTTTTAAATTTATAAGAGCTGGGGACCTAAGTTTTACTACGGCTGTATAGTAGCAGTATGACCTAGGGTCGTTCTTCAAGCTAATCATATTGTGAAACGGGAGTATCAAGACAAGTTGTTTATTTTAGTGATGGGATTTTTAAAACAGAGTTTGAGTGGGTTTTTGTTACTTAGGTCCGTAATTTAAAGCAATTCAATAAAAAGTAAATAAATGAAAAATAGAAATAGGGATGAAATCAGTATGGAGGAGATGTGTTTGTTATGACTTCGTTAGCTTATGCGGGGGTGATGCTAGGGATTTGATATGAAAACGTCTTTTAAAGGTTTGTGTCTTATTTGAGCTTAATTGTTCGTAGTGTAAACACTAGTACCCTACTGATTGGGGAAACCAATCAATATGTCACTGAATACGAGGCCAAATTGAGTCTGATCAGAGGAGGATGCTCAACTCTTCAACGTTACCCATTGACGGAGTAACGACCCTTCTTGGAATGTTAGTTCCTGGGTGCATGAGATAGAGTAACATACCCACTAAAGTTCCGACCTTTCTTAACACTACGGGGATGTCGTCACCCCTATCGGTTGGTCGGATTTGACTCCGGTCGTTGTTCCAACATCAACAGAAGCGGCGGACAGTGAGTTTTAAATTTATATGAGCTGGGGCTCAAACTATAAGTACTACCTACCTTGGGAGCAAGCAGTAAGTATAACTCGAGGTCGTTCTTAAATCGGAGCGAATTGAAATAAAGCGGATCACCAAAGATTATGGTCGCAATTAGGATGGGGGTAGGTAGATAGATTTTGGATTGATTTGGTTTTCTAATTATCCTAAATGCAGAAAAATAAATAACGAGAAATGAAATTAGGGTTTAAGCAAACAGGTAGAGATGTGATTGCTGAAACTTGGATACTAGGGTTTCGGGATGATGTTCATTATAAAATTGATTGGAGATTTACCAAATAAAGAGTAGACATACTTTCGGTGTAAACACTAGGACCCTACGTTCAGGTGAAACCCTAGAAACATATGTCACTGGAATCCTAGGTTATCATGATTCTGATCAGATCAGGCTGTTTTCAAACCCCCCTGAGCCTTTGCTTAATTAAGACAAAGTCACCCTAAATGTTCTAGGGATCAGGCATAAGGCAACAGACTGCAATTGTATTTACTGACCTTTCTTAACACCTAATCGTCTATTTACTTTCATTATAGCAAATACTGATTGTATCCTGTGTATGTTAAACTATTGGTGTGATTAGGGTTTTGCATGTCTAGGTATATGATTGACACTACCCTGTATTGTTTCTATTGAAGCACATACTTAACCATCATAAATATAGACCCTCCTTTACAGTCAGGCGTTCATCCCTAGGAATAATCACGGTGTACAGGGCAATTAGGCATTTCCACAGTGTTCCAAACCCTAGATGTACTGACGGTGTACTGGGCATTTAAGCATTTCCACAGTGTTCTAGATCTTAGGTGTACTAACGGTGTACAGTGCAACAAGCATTTCCACAGCTTTGATTCCTAGACCACAGTTCTAGAAGGATCACTTCTAGGTAATTCACGATGAAACAATCCATGGCATTTCCTTAGCTTCCACGTATTTGTACTCCACACGAGGTGTTTCCAACGTTATACGAAGTACCGTGCCTTTTAAAGGAAAGTTCATAGTTTCATACTGTAACTGGAGATAACTGTGTATTCATAGTATTAGGGTTGATCAGATCCTATCCTAGGGCAACAGTCACATGAAAGTCTGGAAAGGGTGATGAGAGACTAGATCTATATTCAGGATAAGCTTAACCAGATACACAGCATAACAATTTCCAATCGTATAAATGAAACATTAATTTAACATCATCCCTACTCCTAATATCTACATTTCAACAATCACAATATTAAACTACTCTATAAACATGGCAATATGCAGAATACAAACTGAAATAACATAAAGCACAAGCATTATAACAGTAAGTAAAGTTTAGATATCACCGGGAATACAGCAGCGTAATACTGAGGATTACAAATAGTCTGAACTTGAAAAACTCGTTACAAAAAGATTACCAAGCTAAAACTTCCTCTAGACTCGAACCGTAAGCTCAACCCTAACCTTTCTCCTCTAACTCCTAAGAGTAGTGCTAGAGAGAGAAAGTTAGAGAGAGAAAGTGAAAGAAAAGAGAGAAATAAGAAAAGTGAGAGAATGAGAAATGTGTGAAAATGTTGAGGTGTGTTAAGGTGTGTGAAATGAGGAGGAGTGATCCCCTATTTATAGGCAAAGCTCAAAAATCAGCCGTACAACTCGCGAAACAGCACGTACAAGCAAACGAAGCACGATACAGGGCAGCAGGGGCCGTATACGGCCTTAGAGGGGCCGTATACGGTGTGTACATGGCCGTATACGGTCTCTGTGGGGCCGTATACGGTTCCCAGGGCCGTATACGGTGTTCGTCTGATTTCGTTCGTTGCTTAAAACGCGCGTATCTCCTTCGTTATGCGTCCGTTTGACCTGATTCTTTCGCCTGTGGTTTCGTAATTCCGTTACGCTTCTAATGATGCCAACTTCACTGAAATTGTATGTGTATAGCTCAAGCATAGTTAAAATGACTTTATAGGGTCTGATACTGCTCAGTCTTCTCCGTTCTTTATCCGATTTGCATGATTCTTGATTTTCCCGTCTCGATTTTACTTGTTTTATCATATGATGAAGTTAGAATGTGATCTATATAAGGTAAATGAGGCCGGGTGATTTTGTGCACGTTTATTCGTCTTGATTTGCTCGTTATTTGGACGTTTTAGGTGATTTTTGCAGCAACGTCTATATTTAGACCACTTTAGTGAAATTTAGTAAATAATAATCATTTTGGAATGTTTTCACTAAAGATACGTCCAAAAAGTGCGGAATATTGCCCTTGAAAACATGACTATTTGAGTCACATCAAGTTATCCCACACTTAAGCGTTGCTTGTCCTCAAGCAACACCCAGTTAGAAAAACATTTAAAATGGGGTTTTTAAGGGCGAGTCAAAATAATTTCAAAATGATACCACTTCTAATATGATTAAGACTGTTTAAGAATAAGGAAAAGGATAAGATGATCCTTTCAGAAGCAAGAAGCAATTATCATCAAGCATACTACCAATTCTCGTGATCTTGGAGTACACATGACTAGGCGATCTCACTAAAGGTGGTCACTCAATTCACTCAAGGTGTATCGGGTTCCCTAACAATCTAGAACAATTGAAATCGCTCAAATAAGCCAGTCATGCAGCACTCATCGTCATAAGCTTGGTCAAGAATCGGATCTCCACCACTTAGGTGAGAACGGTGCTAACTATCCCAAGACATTCAACGGGTGGTAGTGTTTGGTGAGGTTTAAGGGTATGGGTAGTGGTGTATGATTTGTTGTAGGGGTTTGACTCATCTTAAAACTCAAAGATAGTGAAAAACTTTATTTCAGAACGGAACGGAGGATTTTGTAGCTGCTCGTCTTCTATCGAATTTTCCTTGAGAAGGTGATACTTGAAGCACTCAGCTTTATTTGATGGAACTATTTCTTTTTCTTTTCTTGATTTTCTACTTTTTATTTTTCTTTTCTTCTTCAGAACTTCTTTGCCAGAGAATTTCTAAGGATATTTTATGTTGATCCTTTCAGAAATCCTTTTCGGAACTATGATCTTTGATCTTGAACTTCAATTTCTTTTGTCGTGCCAATTTTTCGCACTTTGATTTTTTTAGAGTACAAAGAAGAGGAAGACTTTAGAGCATAATTGAAGAGAATGTTCCAAAAGATGTTTTTCACGACCTTAGAAATTCTAAGATAAAGTTTTGGGAAATTTTGGGTGAGTAGGGGTTTTGTACGAGGGTTTTTATGAAATGAAAGGTTTAGGCTCAACAGGGTTTACAAGGCGGATCATCGATACTGAAAGTAAGTATCGGAAGGGTTTTGGGCTTGAAGAGATATGTAAAAATTGGGTTTAAATTCTAAGGAATGTCAAGGTCATCTAGCTGCACCTATACCGCGTACGGTACACACCAATGTGGTCTTGAAACGTATGTCTGGAGCAAGTTCTAATTCAGAGATGCAAGCATCGGCACACACAAGAAATGAAAGTGAAGCATTAAAGATGAATGCTTTTAGGCTCAAGATACCTCACTACAAAATAGGGTTGTATGTGCCTAGCCATGCTCCTTTCAGATTATTGTTTCTTGCTCGAGAAATTTCTACCTTATTTTCCCTATATTCCAAAATACCTTACTCATATTTCGAGAATGATTATTTTCGAAAGTATTTAACTCAAAAACTTAGAGTTTAGTTTCATAATTTAACTCATAATTTTAAATTTTTGAAAAAATTTTGTTTGAAAAATTTGTTATTTGGGAAAACATTTTCTGAGTAATGCTATTTTGGACATAAAAATTGCCTAAAATTATCCAAGGTATTCTATACCTTGCTATCCCACACTTAGAGGAACATTGTCCCTAATGTTCTCTTGAGTTGAGTTTTTACTGGAGGTAAAATCCCACACTTAGAGTTTCAACATGTAAGAAAATGTTTCTTAAGTGTTAAATTTGGGTTTGAATCCCACACTTAGTGATAAGCTCAGGATAGGTTATAGAATATAACAAGTTAACGAGACAGAATATATGTGGTCATGAAATGGATAGAAGGTTAAGAAACTCCCCAGATAACGTTTTGAAGCATGTGAAATTTTGCAGGAGAGAGAGTCGAAGTGAGCTTTCTTCTGCATTCTTCTTGAAGGACATCAAGCTTCATACGGGGTTATCCGGTGTCATGTATCCAACGTTATCAGAAATCAACTTCAATTCTTTTAAGTGGGGATCCTTATGGTGTAGAATCCCATACTTTAGGTTTTGAAGAAGTTGGAGTGATTTTGATAAGTGTTTGCGGTGTGGGGAGTGATCCCACACTTAGTTCTTTGAAGTGCTTGGATACAAGGAAGTTTTGAGAAGAACGAGGCCCCTCCATGAGATGTTTGAATGTTCCGCAGTCTGCAAATATTGAAAACTGGTTCGGGTTGCCTTTTGACTTCACGGATTTTCTTCTTGAAAGTGCGTCATCTCGCTTTTTTCCACGTTCATACATCACAACATTTCTACTTATTTAAACAGAAAGAAAATAAAACATAATAAGTAATAGCATAATGTAAATACTGATAGAGTGATCAACCAACTAGTGGCTGATACAAATAAGTTCCAAAAGTAAGGTTTAACAGTAGCCAACAAACACAAGATGAATATAATGATAATGTCTGAAACCAAAGTCAGATGATGCAAATGGGGTAGAACTATGAAGCTGGGGATCCCTGGTCAGGTGCATCAATATGCTGAGTAGGAGCTGGTGCTATAGATGGTCCTACGACTGACTGCTGGCCACTAGATACTCTATGTCCCTGTTCTTCAGCATTGATCAGTTTGAGCTGAATCAATATGTCTCTGAGGGTAGCTGCTGGCAGTCTCATCGGATCAGTGTAGCCCCACTCTAACAAAATAGCCGAAGTAACCCCTGCTTGCTCTAGTAAGGTCATGTAAGCCTGGCGTAGCATAGTCTCTGTCGGTACAGCTGAGGAAGAGATCGGTCCCAAGTTTAATAGCATCCCGGAAGTGTCAAAAGATACAGCATCAGTGCCCAAGTAGACTGTGTCAGCACGGTAAGATCCGCTGGCGACTGGCTGGGCAGGATGAGAAATCACAGGTGCAGAAATCACTGGCTGAACTACCGGCATCTCGGTCTCAACTGACTGGACCTGCTCTGGTACTGGTGTGGTCCGGATAGCGGGTGATGGTGTATGGGTGGTATGTGATGGGATGGATGTATGTGGTGGTGCTATGGCTGGTGGTGGTGGACCGCATCGGTACATGTAAGGCTCTGGGTCAGGAATACCAAGTTTCCTGGAAATCAACAGCTGATGGGAACGGCTAACCTGAAGAGCATGCAAAAGATAATACTGTGTCAGCGAGGTCACTGGATCTGTGTAGTGAACAGTAGCCTGAGCTGGTGGCTCGGCTATCTCAGCTCCTCTATGCGGGACACTAGTATGAGTAATAGGTGCTCGGGCTCTATCAGATGGGCCATCCTCAGTATCTGCAACAGGTGAGGATCCTCTAACACGCTTCCCAGGGAGACGACATCCTGGAATGATCTGTTTGGTGTTCTTCCATAGGCACTGTCTCTGCTCATCTACCTCAACAAGATGGATCAACTTGCAGTAGTCCAAGTTGAATGGCAAAGAACGAGAACAAACAGTAAACTCCTCAGTGTGGGCCTCAGTCAACAATCCCATACTATACAGCAATCTAGTAATAATCGACCCCATGAACATGTGCCTATCCATGTCTGTCTCAGCTCCATGTCTCTCAGCGATCAAGAAAGCAACATTCAGATTCTTTCCTCCTATGATTGCTTCCATGAATTTCAACTCTTCGGCACTCACAGCACCACCTTCCTTCTTTCCAAATATAGAACATGCTAACAACTTGTGAAGGATGTGATGAACCGGCTTGATGAAAGTGGATGACTTAACACAGCTCCTAAAGTTTGATCATGCTAAATCCATCCAAATATCCTTGTGGTTCCTGTTTGGTAGGCTGGAGATGTCTTGAACACTGTTTCTGAACCATGCAGAGTTGACCTGAGACTCTGTATCTAAACCAAGATACACTCCCAAGTCGGCAACTGAGATATGATGAATCTGTTCCTGAAACCTGAATGAAATCTTTCTTTTGTCGGATACGCTCATCTTTGGATTCAGCTGGTAAGTCATCATGAACTCTGTCACTACTTCTCGGTATGCATACTCATCTATATCGAAGAGACGGAGAAAGGCATTGTTTACTTGACCATCGGTCTCATACATCAACAAACTCTTCAACTCATCCCTGATCCCTAGCTTAATCATGTCTTTCCATACCACATATCGATTACTGCCTATCGGTCGCTGCAACCACTGGCGAATGAGTGACCTATTCTTTGAAGATTTGGCCAAGTAGCTGAGTGAAGGTGGGCAATTTTCCATCTGTGATAAAAGACAAGAAAAGATTAGGCCATAATAGTGATATATTAATGGATATGCTAAAGTACTTCCAAATTTTCAGAAAAAATTGGAAATGTAGGCTTTAGAAATAGGCATATCCAGAAATTTTAAAATTGCTAAACCTAACCGCAACCAATCACAAATCCAAAAACTTTTATCAACTTATGTCTAAATAAGGGTAAGTGGCACAAAGCTTCAAGTTTCTAGCATAATCAAAACAAGTCAACAAGTTACCTAACTTAATTATCCCAAGCACTAAAAACTTAAATACTTCATGTTTATTGTTTAATCAATCTAAATGAGCTTAATACTTTGGATAAATCCAAGGTTATATAATTACCTCAAGTAAATCAATTAATCATAAAAGGGCATATTACCAATTAAATATGCAATCCAACTTTCCGCAATTTCCAAAAGACATAAAGCCGTATTTTACATGATTTCAAGCAAAGAATGGAAGTAAAATTATTCGACAAAATGGTAGTTTTTAGAAAATGGCATTTTTGTTGGTTTCATTTCAAAGTCATACACTTTATTAATTAAAGTGATAAACTTAAAAATGATTAAATGAACCGAAACTTGTTTTGATAATCTTGTAAGCTTTTTACGTTTGGAAAAGTCATAAACATGGTTTAAAAGTTTTAAGAAAAAATAATGTTTATGATGATTTTTTTAAAAATGAGCTTACTTTAATTACCAAAAACTAGCTTAATCATTTTCTAATCACAAATGATCAATCAAAACATGTTAACCTATCATATTTAAGCATAACTCAATCAACAAAAGTCAACATAAGCAATTAATCATCCAAAAAGTCAAACTAGCCATAGTTCATCAAAAAGTCAACACTTTAATTCCCAATCTTGCAATCAAGCCAACAATTCACTAGACTAAGCTTGTAATCATGTTAAGCATCAAGATAAGCATGAAATAACACTAAAGATTGCAACTTTTAACCATGAAATCTATGAAAATGAGTTACAAGCCCTAATTTTTAAAGTTTCATGAAAATCACAAAAGTAGGTCAAGAATTACCTTAAACTTGATGTAATGATGTTGTGGATGCAAGAAAGATCATAAAATGATGAATTTTGAGCTTGGAATCATGCAAAATGGTTGAGTAATGGAGATTTGGTGGTGATGGAGGTGAGGCCGACGGTTTGGAGGTGGGGAGAGAAAGAAGATGAACTTTTTTAATGTTTTGTCTTATGTGTGTGGCTAAAATCCCTTTTTATACCCTTTTAAACGTACGCGATTTAAAATTTGCGAAAGATACGAAACATACAAGTAAAGTTTAAAATTTTTTTTTTTTTTTTTAATAAAACAATTTTAAAAAGTATGTTCGTAATTTTCTGAATCTTTACGCGCAGTCTGAAAAGATATATGCGAATCGTATGCGAAATCGTATACGTTTTTATTTAAAACAAGACAATCTTTTTGTGTTCTTTAAAATCCAAGACAAATTCAAAATTAATTTTTTTTCGAACTTTCTGAAAATGTCTGAAATTCGTTACTGTGTTGTGCGAATTTGAATTTTAAAAGAACGTTTTCTTGTGTTTTTAAATGCAAGCTTTTAAATTTAAAAATAAACCACTAATATTACTTATCCTAAATACTTAAAATAAAACTAAATTAACTTAAGTTTGGGTTGCCTCCCAAAAAGCGCTTGGTTAAATTCGGTAGCTCGACTTTTGGACAAATTTATTGAATATTGCCCAAGAGCAATTGTTTAAGTGAATTTGGTGCTCTTGGTTGAGGGAAAGTGTAGCGAGGAATAAAGTCACAAGTGAGAATCTTAATGACAGAATCAACTAGGTCTGCGGGATGTAACGAGAATCGTTCGTGTTCAGTGAGAAACATACGTTCCTTTTTGCCTAAATCTAGAAGATTGTCAATAAACTTGTTATATTCCTTTCTAATTTTCTTAAGGTTTGAAATTCCATTTCATGATCCGTCATCTATATGGTTTAAGTCATGAAGAAGCATTCCTAGGGTTTGTTGAAATTTCCATTCTTCTCGTGAATCGGGATCTCCGGTGGTAGTGTGAACTGACTCCCTGATTTCTTCGATTAAAGATGTTTGTGAAACGGTGAAAGGAAATTTAGACTGAGCAAATAACAAAGTGAGTGAGACGTTAACATCCTTTCTTCCAGCAAAGAAAGTAGCTTCCATGTTATCGTCAGTGGCTCCAGGGAATATTTCTAACAACTTGTCGATCACATAAGTAGCGGGGTCAACGAAAAATGGAATTTTATCAGAAATGACGAGAGATATAGCGGGATCTTTGCTGATCCAGAACTCAAGCTCATAAATCATAGCTGCAACATGACGATTAATTAGGGTTTGGGAAACCGGTTGATAATCGGTGCAGGCGAATAGGTCCATTATTAGGTCTATTTCTGATTTAAGCTTTAGTTCTTGCTCTCGATAATGTGTGAAGATACCTTCCTCCTTTTGATTTGGAAGATGGTGGAGAATACCAATCTGTTTCTTTATCCTACGAGCGACTTCTCTTTGTTCAACTGAAAAAGGAAAGTCAGACGTTTTGAGTTGTCTGGCAAATGCCCGACAAACATCTAATCTCCTATCAGGATCAAAAGAGTTACCTACGTAGCAGATATTTTCTTCAGGTTTGATTGATAAAGTCCTATCAACAACACGATAGATGGTGTACTCGGGTTCGGGTACGAGGTTCAAAAAGATAGGTGATTTTGGAGGGTATTCGTAAACTTCTTCGTCCAATGGTGGAAGACGTTCTTCAATGGGTGGAAAACGAAAGGGTTGAAGATGTTCAGAGTTACTCTCAACAAAACCAGATGAAGTAGGGAATTGAAAGAAGTTTTCTAAGGAATATGAAATCTCAGGAGCAGGTATAACCTGGTAGCTTAGAATGCTAGATGCAGAAGTTGAGATCTTCTGATGAGAATCATGGGTTCCTAAGTCAAGGTCTAAGAATTGCCCTATGGTTCTAGATTCATCGTCTAAATTAGCGGAGATAACTTCGGAAGAGGATAAAGATGAAGAGTAGATGTCAGATTCCAACTCTTGTTCTAAGCAGGCGAAGAACTCAGGGTCATTCATGGCCATCATTTCTTCGGACGTCTTGAGGGCGAGTGGAGAAATGGGGCTAGACGGAAATGAATCATAGAAAGATGTTTTTGTATTGTTCATTTTTAATTAAACTATCTAAATTATTCTAAGGAAAGCAAATAACTACCAACTAAGTCTGGGAAAACCTAATTGGAAAGGGTCTCCTAAAAGCTAGAATATCTAAGGCGGCTTCAAATCGTAACGCTCTACGGTCCCCGGCAGCGGCGCCAAAAACTTGTCGTCACCCCTATCGGTTGGTCGGATTTGACTCCGGTCGTTGTTCCAACAGCAACAGAAGCGGCGGACAGTGAGTTTTAAATTTATATGAGCTGGGGCTCAAACTATAAGTACTACCTACCTTGGGAGCAAGCAGTAAGTATAACTCGAGGCCGTTCTTAAATCGGAGCGAATTGAAATAAAGCGGATCACCAAAGATTATGGTCGCAATTAGGATGGGGGTAGGTAGATAGATTTTGGATTGATTTGGTTTTCTAATTATCCTAAATGCAGAAAAATAAATAACGAGAAATGAAATTAGGGTTTATGCAGACAGGTAGAGATGTGATTGCTGAAACTTGGATACTAGGGTTTCGGGATGATGTTCATTATAAAATTGATTGGAGATTTACCAAATAAAGAGTAGACATACTTTCGGTGTAAACACTAGGACCCTACGTTCAGGTGAAACCCTAGAAACATATGTCACTGGAATCCTAGGTTATCATGATTCTGATCAGATCAGGCTGTTTTCAAACCCCCCTGAGCCTTTGCTTAATTAAGACAAAGTCACCCTAAATGTTCTAGGGATCAGGCATAAGGCAACAGACCGCAATTGTATTTACTGACCTTTCTTAACACCTAATCGTCTATTTACTTTCATTATAGCAAATACTGATTGTATCCTGTGTATGTTAAACTATTGGTGTGATTAGGGTTTTGCATGTCTAGGTATATGATTGACACTATCCTGTATTGTTTCTATTGAAGCACATACTTAACCATCATAAATATAGACCCTCCTTTACAGTCAGGCGTTCATCCCTAGGAATAATCACGGTGAACAGGGCAATTAGGCATTTCCACAGTGTTCCAAACCCTAGATGTACTGATGGTGTACTGGGCATTTAAGCATTTCCACAGTGTTCCAGATCTTAGGTGTACTAACGGTGTACAGTGCAACAAGCATTTCCACAGCTTTGATTCCTAGACCACAGTTCTAGAAGGATCACTTCTAGGTAATTCACGATGAAACAATCCATGGCATTTCCTTAGCTTCCACGTATTTGTACTCCACACGAGGTGTTTCCAACGCGATACGAAGTACCGTGCCTTTTAAAGGAAAGTTCATAGTTTCATACTGTAACTGGAGATAACTGTGTATTCATAGTATTAGGGTTGATCAGATCCTATCCTAGGGCAACAGTCACGTGAAAGTCTGGAAAGGGTGATGAGAGACTAGATCTATATTCAGGATAAGCTTAACCAGATACACAGCATAACAATTTCCAATCGTATAAATGAAACATTAATTTAACATCATCCCTACTCCTAATATCTACATTTCAACAATCACAATATTAAACTACTCTATAAACATGGCAATATGCAGAATACAAACTGAAATAACATAAAGCACAAGCATTATAACAGTAAGTAAAGTTTAGATATCACCGGGAATACAGCAGCGTAATACTGAGGATTACAAATAGTCTGAACTTGAAAAACTCGTTACAACAAGATTACCAAGCTAAAACTTCCTCTAGACTCGAACCGTAAGCTCAACCCTAACCTTTCTCCTCTAACTCCTAAGAGTAGTGCTAGAGAGAGAAAGTTAGAGAGAGAAAGTGAAAGAAAAGAGAAAAATAAGAAAAGTGAGAGAATGAGAAATGTGTGAAAATGTTGAGGTGTGTAAAATGAGGAGGAGTGATCCCCTATTTATAGACAAAATGGTAGTTTTTAGAAAATGGCATTTTTGTTGGTTTCATTTCAAAGTCATACACTTTATTAATTAAAGTGATAAACTTAAAAATGATTAAATGAACCGAAACTTGTTTTGATAATCTTGTAAGCTTTTTAAGTTTGGAAAAGTCATAAACATGGTTTAAAAGTTTTAAGAAAAAATAATGTTTATGATGATTTTATTAAAAATGAGCTTACTTTAATTACCAAAAACTAGCTTAATCATTTTCTAATCACAAATGATCAATCAAAACATGTTTCCATCGCTATACCAAGTACTTAGCCGATTTTCGGTACCTACGTTGCTTCATAAAGGTCTCTCTAGACTTATTAACTAAGTTTGTATTTAAGTTCAGTAATTATCCATCTATGATATAAACCAGCCCTTACTTTAATATCCCAATAAATCCCTAATTTATTCACAATGTATTTTGCGTTCGTTTTAGAAAATAGTGTTTCCACAGTCACATTGTGTAACACCTGCTAAATTAGGATAATTATTTATGCCTAATTAATTGTAACTAGTTGTAATTAGTATGTAATAGGACTAATTGCAGACTCTATTTGTATATATATAAGGTGATTTATATATATATGAGTGTACTTACGCGATTTGGATTAATCGTACGAATTAACCGGACGGAGTCCGACACAGTTACTTGGACGTTGGTGACAGAAACTTACCTAAATAATGAGAACGTATTTTATTATATAAAATACACAGCGAACAAACATTATTTATAATATCGCGACGACATTTTAAATAATTTAACGAATACGTATTAAACGCGAGTTAAGAATTTTAATACTTCGACAAATGTTTTTATAATTAATTTCAAGGTATTTCATTAAAATATTCCCGTCACCATTTAAAAATATAACTGCTTGATTTAACGTTTAAACGACGGAGGAAACGAACACCGCACGGAGCGCGGAGGCGCGGACTGAAAATGGGAGGCTTAACCTCCCACCTCATTTTCTTTTCTTTTCATTTTCTCATTTCTTTCTCTTTCTTTCTCTCTTTTCTCTCTAATTTAAAACCACCACCAATACCATAAATCGCAAAATAACAACACGAAACGACACCGGATCACACCACTCCTTTGGAATAAAAGAACCACGGCATCCCGATCTACCTTTCCATCTTTTCGGATTTTCGATCCACATTTTGTAAGTTTCCGACAAAACCCGAAACTCTCCGTTTTTACTCATTTTTACGTTTTTCTGGTTTATATATGCTTAAAATGTCCAAAAATGGGTTGGGTAAAAGATTTGGACCTAACGGAAGTTTTTCGACCGATTTTCCGGCCACCAATCTCCGATCAGACCGCAACGTCGCAGAGACGCTGGGCTATCTGCGACGTAGCTCAAAACATCGCAATACACCTCACAACGTCGCACATAGCGACGTCGTTACCAACGTCGCATTAAGTGGCCAACATCGCACTTAGCGACATCGACCCCTACGTCGCGCAAATACTCAACGTCGCATATAGCGACGCCAGCCTTTACGTCGCATTAATTTGCGAATGTCACACTTAGCGACGTCGTACTCAACGTCGCAATCCTTACCTGCGACGTCGCACCCAACGTCGCAGAAATCAGAATTTTTAAAGAGATTTTCACTAAAACTATGTAGAAAATGTGCATTTTTCCCTCCGAGGGGCTCTGCGACGTCGCACCCGACCAGGGGCTCTGCCCCTTGGACCCCGCCAAGGGGTTGCCACCCCTTGGAACCCCGCAACCAGGGGCGCTGCCCCCGGACCCCCGTCGTTTCAGTACAAAATGTTTCAAACGAAATGATAATACTTTGACTATTACTAATACAAACCGTCACCAATGGGCCAACCATGTTTTCTGAAAACAAACGATAACGAACCAACTTTGGACATGACGAGTTGTGTAGACAACTAGCCTAGATGGTCTTGCGAGACATCTACTTACTTAACTTTATACGTTTAGGCATTTAAAGGTTACGGGTTCGGAGAACCTACATACTACCTACCATTTGCTACTGCTTACTACTCGACTCAGGTGAGTCTTACGGCCCCACTTTTACTGTTTTATCTTATTGGGGGAGATACATGCTACTACTTTTTCTTGAACACAAGTACTAAACTGTTTACTATACCAAACGGAATTGCATGAGTTGTTACTATTTACAGAAGTCTCTCCATCATATATCGTTAGTTATGGACTTAAGCGCGAACACTAGTTAATGGATCCATTAGGGAAATGACCCTCCCCACCCGGGGCAGTAGCGCTGCCACGTACTGATTTACACGTAGAAACGGGTGACAAATTATTCGTTACTGATGCTTGCTCAATTACGAGCATGTCACGGGAGCAAACTTATTACTTACGGGTTAAGCTTCGATTATGAGCCTCATGGCAACGGTATAAACTTATTTAATTACAATTGCTGGATTGCAAATACTGGCTTTACGATTGCTGGATTGCAATTGCTGATTTTACGCCTACAGGCATTACTAATGAAATCTCGTGTTCAAAGCTGATATTACTTACAAACCTGTGAGATTCACCAACCTTTTGGTTGACACTTTTTAGCATGTTTTCTCAGGTACCCGGATGGAGTAGGATTACTCCAGGATTTTAGCTAGAATCGCATGATTTCAAAACAACTGCATTAACGGAGATTCTTAGCATTATCTTTTGTATATTACGATTATGTAATAGAATCTCCCGCTATACGCGTGGACTCTAGGGGAAACTACATTTTGTATACGAAAACACTAAGTTTTCAAACATTATATCTATGGAATGTAACTAATTTACAAACGTTGCATATAGATGTCGTTTGTTTTATCTTTGTGCTGTGATATTTGATTAGTAACACCCCAAACTATGCTTCCGCAAAACAGTGAATTTTGGGGGTGTTACAGATTGGTATCAGAGCCTAAGGTTATAGTGAACTAGGTTGCATTTAGTGGGCCTAGACTATGACCGTTAGGCAGTATTCTTTTATTAGACATGACTGGTTCAGGAATTACAGCATACGACTTTAATTTAACATAGCCTGATCAACTATGTACAATTAAGGAAAGATGATGTAAGGTCTGAAATAATTATGTTGAACGGGGATACGTTAGTTGACTCTGACCACGAGAGAACCGGACCATTACTTGATACGTGCTAGACACTAGGCTGAATATTATATACTTACATATATTCGCCTCGTCTTACTTACACTCTGCCACATGAATGGCAAACACACCACCTAATCCGTCACACTCTCACTCACATGGGTCACAAAACCCACGAGTAGCCAGGAGGAACATGAGGTCATCTCGAACCAGCCCCTATCCTGCTCATAACTCTCAAAACCCGGCACATCTCACGATGCCGGTATTGACTACCCAATTCCGTCGTCAGGAACAAAGGCTCGAAAGTCTTGAACGGGAACAACACCGAATGACCTACTTGCTTCGCCGAGCACTTGATCGCATATCCCAACTCCAGCGAGAACAAGAGGATACCAACCTCTCTGTAAGCATAATTCAGGATTCCATGACCGCCAAATTAGGTGCGGATGAACTTGTAAGAAACCGACTAGAGGAATGTGAACAACGTTCACAGGAGATTGAGGATCACTCTCGAGCACTAACACAATGACTGGCCTTGGTGGAAGACAACGCCAGGCAAACCAACAGACTAGCAGAAACCGTGGACCGCCTTGTCACGCTGATGGAGCAAATTAATCTACAGGAAGACTAGTGTAGTCTTTGTCCTGTAATCTATCTCGTAATCTTTTGACTATCTAGCGCTACTCTATAAACTAGTCGGATGTAACAATTCCCAACACCTTTTGTAATATCTCTGTAGGATGTAACCTTTGAACTCGCATTATCCATCAAATATTCCTTGTTATTTCAACTCATATAAATTGTCATTTTCCATATGATGTTATGTATTACTGCTTTTATACATGTACATCTGTGACAATTACAAGTTCCTACAAAATCTTATGTATTTTCATTTCTTTTATTGAAGAATCATGCCGCCAAAGACAAGACCATACACAGATGCCCAGATTACCTCCCTTATAACCCAGGCTGTTACTGAAGCCTTGGCTCGGAATACTCCACCAAGTTCCACGAGGAACAGCGATGCCGCTGAAACCCCTGCTGCTAAACCTTGTTCTTACAAGGACTTCCAGAACTGCAAACCCCTAAACTTTGCAGGTACTGAGGGAGCTATCGGTCTAGTACGCTGGATCGAGAAAGTTGAGTCTGTATTTCTGATCTGCAACTGTGCGGAGGGAGACAAAGTTAAGTTCTCCGTTAGTACTTTTACTGACACCGCACTCACCTGGTGGAACACATATGCCCAGACTGTGGGTGTTGCTAATGCTTACAAACTCCCGTGGGAGGAGTTGAAGAAGATGTTGAGGGGCGAGTATTGCCCCAGGGATGAATTGAAACAACTAGAAGTGGAATTCTGGAACCACAAGATGCAGGGTGATGACATCACCGGATACACCAACCGTTTCCACCAACTGGCACTTCTGTGCCCAACCATGGTCGATCCTGAGTACAAGAGGATCGAGAAATTCGTTGATGGTCTCCCTGAGAGACTACAGGACCTGGTGACTTCATCCAAACCAGGTACTATTCAGAGCGCCATCCGTATGGCCCATGAACTAACGGCAAATTCTGTCCGCCGTGGCACAACTTCAACCCCATCTGCAAACAACAAACGCAAGTGGGAAGGAAACCCCAACTCATCCAACCAAACCTCCAACAAAAAGCCTGAGTACATTAAGGCTTATTCATCCGGAACCTCGGAGAAGAAAGGGTACAGCGGGAGCAGACCCTACTGTCCCAAATGCAACCGCCACCATGACGGTTCTTGCCCTTGCTCCAACTGCAAACGGTTCGGGCATCTAGCCAAGGATTGCCGAACGAACATTCCTACCCCCAACACCAATGCACCAAAGGCCTGCTTTGGGTGCGGAAATACAGGGCATTTCAAGAAAGATTGCCCAAAGCTGAAAAACAACAACAACAACCCTGCTCGCGGCAGATCATTCGTTATCAAGGCTGGGGAAGCCAGACAAGACCCGAACGTCGTGACGGGTACGTTCCTTCTCAACGACCTTACTGCTTCTGTGTTATTTGATACCGGTGCCGATAGAAGCTTCATTTCTTAGAAATTTAGCCCTTTACTTGATATTACTCCCACTGCCTTAGATGCTAAATACATTGTAGAATTAGCTAACGGCAAACCGATTGAGACTGATAGCATCATACACAACTGTACACTTAACCTCACGAACGAAACGTTTCCCATTGATTTAATCCCTGTCGAGATCGGCAGCTTCGATATTATTGTCGGTATGGATTGGTTATCCAAGCACCGAGCTGAAATCATCTGTCATGACAAACTCGTTCGCATACCTCTTGTCTCCGGTGGAACCCTAGTCCTACAAGGGGAGACCGGCAGACGGAATCTGAATATTGTCTCCTGTCTGAAAACCAGAAAATATCTACGAAAAGGGTATCAAGCCATCCTCGCACATGTAACGGAGAAGAAGTCGGAGGAGAAGCGACTTGAGGATGTTCCAATCGTGCGGGATTTCCCGGAAGTCTTTCCTGAAGACTTGCCCGGACTTCCGCCACCTAGACAAATCGAATTTCAAATCGAACTTGTGCCAGGAGCTGCACCCGTGGCACGAGCCCCTTGCAGGAGTTGTCTAACCAACTACAGGAACTCCTGGACAGAGGATTCATTCGACCAAGTTCCTCGCCTTGGGGAGCTCCGGTCTTATTCGTGAAAAAGAAAGATGGATCTTTCCGCATGTGTATCGACTATCGAGAGCTGAATAAGCTAACCATAAAGAATCGGTACCCACTTCCTAGAATCGATGACCTATTTGACCAACTCCAGGGATTGAGTGTTTACTCAAAGATTGATCTACGGTCGGGTTATCATCAACTCCGAGTCCATGACAATGATATCCCAAAGACAGCTTTCCGAACTCGTTATGGGCATTACGAATTCCAAGTGATGCCATTCGGTTTAACCAACGCACCGGCCGTATTCATGGACCTTATGAATCGGGTGTGCAAACCATATCTTGACAAATTCGTCATTGTGTTCATCGACGATATTCTGATTTACTCTCGCAACGAGCAGGAACATGCTCAACATCTGAAAACCATTCTAGGACTTCTTAAACACGAAGAGTTATATGCCAAATTCTCTAAGTGTGAGTTCTGGATTCGAACTGTTCAATTCCTAGGGCACGTGATTGACAGCCAAGGAATTCATGTTGATCCCGCCAAGATTGAAGCAATCAAGGGCTGGGAGTCACCGACCACTCCAACTGAAGTGAGACAATTCTTAGGTCTTGCTGGTTATTACCGCCGATTCGTCGAAAACTTTCCAAGAATAGCTGTTCCCCTAACCACACTGACTCAGAAAGATAAGAAGTTCGATTGGACTGATAAACAAGAGTCAGCTTTTCAGCTATTGAAAAACAAACTTTGCAGCGCACCAATCTTGTCCTTACACGAGGGCACCGACGATTTCGTGGTTTACTGCGACGCCTCACACCAAGGACTTGGTTGTGTGCTAATGCAACGGGAAAAAGTCATTGCCTATGCCTCACGACAACTAAAAATTCACGAGAAAAACTATACGACCCACGACCTCGAGTTAGGTGCTGTGGTCTTCGCATTGAAAATATGGAGACATTACCTCTACGGTACGAAAAGCACTATCTTTAACGATCACAAAAGTCTCCAACACATATTCGATCAAAAAGATCTAAACATGAGGCAACGTCGCTGGGTTGAGTTACTTAGTGACTACGACTGCGAGATCAAATACCATCCGGGCAAGGCTAACGTAGTTGCCGATGCCTTAAGCCGAAAAGAACGAGTGAAACCTCTTCGAGTCCGAGCACTTTCTATGACAATTCGTAACGAGCTTCCTGCTCAAATCCTTACCGCTCAACTTGAAGCACTCAACGATGAAAACTTGAAAAATGAAGCCTTGCGAGGCTTGGATAAACAATTCGAAATCAAACCCGATGGAACTCGATACTTCTCTAACCGGGTGTGGTTACCCAAATTCGGAAACTTGCGAGATTTGGTGATGGCTGAAGCTCACAAATCTCGATACTCTATACATCCTGGTTCTGACAAGATGTATCACGACGTCAAAGGGTTGTATTGGTGGCCTAACATGAAAGCTGACATCGCCTTGTACGTCAGTAAATGCCTAACCTGTTCCAAAGTCAAGGCCGAACACCAAAGACCCTCGGGGTTGCTCCAACAACCTGAAATTCCTCAATGGAAATGGGAACAGATTTCCATGGACTTCATTACCAAACTACCAAAAACTTCGAGTGGTTGCGATACCATTTGGGTGATCGTGGACCGACTCACGAAATCTACTCATTTTCTGGCCATCAAGGAAACCGACAAGATGGAGCGTCTGACTCGCATCTACGTCAAAGAAATCATCTCGCGACACGGTGTACCTATCTCGATCATCTCAGATAGGGACAGCCGTTTTACTTCTAACTTTTGGCAATCACTACAGAAATCTCTTGGTACTCGTCTGGATATGAGTACTGCTTATCACCCGCAAACCGATGGCCAAAGCGAGCGAACTATTCAAACACTGGAGGATATGCTACGAGCCTGCGTAGTTGACTTCGGTACTTCTTGGGAAAATCATTTACCGTTGTGCGAGTTCTCGTACAACAACAGTTACCATACCAGCATAAAGGCTGCACCCTTCGAGGCACTTTACGGGCGTAAGTGCCGATCACCTATCTGTTGGACTGAGTTAGGAGATTCCCAACTCACGGGTCCAGATATCATTCAAGAAACTACTGAGAAAATCATCGGTATTCAAAACCGACTGAAAGCCGCACGTGATCGTCAGAAAAGTTATGCTGACGTGAGACGCAAACACCTTGAGTTCCAGGTAGGGGACAAAGTACTTCTCAAAGTGGCACCGTGGAAGGGTGTCATTCGATTCGGAAAGCGAGGCAAACTAAACCCTAGATACATCGGACCATTCGAAATCCTTGAAAGGATATGCCCAGTGGCATACCGCCTGCAACTTCCTGCTGAACTTAGCAGCGTTCACAACACATTCCACATTTCTAACCTGAAGAAATGTCTGTCTGACGAGACACTGATTATACCGCTCGACGAAATCCAAATCGATGATAAGCTTCATTTTGTCGAGGAACCTATGGAAATCATGGACCGAGAGGTCAAGCAATTGAAACAGAGTCGTATTCCCATCGTAAAAGTCGGGTGGAATTCTAGGCGCGGCCCTGAGTTCACCTGGGAACGGGAAGACCAAATGCGACAGAAATACCCACATCTCTTCCCAGACAACGCACCGTCCGTGCACTCAAGCTAATTTCGGGACGAAATTTCTTTAACAAGGGGAGAATGTAACACCTGCTAAATTAGGATAATTATTTATGCCTAATTAATTGTAACTAGTTGTAATTAGTATGTAATAGGACTAATTGCAGACTCTATTTGTATATATATAAGGTGATTTATATATATATGAGTGTACTTACGCGATTTGGATTAATCGTACGAATTAACCGGACGGAGTCCGACACAGTTACTTGGACGTTGGTGACAGAAACTTACCTAAATAATGAGAACGTATTTTATTATATAAAATACACAGCGAACAAACATTATTTATAATATCGCGACGACATTTTAAATAATTTAACGAATACGTATTAAACGCGAGTTAAGAATTTTAATACTTCGACAAATGTTTTTATAATTAATTTCAAGGTATTTCATTAAAATATTCCCGTCACCTTTTAAAAATATAACTGCTTGATTTAACGTTTAAACGACGGAGGAAACGAACACCGCACGGAGCGCGGAGGCGCGGACTGAAAATGGGAGGCTTAACCTCCCACCTCCTTTTCTTTTCTTTTCATTTTCTCATTTCTTTCTCTTTCTTTCTCTCTTTTCTCTCTAATTTAAAACCACCACCAATACCATAAATCGCAAAATAACAACACGAAATGACACCGGATCACACCACTCCTTTGGAATAAAAGAACCACGGCATCCCGATCTACCTTTCCATCTTTTCGGATTTTCGATCCGACATTTTGTAAGTTTCCGACAAAACCCGAAACTCTCCGTTTTTACTCATTTTTACGTTTTTATGGTTTATATATGCTTAAAATGTCCAAAAATGGGTTGGGTAAAAGATTTGGACCTAACGGAAGATTTTCGACCGATTTTCCGGCCACCAATCTCCGATCAGACCGAAACTCTCCGATTTTCCGGAAGTTTTTTGACTCGGCAGCTCGACCCCGACCAGGGGCTCTGCCCCTTGGACCCCGCCAAGGGGTTGCCACCCCTTGGAACCCCGCAACCAGGGGCGCTGCCCCCGGACCCCCGTCGTTTCAGTACAAAATGTTTCAAACGAAATGATAATACTTTGACTATTACTAATACAAACCGTCACCAATGGGCCAACCATGTTTTCTGAAAACAAACGATAACGAACCAACTTTGGACATGACGAGTTGTGTAGACAACTAGCCTAGATGGTCTTGCGAGACATCTACTTACTTAACTTTATACGTTTAGGCATTTAAAGGTTACGGGTTCGGAGAACCTACATACTACCTACCATTTGCTACTGCTTACTACTCGACTCAGGTGAGTCTTACGGCTCCACTTTTACTGTTTTATCTTATTGGGGGAGATACATGCTACTACTTTTTCTTGAACACAAGTACTAAACTGTTTACTATACCAAACGGAATTGCATGAGTTGTTACTATTTACCGAAGTCTCTCCATCATATATCGTTAGTTATGGACTTAAGCGCGAACACTAGTTAATGGATCCATTAGGGAAATGACCCTCCCCACCCGGGGCAGTAGCGCTGCCACATACTGATTTACACGTAGAAACGGGTGACAAATTATTCGTTACTGATGCTTGCTCAATTACGAGCATGTCACGGGAGCAAACTTATTACTTACGGGTTAAGCTTCGATTATGAGCCTCATGGCAACGGTATAAACTTATTTAATTACAATTGCTGGATTACAAATACTGGCTTTACGATTGCTGGATTGCAATTGCTGATTTTACGCCTACAGGCATTACTAATGAAATCTCGTGTTCAAAGCTGATATTACTTACAAACCTGTGAGATTCACCAACCTTTTGGTTGACACTTTTTAGCATGTTTTCTCAGGTACCCGGATGGAGTAGGATTACTCCAGGATTTTAGCTAGAGTCGCATGATTTCAAAACAACTGCATTAATGGAGATTCTTAGCATTATCTTTTGTATATTACGATTATGTAATAGAATCTCCCGCTATACGCGTGGACTCTAGGGGAAACTACATTTTGTATACGAAAACACTAAGTTTTCAAACATTATATCTATGAAATGTAACTAATTTACAAACGTTGCATATAGATGTCGTTTGCTTTATCTTTGTGCTGTGATATTTGATTAGTAACACCCCAAACTATGCTTCCGCAAAACAGTGAAATTTGGGGATGTTACACATTGTACTTTGCGTTCAGATAAGAAAGCAGTATTTCCACAGCTCCGGTGTACTTGCGTTCAATTTAGAAAACATTATTCCATAGTCGCAATGTACTTTAAGTTCAATTCAGAAAGCAATATTTCCACGACGACGATGTACTTTGCGTTCAATTTAGAAAGTGATATTTCCACAGTTTATAAATAAGACTGTCGCGCCTCCAATCCGACACGGTCGTCAACGCAACGGAAGGAGGACACGGCAGTGGAGTTTTAAATTTATAAGAGCTGGGGACCTAAGTTTTACTACGGCTGTATAGTAGCAGTATGACCTAGGGTCGTTCTTCAAGCTAATCGTATTGTGAAACGGGAGTATCAAGACAAGTTGTTTATTTTAGTGATGGGATTTTTAAAACAGAGTTTGAGTGGGTTTTTGTTACTTAGGTCCGTAATTTAAAGCAATTCAATAAAAAGTAAATAAATGAAAAATAGAAATAGGGATGAAATCAGTATGGAGGAGATGTGTTTGTTATGACTTCGTTAGCTTATGCGGGGGTGATGCTAGGGATTTGATATGAAAACGTCTTTTAAAGGTTTGTGTCTTATTTGAGCTTAATTGTTCGTAGTGTAAACACTAGTACCCTACTGATTGGGGAAACCAATCAATATGTCACTGAATACTAGGCCAAATTGAGTCTGATCGGAGGAGGATGCTCAACTCTTCAACGTTACCCAGTGACGGAGTAACGACCCTTCTTGGAATGTTAGTTCCTGGGTGCATGAGATAGAGTAACATACCCACTAAAGTTCCGACCTTTCTTAACACTACGGGGACAACGAAGTCAGACAAGGAATTTAAGATTAAGACTTGGTTTGATGACTATTAACTTTATATTAATGGTTATATTTTAGTCTAGAGCTTTCATTACGGTGTACCATGCGATTATGCATTTCCACAGTTTTCCAGACCCGAGATGTACTAACGGTGTATAGTGCAATTAAGCAATTCCACAGTGTTCCAGATCTTTAGGTGTACTAACGGTGTACAGTGCGATCAAACATTTCCACAGCTCTGAAGTCAAACCAGGATGTGACACAGTCTTCAACCACCGACATTTCCTTAGCTCCTACGTATTTGTACTCCACCGAAGGTGTTTCCAACGTTACACGAAGTACAGTGCCATTTACCGTGGTCTTTCCGGGGTCACATACTTTATGGTCACTCTAGACTAGTTTAAACTATGTTTGTATTAAAGCCCAACCATCTATGATATAAACCAGCCCTCACTATTTCCCAATAAATCCCTGATTGATTCACGGTGTACTACATGAAAGGTTTTAAACAATATTTTCACAGCTACGCAATTCAGACCATGTTTATAGTTTTAGAAAACACAGATAGGTAGTGACCGTCTGAACAAGGTTCGCGACTCGTCATAAAGGTTCTAAGCACGTTTAATTGGAGGAAAGGCGAATTGGTTTAGAAATTCATAAATACAAGATTAATAGATCACCGGTTTTCATTTATATAATATAACTGGAAACATTATTTCCACAACGGATTGTGCCCACGACTTTCATAGCTTCCACGTTCCGTACTACACACATAAGTGATGATTCCGGCGCTATATAAATAAAAGCCGTATAACGTTACCTCCGTTATTTCATAATGTTATCCAATTATATGTTTAAAGCAGCATCACCCCTCACATATATAAACTAACTACATCATAACAAACACACAAGGAAACTACTCACTACGCATAATAACAGGTCCTAAATCTAGCATAATAACAATAGCAATTATCATTATAACAGATAAGGAAAGAAGTAACCGTTAATAAAGCGTAGATTGAACAAGCGTTTAGAGAGAGAGTATAAGTAGAAATTCCGCAATATCCTTGACAATATTACAATAAAAGCCCCTGAACTATTCCCTACGCTATTACAAAAGTAGCCCCTCCGTTAGTTTCAGTTAAATACTAACTGAGAACTAACTGGATCAAACCCTAATTACTAGAGATAGAAAGAAAGAAAGAGAGTTTAGAGAGAGAGAGAGAGAGTGTGTGTGAGAGAGAAAGTGGAAATGGAGAAATGAATGGAATGTTGAAGTGTGTTGAATGATGGAGGGGTGGCCTCCTATTTATAGGCAAGGCTTGAAATCAGCCGTACAACTCGCGAAGCACGCACGTACAAGCAAACGAAGCACAAACGGGCAGCATATGGGGGTTCAGGGGCCGTATACGGCCTTCATAGGGCCGTATACGGTGTGTAGAGGGCCGTATACGGTCTATGAAGGGCCGTATACGGTGTGCAAGGCCGTATACGGCTTCCGTCTGATTTCGTTCGTTGCTTAAAACATCCGTATCTCCTTCGTTATGCGTCCGTTTGACCTAATTCTTTCGCCTGTGTCTTTGTAATTCCGTTACGCTTCTAATGGTGCAAATCTCACTGAAATTGGATGTGTACAACTTTAGCATAGCCGAAATCACTTTATAGGAGTTTGTAATCGTCCAGTCTTTTCCGTCCTTTGTCCGATTTGCATGATTCTTGATTTTATCATCTCGATTTTACCTATTACATCATATCACAAGTTTAGAATATTTTTATCATAGGATAAATGGGGGTGCGAGAATTGGTTGCTGCTTATTTGCTCCGTTTTGTTCGTTATTCGGATGTTTTTACTGATTTTTGTAGCAACGCCTATATTTTGAGCACTTTAGTGAATTTTAGTAAATAATGTTTGTTTTGAAATGTTTTCACTAAAGATGTGCCCAAAAAGTGTAGAATAATGGTCTACAAAACATGACTTTTTGCGTCACATCAAGTTATCCCACACTTAGACGTTTCAAAACAAACATTATTTACTCAGTTTTTGAAAACATTTTAAAACATTTTTAGAGCGAGCTTCAACATTTTTAAGAGTTACCACTGTCAAATGCAAATAAGATAGTTTCAGGAATTTAGGGGAAGATAAGATGATCCTTCCTTAAACATGAAAAGATTCTCTTAGGCATACATCCAAATCTCATGATCTTAGAGTACACATGACTAGGCGATCTCACTAAAGGTGGTCACTCAATTCACTCAAAGTGTCTCGGGTTTCCTATCAGTCTAGAACAAAAGAAATCGCTCAAATAGCCAGTCATGCAGCACTCATCGTCATAGGCTTGGTCGAGAATCGGATCTCCACCACTTAGGTGAGGACGGTGCTAATTATCCCAAGACATTCATGAGGGTTGTAGTGTTTGATGAGGGGTAAAGGGTATGGATAGTGGTATTTTTGGGTTGTAAGGGTTGCTTATCTTAAAACAACAGAGATCATGAACAACTTTATTTCAGAACGGAGAGAAAGGTAGCTTTTGGTCTTCTATCAGAATCTTCTTGTGAGGATGATACTTCAAAGGACTTTAAGCTTTATTCTTGCAGAACTATTTTTCTTTCTTTTCTTCTTTTTATTTTCTTTTTCTGCTTTTGTATTTTTCTATTTTTTCTTTTCTTCTTCAGAATTTCTTTGCCAGAGAATTTCCAAGGATATTTTTCTTCTTTTGATTCTTTCAGAAATCCCTTATCTTGAATGTTTCGAGTCTTTTCGTGGTGTCAATTTTACACACCAAGGATTCTTCAATCTTTTTGAGAGCACTAAAGGGGTAGGATAAGATATTCTAAAAGATGTTCCTCATAGCCTCAGAAATTCTAAGATAAATTTGGGGGTATTTTGGGAAGTAGGGTTTATTGAGGGTTTTATGAAACGAAAGGTTTAGGCTCAACAGGGTTTACTAGGTGGATCATCGATACTAAAAATGAGTATCGGAAGGGTTTTGGGCTTGAAGAGATATGTGAAAAGGGGTTTAAATCCTAGGGAATGTCAAGGTCATCTAATTGCACCTATACCGCGTACGGTACACACCAATGTGGTCTTGAAGCGTATGTTAAGAGCAAGTTCTAATTCAGAGATGCATGCATTGGCACACACAAGAAATGATTAGTGAAGCATTAAAGATGAATGCTATTAGGCTCAAGATACCTCACTGCAAATAGGGTTGTATGTGCTTCGTCATGCTTCCATCAGATTATTATTTCTTGCTTAAGCAATTTCTACCTTATCTTCCCTAAACTCCGAAATATATTACTCACATATTAAAATAGCTCCTCTCAAAAGATATTTTGGCTCAAAAATAGCAGAGTTAATCAATAGATTTAGCTCATACTTTCAATTTTATTTGAAAAATTTTGAAAAATTTGAGGAACATTTTCTGAGTTTACTATTTCGGACATTAAAAATCAAAGAAAACTAACCAAGGTATTCTATACCTGCTATCCCACACTTAGAGGAACATTGTCCCTAATGTTCTCTTGAGTTGAGATTTACTGGAAGTAAAATCCCACACTTAGAGTTTGAACATGTAAGAAAATGTTTCTCAAGTGTTTGTTTTGGGCTGGAATCCCACACTTAGTGATAAGCTTAGGATAGAGTATAGACTTATTTTAACAAATTAACAAAGCAAATAATAAACAGAATCATAAACAAAAGAGAGTAAAGGTTAAGACACTCCCCAGATAGCGAGCAGCAAAGAAGCTGAGAATCTGATTTTGCTGAAAAGAGATGTTGCCAAGATCTTTTTCTGCATTCATAAAGAGCGGCACAGCTTCAAGCGTCTTGCTATTTGGTTTTCTTCTCCATCCATTATTCCCTTTGTGAATCAATCTCGTAAGTGTGAACACGTTGGTCGTACCAGCTTACAAACTCAAATGCTCGAAACACATGAATTATCATTTTTTCAAATTGATTTCTTTATTTCTGAGATGAGTGTTTTATTTGCAAATGAGTTGTAATATCAGAAAAGTGTTTTGGTGACGACCAAATGTGAAGGATAGTCAGAGATATATCTTCACTTATTGACACTGTTCTCTCTACACATTTTATTGCACGGGTTGCCTCCCGAGAAGCGCTGCTTTTAGAGTCGAGAGCTCGACTTTGCCTTCCTTCAGATTTAGTTAGTGCTGGAACCACCAGGACCGGAAGTGCTCGGTAGTGGAATCCTGGGGTTGCGTGGGTATATTCTCAGAAAATGGCGAGCGATGATGTCGACGATGTTTGGAATCTCAGATGAAAATATGGGGAAGCTCTGCAGATGCTGCTCTGTAATCTTTTTTATGTGCAGCAGGTCCCAAGTAATCTCCTTTACTGTGCTGGAGATAATTCCGCGGGAATTTACAAAAGAGAATCCATCAGCTTCAATCATCTCTCGTTCAGGATGGTGTTGTCTGAGCGAGTCCATAAATCCAATGAACTGCAGGTGTAAAGTCTCATGATCTGCAATACTGGAGTTTACTCCAAGTTCTCGGATAGATTCATGAATACCCTGGATGAGACTGGTCTGGTAGTGGGAAAACGTGAGGTCGAAGTTCCTAAAGGTATTGTTCATCATGTCGTAAACCTCACGTAATCCGTAGTTGAATATTTGGATGTGCTCTTCATCGAAGATTTCCTTGATTTGATCAGTGAGGAAGTTCGCGATGTTAACCATCGAACCTTCAGGGATAGAAGAAGGGATGACACGCGTCCTTTCGTCAGAACTCTCGTACTCGAGATCTTCGGCAATCTTGTGAGCGTGGTACTCGATGGTGCAGTCAATGTAGAACCGATGAGGAGAAGTCTCGTCGATATGATCATTCCTAGCCATAGAATCTAGAAGTCCCCTAAGATCATTCATCAACCGGATGTCTATGTCTGCGTCGGGATTCCCAGTAGCATTGTACATATTGCTGCGATAAGAATTTAAGAACTCGTGTTGCTCAGCAGAATATGGAAATGCGGATCTGAATAGCGTGTCATAGATCTTCCTGTACATGCGTATTTGGTCTTCAAAGAACTCTAACTCCTCAGGTGTTGGTCCAGCAGTGTGGTGCTCTCGTAGCAGCTGAGCAGCAAGGTCTTCGGCAAAGGCATTTAGGCGGTTGTGGAAAAATCTGTAATCTTGGGAATTCTCGGCTTGGTTGACCTCAGATTCGGCTATGATATCCTCAATCAGGTTCCTTTGGTGTGGAGTGTAATCATTGGTGGAGTTAATGATAATGCTTGTCATTATAGGTATGTCGTTTTTGAATTTTTCAATAGCACTTATCATTTCCTCATGGTTGGAGATAGTCGAAATTTGGGGAGAAGCGGGAACAGTCGAAGATGCAAGAAGTCGGACAGACCGAATATCTATTGGAACATCAGTATAGATGATGTCATCGTCATCACTCTCCTCAGCTGGAGTATCCCTAGCCTGGAAATCAGGGAACTCAACACTATCGGATGGTGGAAGGGAGTCATCAGTAATCTGAGATATCGGCTGAGAGGAATCCATCTCGATGTCTTTTTCCTCCTGAGAATCAGAATTACGGCTAGATCCGGAAGTACTTCCCTTCTCGAACCGACTTCGAGGTGCAGATGTGTCAAAGGTTTGGATCCTTTGGGGAAGTCGGGATGCTTTATATGCTGCAATCTTTCTCAAGAGTTTGTCTCGAAGCTCCGGGTGCTATGCGGATAAAGCTATAGTCTTCTCAATATTTAGCAGAGCGTCAAGTCGGGGAGACACGAGAGGTTTGGTGGGATCAATAGCTGATGCAATGAGTTTCTCCATGGTGAGACTAAATTCTACATCGTGAGAGTAATCAGTCGGTGGATCTTCATCTAATTCAGCTTGTGACAGAGGGATGAAGTTCTCGAGGTTCTCGATCTGCATAATCTCTGCTGTCGGTAAATATGAGTCAGGAAGGTATTGATGAGGTGGTGTGGACTGATATAATTCCTCGGGCTCGGATTCTTCCTGTTCTTCCTCGGATTCTTCCATTTCTTCTGGTTCCGTTTCTTCCATTTCTTCTTCCTCTGGTTCTGTTTCAGGTTGTTCCTCTTCTTCTTCATCCTGCTCTGAATCTTCCTCCTCTTCTATTTCTTCTTCTGGTTCAGATTCTTCCATTTCCTCGTCTTCTGATTCTGACTCTTCAGTAGCTGAGATAAGACAAGTATGCTCGTATGACCTGTATGGTTCTGGCTCTGAATCAAAAGTGTCATCATCCGAAGTAACTCTGCCAATGGATATTGCGTATATCTCTGCATGCTCCATTATTGAACAGTCGGTCTGATCAATCTTGTATGATATTGTTTATCCATGTGCTCGTAGACTGATAACCTGAGAATATACATCAATAATAGCACGTGCAGTATTCATGAATGGCCTACCTAGGATAATGGGTATGTTAATGTCTTCCTGTATATCCATCACTACAAAGTCAGTGGGGAAATAAAACCTGTCAACTTTTACCATGACGTTCTCAGCAATGCCTTTCGGGTATCGGACTGATTGGTCGGCAAGCTGGACGCTCATTTTAGTGGGCTGGAGAGGTCCTAATTCTAATATGGAGTAGAGCGAGTAAGGCATCATATTGATACTAGCTCCAAGATCGGCCAAGGAGCGTATTGTGCCTGAGTGATAGATGGAACAGGGTAAGGTGAATCGACCCGTGTCTCCTAGCTTTTCCGGTAAGGCATTCTGGATGACGGCTGAACACTCGGCGTTCAGGGAGACTTTAGGAGTGGAAGGAATCTTGTCCTTAGTTGCCAGCATTCGTCGGATGTACTTTGTACTAGAAGGGATTCTAGACACGGTGTCTAAGAATTTTCAATCAAGTTTGAATGACTTGGCATTGTACTTCTTGTGCAGGCGGTTAGGGAAAGGAATCTCAACCACACGATTCGGCGTGGGCATTGATTTGGTCTCAACTGTCGGCGACAGGAGAATGTTCCCTTGGAGAAGTAGTCATAGAAGGAGTTGGTTTATCAGAGTTTAAGGTCTTAGCTTCCTCGACGTGGGGGTTCTGAATAGTATTTCTTGGTAAGGTCCCTTACGGTCGGGTATCGAGACGTTGGGCTAACTGACCGATCTGGTTCTCAAGGCTTTTCAGGACCGAGAGTTGATTTCGAAGGAATAGATCAGTTTGGTCTTGTCGAGCCGTAGTCTTTTGGTTGAAAGCGGTTTGACCTTGGATGAATTTGTTGAGGTTGTCATCAGTACTCGTGACTGGAATGATGGTCTTCGCAGGCTCAGCAGGCTGGGTATCCTCAGTGGCGGTTAATGGAAGTGGTTGATTGTATGGGAGTTGTGGTTATTGCGGGTACGTCGGATATCGTGGCTGAAACTTGGGCTGGAAAGGGGGTTGGTTGTTCCGTGGAGGATATTGGTTTCCTCGAGTTCGTGGTGGTGAAGTTCTAGTGAAGCCAGGCGGATTTTGAGGTCTGACAAGAAACTAGGCATAGTAGACTGAACCGTCAGTAGGATCTTCGTATTCAACCTCGTATTCTTCAGCGGGATGGTTGGTACAGTTCTGGCAAGCCTGAACTTGGTGGATCTGCTGTGGTTGTTTCTTCAGATCTGCTATTTGTTTTGTCAGAGTCTCAATTTGTTCGCTCAGAGACTTAATGGCTTCAGTTTGGCGGGTGTTATTTGCGGAGAGGGGTAAAGATGAGGATTGCTCATCAGACTTCCAATCGTGGTGATGCATCGTCATATCCTCAATCAAGCTCCATGCTTCATCATCAGTAAGTTTCATGAAGTTTCCTTGAGCTGCTGCGTCAAGATTGATGCGATGGTTAGGATCAAGACCTCGGTAGAAGGTGCACACCTTGTCAGTCTTTGTCATTTGGTGGTTTGGACATTTCCTCAGTAAACTCTTGAATCGCTCCCATGCTGAGTAGATAGATTTATCGTGGGCTTGTTGGAAGTTTGCGATGTCATTCTTTGCCTGAGTTTGTTTGGACGGGGGAAAGTATCTAGCGAGAAACTTATTACCCATGTCGGTCCATGAGGTGATTGAGCCGGTCTCAAGTCCCTCAAACCAGGTAGAAGCATGTAAAGCGAGAGAATAAGGGAACAAGTGTCACACCCCCAAAATCGGTAATCACATTTATCAAACACTTAGCGGAAGCTTTATATAATTAGAGGAAGCTTTTGAGTAAACGGCGGGGGTGCTGACGTTAGCAGTATGCATTCATTATATCAGAGCTTATGATCATTGCAGAACAGTAATTAAGATGCCATTAATATAAAAGTGATTACAAAAACTACGACTTGTCGAGTCGTAGAAATAATAGTATTGTAAAATACATTTTGTCCCAAAAGTGGCATCCTAATTCGTCGTGGGTAACTTACGTCCATTATGCATGCATCAATACCTGAGTCCTAATTACGTGAAAAACATAGTAAAACGTCAACATTGAATGTTGAGTGAATTCACAGGTTTAGTTTATAGTGGTCAAACCAAGTTATGAATAAATCGTTCATTTACGGCAAAACATATTGTTCATAAATTTAAGAAATACAAGTTATTCTAGTTAAAGAAAACATTTCCTATATAATGTAAGAATTTCATTCTTACTACAAGTAAACAGTTGCGTAGGAAACACAAATTTAATCAAAATATTTCCTAATAAGTAGTTGCAGGAAACAAGGGTTTAAATAATCAAAGTAAACCTTTCCTATCTGTCGTATAGCTTCAAATAAGTAATCTCAGGAAAATACCATTTCCAAACTACTAGTTCAATAATCATGTGTAATACAATCTGATCGTTAAGTAGGAAAACATGTCTATTCAAATATGATAAACATTTCATATTATGTAGTTTGTAAGAAATTCAAGTTTATCCAACTAAGGAACAACATTTCTAAAATAAATATGTTTTAGAAATACTAGTTTATCCAACTAGTTTAACCAATCAAGGTAAACATTTCTAAAAATAGTTATGCGTTTAGAAACACCAGTTTATCCAATCAAGGAAAACATCTCCATTTAAATAATTTGTAGGAAATACAGGTTTAACATTCAAGTAAACATTTCCTAATAAATAGTTTGTAGGAAATACAGGTTTAACAATTAAGTAAACATTTCCTAATAAATAGTTTGTAGGAAATACAGGTTTAACAATTAAGTAAACATTTCCTAAAAGAAGTCGTGTATCACAGGAAGTACCCCTTCCAAATCAAGTATGCACAGGAAATACCCTTTCCAAATCAAGTTGTAGTTGTTTTGTTGTTTACTGGGAATATAGACTACGATCCCTCTAAGGTGAGCTAAACCTTTAGAGTTAAAGTACGACACCTAGTACTATAACCAAACCACGACTAGTTGTTTTGTTGTTGCCTCAGTAACACGGTAAGTATACACTCCTCGTTACGACTGCCGTCGTGTGGTTGGAATGACCAACGAGTTATATCCTGGGAGGGTTGTCAAATCGATAGTACTATCTGTATACTCAGTGGCTAGAGTCACCTAGCTAATGGTTATAGGTTGTAAGCACTGGGACTTATGTGCACTACAACTACCTCATGTAAACCTAGGTTCGTACCAAGATTTGTTTTGTCTTAATTCCCAAAGTAGTTATGAAAAATCATTTCATATATTCAGTTCAAGTATAACGATATGAAAACATTTCATATATATTGTTGTGTATAAAAGTATGAAAGTGTTCATGTTAATCAGTTGTGTATATAAAAGCATGTTAAGCATTTACATAAGCAGTTGAATATAAAAGCATGTCAAGCAATTATATAAATCAAGTTGCATGTTAGAGCACATAGTTATATGTTTTCCACCCCTGGTTTTAAAAGCATTTAAAACAAGTAGAAAGTAGGGGCCGTGAACTCACTTATAGCGAAGCACGAGCGAGTACAGCAAATAATACACAGTCCAGATGCGTCTCTCAAATACCTAGACGCAAATAAATATATTTTACATAAGTATACGGACTATTGGTATGATTAAGTATTTGTACAATTTTTGTTGGTTGGTGATACATGTGTGTAAGTATATACTTATTATTTGAATATATATATATTCGAGTATATATTAATTGTTGTTGTCGTATATATATATATATATATATATATATATATATATATATATATATAGTTTATCGTTTATGTTTTAAAAACATAAGTTTATTAGTTATAAAAAACAACTTTGTTCCATTGTATATATATATATATATATATATATATATATATATATATATATATAAATACATACACTTGTCAAAATGTCCTATCTATATATATATATATATATATAAGTATAAATTGTCGTGATTGTATAAATGTGATACAATTGTCGTTTATATATAAATAGTTTTGGTGTAAGTTGTGTTTTAAAACTACACAACTCGATGGGCTTGGCCCAACCCATTCGGCCCAATAGTAAGGCCCAATAGGTGCGGCCCAATTAATGCGGCCTAATTACATATCCAAATTACTTTAGCATGTTAAGGTTTATGGTTTAACACTTTAGACCCAATTTGATATCAAAACGGTCCAGCCCAATTGTAAATGTAATGAATTTTAGCCCACTTTATTTAGCCCAAAAATAGTTTGGCCCAAATACAAAATAATAGTTTTGACCCATTATATAATTAACCAGTCTGGCCCAAAAGTTTTATCGTTTAATATTTGTATAAAAATATTGTCCCGCGGTCGTGCACAATTTTAGAACCAAATTACGTGTCATATATTTTATATCAAATATAACTTATCAATAACTCGTTAAGTCGAAATTTTGTTTCGTACAATTATAATTATTTACGTGTTTGTAAGTTCGTATATATGTATGTACATATATAAATGGTTCTTGTCCATATATATAAAATTACCAAATATAAAATATATTTCAATGTAAAAAAAATATATATATATATAAAAATAAAAAAGTCGGTCACAGGACTTGAACCTGTGACCTTCCCTTCCCCATTACAAGTCACAACCACTAGACTAATTTTACATTTTGGTTTTTCAAATGGAATAACATGTATTTATGTGGTAATGAACTTATTAAATTTAACAAGAAGCCTTCGTTTTCCAAAGTAACCATTCGGCTATATGAGCAGGTTTCGTGTTTTTAGTTAGTGCCTGTGATCAATATATACATATATATATATTTTTGGTTCCAAACGTTTTTCTCACAAACCCACATGTTTATAACATCAAAATACTACACAATCACTCGTTTTATATATTAAATTCGTGTTCAAAGTGTTAGTTCTTTAAAAACCCATTTCGAGAATATATACCACCAAATCAACACCACATGAAGTTTAAACATAATATAATATCTTTTAACATAATATAATGAGTTATTGCATAATCATCTCAACACAAGTCATAATTATACTAATTTATATAAATGAAATTAAATGAAGAAAATCCTCACAATAAGATTTAGGATGAAGATGATGATGATTTTCAAGATGATTGATGATGATGATGATGATGATATGATTATGTGATCATGATTTTGTTAGTGATTAAGGTGTTTGTATGTTTGAATGATTTGAAGTATTGAAGGAATTTAAGGGAAAGATATGGTTCTGCTGCTGCTTGCCTCTTCCTGCTTGAGCTCCCAAACTCACACAAACACAGATAAATTGTAGGTGGGATTTGAATGATTGATGATCAAAGTTTGGTGAGTATATAAAATAATTTTGGTTCTAAATTTCAACTGAGGTATGGTGATGAAATATTGTGTCGTACAGATATTTTCAAACATGGTAATTGTATTGGTTTTTAGCCCGTTAATTTCGTGTACGGGTATAATTTGTGGTACTTCGGGTATAAATCAATTATTCGTTAGTTTAATTTTATATGAAACTTAGTAATTGATAATTATAAAAATAAAATATTTTATCAAAGTAATTAATAAAATAATTTACAGTAGTAGTACTGTACGGTTAAATTGCGTGCCAGATTTTAGTCAAATTTGGAATTTATATTTTGAAGTAATGTTCCAAAAACTAAAACAGTAACGGGAAAATAAATACTTTTATTATTTTCGACCTTTAGGTACGTTTTATAATTGTTTCTGTTCGTGTATAACGCGTCCTAAATAGCAGTCTAATGGTTTCCGTTTTATTTTTGTTCTAATACTTTTCTATAATAATTTCAAACAAAAATTATTCAAAAGTATTTTGAAGTTCTTTTTGGAACTTTATGATTCGCGTTTGATACGTTTAATATAAAACGTATAAGTAATTATATTATTTCAATAATATAAATATCTAATATTTGTAATTAATAATTTTCGAATTATTAATTATTTCGTATCACCAACTATATTGTATTCAGTTTGTCGAGTTTAATATGTTCATTTCGTACGTAATTATATATACATATAACTACAAGTCTAATACGTCACGTATCACATAGTAAGTTTCACAAAACTTTACACATAAAAATCGTTTTGAATTCACTAATTAGGGAATTACTCTAGGTAATGCATGAAATTAAGTAGGGATTAATACCCTAAATGGAGAATTGTCACATTCTCCCCCCGTTAGCGAAATCTCGTCCCGAGATTTAAGTTGAGTCGTGAGTCTCGGTCACGTTTTCGAAAAGTTGAGGGTATTTCTTTCGCATTTCATCCTCGCGTTCCCAAGTAGACTCAGGACCGCGCTTCAAGTTCCAACGAACCTTGACGAGTTTGATCCGACTACGTCGGAGTTTGTGGGTTTTGCGGTCAATTATTTCGACGGGTTCCTCCACAAAATTTAGTTTTGAGTCAATAAAGACCTCGTCGGGAGGAATGATGAGTTTTTCGTCCGACAGACACTTTTTAAGATTACTGATGTGAAAAATGTCGTGAATGTTACTAAGCTCTTGTGGCAGTTTGAGTTTGTAAGCGACAGGACCAATCCTGGCAAGGATTTCAAAAGGTCCAACATATCGCGGGTTCAGTTTTCCTCGTTTGCCAAATCGTGCTATCCCTTTCCAAGGCGATACTTTGAGTAGGACCTTGTCACTACTTGAAATTCCAATGGTTTACGGCGGTTATCGGCGTAACTCTTTTGTCTGTCTCTTGCCGTTTTCAATCGGTTGAGTACTTGAGATATCTTGTTCGTGGTTTCTTGGACAAATTCAGGTCCGGATAGTTATCTGTCATCCATCTCTGCCCAACAGAGTGGTGATCGGCATTTGCGTCCATACAGTGCTTCGAATGGCGCTATCTGTAATACTGGTGTGATAACTGTTGTTGTAGGAGAATTCTACTAGTGGGAGATGAGCATCCCAATTTCCTCCAAAGTCAATCACACGTGCTCGCAACAAGTCTTCGAGTGTTTGAATCGTTCGTTCACTCTGGCCATCGGTTTGCGGATGATAGGTCGTACTCTTGTCGAGTCGAGTACCTAAAGCCTATTGTAGTGTCTGCCAGAAGCGAGATGTAAATCTGCTATCTCTATCAGATATAATGGACAATGGCACACCATGTCGAGAAACGACCTCTTTGATATAGATCTTCGACAGTTTCTCCAGTTTATCAGTCTCTTTGATAGCAATGAAGTGGGCTGATTTTGTCAATCGATCGACAATCACCCATATTGTATCAACTCCAGTTGATGTCTTTGGTAGCTTTGTGATGAAATCCATCATTACGTGCTCTCATTTCCATTGTGGCATCTCTGGTTGTTGCAAAAGTCCTGAAGGTTTTTGATACTCAACCTTGATCTTTGAACAAGTTAGACACCTGCTGACATAATAGCGATGTCTCTTTTCATGTTAGGCCACCAATAGAAACCTTTCACGTCTTGGTACATCTTGTCTGCACCAGGATGAATCGAGTAGTTGGACTTGTGAGCTTCGTTCAAAATCAGCTTGCGTAGTTCATCGTCGCATGGTACCTAAACTCGGTCCATGAAGTATAACACTCCATTTTCTTTGGTTTCAAGTTGTTTCTCCATTCCCTTCAGGGATTCGTCTTTCATGCGCTCGGCAGTGAAAGCTATTCCTTGCGCGTCACTAATTTAAGTAATGAGATTCGAGTGGATTGTCAATACCAAAGCTCGAACTCTGCGAGGTTTAACATTCTATTTACGACTCAGGGCATCCGCTACTACATTAGCCTTGCCCGGATGGTACTTAATCTCACAGTCGTAATCGTTCAGCAATTCGACCCAACGTCTCTGTCTCATGTTGAGCTCTTTTTGGTCGAATATGTGTTGTAAACTCTTGTGGTCGGTGAAGATTGTACACTTTGTACCATATAGGTAGTGTCTCCAAATCTTGAGTGCAAAAACGACTGCACCCAACTCTAAGTCATGAGTTGTATAATTCTTTTCGTGAATCTTCAATTGACGAGATGCATAAGCGATAACTTTGTCATTTTGCATGAGAACACAACCTAAGCCTTGGTGTGAGGCATCACAGTAAACGATGAAGTTCTCTGTTCCCTCAGGTAAGGATAAGATCGGTGCAGTGCTCAGTTTTTGTTTTAACAGTTGGAAGGCATTTTCTTGTTTCTCTCCCCATTCGAATTTCTTATCCTTCTGCGTTAAGGTGGTAAGTGACTGAGCTATCTTCGAGAAGTTTTCGATAAACCTACGGTAATAGCCAGCCAAACCAAGAAATTGTCAAATTTCTGTGGGAGTTTTCGGTGCTTTCCAGTTTCTTAATCGCTTCTATTTTGGACGGGTCCACTTGAATTCCCTTATCGTTGATCACGTGACCTAGGAAATGAACCTCTCTAATCCAAAATTCGCATTTGGAGAACTTAGCATACAACTTCTCGTTCTCGAGGAGTTGGAGGATAAGTTTCAAGTGTTGTTCGTGATCCTCTTTCGTCTTCGAGTAAATCAAGATATCATCAATGAACACAATGATAAACTTATGTAGATAAGGTTTGCACACGCAGTTCATTAGATCCATGATTACTGCAGGCGCGTTAGTTAATCTAAACGGCATGACTAGGAACTCATAATGACCATAATGAGTCCTGAACGCGGTTCTCGGTACATCCTCTTTTCGTACCTTCAATTGGTGGTAACCAGGTCGTAGATCGATTTTCGAATAGTAACTCGACCCTTGTAGTTGATCAAACAGATCGTCAATATGTGGTAACGGGTATTGGTTCTTAATAGTTACTCTGTTCAATTCACGATAATCAATGCACATCCATATGGATCCATCATTCTTCTTGATAAACAAAGCCGGTGCTCCCTGTCGAGCCTCTATTGGTCGGACGGATTTGATTCCGGTCGTTGATCCAACAGCAATAGAAGCGGCGAACAGTGAGTTTTAAATTTGTAGAGCAGGGGAATCCTAAGCTGTATACTACTGACAGACCTAAAAGGGCAGCAAGTGGTATGTATGACTCAGGTGTCGTTCTTCAAACTACAACGGGCATGGGAGTCTAGGAAGTTTTATTATCTTTGGAGACTCAGCTAGGGTTTTTTAAAAGCTTTTGGATAGGTTTGGTTTTTATAACTAAATACTAATTAAATAAAGAAAACAGAACTAAAGAGGTTTGTACGGAGACTCGGTCAACAGAGGATAAGCGAGTGTTTACTATGATTTCGTTAAATGTTATTTGATGAATAGTCAAGGGTAAGGCTACTAGATGTGATGACTAATCCGGAGAGGATAGAAACATAATTAATGCAAAGTATTGTACCTAATACCGTTCCGCGGCTTCCATACGTTTGTACTCCACCAATGGGCGTTTCCAACACTATACCGAGTAATAGGGCGTTTTACGGTTTTTCCGTTACATTAATTAGGGTTCCACATTACTCCCGCAGATTTCCTATATCCTAATGAGCTACAACTACGATCCTATTAAATATCTAACGTAGAGTTGTCCGCAATCAGATAAATAACATGTCACGTGGATAGCAGTTATAGAAGTCAAATACACCGGAAGTTCTCCCAAATATACAGACCAATTTAACCGACGACTATCCTCGAATCCTGGTCCCCAGTCGCAGTCATCAGAGACGTCTGTATCGTAGCGTGAATTGTTGATTGAACAAGAACACGAACGGGGGTAATCCCGCGGACCAAGTTGAGATAATCGGGCTAACTATCAGTTAAATTGTTCAGCATTACAGATATAAATCATCATAACTATTCCATGCATGTTAATCTACTGTGTAAACCAATATTCTGTGTTTGAAAACCTAATTATACAGTTACTGATATGAACCAGGAGGATAACTCTAGCATGCAACATTCCTAAGGCAACAATCAAACAAGAACATGCGATAGGGTGACACATAACAGAACACCGTAATCCTAACATAGCAGATAACCAATAATCAGATCATAGATATCCTGAAAGTTCTCTCAAAGATAAATAACAGATAAACATGAATCTAATCTATCTCTAATCCTACGCTCCGTGTCTCTTATGATTTGTTTCAACCTAGAGAACACAGCCATACCAAGTTCATTGATCATCAAGTATAGAATAGGTAGAGAACGTACCACTAGTAATTGGCCAAGTTCTAGCAGGAAGCTTCTAACCACAGCATAGGTTGGATAGGTAAACATTCGAGATTCAGTTTACGAGTTCATACACAGTTTAGAGTAACACGGGCAGAGTAACAGCATGGCATAAACATTTTGACTATTCTAACATAACTACATCATAGTAAACACAAAGAAATGTCTAGCCTAACATTATATATCTAGCATACAATCCTAAACAAGCATAAACAAAGCAACACATGTTTAAAACTGGAAAGTAAGAGATATATAAATAGAACCTGATACGAATTTATTACAGACAGATCTTCGCAAATACAATGTCTTGGAGTGCCTCCGTACAAAAGCTAAAAGCTACCTCTACCTAACTATCTCTCTAACTAGCTCAATTCTAGAGAGAGAAAATCCTCTAGAGAGAGAAACTAGAGAGAGAGTGATGTGTGTGAGAGAGAAAGTGTAAGGAAGAAATGAAATGAGAAAAGTGGTATGAATGAGGTGTTGGGGATGTCCACTATTTATAGGCAAACCACCAAATCGTACGTACAACTCACGAAGCAGCACGTACAAGCAAACAGAGCACGATATGGGGTAGGGGGGACGTATACGGCCTTGCAGGGGCCGTATACGGTGTAGTATAGGCCGTATACGGTCTTATATGGGCCGTATACGGTCTCCATCTGATTTCGTTCGTTGCTTAAAACGTCCGTATCTCCTTCGTTATGCGTCCGTTTGACTTGATTCTTTCGCCTGTGGTTTCGTAATTCCGTTACGCTTCTAATGATACCAATCTCACAGAAATTGGATGTGTAGAGCTTAGGCGTAGCTGAAATGACTTTTAATGGCTCTGAAAGCGTAGTGGTTTCTCCGTCCTTTGGCCGTTTCACTTGATTCCAGATTTTTCCGTCTCGATTTTACCTGTACAACAGATGGTAGAAGTTAGGAGGTGTGCCTTGACAGGAAAATGAGGTCGGAGGAATCTGTCTGTGTTTTGTGCATTTTTAGAGTGTTTTCAGTGATTTTTATCACAACGTCTACTTTTGAACCACTTTAGTGTATTTTAGTAAATAATCAATGTTTTGGAATGTTTTCACTAAATAAAGGTTCAAAATGTGAGAAATAAAGCTTCTAAAAACATGACTTTTTACGTCACATCAAGTTATCCCACACTTAGACGTTGCTTGTCCTCAAGCAACAACTCTCTGAAAAATATTTTTAGGTCATGCTTTTAGGGGCGAGTCAGAGAATATGTTCCGAGATTAGTATTTCCTCATATAAGTCAGTTACTTCTAAAAGAGTGGAGGAGGATAAGATGATCCTTCCATAAACAAGAAGAGATTCTCTTAGGCGTACATCCAAATCTCATGATCTTGGAGTACACATGACTAGGCGATCTCACTATAGGTGGTCACTCAATTCACTCAAAGTGTATCGGGTTTCCTATCAATCTAGCTCAAACGAAATCGCTTAAAGTAGCCAGTCATGCTGCACTCATCGTCATAGGCTTGATCGAGAATTGGATCTCCACCACTTAGGTGAGGACGGTGCTAATTATCTCAAGACATTCAGAGGGTTGTAATGTTTGGTGAAGGTGAAGGGTATGGATAGTGGTTTGTGAGGGTGTTTAGCTTATCCTAAAATCACTGAGATTATGAACAACTTTATTTAGAACGGAGGGGAGCGGAGAGTTGGTAGCTGTTTCAGCTTTTGCCGGATTTTTCATGAAGAGCTATGCTTTGAAACTTTCAGCTTTATTTGCGGAGCTATTTTCTTTTCTTTTCTTTTCTTTTTCTTCTTATCTTTTTTTCTTTTCTTTTCTTCAGAATTTCTTTTAGAGAATTTCCTAGGAATTTATATTTTGAATCCTTTAGAAATCTTTTTCTCTATCTTGATCATTTTGATTCTTTTCCAGGTGCTGATTTTTCCCGCACCATCGTCCTTCCAGTTCTCTTGTGTGCTAATTTTCCCGCACCATTTGTTGAGAAGCTTGATTTTGGAGAATGCGAATGAGTAGGATATTTGAAACAGATATTCTAAAAGGTTGTTCTTCATAACCTCAGAAATTCCAAGATAAGTTTGGAGGTAATTTTTGGGAAGTGGGTGAAAATTAGGGTTTTGAAGAAACGAAGGGTTTAGGCTCAACAGGGTATACTAGGCGGATCTTCGATACTAAAAATGAGCATCGGAAAGGGTTTTGGGCTTGAAAAGATATGTAAGAAATGGGTTAAGTCCTAAGGAATGTCAAGGTTATTTAATTGCACCTATACCGGCGCACGGTACACACCAATATGGTCTCGAAGCGTATGTCAAGAGCAAGTTCTAATTCAGAGATACAGACATCGGCATACACACAAGAATTGAAAGTGAAGCATTAAAGATGAATGCTTTTGGGCTTAAGATACCTCACTGCAAAGGGTTGTATGTGTCTAGTCATGCTCCTTTAATTATTACTTCTTGTTTAAGCAATTTCTACCTTATTTCCTTTAGGCTTTTAGAAATATCATACTTATATTTTGAAAATGGTTTTTCTCAGTATTATCCGAGACTCAAAAACTGAGTTAGACTCATTAATTTTGAAAAAATTTGACCTTATTTTTGAAAAATTTTGAGAGAAAGATTACTATTGGACATAAAAATCACCTATTAAGGTATTCTATACCTACCATCCCACACTTAGAGGAACATTGTCCCTAATGTTCTCTTGAGTAGAGATTTTACTTAGTAAAATCCCACACTTAGAGTTTGAACATGTAAGTAGATGTTTCTCAAGTGTTTTATTTGGGCTGGAATCCCACACTTAGTGATAAGTTTAGGATGAGGTACAAAAATTAAATGTACTAACATAGGCATAATTGAAACGGGGAGAAAGGAACAGAGAGACTCCCCATTTGTGTTTACTGGAATAGACCAGGTTTGTGCAGAAGTGGTGCTAGTGAATTGCTGGATTTTAAGGACCAGGCTCGTTTAAGATCATCCATTCCACACAAAGCTGAATTCTGCAATAAACCACGACACACATATCACAGTATCTCATCTAGGTAGCAGGTCTAAAGCGTAAGTACAGAGTCATAATACAGAAAGTAAATAATAAAGATAAAATCTAGTAATCATCAAGTAGGTCGTCAGTGTCAGGATCAAACTCTGCCTCAACATCCCTGTCGAAAACAGAAGTCGGGGATGGAATGGAGAAATCCATAGCAGCCATAGCCTGACTCATGATCTCATCAGAGGAAGTGACAGAAGTGTGAGCATCAAAACTAGCCAGAAGCTGCTCTGTGAGGCTGTGATCTGGTGATGCAAATCCTGTGGGCAATGCTGGATCAAGATCAGCAGCTGCAGTAGTGGGGCTAGTGGAAGGTCCAGTAGTAGAGAGAACAGGTGGATCAGCAGGAGGACAGAAGAACCATGGAAGGCTCGATGGTCCTGGATCTGGGCCAAGCCTGTAGGGAATGGCATCAGGTCTCGGAATCTCAAGCTGCTCACAGATAGAGGACATGATGTCATGCTGGATGGAGAGTGTCCGAAAGAGGGCCCACGAAGCAGCTGGGTCAGCCGTAGTGATACCGTACTCAAAGTGGGTACGGGGGCTGGCAAAGGTGATGAGGGCCTCTCATCGGGAAACTCCTCGTGAGTGATCGGGACATCAGTCAGGTCCTCCTCAGTGATAGTCAGCATAGCCGCTCTCTGTACTCTGCGTCTACGGGGTCTGTGTCGTCTGTGTGGTCTCGCAGCTACATGATCAGTGTCAACAGCGTCCATCCTGAAACAAGATAAAATAAACACGTAATGCTAACAGTGATAGTTAATGAACAATACTTATCTCAGATTTTGCAATTCGAAGTCAGATAAGTGGCAAGCCTGCAATTTTATTAGTTCAGAGATAACCATACTTAATAAAAATAAACTAAGAAATAAAATAACAGAAATAAAGATAGGCTTGGGGTGCCTCCCAAGAGCGCTTGTTTTACGAGTCTCTAGCTTGACTCTTTGTACCTTTCTGTCGACTCACGGTGGTTCAAAGATAAAGACATCTTCCCTGATGGGAAAGTCTTCGAAGTAATGCTTTAAGCGATGACCATTAATCTTAAAATTACCTTCTGGTGCCTCGAGTTCGACCGCACCGTAAGGAAATACCTTTGATACTGTGAATGGTCCGCTCCACCTGATCTTAAACTTGCCAGAGAATTTCTTGAATCGCGAATTGAAAAGCAGCACTTTATCTCCTGTTTTGAATCGTGAGGGCCTCAGCTTAGCATCATGAATTTTCTTAGTTCGTTCTTTGAAGTTTAACGAATTGTCATATGCCTGATCCCTTAGTTCGGCTAACTCATTCAACTGCTTTCGTCTATTTGCTCCAGCTGTAGAAATATCTAAGTTGCAGTTCTTCAAAGCCCAGTATGCTTTATATTCCAGCTCTATTGGTAAGTGACATGCCTTGCCATAAACTAGACGATATGGTGTGGTTCCTAATGGTGTTTTATAGGCGGTTCTGAATGCCCACAATGCATCATCTAATTTTTCAGCCCATTTGTACCCATGATTACCAACAGTTCTTTCCAAGATTCTTTTCAAAGCTCGATTTGTTGCCTCAGCTTGCCCATTTGTCTGGGGGTGATAAGCTGTTGATGTTTTGTGGGTGACACCATACTGTTGCAGAACTTTCATGAATTGAACGTTGCAAAAGTGTGTACCACGATCACTAATTATTGCTTTTGGAGTTCCAAATCGACTAAATAGCTTTTTGAGAAATTTGGTTACCACTTTGGAGTCATTTGTTGGGAGAGCTTGGGCTTCGGCCCACCTGGAGACGTAGTCGACTGCAACCAAGATGTATTCTTTACCGTTAGATTTAGGGAATGGTCCCATGAAATCTAATCCCCAGATATCGAAGATTTCCACGGCCTGGATGTTTGTGAGTGGCATTTCATTCCGGGCTGTTATATTGCCTTGTCTTTGGCAGATATCGCAGCGTCTCACCAGATCGTATGCATCTCGAAATATGGTTGGCCAGAAAAAACCGGCATCGTACACTTTTCTTGCGGTCATGTTGGTACCGTGATGTCCTCCAGTAGGTCCATGGTGGCTTTGGTGTAAGATGTGTTCTGCCTCTTTCCCATCAACGCATCTTCTAATGATCTGATCAGGGCAAACTTTAAAGAGGAAAGGGTTGTCCCAATAGTAATATTTTATATCGCGGAAGAATTTTTGTCTTCGAGAGGTTGGCATCCCTTTAGGTACAATTTTTCCCACCAAATAATTGGCATAGTCAGCATACCAGGGATCATTGGTAGATCGTGACCCTTGATGGTATCTACCAATATGCATGAGTTGTTCTTCTGGACACTGGTCTTGAATGTCTTTTTCGTGCACCTTTTCCATTGAAGGATTTTCTAATCGGCTGAGATGGTCCGCCGCGACGTTTTCTGCTCCTTTTTTGTCTTTGATCTCGATGTCGAATTCTTGAAGGAGTAAAATCCATCGTAGAAGGCGAGGTTTAGCATCTTGCTTCTTAAAAAGATATTTCAGAGCTGAGTGATCTGTATAGACAATAGTTTTGGACAAGATTAGATAAGAACGAAATTTATCAAAAGCAAATACTACCGCTAGCAGCTCTTTTTCTGTAGTTGTATAATTTTCTTGGGCGTCAGTGAGCGTTTTGCTGGCATAGTATATTGGTTGAAACTATTTCTCCTTCCGCTGTCCCAGAACTGCTCCGACTGCGAAATCACTGGCGTTGCACATGATTTCAAATGGGAGACTCCAGTCTGGAGCAACCATGATCGGTGCATGAACAAGCAGATCTTTACAGACGATCAACGGAGTATGTTTTTCGAGGAGATGAGTCATAGGTCGGGATATCTTAGAGAAATCTTTGATAAAGCGACGGTAGAACCCGGCGTGTCCTAGAAAATTGCGGATGGCTTTAACAGAGGTGGGTGGTGGAAGTTTTGAGATGGTCTCTACTTTTGCTTTGTCAACTTCAATTCCAGCTTTGGATATACGGTGTCCTAAAACTATGCCTTCTTTTACCATGAAATGGCATTTTTCCCAATTCAGAACTAGGTTCGATTCTTCACATCGGGTGAGCATCTTGTTCAAGTTAGAAAGACAAGTGGTGAACGAATCTCCGAAAACCGAAAAATCATCCATGAACACTTCCATGCATTGCTCAATCATGTCATGGAAGATTGCTACCATGCATCTTTGAAATGTCGCCGGTGCATTACATAAGCCAAATGGCATACGTCGGTAGGCAAAGGTTCCGTATGGACAGGTGAACGTTGTCTTTTCTTGGTCCTTTGGATCGAGAGGTATCTGAAAATAGCTAGAGAAACCGTCGAGGAAGCAATAGAATTCGTTTCCTGACAATTTTCAAGCATCTGATCAATGAACGGTGGAGGGAAGTGATCTTTGCGTGTAGCTTCATTTAGTTTCTGATAGTCGATACATACCCTCCAACCGGTGACGGTTCGTGTTGGAATCAACTCGTTGTCTTCGTTAGCGATGACCGTCATGCCTCCTTTCTTTGGGACGACTTGAACTGGACTGACCCATGGGGAATCCGAAATAGGGTAAATTAGACCAGCATCAAAGAGTTTGATAACCTCCTTTTTCACCACGTCTTGAATCTTTGGGTTAACTCTCCTTTGCCTTTGAATGGAAGGCCTGAAGTCATTTTCCATTAAGATCTTGTGAGTGCAGTAATTTGGGCTGATCCCTTGTATGTCAGAGATTTTCCATGCAATCGCTTTCTTATGTGACTTTAGAACCTTAATGAGTAGTGCTTTCTCTTCAGGCTTCAGATCTTTGGATATGATAACTGGTAAGTGCGAAGTTCCTTCGAGAAAAGCATATTCAAGGTGTGAGGGGAGTTCCTTTAGCTCCAATTCGGGTGGTTCTTCAGTGGAAGGCTTCATCCTGGCAATCTCGTCTCTCTTAAGCTCATCGTATGTTGTCTGATAATCTGACTCAACTGCAGGTGCCTCTGGAATGTCGGCTGATGCTATTTCAACCCATTCTGTATTGTTGTAAAGCTAATCTTTTCTCAGCTCATATTTTACTTGGGAGGATTGAGAGAGTGCATTATCTTCAGTGATTATTTCTTTGTTGTCCTTTGTGAATGCAAATCTCTGAAACTGAGCTGAAGAAGATGTGGTAAAAGTAATCTCTGGTTTCAAGTTTTCACAACTTTTAGAAAGTTGCGGATTGGATGGTTTAAGCATTGACTCCATTTCCTTGAGAGTCTTCAGAATTTCTTCTTTTGAGAGAGATGAATCAGGAACTTCAGAAGTAGGGCTTCTTCTCAAGAGAGTGACCGGAGTGCCTTGTCCAAGTGGTACAGCAGTGATAAATCTGTTGGGCTGTAAGTTGGAATTCTTTAAATGTAATAGTACTTCCTTTGATGCAATGGATGGATTCGAGATAGCTGAGCATAGACCCGCACCTTCTTCACAGATTTTCCTTGTTGTGATGACGGTGTTTGGAAGGGGATTAATGCTGCTTACTGCGAGGATTTCTTCCAAGTGTTCTTCAATTATTTCCTGCATAGAATCTACAAGACCAAGGTCTTCTCCCATAGGAAGTTTCATTAGTTTATCGACATTGAAGGTGACTTCCTCAGTTCCCACTCTAAGTTTTAAAGACTTTTCATTTACGTCAATGACGGCCTTGGCAGTATTTAGGAAAGGTCTACCAAGGATGAGTGGTACCTGAGTGTCTTCCTCAATATCCATGTGACACCCCCAAATTTAATGATTTGCGGAAGCTTGATTTGGGTGTCACTAATCAATATACAAAGCACATAAGATATAACGAACGACCACTATATGCGTCGTTTTAAACTTGTATAAATAAAGTAAATGTTTACATCAAAATATAGTTACATTAGCTCGGTTCCTGAAATCGAGAGATTACATAGCATAATTACTTTTACAAAATATAATAATGCAGTCCAATCTCTAGTTGTATGTATGCTGACTCGAGCTAATAATTCATGCTTGTGCAGCCAAACTACTGCTGGGTACCTGTGATAAGTACTAAAATGGGTCAGCGAAAACGCTGGTGAGCTCACAGGTTTGTATGTCAATGTATAGTTGTAAGAACCGCAAGATTTATATTGAATTTAAAATGCAATTAAGCAAAAATAAAAGTTATACTGTCCATGAGCACATAGTCTGAGCTTAACTTGATTTGTCAGGCCCACTTAAGGAAACCTAACTTGAAATGCCTCCTACGAGTGCCTAATCAACACTCGTCTTCCCAAATGCTAATACATCCGTTTGACCGGTTAGTGCGTGCTAACCCGGATGAGGATTGTCAATCCCATATGATATCATATACTAACATTCACGCTATAAAATACTAGAGACTATGCTTATGGAGGACTTTAAATTGATTAGCTTGAAACTCATGTAGTATTTGAAGTTTGGCACTTGCGTTCTACTTGTAAAACAAAATCGAGTAGTAATATCACACCCCTAGTTGTAAAGCAGTGAAAATGGGGCTATGAAACTCACCTGGTTCTTGAAGTGTTTAACTTAATAAACTTGAAGTAATTAGCTGTGAGTTGGTGTCCAAAGACTTGAAACCTGAATGTGTCCACGACACTTAAATTGTCATTAATTGTATTGGTATCCCGAAAGACTACCATTTGAATTGTTTGTCTAACTTAATGTCCAAATTACCCCGATTTGGTTGATTGTTTTATTACAAGTTACTACGACTTGTTTGAATAAGTTGGGAAAAGTTACAACGACTTGTTTGATTTAATTGTCTAAGTTACTATGACTTAGTTGATTTAATTGTGTATTTGAAAATGTGTACGGCCCGTTGGTGACGGTTGTAACGATAGTTCTAAAATGTTATTATATTGTTGCTACAGTGAATTGCTACAGTGAATTGCTACAGTAAAATTTGACTTCGAAAATTTTGAGGTTTGAAGACACTGTTTTGTGCGACGTAGCCTGCGACGTTGGGTGCGACGTCGCAGATCCGGACTGCGACGTTGGGCACGGCGTCGCTATGTGCGACTTTCGCAATTTAATGCGACGTTGTACGTGGCGTCGCTATAGGCGACGTAGTTGATTTCTGCGACGTAAGGGTCTGCGTCGCTAAGTGCGACGTTCGCAAGTCAATGCGACGTAATAGGCTGCGTCGCTATATGCGACGTTGGGGATATAGTGCGACGTAGGTCGCTGCGTCGCATTTGCTCCAGGCCAAATGCGACGTACGGGGTCTGATCGGATTTTCAACCTCAAAAACGCATTTTCCGGCCATCGATCGGCATAATATTTTTACCCAACCCATTTTAGGACATTACAAGGTTATACAAACAACTAGCAAGTTATAAAACTTAAAAACGAGAGTTTTCGGAGTTGTGTCGGAAACTTACAAATCGCCGAAATGAAATTCCGGAAAGATAGGATTGTAGATCGTCGTGAGGTGGTCGTTTATTTCCAAAGGGGCTTGAAGATCCAAGGTCGTTTAGTATGTTTATTTTGCGATTTTCGTTGATTTTGGTTTGTGGTTTTTGAGAGAAAAGAAAAGGAAGAGAGAGAGAGATAATTAAGAAATGAAAGAAAGAAAATGGTGGGGAGGTGGTTAAGGGATCACCTCCCATTTTCAGTCCGCGCACTGCGCTCCGTGCGGTGTTCGTTTATTCCGTCCTTTGAACGTTAAATATTTATTTTCTATGTTTTAATATACGTTTTAAAATACGAATAATTATTCAGTATTTTTGTTGAAGTATTTTACTAACTATTTAATAATTACATTATAAAAGATGAATTGTATCGTTTTGTTTGCGCAATTACATTTTATTCGCGTTTATATCAATTATGTGATAAAACTTGGATACCAATTATTATTGAAATAATATTTTTAAGTACAATAACGTTATTAAAATCCTTGTATTACTTAAATCAATTTTTCACCAACGTCCGTATTTATTGTATCGAAATTCATTCGATTTGAAACTCGTACGATTTAAACAAATCGCATAATTGTAGATATATATATTCAACAATATATATAATAATTGATTCATTAATTAGCCTAACCCAGAACTAATTACATGTATTACACTTGATTAGGCACTAAACTATAGTCCTAAATTGACGGTTGTCACATTCTCCCCCTGTTAGGAGAATTTCGTCCCGAAATTTAAGTTGAAGTCGTGTTTGATGTTGAATCAGTGAAGAGTTGAGGGTACTTGAGTCGCATTTGGTCTTCCCGTTCCCAGGTAAATTCCGGACCGCGCCGCGAATTCCACCTAACCTTGACGATAGGAATACGACTTTGTTTAAGTTGTTTGACCTCACGGTCCATGATCTCGGCGGGTTCCTCAACAAAGTGAAGTTTCTCGTCAACTCGAATTTCATCGAGTGGAATGATAAGTGTCTCATCAGACAGACACTTCAGATTTGAAACATGAAATGTGGGATGCACGCTGCTGAGTTCAGATGGCAGCTGCAATCGATAAGCCACTGGACCAATCTTTTCGAGGATTTCGAATGGTCCTATGTATCTGGGATTCAACTTCCCTCGTTTGCCAAAACGGATTACGCCTTTCCAAGGCGATACTTTGAGTAGAACTCGATCCCCAACTTGGAACTCGAGTGGTTTGCGTCTCACGTCAGCATAACTTTTCTGACGATCACGCGCGGCTTTGAGTTTGTTTTGAATTTCTACGATTCTCTCAGTTGTCTCGTGTATGATTTCTGGACCTGTGAGTTGGCTATCCCCAACCTCAGTCCAACAGATAGGTGACCGACACTTAAGACCGTACAGTGCCTCGAACGGTGCAGCTTTGATGCTGGTATGATAACTGTTGTTGTACGAGAACTCGCACAATGGTAGGTGTTTTTCCCAGTTTACACCGAAGTCTACTACGCAGGCCCGTAGCATGTCTTCCAGTGTTTGAATGGTTCGTTCACTTTGGCCGTCGGTTTGAGGATGGTATGCGGTACTCATATCAAGTCGAGTACCCAGAGATTTTTGAAGTGATTGCCAAAATTGTGAAGTGAAACGACTATCTCTATCGGAGATAATGGAGATTGGAACGCCGTGTTTGGTCACGATTTCCTTCAGGTAGATTCTGGTGAGGCGTTCCATTTTGTCGGATTCCTTGATTGCCAGGAAGTGAGCAGACTTTGTGAGACGATCCACGATCACCCAAATGGTATCGCAACCGCTCGATGACTTGGGTAGTTTGGTTATGAAATCCATGGCAATTTGTTCCCATTTCCATTCAGGAAGACTGGGTTGTTGAAGTAAACCGGAAGGTTTTTGATATTCGATTTTGACTTTGGAGCAAGTAAGGCATTTGCTGACATAGGTGGCGATTTCAGATTTCATGTTCGGCCACCAATAGAAGTCCTTGATACCGTGGTACATTTTATCGGATCCCGGATGGATAGAATATTTGGACTTGTGAGCTTCATCCATTACCAAGTCTCGTAGGTTCCCAAATTTAGGCAACCAGATTCGGTTTGAGAAATACCTAATCCCGTTAGGTCTGATTTCGAATTGTTGATCCATGCCCCGCAAGGCTTCATCTTTGACATTTTCGGGTTTTAAGGCTTCGAGTTGAGCAGTGAGGATTTGAATGTTTAAATTGTTGTGAATGGTCATACTGAGGGCTCGAACCCGAAGTGGTTTCACTCGCTCTTTTCGACTGAGGGCGTCAGCAACAACATTTGCTTTGCCTGGATGATATTTGAGTTCGAAGTCGTAATCGGTAAGCAACTCGACCCATCAACGTTGCCTCATGTTGAGATCCTTCTGATCGAATATGTGTTGAAGGCTTTTATGGTCGGTAAAGATTGTGCATCTAGTACCGTAAAGGTAATGTCTCCAGATTTTGAGGGCAAAAACGACAGCTCCTAGCTCGAGGTCGTGGGTGGTGTAATTCTTTTCATGAATCTTGAGCTGTCGGGAAGCATAAGCTATGACTTTGTCTCGATGCATGAGCACACAACCGAGACCTTGATGTGAAGCATCGCAGTATACCACGAAGTCATCGGTGCCTTCGGGTAATGAGAGGATAGGAGCACTGCAAAGCTTTTGTTTTAAGAGTTGGAATGCCGACTCTTGTTTATCAGTCCAGTCAAACTTTTTGTCTTTCTGGGTCAGCGTTGTAAGTGGTATGGCTATCTTGGAGAAATTTTCAATGAATCGTCGATAGTATCCGGCCAGTCCTAAAAACTGCCGTACTTCGGTCGGAGTGGTTGGCGATTGCCAGTCTTTGATAGCCTCGATTTTTGACGGGTCAACGTGAATTCCCTGACTGTCAATCACGTGACCAAGGAATTGAACGGTTTTGATCCAGAACTCACACTTAGAGAACTTGGCATAGAGCTCCTCGTGTTTAAGTAGTTCAAGGATGGTTCTGAGGTGTTGCGCATGCTCTTCTTTGCTTCGCGAATATATGAGGATGTCATCGATGAAGACAATGACAAACTTATCAAGGTAAGGTTTACACACCCGATTCATAAGGTCCATGAATACAGCCGGTGCATTGGTCAGGCCGAATGGCATCACTTGGAATTCGTAATGCCCGTAACGAGTTCTGAAAGCGGTTTTTGGAATATCGGCATCGCGAACACGCAATTGGTGATAACCGGATCGGAGATCAATCTTTGAATAACAACTCGACCCTTGAAGTTGGTCGAACAGGTCATCGATTCGAGGGAGTGGATACCGGTTCTTGACAGTTAACTTGTTCAACTCCCGATAGTCGATACACATTCGAAAAGAACCATCTTTCTTCTTAACAAATAGGACCGGAGCTCCCCAAGGTGAAGAACTCGGCCTGATAAACCCTCATTCCAGGAGTTCCTGTAACTGGGTGGACAGCTCCTGAAGTTCGGATGGAGCTAAACGGTATGGTGCTCGGGCCACAGGCGCAGCACCTGGTACAAGATCGATTGAGAACTCAACCTGTCTTGGTGGTGGTAGACCAGGCAGTTCCTCAGGAAAGACTTCTGGAAAGTCTCAAACAATTGGAACATCCTCGAGTCGCTTCTCCTCCGACTTTTTCTCCATGATGTGCGCGAGGATTGATGGATAACCCTTTCTCAGAAATTTACAGGTTTTAAGACAAGAGATGATGTTAAGCCTCGTCCCTCCGGTCTCCCCCTGTATGACTAGGGTTCTACCGACAGTGAGAGGTATGCGAACAATTTTGTCATAGCAGATGATTTCGGCACGATGTTTGGATAACCAATCCATGCCTACGATGACATCGAAACTTCCTATCTCAACAGGCATAAGATCTATGGAGAAGATTTCGTCGGCTAGATTTAAAGTGCAATTAGGTATCACACTATTGGTTTCTATCATTTGGCCATTAGCTAGCTCTACTGTGTACTTAACGTCTAAAGCAACAGGTGTAATGTCAAGTAGAGGGCAAAATTCATCGGAAATAAAACTCCTATCGGCACCAGTATCAAACAGAATGGAAGCAGTTAAATTGTTGAGGAGGAACATACCCGTGACCACATTCGGGTCCTGACGGGCGTCCCTTGAGTTGATCACGAAGGCGCTACTTTTGGTGTTGTTGTTGTTGCGGTGGTTGTTGTTGTTGTTGCCCTTATTCTTCAATTTTGGGCAAGAATCCCTGAAGTGTCCTGGGTTTCCACATTCATAACAGGACTTAGGTTGTCGGGTATTTCTGTCAGAGGGGTTGTTGTTGGATTTGGGGGCTCGGCAATCCTTAGTCGAATGCCCGTACCTCCTGCAGTTGTTGCAAGGAGTACCGCACTGACCAAAGTGGTGATAGTTACACTTGGGACAATAGGGTCTGTCCCCGGTGTGGCTGCGGTTGGATTCAGAGTTGGTGTTGTAGACTTGGATGGCGTTGTTTTTCTTGTTTGAGTTGTGGTGGTGTTCAGTGGATTTGCGTTTGTTGTTGTTAGAGGATGAGGTGTTGGAGGTCTCACGGCTGACAACTAGAGCCATGAGTTCGTGGGCCAATCGAATGGCACTCTCAGTAGTGGTTGGTTTGGATGAGGCGACGTTTCCCTGGATGTTCTCGGGGAGTCCACGAATGTATTTCTTAATGCCCTTACTTTCTGGTTCGACCAAACTCGGGCATAATAAAGCAAACTGCTGAAATTTGGTGGTATATTCAGTAACATCATTTCCCTGCACCTCCAGATGCCAGAATTCTTCTTCCAGCCTGTGCAATTCCTCTTCAGGACAGTATTTTTCTGTCAGTTTCTTTTTCAGTTCGGCCCAAGGAAGTCGATTTGCAACCTCAAGGCCTACAGAGTTTGCGTGGGTTTTCCACCACGTGAGTGCACCTTCCTGAAAGGTGTAAGCAGCGAATTTGACCTTGTTGTTCTCAGTACAATCGCAGAGACTGAAAACAGATTCCATACGCTCAATCCAACGGATCAAGCCAATGGCACCTTCCGTGCCCTTGAAGTATAGCGGTTTACAGCTAAGAAAGTCCTTATAGGAGCAAGGTTTGGGTGGTGGAGTATTGGTTGCTGTGTCCTCGCTACCGGGTGGTGTTCCGGTAGCCAAGGCTTCGGTCACACTGCGGGCAATGATTCCCGCGATCTCAGCTTCGCTAAGGGTAATTTGACGACGAGGAGGCATGATGCTGAGTAAGAAAGAACAAAGAAAGGACGTGAGATACTCGTCCGAGTGCGATGAATTTGGTGGTGTGTTTGTCATTCCGAGATAAAACGTTAGAGGGAATGAGGCCTATATTCATATAATATAATATAGTCTAAGATGGTAAGTGAGGTCTATTTATGTATATATATATATGTATATCACATAATAACCTATTGAGTGTCTAGCACAGACGTGTTTTGAGTCCCGTTTCTCTCGAGGTCAGAGTCAACTAATGCATTCCTGTTCAACATAACTCTTTCAGATTTCACATCATCTTTCTCTAATTGTACATAGTTGATCAGGCTATGTTAAATTAAAGTTGTATGATGCAATCCCTGAACTAGTCATAACTACTAAGGAATACTGCCTAACGGTCATAGTCTAGGCCCACTAAATGCAACCTAGTTCACTATAACCTTAGGCTCTGATACCAATCTGTGACACCCCCAAATTTAATGATTTGCGGAAGCTTGATTTGGGTGTCACTAATCAATATACAAAGCACATAAGATATAACGAACGACCACTATATGCGTCGTTTTAAACTTGTATAAATAAAGTAAATGTTTACATCAAAATATAGTTACATTAGCTCGGTTCCTGAAATCGAGAGATTACATAGCATAATTACTTTTACAAAATATAATAATGCAGTCCAATCTCTAGTTGTATGTATGCTGACTCGAGCTAATAATTCCTGCTTGTGCAGCCAAACTACTGCTGGGTACCTGTGATAAGTACTAAAATGGGTCAGCGAAAACGCTGGTGAGCTCACAGGTTTGTATGTCAATGTATAGTTGTAAGAACCGCAAGATTTATATTGAATTTAAAATGCAATTAAGCAAAAATAAAAGTTATACTGTCCATGAGCACATAGTCTGAGCTTAACTTGATTTGTCAGGCCCACTTAAGGAAACCTAACTTGAAATGCCTCCTACGAGTGCCTAATCAACACTCGTCTTCCCAAATGCTAATACATCCATTTGACCGGTTAGTGCGTGCTAACCCGGATGAGGATTGTCAATCCCATATGATATCATATACTAACATTCAAGCTATAAAATACTAGAGACTATGCTTATGGAGGACTTTAAATTGATTAGCTTGAAACTCATGTAGTATTTGAAGTTTGGCACTTGCGTTCTACTTGTAAAACAAAATCGAGTAGTAATATCACACCCCTAGTTGTAAAGCAGTGAAAATGGGGCTATGAAACTCACCTGGTTCTTGAAGTGTTTAACTTAATAAACTTGAAGTAATTAGCTGTGAGTTGGTGTCCAAAGACTTGAAACCTGAATGTGTCCACGACACTTAAATTGTCATTAATTGTATTGGTATCCCGAAAGACTACCATTTGAATTGTTTGTCTAACTTAATGTCCAAATTACCCCGATTTGGTTGATTGTTTTATTACAAGTTACTACGACTTGTTTGAATAAGTTGGTACAAGTTACAACGACTTGTTTGATTTAATTGTCTAAGTTACTATGACTTAGTTGATTTAATTGTGTATTTGAAAATGTGTACGGCCCGTTGGTGACGGTTGTAACGATAGTTCTAAAATGTTATTATATTGTTGCTACAGTGAATTGCTACAGTGAATTGCTACAGTAAAATTTGACTTCGAAAATTTTGAGGTTTGAAGATTCTGTTTTGTGCGACGTAGCCTGCGACGTTGGGTGCGACGTCGCAGATCTGGACTGCGACGTTGGGCACGGCGTCGCTATGTGCGACTTTCGCAATTTAATGCGACGTTGTACGTGGCGTCGCTATAGGCGACGTAGTTGATTTCTGCGACGTAAGGGTCTGCGTCGCTAAGTGCGACGTTCGCAAGTCAATGCGACGTAATAGGCTGCGTCGCTATATGCGACGTTGGGGATATAGTGCGACGTAGGTCGCTGCGTTGCATTTGCTCCAGGCCAAATGCGACGTACGGGGTCTGATCGGATTTTCAACCTCAAAAACGCATTTTCCGGCCATCGATCGGCATAATATTTTTACCCAACCCATTTTAGGACATTACAAGGTTATACAAACAACTAGCAAGTTATAAAACTTGAAAACGAGAGTTTTCGGAGTTGTGTCGGAAACTTACAAATCGCCGAAATGAAATTTCGGAAAGATAGGATTGTAGATCGTCGCGAGGTGGTCGTTTATTTCCAAAGGGGCTTGAAGATCCAAGGTCGTTGAGTATGTTTATTTTGCGATTTTCGTTGATTTTGGTTTGTGGTTTTTGAGAGAAAAGAAAAGGAAGAGAGAGAGAGATAATTAAGAAATGAAAGAAAGAAAATGGTGGGGAGGTGGTTAAGGGATCACCTCCCATTTTCAGTCCGCGCACTGCGCTCCGTGCGGTGTTCGTTTATTCCGTCATTTGAACGTTAAATATTTATTTTCTATGTTTTAATATACGTTTTAAAATACGAATAATTATTCAGTATTTTTGTTGAAGTATTTTACTAACTATTTAATAATTACATTATAAAAGATGAATTGTATCGTTTTGTTTGCGCAATTACATGTTATTCGCGTTTATATCAATTATGTGATAAAACTTGGATACCAATTATTATTGAAATAATATTTTTAAGTACAATAACGTTATTAAAATCCTTGTATTACTTAAATCAATTTTTCACCAACGTCCGTATTTATTGTATCGAAATTCATTCGATTTGAAACTCGTACGATTTAAACAAATCGCATAATTGTAGATATATATATTCAACAATATATATAATAATTGATTCATTAATTAGCCTAACCCAGAACTAATTACATGTATTACACTTGATTAGGCACTAAACTATAGTCCTAAATTGACGGTTGTCACATTCTCCCCCTAACAACAAAATCAACAGGAAAGACGAATTTATCAACACGCACCATAATATCTTCAGCAATTCCTCGAGGGAGTTTTACTGATCTATCAGCTAATTGGATGGTCATACGGGTTGGTAAAACTTCGCTTAATCCTAGTTTCCTATAAAGCGAGTATGGCATAAGGTTTACACTAGCTCCTAAGTCAGCTAAGGCGTTACTTATTTGAACATCCTGAAGGTAACAAGGAATAGTGAAACGACCAGTGTCTCCTAGCTTTGGGGGCAGTCCTTGTTGCATAATTAAAGAGCATTCTGCGTCTAAGGGCAAGTTAACTATTTGTCTGAGTTTTTCTTTGTTGGATATAAGTTCTTTAAAGAATTTGGCACAACTAGGCATTTCAACTAAAGCATCTAATAATCGAACGTTTAAGTGTAGGCTTTTGAACATCTCTAGATATTTTCCAAACTGGGCTTCTTGTTTTTCTTTCTTAAGCCTACCAGGGAAAGGTATACGTGTTGGTTTAACTACTTCTGGGGCTTTGGAAGATTCTGGTTCAGGAGAGGTGACAGGAGTGTCAACAGGTACTGAATCAGTGGGTAGAGAAGAACTAGAAGGCTCGTCTGAAGGAATATATTTTGATTTCTCATTCTTAGTCTATTTTCCTCCTCTAGTGACAACAAGGATATCATCATAAGATGAATGATGAATAGCTTTGCTAATCGCTTCTTCTCTTTGCTTCTCCTCAACTTTTAAAAAAAATCTTTTAACATTATCCTCCATGTTTTTAATTAAATCGTTTGAAATTCTGAGCAAATAATCAATTTGGTTTTGAAAATCAACAATTTGTTTGTTTTTATTATTTTGCTCAACCATGAAGTTATTGAAAATCGTATTGTTTAGACGAGAAGACAATTGAGAGGAAGTAGAGGGTGTAGAGGGAACTAACAAATGAGAGATAGGTTGTTTAGATAACCGCTGAGTGAAAGATTTTGAATGAATGATTTGATCAGTGGCTCCTGATGTGGCGAGAACATCTTCCTTGGGCTTCGAGTGTGAGAAGAGCCGTTGAGGTTGCTTCTTAGATTTGGAAGAGTCTTGCATATCTTTAACAACTTTAGAGATGGATTCGAGTTGAGCTTTTAAATTGTTGAACGCTTGAGTAGAAGTGTCTTTGTCTTCCGAGGTTGATTCATCAAACTCCAAGTCATGTTGGTGCATCGTTATTGTCTCAATCAACTTCCAGGCTTCTTCTGAAGTATGTAGCATGAAATTTCCGGATGAAGTAGCATCGAGGGTTTGTTGGTGTTGAGGATTCAGACTGTTGTAGAATGTGCAGACCAGATTCGTTTCGGCCAACTGATGATTCGGACATCTTCCAAGCAGATTCTTAAAGCGTTCCCAAGCTGAGCTTAATGATTCAGTAGCTCCTTGACGAAAGTTAATGATTTCATTTTTGAGCTTGGTTTGTAGGGACGGAGGGAAAAACTTAGCCAAGAACTTAGTAGCCATCTCCTCCCATGTATGAATCGAATTGGGTTCGAGTTCATAAAACCATGTCTGAGCTCGGAAAGCTAAAGAATAAGGAAACAGGTGAAGTCGGGTGACTTTGACACTGGATCTGGTTTGTTCGAAAGAGTCGGAAAGGTTGATGAATTTGTTAAGATGGGCGTTTGGATTTTCAACCGAAAGACCATGAAACTTACACTGAGATTTAAGTAATTTAATGAAGTGTGGCTTGATTTCAATGGTTTCGTCGGTTGGTGATACGATTGGTCCTCCTCGTCCCTCTAGCAGTGGTTGGGTTGATGAGGCGAGAGTGATACGATTTGCCATAACTTGTTTTAAGAAGAAAATAGGGTTTTGGAAAGGATAGGTTTAACTAATGACGGGAAATTAAAAACTAACTAACCTAGGGATAAAAACTGTAACTTCCGGATGATATTGATCTTCCGTAAGGATCGCTAAATAACTAAGATAACAAAATTCCTAAAATCGGTCGTTGTAGTCCCCGGCAGCGGCGCCAAAAACTTGTCGAGCCTCTATTGGTCGGACGGATTTGATTCCGGTCGTTGATCCAACAGCAATAGAAGCGGCGAACAGTGAGTTTTAAATTTGTAGAGCAGGGGAATCCTAAGCTGTATACTACTGACAGACCTAAAAGGGCAGCAAGTGGTATGTATGACTCAGGTGTCGTTCTTCAAACTACAACGGGCATGGGAGTCTAGGAAGTTTTATTATCTTTGGAGATTCAGCTAGGGTTTCTTAAAAGCTTTTGGATAGGTTTGGTTTTTATAACTAAATACTAATTAAATAAAGAAAACAGAACTAAAGAGGTTACTATGATTTCGTTAAATGTTATTTGATGAATAGTCAAGGGTAAGGCTACTAGATGTGATGACTAATCCGGAGAGGATAGAAACATAATTAATGCAAAGTATTGTACCTACGACCGTTCCGCGGCTTCCATACGTTTGTACTCCACCAATGGGCGTTTCCAGCACTATACCGAGTAATAGGGCGTTTTACGGTTTTTCCGTTACATTAATTAGGGTTCCACATTACTCCCGCAGATTTCCTATATCCTAATGAGCTACAACTACGATCCTATTAAATATCTAACGTAGAGTTGTCCGCAATCAGATAAATAACATGTCACGTGGATAGCAGTTATAGAAGTCAAATACACCGGAAGTTCTCCCAAATGTACAGACCAATTTAACCGACGACTATCCTCGAATCCTGGTCCCCAGTCGCAGTCCTCAGAGACGTCTGTATCGTAGCGTGAATTGTTGATTGAACAAGAACACGAACGGGGGTAATCCCGCGCACCAAGTTGAGATAATCGGGCTAACGATCAGTTAAATTGTTCAGCATTACAGATATAAATCATCATAACTATTCCATGCATGTTAATCTACTGTGTAAACCAATATTCTGTGTTTGAAAACCTAATTATACAGTTACTGATATGAACCAGGAGGATAACTCTAGCATGCAACATTCCTAAGGCAACAATCAAACAAGCACATGCGATAGGGTGACACATAACAGAACACCGTAATCATAACATAGCAGATAACCAATAATCAGATCATAGATATCCCGAAAGTTCTCTCAAAGATAAATAACAGATAAACATGAATCTAATCTATCTCTAATCCTACGCTCCGTGTCTCTTATGATTTGTTTCAACCTAAAGAACACAGCCATACCAAGTTCATTGATCATCAAGTATAGAATAGGTAGAGAACGTACCACTAGTAATTGGCCAAGTTCTAGCAGGAAGCTTCTAACCACAGCATAGGTTGGATAGATAAACATTCAAGATTCAGTTTACGAGTTCATACACAGTTTAGAGTAACACGGGCAGAGTAACAGCATGGCATAAACATTTTGACTATTCTAACATAACTACATCATAGTAAACACAAAGAAATGTCTAGCCTAACATTATATATCTAGCATACAATCCTAAACAAGCATAAACAAAGCAACACATGTTTAAAACTGGAAAGTAAGAGATATATAAATAGAACCTGATACGAATTTATTACAGACAGATCTTCGCAAATACAATGTCTTGGAGTTCCTCCGTACAAAAGCTAAAAGCTACCTCTACCTAACTATCTCTCTAACTAGCTCAATTCTAGAGAGAGAAAATCCTCTAGAGAGAGAAACTAGAGAGAGAGTGATGTGTGTGAGAGAGAAAGTGTAAGGAAGAAATGAAATGAGAAAAATGGTATGAATGAGGTGTTAGGGATGTCCACTATTTATAGGCAAACCACCAAATCGCACGTACAACTCACGAAGCAGCACGTACAAGCAAACGGAGCACGATATGGGGTAGGGGGACGTATACGGCCTTGCAGGGGCCGTATACGGTGTAGTATAGGCCGTATACGCTTATATGGGCCGTATACGGTGCCTGAGGCCGTATACGGTCTCCGTCTGATTTCGTTCGTTGCTTAAAACGTCCGTATCTCCTTCGTTATGAGTCCGTTTGACTTGATTCTTTCGCCTGTGGTTTCGTAATTCTGTTACGCTTCTAATGATGCCAATCTCACAGAAATTGGATGTGTAGAGCTTAGGCGTAGCCGAAATGACTTTTAATGGATCTGAAAGCGTAGTGGTTTCTCCGTCCTTTGGCCGTTTCACTTGATTCAAGATTTTTCCGTCTCGATTTTACCTGTACAACAGATGGTAGAAGTTAGGAGGTGTGCCTTGATAGGAAAATGAGGTCGGAGGAATCTGTCTGTGTTTTGTGCATTTTTAGAGTGTTTTCAGTGATTTTTATCACAACGTCTACTTTTGAACCACTTTAGTGTATTTTAGTAAATAATCAATGTTTTGGAATGTTTTCACTAAAGAAAGGTTCAAAATGTGAGGAATAAAGCTTCTAAAAACATGACTTTTTACGTCACATCACTCCCCAAGATGAAAAGCTCAGTCGGATGAATCATAGGTCTAGGAGTTTTTACAACTGTGTAGATAACTCTGGCATCTCTGACGGGGCTAGACAATAAGGTGAGCGAGCGATTGATGCGGCTCCGGGCACCAGATCGACGCGAAACTCAACTTGTCGCGGAGGTGGTAATCCTGGAAGATCGTCAGCAAACACCCCCGGATAATCTCGTACTATTGGTATATCGTCTATACGTCGCTCCTCGGGTTTCTTTTCCACCACATGTGCCAAAAATATTGGGTATCCCTTTCAGAGATACTTACTAGCCTTCATGCAAGTAATCATTTTCACGGCACTCGTTCTCTTTTCTCCCTGTATCACCAAAGTTTCTCCGGTTGGTAACGGTAGTCGTACCAACTTTTCAAAGCATATAATTTCGATACGGTTCTTTGACAACCAGTCCATGCCAATTACAAAGTCAAAACTTCTCAATTCTACCGGTAGTAAGTCTATTTCGAAGAGATGACCTTCTAACTCTAAGGCACATCCCGGTACTATTTCTCCTGATTCGATCAACTTACCCTCGGCTAGTTCCATGGTGTATTTATCGTTTAGTTTATGGAATTCGTTCTTTAAAAGTGGTCTAAATTCAATAGACACACAACTTAAATCAGCGCGTGAATCAATTAACACGGAGGCATAATGGTTGTTGCGATTGTTGTGGTTTTGGTTGTTGTTGTTACTGTTGTTGAGTTTTGGGCACTGGTTTCGGTAATGGTTTTGGGTCACCACACTCGAAACACCCATTGCTTTGTCGCTCATCGTTGGCTCTGGTAGAAGGGTTGGTTCGGCGATTTTGGGTTCGATGACCCTACTGCTCGCAGTTACTACTGAGAGTACACTCTCCACTGTACTGTCTCTCACATTTCCTGAGCTTTTTCCTTCAGTTGGGTTTCCATTAATTTCAACTCTAGTGTTTCGGTTATCCTTCGTGGCGTTGTTGTGAGTACGAGTCACCTCGTTTCGGGTAATAGTTACAGCTACTCGCTAATAAATGATTTCTCATATTGCTTCAATCGTGGGTAGTGTGTCGTTTCGTCGATCATTCCTAATGTTTCGTTGCTAATGTATTGAATGAATAAGGAAGGGTTAGTGTTATCCCCATTACGCATCTTACGATTTTGAAACACCCATACGTACCTAGTATAATATAATCACGTTGGCCAGGCGTCATTATATGATGCTAAATACATACTTCTTTTCATCACCGCTTAATACGATCAGGTTCATACGAACTCAATACAAGAGTTACAGGTATAGATGTGAGTGATTCAAAGAATGTAAGTAGTTAAGACGTTCATACTAGAGTGTTTATCTAAAGGGTGATGGGATTTATATATATCCATCGAATATAAGTTTTAGTATAGTACAGCATAGGTACAATTCGTCATTCATAAGTTTAATGAAGATAGGATAAGTACGTTCCTATAACTACCCTAATATAGTCATCATCATGCTGACCCCAGCTACATTCTCTGCCACTCAAGCATGCTCTTCTAGCATCTGTACTCGGGCACAAATGGGTATTCTTGAGTTTCTTAAGAGGTAGTCCCTTCAGTAGTTCCTCAAACATGTTCGTTGTTCATCTACACCAGGTGCCACGTTGGACTTTGGAGTAGGCATAGCCGTTAAGTTTTCGTTGGAAGACACATGATCGATGTTATAGTTGTGCTTTAACGATTCATCGTCGAAGTCGATCACGTATATAGGACGTTCGTTATTCACACTCGTAATATATTTAGTAATTACGTAGTGAAATAGGGTTATGCAATGTATGAATGCATGAGTGTTCTAGCCAAGGCTATAGTCTAGGTCTCTAAGGCTTTCAGGTCACTTAAAGACTTCTAGTTCACTATAACCAATGGCTCTGATACCAAGTCTGTCACACCCCCAAAATCGGTAATCACATTTATCAAACACTTAGCGGAAGCTTTATATAATTAGCGGAAGCTTTTGAGTAAACGGCGGGGGTGCTGACGTTAGCAGTATGCATTCATTGTATCAGAGCTTATGATCATTGCAGAACAGTAATTAAGATGCCATTAATATAAAAGTGATTACAAAAACTACGACTTGTCGAGTCGTAGAAATAATAGTATTGTAAAATACATTTTGTCCCAAAAGTGGCATCCTAATTCGTCGTGGGTAACTTACGTCCATTATGCATGCATCAATACCTGAGTCCTAATTACCTGAAAAACATAGTAAAACGTCAACATTGAATGTTGAGTGAATTCACAGGTTTAGTTTATAGTGGTCAAACCAAGTTATGAATAAATCGTTCATTTACGGCAAAACATATTGTTCATAAGTTTAGTAAGAAATACAAGTTATTCTAGTTAAAGAAAACATTTCCTATATAATGTAAGAATTTCATTCTTACTACAAGTAAACAGTTGCGTAGGAAACACAAATTTAATCAAAATATTTCCTAATAAGTAGTTGCAGGAAACAAGGGTTTAAATAATCAAAGTAAACCTTTCCTATCTGTCGTATAGCTTCAAATAAGTAATCTCAGGAAAATACCATTTCCAAACTACTAGTTCAATAATCATGTGTAATACAATCTGATCGTTAAGTAGGAAAACATGTCTATTCAAATATGATAAACATTTCATATTATGTAGTTTGTAAGAAATTCAAGTTTATCCAACTAAGGAACAACATTTCTAAAATAAATATGTTTTAGAAATACTAGTTTATCCAACTAGTTTAACCAATCAAGGTAAACATTTCTAAAAATAGTTATGCGTTTAGAAACACTAGTTTATCCAATCAAGGAAAACATCTCCATTTAAATAATTTGTAGGAAATACAGGTTTAACATTCAAGTAAACATTTCCTAATAAATAGTTTGTAGGAAATACAGGTTTAACAATTAAGTAAACATTTCCTAATAAATAGTTTGTAGGAAATACAGGTTTAACAATTAAGTAAACATTTCCTAAAAGAAGTCGTGTATCACAGGAAGTACCCCTTCCAAATCAAGTATGCACAGGAAATACCCTTTCCAAATCAAGTTGTAGTTGTTTTGTTGTTTAGTGGGAATATAGACTACGATCCCTATAAGGTGAGCTAAACCTTTAGAGTTAAAGTACGACACCTAGTACTATAACCAAACCACGACTAGTTGTTTTGTTGTTGCCTCAGTAACACGGTAAGTATACACTCCTCGTTACGACTGCCGTCGTGTGGTTGGAATGACCAACGAGTTATATCCTGGGAGGGTTGTCAAATCGATAGTACTATCTGTATACTCAGTGGCTAGAGTCACCTAGCTAATGGTTATAGGTTGTAAGCACTGGGAATTATGTGCACTACAACTACCTCATGTAAACCTAGGTTCGTACTAAGATTTGTTTTGTCTTAATTCCCAAAGTAGTTATGAAAAATCATTTCATATATTCAGTTCAAGTATAACGATATGAAAATATTTCATATATATTGTTGTGTATAATAGTATGAAAGTGTTCATGTTAATCAGTTGTGTATATAAAAGCATGTTAAGCATTTACATAAGCAGTTGAATATAAAAGCATGTCAAGCAATTATATAAATCAAGTTGCATGTTAGAGCACATAGTTCTATCTTTTCCACCCCTGGTTTTAAAAGCATTTAAAACAAGTAGAAAGTAGGGGCCGTGAACTCACTGATAGCGAAGCACGAGCGAGTACAGCAAATAATACACAGTCCAGATGCGTCTCTCAAATACCTAGAAGCAAATAAATATATTTTACATAAGTATACGGACTATTGCTATGATTAAGTATTTGTACAATTTTTGTTGGTTGGTGATACATGTGTGTAAGTATATACCTATATATACTTATTATTTGAATATATATATTTGAGTATATATTAATTGTTGTTGTCGTATATATATATATACATTATTCATTTGTTAATGTTGCGTATATATATATATATATATATATATATATATATAGTTTATCATTGTCGTTTATCGTTTATGTTTTAAAAACATAAGTTTATTAGTTATAAAAACAACTTTGTTCCATTGTATATATATATATATATATATATAAATACATACACTTGTCAAAATGTCCTATCTATATATATATATACCAAAATGTCCTATCTATATATATATATATATATATATATATATATAAGTGTAAATTGTCGTGATTGTATAAATGTGATACAATTGTCGTTTATATATAAATAGTTTCGGTGTAAGTTGTGTTTTAAAACTACACAACTCGATGGGCTTGGCCCAACCCATTCGGCCCAATAGTAAGGCCCTATGGTGCGGCCCAATTAATGTGGCCTAATTACATATCCAAATTACTTTAGCCTGTTAAGGTTTATGGTTTAACACTTTAGGCTCAATTTGATATCAAAACGGTCCGGCCCAATTGTAAATGTAATGAATTTTAGCCCACTTTATTTAGCCCAAAAATAGTTTGGCCCAAATACAAAATAATAGTTTTGACCCATTATATAATTAACCAGTCTGGCCCAAAAGTTTTATCGTTTAATATTTGTATAAAAATATTGTCCCGCGGTCGTGCACAATTTTAGAACCAAATTACGTGTCATATATTTTATATCAAATATAACTTATCAATAACTCGTTAAGTCGAAATTTCGTTTCGTACAATTATAATTGTTTACGTGTTTGTAAGTTCGTATATATGTATGTACATATATAAATGGTTCTTGTCCATATATATAAAATTACCAAATATAAAATATATTTATATGTAAATATATATATATATATATATATATATATATAAATAAAAAGGTCGGTCACAGGACTTGAACCGGTGACCTTCCCTTCCCCATTACAAGTCACAACCACTAGACTAATTTTACATTTTGGTTTTCAAATGGAATAACATGTATTTATGTGGTAATGAACTTATTAAATTTAACAAGAAGCCTTCGTTTTCCAAAGTAACCATTCGGCTATATGAGCAGGTTTCGTGTTTTTAGTTAGTGCCTGTGATCAATATATACATATATATATTTTTGGTTCCAAACGTTTTTCTCACAAACCCACATGTTTATAACATCAAAATACTACACAATCACTCGTTTTATATATTAAATTCGTGTTCAAAGTGTTAGTTCTTTAAAAACCCATTTCGAGAATATATACCACCAAATCAACACCACATGAAGTTTAAACATAATATAATATCTTTTAACATAATATAATGAGTTATTGCATAATCATCTCAACACAAGTCATAATTATACTAATTTATATAAATGAAATTAAATGAAGAAAATCCTCACAATAAGATTTAGGATGAAGATGATGATGATTTTCAAGATGATTGATGATGATGATGATGATGATATGATTATGTGATCATGATTTTGTTAGTGATTAAGGTGTTTGTATGTTTGAATGATTTGAAGTATTGAAGGAATTTAAGGGAAAGATATGGTTCTTCTGCTGCTTGCCTCTTCCTGCTTGAGCTCCCAAACTCACACAAACACAGATAAATTGTAGGTGGGATTTGAATGATTGATGATCAAAGTTTGGTGAGTATATAAAATAATTTTGGTTCTAAATTTCAACTGAGGTATGGTGATGAAATATTGTGTCGTACAGATATTTTCAAACATGGTAATTGTATTGGTTTTTAGCCCGTTAATTTCGTGTACGGGTATAATTTGTGGTACTTCGGGTATAAATCAATTATTCGTTAGTTTAATTTTATATTAAACTTAGTAATTGATAATTATAAAAATAAAATATTTTATCAAAGTAATTAATAAAATAATTTACAGTAGTAGTACTGTACGGTTAATTGTGTGCCAGATTTTAGTCAAATTTGGAATTTATATTTTGAAGTAATGTTCCAAAAACTAAAACAGTAACGGGAAAATAAATACGTTTATTATTTTCGACCTTTAGGTACGTTTTATAATTGTTTATGTTCGTGTATAACGCGTCCTAAATAGCAGTCTAAAGGTTTCCGTTTTATTTTTGTTCTAATACTTTTCTATAATAATTTCAAACCAAAATTATTCAAAAGTATTTTGAAGTTCTTTTTGGAACTTTATGATTCGCGTTTGATACGTTTAATATAAAACGTATAAGTTATTATATTATTTCAATAATATAAATATCTAATATTTGTAATTAATAATTTTTGAATTATTAATTATTTCGTATCACCAACTATATTGTATTCAGTTTGTCGAGTTTAATATGTTCATTTCGTACGTAATTATATATACATATAACTTCAAGTCTAATACGTCACGTATCACATAGTAAGTTTCACAAAACTTTACACATAAAAATCGTTTTGAATTCACTAATCAGGGAATTACTCTAGGTAATGCATGAAATTAAGTAAGGATTAATACCCTAAATGGAGAATTGTCACAACAAGTATAAGCGGATGATATCCTGCTCAACCCCATTCTGCTTATAGGAGTTTGAAACCTGAATGAATTTGTCGATATGAGCATTGGGATCATCACGGGGTAGACCGTGGAATTGGCAGTTATCTTTTATGAGTTGTACGATGTGGTGTTTAAGCTCAAAAGAAGCTCCGTCAATCACTGGATAGTTAATCGGTCCTCCTCGTCCTTCGATGGATGGTTTGGTGTTGTCGGCGAGAGTAACACGAGCGGCCATTTGTGGAAAACGGAAACGTCTTTCTTTGCGGATGGTACGGATAATCGACTCAGGATCGGGTACGAAAATGAGAGATTCAGATCCGGATGATTTGGTCGAATATCGTTGTGGGATATGGGAAGATATTGTCGGGTGGAACAAGGAAAAGAAAATAAGAATGGGAAAGAAGTATCACTAAATTGAAAACTCGTCTGGATGCTTCAGAGTCTTACGATTAACTCCCCGGCAGCGGCGCCAAAAACTTGTCGCGCCCCCAATCCGACACGGTCGTCAACGCAACGGAAGGAGGACACGGCAGTGGAATTTTAAATTTATAAGAGCTAGGGACCTAAGTTTTACTACCGCTGTATAGCAGCAGTATGACCTAGGGTCGTTCTTCAAGCTAATCGTATTGTGAAACGGGAGTATCAAGACAAGTTGTTTATTTTAGTGATGAGATTTTTAAAACAGAGTTTGAGTGGGTTTTTGTTACTTAGGTCCGTAATTTAAAGCAATTAAATAAAAAGTAAATAAATGAAAAATAGAAATAGGGATGAAATCAGTATGGAGGAGATGTGTTTGTTATGACTTCGTTAGCTTATGCGGGGGTGATGCTAGGGTTTTGATATGAAAACGTCTTTTAAAGGTTTGTGTCTTATTTGAGCTTAATTGTTCGTAGTGTAAACACTAGTACCCTACTGATTGGGGAAACCAATCAATATGTCACTGAATACTAGGCCAAATTGAGTCTGATCGGAGGAGGATACTCAACTCTTCAACGTTATCCAGTGACGGAGTAACGACCCTTCTTGGAATGTTAGTTCCTGGGTGCATGAGATAGAGTAACATACCCACTAAAGTTCCGACCTTTCTTAACACTACGGGGACAGCGAAGTCAGACAAGGCATTTAAGATTAAGACTTGGTTTGATGACTATTAACTTTATATTAATGGTTATATTTTAGTCTAGAGCTTTCATTACGGTGTACCATGCGATTATGCATTTCCACAGTTTTCCAGACCCGAGATGTACTAACGGTGTATAGTGCAATTAAGCAATTCCACAGTGTTCCAGATCTTTAGGTGTACTAACGGTGTACCGTGTGATCAAACATTTCCACAGCTCTGAAGTCAAACCAGGATGTGACACAGTCTTCAACCACCGACATTTCCTTAGCTCCTACGTATTTGTACTCCACCGAAGGTGTTTCCAACGTTACACGAAGTACAGTGCCGTTTACCGTGGTCTTTCCGGGGTCACATACTTTATGGTCACTCTAGACTAGTTTAAACTATGTTTGTATTAAAGCCCAACCATCTATGATATAAACCAGCCCTCACTATTTCCCAATAAATCCCTGATTGATTCACGGTGTACTACACGAAAGGTTTTAAATAGTATTTCCACAGCTACGGAATTCAGACCATGTTTATAGTTTTAGAAAACACAGATAGGTAGTGACCGTCTGAACAAGGTTCGCGACTCCTTGTCATAAAGGTTCTAACCACGTTTAATTGGAGGAAAGGCGAATTAGTTTAGAAATTCATAAATACAAGATTAATAGATCACCGGTTTTCATTTATATAATATAACTGGAAACATTATTTCCACAACGGATTGTGCCCACGACTTTCATAGCTTCCACATTCCGTACTACCCACATAAGTGATGATTCCGGCGCTATACAAATGAAAGCCGTATAACGTTACCTCCGTTATTTCATAATGTTATCCAATTATATGTTTAAAGCAGCATCACCCCTCACATATATAAACTAACTACATCATAACAAACATACAAAGAAACTACTCACTACGCATAATAACAGGTCCTAAATCTAGCATAATAACAATAGCAATTATCATTATAACAGATAAGGAAAGAAGTAACCGTTAATAAAGCGTAGATTGAACAAGCGTTTAGAGAGAGAGTACAAGCAGAACTTCTGCATTATCCTTGACAATATTACAATAAAAGCCCCTGAACTATTCCCTATGCTATTACAAAAGTAGCCCCTCCGTTAGTTTCAGTTAAATACTAACTGAGAACTAACTGGATCAAACCCTAATTTCTAGAGAGATAAAGAAAGAAAGAGAGTTTAGAGAGAGATAGAGTGTGTGAGAGAGAAAGTGGAAATGGAGAAATGAATGGAATGTTGAAGTGTGTTGAATGATGGAGGGGTGGCCTCCTATTTATAGGCAAGGCTTGAAATCAGCCTTACAACTCGCGAAGCACGCACGTACAAGCAAACGAAGCACAAACGGGCAGCATATGGGGGTGCAGGGGCCGTATACAGCCTTTATAGGGCCGTATACAGTGTGTAGAAGGCCGTATACGGTCTATGTAGGGCCGTATACGGTGTGCAAGGCCGTATACGGCTTCCGTCTGATTTCGTTCGTTGCTTAAAACGTCCGTATCTCCTTCGTTATGCGTCCGTTTGACCTGATTCTTTCGCCTGTGTCTTCGTAATTCCGTTACGCTTCTAATGGTGCCAATCTCACTGAAATTGGATGTGTACAACTTTAGCATAGCCGAAATCACTTTATAGGAGTTTGTAATCGTCCAGTCTTTTCCGTCCTTTGTCTGATTTGCATGATTCTTGATTTTATCGTCTCGATTTTACCTATTACATCATATCATAAGTTTAGAATATGTTTATCATAGGATAAATGAGGGTGCGAGAATTGGTTGCTGCTTATTTGCTCCGTTTTGTTCGTTATTCGGATGTTTTTACTGATTTTTGTAGCAACGCCTATATTTTGAGCACTTTATTGAATTTTAGTAAATAATGTTTGTTTTGGAATGTTTTCACTAAAGATGTGCCCAAAAAGTGTGGAATAATGGTCTACAAAACATGACTTTTTGCGTCACATCAAAGACCATGTACGTTTAGACACAGATAACTAAGTACCTTTAGATAGGGTTTGTGATGTCCTATCAATAAGGCCGTAATCACGTTTATTGGTTGAAAGGCGTTTAGTTTGAATGAGGTTTAAAATAATAGATATAAAGTAAATCAAAGCACTAGAGTTTTCATAACATCATCCCAATTAATACGACTAACAACATCATAACAAATGAGCAATAATCGCTAATTATGGCAAACGATCTTAATCTAGCATAATAAAAGCAATAGCAATCATCATAATTAAATAGATTAAGGATATATATATAACCGTGAAAAGAGCGTAGCTAAATATAACTTGAAAGTATACAAGCAGAACTTCGAGTATCCTCCAAGCGATATTAGAATATTACCCCTCTGTTAGCTCGGTTAAATATTAACTGAGACTAGCTAGCTGCAAACTAACTAGGACTACAAATGAAATAAAAACAACCGAAATCTAGATGGAGAGAGAGTAGTTATTGGTGAAGTGTGTTGAAATGTGAATTGTGGAGGTGTGTTGAAAATGGATGAATTAGCCCTCTACTTATATTAGTTGCACAGCCGTATTCGTAGACCGTATTTGGACCTTCAAATTCCTATCCGTATTCAACAAGTGAATAAAAATCCAAGATTGTACACCCTAGAGCACCCATACGGTTGAGTTTGGTCGTATTGTATGTGAGCTGGGGCGAATACGGGCGAGCAATGTTGCACCTCGATCCGACACGGTCTTCTTCGCAATGGAAGGAGGCAACGGCAGTGGGGGTAGTTTTAAATTTGTAATGCTGGGGACCTAAGTTTACTACGACTGTATAGCATTAGTATGACCTAGGGTCATTCTTCAAGCTAATCGTATTGTGAAACAGAAGTATCTGGACAAATTATTCAGTTTAGTGATGGGTTTTAAAATGATTTGAGTGGGGGTTTTTGTTACTTAGGTCCATAAATAAACAGAGAATAGAAATAGGGATGTAATCAGTATGCAGGGGATGTGTTTATTATGACTTCGTTAGTTTATGTGGGGGTGATGCTAGGATTTTGATATGAAAACGTCTTTTAATGGTATGTGTCCTACCTGAGCTCAGTTGATCGCAGTGTAAACACTAGCACCCTACTGATTGGGGAGACCAACCAGTATGTCACTGAGTACTAGGCCAGATTGAGTCTGATCGGAGGAGGATGCTCAACCCTTCAACGTTATCCAGTGATGGAGTAACGACCCTTCTTGGAATGTTAATTCCTGGGTGCATGAGATAGAGTAGCATACCCACTAAGGTTCCGACCTTTCTTAACACTACGTGGACAACGAAGTCATGCAGGGCATTTAAGATTAAGACTTGGTTTGGTGACTGTTAACTTTACATTAATGGTTATGGTTTAGTCAAGAGATTTCATCACGATGTACAGGGCAGTTTATGCATTTCCACAGTTTTCCAAACCCGGGAGGTACTAACGGTGTACAGTGCAGTTAAGCATTTCCACAGCTTTCCAGGTCCTGAGTGTACTAACCGTGTACAGTGCGATTAAGCATTTCCACAGCTTTGATTTCTAACCAGGATGTGATACAGTCTTCGACCACCGGCATTTCCTTAGCTTTCACATATTTGTACTCCACCAGTGGTGTTTCCAACGCTATACGAAGTACAGTGCCGTTTGTTGTGGTCTTTTCGGTATCACATACTTTGCGGTCACTCTGAACTATTTTAAACTAAGTTTGTATTAGTTCAACCATCTATGATATAAACCAACCCTCACTATTCCCAATAAATCCCTGATTGATTCACGGTGTACTATACGAAAGGTTTAAACAGTATTTCCACAGTTACATAATTCAGACCATGTTTACAGTTTCAGAAAACATAGATAGGTAGTGACCGTTTGATCAAGGTTCGCGACTCCTTGTCATAAAGGTTCTAACCACATTTATTTGGAGGAAAGGCGATATAATTTAGGTTTAAAAATCATAAATGTAAAGTAACAGTACACCTGGTTTTCAATCGTATATTAAAGCAGCATCACCCCACACATATATAAACTAACTACATCATAACAAACACATAGGGTAACTACTCACTACGCATAATTACAGGTCCTAAATCTAGCATAATAACAATAGCAATCATCATTATAACAGATGAGGAAAGAAATAACCGTTAATAAAGCGTAGATCGAATAAGCGTTTAGAGAGAGAGAGTACAAGAAAAATCTCCGCAATATCTTCGACAATATTACAAAAAAAGCTCCTGAACTATTCCCTATGCTATTACAAAAGTGGCCCCTCCGTTAGTTCAAGATAAATATTAACTGAGAACTAACTGATGCTAACCCTAATTCTAGAGAGAGAAAAAAGAGAGAGAGAGAGAGTGTGTGTGAGAGAGAAAGTGAGAGTGAGGAAATGAGTGGAATGATGAATTGTATGTTGAAATGGGGAGGTGATGACCCCTATTTATAGTGAAAACCTCAAACCCCACGTACAAGTTGCGAAGCAGCACGTACAAGCAAATGAAGCAAATACGAGGAGAGGAGGGGCCGTATACGGTATTCCTAGGGCCGTATACAGTCTTGGTAGGGCCGTATACGGTCTCCAGGGCCGTATTCGGTCCCCGTCTGATTTCGTTCGTTGCTTAAAACGTTTGTATCTCCTTCGTTACACGTCCGTTTGACCTGATTCTTTCGCCTATGATCTTGTAATTCCGTTACACTTCTAATGATACCAATTTCATGGAAATTGGATGTGTAGAGCTTAGGCATAGCCGGAATGACTTTATAGGTGTCTGTAATCATCATGTCTTCTCCGTTCTTTATCTGATTTGCATGATTCTTGATTAACCCTGTCGTCACTCCTATCGGTCGGTCGGATTTGACTCCGGTCGTTGTTCCAACAGCAACAGAAGCGGAGGACGGTGAGTTTTAAATTTATAAGAGCTGGGGCTCAAACTGTAAGTACTACTTACCTTGGGAGCAAGCAGTAAGTATAACTCGAGGTCGTTCTTAAATCGGAGCGAATTGAAATGAAGCGAATCACCAAAGATTATGGTCGCAATTAGGATAGGGGTAGGTAGATAGATTTTTGGATTGATTTGGTTTTCTAACTTTCCTAAGTGCAGTAAAGTAAATAACAGAGATAAGAGATAGGGAATAAGCAGACAGGTAGAGATGTGATTGCTGAAACTTGGATAATTAGGGTTTCGGGATGATGTTCATTATAAAATTGATTGGAGATTTACCAGATAAAGAGTAAACATACTTTTGGTGTAAACACTGGGACCCTACGTTCAGGTGAAACCCTAGAAACATATGTCACTGGAATCCTAGGTTATCATGATTCTGATCAGATCAGGCTGTTTTCAAACCCCCCTGAACCTTTGCTTAACTAAGACAAAGTCACCCTAAATTTTCTAAGGATCAGGCATAAGGCAACAGACCGCAATTGTATTTACTGACCTTTCTTAACACCTAATCATCTATTTACTTTTATCATGGCAAATACTGAGTGTATCCTGTGTATGTTAAACTATTGGTGTGATTAGGGTTTTGCATGTCTAGGTATATGATTGACACCACCCTGTATTGTTTCTATTGAAGCATATTCTTAACCATCGTAAATATAGACCCTCCTTTACATACAGGCGTTCATCCCTAGGAATAATCATGGTGTATAGGGCAATTAGGCATTTCCACAGTGTTCCAAACCCTAGATGTACTAACGGTGTACTGGGCATTTAAGCATTTCCACAGTGTTCCAGATCTTAGGTGTACTAACGGTGTACAGTGCAACAAGCATTTCCACAGCTTTGATTCATAGACCACAGTTCTAGAAGGGTCACTTCTAGGTAATTCACGATGAAACAATCCATGGCATTTCCTTAGCTTCCACGTATTTGTACTCCACACGAGGTGTTTCCAACGCTATACGAAGTACCGTGCCTTTTTAAAGAAAAGTTCATAGTTTCATACTGTAACTGGAGATAACTATATATTCATAGTATTAGGGTTGATCAGATCCTATCCTAGGGCAACAGTCACGTGAAAGTCTGGAAAGGGTGATGAGAGACTAGATCTATATTCAGGATAAGCTTAACCAGATACACAACATAACAATTTCCCATCGTACAAATGAAATATTAATTTAACATCATCCCTACTCCTAATATCTACATTTCAACAATCACAATATTAAACTACTCTATAAACATGGCAATATGCAGAATACAAACTGAAATAACATAAAGCACAAACATTATAACAGTAAGTAAAGTTTAGATATCACCGGGAATACAGCAGCGTAATACTGAGGATTACAAATAGTCTGAACTTGAAAAACTCGTTACAACAAGATTACCAAGCTAAACCTTCCTCTAGACTCGAACCGTAAGCTCAACCCTAACCTTTCTCCTCTAACTCCTAAGAGTAGTGCTAGAGAGAGAAAGTTAGAGAGAGAAAGTGAAAGAAAAAGAGAGAAATGAAAGTGAGAGAAATGTGAGAATGTGTGAATGTGTTAAGGTGTGTGGAATGAGGAGGGGTGACCCTCTATTTATAGGCAAAGCTTCAAATTCTTCCGTACAACTCGCGAAACAGCACGTACAAGCAAACGAAGCAGCATACGGGGGCAAGGGGGCTGTATACGGCCTTGGTAGGGCCGTATACGGTGTATACAAGGCCGTATACAGTCTGTATAGGGCCGTATACGGTTCCCTAGGCCGTATACGGTGTCCGTCTGATTTCGTTCGTTGCTTAAAACGCGCGTATCTCCTTCGTTATGCGTCCGTTTGACCTGATTCTTTCGCGTGTGTCTTCGTAATTCCGTTACGCTTCTAATGATGCCAACTTCACTGAAATTAGATGTGTATAGATTAATCATAGCCGAAATGACTTTATAGGGTCTGATAACGCTCAGTCTTCTCCGTCCTTTATCCGATTTGCATGATTCTTGATTTTCCCGTCTCGATTTTACCTGTTTTATCATATGATGAAGTTAGAATGTGATCTATATAAGGTGAATGAGGCCGGAGGATTTTGTGCACGTTTATTCGCCCTAATTTGCTTGTTATTTGGACGTTTTAGGTGATTTTTGCCGCAACGCCTATATTTAGACCACTTTAGTGAATTTTAGTAAATAATGATCAATTTGGAATGTTTTCACTAAAGATACGTCCAAAAAGTGCGGAATATTACCCTTAAAAACATGACTATTTGAGTCACATCAAACCCGTCTCGTTTTTACCTATGACATCATATGATATGGTTAGAATGTGTTTATCATGAGGTAAATGAAGATGGGATAATTTGCTGTTGTTTATTCGCTCTGTTTTGCTTATTATTTGGACGTTTTAGTGAGTTTTGTAGCAACGTCTATATTTTGAGTACTTTAGTGAATGTTAGTAAATAATGATTGTTTTGGAATGTTTTCACTAAAGATGTGTCCAAAAAGTGTGGAATATTGTACTTAAAAACATGACTTTTTGCGTCACATCCAGTTATCCCACACTTAGACGTTGCTTGTCCTCAAGCAACACTCAGTTTTTGAAAACATTTTAAAACATTTTTAGAACGAGTTGCAACATTTCTAAGAGTGACTACTTCCAGATATAAGTAAGATAATATCAGAATATAGGGAAAGATAAGATGATCCTTCCTTAAACAAGAAAAGATTCTCTTAGGCATACATCCAAATCTCATGATCTTGGAGTACACATGACTAGGCGATCTCACAAAAGTTGGTCACTCAATTCACTCAAAGTGTATCGGGTTTCCTATCAATCTAGAACAAACGAAATCGCTCAAATAGCCAGTCATGCAGCACTCATCGTCATAGGCTTGATCGAGAATCGGATCTCCACCACTTAGGTGATGACAGTGCTAATTATCCCAATACATTCATGAGGGTTGTAGTGTTTGGTGAGGGTAAAAGGGTATGGATAGTGGTATATAAAGGTTGTAAGGGTTGCTTATCTTTAAAACAACTGAGATCATGAACAACTTTATTCAGAACGGAAAGGAGATAGCTGTTGGTCTTTAATCAGAATCTTCTTGCGAGGATGATACTTTGAAGGACTTTTAAGCTTTATTCTTTTGCGAGACTATTTTTTTTCTTTTCTTTTCTTCTTTTTCTTCTTTTTATTTTTTTTCTGCTTTTATACTTTTCTATTTTCTTTTTCTTCTTCACAACTTCTTTTCCAAAAAATTTCCGAGGATATTTTTCTTCTTTTGATTCTTTCAGAAGTCCCTTATCTTGAATACTTTGAGTCCTTTCGCGGTGTCAATTTTACACACCAAGGATTCTCAGGGGAGATGACTTTTGGAGGACACGAAGGGGTAGGATAAGTGAGGTGGACATTCCAGAAGATGTTCTTTGATGTCGTGTAAACGGGGTTTTAGTTTTAAAATGGAAAATACCTAACTTACTACACACAACACAGGCAAGAATACCTGATCATATATAGTATAGTTTAGTAAGTCCGAGTCGAACACAGGGAACGGATGTCAATATTAACAAATTGGAAATTGCTACAATTAATTAAAGCAGTAAAAAGTGGGGACGTTTTAGTTCCGATCGAACAATTGAGTAACAATTATAAAAGAAATGATTTATTAAATAAAACTTAATTATAAAATAAAGAAATACCAAAATAATTACTTAAATAAAAGATTTAGTTCAAATGATAAAAGAAGTACAATTGCTTAGACTAGTTTCCTCAAAATCCGATTATCAATTTATTGAATTGCTAATGTATGAACTTCATTGTGACATGACAAATGTATCAACCATCTTTGTAGGATTAATTGATTAAACACAATTCAGAAAGATATAAAGTTGTTTTCAACCCGCTAACAGTTCAATTTAACGTTATCCACCAAATGGCATTATGAATTATAACTACACCGTTTATATGATTTATCCTTATAACTTGAATCAACAAAGTCTATAACTATTACTAGTTATCACATTCATTGCCAATTCTTAACATTAATTGATCCTAGCCTATCAAACTCAATCTATTTAGTGATAATCATCAATTAAAACCAACAATCATCAATAATGACCAATCAATAGAGAACTCAATCATAAATCAAATGATCATCACGCTAGGTTATCATCAAGATTCAACAATTAAACATGGATCTTCGAATAAACATATAAACATTCATGAAATTCAATATTAACTAGCAATTCAACAATCAAATCATCATCCGAGTATTATCATCTAAGCAATTGTATATAAAACTTAGCCACTCATATTATCACAGAAAATCAGTTCTGAAAATGAAACCATAATCATAATCAAATGATAAGAAGAAACGTATTCGAACCAAAATAATGAAATAACGAATAAACGAGTGAAAGCCCTTGATTTTCCTTGATCTTCTACCTTCAAAAACCTCTGGAATTAGGGTTTGGCTCAAAGAAAAACGTCTGGAAATAATGTGTTGAAGTCTCTCTAAAAAATGAGGGCAAAATGAGTTTTTTAGGTTTTCTGTCGAAGCGATCCATACGCCGTATGTAATTCCATACGCCGTATGGATTGCAAAGCCCATGGGTTTAACCCACGTCTTCTGGCGGCCCGGCTCACTTCAGCCATACGCCGTATGGATTTCATACGCCGTATGGATGCTCTTTCCCAGCTTTTTGAGCTTTCGACCAACTTCTTCACTTTTCTCATTTTTAACTTCTTTTCTTCAATTCTCGCGCGTTTTTAGCTTCTTTTCCGATTCGAGCTCCAAATAATTCCTAAATGCAAATATGAACGAAATGAGTATCGAATTCAAATAAAATGCATAAGATTTTAACCAAATTAGGGGGCAATTAGCACTATAAAATAGCACATTTTGGCGTTCATCAAACATCCCCCACTTGAATCCTACTTGTCCTCAAGTAGACTAGTAACTCAAAAATTCAAAACTTTTAAATATGAACGGCAAACGATGCATAAAAGGGCTTACAAACTACACAGCATTCGGCAAACCAAATTTTTATCTCAAAATTGATTCTACCTTAAAACTCAGCAATCAAGAAACTCTACATGGGAAGCCATTCTAACATATTATTATTACACATAAAAGATAATTCACTCAGATTACCGATATTGTTGTCCACTTAAACAATCTAAATTTCAGAAATTGAGCTCAACTTATTATTATTCTAGCAGGCCTTACCCCTGATTTTCTATAGCAAAATACTCTCATAAAAATAACGTGTCACAATTCTCCAAATAATGAACATCCAAATAAATCAATCATTTTTCAAGCCAAGACATTGGTGACAGGTCTGTACTTTAGTACAACAAAGCAACATAACTTGGCTTTAGTTTTTCAATTTATGAGTCCTTTGTACTCATTTATTTTTATCTATTTTGATATCAAATATACTGACGGAAACCAGGTCTGTACTTTCGTACAACAGAGGAGACAACACCAAGTATATTCCCAAATGATGATAATTAGGATCCCAAAATTATAGATTATAACACGCTATCATACAAGAATTAAGACTAAGGTCATACCTTGCTAAAAGATCCTCATAGGATAAATCCCTACTTAATTCATTACATTTCTTACTAGCTCAATACCCTTCATATAGATTGCCTATCGATACATCATAAGATGAACTATCTAATATTTAAAAATTAAATTTATTTCATTCTTTGCATTCCCAAAATGTGTTACAAGATTCGCTAAACTTTAACGCATAAAATAATTTTTAAAACAAAAAAATTTGGGTTGAAAAATGACTAACACGTAGAATGCCTCTTAACCTCAATATTTTTCAATAGCTACCATTCATAAATTAAGGACAATTAGACTTCTTTTCCCCCATCCCCCCACTTAGAAACATGCAATGTCCTCATTGCAAAAGAAAATAAAAATAAAGGGAATATAAAAGAAGTGAAACAGAAACTCCCCTGATTTGAAGGCAATTTGCTTGAAGGACTTCGTTCAGAAATAAAATACAATAGCACACTTCCGTAGGCAAAACGATTGCATTTAGCACATGCAATAAGCCTTTAAACCCCTCGGTATCCCGAGTGGACGAGTTGTAGTCTCGTGAGGGTTTCCAGAGAACATACCCACAAAGTTCAAACCTGAAAACAAAAACAATAAAACAGAATACAAATTAACAAAATAACGGGTTGTCTCCCAAAAGCGCTTTTGTTTATCACATCGGTAAGCTCGACATCTCTCTTCACCACTTAATTCAAATCCATCTCCAAATCACGCTTGGAGTCCCTTATATCACCATAGTACTTCTTCACTCTACTTCCATTGACTTTGAAAGTTTTTCCAGAATATCCTTGCAAATCAACAGCTCCAAACGGATAAACCTTGTCAACAACAAAAGGGCCAGTCCAGCGTGTCTTTAACTTTCCTGGAAACAAATGTAATCTAGAACTATACAACAGAACTTTATCACCTTTCTCGAATGTATGGTTCGACTTAAAACGAGCATCATGCCATTTCTTAGTTCGCTCCTTGAACAGTCTCGAATTGTCATAAGCATTTATTCTTAATTCATCCAACTCATTTAGCTGTGCCATTCTTTCCTTTCCAGCTAAATTCTCATCAAGATTGCACTTCTGTAGAGCCCAATATGCTTTATGTTCTAACTCAAAAGGCAAATGACAAGCCTTTCCATAAACAAGGCGATAAGGCGTTGTTCCAACTGACGACTTAAAAGCTGTTCATGCCGCCCATAATGCATCATCCAACTTGTATGACCAATTCTTAGGGTTTCCTTCAACTGAACGTTCTAAAATACGCTTCAACCCTCTAGTAGTCACTTCCACTTGACCACTCGTCTGTGGATGATAAGCAGTTGAAAACTTATGTTTAACTCCGTACTTTCGCAGCACTTTTTCCAATTGCAGATTTGTGAAATGTGTCCTTCGATCACTAATTAAAGCTTTCGGTGCTCCAAAGCGCGAAAATAACTGTTTAAGAAAGTTTACCACAACGCGAGCATCATTCGTGGGTAATGCTTTTGCTTCGGCCCACTTAGAAACATAATCCACAGCCACAATGATGTATTTGTTTCCATTGCTAGGTGGAAACAGGCCCATAAAGTCTATCCCCCAGACATCAAAAATCTCACTTACCATAATTGGATTTTGCAACATTTCATCCATCTTTGAGATTCTCCTAGTACGTTGGCAGGCATCGCATTCCTTCACATACTTGAACGCATCCTTATAAACTGTTGGCCAATAAAAACCTGCCTCAAACACCTTCCTTGCAGTGTAATTTGGACCATGATGTCCTCCAGCCGGACCATCATGACAGTGTCCTAAGATTATGTCGCATTCCTCTCCAGCTACACATCGTCGGACAATTCCATCAGCACACTGTCTGAACAGATATGGGTCTTCCCAAAAGTAATAACGTAAAGATGAGAAAAACCTCTTTCTTTGGTTAAAGTCCAATCCGGATGGAAGAGTCTTTGTAACTAGAAAGTTTGCAATATCAGCGAACCATGGAAATTCATTCAGAATTGCTTTTAACAAGCTTTCATCAGGAAACTTATCTCGAATTTCCGTTTCATCCAACTTATCCAATTCTGGATTTTCCAGTCTTGACAGATGATCTGCAGCCAGATTTTCCGATCCCTTCTTATCACGAATCTCAATGTCAAACTCCTGCAATAACAAAATCCATCGCAACAACCTTGGTTTTGCATCTTGTTTTCCAAACAAGTATCTTAAAGCAGAGTGATCGGTGAAAACAACAGTTTTTGACAGGACCAGGTAAGCGAAACTTATCAAACGCAAAAACAACAGCAAGCAATTCCTTTTCAGTCGTAGTGTAATTCTCCTGTGCACTCGTCAAAGTCTTGCTTAAGTAATAAATAGGTTGAAACTTCTTATCAACCCTCTGACCTAAAACTGCTCCTACAGCGTAATCACTGGCATCACACATCAATTCAAATGGAAGATCCCAATTCGGACTTATCATAATTGGTGCGAATACCAATTTCTCCTTTAAAATCTTGAACGCATCTTGGCACTCCTTTGAAAACTCGAACTTAGCTTCCTTTTCCAACAACTTGTTCATAGGACGTGCTATCTTTGAAAAATCCTTGATGAATCTTCTATAGAACCCAGCATGTCCTAAGAAACTTCGTATTCCTTTAACATTTGTTGGATGAGGTAGCTTTGCTATGGCCTCAATCTTCGCTTGATCAACTTCAATACCAGCTCTTGAAATTTTATGCCCCAACACAACTCCTTCTCGTACCATGAAATGACACTTTTCCCAATTTAAAATGAGATTGGAACTCTCACACCTTTGCAACATCCTCTTTAGATTCATCAGACACTTATCAAAAGAATCTCCAAACACAGAGAAGTCATCCATGAATATTTCCATGCTGTCTTCTATCATATCATGGAATATTGCCATCATGCACCGTTGAAATGTGGCGGGTGTGTTACATAGACCGAAAGGCATTCTCTGATAAGCGAAAGTTCCGAATGGGCAGGTGAAAGTAGTCTTATCTTGATCATTTGCATCAATTGGGATTTTTAAGTACCCGGAGAATCCGTCTAGAAAGTAATAATACTCTTTTCCAGCTAGACGTTCGAGCATCTGATCAATGAATGGCAAGGGAAAGTGATCCTTGTGTGTCGCATCATTCAGCTTTCTATAATCGATACAGACCCTCCATCAGTAACAATCTTGTGGGAATTAACTCATTCCTCTCATTCGCAACCACTGTCATACCTCCTTTTTTTTGGCACAACATGAATGAGGCTGACCCATGGACTATCAGAAATCAGGTATATCAATCCAGAGTCAAGCAATTTTATGATTTCCTTCCTCACAACATCCGTAACCTTAGGATTTAATCGTCTTAATGGTTGCACAACTGGTTTGAAATTAGATTCCATAAGGATCTTATGCGTACAATATGATGGGCTAATTCCCTTGATGTCACCGATCGTCCATGCTATAGCATGCTTATGTTCCTTCAGAACTTGTAGCAGACTTTCTTTCTCGTTTGCTGATAGCTTGGATGAAATGATAACCGGCAGATCCGACTCTCCTTGTAAGTATGCATATTCCAAATGGGTCGGTAAATCTTTCCATTCTAACTTTGGTGGTTCTTCAAACGAAGATTTACATGCCAACACCTCTTCTCGTGAACAGGGAATCCCATGTATAGTGATGCGAGTCTCTTTTTTGACTAAAATACCATCAGTCTCAACCGATTCTTCGTTCTCAGTCGGCTTATCACTTTCTAATTCCTCATCACTCTCGAACTCTAACTCCTCAAGCATTTTATCGAATTCTTCAATATCTCTAATTGCTTCTATGCTTCCCGTCCATCCTTCCAGAATCATGGGATCAAGATCTTCATCTTCCATGAGACTTTGAAGGAACTCCTCATCATCAGTCATTTCTCTGGCACTCACAAAGTAGCAAGTATCATCAACTGCAGCAGGGTATCGCATTGATTTGTTGACATCAAACACTACTTCATCGTCTCCTAATCTCAGAGTGATTTTTCTATCATGAACATCAATCAATGCCCTTGCAGTGGCTAGAAAAGGTCTTCCCAAAATGATAGGTACCTTTTTATCTTCAACCATGTCCAGAATGATGAAATCACACGGAAAAACAAACCTATCCACCTTAACTAGCACATTCTCTACCATGCCCCTAGGATATTGAAATGAACGATCTGCTAACTCAATGCACATTCTAATTGGCTTTGGTTCCCCTAACTTAAGTCTGGCATACATAGTATAAGGCATTATTGATATGCTTGCCCCCAAGTCAGCCAATGCATGAGTAAGGTCTAAACTTCCAATCAAACAAGGAAGGGTAATACTCCCAGGGTCTTTCACTTTTGGTGGAAGTTTATTTTGCATAACTGCTGAACATCTCTCGTTCATTGTCACCGTGGTTGCCTCCATCAGTTTGCTCTTATTAGTTAAAATTTCCTTCGGATACTTTGTATACTTTGGCATTTGAGCAATGGCTTCCACGAATGGGATGTTAATGTGTAGTTGCTTCAGATTCTCTAGGAACTGGTGGTATTGAGCATCATCTCTACCTCTTCTCAAAGCTGCTGGATAAGGTGGCGGCGGAGCATGATCCTTTGCATATTGCTTATCTTTAGCAATTCTTTCAGCCTCAGTGTCCACCTTGGGACTTTCCACAACTTCTACTTCCTTCTCTTTCTGCGGTAGGGGTTGAGAAACAGGTTTCTTCTTTGGAATGGGGTCTTCAAAACCCCTTCCACTCCGGGTGATCACCGCTTTCTCCTGATCCCATGGATTGGTCTCAGTGTATCCAGGTAGGGTCCCAGGGAATCTCTCTTGAAGAACTTTGGCTATGTTGGAAACATCCCCTTCAATCTGCTTAATCGCAGCTCCTTGGTTTCTCAATGCAGCGTCGGTGGCATCCATCCTTTGTCCAGAGCTCGTAATGAATTTCTCATTGGAAGTGAGAAACTTACCCATCATTTCTTCTAAATTAGCTTGCTTGTCTGAAGATGATGCACATGGCTGCTCCTTGGTGAAAAATCCAGGTTGAGTTTGGCGAAACGGTCGCCCTCCATCTTGGTATGGTCTTCTGAAGAAATTTCCACCGCCCTGACGATATGGTGCTTGAGCTTCTCCATACTTGACTTCCTCAGTCTGTTCTCCCGTTCGCATCTTGGGGCAATCCTTCACTAAATGGCTTCCTCCACAGTTGTCGCATCCCACTTGGATGGCGTGGACAGTCTCAGTAACCTTCTTGATATCTCTGCCCATGTTGTCTAACTTAGCGGTGATGGCTGCAAATCCATCGTCATCATTCACAGACCTCTTTCGCCTAGAAGTGCCATCATCCCATAACTGAGAGTGTTTCGCTTGGTCTCGAATGGCAGTCAAAGCATCACGAGGGATCTTCTTGGGAATAGGCCCTTAGGAATCCAGTTGCTGTCTCGTGGCGCGATCCACTCCTTTATAGAAAATACTCATGACTTGCTGATTGTTCAGGTCGTGCTGCGGGCACTTATGCATCAGGTCCTTATATCTCTCCCAAGCTTGGTGTAGTGACTCATCCATTTCCTGCTTGAAATTTCTGATCTCGTCAATCATCTTTGAAGTTTTGGAAGGAGGACAATACATCTTCAGAAACTTAGTGCGAAGGTCTTCCCATGTGGTTATGGACCCAGCTGGCTCGTTTTGAATCCATCTCTTAGCAACTCCCTTGAGTGTGATTGAGAATACCCTGAGCATAACTTGATCGCGTGTGATGTTAGGAACGTTGAACATATCGGCAATCTCCACGATTTTCTCCACATGATCATTAGCATCCTCCCTTTCTTCTCCTCGGAAAGGGTTCTCCCTAAGCTCCTTGAGGAACTGTCCCTTGATTTCAAACTCCACATCTTGTGCAATCGCTGGCCTTACTACTCCAGTGCCACGGTCATTACGCATTCGACTCGAATACTCTTCGAGCGTTATGTTGGCGATATCTTCTGCCATTGTGTTATCTGGTTGATCGTTAAAAAGAAATCGTAGGCACTCTCCAAAATCGCTTTCTAAATAGGAACGGTAGTTCCTGGTTCGTGGGGTAAAAAGGTTATTGGTTAACGATGAGTTCGGTGGTGCTGAAGCGGCGCGTCTTCTTTGATGGAATATACGTTCGGGTTCTTCAAAAGGGTCAGTTGCGTTTGGAATAGTTGAGCGGGTCATAAACTTCCAGTAGTGTACCTGGCAAATCACCAGAACAGGCTACCTAACTACCCTAACTTATAACTAATAGTGAAAAAGAAATCAACTAATCAAGTAACAAATAAATAATAAATTAACTAAAAATTATAAACAAAAGACAACTTCCAATTTAATTAATTGAAACAAACCGTTCCCCGGGAGCGGCGCCAAAAACTTGATGTCGTGTAAACGGGGTTTTAGTTTTAAAATGGAAAATACCTAACTTACTACACACAACACAGGCAAGAATACCTGATCATATATAGTATAGTTTAGTAAGTCCGAGTCGAACACAGGGAACGGATGTCAATATTAACAAATTGGAAATTGCTACAATTAATTAAAGCAGTAAAAAGTGGGGACGTTTTAGTTCCGATCGAACAATTGAGTAACAATTATAAAAGAAATGATTTATTAAATAAAACTTAATTGTAAAATAAAGAAATACCAAAATAATTACTTAAATAAAAGATTTAGTTCAAATGATAAAAGAAGTACAATTGCTTAGACTAGTTTCCTCAAAATTCGATTATCACTTTATTGAATTGCTAATGTATGAACTTCATTGTGACATGACAAATGTATCAACCATCTTTGCAGGATTAATTGATTAAACACAATTCAGAAAGATATAAAGTTGTTTTCAACCCGCTAACAGTTCAATTTAATATTATCCACCAAATGGCATTATGAATTATAACTACACCGTTTATATGATTTATCCTTATAACTTGAATCAACAAAGTCTATAACTATTACTAGTTATCACATTCATTGCCAATTCTTAACAATAATTGATCCTAGCCTATCAAACTCAATCTATTTAGTGATAATCATCAATTAAAACCAACAATCATCAATAATGACCAATCAATAGAGAACTCAATCATAAATCAAATGATCATCACGCTAGGTTATCATCAAGATTCAACAATTAAACATGGATCGTCGAATAAACATATAAACATTCATGAAATTCAATATTAACTAGCAATTCAACAATCAAATCATCATCCGAGTATTATCATCTAAGCAATTGTATATAAAACTTAGCCACTCATATTATCACAGAAAATCAGTTCTGAAAATGAAACCATAATCATAATCAAATGATAAGAAGAAACGTATTCGAACCGAAATAATGAAATAACGAATAAATGAGTGAAAGCCCTTGATTTTCCTTGATCTTCAACCTTCAAAAACCTCTGGAATTAGGGTTTGGCTCAAAGAAAAACGTCTGGAAATAATGTGTTGAAATCTCTCTAAAAAATGAGGGCAAAATGAGTTTTTTAGGTTTTCTGTCGAAGCGATCCATACGCCGTATGTAATTCCATACGCCGTATGGATTGCAAAGCCCATGGGTTTAACCCGCGTCTTCTGGTGGCCCGGCTCACTTCCGCCATACGCCGTATGGATTTCATACGCCGTATGGATGCTCTTTCCCAGCTTTTTGAGCTTTCGACCAACTTCTTCACTTTTCTCATTTTTAACTTCTTTTCTTCAATTCTCGCGCGTTTTTAGCTTCTTTTCCGATTCGAGCTCCAAATAATTCCTAAATGCAAATATGAACGAAATGTGTATTGAATTCAAATAAAATGCATAAGATTTTAACCAAACTAGGGGCAATTAGCACTATAAAATAGCACATTTTGGCGTTCATCATTTTTCATAACCTTAGAAATTCTAAGATAAGTTTTGGGGATATTTTGGGAAGTAGGATTTTAATATGAGGGTTTTATGAAATGAAAGGTTTAGGCTCAACAGAGTTTACTAGGCGGATCATCGATACTGAAAATGAGTATCGGAAGGGTTTTGGGCTTAAAGAGATATGCAAAAAGGGGGTTGTATCCTAGGGAATGTCATGGTCATATAATTGCACCTATACCGCGTACGGTACACACCAATGTGGTCTCGAGGCGTATGCCAAGAGCAAGTTCTAATTCAGAGATGCATGCATCGGCACACACAAGAAATAAATAGTGAAGCATTAAAGATGAATGCTATTAGGCTCAAGATTCCTCACTGCAAATAGGGTTGTATGTGCTTCGTCATGCTCCTATTAGATTATCATTTCTTGCTTAAGAAATTTTTACCTTATTTTCCCTAGATTCCAAAATATATTACTCATATTTGAAAATAGCTCATCTCAAAAGATATTTTGACTCAAAATAGTAGAGATAATCGAGAGATTTAGCTCATACTTTTTAATTTTACTAAAAAAAAAAATTGAAAAAATTCGAGGAACATTTTCTGAGTTTACTCTTCGGACATTGAAAATCATAAAAAACTAACCAAGGTATTCTATACTTGCTATCCCACACTTAGAAGAACATTGTCCCTAATGTTCTCTTGAGTTGAGATTTACTGGAAGTAAAATCCCACACTTAGAGTTTGAACATGTAAGAAAATGTTTCTCAAGTGTTTGTTTTGGGCTGGAATTCCACACTTAGTGATATGCTTAGGATAGAGTATACATTACTTTAACAAACTAACAAAGCAAATAATATACAGAATCGTAAACAAAAGAGAGTAAAGGGTTAAGACACTCCCTAGATAGCGAGCTGCAATGAAGCTGAGAATCTGAATTTGCTGAAAAGAGACATTGTCATGATCTATTTCTGTATTCATGAAGAACGGCTCGGCTTCAAGCGTCTTGCTATTTGTTTTCTTTATCCATCAATTTCCTTGTGAATTAATCTCGTAAGTGTGAACACGTTTGTCGTACCATTTTACAAACTCAAAGTATTTAGCAAATTAAAAGACAAATCACTGTCTCAGAATTTGTGACACCCGTCAAATTAGGACTAGTAATTAGTGCCTAATCAATCATAATACGTGTAATTAGTTCTGTGTTAGGCTAATTAACGTATCAATTAATATATATTGTTGAATATATACGATTATGTGATTTGATTAAATCGTACAAGTTTCAAATCGAATGTAATTCGACTCAATTAATACGGACGTTGGTGAACAATTTTATTAAATAGTATTATATTATTTAATACAACTATTATATCCAAGATATTATTTTGATAATATTTCAATTCAAATTGTATCGTACAAACAAAGATTTCACGATTTAAAAGATTAAATGCGCAAACAAAACAAAGTTAAGTTATATTTTATAACTCAATTATCAAGTATTAGTGAAATACTTCAAGTAAAATACCGAGTAATTATTCGCATTTTAAAACGTATATTTAAACGTATAAAATAATTATTTAACGTTTAAAACAATCGGGGAAAATGAACACCGCACGGAACGTAATCACAGGGAACAAAAATGGAGACCCACTCCTCGGTGGGCCCCCACCGAATCAGCCAAAAGGGAGGGGAAAACCCCACCCCTTCGCTCATTTCATCATCATCCTCATTCTCTTTTCTCTCTCTCTCTCCCTTTTTCTTTCAAAAACTACACCACCACCCCTATAAACAATCACAAAATAACACCACTAAACAACCTTAAATCTCGAGGTTTATTTGGAAGAAAAGAACCACCGCGTCACGATCTACCTTTCCATCTTTTCGGATTTCTCCGGCGTTAACTCGTAAGTTTCCGACAAAACTCGAAAACACTCCGATTTCGTTTATTTTTACATAAATGTTGTTTCTGTAAGCTTAAAATGTCCAAATATGGGTTGGGTAAAAGATTTGGACCAAATGGTGGCCGGAAAACTCGTTTTTGACTCAAAATCCGGCGAACAGACGTAAGTGTCGCAAGTGTGCCAAAAACAGTGCTAGCGACACTAGCAAAGTGTCGCTAAGCCAAGTGTCGCCTATATAGCGACACTACTCCAGTGTCGCTGAAATACTTAAATCGGATTTATACTAGCGACACTACCTTAGTGACACCATAATTGAGGAAGTGTCACCTATAGCGACATTAATCAAGTGTCGCTAATCATTTGAAAATCATGAATCCAGCGACACTCACCTAGTGTCGCCTAACTAGTGCCGCCTATAGCGACACTCACCTAGTGTCGCCTAACCAGTGTCGCCTATAGCGACACTAGACCAGTGTCACCAAAAACAGAGTTGAACTATTTTCTAAGTATTCGAATATGTTATACCAAACAAATCGGATACGATACAACTTATACACAAGACATATATACTTTGTTAATTATACAACAACACAAGTATAATAATAATAGTTGAGATTATTATTACCAAAAATCACCAACGGGCCGTACACGTTTTACAAATATTCAAACAATCAACCAAATCGTAGTAATTTGGACATTCTAGTTGGACGAACAACTACAAAGGTAGTCTTTATAGATACCTACTCACGTTTATAACCATCGCGTGTCGTGGACACCCTCAGGTTACAAGTCTTCGGATATAAATTCACGGCTAATCAATTCAAGTTTATTTAAATAAACGCTCAAGACTCAGGTGAGTCTCATGGCCCCTCTTTTACTGTTTACTCAGGGGTGTGATATACTGCTCGTTTTATTTTACAATATGAACGCAAGTACAAACTTTTCATATACTACATGAGTTATTTTCACTAATCATTTCAAAGCCCTCCATCAGCATAGTTTGGTAATACGTTGTAGCGTGAATATTAGTATATGGTACCATATAGGATTGACCCTCCTCGTCCGGGTTAGCATGCACTAACTGGTTAAACGGATGTACTAATATTTGTTCAGACGAGTGTAGATTAGGCACTCGTGAGGGGCACCTCGTTCAGGTCCTTGAATGTGGATCCTGACCCCTCGAGTTAATCTCAGAGTATGTGCTCATGGCTGTATACATCATCATTTGCTTGGTCGCAAATCAGTATTTAAATCTTGCGGTTCATACAATATTATTTGATATACAAACCTGTGAGCTCACCAGCGTTTCGCTGACCCATTTTAGCATGTATCATAGGTACTCAGCAGTAGGATTGGACTGCCCTCAGGATCACTATAGCTCGAGTCAGCATGTAGACATTAGAGATTTCCTTGCATTAATATATTTTGTAAAAGTATTTATGTATTGGAATCTCTCATTTTCAGAACACGGGCTATGTATAGCTTCAAACGTTGTAAACATTTCTTATATTAATATATTTTGTTAAAACGATGCATATAGAGTCGTTTGCTATATCTTGTGTGCTTTGATATTTGATTAGTCGCGCCCCGACCCGATTCGCTTCCGCATCTTAAATTTGGGGGTGTGACAGATTGGTATTAGAGCCTAAGGTTATAGTGAACTAGGTTGCATTTAGTGGGCCTAGACTATGACCGTTAGGCTGTATTTCCTTGTTAGGCATGACTGGTTCAGGAATTACAGTATATGACTTTAATTTAACATTGCCTGATCAACTATATACAATTAAGGAAAGATGATGTAAGGTCTGAAATGGTTATGTTGAACGGGAATACACTAGTTGACTCTGACCACGAGAGAAACCGGGACTTATACTTGGTTGCGCTAGACACATTAGGCTATTATATGATATATATATATATATATATATATATATATATATATATATATATATATATGATAGGCCTCACTCATTAAACATTCTTGCCACAGAAATGGCAGACTCATCATCTAGACAGACTACGCGTAATCCATTATCACTCTCTCGCTCACGTCATAGCCACTCGGAATCCCTAGTGACTAGACGCACTGGTAGCTCGCGCCGAGCTAGCCCCTATGCCAATATTACCTCCACTGGTAACACGTCTACTTTAGCTCTCCATCGAGCAATTGCTCATCAATGGAGCTGGTTACCTGTGGTTATGGCCACCTGGAGGATTGAGGAACACATCGAAATCCCTGACGGTGTCGGAGGATATTCACCTATGGATATCTCCCCGTACACTCAAGAAACGACACACCACACTATACCAGTGTTAACTGCTCGCGTGCATCGTCATGAACGTCGGTTGCACGACATGGAAATTGAATTTCAAGAAACCAAAGAAAATTAGATGATAACGGCACAGGGCCGCATTGCACAAATCTACTTAGATCAAGAAGATCTATCTGTAACTGTCAACTGTACTCACGATCAGATGGAAGATACTACCCAAACCATGGAAATCGTTCACTATCAAGTTATCGGTAACCGAAACGAGATCTCCGTGTTACAATCAAGGCTACAAGAGTGTGAGACACGTCTGAGGGAAACCGAGGACGCTCTCCGAGTGGTTAACAGACTTGCTGAATATGTGAACCATCTCACCGCACTACTGCCACAACTCAACCTACGTTAGAATTAGCTTAGGCTGAATCTGTACCTTATTATGCTTTCGTAGGACCTATATAATTCAACCAGATGTAGAATTCCCGGTATCTTTTGTGAACTCAGTAATCCTGTAATCTTTTGAAAACTCTTACCTTGTAACTCGGCTTATTATCTAATGAAATATGATTATCACCTCGTACTACTGTGTATATTACTCCCTTATGTATATACATGTGTGATATATCATGACTTGTGCAATATCTTACACATTGCATTCCTTTATTATTCAGCATCATGCCTCCAAGACGACACACGTATAGTGAACTCGAAATCGCTCAGCTCATCGCCCAAAGCGTGGCTCAGGCTTTAGCTACTCGGTCGAACCAGGGCAGTGAAGACACAGCTGTTAACGCTCCTGCAGCAAAACCCTATTCTTATAAGGACTTCTTCTGAACTTCAAGGGCACGGAAGGTGCCATCGGGTTGATCAGGTGGGTTGAGAAAATGGAATCTGTTTTCCGCATCAGCGTGCGGAGGAAGACAAGGTCAAATACTCTACTTGCACTTTCTCTGAAGGTGCTCTCATTTGGTGGAATTCTTATGCCCAGTCTGTGGGTATTGATATCGCCTATCTACTTCCATGGGAAGACTTGGAGAAAATGCTCACGGATGAGTATTGCCCAAGCGAGCAACTCTGGAAACTGGATGATGAGTTCTTGCACTTAAAAGTGCACGGAACCGATATTGTTGGATACACCACCAGGTTCCAACAACTTGCTACCCTTCGTCCAGCCATGGTAAGTACTGAACCTGAGAAGATCAAAAAGTACATCCGCGGCCTTCTGTAACCTGTCCGGGGAAATGTCGCCTCTTCAAACCAAACCACTCTTCATGGAGCCATCCGGTTGGCCCACGAGCTTATAGCTATGAACGCACTACAACAAAATGAAGCTAAGGCAACACCCATAAAGTGTTGCATTAGGCCTTAAAAGTGTTGCATTAGGGCTAATGCAACACTTTAGCAAGTGCTACCATAGCTAATGTTGCCTTAGGTCTAAAGCAACACTTTCTTAAGAATATGCAACACTTTTCATATGTGTTGCTCTTGATTAGAAAGTGTCACTTTCAAAATGCAACACTTTTTATACACAAGTGCAACACTTTTTCATTGATATGAGGAAACTATGGCAACACTTTTACCTATCAAATGCAACACTTTTTTTATCCTACATACCTATGACAACACTTTTACCTAGAAATGCAACACTTTTTATTTATGTCACCAAGCTATTCCAACACTTTGACCCACCAATTGCAACACTTTTATCCTCTATTACAACATTTAATTTATATATTCAAATAGGATAATGCAACATTTTTTAAGATCAAAGCGACACTTTATTATCAACAGGAAGAACCGCAAATGATAACACAAATTCATGCATTAAATAATTTCCATTCAATTACAACGATAATACATATAGCATAGACAATATCACTTTGTACTAAGAATCTTTAATCCAACACTAGTAAAACTAACGTAGAATGTATAGTCAACACAAAATAAAACTTGAATTGCAATCTAGAAAGTAATGAAATGCTTCTCCAAATGTAGTTTCTTGTTGTGCACTCGCTTCTTTGCATACGCCAAAACAACATAGCCTGAAACATATGAAACTGATTACTTACATGGTTAGCATACTTTGCATCAAGTGATGGGCATAAAATATAATGACTAATAAGAAGAAACATATATTGAAACTTTTACGAAACTAAAGATCCACACATATATATAATTTAGAATTGCATGTAACACAAAATAAGTGCATTCACCCTGATAAGAAAAGAAAACTATCTTATTCTACACTTTGCTTCATTTCTCATATCCACTCGAAGAAGATATACCTACTGTTGTTATATTTTCTTGGAGAAGGCCTTACAGATTAAATGCGAGCGCACACTAGAAGAAATTTTTACCTTGGGAAGAAACTCCAACAGTTGTAGATTAATAACAGTAATACAACATATACGTTTGACCCAACCCATATGACTCCAAGCACAATGCTATTACACAATGATAGGTATTAGATAACAGAGGGCTAATCATATTATTAATACCTGTCATGAGACCAGCTAACATGCTCAATAAGGTCAACCTGAAACTCATTTGACCCGGCCCATATATCCATGTTTAACCTAAAGCAGAAAAACTGAATGCTAAATAGGATCATGTTACATAGATTTTTCCATTTTAAAACCCGAATAACCCCACCCAAATAACTCATATAACTTTCGGGTTAACCCAAATAACAACCTGAGTTTTATCCATATACGGTCAGACTACAGGCTTTCGGCTTTTCCGATCTTGTAATTAAACAGGAAAAAAAACTTAGGCACTTCGGTATCACTGTAAGGTATGAGTGCTATAAAGGTTTATTGTGATGGAACCTACTTATTTGCTTCTATTTTTGGGTACATATCGTTTAAAAATGTACTATCCCATTATTTCTCTTCCCTACATAATCAATAACCAAAAGGAGGCTATACATATTTAATAGAAAACTATATAAAAGTACAGGTTATAGTCATACCTTGTACAGAGAATAGATGATGCCTCATAGTAAGTACTTTCGAGCAATTTCACGAGGTAGTTTTTCGATAACCTTCCGCACTGCATCCTCAACTTGTTTGTTGTTATCACTGTTAATATCATTTCGAATCGCTTCTAGCTCAGCCTTTTTCTTTTCATGCTCTTCTGCTAACTCGTCCTTTTTCTTTTCATGCTCTGCTGCTAGTTCAGCTTTCATACGTTCATGATCCTCTTCAAGTTCTCTATGTTTATCTGCCAACTCACGTTTTTCAACCTCAACACTAGCTGCTGCCTCACTACCATTCATCTTCTTTATCAGCTTATTAGTAACCCCTCTGCCATAAAGTCTTCGGTGCCCATCATACTCCTTGCTCATCACAGCTTGCTCTACTAAAGAACCTCCATCTTCATATGTATCAACATACTTTCTTCCATCTGTTCTCTTGCGTGTGCGCTCGAACAATTGGGTTAAGTTAGGTGGTTCCTTATTCGGGTCTTCATTTTTCTGCATTTGTTTAAAATAAAAAAAGTAAGAAAGTATGTTTAGAGAAAATGATGTGAAAATGTATGTCGACAACACAATAAATACGGATTACCATTTCCTCACGAATCCTTGCAAAACTTTTCGGACCAGTAGTATGATTATTTTTTTGAGACATCCGTACCTTCCTTGCGAGCATACAACGTTTCTGCACACATATTAGTGAAAACATAGCTATATTAATATGAAAAGAACAAGTAAACTGATAAACATATATTAGTACTGAAAAGAATATCCACTAAACTTACCTTCTCTTCTTTTTTATTCCATAAGCTTAACAAACTTAAGAAATCATTTTTTGGAATGATTTTAGGTCGATTTTTCCATCTCTCTCTGTTATCCTTAAGTTCATTGAAATGTTTTTTCTTGAGTCTGCATTTGTGTCCCCTCCAACATGCACCAATAGACATTAGAACCCAGGATCTAGCTTTCTCAGGCACAATGTATTTTTCCTTACAAAAGTATAGTATGTTAGAAAAAAAGAAGAATCAAGTTCCTTTATAATTAAAAGATTGAACACGTGAAAAACTTACCAACACATATTCCCAGAGTTTATCCTTATCTGGTACTTTGTGCCATGAACTATAAGTTAATGGGACATAGTTATAAGTACGAGATATTGTGCCCAAAAACCTAGAAAATTCTCCTACAACGTCTTTCCCCTCTGTCACAGGTCCAACTGGTTGTCCATATTCATTGCATATGATAACCTCCCGCTTGTCAGGTTTTCGAACGTGAAGGGCATGCATCATTGTTGGCCCTCGTTTCTTGGAAGTAAAAGTAGCTAAAAGGTTCCAAATATATATACAATTTGAATATATATTTTTAGAACCAAAAAGTCAAAAAAATGGTCAACAAGGTTAACCTGCTTCTTTTTCGGAGTGGAAGCTTTGAATTTGTTCTTCAAGAAGTTCATTATCCTCACTTTCCGTATCATCTTCACTATCGTCCCCTTGTATACCATTTTGAATAGTCTTAACTATCATGTGCTCAATATCTTCATCCTCACCATCTTTAGAACCTAGTAGTTCTTTATCAACATCATTCACACCTATAATTACAGTAAACTCAAGATTAAGTCATGAAAAAAAAACTTCGTTATAAAATACGAACGATGCCATAATTAAAGAGTAAGCACAAATTTGAAGATACATAAATAGTGTTTGTTGTCATATATCCTTTAAAGTTCACCAAATGTGCTTTGACTAGTTGACTAACTAGCATTAACCACTTTATAAGTAGTACTATGTAACTGTAATCAGATTCAATGGAAATATCGTATTATTGAAATGAGACGTGAAAGATCTCTATAAATACAAGATTAGGAGCATGAAGTGTGGTCAAGAAATCAAGTAGGGAACAAGATCAGAGCAGGAACAAGAATCATAAACAAGATCTGGATCAGGGCAGGAACTCGATCAGAAAAAAAAAACATGAAGAACCCAGGAACGTGATCTGGATCAGGAGTTGTATACGGGTATGGATCAGGAATCGTATATGGGTCTGGATCAGGAATTGGATCAGGTTTCAAGATGTATATATCTTGAACATGAAACGGTTCGAACACGAAATAGATTTTAAGGCATGAATCTGAAATAGGAAGTCCAAAATAACAGAAGTGGAACATAATCAAAATTCCACCGCTGAACATTGATCCGGTAACAATTAAGAAGTATTCTAACTGTGGACAGGTTTCCAACGACTTTTCAGGCATACATACTTTAGCAGAATCAATAGAGCAACAGCATCAAGAGAGCAGCAAAACAGAAACATAAAACATCAAATTACAACAGGAACATGTGGGTAGGGTTCCACCGGCGACTACTACAGACTTGGGCTCAAGCAGAGCCGCAGCCGGAGGAATGAAATATGGCTGAGGCTGAAAGCTATCTAGGTTTATGGTGGGGCTCTGATACCATGTAATCACATTCAATGGAAATATCGTATTATTGCACCGAGAGGTGAAAGACCTCTATAAATACAAGATTAGGAAAATTGGAAACAAGACAACTAGCAAATAATAGGACTGATAAACTAGGAAACTAAATAAACTAGACTAAGAATTGATCCTATCTTTAATAGTAACAAAATCAATCTGTTATTAGTACTATAACAATGCCATCGTGACTAAATCTGATGCTTAAATAGTAAACACATTACGAGAACCTATCATCCAAACTTCACATACAGGTGTACCATGAGTTAAAAAGAAGATAATACAGCATATTGGATATATTTATTTAAATTTTACGAGTATCTATCATCCAAACTTCAAGGACAGGTGGACCATGAGTTGAAAAGAAGGTAATACAAGACATTGGATATAATAATTTACCTTGAGCTCTTAGGTCATCCTCGTCTAACCCATGTTGAATACTTTCATTTAGCATGTTCTGTATCTCTTCATTTTCATCGGCTTCCTCACCATCTTGTTCTATATGAGCATCATTCATATCTGAAATCGTAAATATGAAAATAGTTCTACAAATACCAAATCCTATTAAGTATCCAGTAAGTTCATGCATTTTATGTGATAATGTTCTACGTTTGTGCAGTTTATTTAGTTTTTTCATGTGGTGATGGTTAGTTACAGATTAAAGAATTTTTGAAAATTTTGGTATTGAGAAAATGTTCTAAAAAGAGTCGTAAATGTGTACTTATAAATGATTAAGCCTATCCATGAAACTTCATCAAAGGACAAATTTTTCAAGTTATGAAAATAAAAGATATGTACCGTGTGAGCTCATGTCATCTTCCTCATCATCATCATTGTCCACCAGATTGTATTTTATATGTGGGTTTAAGGAATTCGGTTTCGAGGCCCCCTTTTTCCTTTGTGACTCTTTCTTATTTAAGATTAGTGAACCCATGGTAACTGTTGTTTTTGATGATTTTTTCTTCACTACACTTGTATCAGCATATTGATCAATTTGCTCTTGGTCTTCTGCAGAATGTTGGAACCGACTCCTTTTTAATGCTTTTGAAGTAGCACAAATTCCATTTTGTTGAACACCTTCATCAAATGTTATCATATCTGACATATCTGGAGCAGACAATCGTTGTTTTGCTAAATTAGCGTATTTGTTAATTGACATCGGTGCAATATACTTTGGACGTTGCTGCAACAAGTTACACATTAATTAAACAATAACTATATACATATCACAATGAACTTTACAAATCTTATTACCTTTTTGGGGACTCCAGCATTTGTAGGGATGTCGTCGTAGTTATCTCCCTCGTTATCACTATCAAAATCAGGATAATAGTCAACATCTTTCTCATTATCAACCGCTGGTTTCTGTTTCCTTTTCCTCGGTTTTTTAGATTCTACCAAACTTGTTACAGATTTAGCGATTCTTTTAAGTCCTAACTCTCGTAATCTCTCCTGGTTCTCTTTAACCCTTAACATTCTACTCCTTTCGTATTCATTCACATGTCTTTGAGCATGTTGTTCTTGCTTTTTCTTTTTTCCCATTTTGTCACCTGTGAAAGTTAAACAACCGACATCAATTAGAATATCAGTATAGTAGTAGTTAGATAGTAAAACATTACTGTTAAATAAAATAAATAAATGTTTTTGTTAGTATAATCAGCAACATACACCCATTAATCAACCATCAAATTAGAAAAATAATAACATGTTTGTCCCTGTTTAACTTAATAAACAATCTTACGTAATAAGCTTTGAATATATTATTGAGAAGTTGCGGAATCACACTCAATAATATTAAGAAGATCAATGAATATTAATTAATTTAATGAACACAATAATATACCGATAGCTTCAATCTTATTAATGATATAAGACGAATACACTTGATGTATTAGGGTTACAGAAAACCTTGAAGCTGCGCAAAAATCATTAACCTATCTAGGTCTAAAGGATCTCTATTTATAACATATAGAGTCCTATACAATCTCCTACAAATATGGAATAAAATAACTTCCATAACCGACTCATACTTATCACAAAATCATAAACAGTTTTAACTACCATTCTGATGTAAACAGTTGTAACTGTTACACATTCAGTGATAACTGCTTCAATTGTAATATACGACTAAGTACAAATATATAATCAGTGTTAACTGTTTCATATATAACTAACAGTTACTAATACATAAGCAGTTTTAACTACTTACAGACACATAACTATCAGTTGTAATCTATCTTCAATCAGTTGTAACACTTGTCTTCTCATCAGTTTTCTTCTATCAGTTGTAACTTCACAAAGACAGTTTTAACCTTCAAAGCAAACAGTTTTAATCACTTATACTCTGTCTTCTCATCAGAACTTCAACTCAGACCTGAAACAGTTTTGACCCAACAATCTCCCCCTAAACTTAATCTGTCCTTCAACGCATTAAGTTTCTTCTAATCCTCCATTATAAGCTTCACAAAATTCTTTCAAAACTGTTAGTCATTTCTTCTCTTCTTCCTATCAATCTCCTCCTTCTTATGAATCTGATTCAACACCATATATACCAATTCCAGAGCTACATCATCTAAAACTGCAGCTTGTAGCCTTGCATTTCTCAAGCCCATCAAAAATCTCAGATTTATATCATAAAATCTATCTGTCAATAACCACATAAACACTGCATCATCCATAACAATCTGATGTACTCCAGGTTTGGCATGATAAATCCAATTTCTGACCTTGCTAAAAGTAGCAAACTGAAATGGAAACTCTTCTGGCTCAAACATAGCTTTAATCCAATGCCATGTAACTTTTTCAACCAGATTATCAAACCTTTTCAAATCTAAATTCTTTTCCATCCCAATCTCATACATTCTCACCAAATCAGTCCTACTAATTCTCTTTATCAAATCCCTAAAAGATCTCCACCAAGATACATTTCCATCTGCTCTTTCAACTTTAATCTTGTGAATCTTAACAGGATTGACAAATTGCTCAATAGACCAATCAATGATACCAGGTAATTCAACATTAATTACCTCAGATTCCATAGGCTGTAACAGAATAAACTCCTTCAATTCATCAATATTCCTTTCTCTATCAGGAATTTCATCTAACTCTCTCTTCTTTTTCTCAAGTTCATCTTTCCTCCTCTTCTCAGCTTCTATCTTTTCTCTTTTTTCTTTTTCTTCCTTTTCTTTCAATTTTCTTTCTTTTTCAGCCTCTTTCTTTTCCTTTTCAACTTCCTGCTTTTTCTTCTCAGCTTCTTTCTTTTCTGTTTGTTTCTTTTCAATCACATCAGGATTCAACTCATCTTTATCCCATAACTCCTGCAATCTCTCTAAACTCATCTGTTTCAATGCATTCAAAGGAATATACCCACATTTCAACTTTGCAATTAAGTTCTTCTTCATTTGAGCTTTTGTTGGTGGTTTTGCAGCTTTTTTCTTTCTTGCTTCCTCTGCTTTCCTTTTATTAACCTGCTCAACAAGATATTCAATATCATCCTGTCTCTGTTCTTTCAGTAAATATTCATCCCACTCTGCCACTTGCTCTTTTGTCATTTTCACAAACTTTCCTTCCTCAATCTCAACATCAATCAATCCCTCTGCATTTATCTCAGCCTGTAACCTTTGAGCATACTCAATATCATGAGCAGTTACTTCTGGTGGCACTGGTTTTTGCTTTTTCTTCTTTGGTTCTTCTACCAGTTTTCCCTTGCCTTTATCTTTTGGATCAATCTTTGGCAATTCTTTCTGTTGAACAGGAACAGCAGCAGGTTCTCTAATCTGAAATCCAGGTAAAGATGATTGTTGTGAAGATTTCTTCTTTGGAGTTTCAACCCTCTTTCCTGTACCAGTCATTTTAGCAGTTTTAACTGGAATGCTCTTCTTCCTAGTCTTTTCAACTTGTTGAGCATCAGTTTTAGCATCAGTCTTTACTTCTTTTTCAACTGCTATCTCAGGTTTACTCACCTCTTCACCATCATCCTCATCAATCTTTAACTCCTCAGTCTTATCACCCATATTCACCTCTGCAGTTTGCTCCACTGACCCAAAAACCTCAGTATGATCAGACTTATCCTCATCTGCCACTGATTCCTTCATTTCTGTTTCCACTGTCTCATATACTGATTCATTTATTTCTGGCTCTGGCTCTGTAGATGGTGTTGGAGGTGTATGCACAAAATCATCATCCACTGGTTGTTCCATTTCAATCTCTTCATCAACTTTTTCATCATCAGACACAACCTTATCATTCTTATTCCTCTTATCACCCAAATTTGTCCAGACCTTCTCCCCCTTTTTGAAAGCATTTTGTTGAAAGTTATAAGTCTCCTCAGGTTCTGAAGTATCATGAACCACATATTTCCTCCCTTTCTTCAAACATTTAATAACAATCCTCTCTAACTGCTGCACTCTCCTCTGCAACTGAGTAATAACTTCATCCTTAGCCTTATTCTTCTGCCTCTCCTGTACAAACTCAGCCCATACATAATCAACCATTTTTTTCAATTCCAAGTTAGTTCTAGCCTCAACAGCTTCAGGATGTGAATCCTTTGGTGAATCATTGACATCATCAAACTCTGACTCATGTCTAGCATGATCATCAAAGTCCCCTTGGTTCTTGGTATTGGGACCACTAGGATCATCTACAGGTGTAGAATCATGTCCATGTGTTGCCTCTGATTGGGTCTTATTAATGTTACTTCTGTCCTGCTCTGCCAGTGGGCTAGAAGCAGTAGAAGCAGCCCTCTCAGAATGATCATCCTCCTCCTCATTGATCATCTGCTGTGATGAATCATTTGTCTGAGACACCTGAGCAGCAGCAGCCTCAGATGCCTGTTTTTTAGCCTTTTTGGCTTTAGTAGGTTTAGCTGTTGTGGTCCCTTGTTTTCTTTTAGTACCCCCAACTACTGTGGGTTGAGAAGTGGTGGGTGGAACCATTCTCTCAGTAGTTGGTTCAGCTTCAGTTGGTAGTACTGATGCTGTGGTGGAGGGTGCAGGAAGCATTGTAGAAAATAATGCTGTAACCTTCCCAGAAAATTTAGTATCTCTCTTCATATTTACGAAAACTTTTGGTTTAAAAGAGACAATACCAATAATCTTTTCAAGTGCAGTTATATTAGGAATTTGTTCATTTAAGAACAACTGCACAAAACGTGGATACATCAAAAATTTAATCTTTGGCTGCTCAATGTTTCTAAGCATACCAGAAAATATCAGATTTGAAAAATTAAACCTTTGACCAGTTGCAAGACAAGTAATTGCATAAGCAATGTAGCTTCCAAACTGCTCAAAAGATGATCTCTTAGATGATAAGCAGTGTAAAATTGTATGTATTAAAAACCTCCACTGATGAGAAAATAAGGTTTTCTGAAAAGTAAAAATTTCAAAAGAACCCTCATAACCCATCAATCGTAAAGTATCATACATAACAGTATCCTCTAAAGATGATATACCTGCCTCATCATCTAGTTGTAATGAAGCTCTAACAGTAGCTTCTGTGATTACAACACGTGTATCCATAACTTCTGAAACTATTCTTTTAATACCCTGTTCCTCTTCTATTGATGCATTCACCCAGAAATTGTTGATATGATCGTGAGATATTCTGGGTGCTACAGTGAGAGCATGACGAATATGTGATGCACGAAGGAAATCAATGATTTCCACATACTCGTTTGCCTCTGCAGGTTTCATTAAGAATGCAATCATATTGTGATCTTTTCCAATCGGTAGTTGAACAGTAGATGAAGTCGATGCCATGATAAGAAATCAAGTAATCGAGAAGAATCGAAGATGATTTTACAGAATCGAAAATCGATGAGACTTAGCGCAGTTGTTTGTATGTGAAAATTTGAAAGCATAATGAGAAACCCTAAGTGTTGAGAGTTAAGTACTGAAATTAAATCAGTTGTAAGCCCTAATTTGATCAGATCCCCAATTATAACTAAAACAGTGTTAATTAAATAAAATAACACGTTCAGTGATAATTATGAAAATAACCATCAGTGGTAATCAACACTTGGTTTCTCAAATGCATCATTTACATAATTAAGCTAGCAGTGCTAACTTGTACAAGCAGTACCAACCGATCAAGGCAGTGCTAACTTAATACAAGTAGTACTTCAGTTCTAGCAAAATCATATAAACAAAGCAGTGGTTGAATTTTTTTTTTTTTTTTTTTTTTTTTTTTTTTTTTTACCGATAGCAAACTCCACAAGCAGTGACACTTCATAAACACCTGCATAAGTTAGACTCCAAAACCTAGCAATATAACTTGCAGTGGTAATTCCAAACAATAATACAAGTATACAGTGTTAACTATACACCAACAGTGGTGAAGTGATTATTACCACTGTTTATAATAAAAGTAAGAAACAGTGATAACGATACACATTACACACAATCAGTGTTTAATTAACAAATCAGTATTAACCCAAATTGAAATCACAGTAGATATTATTCACAGAAAGCAGTAACAAGAGAAATAACTTATGACAAATTGATCATTCCAATACTAGTAACCAAGAAAGTGAATCTGCCTACATCAAAAGCTTTTGTAAACAGATCAGCAAACTGATTATCAGTATGAACTTTCAAAATTTGAATAAGTCTTTTCTCGTTACAATCTCTAATGAAATGATATCTGATTTCAATATGCTTTGTTTTAGAATGTTTAACTGGGTTATTAATAATACTGATTGCAGAGCTATTATCGATAAAAATAGGTGTATTAAGAAAGGTAAAACCATAATCTAGCATCTGATTCTGAATCCATAGCACTTGAGCACAGCAACTTGCAGCTGCTACATATTCTGCCTCTGCTGTAGATGTAGATACAGTGGTTTGTTTCTTGCATTGCCATGAAACCAATCTTTCTCCCAAAAATTGACAACCTCCTGATGTAGATTTCCTGTCCAGATTAGCTCCTCCATAATCACTATCTGTGTAAGCTATCAGATCAAAAGAATTAAACTTTGGATACCAAAGGCCCAATTTTGATTGACCCTTCAAATATCTAAATATTCTTTTGACTGCTAGAAGATGTGATAGCTTTGGATTAGCTTGAAATCTTGCACATAAACACATTACAAACATGATGTCAGGCCTTGATGAAGTGAGATACATAAGAGACCCAATCATTGATCTGTAAAGATGTTCATCCACACTCTCCCCCTCAAGATCTGCATGTAATTTCTTGTTTGTCTCAACTGGTGTGCTTGCAACTTTAGCATCTTTGTACCCAAACCGATCCAGTATATCATTCACATACTTACTTTGATGAATAAAGATTCCTTCTTTCTGTTGCTTTACTTGTAGCCCCAAGAAAAATGTTAATTCCCCCATGGAGCTCATCTTGAACTTTTCATGCATCAATGATTCAAACTCCTTGCAAAGACTATCCTTTGTTGAACCAAAAATGATATCATCTACATAAACTTGACCCAGTAGTATATCATTCTTAATTCTTTTAGTAAACAAAGTTTTATCTATTGCACCCCTTTTGAATCCATTCTGCAACAGATAATCTGAAAAAGTATCATACCAGGCTCTAGGTGCTTGATGTAAGCCATAAAGAGCTTTATCCAGTTTGAAAACTTTATCAGGAAATTTAGAATCTTCAAACCCTGGTGGTTGACATACATAGACCTCTTCCTGTATAGTGCCATACAGAAAAGCACTCTTAACATCCATCTGATACACAATGAATCCCTTGAATGAAGCATAAGCCAAAAACAATCTAATTGCCTCTATCCTTGCAACAGGTGCAAAAACCTCATCATAATCAATCCCCTCTTCTTGTGAATACCCCTGTGCAACCAATCTAGCCTTGTTTTTGATCACTATACCTCTTTCATCCTTCTTGTTCTTGAAAATCCATTTAGTACCAATTGCCCTCTTCTCTTTAGGCAAATCAACCAATGTCCAAACTTCTTGAATCTTAAACTGAAGCAACTCCTCTTCCATAGCTTCAATCCAACTAGGATCTCTCAAAGCTTCAGTAACCTTCTTTGGTTCTGTTTGAGACAGAAAACAGGCAAACAAAGAAGTATTAACAGCTTCTGTATCAAGATTTACTTCTTCCTCATTTGCTGAAGCTTCAAACACCTGACTTTGATTTCTTGTTTTAACAGCTGATTCAATATCTCCTATTACATTCTCAAGTGGATGATCTTTATGAGTAATGTATTTAGATGCTGCTGTTTCTTGAATACTCTCCTCTAAGTTGGTAAAATTTCCTTCTTGACCAGACTCACTACTTGACACTTCTCTTGCAATTCTCTTTGACAAAGGAGTAGAACTCATCAAATGTAGATAATTCAATTGTTCCTGCTCTGTGTCAAGATGCTTTGTAGGTGTCTGATCAACATTCACACCTGCCTTTGTATACTTCTGTACTGGACTCATATCACTGTCTTCTGTACTGTCTTCAATAACAGGTCTATCAGAATCATCAACATGAGAAAATGATGTTTCATCTGATTTTCCTATTTCCACATCCTGTGATGTCGTTGGTTGATCAGTATCAAACACTTCTGGGGGATCAGGAGACCAAACTGGAAATAATATATATTCCAATGAATCATTCTTCTTTCCAACTGATATTCCTGATTTTGCTCTACCTTCTTCATCACCTGTTCCTGCATTTGTACCATCACTTGTACCTGCACTAGTATCCACATTAGTATATCTAAAAGCAGTATTAAGTGCATCAATATCAAACAGTGATTCAGGACCTTTTCCCTCAGGATTAACAGTGTTTTCATTAAAAGTAATGTGCACTGTTTCTTCTATGATTCTGGTCCTTTGATTGAATACCCTATAAGATTTACTTTGAATAGAATAACCAACAAATATCCCCTCATCAGCCTTACTCTGAAACTTACCTAAGTGATCTTTGGTATTTAAGGTTGTACAAGGACACCCAAAAGATTTTAAGAAACTAACCAAAGGCTTTCTCTTAAACAACAGTTCATATGGTGTCTTGTTATGAGGCTTAACAACTAATACTCTATTCTGAACATAACAAGCTGTGCTAACTGCCTCTGCCCAAAAAGACATAGGTAGCTTTGCATCAGATAGCATGGTTCTAGCAGCCTCAATCAGTGTCATATTCCTCCTTTCAGCTACTCCATTTTGTTGAGGAGTTCTAGATGCACTAAATTCTCTCTTAATACCTTTAACTTCACAGAATTTATCCATCTCATGATTTTTAAATTCTGTTCCATTATCACTTCTGATGATCTTTACTCTTTTATCCAATTGATTCTCCATCTTAGTTATAAATGATCTAAGTATTTCACCTGTCTCATCCTTTGTCCTAAGAAAGAAAACCCATGTAAATCTAGTATAATCATCAATAATCACAAGACAGTAAGACTTTTTCCCCATACTACTTATACTGGTTGGTCCAAATAAGTCCATATGCAATAAGTGTAGGGGTGTGCTATTTGTGTTCACAGATTTGGACTTAAATGAGGATTTGTGTTGCTTTCCCTTTTGACAAGAAACACAATGATCATCACATGAATAGACCTTTTCAGGCAAACCTCTAACAAGCTTGTTTTTGACAAGTTTATTAATGGTTTTGAAATTCATGTGACACATCCTCCTATGCCACAGTTCAGATTCATTCACACTTGCTTTAGAAATAAGACAGTTTAAATCAGGTTGAGGTGTCATATTTACTAAGTCACACTTATATACATTATCTTGTCTTGGAATTCTCATCAAAATCATGTTTTCCGGTATTTTGAATTCTTTGGACAAGATAAGGCATTCAGTGTCAGTAAAATGAACTAGGTTCTTTTTATCTGTGATTTGACTCACACTTAGTAAATTATACCTCAGTTGTTCCACAAAATAAACATTATCAAAACTTAGCTTTTCACTCTGAACTGTTCCTTTCCCTGTGATCCTTCCTCCTTTTGGATTGCTTCCAAAAGCTACATATCCTCCATCAAAAGATTTAAAGTCCTGCAGCTTTTCTTTGTCTCCAGTCATGTGCCGTGAGCATCCACTATCAATATGCCATAAGCTCTTAGGCTTGCCCTGCACAAACAGTCAAAAAGAGAATTAATTTCTCTTGGGAACCCAAACCAATTTGGCTTTGGGTTTCCCATGTGCATTCACATAATCAACTTTCTTAAAGATTATTGATTGTGAAGCACTGTTGGTATTTGGATCTGTTAATTTATCAGACTTAATAGGTGTCCAAATCCAACTAATTTTAGACTTAACAGTGTTCTTTGGCTTAACAGTTTTAACTGTTTTACCAATTGAAGATTCAGTGTTAATTTTGTTAACACTGTTTTTGAATTCAGTTACCACTGTTTTAGTCTTTGAGCTTTTGGCTAATTTTGTTATTACTGCTGCAGTAGATTTACCTGTAACAGTGTTTAACATGGTAGCCTTTGAGTTTATCTTCTGAACTCTGGCAGTATGATCAACTTTTGATTGAAAATTTTGTTTGTTAATCATATTTGCTTTCATCCATGACTGTTTTCTAATCCTTTGAACATTCTCAGGATTATGATAACAGTCATATTTAAGATGACCCATTTTTCCACATATAAAGCAAGACATTTCTTTAATCACAGTAACATTATTACCCAGTTTTTGTGAAATCATTTGATTCCAATTTCTTTGATTACCTCTGGGTTTTTGATTTTGAAAACTCTGTGAAGAAGAAGCACTTGCTTTACATTTACAATTCACACAGTTATTCACAACAGATTCAACAACAGGTTTAGTAACTGAGTTAACTGTATTACTAACATATCCTAACCCATGTTTAGATTTGTTTGTATTCAAGCTCACCTTCTCTAAGTCCAGTTTAACCTTTTCCTTAAACATTTTCTTACCCTCTTCTAGTTTATCAGTTTTAAGATTAACAACTAGATCAGTAATTACTCTCTTCACATCCTCACATGTTGACTCAGACTTAGATGATTCAGATTTCACACTCTTCTCACTATCAGATGTCCTATCACTCTGATCATCTTCTTCAGTCCAGTCACTAACTTCACCTTCTACAAACAGATCATCATCAGATAAACTTTTAATTGGACCAGCCTTTTTAACCTCATCTACCATTTCTCTTTTAAGTGAATTGATATCAATTTCACTTTTGGGAGGAAAGTAGGTGTGATTATAAGGTGGAGGTACATTATTGTATCCTAATCCAGTCTTAAGTTTATCATGAATCTGTGAATTAATAAGTTTATTTACACTCTTTGAAGCATGTTCTAATTTACTTACATCAAGCCTTATACTATCTCTTTCACATGTGACCTCAGTAAGTTTCTTAGATAACAAATCAACTTTATCTTTAAAAGAGTCTCTCTCCCACCTAGCATATTCAATGTCATACTTAAACTGTGTTGCATTGACTTCATATGCCTTTATTTGATTTTCCAGATTTTCAATGACTGCTATGGTGTGTTTACTTTTGATTTCCCATTGTTTTAGTTCCTCACACACTTTTATATTATGATCTCTGTAGTGTTTAACAGTTTGTTTACAAACAGCAGAACATAATTTATTTTGTACCTCAGTAGGAACTTCTGACTTTTTGTCAGATTCTGCAATGGCCTTGAGACATTGATTCTTCACAACATGCTCTTCTTGATCACTCCAATCCCATCCACAGCCATCCATAGACACCAAAGCATTTGCTGAAGCCCCCTGAATTGGAATGTTTCTTGTCTGTGTTCCAGTGCTTCCAGATCTCTGACCATTACCATTCTGCTCTTGCCTAGGGTTTCTGCATTCTCTGGCAAAGTGTCCCATCTTGTGATAGTTGAAACACTCAATCTTGCTCTTATCAAACCAATTTGCATCATTCCTCTTGTATGCAAAGTTATTTCTACCAGTCCTCTGCATGAACTTTTTTGCTCTCTGAGTAATCAATGCAATTTGCCACTTGATGTCCATCTCCTCTAGATCATCACCATCAAATTGTTCTAGATCTTCATTAGTAAGTGAAGAATTCACATTACTTGCAAAGAAAGATTCTAATATTTGATCATTAGAACTATTTGATGATGATCCTGCTCCCCCTGAAACATGAGTAGAACCCATTTGACTTGATTCTGCTTTTGTTCCAGCCATAGACATAAAAGCAGCATTATGACTGTATCCAGTTGCTTGCTTCTTACTTTCCACCTCAGACTCAAAGTTCCTCAGATCATTGTATATAACTTCTAGTTCCTTAACTTCAATGTCTGAACTCTGCCTCAATCCAACAGTATAGATTGTCCATTCATCACCTAATGATCTCAAGAACTTTCTGTTAAGATCTTCTTTGTCAATCTTAACCTTGTGATTTTCCAATTCTCCAACTAATGTAGTAAACCTATCAAAGGTTTGAGTTAGAGTTTCAGATTTCACATGGCTAAAATTTTCAAATTGTTGTTTTAACAGAGATCTTTTATTCTTTTTGGTGTTATCATTACCACCAAACCTCTTCTCAATTGCCTCCATTAGTACCTTGGGATCTTCACAATTATCAAATCTGCTCTGATGCTCATTCGGAATGGATAGCAACAGAGTACTAAGTGCTTTGTACTCAGTAGATCTGATTTTCCTCTCTGCTTCAGATGTTGGTGGTGCTCTTGGTTGCTTTACTCCATCACCATCAAGCGTTACTGGTATACCATTAACAACAACTTCCCATATCTGATAATCCGTGAGAAGCATATATTGCCTGATTCTGACCTTCCATAGGTCAAACTCATCAGGTTTAAGCATTGGTATCTTTGTTGCTTGAATTCCTTCATTGCCTTCAGACGCCATTGAAATCAAAACTTAATATCTGAACTAAACTCATATACTAATACTAATAATCCCAGATCTTCCTGTCTTCAAAGCTTCACAAGCTCTGATACCACTTTGTTTGTCCCTGTTTAACTTAATAAACAATCTTACGTAATAAACTTTGAATATATTATTGAGAAGTTGCGGAATCACACTCAATGATTGTAACACCCCCAAATTTAACAGTTTGCGGAAGCGACGTTTTGGGTGTTACTAATCAATAATCACAAGCACAAAGGATACAGTGAACGACTCTAAATGAGACGTTCGAAAAGTTATTACATTAATACATAAGTGGTTTCAAAATACAAGCTCGAGTTCAAGTAAATTCCTACAGATTCTAATACATAACAGTAAGTACAAAAGTAATGTAATAAAATCTCCAAGCTTGTAAATGCATGTGACTCGAGCTAAGTAAGCTTATCCTGCTGGGCATCCCTACTGATGCTGTGTACCTGAGAAGCATTACTAAAACGGTCAACCAAAAGGTTGGTGAATCTCACAGGTTTGTAAGTAAGTAAACAGTTGAACACACAAGTAGTATTTGTAAATCATAGCCAGCCAGTAAGTAACGATCACAGGTTATGCTCATCGTTTACTTAAGTTTTAATAAGTGGGTGGTTGCAGGTTATGCTAACCGTTTGATACAATTGCCATGAGCCACAATAGTTGAAGCTTAACGTACAGTAAATATAGGTACCCCCTCATGAATGTAATCCAAAACATTCATACGGAACGAGTAAGAAACGCCCGTTTCTACAGGAACGGTTCGTGGTAGTGCTTGCTACCCCGGGCGGGGATTGTCAGTCCCATATGGATCCATATACTAAAACTCACGCTTATCACATAACTAACAACTATGGTTCAGGAGGATTTCATTGGATTAGTCGTAAACTCATGCAGTTGGCGTATTCGTAATCTCATACAGTAAGTAAATCATGGCAGCAAGTAAGTTTTGTGTGTTCATGTAAAACAGTAATGCATCTCACCCCTGAGTAAAAACGGTAAAGTAGGGGCTGTAAGACTCACCTGAGTCTGGCAGACAATGCAGTAAGTAAGCAAGTAGTATCCCGAACTAGCAACCCTTAGCGTCCTAATTCGCATAAGGTTTAGTAAGTAAATGGAATACTTGTAAAGTATCCATGCTAGTTGTTCCCAAACTAGTTAATGTCCATTAGTTTATTTGTACGTTTGTAATCGTTTGTAGTTTGTAGAAAAGTTATACGGTCCGTTTGTTATCGGTGTATAATAATAATTCCATCCATTATTATTATGTATTCATAGTAGTTGTACCTTTGTAAAGCGTACGTGTATAACTGTTTGTTTGTATCACATCGTGTATCGTTTGCGTAAGTTCCTATGGGCTTAAACCCCAAAGGGTACGAGTGAAACCTCGTAAGTATTCGAGTGTATGTTCGTATCAGTTAACGTGTAATCCAGCACGTAACTAGTGAGTGAACTTGTAAGTTCGTATCGGATGTAATCCCGTGTAATGTACAAGTGTAAGTTCGTTGGAGTGTAATCTCCTAAGTATTTCGAGTGTAAACTCGTGTGCGTGTGTGAGTGAAATCTCACGTTAGTTTTGTACGGTCTTGTACGTATTCAAGTGTTGTTGTATACTTTCAAAAGTATAGTATTTTCAGGTATAAGTAGCATCGTATTTGATTTAGTAGTTGAAAAGTGATTCCAACACTTAGAATATATTTTGTTTTCTGATCTGGGCTTTCTGCGACACAAGGCTTGTGTCGCAGACCGTATGCGACATAAGGTCTGTGTCGTATGGATTTGTTTCTGATTTAGTGTTTATGCGACACAATGGTTGTGTCGCATACAAGGGTACGACACAACGATACGACATAGTCGTTGTGTCGCAATCAAGCGATAGGTAAGCTTTGTGTCGTAGATGATACGACATATAGTGCGACATAAGCGTTGTGTCGCATACATTGCGACATAACGTGCGACATAACATGCGACATAGTGTTGTGTCGCATGAAATTTCGGTCCGATGCGACACAAGAGGTCTGTTCGGAAATTTAGTTTCCGAAAACGTATTTTCCGGTTTCCGTTGGGTCTAGAACTTTTATACTAGTTTTAATATGTTATAACAAGTCCATAATAACCATTGGTAGTCGTTTTTAAGGTTTGTGGTGTCGTTTTCTTTAAAATAACCAAAACCGACATTTCTGTAAAAGTGTTCAAAAACGAGTTTAAATTACATATTTGGACATTACTAAGTTAGGGAAACAATAATCTAGCAAAATAAATGTAATCGGAAAGTTTCGAGGTCGCCGGAAAACTTACAAAGTTGTCGAATCGAGAAACCGAAAAGATAGAATTGTAGAGCTCGTTCTCGTGATCACTTTTCTCCAAACCGAGCCTAGCCTCCGAGGTGTTTTAATGGTGTTCTTAGGGTGTTTTAGTGTGGGTTTTAGAGAGAGAGAGAGAAACCGTAGAGAGAGAGAGGGAGAGAATGATTGAGTATGGTTTATGTTTGTGTTTGAGTGTGGAATTGATCAAGAGGGTGAGGGTTTGGCACCCCTCACCTTGGCCGGCCCATGGTGGGGTCCACCATGTGTGGATCTCACCAAATGTTGTTTCCTCGTGTTTGCGCTCCGTGCGGTGTTCGTTTCCCCGGTCATTTAAACGTTAAAAAATCATTTTATACGCGTTTAAGTATACGTTTTAAAATACGAAATATTACTCGATAAATTAAGTTGAAGTATTTTATCAAAATACTAGTTTTCAAGTTGTAAATCATAACTTGGTTTTTGTTTTTGTCGGTTGGTCGAGTTTTCGGAGAGTTCGGTGACGTTTTAATTAAAACGTACGTTTTCCGTTATATTATAAACATAATATAAAGTACTAGTCAAAGAAATTAAATATTTTCACATTATTTAATAATTATTTTACCAATGTCCGCAAGTTTGTACAATTGTAGTTTCATACGATATGTACAAATCGTATACGCGTATATATATATATTCCATCCATATATATATATAATAAGTAAATAACGTATATAATCCTATTTCATATTATATACAAGTAATATACACGTAATTAGGGAAAATTTAAATTGACCCTAAATTTGGGGTTGTTACATTCTCCCCTTGTTAATAAAATTTCGTCCCGAAATTTGTTCGAAGTAGTAATCGGTAGTTCGATACTAGTCAGGTAGCTACAATGTGTACTAGTAGCCTACAGTAGTAGGGTAGGTCCTACAGTGTTTGAAATCAAGTAGTTGTCAGGTGGTAACGTACCCTTAGTTTTGTTGTCTGAAGGTAGTGGACATTGGGCCTTGAGATGGCCAGCGCTCCCGCAGTTGAAGCACAGCTTCGTCTTAGGGGAGTTAGTACTCTTAGGGTAGGACTTGCATCGACCGATGGGTATAGTACACGGTCCTTCATGATGCAGAGTGCATTGAGAACAGAAAGGTTTCTTTCCCAAGTAGTTTCCGGTGGGTTTGGAGGGAGTAATCTTCACCCTTTTTGTTGGAGGTGACGTACAGTCAGTGTCGGTATCCTCTTCAGTAGGAGTACCATGTGAAGTTGGTGGTGAAGTAGGGTTTTCTAAAGCTATCAAACGTAGCTCGTACTCACGCATACGTATGTCATTTTGGAAAGCAATTCGTCGTAGGTCATCAATGTCTTCCCGAGCTTCAGTCAGTTGTTTTCGCAGCGAATCAATAGTTTGGTTAAGGTGACTGACTGATTCAGCAGTCAAGGTTATATCAACTGGTGCTTTTGCAGCAGTTAGAGCAACAGGAGAAGCAGGTGCTGTTGCTGATTCAACGGAGTGTTCTGTATCACACTCGAGTTCGAGGAGATAAGGAAACATCTTCGGTTCCTCGCTGAGCAGTTCATCTTGCAGTGTAGGGTTGTTGACGGAGTGAGTTGTCATTTCCTACGAAATAAGTGTTCTATTTAAGAATTTGCCTCAAGTAAGTGAAGTTATATTAATTTATCTGTTTAAAGTAACGAATAGCATACGAGCTCCCGGTCTCAACCAGTGTGAGATAATTGGGAAGGGAGTTTGGGTTACTGTATCTGAAGTGTAAGGCAAATTGTGTTGTCGGGATTTAAGTGGTCGGTCGTTTCCTAATCCTATTGTGTACTTAGGATCAAAGAAAACACACAGAATAAAATACAGTTATACATAAGTCATTAAGCGAGAGATTTATGAGAAAACAGATTCGGGTAGTCAAAGAATAAGCGTACCCGGGTTGAGTAAATCATAGAGTCTCGGGTTTGGGTCATCCTCTCTAGCATTGATTACATAAGCTCTACTCCTTGTATTGTTGGTTGGGGTTTCAGCTTAGGGCAATCCTTCCTGAAGTGCCCGGTACCGTTGCACTCATAGCAGGTTTTGGGTGCGGAAGTATCAGTACCAGTGTGGTTGGTTCGGCAGTCCTGGGCCAGGTGCCCGAATTTCTTGCACTTAGTGCAGGGACAGGAGCCGTTATGATGGCGGCTACATTTGGAGCAGTAAGGCTTGCTCCCCTTGTAAGCCTTTGAGTCATTGGTATTGGCAATTGCAAGCTTTTTGTCAGGAGTCGGGTTGGATGAGTGGGGGCTTACTTCCCATTTACGTTTGTTATTCGCAGACGGGGTTGAAGTCGAGCCACGGCGGACAGAATTAGCCGTTAACTCATGAGCCATACGAATGGCGCTCTGAATAGTTCCCGGTTTAGATGAAGTCACTAAATCTTGTAGTCGTTCGGGAAGTCCATCAACGTACTTTTCGATCCTTTTGTATTCAGGATCAACCATGGATGGGCACAGAAGTGCCAGTTGGTGAAAACGGTTGGTGTAGCCGGTGATGTCGTCACCCTGCATCTTGTGATTCCAGAATTCTAACTCTAGTTGCTTCAGCTCATCTCTTGGGCAGTACTCGCCCCTCAGCATATTCTTTAGTTCATCCCACTGTAATTTGTAAGCATCGGCAATGCTCACCGTTTGCGCATAAGTGTTCCACCAAGTAAGGGCGGTGTCAGAAAAGGTGCTGGCGGCGAATTTAACTTTATCCTCTTCCTTGCAGTTGCAGATGAGGAACACTGATTCGATTTTCTCGGTCCATCGAATCAGACCGATTGCTCCTTCAGTTCCTGCAAAGTTCAGCGGCTTGCAGTTATGGAAATCCTTGTAGGTGCAGGTTTTGGGTTGTGGTCCATTAGTAGTTGTATCTTCGCTACCAGGGGTTGATGTTCGGGTAGCTAGGGCTTGAGCCACGCTACGGGCAATTATACCCGCTACTTCGGCTTCAGTAAGCATGATTTGACGTCGAGGAGGCATGTTCCTTGAAACAATAATAAAGAACATGTGAGGATTTGAATAAGAATTATGGCAGTGATGATTTAGTACGTTTAAAGAAATTTTTGAAAATTTTATAAAACATTTTGTAAGAAATTTTGTAACATGTTTGACAAAAATACATTTGTTATAAAATTTTGGTGTTAAAAATCGGTTGTATAAGTTGAAGTCTGACGGAGACTTGAGTTGAAAATGATTTTATTGGGATACATATAACGGTACGGTGGGTACGTTGTAAAATGGTATAAACGTCGAATTAGGTAGAAATAGTAAATGAAAACAAGGTCTCGATCTTTATATCGAGGGACATTCGAGTAACTATGGTTGTCGGTTATAATGGTGTGGAGATCTTCGGACGTATGTCGGTATTCGTGAATTCATAAAAGTTAAATAAGGACAGAATGACGAGTATCGAGTTGTCGTTTGTTCGATGAAATTTTAAAGAATATTAATTTCGTAGTAGTCGAGAGAGTATCGTATCGGGGAAAGAGGCCTATGTATGTATATATATATATATCACATAACCGCCTAGTTCGTGTCTAGCACAATCACGTAAAAGTCCCGGTTCTCTCGAGGTCAGAGTCAGCTAATGCATTCCGGTTCAACATAACCCCTTTCAGAACTCACATCATCTTCATTTAATTGTACATAGTTGATCAGGCTATGTTAAATTAAACTTGTATGCTGTAATTCCTGAACCAGTTATACTTAATGAGGAATACTGCCTAACGGTCATAGTCTAGGCCTACTAAATGCAACCTAGTTCACTATAACCTTAGGCTCTGATACCAATCTGTAACACCCCCAAATTTAACAGTTTGCGGAAGCGACGTTTTGGGTGTTACTAATCAATAATCACAAGCACAAAGGATACAGTGAATGACTCTAAATGAGACGTTCGAAAAGTTATTACATTAATACATAAGTAGTTTCAAAATACAAGCTCGAGTTCAAGTAAATTCCTACAGATTCTAATACATAACAGTAAGTACAAAAGTAATGTAATAAAATCTCCAAGCTTGTAAATGCATGTGACTCGAGCTAAGTAAGCTTATCCTGCTGGGCATCCCTACTGATGCTGTGTACCTGAGAAGCATTACTAAAACGGTCAACCAAAAGGTTGGTGAATCTCACAGGTTTGTAAGTAAGTAAACAGTTGAACACACAAGTAGTATTTGTAAATCATAGCCAGCCAGTAAGTAACGATCACAGGTTATGCTCATCGTTTACTTAAGTTTTAATAAGTGGGTGGTTGCAGGTTATGCTAACCGTTTGATACAATTGCCATGAGCCACCATAGTTGAAGCTTAACGTACAGTAAATATAGGTACCCCCTCATGAATGTAATCCAAAACATTCATACGGAACGAGTAAGAAACGCCCGTTTCTACAGGAACGGTTCGTGGTAGTGCTTGCTACCCCGGGCGGGGATTGTCAGTCCCATATGGATCCATATACTAAAACTCACGCTTATCACATAACTAACAACTATGGTTCAGGAGGATTTCATTGGATTAGTCGTAAACTCATGCAGTTGGCGTATTCGTAATCTCATACAGTAAGTAAATCATGGCAGCAAGTAAGTTTTGTGTGTTCATGTAAAACAGTAATGCATCTCACCCCTGAGTAAAAACAGTAAAGTAGGGGCTGTAAGACTAACCTGAGTCTGGCAGACAATGCAGTAAGTAAGCAAGTAGTATCCCGAACTAGCAACCCTTAGCGTCCTAATTCGCATAAGGTTTAGTAAGTAAATGGAATACTTGTAAAGTATCCATGCTAGTTGTTCCCAAACTAGTTAATGTCCATTAGTTTATTTGTACGTTTGTAATCGTTTGTAGTTTGTAGAAAAGTTATACGGTCCGTTTGTTATCGGTGTATAATAATAATTCCATCCATTATTATTATGTATTCATAGTAGTTGTACCTTTGTAAAGCGTACGTGTATAACTGTTTGTTTGTATCACATCGTGTATCGTTTGCGTAAGTTCCTATGGGCTTAAACCCCAAAGGGTACGAGTGAAACCTCGTAAGTATTCGAGTGTATGTTCGTATCAGTTAACGTGTAATCCAGCACGTAACTAGTGAGTGAACTTGTAAGTTCGTATCGGATGTAATCCCGTGTAATGTACAAGTGTAAGTTCGTTGGAGTGTAATCTCCTAAGTATTTCGAGTGTAAACTCGTGTGCGTGTGTGAGTGAAATCTCACGTTAGTTTTGTACGGTCTTGTACGTATTCAAGTGTTGTTGTATACTTTCAAAAGTATAGTATTTTCAGGTATAAGTAGCATCGTATTTGATTTAGTAGTTGAAAAGTGATTCCAACACTTAGAATATATTTTGTTTTCTGATCTGGGCTTTCTGCGACACAAGGCTTGTGTCGTAGACCGTATGCGACATAAGGTCTGTGTCGTATGGATTTGTTTCTGATTTAGTGTTTATGCGACACAATGGTTGTGTCGCATACAAGGGTACGACACAACGATACGACATAGTCGTTGTGTCGCAATCAAGCGATAGGTAAGCTTTGTGTCGTAGATGATACGACATATAGTGCGACATAAGCGTTGTGTCGCATACATTGCGACATAACGTGCGACATAACATGCGACATAGTGTTGTGTCGCATGAAATTTCGGTCCGATGCGACACAAGAGGTCTGTTCGGAAATTTAGTTTCCGAAAATGTATTTTCCGGTTTCCGTTGGGTCTAGAACTTTTATACTAGTTTTAATATGTTATAACAAGTCCATAATAACCATTGGTAGTCGTTTTTAAGGTTTGTGGTGTCGTTTTCTTTAAAATAACCAAAACCGACATTTCCGTAAAAGTGTTCAAAAACGAGTTTAAATTACATATTTGGACATTACTAAGTTAGGGAAACAATAATCTAGCAAAATAAATGTAATCGGAAAGTTTCGAGGTCGCCGGAAAACTTACAAAGTTGTCGAATCGAGAAACCGAAAAGATAGAATTGTAGAGCTCGTTCTCGTGATCACTTTTCTCCAAACCGAGCCTAGCCTCCGAGGTGTTTTAATGGTGTTCTTAGGGTGTTTTAGTGTGGGTTTTAGAGAGAGAGAGAGAAACCGTAGAGAGAGAGAGGGAGAGAATGATTGAGTATGGTTTATGTTTGTGTTTGAGTGTGGAATTGATCAAGAGGGTGAGGGTTTGGCACCCCTCACCTTGGCCGGCCCATGGTGGGGTCCACCATGTGTGGATCTCACCAAATGTTGTTTCCTCGTGTTTGCGCTCCGTGCGGTGTTCGTTTCCCCGGTCGTTTAAACGTTAAAAAATCATTTTATACGCGTTTAAGTATACGTTTTAAAATACGAAATATTACTCGATAAATTAAGTTGAAGTATTTTATCAAAATACTAGTTTTCAAGTTGTAAATCATAACTTGGTTTTTGTTTTTGTCGGTTGGTCGAGTTTTCGGAGAGTTCGGTGACGTTTTAATTAAAACGTACGTTTTCCGTTATATTATAAACATAATATAAAGTACTAGTCAAAGAAATTAAATATTTTCACATTATTTAATAATTATTTTACCAATGTCCGCAAGTTTGTACAATTGTAGTTTCATACGATATGTACGAATCGTATACGCGTATATATATATATTCCATCCATATATATATATATAATAAGTAAATAACGTATATAATCCTATTTCATATTATATACAAGTAATATACACGTAATTAGGGAAAATTTAAATTGACCCTAAATTTGGGGTTGTTACAATGATGTTAAGAAGATCAATGAATATTAATTAATTTAATGAACACAATAATATACCGATAGCTTCAATCTTATTAATGATATAAGACGAATACACTTGATGTATTAGGGTTACAGAAAACCTTGAAGCTGCGCAAAAATCATTAACCTATCTAGGTCTAAAGGATCTCTATTTATAACATATAGAGTCCTATACAATCTCCTACAAATATGGAATAAAATAACTTCCATAACCGACTCATACTTATCACAAAATCATAAACAGTTTTAACTACCATTCTGATGTAAACAGTTGTAACTGTTACACATTCAGTGATAACTGCTTCAATTGTAATATACGACTAAGTACAAATATATAATCAGTGTTAACTGTTTCATATATAACTAATAGTTACTAATACATAAGCAGTTTTAACTACTTACAGACACATAACTATCAGTTGTAATCTATCTTCAATCAGTTGTAACACTTGTCTTCTCATCAGTTTTCTTCTATCAGTTGTAACTTCATAAAGACAGTTTTAACCTTCAAAGCAAACAGTTTTAATCACTTATACTCTATCTTCTCATCAGAACTTCAACTCAGACCTGAAACAGTTTTGACCCAACATAACAATAGATATGCAGTGTCAATCAAGAGTTCAAATCAAGGTGTGTGCTAGTTGATGTCACAAAAGTAGTGTTGATGTGTGAGTCAAGTAGTTACTAACATCATCCAACACAACTTGCAACCAATTTCAATCAAACACCAAGTCTAAGAAAATAATAGAATAGAGTAAGTTCGTATACTATTTTTGACCATAAAATAATTCCTATTAGCTGTCTTCAGTATCATCTTCATCAGCATGCATCCAATCCCATAATGTATCATCTTCATCAGATTCGTCACTTTGGTTGTTAACTTCTTCTCCCTCGCCTAAACTTGAAGTTGCATCAACCACAAGAGGAGGCATATCTTTTCTTAGCAATTGTAACTCACAGTCATCAACTTCTGTGTTAGAACCTATCGTATCATCATTAGGCTAGCACCAATAGGAGCTACCACTGTTATCACCACTTTCTTCCTCAATGTCATAAATATCCCTAGGAACCCTATTCACAACGTAATGCAAACCATCTTCAACAGGGTCCGGAAAATAGAACACCTGATGCACTTGAGAAGGCTTGACAAAAGGATCATCTGAATAGCAAAATTTATTAAGACCAACACAAGTTAAACCATAGTCATCTTTCTCGACTTGGTACCACTCACAACGGAACAAAACAACTGTAAATTTCGACCAATAGTTGAGTTCAATTATTTCTAAAATGCGACCGTAGTAGTCAACATTTCCAACAACTGGATTTTTGTCCCTAGAGCTTGCAAAACTAGGAGTTGTAGCTTTAAGTGAAACACCTCTATTCTGAGTCTTGCATTGTAACACCCCGCAAATTTAAACGCGATTAATTACGTTAATCACTTGCATTATTAGGCTAATTCCCTACTTGAGTGAATTCACAATATATTTTAGAGGTAAGTCTAGCATAGCCCAACTAGTTAGTACGCGTAGTATTACATACTCGTAATTAGCTGTAATTACGTACAGAACAATTTGAAAACAAACGCGACAAAAACATACGACTGTTGGTGAATAAAATTGGTTAATAAAACGAAATTATTAAATAACGTCGTAACGAATAAATATTTTGTCAAAAATATTTACAAATCATTTTATAACGCAAAACGTTTAATTCGTACAATTTAAATAAAACAAAGTTTAAAATTTTACAACTAAATTAATTAGGTTTCATAAAAAGATCCTAATTTAAAAATATGTAATTAAAAATATTAGTTAAAATTAACATATAACGATCGGGTAAACAAACACGGAGTGCGAGCACGGAGGCGAAAAAGGGGACAAAACCCCCTCCCCACCTCCCTTTTCTTCCATTCTCCATCTATCTCTTTCTCTCACTTCTTTTCTCTTTTCTCCTCCCTCTTTCTAAACTCACCCAAAAATCACACAAATCACACTAAAACTACACCAAAAACGCATCGGATCATCACCCCCCTTTGGAATAAAACGACCACGAGACCACGATCTACACTCCTACCTTTTCGGATTTCAAATCCGACACTCGTAAGTTTCCGACAAATCCCGCAAATCTTTAGATTTCGATGTTATAATTAATATTTCATGTTTAATATACTTAGATTACCATGTTTTAGTGTTTTATACAACCGATTATGTCCAAAAACGAATCAAAACTCATTATTTTCGAGCTGTTCGTCGAACAGTCCGCTACGTCGCATCTGGCTTGGGCTAAATGCGACGTCAGTCGCTACGTCGCATAACATCTCACAACGTCGCATACTGCGACGTCGCCTTTAACGTCGCATTAAATTGCGAAGTCGCACACAGCGACGTTGACCCTTACGTCGCACACAACGTCGCAAGCGACGTCGCACTTAACGTCGCACCCTACGTCGCACTTCAACCCAACGTCGCATTTTGTGTCGCAGAAAGCAGAATCAAGATTTTTGGAAGTCAAAGTTACTGTAGAAAAGTCAAATTTACTGTAGCAGTACTGTAGCAATTGAAATAATAACATTTTAAAACTATTGTTTCAAACTATCACTAACGAGTCGTATACATTTTCACAAACAACGAAATTCAAACTAAAACGTTTAATGAACACTTTGGACATAACTTGGTTGTACGAACACTAACATGGATGATTAGTTTAGACATCCACATACTTATAAATCTCGTACGTTTAGGACGTTAGGAGATTCTGGACTGTACTTGGGCTTAGGTTTGCTAGCACTCGCACAACTACTTAACTCAACAGGTGAGTTCACAGCCCCTACTTTTACTGATTTAACTGCTTTTGAACAGGGGTGGAAAACATAGTCAACTCTTTTACTTATTGCCATAACTGATTTTACTTATATGATTGTTTATCATACATGTTTACTCGAACAATTAGAGTACTTTGAACTATTAAACTTTTGGACACACTGGTAATTATGAAATAACATTTTCATATTGACACACTGAACAAACGAGATAATTTATTCGACAGACTGTTTTAAATAGATCGGAGAACGACCGGTAAACTATATTGCAAACGACTGTAAACTTTTAAACTTGTTTGGTATACCGGAGAACGACCGGTACTTTTATGAAAACGCTGGAGAACGACTAGCAACGTATTTTAGTGCCAGAGAACGACTGGCCACTGGACGGGAGAACGACCCGTGCGTCTTTGGATGGGAGAACAACCCATACGTATTAACCGGAGAACGACCGGTACTGTATTTCGCTGGAGAACGACCAGCAGTGTTTGGACGGGAGAACGACCCGTGCGTCTTTGAACGGGAGAACGACCCGTGCGTATTTGGCCGGAGGACGACCGGTACTGTTTGTAAACCGCTGGAGAACGACCAGCACGTATTTTTTTAAACTGACACTTTTGGGCAACATCCCAACGAAACATACCAAACGATTAGAATACTTAGATAAGAGATAATACTGCCCGCACGCGATCCAAGTACGGGTCTTAGGGGGAGTGTTTCATTGTATTTGAGTAACAAACCACGTAAACAAAACTTTGGGCGAACAACCCACTAAACTTGTATTTGGATTACATTCCACGAAACGTATTCTCGACCATTATGGCAATACTATTTGTGAACGTATATGAATCGGCAACTGTAATTACAAACTTGTTACAACTATTGCAAACATAACACCTGTGAATTCACTCAACCTAGTTGTTGACTTTTACTATGTTTTTCAGGGAATTAGCTGCGCATGTAAGAATCGCCAACACACATGGAGAATTAGGCGACCCGTGAATTTTAGGATGCCAACTTTTGGAAACACATGGATTTCTTTAGTATAACTGAAATGTTTTAGTCATATTTCAGAAATCTACTTTTGTAAACTTATTTATCTTAACTTGTACGATTCGACGAATCGTAAACTTTGTAATTAACACTTTTGGCATCTTAATATATTATGTTCTGTTGTAATCATAAGCTCTGATACGTATGCATGCTTTGTTATTGTGACACCCCAGTACTTAAACTAAATGCTTCCGCTAAACAAATTTGGGGGTGTTACAGTTTGGTATCAGAGCCAATGGTTATAGCGAACTAGGAAACTTTAGGTGACTTAGCGACCTAGAGACCTAGACTATAGCCTTGGCTAGAACGCACATGCATACATACATTTGCATACATCTAAACTATCGTTACGACACCTCGATACGAGTGAACTGTTCACCACATTCGACTCGTTCCTTGTACTCAGACCTCATGTGAACCTGATCGTATTAAACGGTTGATGAAAAGAAGTATGTATTTAGCATCATATAATGACGCCTGGCCAACGTGATTATATTATACTGAGTACATATGGGTGTTTCATAGTCGTAAGATACGTGACGGGGATTCGACAATTTTCTTGATACTCGAAAACTTAAGATATGTGAAACTTCATTCCTCACATACTTTTCATTGGCATTGACTTCTGCATCTTTTCATCGCAGAACGTCAGCATGCCGCCTAAACAAAGAAAGACTCGAAACAGTCGACGAAATACTCCACCTCCGCCTCCAGAAACAACCGAACAAATAATCGAACGCCGCGTGGCTGAGGCTATTGCTCAGTACGAGGCCAGCCGAAATCGTGAAAACTTAACCAACAATAGTGGAGCCACCCCAGTTAACAGCGAAACTCTAAACAATGCCCAGCAGGGGTGTTCCTACAAAACCTTTCAGTCTTGCAAACCGAGTACCTTCACGGGGACCGAAGGGGCCATTGGCCTGGTCCACTGGATTGAAAAGATGGAATCAGTCATCGACATCAGCGACTGTGCCACCGACAAAATCGTGAAGTACGCCACGTGTACCTTAGCTGACAAAGCGTTGACCTGGTGGAACGCTCAAGTCCAGATTATGGGACGCCCAGCTGCTCACTCCATGACCTGGGGAACTCTGAAACAGATGATGATGGAGGAATTTTGCCCTCCCAACGAGATGCAGAAACTTGAAAACGAATTCTGGAACATACAAATGATCGGCGCTGACATTTCCGGTTATACAACTAGATTCCAGGAGCTTGCACGTCTGGTGCCTCACATGGTAACCCCTGAGAGCAAACGCATCGAGCGTTACAACAAGGGCTTGGCCCCACAGATCCGAGGCATGGTTATGTCCTCCAAACCCGCTACTTTTAGGAGCGCAGTTGACCTGGCTCAAAGCTTGACCGACGACGCGGTCTTGATTGGAACCCTGAAAGCTACTACAGGGAAAACTGAACTTACCCGTACTGATGCGGGCGACTCTGGAACCCACAAACGCAAATGGAACAACGAGGGTAACGACCGTCAGGGTCAACAAAACAGAAACCCGGGAATCACCCGAGCCTACGCTGCAATCACCAACTCTGGACCCAAAACCTATCTTGGCAACAAACCGAAATGTGACAAGTGCGAGAAGCACCACACAGGCGAATGCGCCTTCTGTCAAGACTGCAGAAACTGGGGTCATTTGGCCCAAAACTGTAAAACCAACCCTCCTCCTCGATCAAATGCGTGCTACGAGTGCGGTGAATCCGGACATTTTCGCCACCAATGTCCAAAACTGAACAACAACCAGAACAACCCCGGAAACAACAATCAGAACAACAACAACCGCGCCGCTAACAAAGGCTACGCCCCAAGCCGCGCATACATCCTACGGGCTCCGGAAACTGTCGCGGATCTCAACTAGCACGGTACGTCTTAGCGACTATTGCTACGATTTAACATACGTTTCATTCGAATGTCTATTCAAACTTGATGCTTGGTAAACTTCAACCATTATCGAACGCATAACTAATTGAACTATGCCGCGAGCATACTTAAACTGATTAAAACTTTTCTGGCAACAATTGAACGCCACACCAAATGGTATTATTATTGACGACGTAACTTATCGGAGAACATACGCCGCGGGCGATCCGACTTGATTTTAAATCTCGGGATGAGATTTCTCTAACATGGGGAGAATGTAACACCCCGCAAATTTAAACGCGATTAATTACGTTAATCACTTGCATTATTAGGCTAATTCCCTACTTGAGTGAATTCACAACATATTTTAGAGGTAAGTCTAGCATAGCCCAACTAGTTAGTACGCGTAGTATTACATACTCGTAATTAGCTGTAATTATGTACAGAACAATTTGAAAACAAACGCGACAAAAACATACGACTGTTGGTGAATAAAATTGGTTAATAAAATGAAATTATTAAATAACGTCGTAACGAATAAATATTTTGTCAAAAATATTTACAAATCATTTTATAACGCAAAACGTTTAATTCGTACAATTTAAATAAAACAAAGTTTAAAATTTTACAACTAAATTAATTAGGTTTCATAAAAAGATCCTAATTTAAAAATATGTAATTAAAAATATTAGTTAAAATTAACATATAACGATCGGGTAAACAAACACGGAGTGCGAGCACGGAGGCGAAAAAGGGGACAAAACCCCCTCCCCACTTCCCTTTTCTTCCATTCTCAATCTATCTCTTTCTCTCACTTCTTTTCTCTTTTCTCCTCCCTCTTTCTAAACTCACCCAAAAATCACACAAATCACACTAAAACTACACCAAAAACGCATCGGATCATCACCCCCCTTTGGAATAAAACGACCACGAGACCACGATCTACACTCCTACCTTTTCGGATTTCAAATCCGACACTCGTAAGTTTCCGACAAATCCCGCAAATCTTTAGATTTCGATGTTATAATTAATATTTCATGTTTAATATACTTAGATTACCATGTTTTAGTGTTTTATACAACCGATTATGTCCAAAAACGAATCAAAACTCATTATTTTCGAGCTGTTCGTCGAACAGTCCGCTACGTCGCATCTGGCTTGGGCTAAATGCGACGTCAGTCGCTACGTCGCATAACATCTCACAACGTCGCATACTGACGTCGCATTAAATTGCGAAGTCGCACACAGCGACGTTGACCCTTACGTCGCACACAACGTCGCAAGCGACGTCGCACTTAACGTCGCACCCTACGTCGCACTTCAACCCAACGTCGCATTTTGTGTCGCAGAAAGCAGAATCAAGATTTTTGGAAGTCAAAGTTACTGTAGAAAAGTCAAATTTACTGTAGCAGTACTGTAGCAATTGAAATAATAACGTTTTAGAACTATTGTTTCAAACTATCACTAACGAGTCGTATACATTTTCACAAACAACGAAATACAAACTAAAACGTTTAACGAACACTTTGGACATAACTTAGTTGTACGAACACAAACATGGATGATTAGTTTAGACATCCACATACTTATAAATCTCGTACGTTTAGGACGTTAGGAGATTCTGGACTGTACTTGGGCTTAGGTTTGCTAGCACTCGCACAACTACTTAACTCAACAGGTGAGTTCACAGCCCCTACTTTTAATGATTTAACTGCTTTTGAACAGGGGTGGAAAACATAGTCAACTCTTTTACTTATTGCCATAACTGATTTTACTTATATGATTGTTTATCATACATGTTTACTCGAACAATTAGAGTACTTTGAACTATTAAACTTTTGGACACACTGGTAATTATGAAATAACATTTTCATATTGACACACTGAACAAACGAGATAATTTATTCGACAGACTGTTTTAACTAGACCGGAGAACGACCGGTAAACTATATTGCAAACGACTGTAAACTTTTAAACTTGTTTGGTATACCGGAGAACGACCGGTACTTTTATGAAAACGCTGGAGAACGACCAGCAACGTATTTTAGTGCCAGAGAACGACTGGCCACTGGACGGGAGAACGACCCGTGCGTCTTTGGATGGGAGAACAACCCATACGTATTAACCGGAGAACGACCGGTACTGTATTTCGCTGGAGAACGACCAGCAGTGTTTGGACGGGAGAACGACCCGTGCGTCTTTGAACGGGAGAACGACCCGTGCGTATTTGGCCGGAGGACGACCGGTACTGTTTGTAAACCGCTGGAGAACGACCAGCACGTATTTTTTTAAACTGACACATTTGGGCAACATCCCAACGAAACATACCAAACGATTAGAATACTTAGATAAGTGATAATACTGCCCGCACGCGATCCAAGTACGGGTCTTAGGGGGAGTGTTTCATTGTATTTGAGTAACAAACCACGTAAACAAAACTTTGGGCGAACAACCCACTAAACTTGTATTTGGATTACATTCCACGAAACGTATTCTCGACCATTATGGCAATACTATTTGTGAACGTATATGAATCGGCAACTGTAATTACAAACTTGTTACAACTATTGCAAACATAACACCTGTGAATTCACTCAACCTAGTTGTTGACTTTTACTATGTTTTTCAGGGAATTAGCTGCGCATGTAAGAATCGCCAACACACATGGAGAATTAGGCGACCCGTGAAGTTTAGGATGCCAACTTTTGGAAACACATGGATTTCTTTAGTATAACTGAAATGTTTTAGTCATATTTCAGAAATCTACTTTTGTAAACTTATTTATCTTAACTTGTACGATTCGACAAATCGTAAACTTTGTAATTAACACTTTTGGCATCTTAATATATTATGTTCTGTTGTAATCATAAGCTCTGATACGTATGCATGCTTTGTTATTGTGACACCCCAGTACTTAAACTAAATGCTTCCGCTAAACAAATTTGGGGGTGTTACATGCATCTATCATCACGTGACTTGGTGTGAAACCTATAACCATTGACATAATACCCATGATATCTTGTAGATGTCAGACTAGGACCTTTAGCTAGCCAAAAAATATGTTATGGTACATTATTTTTTATTACTTTTTCTTTCAACCAATTAGCAAACTCGTGACTATGATTTTTCTTTCAACCAATTAGCAACCGATTTAAATAAAAACAAAAATTACGACTGAATTATGTTATAAATTATATTGATACATAACTTTTATCATTTTCTAAAGGAACGGAAGTTATAAAAAGGTTACTTACTTGATATACTCATCAACTTCCTCACAATCAGAATTGAATAAGGCATAACGTTGTGCTTGTTCACTTAGAAGACTATCTAACGTGAAAAGCTTTCCTTTCCTTCGTTTTTTACCTCCAAAAGGATGACCGACATTAACAAATACTGCTCCACCAGATTCATTTATCTCAGATAAAGCATTGTAATCTTCCATACCCTTATTAAGTCTTGTTTTTACACCTTCGTGCATATACCGGGAACAAAAAGTCAAACATTCATCAATCAAATACCCTTCAGCTATGGATCCCTCTGGTCGACTCTTATTTCGCACATATGACTTTAACTTACATAGGTACCTTTCCATGAAGTACATCCATCTATACTGAACAGGTCCACCAAGCCTAACTTCATTTACTAAGTGAATAGGTAAGTGGACCATTATGTCAAAAAAAGCAGGCAAGAATATTTTCTCAAGCTCACACAGAATTTCAATAATTTCTAGTTGTAAACGATCAAGATCCTATGGGTTAATTACCTTTTTACACAGGTTCCAAAAAAAATTACCCATTCTGATCAAAGGAATTGCTACATGCTTGGGTAATGATTTTCGCACTGCAACTTGAAGCAAGTAGTGCAAAAATATGTGAGCATCGTGACTCTTATAACCAGAAACTTTTCTTTCTGAACTATGTACGCACCTTCCAATATTTGATGCACAACCATATGGCAACTTTACCCCCTTCAAAGCACGAAAAAAAATATCCTTTTCCTTTGATGACATAGAATAACATGCTTTCTGGAAGAAAACATGCTTACCATCCCTAGAAAGTTCCGGCTGAAGTCTTTCTTTAATGCCCATTTCTAAAAGGTCAAATCGAGCTTTTGGATGGTCCTTTGACTTCCCGCTAACATCCAACAAAGTTCCTAGCAAGTTATCACATATATTCTTTTCAATGTGCTTAACGTCAAGATTATGTCTACATGCATTGAACTGCCAATATGGCAATTCAAAAAATATAGACCTTTTCTTCCATGGACAAGTGTTGTCATTTTTTTTCTTCTCTTTCTTTCCAAATAAATTTTCAAAATCAGACAACTCATTTAAAGCTTCAACGCCCGACAAGGGTTTTGGAGAAAGTCTTTCCTCAATTTTACCATTAAAAGCACTTTTATTACGTCGCCATGAATGGTTTGCACTTAAAAATCTGCGATGATCCATATAGCATGTCTTCCTACTATGTTTCAAGTACAATGAAGATGTTTCATGATTGCAACATGGACATGCAAATTTTCCTTTAGTTTTCCAACCAGACAACATTGAATAACCCTGGAAAGTCACTAATGGTCCAGGTTAGAGCTGCATACATCTTGAAGGTCTCATCTTTATATTTATCATATGTCTCCAGCCCATCAACCCACAAATCTTTCAATTCATCAATCAAAGGTTGCAAATAAACGTCAATATTATTACCAGGAGATTCGGGTCCAGGAATTAACAAGGACAACATAAAGTATTCTGGTTTCATTGACATCCATGGGGGAAAATTGTAATTCACCAACACAACAGGCCATGTACTATGAGAAATGCTCATTGTTCGAAATGGATTAAATCCATCACTGGACAACCCTAACCTTACATTTCTAGGCTCTTTGGCAAAATAAGGATACAATGAATCAAATTCCTTCCAGGTTTGTCCATCTGCAGGGTGTCTTAAATTTCCATCTTTAGGACGTTCCTTCTCATGCCATGTCATATACTTAGCAGTTTCTAAACACATAAAAAGTCTTTGTAACCTTGGTTTCAAAGGAAAATGCCACAACACCTTAGCCGGAACCTTTGAGGTTTTTTGAGGAAGTTCGTTATTGTGGTTGTTTGCTTGTTTCTCTTTCGGTGGTTTCCACCTAGAGGTCTGACATATGTGGCACGTATCAACATCCGCATTCTCCTTCCAATATAGCATACAATCATTTGGACATGCTGGTATCTTTTTATAGTCGAGCCCTAAATCCCTTATAATACTTCTAGCTTGAGTAAAACAATCCGGAAGTCTTACATCTGGAATTATCTCTTTTAAAAGTTGCAGCAAATCATCAAATGCCACATTACTAAGCCCATGAAGTGTCTTGTATAGAAATAGTCTAATCATGAAAGATAGCTTAGAAAATTTTATACACCCAGGGTATAACTCTTGCTTGCCATCTTCCACCAACCTATAAAACTTTTTGGCATCGTCATTTAAACCTTCTTATACCCAGTTTGTTTCGTCTAGGTTATCTCTAAACCTATCATGCAATAATTCATCAAAATTATCATACATAGCAGCTTCATCATCATCTATATCAGTATCAAATCCCATTGTCGAGGGTCCTTCTCCGTGAAAAACCCACACATAGTAGTCTTCAACAAAACCTTGTCCTTTTAAATGATCAAATACTACAGCTCTACTATACCAGTAACGATTTTTACACTGTTTGCAAGGACACAATATTTCACCTCCCCTCGCTACCTTAGCAAATGAGGCATTAAGGAAGTCAATAACTCCAATTTCAAACTCAGGTAAACGTCTAGGTAAATACATCCATTCTCTATTACTCCCCATCTCCCCCATTCCCTGAATTCAAAAGTCAAATTCAACTCCTTCATGTTTTATCGTTTATTATAGTAGTTTGAATGACATTGGATGTAAAAATTTTGAAGTGAAACTATATAATTAATGAAGTAATTAGCTGGTACAAAAGGCAGATAACTAATTTGTTGATGAGTAGTTTTATTAATATTCATTAGATCAACAATCACATTAGAGCATGTAGTACAATTTAATTCAAACTGAAGTTGTATACCAAACAGTAATAACTCTAAGCCTTTAAAAAAAGGGCCTAATCTGTTGCATCTAATTTTATATAACTTGGGTAGTTTCATCCATTCAGGTCTCATATTCCATGAGGCAAAACTATGTATACTAAAAAATAACTATCTTGTATGCCACTTAATAAGGGACAAATTGAGCATCAATATCAATACACATATAAACCTACTACCAAAATTGAAACATGGAATACAAAAATAAATCAAACGGTATAACCAACCATCATAAAAATGTAGAATCTAAACACAAGTAAATTGTCACAATGGTGATGCCAACAAAATATAGGTTAGGTTATAAACACCAACAACTAACCAATTATAATATTGTAATTATTCATGAAGTCGGATACATATAAAAGTACATAATCAAACAAGTTTCATTCAATGGTGATGCCAGCAAAGTATAGGTTAGGTTATAAACACCAACAACTAACCAATTATAATATTTGACATTTCTCTCTTCTTTTTCAACCGATCGAAGGGCGGGAGAGGGAATGGGTTATGGTTCAAAACAGGCGCGGATATAAACGGGCTCGGGTATGGGTTACTAACCAATTATAATATTCTAATTAGTTAAAGCTCTTACTAATGGTTTTTATTAACAAAATTGCATGTTCTACTGCATCCAAATTCAGGTAACAAGGGTAATTTCATTCCTTTTCAAATGCCCTGAGGCGAAACCTTTTATCTGATTAGTTAAAGCTCTTACTAATGGTTTTTATTAACAAAATTGCATGTTCTACTGCATCCAAATTCAGGTAACAAGGGTAATTTCATTCCTTCCGATTTCAAATGCCCTGAGGCCAAACCTTCTACACCATTAAAACTAGTAAAAATAACTATATGTATACAAATTATAATTGACAAATTGAGGATCAGCATCAAACACATAAAATAGAATTGAATCAAACACATATAAGTGACACTCGTGGAATTCAAAATTGAATCAAACGATCTAGACAGCTGAAAAAACATATAATCTGGATGACCACTAAACCTTCATGATGATGATGCCACCAAGTATAATAAAGGTTAAAAGCAAACCAAGAACTATCCGATTATAAAATCTCATATACATACAAAATTACACAATTAAACAAGTTTCATGCAATTTGTAGGCACATATAAATCAACATAATAAATTCCCAATCACCAAAATCGAAAGGAATCAAAAAAACACTCAACAGATAAGAGGATTTCATGGATTTACCTGTGGTGTCAAAATTGATGATCCAGACTTGTTAGAGCTTCTCCGTTGTAAAATTATGCCGAGGTATGGTTCAATTGAAAGTGTGGGATAGTGGAGGCAGACTATATCAATCAACTGTTGCAGTTGGTTGAACGATTTTTTCTTTAATAGATCAAAGAGCGGGAATTGGGATGAATTTTTGGGTGGTTTGGAGGACATAGCGCCAAGAGATCGATGAAATAGTCGTCCACGAAATTGCAGTTGTTTAATTATATATTTCTTTTTTCTTCATATATAAATATAATAAATACTCCGTATATATATATTAGGTAGATATGGAGGATATGATAAGAATGATCCTACGGAGTATCATATCCAACGGAATTTTATTATTATTTTAATAAAATAAAAAAAGAATAATTTATGTGCTCCTTGAATTATAGCATTAATTAATTGCTATTAAAAATCATGTATTTTTTGTTATTTAAATTATAACCTAAGTGATCAATTAATCAGAAGTTTTTACAGGTTAATGTTAAAGGGTTTATATTTCTTTATATTTTATTCTATTTTTCTATTTTTTTTTATATTTAAAAGAATGTTTTGAAAACAACTATTACCAATGTCATATCAAATTGTTGCTTTATATAACCGCATTCTAACAATTTAGAAAAAGATTACACATGCTAAATCAATTGTTACCTTAATAATTCGCGGTTCTCGATTCTAATGGTGCGGTTCTCGATTCTAATTTTTTTCCTTAATAATTCGTGGTGCGATGCGGTCTAGAACTGGTAAAACCGTCAGAACCGAGTCAATAGCAATAATAGTATATAAAATTGGTGGAAAGTTAATAGACTGAGATTCCCGATTCTATCCAATATGGCAAAAGGTATACAACTTAATTCTGGTACACTTTTATAAAACTCGATATGTTATGTTTAATATTTATAATTCGTTAATATATTGCGATATGTTCTAGCAACTCCTATTTCAACTGTTGCTTTGGAGTCCGCCTTTTGTACAAGCGTTTGAGTATTGGATGATTATAGAAGTCCTTTGTCACCTGATTCGGTTGAAGCTTTGATTTGCACTCAAGATTGGATTAGAAAACGAAAGTGCAACTTCAGAGATGATGGAGATTTGGATGAACTTGAATAAATTGCTAAAGGTGATTATATCTGATAGAAGTTAGACTTTATTACATTTACGTATCGTTATTTAACAAAAAAAATAATGTATGTCTTGTTTTATTTTGTATAATTGGGAAAATATCATATTTCACGTAACATTGAATCTTCAACATTGAACCTTTGACACCAAGAAAGACATCGGTGAGGAGTGGTCTACTCTGAATGAGAAGCCTTTAACACTGAAGTTCACCCTAGTGCTCTGTTTGCTTTTAATAAGTTCTACAAATAAACTTATTTCCGGTATAATTACATGTAAAAAGTTATTATCCTGAAAATCCAATAGTTCAAACAAATCGAAAAATATTTTATCGTTCTTTATATCAGACACACAATCACATACTTCTTATCTAAAGCGTTTAATTCATTTTTACCTTCTGTCATTGCGTTATATATCATTTCAATTAATGACAATCATATAAGTTGCTTGTTTGTACTTACGTTAAGGGGTTGATTAAAGTTACATTTTATTTCAAAAAAAAATTTAGTTTGGTTTATAAGGGAAAAAAAATATACATAGTCCAATAATACACAATGAGTATGTAAATGAGCTGAGACGAACCCAAGCTCGGCTTGTTTAAAATTCAAATACCTGAGCTTATCTCGTCTCAGGCTTAATATACAAAGCTCGAGCTTAGTTCGGACTCGACTGATTTATTTATCATATAATATTGTTTATTTAATTATTTTTCAATTTACGTATAATATTTTTTTTATTTTAAGTGTTTCAAAATATATGCAGTAAGTATTCCTATTATAAATTTCTATATTATATATTATACTATAATTATATATTTCATGTATTAATTATTAGTAGATACAAGACCCGTAACAACGCTGATGATTATTAACTGTTTTGATTATTTATTTTTTATTTTTATAGGATGATTAGTTTTTTTTATTGATTTTATTTTTTATTAATGAAAAAAGAAATTCAAATTTTTTTTAACATACCTTTTAAAAGAGGTTGTTGTTTATCAAAAGAAACACTTCAGATGCCTATTAAAAGGAAAACCAAATGAAAAAACAACTAACATAAAAGAAATATAACGATAAACAAAGTATTCTTCATGGAGAACAAATAAATCTTAAAGGGAACGAAGACATCTCAATCAATATTCATCTCAATTTGTGTGTTTTTTCCATATCATACGGATTCATTGAACGGGTGTAGAAGAAATGCAAAGCTATTGTAAAATTTTGGTGGAGATGAATATATATAGTGGATGAAGATAAAAAAAGAGAAGAAAATATTAAAAATAAATTAGAAGATAGTATATTTGAATGACATTTACTCTTATTTATTAAATTAATTAATACCAACTAAATTTATTTTACGATTTACTGTTGTAACAAATATTAAATAATAATTATAATATTACATAAAGAGATGTATTTTATATCTAATTTAGATATAAAAGGGGTTAAGTGTAAGTATCATTAAATTAATCTTAATCGTTGGATCAATATGGGGAAAAGCAATTAAGGGTTGAGATTATCTCAACCTATTATGCTTTAAGTATCTATACCATATCATTGTATATATATATATATATATATATATATATATATATATATATATATATATATATATGATAGGATCAATTAGGCTCGTGAGCCATTACAAACTCGAACTCGTTTGTTAAACGATCTCCAAAACATGGTCAAGCTCGAGACCGAGAACGTTTAAGCTCGGCTCAAATCGAGCTTTTAACGAGACGAGTTCAAGTAGCTCGCGAGCTACATATATAATCATCCAAGGATCATATTTATCCATATATTGAAATTACTTAAAGTGTCATAGTTATCAAATTAACAAATTTTTAAAAACTCCTTAAAATATTCATCCTCTTCCTTCAATCAAAATCCCTGGCGCCAAATAGAAATTTCCCCCCGCCAAATACAGCCCCACGTAATTTCTTTTCAACTGCAATGATTAATTGGTTTTGAATCATCGTTCTATTTACTCGTACACTAACACATGTTTCGGCACTGTTTCCTTGAATTGGTTTTCGATCATCCGTACTTCCACTCAATCGATTATAAGGTATGTGCCTCACTCAATTTTCATTATTTACTAATTCATGCTACTCCTTTTCCGATTTGATTATATATAAGGATCCAAGTTGGTCTTAAGTTTCAAATGCATACCAACTGTTTGATGAAACACCTGAATGAAAAAAAAAAAGTTTAACTTTACAGTAACTTAACGCTGGTTCTTACTCTGTATCTTAGAAAATGCTATGAAATTTAGTTAACAAACACATTATTATAATATAATTATGAATCACATTTATGTAAGTATATGTATACACAAAAAGTAAATGTATGTATATGTCTATTTGCATATATACAGAGTCAAGTATACTGAATTGTTTGTGAGTCGGCCTGAGCCAACCTTCAGATAATTTATCATTATTGGTTGGATTCTATTATTCATATATATGTAAGTTCTTTTTGTATGAATTGACTTGGTTTTCCTAGGTTTCTAATGCTAAATTAATTGTATAATGACTTGGGAGGTTCTATGCATAAAAAAATTCACTTTTGGCTACTTTTGACCCGTTTCATGTATAATGTTTTTTGGTATTTTTTAAATTTATTTCTACCAGTTTAACCTCTATTAAAACCTGCAAATTTCTGGTAATTATATTTCTTTGTCATTAGGAGTATTTGAAAATGGAATTAATTACTACAAGACATCAGCCCCTGAGCTGAAAGAAGAGAGGGCCATGTTACTGGAAGAATGGTTGAATCTAGAGAGCAGTTTTCGTGAGCTGGGTGACAAAGAACTGGTGCGTGCTATTTATCATTGCTTAAGTTTCAGTTGTTTGGTAATCAGCTTCCAACTTCACATGACTTTATGAACATAGGTCAACTATATATTACTATGTGATCCCATAAAGTTTATTAATTAAAACTTCATTCAGGCGTTTACTTCAGATTTCTGTTTGCTTTTCAATCCGTTTCCTCTTGTAATCAGGAATAACTAATAGATTTGTTATCTTGCAGGCCTGATGACATACTTTCGTGAAGCTACTGTGCATACGCAGGAACTTCTAGATCTGTTGGTCGAATGTGAAAACAAGATCCAAACCCGTATCAAGACTGGTTTGAATTCAAAAATGCCTAGCAGGTAGTTGTTGATGTTGTTTTAAGCTATTGTTTGCAGTATGTTGATCTTTTTAGCATATAACATGTAATGATTTCTGCTTGTAGGTTTCCTCCTGTGATTTTCTACACACCCAAGGAGATTGGAGGGCTTGGTATGTTGTCAATGGGTCACATATTGATTCCGCAGAGTGACCTCTGGTACGGTCAGCAGGCAGATTTTGGGGTGACACACTTTAGGAGTGGTATGAGTCATGAAGAAGACCAATTGATTCCAAATCTCTATCGTTATATACAGGTATTGTGCTCTCCAAACCGTTAGATGCTATGATATCGTATGTGGCATCTCTTTCCTGACTGCTGCTTTTTTTTTTTCAACAGCCATGGGAGAGTGAGTTCATTGATTCACAACGTGTATGGGCAGAATATGCTCTGAAGCGGCAGGAAGCTCAGAAGGATCGACACCCATTAGCATATGACAAAGGATGGAGGGTGTGGACAGATTTTAAACAGAATTAGGTTCATAAACAAAATCCATTTTGGTGGACTCACCAAAGGCATGATGGTAAACATTGGAACTTGAATAATTACCGAACTGATGTTATCCAAGCACTTGGTGGTGTTGAGGGAATTCTGGAGCATACATTGTTCAAGGGAACATAGTACGGTTTATTGCTTCTTTGCAACTCTTTTATTCAACTATAACCACTAGTTCTTTATTGTTTTTGAGTTTGAATTTCCAGAGTGTTATTTGTTGGAATTATAATGTCAATATGGGCCAAACAATTGGGTTATATAGTAGGTATATGTATTATGTACTAATGGGTCAATAAAATCTGTGTCTTTATGGGTTTTGGGCCGCAGGCCAAAACAAAAAAAAACTGCATACGACACATAGGTTTAGTGTAGGGTTATATCTGTTGATATTAACTGTTAGTATGAAGCGTCATGTCTATTAGAAAGTACCGTTTTGTTATGTATATATATGGTCTATAAAACAGTTGGTTAATATATCGAATAACAGTTATTGTTCGTATATATCTTTTCTCTCTGTTTGTTCGCTTACTGTTAAATACACATGACACATTCCAGAATTCTTGTGCCATTATGTTTGGTATCTTGATGCGCATAAAAAACATGGGCAACATTATTGTGATCCTTTTCTTATTGTTTTACAGTTTCCCAACTTGGGAGGGTCTGTTCTGGGAGAAAGCATAAGGTTTTGTGGAGTCGATGAAGTACAAGAAGCTGATTAATGCTCAGAGATTAGGGTTGAACCAACTTCCGAACCGTACGTTCACACGGTCGCCTACCATTGACCGAGCTAATGTTTACGTCGGTTTTCAAGTGCAACTGGATTTGACTGAAATATTCATGCACGGGAAGATCCCAACCCTTCTTATCTCTCTTATCCAGATCTTCCGTGCTCACTTGTGGCAAAAGGTTTATGAGAGTGTTGTGATGGATCTGTCAGGTGCTGGATCAGGAGTTGGATGCATTGGAGATCGAAACTGTGCAGAAGGAAATAATTCATCCGAGAAAGAGTTACAAAATGAACAGGTCCTGTGCTGATATTCTTTTATTTACTGCACATAGAAAACCAATGTCAAAACCCAGCCTGGTAGCTGAGTCAAAAGATGTCTTCAATCAGAAAGCAAGTAATAAGTATTGGATCGATGTGCAGCTTCGCTGGGGTGATTATGATTCCCATGATATCGAGCGTTATACTAGGGCTAAGTTTATGGACTACACAACGGATAACATGTCTATCTATCAATCACCAACAGGTACATCATTGGCGTTCTGTGCTTCTATTATTACGTGCTCATTCGTAAACCTGTGTTTTATTTGTTTAGCATAGACTAAAGCTGTTCAATTTACACTTATAGGGGTGATGGTTGGTCTAGATCTTGTGTATAACTTGCATTCTGCTTTCGGTAACTGGTTCCCTGGGTCAAAGCCACTACTTGCTCAGGCTATGAATAAGATTATGAAGGTATTCTACACTGTCTTCTTTGATATTTTGGTTGTTATGGTATATAACATCTTATTTGGGATTTAGATTTAGGTAAGTCGAACTTGATGATATTTTTTTGCTATGCAGTCAAATCCAGCTTTATATGTTTTAAGGGAGCATATAAGGAAAGGATTGCAGCTGTATTCTTCGGAGCCAACTGAACCGTATCTGTCATCTCAGAATTACGGAGAAATCTTCAGCAATCAGATCATATGGTTTGTTGATGATACAAATGTGTATCGTGTGACCATCCACAAGACATTTGAAGGAAATCTTACAACAAAACTCATTAATAGTTACATGAATTTTGAATCATCTTTTGAAACATAAGACTTTAGTGGTTTTTCAAAAGTTTTGCTCGGTTCTGTGTCTGCATTTTATTGAATCATCTTTTTGTCATTAATATACATGAAATTGAATAAGATTCACTAAATGAAAATCAGCATCACACATCAAATAAATGATCAATTCTATTAGTTTAAAATGAACATTGATGGTTAATGGTTTAAATCTACTCAACTCTACCCGTTTTGACATATGCAAATAGCTTAGGTTGCAAAATGTGAAGATCAAGTAGTTATTTTTGGTATGAGACAGGAGAGCTGGCAACGTTTAGTTACTAAATAACAATTTGTTTGCTGAGCTAACTTGTATATATGTAAACCTCTAAATTTTTTGTAAATACGCTTAGTAAAAAGTATTTAAAGTTTAACAAATACAATATTTTTCAATGTGTTTCCATGTTACTTATTATTGCAACACTTTATGCTAATTGTTGCTACTCAGTTTTAACAAACGCAACACCTTCTAAAAATGTTGCAACTTTTATATATATCTGCAACACTTTGATAAAAGTGTTGCAATTATATATTAAAAATGCGACACTTGAAAAAAAGTGTTGCAATTATATATTAAAAATGTGACACTAGATAAAAAGTGTTGCATTTGATCATTATATGCAACACTTATATAGAAACTGTTGCATTTTAATCAAGGTCATCTAAAATGCAACATTTTTCAAAAGTGTTGCTTCAAAAGTGTTGCATTAGCCTCATTTTCTAGTAGTGACGACAGCCAAGAATCCCATGCTCCATCCTCCCACAACAACAAAAGAAAGTGGTCCGACAACCACGAAAATCACCAGAACAAGAAACCCGACACCATCAAAGCCTACAACTCAACCACCGAAACCAAACAGGGTTACACCGGGAACAAACCCTACTGTTCCAAGTGCAACCCCCACCACGAAGGTCCTTACGGTACCTACTGCAACAGCTGCAAGAGGTACGGACACCTCGCCAAGGACTGTAGATCCCCCAACACCAACAACAACAATTCCAACAACGCCAGGCCATCCAGAGCGTGCTTCGAGTGTGGAAACACTGGGCATTTCAGAAATGAATGCCCTAAACTGAAGAACCAGGGCAACAACAACAACAACAACGCAAGAGGTAGAGCCTTTGTACTCAACTTTGGGGATGCCTGTCAAGACCCGAATGTGGTCTCGGGTATGTTCCTCATCAACAACTTAATTGCTTCTGTTCTATTTGATACTGGTGCCGATAGAAGCTTTATTTCTCACGAATTTCATCCACTGCTTGACATCACTCCTGTTACTCTAGATGTTAAGTACACTGTAGAACTAGGGAACGGTAAACTTATAGAAACCAATAGTGTGATACCTAATTGCACTCTAAACTTAGCCGACGAATCCTTCTCGATTGATCTTATGCCTGTTGAAATTGGAAGTTTCGACGTCATCATTGGTATGGACTGGTTGTCCAAACATCGCGCAGAAATCATTTGTTATGACAAGGTCGTTCGCATCCCTCTCGCCGCCGGTAGAACTTTGATCATACAGGGGGAGACCGGTGGGACGAGACTAAATATCATCTCTTGTTTGAAAACTCAAAAATTTCTGAGAAAGGGTTATCCGGCAATCCTCGCGCACATCATAGAGACAAAGTCGGGGGAGAAGCGACTTGAGGATGTGCCCATCGTTCGAGACTTTCCAGAAGTCTTTCCCGAAGAACTGCCTGGTCTACCACCGTCAAGACAGGTTGAGTTCTCAATCGATCTCATGCCAGGTGATGCACCTGTGGCCTGAGCACCATACTGCTTAGCCCCATCGGAACTTCAGGAGTTGTCCACCCAATTACAGGAACTCCTGGACGGAGGATTCATTAGACCGAGTTCTTCACCTTGGGGAGCTCCGGTCTTGTTCTAGAAAAAGAAAGACGGTTCTTTCAGAATGTGTATCGACTACCGAGAGTTGAGCAAGTTGACCGTCAAGAACCGATATCCACTCCCACGCATTGATGACCTGTTTGGCCAACTTCAAGGGTCGAGTTTTTATTCAAAGATCGATCTTCGGTCAGGTTATCATCAACTACGAGTTCGTGACACTGATATCCCGAAAACTGCCTTCAGAACCCGTTATGGACATTACGAATTCCAAGTGATGCCATTCGGGCTAACCAACACACCGGCTGTATTCATGGACCTTATGAATCGGGTGTGCAAACCTTATCTCGATAAGTTTGTCATTGTCTTCATTGACGACATTCTCATCTACTCGCGCAACAAAAAACATCCGCAACATCTCAAAACCATCCCAGAACTACTTAGACACGAAGATCTGTATGCAAAATTTTCTAAATGCGAGTTCTGGATGCAAACCGTTCAATTCCTTGGTCATGTTATCGATAGTCAAGGAATTCATGTTGATCCCTCAAAAATCGAGGCTATCAAGTGCTGGCAAGCACCAACAACTCCAACCGAAGTACGGCAATTCCTAGGACTTGCCGGGTACTATTGGCGATTCATTGAAAATTTCTCGAAAATAGCCCAACCACTCACGACACTGACTCAGAAGGACAAAAAGTTCGATTGGACTGAAAAACAAGAGTCAGCATTTCAACTTCTAAAATAAAAGCTTTGCAGTGCTTCTATTCTATCATTACCCAAAGGCACCGATGACTTCGTGGTATACTGCGATGCTTCTCATCAAGGTCTCGGTTGTGTATTAATGCAACGGGACAAAGTCATTGCTTACGCCTCACGACAACTCAAAATTCACGAAAAGAACTACACCACTCATGATCTCGAACTTGGAGCAGTCGTTTTTGCTCTCAAAATCGGGAGACATTATCTCTACGGCACTAAGTGCACAATCTTTACCGACCACAAAAGTCTCCAACACATATTCGATCAGAAGGATCTCAACACGAGGCAACGTAGATGGGTCGAGTTGCTTACCGATTATGATTGCGAAATCAAATACCATCCAGGGAAGGCAAATATTGTTGCCGATGCCCTTAGTCGAAAGGAACGATCGAAACCACTTCGAGTCTGAGCCCTCAGTATGACCATTCACAACGACCTAAACATTCAGATTCTCGCTGCTCAACTCGAAGCTTTAAAAACCGATAAGGTCAAAAACGAAGCCTTGCGAGGCATGGATAAACAATTCAAAATCAAACCTAACGGAGTTAGGTGTTTCTCTAATCGAATCTGGTTGCCTAGTTTTGGGAACCTGCGAGACTGGGTGATGGATGAAGCTCACAAGTCCAAATATTCTATTCATCCGGGGTCCGATAAAATGTATCATTGCATCAAGGAATTTTATTGGTGGCCGAACATGAAGGCCGAAATCGCCACATACGTCAGCAAGTGTCTTACTTGCTCAAAAGTCAAAGCTGAATATCAAAAACCTTCTGGTTTACTCCAACAACCCGAAATTCCTCAATGGAAATGAGAACAAATCGCCATAGATTTCATAACCAAACTGCCAAAGTCATCGAGCGGTTGCGATACCATTTGGGTGATCGTTGATCGTCTCACGAAATCTGCTCACTTCCTTGCGATAAAGGAAACAGACAAAATGGAACGCCTCACTCGAATCTATCTGAAGGAAATTTTAACCCGTCACGGTGTTCCAATCTCGATTATATCTGATAGGGATAGTCGATTCACATCTCACTTTTGGCAATCACTTCAGAAATCGTTGGGTACCCGTCTTGATATGAGTACCGCATACCACCCTCAAACCGACGGCCAAAGTGAACGAATTATTCAAACACTGGAAGACATGCTACGAGCTTGCGTAGTTGACTTCGGCGTAAACTGGGAAAAACATCTACCATTGTGCGAGTTTTCGTACAACAACAGCTACCATACCAGTATTGGAGCTGCACCATTCGAGGCATTGTACGGTCGTAAGTGCCGCTCACCTACTTGTTGGACCGAAGTAGGAGATAGCCAACTCACTGGTCCGAAAATCATTCATGAAACGACCGAGAAAATCGTTGGTATCCAAAACAAACTCAAAGCCGCACGTGATCGTCAGAAAAGTTATGCTGAATTGAGACGCAAATCACTCGAGTTCCATGTTGGGGATCGAGAACTACTCAAAGTTTCACCTTGAAAAGGTGTCATTCGTTTCGGCAAACGCGGAAAACTGAACCCTAGATACATTGGACCTTTTGAAATCCCTGAGAGGATTGGTCCAGTGGCATATCGATTGCAGCTGCCACCCGAGCTCAGCAGCGTGCATCCCACTTTTCACATTTCTAATTTGAAGAAATGCCTGTCTGATGAGACACTTATTATCCCACTCGATGAAATCCGTATTAACGACAAGCTTCACTTTGTTGAAGAACACGCCGAAATCATGGACCGCGAGGTCAAACAACTCAAACAAAGTCGTATTCCCATCGTAAAGATCAGGTGGAATTCGCGGCGTGGTCCGGAATTCACTTGGGAACGGGAGGACCAAATGCGACTCAAGTATCCTCAGTTATTCACTGACTCTACATCAAATCCGACATCGAACTAAATTTTGGAACGAAATTCTTCTAAGAGGGGAGAATGTGACACCCGTGAAATTAGGACTAGTAATTAGTGCCTAATCAATCATAATACATGTAATTAGTTCTGTGTTAGGCTAATTAATGTATCAATTAATATATATATATTGTTGAATATATACGATTATGCGATTTGAAATAATCGTACAAGTTTCAAATCGAAAGTAATTCAACTCAATTAATACGGACGTTGGTGAACAATTATATTAAATAGTATTATATTATTTAATACAACTATTATATCCAAGATATTATTTTGATAATATTTCAATTCAAATTGTATCGTACAAACAAAGATTTCGCGATTTAAAAGATTAAACGCGCAAACAAAACAAAGTTAAGTTATATTTTATAACTCAATTATCAAGTATTAGTGAAATACTTTGATGCGTGTGAAAGCGCGTCTTGTTTTATAATTTATAACTGAAAATACCGTATTAATACTATCACACAACCAGGCAAGAATACCTGATCGGAATAGTATAGCTATGGTAAGTCCAGGTCGATCTCAGGAACACAGGAATGGTGGTTTATTAAAATAAAATAGAAAATACTAATTATCCTAGAAAACAATAAACAAAGGGGGGACGTTTTAGTTCCGTGCGAACATAAGATTTGTAAATAATATTTAAAACTAAATAAAGACTTTAAATTAAAATAAAAAAATAATAAATGGATAACAATAGGAAGGAATAAGTAATTGTGTAGTAACTCCACTTAGATTCATATATCCCGATTGATTGCATATTGATTATTCAATTGTGATTTCTTTTATATCAACTTAATACCAAATTCTTCAATGATTATAAGTTGAAAATGCATTAGCCAACGTTCCGGGTCCAACTAATCCCTACAATTTAAGGTTTCCCTAAATTGTGCATTAAGCATTCACGATCTATTATAATTCACCCTCGCGGTACGAATTCTTCAACAATACCTATTAATAATCTCTTATTAACTTATTCTGTTGAGACATAGATTGTGACAACAGATCTAGCTTGATATAGGACTAGTGTAATTATTATTATTACGTTTGTATATTGGTTTAGATTTGTAAATAAATATTTGTTTTGTTAGTAATATTCGTTAAACATATTATTGTGTTAAGTTAGACGAATTATTAAATACGAAATAAATACATTCTGTGCGAGTCGAGTTCTCAGGTCGCGAGATTAACGAGCCGAGATGAGAACTGAATTCGTGGAAGTCTGGCGAGCCGAGTTCCGAGTTGGGCTTGGGCTGCGAGTTGGACCGAACTCGCAGGCCCTTGCGAGTCGAGACGAGCTGGACATATATAATGTTTTTCAATCGGTGAAAAACATAACTTTTGCATTCTGATTTCAATTGCTGCGAATTCAACAAACCAGAGAAAAACATAACCTAAGGCTAGGCTTTGACGATTCGTTGTTTAAAGCTAAGTCTAGTTAAAACGCAATACGAACATATTCGTTGTTAGTAAAATAACACCGTATTGAGGGATTCCGCACCTTAATACTACAGATAACGAAGTTATTGATCCAAAAACTAGGGGACTTACATCTGGTATCAGAGCTTTCGGGCTAGATACGAGTGTGTTCGTGAGTTTTAGTTTATTGCGTTTTTGATTCGGGTCGTTTTTACGTGCATTATTGCAATACTAACGATCAAAATCATTCTCTGGAAGTTTTAGGGTTAGTTTACAGTCGAATTTCTCAGTTTCGTTCGTAAAAATACCTTAAAATTCGTTTTTTCGGGTTTAACAGCCGTTTCGCGAGTCGAGATTAGGGTTCCAGCGTCGCCTGCGAACCGAGTTGAACTAGCGAGTCGAACTGAGGCTTGCAAGTCGAACCGAGATCTCTCGCGAATCGACATCACTTGCGAATCGACATCTTTTAGCAATCCGAACTGAGGCTTGCGAATCGACAAATTCTGCGAGTCGAGCTGAGATTGCGAGTTGAGCTGAGTCTTGCGAGTTGAGATTTCTGAATTCGCTGAAACAGTTTAATTTTACGTTTTTAAGATGTCTGACTTAAGTAGAATGATCGAAATGGACCACGAGGTGGGAAAGTCAAACGTTCCACCTAAGTTGTTAAGAATCGAGGATTACTACAATTGGAAGGACAGATTTGAATCTTACTGTAGATTCCATGATCTGTCTATCTGGATGTGTATCAAGAGTGGATACACCCCACCTACTCAAACTGTTCAAAATGCTACTGTAGTTCTTACCTATGCAAACATGAGTGATCAAGAGAAGGAAGCGTACAGAAATGAGAATAAATCACATTCTTGCATAAAGATGTGTCTTCCTAAATCCCTTGCTCATCAACTCAAGTCTTTTCATACTGCTAAAGCGCTCTGGGAAGCTTTAGAGAAAAGAGGTGAGGGAAGTCCACAGGTGAGAGCTGGCAAGAAGAGTCTTCTTAAAAAGCAGTTTACTATGTTTAAAGCTTTAAAAGGAGAAGATCTTGATGCCTATGTTACACGATTCTACCATCTGCTAAGTGAATTAGAATACCATGAAATTTTTGAAGAAGAAGTATCTAAAACCGACAAGTTCCTTGAGGGTTTGCCTTCTAAATGGGAAATGTATGGTGTTATGATTAAGGATAACGAAACTAGGTATTCTACTATGACCTTAGAGCAAGTCATTGACAAGCTGAAAGGTTATGATTTCTCCAAGAAGTCAAGAGATAGTGATTCTGATCAGGTTCAGAACCCTGGGCTGTATCATGGAAAGTCAAGTCTTTCGACTGCGTCATCGAGTTCGACCACTGCACTGTTAGTTGGTGATACTAATGAAAATGGAGAGATGATCACTGAAGATCTGTGCTTTATTTCCTCCTCTGGTGATGAGACAAAGGGAAAGAATTCTGAGAAGTCACCTCAAGAGCATCAGAAGATGCCGATGAGTGTGAAATCTGCTGAACAGCAACTGTCTGTTCTTGCTTCCTTTGTGGCATCATATGAGAACTACATAGAAGGAAAGATCAATGATCCTATTCTATTTGATGAGGATTATGAGCAGATAGATTCTGATTATCTTGAGGAACTGGAACTTCAAGATCAACTAGCGTTGATATCTAGAAAGGTGAAGAATTTCCTCAAGAAAACTGGTAGAAAGGTGTTGGGCAATAGATCAGGGTTTGATAAAACCAAGGTCAGATGCTTTAACTGTCAGGGTATTGGTCATTTTGCTAGAGAATGCCAAAGACCTAAAGTAGAAGCACAAGGAAAACAAGGTTCGGGAAGTACTCTTGCTTCCAAAGCCTTAGTGGTGAAGCAGTTGGATGGCTCGTATGATTGGCAAGCTCATTCTGAAGAAGCTTTGATGGCCGAGATCGAAGAAACAACTGCTGGATCAGTGTCCTACATGCCCACTGACATGGAACAGAGAGTAGAGGTGGCTGAGTCTAAAAAAAGGGCAAGTGATGATGATGTGCTATATATGGATTCAACTCCAGATATGAGTCCTGAAGAATTAGTGGCACGTATGGCTGAATTACAAACTGACAAGGAGAAGAAGCTTACCGTGTTTAGTTCATTGCCTCGATATGAGATTCGAGACTTGGCTAGATTAGATATGAAAAATCCAAGTGATGATGATTATGCTAAGTATGTTGAGCGTATCATTAGGACTGAAGGATTATCTATGAAGTTTTCGAAGATTAAGCCAAGGAAAGGAAAAATGATAAAGCTAAACGAACTTAGTCAGAGAACTGGAAGAAGAAGAAGGAAGAAGGTTTATCCAGCGGTCAAATGCATTAAGCAAATACCAATGAAGACTATGCCTCAGAATATTTTGGGAAAATTGAAATATTGGGGGGTAGATGCTGGAACAGGAGAAGCCTTTATGATTGAAGCTGATGATGATTATCCTAATGGCGAAAAAGAAATTCTTCGTGTATATGATCACAGACATTTGATGAATTTATCAAAGGAAGATTTGATTATGTTATACAAGAACAAGATCATATCTACTGTTGGATGGGGTGATTTAGCACGAGATTATCATAGGATGGTTAAAACATGCATCAAGCTTAAAATTTTTGCAGGAAGTAAGATTTACAAATGAAGACCAAAGACAGCGTGAAGATAAAGACGCTAGAGCTATTGTCAAGGGGGAGTCTGTTGAGACATAGATTGTGACAACAGATCTAGCTTGATATAGGACTAGTGTAATTATTATTATTACGTTTGTATATTGGTTTAGATTTGTAAATAAATATTTGTTTTGTTAGTAATATTCGTTAAACATATTATTGTGTTAAGTTAGACGAATTATTAAATACGAAATAAATACATTCTGTGCGAGTCGAGTTCTCAGGTCGCGAGATTAACGAGCCGAGATGAGAACTGAATTCGTGGAAGTCTGGCGAGCCGAGTTCCGAGTTGGGCTTGGGCTGCGAGTTGGACCGAACTCGCAGGCCCTTGCGAGTCGAGACGAGCTGGACATATATAATGTTTTTCAATCGGTGAAAAACATAACTTTTGCATTCTGATTTCAATTGCTGCGAATTCAACAAACCAGAGAAAAACATAACCTAAGGCTAGGCTTTGACGATTCGTTGTTTAAAGCTAAGTCTAGTTAAAACGCAATACGAACATATTCGTTGTTAGTAAAATAACACCGTATTGAGGGATTCCGCACCTTAATACTACAGATAACGAAGTTATTGATCCAAAAACTAGGGGACTTACATATTCGTTTTAGGTTATTAACTTTACTTTCTTAACCTATCAGACTCAACGTATTTAGCAATAGTTAAAACCCTAAGATTATAACCATCAATAATTAATAACACTAAAGAAACTCAATCTCATTAATATTATTAACCACGTTAAGGAGTAAAAGCTAATAAGCACCAACAACTAAGGTTACACGGGGAATATAATAATCTTCAATCAAATAACTTAGCCAATATGCAATATAATCATTCAATAATCATAATCTAAGTTTCACTACTACACAAATACTAAATATCAATTCATTATACGATATGCATAAAACTCATATTAATCAATACTAAAATCATCAATAATATTGAAATAATAAAAGTAATAACAAACCACAAGACGAATCACGAAGAACTAGAATGAATATGCTTTGATCTTGATCCCTCGTGCCTCCAAAATAACCCCAAAATTCGTAATATACAAACCCTAAACGAAATATATAAAAACCCTAACCTAAAAATGTATATAAAACTCTTCCGTCGCAAGTGAAATGCTGCATTTTATAGTTGCTGGGGCCAAGATCCATACGGCGTATGAAAGTTTCATACGGCGTATGGATCAACATTTCGTCCTCTGCAAGATTGCTAGCCGCCTCAGCCTTGCCTTCACCTACCCAAGCATTTAATGCATTCCATTACCTGTCTTTGACTTTGATCCTTTCTTCCTGCGCCAATTTCTTCCTCACGTGATGATACCTTCCACAATCAAGACATCATATCATTATTTATTATATGATATTATTATTATTATAACTATTGTACTACGTACTACTACTTATATAATATTACTAATGTAATACTAGTAACTATATTACTTATTTAATATTATTATTATTTACTAACTTATGATAATATACATATATATACTACGTATGTAACATCTATATTTACATATATTATATTTATTATTTAGCCTAACTAATTATTTGGTCTAACTCATAAACTCCAATAAATATACAATATAACTATTTTCGTTCAATTCATTAAACTTTTCGAGCTCAACTATTTACAAACTTTATTTATTTTTATCACTCTTTTAACCACTTTGTCCCAACTACATTTAGGTACAATCAAATTTTATACAAAAATTACTCTTTTACTCTATTTTTCAATTCATTAAAAAATTACTCTATTTAACTTTTTTTTACTCTATTTACAAACTTTATGTAATAAAAGTGTACAAAAACTAAGGAATATTAGTATATAAAAGTAGTACTATTTGATGTTATCAAATATCCCCACACTTAAGTTCTGCTTGTCCTCAAGTAGAATACATTTTCATCATCTAAAACTAAGAAGCATCAAACTAATATTTAAGAATTAGAATACCTAAATTAAAAATCTGTTTCATAACTTTAAAACTTTAAACAATTTAATTAACATGGATAACTATAATGTACAAATAAAAATTATTATTATTAGTGCAACATATAGTTCATGAATGATTACTAATATATTTGTCCACTTTAAACAATCTATATTTATATTTCTGAATACACCTTTATTCTTAGTATGTATATTACTTATGATTTCCACATATGATATACTCTTAAACTTAATCATGCAATTTACTTCTATATTCAAAATAAATATATGAAATCCATTTTAAAAATCAAGACATTGGTGACAGGTCTGCATTTTCATGCAACAGAGCGACATAACTTGATTCAGATAAAGCAATTTTTAAATCAAACCAGCGGTGACAGGTCTATACCTTAGTATAACAAAGCGACATAGTTTGATTATTTTAACTTTAAATTGAAAGATTTTCTTTCTTTTGCTTTATTTAAGAATACTAATTAGAGACCAGGTCTGTACTTACGTACAACAGAGGAAACAATTAGTAAACCCCCAAATGTTTTCATATAAGTATCAAGACATATAAAAATATCGCATGATAAATCTAAGAATTAAGACTATTATGTCATACATCATAATATATATCATAGAATAATATACAAGTTATTTTATTAATTTCTTAAAATTCAGAAATCTTCATATAGATTGCCTATTAGTACATCATATCATGTAAATAAATATCACTCATTATTAAGTTTCTTACATTATATGTACAAAACAGTTAATCCACATTAAAGTCTAAGCTTTTAAATACAAAACAAAACTTTTAACAAAAGTATTCTAACTAATAAATACCTAGTTCTTAACTCAAAATTTTTAAATTTGATGAAAATTTAACAAAATAATATCATAAGGACAAGTAAACAAAAGTAAAATAATATTTCTTTTCTACCGATCCCATCCCTACACTTAAATTATACAATGTCCTCATTGTATATAAACAAGTAAAAATAAAAGTGAGAAAAGGAAGAAAAGAAATTAGAACGAAAAACTCCCCTCAGTATGGCGCGATTATCTTGATCTGGTTTGGCGTCATGGGTCATCTTCCGATCTTTATTCAAAAATGTATAACAGCTCACACTTTCGTAGTTAATCACAATTGCATTTAGCGTATGCAATAAGCCTTTAAACCCCTCGGTATCCCAAGTGGACGAGTTATAGTCTCGTAAGGGTTTCCAGGGAACATACCCACAAAGTTCTTTTATTTTCCAAAAATTCCAATTTCAACTGAATTGGTTGCCAACTTCAAAAAATAGCAAAGAACATTAAACGTATAAAAATAAACTACCAAAAACGGAAAATAAAATTTATACAAAATGTACAAGCACGGGTTGCCTCCCGAGAAGCGCTTGTTTTTGTTCGAGTCACTAGCTTGACTCCAACCTTACTTACCAAAAAATCTCTTGACTTTCCCCACACTTAAAAGTAAGCATGGATGGTAATATCTAAAAATTAACCAAAAATGAAAATTTAATAAAATTAAAGAAAGTAGATACTTATCATTTATGGCAAGCATTGATCCATTCCTTGATGCTCCATGATTTTCCAAAAGTTGAGAGAAACTTTCCTTCCGATTGAATTGCCAAAAAGGATCTTCATACTCGTAAAACAATGAACTTGTGCTTAGAGATACTTCAACCGTTGGTTGCTTCGACTCAACCACCATTTGAATTTCAACCGGTTCGGTTACTATCTCATTACCGCAAGTTTTGTTTTCGATTTCATCTCCAATCCTTACCTTTGCTTGATCATCATTTTCCTGATGATTCACCTCCGGGTATAATGATGAAGTGTCATCAATAGCTGTATCCATAGTAGCTACTAATTCTTCTTCAGGCATAACCCCATCTCGGTTTCTCAATTCAAGGATTTCCTCTTCATTACAATCAAGTAACGAGAGTATTTCCTCATCAGAATCATAGTGATCAAATCTTGGCAAAGGTAACCAATCTACCTCCATATCTTCTTCCTGTTCAATTTCACTAAAAATTTCGTTAGAAAATAAAGATTCAGAGGATTGAGAATACTTATCTGTTTGATTTATCTCCTCAAGTTGTTGAATGGAATCTCCTTGACTGTGGCCAATAGTCTTCATTTCTTCCACTCTTTCACTTGATGTCTCCATAGATTGCGTAGCTTTCACAATCACTGGTTGAGATAAACTTTTAACTTTACCTCTCTTACGCTTTGGAATAATTGATCCTTCAACTTCATTGTACTTTCTATACAAAGCAGCTGGATACGGAGGCGGAGGTGTGTACTTTTTGACAATCTCATCCGATAAAGGTGAAGGCTTATATTTTTTTAAATTTGGTTTTGCCTTATATCCTTCATCTTTTGGTTTGTCAAAATTTTCCACCTTGTCGCTTTCCATATCCTTCACAATTAGATCTCTATTCCAATATGCTATCATCTCATCTAAAGATTGCTTCAATTCCTCTTTAGTCAACATGCGAACATTTCTCGAGTTTTGAAAATTCACAGGAACATTATTCATGTTCTGAGACATACCTGTCAAAATAAAACAAAAAGAAAAAGAGTAGAAAAGAAAATAAAATAAAATAAAAACTAACTAAAAAAAAAAAATTCCAATTTAAATAATAAACAACACCGTTCTCCGGTAGAATAAAAATCCAACCGGTTAAGTGTTCCCCGGCAGAATAGTTCAACCAGTTAAGAGTCCCCGGCAAAAACTTGATGCGTATGAAAGCGCGTCTTGTTTTATAATTTATAACTGAAAATACCGTATTAATACTATCACACAACCAGGCAAGAATACCTGATCGGAATAGTATAGATATGGTAAGTCCAGGTCGATCTCAGGAACACAGGAATGGTGGTTTATTAAAATAAAATAGAAAATACTAATTATCCTAGAAAACAGTAAACAAAGGGGGGACGTTTTAGTTCTGTGCGAACATAAGATTTGTAAATAATATTTAAAACTAAATAAAGACTTTAAATTAAAATAAAAAAAATAATAAATAGATAACAATAGGAAGGAATAAGTAATTGTGTAGTAACTCCACTTAGATTCATATATCCCGATTGATTGCATATTGATTATTCAATTGTGATTTCTTTTATATCAACTTAATACCAAATTCTTCAATGATTATAAGTTGAAAATGAATTAGCCAACGTTCCGGGTCCAACTAATCCCTACAATTTAAGGTTTCCCTAAATTGTGCATTAAGCATTCACGATCTATTATAATTCACCCTCGCGGTACGAATTCTTCAACAATACCTATTAATAATCTCTTATTAACTTATTCGTTTTAGGTTATTAACTTTACTTTCTTAACCTATCAGACTCAATGTATTTAGCAATAGTTAAAACCCTAAGATTATAACCATCAATAATTAATAACACCAAAGGAACTCAATCTCATTAATATTATTAACCACGTTGAAGGAGTAAAAGCTAATAAGCACCAACAACTAAGGTTACACGGGGAATATAATAATATTCAATCAAATAACTTAGCCAATATGCAATATAATCATTCAATAATCATAATCTAAGTTTCACTACTACAAAAATACTAAATATCAATTCATTATACGATATGCATAAAACTCATATTAATCAATACTAAAATCATCAATAATATTGAAATAATAAAAGTAATAACAAACCACAAGACGAATCACGAAGAACTAGAATGAATATACTTTGATCTTGATCCCTCGTGCCTCCAAAATAACCCCAAAATTTGTAATATACAAACCCTAAACGAAATATATAAAAACCCTAACCTAAAAATGTATATAAAACTCTTCCGTCGCAAGTGAAATGCTGCATTTTATAGTTGATGGGGCCAAGATCCATACGGCGTATGAAATTTTCATACGGCGTATGGATCAACATTTCGTCCTCTGCAAGATTGCTAGCCGCCTCAGCCTTGCCTTCACCTACCCAAGCATTTAATGCATTCCATTTCCTGTCTTTGACTTTGATCCTTGCTTCCTGCGCCAATTTCTTCCTCACGTGATGATACCTTCCACAATCAAGACATCATATCATTATTTATTATATGATATTATTATTATTATAACTATTGTACTACGTACTACTACTTATATAATATTACTAATGTAATACTAGTAACTATATTACTTATTTAATATTATTATTATTTACTAACTTATGATAATATACATATATATACTACGTATGTAACATCTATATTTACATATATTATATTTATTATTTAGCCTAACTAATTATTTGGTCTAACTCATAAACTCCAATAAATATACAATATAACTATTTTCGCTCAATTCATTTAACTTTTCGAGCTCAACTATTTATAAACTTTATTTATTTTTATCACTCTTTTAACCAATTTGTCCCAACTACATTTAGGTACAATCAACTTTTATACAAAAATTACTCTATTTAACTTTTTTTTTTTTCTTTTCTAATTTAAGCACTATTTCTACCTACTTTGTAAATATGAACGAAATACATGTATTTTATCAAGTAAATGTAATAAAAGTGTACAAAAACTAGGGAATATTAGTATATAAAAGTAGTACTATTTGATGTTATCATACTTCAAGTAAAATACTGAGTAATTATTCGCATTTTAAAACGTATATTTAAACGTATAAAATAATTATTTAACGTTTAAAATGTTGCACCCTCAAATTATGATGCGGAAGCGGTTCGGGTCGGGGCGCGACTAATTACATATCACAGCACGTAAGATATAATGAACGACCACTATATGCGTCGTTTTACATTTGTATTGATAAAACCAAAAGTTTACATCAAAAATATTGTTTACATTAGCTCGGTTGAAATTGAGAGATTTAAGTACATAATTAATCTATACAAAATATAATAATGCAGCTAAATCTCTGATTGTTTGCATGCTGACTCGAGATAATTCGCCTTGATTGAGCAGTCCAACCTACTGCTGGTTACCTGTGATACATGCTAAAATGGGTCAGCGAAACGCTGGTGAGCTCACAGGTTTGTATGTCAACACATATTTGTATGAACCGCAAGATTTATAATTGAATTTATAAAGCAATTAAGAAAAATAAAAGTTATACAGCCATGAGCACATAGTCTGAGCTTAACTTGAGTGTCAGGTCCAATTAAGGAAACCCAACTGAATGCCTCCTACGAGTGCCTAATCTACACTCGTCTTCCCAAATGCTAATACGTCCGTTTGACCAGTTAGTGTGTGCTAACCCGGCCGAGGATTGTCAATCCTATATGATATCATATACTAACATTCACGCTACTATGTATTACCAGACTATGCTATGGAGGGCTTCAAATTGATTAGCTTGAAACTCATGTAGTATTTGATTTGATTTGTACTTGCGTTCAACTTGTAAAACAAAACGAGCAATAATATCACACCCCTGATTGAAAAGTAGTAAATAGGGGCCATGAGACTCACCTGAGTCTTGTTTGTTTATCTAAATAGACTTGAATCGATTAGCCTCGAACTGATGTCTGAAGATTTGTAACCTGAGGGCGTTCAATACGCGCGATGGTTATTAATTGAATAGGTATCTTAAAAGACTACCCTTGTAGTTGTTTGTTTATCTATGATGTCCAAATTACCCCGATTTGGTTGATTGACTTGTCCAAATTACTAAGATTTGGTTGATTGACTTGAGTATTTGAAAACGTGTACGGCCCGTTGGTGATTGTTTGTAATAATAATCTCGATATTATTATTTTGATTTTTTTGAAGTGTTGTACTTAAAAAGTGTTTACAAACTTTTAGGTGACGGGGGTCCGAGGGCAGCGCCCCTGGTTAGCGGGGTTCCAGGGGTGGCAACCCCTAGCGGGGTCCAAGGGGCTGGCCCCTGGTTGGGGTCGAGATGCCAAGTCAGCTTTGGTGAAAAACGCATCTGGACTTGAATTTGGATGAAATCAAGTGATAAAATTCTGGTCTCGACACTTAGTAAAAATGAGTTGTAAGTATTATGTTTTTGGCGACACTAATCTAGTGTCGCTACGGGCTTAGGTGACACTTAGTAAGTGTCGCTATATTTCTGATTTTCAATAGTTGGGTGACACTTGAGTAGTGTCGCTATGGCGACACTTATGAATTTTGGCGTCACTAAGGGAGTGTCGCTAAGTTAAATCTGGTTAAGTAATTCAGCAACACTTAAGTAGTGTCGCCATAGGGGCGACACTTAGGCATAGCGACACTTGGCTAGTGTCGCTAGTACTGTTTTTGGCACACTAGCAACACTTCCAACTGTTCGCCAGATTTTGTGCCGACGACCACTTGTTCCAAATCTTTTACCCAACCCTTATATGGACATTTTGGACATATATAAACAATAAACATGTAAAAATGAGTGAAATCGGAGAGTTTCGGGTTTTTGTCGGAAACTTACGCGGTGACGAATCAAAATTCCGAAAGGATGAAGTTGTAGATCGTGATACCGTGGTTCTTTTACTCCAAACAAGCTTGATGATTCGAGTGCGTTTTGGGTTGTTATTTGTTGATTTTTGATGATGGTGGTTGGTATTTGTTTAAGAGAAATGAAGAAGAGAGAGAAAGAAGAAAAGAAGTGGTGATGATGAAATGAGAAAGAGGGTGGGGTTTTCCCCCCTTCTTTGGCTGAAAATTCGGTGGGGTCCACAGGGTGGGTTTCACCAATTTTAATTCCCTGCTATCGCGCGTCGTGCGGTGTTCGTTTTCTCGCTCGTTAAACATAAATTAATTATTTAAAACGTTAAATTATACGTTTATAAATGTAAATAATCCCTTGATAAATTTTGTTGAAGTATTTTACTAAACACTTTACATTTGGGTTATAAGATTATAACTTTAGTTTGTTACGTTTTGTTTGCGCGTTAAATCTTTAAATCGCGTAAATTGTTAATTGTATTATACGAAATGAATATGAAATATTATTAAAATAATATTTTTGGATATAATAGTGTTATCAAATAATAATATATTATTTAATAAAATCGTTCACCAACGTCCGCATTTAATTGAACCGAATTACATTCGAATTTGGGTTGTACGATTTAAATCACATCGCAATACTTGTATATATTCAACAATATATATATCAATTGATACATCAATTAGCCTAATTCAGAACTAATTACATGTATTAAAACTTGATTAGGCACTGATTACTAGTCCTAATTTGACGGGTGTCACATTCTCCCCCTGTTAGAAGAATTTCGTCCATAAATTTAAGTGGAAGTCGTGTTTGAAGTAAAGTCAGCGAATAACTGAGGGTACTTGAGTTTCATTTGATCTTCCCGTTCCCAGGTGAATTCCGGACCACGCCGCGAATTCCACCTAACCTTGACGATGGGAATACGACTTTGTTTGAGTTGCTTGACCTCACGGTCCATGATTTCGGCGGGTTCTTTAACGAAGTGAAGCTTGTCGTCAACTCGAATCTCATCGAGTGGAATGATAAGTGTCTCATCAGACAGACACTTTTTCAAATTTGAGATGTGAAAAGTGGGGTGCACACTGGTGAGTTCGGATGGCAGCTGCAATCGATATGCCACTGGACCAATCCTCTCGAGGATCTCGAATGGTCCAATGTACCAGGGATTTAACTTCCCTCGTTTGCCGAATCGAATTACGCCTTTCCAAGGCGATACTTTGAGTAGTACTCGGTCCCAAACCTGGAACTTGAGTGGTTTGCGTCTCACGTCAGCATAACTTTTCTGACGATCACGTGCGGCTTTGAGCCTGTTTTGAATCTCGAAGATTTTCTCGGTTGTTTCGTGAACGATTTCTAGACCCGTGAGTTGGCTGTCCCCAATTTCGGTCCAACAGATAAGTGATCGGCACTTACGACCGTACAGTGCCTCGAACGGTGAAGCCTTAATGCTGGTGTGATAACTATTGTTGTACGAAAACTCGCACAATGGTAGGTATCTTTCCCAGTTTACACCGAAGTCAACTACGCAGGCCCGTAGCATGTCTTCCAGTGTTTGAATTGTTCGTTCACTTTGGCCGTCGGTTTGAGGATGGTATGCGGTACTCATATCGAGACGGGTACCCAATGATTTTTGAAGTGACTGCCAAAATTGAGATGTGAAACGACTATCCCTGTCGGAGATAATCGAGATTGGAACACCGTGTCGGGTTACGATTTCTTTCAGATAAATTCGGGTAAGGTGTTCCATTTTGTCGGTTTCTTTGATCGCCAGGAAGTGAGCAGACTTGGTGAGACGGTCGACGATCACCCAAATGGTATCGCAACCGCTCGATGATTTTGGTAGCTTGGTTATGAAATCCATGGCGATTTGTTCCCATTTCCATTCAGGAATGTCGGGTTGTTGAAGCAAACCGGAAGGTTTTTGATACTCGGCTTTGACTTTTGAGCAAGTAAGGCACTTGCTAACATAGATGGCGATCTCGGCTTTCATGTTCGGCCACCAATAGAAATCCTTGATGCCGTGATACATTTTATCGGATCCCGGATGAATAGAGTATTTTGACTTGTGAGCTTCATCCATCACCAAGTCTCGCAGGTTCCCAAAACTAGGCAACCAAATTCGATTTAAGAAATACCTAATTCCATTAGGCTTGATTTCGAATTGTTTCTCCATGCCTCGCAAGGCTTCGTTTTTTATATTATCGGGTTTCGAGGCTTCGAGTTGAGCAGTGAGAATCTGAAGGTTTAGATCATTGTGAATAGTCATACAGAGGGCTCGGACTCGAAGTGGTTTCGATCGTTCCTTTCGACTGAGGGCATCGGCAACAACATTTGCCTTCCCTGGATGGTATTTGATTTCGCAGTCGTAATCGGTAAGCAACTCGACCCAGCGACGTTGCCTCATGTTAAGATCCTTTTGATCGAATATGTGTTGGAGACTTTTGTGGTCGGTGAAGATTGTGCACTTAGTGCCATAAAGATAATGTCTCCAGATTTTGAGAGCAAAAACGACTGCTCCAAGTTCGAGGTCATGTGTAGTGTAGCTCTTTTCGTGGATTTTGAGTTGTCGATAGGCGTAAGCAATGACCTTGTCTCGTTGCATCAGCACGCAACCGAGACCTTGATGAGAAGCATCGCAGTATACCTCGAAGTCATCGGTGCCTTCGGGTAATGATAAGATTGGGGCACTGCAAAGCTTTTGTTTCAAAAGTTGGAATGCTGACTCTTGTTTTTCAGTCCAGTCGAACTTTTTATCCTTTTGAGTCAGAGTCGTGAGGGGTAAGGCTATTTTTGAGAAGTTCTCGATGAATCGTCGATAGTAACCGGCCAGTCCTAAAAACTGCCGTACTTCTGTTGGAGTAGTCGGCGATTGCCAATTTTTGATAGCCTCGATTTTGGATGGATCCACATTAATTCCCTGACTATCGATAATGTGTCCAAGGAATTGAACGGTTTGTATCCAGAACTCACACTTGGAGAATTTGGCGTAAAGCTCCTCGTGTCTAAGTAGTTCTAGAATGGTTTTGAGATGTTGCGCGTGTTCTTGTTCGCTTTGCGAGTATATGAGGATGTCATCAATGAAAACGATGACAAACTTGTCGAGATAAGGTTTGCACACCCGATTCATAAGATCCATGAATACAGCCGGTGCGTTGGTTAGACCGAATGGCATCACCTGGAATTCGTAATGCCCATAACGGGTTCTGAAAGCAGTTTTTGGGATATCGGTGTCGCGAACACGTAGTTGATGATAACCTGACCAAAGATCGATCTTTGAATAAAAACTCGACCCTTGAAGTTGGTCAAACAGGTCATCGATGCGCGGGAGTGGATATCGGTTTTTGACGGTTAACTTGTTCAACTCTCGATAGTCGATACACATTCGGAAAGAACCGTCTTTCTTTTTGACAAATAGGACCGGAGCTCCCCAAGGTGAAGAACTCGGCCTAATGAATCCTCTTTCCAGGAGCTCCTGTAACTGGGCGGACAACTCCTGAAGTTCGGATGGAGCTAAGCGGTATGGTACCCGGGCCACAGGCGCAGCACCTGGCACGAGATCGATTGAGAACTCAACCAGTCTTGGTGGTGGTAGACCAGGTAGTTCTTCGGGAAAGACTTCTGGAAAGTGTCGAACGATTGGCACATCCTCAAGTCGCTTTTCCTCCGACTTTTTCTCCATGATGTGCGCGAGGATTGCTGGATAGCCCTTTCTCAGAAATTTTTGGGTTTTCAAACAAGATATGATATTGAGTCTCGTCCCACCGGTCTCCCCCTATATGACCAAGGTTCTGCCGACGGCGACAGGAATACGAACGATTTTATCGTAACAAATGATTTCGGCTCGGTGCTTGGACAACCAATCCATACCAATAATGACGTCGAAACTTCCTTATTCAACAGGCATAAGATCGATTGAGAAGGTTTCGTCGGCCAGGTTTAAAGTGCAATTAGGTATCACACTATTGGTTTCTATCAGTTTACCATTTGCAAGTTCTACGGTGTACTTAACATCTAAGGCAACGGGGGTGATGTCAAGTAGTGGGCCAAACTCATCGGAAATAAAGCTTCAATCAGCACCAGTATCAAATAGAACAGAAGCAGTTAAGTTGTTGAGGAGGAACATACCCGTGACCACATTCGGGTCCTAACGGGCATCCTCGGAGTTGAGCACGAATGCCCTTCCCTTGGCATTGTTGTTGTTGTTGTTGTTGTTGCTCCTTCGTTTAGGACACTCATTCCTGTAATGTCCAGCCTCTCCACATCCATAACAGGATTTGGCTTGTTGGTTGTTGTTGTTGGATTTAGGGGCGCGGCAATCCTTGGATGAATGCCCGTACTTCCTACAGTTATTGCAGGGAGACTTGCATGGACCATGGTGATGATAGTTACACTTGGAACAGTATGGCCTGTCCCCAGTGTAGGCGCGTTTGGGTTCAGAATTGGTGTTGTACACTTGGATGGTATTGGGTTTTTTGTTTTGGTTGTTGTTGGGTTCAGATGATTTGCGTTTGTTGTTGTTGGAAGAGTTGTTGGATGTCTCACGGTTGACAACTAGTGCCATGAGTTCATGTGCTAGTCGGATAGCACTTTCGGTAGTGGTTGGTTTGGCCGAAGCGACATTCCCCTGAATACTCTCAGGAAGGCCGCGGATGTACCTTTTGATGCCTTTTGCCTCCGGTTCAACCAATCCCGGGCATAGTAAGGCGAACTGTTGGAACTTGGTGGTATAACCCTCAATATCGGTACCCTGCACCGCCAAGTGCCAAAACTCTTCCTCCCGACGGTGTAGGGCTTCTTCGGGACAGTACTTCTCCGTTAGCTTCTTCTTCAATTCAGCCCAAGGGAGCTGGTTTGCTATTTCGATACCCACAGAGTTGGCGTGGGTGTTCCACCACGTAAGAGCACCTTCCTGAAAGGTGTAGGCAGCGAATTTAACTTTGTTATCCTCCGCACAGTTGCAGAGGTTGAAAACAGATTCCATCCGTTCTATCCAACGGATCAGTCCAATGGCACCTTCCGTGCCCTTGAAGTAGAGTGGTTTACAGCTGAGAAAATCCTTGTAAGAACAAGGCTTGATGACAGGGGTATTATTGGGAGCTTCACCAGTATTTCGGGAGTTTCGAGGCGAGTCCCGAGCAGCCAAGGCATCGGCCACAGCTCGAGAAACGATAGCATTGATTTCAGCATCACTGTAACTTTTCTTCTTAGGCGGCATGATTCTTCAAGAAAGAAACAAAAGGTACATAAGAAATTGTACCAGAATGAAAATTACAATAGATGCATATATGTAAAAGCGGTAACATACGACATCACTATGTAAAATTAATAATGTAGAATAATCGAGGAGAATTGTTAATTGACATTACAAGTTCAACGGATGATAGACTATTCCGAGTTACTAGTTCCAAAAGTTATAGGATTAGATGTTTTACAAAAGTACCAGGAATTGTTACATCCGGTCGAATTACATAGGTCCTACGAAAGCACAATATAGTACAGATTTCAGCCTAAGCTAATTCTGACATAGATTGAGTTGTGGCAGCAGTGCAGTGAGATGGTTCACAGACTCTGCAAGTCTATTGGCAGTTCAGAGGGCGTCCTTGGTTTCCCTTAGACGTGTCTCGCACTGATGTAGCCTTGATTGTAGAATAGAGATTTCATTTCGGTTGCCAATCACTTGGTTGTGGACAACCTCCATGGTTTCGATTGTTTCTTCCACTTGATTTTGAAGAGTGTTCATGGTGTTGACAGTGTGCTCATGATCTTCAGAGACTTGCTCGATTCGTTGCATAGCTGTGAGTCTCCAGTTTTCGTGAGTTTCTTGGAGTTCGATATCCATAGCGTTAAGTCATTGCTTGTGATGGTGTAGCCTAGCGGCTAAAACTGGTGGAGTAAGGTGAGTGAAATATGGGCAAGCTCGAGGCAACCTGGTGTCCCTCCTGGCTACCTGATGTGACGCAAAAAGTCATGTTTTTAAGTACGATATTCCACACTTTTTGGGCACATCTTTAGTGAAAACATTCCAAAACAATCATTATTTACTAAAATTCACTAAAGTGCTCCAAATATAGGCGTTGCTGCAAAAATCACTAAAAACGTCCAAATAACGAGCAAAACAGAGCGAATAAACAACAACCAATTCTCACACCCTCATTTACCTTATGATAAACATATTCTAACCATGTGGTATGATGTAATAGGTAAAAACGAGACGGGAGAATCAAGAATCATGCAAATTGGATAAAGAACGGAAGAGATACGGCTTCTACAGATCGTTAAAAGTCATTCCAGATATGCCTGAGATATACACCTCCAATTTCTGTGAAATTAACACCATTAGAAGCATAACGGAATTACGAGATCGTGGGCGAAAGAATCAGGTCAAACGGACGTGTAACGAAGGAGATACAGGCGTTTTAAGCAACGAACGAAATCAGACGAAGACCGTATACGGCCCTGGACACCGTATACGGCCCTACCAAGACCGTATACGGCCCCTGCAAGACCGTATTCGGCCCCTGCAAGGTCGTATACGGCCCTCCCTACCCTAATTGGTGCTCGTTTGTGCTTCGTTTGCTTGTACGTTGGTGCTTCGCGACTTGTACGGCTGATTTGGGACTTTGCCTGTAAATAGGAGTCACCTCCTCCACATTTTCACACACCATTCTTCATTCCACTCATTTCCTCACTCTCACTTTCTCTCTCACACACACACACTCTCTCTCTACTCTCTCGATCTTCTTTTTCTCTCTCTAGAATTAGGGTTAGAATCAGTTAGTTCTCAGTTAATATTTAACTGGGACTAACGGAGGGACTACTTTTGTAATAGCGTAGGGAATAGTCAGGGGCTTATTTGTAATATTGTCGAAGATATTGCGGAGATTCTGCTTGTACTCTCTCTCTAACGTTTATTCAATCTACGCTTTATTAATGGTTACTTCTTTCCTTATCTATAAGAATGATGATTGCTATTGTTATTATGCTAGATTTAGGATATGTTATTATGCGTAGTGAGTAGTTATATTGTGTGTTTGTTGTGATGTAGTTAGTCGTTAATTGGGATGATGTCATTATGAAACAACGGAAGTAACGTTATACGGCTTTCATTTGTATAGCACCAGAAACATCACTAATGTGTGGAGTACGGAACGTGGAAGCTATGAAAGTCGTGGGCACAATCCGTTGTGGAATAATGTTCCCAACTATTATATTATAAATGAAAACTCGGTGCTTTGATTACGCATTCCATCTATGATTTTAAAACGCATATTCAACTAACGCCTTTCCACCAATAAACGTGGTTAAAACCTTTTGATAAGACGTCATATCGGGGGTAATTAATTATCTGTGTTTTGGTTTTGGATCTGTGGAAATACTTTATACGTATTGTACATCGTGAATAAACTCCGGATTAAATATCTGTGTTTAAATAACATGGTCTGGTTTTGAAGCCGTGGAAATGCTGTTTTAAACAAGTATTGTACACTGTGAATAAACTAGGGATTTATTGGTTAAATATAAGTGAGGGCTGGTTTAATTCATAAATGGGGAATCTCTGATCTAAAATACAAACTCAGTTTATGAATCCAGAAAGGAAGACGAGGAATCATCGAGTATTCCAAATTTGTCTATCATCCCTGGATTCTACAAAACCATTGATGGAAAGTAATCAAACACCAACCAAGTCTTAAACCTAAATGTTTTATTCAATTAAGTATCACTGTGGTGTTAAGAACGGTCGGACCGTTAGTGGGTCTGTTACTCTATGCATGCACCCAGGAATCTCCGTATTCTAGAAAAGGGTCACTGTTCCGTAACAGGGCAGTGTTGAGAGTTGAGCAGCCTCCTCCGATCAGAATCACGATAGCCTAGTTACTCAGTGACATACTGATTGAGCAATCAATCAGTAAGGTGCTAGTGCTTACACCACAAATACTTAAGACAAATAAAATACAAATATTTAGAAAGACGTTTTCATAACTTAAACTAAAACATCATCCCAATGCAAGGCTAACGAAGTCACAACAAACACCCCCTCTATCCTGACTGCTATCCCTTTATTTTATTTTATTCTCATAGTTTAATTAGTAGTATAATTTAGAAAACAAACAAAAACAAACCTCCAACTGCTTTCAAAACAACCTTCACTAGCTAGATTCGGACATCTTGATTTCTCTGTTTCACAATACAGTTGGTTTTGAAGAACGACCCTAGGTCATACTTGCTGCTATACATCTTTAGGTGACATAGCACTAGTAAACTTAGGCCCCAGCATTTTACAAATTTAAAACTCCACTGACACGTCGCCAGTAGTCGGTGCAACGACAGGTTAATTCCTAACCGACCGCTGGTGGCGCGTCAAGTTTTTGGCGCCGCTGCCGGGGAATCAACTGTAAGACTCAGAGACGTCATAATGAACTTTCTTGCTAGTGAACCATTAGGATGGTTCTCTCTTCTTAAACCCCTAAAAATTCTTTCAATCCTTCCTTTCCCCAATCCTAAATCATACGTCGTACCCATCCAACGAGAGAAGCGATCATCTTCCCACAATCCTACAACCACCGCACGCATTACTCTCGCTGATAGCAACAAACCCTCGATTGAAGTTCGAGGAGGACCAATACGCTACCCGGAGACTGAAGGAGCATCATTCGAACTCAAGCACGACTTAGTGCAGCTGATCCTGAATCGCTGCCAATTCAATGGACAACCGAACAATGACCCCTACTCCCACCTCAACAAATTTTTCACCCTATCCGACTCTTTCAAGCAAAATGGGGTTGAGCAAGATACAATCCGCTTATATCTGTTCCCCTACTCTCTTTCTCATCTCGCACAGACTTGGTTCGAGGAATTAGAATCCAACTCTATCTCCTCATGGGCGGAAATGGAAGATAAGTTCTTAACAAAGTACTTTCCCCCATCCAAACGAATCAAGTTAAAGAAAGACATCTTGAACTTCCAACAGTTTCTTGATGAATCAATCTACAGTGCGTGGGAAAGATTTAAGAGGTTGCTAAAAAGATGTCCTAACCACCAAATCGAACGATCAACTCAGTTGTGCACATTTTACAATGGTCTCGCACCGCACCACAAGCCAATGCTCGATGCCGCTGCTCGAGGAAACTTCACACGTTGCACGGATGACAAAGCCTAGAATCTAATTGAAAGCATGACCACGAATTACAACGATTGGAACACTGATGAGCATTCCTCATCATCGGCACCGCTTGCCCTTCCCAATCCTGTGCAAACTGAGGCGATCAAATCTCTCACGGAACATATCGGAACGCTGACCGAGGAAATAGGAAAGCTGAAGAAACCTCCTCAACAGGTCTACCATATTCAGTCCTGTCGGAGCTGTAACAATCCACAAGCTACAAACCCTGTTGATGGCACAGCCTACTATGACCAGTTCCGAACTCACCCACGTCCACCTGATTATACTCAAACCTCTCCTCTCCGAGCCAACCAATACCTACAAATTCCACCACCCAACCAAATCCAATATCCAACTTACCACCAACCACTATTACTTCCCGAAACCACACCTGAGATGGCCCAATCTTCTGAACCCACTAGGCCAATTACTAGTCCAGACGACACCCTCGCACAAATCATCCAAACGATTACGGCTAGACAAGACCATGTTGATCTCTTCTTAAGTGACCAACTAACTTTACTAAACACTCTTGTAACCCAAGTAGGTCGACTAGCAGAACGTATCGACACTAGACCACAGGGTAGTCTGCCTAGTAGCACCTTTCATAACCCACATACTATGGAAGCCAACCACGTAACCAACCAAGACTCCAAGGTGGCACCGAGCCAACCTTCAGTTCTTTCTCCGGTGAAAGGACAATCTCCTGTCACACAGACAGTTGAGAAAAAGTCTTCTCCAAAGCCTAAAAAGGAAAGCTTACCATTTCCAGGACATCTCAAGCAACAACCTAATGAAGTCAAAGCTTTCAAGTATGCTAAATATGTTAGGAGACTTATCTCAAACAAAGACAAGGTACCCGAAGTACCTAATGTCCCGCTAACTGCTGAATGTTCAGCTATACTTCAAAATCGTCTACCGGAAAAACTTGGAGACACCGGACGTTTTACCCTTCCCTGCTCTATCAACCAATCTGGTGATATTCGCTCTCTGGCCGATCTAGGAGCAAGTATTAACCTAATGCCACATTCATTATTTAAAAGACTAGAATTAGGAGACCTTAAACCCACTAAAATGAGTGTCCAGCTAGCTGACCAATCTATTAGATATCCTAAGGGAATAGCTGCGAACATCATGGTTAAAGTCGAAAAGTTCTTTTTCCCAACTGACTTTGTGGTAATGGATATTCAGGAAGATATAAACATCCCAATAATCCTAGGTAGACCTTTTATGAACACCGCCAGAGCAGTTATCGATGTGCACTCTCAGACGATCAGCTTACGCGCTCACGGAGAAAGCATCACATTCAAGACCGATAAGAACGATTGTGTTCCGATGGAGAATAGTGAGCTATATACGGTCTCTATTAGCCAAGACACATCAGATGACGAGATCTCTGAACCAGCAGCCAAGCAGGAAGAAGAAATGAAAGAAGAAAAGGAGCCTCCTGCCAATGAAGATATTTATCCTCTTGATTCCCTAGAACTGCCTGATCCACAAGCCTTATCTCAAGAAATCATCTGCATCCCAATTGTCTCTACTCATGAACAAATGATTTCTGTGATAAACGAATATGATGGTGACCCTCATATTATAATAGCAGCTATTAGAAATTCTACCAATGATTACTCTTTACACCAAAGATGGCTAATAGCGGTTATTGAGGCAGCATCCACTATCTATCTCACTAGTAAAGGAACCGAAGATCCGCTCAACCTTAGGCATTGCATCAGAGTATTCGCAGATGCACTCAAATCTCAGCTCAAGAAAGAAAGGAACAACGCGAATGAACTACTCTTCTACATTGAACAGAGACAAATATACCGCAAGGTGTATAATGTTCTCATGGGCTCTGCGTTTCCTTATTCATCAAAACAGAGGGAGAAGTTGGGTGCTATCAGAAGAAATATTGAAGATGCTACTGACTTCATGGTAATGAGGAATCTACAGGGATTCCTTGACTTATTAGCTGAGAAAGATCACCTGAGTACCAAAGAAAGCAATCGATTTATCATCAAGTCTACTTTAGAACATCATATTAAATTGATAATCCAAGAGCTTAGGGGCATCACTAAGGGCGAAAGCAGGCGTAATCACCATCTCACGGTTAAAAATATGTCTCTACTCGATGTTGTCACTTTTGTGATAACTCGATTACACGAGATATTGAATGCAGAAGACGCCGAGAAAGCAGAGTATATCCTCTAGGCTGGATATCGCGAGATATTCAACAAAATGATTCATATTTTCAAAAACTCTGGCTTTCCTTTCACCCTGCATCAGCACCAGCTAATCAAAGGCTTGTGCAAGGCTACAACTGTATTCGAAGGAGATCCTCATAGTGAAGAATTCGAAGATCTGAAGTTGAAGTTACTAGAATTTATGGACTCCTTCAGACTTAGGTATCCGAGTAGGGAAGTGATCAAGACAAGAAACACAACGCATATTGATCCCAATGGGCCAATCACTAAAGCAGTTGATTACATCACGCAAGGATTACTAAGTCTTTCTAGAGCAGCCTCAGAACAACTTCAAAACTTCAAAGTGGATACCATGGAACCGCTAGATCTAATCTCAACCATGGCCTGCCACTTCCAAAGGATCTATCCTCCGCGATACTCTTTCCCACAACCCAGGGCTCATAATGGTACCATCACTCGCCCTGGGAGCTCCTTCCCGTACACCTAAACTCAAAGGAGTAAAGTCGAGCTCTCGACTCTAACAACAGCGCTTCTCGGGAGGCAACCCGTGGAATAAGACGTGTAGAGAGAATAGTGTCAATAAGTGAAGAAGATCTCTGACTATCCTTCACACTTGGTCGTACCTAAATGATTTATAAAACCTTCTGATATTACAACTCATTTGCAAATAAACCACTCGTCTCAGAAAACAGGAAATCAATTTGAAACTGATAATTCATATGTTTCTAGCATTTGAGGTACTTGCATACTACTTTTATGCATTATGCTCGAACTCGTTTAAAAACACATGTTTTATAAAACTGATTTGTAGTAGAAAACATCTTTTCAAAATTCTGAGACAATGATTTCTCTTTTCATTTGCAAAAATATTGAGTTTGTAAAAAGGGTACGACCAACGTGTTCACACTTACGAGATTAATTCACAAAAGAATGATGAATGAAGAAAACCAATAGCAAGACGCTTGAAGCCGAGCCGAACTTCAAGGATGCAGAAAAGGATCTTGACAACATCTCTTTTCAACAAATTCAGACTTTCAGCTTCATTGCAGCTCGCTATCTGGGGAGTGTCCTTAACCTTTATCCACTTTTGATTATGATTCTGTATATTATTTGCTTTGTTAAGTTTGTTAAAGTAATCTATACTCTATCCTAAGCTTATCACTAAGTGTGGGAATTCCAGCCCAAAAACAACCACTTGAGAAACATTTTCTTACATGTTCAAACTCTAAGTGTGGGATTCTACTTTCAGTAAATCTCAACTCAAGAGAACATTAGGGACAATGTTCCTCTAAGTGTGGGATAGCAGGTATAGAATACCTTAGTTTTTTATGATCTTTAATGTCCAAAATAGCAAACTCAGAAAATGTTCCTCAAATTTTTCAAAATTTTTCAAGAAAATTAAAAAGTATGAGCCTAATCACTTGATTAACTCTACTATTTTGAGTCATAATATCTTTTGAGAGGAGCTATTTTTAAATATGAGTAAGATATTTCGGAATCTAGGGAAAATAAGGTAGAAATTTCTTAAGTAAGAAATGATAATCTAAAAGGAGCATGATGAAGCACAATCAACCCTATTTGCAGTGAGGTATCTTGAGCCTAAAAGCATTCATCTTTAATGCTTCACTATTCATTTCTTGTGTGTGCCGATGCATGTATCTCTGAATTAGAACTTGCTCTTGACATACGCTTCGAGACCACATTGGTGTGTACCGTACGCGGTATAGGTACAATTAGATGACCTTGACATTCCCTAGGATATAACCCCCTTTTTACATATCTCTTCAAACCCAAAACCCTTCCGATACTCATTTTTAGTATCGATGATCTGCCTAGTAAACCCTGTTGAGCCTAAACCTTTCGTTTCATAAAACCCTCATATTTAAACCCTACTTCCCAAAAATATCCCCAAACTTATCTTAGAATTTCTGAGGTTGTGAAAAACATCTTTTAGAACATCCGCTTCGATTATGCTCCCAAGTCTTCCTCTTTCGTGTTCTCCAAAGATATATATCTCTAAAAGGTGCGAAAAATTGGCACCGCAAAAGGACTCGAAGTTCAAGATCAAAGATCATAGTTATGAAAAGGATTTCTAAAAGAATCAAAAGAAAATATCCTTGGAAATTCTCTGGAAAAGAAGTTCTGAAGAAAGAAAAAGAAAATAGAAAAATAGAAAATGCAGAAAAAGAAATAGAAAAAAGAAAAAAAAAAGAAAAAAAAAGAAAAATAGTTCCGCAAGAATAAAGCTACAAAGTCCTTCGAAGTATCATCCTCACAAGAAAAAAATCTGATAGAAGACGAATAGCTATCTCCTTTTTGTTCTAAAATAAAGTTGTTCATGATCTCGGTAGTTTTTAAGATAAGCAACCCTTACAACCCAAATATACCACTTTCCATACCTTTCAACCCTCAACAAACACTACAACCCTCATGAATGTCTTGGGATAATTAGCACCGTCCTCACCTAAGTGGTGGAGATCTGATTCTCGATCAAGCCTATGATGATGAGTGCTGCATGACTGGCTATTTGAGCGATTTCATTTGTTCTAGATTGATAGGAAACCATATACACTTTGAGTGAATTGAGTGACCACCTTTAGTGAGATCGCCTAGTCATGTGTACTCCAAGATCATGAGATTTGGAAGTATGCCTAAGAGAATCTTTTCTTGTTTATGAAAGGATCATCTTATCTTTCCCTATATTCTGACGTTATCTTACTTACATCTGGGAGTGGTAACTCTTAAAACATGTTGTGACTCGCTCTAAAATGTTTTAAAATGTTTTCAAAAACTGAGTGTTGCTTGAGGACAAGCAACGTCTAAGTGTGGGATAACTTGATGTGACGCAAAAAGTCATGTTTTTAAGTACGATATTCCACACTTTTTGGGCACATCTTTAGTGAAAACATTCCAAAACAATCATTATTTACTAAAATTCACTAAAGTGCTCCAAATATAGGCGTTGCTGCAAAAATCACTAAAAACGTCCAAATAACGAGCAAAACAGAGCGAATAAACAACAACCAATTCTCACACCCTCATTTACCTTATGATAAACATATTCTAACCATATGGTATGATGTAATAGGTAAAAACGAGACGGGAGAATCAAGAATCATGCAAATTGGATAAAGAACGGAAGAGATACGGCTTCTACAGATCGTTAAAAGTCATTCCGGATATGCCTGAGATATACACATCCAATTTCTGTGAAATTAACACCATTAGAAGCGTAACAGAATTACGAGATCGTGGGCAAAAGAATCAGGTCAAACGGACGTGTAACGAAAGAGATACAGGCGTTTTAAGCAACGAACGAAATCAGACGAAGACCGTATACGGCCCTGGACACCATATACGGCCCTACCAAGACCGTATACGGCCCCTGCAAGACCGTATACAGCCCCTGCAAGGCCGTATATGGCCCTCCCTACCCCAATTGGTGCTCGTTTGTGCTTCGTTTGCTTGTACGTTGGTGCTTCGCGACTTGTACGGCTGATTTGGGACTTTGCCTATAAATAGGAGTCACCTCCTCCACATTTTCACACACCATTCTTCATTCCACTCATTTCCTCACTCTCACTTTCTCTCTCACACACACACTCTCTCTCTACTCTCTTTATCTTCTTTTTCTCTCTCTAGAATTAGGGTTAGCATCAGTTAGTTCTCAGTTAATATTTAACTGGGACTAATGGACGGACTACTTTTGTAATAGCGTAGGGAATAGTTCAGGGGCTTATTTGTAATATTGTCGAAGATATTGCGGAGATTCTGCTTGTACTCTCTCTCTAACGTTTATTCAATCTACGCTTTATTAACGGTTACTTCTTTCCTTATCTATTATAATGATGATTGCTATTGTTATTATGCTAGATTTAGGATCTGTTATTATGCGTAGTGAGTAGTTATATTGTGTGTTTGTTGTGATGTAGTTAGTCATTAATTGGGATGATGTCATTATGAAACAACGGAAGTAAGGTTATACGGCTTTCATTTGTATAGAGCCGGAAACATCACTAATGTGTGGAGTACGGAACGTGGAAGCTATGAAAGTCGTGGGCACAATCCGTTATGGAATAATGTTCCCAACTATTATATTATAAATGAAAACTCGGTGCTTTGATTACGCATTCCATCTATGATTTTAAACCGCATATTCAACTAACGCCTTTCCACCAATAAACGTGGTTGAAACCTTTTGATAAGACGTCATATCGGGGGTAATTAATTATCTGTGTTTTGGTTTTGGATCTATGGAAATACTTTATACGTATTGTACACCGTGAATAAACTCCGGATTAAATATCTGTGTTTAAATAACATGGTCTGGTTTTGAAGCCGTGGAAATGATGTTTTAAACAAGTATTGTACATTGTGAATAAACTAGGGATTTATTGGTTAAATATAAGTGAGGGCTGGTTTAATTCATAAATGGGGAATCTCTGATCTAAAATTCAAACTCAGTTTATGAATCCAGAAAGGAAGACGAGAAATCATCGAGTATTCCAAATTTGTCTATCATCCCTGGATTCTACAAAACCATTGATGGAAAGTAATCAAACACCAACCAAGTCTTAAACCCAAATGTTTTATTCAATTGAGTATCACTGTGGTGTTAAGAACGGTCGGACCGTTAGTGGGTCTGTTACTCTATGCATGCACCCAGGAATCTCCGTATTCCATAAAAGGGTCACTGTTCCGTAACAGGGCAGTGTTGAGAGTTGAGCAGCCTCCTCCGATTAGAATCACGATAGCCTAGTTACTCAGTGACATACTGATTGAGCAATCAATCAGTAGGGTGCTAGTGATTACACCACAAATACTTAAGACAAATAAAATACAAATCTTTAGAAAGACGTTTTCATAACTTAAACTAAAACATCATCCCAATGCAAGGCTAACGAAGTCACAACAAACACCCCCTCTATCCTGACTGCTATCCCTTTATTTTATTTTATTCTCATAGTTTAATTAGTAGTATAACTTAGAAAACAAACAAAAACAAACCTCCAACTGCTTTCAAAACAACCTTCACTAGCTAGATTCGGACATCTTGATTTCTCTGTTTCACAATACAGTTGGTTTTGAAGAACGACCCTAGGTCATACTTGCTGCTATACATCTTTAGGTGACATAGCACAAGTAAACTTAGGCCCCAGCATTTTACAAATTTAAAACTCCACTGACACGTCGCCAGTAGTCGGTGCAACGACAGGTTAATTCCTAACCGACCGCTGGTGGCGCGTCACTACCCTTGATGTTTGTGATTGTTGGGTCAAAACTGTTTCAGGTCTGAGTTGAAGTTGTTGAAGAAGACAGAGTATAAGTGATTAAAACTGTTTGTTTTGAAGGTTAAAACTGTCTTTATGAAGTTACAACTGATAGAAGAAAACTGACGAGAAGACTAGTGTTACAACTGATTGAAGATAGATTACAACTGATAGTTATGTGTCTGTAAGTAGTTAAAACTGCTTATGTATTTGTAACTGTTAGTTATATATGAAACAGTTAATACTGATTATATATTTGTACTTAGTCGTATATTACAATTGAAGCAGTTACCACTGAATGTGTAACAGTTACAACTGTTTACTTCATAATGGTAGTTACAACTGTTTATGATTTTGTGATAAGTATGAGTCGGTTATGGAAGTTATTTTATTCCATATTCGCAGGAGATTGTATAGGACTCTATATGTTATAAATAGAGATCCTTTAGATCTAGATAGGTTAATGTTAATTGCGCAGCTTCAAGGTTTTCTGTAACCCTAATACATCAAGTGTATTCGTCTTATATCATTAATAAGATTGAAGCTTTCGGTATATTATTGTGTTCATCATATTAATTATTATTTGTTGATCTTCTTAATATTATTGAGTGTGATTCCGCAACTTCTCAATAATATATTCAAGGCTTATTACATAAGATTGTTTATTAAGTTAAACAGGGACTAACAAAGTGGTATCAGAGCTTGTGAAGCTTTGAAGACAGGAAGATCTGGGATTATTAGTATTAGTATTTGAGTTTTAGTTCATATATTAAGTTTTGATTTCAATGGCGACTGAAGGCAATGAAGGAATTCAAGCAACAAAGATACCAATGCTTAAACCTGATGAGTTTGACCTATGGAAGGTCAGAATCAGGCAATATATGCTTCTCACAGATTATCAGATGTGGGAAGTTGTTGTTAATGGTATTCCAGTAACACTTGATGGTGATGGAGTAAAGCAGCCAAGAGCACCACCAACATCTGAAGCAGAGAGGAAAATCAGATCTACGGAGTACAAGGCTCTTAGTACTCTGTTGCTATCCATTCCGAATGAACATCAGAGCAGATTTGATTCTGTTGAAGATCCCAAGGTACTAATGGAGGCGATTGAAAAGAGGTTTGGTGGTAATGATAACACCAAAAAGAATAAAAGATCTCTGTTAAAGCAACAATTTGAAAATTTTAGCCATGTGAAAACTGAAACTCTAACTCAAACCTTTGATAGGTTTACTAAACTAGTTGGAGAATTGGAAAATCACAAGGTTAAGATTGATAAAGAAGATCTTAACAGAAAGTTCTTGAGATCATTAGGTGATGAATGGACAATCTATACTGTTGGATTGAAGCAGAGTTCAGACATTGAAGTTAAGGAACTAGAAGATATATACAATGATCTGAGGAACTTTGAGTCTGAGGTGGAAAGTAAGAAGCAAGCAACTGGATATAGTCATAATGCTGCTTTTATGTCTATGGCTGGAACAAAGGTAGAATCAAGTCAAATGGGTTCTACTTATGTTTCAGGGGGAGCAGGATCATCATCAAATAGTTCTAATGATCAGATATTAGAATCTTTCTTTGCAAGTAATGTGAATTCTTCACTTACTAATGAAGATCTGGAACAATTTGATGGTGATGATCTAGAGGAGATGGACATTAAGTGGCAAATTGCTTTGATTACTCAGAGAGCAAAAAGGTTCATGCAGAGGACTGGTAGGAACAACTTTGCATACAAGAGGAATGATGCAAATTGGTTTGATAAGAGCAAGATTGAGTGTTTCAACTGTCACAAGATGGGACACTTTGCCAAAGAATGCAGAAACCCAAGGCAAGAGCAGAATGGTAATGGTCAGAGAGCTGGAAACAATGGAACTCAAACCAGAAACATTCCAATTCAGGGGGCTTCAGCAAATGCTTTGGTGTCTATGGATGGCTGTGGATGGGACTGGAGTGATCAAGAAGAGCATGTTGTGAAGAATCAATGTCTCATGGCCATTGCAGAATCTGACAAAAAGTCAGAAGTTCCTTCTGAGGTACAAAATAAATTATGTTCTGTTGTTTGTAAACAAACTGTTAAACACTATAGAGATCATAATATAAAAGTGTGTGAGGAACTAAAACAATGGGAAATCAAAAGTAAACACACCATAGCAGTCATTGAAAATCTGGAAAATCAAATAAAGGCATATGAAGTCAATGCAACACAATTTAAATATGACATTGAATATGCTAGGTGGGAGAGAGACACTTTTAAAGATAATAAGAAACTTACTGAGGTCACATGTGAAAGAGATAGTATAAGGCTTGATGTAAGTAAATTAGAACATGCTTCAAAGAGTGTAAATAAACTTATTAATTCACAGATTCATGATAAACTTAAGACTGGATTAGGGTACAATAATGTACCTCCACCTTATAATCACACCTACTTTCCTCCTAAAAGTGAAATTGATATCAATTCACTTAAAAAGGAATGATAGATGAGGTTAAAAAGGCTGATCCAATTAAAAGTTTATCTGATGATGAACTGTTTGTAGAAGGTAAAGTTAGTGACTGGACTGAAGAAGATGATCAGAGTGATAGGACATCTGATAGTGAGAAGAGTGTGAAATCTGAATCATCTAAGTCTGAGTCAACATGTGAGAATGTGAGGAGAGTAATTACTGATCTAGTTTCTAATCTTAAAACTGATAAACTAGAAGAGGGTAAGAAAATATTTAAGGAAAAGGTTTAATTTTTCAAATCTGATATTTTCTGGTATGCTTAGAAACATTGAGCAGCCAAAGATTAAATTTTTGATGTATCCACGTTTTGTGCAGTTGTTCTTAAATGAACAAATTCCTAACTTAACTGCACTTGAGAAAGTTATTGGTATTGTCTCTTTTAAACTAAAAGTTTTTGTAAATATGAAGAGAGATACTAAATTTTCTGGGAAGGTTACAGCATTATTTTCTATAATGCTTTCTGCACCTTCCACCACAGCATCAGTACCACCAACTGATGCTGAACCAACTACTGAGAGAATGGTTCCACCCACCACTTCTCAACCCACAGTAGCTGGGGGTAATAAAAGAAAACAAGGGACCACAATAGCTAAATCTACTAAAGCCAAAAAGGCTAGAAAACAGGCATCTGAGGCTGCTGCTGCTCAGGTGTCTCAGTCAAATGATTCATCACAGCAGATGATCAATGAGGAGGAGGATGATCATTCTGAGAGGGCTGCTTCTACTGCTTCTAGCCCACTGGCAGAGCAGGACAGAAGTAACATTAATAAGACCCCATCAGAGGCAACACATGGACATGATTCTACACCTGTAGATGATCCTAGTGGTCCCACTACCAAGAACCAAGGGGACTTTGATGATCATGCTAGGCATGAGTCAGAGTTTGATGATGTCAATGATTCACCAAAGGATTCACATCCTGAAGGTGTTGAGGCTAGAACTAACTTGGAATTGACGAAAATGGTTGATTATGTTTGGGATGAATTTGTAAAGGAGAGGAAGAAGAATAAAGCTAAGGATGAAATTATCACTCAGTTGCAGAGGAGAGTGCGGCAGTTAGAGAAGATTGTTATTAAATGTTTGAAGAAAGGGAGGACATATGTGGTTCATGATACTTCTGAACCTGAGGATGCTTACCAGTTTCCACAAAATGCTTTCAAAAAGGGGGAGAAGGTCTGGACAAATTTGGGTGATAAGATGAATAAGGAGGATAAGGTTGTGTCTGATGATGACATAGTTGATGAAGAGATTGAAATGAAGCAACCAGTGGATGATGAATTTGTGCATACACCTCCAACACCACCTACAGAGCCAGAGGTTAATGAGTCAGTGTATGAGACAGTGGAAACAGAGATGAATGACCCAGTGGCAGATGAAAATAACTCTGAACATACTGAGGTTATTGGGTCAGTGGAGCAGACTGTAGAGGTTGATTTGGATGAAAAGACTGAGGAGTTAAAAATTGATGGTGATGATGGTGATGAGGTGAGTAAACCAGAGATAGCAGTGGAAAAAGAAGAAGTAAAGACTGATGCTCAAACTGATGCTCAACAAGTTGAAAAGACTAGGAAGAAGAGCATTCCAGTTAAAACTGCTAAGATGACTGGAACAGGAAAGAAGGTTGAAACTCTAAAGAAGAAATCTACACAACAACCATCTTTGCCTGGATTTCAGATAAAAGAACCTGTTGCTGCTCCTGTTCAACAGAAGAAAGAGTTGCCAAAGATTGATCCAAAAGATAAAGGCAAGGGAAAACTGGTAGAAGAACCAAAGAAGAAAAAGCAAAAACCAGTGCCACCAGAAGTAACTGCTCATGATACTGAATATGCTCAAAGATTACATGCTGAGCTAAATGCAGAGGGATTGATTGATGTTGAGATTGAGGAAGGAAAGTTTGTGAAAATGACAAAAGAGCAAGTGGCAGAATGGGATGAATATTTGTTGAAAGAGCAGAGACAGGATGATATTGAATATCTTGTTGATCAGGTTAAGAAAAAGAAAGCAGAAGAAGCAAGAAAGAAAAAAGCTGCAAAACCACCAACAAAAGCTCAGATGAAGAAGAACTTAATTGCAAAGCTAAAAGGTGGGTATATTCCTTTGAATGCATTGAAACAGATGAGTTTAGAGAGATTGCAGGAGTTATGGGATAAAGATGATATGAATCCTGATGTGATTGAAAAGAAAGAAAAAGAAAAGAAAGAAGCTGAGAAGAAAAAGAAGGAAGCTGAAAAGGAAAGGAAAAAGGCTGAAAAAGAAAGAAAATTGAAGGAAAAGGAAGAAAAAGAAAAAAGAGAAAAGATAGAAGCTGATAAAAGGAAGAAAGATGAAATTGAAAGAAAGAAAAGAGAGTTAGATGAAATTACTGATAGAGAAAGGAATATTGATGAATTGAAGGAGTTTATTCTGTTACAACCAATGGAATCTGAGGTAATTAATGTTGAATTACCTGGTATCATTGATTGGTCTATTGAGCAATTTGTCAATCATGTTAAGATTCACAAGATTAAAATTGAAAGAGCAGATGGAAATGTATCTTGGTGGAGATCTTTTAGGGATTTGATAAAGAGGATCAGTAGGACTGATTTGGTGAGAATGTATGAGATTGGGATGGAAAAGGATTTAGATTTGAAAAGGTTTGATAATCTGGTTGAAAAAGTTACATGGCATTGGATTAAGGCTATGTTTGAGCCAGAAGAGTTTCCATTTCAGTTTGCTACTTTTAGCAAGGTTAAAAATTGGATTTATCATGCCAAACCTGGAGTACATCAGATTGTTATGGATGATGCAGTGTTTATGTGGTTATTGACAGATAGATTTTATGATATAAATCTGAGATTTTTGATGGGTTTGAGAAATGCAAGGGCTACAAGCTGCAGTTTTAGATGATGTAGCTCTGGAATTGGTATATATGGTGTTAAATCAGATTCATAAGAAGGAGGAGATTGATAGGAGGAAGAGAAGAAAAGACTAACAGTTTTGAAAGAATTTTGTGAAGCTTATAATGGAGGATTAGAAGAAACTTAATGCTGTGAAGGACAGATTAAGTTTAGGGGGAGATTGTTGGGTCAAAACTGTTTCAGGTCTGAGTTGAAGTTGTTGATGAAGACAGAGTATAAGTGATTAAAACTGTTTGTTTTGAAGGTTAAAACTGTCTTTACAAAGTTACAACTGATAGAAGAAAACTGACGAGAAGACTAGTGTTACAACTGATTGAAGATAGATTACAACTGATAGTTATGTGTCTGTAAGTAGTTAAAACTGCTTATGTATTTGTAACTGTTAGTTATATATGAAACAGTTAACACTGATTATATATTTGTACTTAGTCGTATATTACAATTGAAGCAGTTACCACTGAATGTGTAATAGTTACAACTGTTTACTTCATAATGGTAGTTACAACTGTTTATGATTTTGTGATAAGTATGAGTCGGTTATGGAAGTTATTTTATTCCATATTCGTAGGAGATTATATAGGACTCTATATGTTATAAATAGAGATCCTTTAGACCTAGATAGGTTAATGTTAATTGCGTAGCTTCAAGGTTTTCTGTAACCCTAATACATCAAGTGTATTCGTCTTATATCATTAATAAGATTGAAGCTTACGGTATATTATTGTGTTCATCATATTAATTAATATTTGTTGATCTTCTTAATATTATTGAGTGTGATTCCGCAACTTCTCAATAATACATTCAAGGCTTATTACATAAGATTGTTTATTAAGTTAAACAGGGACTAACAGTGATTCGTACGGATAAGAGCGCGACGAGTTGGAGTTGGGTGATGTGTTTGCCATTCTGAGACAAATCGTTAGAAAGAATGAGGCCTATATATATAATATATAATATAGCCTAAGATATTGAGCGTAAATGAGGCCTATCTATGTATATATATAAATATCACCTAATAGGCTAGGGTGTCTAGCACAGACTTGTTTGAGCCTCGGTTCTCTCGAGGTCAGAGTCAACTAGTGTATTCCAGTTCAACATAAATGTTTCAGACCTTACATCATCTTTCCTTAATTATACATAGTTGAACAGGCTATGTTAAATTAAAGTCGTATGCAGTAATTCCTGAACCAGTCATGCCTAATAAGGGAATACTGCCTAACGGTCATAGTCTAGGCCCACTAAATGCAACCTAGTTTACTATAATCTTAGGCTCTGATACCAATCTGTCGCACCCCCAAATTATGATGCGGAAGCGGTTCGGGTCGGGGCGCGACTAATTACATATCACAGCACGTAAGATATAATGAACGACCACTATATGCGTCGTTTTACATTTGTATTGATAAAACCAAAAGTTTACATCAAAAATATTGTTTACATTAGCTCGGTTGAAATTGAGAGATTTAAGTACATAATTAATCTATACAAAATATAATAATGCAGCTAAATCTCTGATTGTTTGCATGCTGACTCGAGATAATTCGCCTTGATTGAGCAGTCCAACCTACTGCTGGTTACCTGTGATACATGCTAAAATGGGTCAGCGAAACGCTGGTGAGCTCACAGGTTTGTATGTCAACACATATTTGTATGAACCGCAAGATTTATAATTGAATTTATAAAGCAATTAAGCAAAATAAAAGTTATACAGCCATGAGCACATAGTCTGAGCTTAACTTGAGTGTCAGGTCCAATTAAGGAAACCCAACTGAATGCCTCCTATGAGTGCCTAATCTACACTCGTCTTCCCAAATGCTAATACGTCCGTTTGACCAGTTAGTGCGTGCTAACCCGGACGAGGATTGTCAATCCTATATGATATCATATACTAACATTCACGCTACTACATATTACCAGACTATGCTATGGAGGGCTTTAAATTGATTAGCTTGAAACTCATGTAGTATTTGATTTGATTTGTACTTGCGTTCAACTTGTAAAACAAAACGAGCAATAATATCACACCCCTGATTGAAAAGTAGTAAATAGGGGCCATGAGACTCACCTGAGTCTTGTTTGTTTATCTAAATAAACTTGAATCGATTAGCCTCGAATTGATGTCTGAAGATTTGTAACCTGAGGGCGTTCAATACGCGCGATGGTTATTAATTGAATAGGTATCTTAAAAGACTACCCTTGTAGTTGTTTGTTTATCTATGATGTCCAAATTACCCCGATTTGGTTGATTGACTTGTCCAAATTACTAAGATTTGGTTGATTGACTTGAGTATTTGAAAACGTGTACGGCCCGTTGGTGATTGTTTGTAATAATAATCTCGATATTATTATTTTGATTTTTTTGAAGTGTTGTACTTAAAAAGTGTTTACAAACTTTTAGGTGACGGGGGTCCGGGGGCAGCGCCCCTGGTTAGCGGTGTTCCAGGGGTGGCAACCCCTGGCGGGGTCCAAGGGGCTGGCCCCTGGTTGGGGTCGAGATGCCAAGTCAGCTTTGGTGAAAAATGCATCTGGACTTGAATTTGGATGAAATCAAGTGATAAAATTCTGGTCTCGACACTTAGTAAAAATGAGTTGTAAGTATTATGTTTTTGGCGACACTAATCTAGTGTCTTTACGGGCTTAGGCGACACTTAGTAAGTGTCGCTATATTTCTGATTTTCAATAGTTGGGCGACACTTGAGTAGTGTCGCTATGGCGACACTTATGAATTTTGGCGTCACTAAGGGAGTGTCGCTAAGTTAAATCTGGTTAAGTAATTCAGCGACACTTAAGTAGTGTCGCTATAGGGGCGACACTTAGGCATAGCGACACTTGGCTAGTGTCGCTAGTACTGTTTTTGGCACACTAGCGACACTTCCAACTGTTCGCCGGATTTTGTGCCGAAAACGTGTTTTCCGACGACCACTTGTTCCAAATCTTTTACCCAACCCTTATATGGACATTTTGGACATATATAAACAATAAACATGTAAAAATGAGTGAAATCGGAGAGTTTTGGGTTTTTGTCGGAAACTTACGCGGTGACGAATCAAAATTCCAAAAAGATGAAGTTGTAGATCGTGATACCGTGGTTTTTTTACTCCAAACAAGCTTGATGATTCGAGTGCGTTTTGGGTTGTTATTTGTTGATTTTTGATGATGGTGGTTGGTATTTGTTTGAGAGAAATGAAGAAGAGAGAGAGAGAGAGAGAAGAAAAGAAGTGGTGATGATGAAATGAGAAAGAGGGTGGGGTTTTTCCCCCCTTCTTTGGCTGAAAATTCGATGGGGTCCACAGGGTGGACTTCACCAATTTTAATTCCCTGCTATCGCGCGGCGTGCGGTGTTCGTTTTCTCGCTCGTTAAACATAAATTAATTATTTAAAACGTTAAATTATACGTTTATAAATGTAAATAATCCCTTGATAAATTTTGTTGAAGTATTTTACTAAACACTTTACATTTGGGTTATAAGATTATAACTTTAGTTTGTTACGTTTTGTTTGCGCGTTAAATCTTTAAATCGTGTAAATTGTTAATTGTATTATACGAAATGAATATGAAATATTATTAAAATAATATTGTTGGATATAATAGTGTTATCAAATAATAATATATTATTTAATAAAATCATTCACCAACGTCCGCATTTAATTGAACCGAATTACATTGATTTTGGGTTGTACGATTTAAATCACATCGCAATACTTGTATATATTCAACAATATATATATCAATTGATACATCAATTAGCCTAATTCAGAACTAATTACATGTATTAAAACTTGATTAGGCACTGATTACTAGTCCTAATTTGATGGGTGTCACATAAAACAATCTAGGAAAACGAACACCGCACGGAACGTAATCGCAGGGAACAAAAATGGAAACCCACTCCTCGGTGGGCCCCCACCGAATCAGCCAAAAGGGAGGGGAAAACCCCACCCCTTCCCTCATTTCATCATCATCCTCATTCTCCTCTCTCTCTCTCTCTCTCTCTCTCTCTCTCCCTTTTTCTTTCAAACACTACACCACCACCCCCATAAACAATCACAAAATAACACCACTAAACAACTTTAAATCTCGAGGCTTATTTGGAAGAAAAGAACCACCGCGTCACGATCTACCTTTCCATCTATTCGGATTTCTCCGGCGTTAACTCGTAAGTTCCGACAAAACTCGAAAACACTCCGATTTCGTTTATTTTTACATAAATGTTATTTTTGTGAGCTTAAAATGTTCAAATATGGGTTGGCTAAAAGATTTGGACCAAATGGTGGCCGGAAAACTCGTTTTCGAATCAAAATCCGGCGAACAGATGTAAGTGTCGCTAGTGTGCCAAAAACAGTAATAGCGACACTAGCAAAGTGTCGCTAAGCCAAGTTTCGCATATATAGCGACGCTACTCCAGTGTCGCTGAAATACTTAAATCAGATTTATACTAGCGACACTACCTTAGTGACGCCATAATTGAGGAAGTGTCGCCTATAGCGACACTAATCAAGTGTCGCTAATCAATTGAAAATCATGAATCCAGCGACACTCACCTAGTGTCGCCTAACTAGTGCCGCCTATAGCGATACTCACCAAGTGTCGCCTAACTAGTGTCGCCTATAGCGACACTAGACCAGTGTCGCCAAAAACTGAGTTGAACTATTTTCAAAGTATTGGAATATGTTATACCAAACAAATCGGATACGATACAACTTATACACAAGACATATATACTTTGTTAAGTATACAACAACACAAGTATAATAATAATAGTTGAGATTATTATTACCAACAATCACCAACGGGCCGTACACGTTTTACAAATATTCAAACAATCAACCAAATCGTAGTAATTTGGAAATTCTAGTTGGACGAACAACTACAAAGGTAGTCTTTATAGATACCTAGTCACGTTTATAACCATCGCGTGTCGTGGACACCCTCAGGTTACAAGTCTTCGGATATCAATTCACGGCTAATCAATTCAAGTTTATTTAAATAAACGCTCAAGACTCAGGTGAGTATCATGGCCCCTCTTTTACTGTTTACTCAGGGGTGTGATATACTGCTCGTTTTATTTTACAATATGAACGCAAGTACAAACTTTTCATATACTACATGAGTTATTTTCACTAATCATTTCAAAGCCCTCCATCAGCATAGTTTGGTAGTACGTTGTAGCTTGAATATTAGTATATGTTACCATATAGGATTGACCATCCTCGTCCGGGTTAGCATGCACTAACTGGTTAAACGGATGTACTAATATTTGTTCAGACGAGTGTAGATTAGGCACTCGTGGGGGGCACCTCGATCAGGTCCTTGAATGTGGATCCTGACCCCTCGAGTTAAGCTCAGACTATGTGCTCATGGCAGTATACATCATCATTTGCTTGGTTGCAAATCAGTATTTAAATCTTGCGGTTCATACGATATTATTTGATATACAAACCTGTGAGCTCACCAGCGTTTCGCTGACCCATTTTAGCATGTATCACAGGTACTCAGCAGTAGGATTGGACTGCCCTCAGGATCACTATAGCTCGAGTCAGCATGCAGACATTAGAGATTTTCTTGCATTAATATATTTTGTAAAAGTATTTATGTATTGGAATCTCTCATTTTCAGAACACGGGCTATGTATAGCTTCAAACGTAGTAAACATTTCTTATATTAATATATTTTGTTAAAATGATGCATATAGAGTCGTTTGCTATATCTTGTGTGCTTTGATATTTGATTAGTCGCGCCCCGACCCGATTTGCTTCCGCATCTTAAATTTGGGGGTGCGACAGAATTTGAAAAAATGTTTTCTACTACAAATCAGTTTTAAAAAACATGTGTTTTTAAACTAGTTCGAGCATAATGCATAAAAGTAGTATGCAAGTACCTCAAATGCTCGAAACACATGAATTATCATTTTTCAAATTGATTTCCTATTTTCTGAGACGAGTGGTTTTTTTGCAAATGAGTTGTAATATCATAAAGTTTTTTCATAAAGTATTTTTTTTTGGTACGATCAAGTGTGAAGGATAGTCAGAGATTTTCTTCACTTATTGACACTATTCTCTCTACACGTCTTATTGCACGGGTTTCCTCCCGAGAAGCGCTGCTTTTAGAGTCGAGAGCTCGACTTTTGATGCGCCCCCATCGGTCGGTAAGGATTTAACCCCTTGTCGTTGAACCGGCTGCCGGAGGCGGCGATCAGTGGGTGTTTTAAATTTGTAAATACGGGGCCTAAGTTTTCCCTAACGATGCTAATCCTAAGGGTAAGTAAGTGGTAGGTATGACCTAGAGTCGTTCTTCAAACCGACTGAATTGAAACTAAGGCGTGGCAGATGAGGGCTTTCAAACTAGTGAAGGGTTTATAAAACAGTGGGGAAGTTTTGGTTTTTATATTAACTAATTTAGGCAAGTAAATAAATAAAATCAAAATTAAAATAAAATGTAAAGCAGATAAAATAAAGATAGTGTTTGCTGAGACTTCGTTAATTAAGTTATGGGATGATGTTTGGAGAAACTGTTTTGAAAGATATTAGTTAATTATCATTCTTGAATTGTAACACCTGCTAAATTAGGATAATTATTTATGCCTAATTGATTGTAACTAGTTGTAATTAGTATGTAATAGGACTAATTGCAGACTCTATTTGTATATATATAAGGTGATTTATATATATATGTGTGTACTTACGCGATTTGGATTAATCGTACGAATTAACCGGACGGAGTCCGACACAGTTACTTGGACGTTGGTGACAGAAACTTACCTAAATAATGAGAACGTATTTTATTATATAAAATACACAGCGAACAAACATTATTTATAATACCACGACGACAATTTAAATAATTTAACGAATACGTATTAAACGCGAGTTAAGAATTTTAATACTTCGACAAATGTTTTTATAATTAAATTCAAGGTATTTCATTAAAACATTCCCGTCACCTTTTAAAAATATAACTGCTTGATATAACGCCTAAATGAAGGAGAAAACGAACACCGCACGGAGCGCGGGGCGTACACTGAAAACGGTGGGGATCTCCCACCTAAAACACCTCCTTCTTTCTTTTTCATTTTCATTCTTCATTTCCCTTTCTCTCTCTTTCTTTCTTTTCTCTCTATTTCACAAACACACCACCACCATCAAAATCAATAAATAAACATATTAAACGCACTCGGATCATAGCCTCTCTTTGGAAGAAAACGTTCACCATCACACGATCTACATTCCTATCTTTTCGGATTTTCTATCCGACATTTTGTAAGTTTCCGATAAAACCCGAAACTCTCCGTTTTTGCTCATTTTTACGTTTTTATGGTTTATATATGCTTAAAATGTCCAAAAATGGGTTGGGTAAAAGATTTGGACCGAACGGAAGCTTTTCGACCGATTTTCCGGCCACCAAATTCCGATCAGACCGCTACGTCGCAGAGACGCTGGACTATCTGCGACGTAGCTCAAAACGTCGCACTAGCGACGCAGCCTATTACGTCGCAGTAACTTGCGGACGTCGCACATAGCGACGTAGACTTTTACGTCGCAAACCGAACCAACGTCGCATTAGCGACGTCGCCCCCTACGTCGCATTGATTTGCGAAGGTCGCATCATGCGACGTACCTCCCTACGTCGCACCCTACGTCGCACGCTACGTCGCATGCTACGTCGCACAAACCAGAACCTTGAAAAGTCAGATTTTACTAAGTGTCGAACTTACACAACTTCAAATACTTATGTCATACGACTTAACAAACGTCATAGAACATACTTTCTATTACAATTACACTAAATTGAGTTAAATGATAACACTTTGAATCATTATTTCAAACCGTCACCAACGGGCCATATTTGTTTTCAAACTACAAACGGATTACTAAACCAACACTTGGACATAATGAGTTGTGTAAACAACTAGCCTAGATGGTCTTGCGAGACATCTACTTACTTAACTTTATATGTTTAGGCATTTGAAGGTTACGGGTTCGGAGAACCTACGGTTGATATTATTTACTCGTTTATTGATATAAACGTACTTGCAAGGACTCAGGTGAGTCTTACGGCCCCACTTTTACTGTTTTATCTTATTGGGGGAGATACATGCTACTACTTTTTCCTTGAACACAAGTACTAAACTGTTTACTATACCAAACGAAATTGCATGAGTTTACTTACAAACAGAAGTCTCTCCATCATACATCGTTAGTTATGGACTTAAGCGCGAACAGTAGTTAATGGATCCATTAGGGAAATGACCCTCCCCACCCGGGGCAGTAGCGCTGCCACGTACCGATTTACACGTATAAACGGGTGACAACTTATTCGTTACTGATGCTTGCTCATTTACGAGCATGTCACGGGAGCAAACATATTATTTACGGGTTAAGCTTCGATTATGAGCCTCATGGCAACGGTATAAACTTATTTATTTACATTTGCTGGATTGCAAATACTGATTTTACGATTGCTGGATTGCAATGGTTGATTTTACGCCTACGGGCACTACAACTGAAATCTCGTGTTCAAAGCCGATATTATTTACAAACCTGTGAGATTCACCAACCTTTTGGTTGACACTTTTTAGCATGTTTTCTCAGGTACACGGATGGAGTAGGATTACTCCAGGATTTTAGCTAGAGTCGCATGATTTCAACACAACTGCATTAACGGAGATTCTTAGCATTATCTTTTGTATATTACGATTATGTAATAGAATCTCCCGCTATACGCGTGGACTCTAGGGGAAACTATATTTTGTATACGAAAACACTAAGTTTTCAAACATTATATCTATGGAATGTAACTAATTTACAAAACGTCTCATTTAGAGGTCGTTTGCTGTATATCTTGTGCTTTGTATATTGATTAGTAACACCCAAGTATGCTTCCGCAAAACAGTGAAATTTCGGGGGTGTTACATGAATACTTGTATGTAAACACTAGATTCCCTACTAATTAAAATCCCATTTCCGTCACACCACCTTGTGGCATACTCTAATGATTTTATGAAAATCACATCTAACACCCGGAAGCAACGTACTTCCAAGGACTAAAATCCTCTCTCTGTCATTTCTATAGAATTCAAAGCCACGAATTCCCAAATGGACGACCACATGTCTGATAGTGACCAAGTCCACGAGGAACAAATCCAGTACACGTATCTCGATGAGGACATCGTACCAGAAGAAGAAATCATGCTGGAGGGAAACGAAAATCAGAATTTCGGAATGACTGGCATCGACATAGAAGAATATGAGAGAGTGCGAGATCAGGCCGTGGGACTAGACGGCCGAAATTGGGCACTTAAGCGTAAGTGCATAGACTATGAACAAAGATTGAGAATCTCAAACCGATCTGTCCCTACACGAATCAAAGATAAGATCCGTTACTGGAAGAAAGTGGCCACCAACCTAACCCGTAGGACCAAAACATGGATCAAACGTTTGGGCAGGAAATCAACGGAGGAGGCTAGGTACCGCTCCACGACTCAAAGATACAGGGACATGCTCGAGGCACGCTATCACCCACACGACCTGAACCTGGAATCGGAAGGAGAATCCGAAGGCCAGGAACCCTAACTAAGAATGAACCAACTGACTAGCAGAAACTGTGGACCGCCTTGTCACGCTGATGGAACCAATTAATCTACATTAAGATTAGTGTAGTTTTTGTCTTGTAATCTATCTCGTAATCTAGGGACTATCTAGCACTACTCTATAAACTAGTCGGATGTAACCATTCCCGACACCTTTTGTAATATCTCGGTAGGATGTAACTTTTGAACTCACTTTATCTATCAGATATCCTTTATTATCTCAACTCACATTAATTGTCATTTTCCATGTTGATGTTATGTATTACTACTTTTATACATGTACATCTGTGACAATTACAATTTCATACAAAATCTCATGTATCTTCATTTCTTTTATTGAAGAATCATGCCGCCAAAGACACGACCATACACCGATGCCCAGATTACCTCCCTTATAACCCAGGCTGTTACTGAAGCCTTGGCTCGGAATACTCCACCAAACTCCTCGAGAAACAGCGATGCCGCTGAAACCACTACTGCTAAACCCTGTTCATACAAAGACTTTCAGAACTGCAAACCTCTAAACTTTGCAGGTACTGAGGGAGCTATCGGTCTAGTACGCTGGATCGAGAAAGTCGAGTCTGTATTTCTTATCTGCAACTGTGCGGAGGGAGATAAGGTTAAGTTCTCCGTTAGTACTTTTACTGACACCGCACTCACCTGGTGGAACACTCATGCCCAGACTGTGAGTGTTGCTACTGCTTACCAACTCCCGTGGGAGGAGTTGAAGAAGATGTTGAGGGGCGAGTATTGCCCCAGGGATGAATTGAAACAACTAGAAGTGGAATTCTGGAACCACAAGATGCAGGGTGATGACATCACCGGATACACCAACCGTTTCCACCAACTGGCACTTCTGTGCCCAACCATGGTCGATCCTGAGTACAAGAGGATCGAGAAATTTGTTGATGGTCTTCCTGAAAGACTCCAAGACCTGGTAACTTCTTCTAAACCGGGTACTATTCAGAGCGCCATCCGTATGGCCCATGAACTAACGGCAAATTCTGTCCGCCGTGGTACAACTTCATCTGCAAACATCAAACGCAAGTGGGAAGGTAACCCCAACTCATCCAAACAAACCTTCAACAAAAAGCCTGAGTACATTAAGGCTTATACATCTGGAACTTCGGAAAAGAAAGGGTACAGCGGGAACAAGCCTTACTGTTCCAAATGCAGCCGCCATCATGACGGTTCTTGTCCTTGCTCCAACTGCAAACGGTTCGGGCATCTAGCCAAGGATTGTCGAACCAACATTCCCACCCCCAACACTAATGCACCAAAGGCCTGCTTTGGGTGCGGAAATACAGGGCATTTCAAGAAAGATTGCCCAAAGCTGAAAAACAACAACAACCCCGCTCGCGGCAGATCATTCGTTATCAAGGCTGGGGAAGCCAGACAAGACCCGAACGTCGTGACGGGTACGTTCCTTCTCAACGACCTTACTGCTTCTGTGTTATTTGATACCGGTGCCGATAGAAGCTTCATTTCTGAGAAATTTAGCCCTTTACTTGATATAACTCCCACTGCCTTAGATACTAAATACATTGTTGAATTAGCTAATGGCAAACTGATTGAGACTGATAGTATCATACACAACTGTACACTTAACCTCATGAACGAAACGTTTTCCATTGATTTAATCCCTGTCGAGATCGGCAGCTTCGATATTATTGTCGGTATGGATTGGTTATCCAAGCACCGAGCTGAAATCATCTGTCATGACAAACTCGTTCGCATACCTCTTGTCTCCGGTGGAACCTTAGTCTTACAAGGGGAGACCGGTAGACGGAATCTGAATATTGTCTCCTGTCTGAAAACGAGAAAATATCTACGAAAAGGGTATCAAGCCATCCTCGCACATGTAACGGAGAAGAAGTCGGAGGAGAAGCGACTTGAAGATGTTCCGGTCGTGCGGGATTTCCCGGAAGTCTTTCCTGAAGACTTGCCCGGACTTCCGCCACCTAGACAAGTTGAATTTCAAATCGAACTTGTGCCTGGAGCTGCACCCGTGGCACGAGCCCCTTACCGTTTAGCACCATCCGAAATGCAGGAGTTGTCTAACCAACTACAGGAACTCCTGGACAGAGGATTCATTCGACCAAGTTCCTCACCTTGGGGAGCTCCGGTCTTATTCGTGAAAAAGAAAGATGGGTCTTTCCGCATGTGTATCGACTACCGAGAGCTGAATAAGCTAACCATAAAGAATCGGTACCCACTTCCTAGAATCGATGACCTGTTTGACCAACTCCAGGGATCGAGTGTTTACTCGAAGATTGATCTACGGTCGGGTTATCATCAACTCCGAGTCCGTGACAATGATATCCCAAAGACAGCCTTCCAAACTCGTTATGGGCATTACGAATTCCAAGTGATGCCATTCGGGTTAACCAACGCACCGGCCGTATTCATGGACCTTATGAATCGGGTGTGCAAACCATATCTTGACAAATTCGTCATTGTGTTCATCGATGATATCCTGATTTACTCTCGCAACGAACAGGAACATGCTCAACATCTGAAAACCATTCTAGGACTTCTGAAACACGAAGAGTTATATGCCAAATTCTCTAAGTGTGAGTTCTGGATTCGAACCGTTCAATTCCTCGGGCACGTGATTGACAGCCAAGGAATTCATGTTGATCCCGCCAAGATTGAAGCAATCAAGGGCTAAGAGTCACCGACCACTCCAACCGAAGTGAGACAATTCTTAGGTCTTGCTGGTTATTACCGCCGATTCATCGAAAACTTTTCAAGAATAGCTGTTCCACTAACCACACTGACTCAGAAAGATAAGAAGTTCGATTGGACTGATAAACAAGAGTCAGCCTTCCAGCTATTGAAAAACAAACTTTGCAGTGCACCAATCTTGTCCTTACCAGAGGGCACCGACGATTTCGTAGTTTACTGCGACGCCTCACACCAGGGACTTGGTTGTGTGTTGATGCAACGGGAAAAAGTCATTGCCTATGCCTCACGACAACTAAAAATTCACGAGAAAAACTATACGACCCACGACCTCGAGTTAGGTGCTGTGGTCTTCGCATTGAAAATCTGGAGACATTATCTCTACGGTACGAAAAGCACTATCTTTACCGATCACAAAAGTCTCGAACACATATTCGATCAGAAAGATCTAAACATGAGGCAACGTCGCTGGGTTGAGTTACTTAGTGACTACGACTGCGAGATCAAATACCATCCGGGCAAGGCGAACGTAGTTGCCGATGCCTTAAGCCGAAAAGAACGAGTGAAACCCTTTCGAGTTCGAGCACTTTCTATGACAATTCATAACGAGCTTTCTGCTCAAATCCTTACCGCTCAACTTGAGGCACTCAACGATGAAAACTTGAAAAATGAAGCCTTGCGAGGCTTGGATAAACAATTCGAAATCAAACCCGATGGAACTCGATACTTCTCTAACCGGGTGTGGTTACCCAAATTCGGAAACTTGCGAGATTTGGTGATGGCTGAAGCTCACAAATCTCGATACTCAATACATCCTGGATCTGACAAGATGTATCATGACGTCAAAGGGTTGTATTGGTGGCCTAACATGAAAGCTGACATCGCCTTGTACGTCAGTAAATGCCTAACCTGTTCCAAAGTAAAGACCGAACACCAAAGACCCTCTGGGTTGCTTCAACAACCTGAAATTCCTCAATGGAAATGGGAACAGATTTCCATGGACTTCATTACCAAACTACCGAAAACTTCGAGTGGTTGCGATACCATTTGGGTGATCGTGGACCGTCTCACGAAATCTGCTCATTTTCTGGCCATCAAGGAAACCGACAAGATGGAGCGTCTGACTCGCATCTATGTCAAAGAAATCATCTCGCGACACGGTGTACCTATCTCGATCATCTCAGATAGGGACAGCCGTTTTACTTCTAACTTTTGGCAATCACTACAGAAATCTCTTGGTACTCGTCTGGATATGAGTACTGCTTATCACCCGCAAACCGATGGCCAAAGCGAGCGAACTATTCAAACACTGGAGGATATGCTACGAGCCTGCGTAGTCGACTTCGGTACTTCTTGGGAAAATCATTTACCGTTGTGCGAGTTCTCGTACAACAACAGTTATCATACCAGCATAAAGGCTGCACCCTTTGAGGCACTTTACGGGCGTAAGTGCCGATCACCCATCTGTTGGACTGAGTTAGGAGATTCCCAACTCACGGGTCCAGAAATCATTCAAGAAACTACTGAGAAAATCGTTGGTATTCAAAACCGGCTGAAAGCCGCACGTGATCGTCAGAAAAGCTATGCTGACGTGAGACGCAAACACCTTGAGTTCCAGGTAGGAGACAAGGTACTTCTCAAAGTGGCACCGTGGAAAGGTGTTATTCGATTCGGGAAACGAGGCAAACTAAATCCTAGATACATCGGACCATTCGAAATCCTTGAAAGAATTGGTCCAGTGGCATATCGCCTACAACTTCCTGCTGAACTTAGCAGCGTACACAACACATTCCACATTTCTAACTTGAAGAAATGTCTGTCTGACGAGACGCTGATTATACCGCTCGACGAAATTCAAATCGATGATAAACTTCATTTTGTCGAGAAACCTATGGAAATCATGGACCGTGAGGTCAAGCAATTGAAACAGAGTCGTATTCCCATAGTAAAAGTCAGGTGGAATTCTAGGCGCGGCCCTGAGTTCACCTGGGAACGGGAAGACCAAATGCGACAGAAATACCCACATCTCTTCCCAGACAACGAACCATCTGTGCACACGAGCTAATTTCGGGACGAAAATTCTTTAACAAGGGGAGAATGTAACACCTGCTAAATTAGGATAATTATTTATGCCTAATTGATTGTAACTAGTTGTAATTAGTATGTAATAGGACTAATTGCAGACTCTATTTGTATATATATAAGGTGATTTATATATATATGTGTGTACTTACGCGATTTGGATTAATCGTACGAATTAACCGGACGGAGTCCGACACAGTTACTTGGACGTTGGTGACAGAAACTTACCTAAATAATGAGAACGTATTTTATTATATAAAATACACAGCGAACAAACATTATTTATAATACCGCGACGACAATTTAAATAATTTAACGAATACGTATTAAACGCGAGTTAAGAATTTTAATACTTCGACAAATGTTTTTATAATTAAATTCAAGGTATTTCATTAAAACATTCCCGTCACCTTTTAAAAATATAACTGCTTGATATAACGCCTAAATGAAGGAGAAAACGAACACCGCACGGAGCGCGGGGCGTACACTGAAAACGGTGGGGATCTCCCACCTAAAACACCTCCTTCTTTCTTTTTCATTTTCATTCTTCATTTCCCTTTCTCTCTCTTTCTTTCTTTTCTCTCTATTTCACAAACACACCACCACCATCAAAATCAATAAATAAACATATTAAACGCACTCGGATCATAGCCTCTCTTTGGAAGAAAACGTTCACCATCACACGATCTACATTCCTATCTTTTCGGATTTTCTATCCGACATTTTGTAAGTTTCCGATAAAACCCGAAACTCTCCGTTTTTGCTCATTTTTACGTTTTTATGGTTTATATATGCTTAAAATGTCCAAAAATGGGTTGGGTAAAAGATTTGGACCGAACGGAAGCTTTTCGACCGATTTTCCGGCCACCAAATTCCGATCAGACCGCTACGTCGCAGAGACGCTGGACTATCTGCGACGTAGCTCAAAACGTCGCACTAGCGACGCAGCCTATTACGTCGCAGTAACTTGCGGACGTCGCACATAGCGACGTAGACTTTTACGTCGCAAACCGAACCAACGTCGCATTAGCGACGTCGCCCCCTACGTCGCATTGATTTGCGAAGGTCGCATCATGCGACGTACCTCCCTACGTCGCACCCTACGTCGCACGCTACGTCGCATGCTACGTCGCACAAACCAGAACCTTGAAAAGTCAGATTTTACTAAGTGTCGAACTTACACAACTTCAAATACTTATGTCATACGACTTAACAAACGTCATAGAACATACTTTCTATTACAATTACACTAAATTGAGTTAAATGATAACACTTTGAATCATTATTTCAAACCGTCACCAACGGGCCATATTTGTTTTCAAACTACAAACGGATTACTAAACCAACACTTGGACATAATGAGTTGTGTAAACAACTAGCCTAGATGGTCTTGCGAGACATCTACTTACTTAACTTTATATGTTTAGGCATTTGAAGGTTACGGGTTCGGAGAACCTACGGTTGATATTATTTACTCGTTTATTGATATAAACGTACTTGCAAGGACTCAGGTGAGTCTTACGGCCCCACTTTTACTGTTTTATCTTATTGGGGGAGATACATGCTACTACTTTTTCCTTGAACACAAGTACTAAACTGTTTACTATACCAAACGAAATTGCATGAGTTTACTTACAAACAGAAGTCTCTCCATCATACATCGTTAGTTATGGACTTAAGCGCGAACAGTAGTTAATGGATCCATTAGGGAAATGACCCTCCCCACCCGGGGCAGTAGCGCTGCCACGTACCGATTTACACGTATAAACGGGTGACAACTTATTCGTTACTGATGCTTGCTCATTTACGAGCATGTCACGGGAGCAAACATATTATTTACGGGTTAAGCTTCGATTATGAGCCTCATGGCAACGGTATAAACTTATTTATTTACATTTGCTGGATTGCAAATACTGATTTTACGATTGCTGGATTGCAATGGTTGATTTTACGCCTACGGGCACTACAACTGAAATCTCGTGTTCAAAGCCGATATTATTTACAAACCTGTGAGATTCACCAACCTTTTGGTTGACACTTTTTAGCATGTTTTCTCAGGTACACGGATGGAGTAGGATTACTCCAGGATTTTAGCTAGAGTCGCATGATTTCAACACAACTGCATTAACGGAGATTCTTAGCATTATCTTTTGTATATTACGATTATGTAATAGAATCTCCCGCTATACGCGTGGACTCTAGGGGAAACTATATTTTGTATACGAAAACACTAAGTTTTCAAACATTATATCTATGGAATGTAACTAATTTACAAAACGTCTCATTTAGAGGTCGTTTGCTGTATATCTTGTGCTTTGTATATTGATTAGTAACACCCAAGTATGCTTCCGCAAAACAGTGAAATTTCGGGGGTGTTACATGAATACTTGTATGTAAACACTAGATTCCCTACTAATTAAAATCCCATTAGCATATCACACCGGGAGCTAGGTTATGGTAACATTACAAAGTATTTAGAATAATAAGCAAAATCTTAATTATGGTTTAATAATACTTTCATATGAACGGGAAAAAAATCTTAAGGTACTAGACATAACTGAATCATATAACGATTCCTTGTCATCCTAACAGATTCGTATAAAAAAGTTCATTTATGACTTTAAACCATCCCTTGCTTAAGACTACCCAATAAATCCCCTAATTATCCACAGTGTTCCTCAGTTAAAGTGGTTCCGCTGCTTCAAACCTTGGCAATGTCTTGTCCTATAATAATCCCCCATGTAGCCTTGCGGTTCCATAGTTTCATACCATTGACAAATCATATTGACACAGATGACTGACTACCTTTTAATTGGACGTCGTTAATAAAGTGTTGTAATCACGTTTATTGGTGGAAAGGCGATAGATTAATTTGAAGTTTAAAAGTCTATTTAGAAAGGTTAATTAAACTAGGTTTCTCATTTTATATATATTAGTCCGTAATATAACTACATTCGGTCGTTACGCAGCTTCCACGTATTTGTACTACACCTAAAGTGTTTCCAACGCTGTACTGTGTAACAGTCGAATAGGGGCCATCATATTACTTCATAATATAGTATCGTTTCGTAATATGACTACCTTCGGTCGTTCTTCGGCTTCCATACATTTGTACTCCACCTTGAAGTGTTTCCAGGACTATACCGAATAACAGTCGAATAGGGGCCGTCATATTACTTTACGATAATTAAGACCATTTATATTTTACTACTATGATGATCCTAAGGCAACAATCAAAAAAGAACATGCAATAAGACGATCAAAGTAATACTTCTGATCTTTAATATTTAATTATAAATCATCCCATAATTAACCAACTACATCGCAAACAAACACAACAAGTATACTACTCTCTAATCATGGCAATAACTAAATCTAGCATAATCAATATAAACGTAATTAATTAAGATAGATAAGGATTAGAAAGAACCAGAATTAAATGCGAGAGAAAGTAGACTTGAATTAATTGACACAATTCCGAGCATACACCGAAGATTACAATTCGTTCCGTACTTTCCTTCTATTTTAAACAAGCTCCTAAACTAGCCTAAAACTAATTTTTAGTAAGAAAATAGAAAGAAAGTAGAAGCAATATCTTAAGAGAAGTATATTGTTCTAAGAATGGTGTGTGTAAAAATGAAGGCTTATGGCCTCTATTTATAGGTGAAATTCGGCTCACGTTAGCATCTTGAGGAGCACTTTAGCAAAAGGTGGAAAAGGTGGTGGGACCGGGTACGTGAAGGTGGTGGCACGAGGTACGTAAAGTTGCATAAAGGTCTAGCACGAGGTACGTAAAGTTGCATAAAGGTCTAGCACGAGGTACGTAAAGTTGCGTAAAGGTCTAGCACCGGGTACACGCAAGGACCAAAAAGCGCAAATGGGATGGGTGGCAGCCAGGGGTCGGATGGGTGGCAGCCAGGGGTCGGATGGGTGGCAGCCACCCGTCCCGTTTCGCATTCTTTCGTTTGTTTCTTGTTTCGCGCGTATCTTCTTCGTTATGCGTCCATTTTTGTCGATTCTTTTTTTGTTGGATTCGTTTTTCAAAAACGAAGACTTTGATGAAAATAAATTCCAAAAATATGTCTTCCATCTTTGGATGTCTCGTACGAATTGTTTGGGTCTTCCGGCGTACGTAGAATCTTCATTCTTCGTCCGTTTTTTTTATTCTTCTTCTGTTCGATTCGTAATTTGAAAACGAACATCTTGGATGAGATGGATGTTGGTGATGGGCACTTTTTCTTGAAATCTCATTTTGATGCCTTGAATCTTCAGACGTGCGTGGAATCTTCGTTTTACGTCCGTTTTGCTTGATTTTTATCGTGCAACCTTGTTTTGACCATCTTGGCATAATAATATTAGTTTGTACTATTTTTGAGTCATTATGCCAAGAATCGCTCCAGAATGAGAGAGATATCGGTAGTAAAAACGTGACTTTTTACGCGATATCAAGTATCCCACACTTAGAACTTTGCTTATCCTCAAGCAAACTCGAATTTCAAGCACGGTTAAAGATGAGTAGATAATGAAATATTTTAAGGCGGAACTTTTTACTAAAGGGGTTTTGGAAAAGTAAAATATTCGTGCTTTTGAGTAAGTTTGTAATCTTTAGGAGCATGCTTTTGATCTTTGATCTTGGATACATGACTAGGCGATCCTCTCCAGGTGGTCACTCAAATCACTCAAAGTGTTTAGGGTTTCCTATTCTATTATATCAATCACTCAGAACGCCAGTCATGTATTGTTTATCATCATAGGCTTGATCGGGAATCAAATCGTTACCTTTTAAGTGAGCGCGAAGTCGATCTAGCCACAATCATTCTAGGGGAAGTGATGTAGGGTTTTTGGAGTGGAGTGTTGGTGATATGAGAGGGGGTTGTGTTGGTAATATATATATATTTTTGTGAAGAGGAAAGCTGGAATTTTTCGGATGATTGGCGCCCTTTTCTCGTGATTTTTGGTAGGAGTCTTTTTCTCCATTCGACTTTCTTTTCTTCGAGTTCTTTTCTTTTGAATATTGTAACACCCGCCAATTTAGGACTAGTAAATAGTGCCTAATCATACGTTAATACATGTAATTAGTTCTGTGTTAGGCTAATTAATGTATCGAATTATATATATATTGTTGAATATATACGAAAATGCGATTTGATTAAATCGTACGCAATTTAAATCGAATGTATTTCGATTCAATTTAATACGGACGTTGGTGACCAATTTTATTAAATAACGCTCTTATGTCAAAAATATTATTATGATAATATTTCGTATTCATTCGTATCGTACAAACAAAACTTACACAAATTAAAATATTAAAATGCGCAAACTAAATAAACAAACTTACATTTTATAACTCAAATATAAATTTATTTGTAAAATATATAAATAAAATATCGCGTAATAAATTGTATTTTAAAACTTATAATTAAAATGTAAAATAATTATTTAACGTTTAGACGACGGAGTAAACGAACACCGCACGGAGCGGGAACGCGGGGCAAAAAATGGGAGGTTAACCTCCCATTCCCCACCAACTTCTTTCTCATTTCTCTTATCACTCTCTCTCTCTTACACTCTCTTTCTTTCTTTTCTCTAACCACCACCACCTCCAAAATACTCACAAAATCATCAAATAAACATACTAAACGCACTCGGATCATAGCATCGCTTTGGAGAAAAACGACCACGACACCACGATCTATCATCCTATCTTTTCAGATTTTTGATCCGACAATTTGTAAGTTTCCGACAAATCCCGAAATCTCCCGTTTTCAAGTATTTTTGCTTGTTAGTAGTTTATATCAACTTATAATGTCCAAATATGGGTTGGGTAAAAGTTTTGGACCAAACGGAAACCGAAAAACTCGTTTTCGACACATTTTCCGGCCAACAGAACGCTACGTCGCTTTTGGACCCAGATTTATGCGACGTCAGCTGCGACGTCGCAAAACCCCTCGTAACGTCGCATAGTGCGACGTCAGTCACAACGTCGCACGAATCCTCGACGTCGCATATAGCGACGCAGCCTATTACGTCGCATTGACTTGCGAATGTTGCACATAGCGACGCAGACCTTAACGTCGCCAACTTAACCAACGTCGCATTAGCGACGCAGCACCCTACGTCGCATTAAATTGCGAAACGTCGCCTTTAGCGACGTCATGCTCAACGTCGCAACCCTACCTGCGACGTCGCACCCAACGTCGCACAAATCAGAACCTCAAAAACATAGATTTTTACTAAGTGTCGAGACTCGAAATTTATCACTCGATTTACCCAAATTCAGATCCCAGATGCGTTTTTCGTCAAAGCAATATAGTAGAAATAAAAATTTTCCAAGCTGACCTGGCAGCTCGACCCCAGCCAGGGTCTCTGCCCCTTGGACCCCGCCAGGGGCTGCCGCCCCTTGGACCCCGCCACCAGGGGCGCTGCCCCCGGACCCCCGTACTTAGATTCCGTAACGGCTTCTAAAACACAATCAAAACACATTTTTCAAGTAAAACGACACGAAATCAAAATGATAATAGTTGAGATTATTATTACAAATCCGTCACCAACGGGCCGTACATATTTTCAAACATTCGAATAAATCAACTAAATGTAATTTGGACATTATAGTTGGACGAACAACTACAAGGTAGTCTTATTAGATACCTTCGCATATTATAACCATCGCGTGTCGTGGACACCCTCAGGTTACAAGTCTTTGGACTTCGATTCTCGGCTAATCATTCTCAGTTTATTTTCATAAACTCAACGACTCAGGTGAGTCTCATAGCCCCTCTTTTACTGTTTTACTCAGGGGTGTGATATATTGCTCAACTTTTACATGTGAACGCAAGTACAAACATTTCATATACTACATGAGTTTTTCGAAACTAATCATTTAAAGTCCTCCGTCTGCATAGTTGTTAATACGTTGTAGCGTGAATATTAGTATATGGTACCATATAGGATTGACCCTCCTCGTTCGGGTTAGCAAGCACTAACCGGGTAAACGGACGTACTAATATTTGGGAAGACGAATGTTGATTAGGCATTCGTGGAGGCACCTCGCCCGGAATTCTCTATAGGGGACCCGGCCCTCGAGTTAAGCTCAACTATGTGCTCATGGCTGTATACACGATGATTATCATTAAATTGCTGGATGCAATTCATTATTTAATTGCTGGATGCAATTCATTATTAAATTGCTGGATGCAATTCATTTTTAAATCTTGCGGTTCATACGATATTACTTGATTTCAAACCTGTGAGCTCACCAGCTTTATAGCTGACCTTTTAGCATATATCGCAGGTACCCAGCAGTAGGATGTTCCTGCTTCAGGATTTAGCTCGAGTCAGCATACATACGATTGAGATTTTCTTGCATTAGTATATTTTGTATAAGTACTTATGTACTGAAATCTCATTTTATTTAACTCGAGCTATGTAAAGCTTTAAATGTTGTAAACATTTCAGTTATCAATATATTTTGTTAAAACGACGCATATAGAGTCGTTTGCTATTTATCTTTGTGCTTTGTTATTGATTAGTAACACCCAAATCAAGCTTCCGCAAATCATCAAATTTGGGGGTGTTACAAATATATTTTATTTTCGACGTCATATCCTTGAAGCTTCTCTTCTTTCATCTTTGGAACTTTCTATGAAGTTTGAGGGATGCTTTCGAGAGCTTAGGAATAACGTGCTTTCATTTTTTTTGGGTGTAAGGATGGGTTCAAGAATAATGTGATTCGATCTCCTTTTTGACTCACCAGTTCGGATTCGAAATGCATAACAAGAGCAAGTTCTGATTCTAAACGCATACATCGGCACACTCAAGAATCAAAAAAGTGAAGCATTAAAAGTGAATGCTTTTCATATGGCTCAAGATACCTCACGAATCGAAAGTTGGGTTGTTGTGTGCCTAGTCATGTGATGCTCTTTATGGGATTACTAAACTAGTTTTTCAGAAGATTTTGTATTTTATTTTTCCTTCTTTCCCAAAGTAAATCATTCTTTGTTTAAAATTTTTCATTTTCAACATATTTTTAACTTAATTTTGAAAATTTTGTTTACTTTTATGGAGAAGCAGGGTGTTATAAAGAGCAACGATTTTAGAATCAAGCATATACCATTATCCATTTAACAGTAGTGCAACTACTGCTATCCCACACTTAAAGGAACATCGTCCTCGATGTTATTCTAAGTTTTGACTGGGGTAAAGATCCCACACTTAGGATTTAAAACATCTTAGACGTATTCTTTTAGCAGTGTGTGTTGGGTTTGAATCCCACACTTAGTGATAAGCATAGTGGATATGGTATATTTATAACGAAGGAAAGAGACTGGTATAGAAGCACTCCCCAGTAGTTGCGTGGTATGCGTTTGCCGAACGTCATCTTGCTGGGTTCACTCTTGATCAAGTCTTCTTGTGATTGGTCTCGTAGGTGTGAACAGGTTGGATATACTGAGTTTGATGCGCGGCGTCAAAAATTATATGTGTCTGGCAGAAACTTGGTCGTATATCCAAGTGTGAAAGATGGTCGGAGACTTCATCACTTCTTGGAATGTAAAATTGCGGAAATGTAAAACACGGGTCGCCTCCCGAGAAGCGCTCTTTTAAAGTCGAGAGCTCGACTTCTTCTCTTCTAGCTAGATAGAGATTGATACATCCATGGGATCCACTGTGTTGATGTTGTGGGCCCTAGGTTGCGGGAAAGTATATCGAGGTGGATAGATTCTCATGAAATGATTGACTATTGTCGTAATCAATTCAAGTGGACTATCTCTCGATGTTTCCTTGTAGTTTAGAAGATGCTCTGAAGTTGTCCTTGCAAGTCCGTGAAGTCCGAAGGTGATGTAATCGACTGCTTTAGTGACAGTACCACTAGGGTCGGTCATGGTGGTTGTGTCTGTCTTAACAACCTCTCTTGGCGGTGGGTTTTACCAGAGAGAGCATACAAACGCCAAGAATTGCAGTTTTATGCCTTCATAGTTTTCGGCCTTGGGGTCTCCGTTGAATCTTCTAATGGATGTGCACAGGTCCTTTATTTGCCGGTGCTGATGGTCGTTGAATGGAAAGTTGGATTCTGAGAAAACTAGAGTAAGCTGACGAAGTATCTCCTTGCATCCTGAGTAGAATATGAACTTCGTTCTGGAGTTACTTTTCCGTTGTTGAATCTCCCGTAGATGGATCGTAACAAAAGTAGCGATATCAAGTGGTGGTTCATATGTAACCCTAAAGGGTCATTCGCGCCTTGATTCCTCCCAAACAAGATCACTAAGTTCTTCGATCATTAACTCAATTTGTTTTTCCATAGTGGAATTGATAACCATGGATCCGCTTTCCTTGGAACTGAGGTGATCTTCTCTACTTAGCAGGTTAAGCAATGATGTGAGGTCATTCATCATTGAAATGTCGGCATGACTGCTCAGATGTCCAGTAGTCTCTTTCATATGCGCTCTAATGGATCCTAACATCTCCCATTGCGTTGAAGTGAATGGGATATTAGATCTTTTAAGGGCATTGTAGATCCTAGTATATGTCCGTCTCTGTTGCTGGCAGAATTGCAGTTCAGCAGGGGAAAGAGTAAGCAATTTGACTGCGTTACTTATTCCTCCTACCACTTTGTCAAATCTTTGGATGAATTCTTCAAGCACTTTGTGATCTATGATGGTTTGCGGTGGTATCTTGTGCGTTTGGAATATCCCTCCAGTGTTTCTCCTCTCGTGGGATGGTTGTGGTTACTTTCCGCCATTTCATCAGTATCAAATGGGTTTAATGGCGGTCTGCTTCTTTTGTTTTCGTCCTCCATCTTTCTCTTTTTGATCAATTCTTCCATCGTTGGGTTGTCCGCTGATGCGTTCTTTGTCTCTAGTCCTATCCGTCGGAGGTCAATCGGGCAATATGGCATTATCGTCATTTCCTTGCTAGATTTCCTTTCACTTATTGACTTTGCAGTTTCTTCGTCCTTTGCGGTCTTGTTGGAGATCATGTACATATCGGCTTGTTCTCCAGCATTTGGATTGTCAATATGGAAAGTGATGGTTTCTCCTTGGGACTGCAGACTGATGGTCTGTGCGAAGACGTTGATGATTGCCTTGGCCGTATTCATGAAAGGTCTTCCTAGTATGATTGGGATGTGTACGTCTTCCTGCATATCCATTACTACAAAATCTGCTGGGTAAAGAAATTTATCAATCCTAACTAAAACATTTTCAGCTATTCCCCTAGGGTATTTGACTGAGTGGTCAGCAAGCTGTATGGTCATTTTGGTAGGTCGAGGGTTTTCTAACTCAAGCCTTTTGTAAAGCGAGTATGGCATGAGATTAATACTAGCTCCTAAATCGGCAAGAGAACAGATGATGCCTGAATTGTAGATAGAACATGGGAGAGTAAAATGTCCGGTGTCTCCGAGTTTTTTAGGAATGATATTTTTCAAGATAGCTGAACATTCCTCGTTCAGCGGGACATTGGGTACTTCGGGTATCTTATCCTTGGTTGTAAGAAGTTTTCTGAAGTACTTTTTGGAAGGAACTTCAGATACGGTATCTAGGAATTTCCTATCAAGCTTAAAAGACTTAAGCTTGTCGGGAAGATGATCCGGAAATGGATTGTTTACTTTCCTATTTGGTGTAGACTCTAAATCCATGGTCGATGGGACAACAGGTGGTTCCTTCACCGGAGAAGAAACAGAGGGTAGGCTATGTGCTACCTGAGAGTCTTGAATATGGGAAGTCTTCTTATGGCAACTAGTTGGACTATCCTGAGGTTTAGCGTTAATACGCTGTGCTAATTGTCCTGAGATGAGATCAAATTGGTCTTGTCTAGCTGAGATTCCTTGAATGACTTGTATCAGGGTGTCGTCAAAACTAGAGATTTGTGAGGAAAAGGGTTCCAAAGGTTGGGGTTGGTAAGTTAGTGGGCTATTCCTAGGTGGGTTATTAGAAGGGTTAGTATTGGGTGGGTTAGATGAGATTGGGAATTTTGGGCTGAGTGGTTCAAATTAGCACAATTAAGGTAGGTTTGAACTTGACAGACTTGTTGTTGTTGACTTTTCAATTCCTTAATCTCCTTGGTTAGGTCTGCCACTTGCTGAGTGAGAGTTTTGATAGCTTCATTTCCGATTGTAGTATGTGAATTCACTATTGAGGGGTGATTTTCACTGTTCCAGTCATGGTTGTGCATTGTCATTTTCTCAATAAGGCTCCAAGCTTCATTTACCGTACAGTCTATGAAACTACCTTAAGAGGCGGTATCAAGTAAAGGACGGTGATGTGGGAAGAGACCATTGTAGAAAATGCGCAACTGGTCTGAGCGATCAAATCGATGATTTGGACATTTCTTAAGCAATCCCTTAAAGCGTTCCCATGCATCGTAGATTGATTCATCATGGACTTGACGGAAGTTTATGATGTTGGTCTTAAATGTGGCTTGTTTTGATGGGGGAAAATATTTGGCCAAAAATTTGGTTGCTAATTCTACCCAAGAGGTTATAGAGTTAAGCTCTAATCCCTCAAACCAGGTTTGTGCATGACGATCGAGTGAATAGGGAAATATGTATAGATAGACTATGTCCTGATTAACCCCAATCGGCTTAAAGGAGTTGGATAAGGAAATGAATTTGTCAAGGTGTGAGTTGGGATCATCATTTGGTAGGCCATGGAATTGACAGAGGTTTTGGACTAACTGAACAATGTGTGGCTTTAACTCGAATGAACCTCTACCAATTTCCAGATAGACAATTGGTCCTCCTCGACCTTCAATCAAAGGTTTAGAGTCTTCGGCGAGAGTTATACGTGTAGCTGTCATAGTCTCATTTGCAGGTGGTTGACTAGTTGAGTGGATAGGAATAACGTAATTTGTGAAAGTAGTAAAAGAAAGGAAAAATAAAGAAAGACGTAGGGGTCTAAGGAGAAGAGTTAATCCTAAAGGTTCACTAGCGAGTAAGTTCATCTTGACGCCTATGGATCGTACAGTTGGTTCCCCGGCAGCGGCGCCAAAAACTTGATGCGCCCCAGCGGTCGGTAAGAATTTTACCCCTTGTCGTTGAACTGGCTGCCGGAGGCGGCGATCCTTGGGTGTTTTAAATTTGTAAATACGGGGCCTAAGTTTTCCCTAACGATGCTAATCCTAAGGGTGAGCAAGTGGTAGGTATGACCTAGAGTCGTTCTTCAAACCGACTGAATTGAAACTAAGGCGTGGCAGACGAGGGCTTTCAAACTAGTGAAGGGTTTATAAAACAGTGGGGAAGTTTTGGTTTTTATATTAACTAACTTAGGAAACTAAATAAATAAAAGCAAAATTAAAATAAAATGTAAAGCAGATAAAATAAAGATAGTGTTTGCTGAGACTTTGTTAATTAAGTTATGGGATGATGTTTGAAGAAACTGATTTGAAAGATATTAGTTAATTATCATTCTTGAATACTTGTATGTAAACACTAGATTCCCTACTAATAAAAATCCCATTAGCATGTCACACCGGGAGCTAGGTTATGGTAACATTACAAAGTATTTAGAATAATAAGCAAAATCTTAATTATGGTTTAATAATACTTTCATATGAACGGGAACAAAATCTTAAGGTACTAGACATAACTGAATCATATAACGATTCCTTGTCATCTTAACAGATTCGTATAAAAAGTTCATTTATGACTTTAAACCAGCCCTTGCTTAAGACTACCCAATAAATCCCCTAATTATCCATAGCGTTCCTCACTTAAAGTGGTTCCGCCGCTTCAATCCTTGGCCATGTCTTGTCCTATGATAATCCCCCATGTAACCTTGCGGTTCCATAGTTTCATACCGTTGACAAATCATATTAACACAGATGACTAACTACCTTTTAATTGGACGTCGTTAAAAAAGTGTTGTAATCACGTTTATTGGTGGACAGGCGATAGATTAATTTGAAGTTTAAAAGTCTATTTAGAAAGGTTAATTAAACTAGGTTTCTCATTTTATATATATTAGTCCGTAATATAACTACCTTCGGTCGTTACGCAGCTTCCACGTATTTGTACTACACCTAAAGTGTTTCCAACGCTATATTGTGTAACAGTCGAATAGGGGCCATCATATTACTTCATAATATAGTATCGTTTCGTAATATGACTACCTTCGGTCGTTCTTCGGCTTCCATACATTTGTACTCCACCTTGAAGTGTTTCCAGTACTATACCGAAGATATGTCGAATAGGGGCCGTCATGTTACTTTACGATAATTAAGACCATTTATATTTTACTACTATGATTATCCTAAGGCAACAATCAAACAAGAACATGCAATAAGACGATCAAAGTAATACTACCGATCTTTAATAATTAATTATAAATCATCCATAATTAACCAACTACATCGCAAACAAACACAACAAGTATACTATTCTCTAATCATGGCAATAACTAAATCTAGCATAAGCAATATAAACGTAATTAAATAAGATAGATAAGGATTAGAAAGAACCAGAATTAAATGCGAGAGAAAGTAGACTTGAATTAATTGACACAATTCCAAGCATACACCGAAGATTACAATGCGTTACGTACTTTCCTTCTATTCTAAACAAGCTCCTAAACTAGCCTAAAACTAATTTTTAGTAAGAAAATAGAAAGAAATTAGAAGCAATATCTTAAGAGAAGTATATTGTTCTAAGAATGGTGTGTGTAAAAATGAAGGCTTATGGCCTCTATTTATAGGTGAAATTCGGCTCACGTTAGCATCTTGAGGAGCACTTTAGCAAAAGGTGGAAAAGGTGGTGGCACCGGGTACGTGAAGGTGGTGGCACGAGGTACGTAAAGTTGCGTAAAGGTCTAGCACGAGGTACGTAAAGTTGCGTAAAGGTCTAGCACCGGGTACACGCAAGGACCAAAAAGCGCAAATGGGACGGGTGGCAGCCAGGGGTCGGATGGGTGGCAGCCAGGGGTCGGATGGGTGGCAGCCACCTGTCCTGGTTCGCATTCTTTCCTTTGTCTCTTGTTTCGCGCGTATCTTCTTCGTTATGCGTCCGTTTTTGTCGATTCTTTTTTTGTTGGATTTGATTTTCAAAATAGAAGCCTTTGAAGAAAAGAAATCCCAAAAATATGTCTCCCATCTTTGGATGTCTCGTACGAATCATTTGGATCTTCCGGCGTACGTAGAATCTTCATTCTTCGTCCATTTTTGTTGATTCTTCTTCCGTTGGATTCATAATTTGAAAACGAACATCTTGGATTAGATGGATGTTGGTGATGGGCATTTTGTCTTGAAATCTCATTTTGATGCCTTGAATCTTCAAACGTGCGTGGAATCTTCGTTTTACGTCCGTTTTGCTTGATTTTTATCGTGCAACCTTGTTTTGACCATCTTGGCATAATACTATTGGTTTGTACTGTTTTTGAGTCATTATGCCAAGAATCGCTCCAGAATGAGAGAGATATCGGTAGTAAAAACGTGACTTTTTACGCGATATCAACTTTGCCCTTCCTTCAGATTTAGTTGGTGCTGGAACCTCCAGGGCCGGAAGTGCTCACAAGTGGAACCCTGGGATTGCGTGGGTAGATCCTCAGAAAATGGCGAGTGATGATGTCGACGATGTTTGGAATCTCAGATGAAAAGATGGGGAAGCTTTGAAGATGTTGCTCATTAACCCTTTTCATGTGTAGGATATCCCAAGTAATCTCCTTTACTGCTTTGAAGATAGTTCCGCGGGAATTTACGAAAGATAATCCGTCAGCCTCTATCATCTCTCGTTCAGGATGCTGTTGTCTGAGTGAGTCCATGAGTCCATAGAACTACAGATGTAAGGTCTCGTGATCTGCAATACCGGATTTCCTCCGAGTTCTCGGATAGACTCATGAATACCCTGGATAAGATGGGTCTGATAGTGGAAAAACGTGAGGTTGGAGTTCTTAAAGATATTGTTCACTATGTCGTAAATCTCACGTAATCCGTAGTTGAATATCTATCCATGTTCTTCCTCAGGAACCTCAGCCAAGATATCCTTGATTCGATCAGTGAGGAAGTTCGCGATGTTAACTATCGAACCTTCAGTTATGGAGGAAGGGATGTCACGCGTTCTTTCATCAAAACTCACATACTCGAGATCTTTGGCAATCTTGTGAGCATGATACTCCACCGTACAATCGATATAGAACCTGTGGGAAGAAGTTTCATCGATGTGATAATTCCTAGCCATAGAATTCATATGTATTATTGTGACTATTAATATCAAACACATTAACAATGATGTTTATTTTATAAATACGACGAGAAGTTTTATAACAAATAAAACTTATATATATATATATATATATATATATATATATATATATATATATATATATATATATATATATATTTTATACGTGAACAACGTATTTAGAACTTATATAGATATAAAGATAGACGTACGACAACTGCGAATTATATAACTTTATATACAAATAAGGACACGTTTAACAAACGTACGATTTAATAATATACAACAAGTATATTCATATACATATATATATAGAACAAGTATACATATGTACAATGAGAACAAAACGACATTTATATATATAAATACAACTACATACAAGTATATATATATATTAAACAAGAGATACGACTTGAGAAATATTACATATTTCCAACACATATCGTAACCAACAACTGATACGATTAAGAAATCAACAATTTCTTCAAAAAAAATGAACTATTAACATAATTTGATCAACAATCAAAAATACTTATGTTAATACAACTGTTGCGTATAGGTCAACATACCTTGGGCGACGCTTCACACATCTGCTGGCATTCACATCGCATCTACTACTGTGAGTTTACAGCCCCTACTTTTAAATGTTTTCTGCTTTTAAACACAGGGGTGTTAAACATATAAATTGCATGCCAACATATGAAATCAAATTATAATTGCTTTATTGCTTTATACAAATGATTGATTGATGAAATTACATTTTCACAACTATTTTGGGAATTAGACAACGTATCCTAGTACGGACCTAGACTTGAAATGTATGCATGAAAAGACCTTATGTCATGCAGACTGTAACCATTAGCTAGGTGACTCTAGCCACTGAGTATACGGATAGTACTATTGTTTGTCCCTTACTTAGATCTAGAACGAACCGAGTCAATCCAATCGATGGCGGAAACAACGATTAGATTATTAACTAAACACACGAACAATCAATACGCAATCAATATCAAACGAACGTAATATTATTGCTTATATTCGATCAGATTACAGAGAATTTCGACAAATTGCGTTTAGGGTTTCGTCAACCCTAAAACATAAAACACAAATCGTATTTATACAAAAACTGGCATCTGCGACGTAGCACGCTACGTCGCAGGCCCAAGCCCATGCGACGTCTGCTACGTCGCAGGCCCAATACCTGACGTCGCACCTGCGACGTAGTGCGCTACGTCGCAGGAGTCAGGAATCCTAATCTAAATACTAACTACGAGCTAGACCAACTGACAGACACTAAACATGTACTAACAAACTCCCCCGTGTCTTCAGCTTGGTCTTCAAAAATCTTCATTAAACCCAGCCCGCAGGAAACTGGCCGTCGGCATGAATTCCATTAGCTACGCAAACAGTAACAACATTGTAGAACTGCTGTGCTAATCGTCTGTTGAATTCATTCTTCTGACCAACTCGAATCCGATTATCATAGAGTTTTCTTAAATCTTTTTCATGAAAATTAATTAAACTCATCGGATCATATAGCCTAAACGTTGCTTGCTTCAAGTTCCATATACCTCCAACTTCTGGCCACGGTTCAGAATCTGGAACGAAAGTAATAACCGCTTCGCCAGTCTGTGGATCAAGTTCCCATTTCACAAGTCTTCTCAAAAAATAATAAGGAATTGATTCCAGAGGTATCTCAGTCAAACATTTAGCCGGCGAATAGTGAACTTTAACCAAAGGCTTCCTGGTGACTGGATCAATCTTTTTCTTCCATGTATACCGAATTCCCAACGTCGGCTTCAATTTCGAATAAGTCTTCGATAATACTTCCCGACGTAGACATCTTTGAATGAACTCAGCATAGTCATTCTCGAAAGGATTAATCAACTTAAGCTGAGCTAATCGATTAATCTCTCCTTTTGGCAACGTGCTCAATCTATCAAAGCGCATTCTAAAATACTGAACTCCATCTTCTCTCTTTATCATAAACAAATTCCTTTGACACTTCCAGCTTTTAATTACACCGGTATAATTCCGACTAACCCGGTACACCTGACATTTCACTGGAATAGGGACTGGATTTCGTCCCTTAGGCCACCATTTCTTGTTTCTCTCTCTCTTTTCTTCAGCAGTTAGTTTCTTTGCTGCTGAGTCCGGTGCCTGTGTCTCTGAAACTGGAGTTGCAGCAGAACTTGATTCTCCATGTCGCGCTTTATCAGGACTCTCGTCTTCACTTGAATCAGATTCAATAATTGGTGCACCATCATAAGTTTCCCCAGATTGTGCATCAGCATACGTTTCATCTGCATCCAACTGTTCTTCTTCAATCGAGACATCCTCGTTCATCTCAAACACATTTTCTGTTTCTTCCTCAGAGCCAACTCCACTAGCCATCCTTTGAATAAACGATAAATCCGCAAATGAATAGTCAACAGCCAGCGGTCTCGGTTGCCCTGGAATATCATCAACAGAGAAATAATCCAAAAGAGAAATGTTTTCATTAATATTTTCAATTACAGGGTTGGGATTTACAGACGCAGGTTCACTTGACTCTAAAGTGGGTATCCCAGACCCAGACTCCCCCGAGGCAAGTAACCTGCCTTCCAAAACATGAACCCTATTCTTCGTTTCCTCAAGCTCTTTAGATTGAACCTCGATCAAAGCAGCTTGTTCAGCAATCTTCTCATCCTGAGCCTCCAGCTTTTGCTTCATCAGCTGCATATCTTCCATTATCTTTTGCATGAAAGCTGGAGTCGGTTGAATCTCGAAAGTATCCTGCTGCTGTGGATTGACTGAAGCGCGTGTAGATGAAGAGCGACGAACACGACGAGGCGGTCGATAAGTCTCATCAGCAGGATCATCACCGTCGCGTGTACGTTTTCCAGTATCCCTTGGAGGCACATACTTGCGTCCCTGTCTGATCCGACGCTGAATACGCAGATATCTGAATGAATCTGAAAGCCGGATACGTTCCATCTCAGAGGGATGCGGAACAGTACCATCAGAATGCTCAGGCGTCGGACCCCCATCCTGAGGACCTGCAGTGACCGGTTCTTCAGAATCAGAACTCTCAACCGTATCATGCGATGCTGGATTGTCCGAATCCACATGCCCGAACTGCTCAATATTCTCCAAAATAGCATCCACGTTCTCCCCCGCAGCTTGAGCAGGTATGTTCTCCCCCGCAGCTTGAACTGGAATGTTCACAAACGGTTGCTGCGGTTGCTGAGGTGCTAGAACATCCATATACTGAGGATCTGGGGGCGGTACATAATTCTCATCAATAATAGCACCAAATAAAGGAACATCCGTTGCCGCCGCAACCCCTTTCTCAAAACTTGCACAAATAGTGAAAATCCGACTCATCATCGGTGAAATCTTTAATAGCTGATCAGGATCACCCTGTGCCTGAAGATCTGGATGATGACGATTAATGTGCAACTGAACAAAACGTGGATATAAAATCCATTTCTGATCCCCAGCGTTCGCATTGTCAACCATAGCCTTGAAAATAAATCCGGAGAAGTTGAACGGCTTGTTGTATACCAACGCTAACATAGCAGAAGCCAGACTTCGGCTCATACCATCCGTTCCACCTTTCCTATTCCCCAAACAAACGATAATCACGTGCATCAGATATCTCCAAACACGCGTGAGATTCGCTTTCCTGTACTGATCGGAGGGAATTCCTGGATATCCTATTCGTTGCATAGCTCCAGTAACAAAAATATGATCAAAACCGATAGGCATATCAGGCTGATCGTTGAGCTGTAAAAGTTCCCGAATGCTCTGTTCTGTAATAGTAATCTCCGTACCCAGAACAGTAGAGACCAATCGTCTAACGTCGTTTTCAGTAACGACAGTTGCGTTCCTCCAAAATGGGTTGATCAGATTTCCAAAAACCACCTTGGTATCGGAAATGACGTGAGATACCCTAGAACGTCTCAAAAATGCAATCATCTGACGATACGGTGCAGCTTTATCAGAAGTATCAACCAGATAAGCAGTCGTATTGTGACGAGCTTCAAAAGTCAAAGCCATATCTGCAAAAACAGAAACATATTGCAACTCGAAAAGGGTTAGCGAAAAATTTGACATTTTTGGAAAAAAAACCTTTTTCAAAATCCCTGGAAATAGCGACGTAGCAACGTACGTCGCATAACACAGAGCGACGTAGAACTGTACGTTGCCTAAAATCAAGATAAATCGAAAAGCGACGTAAGCCCGTACGTCGCATAAAAATCGAGCGACGTAAAGGGGGACGTCGCATTTTGCAATTTATTGTGAATTTAATCACATTAATTAAAATAGCGACGTAGAGTGCTACGTCGCATCGGACGTCGCATAAAAGGCGACGTAGGGAAGGGCGACGTAGGAATTAATTAATTGATAATTAGTGCGACGTAGGCGACTACGTCGCATCGTACGTCGCACTGACGAACATTCATCCCCAACCCAGAAAACCTAATTGTCAAATATAGGGGTTTTCAAAATTGATCACACAATAAGGTGCGCCCTACGATGGTGATGGCGAAAACATAAGTTATAACCATTTTAACATCCAATTGACCATCGAATTCAAACCAAAACCAAAACCCTATTAACCCGTAACATGTATATAGCAATTAAACATATAACACACGGTGAAAACAGGTAAATATGGTACCTAAGTGTGCGGAATAACGAGTATATGAAAACTACGTGAGTGAATCGGAACGAAAACAGCTACAAATCACGAAAAAAGTCGAAGAATTGCTACGTCGCAAATCGCCGGTTGGTACGTCGCAGGCTACGTCGCACTTGAATAGTGAATACTGTGACGAGTTACGTCGCAGTGGATACTATTTAAAGTCTAACCCTATGTGCGACGTAGGCTGGGACGTCGCAGGCGACGTAGAGCCGAACGTCGCAAGCGACGTAGAGCCGGACGTCGCATAAAACAGTTGTGATTTGATTTCAAAATTTTCAAACCGTTTACTCATTATTTTTAGCAAATAATTTCCAAATAACTCGTGACTTGGGAAAATAACCTAAAATAAAACATAAAATAAAATAAAATAACTAAACTAAAAAATCTTTTTGGTATTTTCTTCAATTTTACAAAAATAGAAATAACTAACACTCTATTTTGGTGACGGAGTTGAGTTGTCTGATTAGGGATCATATCGGAATAACATGCATTTATTAGGAATAGTAAGTGTTATTTCGATCATCAGTATATTTGTCCACTTTAAATTTACTTGGCACATTTAAAACACCTTTTATAAAAATTATTTCAAGACAATTATTGGTATTGTTTGTCCACCTAAACATGTTACATCCATATTTGTGAGCTAACCTTTATTGTTAGAATGAATATTAATTTTGTGAAACCTAGTATATGATATACTGATAAACTTCAGTAAAACAAACACTGCATATTCACACAAGGTAGAGATTACAAGACCAAGTTTATCTCGGTTTTCTCGTAATGTACACTTGATATTTATATTTAGACATACATCAAACCGACTATGAAGATACTAGTGGCCCCAGATCTGTACTTAGTACAACAGAGGGTCCCTTAGTATGAACATAACAAGTTTGAGACTATTTGCATAACTAATGGATTCAGGTCTGTACGTGAGTACAACAATAGTCACCATTAGTTAGGCGAATACTCATATTATTACTATATGCCCATTTTACATTTACATAATTATGACAGTGTATGATAGTACTTCCATTTATCAATTAAGACTTATGTCATACATCAGATAACATTTTTCACAAAGTAATAGACAAGTTTTATCATTACTTCTTACTCACTCACAACCCGGTGTGTAGCATGCCTACCAATACATCGTATGATGAATATAATTTAGATAAAAACTGTTTTAAGTGTGTCAAATAAACCTACTGACACATCCAAGATAAACCTTAAAATTCCATTTTGTGCATGTCACCCGATGTACTATCATATCCCAAGTTGTTTACAGACACAACTTCAACGTCTATTTTAAAAATGTAGCAACCTTGCGTTTTCTTTAATACTAAAGAGCATAAAGAGTGGCTGTTGCGATATATATATATATATATATATATATATTTTTTTTTTTTTTTTTTTTTTTTTTTTTAAATTGAATTTAAAAATCTAAAAAAAAATCCAAGTCACAAATCATTTCTTTGACTGAAAGAACCTTAAACCTATTAGATTGACCAGTTCAATGAAACGTGATCGCAAAAAGGCTTTTGTGAAAAGGTCCGCACACTGCTTAAGGGTCTCTATATGTACAACATCTATGAGGTGTTTCTCAAAGCAATCCCGTATGAAGTGGAACCTAAGTTCAATATGTTTGGTCTTAGAGTGCTGTACGGGATTGTGGGTGATAGATATAGCAGCTGTATTATCAATATAAATAGGAGTCATAGAGAGATTGAACCCGTAATCACGCAGTTGATGCTGAATCCAGAGAACCTGAGAACAGCAACTTGCAGCAGCAACATACTCGGCTTCAGCTGTGGAAATAGCAACCGCAGTCTGCTTTTTGCACTGCCAAGAAACTAAGCGCGATCCAAGAAACTGACATCCTCCAGTAGTTGACTTCATATCTATCTTGCAGCCACCAAGATCCGAATCCGAATAGGCAGTTAACTCGAAGTTTTTTTCGTTTGAATACCATAGACCCAGAGATGGCCTAAAAGCGAGATATCCAAAAATGCGTTTTACTGCCTTCATATGAGACACCTTCGGATTTGCTTGAAATCGTGAGCAGAGAGAAACAGCAAACACGATATCTGGTCTTGAGGCAGTCAGGTACATGAGAGAGCCTATCATTGATCGATAGTCCTTCTCCTTGCAGTCTTCATCGTCCTCATTAGGTCCAAGATTATGTCTTGCTTCAATTGGAGTGCCATAGTGTTTACAGTTGAGCAATTCATACCGTTTTAACATGTCAATGACATATTTTGACTGATGGATATAAATTCCATTGTCAGATTGCTCAACCTGTAGTCCCAGAAAGAACGTGAGTTCCCCCATAGCACTCATTTCAAACTCAGATTTCATCAATCTTTCAAAATCCTTGCACAACTGATCATTAGTTGATCCAAAGATTATGTCGTCTACATAGACCTGCACAAGTAACAAATCCGCTCCTTCCCGTTTGATGAAAAGCGTGCTATCAATCTGTCCTCTATCAAAACCATTCTTCAGTAAGTACGTGGCAAGTCGCTCATACCAAAGTCGAGGAGATTGATGAAGACCATACAAGGCTTTCTTCAGCTTGCAAACATGATTAGGATGCTTTGGGTCTTCAAAACCGGGAGGCTGACACACATAAATCACTGCGTCAACATCTCCATATAGAAAAGCACACTTCACGTCAAGTTGATACACTCGGAATCCTTTGAAAGAAGCATAAGCTAGAAAGATCCGAATTGATTCCAAACGAGCAACAGGAGCGAAAACTTCATCATAGTCAATACCCTCTAGTTGACTATATCCTTGAACTACCAGACGGGCTTTGTTTCGAATAACAGCCCCACGATCATCCATTTTGTTACGGAAAACCCAACGAGTACCCGTCAAGTGAGCACCCTTGGGTAGAGGAACAATTTCCCAAACATTCATCTTGTTTATTTGCTGTAGTTCCTCCTGCATAGCCTCGACCCAAGATGGATCCTTTAAGGCTTGATCAACCTTTTTAGGTTCAATTTGAGACAAATGACATGAATCAATATGAGCTATAAGTCCCAAAAGCTGCTGAGCCGAAGTCTGCTTTGTTTGCTGTCGTGTTTGAACAGATGCATGAGGATCACCAATGATATTATCAATGGGGTGATCCTTATGTATACGTGTTTCTGGTATGGCACCTGGCACAAGATCCACACCCAAATTGTTCAAATCTCCCTCAGTTTCAGGAGTAGCAGCAGACTCAGGAATGACTATCTCTTCTTCTTCTCCTTCATCTTCATGAGAAAATAAGTGAGAGTAGTTCATTGTTTCTTCCACTTCATCTTCTTCTTGAGGTTCCTCTAAAGGAGGCATATTTGGATCATATGGAAGCTCCTTTGTATAGTTGTAAACTGTTTTAGAAGGAGCTGCCGAAGATGGTGGAGTAGGAGATGGTATTGATGGTGGTGATTTGGTAGTTGTTTTCGGTTGTGTGGGTGTTGGTGAAGGAGTAGGTGTAGGTTGTGGAGGTGTAGGATTAGTCGGTGGAGGTGCGGGTGTTGCATTAGGAGATGGGTCGGATGGTTTATTAGTAACGGGTGTATCTTGAGAAATATCAAGCTCATGCAGTATAGAAACCAACTCTTCCGTTTCATCTTCTTCCGGAATATTGAAAGAGTTGAAGAGGTTTCCATAATTGAAAAACCAATCCGGACCCGTTCCTTGAGGAGGTTCCGTATACCTTAAACACTTCACTTCAAAATGCTCTTCGATCTGATTCGTTGATTTGTTGAAGACTCTTTTGTTCGGAGAGTTGACTGCATATCCAAGAAAAATCCCTTCAACAGCTTTATCACCAAACTTAGAGACCTTATCTTTTGTAATCATGATCAGGCATGGACACCCAAATGGTTCTAGGAACTGTAGATTTGGCTTACGGTTATTAAAAAGTTCATAGCACGTTTTGTTCCTTTTCTTAACCGTGAGTACTCTATTGAGAACATAACAGGCAGTATTAACTGCCTCAGCCCAGAATATGATTGGTAACTTGGAGTCAGCTAACATAGTCCGAGCTGTCTCGATAATTGTCCTATTCTTCCTTTCTGCGACTCCATTCTGTTGTGGAGTCCTCGGAGCACTAAATTGATGCTCAATACCTCTTGTAGCACAAAACAATTCGAGAGTTGAGTTCTTGAACTCAGTTCCATTGTCACTTCGTATCCTTTTCACCTTCAAGTTGCACAGATTTGCTAACTTGTCCAACAAATACACCAGTATCTCAGGAGTTTCCCCTTTCGTGGTCAAAAAGTAAACCCACGAAAACCTTGAGTAGTCATCAGTAACTACCAAGCAGTAAGACCGACCACCAATGCTCTTTGTAGAAACTGGACCGAAAAGATCCATATGCAGCAATTCCAATGGAGCATTTATGGAATTCACCTGCTTAGACTTATGGGACTTCTTACGTAACTTTCCTTTTTGGCAGGAGATACAGTCATCCTTTAGAGCAAATGACTGTTTTGGAACTCCTAGCACTAGATCATTTTTGGTCAAGAAATTCATTTTTCGGAAATGAATGTGTCCCATTCGCCTGTGCCAAAGCAGTGAATCCTTTTCAGAAGCCTTAGACAAGAGACACGTATACTCGTTCGATGTCTCAACAGTTCTCATATTCAAAATGTAGGTGTCATCCTTTCTTGGTGCTCTCAGTAACACCCATTCTTCCGGAATGACATACCCAGGCTTCAGTATCACACACTCAGTCTTTGTGAACACAGTTGTATAATCCTTATCACAGACCTGTGAAACACTTAGCAAGTTGTGCGTAAGCTGTTCCACGTAGTTCACATTTTCAAAACTAACATTGCCGTTAGTTAACGTTCCTCTTCCAGAAATAGTTCCCCCAGAATCTCCAGCAAAGGCAACATAACCTCCTGCATGTGGTTTAATATCCACAAGAAGAGATACATCGCCCGTCATATGTCGCGAGCAGCCGCTATCCAAATACCATTCGCTATCTTTAACGCGTTCTGACTGCTGCAACACATAAACAAAGGAGATTAGTGAGAAACGGTGACCCAAGCCTTTACAGACTTAGGTCGACCGTGGTCATCAACAATAATCACGTCAGATAGAATTTTATCTTTAAACAAATTAGAATTTTTATCTGATGTGTTATTGTTGACGACTGAAGAGTCAACATCAGACTCTTTACGTTTCCAAACTTTTGAAGATTCGGAAATGGTAATAGAAGTAATGTTGGGCTTTTGAATTGACAAAGGTTTTTGCTCAACATTACTTGGTTTCGAAACAGGCTTGGGAGAGTTTGAGTGACGCCTAGGTGGAGATTTAGAAAAAGAGTTTTTATAAACAGATGTCCTAGGCATCTCTCTCCCATATCGCTGATTTGACAGCTTTGGACAATCACGGATTAAATGTCCTTGTTTCTTGCAGTAGAAACAAGAACGAGTCTCAACAAACGGTTGAGACTGAGGAATTATCACAGGAGGTGGAGAAACATTTCTAGAACATGAACATTGAGTACACGTTTTAGAAAATGTTTGTTTTGGTTGAAAGGTTGATGTTGATGGTTTATCATACGAAACATTTTCATTTACTGATTTTCTTTGCAAAATCTTTACAGGTGACTGTAAAGTTTGTTGTTTCGTGTTTAAAACCTTTGCTTTTCCTTTATTTGGTTGAACCTTAATTTCAGGTTCAACCTTTGAAATCACTTTTTCAGGTTTAAATGCAACCTTCTTAACCTCCGGATACTCCTGATCCGTAATGTCCTCAATCTCAACAATCTCCTCAACAGTAACAGGAGATTCATTCTTTACTTCAACTTTCTCCTTAACACTAACAGGAGATTCATGCACTGACTTAACAAACTTTGGCAAGGGGTACTCTGGCCGCATGGTTTTCTCCTTTGCCGGTTTGTTATGTTTGGTCTCTTTAGCATCTTTAGCTTTTAAACCATAGAGCTTGGACCAGTCAACTGGAATCTCTTCAAAGCCTTCCTTAACAGACAGGGGACAACAAGTAGTAGGAGGAGGAACTGAGTTGTATCCCAATCCCTCAGTCTTTTTCCCTTTAGTACCATGCTTGCTAAGGATTTCATTGAAGACAACTGTTGAGGAATTTGAGCCTAAAATTTTACTCTTATAATTCTCATACTCAGCTTTTAAATCGGTAAGTTCTTTATTTAAAAGTTCAATTTCAACAAGATAGCTTTTAATGGCATCTTCTTGACTAAAAACCTTAGATTTATATTTCTGAGTATCTAACCGATGAGCCTCAAGATGATTTTCATAAAGTTTCTCATTAGCTTTTAAAAAATTATTTGAGTCGGTTAGTTTTTCATTCTTTTTCCTCAATTCAGCTGTCTCTGTCTGATATGCCTTTAAAGATTCAGTTAACTTTATGCATGAAATACAATTTAACGGTTCATCATGTACCTCATTCACAATGTGAGCCATCAGACACTGTTGGTAATGCTGAGAGACAGGCGTCCAATCTTGACTTGTAGGCTCAAAAGCAATCAGGGCATTATCAGCAATCCCTCTCTTGGTAACTTCCGTTTCTTTGGCCTTTGGAGGAGTAGACGGTGTTGTAAATCCCGATGCTGGCATTTTGGGTTTCTCGCACTCCCTGGCGAAGTGACCCAAATTTTGACAATTGTAACATCGGACCTTACTCTTGTCAAATCCAAAGCCAGTCTTTCCATCACCCTCCAAGCTTTTACGCCCTGTCCTCTGCAAAAACTTCTGAATTCTGCGGGTGATCATTGCCACATTCCAAGTCAAATCCATTTGCTCCAGATCGTCTTCATCAAGCTGAGCATAGTCCTCCTTAGTCAACTCCAAAGTTAGATTCGGTTGAGTAACCAAATCCTTGTAAGAGCTTAAGAAAGCTGTGTAGATTGCAGCTTGCTCCTGAATAGCAGGTGAGACTTGAACCTGTTGTTGATTTGAAGAAGGTCCAGTCATAAAAACCGAATGAATCCCATCAGAAGAAGAAGAATTCGATGAAGCATTTGTATTTGATACAAAGGCAACTCCAGATCCATAAGTCTTTCCAGAGTTGATCTGAACACCATACACACTAGGATTCTGCACAGCAGAACCAGACCTAGTTTCTTTCTTCTTAATCTCCATCGCGTGAGCTTGAAGATCCCCTATCAACGCATCCAAAGACATGTTTGCAAGTTCTTCATTTTCCTTTAAAAATTGAACTTTAATATCCCAAGAACTCGGCAACACATCCAGCAACTTCTTATTTACTTCAATTGAAGGAAAAGTATAACCCCCTTCAAACAACTCACCAACTAACCGTGAGTACCTAGTAAATAAAGAAGTCGTGTCTTCATCAGGAAGGATGTCAAAGATATCGTACTGTTTCTTAATCAGTTCGAGCTTTGCTTCCTTGTACTTATCATTCCCTCCACAACGAGTTTCAATAGCCTTCCACAAATCAAAGGCTGTTTCATGAGTTCTGAAAAGCCATAGCACATCCTTCGTTAAACACATTTTAATCATTGAGAAAGATTTTCTTTCAGTATCAAAATCTTTCTTTTCTTCGGGAGACATGGCTTTATAGGGCTTAGCAGGACGAATACCCCGGTATTCTCCTTCAGCTAATGGAGCTACATAACGCTCACGTAATGGTCCCCATAATTCTGGACAATGGAAATCAATATATTGCTCAACTCGGTCTCTCCAGTACACGTAATCCATGTCCGCAGTAAAAAGTGGAGGTTTATTACTTGAACCTATGTCATTGCTTTGTTTAATCATCTCCCGAAGTCCTCTAATATCCTCTTTATCAGCTGCCATTTTAAATACTTAATCGAAAAATCAAACTTCTGGTCTTAGCGACGTAGAGGGGTACGTCGCACAAAGAATATGCGACGTAGACGGGTACGTCGCAAAAAGGATATGCGACGTAGATAGGTACGTCGCAAAAAGCAAATGATTCAATTAAGAATCAGAAAGTGCGACGTAGAGAGGTACGTCGCAGAATCAGGCTACGTCGCAACGCAGCGTCGCAGAAGACTAATTAAAGTCAAAATAGCGACGTAGAGATGTACGTCGCAACGGTACGTCGCACGAACTAATTAAAGTTCAAAAACACTACGTCGCACGCGACGTCGCAGCTTACGTCGCTTTGCTACGTCGCAAAACGTGCTGAACAGCGGCCAAAAACCCTAAAAACGAATTTTTAACCCTAAAATCAAAACCACGAATGTCGAACGACTGAAACCTTCAAGAATCCCAATAATACTGATCGAAAACCTGTAAAAACACAAAACAAACGTAATAAACACGAAAACTCACGAATATCACGTCCTTTTAAAACCAAAACTCGATCCGAATTGCCAAAAACGAGCCTGACTGGCTTTGATACCAGTTGTTTGTCCCTTACTTAGATCTAGAACGAACCGAGTCAATCCAATCGATGGCGGAAACAACGATTAGATTATTAACTAAACACACGAACAATCAATACGCAATCAATATCAAACGAACGTAATATTATTGCTTATATTCGATCAGATTACAGAGAATTTCGACAAATTGCGTTTAGGGTTTCGTCAACCCTAAAACATAAAACACAAATCGTATTTATACAAAAACTGGCATCTGCGACGTAGCACGCTACGTCGCAGGCCCAAGCCCATGCGACGTCTGCTACGTCGCAGGCCCAATACCTGACGTCGCACCTGCGACGTAGTGCGCTACGTCGCAGGAGTCAGGAATCCTAATCTAAATACTAACTACGAGCTAGACCAACTGACAGACACTAAACATGTACTAACAACTATCACCGTGACGACCCTCCTATGGATAGGAGCGTATACTTACTTGTCCTTCAGGGAAACAACATAAGTGTTGGTCGTGGTTTGGTTATAGGGTTAGGTCGCGTTACTTTAACTTGTAAGGTTTAGATCATCTTGTAGGGGATCATAGTCTAAGTATTTCCCACATATTTCTAGGAAGAACGAATCCTACAACTGTTTCATACCTGAAAACATACTGGTTACTTATTTTGTACTGGCGAACAACCAGTAATAAAATTTGGGATAACATCCCACATAAAACTTGACATTCTAGGGTAACAGCCCTACAAAAACTTCTACTTGCAAATGGATAACATTTCATTTATACAAACAAACTTGGTTTAACAAACCACATACTTATGTAAAACCTGTAAATTCACTCAACATATTTTGTTGACAAATTTTCTCTATGTTTTTCAGGAAATTAGCAGCGTACATAAGATTGCATGCATTCAGGATGGACAACCCTGGACTCATTTAGGATGCCACTTATTTTGGGACGCTTTTGGAGATTTCCTCTGTATAACTGCAAACCTTGCAGTCATACCAATGAAATCTTATATTAACTTTATGTATTTTAAAACTTAATGTTTTAAACACTATTACTATTGTTACAACTTATCCAGTCGTAATCTTTTGTAATAACTATTAAACTTGGCATCTTAATACATTATGTTATGCAATAGCCATATGCTCTGAGTATGTATGTACCATTTTGTTGTATAACTGTTCGCAGCCCCGCCACATCACCAAAGCTTCCGCACACTTAATTAGTACTGATTGTAATTAGCGTTTGGCGGGGTGTGACAGACTTGGTATCAGAGCCATTGGTTATAGCGAACTAGAAGTCTTTAAGTGACTGAGAACCTTAGAGACCTAGACTATAGCCTTGGCTAGAAACATTTACGCATTCACGCATACATACTTTGCATACAACTAACATATGATTGACACGTCACACACGATTCTTTTGTCTCAGCATGTCAAGACAAGCGCCTATCTACATCTCCGACTCGGATGAGGAGCCTATGGAGGAGTCATTTATGCCTGAGAGTCCGTCTGTACACGATAGGGCAACATCTGATGACACTTATGTACCACCACCTACACAGTGTGTCACTACTCCTACCGATGGGCATATTAGTGGCCCCATCTTGTTTTGTATAAAACGACTGTACCAGCGTTAGGACTATTGATATAATATAACTTATGTTTGGTTTGTGTTTCGTATTCAATACAATTGTCAACAACTATAGTATTATATCTATATATATGTGTGTGATTGGACGATAACAAATCGATAGCCCTTGTAATCATTTCTTGTAAACCTTGAAACATACCACACTTTGACTGTTGATTCTTATCTTGAATTCCTTTGAACCTAATTGTGTTAAATGATGATGAAAAGAAATATGTATTTAGCATTATATAATGACGTCTGGCCAACGTGATTATATTATACTAAGTACATGTGGATGTTTCAAAGTTGTGTGACACATAATGTGAAACCTTGTTCTTCATCTATCATACTGTTCCTTTGTTAAACAATGTGAAATCTTGTCCTTTTCACATTCACTATCTTGGCATTGACTTCTGCATTTTCTTAACCGCAGAACGGAATCATGCCGCCAAAACAACGAACAACTAAGAACAATCGACGTACGACCACACCTCCAGCCACTGAAACTATTCCACCACCCAACACTGGGGAAACTACTGAACAAATGATCGCACGGCGAATAGCTGAAGGTATTGCTGAGCATGAGGCAAGCCGAAACCGCGAGAATGGAATAAATAACAGCGGATCTACCCTTTTTAATACTGAGACACTTGTGAATACCCGCCGAAGGTGTTCATACAAAACCTTTCTGGCATGTAAGACAACAACTTTCCACGGCACTGAGAGTGCTATCGGTATCATTCACTAGATAGAAAAGACGGAATCAGTGTTGGATATCAGTGACTGTTTACCCGACTGTATGGTGAAGTATGCCACCTGCACCTTGGCTGACAAGGCGCTAACATGGTGGAACAGTCAACTTCAATCCCTTGGACGGGAAGCTGCCCATTCCATGTCCTGGGGAGTACTGAAAAACATGATGCTGGAAGAATTCTGTCTCCGTAGTGAAATGTGTGACATCCGTCACTTAAATTCCATTCTTAGGTTCGTTTTCTATAATCATTTCTTATTTGTATTCATGTATGTGAGTAATGTGGTGAACTAAATTAAGTATTCGTATTTTAAACTATGTGAGAAATTTAATTCTCAAATAGTGTTCAAAAACTCGAATCAATGTTCGTACGCGGTTAAATTAAGAGTTAGGATATAATAATAATAATACTTAAGGATATAATAAGGATAATAATAAAATCATAATAATATTAATCAAAAAAAAAAAAAAAAAAAAAAAACGTATCATGATATAATAATAATAATAAAATAATAGTTTGTGATGAGAATTAAAAGAATGTACTTAATAATGAAGGATTTATATTGTCTAAAAGAATAACTAGAGGGATAACCAAAGGAAGTAGGTTGTAATAAATGAAATTAACGAAAACATGTAATCTAAATTGGAAGGGGATTTGATTTCCAGCCATGATCATAACTATTAGCAGAATTTCGATAACAAACTCGGTCAATAAATATCAATACTTATCTCTTGTTTTATTCACGAACTTGGACCCTAAAAACCTACTTCAGATCCCAACGAGAATCCATGGCTAGAAATTTCGTGTGAGGCTTAATTAGCCGCATTTAGAGATCCATAGCTGGCACTTTTGGTTTCGAACTCGGCAACCATCTTAGGTAATTCTTATTAGACTTTTGAATTAGTTATCGTTTATTAGTTATCAGATCGGTTGAGTTTTATAAGAATGTTAGTATATTTCGAACTATCGATCGAGTCGGTGTACGTATAAATGTCGAAACTTTTTCCTTAAGGATTTCAGAGTTCATGAGTCAAATGTATTTTCGATCTGTAAATGTCTGAGACGAATGAATGTAAGATATTATGAAAACAAGTTTGGTTAACACTTGAACATGAAAATTTTTGATCTTTAATGTGCGTTAACCAATAGTTTTGTATATAAAGAAGATGTAAAAGACGATGAGTTTAACTTAGTTGTTTTTATGAAACCAATAAACAAGGGCTAAAAGATTATGGCTAGTGGATCTTTGTCAAAGTGGCTATTAATGCTTCTTTCCGATCATCCTTCTCGGTCCTAACATGTATTTCATGACGTTTTGTTAAAAATTGTTTTATACTACTTAATTAGTGTCACGTATGTCTACGGGAATGGGGATTGGTTTTAATTATTTAATAATATGATTTCGAACTTTGGTTGATATAAGCGCCAAATAAAAATATGTGTAGACACTTAAAATCAATGTATTTGATCCTGGGGATCTAATATTAACAAGTTCTGATATTTTATTTGTTAAACACATCGTACATCCGCTTGGTCAATTTACACACTAATAAAACTAGTACTTAATGCATGGGTTATGCAATTATTTAAATGATAGTTTATAACGCAATGTGAGAATTAACAGTCATGTAAAACTTGACCAATCAACTAGGATTGTTTAGCAGTCAACTAGGATTGTTTAGCAATCAACTAGGGTATAATAAAGAGGTATAGTTTTGCCTAGGTTATTAATCTATACAAATTTATTTGTAGATTGACGTACTGTTTGGTGGATTCATTTTGGGACGATATTTGCTTTCTTAATCAAGGTGAGTTTTCGTGGCCCCATTTTCCTTTACATATTTTCAAATTGGGGGAAAAGTATGCTCACATCTTTTATCAATTATTTTCATGCTGTGAACTTTTGTATTTTATTTTTGGACATATGCTGAATTGTGTGACACTATGTGATTAAGATTTGTTAACTAATGCTTACTTTTGGTGTTTGCATTAAAGATTCTTGGTTAATGCTTACTTTTGGTGTTTGCATTAAAGTTTTATTAGTAATGCCTACTTTTGGTGTTCGCATTACATTTCTTTGTTGGAGTAGCTACTACCATTTTGTGATTTCGAATTGGTTTGGGTCATACTCCTTGTTGGGGTGATGACAGTTATTGTGTGGATTGTTGGATTATATTATTTCACTTTGTGCACCTGTTCATACGCATTGTCCTAACTATTATCATCACAGCAAAAAGTTTTATTTTATGGTGTCTTGTTTCAAACCTACGAAACTCACCAACATCATTGTTGACGTTTTTGAGCATAACTTTTCAGGTAACACTAGTGGACTGAAGATAGAGGACAAGAAAGCTTAGTGGACCTCTAGGATTGCATATAAGCTAAACTTTGAAACTATCGTTTGAGGTGGAACATTTGCATTCTATTTTGGGAAAGGCGTGTTTTACCTTAACATTTATTTGTGGGATTGCTATTGTTTATCTATTTCATTGCTGATATGTACATGTAGCGTGAACTCCTATTCATGTTACTTGTATCATAACACATTGGATTTTTATTTTCATAATAGACATCTTTATAATAATGTGTTGTGATCCTATCATGGTTATATCCGGTTGATTCCGCTTTAGACGGGGTATGACAAAATGCAGAATGTTGAAACTGAATTATGGGACATTAAGATGGTTGGTGCTGATATCACTGTGTACACCACTAAGTTTCAGGAACTAGCGCGACTGGTGCCACACATGGTGACACCCGAGTTTAAACGCATTGAGCGTTACATCTGGGGATTGGCACCTCAGATCCGTAGTTTGGTTACTTCATCATAACCTGCCACATTCAGGAGTGCTGTTACTCTAGCTCAGAGGTTGACCGAGGAGGCGGTCAGAATGGGGACCTTAACCAAGAAGGTTGTGACGGGAAAAGTTGAGCCAAGCAGCACTGAAACTGGTAGTTTTGGGGGTTCGAAGCGTAAGTGGAACGGCAGAGGAAATGACCATCAGGGTCAAACAAATAAGAAAGGATCTGGAAACCCAAAGTCCTATGCTGCCACCACTGTGGAACCAAAGCCATAATTGGGTAACAAACCTAAGTGTGATAAGTGTAACAAACACCACGAGGGTGAATGTTGGCATTGCAACAACTGTAGAGGTTGGGGTCACAAAACCCAAAACTGCAAAGTTAACCCTACACCTAGGGAAAACACAGAACGCCAAAATCAAGGGTGTTTTGAATGTGGCGACACGAGGCACTATCGAAACCGTTGCCCTCGACTCAATAAACAAAATCCTAACAACATCAACAACCGGAATAACCAGAACCCCAATACCAACAACCCCAATAACCGCAACAACAATGATAACAACCGCGGTAACAACAACAACAATCAGCCAGCTCGTGGACTTGCGTTTGTGATAGCAGCAGCAGAAGCGCGTCAGGATCCTAACACAGTTACTGGTACGTTTCTAGTAAACAACCATGTTGCATCTGTGTTATTTGATTCTGGTGCTGATTTAAGCTTTGTGTCCACTGAGTTTAGACCACTATTAGAGATCGAATCCCTTAAACTAGATAATAAATACACTGTAGAGCTAGCCGATGGTAAGTTGATTGAATCAGGAGAAATAGTACCAGGATGTACCTTAATGTTGGAAGGACATTCTTTCAAAATAGACTTACTACCAGTAGAACTAGGGAGCTTCGATATAGTGGTTGGCATGGACTGGTTGTCTAAAACCGTGCAGAAATTGTATGTTATGAGAAGTTGGTATGTCTACCGTTACCGACAGGTGAAACCTTGGAAATACAAGGAGAGAAAGGAAACCGTGCAGTAAAAATGATTACGTGCATGAAAGCGAGTAAGTTTCTACGAAAGGGTTACCAAGCATTCTTGGTACATGTGATTGAGAAGAAAACCGAGGAGCGGCACATAGACGATGTACCTATTGTACGGGACTATCCGGGAGTGTTTCCTGACGAGTTACCAGGACTACCACCCCCGCGTCAAGTGGAATTCCATATCGATTTAGTGCCCGGAGCTGCACCAATTGCTCGTGCACCTTATCGTTTAGCTCCATCAGAGATGCAGGAGTTGTCTACACAGTTGCAGGAACTCCTATACTTAGGATTCATCCGATCGACGTTCTCGCCTTGGGGAGCTCCGGTTCTATTTGTCAAGAAAAAGGATGGATCAATGCGGATGTGCATCGATTATCGGGAACTGAACAAAGTAACTATTAAAAACCGATCTCCATTGCCACGCATCGATGATTTATTTGACCAACTGCAAGGGTCAAGTTATTACTCGAAGATCGACTTGCGATCTGGTTACCACCAACTGAACGTACGGGATAAGGATATCCCTAAGACTGCGTTTAGGACTCGATACGGTCATTATGAGTTCCTAGTCATGCCGTTTGGATTGACAAACGCGCCAACATTGTTCATGGATCTCATCAATCGAGTATGCAAAACTTATCTCTATAAGTTCGTCATTGTGTTTATCGACGACATATTGATATACTCACGAACGAAGGAAGATCACGAACAATATCTGAGAATAATTATTGAACTATTGGAAAAAGAGAAGTTTTATGCAAAGTTCTCTAAGTGCGAATTTTGGATGCGTGAGGTTCATTTCCTTGGTCATGTGATCAATAACAAAGGAATTCACGTGTACCCATCCAAAATTGAGGCGATTAAAAACTGGGAAGCCCCGAAAACTCAATCTGAGATACGACAATTTCTTGGGCTAGCAGGCTATTACCGACGATTCATCGAGAATTTTTCGAAGATAGCTCAACCACTTACTGCTCTAACTCAAAAGGATAAGAAATTTGACTGGGGCGAGAAACAAGAGAATGCTTTTCAGCTGTTAAAACAGAAACTGAGTACCGCGCCCATTCTATCATTACCTGAAGGAGTAGAAAACTTTGTTGTCTACTGTGATGCTTCACATCAGGGATTGGGTTGCGTGTTAATGCAGAACGACAAAGTCATTGCTTATGCGTCTCATCAGTTGAAAGTTCATGAGAAAAACTATACAACGCATGACTTAGAACTGAGAGCAGTCATTTTTGCTCTTAAGATTTGGAGACACTACCTATACGGTACAAAGTGTACTATCTTCACTGATCACAAAAGTCTTCAACATATATTTGATCAGAAAGATCTCAACATGAGACAAAGACGTTGGGTTGAACTACTGAATGATTACGACTGTGAGATCAAGTATCATTCGGGCAAGGCTAATGTAGTAGCGGATGCTTTGAGTCGTAAAGAAAGAACTAAACCTCGCAGAGTTCGAGCTTTGGGATTGACAATCCACTCGGACCTTGATATCGCGTAAAAAGTCATGTTTTTACTACCGATATCTATCTCATTCTGGAACGATTCTTGGCATTTTAACTCAAATATAGCACAAATCAGTAACATTATGCCAAGCTGGTCAAAACAAGGTTGCACGAGAAAAATCGAGCAAAACGGATGTAAAATGAAGATTCCACACACGTTTGAAGATTCAAGGCACCAAAACGAGATTTCAAGACTAGAGTGCCCATCACCAAGATCCATCCTATCCAAGATGTTCGTTTTCAAAATACAAATCCAACAGAAGAAGAATCGACTAAAACGGATAAAGAATGAAGATTCTTCACCCGCCGGAAGATTCAAATGATTCGTACGCAATATCTGGAGTTAGGGACCTCACCTCAGGGACTATCTTATGTCAAAATCTTCGTTTTTGAATTGAGAATCCAACGCAAAAATAATTGACTCAGACGGGGGCATAACGAAGAAAACACGCACGAATCAAGAAATGAAGCAAAAGACGGCGAAACGGGGCGGGTGGCAGCCACCAGCCGCCGGCTTACCACTAGCCGCCGCCGCCTACTGGTGGGCAGCGCCGGCCTGCTGTCCACCACCCCGGTTTCCTTTTTTGGCTAATTCTCGTACCTGGTACGCCTACTTTCCGCGTTGTACAGTACCCGGTGCACCACCTTTCCGCGTTGTACCGTACCTGGTGCACCTTTTGCCCCACATTGCGCTAATGTGCACCCCTTGATGCTAATGTGAGCCAAACCTCTCCTATAAATAGGAGGCTTGAGTTCATTTGCAAGACACACCTTCCATACTTTGGAAAAACTCTTTCTTTCTTACTTTCTCACTAGAAAATCTCTTGTAGTCTTTTAGTCTTTCTCATTCAAGGTTTATTGTAATTAGTCTACGGACTAACATAGAAGCTAGGGCGAACGCTAGAGATTCGGAGATCAATCTTTGTACGTGCGAAAGAGTTTGTCAATTATAATAATATGCTGCTACGCATTTAATTCCGGGTGATATCTAAACTTTTATTATACTTGTCTCATTTCATATTTTGAATATGTATTATTGCCTGGTATGTGATTTATTTGTTGCCATGAATTGCGAGTAGTTTATTATTGTGATTGCTGACGATGTAGATAATTATAAGTAAGGATGTCATTACATAATTAGTGCACGATAATCGTAAAATGATATAACGGCCCCTATTCAACTGTTTATTCGGTATAGTGCTGGAAATGCTTTAGGCAAAGTACAAACGTACGGAAGCCGGTAAAACGACCGAAGGTAGTTATATCATTGGAATCAGCTCTGGTTTAAAGTTGGAACTCCGGAAGGATAATACAACTACACAACTAACTGGTGTATCCTACGAGAGTCAATGCGTTATAAAATAATGTTCGTAAAACACGTTCAGATAAAATAGGAGATAATAATCCTTGTACTATTAGGACTTTATGAATTTAATTTTAATTTATGGAGTACCCTTTCCAGTTATCCACGTGACTGCAACCTAGTAATTAGGACCTGATCAACCTTAATTATGGTAAGTAGTTATCTGTGCCCATGACATGCAATAAGTAAGACACAATGAAACCACTCGTTGTATATATTAGGTTTACATTTCTGCACTGCTTTACATTTAATTAGATAGAGTGTCACTTTCACTGTCAATTACTCTTGACCGCGTGTTGGATATAAGAAGCCGTGGAATTCTCATGTAAAGTACACTGTCTATTATTGAAAGGCATGGTCCTCATATGAAACATGTTTTAACAAACTGCGAATAATCTGGAGATGTATAACTGCTTGAAAAGGAGAACTTAAACCATAAGTCGAAGTAACTAGAGCTTAATCGAGTAAAAACAAGACTTAGGAATAAGAGTAAAGTCCTAGTGACCTTGAACCCTTAAAACACTAAGCCTTACACAATTGACGGTCCAAGCATACAAAGTTATTAATCTACGTGCTAATAAAGTAGTAAACTACCTTAGGGGTTAAGAACGGTCGGACCTATGAGACGATACGCTACTGATTCATGCACCTCGGTATAAAACCAAAATAGGTTGCTCATCTTTCAACTAGATGAGTATTGGAAGTTTGCGTATTGCTCTGATCAGATTCACGATAACCTAGTTCCAAGTGACACGCCAATGGGAAATTGAGTTGGTAGGGTACTAGAGTTTATACCTAGTTGTTTAATTGCCACATTAAGTATCAACCCTATTTGTTCTGTCATCCTGAAATATTAATTATCGAAATCTCAGCAATCACATCTTTATCTTTATCTGCTTTTCCTGTACTTTAATTTACTGCAATTTACTTTCCAGCATTTTAATTATCTGTCTTTAAATCCCAAACCTACCTACTTTGTTCCATCCTATATATTTCCCTACCGAAAGTGTCAATTTTAATCGCCCACACGTTTGGATTCATAGAACGATCTTAGGTTATACTTACCGCTTACTAACCAGAGTAGGTAGTACGGTTAATTTAAGCCCCGCAAAATATAAATTTAAAACCCCTGTTGCGCTCGCATCATCATTTGAAAAAAAACAACGACACGGTGTGAGCACAACAAGTTTTTGGCGCCGCTGCCGAGGAATCACAAACGTAGATTTAAAACCACCTTAAGTAATAAGTATTTAGGAGACCCTTTCGAACGAAACCTTTTCGGGTATCTTTCGAAAGTTAATTTAAGTAATTTAGTTAATTTAATGTTAATTTAGTTAATTAGGATAATATTAGTTCGAAAATGACAACTCGAAAACCCACTTCTTGCCTCATTTCAAAAGACGAACTGATGGCGATGGACGATACAAAATTCTTTGACTACTTAGTAGGAGAATTAGGATCTGATTTCTTTTCACCTTCCTCCTCTAAAGCTAAAGAAACTTCTGAAACCCTAGAAGAATTTAGGACCTCACCTTCTATTCCAAAACAATGCCTGGACTTTGATAATACGGATCAGTTACCTGACCTAGCATCATCTCCAGAAGATCACTCTCCAACTTTGCAATTGCCTGAATTACCAAATTCTGTCCACTTCGATTATCTTCCCGAAGAAAATCATGAAGTAGAACCTCCGAAAACGTGTGACCTAATTACCCTCATTCCTGAAACTTCAATGTATGGAAACACTTTGTCAAATTCTCATAATGACAGCATCTCTCCATTCTTTTCATATGGACACAAGTACACCATCTATCGAGTGGTGGACAAAGTTCCATCAGTCGAGCCAGAAAACCCTTGTTCTGAAGAACGCCTCCTGGGCGCATCTTTCAATCCTTCTCGTAGAGTAGACGTTTATAGGACATTCGTTAGGAAATTAAACTCCTCCGATTTTCCCTTTTCATACGAACAACGAGAAAAGATCACCGATCTTAACGAACAAGTAAAATTTCTATTTCGCCTGTCAAATCATGAATGTGAAAGCACTCTCACCAATTTCAGAGACCAAAAGCTAAAGTTTATAGCGGATTTAGATCCACTTTTTGAATCATTTGCCGACATGGATTTCCTTCCAATATCCATGATATTAATCCATCACAACGTCACCGCAATGATCAATGAACTCTAGCTCTGGATAGAACGGGACTCGATGATTCCTATCATCATCCCTGGTAAAATTCCATTCTTTGTTGACCCCGCTTCCTACTTGATCTCAAAATTGCGAGACGTTTTTCCTGATCCCACCAAGAAAAGAACCGATACAGCCCTCCTCACCAAGAGAAAAGACCTTCACGTCATGCTTGTTCGAATCTTCTCCTTCACCAAATATCCTTTCAATTCCTCACAAAAAGCACTAATCAGCAACCTCTTCAAGATGGTAGATTCTACAACCGGAGACCCTGATTCGCCGGAAGAGAAAGCATTTCTGGAAGTCATCGATAAACTCACTCACAATCTCAATTATAAAGACCAAGGACCACGCGACGGTTTGTCAAACCCTAAAAAGATAAGAAAGGCATATAATAGATTAATTAGCGATCTTGTCAATTTAGGATACGAAGAACGAGAAGTCCTAGGGAACATAGAGAACAGTCATTTCCATTTAATTTACAATGTCATCTTGGAACTTTCACAATGTTTTGTGCCTAACCATGTTCACTTAAGGAAGCAAATCTCGACCCTTTCCCTTTGGAGGGATCGGAACAAATCATAAAACCATTCTCTCCGAAAAGGTCGAGGCTCGCAACTTTAAATGAGCATATTTTAATACATATATATATATAATAAAATTTTGAAAGTTTCCCCTAATAGAAAACGTTTTTAAATTATTGTCAGAAGACACACGCGGCTAAAAGAACGTACACCTCCTAAAGCATTTTGCCTAAATAGTTGTACATTCTATAAACCCACATCAGACAAAGATTTTTAAACACCAAAAATAGCTTAAGTTTAATATTTTAGGTTGATTTTAATTGTTCCTCAAAAGTTTACGCGTTTCTTAAATTGTTTATAACGTAACAAGAAACTGACAAGTAACTAGTTACAGTTAATACATTTAAGACTCATCACCATTATTAGTGGGACATTAGAAATTAACCTAGGACATTAATACTTGCCAATTAAATTGGATTTGGGACCATAAGTAAGTACCATGGTACTTAGGACAGGTACATGTACCCTAAAGGACCAAAAACCTTCCTTAACTCCCCATAATTCAAAAACGAAGTAAACTTCTTCTTCCTCTCCTCTCCCTCTCAAAAATCGGCCACACCATGACCACCATGAATCCACCATCAAAACTTCGTCAAATCATGTAATTTTGGGTCCTTTCGAGCTCCTTGTTGCATATACTTCTCGGTTGTACTTTCGTTTTTGCATTTCATTCACTAAAAGCAAGGAATGATCACAAAACCCACTTTAAATATGAAAGAACTTGTTCCTTGTAGTTATCTAAGTTAGTAGCTAGGAATTAGAGCCTTTCTTGGTTAGATGCTTAGGAACTACATGCTACTACCACTTATCCATGCTAATTCACACATGTTTGACTTTCTCAAAAGGGTAAACTTTGATTTAGTCTAGAGCCTTGCTTGATAAAGTTTTAGTCACTAAGTATTTAAGTAATTGTGGTGTTTTAAATGATTGCTCTATGTTAATTGCGTTATGTGAACAACTTAGGGTTAGCAATTTTGACTTTTGAAAGTCAACAAAAAGTTGGCTAGCTTGCATGAATAATGTGATAGGTTGAAAATTGCATGACCATGCTTGTACTTGTTTTACTAGTCAAACTAGGCAATATAACTAGAGAATCATCATTTTTTTAAATAAAAAGTCTTGGACCATGATGTGACGTAAAAAGTCATGTTTTTAGAAGCTTTATTCCTCACATTTTGAACATTTCTTTAGTGAAAACATTCCAAAACATTGATTATTTACTAAAATACACTAAAGTAGTTCAAAAGTAGACGTTGTGATAAAAATCACTGAAAACACTCTAAAAATGCACAAAACACAGGCAGATTCCTCCGACCTCATTTTCATGTCAAGGCACACCTCCTAACTTCTACCATCTGTTGTACAGGTAAAATCGAGACGGAAAAATCTGGAATCAAGTGAAACGGCCAAAGGACGGAGAAACCACTACGCTTTCAGAGCCATTAAAAGTCATTCCGGCTACGCCTAAGCTCTACACATCCAATTTCTGTGAGATTGGCATCATTAGAAGCGTAACGGAATTACGAAACCACAGGCGAAAGAATCAAGTCAAACGGACGCATAACGAAGGAGATACAGATGTTTTAAGCAACGAACGAAATCAGACGGGGACCGTATACGGCCTATACTACACCGTATACGGCCCCTGCAAGGCCGTATACGGCCCCCTACCCCATATCGTGCTCCGTTTGCTTGTACGTGCTGCTTCGTGAGTTGTACGTGCGATTTGGTGGTTTGCCTATAAATAGTGGACATCCCCAACACCTCATTCATACCACTTTTCTCATTTCATTTCTTCCTTACACTTTCTATCTCACACACATCACTCTCTCTCTAGTTTCTCTCTCTAGAGGATTTTCTCTCTCTAGAATTGAGCTAGTTAGAGAGATAGTTAGGTAGAGGTAGCTTTTAGCTTTTGTACGGAGGCACTCCAAGACATTGTATTTGCGAAGATCTGTCTATAATAAATTCATATCAGGTTCTATTTATATATCTCTTACTTTCCAGTTTTAAACATGTGTTGCTTTGTTTATGCTTGTTTAGGATTGTATGCTAGATATATAATGTTAGGCTAGACATTTCTTTGTGTTTACTATGATGTAGTTATGTTATAATAGTCAAAATGTTTATGCCATGCTGTTACTCTGCCCGTGTTACTCTAAACTGTGTATGAACTCGTAAACTGAATCTCGAATGTTTATCTATCCAACTTATGCTGTGGTTAGAAGCTTCCTGCTAGAACTTGGCCAATTACTAGTGGTACGTTCTCTACCTATTCTATACTTGATGATCAATGAACTTGGTATGGCTGTGTTCTCTAGGTTGAAACAAATCATAAGAGACACGGAGCGTAGGATTAGAGATAGGTTAGATTCATGTTTATCTGTTATATATCTTTGAGAGAACTTTCGGGATATCTATGATCTAATTATTGGTTATCTGCTATGCTAGGATTACGGTGTTCTGTTGTGTGTTACCCTATCGCATGTTCTTGTTTGATTGTTGCCTTAGGAATGATGCATGCTAGAGTTATCCCCTTGGTTTATATCAGTAACTGTATAATTAGGTTTTCAAACACAGAATATTGGTTTACACAGTAGATTAACATGCATGGAATAGTTATGATGATTTATATCTGTAATGCTGAACAATTTAACTGATCGTTAGCCCGATTATCTCAACTTGGTCCGCGGGATTACCCCCGTTCGTGTTCTTGTTCAAACAACAATTCACGCTACGATACAGACGTCTCCGACGACTGTGACTGGGGACCAGGATTCGAGGATAGTCGTCGGTTAAATTGGTCTGTACATTTGGGAGAACTTCCGGTGTATTTGACTTCTATAACTGCTATCCACATGACATGTTATTTATCTGATTGCGGACAACTCTACGTTAGATATTTAATAGGATCGTAGTTGTAGCTCATTAGGATATAGGAAATCTGCGGGAGTAATGTGGAACCCTATGTAACGGAAAAACCGTAAAACGCCCTATTACTCGGTATAGTGCTGGAAACACCAATTGGTGGAGTACAAACGTATGGAAGCCGCGGAACGGTCGTAGGTACAATACTTTGCATTAATTATGTTTCTATCCTCTCCGGATTAGTCATCACATCTAGTAGCCTTACCCTTGACTATTCATCAAATAACATTTAACGAAATCATAGTAAACACTCGCTTAGCCTCTGTTGACCGAGTCTCCGTACAAACCTCTTTAGTTCTGTTTTCTTTATTTAATTAGTATTTAGTTATAAAAACCAAACCTATCCAAAAGCTTTTAAAAAACCCTAGCTGAATCTCCAAAGATAATAAAACTTCCTAGACTCCCATGCCCATTGTAGTTTGAAGAACGACACCTGAGTCATACATACCACTTGCTGCCCTTTTAGGTCTGTTAGTAGTATACAGCTTAGGATTCCCATGCTCTTCAAATTTAAAACTCACTGTTCGCCGCTTCTATTGCTGTTGGATCAACGACCGGAATCAAATCCGTCCGACCAATAACGACAAGTTTTTGGCGCCGCTGCCGGGGACTACAACGACCAATTTTAGGAATTTTGTTATCTTAGTTATTTAGCGATCCTTACGGAAGATCAATATCATCCGGAAGTTACAGTTTTTATCCCTAGGTTAGTTAGTTTTTAATTTCCCGTCATTAGTTAAACCTATCCTTTCCAAAACCCTATTTCCTCGCCTCATCAACCCAACCACTGCTAGAGGGACGAGGAGGACCAATATTATCACCAACCGACGAAACCATTGAAATCAAGCCACACTTCATTAAATTACTTAAATCTCAGTGTCAGTTTCATGGTCTTTCGGTTGAAAATCCAAACGCCCATCTTAAAAAATTCATCAACCTTTCCCACTATTTCGAACAAACCAGATCCAGTGTCAAAGTCACCCGACTTCACCTGTTTCCTTATTCTTTAGCTTTCCGAGCTCAGACATGGTTTTATGAACTCGAACCCAATTCGATTCATACATGGGAGGAGATGGCTACTAAGTTCTTGGCTAAGTTTTTCCCTCCGTCCCTACAAACCAAGCTCAAAAATGAAATCATTAACTGTTAGTCCCTGTTTAACTTAATAAACAATCTTACATAATAAGCCTTGAATATATTATTGAGAAGTTGCGGAATCACACTCAATAATATTAAGAAGATCAACAAATATTAATTAATATGATGAACACAATAATATATCGAAAGCTTCAATCTTATTAATGATATAAGACAAATACACTTGATGTATTAGGGTTACAGAAAACCTTGAAGCTGCGCAATTAACCTTAACCTATCTAGGTCTAAAGGATCTCTATTTATAACACATAGAGTCCTATACAATCTCCTACGAATATGGAATAAAATAACTTCCATAACCGACTCATACTTATCACAAAATCATAAACAGTTGTAACTACCATTCTGAAATAAACAGTTGTAACTGTTACACATTCAGTGGTAACTGCTTCAATTGTAATATAAGACTAAGTACAAATATATAATCAGTGTTAACTGTTTCATATATAACTAACAGTTACAAATACATAAGCAGTTTTAACTACTTACAGACACATAACTATCAGTTGTAATCTATCTTCAATCAGTTGTAACACTAGTCTTCTCGTCAGTTTTCTTCTATCAGTTGTAACTTCGTAAAGACAGTTTTAACCTTCAAAACAAATAGTTTTAATCACTTATACTCTGTCTTCATCAACAACTTCAACTCAGACCTAAAACAGTTTTAACCCAACAATCTCCCCCTAAACTTAATCTGTCCTTCACAGCATTAAGTTTCTTCTAATCCTCCATTATGAGCTCCACAAAATTCTTTCAAACCTGTTAGTCTTTTCTTCTCTTCCTCCTATCAATCTCCTCCTTCTTATGAATCTGATTTAACACCATATATACCAATTCCAGAGCTACATCATCTAAAACTGCAGCTTGTAGCCTTGCATTTCTCAAGCCCATCAAAAATCTCAGATTTATATCATAAAATTTATCTGTCAATAACCACATAAATACTGCATCCTCCATAACAATCTGATGTACTCCAGGTTTGACATGATAAATCCAATTTCTGACCTTGCTAAAAGTAGCAAACTGAAATGGAAACTCTTCTGGCTCAAACATAGCCTTAATCCAATGCCATGTAACTTTCTCAACCAGATTATCAAACCTTTTCAAATCTAAATTCTTTTCCATCCCAATCTCATACATTCTCACCAAATCAGTCCTACTAATTCTCTTTATCAAATCCCTAAAAGATCTCCACCAAGATACATTTCCATCTGCTCTTTCAACTTTAATCTTGTGAATCTTAACAGGATTGACAAATTGCTCAATAGACCAATCAATGATACCAGGTAATTCAACATTAATCACCTCAGATTCCATAGGTTGTAACAGAATAAACTCCTTCAATTCATCAATATCCCTTTCTCTATCAGGAATTTCATCTAACTCTCTTTTCTTTCTATCAATTTCATCTTTCTTCCTCTTATCAGCTTCTATCTTTTCTCTTTTTTCTTTTTCTTCCTTTTCCTTCAATTTTCTTTCTTTTTCAGCCTTTTTCCTTTCCTTTTCAGCTTCCTTCTTTTTCTTCTCAGCTTCTTTCTTTTCTTTTTCTTTCTTTTCAATCACATCAGGATTCATATCATCTTTATCCCATAACTCCTGCAATCTCTCTAAACTCATCTGTTTCAATGCATTCAAAGGAATATACCCACCTTTTAACTTTGCAATTAAGTTCTTCTTCATCTGAGCTTTTGTTGGTGGTTTTGCAGCTTTTTTCTTTCTTGTTTCTTCTGCTTTCTTTTTCTTAACATGATCAACAAGATATTCAATATCATCCTGTCTCTGCTCTTTCAGCAAATATTCATCCCATTCTGCCACTTGCTCTTTTGTCATTTTCACAAACTTTCCTTCCTCAATCTCAACATCAATCAATCCCTCTGCATTTAGCTCAGCCTGTAATCTTTGAGCATATTCAGTATCATGAGCAGTTACTTCTGGTGGCACTGGTTTTTGCTTTTTCTTCTTTGGTTCTTCTACCAGTTTTCCCTTGCCTTTATCTTTTGGATCAATCTTTGGCAACTCTTTCTTCTGTTGAACAGGAGCAGCAGCAGGTTCTCTAATCTGAAATCCAGGCAAAGATGGTTGTTGTGTAGATTTCTTCTTTGGAGTTTCAACCTTCTTTCCTGTTCTTGTCATCTTAACAGTTTTAACTAGAATGCTCTTTTTCCTAGTCTTTTCAACTTGTTGAGCATCAGTTTGAGCATCAGTCTTTACTTCTTCTTTTTCCACTGCTATCTCTGGTTTACTCACCTCATCACCATCATCCTCATCAATCTTTAACTCCTCAGTCTTATCTGCCATATCAACTTCTACAGTCTGCTCCACTGACCCAATAACCTCAGTATGTTTAGAGTTATTATCATCTGCCACTGTGTCATTCATCTCTGTTTCCACTGTCTCATACACTGACTCATTAATCTCTGGCTCTGGCTCTGTAGGTGGTGTTGGAGGTGTATGCACAAACTCATCATCCACTGGTTGTTCCATTTCAATCTCTTCATCAACCTTGTCATCATCAGACACAACCTTGTCATTCTTATTCCTCTTATCACCCAAATTTGTCCAGACCTTTTCCCCTTTTTGAAAGCATTTTGTGGAAACTGGTAAGCATCCTCAGGTTCAGAAGTATCATGAACCACAAATGTCCTCCCTTTCTTCAAACATTTAATAACAATCTTCTCTAACTGCTGCACTCTCCTCTGCAACTGAGTGATAATTTCATCCTTAGCTTTGTTTTTCTTCCTTTCCTTTACAAATTCAGCCCATACATAATCAACCATTTTCGTCAATTCCAAGTTAGTTCTAGCCTCAACACCTTCAGGATGTGAATCCTTTGGTGAATCATTGACATCATCAAACTCTGACTCATGCCTAGCATGATCATCAAAGTCCCCTTGGTTCTTGGTACTGGGACCACTAGGATCATTTACAGGTGTAGAATCATTTCCATGTGTTGCCTCTGATGGGGTCTTATTAATGTTACTTCTGTCCTGCTCTGCCAGTGGGCTAGAAGCAGTAGAAGCAGCCCTCTCAGAATGATCAGCCTCCTCCTCATTGATCATCTGCTGTGATGAATCATTTGACTGAGACACCTGAGCAGCAGCAGCCTCAGATGCCTGTTTTCTAGCCTTTTTGGCTTTACTATATTTAGCTGTTGTGGTCCCTTGTTTTCTTTTATTACCCCCAGCTACTGTGGGTTGAGAAGTGGTGGGTGGAACCATTCTCTCAGTAGTTGGTTCAGCATCAGTTGGTGGTACTGATGCTGTGGTGGAAGGTGCAGGAAGCATTGTAGAAAATAATGCTGTAACCTTCCCAGAAAATTTAGTATCTCTCTTCATATTTACAAAAACTTTTGGTTTAAAAGAGACAATACCAATAACTTTCTCAAGTGCAGTTAAGTTAGGAATTTGTTCATTTAAGAACAACTGCACAAAACGTGGATACATCAAAAATTTAATCTTTGGCTGCTCAATGTTTCTAAGCATACCAGAAAATATCAGATTTGAAAAATTAAAACGTTGACCATTTGCAAGACAAGCAATTGCATAAGCAATGTTGCTTCCAAACTGCTCAAAAGATGATCTCTTAGATGATAAGCAGTGTAAAATCGTATGTATTAAAAACCTCCACTGATGAGAAAATAAGGTTTTCTGAAAAGTAAAAACTTCAAAAGAACCCTCATAACCCATCAATCGTAAAGTATTATACATAACAGTATCATCTAAAGAAGTTATACCTGCCTCATCATCTAGTTGTAACGAAGCTCTAACAGTAGCTTCTGTGATTACAACACGTGTATCCATAACTTCTGAAACAATTCTTTTAATCCCCTGTTCCTCTTCTATTGATGCATTCACCCAGAAATTGTTGACATGATCGTGAGATATCCTGGGTGCCACAGTGAGAGCATGACGAATATGTGAAGCACGAAGGAAATCAATAATTTCCACATACTCGTTTGCCTCAGCAGGTTTCATCAAGAATGCGATCATATTATGATCTTTTCCAATCGATAGTTGAACAATAGACGAAGTCGATGCCATGATAAGAAATCAAGTAATCGAAGAGAAACGAAGATGATTTTACAGAATCGAGAATCAATGAGACTTAGCGCAGTGGTTTGTATGAGTAATTTTGTGAGCGTAATGAGAAACCCTAAGTGTTGAGAGTTAAGTACTGAAATTAAATCAGTTGTAAGCCCTAATTTGATCAGATCCCCAATTATAACTAAAACAGTGTTAATTAAGTAAAATAACACGTTCAGTGATAATTGTGAAAATAACCATCAGTGATAATCAACACTTGGTTTCTCAAATGCATCATTTACATAATAAAGCTAGCAGTGCTCACTTGTACAAGCAGTACCAACCGACCAAGGCAGTGCTAACTTAATACAAGTAGTACTTCAGTTCTAGCAAAATCATATAAACAAAGCAGTGGTTGATTTTTTATTTTTTTTTTTTTACCGAAAATTAAACTCCACAAGCAGTGAAACTTCATAAACACCTGCATAAGTTAGATTCCAAGACATAGCAATATAACCTGCAGTGGTAATTCCAAACAATAATACAAGTATACAGTGTTAACTAAACACCAACAGTGGTGAAGTGATTATTACCACTGTTTATACTAAAAGTAGGAAACAGTGATAACAAAACACAATACACACAATCAGTGTTTAATTAACAAATTAGTATTAACCCAAATTGAAATCACAGTAGATATTATTCACAGAAAGCAGTGATAAGAAAAATAACTTATGACAAATTGATCATTCCAATACTAGTAACCAAGAATGCGAATCTGCCTACATCAAAAGCTTTTGTAAACAGATCAGCAAACTGATTATCAGTATGAACTTTCAAAATTTGAATAAGTCTTTTCTCATTACAATCTCTAATGAAATGATATCTGATTTCAATGTGCTTTGTTTTAGAATGTTTAACTGGGTTATTAATAATACTGATTGCAGAGCTATTATCAATAATAATAGGAGTATTAAGAAAGGTAAAACCATAATCTAGCATCTGATTCTGAATCCATAGCACTTGAGCACAGCAACTTGCAGCTGCTACATATTCTGCCTCTGCTGTAGATGTAGATACAGTGGTTTGTTTCTTGCATTGCCACGAAACCAATCTTTCTCCCAAAAATTGACAACCTCCTGATGTAGATTTTCTGTCCAGATTAGCTCCTCCATAATCACTATCTGTGTAAGCTATCAGATCAAAAGAAGTAAACTTTGGATACCAAAGGCCCAATTTTGGTTGACCCTTTAAATATCTAAATATTCTTTTGACTGCAAGAAGATGTGACAGCTTTGGATTAGCTTGAAATCTAGCACATAAGCACACAGCAAACATGATGTCAGGCCTTGATGAAGTGAGATACATAAGAGACCCGATCATTGATCTGTAAAGATGTTCATCCACACTCTCCCCCTCAAGATCTGCATGTAATTTCTTGTTTGTCTCAACTGGTGTGCTTGCAACTTTAGCATCTTTGTACCCAAACCGATCCAGTATATCATTAACATACTTACTTTGATGAATAAAGATTCCTTCTTTCTGTTGCTTTACTTGCAGCCCCAAGAAAAATGTTAATTCCCCCATGGAGCTCATCTTGAACTTTTCATGCATCAATGATTCAAACTCCTTGCAAAGACTATCCTTTGTTGAACCAAAAATGATATCATCTACATAGACTTGAACCAGTAGTATATCATTCTTAATTCTTTTAGTAAACAAAGTTTTATCTATTGCACCCCTTTTGAATCCATTCTGCAACAGATAATCTGAAAAAGTATCATACCAGGCTCTAGGTGCTTGATGTAAGCCATAAAGAGCTTTATCCAGTTTGAAAACTTTGTCAGGAAACTTAGAATCTTCAAACCCTGGTGGTTGACATACATATACCTCTTCCTGTATAGTGCCATACAGAAAAGCACTCTTAACATCCATCTGATACACAATGAATCCCTTAAATGAAGCATAAGCCAAAAACAATCTAATTGCCTCTATTCTTGCAACATGTGCAAAAACCTCATCATAATCAATCCCCTCTTCTTGTGAATACCCCTGTGCAACCAATCTAGCCTTGTTTTTGATCACTATACCTCTTTCATCCTTCTTGTTTTTGAAAATCCATTTAGTACCAATTGCCCTCTTCCCTTTAGGCAAATCAACCAATGTCCAGACTTCTTGAATCTTAAACTGAAGCAACTCCTCTTGCATAGCTTCAATCCAACTAGGATCTCTCAAAGCTTCAGTAACCTTCTTTGGTTCTGTTTGAGACAGAAAACAAGCAAATAAAGAAGTATTAACAGCTTCTGTATCAAGATTTACTTCTTCCTCATTTGCTGAAGCTTCAAACACCTGACTTTGATTTCTTGTTTTAACAGCAGATTCAATATCTCCTATTACATTCTCAAGTGGATGATCTTTATGAGTAATGTATTTAGATGCTGCTGTTTCTTGAATCCTCTCCTCCAAGTTGGTAAAATTTCCTTCTTGTCCAGACTCACTACTTGACACTTCACTTGCAATTCTCTTTGACACAGGAGTAGAGCTCATCAAATGTAGATAATTCAATTGTTCCTGCTCCTTGTCAAGATGCTTTGTTGGTGTCTGATCAACATTCACACTTGCCTTTGTATACTTCTGTACTGGACTCATATCACTGTCTTCTGTACTGTCTTCAATAACAGGTCTATCAGAATCATCAACATGAGAAAATGATGTTTCATCTGATTTTCCTGTTTCCACATTCTGTGATGTCTTTGGTTGATCAGTTTCAAACACTTCTGGGGGATCAGGAGACCAAATTGGAAATAATATATATTCCAATGAATCCTTCTTCATACCAGCTGATATTCCTGAGTCTGACCTACCTTCTCCATCACCTGTTCCTGTATTTGTACCTGCACTTGTACCTGCACTAGTATCCACATTTGTATATCTAAAAGCAGTATTAAGTGCATCAATATCAAACAGTGATTCAGGACCTTTTCCCTCAGGATTAACAGTGTTTTCATTAAAAGTGATGTGCATTGATTCTTCTATGATTCTGGTCCTTTGATTGAATACCCTATAAGATTTACTTTGAATAGAATAACCAACAAATATCCCCTCATCAGCCTTACTCTGAAACTTACCTAAGTGATCTTTGGTATTTAAGATAGTACAAGGACACCCAAAAGATTTTAAGAAACTAACCAAAGACTTTCTCTTAAATAACAATTCATATGGTGTCTTGTTATGAGGCTTAACAACTAATACTCTATTCTGAACATAGCAAGCTGTGCTAACTGCTTCTGCCCAAAAGGACATAGGTAGCTTTGCATCAGATAGCATGGTTCTAGCAGCCTCAATCAGGGTCATATTCCTCCTTTCAGCTACTCCATTTTGTTGAGGAGTTCTAGGTGCACTAAATTCTCTCTTAATACCTTTAACTTCACAGAATTTATCCATCTCATGATTTTTAAATTCTGTTCCATTATCACTTCTGATGATCTTTACTCTTTTATCCAATTGATTTTCCATCTTAGTTATAAATGATCTAAGTATTTCACCTGTCTCATCCTTTGTCCTAAGAAAGAAAACCCATGTAAATCTAGTGTAATCATCAATAATCACAAGGCAATAAGACTTTTTCCCCATACTACTTATACTGGTTGGTCCAAATAAGTCCATATGCAATAAGAGTAAGGTTGTGCTATTTGTGTTCACAGATTTGGACTTAAATGAGGATTTGTGTTGCTTTCCCTTTTGACAAGAAACACAATGATCATCACATGAATAGACCTTTTCAGGCAAACCTCTAACAAGCTTGTTTTTGACAAGTTTATTAATGGTTTTGAAATTCATGTGACACATCGTCCTATGCCACAGTTCAGATTCATTCACACTTGCTCTAGAAATAAGACAGTTTAAATCAGGTTGAGGTGTCATATTTACTAAGTCACACTTATATACATTATCTTGCCTTGGAATTCTCATCAAAATCATGTTTTCTGGTATTTTGAATTCCTTGGACAAGATAAGGCATTCAGTGTCAGTAAAATGAACTGGGTTCTTTTTATCTGTGCTTTGACTCACACTTAGTAAATTATACCTCAGTTGTTCCACAAAATAAACATTATCAAAACTTAGCTTTTCACTCTGAACTGTTCCTTTCCCTGTGATCCTTCCTCCTTTTGGATTGCTTCCAAAAGCTACATATCCACCATCAAAAGATTTGAAATCCTGCAGCTTTTCTTTGTCTCCAGTCATGTGCCTTGAGCATCCACTATCAATATGCCATAAGCTCTTTGGCTTGCCCTGCACAAACAGTCAAAAAGAGAATTAATTTCTCTTGGGAACCCAAACCAATTTGGCTTTGGGTTTCCCATGTGCATTCACATATTCAACTTTCTTGAAGATTATTGATTGTGATGCACTGTTGGTATTTGGATCTGTTAATTTATTAGACTTAATAGGTGTCCAAATCCAACTAATTTTAGACTTAACAGTGTCTTTGGCTTAACAGTTTTAACTGTTTTACCAATCAAAGAGTCAGTGTTAATTTTGTTAACACTGTTTTTGTATTTGGTTACCACTGTTTTAGTCTTTGAGCTTTTGGCTAATTTTGTTATTACTGCTGCAGTAGATTTACCTGTAACAGTGTTTAACATGGTAGCCTTTGAGTTTATCTTCTGAACTCTGGCAGTATGATTAACTTTTGATTTAAAATTTTGTTTGTTAATCATATTTGCTTTTGTCCATGACTGTTTTCTAATCCTTTGAACATTCTCAGGATTATGATAACAGTCATATTGAAGATGACCCATTTTTCCACATATAAAGCAAGACATTTCTTTAATCACAGTAACATTATTACCCAGTTTTTGTGAAATCATTTGATTCCAATTTCTTTGATTACCTCTGGGTTTTTGATTTTGAAAACTCTGTGAAGAAGAAGTACTTGCTTTACATTTACAATTAACACAGTTATTCACAACAGATTCAACAACATGTTTAGTAACTGAATTAACTGTATTACTAACATATCCTAACCCATGTTTAGATTTGTTAGTATTCAAGCTCACCTTCTCTAAGTCCAGTTTAACCTTTTCCTTAGACATTTTCTTACCCTCTTCTAGTTTATCAGTTTTACGATTAGAAACTAGATCAGTAATTACTCTCTTCACATCCTCACATGTAGACTCAGACTTAGATGATTCAGATTTCACACTCTTCTCACTATCAGATGTCCTATCACTCTGATCATCTTCTTCAGTCCAGTCACTAACTTCACCTTCTACAAACAGTTCATCATCAGATAAACTTTTAATTGGATCAGCCTTTTTAACCTCATCTATCATTCCTCTTTTAAGTGAATTGATATCAATTTCACTTTTAGGAGGAAAGTAGGTGTGATTATAAGGTGGAGGTACATTATTGTACCCTAATCCAGTCTTAAGTTTATCATGAATCTGTGAATTAATAAGTTTATTTACACTCTTTGAAGCATGTTCTAATTTACTTACATCAAGCCTTATACTATCTCTTTCACATGTGACCTCAGTAAGTTTCTTAGATAACAACTCAACTTTATCTTTAAAAGTGTCTCTCTCCCACCTAGCATATTCAATGTCATATTTAAACTGTGTTGCATTGACTTCATATGCCTTTATTTGATTTTCCAGATTTTCAATGACTGCTATGGTGTGTTTACTTTTGATTTCCCATTGTTTTAGTTCCTCACACACTTTTACATTATGATCTCTGTAGTGTTTAACAGTTTGTTTACAAACAGCAGAACATAATTTATTTTGTACCTCAGAAGGAACTTCTGACTTTTTGTCAGATTCTGCAATGGCCATGAGACATTGATTCTTCACAACATGCTCTTCTTGATCACTTTAGTCCCATCCACAGCCATCCATAGACACCAAAGCATTTGCTGAAGCCCCCTGAATTGGAATGTTTCTTGTCTGTGTTCCAGTGTTTCCAGATCTCTGACCATTACCATTCTGCTCTTGCCTAGGGTTTCTGCATTCTCTGGCAAAGTGTCCCATCTTGTGACAGTTGAAACACTCAATCTTGCTCTTATCAAACCAATTTGCATCATTCCTCTTGTATGCAAAGTTATTTCTACCAGTCCTCTGCATTAACCTTTTTGCTCTCTGAGTAATCAATGCAATTTGCCACTTGATGTCCATCTCCTCTAGATCATCACCATCAAATTGTTCCAGATCTTCATTAGTAAGTGAAGAATTCACATTACTTGCAAAGAAAGATTCTAATATCTGATCATTAGAACTATTTGATGATGATCCTGCTCCCCCTGAAACATAAGTAGAACCCATTTGACTTGATTCTACCTTTGTTCCAGCCATAGACATAAAAGCAGCATTATGACTATATCCAGTTGCTTGCTTCTTACTTTCCACCTCAGACTCAAAGTTCCTCAGATCATTGTATATATCTTCTAGTTCCTTAACTTCAATGTCTGAACTCTGCCTCAATCCAACAGTATAGATTGTCCATTCATCACCTAATGATCTTAAGAACTTTCTGTTAAGATCTTCTTTGTCAATCTTAACCTTGTGATTTTCCAATTCTCCAACTAATTTAGTAAACCTATCAAAGGTTTGAGTTAGAGTTTCAGTTTTCACATGGCTAAAATTTTCAAATTGTTGCTTTAACAGAGATCTTTTATTCTTTTTGGTGTTATCATTACCACCAAACCTCTTCTCAATCGCCTCCATTAGTACCTTGGGATCTTCACAATTATCAAATCTGCTCTGATGCTCATTCGGAATGGATAGCAACAGAGTACTAAGTGCCTTGTACTCAGTAGATCTGATTTTCCTCTCTGCTTCAGATGTTGGTGGTGCTCTTGGTTGCTTTACTCCATCACCATCAAGCGTTACTGGAATACCATTAACAACAACTTCCCACATCTGATAATCCGTGAGAAGCATATATTGCCTGATTCTGACCTTCCATAGGTCAAACTCATCAGGTTTAAGCATTGGAATCTTTGTAGCTTGAATTCCTTCATTACCTTCAGTCGCTATTGAAATCAAAACTTAATATCTGAACTAAAACTCAAATACTAATACTAATAATCCCAGATCTTCCTGTCTTCAAAGCTTCACAAGCTCTGATACCACTTTGTTAGTCCCTGTTTAACTTAATAAACAATCTTACGTAATAAGCCTTGAATATATTATTGAGAAGTTGCGGAATCACACTCAATAATATTAAGAAGATCAACAAATATTAATTAATATGATGAACACAATAATATACCGAAAGCTTCAATCTTATTAATGATATAAGACGAATACACTTGATGTATTAGGGTTACAGAAAACCTTGAAGCTGCGCAATTAACCTTAACCTATCTAGGTCTAAAGGATCTCTATTTATAACACATAGAGTCCTATACAATCTCCTACGAATATGGAATAAAATAACTTCCATAACCGACTCATACTTATCACAAAATCATAAACAGTTGTAACTACCATTCTGAAATAGACAGTTGTAACTGTTACACATTCAGTGGTAACTGCTTCAATTGTAATATAAGACTAAGTACAAATATATAATCAGTGTTAACTGTTTCATATATAACTAACAGTTACAAATACATAAGCAGTTTTAACTACTTACAGACACATAACTATCAGTTGTAATCTATCTTCAATCAGTTGTAACACTAGTCTTCTCGTCAGTTTTCTTCTATCAGTTGTAACTTCGTAAAGACAGTTTTAACCTTCAAAACAAACAGTTTTAATCACTTATACTCTGTCTTCATCAACAACTTCAACTCAGACCTAAAACAGTTTTAACCCAACATTAACTTTCGTCAAGGAACTACTGAATCATTAAGCTCAGCTTGGGAACGCTTTAAGAATCTGCTTGGAAGATGTCCGAATCATCAGTTGGCTGAAACGAATCTGGTTTGCACATTCTACAACAGTCTGTATCCTCATCACCAACAAACCCTCGATGCTGCTTCATCCGGAAATTTCATGCTACATACTTCAGAAGAAGCCTGGAATTTGATTGAGACGATAACGATGCACCAACATGACTTGGAGTTTGATGAATCAACCTCAGAAGACAAAGACACTTCTACTCAAGCGTTCGACACTTTAAAAGCTCAACTCGAATCCATCTCTAAAGTTGTTAAAGATATGCAAGACTCTTCCAAATCTAAGAAGCAACCTCAACGGCTCTTCTCACACTCGAAGCCCAAGGAAGATGTTCTCGCCACATCAGGAGCCACTGATCAAATCATTCATTCAAAATCTTTCACTCAGCGGTTATCTAAACTACCTGTCTCTCATTTGTTAGTTCCCTCTACACCCTCTACTTCCTCTCAATTGTCTTCTCATCTAAACAATACGATTTTCAATAACTTCATGGTTGAGCAAAATAATAAAAACAAACAAATTGTTGATTTTCAAAACCAAATTGATTATTTGCTCAGAATTTTAAACGATTTAATTAAAAACATGGAGGATAATGTTAAAAGATTGTTTTTAAAAGTTGAGGAGAAGCAAAGAGAAGAAGCGATTAGTAAAGCTATTCATCATTCATCTTATGATGATATCCTTGTTGTCACTAGAGGAGGAAAAGAGACTAAGAATGAGAAATCAAAAGATATTCCTTCAGACGAGCCTTCTAGTTCTTCTCTACCCACTGATTCAGTACCTGTTGACAATCATGTCACCTCTCCTGAACCAGAATCTTCCAAAGCCCCAGAAGTAGTTAAACCAACATGTATACCTTTCCCTGGTAGGCTTAAGAAAGAAAAACAAGAAGCCCAGTTTGGAAAATATCTAGAGATGTTCAAAAGCCTACACTTAAACGTTCGATTATTAGATGCTTTAGTTGAAATGCCTAGTTGTGCCAAATTCTTTAAAGAACTTATATCCAACAAAGAAAAACTCAGACAAATAGTTAACTTGCCCTTAGACGCAGAATGCTCTTTAATTATGCAATAAGGACTGCCCCCAAAGCTAGGAGACACTGGCCGTTTCACTATTCCTTGTTACCTTCAGGATGTTCAAATAAGTAACGCCTTAGCTGACTTAGGAGCTAGTGTAAACCTTATGCCATACTCGCTTTATAGGAAACTAGGATTAAGCGAACTTTTACCAACCCGTATGACCATCCAATTAGCTGATAGATCAGTAAAACTCCCTCGAGGAATTGCTGAAGATATTATGGTGCGTGTTGATAAATTCGTCTTTCCTGTTGATTTTGTTGTTATGGATATTGAGGAAGACACTCAGGTACCACTCATCCTTGGTAGACCTTTCCTAAATACTGCCAAGGCCGTCATTGACGTAAATGAAAAGTCTTTAAAACTTAGAGTGGGAACTGAGGAAGTCACCTTCAATGTCGATAAACTAATGAAACTTCCTATGGGAGAAGACCTTGGTCTTGTAGATTCTATGCAGGAAATAATTGAAGAACACTTGGAAGAAATCCTCGCAGTAAGCAGCATTAATCCCCTTCGAAACACTGTCATCACAACAAGGAAAATCTGTGAAGAAGGTGCGGGTCTATGCTCAGCTATCTCGGATCCATCCATTGCATCAAAGGAAGTACTATTACCTTTAAAGAATTCCAACTTACAGCCCAACAGATTTATCACTGCTGTACCACTTGGACAAGGCACTCCGGTCACTCTCTTGAGAAGAAGCCCTACTTCTGAAGTTCCTGATTCATCTCTCTCAAAAGAAGAAATTCTGAAGACTCTCAAGGAAATGGAGTCAATGCTTAAACCATCCGATCCGCAACTTTCTAAAAGTTGTGAAAACTTGAAACCAGAGATTACTTTTACCACATCTTCTTCAGCTCAGTTTCAGAGATTTGCATTCACAAAGGACAACAAAGAAATAATCACTGAAGATAATGCACTCTCTCAATCCTCCCAAGTAAAATATGAGCTGAGAAAAGATGAGCTTTACAACAATACAGAATGGGTTGAAATAGCATCAGCCGACATTCCAGAGGCACCTGCAGTTGAGTCAGATTATCAGACAACATACGATGAGCTTAAGAGAGACGAGATTGCCAGGATGAAGCCTTCCACTGAAGAACCACCCGAATTGGAGCTAAAGGAACTCCCCTCACACCTTGAATATGCTTTTCTCGAAGGAACTTCGCACTTACCAGTTATCATATCCAAAGATCTGAAGCCTGAAGAGAAAGCACTACTCATTAAGGTTCTAAAGTCACATAAGAAAGCGATTGCATGGAAAATCTCTGACATACAAGGGATCAGCCCAAATTACTGCACTCACAAGATCTTAATGGAAAATGACTTCAGGCCTTCCGTTCAAAGGCAAAGGAGAGTTAACCCAAAGATTCAAGACGTGGTGAAAAAGGAGGTTATCAAACTCTTGGATGCTGGTCTAATTTACCCTATTTCGGATTCCCCATGGGTCAGTCCAGTTCAAGTCGTCCCAAAAAAAGGAGGCATGACGGTCATCGCTAACGAAGACAACGAGTTGATTCCAACACGAACCGTCACCGGTTGGAGGGTATGTATCGACTATCGGAAACTAAATGAAGCTACACGCAAAGATCACTTCCCTCTACCGTTCATTGATCAGATGCTTGAAAGATTGTCAGGAAACGAATTCTATTGCTTCCTCGACGGTTTCTCTGGCTATTTTCAGATACCTCTCGATCCAAAGGACCAAGAAAAGACGACGTTCACTTGTCCATACGGAACCTTTGCCTACCGACGTATGCCATTTGGCTTATGTAATGCACCGCCGACATTTCAAAGATGCATGGTAGCAATCTTCCATGACATGATTGAACAATGCATGGAAGTGTTCATGGATGATTTTTCAGTTTTCGGAGATTCGTTCACCACTTGTCTTTCTAACTTGAACAAGATGCTCACCTGATGTGAAGAATCGAACCTAGTTCTGAGTTGGGAAAAATGCCATTTCATGGTAAAAGAAGGCATAGTTTTAGGACACCGTATATCCAAAGCTGGAATTGAAGTTGACAAAGCAAAAGTCGAGACCATCTCAAAACTTCCACTACCCACCTCTGTTAAAGCCATCCGTAGTTTTCTAGGACACGCCGGGTTCTACCGTCGCTTTATCAAAGATTTCTCTAAGATATCCTGACCTATGACTCATCTCCTCGAAAAAGATACTCCGTTTGTCTTTACAGATGAATGTCTCAAGGCCTTCGATCATCTGAAAGATCTGCTTGTCCATGCACCGATCATGGTTGCTCCAGACTGGAGTCTCCCATTTGAAATCATGTGCGACGCCAGTGATTTCGCAGTCGGAGCAGTTCTGGGACAGCGGAAGGAGAAACAGTTTCAACCAATATACTACGCCAGAAAAACGCTCACTGACGCCCAAGAAAATTATACAACTACAGAAAAAGAGCTGCTAGCAGTAGTATTTGCTTTTGATAAATTTCGTTCTTATCTAATCTTGTCCAAAACTATTGTCTATACAGATCACTCAGCTCTGAAATATCTTTTTAAGAAGCAAGATGCTAAACCTCGCCTTCTACGATGGATTTTACTCCTTCAAGAATTCGACATCGAGATCAAAGACAAAAAAGGAGCAGAAAACGTCGCGGCGGACCATCTCAGCCGATTAGAAAATCCTTCAATAGATATGTTGCACGAAAAAGACATTCAAGACCAGTTTCCAGAAGAACAACTCATGCATATTGGTAGATACCATCAAGGGTCACGATCTACCAATGATCCCTGGTATGCTGACTATGCCAATTATTTGGTGGGAAAAATTGTACCTAAAGGGATGCCAACCTCTCGAAGACAAAAATTCTTCCGCGATATAAAATATTACTATTGGGACAACCCTTTCCTCTTTAAGGTTTGCCCTGATCAGATCATTAGAAGATGCGTTAATGGGAAAGAGGCAGAACACATCTTACACCAAAGCCACCATGGACCTACTGGAGGACATCACGGTACCAACACGACCGCAAGAAAAGTGTACGATGCTGGCTTTTTCTGGCCCACCATATTTCGAGATGCATACGATCTGGTGAGACGCTGCGATATCTGCCAAAGACAAGGCAATATAACAGCCCGGAATGAAATGCCACTCACAAACATCCAGGCCGTGGAAATCTTCGATATCTGGGGATTAGATTTCATGGGACCATTCCCTAAATCTAACGGTAAAGAATACATCTTGGTTGCAGTCGACTACGTCTCCAGGTGGGCCGAAGCCCAAGCTCTCCCAACAAATGACGCCAAAGTGGTAACCAAATTTCTCAAAAAGCTATTTAGTCGATTTGGAACTCCAAAAGCAATAATTAGTGATCGTGGTACACACTTTTGCAACGTTCAATTCATGAAAGTTCTGAAACAGTATGGTGTCACTCACAAAACATCAACAGCTTATCACCCCCAGACAAATGGGCAAGCTGAGGCAACAAATCGAGATTTGAAAAGAATCTTGGAAAGAACTGTTGGTAATCATGGGTACAAATGGGCTGAAAAATTAGATGATGCATTGTGGGCATTCAGAACCGCCTATAAAACACCATTAGGAACCACACCATATCGTCTAGTTTATGGCAAGGCATGTCACTTACCAATAGAGCTGGAATATAAAGCATACTGGGCTTTGAAGAACTGCAACTTAGATATTTCTACAGCTGGAGCAAATAGACGAATGCAGTTGAATGAGTTAGCCGAACTAAGGGATCAGGCATATGACAGTTCGTTAAACTTCAAAGAACGAACTAAGAAAATTCACGATGCTAAGCTGAGGCCCTCACGATTCAAAACAGGAGATAAAGTGCTGCTTTTCAATTCGTGATTCAAGAAATTCTCTGGCAAGTTTAAGATCAGGTGGAGCGGACCATTCATAGTATCAAAGGTATTTCCTTACGGTGCGGTCGAACTCGAGGCACCAGAAGGTAATTTTAAGGTTAATGGTCATCGCTTAAAGCATTACTTCGAAGACTTTCCCATCAGGGAAGATGTCTTTATCTTTGAACCACCGTGAGTCGACAGAAAGGTACAAAGAGTCAAGCTAGAGACTCGTAAAACAAGCGCTCTTGGGAGGCACCCCAAGCCTATCTTTATTTCTGTTATTTTATTTCTTAGTTTATTTTTATTAAGTATGGTTATCTCTGAACTAATAAAATTGCAGGCTTGCCTCTTATCTGACTTCGAATTGCAAAATCTGAGATAAGTATTGTTCATTAACTATCACTGTTAGCATTACCTTAGTTTATTTTATCTTGTTTCAGGATGGACGTTGTTGACACTGATCATGTAGCTGCGAGACCACGCAGACGACACAGACCCCGTAGACGCAGAGTACAGAGAGCGGCTATGCTGACTATCACTGAGGAGGACCTGACTGATGTCCAGATCACTCACGAGGAGTTGCCCGATGAGGGGCCCTCATCACCTTTGCCAGCCCCCGTACCCACTTTCTAGTACGGTATCAATACGGCTGACCCAGCTGCTTCGTGGGCCCTCTTTCGGACACTCTCTATCCAGCATGACATCATGTCCTCTATCTGTGAGCAGCTTGAGATTCTGAGACCTGATGCCATTCCCTACAGGCTTGGCCCAGATCCAGGACCATCGAGCCTTCCATGGTTCTTCTGTCCTCCTGCTGATCCACCTGTTCTCTCTACTGCTGGACCTTCCACTAGCCCCACTACTGCAGCTGCTGATCTTGATCCAGCATTGCCCACAGGATTTGCATCACCAGATCACAACCTCACAGAGCAGCTTCTGGCTAGTTTTGATGCTCACACTTTTGTCAGTTCCTCTGAGAGATCATGAGTCAGGCTATGGCTGCTATGGATTTCTCCATTCCATCCCCGACTTCTGTTTTCGACAGGGATGTTGAGGCAGAGTTTGATCCTGACACTGATGACCTACTTGATGATTACTAGATTTTATCTTTATTATTTACTTTCTGTATTATGACTCTGTACTTACGCTTTAGACCTGCTACCTAGATGAGATACTGTGATATGTGTGACGTGGTTTATTGCAGAATTCAGCTTTGTGTGGAATGGATGATCTTAAACGAGCCTGGTCCTTAAAATCCAGCAATTCACTAGCACCACTCCTGCACAAACCTGGTCTATTCCAGTAAACACAAATGGGGAGTCTCTCTGTTCCTTTCTCCCCGTTTCAATTATGTTTATTATGCCTATGTTAGTACATTTAATTTTTGTACCTCATCCTAAACTTATCACTAAGTGTGGGATTCCAGCCCAAATAAAACACTTGAGAAAAATCTACTTACATGTTCAAACTCTAAGTGTGGGATTTTACTAAGTAAAATCTCTACTCAAGAGAACATTAGGGACAATGTTCCTCTAAGTGTGAGATGGTAGGTATAGAATACCTTAATAGGTGATTTTTATGTCCAATAGTAATCTTTCTCTCAAAATTTTTCAAAAATAAGGTCAAATTTTTTCAAAATTAATGAGTCTAACTCGGTTTTTGAGTCTCAGATACTACTGAGAAAAACCATTTTCAAAATATAAGTATGATATTTCTAAAAGCCTAAAAGAAATAAGGTAGAAATTGCTTAAACGAGAAGTAATAATTAAAGGAGCATGACTAGACACATACAACCCTTTGCAGTGAGGAATCTTGAGCCCAAAAGCATTCATCTTTAATGCTTCACTTTCAATTCTTGTGTGTATGCCGATGTCTGTATATCTGAATTAGAACTTGCTCTTGACATACGCTTCGAGACCATATTGGTGTGTACCGTACGCGGTATAGGTGCAATTAAATGACCTTGACATTCCTTAGGACTTAACCCATTTCTTACATATCTTTTCAAGCCTAAAACCCTTTCCGATGCTCATTTTTAGTATCGAAGATCCGCCTAGTATACCCTGTTGAACCTAAACCCTTCGTTTCTTCAAAACCCTAATTTTCACCCACTTCCCAAAAATTACCTCCAAACTTATCTTGGAATTTCTGAGGTTATGAAGAACAACCTTTTAGAATATCTGTTTCAAATATCCTACTCATTCGCATTCTCCAAAATCAAGCTTCTCAACAAATGGTGCGGGAAAATTAGCACACAAGAGAACTGGAAGGACGATGGTGCGGGAAAAATTAGCACCTGGAAAAGAATCAAAATGATCAAGATAGAGAAAAAGATTTCTAAAGGATTCAAAATATAAATTCCTTGGAAATTCTCTAAAAGAAATTCTGAAGAAAAGAAAAGAAAAAAAGAAAAGAAAAGAAAAGAAAATAGCTCCGCAAATAAAGCTGAAAGTTTCAAAGCATAGCTCTTCATGAAAAATCTGGCAAAAGCTGAAACAGCTACCAACTCTCCGCTCCCCTCCGTTCTAAATAAAGTTGTTCATAATCTCAGTGATTTTAGGATAAGCTAAACACCCTCACAAACCACTATCCATACCCTTCACCCTCACCAAACATTACAACCCTCTGAATGTCTTGAGATAATTAGCACCGTCCTCACCTAAGTGGTGGAGATCCGATTCTCGATCAAGCCTATGACGATGAGTGCAGCATGACTGGCTACTTTGAGCGATTTAGTTTGAGCTAGATTGATAGGAAACCCGATACACTTTGAGTGAATTGAGTGACCACCTATAGTGAGATCGCCTAGTCATGTGTACTCCAAGATCATAAGATTTGGATGTACGCCTAAGAGAATCTCTTCTTGTTTATGGAAGGATCATCTTATCCTCCTCCACACTTTTAGAAGTAACTGACTTATATGAGGAAATGCTAATCTCGGAACATATTCTCTGACTCGCCCCTAAAAACATGACCTAAAAATATTTTTCAGAGAGTTGTTGCTTGAGGACAAGCAACGTCTAAGTGTGGGATAACTTGATGTGACGTAAAAAGTCATGTTTTTAGAAGCTTTATTCCTCACATTTTGAACCTTTCTTTAGTGAAAACATTCCAAAACATTGATTATTTACTAAAATACACTAAAGTAGTTCAAAAGTAGACGTTGTGATAAAAATCACTGAAAACACTCTAAAAATGCACAAAACACAGGCAGATTCCTCCGACCTCATTTTCCTGTCAAGGAACACCTCCTAACTTCTACCATCTGTTGTACAGGTAAAATCGAGACGGAAAAATCTGGAATCAAGTGAAACGGCCAAAGGACGGAGAAACCACTACGCTTTCAGAGCCATTAAAAGTCATTCCGGCTACGCCTTAGCTCTACACATCCAATTTCTGTGAGATTGGCATCATTAGAAGTGTAACGGAATTACGAAACCACATGCAAAAGAATCAAGTCAAACGGAAGCATAACGAAGGAGATACGGACATTTTAAGCAACGAATGAAATCAGACGGAGACCGTATATGGCCTCAGGCACCGTATACGGCCCATATAAGACCGTATACGGCCTATACTACACCGTATACGGCCCCTGCAAGGCCGTATACGGCCCCCCTACCCCATATCGTGCTCCGTTTGCTTGTACGTGCTACTTCGTGAGTTGTACGTGCGATTTGGTGGTTTGCCTATAAATAGTGGACATCCCCAACACCTCATTCATACCACTTTTCTCATTTCATTTCTTCCTTACACTTTCTCTCTCACACACATCACTCTCTCTCTAGTTTCTCTCTCTAGAGGATTTTCTCTCTCTAGAATTGAGCTAGTTAGAGAGATAGTTAGGTAGAGGTAGCTTTTGTACGGAGGCACTCCAAGACATTGTATTTGCGAAGATCTGTCTGTAATAAATTCGTATCAGGTTCTATTTATATATCTCTTACTTTCCAGTTTTAAACATGTGTTGCTTTGTTTATGCTTGTTTAGGATTGTATGCTAGATACATAATGTTAAGCTAGACATTTCTTTGTGTTTACTATGATGTAGTTATGTTAGAATAGTCAAAATGTTTATGCCATGCTGTTACTCTGCCCGTGTTACTCTAAACTGTGTATGAACTCGTAAACTGAATCTCGAATGTTTATCTATCCAACCTATGCTGTGGTTAGAAGCTTCCTGCTAGAACTTGGCCAATTACTTGTGGTACGTTCTCTAACTATTCTATACTTGATGATCAATGAACTTGGTATGGCTGTGTTCTCTAGGTTGAAACAAATCATAAGAGACACGGAGTGTAGGATTAGAGATAGGTTAGATTCATGTTTATCTGTTATATATCTTTGAGAGAACTTTCGGGATATCTATGATCTAATTATTGGTTATCTGCTATGCTAGGATTACGGTGTTCTGTTATGTGTTACCCTATCGCATGTTCTTGTTTGATTGTTGCCTTAGGAATGATGCATGCTAGAGTTATCCCATTGGTTCATATCAGTAACTGTATAATTAGGTTTTCAAACACAGAATATTGGTTTACACAGTAGATTAACATGCATGGAATAGTTATGATGATTTATATCTGTAATGCTGAACAATTTAACTGATCGTTAGCCCGATTATCTCAACTTGGTTCGCGGGATTACCCCCGTTCGTGTTCTTGTTCAATCAACAATTTACGCTACGATACAGACGTCTCTGATGACTGTGATTGGGGACCAGGATTCGAGGATAGTCGTCGGTTAAATTGGTCTGTACATTTGGGAGAACTTCCGGTGTATTTGACTTCTATAACTGCTATCCACGTGACATGTTATTTATCTGATTGCGGACAACTCTACGTTAGATATTTAATAGGATCGTAATTGTAGCTCATTAGGATATAGGAAATCTGCGGGAGTAATGTGGAACCCTAATTAATGTAACGGAAAAACTGTAAAACGCCCTATTACTCGGTATAGTGCTGGAAACACCCATTGGTGGAGTACAAACGTATGGAAGCCGCGGAACGGTCGTAGGTACAATACTTTGCATTAATTATGTTTCTATCCTCTCCGGATTAGTCATCACATCTAGTAGCCTTACCCTTGACTATTCATCAAATAACATTTAACGAAATCATAGTAAACACTCGCTTATCCTCTGTTGACCGAGTCTCCGTACAAACCTCTTTAGTTCTGTTTTCTTTATTTAATTAGTATTTAGTTATAAAAACCAAACCTATCCAAAAGCTTTTAAAAAACCCTAGCTGAATCTCCAAAGATAATAAAACTTCCTAGACTCCCATGCCCGTTGTAGTTTGAAGAACGACACCTGAGTCATACATACCACTTGCTGCCCTTTTAGGTCTGTTAGTAGTATACAGCTTAGGATTCCCCTGCTCTACAAATTTAAAACTCACTGTTCGCCGCTTCTATTGTTGTTGGATCAACGACCGGAATCAAATACGTCCGACCAATAGAGGCACGACAGACCACACCAAATACATGGGCATGATAACTTTTTTTGTGTGCATAACCTAGTTTGTTTATAAATCAGGAGATGTTAGAAATAGTTTAGATCATGTATGCATGAATAGGTTAAAATTATGGCATGCGGATACTTGAAAACACCATTTGAGGAAAGCTTTGACCTAAAAAGTCAACTTGAAGTATTGAAATTTTAAGACAAAACATTTTATTCAAAAACCTTACTTCAACTTGCACTCCCAAAGTCAAACCCCTTTCAGTAATGATGTTAGCATTAATTGTGAATTCTTGACATTTCAAACTTGGTTAACGCCAAACTTTGCGAATGACAATACATCACAATAAAATAGATGCCATTTCAACACTATGTTTTTCTGAATGATGATATTACCTTGTTAAATTTAATTGTTCGTTACTTGAGAACATTATATGTTCAATGTAATCTTTAGATTGTCTAGAAATTAAAGCCCTCACTTCTAAATTCTTCGAAGCGTGCTTAAAATTTCTCTTTCTTAAAAGATCCATTACTTTAAATGTTCTCAGGTACAATGCCACCAAAGAAGCAATTAAACCCAGCACGACCCCTTGCAGGATCTTTAGCATGTCTGAGTGCCACACCAGCTTACGACAAAATGGCACGTATCTGGAGAGATAATAAATTTGGGCGTCTTAGATATATTGATTGGGATATTATGCAAGCATTGGGATTCAAGCAAAGACTCGAGAGCATACTTAGTTACACGGTTGATGGACGGTAGTTCGAGTCATTCAAGAGATTGTTTAGTATTGATGAGCCTGTATACGTGGAGATGGTTACCGAGTTTATGGCTACCTACAAATTTCAGAAAAAGCGGAGAGTTGAAGATTGTTCCATCTCATTCCGATACTTAGTTACACGGTTGATGGACGGTAGTTCGAGTCATTCAAGAGATTGTTTAGTATTGATGAGCCTGTATACGTGGAGATGATTACCGAGTTTATGGCTACCTACAAATTTCAGAAAAAGCGGAGAGTTGAAGATTGTTCCATCTCATTCCAATACATGGGCAGCTTGCACACCTTGTCACTTGCCCAGCTCTCACAACACCTAGATTTGTACACACCAGAAGAAATTCAATCCCCTATGTTCACTAATGGAGCCACCTCTGTTTCTATCGCGACAACACACGCTGAAGCATGGAGTCAATGGTCACCTACACCATACTTCTAGGGTATTAAGGCAACCCGACTCAGAGACCCAGTCCTACAGATCCTACACAAGCTCATAGCTTGCTCATTTGACGGGAAGCATACGACTAGCGGTCGAGTTTCTAGATTTGATGTCGCTCTTATGGCATGTATCCTCAAAAAGAGAAACATGCAGGTTGCCCATCTAGTTGCCCAGCGACTTCTGGAAGAAAAAGGTTTTGGTAAGAAAAGATCGTATTTGGGCTCGGTGATTACCAGATTGATCCGAAAAATGGGATTAATTCGGACATCGGATATCGAGAAATTTAAATCAGGATGGAGTTCTAAGCCATTAGACTACTATTTTCTTAAGAGTATGGAAATACTCCAGATCACGAAAGATGGCGTTTTTTATATCAAAGCACGAGCAGTGGATCCTGACAGTGTTGACACATTGGTACCAGACATGGTTCTGCCAAAGGAAACAAGGAAAAGGAAGCATCCGCAAGAACCTAATGATTCGGAAACAGGTGATGATGATGATGATAACATCCCACCACCACCACCAGCAATGCCACCACATACTAGGGCGGGAGCCTCTGCTCCTGCCCCCAGACCACGAGTGCCCGCATACATCTGCCATTACGGGACACCTCTGGGCTCAGATTATTGGTACTGGCTTATGCAGATGCAGGTTAGGTGCTATACAGCCATCAGACAGCAGACAGCAGGGATGCCCGTGAGCCCTCTCCCGGACTTACCATGTCGGATGGGCCGAGCACCACCACACATATATCCACGTGCAGTCCCTACTCCAGCACCTCGACCGCAGCCAGGCCGTGGACATGTTATACCACCTCGGATTTTCATTCCTAGAGCACAACCACCCCCAGTGCAGGTACCCATCATGAGACAGACTGTTCCGTCAGTTGTTGGATCTTTCAGAGTACACATATCGAGAGGCAGCAGGACATCTAGAGTCTCTGCACGGACTGTCACCATTCAGAGTCCCAGGACTGGCAGACATACCATCCCTTCAGCTACTGTACCTGTACCGGTTTCTTCTCATAGACAAACAGACCTCTTCCAAGACAACACACACCAAGGATCAGCCATGTTCCCGCTCGACAGCTTCGAAATACCATCAGGGCCACTAATCGATCAGCTGATACACCAAGGAGCTTTTACACTAGGAGAAGAAGCTATCCATAATGCATCAAATGAAGGCACCAACGATCAGCATGATGACTCTTCATCAGACGAGACTTCTCCTGGACCTACCGCATCTACAGCAGCAGCATGATCATCAGCAGAGCAATGGATTGCTCCACCTTCTGACTCCTCTCTACTTTCTACCAAAACATTATTCGCTACTTTATTATTGTCTGTATTGATGTACGATTGATGCCTCGACATCACACCTATCTATTTACTGCTTTATTATGCTTTCACTTTATTTTTCTTATTATCAGCTATTATTTGATTGTTGAGTGGATTGTGTGTCTGACCAAAAGACTATTTATCGAAGACCGGATCAAAGGAGGCATTAGACCCCACGGTGGAGAATTCTGGAGCCATAAGCTACAAGCTGCGGACAAGCAAACTCCTAACAGTTAGCAAACAACGAGCACAGCAAAAGTGGTACACCGTTCCAAAAACCTCTATCCTTTTAAAGCTTCGATTATCTCACCCAATATTCCAAAACTAAGTGTGGGATCCTTAATACCACACAACACTTATGAAACAATCCAAAGATAAGTAGAATCTCTAAGTGTGGGATACTTCGACAAGAGGTGTTCAACAAATAGATTCGAACATTAGGGACAATGTTCCTCTAAGTGTGGGATATTCGGTCTACAACCGCAAGTTTTATCTCTTGTCCGTAAGCCAAACGATATTTTCATCAAAAGGCTAAAAATGGAAAAAATTTCAAATTTTTCAAAAAAAAAAAAAAACATCGCTCTTTAGAAATCCTATCTTTCAAAACTATGAATTACAGCGAGAAACGAGTTTTAACAAAGAAACAAAACTGTTTTAGAATAAGATACGGATGAAAAAGGTAACACATGGCTAGGCACATACTAACCAAAACATTCGATTCGTGAGGATTGAGCCCATAATTAGCATTCATCTTTAATGCTTCACTTTTCGTTTCATGTGTGTGCCGATGTATGCATTTGAATTAGAACTTGCTCTTGAAATGCATTTCAAGATCACATCGATGAGTGCCACACGTGGCATAGGTACAACCTATCTTGATAGCTTCCAAGGAATCCAAAACACCTTTCCACCATCAAACATCCACCCACTCTTCACACCCAATAAAGATCTCCTGTCATTTATCCCGAACCTATAGAAGTCTCATCAACCCACAAACCTTCGGAGACACTCCCAAATTCCTAAGACCTTTGCAAGAAAAGCCAACATAACCCAAAATTAGAAACCTTCCAGGCCACGAAGTACATTATTAAGATCGGCAGAGTAGAAAAAAGGAATCGAAAGAATCACGCCGGCACAATCATGAAAAGGGCCAAGAAAAAGGAAGAATCCAAAGAAAAAAAAAGGGCTATGTAGTCCTTTCAAAAAGCTAAGGAATTTCAAAGAAAAGCTTCAAGAAAATACAAGGAAAATCATCACACCCCTCACCACTTACCTTCTTCAAACCAAAAACCCATTTCCTTCCAAGATATCTCGAAAGGTTAGTATCATCCTCATCAAAAGTGATGGAGATTTGATTCTCGATCAAGCCTATGAAAAGAATGCTGCATGACTGGCTATCCGAGTGATTGACACTAGTAAGTAGGAAACCCTAAACGCTTGAGTGATTTGAGTGACCCACTTGTGAGGATTGCCTAGTCATGATCACCATATAAGTTGCCCGAAGAAGGTATCAAGTTCTATAAACCCTTAGTTTCCAGTAAAAAACTCTTTCATAACCATAGTTTTACATTTTCTAAAAATAGTATTTCTAGCAACTGATGCAATAAGAATCCTTCCAGAAGCTTTTTATGAATGAGTTTTCTTGAGGACAAGCAAAGTTCTAAGTGTGGGATACTTGATATCGCGTAAAAAGTCATGTTTTTACTACCGATATCTCTCTCATTCTGGAAGGATTCTTGACATTTTAACTCAAATATAGCACAAATCAGTAACATTATGCCAAGCTGGTCAAAACAAGGTTGCACGAGAAAAATCGAGCAAAACGGATGCAAAATGAAGATTCCACACACGTTTGAAGATTCAAGGCACCAAAACCAGATTTCAAGACTACAGTGCCCATCACCAAGATCCATCCTATCCAAGATGTTCGTTTTCAAAATACGAATCCAACAGAAGAAGAATCGACTAAAACGGATAAAGAATGAAGATTCTACGCCCGCCGGAAGATTCAAATGATTCGTACACAATATCTGGAGTTAGGTACCTCACCTCAGGGACTATCTTTTGTCAAAATCTTCGTTTTTGAATTACGAATCCAACGCAAAAAGAATCGACTCAGACGGGTGCATAACGAATAAAATACGCACGAATCAAGAAACAAAGCAAAAGACGGCGAAACGGGGCGGGTGGCAGCCACCAGCCGCCGGCCTACCACCAGCCGTCGCCGGCCTACTGGTGGGCGGCTCCGGCCTGCTGTCCACCACCCCGGTTTCCTTTTTTGGCTAATACTCGTACCTGGTGCGCCTACTTTCCGCATTGTACAGTTCCGGTACACCACCTTTCCGCGTTGTACAGTACCTGGTGCACCTTTTTACCCACATTGCGCTAATGTGCACCCCTTGATGCTAATGTGAGCCAAACCTCTCCTATAAATAGGAGGCTTGAGTTCATTTGCAAGACACACCTTCCATACTTTGGAAAAACTCTTTCTTTCTTACTTTCTCACTAGAAAATCTCTTGTAGTCTTTTAGTGTTTCTCATTCTAGGATTATTGTAATTAGTCTACGGACGAACATAGAAGCTACGGCGAACGCTAGAGATTCGGAGATCAATCTTTGTACGTGCGAAAGAGTTTGTCAATTATAATAATATGCTGCTACGCATTTAATTCCGGGTGATATCTAAACTTTTATTATACTTGTCTCATTTCATATTTTGAATATGTATAGCCTGGTATGTGATTTATTTGTTGCCATGAATTGCGAGTAGTTTATTATTGTGATTGCTGATTATGTAGATAATTATAAGTAAGGATGTCATTACATAATCAGTGCACGATAATCGTAAAATGATATAACTGCCCCTATTCAACTGTTTATTCGGTATAGTGCTGGAAATGCTTTAGGCAAAGTACAAACGTACGGAAGCCGGTAAAACGATCGAAGGTAGTTATATCATTGGAATCAGCTCTGGTTTAAAAGTTGGAACTTCGGAAGGATAATACAACTACACAACTAACTGGTGTATCCTACGAGAGTCAATGCATTGTAAAATAATGTTAGTAAAACACGTTCAGATAAAATAGGAGATAATAATCCTTGTACTATTAGGACTTTATGAATTTAAGTTTAATTTATGGAGTACCCTTTCCAGTTATCCACGTGACTGCAACCTAGTAATTAGGACCTGATCAACCTTAATTATGGTAAGTAGTTATCTGTGCCCATGAAATGCAATAAGTAAGACACAATGAAACCACTCGTTGTATATATTAGGTTTACATTTCTGCACTGCTTTACATTTAATTAGATAGAGTGTCACTTTCACTGTCAACTACTCTTGACCGCGTGTTGGATATAAGAAGCCGTGGAATTCTCATGTAAAGTACACTGTCTATTATTGAAAGGCATGGTCCTCATATGAAACATGTTTTAACAAACTGCGAATAATCTGGAGATGTATAACTGTTTGAAAAGGAGAACTTAAACCATAAGTCGAAGTAACTAGAGCTTAATCGAGTAAAAATAAGACTTAGGAATAAGAGTAAAGTCCTAGTGACCTTGAACCCTTAAAACACTAAGCCTTACACAATCGACGGTCCAAGCATACAAAGTTATTAATCTGCGTGCAAATAAAGTAGTAAACTACCTTAGGGGTTAAGAACGGTCGGACCTATGAGACGATACGCTACTGATTCATGCACCTCGGTATAAAACCAAAATAGGTTGCTCATCTTTCAACTAGATGAGTATTGGAAGTTTGCGTATTGCTCCGATCAGAATCACGGTAACCTAGTTCCAAGTGACACGCCAATGGGAAATTGAGTTGGTAGGGTTCTAGAGTTTACACCTAGTAGTTTAATTGCCACATTAAGTATCAACCCTATTTGTTCTGTCATCCTGAAATATTAATTATCGAAATCTCAGCAATCACATCTTTATCTTTATCGGCTTTTCCTGTACTTTAATTTACTGCAATTTACTTTTCAGCATTTTAATTATCTGTCTTTAAATCCCAAACCTACCTACTTTGTTCCATCCTAAATATTCCCTACCGAAAGTGTCAATTTTAATCGCCCACATGTTTGGATTCATAGAACGATCTTAGGTTATACTTACCGCTTAATAACCAGAGTACGTAGTATGGTTAATTTAAGCCCCGCAAAATATAAATTTAAAACCCTTGATGCGCTCGCATCATCATTTGAAAAAAAACAACGACACGGTGTGAGCACAACAGACCTCATTACTCAAATTCGTGATGCTCAACGATTACCTTTCGTTCCCGAACGCCTTAAGGAAGAATCATTGAAGGGAATGGACAAACAACTTGAAACAAAGGATAATGGAGTGTTGCATTTTATGGATCGAATTTGGGTTCCTTGTCTTGACGAACTACGTAGCCTGATATTGGACGAAGCTCATAAGTCTAATTACTCGATACACCCTGATGCAGACAAAATGTACCACGGTCTGAAAGGTTTCTATTGGTGGCTTGGCATGAAACGAGATATTGCCACCTATGTTAGCAAATGCCTGACATGTGCGAAAGTCAAGGTCGAATACCAAAAGCCATATGGGCTTTTGCAACAACCTGAATTGCCCAAATGGAAATGGGAACACATCACGGTGGACTTCATCACGAAGTTGCCAAAAACGACATCTGGAGTGGACACCATATGAGTGATTGTCGATCGATTGACAAAATCAGCCCAGTTCCTTGCCATCAAAGAGACAGACCGGATGGAGAAACTAACTAGAATCTATTTGAAGGAGATTGTATGGTGTGCCATTATCAATCATCTCCGATAGAGATGCACGATTCACATCTCGCTTCTGGCAAACACTTCAACAGGCATTGAGTACTAGACTCGACATGAATACTTCCTACCACCCGCAAACCGACGGCCAAAGCGAGCGAACAATACAAACGCTCAAAGACTTGTTAAGAGCGTGTGTGATAGACTTTAGAGGTAATTGGGATACTCACCTACCTCTTGCCGAATTCTCTTATAACAATAGTTATCACACTAGCATACAGATGGCACCATTTGAGGCGTTGTATGGACGCAAGTACCGATCGCCACTCTGTTGGGCAGAGTTGGGCGACAGACAGTTATCAGGTCCTGAGATAGTCCAAGAAACAACGAACAAGATATCTCAAGTACTTAATCGGTTGAAAATGGCTCGAGACCGATAAAAGAGTTATGCCGATAACAGACGAAAACCATTGGAGTTTCAAGTAGGTGACAAAGTCCTACTCAAGGTAGCACCCTGGAAAAGGGTTGCACGATTTGGAAAACGAGGAAAACTAAACCCACGCTACATTGGGCCTTTCGAAATCCTTTCAAGGATTGGTCCTGTCGCCTACAAGCTCAAACTACGGCAAGAGCTTAGTAGTATCCATGACACCTTTCATGTATCTAACTTGAAGAAGTGTCTGTCGGACGAAACGTTAATCATTCCTCCTGACGAAGTCTTTATTTACTCAAAACTAAACTTTGTGGAGGAACCTATCGAAGTTATGGACTCGAAAACGCAGAAACTTTGACACAAACGAATCAAACTTGTTAAAGTTCGTTGGAACTCGAGACATGGCCCAGAGTTTACCTGGGAACGAGAGGACGAGATGCGAAAGAAATATCCTCACTTATTCGAGAGCATGACCGCGACTCACGGCTCAACTTAAATCTCGGGACGAGATTTCCCTAACAGGGGGAGAATGTGGCAACTCTCCAAATTAGGTAATACTTAACGTTTAAGCACGTGCATTCTTACGCTAATTTCCTGACAAAAGTTTTAAACAAAAACATTTGATGTGAAATAAGCCTAGCAAAGCCCAAAATAATAATACGAGAAGTATTACAAAAGTTGTAATTTACATAATTACATTTAAATATGTATAAAGTGAGTGAAACACAAATCTGAAAAACATCTCAGAAATGTTTCCAAAACTATTTCGAAATATTATTTAACTATAATAATATGTGGGGAAAAAAAATTTAAAAAGGAGAAAATATAGCATTATAAACATATATAATGCGCGCGTAATATATATTATGTAAAAACAGTACAACGGTCAAAAATAATGAAAATATTAATTTTCTAACTTCACATAACTCGTTTGGAGAACATCTACAAAATAAAAATATAAAATATTAGATCTTATATCACACAAATTATACCCGTACTCAAAATTAACGGGTCAAAAATGTCACCAACTCAATAATTGAGGAACCATAAACTCTGGTTTGAAAAACACGACCCGTATAACTCTCTGATGTGACCTAAAAAGTCATGTTTTTAAGTACATATTTCCGCACTTTTTGGACTATTATTTGGTGAAAACATTTACAAACCATCATTATTTACTAAAATCACCAAGGTAGTCTAAATATAGACGTTGCTGCAAAAATCGGTTAAAACGTCCAAATAACACGCAAACCGAGACAAAACTATCACCTTAAATATTCCATTCTTGATTTTCTTATGTAATTAGATCTTAATTCATATTTTATGATTCCATAGGAAAATACAAGACCGGAGGTGAAAGAATCAGAAGAAACGGACGAAGAACAGAGAAGATGTGCAGTCTAGAAGCCCGCCGATCGTCATCCGGAACACGCAAAAGTCAAACACTTCCAAATATGGAAAACTTAGTGTCATTAGAAGCGTAACGGAAAAACGAATCCAACGGCGCAAGAATCAAGCAAAACGGACTCCAAACGAAGAAGATACTGACGAACCAAGCAACCGAGGAATCAGTGGAGGCCAAATGGAGCACCAACCCCCCCCCCCCCCCCCCCCCCCTACCACCAAGGGTGCCATATACGGCACCTTAATTGCAGTATACGGTACCTATGGTGCCGTATACGGGGTCTTTTGCCTTTTTGGGTGCCGTTTGCCCCCCCTGGTCCGCTTGCCCCGTACGCTTCTTTGATGCTTGTATCTTATGCTTCAAGACTTGTATAAAGGCTTTCACCCTTCTCCTATTAATAGTGGCTTCATTTCCACCATTTCACCACACACCTCATTCTCTCATTTCTTCTTTCTCTCTCTAGTTTAGCATTCTCTCTCTAGCACTACTCTTAGGAGTTAGAGGAGAATTAGTAGGTTAGAGGTTCTCTCTCTAGTCTTTCTCTCTAGTTTCTTGCTAGGGTTTTAAACCCTTGGACTAGTGAGATGATTAGGGAGGGAAACCTTTCTTTTAGATTAGTTAGTAGAGGCTAGCTTATTTAATGCTTGGATATTAATGAAGAAATACAAGTGTTATTCTGCTCGCAATTCCTAACGGTATTTTCTATCCTTTGTATTATTAAATTGTCATATTGTTCTTGTTTGATGTATGTGATTTATTAATATTAGAAATGTCTATTGCTATGCATTGTGAGTAGTGTGCTTGTATGTTTGCCATGATTAATGAGTAGTTTGTTGTGATATATCTAATTGGGATAATATCGTTATGAAACAACGAAAGTAACGTTATACGGCTTTTATTTGTATAGCGCCGGAAACATCACGAATGTGTGGAGTACGGAACGTGGAAGCTATGAAAGTCGTGGGCACAATCGTTTGTGGAATAATGTTCCCGATTATTATAAATTATGATTGAAAACTTGTGGTGTTGTTTAACTATACATTTATGATTTCAAACTAAACTATCACCTTTCCTCCAATAAACGTGGTTAGAACCTTTATGATAAGGAGTAGCTAACCATTGATCAAACGGTCACTACCTATCTATGTTTTCCAAAATAAACATGGTCTGATTTTGAAGCTGTGGAAATACTGCCCAACTTATCGTATAGTACACCGTGAATTAATCAGGGATTTATTGGGCTGGGATTTATAAAGGGAATGGGTTGTTTACCTATCATAGATGGTTTTACTGTAATACAAGCTTAGATATATTGAGTTCAGATAGCCGTAAAGTATGTAATCCAGGATAAAGCCCTAAAACGTCCGAGTATCCGGTAAGCCGTGGAAAGGCCGTAGGCTGAACACTGTATTACATCCTGGCTGAGTCTGTGATCCAGGAAAGACTGTAAAACGGGTGAATACACAATGTAACCGCGGAAAAGTAAGTTGAAGACTGTATCACAGCCAAATAACGCTAAACTCAATCATAACCATTAATGTATAAGTTAGCAGTCACCAATTGTCTTAATCTTAAATGCCTTGCCCAGCTTAGATATCTCTGTATGTGTTAAAGAAAGGTCAGTGGATAAATTGCGGACTGTCGCCTTATTCCTGCACCCCATCTGGAGGGTCACTTGGTCTCGTCACAAGAGACGGTGAGGGAGGTTTCAAGGCAGTCCGATCTGATCATACTCTCGATAACCTAGTACTCAGTGACATACTGATCGGTTCACCTGATTAGTAGGGTGCTAGTGTTTACACTACAAGATATCTACGTGAAAGCAAGACACAAATCTTTAAAAGACGCTTTCAAACTAAAACATCATCTCAGCTATTCTAAGTCATGGTGAACCACGTCTTCGTCATCCTTAAGTGTTATATATGCTAGTGTCCCTTTAGTTTTATGCTTTATTAGTTTCAGTAGTTTAGTTTAATTAAATAAAAAAACCAAAACAAAAACCCTTCCAACTTATTAAAACCCAAGCTTAATTACTGATTAATCAGAACGACCCTGGATCATTCTTACCACTTACTCGTATCGGGTATTCATACCAGTTCCAGTAGGTAGTACGGAGGATTAGGCTCCCCCCGACTATTATAAATTTTAAAACTACCACCGTCGTCTGTCAGTAGCCGGTTTCACGACCGGGGTAAAACCCGACCGACCGCTGACGGCACGACAAGTTTTTGGCGCCGCTGCCGGGGACGGTAGTACGATTCGGAGCCTGTTTAGATAAATTAGTTTTTAAGCGATCCTTTTTGACTTGGATTCACCGTCCTTGTCAGAAGTTACTTTCTGCCCGTAGATTAGCTTAGATTAGCTTAGAATAACTTCCCTCCATACTACAACTTTAATTCTAAAAACCTTCTTCGTGTGTTGTCTTTATTGAAATCTTGGTAAACTCAACAACAACTAAGAGATCAAATTGATACTCTTGCTAAATCAATCCAAGATAGATGCAGAAGTAATGCCTACGTAGATAACGAATGTCAAAGGAATAGTATGAATTATTCGGATAACATAGGGTGCTTAGATCTTAAATTACAATTTCATTATGACCCTTATGCTTTCCAAATACATCAATACCATCCTTACTGTCCTGAACCATTCAATGTCTGCTCACACTCATCTTACCCTGAACACGAACCATCACCACATGAGAGTTCTGACTTGAGAGATATGCCCATAGCTTATCGCGGAAGTAATACTTTCTCACCTTCCTACAACCCACTTGAGCAACTACTTAAAGAACAAGAAGATATGCTTAGAAGATGTACTGATAAGCTGTCTGAAATACAAACACGAGTCCAAGTGAGTAGTAATGAAGTTAGGAATCAAGTTATAACCAACAATTGGCTACAGGAACATGATAGGCACTTACACACCACATCTACATAATCCGACACAGACTTTCATTCTCATGAGTCTGGTTGCAAAATTCCTTCAAACCTTACACCTACCCAGTCTTCTAAATCCTCACTTCCACCTATTCTTAACCTATCTACGTCCGAGACCGATGAGGAGTTCATTCTAGAGGAACTTTCCAAGTCATTGCAACTTGAAACTCTTGGCCGGAGTGACGAGGATGACGAGGTAGACGAAGAGATAGAAGTAGAAAGCCCGGAGATGGAGATTTACACAGAAGACCCAGCTTCAGAAGGACCGGAGGAATACGCACCGACTCTGAGAAGTGATCTCATTCCTATTCAAACCGACGTGGTTGACAACATTCCGCAACAAGTTGTGGTTGACACTGTCCCACTTATCTTTCCGAATGAATCACCCCCTGATCTAGTTGAACCTTCAAATGCCATAGAACCTGTCACCCAAGTAGTCGATGAGAATGTTGCTACAAGATTGGAGATAAAAACGGATACTGTCCCACCTCCATGCCCAAAGTACAACATTTTCATTGACCAAAAGACCATAGGAAGCAAGGTGGGTTCTGCGTCATGGTTTCCTTTCAAACCATCTCTCCACCATATAATGTCTTATACATCATGGAGTGGTAAGGATTCCTTTGACCAACCCATTCTGTCAATCCAACCCAAGGAGGTGTTAGAAGTTGAGAGATATGTAATACCTGCGGTTAAAACATTCACTCACTTTGAACCATCTCCTTATATTGGACATACCCTAGCCTTAATCTGCTTTAAACTTTTAGGTATGTACCAATATTACCCCTTGTGTCTACTGATGGATGCAAGGAAGCCCCTAGGATTGCCTGATAAGTAGTGCTAGAGTCAAGCTAGAGACTCGAACAAAAACAAACGCTTCTCGGGAGGCAACCCGTGTCTAACATAGTTTCAGTAATAGTAGTTAAATAGGAAGCTAACCCAATAAGTAGAAGATGAAACCCTAAAATGAATGTTCCAAGTTTTCTATTTTTATGAACAAAAAGGATGGTTTGCGAAATTACTTCATTAAAGTCAAATTTTTGTCAAACTTTAAAACTTCCTACTCCCACTTGTTTGAACTTTACTGCAACATTCATTTTTCACCATTATCTAAAATCTCAAGTTCTTAATATCCCCTTCACTCACAAACTTTGGAAACCTACTAGAATGAGAATTAGGAGCCTTAGTCATCTTATACACCCATTCACATATTTCGAGCATTGGAGGTACTTACATATATTTCTGTAAGCATACATATAAGATCCTTAAATGATTCATCTGAAAAACTTGATTTGTATGCTAATATGTGTATTATGCTCGAACTCGTTTAAAAATATGTTCTTTGGAAATCCTTATACTTGGTTGCCTGATATAAATGCTCATGCTAGTGTTTCCATATTTGCTATTTGTGCTGCGGTGAAATTATAGGCAACTAACACTTTTTGTGTGGGATTAGACTCCAAGTCATATACTGGTTTGTTTCATCTACAAAACACTTACTTTGATAGGTTCTTCGCAAACCAGTAAATCTATGATTTGGAGAATAATCACTTGTTTGTTTGATCACGTTTGTTTGTTCTTGTACAAATGCCTAACAGACAGGGACTGATGCCTATGGATAAAGAATCTTCAAGAATAATGGAAAGAAGACAAGGGGAGCTTACAGTTTATTAAGTATGGGAATCTTTGGAGCATTGCTTTGCAGGGGATAAGAGATGACATTTCTAGACACGAAGATGATTAAGTTAATCAGCTTAATACTCATCATATGCGCCCACAAATTCCAAATCCTATAGCTAAACCTTACCACATAATGGAACCCGAAACCCTCACTACCATCCACATCACCATACCCACCCCACATTCACCCATCCATCCACCCTTTCGCACGTACAACCATCACCATTAGGGACCATTCATATGAAGGAATATATACGGGATTAAATTGGAAACTGGAGATCTCTACCGATAAAGAACAACATTAGATGCATTACATCAGTTCGTCGGCAAAAATCTCGGGAGATAAAGATCTATGGTCATTAGATTCAGCACTTTCAGATCATTAGGAGCAATTGAGTTAAAGCATCGGCTCTTGATGATTTGGATCTTTGTCCATTAACCTCTATCCAACATTTGGTGTTTATTGGTTGATTCTGCTTGTGTCCGGAGGGCGACATCACTTCGCTTCATTTTCTACAATCTATCCTTTTAGTCTTAGTTATTTTCGATAGAATTTGGTGATTTGAGTGGATGTTGGATGACTGGAGGATCCAAGAGATGACGAGCATTCACTGACGAAACCGTGGAGCCAAAGGCAGACAAACAACGCTTACACACCTGCAGGACCATGGAACTTACATTCATCTCTGAGGGAAGGAGCGTGGTTTATCTTCTCTCGAAACTCGCACGTGCCAATGATCTTCAAAGACTTAAGTGTGGGATTTTATCCCACATTACATACACTTAGCAAGAATCATTTCCACATCTTAAACGCTAAAGTGTGGGATTCACCAATAAAAATCTCCACCTACATTATGGGACGATTCATTGCTAATTTTGGACTCTTGGTACCAACTGCCAGATCAACACATCTGAGGCTGAGCCATTCTTCATGCAAAAAGTGGAGCAAGAATCACATCGACTCTTCTCTTCTAAAGTACCGATCTCAGCTTCATAACGTTAATCATTATCTGGGGAGTTTCCTAACCTTCACTTCATTTCTTGATTTAAATTTTGCTTTGTTAGCCTGTTAATCTAAGAAGTAATCTATATTCTATCCTAAAGCTTATCACTAAGTGTGGGATTCCAACCCATTACATACACTTGAGTAACATTTTCTATATGTTCAAACTCTAAGTGTGGGATTATACTTTACAGTACAATCTCAACTCAAGAGAACATTAGCGACAATGTTCCTCTAAGTGTGGGATAGCAGGTATAGAATACCTTGGATTAGATGGTTAAAGATTTTTATGTCCGAATAGTTCAACTCAGAAAATGTTCCTCAAAATTTTCAAAATTTTTAACAAAACTAATAAAGTATGGGCCAAATCATTCGATTAGCTCTGCTATTTTTGAGTTAAAATATCTTTCAGGAGGAACCATTTCTAATATGAGTCAGTTATTTAGGAATATTAGGGAAATTAAGGTAGAAATTTCTTAATAAGTAGTGATGATCTAAAAAGGAACATGGCTAGGCACATACAACCATATTTGCAGTGAGGTTTTGAGCCTTAAAAGCATTCATCTTAAATGCTACATTGTTCATTTCTTGTGTGTGCCGATGCTAGTATCTCTAAATTAGAACTTGTTCCTGACATATGTTTCGAGACCACATTGGTGAGTACCGTACGCGGTATAGGTGAAATTAAATGATCTCGACATTCCTTAGGATTTAACCCATTTTTACAAACCTTTTTAAGCCCAAAACCCTTCCGATACTCATTTTTAATATCGATGATCCGCTTAGAAAACCCTGTTGAGCCTAAACCTTTCGTTTCTTCAAAACCCTACATTTTAACCCACTTATCCAAAAATTCCCAACAACTTATCTTAGAATTTCTGAGGATTATGAAAAACATCTTGAAGAATCTTATTCTGAATTGATCTACTCCTTCGTGTTCACCAAAATTGAAGAAAATCAAAGGTGCGAAAAATTGGCACCAAAGAAAAGACTCGAAGAAGTCCGTGATAAGAAAGAAAAGATTTCAGAAAGAAAAGCAAAGAAAAATATCCTTGGAAGTACTCTGGCAAAGAAGTTCTGAAGAAAGAAAAAGAAAATAAAAATCAGAAAAAGAAAGAAAAGAAAATAAAGCTAAGTGCTTCAAAGTATCAACCGTTCAAAGGAAGATCCGACAGAAGACGAGTAGCTATCTTCTTCGTTCTACAATAAGTTTTTCATGATTCTTAGGATGCCTAAGATAAGCAACCCTTTCAGCCAAAAATTGTAACAACCGCCAAATTAGGGCTAGTATTAGAGCCTAATTCTTTGTTAATACATGTAATTAGTACTGTGCTAGGCTAATTTATGTATCGGATTATATGTTGGTTAATATATATACAACTTTACGATTTGATTAAATCGTACGCGACTTAAATAGAATGAAATTCTATTCGATTAACACGGACGTTGGTGAACAAATGTTTATAAACTAAAATAACGCAATTATAACTGAAATGCTATTTTATAATAGTTAATAACTGACTTGTACTACTCGAATAAAACGTACACGATTTTATAAACAAAAGTGATTAAAATTAATTTAACCTATTAAAGATTTAAGGAAATAATTTAAATAAATTATTTAACAAGATTTGTGATTTATAAATATAATTAAACGTGTAAAATGAATATTTAACGTTTAAATGACAGAGCAAACGAACACCGCACTGAGCGGGAACGCGGGGCGAAAGTGGGGATTTAACCTCCCACTTCCACCCACTTTCTTTCATTTCTTATTCATCCCTCTCTCTCTTCTTTCTCTTTCTTTCTTTTTCTCTCTAATCACCAACCACATCTCCACCCCAAAATACTCACAAAATCACAAAATACTACGTCGAAACGAACTTGGATCACACCTCTCCTTTGGAAGAAAAGCACCACTTCGCAACGATCTACATTCCTATCTTTTCGGATTTTCAATCCGACGCCGCGTAAGTTTCCGACAAATCCCGACATCTCTCGTTTTTGATCATTTTTACTAGTTTATGGTTTATATAGGCTTAATATGTTCATATGAGGGTTGGGTAAAAGAATCGGACCAAACGGAAACCCGAAAACATGTTTTTGGCTCGAAATCCGTCGATCAGCCGATAGTGTCGTATAGATGAACCCAGATATGCGTCACTTATAGCGACACTTCCTTAGTGCCGCTATACTCTCTACCCGACACTTCTTAAGTGTCGCCTGTTACCTCTTGTGATCCTTACCCGTCACTATGATAGTGACGCCTATACATATATTACCGACACTCCCATAGTGCCGCCTAACTATTTTACCCGACACTTCTTTAGTGTCGCTATACTACCCGTCACTCCCTAAGTGACGCCCAAGACCTGGAATTATCTACTTTATACGACACTACCTAAGTGCCGCTATTGTTACGGAACCCGTCACTACTTGAGTGACGCACACTATGATACACGACACTTCGTTAGTGACGCATGACCTGAATACCCGACACTTCACCCGGCACTGTCTTAGTGTCGCATAACCAACCTAAGTGACGCTATGAAGTGTCGCATAACACAGCAGTTTTTCAATTATTTTTACACTAAGTGTCGAACTTATACAACTTCCAATACTTATACCATACGACTTAGCAAACATCATAGAACATACTTTTCTATTACAATTACACTAAATTGCGTTATAAATGCTAAACTTTAATTATAACAAATCACCAACGGGCCGTATACTTTGATACAAACGAGAACGAACCAACATTACACACAACGGGTTGTATGAACAACTAGCCTAGATGGTCTTGCGAGACATCTACTTACTTAACCTTACGTGTTTAGGCATTTGAAGGTTACGGGTTCGGAGAACCTACGGTTGATATTACTTACTCGTTTATTGACATAAACGTACTTGCAAAGACTCAGGTGAGTCTTACAGCCCCACTTTTACTGTTTTATACTTTGGGGTGAGATACTTAGCAACTGTTTTACGCATGAACACAATGTACTGAACTGAAAACATTACTGAAAACATTACCGATTACAAACAAACGCATGAGTTACTTTTATCCACTGAAAGCCTCCTAATCGTAAGTTGTTAGTTATGGACTTAAGCGCGATTACTAATAGATGGATCCATTTGGGACTGACAATCCCTGTCTGGGGTGGTAGCGCCACCACGTACTGATTTACACGTAGAAACAGACATATTAGTATTTGTTACATATGAGTGTGCGGATAGCACTCACGGGGGTACGTGATATATTCACACTACACGGTTAAGCTTCAACTTATGAGCTCATGGCACTGTACTGATATACTGATTAACTTACTTTGCTTGATAGCAATACGGGTACATACTTGTGGTTCATAACACTTACTTATTACTAAACCTGTGAGATTCACCAACCTTTTTGGTTGACACTTTCTAGCTTTGTATCTCAGGTACACTTACGGAGTAGGTTCACTCCAGGATTGCTAGCTAGAGTCGCATGATTTACAAACTGCATTTAACGAAGATTCTTTGGCATTATCTTTTGTAACTATGGTTATGTAATAGAATCTTCCGCTATACGCGCGGACTCTAGGAAACTACATTTTTGTGTACGAAAACCTACGGTTTTCAAACGATTCAAATTATGAAATGTAACTATTTTACAAACGTCTCATTTAGAGGTCGTTTGCTATATATCTTGTGCTTTGTATATTGATTAGTAACACCCAAAGTATGCTTCCGCAACTCGTTAAATTTGGGGGTGTTACAGATTGGTATCAGAGCCTAAGGTTATAGTGAACTAGGTTGCATTTAGTGGGCCTAGACTATGACCGTTAGGCAGTATTTCCTTATTAGACATGACTGGTTCAGGAATTACAGCATACGACTTTAATTTAACATAGCCTGATCAACTATGTACAATTAAGGAAAGATGATGTAAGATCTGAAATGATTATGTTGAACAGGAATACGTTAGTTGACTCTGACTACGAGAGAACCGGACCATTACTTGATACGTGCTAGACACTATGCGAGATATGATATATGTATATATATTAGCCTCAATCTTACTAACGCTTTGTCTCAGAAATGGCAAACATTCCATCCAATTCATCTCGTTCTCAATCCGGGTCGCAGAACCCAAGGGTAGCAAGGAGGAACAACAGGTTGCCTCGAGCTGGCCCATACCCCACTCACTTCACCTTGCCGGCCTTAGCTGCTAGGGTGAACCAACACGAGCAACGACTTCGCACCATGGATGTCGTGTTGCAGGAAACAAACGAAAACTGGAGACTTACAGCGCTTGAGCGCATCGAACAAGTCTCTGAGAATCACGAAACCACCGTCACTAATGTGGACATTCTTCTCAACAGAGTGGTGGAGATAAGCGTGGAAACCACTCTTTTGAAACACAGACTTGAGGAGTGTGAACAACGCTCACGGGAAACGGAAGAATATACCCGTGGATTGGTACAACGACTAGCATTAGCTGAAGACAATGCTCGACAAGCCAGCAGACTTGCAAATACTGTGGATCGTCTCATCGAAATGATGGAGCAGATTAACCTACGTTAAGACTAGCTTAGTCTTTGTTTTGTAAACTATCCTGTAATCTAGTAACTATCTAAGCTCTACTCTATGTTTCAGTCGGATGTAATAATTCCCGACACCTTTTGTAATACATCCGCAGGATGTAACCTTTGAACTCGTATCATCTATCAAATATTCCTTGCTGTTTCGACTCATATTAATTGCCATAATCCTTTTTCATATTGATGTTATGTATTACCATTTTTATACATGTACATCTGAAATAAATGCAATTTTCTTACAAAATCTCATGTATCTTCATTTCTTTTATTGAAGAGTCATGCCGCCAAAGTCAAGACCTTATACTGACGCTCAGATCACTTCACTCATAACCCAGGCTGTTACTGAAGCTTTGGCTCGGAATACTCCACCAGGTTCCACAAGAAACAGCGATGCCGCTGAAACCTCTGCTGCTAAACCTTGTTCATACAAGGATTTCCAAAACTGCAAACCCTTGAGCTTCAAGGGAACCGAAGGAGCCATCGGACTTATCAGATGGTTCGAAAAGATGGAATCCGTTTTCCGCATCAGCAAATGTGCGGAAGACGACAAGGTCAAATTCTCCACCTGCACCCTCGAAGATGGTGCCCTCTCGTGGTGGAATTCCTATACCCAGTCTGTGGGGATTGACACCGCTTATCTACTCCCTTGGGAGGATCTGAAGAAAATGCTCACTGATGAGTATTGCCCGGTCGAACAACTTTACAAGTTGGACGAAGAGTTCTGGAACTTGAAAGTGCAAGGAACTGATATCGTTGGATACACCACTCGATTCCAACAACTTACCGTTCTTCGCCCAGCTATGGCAGGCACTGAACCCGAAAAGATCAAGAAATACATCCGCGGCCTCCCGGAACCTGTCCGGGGAAATGTCGCCTCATCAAAACAAACCACTCTTCACGGTGCCATCCGGTTGACCCATGAACTTTTAGCCATGAACGAGGACCCAGAACCACCCACTCCATCCTCCAACAGCAACAAAAGAAAATGGTCCGACAACCACAACAACCACCAAAACAAGAAACCTGAAACCATTAAAGCCTACACCTCCGGTTCTGATGACAAGGGGGCATACAAGGGAACCAAGCCCTATTGCTCAAAGTGTCAACGACACCACCATGGTTCGTGTCCCTGTAGCAAGTGTAAGAGATTTGGACACTAGGCTAAGGACTGTAGATCAAACACCACTGACACCAACACCTCGGCACCAAAGACTTGTTATGGGTGCAACGGAACGGGGCATTTCAAGAAATACTGCCCGAAGCTGAACAACAACAACAACAGGAACAACAACAATGCTCGAGGAAGAGCTTTTGTGCTGAAATCTGGGGAAGCCCGTCAAGACCCGAATGTGGTCACGGGTACGTTCCTTCTCAATAACTTGACTACTTCTGTATTATTCGATACTGGTGCTGATAAGAGCTTTATTTCCGACGAATTTTATCCACTACTTGACACTACACCTATTGCCTTAGATTCTAAGTACACAATAGAATTGGCAAATGGAAGACTTATTGAGGCCGACAGTGTAATACCTAATTGCACTCTGAACTTAGCTAATGAGCTCTTTCCCATTGACTTGATACCTGTCGAAATCGGCAGCTTTGACATCATCGTCGGTATGGATTGGTTGTCCAAACACCGAGCCGAAATCGTTTGTTTCGAGAAAATTGTACGCATTCCTCTCGTCACCGGTGGAACTTTGAGCATACAAGGGGAGACCGGTGGGACGAGAATAAACATCATTTCTTGCATGAAAACCCGAAAATACTTGAGAAAAGGGTATCAGGAAATCCTCGCACACGTTATGGAGAAAAAGTCGGTGGAGAAGCGACTTGAGGATGTGCCTATTGTTCGAGACTTCCCAGAAGTCTTTCCTGAAGACTTGCCTGGCCTACCGCCAACTAGACAAGTCGAATTCTCTATTGATCTTGTGCCCGGCGCAGCACCCGTGGCACGAGCCCCTTACCGACTCGCTCCAACTGAACTTCAGGAGTTATCTACTCAGTTACAGGAACTCCTGGACAAGGGATTTATTCGACCAAGTTCCTCACCTTGGGGAGCTCCGGTCCTGTTTGTGAAGAAGAAAGACGGTTCTTTCCGCATGTGCATCGACTACCGTGAACTCAACAAATTAACTGTCAAAAACCGTTACCCACTTCCTCGCATTGATGACCTGTTTGACCAACTTCAGGGATCGAGTTTTTACTCAAAGATCGATCTACGGTCTGGTTACCACCAACTCCGAGTTCGCGATGAAGATATTCCTAAAACTGCTTTCCGAACTCGCTACGGGCATTATGAATTCCAAGTGATGCCATTCGGCTTAACCAACGCACCGGCTGTATTCATGGACCTTATGAATCGGGTGTGCAAACCTTATCTTGACAAGTTCGTCATCGTCTTTATCGATGACATCTTGATTTACTCGCGCACTGAACAAGAACACGCGCAACACCTGAAAACCATCCTAGAGCTGCTCAAACACGAAGAGTTATACGCCAAATTCTCTAAGTGTGAGTTCTGGATGCAAACCGTTCAATTCCTTGGACACGTCATTGATAATCAAGGAATTCATGTCGATCCTTCGAAAATCGAGGCTATCAAATGTTGGCAAGCACCTACAACACCGACCGAGGTACGCCAATTCTTAGGACTCGCCGGATACTACAGGCGGTTCATTGAGAATTTTTCGAAAATAGCCCTACCTCTCACTGCACTGACTCAAAAAGAAAAGAAGTTCGATTGGACTGACAAACAGGAGTCGGCTTTTCAACTACTAAAACAAAAACTCTGCAGTGCACCTATCTTATCTTTACCCGAAGGCAACGATGACTTCGTGGTATACTGTGATGCTTCACACCAAGGTCTTGGTTGCGTGCTGATGCAACGAGACAAGGTCATCGCTTACGCCTCTCGACAACTCAAGGTCCACGAAAAGAATTACACAACTCATGACCTAGAGTTGGGGGCTGTTGTATTCGCTCTAAAAATCTGGAGACACTACTTATACGGTACCAAGTGTACAATCTTTACTGACCATAAAAGTCTCTAACATATCTTCGATCAAAAGGATCTCAACATGAGGCAACGTCGATGGGTCGAGTTGCTCACTAATTACGATTGCGAAATTCGCTATCATCTAGGTAAGGCGAATGTTGTCGCCGATGCCTTAAGCCGAAAAGAACGAGTGAAACCACTTCGAGTTCGAGCTCTCGGTATGACCATTCACAACGACCTCATCAATCAAACTCTCACTGCTCAACTCGAAGCACTCAAACCAGAAAACTTGATAAACGAGGCCTTGCGGGGCATGGACAAACAATTTGAAACCAAACCTAACGGGGCCAAATACTTCTCGAATCGAATCTGGTTACCAAGTTTTGGGAACCTGCGAGACTTGGTGATGGATGAAGCTCACAAGTCTAAATACTCTATACACCCCGGTGCCGACAAAATGTATCACGGCATCAAGGAAATGTACTGGTGGCCCAACATGAAATCTGACATTGCAACCTATGTTGGCAAGTGTCTTACTTGTTCCAAAGTTAAAGCTGAACACCAGAAACCTTCCGGTTTGCTACAACAACCCGAAATACCACAGTGGAAATGGGAGCAGATCACCATGGATTTCATTACTAAACTCCCGAAAACTTCTAGCGGTTGCGATACCATTTGGGTGATCGTCGACCGACTCACTAAATCTGCTCACTTCCTAGCCATCAAAGAAACTGATAAGATGGAACGTTTGACACGGATCTACCTGAAAGAGATCGTGTCAAGACACGGCATACCCATCTCAATCATCTCCGACCGAGATGCTCGGTTTACTTCTCGCTTCTGGCAATCACTGCAAAAATCTCTTGGTACTCGTCTGGATATGAGTACGGCTTATCATCCTCAAACCGACGGCCAGAGCGAACGAACCATACAAACACTGGAAGACATGCTACGAGCCTGCGTAGTTGAATTCGGTAAAAACTGGGAAAATCACTTACCGTTATGCGAGTTCTCGTACAACAACAGTTATCACACCAGCATAAAGGCTGCACCCTTCGAGGCACTGTACGGTCGTAAGTGCCGGTCACCTGTCTGTTGGACTGAGGTGGGGGATACACAACTCACCGGTCCAGAAATCATACATGAAACAACTGAAAAGATCGTCGGCATACAAAACCGATTAAAAGCCGCGCGTGATCGTCAGAAAAGCTATGCTGACGTGAGACGCAAACACCTTGAGTTCCAAGTTGGGGACAAGGTACTTCTCAAAGTGGCACCGTGGAAAGGTGTCATTCGATTCGGAAAACGAGGCAAACTAAATCCTAGATACATCGGACCATTCGAAATCCTTGAAAAGATTGGTCCAGTGGCATACCGCCTGCAACTTCCTGCTGAGCTTAGCAGCGTTCACAACACATTCCACATTTCTAATCTGAAGAAATGTCTGTCTGACGAGACACTGATTATACCGCTCGACGAAATTCAGATCGATGATAAACTTCATTTTGTCGAGGAACCTATGGAAATAATGGACCGCGAGGTCAAACAACTAAAACAGAGTCGTATTCCCATCGTTAAGGTCAGGTGGAATTCTAGACGTGGTCCTGAATTCACCTGGGAACGGGAAGACCAAATGCGACAGAAATACCCACATCTTTTCCCAGACAACGCACCGACCGTGCAATCGAGCTAATTTCGGGACGAAATTCTTTTAACAAGGGGAGAATGTAACAACCGCCAAATTAGGGCTAGTATTAGCGCCTAATTCTTTGTTAATACATGTAATTAGTACTGTGCTAGGCTAATTTATGTATCGGATTATATGTTGGTTAATATATATACAACTTTACGATTTGATTAAATCGTACGCGACTTAAATAGAATGAAATTCTATTCGATTAACACGGACGTTGGTGAACAAATGTTTATAAACTAAAATAACGCAATTATAACTGAAATGCTATTTTATAATAGTTAATAACTGACTTGTACTACTCGAATAAAACGTACACGATTTTATAAACAAAAGTGATTAAAATTAATTTAACCTATTAAAGATTTAAGGAAATAATTTAAATAAATTATTTAACAAGATTTGTGATTTATAAATATAATTAAACGCGTAAAATGAATATTTAACGTTTAAATGACGGAGCAAACGAACACCGCACGGAGCGGGAACGCGGGGCGAAAGTGGGGATTTAACCTCCCACTTCCACCCACTTTCTTTCATTTCTTATTCATCCCTCTCTCTCTTCTTTCTCTTTCTTTCTTTTTCTCTCTAATCACCAACCACATCTCCACCCCAAAATACTCACAAAATCACAAAATACTACGTCGAAACGAACTTGGATCACACCTCTCCTTTGGAAGAAAAGCACCACCTCGCAACGATCTACATTCCTATCTTTTCGGATTTTCAATCCGACGCCGCGTAAGTTTCCGACAAATCCCGACATCTCTCGTTTTTGATCATTTTTACTAGTTTATGGTTTATATAGGCTTAATATGTTCATATGAGGGTTGGGTAAAAGAATCGGACCAAACGGAAACCCGAAAACATGTTTTTGGCTCGAAATCCGTCGATCAGCCGATAGTGTCGCATAGATGAACCCAGATATGCGTCACTTATAGCGACACTTCCTTAGTGCCGCTATACTCTCTACCCGACACTTCTTAAGTGTCACCTGTTACCTCTTGTGATCCTTACCCGTCACTATGATAGTGACGCCTATACATATATTACCGACACTCCCATAGTGCCGCCTAACTATTTTACCCGACACTTCTTTAGTGTCGCTATACTACCCGTCACTCCCTAAGTGACGCCCAAGACCTGGAATTATCTACTTTATACGACACTACCTAAGTGCCGCTATTGTTACGGAACCCGTCACTACTTGAGTGACGCACACTATGATACACGACACTTCGTTAGTGACGCATGACCTGAATACCCGACACTTCACCCGGCACTGTCTTAGTGTCGCATAACCAACCTAAGTGACGCTATGAAGTGTCGCATAACACAGCAGTTTTTCAATTATTTTTACACTAAGTGTCGAACTTATACAACTTCCAATACTTATACCATACGACTTAGCAAACATCATAGAACATACTTTTCTATTACAATTACACTAAATTGCGTTATAAATGCTAAACTTTAATTATAACAAATCACCAACGGGCCGTATACTTTGATACAAACGAGAACGAACCAACATTACACACAACGGGTTGTATGAACAACTAGCCTAGATGGTCTTGCGAGACATCTACTTACTTAACCTTACGTGTTTAGGCATTTGAAGGTTACGGGTTCGGAGAACCTACGGTTGATATTACTTACTCGTTTATTGACATAAACGTACTTGCAAAGACTCAGGTGAGTCTTACAGCCCCACTTTTACTGTTTTATACTTTGGGGTGAGATACTTAGCAACTGTTTTACGCATGAACACAATGTACTGAACTGAAAACATTACTGAAAACATTACCGATTACAAACAAACGCATGAGTTACTTTTATCCACTGAAAGCCTCCTAATCGTAAGTTGTTAGTTATGGACTTAAGCGCGATTACTAATAGATGGATCCATTTGGGACTGACAATCCCTGTCTGGGGTGGTAGCGCCACCACGTACTGATTTACACGTAGAAACAGACATATTAGTATTTGTTACATATGAGTGTGCGGATAGCACTCACGGGGGTACGTGATATATTCACACTACACGGTTAAGCTTCAACTTATGAGCTCATGGCACTGTACTGATATACTTATTAACTTACTTTGCTTGATAGCAATACGGGTACATACTTGTGGTTCATAACACTTACTTATTACTAAACCTGTGAGATTCACCAACCTTTTTGGTTGACACTTTCTAGCTTTGTATCTCAGGTACACTTACGGAGTAGGTTCACTCCAGGATTGCTAGCTAGAGTCGCATGATTTACAAACTGCATTTAATGAAGATTCTTTGGCATTATCTTTTGTAACTATGGTTATGTAATAGAATCTTCCGCTATACGCGCGGACTCTAGGAAACTACATTTTTGTGTACGAAAACCTACGGTTTTCAAACGATTCAAATTATGAAATGTAACTATTTTACAAACGTCTCATTTAGAGGTCGTTTGCTATATATCTTGTGCTTTGTATATTGATTAGTAACACCCAAAGTATGCTTCCGCAACTCGTTAAATTTGGGGGTGTTACAAAAATCACCACTATCCATACCCCTTAACCCTCACAAACATTACAACCCACTTGAATGTCTTGGGATAATTAGCGCCGTCCTCTTCCTAAGTGGTGGAGATCCGATTCTCGACCAAGCTTATGATGATGAGTGCTACATGACAGGCTATTTGAGCGATTTCAATTGTGCTAGAATGATAGGTGTCGTGCCTCCAGTGGTCGGACGGGTTTTAATCCGGTCGTTGAACCAACCAAACAGGATGCACGGACAGGGTTTAAATTTATAGAGCAGGGGAATCCTACGTTGTATACTACTGACAGACCTAAAAGGGCAGTAAGTGGTATGTATGACTCAGGTGTCGTTCTTCAAACTACAACGGGCATGGGAGTCTAGGAAGTTTTATTATCTTTGGGAATCTAGCTAGGGTTTTTAAATGCTTTTGGATAGATTTGGTTTTTTATAACTAAATACTAATTTAAATAAAGAAAATAAAACAAAAGAGGTTTGTACGGAGACTCGGTTAACAGAGGATAAGCGAGTGTTTACTATGATTTCGTTATGTGTTATTGATGAATAGTCAAGGGTAAGGCTACTAGATGTGATGACTAATCCGGAGAGGATAGAAACATAATTAATGCAAAATATTGTACCTACGACCGTTCCGCGGCTTCCATACGTTTGTACTCCACCAATTGGTGTTTCCAGCACTATACCGAGTAATAGGGCGTTTTACGGTTTTTCCGTTACATTAATTAGGGTTCTACATTACTCTCGCAGATTTCCTATATCCTAATGAGCTACAACTACGAGCCTATTAAATATCTAACGTAGAGTTGTCCGCAATCAGATAAATAACATGTCACGTGGATAGCAGTTATAGAAGTCAAATACACCGGAAGTTCTCCCAAATGTACAGACCAATTTAACCGACGACTATCCTCGAATCCGGCCTGGTCCCCAGTCACAGTCATCAGAGATGTCTGTATCGTAGCGTGAATTGTTGATTAACAAGAACACGAATGGGGATAATCCCGCGGACCAAGTTGGGATAATCGGGCTAACGATCAGTTAAATTGTTCAGCATTACAGATATAAATCATCACAACTATTCCATGCATGTTAATTTACTGTGTAAACCAATATTCTGTGTCTGAAAACCTAATTATACAGTTACTGATGGACCAGGAGGATAACTCTAGCATGCATCATTCATAAGGTAACAATCAAACAAGAACATGCAATAGGGTGACACATAACAGAACACCATAATCCTAAGCATAGCAGATAACCAATAATCAGATCATAGATATCCCGAAAGTTCTCTCAAAGATATATAACAGATAAACATGAATCTAACCTATCTCTAATCCTACGCTCCGTGTCTCTTATGATTTGTTTCAACCTAGAGAACACAGCCATACCAAGTTCATTGATCATCAAGTATAGAATAGGTAGAGAACGTACCACTAGTAATTGGCCAAGTTCTTGCAGGAAGCTTCTAACCACAACATAAGTTGGATAGATAAACATTCGAGATTCAGTTTATGAGTTCATACACAGTTTAAAGTAACACGGGCAGAGTAACAGCATGGCATAAACATTTTGACTATTCTAACATAACTACATCATAGTAAACACAAAGAAATGTCTAGCCTAACATTATTTATCTAGCATACAATCCTAAACAAGCATAAACAAAACAACACATGTTTAAAACTGGAAAGTAAGAGATATATAAATAGAACCTGATACGAATTTATTACAGACAGATCTTCGCGAATACAATGTCTTGGAGTGACTCCGTACAAATGCTAAAAGCTACCTCTTCCTAACTATCTCTCTAACTAGCCCAATTATAGAGAGAGAAACTCTTCTAGAGAGAGAAACTAGAGAGAGAGTGATGTGTGTGAGAGAGAAAGTGTAGGGAGAGAATGAAATGAGAGAAAATGGTATATTTGAGGTTGGAGGTGTATCCACTATTTATAGGCAAAGCATCAAATCGCGCGTACAACTCACGAAGCAGCACGTACAAGCAAACGAAGCACGATATAGGGCAGGGAGGGCCGTATATGGCCTTGTAAGGTCCGTATACGGTGTGTAGTAGGCCGTATACAGTCTTACAAGGGCCGTATATGGTGCCTGAGGCCGTATACGGTCTCCATCTGATTTCGTTCGTTACTTAAAACGTCCGTATCTCCTTCGTTACGCGTCCGTTTGACCTGATTCTTTCGCTCGTGGTTTCGTAATTCCGTTACGCTTCTAATGATGCCAATATCATAGAAATTGGGTGTGTAGAGCTTAGGCGTAGCCGAAATGACTTTTAGTGGCTCTGAAAGTCAGTGTCTTCTCCGTCCTTTGGCCGTTTCACTTTATTCCAGATTTTTCCGTCTCGATTTTACCTATACAACAGATGGTAGAAGTTAGGAGGTGTGCCTTGACCGGAAAATGAGGTCGGAAGAATCAGCCTGTATTAAAATGCTGTGTTTTGTGCGATTTCAGAGTGTTTTCAGTGATTTTTACCACAACGTCTACTTTTGAACCACTTTAGTGAATTTTAATAAATAATCAATGTTTTGGAATATTTTTACTAAAGAAAGGTCCAAAATGTGAGGAATAAAGCTTCTAAAAACATGACTTTTTACGTCACATCAAGTTATCCCACACTTAGACGTTGCTTGTCCTCAAGCAACAACTCTCTGAAAAATGTTTTAAGTCATGTTTTTAGGGGCGAGTCAGAGAATATTTTCCGAGATTAGCATTTCCTCATATACGCAAGTTACTCTAAAAGTGTGGAGGAAGATAAGATGATCCTTCCATAAGCAAGAAGAGATTCTCTTAGGCATACATCCAAATCTCGTGATCTTGGAGTACACATGACTAGACGATCTCACTAAAGGTGGTCACTCAATTCACTCATAGTGTATCGGGTTTCCTATCAATCTAGCTCAAACGAAATCGCTCAAAATAGCCAGTCATGCTGCACTCATCGTCATAGGCTTGATCGAGAATCGGATCTCCACCATTTAGGTGAGGACGGTGCTAATTATCTCAAGACATTCAGAGGGTTGTAATGTTTGGTGAGGGTGAAGGGTATGGATAGTGGTAATTTTGGGTTGCGAGGGTGTTTAGCTCATCTTAAAATCACTGAGATTATGAACAACTTTATTTAGAGCGGAGAGGAACGGAGAGTTGGTAGCTGTTTCAGCTTCTGTCGGATTTTCCATGAAGAGCTTTGTTTTGAAACTTTCAGCTTTATTTGCGGAGCTATTTTCTTTTTCTTTTTCTTTTTCTTTTCTTTTTTCTTTTTCTTTTCTTTTTCTTTTCTTCAGAATTTCTTTGTCAGAGAATTTCCAAGGAATTTTATATTTTGGATCCTTTAGAAATCTTTTCTTCTATCTTGATCATTTTGATTCTTTTCCAGGTGCTAATTTTTCCCGCACCATCGTCCTTCCAGTTCTCTTGTGTGCTAATTTTCCCGCACCATTTGTTGAGAAACTTGATTTTGCAGAATGCGAATGAGTAGGATATATGAAACAGATATTCTAAAAGGTGTTCTTCATAACCTCAGAAATTCCAAGATAAGTTTGGGGGGTAATTTTAGGAAGTGGGTGAAAATTAGGGTTTTGAAGAAACGAAAGGTTTAGGCTCAACAGGGTATACTAGGCGGATCTTCGATACTAAAAATGAGCATCGGAAAGGGTTTTGGGCTTGAAAAGATATGTAAGAAACGGGTTAAGTCCTAAGGAATGTCAAGGTCATTTAATTGCACCTATACCGCGTACGGTACACACCAATATGGTCTCGAAGCGTATATCAAGAGCAAGTTCTAATTCAGAGATACAGACATCAGCAAACACACAAGAAATGAAAGTGAAGCATTAAAGATGAATGCTTTTGGGCTCAAGATACCTCACTGCAAAGGGTTGTATGTGTCTAGTCATGCTCCTTTGATTATCACTTCTTGCTTGAGCAATTTCTACCTTATTTCCTTTAGGCTTTTAGAAATATCATACTTATATTTTGAAAATGGTTTCTCTCAGTAGTATCTGAGACTCAAAAACTGAGTTAGACTCATTAATTTTGAAAAAAATTGACCTTATTTTTGAAAAAAATTTGAGAGAAAGATTGCTATTGGACATAAAAATCACCATTTAAGGTATTCTATACCTACCATCCCACACTTAGAGGAACATTGTCCATAATGTTCTCTTGAGTAGAGATTTTACTAGTAAAATCCCACACTTAGAGTTTGAACATATAAGTAGATGTTTCTCAAGTGTTTTAATTTGGGCTGGAATCCCACACTTAGTGATAAGTTTAGGATGAGGCACAGAAATTAAACGCACTAACATAGGCATAATAAACATATTTGAAACGGGGAGAAAGGAACAGAGAGACTCCCCATTTGAGTTTACTGGAATAGACCAGGTTTGTGCAGGAGTGGTTCTAGTGAATTGCTGGATATTAAGGACCAGGCTCGTTTAAGATCATCCATTCCACACAAAGCTGAATTCTGCAATAAACAACACACATATCACAGTATCTCATCTAGGTAGCAGGTCTAAAGCGTAAGTACAGAGTCATAATACAGAAAGTAAATACTAAAGATAAAATCTAAAAGTCGTCAAGCAGGTCATCAGTATCAGGATCAAACTCCTCCACAGCATCCCTATCAAAGATGGAAGTCGGAGATGGGATGGAGAAATCCATAGTAGCCACAGCCTAACTCACAATCTCGTCAGTGGAAATGTGGGTGACAGAAGTGTGAGCATCAAAAACAGCCAGAAGCTGCTCTGTGAGGCTGCGGTCTGGTGATGCAAATCCTGTGGGCAATGCTGGATCGGGATCAGCAGCTGCAGCAGTGGGGCCAGTGGAAGGTCCAGCAGTAGAGAGAACAGGTGGATCAGCAGGAGGACAGAAGAACCATGGAAGGCTGGATGGTCCTGGATCTGGGCCAAGCCTGTAGGGAATGGCAGCAGGTCTCGGAATCTCGAGCTGCTCACAGATAGAGGACATGATGTCATGCTGGATGGAGAGTGTCCAGAAGAGGGCCCATGAAGCAGCTGGGTCAGCCGTAGTGATACCGTACTCAAAAGTAGGTACGGGGGCTGGCAAAGGTGATGAGGGCCTCTCATCGGGCAACTCCTCGTGAGTGATCGGGACATCAGTCAGGTCCTCCTCAGTGATGGTCAGCAAAGCCGCTCTCTGCGCTCTGCGTCTACGAGGTTTGTGTCGTCTGCGTGGTCTCGCAGCTACATGATCAGCGTCAACAGCGTCCATCCTGAAACAAGATAAAATAAACAGGTAATGCTAACAGTGATAGTTAATGAACAACACTTATCTCAGATTTTGCAATTCGAAGTCAGATAAGTGGCAAGCCTGCAATTTTATTAGTTCAGAGACAACCATACTTAATAAAAATAAACTAAGAAATAAAATGACAGAAATAAAGATAGGCTTGGGGTGCCTCCCAAGAGCGCTTGTTTTAAGAGTCTCTAGCTTGACTCTTTGTACCTTTTCGTCGACTCACGGTGGTTCAAAGTTAAAGACATCTTCCCTGATGGGAAAGTCTTTGAAGTAATGCTTTAAGCGATGACCATTAACCTTAAAATTACCTTCTGGTGCCTCGAGTTCGACTGCACCGTAAGGAAATACCTTTGAAACTATGAATGGTCCGCTCCACCTGATTCTAAACTTTTCAGAGAATTTCTTGAATCGCGAGTTGAAGAGCAGCACTTTATCTCCTGTTTTGAATCTTGAGGGCCTCAGCTTAGCATCGTGAATTCTCTTAGTTCGTTCCTTGAAGCTTAACGAACTGTCATATGCCTGATCCCTTAGTTCGGCTAACTCATTCAACTGCATTCGTCTATTTGCTCCAGCTGTAGAAATATCTAAGTTGCAGTTCTTCAAAGCCCAGTATGCTTTATATTCCAGCTCAATTGGTAAGTGACATGCCTTGCCATAAACTAGACGATACGGTGTGGTTCCTAATGGTGTTTTATAGGCGGTTCTGAATGCCCACAATGCATCATCTAATTTTTCAGCCCATTTGTACCCATGATTACCAACAGTTCTTTTCAAGATTCTTTTCAAAGCTCGATTTGTTGCCTCAGCTTGCCCATTCGTCTGGGGGTGATAACCTGTTGATGTCTTGTGAGTGACACCATACTGTTGCAGAACTTTCATGAATTGAACGTTGCAAAAGTGTGTACCACGATCACTGATTATTGCTTTTGGAGTTCCAAATCGACTAAATAGCTTTTTGAGAAATTTGGTTACCACTTTGGCGTCATTTGTTAGGAGAGCTTGGGCCTCGGCCCACCTGGAGACGTAGTCGACTGCAACCAAGATGTACTCTTTACCGTTAGATTTAGGGAACGGTCCCATGAAATCTAATCCCCATATATCGAAGATTTCCACGGCCTGGATGTTTGTTAGGGGCATTTCATTCCGGGCAGTTATATTGCCTTGCCTTTGGCAGATATCGCAGTGTCTCACCAGATCGTACGCATCTCGAAATATGGTTGGCCAGAAAAAGCCGGCATCGGACACTTTTCTTGCGGTCATGTTGGTACCGTGATGTCCTCCAGTAGGTCCATGGTGGCTTTGGTGTAAGATATGTTCTGCCTCTTTCCCATCAATGCATCTTCTAATGATTTGATCAGGGCAAACCTTAAAGAGGAAAGGGTTGTCCCAATAGTAATATTTTATATCGCGGAAGAATTTTTGTCTTCGAGAGGTTGGCATTCCTTTAGGTACGATTTTTCCCACCAAATAATTGGAATAGTCAGCATACCAGGGATCATTTGTAGATCGTGACCCTTGATAGTATTTACCAACATGCATGAGCTGTTCTTCTGGAAACTGGTCTTGAATGTCTTTTTCGTGCAACTTATCCATTGAAGGATTCTCTAATCGGCTGAGATGGTCCGCCGCGACGTTTTCTGCTCCCTTTTTGTCTTTGATCTCGATGTCGAATTCTTGAAGGAGTAGAATCCATTGTAGAAGGCGAGGTTTAGCATCTTGATTCTTAAAAAGATATTTCAGAGCTGAGTGATCTGTATAGACAATAGTTTTGGACAAGATTAGATAAGAACGAAATTTATAAAAAGCAAATACTACCGCTAGCAGCTCTTTTTCTGTGGTTGTATAATTCTCTTGGGCGTCAGTGAGCGTTTTGCTGGCGTAGTATATTGGTTGAAACTCTTTCTCCTTCCGCTGTCCCAGAACTGCTCTGACTGCGAAATCACTGGCGTCGCACATGATTTCAAATGGGAGACTCCAGTCTGGAGCAACCATGATCGGTGCATGAACAAGCAGATCTTTCAGATGATCGAAGGCCTTGAGACATTCGTCTGTAAAGACAAACGGAGTATCCTTTTCGAGGAGATGAGTCATAGGTCGGGATATCTTAGAGAAATCTTTGATAAAGCGACGGTAGAACCCGACGTGTCCTAGAAAACTTCGGATGGCTTTGACAGAGGTGGGTGGTGGAAGTTTTGAGATAGTCTCGACTTTTGCTTTGTCAACTTCAATTCCAGCTTTGGATATACGGTGTCCTAAAACTATGCCTTCTTTTACCATGAAATGGCATTTTTCCCAATTCAGAACTAGGTTCGATTCTTCACATCGGGTGAGCATCTTGTTCAAGTTGGAAAGACAAGTGGTGAATGAATCTCCGAAAACCGAAAAATCATCCATGAACACTCCCATGCATTGTTCAATCATGTCATGGAAGATTGCTACCATGCATCTTTGAAATGTCGCTGGTGCATTACATAAGCCAAACGGCATACGTCGGTAGGCAAAGGTTCCGTATGGACAAATGAACGTCGTCTTTTCTTGACCCTTTGGATCGAGAGGTATCTGAAAATAGCCGGAGAAACCATCGAGGAAGCAATAGAATTCGTTTCCTGACAATCTTTCAAGCATCTGATCAATGAATGGTAGGGGGAAGTGATCTTTGCATGTAGCTTCATTTAGTTTTCGATAGTCAATACATACCCTCCAACCGGTGACGGTTCGTGCTGGAATCAACTCGTTGTCTTCGTTAGCGATGACCGTCATGCCTCCTTTCTTTGGGACGACTTGAACTGGACTGACCCATGGGGAATCTGAAATAGGGTAAATTAAACCAGCATCAAAGAGTTTGATAACCTCTTTTTTCACCACGTCTTGAATCTTTGGGTTAACTCTCCTTTGCCTTTGAATAGAGGGCCTGAAGTCATTTTCCATTAAGATCTTGTGAGTGCAGTAATTTGGGCTGATCCCTTGTATGTCAGAGATTTTCCATGCAATCGCTTTCTTATGTGACTTTAGAACCTCAATGAGTAGTGCTTTCTCTTCAGGCTTCAGATCTTTGGATATGATAACCGGTAAGTGCGAAGTTCCTTCGAGAAAAGCATATTCAAGGTGTGAGGGAAGTTCCTTCAGCTCCAATTCGGGTGGTTCTTCAGTGGAAGGCTTCATCCTTGCAATCTCGTCTCTCTTAAGCTCATCGTATGTTGTCTGGTAATCTGACTCAATTGCAGGTGCCTCTGGAATGTTGGCTGATGCTATTTTAACCCATTCTGTATTGTTGTAAAGCTCATTTTTTCTCAGCTCATATTTTACTTGGGAAGATTGAGAGATTGCATTATCTTCAGTGATTATTTCTTTGTTGTCCTTTGTGAATGCGAATCTCTGAAACTGAGATGAAGAAGATGTGCTAAAAGTAATCTCTGGATTCAAGTTTTCACAACTTTCAGAAAGTTGCGGATCGGATGGTTTAAGCATTGACTCCATTTCCTTGAGAATCTTCAAAATTTCTTCTTTTGAGAGAGATGAATCAGGAACTTCAGAATTAGGGCTTCTTCTCAAGAGAGTGACCGGAGTGCCTTGTCCAAGTGGTACAGCAGTGATAAATCTGTTGGGCTGTAAGTTGGAATTCTTTAAAGGTAATAGCACTTCCTTTGATGCAATGGATGGATCCGAGATAGCTGAGCATAGACCCGCACCTTCTTCACAGATTTTCCTTGTTGTGATGACAGTGTTCGGAAGGGGATTAATGCTGCTTACTGCGAGGATTTCTTCCAAGTGTTCTTCAATTATTTCCTGCATAGAATCTACAAGACCAAGGTCTTCTCCCATAGGAAGTTTCATTAGTTTATCGACATTGAAGGTGACTTCCTCAGTTCCCACTCTAAGTTTTAAAGATTTTTCATTCACGTCAATGACGGCCTTGGCAGTATTTAGGAAAGGTCTACCAAGGATGAGTGGTACCTGAGCGTCTTCCTCAATATCCATAACAACAAAATCAACAGGAAAGACGAATTTATCAACACGTACCATAATATCTTCAGCAATTCCTCGAGGGAGTTTAACTGATCTATCATCTAATTGGATGGTCATACGGGTTGGTAAAAGTTCGCTTAATCCTAGTTTCCTATTAAGCGAGTATGGCATAAGGTTTACACTAGCTCCTAAGTCAGCTAAGGTGTTACATATTCGAACATCCTGAAGGTAACAAGGAATAGTGAAACGGCCAGTGTCTCTTAGCTTTGGGGGCAGTCCTTGTTGCATAAGTAAAGAGCATTCTGCGTCTAAGGGCATGTTAACTATTTGTCTGAGTTTTTCTTTGTTGGATATAAGTTCTTTAAAGAATTTGGCACAACTAGGCATTTCAACTAAAGCATCTAATAATCGAACGTTTAAGTGTAGGCTTTTGAAAATCTCTAGATATTTTCCAAACTGGGCTTCTTGTTTCTCTTTCTTAAGCCTACCAGGGAAAGGTATACGTGTTGGTTTAACTACTTCTGGGGCTTTGGAAGATTCTGGTTCAGGAGAGGTGACAGGAGTGTCAACAGGTACTGAATCAGTGGGTAGAGAAGAACTAGAAGGCTCGTTTGAAGGAATATCTTCTGATTTCTCATTCTTAGTCTCTTTTCCGCCTCTAGTGACAACAAGGATATCATCATAATCATAAGATGAATGATGAATAGCTTTGCTAATCGCTTCTTCTCTTTGCTTCTACTCAACTTTTAAAAACAATCTTTTAACATTATCATCCATGTTTTTAATTAAATCGTTTGAAATTCTGAGCAAATAATCAATTTGGTTTTGAAAATCAACAATTTGTTTGTTTTTATTATTTTGCTCAACCATGAAGTTATTGAAAATCGTATTGTTTAGACGAGAAGACAATTGAGAAGAAGTAGAGGGTGTAGAGGGAACTGACAAATGAGAGATAGGTTGTTTGGATAACCGCTGAGTGAAAAGTTTTGAAGGAATGATTTGATCAGTGGTTCCAGATGTGGCGAGAACATCTTCCTTGGGCTTCGAGCGTGAGAAGAGCCGTTGAGGTTGCTTCTTAGGTTTGGAAGAGTCTTGCATATTACTGACAACCTTAGAGATGGATTCGAGTTGAGCTTTTAAAGTGTCGAATGCTTGAGTAGAAGTGTCTTTGTCTTCCGAGGTTGATTCATCAAACTCCAAGTCATGTTGGTGCATCGTTATCGTCTCAATCAACTTCCTGGCTTCTTCTGAAGTATGTAGCATGAAATTTCCGGATGAAGCAGCATCGAGGGTTTGTTGGTGATGAGGATTCAGACTGTTGTAGAATGTGCAGACCAGATTCTTTTCAGCCAACTGATGATTCGGACATCTTCCAAGCAGATTCTTAAAGCGTTCCCAAGCTGAGCTTAATGATTCAGTAGTTCCTTGACGAAAGTTAATGATTTCATTTTTGAGCTTGGTATGTAGGGACGGAGGGAAAAACTTAGCTAAGAACTTAGTAGCCATCTCCTCCCATGTATGAATCGAATTGGGTTCAAGTTTATAAAACCATGTCTGAGCTCGGAAAGCTAAATAATAAGGAAACAGGTGAAGTCGGGTGACTTTGACACTGGATCCGGTTTGTTCGAAAGAGTCGGAAAGGTTGATGAACTTCTTAAGATGGGCGTTTGGATTTTCAACCGAAAGACCATGAAACTGACACTGTGATTTAAGTAATTTAATGAAGTGTGGTCTGATTTCAATGGTTTCGTCGGTTGGTGATACGATTGGTCCTCCTTGTTCCTCTAGCAGTGGTTGGGTTGATGAGGCGAGAGTGATACGATTCGCCATAACTTGTTTTAGAAGAAAATAGGGTTTTGGAAAAGATAGGTTTAACTAAGGACGGGAAATTAAAAACTAACTAACCTAGGGATAAAAACTGTAACTTCCGGATGATATTGATCTTCCGTAAGGATCGCTAAATAACTAAGATAACAAATTTCCTAAAATCTGTCGTTGTAGTCCCCGGCAGCGGCGCCAAAAGCTTGTCGTGCCTCCAGTGGTCGGACGGGTTTTAATCTGGTCGTTGAAGCAACCAAACAGGATGTGCGGACAGGGTTTAAATTTATAGAGCAGGGGAATCCTAAGTTGTATACTACTGACAGACCTAAAAGGGCAGTAAGTGGTATGTATGACTCAGGTGTCGTTCTTCAAACTACAACGGGCATGGAAGTCTAGGAAGTTTTATTATCTTTGGGAATCTAGCTAGGGTTTTTAAATGCTTTTGGATAGATTTGGTTTTTTATAACTAAATACTAATTTAAATAAAGAAAATAAAACAAAAGAGGTTTGTACGGAGACTCGGTTAACAGAGGATAAGCGAGTGTTTACTATGATTTCGTTATGTGTTATTGATGAATAGTCAAGGGTAAGGCTACTAGATGTGATGACTAATCCGGAGAGGATAGAAACATAATTAATGCAAAGTATTGTACCTACGACCGTTCCGCGGCTTCCATACGTTCGTACTCCACCAATTGGTGTTTCCAGCACTATACCGAGTAATAGGGCATTTTACGGTTTTTCCGTTACATTAATTAGGGTTCCACATTACTCTCGCAGATTTCCTATATCCTAATGAGCTACAATTACGAGCCTATTAAATATCTAACGTAGAGTTGTCCGCAATCAGATAAATAACATGTCACGTGGATAGCAGTTATAGAAGTCAAATACACCGGAAGTTCTCCTAAATGTACAGACCAATTTAACCGACGACTATCCTCGAATCCTGGTCCCCAGTCACAGTCATCAGAGACGTCTGTATCGTAGCGTGAATTGTTGATTGAACAAGAACACGAACGGGGATAATCCCGCGGACCAAGTTGGGATAATCGGGCTAACGATCAGTTAAATTGTTCAGCATTACATATATAAATCATCACAACTATTCCATGCATGTTAATCTACTGTGTAAACCAATATTCTGCGTCTGCAAAACCTAATTATACAGTTACTGATATGAACCAGGAGGATAACTCTAGCATGCATCATTCCTAAGGCAACAATCTTACAAGAACATGCAATAGGGTGACACATAACAGAACACCATAATCCTAAGCATAGCAGATAACCAATAATCAGATCATAGATATCCCGAAAGTTCTCTCAAAGATATATAACAGATAAACATGAATCTAACCTATCTCTAATCCTACGCTCCGTATCTCTTATGATTTGTTTCAACCTAGAGAACACAGCCATACCAAGTTCATTGATCATCAAGTATAGAATAGGTAGAGAACGTACCACTAGTAATTGGCCATGTTCTAGCAGGAAGCTTCTAACCACAACATAAGTTGGATAGATAAACATTCGAGATTCAGTTTATGAGTTCATACACAGTTTAATGTAACACGGGCAGAGTAACAGCATGGCATAAACATTTTGACTATTCTAACATAACTACATCATAGTAAACACAAAGAAATGTCTAGCCTAACATTATATATCTAGCATACAATCCTAAACAAGCATAAACAAAGCAACACATGTTTAAAACTGGAAAGTAAGAGATATATAAATAGAACCTGATACGAATTTATTACAGACAGATCTTCGCGAATACAATGTCTTGGAGTGACTCCGTACAAAAGCTAAAAGCTACCTCTTCCTAACTATCTCTCTAACTAGCCCAATTTTAGAGAGAGAAACTCTTCTAGAGAGAGAAACTAGAGAGAGAGTGATGTGTGTGAGAGAGAAAGTGTAGGGAGAGAATGAAATGAGAGAAAATGGTATATTTGAGGTTGGAGGTGTATCCACTATTTATAGGCAAAGCATCAAATCGCGCGTACAACTCACGAAGCAGCACGTACAAGCAAACGAAGCACGATATAGGGCAGGGAGGGCCGTATATGGCCTTGTAAGGGCCGTATACGGTGTGTAGTAGGCCGTATACGGTCTTACAAGGGCCGTATACGGTGCCTGAGGACGTATACGGTCTCCGTCTGATTTCGTTCGTTGCTTAAAATGTCCGTATATCCTTCGTTACGCGTCCGATTGACCTGATTCTTTCGCCTGTGGTTTCGTAATTCCGTTACGCTTCTAATGATGCCAATATCATAGAAATTGGGTGTGTAGAGCTTAGGTGTAGCATAAATGACTTTTAGTGGCTCTGAAAGTCCAATGTCTTCTCCGTCCTTTGGCCGTTTCACTTGATTCCAGATTTTTCCGTCTCGATTTTACCTATACAACAGATGGTAGAAGTTAGGAGGTGTGCCTTAATAGGAAAATGAGGTCGGAAGAATCGGCCTGTATTAAAATGCTGTGTTTTGTGCGATTTCAGAGTGTTTTCAGTGATTTTTACCACAACGTCTGCTTTTGAACCACTTTAGTGAATTTTAATAAATAATCAATGTTTTGGAATTTTTTTACTAAAGAAAGGTCCAAAATATGAGGAATAAAGCTTCTAAAAACATGACTTTTTACGTCACATCAATAGGAAACCCGATACACTATGAGTGAATTGAGTGACCACCTTTAGTGAGATCGCCTAGTCATGTATACTCCAAGATCACGAGATTTGGAAAGTATGCCTGGAAAGTCAGTACTTATTTCTTGAAGGATCATCTTAACTTTCCCTGTGTTCTCTAAATAATTTTCCCATATGACGAAGTGGTAACTTCTTGGAAATGTTTTTACTCACCCAAACTATTATAAAAATGTTTTCGCTGGACATAACTGAGTTGTTGCTTGAGGACAAGCAACTTCTAAGTGTGGGATACTTGATGTGACCTAAAAAGTCATGTTTTTAAGTACATATTTCCGCACTTTTTGGACTATTATTTGGTGAAAACATTTCCAAACCATCATTATTTACTAAAAATCACCAAGGTAGTCTAAATATAGACGTTGCTGCAAAAATCGGTTAAAACGTCCAAATAATACGCAAACTGAGGCAAAACTATCACCTTAAATATTTTCTTCTTGATTTTCTTACGTAATTAGATCTTAATTCATATTTTATGATTCCATAGGAAAATACAAGACCGGAGGTGAAAGAATCAGAAGAAACGGACGAAGAACAGAGAAGATGTGCAGTCTGGAAGCCCGCCGATCGTCATCCGGAACATGCAAAAGTCAAACACTTCCAAATATGGCAAAATTAATGTCATTAGAAGCGTAACGGAAAAACGAATCCAACGGCGCAAGAATCAAGCAAAACGGACTCCAAACGAAGAAGATACGGACGAACCAAGCAACCGAGGAATCAGTGGAGGCCAAATGGAGCACCAACCCCCCCCCCCCCCCCTTCCCTACCACCAAGGTTGCCATATACGGCACCTTAAGTGTAGTATACGGTACCTAGGGTTCCGTATACGGGGTCTTTTGCCTTGTTGGGTGCCGTTTGCCCCCTGGTCCGCTTGCCCCATATGCTGCTTTGATGCTTGTATCTTATGCTTCAAGACTTGTACAAAGGCTTTCACCCTTCTCCTGTAAATAGTGGCTTCATTTCCACCATTTCACCACACACCTCATTCTCTCATTTCTTTTTTCTCTCTCTAGTTTAGCATTCTCTCTCTACCACTACTCTTAGGAGTTAGAGGAGAATTAGTAGGTTATAGGTTCTCTCTCTAGTCTTTCTCTCTAGTTTCTTGCTAGGGTTTTAAACCCTTGGACTAGTGAGATGATTAGGGAGGGAAACCTTTCTTTTAGATTAGTTATGTAGTTAGTTAGTAGAGGCTAGCTTATGTAATGCTTGGATATTAATGAAGAAATACAAGTGTTATTCTGCTCGCAATTCCTATCGGTATTTTCTATCCTTTCTATTGTTAATTTGTCATATTGTTCTTGTTTGATGTATGTGATTTATTAATATTAGAAATGTCTATTGCTATGCATTGTGAGTAGTGTTCTTGTATGTTTGCCATGATTAATGAGTAGTTTGTTGTGATATATCTAATTGGGATAATATCGTTATGAAACAACGGAAGTAACGTTATACGGCTTTCATTTGTATAGCGCCGGAAACATCACGAATGTGTGGAGTATGGAACGTGGAAGCTATGAAAGTCGTGGGCACAATCTGTTGTGGAATAATGTTTGTAACACCCGCCAAATTAGGACTAGTAAATTAGTGCCTATTATATATTAATACATGTAATTAGTTCTGTGTTAGGCTAATTTATGTATCGAAATATATATTGTTGAATATATACGAAAATGCGATTTGATTAAATCGTACGCAATTTAAATCGAATGTATTTCGGTTCCATAAATACGGACGTTGGTGACATAATTTATATTTAAGTATAAAACATTTTCTGAAAACATTACTGGGTCCAAACTACTGTTTAAATTTTATTCCCAAAGTTGTCCCGCTTCGTACAATTAAAACTTACCTAATTAACAACAAAATACGCAAATTATTTAAATCACATTTTAAATCTTTAAATTATTAGATAATTGGTAAAACAATTTAATTAAATTATTAAACAAAAATTCGTATTTTAAAATGGTTAATTAACGCGCAAAATATTTATTAATACGTTAATTGACGGAGAAAACGAACACCACGCGGAGCGCGGGGCGAAGACTGAAAAAGGAGGAGGTTAAACCTCCACCTCCCACTTTCTTTCCTCATTTCTTTCTTATCTCTCTCTCTCTTACTCTCTTTTTCTCTCATTCTCCAAAACCACCAAAACCACCACCACTCACAAATCTTCAAAATAACCACATAAAACGCAACCGGATCATAGCACCGCTTTGGCGAAAAACGACCACGACATCACGATCTATCATCCTATCTTTTCGGATTTTTCATCCGACAATTTGTAAGTTTCCGACAAAATCCCGAAACCACTCGATTCTTAGTATTTTCACTTGATAGTCGTTTATATAACTTATATATGTCCATTATAAAGTGTAGAACACGATTTTATAGCTTAAAAATGAGTTTGAATTGGGTTTTCGCCGGAAAAATCTCGGCAGTCGAAACTTTCTGGGCTGGTGTTCTTCAATGCGACACAAGCCTTGTGTCGCATGTTATGCGGTATTTTGCATGTTGTGTCGTATAAAATCCTCTATGTCGTATTTTGTGTCGTATGAAGCCAGTTATGTCGTATCCTATGTGACACAATATTGTGTCGTACCTTATGTCGCAAATACCATGCTACACCACCCTTATGTCGCTATTGATTTAGCATCAAACGCTTATGCAACACAACCCTTGTGTCGCTAAGCTCTTGTGTCGCATGACAAACTTTTGTGTCGCATATTGAGTCGCAAAACACAGAAAACTCAGATTTTTACTAAGTGTCGAGACTCGAAATTTATCACTCGATTTTACCCGAATTCAGATCCCAGATGCGTTTTTCACCAAAGCAATATAGTAGAAATAAAAAATTTTCGAGCTGACCTGGCATCTCGACCCCAGCCAGGGGCCAGCCCCTCGGACCCCGCCAGGGGCGCTGCCCCCGGACCCCCGTACTTAGATCCCGTAAGCACATTTCTCACCAAGTGTCAAACTTGTATGACTTCAAAACGCTTATACGATACAACTTTTCAAACATAATGGAATATACTTTTCGAGTATAACACTTTGAAATCAATGTGATAACATCAGGACTATTATTACAATTAATCACCAACGGGCCGTACACGTTTTCAAACACTTAACAAATCAACCAAATCGTAGTAATTTGGACATATATATAGTTGTGTAACAACTACAAGGGTGATCTTTTGAGATACCCAATCATGTGTATAACCATCGCGTGTCGTGGACACCCTCAGGTTACAAGTCTTTGGACTTCATTACTCGGCTAATCAACTCAAGTTTATTAAGTTAAACTCACAAGACTCAGGTGAGTCTCATAGCCCCTCTTTTTACTATTTTACTCAGGGGTGTGATATATTGCTCATTTTAACATGTGAACGCAAGTACAAACATTTCATATACTACATGAGTTTTTCACAACAGATCATTTAAAGTCCTCCGTCAGCATAGTTGTTAATACGTTGTAGCGTGAATATTAGTATATGGTACCATATAGGATTGACCCCCCTCGTTCGGGTTAGCAAGCACTAACCGGGTAAACGGATGTACTAATATTTGGGAAGACGAATGTTGATTAGGCATTCGTGGAGGCACCTCGCCCGGAATTCTCTTTAAGGGATCCGGCCCTCGAGTTAAGCTCAACTATGTGCTCATGGCTGTATACACGATTACTATCATTTTATTTGCTGGATGCAAATCATTATTAAATCTTGCGGTTCATACTATATTACTTGATTTCAAACCTGTGAGCTCACCAACTTTAGCTGACCCATTCTAGCATGTATCGCAGGTACCAAGAAGTAGGTTGTTTCTGCTCCAGGACTTTTAGCTCGAGTCAGCATACAGACGTTTGAGATTTTCTTACATTAGTATATTTTGTACAAGTACTTATGTACTGAAATCTCCTTTTATTTAAACTCGAGCTTTGTAAAGCTATAAATGTTGTAAACATTTCAATGTCAATATATTTTTGTTAAAACGACGCATATAGAGTCGTTTACCATATATCTTTGTGCTTTGTTATTGATTAGTAACACCCAAATCGTGCTTCCGCAAATCATTAAAGTTGGGGGTGTTACAGATTGGTATCAGAGCCTAAGGTTATAGTGAACTAGGTTGCATTTAGTGGGCCTAGATGATGACACGCAAAAAGTCATGTTTTTGTGCGTCATTATCTCACCATTTTAGCCCTATTATTAATGAAAACACTTGAATATGAACTTAAATGTCACATTTCATCAAGAGGGCTAAAATATAGACGATGTTTCAAGAATCAACAAAAACAACCTAAAAATGAGTAAAATAGAGCACAAACAATCATTGAATCTTCCGGTTAACGTATTCTAGCACTTTTTGAGCAAGACATAGAGTTAGGACCTCTAACTTATCTCATTGTCTTCGTTTTTCAATTACGATTTCAGGGATATAAAGAACGCTCAAAACGGACATCGGATGAAGAAATTACGCCCGAACGAAGAAACGAAGAACCGAGGAATCAGGATATGGGAGAACTAGACCGTATACGGCCAAACTAGACCGTATACGGCCTAGCACAGACCGTATACGGCCTAGCTAGACCGTATACGTCCTAGTACAGCCGTATACGGCCTGTGCTCTCCCGTATTCACCCTATGCTCAACCGTATTTGCTCCAGTTCTCCCGTATTTGCCCTAGCTCAACCGTATCGTGCGTTTGGGCGATAAAAATCAGGTTTTTATTCGGGTTTGCGATACGGTTGTGCATTTGAAGGTTTGGATACGGTCTACGGATACGGTTGTGCGTTGCCTATATATACAAGCCTCATTTCATCATTTTGAAGACACTCTACACCATCAACACACACCTCATTCTCTCATTTTCTTCTTTCTCTCTCTAGTTTAGCATTCTCTCTCTAGCACTACTCTTAGGAGTTAGAGGAGAATTAGTAGGTTATAGGTTCTCTCTCTAGTCTCTCTCTCTAGTTTCTCTCTCTAGAAACTAGTGGGAAGATTAGGGGGAGAATCCGTCGCTTTTAGAATAGCTATGTAAGTACGTTCGTAGAGGCTAGCTTATGTAATGCTCGGATATTATGAAGAAATATAAGTGTTATTCTGCTTGCATTTCGTATCGGTATTATCTATCCTTTCTAATATTAATTTGTCATATTGTTCTTGTTTGATGTATGTGGTTTATTAATGTTAGAAATGATTACTGCTATGCTTTGTGAGTAGTTGCTTGTATGTTTGCCATGATTTAGATAGTTATAGATGATGTTACATTAATTCGTTATCTATATAATTGGGAGTTGTTATACTTTGTCATATGTCTAAACTTATCATGAATATAGACCTAGCTTTCATCACCCTTTCCAGACTTTCACATGACTATTGCCTTAGGATAGGATTTTGCAAACCCGAATACTACGTAGATATAGTTATCTCTGTTGCGGTATGAAGCTATGAGACCCTGTAAAACGGCACTGTACTTCGTATAGCATTGGAAACACCAATGGTGGAGTACAAATACGTGGAAGCTAAGGAAATGCCGTAGGACCATCTCATCATGAATTACCTAGAAGTCACCCTTCTAGAACAGGGTCTAGGATACATAAGATGTGGAAATGCTAAACCCATAGAAGTATTATACACCGTGAGTATAATTAGAATTATATAGCTGTGGAAATACTTAATGCATATTACACCGTAAGTATTCCTAGGGATGAATGCCTGATCGTAAAGGAGGGTCTAATTCATGACAGAAGTAAATGAGCTCCTCAATTAAATTAAAATGGGATTTTGAAATGAAAGTAAACACTCAGTTGTAGTGTCAGATGCTTAAACCACCTAATCCTACTTAACAGATAGTTTAGAATAACATAGTTAACAACTAGCATACACTTAGATGACACATTTAGGCTTAGGTGTTAAGAAAGGTCAGAATATCCTTTAAAGGCAGTTTGTTACCTTATTCATGCACCCAGGAGATTAAAATCCAAGAAGGGTCACTGTTCCGTCACAAGGGCAGTGTTGGGGGTCGAGCAACCTGGTCTGATCAGACTCACGATAGCCTAGGTACTCAGTGACATACTAATTTAGAACCGGAACTAAAGAAGTAAGGTCCTAGTGTTTACACCTGTAGTTTATATGTTGTTACCTAATTGTGTCCCCAAATAAACATCATCCCAATCATACACTACCCTAAATCATGGTGAACCACGTCTTCGTTATCGTTTAGGTGTTATATATGCTAGTCTCCCCTTTACTTTTATGTTTCATTAGTTTTAATAGTTTAATAGATGAAAACCCAAAAACAACCACCTATCCACTTATCTAAATCCTAGCTTAAATATTAGTTTATCAGAACTAGCTCTGTTTCAATTACCGTCGAGAGGAACGACCCTGGATCATCCTTACCACGTACTAATATCGTGTATTCGTACCCAGTAATAGTAAGTAGTTCGGAAGGTTTAGGCTCCCCCGACTATTATAAATTAAAAACTTCCTGATCCACGCCTCGACGGCTGGACCAACGACCGGTGTAAAAACCGACTGACCGTTTGGGCGCGATCAAGTTTTTGGCGCCGCTGCCGGGGATGGTAGTACGATTTGGAGCTTGTATAGATAAATTAGTTTTTAAGTGATCCTTTTATTATCTTCCCGTAGATTAGCATAGTTAGATTACCTTAGCTTAGCTTAGATTAAAATTCCTTCTCACCTCAAATATAATTCTTAAACCTTCTTCAAATGTCGTCTTTACTAAACACTTGGATAGAAACGATAAAAGATCAATTGCAAAGTCTTGCTCAACAATTCCAAATTGGATGTAAGGTATGTGGTATTCCCCACTTTGATAGAGAATGTGAGGGAAATACGATGTTAGGCATAGGACATTTAGATTCTCAATTAAATCCCTATAGCCCCACTCAACATCAATCTCAATCTTTATCATTCGAATTAAACCCACAATCCACATCTAATTCACTAAGCATGGACTTGCACTCTTATGAGTTTAGTCGCAACATTCCTTCAGTTCCTTCACCTACACAACCTTCTGAATCCTCACTTCCACTAACTCTTAACTTATCATCGTCTGAGACCAACGAAGAGTTCATCTTGGAAGAACCTTCCGTATCAATGCAACTTGAAACTTTCGGCCGGAGTGACGAGTACGGCGAGGTAGACGAGGAGTTAGAATTGGAGAACCCGAAGGTGGAGATCTACACAGGAGACTCAGCTTCAGAAGGACTAGAGGAATACGCACCAACTCTAAGTAGTGATCTAATTGAACCTTCTACCCAAATGGTCGCTGAAGATGTTGTTACAAGAATGGAGACACCAACGGATACTGTCCCACCTCCATGCCCAAAGTACAACATTATCATCGAACAAAAGACCGTAGGAAGTACGGTGGGTTATGCGTCAAAGTTGTCCTATAAACCATCTCTCCACTACATAATGACGTATACGTCATGGAGTGATGAGGACCTCATTGACCAGCCCATTCTGAAAATCCAAACTGAGAAAGTACAAGAAGTTGAGAGATTTATTATACCTCAAGTAAAACAGATCACTCACTTCGACGCACCTTCTCATCTGATTGGACATACCCTAGGAATGACCTGCTTTTACTATCTAAGTATGTGCCAATATTACCACTTGTGTCTACTAATGGATGCAAGCAAGCCGCTAGGGTCTTCTGTGAAATAGAGCTAGAGTCAGGCTCGAGACTCGAACAAAAACAAGCGCTTCTCGGGAGGCAACCCGTGTCTAACGTAGTAGTAATAGTAGTAAACTAACCTCAATAAGTAGAAAATGAAACCCTAAAAATCATATTTAAAAGTCTTCTTTAATTTAAGTGAATAAAAAGGAAAAGGTTTTCAAAAAAATGACTTGGAACTTAAATTTCATATTCATTGAAGTCATGGTTGTTAAACTTTAATGTCAATCTTTTGCTAAAAACCCTGAAACTTTCCTTCTCCCGCTTGTTTGGACTTCATTGGAAAAATCTATTTCACCATTATCTAGAGTTCTTAATATCCTTTCACTCGCAAACATGGAACCCTGCTAGAATTATGGTGCCTTAGTCATCATACACACCCACTCACATATTTCGAGCATTTTAGGTACTTACATATATTTCTGTGAACATACATAGGATCTTTAATTGATTTATCTGATAAACATGATTTGTATGTCAATATGTGTATTATGCTCGAACTCGTTTAAAAATATGTGCTTTGGAAATCTTTATACTTGGCTGCCTGATTTAACTGAATCTTCTAGCATTTCCATATCTATTGTTTGTGTTGAAATGAAATTATAGGCGGTCGACGCTTTTAAGCATGTGATTAAACTTGAAGTCATACATTGGTTTGTTTTTCAAAAACATTCACTTTTAAAAATCTTTCCAAAACCAGTGAATCCATGACTTAGGGAATAATCACATGTCTATTAGATCACATTTGTCTGCTCTATTGTTAGTACAAATGCCTAACAGACAGGGACCGACGCCTATGGATGGAGAATCTTAGAGTATAATGGAGAAATGACAAGGGGAGCACTAGCATTCATTAGATTTGGAAACTTTGGAGCATTGCTTATTATGGGAAATGATATATCTTCAGGAGACAAAAGATGAACACATTCTGGTTCTCTCGGAATTGTTCATCGGGCAAATGACCTCGACATCCACCATATGTTCCCAACATTCCATAATCCAACCATACCTTACCACATCCTTGGTTGCTAGAAGGGCGTTTCATGGAACCCAGGACCACCATCACCATAGCCACATCCGCCCACCCATCCACCCATTCACACTTATCCTTACCACCATTGGGGACCATGAACCACCGCAACGCTAGTAGTATTTTCCAGCTTATAAAGTATTCATTGCTAAACCTTAGGAATATAAGCTGGTCAAGGATTGGATATCAAGAGATTAAAGACGGGATGGAAATGGAAGCTGGAGATCTCGTCTGACAAGAACAACATTACATTCATTCCATCAGTTCGTCGGAGAAAATCTTTGGTGATAGGTGATTATGGCCATAGGATTCAGCACTCTCAAATCATCATAAGCTGTTAAGTTACATCAGTGGCTCACGATGATTAGGATCCTTGTCCGTTATCCCTATCAAGCATTTGGTGCATCTTGGTTGATTCTGCCTGCTTCCTGACAATGTTATCACTTCATTTTCTACAATCTATCCTTTTAGTCTGAACTATTTTTGAGAGAAGTTGGTGGATGGTTTGAATGGAGAGTATCCCGCATGAGCTTGAGTGCACTTTATGAAGACGAACTCTAACCCAGCATACACTGGTGCCGACATAGTCTATCTTTCTGATCCTCAGCTCACAGCCGTATAGGGGAGTTTCCTCGTTCTTATCTCTGTTTTGTTATGATCGTATTTGTTTTACTTTAACGTTTAATAATCTATACCATATCCTAAACTTATCAATAAATGTGGGATTCCAGCCCAAAACAAACACTTGAGAAGCATTTTCCGATATGTTCAAACTCTAAGTGTGGGATAATACTTTCAGTAAATTCTCAACTCAAGAGAACATTAGGGACAATGTTCCTCTAAGTGTGGGATAGCGGTATAGAATACCTTAGGTTAGATTCTTATTTCCAAAAGCAAACTCGGAAAATGTTCCTCAATTTTAAAAACCTCACTTTTGCTTAAAATTTTTCAAAATTTTTTGAGTTAAAATGTCTTAAGAAGGAGCATTTTCATATATGAGTAGAGTATTTTGGAAATTAAGAGTAAATAAGATAGGAATTTCTTAGGTCTAAAATGATAATCTAAGAGGGGCATCGCATGGCTAGGCACAAACAAACCCAAAAACTTGCAGTGAGGTATCTTGAGCCAATATAAGCATTCATCTTTAATGCTTCACTATTCGTTTGTTTGAGTGTGCCGATGCATGCATCCGGAATTAGAACTTGCTCCTGGTATGCACTTCGAGACCACATTGGTAGAGTACCGTACGCGGTATAGGTGCAGTTAGATGACCTTGACATTCCTTAGGATTTAACCCTTTTTTATCATATCTCTTCAAGCCCAAAACCCTTCCAACAGTCATCTTTAGTGTTGATGATCCGCTTAGTTAACCCTATTGAGCCTTAACCTGTTCGCTTCTTTCAAAACCCTTTTTATCTTAACCCATTTATTCCACACCCACCAAAACTTATCTTAGAAATTTTAAACTTGTGGAAAATGTCATTTAAATTTCCTTTTTGCTTTCACTCCAAATCACAAATACTGGTGTTTACTCAAAATCTCTCGCGTGCATTCCCTTGATAAAGATCAAAAGATGAGAGTTTATGGTGTGAAAAATTGACACCAAGTAAATGCAAAGTCATCAAAAGGATGAAAAAGATGAAAGAAAGAAAAGGATTTCAAAAGGGCAAAAGAAAGAAACAAAATAAAATCCCTAGAAAAGCCCAAAAATAGAAACAAAAGAAAAAGAAAAGAAAATAGAATAAAGCTAAGTGCTTCGAATCTCTCGAAAATTCCCGCTCTTGTAAAAGACATAAATTCCCTTGTGTATTTTCAAAAGATAGAAGTCAAAATAGCTATCTTCTTCCCTTACTGTTATCCGTTTCCGTTTTCATTAAAAAGGTTGTTTAAATAATGTTTTTCAAAAGTTTGGAAGTCCTAAGATAAACAAAACCCTTTACAACAACTAAAAATTACCACTTATCCATACCCTGTAACCCTCACTTGCCATTACAACCCACTCTGAATGTCCTGGGATAGCTAGCACCGTCCTCATCTAAGTGGTGGAGATATGATTCTCGAGCAAGCCTATGACGATGGATGTTGCATGACTGGCTTATGAGCGATTTCGTTTGATTAGATTGATAGGTAACCCGAAACACTTTTTGAGTGAATTGAGTGACCACCTTGTGAGATCGCCTAGTCATGTATATTCCAAGATCGCGAGAATTGAAAGCATGCCTAAGAGAGTCATTTTATGCCTCCGAAAGGAATACCTTATTCTCTCTTATTTCCAGGATATGTTGCTTGTATATGGAGATGGTTGTTTTTGATACGTTTTGACTCACCCCAAAAATAAAACTCGTGTTTTCAAAATGTTTTTCCTAAAAAGCAAGTGAGAATTTTGAGTTTTGCTTGAGGACAAGCAAAGTCTAAGTGTGGGATATTTGATGACACGCAAAAAGTCATGTTTTTGTGCGTCATTATCTCACCATTTTAGCCCTATTATTAATGAAAACACTTGAATATGAACTTAAATGTCACATTTCATCAAGAGGGCTAAAATATAGACGATGTTTCAAGAATCAACAAAAACAACCTAAAAATGAGTAAAATAGAGCACAAACAATCATTGAATCTTCCGGTTAACGTATTCTAGCACTTTTTGAGCAAGACATAGAGTTAGGACCTCTAACTTATCTCATTGTCTTCGTTTTTCAATTACGATTTCAGGGATATAAAGAACGCTCAAAACGGACATCGGATGAAGAAATTACGTCTGAACGAAGAAACGAAGAACCGAGGAATCAGGATACGGGAGAACTAGACCGTATACGGCCAAACTAGACCGTATACGGCCTAGCACAGACCGTATACGGCCTAGCTAGACCATATACGTCCTAGCACAGCCGTATACGGCCTGTGCTCTCCCGTATTCACCCTATGCTCAACCGTATTTGCTCCAGTTCTCCCGTATTTGCCCTAGTTCAACCGTATCGTGCGTTTGGGCGATAAAAATCAGGTTTTTATTCGGGTTTGCGATACGGTTGTGCATTTGAAGGTTTGGATACGGTCTACGGATACGGTTGTGCGTTGCCTATATATACAAGCCTCATTTCATCATTTTGAAGACACTCTACACCATCAACACACACCTCATTCTCTCATTTTTCTTCTTTCTCTCTCTAGTTTAGCATTCTCTCTCTAGCACTACTCTTAGGAGTTAGAGGAGAATTAGTAGGTTATAGGTTCTCTCTCTAGTCTCTCTCTCTAGTTTCTCTCTCTAGAAACTAGTGGGAAGATTAGGGGGAGAATCCGTCGCTTTTAGAATAGCTATGTAAGTACGTTCGTAGAGGCTAGCTTATGTAATGCTCGGATATTGTGAAGAAATATAAGTGTTATTATGCTCGCATTTCGTATCGGTATTATCTATCCTTTCTAATATTAATTTTTCATATTGTTCTTGTTTGATGTATGTGGTTTATTAATGTTAGAAATGATTACTGCTATGCTTTGTGAGTAGTTGCTTGTATGTTTGCCATGATTTAGATAGTTATAGATGATGTTACATTAATTCGTTATCTATATAATTGGGAGTTGTTATACTTTGTCATCTGTCTAAACTTATCATGAATATAGACCTAGCTTTCATCACCCTTTCCAGACTTTCACATGACTATTGCCTTAGGATAGGATTTTGCAAACCCGAATACTACGTAGATATAGTTATCTCTGTTGCGGTATGAAGCTATGAGACCCTGTAAAACGGCACTGTACTTCGTATAGCGTTGGAAACACCAATGGTGGAGTACAAATACGTGGAAGCTAAGGAACTGCCATAGGACCATCTCATCATGAATTACCTAGAAGTCACCCTTCTAGAACAGGGTCTAGGATACATAAGATGTGGAAATGCTAAACCCATAGAAGTATTATACACCGTGAGTATAATTAGAATTATATAGCTGTGGAAATACTTAATGCATATTACACCGTAAGTATTCCTAGGGATGAACGCCTGATCGTAAAGGAGGGTCTAATTCATGACAGAAGTAAATGAGCTCCTCAATTAAATTAAAATGGGATTTTGAAATGAAAGTAAACACTCAGTTGTAGTGTCAGATGCTTAAACCACCTAATCCTACTTAACAGATAGTTTAGAATAACATAGTTAACAACTAGCATACACTTAGATGACACATTTAGGCTTAGGTGTTAAGAAAGGTCAGAATATCCTTTAAAGGCAGTTTGTTACCTTATTCATGCACCCAGGAGATTAAAATCCAAGAAGGGTCACTGTTCCGTCACAAGGGCAGTGTTGGGGGTCGAGCAACCTGGTCTGATCAGACTCACGATAGCCTAGGTACTCAGTGACATACTAATTTAGAACCGGAACTAAAGAAGTAGGGTCCTAGTGTTTACACCTGTAGTTTATATGTTGTTACCTAATTGTGTCCCCAAATAAACATCATCCCAATCATACACTACCCTAAATCATGGTGAACCACGTCTTCGTTATCGTTTAGGTGTTATATATGCTAGTCTCCCCTTTACTTTTATGTTTCATTAGTTTTAATAGTTTAATAGATGAAAACCCAAAAACAACCACCTATCCACTTATCTAAATCCTAGCTTAAATATTAGTTTATCAGAACTAGCTCTGTTTCAATTCTACCGTCGAGAGGAACGACCCTGGATCATCCTTACCACGTACTAATATCGGGTATTCGTACCCAGTAATAGTAAGTAATTCGGAAGGTTTAGGCTCCCCCGACTATTATAAATTAAAAACTTCCTGATCCGCGCCTCGACGGCTGGACCAACGACCGGTGTAAAAACCGACCGACCGTTTGGGTGCGATCACTAGACTATGACCATTAGGCAGTATTCCTTATTAGGTATAACTGGTTCAGTGATTACGTCATACGAGTTTAATTTAACATAGCCTGATCAACTATGTACAATTAAGCAAAGATGATGTAAGACCTGAAAGTAGTTATGGCTGAACAGGGTACACTAGAAGACTCTGACCTCTTGAGGACCGAGACTTAAACATGTTTGTGCTAGACACTCAATAGGCTATATTATATAGGAACTATATGAATATAGGCCTCACTCTTACTAACGCTTTGTCTCAGAAATGGCAAACACACCGCCAAATTCATCGCGCTCTCAATCCGGGTCGCAGAACCCAAGGGTAACAAGGAGGAACTCAAGGTTGCCTCGAGCTGGCCCGTACCCCACTCACCTCACCTTGCCGGCCTTAGCCGCTAGGGTGAACCAACACGAACAGCGACTTCGCACCATGGATGTCGTGTTGCAGGAAACGAACGAAAACTGGAGACTTACATCTCTCGAACGCATCGAACAAGTCTCCGAGGATCACGAAACCACCGTTAACAATGTAGACGTTCTTTTCAACAAAGTGGTGGAGATAAGCGTAGAAACCGCCCTCTTGAAACAAAGATTAGAAGAATGTGAGCAAAGCTCACGGGAAACTGAGGAATACGTTCGCAGTTTGGTACAACGACTGGCATTGGCTGAAGACAATGCCCGACAGGCCAGCAGACTTGCCAATACTGTGGATCGCCTCATTGAAATGATGGAACAGATTAATCTACGTTGAGACTAGAGGAGTCTTTGTCTTGTAAACTATCTCGTAATCTAATGACTATCTAGCGCTACTCTATAAACTAGTCGGATGTAACAATCCCCGACACCTTTTGTAATACCTCCGTCGGATGTAACCTTTGAACTCGTATTATCTATCAAATATTCCTTGCTGATTCTACTTATACAAATTGCCATTCTCCTTTTTCATATTGATGTTATGTATTACCGCCTTTATACAAGTACATCTGAGACAAATACAATTTTCTTACAAAATCTCATGTATCTTCATTTCTTTTATTGAAGAATCATGCCGCCAAAGACAAGACCATACACCGATGCTCAGCTTACATCGCTCATAACCCAGGCTGTGACTGAAGCCTTGGCTCGGAATATTTCACAGAATTCCGAGAGGAATAGCGATGCCGCTGAAACCCCCGCTACTAAACCTTATTCTTACAAGGACTTTCAGAGCTGCAAACCCTCAAGCTTCAAGGGTCTTGAAGGAGCCATCAGACTGATCAGATGGTTCGAGAAGATGGAAACTGTTTTCTGCGTCAGCAAATGCGCAGAAAACTACAAAGTAAACTTCGCCACCTGCTCTCTCGAAGATGATGCCCACTCTTGGTGGAACTCATATTCCCAATCCGTGGGTGCTGACACTGCCTACCAACTCTCTTGGGAGGACTTGAAAGAAAAACTCACCGCCAAGTACTGTTCGATCGACAAACTCCAAAAGCTGGACGAGGAGTTCTGGAACCTAAAAGTTCAGGGCAGTAACATCGATGGTTACACCACCAGATTCCAGCAACTCGCTGCCCTCCGCCCAGCCATGGTAAGCACAGAACCTGATAAAATCAGGAAGTACATACTTGGTCTTCCAGAACCTGTTCGGGGGCATGTCGCCTCTTCAAATCAAACCACCATCGACGGTGCAATCCTATTAGCCCAAGATCTCATGGCTATGAGCGAGGGCTCAGAACCACTCACTTCATCCTCCGACAACAACAAAAGAAAGTGGTCCGACTACCACAACAACCACCCAAACCAACAAAACAAGAAATCCGACACCATCAAAGCCTACAACACCACCACAGACATCAAACGGGGCTACACTGGGAGCAAACCCTATTGTTCCAAGTGCAGCCGCCACCACGAAGGTTCTTGTGGCTCCTTTTGCAACAATTGCAAGAGGTATGGTCACCTCACCCAGGATTGCCGTTCCCCTACCAACAAAAACCCTAACAACACCAGAACACCCAAAGTCTGCTTTGAGTGTGGGAACCCCGGGCACTTCAGGGACACGTGCCCAAAGCTGAAGAACAACAACAACAACAACCGCAACAGCAACAACAACAACACCCGAAGTAGAGCCTTCGTCATCAACTCCGGGGACGCCTGCCAAGACCCGAATGTGGTCTCGGGTATGTTCCTCCTCAACAACTTAACTGCTTCTGTTCTATTTGATACTGGTGCTGATAGAAGCTTTATCTCTGATGACTTTTGCCCACTACTTGACATCACTCCTGTTGCCTTAGATGTTAAGTACACTGTAGAGCTAGCAAATGGGAAACTTATAGAAACCAATAGTGTGATACCTAATTTAAACCTAGCTGACGAAACCTTTTCAATCGATCTTGTACCCGTTGAAATCGGAAGTTTCGACGTCATCATTGGAATGGACTGGTTGTCCAAACACCGAGCCGAAATCGTTTGTTACGATAAGATCGTCCGTATCCCACTCGCCGTCGGTAGAACCTTGATCATACAGGGGGAGACCGGTGGGACGAGACTCAATATCATCTCTTGCTTAAAAACCCGAAAATTTCTGAGAAAGGGTTACCCTGCAATACTCGCACACATCACAGAGAAGAAGTCGGAAGAGAAGCGACTTGAGGATGTGCCAATTGTTAGAGACTTTCCCGAAGTCTTTCCGGAAGAACTACCTGGTCTACCTCCACCTAGACAGGTTGAGTTCTCAATCGATCTCGTGCCGGGTGCCGCACCGGTGGCCCGCGCACCGTACCGTTTAGCCCCATCCGAACTTCAGGAGTTGTTCACCCAGTTACAGGAACTCCTGGATAGAGGATTCATTAGACCGAGTTCTTCACCTTGGGGAGCTCCGGTCTTATTTGTTAAAAAGAAGGACGGTTCATTCCGAATGTGCATTGACTATCGAGAGTTGAACAAATTGACCGTCAAAAAACTATACCCACTTCCTCGTATTGATGATCTATTCGACCAACTTCAGGGTTCAAGTTTCTACTCAAAAATCGACCTGCGATCAGGATATCATCAGTTACGGGTTCGCGACACCGATATTCCAAAAACTGCTTTCAGAACTCGTTACGGGCACTACGAATTCCAAGTGATGCCCTTCGGTCTAACCAACGCACCGGCTGTATTCATGGACCTTATGAACCGGGTGTGTAAACCTTACCTCGACAAGTTTGTCATTGTCTTTATCGATGACATACTCATTTACTCGCGCAACGAGCAAGAACATGCGCAACACCTCAAAACCATCCTAGAACTACTTAGACACGAGGAGCTTTACGCCAAATTCTCTAAGTGTGAGTTCTGGATAAAAATCGTTCAATTCCTTGGTCACGTGATCGACAGTCAGGGAATTCACATTGACCCATCAAAAATCGAAGCTATCAAAGACTGGCAAGCACCCACCACTGCAACTGAAGTACGCCAATTATTGGGTCTTGCTGTGTACTATCGGCGATTCATCGAGAACTTCTCCAAAATAGCTCAGCCACTCACGGTACTGACTCAGAAAGAAAAGAAGTTCAATTGGACTGATAAACAGGAGTCGGCCTTTCAATTATTGAAACAAAAGCTTTGCAGTGCTCCCATTCTATCCTTACCTGAAGGCACCGATGACTTCGTGGTATACTGCGATGCTTCCCATCAAGGTCTCGGTTGTGTGCTGATGCAACGGGGCAAAGTTATTGCCTACGCCTCACGACAACTTAAAATCCACGAAAAGAACTACACCACTCATGATCTCGAACTTGGAGCGGTCGTTTTTGCTCTCAAAATCTGGAGACATTATCTCTACGGCACTAAGTGCACAATCTTTACCGACCACAAAAGTCTCCAACACATCTTCAACCAAAAAGATCTTAACATGAGGCAACGTCGATGGGTCGAGTTGCTTACCGATTACAATTGCGAGATCAAGTACCATCTAGGGAAGGCTAATGTGGTTGCCGATGCCCTCAGCCGAAAAGAAAGAACGAAACCGCTTCGAGTCCGAGCCCTCAGTATGACCATTCACAACGATCTTACCATTCAAATTCATACCGCTCAGATTGAAGCCCTAAAACCTGAAAACATCAAAAACGAAGCCTTACGGGGTATTGACAAACAATTCGAAATCAGACCTAACGGGATTAGGTATTTCTTAAACCGAATCTGGTTGCCTAGTTTCGGGAACCTACGAGACTTGGTGATGGATGAAGCTCACAAGTCTAAATATTCTATCCATCCGGGAACCGATAAGATGTACCACGGCATCAAGTAATTTTATTGGTGGCCGAACATGAAAGCCCAAATCACCACTTACGTCAGCAAGTGCCTTACTTGCTCAAAAGTCAAAACCGAACATCAAAAACCTTCTGGTTTACTCCAACAACCTGAAATCCCTGAATGGAAATGGGAACAAATTGCCATGGATTTCATAACCAAACTACCCAAGTCGTCGAGCGGTTGCGATACCATTTGGGTGATCGTCGATCGCCTCACCAAATCTGCTCACTTCCTGGCAATCAAGGAAAACGATAAAATGGAGCGCCTTGCACAAATCTACATCAAAGAAATTGTTTCTCAACACGGTGTTCCAATCTCGATCATTTCTGACAGAGATGCCCGTTTCACCTCTCACTTTTGGCAGTCACTTCAAAAAGCATTGGGTACTCGTCTCGATATGAGCACCGCGTACCATCCCCAAACCGATGGCCAAAGTGAACGAACCATTCAGACACTGGAAGATATGCTACGCGCCTGCGTAGTTGATTTCGGTACAAATTGGGAAAGACCCCTACCGTTGTGCGAATTCTCGTACAATAACAGCTATCACACCAGCATTAAGGCTGCACCTTTTGAGGCACTGTACGGTCGTAAGTGCCGATCACCGATTTGTTGGACCGAAGTGGGAGACAACCAATTCACTGGTCCTGAACTCATACACGCCACCACTGAGAAAATTGTCGAAATCCAAAACCGACTCAAAGCCGTACGTGATCGTCAGAAAAGTTATGCTGACGTGAGACGCAAGCCACTCGAGTTCCAAGTTGGGGATCGAGTACTCTTAAAAGTATCGCCTTGGAAAGGCGTCATCCGTTTTGGCAAACGCGGGAAGTTAAATTCCAGGTACATCGGGCCTTTTGAGATCCTCGAACGGATTGGCCCCGTAGCTTATCGATTGCAGCTGCCATCCGAACTCAGCAGCGTGCACCCCACTTTCCACATTTCTAACCTAAAGAAATATCTATCCGATGAGACACTTATTATACCACTTGACGAGATTCGCGTCGATAACAAACTTCATTTTGTTGAGGAACCTGCTGAAATCATGGACCGTGAGGTCAAACAACTAAAACAAAGTCGTATTCCCATCGTCAAAGTCAGATGGAATTCGCGGCGCGGTCCGGAATTCACTTGGGAACGGGAAGACCAAATGCGACTCAAGTATCCTCAGCTATTCACCGATTCTACATCAACCACGACTTCGAGCTAAATTTCGGGACGAAATTCTTCTAACAGGGGGAGAATGTAACACCCGCCAAATTAGGACTAGTAAATTAGTGCCTAATCATATATTAATACATTTAATTAGTTCTGTGTTAGGCTAATTTATGTATCGAAATATATATTGTTGAATATATACGAAAGTGCGATTTGATTAAATCGTATGCAATTTAAATCGAATGTATTTCGGTTTCATAAATACGGACGTTGGTGACACAATTTATATTTAAGTATAAAACATTTTCTGAAAACATTACTCGGTCCAAACTACTGTTTAAATTTTATTCCCAAAGTTGTCCAGCTTCGTACAATTAAAACTTACCTAATTAACAACAAAATACGCAAATTATTTAAATCACATTTTAAATCTTTAAATTATTAGATAATTGGTAAAACAATTTAATTAAATTATTAAACAAAAATTCGTATTTTAAAATGGTTAATTAACGCGCAAAATATTTATTAATACGTTAATTGACGGAGAAAACGAACACCACGCGGAGCGTGGGGCGAAGACTGAAAAAGGAGGAGGTTAAACCTCCACCTCCCATTTTCTTTCCTCATTTCTTTCTTATCTCTCTCTCTCTTACTCTCTTTTTCTCTCATTCTCCAAAACCACCAAAACCACCACCACTCACAAATCTTCAAAATAACCACATAAAACGCAACAGGATCATAGCACCGCTTTGGCGAAAAACGACCACGACATCACGATCTATCATCCTATCTTTTCGGATTTTTATCCGACAATTTGTAAGTTTCCGACAAAATCCCGAAACCACTCGATTCTTAGTATTTTCACTTGATAGTCGTTTATATAACTTATATATGTCCATTACAAAGTGTAGAACACGATTTTATAGCTTAAAAATGAGTTTGAATTGGGTTTTAGCCGGAAAAATCTCGGCAGTCGAAACTTTCTGGGCTGGTGTTCTTCAATGCGACACAAGCCTTGTGTCGCATGTTATGCGGTATTTTGCATGTTGTGTCATATAAAATCCTCTATGTCGTATTTTGTGTCGTATGAAGCCAGTTATGTCGTATCCTATGTGACACAATATTGTGTCGTACCTTATGTCGCAAATACCATGCGACACCACCCTTATGTCGCTATTGATTTAGCATCAAACGCTTATGCGACACAACCCTTGTGTCGCATGACAAACTTTTGTGTCGCATATTGAGTCGCAAAACACAGAAAACTCAGATTTTTACTAAGTGTCGAGACTCGAAATTTATCACTCGATTTTACCCGAATTCAGATCCCAGATGCGTTTTTCACCAAAGCAATATAGTAGAAATAAAAAATTTTCGAGCTGACCTGGCATCTCGACCCCAGCCAGGGGCCAGCCCCTCGGACCCCGCCAGGGGCGCTGCCCCCGGACCCTCGTACTTAGATCCCGTAAGCACATTTCTCACCAAGTGTCAAACTTGTATGACTTCAAAACGCTTATACGATACAACTTTTCAAACATAATGGAATATACTTTTCGAGTATAACACTTTGAAATCAATGTGATAACATCAGGACTATTATTACAATTAATCACCAACGGGCCGTACACGTTTTCAAAAACTTAACAAATCAACCAAATCGTAGTAATTTGGACATATATATAGTTGTGTAACAACTACAAGGGTGATCTTTTGAGATACCTAATCATGTGTATATTCATCGCGTGTCGTGGACACCCTCAGGTTACAAGTCTTTGGACTTCATTACTCGGCTAATCAACTCAAGTTTATTAAGTTAAACTCACAAGACTCAGGTGAGTCTCATAGCCCATCTTTTTACTATTTTACTCAGGGGTGTGATATATTGCTCATTTTAACATGTGAACGCAAGTACAAACATTTCATATACTACATGAGTTTTTCACAACTAATCATTTAAAGTCCCCCGTCAGCATAGTTGTTAATACGTTGTAGCGTGAATATTAGTATATGGTACCATATAGGATTGACCCCCCTCGTTCGGGTTAGCAAGCACTAACCGGGTAAACGGATGTACTAATATTTGGGAAGACGAATGTTGATTAGGCATTCGTGGAGGCACCTCGCCCGGAATTCTCTTTAGGGTACCCGGCCCTCGAGTTAAGCTCAACTATGTGCTCATGGCTATATACACGATTACTATCATTTTATTTGCTGGATGCAAATCATTATTAAATCTTGCGGTTCATACTATATTACTTGATTTCAAACCTGTGAGCTCACCAGCTTTAGCTGACCCATTCTAGCATGTATCGCAGGTACCAAGCAGTAGGTTGTTTCTGCTCCAGGACTTTTAGCTCGAGTCAGCATACAGACGTTTGAGATTTTCTTGCATTAGTATATTTTGTACAAGTACTTATGAACTGAAATCTCCTTTTAATTAAACTCGAGCTATGTAAAGCTATAAATGTTGTAAACATTTCAATGTCAATATATTTTTGTTAAAACGACGCATATAGAGTCGTTTACCATATATCTTTGTGCTTTGTTATTGATTAGTAACACCCAAATCGTGCTTCCGCAAATCATTAAAGTTGGGGGTGTTACAATGTTCCCGATTATTATATATTATGATTGAAAACTTGTGGTGCTGTTTAAGTATACATTTATGATTTCAAACTAAACTATCACCTTTCCTCCAATAAACGTGGTTAGAACCTTTATGACAAGGAGTAGCTAACCATTGATCAAACGGTCACTACCTATCTATGTTTTCCAAAATAAACATGGTCTGATTTTGAAGCTGTGGAAATACTGCCCAACTTATCGTATAGTACACCGTGAATTAATCATGGATTTATTGGGCAGGGATTTATAAAGTGAATGGGTTGTTTAGCTATCATAGATGGTTTTACTGTAATACAAGCTTAGATATATTGAGTTCAGATAGCCGTAAAGTATGTAATCCAGGATAAAGCCCTAAAACGTCCGAGTATCCGGTAAGTCGTGGAAAGGCCGTAGGCTGAACACTGTATTACATCCTGGCTGAGTCTGTGATCCAGGAAAGACTGTAAATCGGGTGAATACACAATGTAACTGTGGAAAACCTGTAAGTTGAAGACTGTGTCAATGCCGAATAACACTGAACTCAATCATAACTATTAATGTATAAGTTAGCAGTCACCAATTGTCTTAATCTTAAATGCCTTGCCCAGCTTAGATATCTATGTATGTGTTAAAGAAAGGTCAGTGGATAAATTGCGGACTGTCGCCTTATTCTTGCACCCCATCTGGAGGGTCACTTGGTCTCGTCACAAGAGACGGTGAGGGAGGTTTCAAGGCAGTCCGATCTGATCATACTCTCGATAACCTAGTACTCAATGACATACTGATCAGTTCACCTGATCAGTAGGGTGCTAGTGTTTACACTACAAGATATCTACGTGAAAGCAAGACACAAATCTTTAAAAGACGTTTTCAAACTAAAACATCATCTCAGCTATTCTAAGTCATGGTGAACCACGTCTTCATCATCCTTAAGTGTTATAAATGCTAGTCTCCCTTTAGTTTTATGCTTTATTAGTTTCAGTAGTTTAGTTTAATTAAATATAAAAACCAAAACAAAAACCCTTCCAACTTATTAAAACCCTAGCTTAATTACTGATTAATCAGAACTAGCTCTGTTTCAATTCTGCCGTCGTGAGGAACGACCCTGGATCATTCTTACCACTTACTCGTATCGGGTATTCATACCAGTTCCAGTAGGTAGTACGGAGGATTAGGCTCCCCCCGACTATTATAAATTTTAAAACTACCACCGTCGTCTGTCAATAGCCAGTTTCGCGACCGGGGTAAAACCCGACCGATCGCTGACAGCACGACACTCTCCCTCTCCTTTCCTTCCTTCGACAACTTCAACAACAACAACTCACTTCAATTATTTTCCTTCATCGTCTACTCTCTTCTTCAACTTTTGAAGAACACCCAAAAACAGAAACATCAGAGGAAGCATAAAGAAGAGCCAGCACCTTCATCCTTTTCTTCTTCACTCTTGTCATCATCATCCTTACCTCATTGTAAGGAAACACTCTTTTTATTGAATTCTACACTAAATTGTTGATGCACATCATGCTTTTATAACATAATCTTTACATATAACTCCCTAAAATTTACGATTTGATGATTGGTGTTCTTTAAACCAAATTTAAGGAAACAAAATTTAAAGATGAATTCGACATGTAAAACGAGTTAGTATATGTTATTTCGTTGTTATAATCAATTTGGAACTTTGAGATAAACGATTTGGAACCAAAATAATCAAGTATATGTACTGCTCTGTTACGAACTGAACTCTGTAAAACATGTAGGATCCGGCGGATCCCCCTTTGATAACTCGCTTATTTTAGTCGCTTGAACAACCGGTAATGAGTAAAAGATAACCTAGATCCGGCGGATCTGCCATGGATCCGGCGGATCCCAAAGAAACACACGCACACTTGATCTGATGAACGAACACGATGAACGAGTAAAAACGATTAGATTCGGCGGATCAGGAATTGATCCGGCGGATCCTCACCTTTTTGACACGATCCAGAATAATTGTGTTTTGATCCCGTGGATCACAAAGAAACTACCAATGATCCTGCGGATCTGCCATGGATCCGGCGGATCCCTAAACCAAACTCAGACACTGACTTTTCAAAATTTAAATGGTATAAACATTTTACGACTACGCGACTTTGAATACGATTATATTATTGTGACTATTAATATCAAACACATTAACAATGATGTTTATTTTATAAATATGACGAGAAGTTTTATAACAAATAAAACTTACATATATATATATATACATATATATATATATATATATATATATATATATATATATATTTTATACGTGAACAACGTATTTAGAACTTACATATATATAAAGATAGACATACGACAACTGCGAATTATATAACTTTATATACAAATAAGGACACGTTTAACAAACGTACGATTTAATAATATACAACAAATATATTCATATACATATATATATATACATATATATATATATATATATATATATATATATATATATATATATATATATATATATATATATATATAGAACAAGTATACATATGTACAATGAGAACGAAACGACATTTATATATATAAATACAACTACATACAAGTATATATATATTAAACAAGAGATACGACTTGAGAAATATTACATATTTCCAACACATATCGTAACCAACAACTGATACGATTAATAAATCAACAATTTCTTCAAACAAATGAACTATTAACATAATTTGATCAACAATCAAAAATACTTATGTTAATACAACTGTTGCGTATAGGTCAACATACCTTGGGCGACGCTTCACACATCTGCTAGCATTCACATCGCATCTACTACTGTGAGTTTACATCCCCTACTTTTAAATGTTTTTTGCTTTTAAACACAGGGGTGTTAAACATAGAAATTGCATGCCAACACATGAAATCAAATTATAATTGCTTTATACAAATGATTGATTGATGAAATTACATTTTTACAACTATTTTGGGAATTAGACAACGTATCCTAGTACGGACTTAGACTTGAAATGTATGCATGAAAAGACCTTATGTCATGCAGAATGTAACCATTAGCTAGGTGACTCTAGCCACTGAGTATACGAATAGTACTATCGCCGTGACGACCCTCCTATGGATAGGAGCGTATACTTACTTGTACTTCAGGCAAACAACATAAGTGCTGGTCGTGGTTTGGTTATAGGGTTTGGTCTCGTTACTTTAACTTAGTAAGGTTTAGCTCATCTTGCAGGGGATCATAGTCTAAGTATTTCCCACATATTTCTAGGAAGAACGAATCCTACAACTGTTTCATACCAGAAAACATACTGGTTACTTATTTTGTACTGGCGAACAACCAGTAATAAAATTTGGGATAACATCCCACATAAAACTTGACATTCTAGGGTAACAGCCCTACAAAAACTTGTACTTGCAAATGGATAACATTTCATTTATACAAACAAACTTGGTTTAACAAACCACATACTTATGTAAAACCTGTAAATTCACTAAACATATTTTGTTGACAAATTTTCTCTATGTTTTTCAGGAAATTAGCAGCGTACGTTAGATTGCATGCATTCAGGATGGACAACCCTGGACTCATTTAGGATGCCACTTATTTTGGGAAACTTTTGGAGATTTCCTCTGTATAACTGCAAACCTTGCAGTCATACCCATGAAATCTTATATTAACCTTATGTATTTTAAAACTAAATGTTTTAAACACTATTAGTACTGTTGCGACTTATCCAGTCGTAATCTTTTGTAATAACTATTAAACTTGGCATCTTAATACATTATGTTATGCAATAGCCATATGCTCTGAGTATGTATGTACCATTTGGTTGTATTACTGTTCGCAGCCCCGCCACGTCACCAAAGCTTCCGCACACTTAATTAGTACTGATTGTAATTAGTGTTTGGCGGGGTGTGACACCTCGATCCGACACGGTCGTCTTCGCAATGGAAGGAGGCAACGGTAGTAGGGGTAGTTTTAAATTTGTAATGCTGGGGACCTAAGTTTACTACGGCTGTATAGCAGTAGTATGACCTAGGGTCGTTCTTCAAGCTAATCGTATTGTGATACGGAAGTATCGGGAAAAATTGTTCAGTTTAGTGATGGGTTTTAAAATGACTTGAGTGGGGGGTTTTTGTTACTTAGGTCCGTAAATTAAAACAATTAAATAAAAAGTAAATAAACAGAGAATAGAAATTGGGATGTAACCAGTATGGAGGGGATGTGTTTGTTATGACTTCGTTAGTTTATGCGGGGGTGATGCTAGGGTTTTGATATGAAAACGTATTTTAAAGGTATGTGTCCTACCTGAGCTCAGTTGATCGCAGTGTAAACACTAGCACCCTACTGATTAAGGAGACCAACCAGTATGTCACTGAGTACTAGGCCAGATTGAGTCTGATCGGAGGAGGATGCTCAACCCTTCAACGTTATCTAGTGATAGAGTAACGACCCTTCTTGGAATGTTAATTCCTGAGTGCATGAGATAGAGTAGCATACCCACTAAGGTTCCGACCTTTCTTAACACTACGGGGACAACGAAGTCAGGCATGGTATTTAAGATTAAGACTTGGTTTGGTGACTGTTAACTTTACATTAATGGTTATGGTTTAGTCCAGAGCTTTCATCACGGTGTACAGTGCAATTTATGCATTTCCACAGTTTTCCAAACCCGGGAGGTACTAACGGTGTACAGTGCAGTTAAGCATTTCCACAGCTTTCCAGGTCCTGAGTGTACTAACCGTGTACAGTGCGATTAAGCATTTCCACAGCTTTGATTTCTAACCAGGATATGATACAGTCTTCGACCACCTGCATTTCCTTAGCTTCCACGTATTTGTACTCCACCAGTGGTGTTTCCAACGCTATACGAAGTACAGTGCCGTTTGCTGTGGTCTTTCAGGTATCACATACTTTGCGGTCACTCTGGACTATTTTAAACTAAGTTTGTATTAAAGTTCAACCATCTATGATATAAACCAACCCTCACTATTCCCAATAAATCCCTGATTGATTCACGGTGTACTATACGAAAGGTTTAAACAATATTTCCACAGTTACACAATTCAGACCATGTTTACAGTTTCAGAAAACATAGATAGGTAGTGACCATTTGATCAAGGTTCGCGACTCCTTGTCATAAAGGTTCTAACCACATTTATTTGGAGGAAAGGCGATATAATTTAGGTTTAAAAATCAAAAATGTAAAGTAACAGTAACCTGGTTTTCAATCGTATATTAAAGCAGCATCAACCCACACATATATAAACTAACTACATCATAACAAACACACAGGGTAACTACTCACTATGCATAATAACAGGTCCTAAATCTAGCATAATAAAAATAGTAATCATCATTATAACAGATAAGGAAAGAAATAACCGTTAATAAAGCGTAGATCGAATAAGCGTTTAGAGAGAGAGTACAAGCAGAATATCTGCAATATCTTCGACAATATAACAAGAAAAGATCCTGAACTATTCCCTATGCTATTACAAAAGTAGCCCCTCTGTTAGTTTCAGTTAAATATAAACTGAGAACTAACTGATGCTAACCCTAATTCTAGAGAGAGAAAAAGAAGAGAGATAGAGAGTAGAGAGAGATAGTGTGTGAGAGAGAAAGTGAGAGTGAGGAAATGAGAGTGAGGAAATGAGTGGAATGATGAATTGTATGTTGAAATGGGGAGGTGATGACCCCTATTTATAGTGAAAGCCTCAAACCACGGGTACAAGTCGCGAAGCAGCACGTACAAGCAAACGAAGCAAATACAGGGGGAGGAGGGGCCATATATAGCCTACCTAGGGCCGTATACGGTATGCCTAGGGCCATATACGGTCTTGGTAGGGTCGTATTCGGTCCCCGTCTGATTTCGTTCGTTGCTTAAAACGTCCGTATCTCCTTCGTTACACGTCCGTTTGACTTGATTCTTTCGTCTATGATCTCGTAATTCCATTACGCTTCTAATGATACCAATTTCATGGAAATTGAATGTGTAGAGCTCAGGAATAGCCGGAATGACTTTATAGGTGTCTGTAATCGTCCTGTCTTCTCCGTTCTTTATCTGATTTGCATGATTCTTGATTCTCCCATCTCGTTTTTACCTATGACATCATATGATAAGGTTAGAATGTGTTTCTCATGAGGTAAATGAAGATGGGATAATTTGCTGTTATTTATTCGCTCTGTTTTGCTTGTTATTTGGACGTTTTTAGTGGTTTTGAGTATTTAGTGAATTTTAGTAAATAATGATTGTTTTGGAATGTTTTCACTAAAGATGTGTCCAAAAAGTGTGGAATATTGTACTTAAAAACATGACTTTTTGCTTCACATCAAGCACCAACCATATACGGTTGGTCTGAGCCATATATGGCTGGTCACAGGCCATATACGGTCTGTGTGGGGCGTATACGGTCTAGCCCAGCCGTATATGGTCTAGCCCGGCCGTATTTCGGCTCTTCGATACATCGTTTTTTTGTTCGAGCGTAACTACTTCGTCGTTTATCCGTTTTGAGTGATTCTTGCGTCCACGGTTTCGTAATTTCCTAAAGAAGAAAATGACACTGATTAGAGGTCATAATTCCAAGTATAGGTCAAAAAGCATTAAAAAGAGGGAACTAGAGATTCGTTGATCTTTTTTGCTATAATTTACTCGTTTTTAGGCTGTTTTAGTTGATTCTTGAAGCATCGTCTATATTTTAGCCTTCATGATGAAATTTAGTAGATAATTGCATATTTCAAATGTTTTCATCAATAATTGGGCTAAAAAGGTGAGATAATCGCACGTAAAAACTTGACTTATTACGCATTATCAAACTCCTGAAGAGAAGTTAAAATTATTCTATGAACCGGTTGCACTTAAAGAAGCAAATACCAAGTATGTTGCTAACTTCAAGGCATTTCAAGATTCACTTGCACTCATGGCTTATGTCAAAGATGTAAATGCTACTCAACTGGAGAAACAAGAGAAGTTGTTACAAGAGATCCTATCTCATTTCATTACCCCATTGTAGACTGAATCCCCCAAATCTGATGATGACAAAAAGGGGGAGAAATCAAACAAAATAAAGAAGAAAGATCAATCTGATGGGGAGCATGAAGATGAGAAGTTGAAGAAGCAAAGAAAAGATGATAGTGATGATGATGACATGCCTGGTGGTGATGGTGCAAAATTTTCCAAAGTGTCAAAAACTATTGAAGTCAGCTTATATAAAAAGAGAACTAAGTATGAAGAAAATAAGAGAACGAGAGATGTTGAATTTGATAAAGAGATGGAAGCATCAAAGGAGAGAAGGTATGAAGCAAGAGAGGAAAATATTAAGTCTTTGCATGCTGCTAGTGCTAGTCAAAGCTAGTCAAGTTCCCAATCAGGCTCAGCAGCTGAGGGGGATCAACTGAGCAAAGAACAAGTCAAACTAGCTCAGACTACACAACCAGCTCAGGAAATACAAACTAAAGGAGAACCTACTCGGAAACCTATTCCTACGAAGCCAAGATCAACAAAGCAGAAGACGATGGCTAAAAGAACACCAAAGAACCCCAAACATGTTGTTGATTCCAGTGATGATAAATTCATTATAGGAAGTGGTGGAATAAGAATCAAGGAAGAATCAGAAGAAAGAGAAGATTAAAGTAAAATGGAAATTGGTTCCAACTCTGCTCCACAAGAAGAGCAAGCTCAACCAACTACCTCCATGGCCAGTACTGTACCTGAACCTACCACAAGTGTTCAGATGCCTTCTACTCAGCTTACAACAAAAGAAGATGAAGAAAAAGCTAAAGTTAAAGGAAAATAAGTTGCTATAGAAGATGATCAACAATAGAAGAAGAAGAATTAAATAGGTTTTGCTTATCCTTAAGGCATCACTGATGAAGACATGCCATATCACAGAGAAGCATATGTGAGAGGTGTACATGTTTCTCAAGTCAGATTTTAACATGAAGAAAGGCTAATGTTCAAAATTGCTAACATTAGAGCAAGTGTACCACCTAAGCATCAAGAGGGTGTTATTAATGCATTAAAATGCAATATGACCTTAGTTGCCTATCAAGAAATGCAAAAGGAGGATCAACCTGTTGAGAAGACTAAAGTAGAAAGATTTTAAAAAGAAGCAAGAAGGCTTGGATTTGAAAAACCTGAAGACTATGATGATACTCTTACTGTCCAAAAAGATTGGGATATGAGTGAAGTGTAGTAAAGAAATATGCTAGAGAAGAAAACAAGAAAGCACTCAAGGATAAGAAGAGCAAGAAATTTGTTTTTAAGATGTTATCGGAGGAGAAATTTCAAGAGGTAGCACTTAATAGATTCAAAGAAATAGCATAGGCCAAGAAGAAGAAGAAATAGTATAAGTTCAACCAGCTCAGCCAACACAATCCAGAATTTCAAATATTATTGAGAGATTCTTCTTAACCAGAGAAGAAGAAAGATACAGAGACTGTCAAAAGAGAAGAAAGTTTAAGTCAACGATTGTGAAGGTTGTTAAGTGCAAAGGCAGTAATGATGTGATTAACATCACCAGAGAAGATAGAACTACATAAAATGTCAAAGGTTAACCTATACAATTTAGGTTACTCTGAATGGTTGGAGCTACAAGCATATTACCAGTCGAGGGGTGGTGAGATGAGAGATTTGGTCATGGCCAAACTTCGGGAGATGTTTCATAAAGCTTCAAGAGTCACTGGCGCACCAAAAAGGAATGTGTATCAAGCTGCTCCAAAGCCCAGGCAGAAGAAGACTAGGTAGCTTAGAATGTACAGGGGCAATCAAACACAATTTACTCCCACCAAACCAAGAAGTCAACCAACAAAGAAGTTGACTATTGATCAATTGGTCATCCCTCATGCTGATCAAGGATTTCCTTTCATAACCTATCCCATCCATGGACATTTATCACCTCCATAAGGCATTCAAGGTTACCACAGAATGTTTGTTCAGTATTCAGTCAATGGTATATTCTACAGGGATGGTGAAGTGTTAAGGTTTCAGAGAACTCATGAGCTTAGAATAGCCAGCTTAGATCATTTGATAAATCTAAGGGCTATGTCTCTGCTTAACCCAGCTCTGATAATTGTTGAAGAAATGAGAAACATGAGACTTGAGCCTGATGCTCCTGAGATGGTGAAACTAGTGAAGGAAGAAGAAGGATGGTAGAAGATTGCTGATAATGAAGACATTTGAATAAGCATTTGTTTATACACTATCTCTGTAATTTCATGTTTATATAGCCGGCTTCGTAATCTTAACATTTTGCAATCTGTTAATGAAAAGCTGAGTTTATCTTAAAAGGCATATCCGTTTATAAGTGATATAGATAACTCAAAAAGATCCCAGAAAAGAAATATATGGGACATATACTTACTCATGATTTTACCACAATGATATGCTGGGCTAGTTTTGAAATTTTGTCATCATCAAATAGGGGGAGATTGTTGAGGAATGACCCTCTTAACTTGATATTATGATGACAACAACTTGATCATAACACATAATTGATTCCATTATAGCCAACACAAGTTATCAAAAAGATAGTTCAGGCACCACACAAGTTTGTTCTTTAGGATTGGTCCAAAGTTTGTTCTTTGTTCAGGCACCACTCATAATGGGCAGCTTTCATATTCATCTAATGGAAGTTGTTTCCTGAGCTTGCTACTGACTTAAGCATTCAACTAACCAAAGATCAAGTTGAAGATAGAGACTGAAGACCCAGCGGAGGGATTGAAGTTTACTTGAAGTCAGCTCAGAGAATGAAAATCATCAATATTGTTACAGATTCAATTTGATGATTCATACGATACTTAGGCGCATCAATAGCTGTCCAAACTTCATTTAAAGCATAGTACTAAGGTACAATATTGTCGAGAATGGATGTTTGTGGCATGGTGCACCCATTACCTTGTGTTAGTCAGTACACTAGCGCGTGTAGTGAAAATGAGACACAGTCTGCACACTGCAGATTGTGTCTGCAGTAGAGTCAGGATATCCCTTGGGCACGTCTAACATTCCCCCATGGATCGATAGACACGTAAATGGTATGTGATTGGCTAAGGTGATACATGTAATATACTTGCTCGCCAATAAATAGAGGACTTTGGAGATTGAGCAAAGTGTGAATTAAATTTTGAGATTGAGAGCATAGTAGTTAGCATTCCTTGTAACCAGTTTAGAGTGTTTCTCTAGCATAGGTATTGAGTGTTAATCTGTATTCAACAGTTAGATATTCCGTTTAAGGTTAACTTGTAATTTTTTGATTCAAATCATTAAAGAATTAAGTTAAAAATTATATTGTGTTCTTATTTACTCACACTTGAAACTATTAAGTTACTTAATAAGAAAAAGTTGTATCCCCCCCCCCCCCCCCCCCCGACACTACAACCATCTGTTCTTAGTTTGGGACCAACGTGTTCTATGTGGTTTGAACCCAGAGAGCCTTCATCATTGCATATAAAGATGCCACTTGGTGTGGCCCATATGGTTGAAAATTTGGAGTTGGTGGCAGATTTATACACCACATGATTTCTCATTGTCAGATATAATTTCTCGAAATTATCACTAATATTGAATAAGGTGATTGTGAAGGCTTTGAACGGTGTTTTCTATGTCACTATTTGGGTGGTTCGGAATTGGAGGAATAACATTTTACATGCTTCGGTCCAAGAATTACATAAGTTGCGGGATGAAGATATATTTCCCCGAATCTAACGTCTAGCTCTTTTATGGATGGAAAACAGGCGTGTTAAAAAGGTTATGAAATGGAGGTTCGTGGATTGTCAACCCTCGTGAAATTGATCCCGGTTAGTTGATGAAAATTTTCATACAATGCATTAGTTTCGTTGGACTATATTTCATGTAATTAAAGGAACTATGGAGATAATCAACTCCCCTATTATTGATATTTAATCTTTGGTGTCTATTTTTTCGGCTTTAATAAAAGTTTTTACTTTTCAAAACAATTTTAAAAGGAAGTGAAGAAAGAACTTTGAGTTTCTTTATATCCTTGTTTAAATATTCATTTGACCCCTCAAACTCTAACTATTTTCAATTTAGGTCTTAATTGATTTAATCAATATATCCAAGATAAATCTTAAACATGTGGATATTATTATTAAAACTTTATTTTGAACTTAAACAACTATGAAAATGATATATTTTAGAAGTACGGATGATATATACAACGTTAATAAAATAACACACTGTTGTGAATGTAAAGAAGAAGAATGAGAGAAAGAGAGGAAGAGAAAAATTTTATTCAATCATCATTATAAGTGTTACATGGAGTCACTATATATAGGGTAAAGGGATGGAGTAAACACTAACAAACTATGAGGATAAATGATGACTTATCCACTATTAATTGAATTTACAACACTCCCTCTTAGATAGTCATCGTTTATAATACGCAATAGACTGCCTCGTTAAAAACCTTATCAACAAAAACCCAATGGGATAAAAAAATTTGATGAAGGGAAAAAGAGTGTAGTGCGAATAATACTCCCCCTGAGTTTAATGTATATCCTTCAAGAGTAGAATACGAATCTTCCGAACTAGTTGCTCAAAAACTTTTGTAGGGCAACATTTCTGTGAAGAAGTCGACCAAAGTTTTACTTGATGGGACTTGACAAATATCAATGACTCCATCCTTATGTAGATGGGACTTGACAAATATCAATGACTCCATCCTTATGTAGATCATATACTGAAAAGAACTTTAATGAAATGTGCTTAGTTTTGACTCCATTGATATATCTTTCCTTGATTTGAGCTATACACGTCGCATTGTCTTCGTATAAAGTGTTGGATTTTCTTTGATTATCTTGAGACCGCATTCTTCTTGGATGTTTTGAATCTTCGATCTTGAGTAGATACATTCTCAATCGAATTCATAAAGAGCAATAAGTTTAGCATAGTTTGACAACCTCCAAGATATTGTGGTGCATCCACAGGTGAAAACATATCATGTTTGTGACCTTATGTGTTTTAGAAAAATATCCAACATTGGTGTATCCAAATTCAACTTATTAATTCTTTGGGTAAAACAATACCATATCGCGGGTACCACAAAGATAACACAATATATGATTGACTGCAATGTATAGACGTGTATTGTAAGCAATGTCTATTAAAGCCCAAAATGAAATTAGATATTATAATGATCTGTTTATCATTTTCTTTGGTGTGGAAGGGATCCAGAAACATATCTGGATAGTATTTTGAAGATATGGACATCTATTTCATATTAATGCACATTACTCCCCCTTCAATGTCCATTGATTAAATGATTATATCTCGTTAAAACTTTACTAGATAAAAGTCGATGGGACAAAAGTCTAGTTAAGAGAAAAGAGTACATAATTCTTATAATATGTTTGGAGATGTTGCATCGTTAAAAACCTTGCCATGAAAACCCGGTGGGACAAAATCATGGTCAAGGAAAAAAAATTGCAACGTTTATTTTCTCCCGCTAATAATCACATCACTTGTGAATTTGTTGACAAATAATATCATCTCATCGAAATTAAAGAGTAAAAACTGACTTTTATGAGATAAGTCATGGATCCATCATCGTTGATGTATACATCCTTAAATTGAAAAATGTTTTATATTTATGCAAGACAATGAGTGTCCTCTCATACAAAATAAGTTATCTCGCCAACAAATGTGAAGTAAATTATTTTCAACTCTTTTATGACAGGTGATAAATATCAACGTCTAATGATATTTGTCATCCTTCTGGGGCCGGAAGGATCTTCAACATTAAAATAATCCTTGCATCATGAGGATGTATGACTCTTTATCCACGATATAAGTTTATCTTTACAAGACATTTCTTTCATATTCAGTTATAAATATTCATTCGTCTTTGGAACCTTGTAAAAAGTTCAAAGGATGTATAAATTTCAAAATACTCATAGTAAATGTGTTTGGAATATGGGCTAAAATGACCATTTAATAGGGAATTTATCGTGCCAAAATTGATATAAGGACTTATTTAATTTAATTCGACAGTGTCCTCGAGAGCCCTTTATGAAAGCTTGAGGCTTTATAAATATTGAGACATGCATTTATCATATGTTACTAACTTATATCATTTGATATAAGAACTTATTCAAATTGAATAAATGGTGTTCTTAAGAACCTTTCTAAAAAGCTTGAGGCTTTTTTAAAGTGAAAGCATCTTTAAGCAATTTATATCCTTGAGGGATCCAAATATCAAATGAGCTCTAATTATCCAATAGACGTGATTCAAGTATTCTTATGTTGCCAGGCTTGTGAGTTATCAGATAGCAAAGAGCCTTAGTATCAACACTCTTGCCTTATATCTCAAAGTTTCATACTTGTGCTTTTGAGTAATTAAAGACCGGCTATACAATAGGTTTTACACCTTTATGAAATGGACTATAAGTCCAAAGATCTCGTATGAAGAGATTTCAAAATTTTATTGCGTCTTTTTATATTGGCCAAATAACATTTGCAATTCTTTGCAAAAAAAATTTCATGATCCTCAATCACAATAGCTAGCGCAATATTATAACAATAGTATTATCGACATCAATTTCGTTATATCGATTCTGTAACACCCCCAAATTCATTGATTTAGATTAGCGGAAGCATTTAGTTAAGTATGGGGAGTGCCACAATATACGGTACATGCATACGTATCAGAGCTTATGATTACAACAGAACATAATATATTAAGATGCCAAATGTAATAGTTACAAGTTTACGATATATCAAATCGTAAGTTATATAAAAAAAAAAGTTATCAAGTTTACAAAAGTAGATTTTGTAAATATGACTAAAACAGCTTTAGTTATACAAAAGAAATCCAGTTGTCAAAAAGTTGGCATCCTAAAGCTTCACGGGTCGCCTAGAGTTCCATGGGCGGGCGGATCTTACGTGCTGCTAATTCCCTGAAAAACATAGTAAAAGTCAACAACTAGGTTGAGTGAATTCACAGGTTTTATGTTTGCAAAAGTTGAACCAAATTTATAAGCACAGTTGTTAAACCAAATACGTTCACAAATAGTTATTGCCATAACAGTTAAGTAATGATTTGTGGAATGTTATCCAAAGTCAAAGTTTAGTGGGTTGTTTGCCCAGTGTTCCGGTTTAAGTGGGATGTTACCCAAATCAAAGTTTATGTGGGATGTTACCCAAAACACAGTTTACGTGGGATGTTACCCAAAATGCAGTTTACGTGGGATGTTACCCAAAACACAGTTTACGTGGGATGTTACCCAAAACGCATGTTTAAAACGTGTTGCTGGTCGTTCTCCAGCTATTTTAAAAGTTTGAGTCGGTCGTTCACCGACTAGTTACCAAATTGTACCGGTCATTCTCCGGTAACTTACCAAGTTAGCACCGGTCGTTCTCCGGCGAGTTACACTGTTAGTACCGGTCGTTCTCCGGTAAGATACCAAGTTAGTGTCGGTCGTTCTCCGACAAGTTACCCATATGTACCTGTCGTTCTCCGGTAAGTTACACAGCTAGTCGTTCTCTAGCTAGATACAAATTGTACCGATCGTTCTCCGGTAAGATACCAAGTCGTATTTCACAAGTTGATAATAGTTTTTGTATGAAATACCCTTTCATAACACCAGTTCGTATAATTGTTTAACAGTTCAAGTACTCTAATCGTTTGAGTAAACAAGTATACAATCATATAATAAAGTAGTTATGGCAATTAATAAAGAAGTTGTAAGAGTTTGACCGCAGTCACAAATAGTTTGTACAATGTATAACACAGTAGTTATATAAAAGTTTGCTCACGTAGCAAAAACGTTGACTATGTTTTCCACCCCTGTTCAAAAGCAGTTAAAATAGTAAAAGTAGGGGCTGTGAACTAACCTGTTGAGTTGAGTAAAGTGCGAGTGCTAGCAAAGCCTAAAACCCAAGTCTAGTCCAAAATCTCCTAACGTCCTAATCGCATGAGATTTAATAAGTACGTGAATGTCTAAGTTTGACCATCCATGTTAGTGTTCACGCAACTAAATTATGTCCAAAGTGTTTGTAATTAGTACTTTTATGATTGAAATTAAGTTTTTATATCATTTTTAAACTTTAATGTCAAAGTATTATCCTTTGGGTAACCATTTTAAGCAAATTTCAAAGTGCTGAAAAATGTTGACCAGGGTTGACCGCGAACCAAACCGAGATCGCGAACCGAACCGAGATTGCGAACCGAACCGAGTCCGCGAACCGAACTGAGATTGTGAACCGAACCGAGTACTCGAACCGAGCTGAGACCGCGAGTCGAACCGAGATTGGATCTCAGCTCGCGAAATTGGCTGTTCGCGATTTTTATTCAAATTTCGACTTTTAAAGCGTTTTTAATGATGTTTTTGGACATAATAAGTTAATGTAACATAATACATGGTATATTAAGTATTTTAAACATGAAATATCAAAGAAAAACCGAAATCTAAGAGTTTCGAGAAGTGTCGGGATCTTACAAAGTTTACGCGAGAGAAATCCGAGAAGATGGTTGTGTAGCCCTCGTCTTGGTGATCGTTTTTCACTAAAGGAGTTTGATGATTCGACGCGTTTTTGAGGTAGTTTTTGTGTTTTTTGTGAGGTTTTTGTTTAGTTTTTAGAGAGAGAGACTAGAGAGAGTTTGAGAGTAGAGAGAGTGTGAAAGGTGAAAGTGAGGTGGGGAAAGGGGGTTGGGCCGGTTTTTGTTCCAAAAAGGGGAAGGGGACTTTGTCCCGCTTTGTGGTATTTTACCCGTGTTCATTTACCCGATCGTTATTTATTAAATCAATTGGTACATTTTAATTATCTTTTAAAAGGTATTTTAGTTGAGGTATTTTTATTAAGATTATTTGGTTAAGTTTATAAAATTTTAACTTTGTTTCGTTTCAGTTTACGCAATAAACGTTTTACGTTATATAATACATTGTAAATATTATTGACATAATATTTAATATACGTTAACGTTATTTAATAATCTCGTCTTATTAAATAATTTCGTTCACAAACAGTCGTATATTTTTGTTGCGTTTGTTCCAATTGTCTCGTACGTAATTACAACTAATTACGAATACATAATACTACGCGTATTAACTAGTTGGGCTTTGCTAGGCTTACCTCTAAAAGTAGTTGTGAATTCACTCAAGTAGGGAATTAGCCTAATAATGCCTGAAATTTCGTTTATAATCGTGTTTAAATTTGCGGGGTGTCACATTCTCCCCTCGTTAGAGAAATCTCGTCCCGAGATTTAAAATCAAGTCGGATCGCCCGCGGCGTATGTTCTCCGATAAGTCAAGTTGTTAACAATAATAATAGTTTGTGTGGCGCTCAATTGTTGCCATAAAAGTTCAATCAGTTTAAGTATGCTCGCGGCATAGTTCAATAAGTTGTGTGTTTCGTTTCGTGGTCAAAGTTTACCAAGCGTTTTGTTCGAATCGGCATCCGAATAAAAGAAATGTTAAATCGTAGCAACAGCTGTTAAGACATACCGTGCTAGCTGAGGTCCACAACCTTTTCCGGTGCACGGAGGATGTATGCACGTCCACGAGCTGGTGGGACGTTAGCAATGTGGTTGTTGTTGTTTTGGTTGTTGTTACCGCGGTTGAGTCGTGGGCAACGGTTTCGGTAGTGCCCGAGTTCTCCACACTCGAAGCAGCCGGTGTTTTGTCCCTCGGTGGTGGCTTGAGGGGGTAGGTTTTTTCTACAGTTTTGGGCTAAGTGGCCGGGACATTTGCAGTTTTGGCAAAATGTACAATCTCCATCGTGGTGCTTCCCGCACTTGTCACACCTTGGTTTGTTACCAAGGTAGGGTTTGGATCCAGCTGCGGTGGTGGCAATGTAAGCCCTGGTGTTTCCCGAAGGTTTCTTGTTGGGTTGATTTTGGTGATCGTTTCCCTCATTTTTCCATTTACATTTGTCACCTCCGTAACCAACAATTTCAGTATGGGCTGGTTCGCTTTTCCCCGTAGTAGCTTTCAGAGTTCCGATCAGGACCGCGTCATCGGTCAAGCTTTGAGCCAGGTCAACTGCGCTCCGGAAAGTAGCTGGTTTGGAGGACATCACCATGCCTCTGATCTGTGGGGCCAATCCCCTGTTGTAACGCTCAATGCGTTTGCTCTCGGGGGTCACCATGTGGGGTACGAGGCGTGCAAGCTCCTGGAACCTTGTCGTGTACCCGGTAATGTCAGCACCGATCATCTGGATGTTCCACAGCTCGGTTTCAAGTTTCTGTTGCTCACTTTGAGAGCAAAACTCTTCCATCATCATCCGTTTCAAAGTCTCCCACGAGATGGAGTAAGCAGTTGCTCGTCCCATGATTTGAATTTGAGCGTTCCACCAAGTCAACGCTTTGTCAGCTTGGGTACACGTGGCGTATTTCACTATTTTGTCGGCGGCACAGTCGCTGATGTCTATCACCGATTCCATCTTCTCAATCCAGTGGACTAGGCCGATGGCCCCTTCAGTCCCGGTGAAGGTGCTGGGTTTGCAGGCTTGAAATGTTTTGTATGAACACCCCTGCTGGGTATTCGTTGGTGTCTCGCTATTAACGGGTGTGGCTCCACTGTTGTTCACCACGTTTTCACGGTTGCGACTGTCCTCGTATTGGGCGATTGCCTCGGCCACGCTTCGCTCGATGATTTGCTCGGTGGTTTCGACGACAGGAGCTGTATTCGTTTGGCGACTATTGCGGGTCTTTCTTTGCTTAGGCGCCATTCTGACGTTCTGCGAGGAAGGAAATGCAGAAGTCAATGCCAATGAAAGAGATATGAAGGATGAAGTTTCACATAATTCAGTTATCGAGTACTTAAGAAGAAATGACAAGATCCCCATCGCATATCTCACGACTATGAAACACCCATATGTACTTAATATAATATAATCACGTTGGCCAGGCGTCATTATATGATGCTAAATACACACTTCTTTTCATCAATCGTTCAATACGATCAGGTTCGCATGAGATCAGAGTGTGTATGAATGAATCGAACGTTGTACAGTTCAAATAGCGGATTACGTGTATCGATGTGTAGTAACGATAGTTTAGTCGTATGCAAATGTGTGTATGCATGTGCGTTCTAGCCAAGGCTATAGTCTAGGTCTCTAAGGTCTCTAAGTCACCTAAGAAATCTAGTTCGCTATAACCAATGGCTCTGATACCAATCTGTAACACACCCAAATTCGTTGATTTAGATTAGCGGAAGCATTTAGTTAAGTATGGGGAGTGCCACAATATACGGTACATGCATACGTATCAGAGCTTATGATTACAACAGAACATAATATATTAAGATGCCAAATGTAATAGTTACAAGTTTACGATTTATCAAATCGTAAGTTATAAAAAAAAAAAAAAAAGTTATCAAGTTTACAAAAGTAGATTTCGTAAATATGACTAAAACAGCTTTAGTTATACAAAAGAAATCAAGTTGTCAAAAAGTTGGCATCCTAAAGCTTCACGGGTCGCCTAGAGTTCCATGGGCGGGCGGATCTTACGTGCTGCTAATTCCCTGAAAAACATAGTAAAAGTCAACAACTAGGTTGAGTGAATTCACAGGTTTTATGTTTGCAATAGTTGAACCAAATTTATAAGCACAGTTGTTAAACCAAATACGTTCACAAATAGTTATTGCCATAACAGTTAAGTAATGATTTGTGGAATGTTATCTAAAGTCAAAGTTTAGTGGGTTGTTTGCCCAGTGTTCCGGTTTAAGTGGGATGTTACCCAAATCAAAGTTTATGTGGGATGTTACCCAAAACACAGTTTACGTGGGATGTTACCCAAAATGCAGTTTACGTGGGATGTTACCCAAAACACAGTTTACGTGGGATGTTACCCAAAACGCATGTTTGAAACGTGTTGCTGGTCGTTCTCCAGCTGTTTTAAAAGTTTGAGTCGGTCGTTCACCGACTAGTTACCAAATTGTACCGGTCGTTCTCCGGTAAGTTACCAAGTTAGCATCGGTCGTTCTCCGGCGAGTTACACTGTTAGTACCGGTCGTTCTCCTGTAAGATACCAAGTTAGTGTCGGTCGTTCTCCGACAAGTTACCCATATGTACCGGTCGTTCTCCGGTAAGTTACACAGCTAGTCGTTCTCTAGCTAGATACAAATTGTACCGGTCGTTCTCCGGTAAGATACCAAGTCGTATTTCACAAGTTGATAATAGTTTTTGTATGAAATACCCTTTCATAACACCAGTTCGTATAATTGTTTAACAGTTCAAGTACTCTAATCGTTTGAGTAAACAAGTATACAATCATGTAATAAAGTAGTTATGGCAATTAATAAAGCAGTTGTAAGAGTTTGACCGCAGTCACAAATAGTTTGTACAATGTATAACACAGTAGTTATATAAAAGTTTGCTCACGTAGCAAAAACGTTGACTATGTTTTCCACCCCTGTTCAAAAGCAGTTAAAACAGTAAAAGTAGGGGCTGTGAACTAACCTGTTGAGTTGAGTAAAGTGCGAGTGCTAGCAAAGCCTAAAACCCAAGTCTAGTCCAAAATCTCCTAACGTCCTAATCGCATGAGATTTAATAAGTACGTGGATGTCTAAGTTTGACCATCCATGTTAGTGTTCACGCAACTAAATTATGTCCAAAGTGTTTGTAATTAGTACTTTTATGATTGAAATTAAGTTTTTATATCATTTTTAAACTTTAATGTCAAAGTATTATCCTTTGGGTAACCATTTTAAGCAAATTTCAAAGTGCTGAAAAATGTTGACCAGGGTTGACTGCGAACCGAACCGAGATCGCGAACCGAACCGAGACCGCGAACCGAACCAAGATTGCGAACCGAACCGAGTCCGGGAACCGAACCGAGATTGTGAACCGAACCGAGTCCGCGAACCGAACCGAGATTGTGAACCGAACCGAGTCCGCAAACCGAACCGAGATTGTGAACCGAACCGAGTCCGCGAACCGAGCTGAGACCGCGAGTCGAACCGAGATTGGATCTCAGCTCGCGAAATTGGCTGTTCGCGATTTTTATGCAAATTTCGACTTTTAAAGCGTTTTTAATGATATTTTGGACATAATAAGTTAATGTAACACTAATACATGGTATATTAAGTATTTTAAACATGAAATATCAAAGAAAAACCGAAATCTAAGAGTTTCAAGAAGTGTCGGGATCTTACAAAGTTTACGCGAGAGAAATCCAAGAAGATGGTTGTGTAGCCCTCGTCGTGGTGATCGTTTTTCACTAAAGGAGTTTGATGATTCGACGCGTTTTTGAGGTAGTTTTTGTGTGTTTTGTTAGGTTTTTGTTTAGTTTTTAGAGAGAGAGACTAGAGAGAGTTTGAGAGTAGAGAGAGTGTGAAAGGTGAAAGTGAGGTGGGGAAAGGGGGTTGGGCCGGTTTTTGTTCCAAAAAGGGGAAGGGGACTTTGTCCCGCTTTGTGGTATTTTACCCGTGTTCATTTACGCAATAAACGTTTTACGTTATATAATACATTGTAAATATTATTGACATAATATTTAACATACGTTAACCTTATTTAATAATCTCGTCTTATTAAATAATTTCGTTCACAAACAGTCGTATATTTTTGTCGCGTTTGTTCCAATTGTCTCGTACGTAATTGAAAGTCCCGTAATCACTATTAATTAGTGATTTGGAATCACAAAGTGTAAAGTTTAATTGTAAAAAGGGGGGGGGGGGGGGGGGGGGGGGGGGTTGAATACAATTTAAAACAATTTCAGATTTTACCAAGTGTTTCAGTTTATTTTAAATTGATTATCTATAACAGAGTATGATGGTATTGAAATAACAGATTAAAGATATAACAGAATTAAAGAACGACAAGTAATAGTAGCTGAAAGTGAATTGTATTTATTAAATTCACAAAGTGTTGAATGCGGAATGGATTAACCAAATTTAATCCAATTCAAACACTTAGCTAGATTATTACAATGAAGAGAATTAACTACAGTGGACACACACGCTGATAGTTAACCTCGCTGAGTCTTAACATACACCTAGACAAACTAGTTCTCTGACAAACAGAAGAACGGTGCATATGACGACTAGCCTCAATAGTACAAAACACTGAACTATTTATACTACTAGAGTTCCTAAAATATCGCCTACAAAATAGGATCTCGGAAGGACACGTGTTGCTGCTTGATTGGTCCTGATCTCTGATAAACCGACATCCTGCGGGTCCCAATTCTGTTACCGCAAATATCTCGTTACCTTAAAACCAATCACTTGATGCCACGTAATCTTTCGGGCATACTTTGAACTGGAACACTCTTGCTGATGTATAGATAAGTACAGTACTTTTTAGTACTGGATGATTGAGAGACTTTATTGAATAGTCACTTAAGATGCAGCAATCCTCCTCACTCACTGCGAGCTAACATGCTCTTGTAGAATGAATTGAACAACAGATCTTCAGTGACTAGCTGTTATTCTGGCAGTGACTTTTGCCTTTATTGATTTGAAGAAGTAATACTCTCGCTGACGTAGATCAGCGACACACCAAGTTGAGCATTAAATCTTCCTCAAAATATCGAACAGAATGAATGATGATCGGCGAAACCTATCATTAGCAACAGCAGCTTCGATACAATCCATTTCTTCATTGAGCAGTGTACAGTTGAGTTGGTCAGCGACCAGTGACTTCATCGTGGTCAGCGACCAGTGACTCAACAATCTCCCTCTAAATGATTGTGATTGAAGCTCCCTAGACAAACTTGTTGCTGTGAAAGTTTATAGTCAGTGTTTAAGTTTTTAAACATTCAGTGACTGTATACTTGTGATCCATTCATCTTTCTTTTTGGATTCTTTTGATATGATCTGAGTTTTGCACTAAAGTTCAAATATTATTGAAACTAAAAATATAAAGTACATGATCATTTTTAGTTACAATACTCTAATCTGATTTAGATAAGACAATCTTCTTCAGCGATCAAGAGATTTAGCAACTTTTGATATCTTCAGCTTTGACTCACATTCCTTTGATAGATGTCATTTTGTAAACGGGAAGACCTTCAACCAGAGTGAAATCAGGCCAAACATTCATCCTTCTTGACATATGATTCAAAGCTTTATCAGGGAGAGATATAGAGATGGCGTCAGTGAACACAATCTCATCAGTGAGAATATACCTCATCACAGTGCACTTGTCATTAGAGAGAAGACACATGTGAAGGAAATTTTATATGCAAATATCCTTCTCATGCAGCTTTAACCGACTGAAAATCAATGAGACATATCTGAGCTGCAGTTGATGGAGAAGGATTCATTGCTAAGCTGATATGGAATAAAAATTGCCAAGAAAATTGTAATTCTAATACAGGGAATATGTATTTTTGGAAATAGAAGCCGCAAAGATGATTCCCATGTATCAGTAACTTTCATAGCGTCAGCAATTTTTCCATATAGCGTCAGCAACTTTTCTACATGGTTCTAATAGCGTCAGCAACTTTTCCACATGAGTTGTAGAAATGTTGTTCCTGCGATAGGATCCAAATAGATGATTTCCAATCAGCAACAATTCTTCATATGAGCACCATTGGTTTTTGCATTCATTTGCACGTTTTCTCCCCCTTGATGATATCCTAAAGTAGATTAACATTTTTCTGTAAGCATCAACAATTTCTTTATGTAGATATCTCTCCCCCTTGATGATATCAGAAAATGCGATAGTAACTATGTGAGCATGTTGTGAAGTATTTTTGATTTTCTCATCATCAGCTTGTGTTTTAACTGATGGATCTTTAAAAACAGAAAGTGCAACCTGTATCTCTCCCTGTGACTGGGGAGGGACATTGTCGGTTGGTGCAGTGAAAGATGAGAGTTGGCCCGGGTCTGTAGCCAGTGATGTGTCATCAGTAATGAGTGTGTTAACACCCGCTGATGACACTAGCCCTTTAACTGAATCAGCATCCTTTTGTGAGGATGATGAGTGGCTCATGGGTTGACTCGATAAGTAAGTTTTGGTTTTAGCAAGAGTGCCCATAGAGAATGAACGTTCAGTGACCATTTCACTCTTGATCCCTTGATTTGTTAGAAACAGGGCCTTTATTTTCAAACCTTTGGTAGAAGAGTTTGAGTTTTTCTTGGATGGAGGGTGATCAGTTTTGGTCACTGGGGGTGTGAGCAGTGACATGATCGATGGTGGGGCAGAATCAGACGAGTGTACAGCAGTTTCATACTGGATTACAAGAAAACCTTGTAATCCAAGCAGAGTAGATAAAAATGGCATCACTAGATCAAGTAAAAACAAGGCGATTACATACCAGGTTGATTTTAAAAGAGAAATTTACCCTGATCTATCAAGTGATGAGACAAATATCGTACTCTGTTTTTATGAAAAATATATTTAATGGTGATGAAAGTGATTTTGAATGCTGTAATGACAAAATTCCTTATCAACTGAAAGAAGTAGGAGATTTCCAGTGATATATGAAGATTTTAAAACGTTTGAATTTGCCGTTACAGAAATCGGAAAGACTTTTATTGGTTTGGGTATTTGAAAAAGATCATGAAAACCAAGAGTTTGTTTTGATTTGAAAAATGAAATCATTTTGTTTGATTTATAGAAACTCTCGATTAAACAAGTGGTTAGGATTGGGAAAGCGTGGTTGATGGTGGTGGTAAGTAGGGGTGGCATAGGGGTGATAATTTATGATGTTTTAATGAAATAGGGGTGATGATTGTGGAGCTTGGTGGTATTAATGGTGATTTGAAAGGTGCGCCGGAAAAGTATATGTGACGTAAGGAAGAAATAGTGTCAGAGATGCAATTTTTGTGACACATCTCTTCAAATAATGATGAAAGAATCAAGGAGATCCTGAATGTAAAAAGATAACACTCATAAGTTTCAATTTGCCTGAGATGTTATCTCACTGATTTAGTCACAACTTAGAATACTAACTAAGTCAGAGAGATTTATCACTTGGTAAATAAGAAACATAAATTTTTATTCATTGAGTATGAGTGTTGTTTTAAAAATGAAATTTATAGAGATGCATCTTTCGCTGAAAGAGTTACAACTTAGAATACTAACAAGATCAGGTAAAGAATAGGTCTCCCCCTTTTTTTTTTTTTTTTTTTTTTTTAAACAGAGTATAGATTATGTTTAATATGAACTATGTATTATTTTACTATATTTATCTTTCACTGATCTAGTTACAACTTAGAATACTAACACGATCAGTAAAACAAAATATAGGATAATAACAAAATAGGTCATGTAGAGACATAATAGATACGTTATATATACAAAAAAATGTTAAACAAAAATAACATAACTGAGCTTGATAGCTGAGTTAGTCATTTAAGTTTAACATGCCAAGCTCGCTGATAAGAAAATTAAATCTTTTCTCATCTAAAGGTTTTGTAAATAAATCAGCGAGTTGGTAATCAGTTGGAATAAAATGCAATTCAATATCACCTTTCATCACATGGTCCCTGATGAAATGATATCGGACATCAATGTGCTTTGTCCTTGAGTGAATTACTGGATTGTTGGCAATGGCTATAGCGCTTTGACTATCACAGTAGATTGGTATTTCATTAAAGTCAAAGCCATAGTCAGCAAGCTGATTTCTCATCTAGAGAATTTGAGCAGTACAGGCACTTGCAGCAACATATTCAGCTTCAGCAGTTGAAGTTGAGACTGAGTTTTGTTTCTTGCTGGACCAGCTTACTAGCTTTTCTCCAAGAAATTGACAGCTACCAGATGTACTTTTTCTATCCAGTTTGCATCCAGCATGATCAGAATCAGAGTATCCTTTCAGGGAGAAGTCTGAACCAGATGGGTACCAGAGACCAAGATTAGGAGTACCCTTCAGATATCTGAATATCCTTTTGACAGCGAGCAAATGTGATTCCTTAGGATCAGCTTGATACCTAGCACAGAGACATGTAGCAAACATAATGTCTGGTCTACTAGCAGTTAGATACAGTAGCGACCCGATCATTCCTCTGTAAGCAGTAATGTTTATAGATTTACCATCAGGATCAGCATGTAGCTTTACTGCAGGTGACATGGGTGTAGCAAGGGTTGAGCAATTAGCAAATTCAAATTTCTTTAACAGATCTTTAACATATTTTCCTTGACTAATGAAAATTCCAGTTTTGGTTTGTTTTATTTGCAAACCAAGGAAAAATGTTAATTCACCCATCATGCTCATTTCATAACTTTTGGTCATGAGATCAGAAAATTCCTTGCACATGTCACTGTTAGTAGACCCAAAAATGATATCATCAACATAGATCTGGACTAATATGACATCTCTCTTATCTCTTTTGATAAATAATGTGCTGTCAATTTTGCCTCTGACGTAGCCACATTTTATCAGGTAGACAGAGAGAGTATCATACCATGCTCTGGGAGCTTGTTTTAGTCCATACAGAGCTTTATCAAGTTTGTAAACATAACCCGGATGTTTTGGGTCAATGAATCCAGGTGGTTGCTTGACATACACTTCTTCCTGCAGCTTGCCATTCAGAAAGGCACTTTTCACATCCATTTGATATACTTTAAACTTTTTGTGAGCTGCATAAGCAAGAAATAGCCTGATTGCTTCAAGCCTAGCTACTGGTGCAAAGGTTTCGTCATAATCGATGCCTTCTAGTTGACAGTAACCTTGTGCAACTAGTCTGGCTTTGTTTCTTGTAATCACACCATCAGCATCCATTTTATTTCTGAACACCCATCGTGTTCCAATCACTGATTTACCAGTGGGATGTGGTACAAGCTTCCAAACTTTATTTCTTTCAAACTGAGATAGCTCTTCTTGCATGGCAGCTATCCAGTGATGATCAGTAAGTGCTTCATCAACTTTCTTTGGTTCTATTAGAGACACAAAACTTACAAACAAACAGAAGTTAGCAGTTGCTGACCTTGTCTGAACCCTGGATTGTGGATTACCAATAATCAATTGATTATCAATATGTTTTGCCCACTTAGTCATTCGCTGAGGTTCAGCAGTGACTTGATTACTTTGTGAGGGTTCAGAGGGCAAATCAACATCTGTAGCATGAGTATTATTGTTATGCGAGTTTTGGTTTGGACATTGAGTTGATGATGATGGGACATCTATAGGTAAAGATGATGTTCCTGAATTATTCACAGCTAAAGTAGAACTGGAATTGACTTCAGGAATATTATCTTCATCTTCAGAATCAGATGAGAAATTTTTATATTCCTTATCATTTGATTTGATTTCATTTGATAAGTCACTATCCATTTTGTTAAAAACAAGATTTTCATATTCTTTTGGATCAGTAAGTGACTCATCATATGATTCATCAAAAGTAACATCCATTGATTCCTCAATACATTCTCTTCGTTTATTATAAATTCTGAAAGCTTTAGAAATGATTGAGTAGCCAACAAATATTCCTTCATCAGCTTTGTGATCAAACTTTCCTAAGTGATCTCTTTTGTTTAGAATGTAGCAGGTACTACCAAAAACATGAAGAAAACTTATATCAGGTTTTCTCCCCCTTATTAGCTCATATGCTGTCTTACTGTGCCTTTTGACGATCAGTGACCTATTTTGAGTGTAGCAGGCAGTACTCACTGCTTCAGCCCAAAAATAGGTCTTAAGACCAGCATCAATGAGCATTGACCTTGCAGATTCAATCAAGGTTCTATTTCTCCTTTCTGCCACCCCATTTTGTTGGGGTGTTCTTGGTGCTGAAAAATTTTGAGAAATACCTTTTGAATCACAAAAAATTTCAAGGTCGAGATTTCGAAATTCAGTACCATTATCACTTCTCAGATGTTTTACCGTGACATCATTTAGATTTTCCATTTTCCTGACAAAGGATATGATCTCGCTGGCAGCTTCACTTTTGGTTTTGAGAAAAAATACCCATGTGTATCTGGAGTATTCATCTACTATCACCAAACAGTACCTTTTTCCTCCAAGACTTGATGTACTCACTGGTCCAAACAGATCCATATGTAGTAAGTAAAAACATTCTGTTACAGATGAAGTCTGTTTACTTTTGAAGGACGAGCTGTGATGCTTTCCCTTTTCACATGCTGAACAAAGCTTGTCTTTGTCATAAGACATCTTTGGTAGTCCAGTGACTAAACCATTCTTGCTCAGTTTGTTAATTGCTTTGAAGTTCAGATGAGAAAGTCGCTTATGCCATAGCCATTTTTCTTCTGAAACGGTTCTGGAGTAAAAACATGTTCCTGATTGTGCTGAATCCATATTGACCACATAAGTATTCCCTTTCCTGTTTGCAGCAAGAACATCACTTCCCTTTTTGTTGTAAACAACACCAGCTTCATGATCAAAAAATACCTTGTTCTTTGAATCACAAAATTGACTGATGCTTAATAAATTGTGCTTCAAACCTTCTACATATGCTACTCGTTTGAACATTACATTACCATTGGTTAAGACACCGTACCCTTTGGTTTTCCCAACTTTGTTATCACCAAACACTACATCAGGACCTTTTTCATCCTGATAATCACTGAGTAGCGACTTGCATCCTGTCATATGCCTGGAACATCCGCTGTCCAAATACCAGATGGTTTCTCTAAGAATGCTTTTGTAGATGCTGTCAGAATCCCATCCTGATGCTGAACATTTCTGAGCAACTTCCTTGATATTTTCATGGAATTCAGCATCATTAGCCATTAAACAATAATCTTTGTCTAGACAAAGCATTGCTTCTTCATCATCAGATGAAGAGGATGAATCAGAGTCGCTGAGTGAACTTTCTTCAGCAACAAATCCTTTTCTCTTCTTCTTTCCAGATTTTGACAATTCTTTCAGCTTCTTATATTTTGCCTTGTATTTGTTGTACTTGTCATTTCTGACATCTGGCATGGGTTCAGGGACTTGATGCACTAACTTTGATCTGCATTCAGCTGCAAAATGACCAATTCTGCCACACTTGTAGCATTCACCTTTAGATTGAAATTTATCAGATGATGGAGCACCAGCGAATCTTCTTGATCTGGTGTTCCTTCTGAAATTAGCAACCATCATGGCCATATCCTTCTCAAGCTTCTCCAATCCTTCATCATACTCATATTCTGACTCTTCTTCATTCTGACCACCTTCTTCTTCAGCTATCAGTGACTTCGAGCTTTTCTTAGACACTTTTGACTTCTGTCTCTGATCGATTTCATCAAGCTCTGCTACAAGGGCATTGGATATCTTCTGACTTTCAAGAGTAGCCCGAATATGCTCACTCTGATCAGCTTGCTTTTCAGACTGCTCCCAATTGAGCAAAATACCATAGACCTGAGTTAGATTCAAAATTGAATAATCATTTCTCTGTCTGCTACACGTTGTAATAGTTCCCCAGATTTTCCTTGGCAGCAACTCAAGAAACTTTTCAACAACAAATCTCTGTTCCTTGCCTATACCAGCCTTCTCCATTTTGTTCATCAGTGACTGGTATCTGGTGTAAGTTGAAAACAGAGATTCATTTGGTTCCATTGCGAACAGCTCATACTGGCGAGTGAGATTGACTTCCCTGCAGCGAATAATATCAGGAGTTCCAATATATATATTCCTAAGGGTATCCCACATATCTTTAGCAGTCCTACAAAGCCTAATTGATTCGAACACTTCATCAGGAAGTGCCATGCCTATGTAGATTTTAGCTTGTTTATCAAGTCTAACCAATCGCCTATCCTCATCAGTCCATTGTTCCTCTCTTTTAGGTAAAACAATTTCTGGTATAGCTGGAGTAGTAGCTGTTGCAATTACAGCAGGAACAATAGTAGTTGGAATATGGGGACCATTGGTTATGATATTACAAAGACGGTCATCAACTAAGTCCAAAAACATCATCATCCGGGACATCCAGGTTTCAATCCTTGAAGGATCAAAAGCTGGAGGTTTGGTTGTGGAACCATTTCCCTTTTGATAATCAGAGTCAACACAGCTGTACTTTACTGATTCCATAGCAGACCTGGTTAATTGAATTTAAACCAACTCTGCTCTGATACCAATTGAAAGTCCCGTAATCACTATTAATTAGTGATTTGGAATCACAAAGTGTAAAGTTTAATTGTAAAAGGGGGGGGGGGGGGGGGGGTTGAATACAATTTAAAACAATTTCAGATTTTACCAAGTGTTTCAGTTTATTTTAAATTGATTATCTATAACAGAATATGACGGTATTGAAATAACAGATTAAAGATATAACAGAAGTAAAGAACGACAAGTAATAGTAGCTGAAAGTGAATTGTATTTATTAAATTCACAAAGTGTTAAATGCGGAATGGATTAACCAAAGTTAATCCAATTCAAACACTTAGATAGATTATTACAATGAAGAGAATTAACTACAGTGGACACACACGCTGATAGTTAACCTCGCTGAGTCTTAACATACACCTAGACAAACTAGTTCTCTGACAAACAGAAGAATGGTGCATATGACGACTAGCCTCAATAGTACAAAACACTAAACTATTTATACTACTAGAGTTCCTAAAATATCGCCTACAAAATAGGATCTCGGAAGGACACGTGTTGCTGCTTGATTGGTCCTGATCTCTGATAAACCGACATCCTGCGGGTCCCAATTCTGTTACCGCAAATATCTCGTTACCTTAAAACCAATCACTTGCTGCCACGTAATCTTTCGGGCATACTTTGAACTGGAACACTCTTGCTGATGTATAGATAAGTACAGTACTTTTTAGTACTGGATGATTGAGAGGCTTTATTGAATAGTCACTGAAGATGCAGCAATCCTCCTCACTCACTGCGAGCTAACATGCTCTTGTAGAATGAATTGAACAACAGATCTTCAGTGACTAGCTGTTATTCTGGCAGTGACTTTTGCCTTTATTGATTTGAAGAAGTAATACTCTCGCTGACGTAGATCAGCGACACACCAAGTTGAGCATTAAATCTTCCTCAGAATATCGAACAGAATGAATGACGATCAGCGAAACCTATCATTAGCAACAGCAGCTTCGATACAATCCATTTCTTCATTGAGCAGTGTACAGTTGAGTTGGTCAGCGACCAGTGACTTCATCGTGGTCAGCGACCAGTGACTCAACAGTAATTACAACTAATTACGAATACGTAATACTACGCGTATTAACTAGTTGGGCTTTGCTAGGCTTACCTCTAAAAGTAGTTGTGAATTCACTCAAGTAGGGAATTAGCCTAATAATGCCTGAAATTTCGTTTATAATCTCGTTTAAATTTGCGGGGTGTCACATTCTCCCCTCGTTAGAGAAATCTCGTCCTGAGATTTAAAATCAAGTCGGATCGCCCGCGGCATATGTTCTCCGATAAGTCAAGTTGTTAACAATAATAATAGTTTGCGTGGCGCTCAATTGTTGCCATAAAAGTTCAATCAGTTTAAGTATGCTCGCGGCATAGTTCAATAAGTTGTGTGTTTCGTTTCGTGGTCAAAGTTTACCAAGCGTTATGTTCGAATCGGCATCGGAATAAAAGAAATGTTAAATTGTAGCAACAGCTGTTAAGACATACCGTGCTAGCCGAGGTCCGCAACCGTTTCTGATGCACGGAGGATGTATGCACGTCCACGAGCTGGTGGGACGTTAGCAATGTGGTTGTTGTTGTTTTGGTTGTTGTTACCGCGGTTGAGTCGTGGGCAACGGTTTCGGTAGTGCCCGAGTTCTCCACACTCGAAGTAGCCGGTGTTTTGTCCCTCGGTGGTGGCTTGAGGGGGTAGGTTTGTTCTACAGTTTTGGGCTAAGTGGCCGGAACGTTTGCAGTTTTGGCAAAATGTACAATCTCCATCGTGGTGCTTCCCGCACTTGTCACACCTCGGTTTGTTACCAAGGTAGGGTTTGGATCCAGCTGCGGTGGTGGCAATGTAAGCCCTGGTGTTTCCCGAAGGTTTCTTGTTGGGTTGATTTTGGTGATCGTTTCCCTCATTGTTCCATTTACGTTTGTCACCTCCGTAACCAACAATTTCAGTATGGGCTGGTTCGCTTTTCCCCGTAGTAGCTTTCAGAGTTCCGATCAGGACCGCGTCATCGGTCAAGCTTTGAGCCAGGTCAACTGCGCTCCGGAAAGTAGCTGGTTTGGAGGACATCACCATGCCTCTGATCTGTGGGGCCAATCCCCTGTTGTAACGCTTAATGCGTTTGCTCTCGGGGGTCACCTTGTGGGGTACGAGGCGTGCAAGCTCCTGGAACCTTGTCGTGTACCCGGTAATGTCAGCACCGATCATCTGGATGTTCCACGGCTCGGTTTCAAGTTTCTGTTGCTCACTGTGAGATCAAAACTCTTCCATCATCATCCGTTTCAAAGTCTCCCACGAGATGGAGTAAGCAGTTGGTCGTCCCATGATTTGAATTTGAGCGTTCCACCAAGTCAACGCTTTGTCAGCTTGGGTACACGTGGCGTATTTCACTATTTTGTCGGCGGCACAGTCGCTGATGTCTATCACCGATTCCATCTTCTCAATCCAGTGGACTAGGCCGATGGCCCCTTCAGTCCCGGTGAAGGTGCTGGGTTTGCAGGCTTGAAATGTTTTGTATGAACACCTCTGCTGGGTATTCGTTGGTGTCTCGCTATTAACGGGTGTGGCTCCGCTGTTGTTCACCACGTTTTCACGTTTACGACGGGCCTCGTATTGGGTGATTGCCTCGGCCAAGCGTCGCTCGATGATTTGCTCGGTGGTTTCGACGACAGGAGCTGTATTCGTTTGGCGACTGTTGCGGGTCTTTCTTTGCTTAGGCGCCATGCTGACGTTCTGCGAGGAAGGAAATGCAGAAGTCAATGCCAATGAAAGAGATGTGAAGGATGAAGTTTCACATAATTCAGTTATCGAGTACTTAAGAAGAAATGACAAGATCCCCATCGCATATCTCACGACTATGAAACACCCATATGTACTTAGTATAATATAATCATGTTGGCCAGGCGTCATTATATGATGCTAAATACATACTTCTTTTCATCAACCGTTCAATACGATCAGGTTCGCATGAGATCAGAGTGTGTATGAATGAATCGAACGTTGTACATTTCAAATGTGTGTATGCATGTGCGTTCTAGCCAAGGCTATAGTCTAGGTCTCTAAGGTCTCTAAGTCACCTAAGAAATCTAGTTCGCTATAACCAATGGCTCTGATACCAATCTGTAACACCCCCAAATTCGTTGATTTAGATTAGCGGAAGCATTTAGTTAAGTATGGGGAGTGCCACAATATACGGTACATGCATACGTATCAGAGCTTATGATTACAACATAACATAATATATTAAGATACCAAATGTAATAGTTACAAGTTTACGATTTATCAAATCGTAAGTTATAAAAAAAAAAAAGTTATCAAGTTTACAAAAGTAGATTTCGTGAATATGACTAAAACAGCTTTAGTTATACAAAAGAAATCCAGTTGTCAAAAAGTTGGCATCCTAAAGCTTCACGGGTCGCCTAGAGTTCCATGGGCGGGCGGATTTTACGTGCTGCTAATTCCCTGAAAAACATAGTAAAAGTCAACAACTAGGTTGAGTGAATTCACAGGTTTTATGTTTGCAATAGTTGAACCAAATTTATAAGCACAGTTGTTAAACCAAATACGTTCACAAATAGTTATTGCCATAACAGTTAAGTAATGATTTGTGGAATGTTATCCAAAGTCAAAGTTTAGTAGGTTGTTTGCCCAGTGTTCCGGTTTAAGTGGGATGTTACCCAAATCAAAGTTTATGTGGGATGTTACCCAAAACACAGTTTACGTGGGATGTTACCCAAAATGCAGTTTACGTGGGATGTTACCCAAAACACAGTTTACGTGGGATGTTACCCAAAACGCATGTTTGAAACGTGTTGCTGGTCGTTCTCCAGCTGTTTTAAAAGTTTGAGTCGGTCGTTCACCGACTAGTTACCAAATTGTACCGGTCGTTCTCCGGTAAGTTACCAAGTTAGCACCGGTCGTTCTCCGGCGAGTTACACTGTTAGTACCGGTCGTTCTCCGGTAAGATACCAAGTTAGTGTCGGTCGTTCTCCGACAAGTTACCCATATGTACCGGTCGTTCTCCGGTAAGTTACACAGCTAGTCGTTCTCTAGCTAGATACAAATTGTACCGGTCGTTCTCCGGTAAGATACCAAGTCGTATTTCACAAGTTGATAATAGTTTTTGTATGAAATACCCTTTCATAACACCAGTTCGTATAATTGTTTAACAGTTCAAGTACTCTAATCGTTTGAGTAAACAAGTATACAATCATGTAATAAAGTAGTTATGGCAATTAATAAAGCAGTTGTAAGAGTTTGACCGCAGTCACAAATAGTTTGTACAATGTATAACACAGTAGTTATATAAAAGTTTGCTCACGTAGCAAAAATGTTGACTATGTTTTTCACCCCTGTTCAAAAGCAGTTAAAACAGTAAAAGTAGGGGTTGTGAACTCACATGTTGAGTTGAGTAAAGTGCGAGTGCTAGCAAAGCCTAAAACCCAAGTCTAGTCCGAAATCTCCTAACGTCCTAAACGCATGAGATTTAATAAGTACGTGGATGTCTAAGTTTGACCATCCATGTTAGTGTTCAAGCAACTAAATTATGTCCAAAGTGTTTGTAAATAGTACTTTTATGATTGAAATTAAGTTTTTATATCATTTTTAAACTTTAATTCAAAGTATTATCATTTGGGTAACCATTTTAAGCAAATTTCAAAGTGCTGAAAAATGTTGACCAGGGTTGACTGCGAACCGAACCGAGATCGCGAACCGAACCGAGATTGCGAACCGAACCGAGATTGTGAACCGAACCGAGATTGTGAACCGAACCGAGTCCGCGAACCGAACAGAGATTGTGAACCGAACCAAGTCCGCGAACCGAACCGAGATTGTGAACCGAACCGAGTCCGCGAACCGAGCTGAGACCGCGAGTCGAACCGAGATTGGATCTCAGCTCGCGAAATTGGCTGTTCGCGATTTTTATGCAAATTTCGACTTTTAAAGTGTTTTTAATGATGTTTTTGGACATAATAAGTTAATGTAACACTAATACATGGTATATTAAGTATTTTAAACATGAAATATCAAAGAAAAACCGAAATCTAAGAGTTTCAAGAAGTGTCGGGATCTTACAAAGTTTACGCGAGAGAAATCCGAGAAGATGGTTGTGTAGCCCTCGTCGTGGTGATCGTTTTTCACTAAAGGAGTTTGATGATTCGACGCGTTTTTGAGGTAGTTTTTGTGTGTTTTGTGAGGTTTTTGTTTAGTTTTTTGAGAGAGAGAGACTAGAGAGAGTTTGAGAGTAGAGAGAGAGTGTGAAAGGTGAAAGTGAGGTGGGGAAAGGGGGTTGGGCCGGTTTTTGTTCCAAAAAGGGGAGGGGGACTTTGTCCCGCTTTGTGGTATTTTACCCGTGTTCGTTTACCCGATCGTTATTTATTAAATCAATTGGTACATTTTAATTATCTTTTAAAAGGTATTTTAGTTGAGGTATTTTTATTAAGATTATTTGGTTAAGTTTATAAAATGTTAACTTTGTTTCGTTTCAGTTTACGCAATAAACGTTTTACGTTATATAATACATTGTAAATATTATTGACATAATATTTAATATACGTTAACGTTATTTAATAATCTCGTCTTATTAAATAATTTCGTTCACAAACAGTCATATATTTTTGTCGCGTTTGTTCCAATTGTCTCGTACGTAATTACAACTAATTACGAATACGTAATACTACGCGTATTAACTAGTTGGGCTTTGCTAGGCTTACCTCTAAAAGTAGTTGTGAATTCACTCAAGTAGGGAATTAGCCTAATAATGCCTGAAATTTCGTTTATAATCGCGTTTAAATTTGCGGGGTGTCACAGATTCCACGCTGTTCTAGACATAATATCATTTATTGAGATCTCTTTATTACCAGAGGTTCTGATTGAACCATCATGTCTGGTTTTGTTAGATTGAAACGGGGTCTTTAGTTCCTTGATTTGACCATCTAAATACCGTGCTCCTTTTTTTTTCAAGAATATAATTTGGAATCGACTATTTTTTTATCACGTTTCACGTGTCATAGGCTTATTAGCCATTTTAATAGGAGCATATCATTCAAACAAATATGCCTGACAATTAGCAAATTGAATTATCATTTGAACTTTGAGTTCATACTTGATACTATTAGGATCAATATTATATATTAATAATTCAATTTCAACTTAAGTTGTTTTAAGATCTCCCCTTTTGGTCTCATAGTTGTGCGTTATGGTTGAGCATATATTGCACAAACAAATAAAAATATCTATGATATATCTTTTTCAAGACAAAAAATCAATTATAAGGGGGAGAAATCTTATTTCCATTGGCACGATGCGAACTCACGTTATTGCATGTATATTAACATGGCCCCAGAGCATAAGTAACATTGTTGCTCTCATAATAGATGTTGATTTACAATCAACTAAGCCTTTTAACAAAAACAATTTACGTATGAACTAATATATGTTCAACACTTATTACAATCAACTGAAAACGTTGATGTATTTAAACAATATATACGCTCACCGACATTATCAAAACAAAATTTGATATTCTGAAATATATGCTCGTAATCTCACTAGCTGAGCTACTTAGTCACACAAAGTTTAGGTTTCAAATTTCATGATCATTTAGATGATGCATCGATTTAAAACTCTAAATGGTCCATTATGTGGATATATGAAATACTTGTTTGTTGATTTTAGGATTTGAAGGGAATGAGTCCCAACTGTAGTACATATAAATTTTTCTTGAGAGCAATGCATGTAAAATTATTATGTCGAGAAAACTTGAGGTTCCATTATACATTTCGCATCATGATTGACTTGGGATGGTCTCACTAATCTTGCCAACTAATGTAACAGTCAAGATCCATTAAACATGAAGTGTATGGCCATATATGTGCTTCGATTGCACGTTTTACTTTATAATCAAAGTCAGAGAATCTAGGGTATAATCAAAGCCACAAAATATGAGGGAAATTAAAGCACCATTGCTGTAAAATTTAATTGTCATGGCTATTTTACATTGGCTCTTCAAGAGCTTGTAATGAATTATACTATCCGATGTGGTGTAAATACTCTTTAAGAACATATTTGAGACATAAAAAAATTAGGTAATATTGTCTCTAACATGTCATCATTAGTAACCTTCTCACCACATAATCTTAATTTACAAACGATAATGAACATTGTGGATTGTACTCGCTAATAAATTAATAATATTGCACATGAGGTGCATATAGTCAAAGCCAGCTTTTGTAAGTGTTAATTGTTTTTGACGGCCAATTAATTATTTTAGATGTTACCATAAATCTAACTGATCTTTCACTGTTAAATATTCTCCTTTATGTCCTCATTGAGATTAGGAATATCATTGATTTGGCTCAGTCATAGAAATAGACTTTGTTACCAATATAAATTGATTCTTCAAAACTATATGAAGTAAGATGGATCTCAATATCAAAAATTCATCTAAGATAATTTGAGAAATTTGTTAATAGAGATTTCAAGAATAGTGAATACCAATTTTGTAAAACTTGACCAATGTAAATACAGTAAAAGAATGTACAAATAACAAGAATGAGCAAATGAACGACTAAACAAAAGGCCTGATAGACCTTAAATATGAATTGGACGTTTAAAACTCGTAAAGTTAATTAATCTTTTCTATGTTTAAAGGTAGTTCGATATTGGAAAATTTCTTCCGTAAAGGAAGAGTAAGTATTATATACTTTTATATTAAAAGTAAATATGATAGAAAAACGAAAATAAATTATCGTGTGAAGATTTCATGTGAGTTAAGAATAAATAATAACAATAAATCACTTAATCGTGTTATGAATTAAAAAAATCATTAATTTTTACGACTATATTAACATACATCATCATCCTCTATATATAAAAATATACATGGGACTTGAAACCCTTTTTGGGTTTAAAAATCTTTGCGTGACATTTTATTACCAACGTACTGCGTATAACTCCACCTTATCACAAATGTATTTTTAAATAAGTATTGCAAACAGATTGATTTACATAATATGAATAAATATAACTGAATGATTATGAATATGATGATGATAGAACTTGAGGTTCTACAAATATGACGGTTATCTTAATTATTGATTCTCTTTATGAGATCATTGTAGATCTTGATGATCTTAGAAAGAAAACATATGATAATAATAATACGAGGTTATTTTATTTTGTATATTCTCTTGAGGAGGTCATAGATCTTGAGGACCATCACAATAACATTATGTTTGATTCTTTTAAGGGGATCATAATGAAACAATTAACAGTAACTTGAGGCTATGTGATTTTGATTCTTTTTAGAGACTTATAATAGAACAATAATCATAACTTGAGGTTACGTTGTTTTGATTCTCTTTATGTAATCACAATAGAACATTGTTTATTCTTGTAAACTACAAATTAAAAGAGTTTACAAATTGAATAACGAAAAAGAAATCTATCAATTTTTCCTTAGAGCAAATGGGTGCCGATAACGTGTTGTGAATGTAAAGAAGAAGAAAGAGAGAAAATTATTATTCAATCATCATTTTAAGTGTTTAATGGAGTCGCTATATATAGGGTAAAAGGATAGAGTAAACACTAACAAACTATGAGGATACATGATGACTTATCCACTGTTAATTGAATTTACAACACACACTAAAGGTTATTGTATACATATAATATAATATAATAGGAGAAAGCACGTAAAATATTTTCTTTAGGCTATTTTGTTGTTTATCTATGTAGATTGACAATTTTACAAATGTAACGTTTTAATGATGTTTTATGCCACTTTTGTGATCGCCAATTTTTTTAAGTAAAACTCTTACTCACCTTCAATAAAGATTTTTGGATCCGCCACTAATTTAATTTATAGGTAGGTTATATTTTGAAATGTTTGGTACGTCAGAAATGGGAGACTGCTAGCTTGCATGCTCGTTCTTCGAAGACGTGATTACAAACTTTTTCTAGAATTTTGGTGAAGTAGCTAATTTTCTTCTAAAAACGACAATCTTACACCCTAATGCAAGTAATATTCTATAGCATGTTGACCATGTCTGGTACTACTCCCAACTCTTCGTAAGACGATAGGTTTCAATTGTGACCATGATTGAACACATTTTTGTTTTCTTTCATATCGATCTACTTGAATCCACATGGGAGCATTTGCTGTAGATTTGAATAAGATCTCATAACCTTTATTAATTTGTAGTTGCATTACAAAATACAGATTGCCAGCTCCATTTATGGGAGGATCCTGTCGAATCGAATCTATGAGGAATATTTCTTGTGGCTAATTTCGATGTACGTAATTATTAATTAAAATACCTATCAAATGTCACCTTAGCTAATTTCAAGAGTATTTTGTTGGAAAGTCATCTGACCAAATCTACGTATTTCATTGTTTCGAGCATCTACAATAAAAACTTTTACATAAAAATTTTAAAAAAACTTTTCTTTATTGGATGAAAAACTTTTTCTAATAAAAGCTTGAGATTTCTCACGTGTTGCATGAAAGACTTTTTTGAAAGTATGTGTATGACTTTTGAAAATAAAAGTTTTGCAAAGCTTTTGATTATTGGAGACGGCATTTCACAAAAGCTTTTTTATAAAAAAAGTGATGTGGCAACTAAAAAAAGCTTTTACTAGTTTTTGTTTATTGTGGGTACTCTTAGGTGTTAGAATATATGGTTGTTATAAATAATTTTCTTCCGGATCTTTTGGATACGTTATATAATGAGGTAAAAAAAAAGGGTAATAGGTAATTCTGTGTAACCACTACTGAAATACGATCCTATACATACATCGTACTATTTAGTTGGACTTTTGTGTAAACTTGTTAAAAATTAATTGTATCATATACTCCATCCGTCCCGAATTTATAGTCCATTTTTCCATTTTGGGATGTCCCAATTTTATTGTCCAATTTGTACTTTGAACCAATCAAAACATTTGAATGTGGTGAGAAATTAAATCTTATTGGTAGTATAGTACAACTAGTACACTTTTCTTAAAGTGCGTGTTTTTTGTCTGGGGACAATAAAATTGGGACGGAGGGAGTACTATTTTTAAACCAGTGTATACATAATTTAAACTTTAATCATAAGTGCAACATCAATAAACTAAATACGGAGTATTTGACCAAAAAAACGTAAGATGCGCACATTTTTCAATGTTACTAATTAATGCATTCGCGCGACATTTATAGTATTATTAGGATACAAGAGGTCATATCACACCATTGCCCATTAACCTTTTGTTTTACTTGGATTTACCCACATTACAAACTTGCAAGAAGTGGACACGTACAAAAATTAAGAACGGATATACAATAAACATGTAAATATGTAATAAATTGGTATATCCATAATGCTCTCAACATTTGTTTTATTTATTTATTTATTTTTTTAAATGGCAAACAACTTACAATCGAACAAATACTACGTACAATTATCACGAATATTTACAACTCATTATCTAAAGTGAATCTTAAACTCCTAACCTCTTAGTTGAAATGTTCTCTCATATCGTTAAGCCAAGAACCCTATATTAAAAAAAAAAAAAAAAAAAAAAAGAAAAAAGAAATACGTACTACTCACCGAGTAACACAAACACTAAGCTGTGAATTTGCGTTCTGCTACAATTCCTAAAAAATTAATAAGTTATTTGAATTTAATTTTATATTTGAATATAAAATAGAGTATGCAATTTTAATTATAATATAATTATTTTAACGAATTTTTTTTCTTTAGATTATATTATTATACTATTGTTCACATCGAATTTGATGATCTCATAAACCTGCTACACATATTCTATTTAATATTATCTATTGAAAATATGATAATTAAAAATCATAAAATTATTGGTTCAAGAACATGTACTGAGTAATAAATTTAAGACTCTAGTTGCAGAATAATTAAAACTGACTAGTATATACTCCCTCCGTCCCACTTCAAGTGTCCACTTTACTATTTTGGATTGTCCCAAATAAGTGTCCACATTCATGTTTCAACCAATCGAAAGAGACTTTAGTGGGTAGATATGTTATTTGATTGGTGAAAAGTGTAGTTAGTGGAGAATCCTAAAAGTGTGTGCAAAGTCAAAGTGGACACTTGGGGTGGGACGGAGGAAGTATCTATTTTCATTTAAAACAACTTGTCGTCTTGTCCAATAATATACTTCATGTCATAATGACATCAAAATAAATTTGCATCATAATTATTTATATATTAGTTTTGTATTTAATATTATTTAGGTTAGAATATTACTCCCTCCGTCCCATATTAATAGTCCACTATTCCTTTTTGGGTTGTCCCAAATTAATTGTTCACTTCCAAAAATGGATAAAAATGATGAGCTAAAATCCTTTTATACCCCTACTTTATATATGTAAGACAAAAAAGTAGGTAAAAAGTAAGGGGTAGAATTGTCATCTTATCAAAAAGTAAGAGAGAAGTTGATGTTTTCTTAAACTGCGTGTTTCTTGTCTGGGGACAATTAAATTGGGACGGAGGGAGTATTAGTTAGCATAGAATATAGAATATAGAATATTATTATTATAATATATATATAAATATGATCATTTGAACAAGATTTTATTAAATGTAAGGGTAGGGTTCAAATGAGAATATGAATTTGTGTGAGAATGAGGGAACCAATGATATCAAGCCGTGTGTACAAAGAGAATGTTCCACATGTACAAAACCCATTTACCCCCAACATCAATTATCTCACAAACGACAAATCGAAAAATTATGAAAATTGCACCATTAAATTCGTCGTTTTCTCCTCTTCGATTTGCCGTCCCTCAAGACATACTTTCGAAAAGTTTTTTTTTTTTTCATTTTTTTGGTGGGTTTCACATTTACTAACACATGTGTTAAAGTGTTGCGTTTAGGGTTTAGGGTTTGGGGTTTAGGGGTTAGGGTTTAGGGTTTAGGGTTTGGGGTTTGGGGTTTCTCCCCCAAACCTCAAACCCTAAACCCCAACCCCTAAACCCTAAACCCTAAACCCTAAACGCTTAACAAAACGCTAAACCCTAAATCTTTCTAAACCCTAAACCTTGAACCCCTTCTAAACCCTAAACCCTTATAAACCCTAAACCATAAACCCTACTAAACCCTAAACCTAACCCTAAACCCTAACATTAACCACAAATTAAATGTACAACTAATCACTAACACATGTGTTACTAATTTGTGAAACCCACCAAAAAATGAGAAAAAAAAAGTTGTCAAAAGTATGCCTTGATGGACGGCAAATCGAAGAGGAGAAAACGCTGAATTTTATGGTGCAATTTTCATGATTTTTCGACTTACCGTTTGTGAGATATTTAATTTTTAAAAATGTGGAGGAGAGAGAATAAAGTGTGGAGGAGAGAGAATAAAGTGAGACATGGCAGAAATTTGTTGGTTCCCTCGTTCTCACTCAAAATTGGTGTACTCATTTGAACCTTACTCTTAAATGTAAAGATAGAAAAGGTAATTCATTTTAAAAGACATACTATTTGTATAAAAGTAGAAACATATTAGTTTCCAGATTAGTTAGTCATCGCCCCTTTCCTTTGAGTCAAGGTCATCTTTCTAGAGCGTGTGATTGGTTATCACGCTTGGTTTGACCATATATTGAGAAGATGTTATAAAAAATTAATTAAAATAATTGGAATATTTGCACGTTTTTGGGAAGCTGCTGAGGTGTGAATAAACTGCTCCGACCATTACTGGTGTGTTTGACAACGAGCGGATAAAAATGGAGTTGAAGGCCGTAGCTTCTTCGAGTTGGAGCTTCTATTTTAATAGCTATTTTAGAAAGTTTCTTTTTAAGAACTTAAGGTGTGTTTGGCGGAACTGGCTAGTAACCGGAGATGAAATGATAGCTGGAGCTGAAAGCTTATAACTGGAGCGAATTTTTTGAGCTGAAAGCTGAAGTTTATATATTTTTTTAGAGGCGTCGGTAAAGTAGCAGGAGCTAGAGCTAGAGTTGAATACGCGATTAGACATGAAAAAGACAAAAAAAAACTAAAAAAAAAAAAGACATGTAGAAGGGGGTATCTATGCCATTTCACATTCTATAAGCTTATAGCTTATTTTAAAAGTTAGTTGGAGTAGCTTAATTTTTAAGAGCTTATTTTTTCTATAAACTCTAATCTTTAAGTTTACCAAACAATGTTTGTAACTTGATTATGGAAAAAAAATAAGATTAAGCTCATAGAAGCTTGTGATCCAAACACAACTTAACGCCTTTTTCTTCAAGTGTGATAATTATTGTCTTATCAAATAAAGCTTTTAATCCGAAATCTTTTAAAGTAGAAATTCAAGCATCCAAAATACCCTTAAAATTACCTTGTCAAGGAGACCCATATGACAAAGAATTTGCATCAGCACGTGTCAATGCTCAATAATTAATTAACGTTAATCAGGTCTTCAGGTACCAATGTACCATATAAACACCACAAATAGTTTATTCTTTGTCATTTCTATCAACAAGCAGAAGACTTTCAGTAAAAGAAAAAAAATAAAGCTTCTCATTTGTTAGGTAAGTACTGATCATATCTTGATATACTTAACCATGATATGTTAAGTTTCTTGAATCTAAGAAAATTTCACAGTATAAATTAATTTTTAGTTTAATAAGTAATTATTTCAAAGTTATATTTAGAATTTATTGAAGTCTGGTGTTGCAGGTTAATTAGTGATGGATATGTCAACTCCATGGTTATCGGAACTGGTAAATATTTATCTGGAAAGAAATATTCTTTTAGAGTATCCATTCATTTATGTTAATGGGTTTTAATTTGTATCTTAATTTAATTATGTTGTAGCTTGTAATGGAAGATGAAGGGATCATGAATTATGATCAGATCATGAGCAGATTGATTTTTGATCCAGTTGATGACAACGCTGTTGATTCCGTATCCTCAGATAGCTATACTGATACCGTGACGTTCATCGATCAATCTTCTCAGACTCGGCAGCCAGAAATGAAACTTCAAGAGAACACTACTAGTAGTATTAACAAAAGTTCCCAAACCAAAGAGCTCATTGTTACAACCGTGCTTCCCACATCAAACACTTTCACTATCTCTTTTGGAGATCTAAACCCAAAAAACGATAGCGTCCAGTTTCATGATTCTATTGGGTATGAAGCTGTTGCTTCCACAAAGGTTCCAATTACGGTTAGGAATACGCTTCAGGCAAAAGATCATGTTATGGCCGAGAGGAAGAGAAGAGAAAAACTGAATCAAAACTTCATTTCTTTGTCTTCCCTCCTTCCTAACCTTAAAAAGGTAACTTTACTCTTCAAAAACTATCGTTTATAACATAATATCTGAGTTTTACTCTTTTTACGGAACTTATTATTTCTAACGGAAGTGTATGATTTTATATAAACATATATGCTAGTAAGATACTAGCAGCGAAAAAACAAAATTAAATAAAGATATAGGAATGCAACACCAATCAATCCAAGACTTACACAAGACTTATTAATTTATGTTGTTACTTATTTTATAGATGGATAAGGCATCTGTGTTGCAAGATGCATCTAGTTACATAAAAGAACTTCAAGGTCGCATAAAGGAACTAGAGGGATCACAAAGCAATAAAAGAAAGAACGTTCATGAATCTGTTATTTGTATAAAGAGATCTAGGCTTTGTACAAGTGATGATGAATACTATTCGTCGGACGAAACAAACTCAGGAGATTCTACTGCCCCTTGCAAAACATCTCCTGAGATCGAAGTGAGGATGTCAGAAAGCAATGTTTTTGTAACAATTCAGTGCCAAAAAGCCTTTTCTTGCGTTGTGAAAGTACTAACACAGATACAGAAACTTGGGCTGTCTATCATCAGTAGTAGTGCTATGCCTTTTGCTAAGAGCACACTTCTTATAACAGTTGCTGCTCAGGTACTAATACTTATTACATCAAGATAATATACGTTGGTTCTGCTAAGAATCTAATCCCACAAATTTTGTGACATGTGATTAACTAGTAGTTCCTTTTTCTTTTTATTTATTTATTTATTTATTTATTTTTATCTTTTTGGGTTTAGATTTTGTAAGCAATTTAAGCGAGAAATAATATTCGTATATATATCCGCCTCTAAATGAAAAGTAATTGGTTTGTTCTTTAATTTGTGCAGATGGAGGATGACTTCTGTATGACATCAACAGAACTTATGGAGAACCTTCAACTAGCTATATGAACTTTGGTGATTACATAAGATAATGAAGATTTCAAGTAATTAAAGATCGATCTATAATTAGTCGGTTTTTTCGGTGTTTGCCTTTAATACTTCAAAAGGAGAAAATTTGATGAGATTCTCATACCCATCTTTGGGTTTTTTCAGTTACTCCTGAAGGAGCATAGCAGCCCGAAGCGAAAAACGTCTTTTTTTTTTTTTTTTTTGGTGATTGATGGAATGATTCGTGAGATTTCACAATGGGTTTTTTTTTAGCTTTTTGAGTGGTTGACCACGTTCATAGATATACCCTTGTGATATGCTATATGCATGTGTATGAAACCTCCATTAATTTGTTTCTCCTTGTTTTACTTGTAATTGATGCTCCATGTCTCGGATGGGGGGTTAATGAAGATTTGCAGAATATTTTTTAGTGTTTATTACTTAATTAAATAACTAAGTACAAATCAGCTTATTAGTTTATATATATTTTATTTGTTGATATCAATCAATTATTTTCTCCGCCCAATATTTTATATGATAAATTGAGTCCGACAACCAAATACTACTTTATAATCACCTGATTTATTGGAAAGTTGGAAATGATAAAGAAACAGCACCCCTACTCTCTGACTTTTATCCGAATCTGAAAAATACATTCGATCCAAATCCGATTTAGGTTAATTGGATCGGATTATTCGAATTACGGATTGCTATTAGTTTAATGGATTACACGGATATGATAAATGATCATAATTAAATTATATGAATATATCCAAATAATCCGAATAAGGATTACGTAATTAATAATATATTTTTATTTATATATGTATATCATATAAAGATTACCTATAAGTCTATAACTTAAATCTTAAATTATATCATATAGTCATATCATATACTAGTAGAACAGAATCTTCTAGAAATCTTTACATTTTCCCACCAATCAAAAGGTAAAAGTAAACAACGCTTTTCATCTACATTTTTATCGTTTTGAATTTCAAGAAAAATAAGATTAAAGAATTTTTGGTTGTTTTGGGACTCCTTTTTTATTAGATTGGAGGTGATGTTTAATAATTTAGAGACTACGAATTTGTTTTGGATTAAATTGTATATGTTCAAAATGATGAAGGATCGATATGATTAAATGGCCGTACACATACAAACGTAAAATAAAGAACCAATAAACGAATTCCCGATGGGCAATTCCTCTTTAACTCTTAACTTTATTCAAAACATAAAACTAAATACTGAAACCTAGAACCTAATATTTATAATAGTGTTTTCTTGAAAAGAAAGACATCTTATTTTTAATATAGAGTCCTATTTTAATTAGATAACGATTACTAATTAAATATTAAAACAAACAGTAAAAATAGAAAATCCTAAACATAATAGCAGATTTGGAACGATCTTCATCTGATTCCTACACGGAAATAGAGTTCACCACGATTCGGAAAGTCAACATAATTAATTCAACAAATCTTAACGTGATAATCATGCATCCCTGCATCATCCTCCCCTTCTTGAAAAAGACTCGTCCTTGAGTCGAGTTCTTCGTCACAACCACCAACATAATTAACCACTATTTGTACATCCATATCTTTTTCTTCATTGCCAAACAATGAAATATAACTGGTGAGATCCTTAAAAACAGCCTGTTTTAAAACATGTTGAATGACATGAACTTTTCCGTTATCGCCGATCCCAATCTTGACACCGAAAGGTTCATCATGTTCATATGAGTCATAACAGGATTTGATATTTTCTTTCATGAACTCTGGAAAATCTTCCTTCGTCCCTTTCTCATGGAAAATATTATAACCAAAATAAACTTCATGAAGTTTAGCCAAAGGATAATCCTCTTCTTCCTCACCTTCGCCCTAGACGATAGGATTAGATTTAGTTTTCTCCGCTTGAAACTCTTCATGAAATCCTTGATCAAATCCGTCAAAAGGATTGACTTCTTCTTCACCGTCATCCCAGACGCTCTGTTCATACTCCGTCTCTTTTGCCGGCGAGTCCAATTGGATCTCGAGCTCTCGTATCCGTCGTTGCAGGCGTTCAATCTCTATATCACGTAGGTCATGATAGTCGGTTGAATCGTTGCCTCGTCCGGCGAATCTACGATTAACAAAACAACGATCTCTTCCACGTCTACGAGGAATCCGTTCGGAAATTTGTACCAAGCAGCTCTGATAACAAATGATGAAGGATCGATATGATTGAATGGCCGTACACATATAAACGTAAAACAAAGATCCAATAAACGAATTCCCGATGGGCATTTCCTCTTTAACTCTTAACTTTATTCAAAACATAAAACTAAATACTGAAACCTAAAACCTAATATTTATAAGAGTGTTTTCTTGAAGAGAAAGACACATTCTTTCTTAATATCTAGAGTCCTATTTTGATTAGATAACGATTACTAATTAAATATTAAAACAAACATTAAAAATAATAAATCCTAAACATAATAGCATATTTGGAACGATCTTCATCTGATTCCTATACCGAAATAGAGTTCACCACGATTTGGAAAGTCAACATAATTAATGCAACAAATCTTAACGTGATAATGATGCATCCCTGCATCATACTCCCCTTCTTGAAAAAGACTCGTCCTCGAATCGAGTTCTTCGTCGCAACCACCAACATAATTAACCACTGTTTGTGCATCCATATCTTTTTCTTCGTTGCCAAATAATGAAATATAATTGGTGAGATCCTTAAAAGCAGCCTGTTTTAGAACATGTTAAATGACATGAACTTTTCCGTTATCGCCGATCTCAATCTTGACATCGAAAGGTTCATCATCTTCATATGAGTCATAACAGGATTTGATATTTTTTTTCATGAACTCAGGAAAATCTTCCTTCGTCCCTTTCTCATGGAAAATATTATAACCAAAATAAACTTCATGATGTTTAACCAAAGGATACTCCTCTTCCTCCTCACCTTCGCCCCAGATGATAGGTTTAGATTTACTTTACTCCGCTTGAAACTCTTTATAAAATCCTTGATAAACTCTGTTAAAAGGATTGACTTCTTCTTCACCGTCGTGCTAGACGCTCGGTTCATACTCCGTCTCTTTTGCTGGCGAGTTTAATTGGATCTCGAGCTCTCGTATCCGTTGTTGCAGGCGTTCAATCTTTCTATCACATAGGTCACGATAGTCGGTTGAATCGTTTCCTCGTTCGGCGAATCTACGATTAACAAAATGATGATCTCTTCCACGTCCACGTGGAATCCGTTCGACCATTTGTACCAAGAAGCTCTGATACCAAATGATGAAGGATCGATATTATTAAATGGTCGTACACATACAAACGTAAAACAAAGAACCAATAAACAAATTACTGATGGGCAATTCCTCTTTAACTCTTAACTTTATTCAAAACATAAAAACTATTAAAGGCAGGGATGCGAAGAACATCCAAAAATCTCTCAATTCAATAAAAGAGAACAAGAGAATTAAATCAGACCTTACATTTGGTTTCTTCTTTGATTTACGTTTGGCAAAACTAGCTGGTAGCTAAAGTTTATTTATGTAGAAGTTGAAGCTTATTTATTTAGGTTAATTGATTCGTTGTGTATTAAACTTTACACTTTTTACTATTGTATGACTTGAACTTTGAAAATTTATATTGTATGTTTTGAACTTGTAAATATCGTATATTGTATGTATACTTTCCTTTTTAGGGAAGGATAAAATTGGAAAGTTTCCGTTTTATCATTGCCAAAAAAGGAAAGTGTACATACAATAGACGATATTTATAAGTTTAATAAATGCAATAGAAGTTTTCATATTTGACTCATACAATAGTAAAAAATATAAAGTATAATACATAACGAAACAATAAACCCTATTAATTTTTGTAAGTAGTTAACAAAGTAGCTAAAGCTAGAAGCTTATAGCTATGAAATGACTTAAAAGAACACACACATATAACGTAAAATAAAAATAGTAAAGGGCTTTTAAGTAATTGCAAGTGCTATATGCTCTACCTTTTTCTTTCAATGGGTGTGTTTGGAAAGGTAGTTTCTAAAATCCTAAGCATTTTTTTTGTAACACCTGCATAATTAGGATAATTAACTATGCCTAATTATTTGTAACTAGTTGTAATTAGTATGTAATAGGACTAATTACAGACTCTATTTGTATATATATAAGGTGATTTATATATATATATGTGTGTACTTACGCGATTTGGATGAATCGTACGAATTAACCGGACGGAGTCCGACACAGTTTACTTGGACGTTGGTGACAGAAATTTACTTAAATAATGAGAACGTATTTTGTTATATAAAATACACAATTGAACGAACAGTAATTATATTACCGCGACGACATTTTAAATAATTCAACAAAAACGTATTAAACGTGAATTAATAATTTAAATATTTCGACAAATGTTTTTATTATTAATTTCAAGGTATTTTTATTTAAATACTCCAGTTACATTTTAAAAATATAACTGTTTGGTTAAATATTAAAAACGAGGGATTAAACGATTAGGACACGGAGTAAACACTGTGTTTTGAGGAGTATTTTTCCCCTCCTTTCTTTTTGGATCAGCCAAAAACCCAAACCCCCACCCCAATTCCCTTTTCATTTTCATCCAAACAAAACACACACACTCTCCAAAAACTCTCTCAACCCAATCCACCCAAATTTTCGGATTTACAAATCAACCCACGAAATTCACATATTCGGAATCACCATCACGAGTGGAGCAAGGATATCAAAACCGTTTTCATCATTTCATCCTCGATCTAGCTCGATTTGCAAAAGTAAGAATTTCCTAAAAACTTAGATCTATTCATTTTGGTGTATTATTTGGATGAAATATTGTGTACACAACATAGTTATAACCTAAACAATGAAGAAAACATGATTTTACAGCTCAAAAATGGGTTAGATTTGCGTTTTTGGTCGGAAAATCTCGACATCCGAAAGTTTCTGTGCTGGTGTTCATCTTTGCGACACAACGCTTGTGTCGCATGTTGTGTCGCATAAAGCCTGTTATGTCGCACCTTGTGTCGTACCAAACCTTTAGTGTCGCACTCTATGTCGCATATTATGACTTATTTTTATACGACACAACCACTCTGTCGCTATTAATTTAGCATATCGTATCCGATGCGACACAGTCCTTGTGTCGTATCCTTGTGTCGCATGACGTCTGCGACACAACCCTAGTGTCGCATGACAAACTTTTGTGTCGCAAAACACAGCAATTTTTACAATTAAAGTCCAAGTTAAGTGTTAAACAATTGGGACTTCAAACGGTTATACAATATAACATCTAAGGGACATTGAAGCATGTCTTTCAAGCATAACACTCCAAACAAATATATATATATATGTCGAGATTAACATTTCAACTAAATCACCAACGGGCCAAACATGTTTTCCAACAAACAAACAATTACAAACATACGGACAAACATTGGATATACTGGTTGTGTACAACTAAACGAAACGTCTCGCGAGACACATACTTACATAACCTCATATGTTTAGGCATTTGAAGGTTACGGGTTCGGAGAACCTACTTGCTTTACTTACTACTTGCTATTTGCAACTGATTACTACAAGACTCAGGTGAGTCTTACGGCCTCACTTTTTACTGTTTTATCTGATTGGGGGAGAAACATGCTACTATTTTTTCTTGAACACAAGTACTAAACTGTTTACTATACCAAACGGAATTGCATGAGTTGTTTACTATTTACAGAAGTCTCTCCATCATATATCGTTAGTTATGGACTTAAGCGCGAACACTAGTTAATGGATCCATTAGGGAAATGACCCTCCCCGCCCGGGGCAATAGCGCTGCCACGTACTGATTTACACGTAGAAACGGGTGACTAATTATTCGTAACTGATGCTTGCTCATTTACGAGCATGTCACGTGAGCAAACTTATTAATTACGGGTTAAGCTTCGATTATGAGCCTCATGGCAACGGTATAACTTGCTTACTTACATTTGCTGGATTGCAAATACTGATTTTACATTTGCTGGATTGCAAATACTGATTTTTCATTTGCTGGATTGCAAATACTGATTTTACGCCTATGGGCACTACTGATGAAATCTTGTGTTTCAAAACTGATATTACTTACAAACCTGTGAGATTCACCAACATTCGTGTTGACCTTTTTCGCATGTTTTCTCAGGTACCCAGATGGAGTAGGATTACTCCAGGACTTTAGCTAGAGTCGCATGCTTTCAACACAACTGCATTAACGGAGATTCTTAGCATTATCTTTTGTTTATTTTGATTATGTAATAGAATCTCCCGCTATACGCGTGGGCTCTAGGAAACTACATTTTTGTATACGATAACATTAAGTTTTCAAACATTATATCTATGGAAATGTAACTAATTTACAAACGTTACATATAGATGTCGTTTACTTTATCTTTGTGCTGTGATATTTGATTAGTAGCACCCCAAAACCTGATTCCGCTAAACAGTGAATTTCGGGGGTGTTACATTTTTTCCCTATAAACTTAAGCATCTAGCATTGTTTGACATACAAATATTTAAGAGCTTACTGAAAAAATAAGCTCTATAAAAAATAAAAATAAAAAAAGCTACTAGGTGTGTTTGGTAGAACTAGGTTGTAGCTGGAGCTGGAAGCATATAGTTGAAGCTAATAGCTGAAGTTTATTTTTAAACCTGAAAGCTGGAGCTTATTGTCTTATAAGTATTTGACAAATTAATTAGAGCTTAAAAGGACATGAAATATATATGATAAATAATTTATAAGTGGTATTATTCTAGATAAATAATTTAGTAGCTTATAAAAGCTACTTTCGAGTAGCTTATTATTCTAGAGCTTATTTTTTCAATAAACACTTAAATTTTTATTAACCAAACAATATTAGAAACCCTAGCTTATAAAAAAAATGCGCTTAAACTCTCATAAGCTCGTATAAGCAAGTATGTCAAATACATCTAAAAGTAGCTTTTAAAAATAAGCTCTTAGCTTATGAAATGAGAAATGACACAAATACCCTTTAAAATTTATTTATCATGTGTTTTTTATCCTTTTATGACAATTTACATATATAAGCTCCAGCCAGTTTGCTAAACACTTATAAAACACTATTTCATCATTTTCTTATAAAGTGAGGTTCAAAATGTGAATGAAATTATTTGTGAGAATGAGAGAACTAGTAAGAATGTGGCACGTGGCATAAAAATCCATTTTCCCCCATGTTTTTAAAAATTAAATAACGCGAGAATGACTTATTGAAATATTATAAAAATTGCACCTTAAAAATCAATATTTTTTTTCTCTTCGATTAGACATCTCACAAGGTATACTTTTGACGACTTTTTTTAGGGGTTTTACAAATTGTACAAAATTAGTAACACATGTGTTACTCGCTGTTATCACATATGTTACCCGCTGGTATCACATGTGTTACCCGTTGGTATCACATGTGTTACTCGTTTTCAAAACCCACCGAAAAATGAAAAAAAAAGTTTGTCGAAAATATACCTTGTGACATCTCTAATCAAAGAAAAAAAAAATGCTAATATTTATGGTGCAATTTTTATGAGTTTTCGACTTACCGTTTGTGAGATATTTAATTTTTAAAAACGTGGGGGAAAATGGGTTTTGTGACATGTGGCATATTTCTATTAGTTCTTTTATTGTCACTCAATGTTAGTGTACTCATTTGAACAATACTCTTTTTTTATACTCGAAAAGTCACATTTAACCCATTAAATCTTTCTGTTTACTCCCTCCATATTTATTATAGGTATCATTTTTCCCTTAAATGTTTTCATAACTAACTGAATTTAAATTTCATATACAACTTTCTTGTTATTTCATCCTCTTTTTATACTTGAAAAGTCACATTTAACCCCTTAAATATTTTCTGTTAACAGGCACCCTCCATATTTATTATAGGTATCATTTTTTCCCAAAATGTTCATTTTACCCCACGTAATTGACTGAATTTGAATTTTTGAATACCTCTTTGCCCCACACATATTGCGATTCTTATATGGGAAGCTTCCTATATTCCCTCTAAGATCTTTCAAATTAAAAAATCTGGGATACGTACCGGATAATTCTTTCATTCAATATTGATTTGTTAAAAAAACGCTAATTTTTCACGGACCCGAACCACCACATACTTTCATATTCGGTTTGTCCATTAACAATGGTGTTGCGAATCCTAACATCCGGAATGAGCTTATCTAAAATTAAAAGTGCCTAAATGTGACACCCGACAAATTAGGGCAAATTATTAGGTCATAATCACTTTGTAATACGTGTAATTAGTTTTGTAATAGGCTAATTATGTGTATCATTATATATATATATATATATATATATATATATATATATATATATATATATATATATATATATATATATATATATATATATTTGAGAATATATACACGTACGTGATTTATTTAAATCGTGCATTTTCATATCGGGCGGATCCCGATACAATAATACGGACGTTGGTGAACTCAAATTATTAAATAATATGAAATCATTTGATAAACATAATTAGTTCCAAATATTATCCTGATAATATTCCGTAAGCATTTCGTATCCTATAAATGCTCAGAAACGACCAAAAACGCGCGAGACGCGCCCGACAATCGAATAAACGTCAAAACATATTTTATAAACTTAAAATATATTATTTGGTATGGTGTTGATCTTTTAATATATCGTGAATTATAACGATAACGAAAACGTATAATTTAAACGTTACGCGACTAAACAATCGAAACACGAGCACGTAAATCAATACCGACATCATAACCGAACAATTTTATAAATGTTTTCCAAGTATTACGAGTAATACTTCAATTTAAAAATATCAAAATTCGAACATCTTTTAAAACACGTACGTATAACGTTTAACGTACGAATTAACGTTTCAATGACCGGGGAAACGAACACCGCACGGAGCACAAACTCGGGGAACAAAATTTGGAGATATCACCACCTTGTGGGACCCACACCCCACCACTTTTCAGCTACAAAAACAAGATCCACAATTTGTGGATTTTGTTTTTTTTTTTTGAACGGCAATTTGTGGATCTTGTTGTTGAAAGAAAAGCATAACCAAACACAAACCTCATTCATGCCATTCACTTCTCTCTCTATCTCTCTCTCTAATCAGTTCTCTCTCTCTCTAAAACACCTCCAAACCGCCACCATCTTCCACCACCAAGAGCTACCATAAATCACCTTGGATCACAGAACGCTAGGAAGCAAAAACGTCCACCGCAACGAGCTCTATCTTTCTATCTTTTCGGTTTCTCCATACACTTTGTAAGGATCTCATCACTTCATTAAAATGCTTATATCTTTTTATTAGCATGTTAGTATGTTTATATAACTAGATTATGTCCAAATAATAACTTAAAACACGTTTTTCATAAACATATATAAATGACAGTTTGTCCCAGAAAAATCAGTGTACAAAAACGTCCATATCTTGAGTTCTATGAAGAAATAGACAACGAAACATATACCAAAATCTCCGTATGGATGTCCTCTACAAAAAGTTCTTCTTTGACCATTTCCAGAAATCTACGTATTTTTGTGTAGAGCTCAATCTTTGGGCTGTAGTTGTTCTTGGACCTAATCCCACCACTGTTCATTTCCATTTTTGTTAAAAATAGTAAACGAACATATAAAAGTATCATAAAGTGCATAACTGAACTAGACATCTAGGAGAACATGCGTGATTTTTGGTTAGGCTCGAATCGGAGTAGAAACGGGTGAAATCGCGAGTCGAAACCGAGTAAAAATCTGGAACTATTAAGCTTAGGGACTGTTTTAGTCATTTTACAAAACCGACACTTCGGGTCAACCATAAAACGTAACGACAATTTTCTAAAGTTTATTTAACATATTTAAGACTTCCCTAAAAGTTTCGGGTCAAACCGAACACGTTTGACCTACTCAACAAAAACGAACACTTAAACGAAAACGGAAAAATCTCAGACCTGCGACAATACCATTGTCGCATGAACAGTGTTACGAGAATCCTTTGTCGCATTACCCTATTGTCGGAATCATGATTGTCGCATGAACAGTAACCGAAACCCTATTGTCGCATAACTATTGTCGTATAAAACTCGGTTGTCGTGGCATCATTGTCGCAAAAACTAATACTTTCATACTTGAAACCGTTCGATAATCGCTATTGTCTCATAAATAGTAACTTGCTATTGTCTCGTGAATAGTAATTCCAGACAATCTTATTGTCTCATGAATAGTAATCATTATTGTCTCATGAATAGTAATTCCCGACAATCTTATTGTCTCATGAATAGTAATCCTTATTGTCTCATGAATAGTAATTCCCGACAATCTTATTGTCTCATGAATAGTGATTCTTATTGTCTCATGAATAGTGATTCTTATTGTCTTATAAATAGTGTTCAACACTAACTTTGCGTAAACGACTTTTCAAACAAGACAATATCACAATATACTTGATTTAACGTCAACACAATATTTGGAATAACTCGGAAACATATGACACATATACTTTTGTATGTATACAATGAGACCAACAAAATAATATTACTTTTAATAATCATTATTACAAAACTCACCAACGGGCCGTACATGTTTTCAAAACTCAAACTAATCAACCAACAACCAAATCATTTGGACATTACTAGTTGGATGAACAACTAGCATGGACGGTCTTTTGAGACGTCTACATATACCTATAACCTTGCGCGTTTTGAATGCCCGGCAGGTTACAGTCTTCGGACAACATCACCTTGTGCAACATCATACTTGCTTGTTAGCAACACACCAGACTCAGGTGAGTCTCATAGCCCCGACTTTTACAGTTTTTACTCCCGGGGTGGGAATACATACTCGTTTTGTTTTACATGTGAACATGAGTACTAAACCTCGATATATACTGCATGAGTTGTTTTGCTAATCATTTTAAAGCCCTCCACTACATAGTTTGTTTATATGGATTTAGCGCGATTGTTAGTGTATGGTACCATATGGGATTGACAATCCCCGTCCGGGTTAGCACGCACTAACTGGTCAAACGGACGCATTAGCATTTGTTCATACGAGTGTAGATTAGGCACTCACAGGGAGGCACCCTCGCTCAGGCACTTGGTTGTGATCCTGACACCTCATTTAAGCTCAAACTATGGGCTCATGGCAGTGATATACATCTATTTTATTTGCTTGGATGCAAATCATCATGTTAAATCTTATGGTTCACATAAGTATGCTTCATCATTATACAAACCTGTGAGCTCACCAGCTTTTTAGCTGACCTTTTAGTATTTATTCACAGGTACTCAGCAGTTGTAGGACTGCTCAGGATTATCTAGCTCGAGCCGCATTCAAACATCAGGAGATTCATATGCATTTCTATAGTTTGTATAATTGGAGATGCCTTAGAATCTCTAACTTTTAGCTTGCGAGCTTTCGTAAACATTATTACATTGTAAAACTTTTATTCTATCAATGTAATCAGTAAACGACGCATATAAAGTCGTTCATTATATATCTTATGTGATTGTGATATTTGATTAGTCGTGCCCCGACCCGATTCGCTTCCGCAAAGTAAATTTGGGGGTGCGACAGATTGGTATCAGGGCCTAAGGTTATAGTGAACTAGGTTGCATTTAGTGGGCCTAGACTATGACCGTTAGGCTGTATTTCTTATTAGGTATGACCGGTTCAGGGATTGCATCATACCAGTTTATATTAACATAGCGTAGCTAACTATGTACAATTGAATGAAGATGATGTGAGAGCTGAAATTGGGTTATGTTGAACAGGAATGCACTAGTTGACTCTGACCACGAGAGAACCGGGACTCATACTTATTTTGTGTTAGACACACACTAGGCTATTATGTGATATACGTGTATATACATACATAGGCCTCATGTACTACTCTCTAGGCTATTATATATGGGATGTATATGAATAAGCCTCACGTACCACTCTCCAGGCTATTATATATTGGAAATATATGAATAGGCCTCACACACATTTGTACGCTCGCTATGTAAATAGCTGACTCTTCTGTCGTGACACTTACGAAACACACACATCGGTTTACGCTACCACGCCAACCTGACTTATGTCACATCAACACATAACTTTTGGCGAATTCTAATGATTTCATAGAAATCACATCTAACACGCTAAACCAACATATTTCTAAGGACTAAAATCCTTTTCCTACCATCTCTGTAGAACTCACTCGCGCGGAAAATGGCAAGCCTTCCAACAAACGATTATCTGTCAGATAATGACCAAATCAATGATGAACAAATCCAATACGCATATCTCGATGAAGATATCGCTCCTATGGAAAACATGATGAATGAGAACATCGAAGACCACGACTTTGGATTGGTCAACATCGAAGAGTACGAAAGAGTACGAGATCAGGCCGAGGGCTTGGACAATCGCAACTGGGAATTGAAACCGAAATGCAAGCTCTACGAGATGGAGCTGAGAATTCTGAGGAGATCCTTTTCTGAACGAATTCAGGATCAGATCCTCTACTGCAAGGAAGTGACTGCAAGCCTGTACTACCAGACAACCACCTGGGTTAAAGGGATGTACCGGCAGGCACTTGTGGATGCTTTGGTTTACCATGCGCCTCCACGATACCGTGACATACTCGAAGCTCGTTACTACCCTTACGATCTTGATCTAGAATAGACCAATGATAACTATAACCACCTTGTATAGCGGATAGTTGTGTATGTAATAGGTCGTAGTTAGGACCTCTAATCCGATGGGTATATTAAAATCCCATCCCCTTTTTTTAAAACCCTCACTATCTGCCGGAAGTGATAATTCCCGGTAACTTTTGTAAACTCTAACTCTTGTAATCTTTTGGTCACATATGTGAATGATTACAATCCTGCTATCTTTATAATTATCAAATTGATACATCATACCTCGACACCTTATCTACGGTGATAGAAATGCACACGCTAATCGCTCCCTGAATTATAACGAACAACGACATTACCTACGAATGACCCCTCCAAAGAGAACCTACTTGAGGATGTTCCATTTGAGGATCAACCAACTAAACTCCCATCTCATGAGAGATTCATCACAAGGGGCATGATACATCGACTATTCACATGCTCTTTCACTCGCCCTCATTGTCGTGCAGACAACCGTCAATAAAAATTTGGCCAACCGCAACACTCACATCATGGAATATCCTTCCATCAACTGAACTGGACCCAACAACTTATACGCACCTTTATTTCAATTTTGACCACACGGATCACCACTGGATTAGTATTGCGAGAGACGCTCACAATGACTAAGTCCACAAAAACTTCCACAACCACAATCGGATCACTTGATCATCACAGTGCTTCTGTACTTACCCGATTCAGTACTTCGGTACTTACATGGTGACATTTGCACGCACACGTGGAAAGTTTACGAGAAACGTCATTTTTAGCCTTCAAGCTACCCACGAAAACCTTATGGTTTATACTTGCTTGGCCCTTGTGCCACACCTACACAATTTTGTGATCACGATCTACTATTAGCCCGAGGGCTACACCCTAAGGACATAAGATCCACACATACTTACAGCACACTAGTGCTGCACTCACAGTACGTTGATACTGCACCACGGTACTTACCGCCGCACTTCATAGTACATGGGTACTACATTCATAGTACATTGGTACTACATTTATAGTACATTGGTACTACATTCATAGTACATGGGTACTACATTCATAGTACATGGGTACTACATTCATAGTACATTAGTACTACATTACTGTGCTTCTAGCACTGCATTCACAGTACATTAGTACTGCATCTCAGTACCTTGAGTACTACACTTTGACACCTTAGGGCTACACACAGTACGAGGATATTGCTTCATTGTCCGTTAGTCTACTACAATGGCGTAGCCTTGATTGACTACTACGAACACCCTACTCCGTCGTTATTCCAACTACACGATAAGACCAACGACTTCACTAACCACAACCCTAGAAACGTGGTGAAACACGAAAACATGACTGAGAATCAACTCGACGGACTTACATACTACGCGCGACACCGAAGACTTCGACTCCATTGGGGATAGAAAAATTCTGCCTCGTGAATTGTCCTGGTTATAACAAACTCAAACATCTTTCAAAAACTTCGAAGTCTGAAACCTTGCAACTCATACCTTAAATGGTCCTTGATCTTTAATGTCGCACATCACAAAACCCCACAATGTACAGTTGTACGTTGCTTCTTGTATGAACCTTATGATAATCCTAACCTTGATGTAAAACCTCATGTGTCATTTCATCCTTGTCATCAAGACTCTCATCATGTCACCCCGACGACAAATACTTCAGTCAAGCCGAGCTTGACCAATACTTTGCCAAACAAGTGACTACTGTTTTAACTACTCGACACTTGCAAACATTCGACGAGGAGACACCGAATGACATATCTCCAGCTCAATCATGTACGTATAAGGATTTTATGAACCACAAACCTCTAAACATCGAAGGCACTGAAGGTGCCATTGGCCTATTACACCACCCGATCAAATTAGTTGGCACTACCATGCCCATCCATAGTTGATCCGGAACGTAAAGGATCGAACATTACATCTGGGGACTTCCCCTACGCATTCAGAGTATGGTCACTGCCTCCAACTCTACAACCACTATAGGTACCAATTGTATGGCACATAATCTTTTGGTACAGGTGGTTCGCCAAGGAACACCTGCTACCAAAGACATTTCAAACCCGTCTAGAGATAAACCGCTTAAATGGATTGAGAACCCCAACCAGCCAGCCGACAAAAAGCTTGCTACTCCTGAGCCCTATATTATTGACTCTGACGATTTTAAGTCAAACAAGGGGAGCGAACCCTACTGCTTCCGTGCTACATGCTTTGATAAATCCTCCATACCACTCAGTGTTTCATTTGTTTCCTTAGGAGTTAAATACTCAATAGGATTAAGAAACGACAAACCTTTTCAGTCGTCTGTGCACCTATCCTATTATTACCCGAAGGCACCGATGACTTCTTGGTATACTGCGATGCTTCACACCAAGGTCTTGGTTGCGGGTTGATGCAACAAGACAAGGTCATTGCCTACGCCTCCCGACAACTCAAAGTTCACGAAAAGAATTTTACCACTCATAATCTCGAATTGGGAGCCGTAGTGTTTGCACTCAAAATCTGGAGACACTATCCGTACGGCACTAAATGAACAACCTCTACCGATCATAAAAGTCTCCAACACATATTCAATCAAAAGGATCTCAACATGAGGCAACGTCGATGGGTCGAGTTGCTTACCGCTTATGATTGCGAGGTCCGTTATCATCCGGGCAAGGCAAATGTTGTTGCCGATGCCCTCAGTCGAAAGGAACGTGTAAACCTCTTCGAGTCCGAGTCCTCAGCATGACAATTCACAACAATCTTGTTGCTCAAATCCTCGCTACTCAGCTCGAAGCACTCAAACCCGAAAACATCACGAACGAAGCCTTGCGAGGCATGGACAAACAGTTTGAATTCAAACCTAACGGTACTCGACAATTCTCTAACCGAATATGGTTACAAAACTTTGGCAACTTACGAGATTTGGTGATGGACGAAGCTCACAAATCTCGCTATTCTATACATCCTGGATCTGACAAGATGTATCACGGTATAAAAAATCTATACTGGTGGCCTAACATGAAAGCCGACATCGCCACCTATGTTGGTAAATGCTTAACCGGTTCTAAGGTCAAGGCCGAGTATCAGAAACCTTCCGGCTTACTCCAACAACCGGAAACCCCTCAGTTGAAATGGGAGCAGATCTCCAAGGATTTTATTACCAAAAAGACATCAAGCGGTTGCGAAACTATTTGGGTGATCATCGATCGTCTCACCAAATCTGCTCATTTCCTAGCCATCAAAGAAACCGATAAAATGGAACGCCTCACACGAATTTATCCGAAGGAAATTGTATCCCTACACGGCGTTCCCATCTCGATTATCTCAGACAGGGACAGTCGTTTCACATCTCACTTTTGGCAGTCACTTCAGAAATCATTGGGTACTCGTTTGGATATGAGTACTGCATACCATCCACAAACCGATGGCCAAAGTGAACGAACAATCCACACACTGGAAGACATGCTACGAGCCTGCGTAGTTGATTTCGGTGCAAACTGAGAAAATCACTTACCCTTGTGCGAGTTTTAGTACAACAACAGCTACTATACCAGTATTGGAGCTGCACCATTCGAGGCACTGTACGGTTGTAAGTGTCGATCACCTGTCTGTTGGACCGAAGTGGGAGACAGCCAACTCACTGGTCCTGAAATCATTCGCGAGACAACGGAGAAAATCACTGGTATTCAAAACCGGCTGAAAGCCGCACGTGATCGTTAGAAAATTTATGTTGACGTGAGACGCAAACATCTCGAGTTCGAGGTTGGGAATCGAGTACTCTTAAAATTATCTCCTTGGAAAGGTGTCATCCGTTTTGGTAAACACGGGAAATTGAATCCCAGATACATTGGACCCCTTGAGATCCTTGTGAGGATTGGTCCAGTGGCATATCGATTGCAGCTGCCACCCGAACTCAGCAGCGTGCATCCCACATTCCACATTTCTAACCTGAAGAAATGTCTGTCTGATGAGACTCTTATCATTCCTCTCGACGAAATTCATATCGATGATAAACTCCATTTTGTCGAGACACCAATAGAAATCATGGACCGTGAGGTCGAAAAGTTGAAACAAAGTCGTATTCCCATCGTTAAAGTCCGGTAGAATTTGCGGCGTGGTCCAGAATTCACCTGGGAACGGGAAGACCAGATGCGACTCAAGTATCCACATCTATTCTCAAACTCCACTCACATGACTCAGAGCTAAATTTTGGGATGAAATTCTCTTAACAAGGGGAGAATGTGACACCCGACAAATTAGGGCAAATTATTAGGTCCTAATCACTTTGTAATACGTGTAATTAGTTTTGTAATAGGCTAATTATGTGTATCATTATATATATATTTGAGAATATATACACGTACGTGATTTATTTGAATCGTGCATTTTCATATCGGGCGGATCCCGATACAATAATACGGACGTTGATGAACTCAAATTATTAAATAATATGAAATCATTTGATAAACATAATTAGTTTCAAATATTATCCTGATAATATTCCGTAAGCATTTCGTATCATATAAATGCTCAGAAACGACCAAAAACGCGCGAGACGCGCCCTACAATCGAATAAACGTCAAAACATATTTTATAAACTTAAAATAAATTATTTGGCATGGTGTTGATCTTTTAATATATCGTGAATTATAACGATAACGAAAACGTATAATTTAAATGTTACGCGACTAAATAATCGAAACACGAGCACGTAAATCAATACCGACATCATAACCGAACAATTTTATAAATGTTTTCCAAGTATTACGAGTAATACTTCAATTTAAAAATATCAAAATTCTAACGTCTTTTAAAACACGTACGTATAAGGTTTAACGTACGAATTAACGTTTAAACGACCGGGGAAACGAACACCGCACGGAGCACAAACTCGGGGAACAAAATTTGGAGACATCACCACCTTGTGGGACCCACACCCCACCACTTTTCAGCTACAAAAACAAGATCCACAATTTGTGGATTTTGTTTTTTTTTTTTGAACGGCAATTTGTGGATCTTGTTGTTGAAAGAAAAGCATAACCAAACACAAACCTCATTCATGCCATTCACTTCTCTCTCTATCTCTCTCTCTAATCAGTTCTCTCTCTCTCTAAAACACCTCCAAACCGCCACCATCTTCCACCACCAAGAGCTACCATAAATCACCTTGGATCACAGAACGCTAGGAAGCAAAAACGTCCACCGCAACGAGCTCTATCTTTCTATCTTTTCGGTTTCTCCATACACTTTGTAAGGATCTCATCACTTCATTAAAATGTTTATATCTTTTTTATTAGCATGTTAGTATGTTTATATAACTAGATTATGTCCAAATAATAACTTAAAACACGTTTTTCATAAACATATATAAATGACCGTTTGTCCCAGAAAAATCAGTGTACAAAAACGTCCATATCTTGAGTTCTATGAAGAAATAGACAACGAAACATATACCAAAATCTCCGTATGGATGTCCTCTACAAAAAGTTCTTCTTTGACCATTTCCAGAAATCTACGTATTTTTGTGTAGAGCTCAATCTTTGGGCTGTAGTTGTTCTTGGACCTAATCCGACCACTGTTCATTTCCATTTTTGTTAAAAATAGTAAACGAACATATAAAAGTATCATAAAGTGCATAACTGAACTAGACATCTAGGAGAACATGCGTGATTTTTGGTTAGGCTCGAATAAGAGTAGAAACGGGTGAAATCGCGAGTCGAAACCAAGTAAAAATCTGGAACTATTAAGCTTAGGGACTGTTTTAGTCATTTTATAAAACCGACACTTCGGGTCAACCATAAAACGTAACGACAATTTTCTAAAGTTTATTTAACATATTTAAGACTTCCCTAAAAGTTTCGTGTCAAACCGAACATGTTTGTCCTAGTCAACGAACACGAACACTTAAACGAAAACGGAAAAATCTCAGACCTACGACAATACCATTGTCGCATGAACAGTGTTCCGAGAATCCTTTGTCGCATTGCCCTATTGTCGGAATCATGATTGTCGCATGAACAGTAACCGAAACCCTATTGTCGCATAACTATTTTCGTATAAAACTCGATTGTCGTGGCATCATTGTCGCAAAAACTAATACTTTCATACTTGAAACCGTTCGATAATCGCTATTGTCTCATAAATAGTAACTTGCTATTGTCTCGTGAATAGTAATTCCAGACAATCTTATTGTCTCATGAATAGTAATCATTATTGTCTCATGAATAGTAATTCCCGACAATCTTATTGTCTCATGAATAGTGATTCTTATTGTCTCATGAATAGTGATTCTTATTGTCTCATAAATAGTGTTCAACACTAACTTTGCGTAAACGACTTTTCAAACAAGACAATATCACAATATACTTGATTTAACGTCAACACAATATTTGGAATAACTCGGAAACATATGACACATATACTTTTGTATGTATACAACGAGACCAACATAATAATATTACTTTTAATAATCATTATTACAAAACTCACCAACGGGCCGTACATGTTTTCAAAACTCAAACTAATCAACCAACAACCAAATCATTTGGACATTACTAGTTGGATGAACAACTAGCATGGACGGTCTTTTGAGACTTCTACATATACCTATAACCTTGCGCGTTTTGAATGCCCGGCAGGTTACAGTCTTCGGACAACATCACCTTGTGCAACATCATACTTGCTTGTTAGCAACACACCAGACTCAGGTGAGTCTCATAGCCCCGACTTTTACAGTTTTTACTCCCGGGGTGGGAATACATACTCGTTTTGTTTTACATGTGAACATGAGTACTAAACCTCGATATATACTGCATGAGTTGTTTTGCTAATCATTTTAAAGCCCTCCACTACATAGTTTGTTTATATGGATTTAGCGTGATTGTTAGTGTATGGTACCATATGGGATTGACAATCCCCGTCCGGGTTAGCACGCACTAACTGGTCAAACGGACGCATTATCATTTGTTCATACGAGTGTAGATTAGGCACTCGCAGGGAGGCACCCTCGCTCAGGCACTTGGTTGTGATCCTGACACCTCAGTTAAGCTCAAACTATGGGCTCATTGCAGTGACATACATCTATTTTATTTGCTTGGATGCAAATCATCATGTTAAATCTTATGGTTCACATAACTATGCTTCATCATTATACAAACCTGTGAGCTCACCAGCTTTTTAGCTGACCTTTTAGTATGTATTCACAGGTACTCAGCAGTTGTAGGAATGCTCAGGATTATCTAGCTCGAGTCGCATTCAAACATCAGGAGATTCATATGCATTTCTATAGTTTGTATAATTGGAGATGCCTTAGAATCTCTAACTTTTAGCTTGCGAGCTTTCGTAAACATTATTACATTGTAAAACTTTTATTATATCAATGTAATCAGTAAACGACGCATATAGAGTCGTTCATTATATATCTTATGTGCTTGTGATATTTGATTAGTCGCGCCCCGACCCTATTCGCTTCCGCACAGTAAATTTGGGGGTGCGACACTAAATCACATGTAAGTGACTTCATACATATTTACTGAAAATATATTAGGTACCGCACATAATTGTAGTTCGACTCTATTGTTGGAATATCTTAAGGGAAAATGATTACTAGACCTAAATTTATAAGTTTAAATATAGACCTAAAATTGTGATTGGTTGATATGAAAATTCGATTGCATGAGCATAAGAGATAGAAATAAATTAACAAATGAGAGAATTAGGTCTAATGTAGGTATATGTAATTCGGCTTCTATAGCACTACTATATTTTAGGGATTAAAAGTTTTGGCAATGCATTACCAAATGGAGACAAGTTTGGCACTGAAGTCTTTCCAAAACATTTCCAAAAAAGTCTAATTCGCAGTGAAACGTCTCAATGTTACATCATTGAATTAACATCTCATTGGCTTTACGTCAATGTTTGTTGTGCTTAAATTAAGTAAATTAGATTACAAGTTTTAACAGCTGAGGTACCACTTTTTTGCCCAAAAATATATTTTTATTTTGTATCTTAATAATCAATGTCTCAAGTATGTTTGTAAAACTATATTAGTTCAATAATAGTATAGGGTTCCTGATTTTTACACATGTATAATGTATATTTACACAGGAAAAAAAAATAGAAGTAGACAATTATACCCTATTATATTTCGTCAAATTTTCCTTTTCTTTTCTTTTTTTACCTAACAACACACCCAACACAGCATAAGCATCATTGGTATTCACCAGTTCTTGAAACGTTGGTGTTATTGACCTCTTGGATCTTCTATTTGTTGAACAAATATATTCCCCATGGGTATTGGTGTCTTATTGATAAAGTATATAGAGTACAAAGATAACCTAATGCTAGAAACCCTAAGCCCATATATACAATTGGGCCGGTCTTCTACATACTAACTCAATATAGTTACATTCTAATACTCCCCCCGCAGTTAAAGCGGGAGGAAAAATGGACGCTTTAATTGTAGCGTACATTAAATAAATAAAATAAAAACAGCATAGAGTACGGTTGGATAGCAGCGTGCGGTGATTGGAGCTTCAATGCAACGACATGATCTACTATGTTGTAGCATGACGGCAGCAAGTGGTAAGTCGGCCAACGACTTTTAGGCGAAAAGAGCTTTGGATGTGGTGGCAATTGGCAATGATGATCTTCGATAGCAAGCGTTTATTTATTTTACTTTATTTTTTAAGGATGAGTAGAAAAGGAAGTAGTTAGAGCAAGATATGATTTAGGATATATATTACAATGAAAAAGAAAGAAATTTATATGTTGAGAAGATTTTGATTAGACAGATTGGAGAAAAAGATATGAAGACTTGAGAAAATTAAAAGAAAATATAAAAATAATAACGAAAACGTTCTTTTTATTTTTTATTTTCTTTTTTGGAAAAAAATAAACAAAAAGATACGAAATTAAAACATATAATAAGAAAGGAAGTTACTTGACGAAGAGAATCTATTTTGAAAACAAGTTTTTTTTTTATATTCGAGCAAACAAAAAATAAGATAAATAATAATAAAAGGCTAAAAAGATTATTGATGAGAATAAATTAGATAGACATACCACTGGTGGTTGTGGTCAACGAGAGAGCAAAAGAAATCGGAAAAAGAAGTGTGGGTTACAAGCAATAACTAGGAGATGAGACTTTTTTTTTTTTTTATAATAAGAAAATTGATATAGATTCAAGAAAAGATCGTACAATACAAAGAAGGATATTGATGAACAATAAAGATGATTTAAGCAAACATTGTGGAAGATAGTGTCGCGTACGGGGACGCGAAGAAAAACGAGAGATAAGATGAAACGATAGAACCTTAATAGAACCCTAAGGCTCTGATACCACGTTGAATAATAAAACCCCCGTGGGTATTGGTGTGTTATTGATAAAGTATATATAGAGTACAAAGATAACCTAATGTTGAAAACCCTAAGCCCATATATACAATTGGGCTGTAAATTGTTCATCGCAATCAAATCTAGTTTATTTCTTTCTTTCTCTTTTTCTACCAAATCGATTTTGATATATTTTCTTTTGAATCGAATTTTTATATCGGTTTTGATTGTTTGAGTTTTGAATTCGATTTTGATTTTTTCGTTTTGACTTTCACTTTTATTTCGATCCGTTTTGATACAGGGCTATAGTGTTTTTTGAGTTATATATAGTTGGTTCAAATTTGTTGTTTATACGCATTGATTTGAGTTGTTTCATTTTGGGAATTTGAAAAATAAACAGCAATCGGAAAATAATTTGCACGGTTATGAAAAAGCAGCCGTGTAAGGACCTACTCTTCCTACCATTTTTATTTACTTTTTATTTATTTTTAACATAAAATTTTGTGCAATAAATTAAGGGTCAAGTATTTAGAGCACAGGGTATGGTGCTTTTGTAATTACAGTGTTCTGGAAAGAATGTTGTTGTTAAGGTTTTTTTGGTGTGGTGGACAGTGTTCTGGACAGTATTATGGAGTCAAATTACACTAATTCACTCACCATACCACAAATATATTAGTTTAATGGTATGGTGAGTAATAATAAATGGTATGGAAAGCTATTTCCCCATGTAAACAGGAGGATAGCTTAAATAGAGATAGGAAATGATGAGGGGTAAAACAGTCCATTTAAATTGTTTTCCTGTGGAAATATAAAATTTAAAATATTACGTGTATAAAAATCATGACCCATAGCTGTGAATTGGATAAACTGAATGAGAAGATTTATTTTGGCAAAAAAAAAAACTAACCATTGGGTTATATAGTGCTAGCTATGAGGCCGTCTAGTCGTCTACAACCATTTCAATTTTTTCATCTCTATATATACAGTTTTTTTAATAAATATCCTTCCTTTAAAAAAATTTCTTCAACCATCCTAGTCTAAAATCTCAACCACAAAAATTTGTATACTAAAGTAATCCAACTTTTATACATTTATTTGATTATTCAGTAAGAAAACATATAGACATTATTAATATTTTTTCAAATTCATAGTTGAAATCATTTATTCTTAGTTTGAATTTGTTAACAATTAAATGTGGATGTATAATATTTGTCATGTAAGCTAGATAGTCAATATATATAATTAAAAATGAAAATTTAAAACAAACAACAAGCATTACATTATACTACAAAATTATCTTATATTTCTAAGTTACCATATCGATCTCATAAATGTTCGATAAGCACATTTCGAAGTTCACCGACCTAGATTTTATTATAAATCCAATGGTACGTGAGAATTTTTGAATTGAACAAGTAAGAATTATGGCCAAACGAGAACAAAAAAACATCAATGAGTTGGGTCGTTGGATGACAAATTAGTCAAAAAAAGTTATGTAGAAGGAAATAACGGTTATGTTAGTTTTTTTTTACTATATTGTAATTGTATTTATTTAGTTGTAGTCTTTTTGTGTATTATTAAATTGGTATGATTATCATTTTACTTTATCAATTTCAATTTTTTCCACAATATATTATACACACAAATTAGCGATATCATCTCATTATCATAGGTAATCATACGAATATCGTTGAATCACAATTTGACTATAAAATAATATACTCCGTTGTATGATGCAGGTACTATGCTAATCAAGAAGTACAGATAAATCTTTTGAGTTAGGGCAAATAATGTGTGATCACAATTAGATTGTGCCGCAGCGGCATTTTTGTAATTTCTTCAAAGCTCTCATCAATGTAAAATATTGATCTACAAAGTTCCAATATCACCATTCAATGCTCTAGAGTCCGGTCCAAACCATTTGTATTTCAATGCTGGTTTCTAGATTTGGATGTTTTTTTGGGTGTCATATACATGGTATTTCATGTATATGTACTTAGACACCTCCCAATGGTAGATGAAAACGGACAAAAATCGACGGGTCACGCACTACTAGAAAACAATCATTTAGAGACACGATTAGCGACATGATATACAAAGTCGTTAAATTGCGGCAGAGATGGCGACTGTCTTAGCGACTTATGTTGCAAGTGAGGTCGCAAACGAAGTCGCAGTTCCATTTCCTCACATCAATGTCGCAAAAATAGTCGTTAACAGTGTCGTTGATTTGCAACATAAACCATACGTGTCGTTATAGTTGTCTCTAACGTTTGCGACAATCTCTTACCTATCGGGAACTGAGTCGCTAAGTTTGTGACACTCTTACATTCGACTCTAGATGCGTCTCTAGTGGTTGCGACACAAGTTAAAGCAGTGCTAAGCTAGTCGCGAAACCGCAACACACCTCGTTAATGATACTAAACAATTATGCTTTCATGAATCCCGTATCCATATTATTACTTTTTTGTGATGCTTTCCATTGCTAAAGTTTAGTAAACACACATAACTTTACTAAACCATCACGCACATAAATTAACAAGTAGTTCCTATGAATAGCTATTTAGAATTTATAAGTATACTATCAGCATATCCGCGCATTGCGGCGGTATGTTTAATGTAGGAAGCAATAGTGGTTTGCAGGAGTGTAGCAAAAACATCATAAACGAATTAGGGAAAAGGTGATGATTTGGGAAATTCAGAATAATGCTATATTAAAAGTTAACGCTATATATAAGTACAAATGTTATGAATTAATTAATGATGAGAAAGTTTAGTGATAACATAAAGCTATAAACTGTGACCCAAATAGTAGTAACAAAGTATGGTGCTACTATTATTCAGCTTTACCATGGACTATTGGACTTCATCGTTTTCGTTAATTAAACTACAAACTTTCCTCCGTTTCAACACCTTGACTTGGTTCTTGCTCTTCCTCCTTTGTTTGACACTTTCGACGGACACCAAACTGGTAACATCTAAGTCTGAATTGAAGTACGAAAATCATACGACACTTAAAGAATGAAACAAAGAGTACGAATTGACGTCCACAACGTATGTGCTCTCAATATCAATGATATTGCTCCAGTTCTAGGGTTTTAAGTTTTCTTCTCGATTTTGTTTTCCCCCGCTTTTGTGCTATCGATCGGATATGTCAAAACTAATAGGTTAATTAAGACATTGATGGGTTTTGTAGATTCAGGCACAGAATAGGAAAGATGTATGCAATCTAGTTGCGTCTAGATTTGGGTTCACAGAAGTAACTTTAGCGTTAGCATGGGCATCATTTTTGAGGTCCTTCGGCAAGTCTGGTGGTGAAGATAAAGTTGTTGGTTAAGTGTAGTCAATGTTCTCTGTGAAGCCATCTTATTTATACATATAATGGTGGCAAATCGGTTACAATTTCAATTGGAATCGAGAGGCTGATTTTAAGCATAGTTAGGTCAGTTACAAATCAGTTTGCAAACAAGTTAGCAGAGTCTCCATGGTTGATCTGTGGGTTACAATTACCATCGATTTTATCTTCACTACATTTGCCTTTTTCTATTTTTTTATTTTCTTACTGTTGTGTAAAATATACGTATACATTTAAAAGTGATAGTGAACTTGTAATGCACTTGTGCTAATCTAATTCGGGTGTACATGATAAACCATTATACTTTACAGGATTATTTTGTTGTATTTATTAATAGTAAACATTTATAATTATAATCTAAGGAGTCTATCTTATAATTTAAAAGAAAAACTTTGCATTAGAGATGGCCTTTGGATTAATTAGGAACTTACTAATCTTACCCTTAAAAAACTTAATGACATCATAAGTCTTTGGTTCTTTAATTAAAGAAAACATCAATTAACCCTTAATGAAAGCACTAATGAGTTAATGCATAATTATAATATTTAATTAATAATTAAATAATTAATTAATTAAAAATAGTGATTTAATTATAATTATTAAATACTAATATATTGATACTAAAAATAAGCCAATACGTGAATGCGGATATTTAAGAGGAATTGGGCTAGCTGTAATGGGCTTAATGCAATCATTTAAATAGAGCCCAACTATGGTGATACATGGGTTTAAGGCAATCATTAAATAAACCATAAATTTTTGTGATACATGTGTGAGATTAGGCCCAAATAAAAAAAACCTCATCAGAACCAGTTGTAGACGATGCTAAACATTCGAACACCCGCTTTAACCAGTCGTCTTCATCAAAGTGAGAATCTTCAACAAGGCTGTAAATGACGATTCATCTTCGAACCCCATGGCATCTTCAACAATGTTCAATTCTCTCGGAAACCCCTTATTTTGGAGCATTAAAAAACGATTGAAAGCATCCGAGGTATAATGACTAATTTTTTAATTAATTACGTTAGTGTGTTTGAATCTGTATGTGATTATGTAAATCGATTTATTAAGGGTAAGATCAGAAGTAATCGAACACTAATTTTAGAAATAATTGAAAAAAAAATATATTTATAGTTTTTTTTATAAAACAAAATCGTTGTTTATACGCGTATTTGAATTTCTAACTTTGGAATGATTTTAATGCTCCAAGAACCAGCTAATCGTATATTGTGAGGTGATTGTTAGATAAAATAATGATCAAATTATTTTCAAAGTTAGTGAGATTTTCCCACTCATATCCTCAAAAATTTGAATTCAATCTATGGAATGAGATGTAGTATAAATACCACTTATTCCAGTCACGAATTCTCACCTATGTTAAACCGTAAATAATTCTTGCAAATATTTATTTCTGTTCTTTTTTACTGAATTATGGCCAATCAACCTGTTTACACTCTTTTGTGCGATTTGAATGGTGACAGAGATGACTGTGTAATATGTGTTAAAGTGCATCACGTTCGGCATCAAACGTACAATAATAGTCCGACTCAAGTATCTAGCAGATAGATGATCTTGCTTGACTGTCAGGTATTTCAAGTATTTTCAGTGAAAAAATACAGTTTAAATTTAAATAAATAAACCCTGCTACATGATTTTGAAGTGATGCCATTGTGAACATAATGTGATACATAATTCTTGTTTGTACATGTTAATGCTCACGTTTTATTACATTACATTTACAGGGTAATAAGATTCATGCGAGCGTTAAGAAAAACCTACTACATGATTTCGAATAGTCAATAGAAGAAGGGAATCACATCGAACTGAGTAACTTTGGTGTCGGTTCGTATGGTGGCAAGTATATGGCTGTGGACCATCAATACAAAGTCAACTTTTTGTTAAAAGCTGCGAATCACGCGGGTCTTAATCTAGTAGTATTTAAATGAAGAAAGTTACATGGAGCAATTTATGTCCTCTAAATGAAACGCTTGGACCCTTTCTTTATGGGTGGGGATATATTTCAATCACTTTTTTTTTGATAAATCCACCATAGTTGCGCTTTAACAGTTTGTAATGTACACATAATCAATGCAGACCTTTGGTAGATTTATCAAAAAGAGTGGTGGAAATATCAACATCCTTTCTTTATATGGGTGTAAAACGTATGGGGGAACTTTTGAAATCATTGGATGATCTAAACTAGTATGTTACGTTAGATATTATTAGTGTTGAGTGGGGGTAAAATAGTAAATTGTATTATCTCTTTTAAGTAGATCAAGACTTAAGGGTGAAATGGTTTATTATGTAGTATAGATAAGATTATAGGTAATATCAAAATAAATATGTTAAAATATACAAGACATTATATTATATTGTTATATTATATTCCTAAATATGCTATTAGCCGGAGTCATGGATGTCGTATTGAGTGAAATAGAGTGATGTTTTCTACTATTCATTAGGGTTATTTTAGACTTTTTGGATAATAAATATTTACTATATATCTATTTTGTTGAAAAATAAATATGCTATTAGCCGGAGTCATGGATGTCGTATTGAGTGAAATAGAGTGTCGTTTTCTACTATTCATTAGGGGTATTCTAGACTTTTTGGATAATAAATATTTACTATATATCTATTTTGTTGAAAAATATAACCAAAGTGCCTTATAGCCTGGTTGGTTATTTCCCAAAAGTCAAAGAACATGGGCGACTGTACAAGGGTTCGAGACTTAGCAACTACTATTCTTTTTTCCTTTCTTTTTTAAATAGTTGGGTTTAAATAGTTGGGTTTTAAATTTAGTAGCAATATTTAGCATCTTTTAGACCGTATCTTACTCTTTACTTTTATATTTACATTTAGGTATAATTCATTATTTAGCACATCATATAGTTGTCATATGCTTTAATTCAACACTTACTTAGCATAAACTATAAGTAAGTTTTATTCAAAAACATTAAAGAAAATGATTATTTTTTATAATCTTATAAACTATTAAAAGTTAGTTACTTATAAATAACTTTATTTAAAAATAATAAGGAAAAATGTACACACTCTTAATCACATATTATTTACGTGTGTTTTTCATATGAAGATTAAATTCCTAAATCAATAGCTATTGAATCTTTCGATTTATTGTTCTAATCAATTGTAGTAAGTGTTCAAATTTTTTGTATTCAAATATGTGTTAAACTGTTTTTCTATGTGATGATATAAAGCTTATTTCACAGTCATTCTGTTATACATATTGATGATTTCATAAATAAAAATATACAATATTATCCGCAGCAAAGCGCGGACTTTTATTCCCCTTGTTATATCTAAAGTTATAAGAGTATTATTATTAATAAATAATGTTAGATTCGAATAATAAATACATTAATATAATGCCTTTAAGACATAAAACTATAAAAGTATTACTGAGTAAATGAAATCTCTTTTATCTTATAGAGGATGAGGTTAATTATTTAATCTCCTCCTAAATCAGCCCTCAAAAACTAATCCCCACCTTTCATTGGATTAGTCCACTTAATTATAGCCCTTGATCGTCATTAGGCAAATGATTTATTAATCTTCCAATTTTTGGCCCTAATTTGTTCCTAACATGCCCTTATGTTTCACGCTCCCATCTCTTCCTTTCTGTTTCAAATCAATCGGCCTATCCCTACATAGAATATCAAATCGATTCAATTGGCTACACTGATTAGTAGTTCCCAATTACCACTTGCGGTAATCGACTCTCACGCATCAAATTAATCAATAAAATGAAGATTAAACTTTAGGGTTTGTCAACATCTTTTGTTCATGGCCGAAAGTTTTGATTTGATTTGCAGAAGGATTATCATGCTTCAGCACATATATTCAGGGAAATCCTTCAACCACGTTTGTTAACTTCAATTTTTTTCTTGAACAAACACAATTATGAATGTGTTTTAGGTGTTTTTTTTTATATGTGCTATCAGTTGTTCCGTATTTTTATTTGATTCTGATTTTTTCCCGGTCCTTGTGGTAGTAATTATGCATCTTGATGGTTATGGTGTTGCTAGACATGAAGATTAAATTCATCATGTATCACTCAATCAGGTATGATCCAATCTTTTAATTTAACCGGGTGTAGCCTGACTAATCAGTGTTTCCTCTAACCTTTAAGAAATATGTTGATTTTATGGATTGAAGCCTGCAATTCAATCTAATAATGGAATGCTTATGTTTTAAGTTGTGGTAGGTAAGAATATTTCTAATAATTTGCATTTCATTAGGTCCATCAAATACATGAAACAAGACTACTTTCGAGGGTGATCTTAAATGTTTTATACACATAGTGAGTTGTCTTTTTTCCTTTTTATTTTCTTTTGCAATCATAAACTTGAATGATCTTTAGATTTTCATACTTTTGCAATCAGGAAATGTGTCTGACATTACGTGTATTTTTGTTTGATTTATGCATATCACGTGTTTGATGAAGTGCCCAAATGTAAGAAAAGAAACATGGAAGTTTTGATTTACTTTCTAGCCATTTGCAAGTGAGTTATTGATTTTATACATTTATACCAAAATCCAGATGTTTGTTTGAAAGATAATTTTAATATCATGGTTTTAGTATTTTTGTTTGATTCATAATTATCATGTGTTCTTCTCAAGGTCTAACAAGCAGGTTCTTTAGAGGGGTTTCACGTTGAGTTCGGATCATTTAAACTCGATGTTTTTCTTTTATAATTTTTTTATAACGATACCTCACATTCAAGAAGGTCATGCAGGTCAAATTGCATCAATTTTTGATCTAGAGTGTGCATCGGGAGATACTTTTACAGACACTATAACTTCTATGAATGTTCCTGAACTGATGGCATCATTAGCCATTCCAGCGGTTTCAAGATACTGAAAAACAAGTATGTATTCAGCCCTATATGTGGGGGTTTAGTGAATAGTGATTGGAGTATTATAAGTTCCTAAATGTTGTATATATATATATCATTTCAGTTTTCCAAAGATTTAAATCTTTTTCAAAGAGAGTATTTTACATTTCGTATTAGAATAGAACCCCGATGTGGCCAGTATGTAGTTAATCAAAAATCATTTATTATTATTATTTTAAAATTTAATTGTTGTGTCATGTGAATGTTTTCTTACGCTAGCAGTTGGAGAGTTGTGTTTCAAGTGTACGTGGAGCATACTAAGAGAGTAAGAGGGAGAAAGATGTCATGGTAGCCGAGTTATTATGTATGAAATTTGATACCAGTATGCATGGGTAGCGCATTGAACAATGAGGCATGTTTCATTGTTTTCCTTTATGATTATAACCTTTTGTATTCTATAAAAAATCATGATTTTAACTTATAGTAGACATGGAATATTTTAATTTTTTTTTTGTTTATTTGTAGGGGGTATAACCTCAACTTTCTGAATAAGGTGGATTCTGTAAAGGAAATTTTTCTGATAACCTTTCAGTTTGAAATATAAATCTAAACAACTTATATAATCTGCAATTGTATGTTGTATTGACTATTTCTTCACACCACTTGAAGGTTTCATTGCAAGTAGTAGCACCACTTACAAGAGCTTGAATGGAGTGAACTCGGTTATCTAGCGATCACCAACTGTTAATGCAGGCAAATCACTTCCCTTTGTAGAAGTTGGCCCAATACTACAGGAAATTGGGTAAAAATGTTCCAAAATATGTGTTCTCACATATGCTTCCCTTTAGACTTTTTCATATTGACATATGCATGAATTTCTGTCCATTTACTTAGGAATGAGTAGAATAGAAAAACACTATGAAAGGAGACGGGTCAAATGGGTCGAATAGGGCCACAAGTGACCCATATTATATTTTTCATGCGTAAAATGTCCTAAACCAATTTAATGTGGGATATGTTAGGGGTATTGATATGTGGCAAAAAGTCATGTTTTTAGGCACATATTTCCCGCACATTTGACCTAAATCTTGGTGAAAACACTTGAAATAAATATTTATCTACTTAATTTCACAAAGTTGGTCAAATTATAGGCATTGTTATAAAAAGTGCTTAAATCATCCAAAAGGCACTCAAATCGAGGCAGATTATTCAAACAACTGATTCTCATGTACTTTTAACCACATGATGATACAAGTTCTTAAATAGTCTCATATGATGTATCAGGTTATTCCAAGACTGTAGAATCAAGAATCGTGCAGATCGGGTAAAGAACGAGGAAGATAGAGCTTTCTGAGCACAAACCGAGGGCATTCCGCACACGCCAAACCTAGAGGCATCCAAATTTGGCACATTTGGAATCATTAGAAGCGTAACGGAATTATGAGACCACAGGCGAAAGAATCAAGTCAAACGGACGAGAAACGAAGAAGATACGCGCGAATTAAGCAACGAGAAAAGCCGAAAACTGCAAACGGCCTAGCACACGGCCACCCCATGACCGTGTACGGTCTAGAGGAGGCCATGTACGGCCCTCAACTAGCCGTGTACGGCCTGGTTGCTCCTTGTGGTCTCTCGTTTTGCTTCGTTTGCTTGTACGTGCATGCTTGTGGACTTGTACTCTTGCATCCTTGGTGGCCTATAAATAGAGGGCTCCTCTACCTCATTTCACACACCTCTCACCTTCAACATTTCTCACTTTCTCTCTCACACACTCTTTCTCTCTTTCTCTAGAGTTTCTCTCTCTAGTTTCTCTCTCTCTAGATTAGGGCTTTAGTTAGTTAGTTCTTGGTTAATATTTAACCTAGACTAATGGAGGGGCTACTTTTGTAATAGTGTAGGGAATATTCTGAGGGGCTTATTTGTAATATTGTCGAATTGCGGAGGTTCCGTTCGTGTATTCTTGTGACATTATTCTATCTACGCATAATCTACGGTTATTTCTTTCCTTTTATATTATGATGATTGCTATTATTATTATGATAGATTTAGGATTGTTTGCCATTCGTAGTGAGTTCTCTTATGTGCTTGTTGTGATGTAGTTAGCTTGTTAATATTTGGGGTGATGTTACTTTAAATATACAATTGGGATAATATCGTTATAAAACAACGGAAGTAACGTTATACGGCTTTCATTTGTATAGCGCCGGAAACATCACTAATGTGTGGAGTACGAAACGTGGAAGCTATGAAAGTCGTGGGCACAATCCATTGTGGAATAATGTTCCCAATTGTCACATATTGAAAACCAGTGTACTGTCAACTTAGTATTTATGAATTTCTAAACCAAAATCGCCTTTCCTCCAATAAACGTGGTTAGAACCTGTAACAACCCCAAAATTAGGGTAAATTTAAAATTTTCCTAATTACTTGTTTACTACTGTATTTAGTATGAAATAGGACTAAGTACGATAATTACTTACTATATATGTATATAGGTGATATATATATATATATATATATATATATATATATATATATATATATATATATATACACATATACGATTCGTTCAAATCGTATGAGATTACAAAAATACAAAATATGAACGTTGGTGACAACTTTTAAAAATAATGTGGATTTATCCAAACAAACATTATTTACTTTATTATATTACGAAAATATATTACACGTTATACGTTTTGTTTAAAACGTGACTTTACAGTACAAAAATGCGCGAGACGCGCCCGACACACGAAATACACTTAAGTTATATTTTATAACTTCATAATAAGTATTTTGATAAAATACTTCGGCTAAAAATATCGCGATTACACGCGTACGGTTAACACGTTTAGAAACGTTACACAATTCGAATAAACGCACGATTCGCGACCGATGACCAAACGAAATCTCGAATATTATTTTTGTAACGTAAAATGTGTTATTTGAGTAAAACTTTTATTTAAAATATCGGGTTTTAAATCGTTAACAAAACGTATTATATAAAACGTTATACGATTAATTAAAACGTAAAACGACCGGGTAAACGAGCACCGCACTTAACGTAACTTTGGGGAAACAATTTAAACATCACATGGGTGGGACCCACTCGAATTTATGCAGAAAATCTGCATAAGTATGGGTTCCCATACCCATTCCCACCCCTTTTGTTGCCTACTACTCCACTCCACACCCCATACTCACTTCACTCTTTCATTTCACTCAATACACCCTCTCTACTCTCTCTCCCTCTCTTCCCCACGAAATCATAGCCACCACCACCATCCACCATCAGCCACCATTTCATTCTTGAAGAAAAACAAAGGTAGAAGCAAGGAACCGAAGCTAGTCACCTCCACATCCTATTTCGACTCTAGATCTTTGATCTCGTTGTAAGGATCTCTTTTCCTTTGCTAGATTTACTTGGTTACTACTTATTAACATGTTTAGTTGCTTACTTAACAAAGAAATGTCCAAATCTTTGGTTAAAACTCGTTTTTAAAACACTTATGTACATACCACTTCCTGGCCAGAAAAACCGTCGCACAAAAACAACCATAACTCGAGTTGTAGCTTAAATAAACGTGTGAGACCACTTGTAAAAGTTTGGTATTTTTGTCTTGAACAAAAAGTTCTTCTTTAGCTACTTCCATAAATACACCCATTTTCGGCTATTACTTGATCTTTGGACATAGGTCTGTTCTGGACCGAATCCGACCCCTCGACATATTTATTTTTGTTTAAAATATTAAACGGACATATGAAAATACCATAAAATGCAGAAATGAACATTACATATAGTAGAACATGTGTGATTTTTGGTTGGACTTGAATCGGACTACAAATGGGTTAAATCGAGGGTGGAAACCGAGTAAAATTTCTGAAAACTAAAAATAGGGACTGTTTTGGTAAATTTGCAAAACCGACACTCCGGGTGAACCCCGACACGAACCGATAATTTTCATAGGCTCTATAAACTATTTTAAGACTTCCCTAAAAGTTTCGGGTCAAACCGAGCTCGTTTGACCAAGTTACGATAACAAAAACACCAATAGTTGACTTCTGCGAGTTGACTTTGACTTGCGAGTTGAAGACTTGCGAGTTGACTTTGACTTGCGAGTTGAAGACTTGCGAGTTGACTTTTGACTTGCGAGTTGAATACTTGCGAGTTGACTTTTGACTTGCGAACTGAAGACTTGCGAGTTGACTTTGACTGGCGAGTTGAAGACTTGCTAGTTAACTTTGACTTGCGAGTTGAAGACTTGCGAGTTGACTCTTGACTTGCGAACTGAAGACTTGCGAGTTGACTTTTGACTTGCGAGTTGACTTCTGCTAGTTGACTTTTGACTTGCGAGTTGACTTTGCGAGTTGACTTTTTGACTGCGAGTTGACTTTCAGAAAATTGTATTTTGACCCTTAATGTAAATTTTGACACCTTCGGACACATATATATATATAGATACATATATATATATATATATATATATATATATATATATATATATATATATATATATACAAGTATACTTTCGGATAAAATAATAGAAAATCTAAGGATACTTACACATGGTTTGGGATTACACCCACGTTACTACGAGCTTACACTCGAACCACTTGTTATATAAAGACGAGTTTACACTCGCACGGACTTACATCCGAACAACAGTTATATGTCACGTTACAAATAATCAACTTATGTATATGCTTTACAAGTATACAAACACAATGAATTACATAATAATAATATTTGAATTATTATTACACCTCCGTCACCAACGGGCCACACTTAATTACAAAAGATTACAAACGTACAAACAAATACTTGGACATTAACTAGTTTGGGAACAACTAGCATGGATACCTTACAAGTATTCCATTTACTTACTGAACCTTATGCGTATTAGGACGCTAAGGGCTGCTAGTTCGGATACTACTTTGCTTGCTTACTGTATTGTCTGCTAAACTCAGGTGAGTCTTACAGCCCCTATTTTACTATTTTATACCCAGGGGTGAGATGCATTACTTGTTTTCATAAAACTGATAATGGCCGAGTTATCGCATGATTAGCATGACCTGCAATCATGGTGGCTTATGGCATTTTCTTACTGGTTTACTATGAATGATTTGGATTACATTCACGGGGGTATTATTTACTGTATGTTAAGCTTCAATTATGGTAGTTCGTGGAAACGCATGATTAGCATGACCTGCAATCATTACGGAGTGAACGATTGGCATGACCTGCGATCGTTACTCATTACGGTTAGCAAGACCTGCAACCACCTACTTACAAAGGATTAGCATGACCTGCAATCAATACTTAAGTGAACGATTAGCATGACCTGCGATCGTTACTTACTGACTGGCTTACGATTTACAAATACTACTTGTGTGTTCAAACTATTTACTTACTTACAAACCTGTGAGATTCACCAACCTTTTTGGTTGACCGTTTTAGTAATGCTTCTCAGGTACACAGCATCAGTAGGGATGCCCAGCAGGATAAGCTTACTTAGCTCGAGTCGCATGCATATACAAGCTTGGAGATTTTATTACATTACTTTTGTACTTACTGTTATGTATTAGAATCTCTAGGAATTTATACGAAACTCGAGCTTGTATTTTGAATTACTTATGTATTAATGTAATAACTTTTCGAACGTCTCATTTAGAGTCGTTCACTGTATCCTTTGTGCTTGTGATTATTAATTAGTAACACCCAAAACTCGCTTCCGCAAACTGTTAAATTTGGGGGTGTTACAGAACCTGTATGACAAGGAGTCGCAAACCTTGATCAACCGGTAACTACCTATCTATATTTTCAAATACAAACATGGTCTAAATTGTGTAGCTGTGGATATACTGTCAACCCTATCATATAGTACACCGTGAATCAATCAGGGATTTATTGGGATATGTTTAAATAGTGAGGGTTGGGTTTATATCATAGATGGTCAAGCTTTAATACAAACTTGGTAAACTAGTCCAGAGTGACCGTAAAGTATGTGGCACCGGAAAGACCATAAATAGGCACAGTACTTCGTATAACGTTTAAGTACGTGGGAAAAGCTAAGGAACTGCCGTCGGTTGAAGACTGTGTCACATCCTGGTTGAACCACACAACTCTAGACTAAACAAAGACCATTAATACAAAGTTAGCAGTCACCAAACTAAGTCTTAATCTTTAATGCCTTGCCTAGCCTTAGTATCCCCGTGGTGTTAAGAACGGTCAGAACTTTTAGTGGGTCTGTTACTCTATCTCATGCGCCCAGGAATACCATTCCAAAAAGGGTCACTATTACAGCATATGGAAAGTGTTAAAGAGTTGAGCAGCCTCCTCTGATCAGAATCACCATAACCTAGCAACCCAGTGACATACTGTCTGAGAAATCAGATAGTAGGGTGTTAGTGTTTACATTACGAATACTCAGGCAAAAGCAAGACATAAATCTTTAAAAGACGTTTTCATACATAAACCCTAGACATCACCCCACAACATAAGCTAACGAAATCATAGCAAGCACTATTCTTCATTACTGATAAAACCCTATCTTTTATTTACTGTTTTGTTTATTTAATGTTTTAATTAGTTTAGTTTAAACGGACCTAAAACCAAATCTAAACTCTTTTCAAAAACCCATCACTACTTTGAATAGTTTGTCTGGACAACTCCGCTTCACAATACGATTGATCTTAAGAACGACCCTGAGTTATACTTACCTCTGTAAGTAGAATTTAGGTCCCCAGCTCTATAAATTCAAAAACCCACCGTTGTGCTCGTTGCTCGAACGACCGTCACGGGCGCATCAAGTTTTTGGTGCCGCTACCGGGGAATCAATCGTAAGACCCAGAGGCGTCCTAACGAACCCTTTCTTTTTAGTGATACCTTTATTTTTCGTACTTTACTTTTTGCTTTCTTTGTTCCAGCCAACAATAACTTCCCACAACACACAACGATATCAGACCAGATCGTCCGAATCTGAACCACTCATTTTCGTACCTGATCCTGAGTCTATTATCTGTACTATCCGAAAACAAAATTTTTTTCCATCCTCCCGAAATGGCCGCTCGTATCACTCTTGCCGATAACACCAAGCCATCCATTGAAGGACGAGGAGGACCAATCACCTATCCGGAGATAGAGGGAGCATCATTCGAGCTGAAGTACCACATCGTACAACTCATCAAAGAAAACTGCCAATTCCACGGTCTACCTCGTGAAGATCCTAATGCCCACATTGACAGATTCATTCAAATCTCAAACTCGTATAAGCAGAGTGGGGTTGAGCAGGACATAGTCCGCCTATACTTGTTCCCCTACTCTCTCGCTTCACATGCTCTTTCTTGGTTTGAGGGACTTGAGACCGGCTCAATCACCTCATAGACGGACATGGGTAACAAGTTTCTTACTAAATACTTTCCTCCGTCCAAACAAACCAACCTCAAGAATGACATCGCGAACTTCCAACAAGCTCACGATGAATCAATCTATACAGCATAGGAGAGATTCAATAGTTTGTTGAAGAAATGTCGAAACCACCAAATGGAGAAGACTACCCTGTTATGCACTTTCTACACTGGTCTCGCTCCTAACCACCGCACTATTCTCGACGCCGCTGCTCATGGTAGCATTATGCTACTCTCCGCGGATGAGGCTTGGTATTTGATCAAAAACATGACGATGCACCATCATAACTGGATTACCGATGAGCATTCACTATCATCAGCACCGTTGGCAGTCTCCAATCCTGCACAAACTGAGATAGTCAAATGTATGGCAGAACAGATCGTAACCCTAACAAGACAAATAGGAGAGATGAAACAGCAACCTCAGCAGGTCCACCAAGTCCAATCCTTCCAGAACCATGCCAACCCATCTCCTACCCTTGGATATCAGGTTGTGTATGAAGACCTTGCTGTCTACTACGCTCAAAATCATCCACCTAGCTACGCTCAAACCTCTCCGCCTATCCAATACCCAGCATGGAACAACCAACCATCTCAACAATACGAACACCAACCAAGATACCCGTCTTACCTACAATAACCCCAACTTACCTACAACCAACCATTTTCACCCAACCAAGCTTCACCTGGTACAACCCAACCTCGTGAACCTACCACACCAGTCGCTAGTTCAGATAACACTCTTCACTCTTCTACAATTCATTCAAAGGGTTATGGATAGATAAGACCAGGCTGATATCTCTATGAAGAACCAACTGAATAACCTTGAAAGAAAACTAGATCAGTTTGCTCAACGTCTTGATACTCGACCGCAAGGATCTCTACCAAGCAGTACCATCAAGAATCCTCACGTCGAAGAAGCAAAAACCCTGAATTCTCCTCCTACTACTTCCACTCCAGTAAAGGAACCTACTCCTGTCCTGCCTACAGTTGAGACCCGATCCGTACCCACTCCGACTAAAGAGGTACGAGTTCCTTTCCTGAACCGTCTATGCAAAAAAGTACAATGCCAAGTCATTTAAACTTGACGGGAAATTCATGGACACCGTGTCTAGAATCCCTTCCGGCACTAGGTATATCCGACGAATACTGGCTACTAAAGACAAGGTTCCTGAAACCCCCCAAATCTCTCTAAATGCTGAATGCTCAGCCGTCATCCAGAATACCCTACCGGAAAAACTAGGAGACACAGGTCGATTCACCTTGCCCAGTTCTATCTATCACTCAGGAATGATACGTTCCTTGGCCGATCTTGGAGCTAGCATCAATCTCATGCCCTATTCACTTTACACCAGACTAGAAATAGGACCTCTCCAGCCCACTAAAATGAGTGTCCAGCTTGCCAACCAATCCATTCGATATCCAAAGGGCATAGCTGAAAACGTCATGGTTAAAGTTGATAAGTTTTGGTTTCCCGCCGACTTTGTAGTGATGGATATTCAGGATGACATCAATATCCCTATTATCCTAGGTAGGCCATTTATGAATACTGCACGTGCTGTTATTGATGTTTATACTCAGGTTATAAGTCTGCGAGCACATGGACAAACTGTATCTTTCAAGATTGATCAAAATGAGTGCTCACTAGAACAGGCAGAGATTTACGCAATATCAATGGGCAGAATTACTTCGGATGATGACACCTCTGACTCAGAGCCAGAACTGTACAGACTAGATGATCACACCTGTCTCATCTCAGCAACAGAGGAATCAGAATCAGAAGAAGAGGAGATGGAGGAATCAGAATAAGAGGAGGAAGAGATAGAGGAGGAAATGGATGAATCAGAGGAAGAAACAGCACAAGAATCAGAACCAGAGGAAATGGAAGAATCAGAAAAAGAACAGGAAGAAGATTCAGAGCCCGAAGAAGAAGAGGAGGATGTATACCAGTCTACACCACCGCATCAGCACTTACCAGAATCACACCTTTCGATAGCTGAGATTATGAAGATTGAGAATTCTATCTCCCTATCAGATGTTGATGCAGGATTTGGTACAACTATGGAGAAGTGAGAGTCCCGTGATCACTATTGATTAGTGACTTGGAATCGCAAAGTGTAAAGTTTAATTGTATAAGGGGGGTTGAATACAATTAAAAACTTTTTCTGATTTTAACTGAGTTAATTGAAAGTTCTTAATCATTATAACAGAAACAGAGTATATCAGATAACATATATGACAATATCAAAGAACAATGTAATAGTAGCTGAAATGGTGAATTGTATTGATCATAAAATTCACAAGTGTTGAATGTGGAATGGATTAACCAAAGTTAATCCAATTCAAACACTTAGCTAAACTATTACAATCGAGATGAACAGCAGTGGACAAACACGCTGACTGTTCACTCTATGAATCGCTAAGTCGTGCTTAGACAAACTACTCACTAACACACAAGTGATTAACACGAATTGAACGACTAACCTCAACAGTACAAAACACTGAACTATTTATACTACAAGAGTTCCTAAAATATCGCCTACAAAATAGGATCTTGGAAGGACACGTGTTGCTGCTTGATTAGTTTGAACTCTGATGAACCGACAATCTGTGGGTCCCAATTCTGTTACCGCAAATATCTCGTTAACTTAAAACCAATCACTTGCTGCCACGTAATCTTTCAGACATACTTCGAACTGGAACATTCTTGCTGATGTATAGATAAGTACAGTACTTTTTAGTACTTGATGATTGAGAGGCTTTATTGAATAGTCCCTGAAGATGCAGCAATCCTCCTCACTCACTGCGAGCTAACATGCTCTTGTAGAATGAATTGAACTAAAGATCTTCAGTGACTAGCTGTTATTCTGGCAGTGACTTTTGCCTTTATTGATTTGAAGAAGTAAGGCTCTCGCTGACGTTGATCAGCGACACACCAAAGTTGAGCTTTAAATCTTCCTCAGCATATCGAACAGAATGAATGACGATCAGCGAAACCTATCTTTAGCAACAGCAGCTTCGATACAATCCATTTCTTCATCGAGTAGTGAACAGTTGAGTTGGTCAGCGACCAGCGACTCATCATGGTCAGCGACCAGTGACTCAACAATCTCCCCCTAAATGATTGTGATTGAAGCTCCCTAGACAAACTAGTTGCTGAGAAAAGTTTATAGTCAGTGTTTAAGATTTTAAACATTCAGTGACTTATACTTTGATCCATTCATTTTTCTTTTTGGATTCTTTTGATATGAACTGAGTTTTGCACTTTGGTTTTCTCAAAAGCAAAATTAGGTTTCATTGAACAGTATATCATAAAGTAAATTTGGTTACAATAAATCTAATCTATTACAAGCCTCAATTTAAACATCCCCAAACTTCTTCTTCTTTTACGATTCCCAACTCACTCTGTAATTCATATTTGTCACTGGATGGCAGGAACCTGTACTGTCTAGCAAGCCCTTCTTCCATGATTTCTTTTCTCATTATTGAGTTTTTGGGAAGCACACTAACTATTCTGATGAGATGAACAAGCTGCTCATGATCTATCTTTTCAAGTTCTGATTCTCTTTGGAAACACAGCTTTCCATTGAAGTCCCTGTAAACAATCCCTTTCTCTCTTTCAGTAACTTCAGTGCCCTCAACCCTTGGCACTCCATCAGGAATCGATAGATTCAACATGCTGGTGTTTGGAATTCTGATGATTCTGTTGGTACCTGGCCTATACCTTGGACTTGGTGGCTGTACTATCTCCTCACCAAATATGACAGTGTCTTCTGGTCTAAGTAGCTGTAGATCCACCATTTTCTTGAACAACCTGTCAATCTCAGCCACGACTTCTTCTTTTGCAGTACTTGAGGAGTGACTGATAGCGAGTCTAATTTCATTCCATTCTTCTCTATGAAGTTTACATACTTGATCAAGATTGATTGCTTGAGAATCCAATCCTCTGTGGATAAGTAGCTGAGCTTGAGACTTGTTCTTAGGCTTTTTCAGGTAGACTTTGGTGATAGGAGCAGGGTTTGATCTTCCAATCATTCTGACAGCATATTTCTTCCTGTCAATCTCATCCAACATTTTATCAGCAGATGTCTTTGCTCCCCCTTTCTTTTTCAACTTGCTGCCATTTTTATCTACACAAAGCTCTTGTTGAAGATCAGATTCTTCAACATCTTGAAGGAGTTTAGACAGCCTAAAATCTTCATCTTCTTGCTTTCTTTTTAAGAAGATTTCTCTTTCTCTTTGAATGGCTTGATCTCCACTCAGCTTCAACAGATAAGCTCGATCAGAATCAGATTGTTCCTTCAGCTTTCTCTTTCTTTCTTCTTCTTCTTCCGCATCTTGCTCAGCTTGAAATTTTAAGAGCATCTCCCTCTCATGCTTCTGTCTCTCTCTAATTTTTCTTACTATTCGCTGCTGTTCAGTTTCTTCAGGATGAGAACTTTCTGAAGTTAAAACTGATGACAGAAGATGAGCTGGAACAGAAGAATCTGAATCTGTGATCTCTGATTGAGAGTGATGATAAGTTATAGTAGTTGTTGCTTCTGTTGGTGTAATGATAGTGGGGATTGAGAGGGTGATCTGTGTTGTTACTGTGGTAGTTGGTGCAGTTGTTGTTGTTGCTGGAATTGTTGTTGGTGGGGTTGTGAATGTGGTAGCTGGTGAAGTTGTTGTTGCTGGAATTGTTTGTTGTGTTGTTGATGGTTGTGTTATTGCTGTTGTTTGGATTGTTGCTGGTAGTTGTGTTATTGCTATTGTTTAGATTGTTGCCGATGGTATGATTGCTGTTGCTGGGGATGCCTCAGATATGACAGTGTCAGTATGAGGCGTTTCTGATAAGGACTTAGGTTGCTCCATGATAGTTTTGAGATTGTGCATGGTGGCTGATATTTCTTCCTCAGAGAAGTTTATCTTTTTGGAAGGAATGGACTCTGATGTGGGAGACTTGCTGGTCCTTTTTCTTTTAATTAGAATAGAAGAGATTGGTAGCTGATCTTCCATTTGATCATCAGAGGCAACTGGTTGCTGATCTTCCATCTGATTAGCAATATCTTCTTCTCTCTTATCATCAGTACCAGCATCAGTATCTTTTTCACTAGTCCCATCATTCTTGACTTCTTTATCATCACCATCTTGCATACCAGCATCATCCTTTTTCTTTTCATCGCTTCCATTATTACCATCATTATTATCACCATCATCATCATCTCCTTCATCCATATCGACAACATCATCTTCTTGTTGTCTATTCATCCATTCCCACCTCATCAGCTCAAAGCTTGCTGACTCCCCCATAACTCGTGCATTCTCATCAGCAGCCCACTCTTTGACTAGATAGTCATACCTCCTTTGTTCATCAGGATGAAACTCAGGGAAAACACCCACATTATCTCTTTCATCAGCGATATTCATATCTGATGCATCATTATCAAAGGGGGTGTAATTCTTAGCATCATCATCTTCTTCATTCTCCCCCTCAGCCTCAGAAACTAAATAAATAATCTCCTCAAGTCGATTACAGATTTTATGATGATCAACATGCATAGTTTCTAGACCTGTGATGGTCTCATGATGGTTGGAGACAATTTTTGGAAGTTCGCTGATAACTTTATCAGCATGATTGATATAATCCACAACAGAAGATGCCATCATTTTTTGTTTTTCATTGAGAGAGATTATTGCATCTTCATGAGTTTTGAGGCTGATTCTGGTGAATGAGGCGAGATCAGCAAGAGACTTAGCATGAGTTTCCAGAAATTGGTAGTGATCTACTTCAGCATTTGCAGTTAGTTTGACCTTTTATTTGATAGAATCACTCCAATCTGGAATGGATTCATAAGCTGCTGCAAGAGAGTGAACTTTACTAGTGAGATCAGCTAGTTGGCCTGTCAAGGTCTCTCTATCTTCAGTGAGTAGTCGAATTTGTTGCTATGAGGCAGCAATATAATCAAGCAACAACTTGTCTGTTGATGATGTGGTGGAAGTTGATGTTTTGGTGGTTTGTGGTGATTTTTGAGTGACCGGGGATAGTGGAGATGTTGGTTGTGGTTGAGATTGGATTTCAGTTTCTGGTTGAAATGGTTGATCAGCAGCATGTTGAGATATGTTATCACTGGAAAGAGACATTGCATCTAATTTCTGGATGGGTGAGGTTATGGTTTCAGTATGTGGAATAGTGGAGAAGGGTAGAGATGACACATCAGTATTATCTGGTTGTTGATTCACCTTTGGAAGAGTAAGATTGTAAGATCGATGTTGCTGATCCTTTTCAGAAGAAGATGAAGAAGTATCCATTGGTTGGGCTTCCTCAACATCATCAGTTTGTGTTTTAGCTGATGGATCATTAGAAACAGAGATGTCAACCTGTATCTCTCCCTGTGACTAGGGAGGGACATTGTCGATTGGTGCAGTGAAAGATGAGAGTTGGCCCGGGTCTGTAGCCAGTGATGTGTCATCAGTAATGAGTGTGTTATCACCCTCTGATGGCACTTGCCCTTTGACTGAAACATCATTCTTTTGTGAGAATGATGAGTGGCTGATGGGTTGACTCGATAGGGGGTGTGGGTTGCACCCGAATCACTGCTGACAATGGGTTAATCCATTGTAGCTGTCTGTAGGTTTCCCTTTATAGAGTCACTGGACTTTTGTGAGTCCAGTGAAGCAGTTGTAGGTTTGAGTTGATCAAGGGTGCCCGCAGGGACTGAATGTTCAGTCGCTGTTCCACTCTTGGCGTCTTTAGACGTCTTTTTCTGACTCTGTCCCTGATCCTTTAATGTCAGAGACTTTAACTTGATTTTCTTTGGTGCAGTTGGTGGTTTTTGCTTTGGTGGTTGACCAACAGTGGTCACTGGGGGTGTGGTCAGTGACTTGGTCAATTGGGGTGCAGGATCTGACGGATGTACTGTTTGTAAAGGCGTGGGTGCAAGAACCCCTTTTGGTTTCATAAAATCAGGGAGAAGCACAGTAGCATTTTTACTAAAAATTTGATTTCCTATCAGAGTAGGTTCAAAACCAGAGAAAGGAAGTCTATCATAGGCTTCAAACTGATTTTTAATGATCAGTGAGAGAAACCTAGAATAGGGAATAGATTTTGCTCTGGTAGTTTCACTGATTCTTAAAACAATATCATCAAAGATCATACTTGCATAGTCAACTTTTAAAGAGTTGACCAGTGACCAGCTTAACTGTGCTTCTAGGGAGTTGAATTGATCATAACTCCCTGTTTTTGTGCCCAGAGATTGAATAAAGTTTGAAAATAGGGCATTCCACACACCATCCATTTTAGATTTATGAACAGTAGTATACTTACGATTTCCATTGCTATCCACAGTGTATTTGCAGTCAATCCCAGTGAGATTCACTATACCAGCTTTGGCATCTTCTTTGTCAGGCAGTGGGTCGTAAGTACCATGCTCAGGAAGTTGTAAAATGGTACGGATGGTGTGTGCAGAAATAATTATTTCTTGACCACCATTATCAATGAAACCTTTGAGTTGTGATGTGCTATTAACGATTGAGTGAGTACAGGTATACCAGAACTTACTCAGCCATACTGGATTAATCTTTCCAGGGGATAACATTAGAGCAGGGAGAATAAAATGATTTTTCAGAAAATTGATTATCTCCGCGTACTCTGTTTTAGGGCATGAAAGATTACCAAATAATTTTCTTTTGGAACTGTAATGATATAATCTTCACCAACTGCAGGAGCTCGAAAAGCTTTGATATCTGCAGTGGCAGTGTATGAGTTGAGAAAATATTTTGATTTAGCCATTACAGAACCTTTGAAAATCTTTGATTAAACACTTATTTTAGGGTTTTTGAACGCCAAAGGTTTTTCGAAAATTAGTAAAGTGTAAAAGATGACAAGTTGCTGATTTGTAGGTTTAAATAGTATACTTTACTAATGATCGTGTGGCTGAGATGAAAACAACGTGGACAGTCGTGGTGGAAGATGTAGAGGTGATAGAGGGTTATGATGGTGGTGCATGGTGGCATTAATGGTGATGGGAGTGGTGTTCCGTAAAAAGTACGCTGACGTAGGAAAGAGAGTGTCAGAAGCGCGCGATTTTTCCGATATACCATAAAACATTTATTTTTGAAATCCGTTAATTTAAATACAGAATGTACTAAATATAACGAATGTTTTGTCAATTGACAATCACCATTAAATGATATCTTCAGTGAGTTTGAAAGTTACTGAAGATACATAACCAATTTCTTGATTTACCACAAAAAAAAAAAATTCAAGCGAAATAAAATTATTTCTTTATTTAGACAAGGATGTTGTCTCGCTGGTTTAAACACAACTTAAAATACTGAATAAACCATATAGATGTGATCACTTCATAAATAAAGAGAAAAGGTTATCATTCTTGAATATTTATATTGAAAGCTTTTTTCTTTTTTTTAAAAAAAAAAAATCATGAGTAGAGATTATGTTGTATATAAATTGTATAACACATCATTAGATTGCTTCTTCACTGATTAAGTTACAACTTAGAATACTAACAAAATCAGCTTAGAAGAATTTAAGTCATTGATATAAAACAAATATGACAACATAATAAATACTCATGTTCCTCTCTTTGTTTTTTTTTTTAAATGATTAGTCCAGTTGATGAACCCATCCAGAGACAGGTTCATAGTGACCAAGCGCTGGTTTTGGCTTCCATTGATTTGAATAAACAGTATCTGAATGTTCACTGATGATGTTTTGTTTTTCAAAAGGTGTAACAGAACATTCAGATGACACATGTTGCCTGTTGCCACATTTATAACACTTTTTGTTCAAATAGCCGGCCTTTTTGACTTTCCTCTTTTTAAGTTGCTGATCTAACACAATCACGCAACTTTTATTGCTGATTGTTACTTCTTGCATCTTTGACTTTAGGTCACTGATGGAGGTTGTCTTAGTGACAGATACAGTGTCAGTGAAGTTGCTGATGATTGTTTGATTATCAGCGATGGTTTTGATGAGATGTGAAGTTACTGATGATTTGACAGTTTTCAAAACATTCATCTCATTATTACCATTTAGGACATCAGTATCTTCAGTGACCAACTTGCTTTTAGTAAAATAGTTTGGTCGTGGCTCACTGAAGATGGAGATGGGTTCAAATACAGCTTCTGAAAAATTACCCTTGGGATCAAAAACAGGGTCAACCATTGTTGAATCGGCGAGGGATGCAGCATATTCATAATCTCCTCCCAAAATAGCTTTGACTTGTTTTGGAATTTGATTATTTACACAGTGATTGACTTTATCATTTGACTTACACCAAAATTCCATGACCTTTTTAAGCAGTAAAAATTGTGTTTCAAATTTAACCTTTTCTTGAACACATACTTGATTTGCATAAGTTTGTGCATCAAGATCTAGTTTTAATTTCTTCATTCTTGACTCATTTTCATTTAGGTCATTTAGTTTGGATTGTAAATCACTGATTTTATGTTTCTGCCCTCTTTGAATATCATGAGCATTTGATAAGTCAACTATCAAAGAATCAAAGACATTATCTTTTTCAGCAGCTGTATATGTTTTAAAGCAATGTACCTTGTAAAGAGTTTCATGATCCCATTCAGATGTTGAACATTTAGAAGTGACTTCTTTGATGTCTTCAAGAAGTTCAGTGTCATTAGCCATCAGACAGTACTCCTTGTCTAAACAAATCATTGCTTCTTCTTCATCAGATGATGAGGAGTCAGAATCACTGAATGAACCTTCTTCAGCAACAAAACCTTTTCCCTTCTTCTTCCCAGATTTAGCCAATGCCTTCAGTTTCTTGTATTTTGCCTTGTACTTGTTGTACTTATCATTTCTGAAGTCTGGCATGGGTTCAGGGACTTGATTTACTGACTTTGATCTGCATTCAGCTGCAAAATGACCAATTTTGCCACACTTGCAGCATTCACCTTTGGATTGAAATTTATCAGATGATGGAGCACCAGCGAATCTTTTTGACCTGGTGTTCCTTCTGAAATTAGCAACCATCATGGCCATATCCTTCTCAAGCTTCTCCAGTCCTTCATCATACTCGTATTCTGACTGTTCTTCATCTTGACCACCTTCTTCTTCAGCTATTAGTGACTTTGAACTCTTTTTAGATAACCTTGACTTCTGTCTCTGATCGATTTCATCAAGCTCTGCTACAAGGGCATTGGATATCTTCTGACTTCCAAGAGTAGCACGAATATGCTCACTCTGATCAGCTTGCTTTTCAGACTGCTCCCAATTGAGCAAAATACCATAGACCTGAGTTAAATTCAGAATTTAATAATCATTTCTCTGTCTGGTACATGTTGCAATGGTTCCCCAGATTTTCCTTGGCAGCAACTCAAGAAACTTTTCAACAACAAATCTCTGTTCCTTGCCTATACCAGCCTTCTCCATTTTGTTCATCAGTGATTGGTATCTGGTATAAGTGAAAGACAGAGATTCATTTGGTTCCATTGCGAATAGCTCATACTGGTGAGTGAGATTGACTTCCCTGCAGCGAATAATATCAGGAGTTCCGATATATATATTCCTAAGGGTATCCCACATGTCTTTAGCAGTTCGATAAAGCCTGATTGATTCGAACACTTCATCAGGAAGTGCCATGCCTATGTAGATTTTAGCTTGTTTATCAAGTCTAACCAATTCGCCTATCCTCATCAGTCCATTGTTCCTCTCTTTTAGGCAAAACCATTTCTGGTATAGCTGGAGTAGTAGCTGTTGCAATTACAGCAGGAACAATAGTAATTGGGATATGTGGACCATTGGTTATGATATTACAGAGACGGTCATCAACTAAGTCCAAAAATATCATCATCCGGGACATCCAAGTTTCAATCCTTGAAGGATCAAAAGCTGGAGGTTTGGTTGTAGAACCATTTCCCTTTTGATAGTCAGAGTCAACACAGTTGTACTTTACAGATTCCATTGCAGACCTGGTTAACTGAAGTTAAACCAACTCTGCTCTGATACCAATATAGAGTCCCGTGATCACTATTGATTAGTGACTTGGAATCGCAAAGAGTAAAGTTTAATTGTAGAAGGGGGGTTGAATACAATTAAAAACTTTTTCTGATTTTAACTAAGTTAATTGAAAGTTCTTAATCATTATAACAGAAACAGAGTATATCAGATAACATATATGACAATATCAAAGAACGATGTAATAGTAGCTGAAATGGTGAATTGTATTGATCATAAAATTCACAAATGTTGAATGTTGAATGGATTAACCAAAGTTAATCCAATTCAAACACTTAGCTAAACTATTACAATCGAGATGAACAGCAGTGGACAAACACGCTAACTGTTCACTCTATGAATCGCTAAGTCGTGCTTAGACAAACTACTCACTGACACACAAGTGATTAACACGAATTGAATGACTAACCTCAACAGTACAAAACACTGAACTATTTATACTACAAGAGTTCCTAAAATATCGCCTACAAAATAGGATCTTGGAAGGACACGTGTTGCTACTTGATTAGTTTGAACTCTGATGAACCGACATTCTGCGGGTCCCAATTCTATTACCGCAAATATCTCGTTACCTTAAAACCAATCACTTGCTGCCACGTAATCTTTCGGACATACTTCGAACTGGAACATTCTTGCTGATGTATAGATACGTACAGTACTTTTTAGTACTTGATGATTGAGAGGCTTTATTGAATAGTCCCTGAAGATGCAGCAATCCTCCTCACTCACTGCGAGCTAACATGCTCTTGTAGAATGAATTGAACTAAAGATCTTCAGTGACTAGCTGTTATTCTGGCAGTGACTTTTGCCTTTATTGATTTGAAGAAGTAAGGCTCTCGCTGACGTTGATCAGCGACACACCCAAGTTGAGCTTTAAATCTTCCTCAGCATATCGAACAGAATGAATGACGATCAGCGAAACCTATCTTTAGCAACAGCAGCTTCGATACAATCCATTTCTTCATCGAGTAGTGAACAGTTGAGTTGGTCAGCGACCAGCAACTCATCAAGGTCAGCGACCAGTGACTCAACAAGAAGCTTATAGCATCTATCATAGATCCTCCCTAACCTATTGTCTCACCGCGACTCAACGCTCTGCTGAACATTGAGAAGACCATTACTTTTTTAAAGCAACACCCAGAGCTTAGAGACAAACTCCTGAAGAAAATATTGGCATACAAAGAATCCATGCTACCGGATCTTTATTCGGACTTACCTTCCCGAAGGATTCAAACCTTCGATGTTTTTGCACCTCAAACTCTGTTCGCATGGGAAGATACTTGTGAAACCAGCCATGATTCTTAGGAGATAGACATAGAGATGGATTCTTCTCATCCGATATCCCAAATCACTGATGATATACAGTTACCTCCTGACATTGTTGAGTTCCCAGACTCTCAAGATAGGGATACTCCGTCAGCAGAGAATGATTAGGATAACATTGTATACATCGATGTACCTATCGATATCCGCTCTATCCGGCTTCCAAAACCTCCAGCTATCCCCACGGTATCTAATCATGAAGAAATGATTAGTGCTATTGAGGCATTCAAGAATGACCTCCCCTCAATGATGAACATCATCATGAATTCTACCAATGTGTACACACCACATCAAAGGGACCTGATAGAAGAAATCAAGGCTGAATATGACGTTTATCAAGCCAGCAGCAGCCGAGACCCACAGTTCTTTCAAAACCACCTGCATGCCTTCACTGAAGATCTCACCACTCAGCTCCTACACCAAACTGCCGAACCTACATTTGAGGAGTTTGAGTTCTTCGAGAACCAGAGGGCCATGTATCGAAAGATACATGATGTACTGATCAGATCTGCATTCCCATTCTCTTTTCAGCAAAATGGGTACTTGAGCTCATACCAGAGAAATATGTACCAAGCCACTGGGAATCCTGATACAGATGCTGATGTCCGGCTAATGAATGACCTTCGAAGATTGATAAATCTAATGGCTGAGAACGATCATATAGACAACACTTCTTCCAACATGTTCTATGTTGATTGTACCTTTGAGTACCATGCTTACAAGATCATCCATGATCTCGAGTATGAGAGTTTCAGCGAAAGAACGCGTATCATCCCTTCTTCCATACCTGAAGGCTCGATGGTTAACATCGCGACCTTCCTCTTAGAACGAATCAAGGAGATCTTCTGTGAGGTTCATCCTGCGGAATATGGCCAGATCTTTCACTATGGATTACGTGAGGTGTACGATATAGTCAACAACATCTTTCGCGATTCTACCCTCACGTTCTCTACTCATCAGGCCCATATCATCCAAAGCATTCACGAGTCTATTCGTGAAATAAGAGGAAACGCTAGCCGAGATGATCATGAAAACATCCATCAAAAGTTCCTCGCACTCTTAGACTCGTTGAAGCAAGAACATCCAGAACGTGAGCTGATGGAAGCCAGTGAAGTAGGGTTCTTTGTGATTGATCCCCATGGAGTTATCTCCAAAACCGTAAAAGACATCACTTGGGATCTCCTGCATATGCAAAAAGTCACTGAAGACCACCTTGACAGCTTCCCTGATTTTGCATCTCATATTCCGAACATCATCAGGATCATCGCTCAACAATTTCTACGGATCTACCCACGCAACACTTGGGCACCACGCGCTTCCGGCCCAAGTGATTCTAGTTCTCATTAATCTCAGGAAGGCAAAGTTGAGCTCTCGATTTTAACATAAGCGCTTCTCGGGAGGCAATCCATGCAATAAAAAGAGAAGATTGAGTGTCAATAAGTGAAGCAGAATCTCCGACTATCCTTCACACTTGGTTATGCCTAAAAATATTTTCAAAATTATTTCTCAAAAACAACTCATTTTGCAAAACACCCGTCTCAGTAGGAAGTAAAAATAAATAAATCACTGTTTTGAGCATTTGAGGTACTTGCATACTAATTTTATGCATTATGCTCGAACTCGTTTAAAAACAATGTTTTATAATTGATTTGCCGTAGAAAATATCTCTTCAAAATCTGAGACGTTAATTTCACTTTCATTTGCAAAAATATATGAGTTTGTTAAAAGGCATATCCAACGTGTTCACACCTACGAGATCATTTCACAAGAGAAAGAGTCTGAATAAATGAAGTTTTGAAGTGTGCAAGAAAACCCTAGCAAGAGTCTCGAAGACAAAACTAGAAGAAAATATAGAAATGGATCCTGGAAGCTTCTCATTTCAGCAATTTTCTTATCATAAGCATCCGAGCATCTCGCTATTCGGGGAGTTTCCTTATCCTTTCTTCACTTTTCAATAAATAAATAATCTGTTTTATTTAGTATGGTATCTATGCCATATCCTAAACTTATCACTAAGTGTGGGATTCCAGCCCAAAAAGACATTTGAGAAACACTTTCTATATGTTCAAACTCTAAGTGTGGGATTTTACTTGTAAAATCCCTACTCAAGAGAACATTAGGGACAATGTTCCTCTAAAGTGTGGGATAGCAGGTATAGATACCTTGGATTGATTTTATGCCTTTTTGTCCAAATAGTAAACTCAGAAAATGTTCCTCAAATTTAAAAATTTTTCAAAAATAATAAAAAATATTAGTTTTCAACTCTGCTATTTTTGAATTCTAAAATTCTAAAGAGGGATCATGTCCGTATATGAGTACGCTATTTTGGAAACTAAGGAAAATAAGGTAGGAATCTCTTAAATAAAAATGATAATCTAAGAGGGGCATCGCATGACTAGGCACATATAACCCAAAAAACTTGTAGTGAGGTGTCTTGAGCCCTTATAGCATTCATTTTTAATGCTTCACTTTTCGTTTGTAGTGTGTGCCGATGTATGCATCTCTAAATTAGAACTTGCTCCTGACATACATTTCGAGACCATATTAGTGAGTACCATACGCGGTATAGGTGCAATTAAATGATCTTGACATTCCCTAGGATTTAAACCCCCTTTTCTCATATCTTTTCAAGCCCAAAACCCTTCCGATACTCAATTTTAGCATCGATGATCCGCTTAGTAAACCATGTTGAGCCTAATCTTTTTTCGTTTCATAAAACCCTCATTTCTAAAACCCACTTTCCCAAATTTCCCAAAAGCTTATCTCAGAATTTCTAAGGTTATGAAAAATGCCTTTTAGAATACCCTTTTCGCTTGATTCAACATTCCACTTTCTCGAATCACCTCTCTCACAAAGTCATCAAAGTTATATATGAAGGGGAGAGAAACATGGTGTGAAAAATTGACACCAAAAGATTATCACGAATGAAGAAGATAAGTTAGAAAGGATTTCTAAGGGAGCCAAAAAAAAGAGAAAAAGAAAAAAAAATAAATAATCTCTTAGAAATTATGTGGCAGAGAAATTCTCAAGAAGAAAAATAGTTAGTCTAAGAATAAAGCTAAGTGCTTTCAGATCTGATAGAAGCAAAATAGCTATCTAGTTCCGTTTCCGTATTTGCGCTATTCTAAATAAATTTTTTCATGATCTTTATAATTCTAAGGTATAGCTAAACCCTTACACCCAAAACAAACCACTATCCATACCTTTTCACCCCCACCAAACATTACAACCCTCATGAATGTCTTGGGATAATTAGCACCGTCCTCACTTAAGTGGTGGAGATCCGATTCTCGATCAAGCCTATGACGATGAGTGCTACATGACTGGCTTTTGAGCGATTTCATTTGTTCTAGAACGTTAGGAAACCCGATACACTTTGAGTGAATTGAGTGACCACCTTGTGAGGAATCGCCCGGTCATGTATACTCCAAGATCACGAGAGTTGGAAATATGCCTAAGAAAGTCATTTCCTTGTTTCTGGGACGATTATCTTATTTCTCCTTATTTTCTATTATGGTTTGCTGATATGCAGGGGGATTGCTTTTAAGAATTTTTGGAATTCGCCAAATCTGCTTAAAACCATTTTCATAAAATCTGAATCTTGCTTGAGGACAAACAATGTCTAAGTGTGGGATATTTGATATGTGGCAAAAAGTCATGTTTTTAGGTACATATTTCCCGCACATTTGACCTAAATCTTGGTGAAAACACTTGAAATAAACGTTTATCTACTTAATTTCACAAAGTTGGTCAAATTATAGGCATTGTTATAAAAAGTGCATAAATCATCCAAAAGGCACGCAAATCGAGGCAGATTATTCAAACAACTAATTCTCACGTACTTTTAACCACATGATGATACAAGTTCTTAAATAGTCTCATATGATGTATCAGGTTATTCCAAGACTGTAGAATCAAGAATCGTGCAGATCGGGTAAAGAACGGGGAAGATAGAGCTTTCTGATCACAAACCGAGGGCATTCCGCACACGCCAAACCTAGAGACATCCAAATTTGGCATAATTAGAAGCGTAACGGAATTACGAGACCGCAGGCAAAAGAATCAAGTCAAACGGACGAGAAACGAAGAAGATACGAGCGAATTAAGCAACGAGAAAAGCCGAAAACAGCACACGGCCACCCCATGACTGTGTACGGCCTAGAGGATGTCATGTACAGCCCTCAACTAGCCGTGTATGGCCTGGTTGAGGCTGTGTATGGCCTGGTTGCTCCTTGTGGTCTCTCGTTTTGCTTCGTTTGCTTGTACGTGCATGCTTGTGGACTTGTACTCTTGCATCCTTGGTGGCCTATAAATAGAGGGCTCCTCTACCTCATTTCACACACCTCTGACCTTCAACATTTCTCACTTTCTCTCTCACACACTCTTTCTCTCTCTCTCTGGTTTCTCTCTCTCTAGATTAGGGTTTTAGTTCGTTAGTTCTTGGTTAATATTTAACCTAGACTAACGGAGGGGCTACTTTTGTAATAGTGTAGGGAATATTCTGAGGGGCTTATTTGTAATATTGTCGAAGATATTGTGGAGGTTCCGTTCGTTAATTCTTGTAACATTATTCTATCTACGCATAATCTACGGTTATTTCTTTCCTTTTCTATTATGATGATTGCTATTATTATTATGATAGATTTAGGATTGTTTGCCATGCGTAGTGAGTAGTTCTCTTATGTGCTTGTTGTGATGTAGTTAGCATGTAAATATTTGGGGTGATGTTACTTTAAATATATAATTGGGATAATATCGTTATAAAACAACGGAAGTAACGTTATACGGCTTTCATTTGTATAGCGCCGGAAACATCACTAATGTGTGGAGTACGGAACGTGGAAGCAATGAAAGTCGTGGGCACAATCCGTTGTGGAATAATGTTCCCAATTGTCACATATTGAACACCGGTGTACTATCAACTTAGTATTTATGAATTTCTAAACCAAAATTGCCTTTCCTCCAATAAACATGGTTAGAACCTGTATGACAAGGAGTCGCGAACCTTGATCAACCGGTAACTACCTATCTATATTTTCAAATACAAACATGGTCTAAATTGTGTAGCTGTGGATATACTGTCAACCCTATCGTATAGTACATCGTGAATCAATCAGGGATTTATTGGGATATGTTTAATTATTGAGGGTTGAGTTTATATCATAGATGGTCAAGCTTTAATACAAACTTGGTAAACTAGTCCAGAGTGACCATAAAGTATGTGGCACCGAAAAGACCATAAATCGGCACAGTACTTAGTATAACGTGTAAGTACGTGGGAAAAGCTAAGGAACTGCCATCGGTTGAAGACTGTGTCACATCCTGGTTGAACTACACAACTCTAGACTAAACAAAGACCATTAATACAAAGTTAGCAGTCACCGAACTAAGTCTTAATCTTTAATGCCTTGCCTAGCCTTAGTATCCCCGTGGTGTTAAGAACGGTCAGAACTTTTAGTGGGTCTGTTACTCTATCTCATGCGCCCAGGAATACCGTTCCAAAAAGGGTCACTATTCCAGCATATGGAAAGTGTTGAAGAGTTGAGCAGCCTCCTCTGATCAGAATCACCATAACCTAGCAACCCAGTGACATACTGTCTGAGAAATCAGACAGTAGGGTGTTAGTGTTTACACTACGAATACTCAGGCAAAAGCAAGATATAAATCTTTAAAAGATGTTTTCATACATAAATCCTAGACATCACCCCACAACATAATCTAACGGAATCATAGCAAGCACTATTCTCCATTACTGATAAAACCCTATCCTTTATTTACTGTTTTATTTATTTACTGTTTTAATTAGTTTAGTTTAAACGGACCTAAAACCAAATCTAAACTCTTTTCAAAAACCCATCACTACTTTGAATAGTTTGTCTGGACAACTCCGCTTCACAATACGATTAATCTTAAGAACGACCCTGAGTTATACTTACCTCTGTAAGTAGAATTTAGGTCCCCAGCTCTATAAATTCAAAAACCCACCGTTGTGCCCGTTGTGCGAACGATCGTTGCGGGCGCAACAGGTATGTTATCTAGATAAAGTTAGTCTCATTCCGGTTTCTCAAATTTGATTGCATAAGCATGATGTTATCATGGTTTATAAAGAATTTATAGTCGCGTGATCGAAAAATGACATTAGTGTCTTGTATGTGGTACTTTTTTAAATAACTTTTTATTTTCTAAAGTTTGAAGCTCCACTGATTATAGATATTAGATGCTAAGCTTTGGGTTAATCTTCAGACCGAATGATGTCAAATGCGATAGATGATGTTATTGATGATGATGAGGCTGAAGATGAAACCAACGAGCTAACAAGCCAAGTAAGTTTCATAAAGTTGTTCGTTCTAGGCTGAAAGATAACTTTATGCTCACACACATTTCTGCACTATGTGTGTGTTCCTTTATGCATTTTCAGCTTTCTCGCAATTTAAAATTTTTGATTTACCATGTTTCATATTGCAGGTGCTAGATGAAATTGGTGTTGATGTGGCTTCACAGGTTTGTAGCCATGACATTTGAAACGCCCCGATTTACACTTTATAAAATCATATCAAAATTTAAAATATAATTTATTGTTATAGGTCCCTTCTGAAATTAATATCATCTTGTAACATCTGACAAAAACATTGACATTTTTATATTTAATCTCACTTGACATTAAAGTATTCCCAACCTCCAGTTTATCTGCTTAAATTTACAAAATAATCACATATCAATTTAATATTTACATTTTACAAAAGACACAAGACATAATTAACAATACTTGGGCAATTTATACAAATGTCACCACAGCGATAATCTAAAAGAAGAGAAGCTCGTCTGACCAGAAAGCAAGCTTCCAATATACTTTTCACCCGAGCCTTCCTTCCATCCAAGCGATACACCTAAAAACGTTTATATATTCAACCATAAGCACAATGCTTAGTAAGTAAACGGAGTACAATCACACGTCATTATTTTATTTTAGCTCTGGATCCTTGCTACCCATGCTAGTCGTATACTACTAGCAATCACACGAGCCTATGGCCGCAACCATTACCCGCACCAAACCACCAGCAAATGGCCGCAACCATTTCTGGCAACCATGATCATGTAATCCGAGAACTTACCTGACAGAGGGCTTAACAATTTACTTGTAATACTTCCAGCTTCTATATTACCTAATCACATAGACACATAACACAGATTACAAACAATAGTACATTTTAGCAATTCATTCTAATTGTAAGTTCATCATATACACATTAAAGTAACAACACCTTTAGCTTCTAATATGCATGATAGTTACTAATCATAATCGTCATATTTCAAATATTTAGTTACTTTATTCAAGTCTCAAGATCAGCTAACAAAGCTTTTAAATCACGAGATATAAATGATTTAGTCATAACAAGTTTCTTAACTTAGACGATCCTTTATTAAGATTCAATTGCCAATTATTCGTCTACAACAACTTTTCTAATAAGTATAAATAACTCATGTAAACTATTACTTCCATTTGGTCAATAGCTAGTTGCTTAAACCATCTTTGCAATGATCATAAACACTTAGGAAATTTACTACTTAAACTCCTACTAGTTATATTTGAATAATCATCATTTATTCAATTATATCATGTTTAGAATTATTATAAGTGACTCATATGGATTATCGTTCGAATCCTCAATCGACTTCACATTCTAAATTACTAGCTAATAAGTTATACCTTTCTTTAGTAACTATACATCATTTTAGTTTCATTACAATCTATTTCTGTATGAGGTCCACTACATATTACTAATTTCTTTTGTGTATATGCTATATTTATAACAGGAGCAGGTTTGCTAAACAAATAGTTCGGGCAAAACTGGAAATCGCGTCGCGAGGTGGAAAGAATCGCGTCACGGTTTAGTGTATTTCGCGTCGTGATCCCAGGTTTCATCAGACCTGTAAACTAGGTTTCTTGCTCCTACTCGAATTTCTTACAATCAACAACAATTTCCAGGTTCTAACCTAACTATAAATCTAATAACCTCAATCTAATACATCTATATATCAATTTTCATATCAAATGATCACCTCACATCAATTTTTATCATATACAACTTTCAATATAATTCAAGTAAGGAATTAAACTTACAATTGCAACAAGAAAGAAGATGGAGGTGACGATGATGAACTTGAATCTCTGAGCTTGGATTGAACATTAAGCAATAAACTAAATGTTTAATTATTGTTCCAGTTTAAATCCTGAAGCACCGGGACGATTTATGTCTCTTTCTCTGTGTGTGTTTTTTTTTAGAATGATTGAGAAGGAGCAAGAATATATATATACGTACATATATGTAACACCCCCAAATTCACTGTTTAGCGGAAGCAAGCTTTGGGGTGCTATTAATCAAGAATCAAAGCCCCAAAGTATACGGTAAACGACCTCTAAATGAGACGTTTAAAAATAGTTCCATTTCCATATATATAATGTTTGAAAACATAGTGTTTTCAGTTACAAAAATGTAGTTCCCTAGAGTCCACGCGTGTAGCGGGAGATTCTATTACATAATCATAATATACAAAAGATAATGATAAGAATCTCCGTTAAATACAATGTAGAAAATCATGCGACTCTAGCTAGTGTCTAGGGTAATCCTACTCCGTCTGTGTACCTGAGATACAAAGCTAAAAAGTGTCAACCAAAAAGGTTGGTGAATCTTACAGGTTTAGTAGTAAAAGTATCAGTATGAACCACAAATATGTACCCATGTAGCTAACAAGCCAAGTAAGTAAATCAGTAAATCATCACAAGTGCCATGAGCTCACAAGTTGAAGCTTAACAGTGTAGTGTGAATGGTACAATCAAGTACCGTATCACGTACCCCCGTGAGTGCTATCCGAACACTCATATGTAACAAATACTAATATGCCTGTTTCTACGCTGTAATCCGTGGTAGCGCTACTACCCCAGGCAGGGATTGTCAGTCCCAAATGGATCCATTTACTAGTAATCGCTCTTAAGTCCATAACTAACAACTTATGATAGGATGCTTTCAGTGGATAAAAGTAACTCATGCAGTGCGTGTAAGAAGTAGAGTAATCAGTTCAGTACATTGTGTTCATATGTAAAACAGTTGCCAAGTATCTCACCCCTAAGTATAAAAATAGTAAAAGTGGGGCTGTAAGACTCACCTGAGTATAGCAAGTATGTAGGTGAAATCAAGTAAGTAAAGCGGATGTAAGCCCGTAGGCGTGTTGGATGTAAGTCCGTATATCGGTTCTCAGAACCCTGCAACCTTCTGGCGTCCGGAACGCACAAGGTTGTAAGTAAGCAAGTAAATAAGTTGGTGTCTTAAAAGACCACCCATGCTAGTTGTCCACTCAACTAGGAAATGTCCAAGTGTTTTTCTAGTATTTCGTTTGTAGTTTGAAAACAAGTATGGCCCGTTGGTGACGGTTTTGTAATAAAAATCCAAAAGTGATATTGTTATATGTATCGTCATATATGAGTATCCGACACTTAGTGTAAAAGTATTTTTAAGTTCCTGGATGACGGGGGTCCGTGGGCAGCGCCCCTGGTAGCGGGGTCCAAGGGGCGGCAGCCCCTGGCGGGGTCCAAGGGGCGGGGTCCAAGGGGCAGAGCCCCTGGCTGGGGTCGAAATATAAATTCGGAAAAATCGACTAAGGTTGGCCGCGGACTGAAATGGTGTTTCGAATTGAGTTCGCGGTGCGAAATGAATTTGGGCTCGCAAAACATAGTGGGTTCGCGGTCAAAGTTCGACTCGCAAGTCAACTCGCGAGTCAGCTCGATTCGCAGTCAGTTTCGGTTCGTTAATTGGCTTCGAGAGTCGAGATCTCGGTTCGATTCGCAGGACGACCGAGATCTGGGATCTCAACTCGCAGGACGAACTGTCAGCGTTTTTCATGCGGGTTTTGATTTCTAAAGCGTTTTCGGCGGGATTTTTGGACATAATCTCGTTGAGTAAATGTTCTAGCATGTAAATCAAAGCTTTACAAGTAATTTAAAAGAGTTTTATAGTTTCTTACCACGAAAACGAAAATGGAGAAGATGAAGATGAAGCTCGCGATGTGGTGGTCGTTTTCTCTTGAATCAACTCCGCAAGATGGTGCATTTTTGATGATGTTTTGGGATGATTTGGGCTGCCGAATGACATAAGAAAAGAGAGAGAGAATTGGGTTGGTGATGTGTGTGTAAAATGAGATGAAATTGGGGAAGAAATGAGGTTAAAAAGGAGTTGGATCATGGGTCGGGTCCGCGGGTCTGGGCCGACCCATTTGGGTCTCGGGGCTCGCGTGATCCCGTTTTCGTTTGCCCGATCAGATAAATTGTTAACATTTTTAAGATTTTTAAATATGTTAAAGTATATTCGACATATTGTTAACCGAAGTATTTTATCAAAATACTTTATTTCAAGTAATAAAATTATAAAAATATACGTTTTGTTATTAGTCGCTCGTTAAGGTGCGTTTCGCGCGGTTTCATCACTTAGAATGTGTCTTAAACAAATACGAAAATTCGTGTAATATATTATCGTAATATATTATAGTAAGTAATGTTTGTTTGGAAAATTCTACATTATTTATAAACTTTGTCACCAACGTCCATATTAAAATAGTGTCGGACCTCGTCTGGTACATAAGTGCACGATTTAAATCAAATCGCGTAAGCGTGTAAGTAATTACACCAAAATGTTACATATATTTTGAATATTACAAAACTAAACACATGTAATTACAAGTAGTTTAGGCACTAATTAAAGTCCTAAATTGGCGGGCGTTACAATATATGTGGCGGTGTATTCTAAATTATACCCCCTTTAATACCTATTGTCTGGAATCTAAAAACCATTTGCGATTTTTAACTATTTTATTATTCTTACATATTTAATAATTTAAAACAACTATTAATTTATTTGTCACAATAATATTTTTGGATTTTGAGGTGTTACAACTATCCCCTACTTTATCTCATTCGTGTCCTCACGAATGGTAGTCAAGTCAATTCGATCTTAACTCTAACTAGTTTATCCTTATAAGTACTCCATTTACTATACCAGTCTATCAAGCATACACAAATTTTATCTCTATCACACTTATCTCATGTTTATAACTTATTGCTTTCCAAACTTATATCACATTGGTTTAATATCCTTCCAACTATATATTTCATATAGTTTTATCAACTTATATTGCTAATTAGCATCGTATATCTTAGACATGTATACTTATAACCACTATGTATATTTTTATACCTCTTTGTCTACATAGCACGAGATGTGCATTCAATTTTATTCAACCCATTATTATAGAGTACACTGTGCCCTATTTCTAACTACTTAATCATAACTAACACATAATGTACGTTACTCCTTGAAGTAACTTATAATATATATATATATATATATATATATATATATATATATATGTCTTCAATTCTTTCTACATGCACATATCTAAATATGTACATGCTTCTATTTTCGCCCCTGCTCATATACTGTACATAAACCCTATCCATATATATAGACTAACGACTCACGTGAACCATTTATATTTGGTCACTTAAAATGAGTGAAACACATAACTCTTATAATACACTTACAATCGGAACTAGTGGCATGCTGGAATTCTCTAAACCATTTTAATTACTTATATCCTTATAACAACAATAGTGGTTATAAAAACTACACTATACACATATTACTCAGCAATATGTAGAGGTCAAACTTTGCAATTTAAAACCATAACCACTTTATCATTTAGCATCAAATCATATCAAAATGGATGCCAAGTACACATCACTTAATACTATGCTACATCGGCATACATATCCTAACATCATAGGGTGTTATTTTACAAGCACATACTTAACAATATCACATTATTTTTAACCACACTTAACTGACTCCTACATTAGCTTAAGCCATAATTTAACTCTTTCTAGTTACAGCTTATTATTTCATCCCATCCTTAAGTATATACCAACAAAATATAAATTTTACATTTTCCATTATTATTATTCGAAATGTTCCTCTCATTTCTCAACATCAATTCAAGTCAATTTTATAAAATAACTATTTAGGTTGTTAGAACCCTCATTCAACCTTTGTCATTATAAATTCATAATCATAATTCCACATCTGGTTGCATAATAACCAACTATATTCTGTTATCGAAATGTATCCCCCACTTTATCTTGCTTCACTATTCTTTTTTTTTTTAAAAACAAAATATAGATATACTACCTTAACTATTACTTACTTATACAATTATTTATTACTTTTCAAAATTTTGACATCTGTAATTACACTTAACCATGAGACTTGCACACTATTTGTAGACCATTCAATTTAATATAAGTAAACATAACGATGGGTGAACTATACCATAAGATACTGAAATCAAACTTCTGACTAACACCAAATCGCGTCGCGATATCCCACAATCGCGTAGCGATCCTAAACATTTCATGTCACGACTCTATAGAATCGTGCCGCTATTCAGAACCTGCAAAACTCAGTTCTAATTACTAACTTCCGACGCGCATAACTTTTAACCCAGTTAGAGTTATGACCTAAAATTTTGCATGCACATCTATAATAGCATAATAAAGACTTTCTTTTTCACACTTTTTAAATTTACGCGCTTATGACGAATTTGAACAAGTAACCAATTTGTTGCCGTTTTGACCATCATTTGGTATCAACCTATATTACAAACCACTTATCTATGTGTCTTAACCTTTTACACACTCGCTTAACACACTAAAACAAACTCGAAGCAATTAACCAGAGTTCCATAATCGTTAACCAACTCATTTAACTTATTTGGGTTATATATGACCCATTTTATCACTATTGGACCCGTTTGGGAATTCAACCACATTTCAAACAAAACATTACAAATTTTCACTCATAATTGACTATTTCAACATTGTTGACTATTTGTCAACTTCAAACTTAATCAACCAATCAATAGTAATTTCCAACCATTTTTTTCCACAATTTTGACCCGAACTAGGACCAATCATAATCAAATAAATTCATATCATTTCCATACACATACAATGGACTCTTTACTCATAGTTTGACTTCCAAAGTCAACACTCCTACTATATTAACATTTTCTTTTGTTTTTATCTTAAATTTATATTCTTTTTTTTTTTATAAACTATATTTAGTCCTACTATTAATCCATTAAATAATAATGAAACCAACATTTCTTAATCTTGACTTATTTTAAACTAAAAGCTTATTAGTTACTCATTTAATAAACTAGTCCACTTATCATATATACATATCATCATGACTCTTCATAGTGGCAAGTATTATATACACTTGCACTTTTATATTACTAATCAACGTTCTCAAATAATAATAATGTATAACATACTCATACAGTAGTACATTTAGATTATGGGTATATAGTGATCCGTTTAGGCATTTTTGACCCATAAACATAGCTTTTAATCATTAACCATTCATTGACTTTCTAATTCACATTTCCATACACTTTGACCAATTCAAGTAACAACTATATGTCATCACCCAATTGGATTAAAGTTTCTCCAAATTTGCCACTTTATCATATATTTTAGTTCTATACAAACAACGAATGACAATTGAAACCATTTAAATATTTTCATACTTTAGCAACTCACATAAAGTACCATTTGACCCGTTGAGGGTATTAACCATAACTCGTATCATATAATCTTTACTTTTAATGTCTCCATGTCAATATTGGCATGGTTAACATCTCTTAAACTGGTAGAATCAGTCCAAGATTCCACTTAAACAGTACCTCATAATTTTATCCAATAATATACTCAACATATCTTTCTTATAAGCACATTTACATAATCATGTACACGTATGCATTCAACTTATTCGTGCTTTACTCAATACAGAGTTCATACACATCTTTCACTTATCCACAACATAGTCACATTAAGTCTTTCTGATAAGGTCACCTCAAGAACTTCAGGTGACATAGCATAATATAACTACGGTGATCAAGCGTAGCTAGATTATGTTTTTCACACTTCCATTCTCAGGCCACTTCATATCATTAAATCTTACCGTGACTATTTCACATTTTTACTGTAACACCCTCCCCCTGAGCCCACTGGGCTCACGCGGTCCACAGCTGGGCCTGAGGAGCAATGTTAATATAAACCCACTGGGCCAGGTCTGCAGCCCAATGCACCCCAACCACATCACCTATGGATTTCACCAATAGGTAGGTTGTTGAGTCTCGAACCTGAGACCCCTTTAATACTAAGTCTTACCACTTAGTATCACCAATTGAGCTGCAGCTCAATTGGTGATACTAAGTGGTAAGACTTAGTATTAAAGGGGTCTCAGGTTCGAGACTCAACAACCTACCTATTGGTGAAATCCATAGGTGATGTGGTTGGGGTGCATTGGGCTGCAGACCTGGCCCAGTGGGTTTATATTAACATTGCTCCTCAGGCCATGCTGTGGACCGCGTGAGCCCAGTGGGCTCAGGGGGAGGGTGTTACATAAAAAGTGCACTTTTTATGTAACACCCTCCCCCAAAGCCCATCCGCAGATGCAAGCCCAGGAAGGAATGTTAATATAAGCCATTGGGCCAGGTCTGCAGCCCAATGCACCCCAACCTATCTCCTGAACATCTCAGGTAGGTTGTTGGATTCGAACATGAATCCCTTTAATACTAAGTCTTACCACTTAGTATCACCAATTGAGCTACTTGTAAGGCCCCGCCTTTTACAAACCGAAACATATCATATTACTTTATATTATACATTAAAAGCGTGGTCCCAAAACATATTTACCTAATTACATAAGTCCCAAAGGTACCAAGTTTTCAAAACCTTTACACACATATATAAGTTTAGTTACAAACATTTACTAAACAACCGGGCGTTAAGAAAACTATTCAAAACCAAAAGTTAGATTCCCAAAAATGTCAGAGTAAGCGCTGTGACAGTCAGCCATCCCATTAAGTATCTACAACCCGGTCCACACCTAATAAAAGCCTGCAAAAAGATTAACAACGAGGGATTAGCCAATGCTAAGTGAATGGAACCATAACCGACGGTTCAATTCAGAAATAACAAGCCTACAACGAACAAACCAAACCAAACCAACAACAAGTAATGTTTACCGCCTAAAGCATCGTAAACAACAAGCACACAAATTATGATTACCGCCTAAAGCATCGCAATCATAAGCACGTATCGTCAAAGAGGACCGGCGGCCCCTGGTTAGCCAACCAGCGAAAGCCTACAACCACTGCCGGCCCCAACAGTGGCTTACCGATAGTTTGGAAGCTATCTTCACTGACGAGGATTCATCCCTCAACTACATGTATCGGGAAACCCTGCCAGTCAAACAATAGCCCCAAACCCAACCAGCGTTGACCTCTGAAATCACATATGCCCAAAGGCCCAAGCATCACATATAGCATAATCGTCATGCCAATATGTAGCATACCTAATCATACCGCATAATAATCATGCCAATCAATAATGATAACACCCAAATAATCCAAATACCATAACCAAGTAATCCAAAATGAAATAACCATAATCATCGCCTTATAATAATCATTACTAATCATTACCAATAACCAAGAGCTCATCCGTTGCAACCACACTCGTTACAACGGAATTGAACTGAGGAATACAATTCCACTCACCGATAGTCAAGATCTTCAACTCAGTGGTCTTATATTACTGAGTTGCCGCCCGCTTATCTGAATAAACAAATAATAACCAAGTCAGTATCTCGCCTCATCAATGTATATCTTATACCAATACAAATTCATATATTTCAAAACATATATTTCTAAGCATAAAGTGCCACTAAAATGTCACGGAAGTGCCACTAAAGCAATATCATATACAATACCCAATTGACTTTAAACTCTTTCATTAAGCCCCGAAACCCCTTAAAATCGTTCACATTATTATGTATTTCTTTTAATAAAAAGTGCCACTAAATTACCGTTTAAGTGCCACAAAAGGAATGTCAACCATAAGTGCCACTAAAAACAATGCATTTTCAAAATTTACAAAATCCTTCAAAATAATTCATGCAAACGCGATCCGGAAAACATTGGTGGGATCGCGTTCCCCTTTGAAAATAATTCTGTCACCGTTTTACACTACGAAACGCGATCCGGGAAAGGTGGCAGGATCGCGTTCGCAAGAACAAAAATCCGTTTGAAATGAGATTACACAATGAAACGCGATCCGGGTTCATAGCTGGGATCGCGTTCGCAAGCTTAAAAACGACCTGCACTTTTAGCAAGAACACAACACGAACCCAAAAACTCCATTTTACCAAAATCAGTTGCAAACACGAATTTTACCATAAAAATGACCACAAACATCAACTATAATCATATAATAACAACAACCAACATCATCTAACAACAATCTAACTCATGTTTCATCATCTAATTACTTAATCACCAAACCCTAACTATTATCTTAAATATGAAGAACACAAACACATTCTAACATCAAATCTTCATGTAATCATCAAGTATCTATCATGTTATCATCCTATAATCATGTATGACCAAGTTCTAACTTCAATTCCTCATTAAAATCATTAACCCTAACTTTCAATCAAAATCATATTATTGCATAAACACACAAGAACACTTACAACGATTCAACAAGATAGAGATGATGAGCAAGATGGATTTAATCTTCTTTCAAGTATTTACAATCCAAACCACAATTTAGTTCTTTGATTTCTTTGAAGAAATGAGAGAGTTTAGAAAATGAAAACAAAGAGAAAGGAAATGGGGAAAGGTAGGTGAAATGATCCAGATATTTCCCACCGCCCCATCTAATATTATGTGTATAAATTATACCCGCTTCCTAGCCTATTGTCTGAAACCCGAAAATACCCGAAAGTCAAAATACTTTTATTTTACCGTCAACTTCAACTTTTTAAAACAATCAATATTTTATTAGTCACAATAAAATCGTTGACTCTTTTAACCGTTTATTTTCAAATAAACCAAATAAACTTAATAAAATACAATTTATTTCCAGGCCCAGAAACAGGATGTTACAAATCTTTCCCCCTTAAAGGATTTCGTCCCCGAAATCCAACCAAACATATTTAATAACAATTCTATACTTCATTCATATATAAACATATTTTAAGAATAAAGTTATCTCCAAATATACCTGTCGTATCATCATCAAGCCCAAGAAGATCCCCAACTGTCATCTGAAACGCTCTTGGAGGCGCTGTCTTTCTCTTTTGCCCAACAGACACTGAAGAACCCGAGCCTGAACTCCCAGTAAATCCTGAACTCCCTGCCAATCCCGTTCCTTGCCTTGCCTTTTCCAAACACTGACCCGCCCTATGGCCCTCCTTATGACAATTCCAACACACATTTCGAGGAAAAATACAATCCTTAATATTATGCCCAAATCCTCCACACCTAATACACCTAGCTGTCTCTGAAGTACAAGGCCCCGGATGCCTTGATTTACAATCTACACACCAAGAAATTCTTTCTCTTGAATCCTCAGAAAAAGTTACCTTCCTATTTTGTTGACTAGTTTTGCTCTTACTTCCAGAAGAACCACCCAAAGACTGGGACACAGTTTTATTCTTACTCAACTTCTCCGATGCTCTGGTGTCACCGTCCACTGACCTCGCTAAATTAGAGGCTTGATTCAGATTACAAGCCAATCTCACTGACGTCCTGTAATTTGGTGGCAAGGTTCCCACAAAATGATTTATCCTATCTCTTTCGTTTGGGACCCATTGCTGCACAAAGCGTAGCTTCTCTGTGAATTGAGTTATAAGGTCATCCATGGTCATATTCTCAGTCAATTGCAAATCCATGTACTCTTGCTTAATTCTAACCATGTCAAACTCCGAGCAAAACTTCTTGCAAACTTCATTATGGAATTCCATCCAAGTAATAGAAGATCGTTGCACAGGTGTCAAATGTGCTGTCATTGAATCCCACCAATTCATTGCCTGCCCCTTTAATAACTGCACTGCATATCCAACCCTTAACTCCTCCTCACATTGACAGACCTCAAATTTTCGCTCAATGTCCCTCAACCAATTTAAAGTTACCGCTGGATCATTACCCCCCTCGAATTCTTTCGGTCCACAAGACTTAAATGTCTTAAAAGAACATACCCTCTTTTGCTGCTGAGGTGATGGAAACTGGTATCCAACATCTCTCTGTTGTGTTAACCTTGCTTGTTGTTCCTTGTACAATTGCTCAAACTTTCTCAACCTTAGTACCTCATCCTCTAACTGTAATTTATATTCCTCATCACTAACTCCCTCTTGATTTACATTAGATGTACCACCATGATTACCATCATTATTTTCTGGAGGTGGAAGCTCAGTTCTCAAAACATCATTGGGATTCGGGTTCTCAGTATCTGCCATTCCTGTACTCATACACAACAACTTACAACTCGTTAATCGTTAGTATCACCTATACTAACCAATCAACCCCCCATTCATAAGCTAATCCCACTTACTGAAATGTTTGACTGTCACCTAATAGATTTGGGATTGAACATTAGCCAATGCCCAATTCACCCAAACCTATGCTCTGATACCAACTTGTAAGGCCCCGCCTTTTACAAACCGAAACATATCATATTACTTTATATTATACATTAAAAGCGTGGTCCCAAAACATATTTACCTAATTACATAAGTCCCAAAGGTACCAAGTTTTCAAAACCTTTACACACATATATAAGTTTAGTTACAAACATTTACTAAACAACCGGGCGTTAAGAAAACTATTCAAAACCAAAAGTTAGATTCCCAAAAATGTCAGAGTAAGCGCTGTGACAGCCAGCCATCCCATTAAGTATCTACAACCCGGTCCACACCTAATAAAAGCCTGCAAAAAGATTAACAACGAGGGATTAGCCAATGCTAAGTGAATGGAACCGTAACCGACGGTTCAATTCAGAAATAACAAGCCTACAACGAACAAACCAAACCAAACCAACAACAAGTAATGTTTACCGCCTAAAGCATCGTAAACAACAAGCACACAAATTATGATTACCGCCTAAAGCATCGCAATCATAAGCACGTATCGTCAAAGAGGACCGGCGGCCCCTGGTTAGCCAACCAGCGAAAGCCTACAACCACTGCCGGCCCCAACAGTGGCTTACCGATAGTTTGGAAGCTATCTTCACTGACGAGGATTCATCCCTCAACTACATGTATCGGGAAACCCTGCCAGTCAAACAATAGCCCCAAACCCAACCAGCGTTGACCTCTGAAATCACATATGCCCGAAGGCCCAAGCATCACATATAGCATAATCGTCATGCCAATATGTAGCATACCTAATCATACCGCATAATAATCATGCCAATCAATAATGATAACACCCAAATAATCCAAATACCATAACCAAGTAATCCAAAACGAAATAACCATAATCATCGCCTTATAATAATCATTACTAATCATTACCAATAACCAAGAGCTCATCCGTTGCAACCACACTCGTTACAACGGAATTGAACTGAGGAATACAATTCCACTCACCGATAGTCAAGATCTTCAACTCAGTGGTCTTATATTACTGAGTTGCCGCCCGCTTATCTGAATAAACAAATAATAACCAAGTCAGTATCTCGCCTCATCAATGTATATCTTATACCAATACAAATTCATATATTTCAAAACATATATTTCTAAGCATAAAGTGCCACTAAAATGTCACGGAAGTGCCACTAAAGCAATATCATATACAATACCCAATTGACTTTAAACTCTTTCATTAAGCCCCGAAACCCCTTAAAATCGTTCACATTATTATGTATTTCTTTTAATAAAAAGTGCCACTAAATTACCGTTTAAGTGCCACAAAAGGAATGTCAACCATAAGTGCCACTAAAAACACCATCTTCTAAACACTTATGCATTTTCAAAATTTACAAAATCCTTCAAAATAATTCATGCAAACGCGATCCGGAAAACATTGGTGGGATCGCGTTCCCCTTTGAAAATAATTCTGTCACCGTTTTACACTACGAAACGCGATCCGGGAAAGGTGGCAGGATCGCGTTCGCAAGAACAAAAGTCCGTTTGAAATGAGATTACACAATGGAACGCGATCCGGGTTCATAGCTGGGATCGCGTTCGCAAGCTTAAAAACGACCTGCACTTTTAGCAAGAACACAACACGAACCCAAAAACTCCATTTTACCAAAATCAGTTGCAAACACGAATTTTACCATAAAAATGACCACAAACATCAACTATAATCATATAATAACAACAACCAACATCATCTAACAACAATCTAACTCATGTTTCATCATCTAATTACTTAATCACCAAACCCTAACTATTATCTTAAATATGAAGAACACAAACACATTCTAACATCAAATCTTCATGTAATCATCAAGTATCTATCATGTTATCATCCTATAATCATGTATGACCAAGTTCTAACTTCAATTCCTCATTAAAATCATTAACCCTAACTTTCAATCAAAATCATATTATTGCATAAACACACAAGAACACTTACAACGATTCAACAAGATAGAGATGATGAGCAAGATGGATTTAATCTTCTTTCAAGTATTTACAATCCAAACCACAATTTAGTTCTTTGATTTCTTTGAAGAAATGAGAGAGTTTAGAAAATGAAAACAAAGAGAAAGGAAATGGGGAAAGGTAGGTGAAATGATCCAGATATTTCCCACCGCCCCATCTAATATTATGTGTATAAATTATACCCGCTTCCTAGCCTATTGTCTGAAACCCGAAAATACCCGAAAGTCAAAATACTTTTATTTTACCGTCAACTTCAACTTTTTAAAACAATCAATATTTTATTAGTCACAATAAAATCGTTGACTCTTTTAACCGTTTATTTTCAAATAAACCAAATAAACTTAATAAAATACAATTTATTTCCAGGCCCAGAAACAGGATGTTACAAATCTTTCCCCCTTAAAGGATTTCGTCCCCGAAATCCAACCAAACATATTTAATAACAATTCTATACTTCATTCATATATAAACATATTTTAAGAATAAAGTTATCTCCAAATATACCTGTCGTATCATCATCAAGCCCAAGAAGATCCCCAACTGTCATCTGAAACGCTCTTGGAGGCGCTGTCTTTCTCTTTTGCCCAACAGACACTGAAGAACCCGAGCCTGAACTCCCAGTAAATCCTGAACTCCCTGCCAATCCCGTTCCTTGCCTTGCCTTTTCCAAACACTGACCCGCCCTATGGCCCTCCTTATGACAATTCCAACACACATTTCGAGGAAAAATACAATCCTTAATATTATGCCCAAATCCTCCACACCTAATACACCTAGCTGTCTCTGAAGTACAAGGCCCCGGATGCCTTGATTTACAATCTACACACCAAGAAATTCTTTCTCTTGAATCCTCAGAAAAAGTTACCTTCCTATTTTGTTGACTAGTTTTGCTCTTACTTCCAGAAGAACCACCCAAAGACTGGGACACAGTTTTATTCTTACTCAACTTCTCCGATGCTCTGGTGTCACCGTCCACTGACCTCGCTAAATTAGAGGCTTGATTCAGATTACAAGCCAATCTCACTGACGTCCTGTAATTTGGTGGCAAGGTTCCCACAAAATGATTTATCCTATCTCTTTCGTTTGGGACCCATTGCTGCACAAAGCGTAGCTTCTCTGTGAATTGAGTTATAAGGTCATCCATGGTCATATTCTCAGTCAATTGCAAATCCATGAACTCTTGCTTAATTCTAACCATGTCAAACTCCGAGCAAAACTTCTTGCAAACTTCATTATGGAATTCCATCCAAGTAATAGAAGATCGTTGCACAGGTGTCAAATGTGCTGTCATTGAATCCCACCAATTCATTGCCTGCCCCTTTAATAACTGCACTGCATATCCAACCCTTAACTCCTCCTCACATTGACAGACCTCAAATTTTCGCTCAATGTCCCTCAACCAATTTAAAGTTACCGCTGGATCATTACCCCCCTCGAATTCTTTCGGTCCACAAGACTTAAATGTCTTAAAAGAACATACCCTCTTTTGTTGCTGAGGTGATGGAAACTGGTATCCAACATCTCTCTGTTGTGCTAACCTTGCTTGTTGCTCCTTGTACAATTGCTCAAACTTTCTCAACCTTAGTACCTCATCCTCTAACTGTAATTTATATTCCTCATCACTAACTCCCTCTTGATTTACATTAGATGTACCACCATGATTACCATCATTATTTTCTGGAGGTGGAAGCTCAGTTCTCAAAACATCATTGGGATTCGGGTTCTCAGTATCTGCCATTCCTGTACTCATACACAATAACTTACAACTCGTTAATCGTTAGTATCACCTATACTAACCAATCAACCCCCCATTCATAAGCTAATCCCACTTACTGAAATGTTTGATTGTCACCTAATAGATTTGGGATTGAACATTAGCCAATGCCCAATTCACCCAAACCTATGCTCTGATACCAACTTGTAAGGCCCCGCCTTTTACAAACCGAAACATATCATATTACTTTATATTATACATTAAAAGCGTGGTCCCAAAACATATTTGCCTAATTACATAAGTCCCAAAGGTACCAAGTTTTCAAAACCTTTACACACATATATAAGTTTAGTTACAAACATTTACTAAACAACCGGGCGTTAAGAAAACTATTCAAAACCAAAAGTTAGATTCCCAAAAATGTCAGATTAAGCGCTGTGACAGTCAGCCATCCCATTAAGTATCTACAACCCGGTCCACACCTAATAAAAGCCTGCAAAAAGATTAACAACGAGGGATTAGCCAATGCTAAGTGAATGGAACCGTAACCGACGGTTCAATTCAGAAATAACAAGCCTACAACGAACAAACCAAACCAAACCAACAACAAGTAATGTTTACCGCCTAAAGCATCGTAAACAACAAGCACACAAATTATGATTACCGCCTAAAGCATCGCAATCATAAGCACGTATCGTCAAAGAGGACCGGCGGCCCCTGGTTAGCCAACCAGCGAAAGCCTACAACCACTGCCGGCCCCAACAGTGGCTTACCGATAGTTTGGAAGCTATCTTCACTGACGAGGATTCATCCCTCAACTACATGTATCGGGAAACCCTGCCAGTCAAACAATAGCCCCAAACCCAACCAGCGTTGACCTCTGAAATCACATATGCCCGAAGGCCCAAGCATCACATATAGCATAATCGTCATGCCAATATGTAGCATACCTAATCATACCGCATAATAATCATGCCAATCAATAATGATAACACCCAAATAATCCAAATACCATAACCAAGTAATCCAAAACGAAATAACCATAATCATCGCCTTATAATAATCATATTACTAATCATTACCAATAACCAAGAGCTCATCCGTTGCAACCACACTCGTTACAACGGAATTGAACTGAGGAATACAATTCCACTCACCGATAGTCAAGATCTTCAACTCAGTGGTCTTATATTACTGAGTTGCCGCCCGCTTATCTGAATAAACAAATAATAACCAAGTCAGTATCTCGCCTCATCAATGTATATCTTATACCAATACAAATTCATATATTTCAAAACATATATTTCTAAGCATAAAGTGCCACTAAAATGTCACGGAAGTGCCACTAAAGCAATATCATATACAATACCCAATTGACTTTAAACTCTTTCATTAAGCCCCGAAACCCCTTAAAATCGTTCACATTATTATGTATTTCTTTTAATAAAAAGTGCCACTAAATTACCGTTTAAGTGCCACAAAAGGAATGTCAACCATAAGTGCCACTAAAAACACCATCTTCTAAACACTTATGCATTTTCAAAATTTACAAAATCCTTCAAAATAATTCATGCAAACGCGATCCGGAAAACATTGGTGGGATCGCGTTCCCCTTTGAAAATAATTCTGTCACCGTTTTTGTTGAGACATAGATTGTGACAACAGATCTAGCTTGATATAGGACTAGTGTAATTATTATTATTACGTTTGTATATTGGTTTAGATTTGTAAATAAATATTTGTTTTGTTAGTAATATTCGTTAAACATATTATTGTGTTAAGTTAGACGAATTATTAAATACGAAATAAATACATTCTGTGCCAAATAACTAGGGGACTTACATCTGGTATCAGAGCTTTCGGGCTAGATACGAGTGTGTTCGTGAGTTTTAGTTTATTGCGTTTTTGATTCGGGTCGTTTTTACGTGCATTATTGCAATACTAACGATCAAAATCATTCTCTGGAAGTTTTAGGGTTAGTTTACAGTCGAATTTCTCAGTTTCGTTCGTAAAAATACCTTAAAATTCGTTTTTTCGGGTTTAACAGCCGTTTCGCGAGTCGAGATTAGGGTTCCAGCGTCGCCTGCGAACCGAGTTGAACTAGCGAGTCGAACTGAGGCTTGCAAGTCGAACCGAGATCTCTCGCGAATCGACATCACTTGCGAATCGACATCTTTTAGCAATCCGAACTGAGGCTTGCGAATCGACAAATTCTGCGAGTCGAGCTGAGATTGCGAGTTGAGCTGAGTCTTGCGAGTTGAGATTTCTGAATTCGCTGAAACAGTTTAATTTTACGTTTTTAAGATGTCTGACTTAAGTAGAATGATCGAAATGGACCACGAGGTGGGAAAGTCAAACGTTCCACCTAAGTTGTTAAGAATCGAGGATTACTACAATTGGAAGGACAGATTTGAATCTTACTGTAGATTCCATGATCTGTCTATCTGGATGTGTATCAAGAGTGGATACACCCCACCTACTCAAACTGTTCAAAATGCTACTGTAGTTCTTACCTATGCAAACATGAGTGATCAAGAGAAGGAAGCGTACAGAAATGAGAATAAATCACATTCTTGCATAAAGATGTGTCTTCCTAAATCCCTTGCTCATCAACTCAAGTCTTTTCATACTGCTAAAGCGCTCTGGGAAGCTTTAGAGAAAAGAGGTGAGGGAAGTCCACAGGTGAGAGCTGGCAAGAAGAGTCTTCTTAAAAAGCAGTTTACTATGTTTAAAGCTTTAAAAGGAGAAGATCTTGATGCCTATGTTACACGATTCTACCATCTGCTAAGTGAATTAGAATACCATGAAATTTTTGAAGAAGAAGTATCTAAAACCGACAAGTTCCTTGAGGGTTTGCCTTCTAAATGGGAAATGTATGGTGTTATGATTAAGGATAACGAAACTAGGTATTCTACTATGACCTTAGAGCAAGTCATTGACAAGCTGAAAGGTTATGATTTCTCCAAGAAGTCAAGAGATAGTGATTCTGATCAGGTTCAGAACCCTGGGCTGTATCATGGAAAGTCAAGTCTTTCGACTGCGTCATCGAGTTCGACCACTGCACTGTTAGTTGGTGATACTAATGAAAATGGAGAGATGATCACTGAAGATCTGTGCTTTATTTCCTCCTCTGGTGATGAGACAAAGGGAAAGAATTCTGAGAAGTCACCTCAAGAGCATCAGAAGATGCCGATGAGTGTGAAATCTGCTGAACAGCAACTGTCTGTTCTTGCTTCCTTTGTGGCATCATATGAGAACTACATAGAAGGAAAGATCAATGATCCTATTCTATTTGATGAGGATTATGAGCAGATAGATTCTGATTATCTTGAGGAACTGGAACTTCAAGATCAACTAGCGTTGATATCTAGAAAGGTGAAGAATTTCCTCAAGAAAACTGGTAGAAAGGTGTTGGGCAATAGATCAGGGTTTGATAAAACCAAGGTCAGATGCTTTAACTGTCAGGGTATTGGTCATTTTGCTAGAGAATGCCAAAGACCTAAAGTAGAAGCACAAGGAAAACAAGGTTCGGGAAGTACTCTTGCTTCCAAAGCCTTAGTGGTGAAGCAGTTGGATGGCTCGTATGATTGGCAAGCTCATTCTGAAGAAGCTTTGATGGCCGAGATCGAAGAAACAACTGCTGGATCAGTGTCCTACATGCCCACTGACATGGAACAGAGAGTAGAGGTGGCTGAGTCTAAAAAAAGGGCAAGTGATGATGATGTGCTATATATGGATTCAACTCCAGATATGAGTCCTGAAGAATTAGTGGCACGTATGGCTGAATTACAAACTGACAAGAAGAAGGTATGTTTAGATATTCTTAATCTTGCTGATGTTTGTTACTTAGTTACTGATTTACAGTCTCAGAATAGTGTCTTAACTGTGTCAAATAGTAATCTGTCATCACAATTAAATATGGATAAGGAATCTTATAAGACTGTTAGATCTGAACTTGATCAAGCTATTATGGATGTTCGTAGATTAAGTGATGATAAACAGGTCTTAAAAGATAAAATTAAGTCTGATGCGTTGGATAGAACAAAACTTAGAGATACCATAAGTGAAAAATCTGTTGTCATAGATGGTCTCTATATGAATATCAAAGACTTAAATGAGACAATTGCTAGTAAGGATCAGGAAATAGTGAACCTTAACTTAAGGTTAATTGAGCAAAACCGTAAACTTGAGAACTATAGGACATCTCAAATGGATAAAATGTTAGATGCTCAACGTAGTGTAAAGGACAAGACTGGGTTAGGTTACAATGATGTATCCCCACCTTTTAATGCCAATTACACTCCTATTCCTGAAGATTCTGAGATGACTGAAGTTAATCCTGAGATTTCAGTAGCTGATAAACCTGAACAGTCAGAGGCACAGAAAGATGTTATTAAGAACGTATCATTAGGTAATAGCAAGGCTTCTCAGTTCACTAAAATACAGTTTGTATCGGGTGGAGTGATTAACGATGCTAAGACTGATGATAAAGTTGATAAGGAACAGCTTAAACCTTTAGTGCCTAAGACTCCGGATGAGAAAGCAAAAGTGAGTAAATCACGCAAGCAGATGTCATGTTTCAAGTGTCATCAAAAGGGACACGTGGCTTCGTGTTGTCCTAACAAAAAGCCTGAAGCACCACATAAGCTTGTGATTGAGGAACAGACACAGACCGACTCTGATATGACTGTAGACGGGTTAGATACCAAACCTAAGTTAGGTAATAAACCTGTGAACATTCTTAAAAGAGATGGTAAGCATAGTGTCTCCCCACCTAAACCTAAACGGTCATATACTCAAAGTGATAATTATGTCCATAAGCCTAGGGATGTGACACCGTCGAGGTTTAGAACTCCAAGTAGAGGCCATAGTCATTATGAAAGTGGCACTACTTCGCGATCACATGAGTTTAATTATAATTATCATAATAGAGCTCATACTTTTGTGCCTAAGAGGTTCTCCTCAAATTCACCTCTTAAGGCTGATCGTCCACAAACTCAAGCTACTTCGAAAGTAACCAAAGCTCCTGATGGGAAGAATGGTTATTTTAAAGAGCTTAAGTTTGTTGATGATAAGGGACAAACCAAGACCGTAATGGCTTGGGTCCCTCTTGATAACTGATCGTGTTTTGTGTTATGTGCAGGAGCATGCTGTGAACAAGGACAGTTGGTGGTATGTAGACAGTGGATGCTCGAGGCACATGACCGGTGAAAGAAGTCTACTGAAGGACTTCAAGGATAGTCTCAAGCAAAAAGTAAATTTTGCAGGAGATAAAGGAGGAGTAATTTCGGGAAAAGGAAAAGTTTCAAATGGAACTTTGACTCTTGAGGATGTGAACTATGTTGAAGAACTTACACACAACCTAGTGAGTGTTTCCCAAGTCTGTGATAAAGGTCATCCAGTTTATTTCAATGAAAAGGAGGCCTTAGTCCTGAAGCCAGGTTTTAAAATTCCTGATGAATGGATATTGATGAGGGCGCCAAGGAAGAAGGACATCTATGCTATCAACATGGGTGTTCCTAACTCTTCAATGGTGTCTACATGTTTATTGTCCAAGGCTTCGGAAACAGATGCTCTGTTATGGCATAGGAGAATGGCACATCTAAACTGGAGAAAGATGAATTATATAACCAAAAATGGTTTGGTTCTAGGTGTACCACAAAAACGTTTCGAGTCTGAGGATAAGTGTGTTCCTTGCATGAAAGGAAAGCAGCACAAGAAACCACACAGACCTAAGACTGAAAACTCTATCTCCTCGCCATTTGAATTGCTACATATGGATCTCTTCGGCCCTATAAGCAAGAGAAGTCTAGGTGGCAAATGGTACTGTTTGGTTGTCACAGATGACTATTCTAGATTCTCATGGGTATTCTTTTTGGGATCAAAGGATGAGACTCCTGGAATTGTAATTGAGTTCTTTATTTAAGAATTCAACCCACCTTAAATTTTTATAAACATTATTAAATTTGAGTATGAATGGATATTGATGAGGGCGCCAAGGAAGAAGGACATCTATGCTATCAACATGGGTGTTCCTAACTCTTCAATGGTGTCTACATGTTTATTGTCCAAGGCTTCGGAAACAGATGCTCTGTTATGGCATAGTCATTTAAAGTTCCTATTAGTGACTATGTCAGTGATTCAGAGATAGCTGAACATTTAGTGTTTGAAGATGAGAATATTGGTCCCGCTTCAACATCGAGTGTTAAGCAGTCTGGAATCAAGACTACTGTTGACTCAGATAAAGCAAACCTCAATCCAAATTTTTATTTAAATTGGAAGAACTCAATTACAATTCCAGTTTAATAAATACAAATTTCAGATAAAAATTTCAGATAAAGACTACATCAATAAAATGTTTATTTAAAAATTCCAGTTTTTAAAAACTCAAATTTGTATTTAAGATTTAAATTAAATGTTTAAATATATTTACGAATAAAGCTTTAAGTATTATCTTAGTACTGTAATATTTGTAATAGTTTGTAGTGAACAAGTGTAAACTTATTTATTGTATAAATATATTTGGCTTAGGGTTATTATTATTTTAAGTAAAATATGTTTGGTAATTTAAGTTTATAAAATTATGTTAAGATAAAATAGTGATTAAAAAAAAGGGCGTATGGCATTCATTTGCTTGTTACCTAAGGGGAATCGCCTTCATTTAAGTTTTTATTTGCAAAAACTACGGGAAATGATAGTACATTAGGAGAATAAGCTTCACAATAATAAAGCTTAAGTCCTAAGTATGATATGGTAGTAGGTTCAAATAAAGTTGCTTTAGAACTACAGCGGTTCTATCAGGTATGTGTTTATATTTATTTGATTATACACCTATATCCACAAGTTATAATTTGTCTATTTTTAGTAAAATTTTAGATGGCTTCATCATATGATGTACTGGTAGGCAAATTATATGAAATTTTCTAAGTCTTAAGAATTTAATTAACTACTTGTTTATTATTTTGTGTAACTATTCTATGATGTATGACATTAAGTCTTAAATGTTGAAAGATGGTATTACCATACACTGTTATCATGCATTTTAATTAAAGTGACAAATAGTAGCAATATGGGTATTAATTTAATTACTGGTAACTATGTTGTACTATGTACAGAACTGAAACCTTTAATTAAATTAATATTCTCAAATATATTTTGAATTATGCTAGAAGGAATCTTCTGTTGTACTACGTACAGACTTAGATAACATAGCATATTCAAAGTATGTTTGATATTTGTCTAACCGTAAAAATTCAAGTGTATGTTATATGTTTCGAAAAGATACATCATTTAGTAACCGCTACCTTGAAAATTTAATGATGCAGTGTTATGTGTTTTACTTGAATTCTTCAGTATGTCATATAATAGGAAGCACTTGATAATTCTCATACTAACAATAAAGAGTTTGCTTAGAAAATTGAGTATAATTTGTTTATGTGGATCATATACTGGTAATCGTCTTGAACTATCTATAATTAAAATATTTACTTTATGTGCGTAATGCATTTATTAATTATGCTATGTGGATAAAGGTACCTAAGATATAGTTTTATAAATATAAATGTATAAATGATATATTTAGTTGTAATTTTATAGTAATTTATTTGAATTTCATGAGGTATGTATACTACCAATCTGCTTAAATTTTTTTTAATAAATATTTAATTGCTTATTCTTACTAATATGATCCCTAAGCAGATAAATTCTTATTCATTTTGTGTATGTATTTTATTTTGTTTCAAGTGTTTAATAAAATGGTACTTGATACCTATGATTATGTAATTTTGTTTTAGTTTTTAATTTTTGTGTTAATTATGCTTACCCTTCGGAATTAAATCATACTGAATGTTTTTGAGTTGAACAACGTGACAAATACAAGTGAAAATTAATTATAATTTAGACTTGTGAAAATATTGGGTTTTTATTTATACTTAGAATTAAAATTCGCGTTTTTAATTATTTCTGCGAGTTGACTTCGACTTGCGAGTCCGCTTCAAATCTCGCGAATCGAATGTAAAGTATAAAGGTGGTCAAACGAGTCAGACCAACCCACCGAACCCACATACTTCGCGAGTTCAGTAAAGCTTGCGAATCCGTCAACAAGGCGAAACGAGGCGATTTATTGTTTTCGTTTGATTTCGATTCTTAGATTACGGGAACGAGTTATTCAATCCGAGGACTTTATACACCTTCATATTGCGAACATTTTGAGGTATAAACCAACGGATTTCACCGTGTAAATAACAAGAAATCGAAGTTTTTATAAAACTTAGGGTTTCGGGTTAAAAACTAAACGATTTGCGTCGATTACGATGTTATTGGACATAAATCCTTGTGGTTTATGTTAAATGGATGTTAATAAACGTAAATCAATTGATAGATCATGTTAAATTCAACAGATTAATCGATTTTAATTAAAAATTATCGACGGCTGTTCATCGAACGAGTTGAGATTTTACCTCGACTCCCTGATTGAATGAAACGAGTTGACATTGTGAATCAACTCGCAGCGAGTTGACTAGCGAATCCATGAGATTAGCGAGTTCACTTCAATAGCTGCTTTATAAGTTTAGCGAGTTCATAAGCAAAACGAGTTGACCTCACCTCGTTAGGCCAGTTTATGCGAGTCCAGTACTTAGAAAAATTTTATTTTTTAAAGTAGTGATATAAATGTTAAGACTTTTTAAGTAATAACTTTTATGAAATGGATTTGTGTTAATTCTTATATGATTATATCGAAAGTCTACTAATTTAAGAAGAAAATTAGTGGCGTGTCCTAATTTCACATTAGCGGTATAATTTTTAACGTTAACGACTTGAGATTTTTATTAAAATAACAAGTACTTAACGTGATTTAAATTAGACTTAAGATTTTTTAGTTATAAGTAAAATTTTTATATACGACTTGAGATTATTTTTGTATCAAGTTATATATAATTACAATTTTAAACTAAGATGTTTGATGAATCTCGATTCATAATACATAATAGTTTAAATATTTTTTATCGTGCATTAAATTATATCTGTTGTTTGTATTTATTACAGATATGGCTAGAGCATTTGATAAGGGTCACAACATCCTGGTTGATCTGAACCTTGAGGCCAAACGGGCTGACAGGGTTGCTGATATATTACGTTTTCTAGCACGATCAAGGATTAGATATGCCATTACGGCCAATCCTCCTATCTCACAGACTATACTGAACGATTTCTGGACGGATATTGTTTATGACGAATCTGTCACTCCGCCAGAGATTCGAGCTACAGTTGGTGGACAACCTGTTACCTTTTCAGCTGGTAATCTTCGTGAGATTTTGCAGCTAGGTACGGTAGAACAGGAGAACGGGGATATTGAGTATCCTATGGACTTTATTGAGGGTGCTATTGGACGTATGGGATATACAGGAGACAGGCGTGGACGTCAGTTCCAGAAGCCTCTGGTCATTGGTCAGTGGAGGTTTCTTTGGCACGTGATGAATATAGTCTTCGCAGCAAAGAAAGGTGGCTTTGATGAGTTGAGCCCTGCGATTCTATCGGCTGTACTGTCACTGGTTTACAATAAACCATACAGTTTTTGTGATTACATTTTTGGAGAGATAGCTAGACAGATATCGGGTTCTGTTAGATCTAGATTTATGATCTACCCGAGGTTTTGTATGCTTATCATACGTGCGCGTCTACCGAACTTGGTTATTCCTGAGCCGTTTTTATCGGTGAATACCATTGATCAACGTGGTTATAATGCCATGTTTATGCAGACGATTAGGAAGGAAGGAGTGGTGAAACCGGAAATTAGACCACTTTTTGGATATATTGTTGATCCGAACTACGTTGCACAGCCAAATCATGGGTGGTTGGACGTAGCTCCTGCTGCTGTTGTTGCTCCTGCTGTTGCTGATGTTGTACCTGCACCTGTAGCTGAGGAAGCTCAACCTGAAGATCCACAAGGGCTCCTTGAGGATGTTCTTATTCAGGCTGGTCAGGTGGATCAGCAGGTGAATCAAGAGGTTGCTGCACAGGTTGTGCAAGAAGTTTTGGAGCAGAATGATGATGAGACAAATCCTTTGCTTCAAGACATTGAGAGTTACTTGGCACCACCTGAGGTAATCTGTTACTTATGTAATAATATAGATGCTTAGTTGATAGATTGTTTTTATTGATCATAGATGCATAATATTATTATATAATGATTCTGATATTAGATATTTAGTAAATTGGATATTATTTCTGATTTTAAAAATATAAATATCATTATACGAACAGGAAGCTGAAGCTGAGGCTGCACATCCAGAAGTTATATTACTTGAGGATGAGCAGATACAGCTTGATAGATCAGTTGTTGTACCAACTGAGGTATTATATCTGATTAATCTTAAATATATAGAACTTGTATGATAGAGCTTACGCTAATCATAAATGTTTAATATATTTAAAATTTAGGATCCTGTTAGATCATCTAGAGGTCGTGATGGTGAGACGGCTTCAGATAAAGATTCTGATAATACACCTTCTCCTCCTCCATCTGTTTCTGAAAGGAAGAGAAAAGGTAAGAGTGTTATGGAGGAAGGTACTGAGGAAGTTGAGATTCCTTTGATGAAGCGTCCGAGAACGCTTACTATTCGAGAAGGTTAGTATTGATTATAAAAGTTAAATGATCTTAACTTGTTGTTTATCAGGAGTTAAACTGAGACAGTTAATTCTGTATACAGTTGCTCAGGATACACCACAGGTGGAGATGGTTGCACCGGTGGTTACGGAATCGATGTCTTTACCGCTTCAAGTATGAGATATAAATTCTATAACTATGAGTGTTATGCAATTAATTAGAGTTTGAGACAGAGTAATCTGTAACAATAACTGATTTTAATTGTGTTTAACTTTACAGCATGAGGTTGCTGATTTAGTTCGTGGAGCTAATTTTCCGACGAACAAAGCAGCTAGATTTGCGACAAGTTTGCTTACGCAGGCTTTGTCTCAACCTCATACACCGCTTACCAGAGACTGGCATATTGAGTCTCTTACACCGCCTGGACCCAGAACGATACCTGTTACTCCAACGACTGATGCTGAAAGGATTACATCCTTAGAGTCGAGGGTAAAGGATTTGGAGAAGCTTACTTCTCAGATTCCAGAGCTGGTGTCGAGCAATCTTCTTCTTTCACAACAGATACTCAAGCAGAGTGAATCGTACAATCTGTTGATGAAGACTCATGAGACGTTACTTGCGGACTTCACTGTACAGAGACTGAAGTTATCTTCTTTAGAGAGTCTGGTCTTGAGATCGCATTCAGGACAGCCTGCTCAGGGGGAGATATTGGTATATCTGGAGTCTTGCAGAGAGAATGAGTTGAAGAGAAAGAGAGATCAAGACAAGGACGATGATCCCAATGCACCGAGTGGTGAGCAGACTGGTCCTTCAAAGACTAGTGAGCAAGCTACTATTCAGGGGGAGTCTGGTGCTGGTGCTAGTGGTTCTGGAGTGGGTACAAGTGCAGATAAGACTGTATCGGGTGATACTGAAGCTGGTAAGATAGCTTAGTATTATCTTAGTACTGTAATATTTGTAATAGTTTGTAGTGAACAAGTGTAAACTTAATTATTGTATAAATATATTTGGCTTAGGGTTATTATTATTTTAAGTAAAATATGTTTGGTAATTTAAGTTTATAAAATTATGTTAAGATAAAATAGTGATCGAAAGACTTCTGACTTATTGAGTAGTCGAGCGGCGTGTTCCGATTAATTTCGGCGGTCATAATTTTATAATAACATATGCATTTTAGATTTGATTATAGACTTAAGACCGTAAGGTTTATAAGTAATTAACAAGTTAAAAATGTATTCGTATTAACTAGACAAATGATATATAATTTAAAGGTTAAATTGATAATGAATGAGATCAATTAACACTTGGAAATTATATAAGGTAATTAATAGTAAATTTAAATGTTTGGTGATTATTCACAATGCATTAGAATTTAAAATTAATTAATATTTGTTAAGTAGACTTAAGAGATTTTAGATTGATTCAGGGTAATCAATAAAAGATTTTATAAGTTATATTTATATTGCGTTTATATGTTAGGTTAAAATATACAAAAGAATTAATAAAGAAATTCTTAGATTGGTTCAGGGAAATCAATAAAGAATTTGAATTATTAATATATTTGTATTTATGTTTTTCTCTAGGAATGGAAATGCTTAATCTATCAGATTCGGAAGATGATATTCTGGATGAGATAGATGAAGAGATTGATTATGATATTGAAGAAGGAGAGTTCAAACTTCCTGAAGATTGGACTGCAGTATTTGAATCAGTGATAGATGAAGGTGTTGATCTGGATGCAAATGTAGATGAACATGTTGTGAATCCATCAACGACTGAATTTGTTTTTGTAAATGAACAAGGAGAATCAGTTATTGATTTAGAAGCTTTTGAGAATGCTTCTGAAGATTCAGATACTGAAGTTGAAGAAATAGAGGACAAATACAAACATATGGTTGGTAATCCTATGTTTATCCAAGAAATGCTGAAAAAGAAAAAGGAAAATAAGCAACGCATTTTGAAAGAAGTTGATATTACTGGAAAGCGTGTACTTAAAACTGGCATTATTGGATGGTATTATGACTCTGACCTGAAGCTCTTCGCGATCAAAAGGTTTGACGGGGTTCAATATTTTGAGAAGAAGCTTACCGTGTTTAGTTCATTGCCTCGATATGAGATTCGAGACTTGGCTAGATTAGATATGAAAAATCCAAGTGATGATGATTATGCTAAGTATGTTGAGCGTATCATTAGGACTGAAGGATTATCTATGAAGTTTTCGAAGATTAAGCCAAGGAAAGGAAAAATGATAAAGCTAAACGAACTTAGTCAGAGAACTGGAAGAAGAAGAAGGAAGAAGGTTTATCCAGCGGTCAAATGCATTAAGCAAATACCAATGAAGACTATGCCTCAGAATATTTTGGGAAAATTGAAATATTGGGGGGTAGATGCTGGAACAGGAGAAGCCTTTATGATTGAAGCTGATGATGATTATCCTAATGGCGAAAAAGAAATTCTTCGTGTATATGATCACAGACATTTGATGAATTTATCAAAGGAAGATTTGATTATGTTATACAAGAACAAGATCATATCTACTGTTGGATGGGGTGATTTAGCACGAGATTATCATAGGATGGTTAAAACATGCATCAAGCTTAAAATTTTTGCAGGAAGTAAGATTTACAAATGAAGACCAAAGACAGCGTGAAGATAAAGACGCTAGAGCTATTGTCAAGGGGGAGTCTGTTGAGACATAGATTGTGACAACAGATCTAGCTTGATATAGGACTAGTGTAATTATTATTATTACGTTTGTATATTGGTTTAGATTTGTAAATAAATATTTGTTTTGTTAGTAATATTCGTTAAACATATTATTGTGTTAAGTTAGACGAATTATTAAATACGAAATAAATACATTCTGTGCGAGTCGAGTTCTCAGGTCGCGAGATTAACGAGCCGAGATGAGAACTGAATTCGTGGAAGTCTGGCGAGCCGAGTTCCGAGTTGGGCTTGGGCTGCGAGTTGGACCGAACTCGCAGGCCCTTGCGAGTCGAGACGAGCTGGACATATATAATGTTTTTCAATCGGTGAAAAACATAACTTTTGCATTCTGATTTCAATTGCTGCGAATTCAACAAACCAGAGAAAAACATAACCTAAGGCTAGGCTTTGACGATTCGTTGTTTAAAGCTAAGTCTAGTTAAAACGCAATACGAACATATTCGTTGTTAGTAAAATAACACCGTATTGAGGGATTCCGCACCTTAATACTACAGATAACGAAGTTATTGATCCAAAAACTAGGGGACTTACAGTTTTACACTACGAAACGCGATCCGGGAAAGGTGGCAGGATCGCGTTCGCAAGAACAAAAATCCGTTTGAAATGAGATTACACAATGGAACGCGATCCGGGTTCATAGCTGGGATCGCGTTCGCAAGCTTAAAAACGACCTGCACTTTTAGCAAGAACACAACACGAACCCAAAAACTCCATTTTACCAAAATCAGTTGCAAACACGAATTTTACCATAAAAATGACCACAAACATCAACTATAATCATATAATAACAACAACCAACATCATCTAACAACAATCTAACTCATGTTTCATCATCTAATTACTTAATCACCAAACCCTAACTATTATCTTAAATATGAAGAACACAAACACATTCTAACATCAAATCTTCATGTAATCATCAAGTATCTATCATGTTATCATCCTATAATCATGTATGACCAAGTTCTAACTTCAATTCCTCATTAAAATCATTAACCCTAACTTTCAATCAAAATCATATTATTGCATAAACACACAAGAACACTTACAACGATTCAACAAGATAGAGATGATGAGCAAGATGGATTTAATCTTCTTTCAAGTATTTACAATCCAAACCACAATTTAGTTCTTTGATTTCTTTGAAGAAATGAGAGAGTTTAGAAAATGAAAACAAAGAGAAAGGAAATGGGGAAAGGTAGGTGAAATGATCCAGATATTTCCCACCGCCCCATCTAATATTATGTGTATAAATTATACCCGCTTCCTAGCCTATTGTCTGGAACCCGAAAATACCCGAAAGTCAAAATACTTTTATTTTACCGTCAACTTCAACTTTTTAAAACAATCAATATTTTATTAGTCACAATAAAATCGTTGACTCTTTTAACCGTTTATTTTCAAATAAACCAAATAAACTTAATAAAATACAATTTATTTCCAGGCCCAGAAACAGGATGTTACAAATCTTTCCCCCTTAAAGGATTTCGTCCCCGAAATCCAACCAAACATATTTAATAACAATTCTATACTTCATTCATATATAAACATATTTTAAGAATAAAGTTATCTCCAAATATACCTGTCGTATCATCATCAAGCCCAAGAAGATCCCCAACTGTCATCTGAAACGCTCTTGGAGGCGCTGTCTTTCTCTTTTGCCCAACAGACACTGAAGAACCCGAGCCTGAACTCCCAGTAAATCCTGAACTCCCTGCCAATCCCGTTCCTTGCCTTGCCTTTTCCAAACACTGACCCGCCCTATGGCCCTCCTTCTGACAATTCCAACACACATTTCGAGGAAAAATACAATCCTTAATATTATGCCCAAATCCTCCACACCTAATACACCTAGCTGTCTCTGAAGTACAAGGCCCCGGATGCCTTGATTTACAATCTACACACCAAGAAATTCTTTCTCTTGAATCCTCAGAAAAAGTTACCTTCCTATTTTGTTGACTAGTTTTGCTCTTACTTCCAGAAGAACCACCCAAAGACTGGGACACAGTTTTATTCTTACTCAACTTCTCCGATGCTCTGGTGTCACCGTCCACTGACCTCGCTAAATTAGAGGCTTGATTCAGATTACAAGCCAATCTCACTGACGTCCTGTAATTTGGTGGCAAGGTTCCCACAAAATGATTTATCCTATCTCTTTCGTTTGGGACCCATTGCTGCACAAAGCGTAGCTTCTCTGTGAATTGAGTTATAAGGTCATCCATGGTCATATTCTCAGTCAATTGCAAATCCATGAACTCTTGCTTAATTCTAACCATGTCAAACTCCGAGCAAAACTTCTTGCAAACTTCATTATGGAATTCCATCCAAGTAATAGAAGATCGTTGCACAGGTGTCAAATGTGCTGTCATTGAATCCCACCAATTCATTGCCTGCCCCTTTAATAACTGCACTGCATATCCAACCCTTAACTCCTCCTCACATTGACAGACCTCAAATTTTCGCTCAATGTCCCTCAACCAATTTAAAGTTACCGCTGGATCATTACCCCCCTCGAATTCTTTCGGTCCACAAGACTTAAATGTCTTAAAAGAACATACCCTCTTTTGCTGCTGAGGTGATGGAAACTGGTATCCAACATCTCTCTGTTGTGCTAACCTTGCTTGTTGCTCCTTGTACAATTGCTCAAACTTTCTCAACCTTAGTACCTCATCCTCTAACTGTAATTTATATTCCTCATCACTAACTCCCTCTTGATTTACATTAGATGTACCACCATGATTACCATCATTATTTTCTGGAGGTGGAAGCTCAGTTCTCAAAACATCATTGGGATTCGGGTTCTCAGTATCTGCCATTCCTGTACTCATACACAATAACTTACAACTCGTTAATCGTTAGTATCACCTATACTAACCAATCAACCCCCCATTCATAAGCTAATCCCACTTACTGAAATGTTTGACTGTCACCTAATAGATTTGGGATTGAACATTAGCCAATGCCCAATTCACCCAAACCTATGCTCTGATACCAACTTGTAAGGCCCCGCCTTTTACAAACCGAAACATATCATATTACTTTATATTATACATTAAAAGCGTGGTCCCAAAACATATTTACCTAATTACATAAGTCCCAAAGGTACCAAGTTTTCAAAACCTTTACACACATATATAAGTTTAGTTACAAACATTTACTAAACAACCGGGCGTTAAGAAAACTATTCAAAACCAAAAGTTAGATTCCCAAAAATGTCAGAGTAAGCGCTATGACAGTCAGCCATCCCATTAAGTATCTACAACCCGGTCCACACCTAATAAAAGCCTGCAAAAAGATTAACAACGAGGGATTAGCCAATGCTAAGTGAATGGAACCGTAACCGACAGTTCAATTCAGAAATAACAAGCCTACAACGAACAAACCAAACCAAACCAACAACAAGTAATGTTTACCGCCTAAAGCATCGTAAACAACAAGCACACAAATTATGATTACCGCCTAAAGCATCGCAATCATAAGCACGTATCGTCAAAGAGGACCGGCGGCCCCTGGTTAGCCAACCAGCGAAAGCCTACAACCACTGCCGGCCCCAACAGTGGCTTACCGATAGTTTGGAAGCTATCTTCACTGACGAGGATTCATCCCTCAACTACATGTATCGGGAAACCCTGCCAGTCAAACAATAGCCCCAAACCCAACCAGCGTTGACCTCTGAAATCACATATGCCCGAAGGCCCAAGCATCACATATAGCATAATCGTCATGCCAATATGTAGCATACCTAATCATACCGCATAAAAATCATTCCAATCAATAATGATAACACCCAAATAATCCAAATACCATAACCAAGTAATCCAAAATGAAATAACCATAATCATCGCCTTATAATAATCATTACTAATCATTACCAATAACCAAGAGCTCATCCGTTGCAACCACACTCGTTACAACGGAATTGAACTGAGGAATACAATTCCACTCACCGATAGTCAAGATCTTCAACTCAGTGGTCTTATATTACTGAGTTGCCGCCCGCTTATCTGAATAAACAAATAATAACCAAGTCAGTATCTCGCCTCATCAATGTATATCTTATACCAATACAAATTCATATATTTCAAAACATATATTTCTAAGCATAAAGTGCCACTAAAATGTCACGGAAGTGCCACTAAAGCAATATCATATACAATACCCAATTGACTTTAAACTCTTTCATTAAGCCCCGAAACCCCTTAAAATCGTTCACATTATTATGTATTTCTTTTAATAAAAAGTGCCACTAAATTACCGTTTAAGTGCCACAAAAGGAATGTCAACCATAAGTGCCACTAAAAACACCATCTTCTAAACACTTATGCATTTTCAAAATTTACAAAATCCTTCAAAATAATTCATGCAAACGCGATCCGGAAAACATTGGTGGGATCGCGTTCCCCTTTGAAAATAATTCTGTCACCGTTTTACACTACGAAACGCGATCCGGGAAAGGTGGCAGGATCGCGTTCGCAAGAACAAAAATCCGTTTGAAATGAGATTACACAATGGAACGCGATCCGGGTTCATAGCTGGGATCGCGTTCGCAAGCTTAAAAACGACCTGCACTTTTAGCAAGAACACAACACGAACCCAAAAACTCCATTTTACCAAAATCAGTTGCAAACACGAATTTTACCATAAAAATGACCACAAACATCAACTATAATCATATAATAACAACAACCAACATCATCTAACAACAATCTAACTCATGTTTCATCATCTAATTACTTAATCACCAAACCCTAACTATTATCTTAAATATGAAGAACACAAACACATTCTAACATCAAATCTTCATGTAATCATCAAGTATCTATCATGTTATCATCCTATAATCATGTATGACCAAGTTCTAACTTCAATTCCTCATTAAAATCATTAACCCTAACTTTCAATCAAAATCATATTATTGCATAAACACACAAGAACACTTACAACGATTCAACAAGATAGAGATGATGAGCAAGATGGATTTAATCTTCTTTCAAGTATTTACAATCCAAACCACAATTTAGTTCTTTGATTTCTTTGAAGAAATGAGAGAGTTTAGAAAATGAAAACAAAGATAAAGGAAATGGGGAAAGGTAGGTGAAATGATCCAGATATTTCCCACCGCCCCATCTAATATTATGTGTATAAATTATACCCGCTTCCTAGCCTATTGTCTGGAACCCGAAAATACCCGAAATTCAAAATACTTTTATTTTACCGTCAACTTCAACTTTTTAAAACAATCAATATTTTATTAGTCACAATAAAATCGTTGACTCTTTTAACCGTTTATTTTCAAATAAACCAAATAAACTTAATAAAATACAATTTATTTCCAGGTCCAGAAACAGGATGTTACATTTACAAATATACACATATCAATTGAGCAATTGTAGAAATTCTTCTGGACTCTGCCCCCTTAGTATCCCACATATTGGTGATAGCATACTAAGTCATTTATATCATGCTAATTACTAACCTCCGTAATTAGTCTTACAATCTGTTCACCAATTTGTGCCCGTAAATCATATATCATTAATTAGAAACTGTTCATTTATCTTGACACAAGTCCATTTGCAATTTCTACAATTCTCAATTCACACATAACACGTAATCAATTTACATTATTCATGAGACATTTATTACTGCCTCAACCACTTTATCCTTTCACGTATCATCATATCAATCATAGCTAACATAAGTTAACAATTCTTTCATCTGAACTTTTAATCATATTGCCAATATACCTATTAGCAATTTTCCACATATCCACACATATGGCCAACTTAAGTTAGCCTATCCCGACATCTAAATCTGACTGAACTTTTACATATACTGAGTACATAACATACTTTCGTTCAACTAGAACTATTCGGAATACTAACATCTCATTTAACATTCTGTTATTAATTTAACACAGTAATCATCGAATAGTTCACTACAGGGAAGCATATCAGTTCAGTCTACTATACTATACTACTGCACATAATCAGCATAAATAATCACACATTTCATCTTGGTTTAAGTTTAGGCAATCCTATCATGGATTACCTAATTCTCTTAAACCATCGCTCTGATACCAACTTGAAACGCCCCGATTTACACTTTATAAAGTCATATCAAAATTTAAAATATAATTTATTGTTATAGGTCCCTTCTAAAATTAATATCATCTTGTAACATCTGACAAAAACATTGACATTTTTATATTTAATCTCATTTGACATTAAAGTATTCCCAAACCTCCAATTTATCTGCTTAACTTTACAAAATAATCACATATCAATTTAATATTTACATTTGACCAAAGACACAAGACATAATTAACAATACTTGGGCTATTTATACAAATGTCACCACAGCAATAATCTAAAAGAAGAGAAGCTCGTCTGACCAGAAAGCAAGCTTCCAATATACTTTTCACCCGAGCCTTCCTTCCATCCAAGCGATACACCTAAAAACGTTTATATATTCAACCATAAGCACAATGCTTAGTAAGTAAACGGAGTACAATCACACATCATTATTTTATTTTAGCTCTGGATCCTTGCTACCCATGCTAGTCGTATACTACTAGCAATCACACGAGCCTATGGCCACAACCATTACCCGCACCAAACCACCAGCAAATGGCCGCAACCATTTCTGGAAACCATGATCATGTAATCCGAGAACTTACCTGACAGAGGGCTTAACAATTTACTTGTAATACTTCCAGCTTCTATATTACCTAATCACATAGAGACATAACACAGATTACAAACAATAGTACATTTTAGCAATTCATTCTAATTGTAAGTTCATCATATACACATTAAAGTAACAACACCTTTAGCTTCTAATATGCATGATAGTTACTAATCATAATCGTCATATTTCAAATATTCAGTTACTTTATTCAAGTCTCAAGCTCAGCTAACGAAGCTTTTAAATCACGAGATATAAATGATTTAGTTATAACAAGTTTCTTAACTTAGACGATCCTTTATTAAGTTCCAATTGCCAATTATTCGTCTACAACAACTTTTCTAATAAGTATAAATAACTCATGTAAACTATTACTTCCATTTGGTCATTAGCTAGTTGCTTAAACCATCTTTGCAATGATCATAAACACTTAGGAAATTTACTACTTAAACTCCTACTAGTTATATTTGAATAATCATCATTTATTCAATTATATCATGTTTAGAATTATTATAAGTGACTCATATGGATTATCGTTCGAATCCTCAATCGACTTCACATTCTAAATTACTAGCTAATAAGTTATACCTTTCTTTAGTAACTATACATCATTTTAGTTTCATTACAATCTATTTCTGTATGAGGTCCACTGCACATTACTAATTTCTTTTGTGTATATGCTATATTTATAACAGGAGCAGGTTTTCTAAACAAATAGTTCGGGCAAAACTGGAAATCGAGTCGCGAGGTGGAAAGAATCGCGTCGCGATTCAGTGTATTTCGTGTCGTGATCCCAGGTTTCATCAGACCTGTAAAGTAGGTTTCTTGCTCCTACTCGAATTTCTTACAATCAACAACAATTTCCAGGTTCTAACCTAATTATAAATCTAATAACCTCAATCTAATACATCTATATATCAATTTTCATATCAAATGATCACCTCACATCAATTTTTATCATAAACAACTTTCAATATAATTCAAGTAAGGAATTAAACTTACAATTGCCACAAGAAAGAAGATGGAGGTGAAGATGATGAACTTGAATCTCTGAGCTTGGATTGAAGATTAAGCAATAAACTAAATGTTTAATTATTGTTCCTGTTTAAATCGTGAAGCATGGGGACGATTTATGTCTCTTTCTGTGTGTGTTTTTTTTTAGAATGATTGAGAAGGAGTAAGAATATATATACGTACATATATGTGGCGGTGTATTCTAAATTATACCCCCTTTAATACCTATTGTCTGGAATCTAAAAACCATTTGCGATTTTTAACTATTTTATTGTTCTTACATATTTAATAATTTAAAACAACTATTAATTTATTTGTCACAATAATATTTTTGGATTTTGGGGTGTTACAACATTCCACTCTCCTTTAAGTGGTCCTCTTGTGTATGTTAGTCGGCTCATGACAAACAATAAATGTTTATTCATCGAATTGCAGAGTTATGGTATAGTTTTAGCAATTTATAGGTTAACACAACAATCTGATATCAGTGAGAGCATGAGAGCTATACCAATTGAGTGGCTCATTGAGATAACTTTTCGTTCTTTCAAGTTTTCAAAATATAAATTTTCATTACAAAGTAATTATGAATTTAATCAGGCGCACCACAAGTTTGACCTTATGCATGAGACAATGTTCTTGGTAGTTAACACCGTAGCAGGTTATTGGCTAACACCATTGTTCGTGGCCGCTACTTCTGTCTACACTGCTCAGTGCAGTCTTTATGGACTAAAACAATTCTCCAACGTTAATATGTGAATGCCATAAAACTAATCTGAAGATCAGATTATGTGACATTAATCTTCCCGACTTCTTAAATTTCCATCTTTGTGTAAGAATGGATCTTTACTTTAAAATGCATTTATGAATTAAATGGACCCGTAAAATACTACTGAAATCCACTCTGATTAACTTTAAATTGCATAGATGTAGTGATACCCAATAGTCTCTATGCAGATGATATGCGCTCGATGCACCCTAATGACCAATACCATTTAATATATGAAATATTCATTTGGGATTTTGCATCAAACAGGTAGTAGTTGTGATTAGCATATTTTAAATATTAGTTTTTGTCAATGTAGTTAGGTAATAGAAGTTTGGTATGTTGTAATTTCTTTTGAGTTATATTGATTTTGTGTGTAACTTTGCATATGCTAACATTTGTTAGCCTGTTGGTCCTAGCGATGCTTAATGAACTTAATTGCTTGGAAGTTCTGTTACCTTTTAGTTGGATTAAAATATAAGCAATTGGCTGGTTTGTAGAGGTTCGTAATATGTGATATGAAGTCATGTTTAGTGACCATTGTGTAATTACAGTGAAGAGGCCAGGTTTTGTTCCCATTGAGGTAGCCACTCCATCTCTTGCTCTTGGTGAGCCCATGGACACATGGCAACTTTGCAGCTTGTCCCAAAAAAATTCAGTTGCTCACGACGGTCATATGCATGGATTTCTTGAAGCTGCAAAAGTGTTTGAGACCTATGCTTTTCAACTTCGTGTAATGACCAAATACTGTGACCAGACAAATCATCAAAAGTAAGTTAAAGTTCTTCTTGCTGACCGTAACATGAACTTTTTACATTTCTCAGCGCCAAGACCCTTGGCGAACGGATTGGTGTAAGTCTCTTCATTAATCTTACCAAATGTATCATAAGCATCATGATGGTTACAAACTTTTAATATATTTAATATGGTTTAACTTAATTTACAGGTGGCAATTTCGACCTGTGCGTTTAAGAATGTGTTGATGTGGTTTGTATAAGTAAGTTTTTCATGAGGATATAGCATTACGCGGTAGGTGATACTTGACTTCCAAATTGTGTATTATACATAAGTGTGTGTGTGGGTGTGCGTGTACGAGCGTATATGTTGTTATCATAGTCTCTTCTGTCAATACCTGACATTTTGATTCATGTTACAAATACTTTCTAGCTGTAATAATCTATGAGTGCATTTATGGTGTGTTACTTCACGCATTATAAAAGTATAAGGGTACCACAGGCCTTTCTAAGGGGCATACTCACGTATTTGTAAAATATATATTCTGATTTAGTGTTTCCTCTGTAATTGAATAAGGTAAAAATGTCTTCAGCACATGCCAATTCCAAGCTGGCTGATCCCGGTGTTGTTGAAGAAGACTACGAAAAGGCTTTGAGGCCTCAAAGATAAAACGTGTGTGTTTGTAGGAAAAAATAAATATAGAATCTGTAGATGTACTTGCAGGTGTGTGAAGGAAGAGATCCTAAAGGCCTTTACAAGCTCGTACAAGCTAGAAAGATTAAAGGTTGATTCCTTACCTCTTCTGAACCCGATTCAGTTGCTCTTTGCTAACATAAAAGTCAAAATATCTATTTGATTATATATATTGGTCTTCTCTATTTAAGCTCGCAAGAGGGTTGTACAATGAACTAAACACTGAAAATGATATAACTGAAGTAAATCAGAGTCTGCACGAACTCATCTATGGAAGAGCATATATTGGATGAAACCATCTGGTTTCTTGATCTATTAGATTATCATATTTTTAAAATAGTTTTATCTTGGAAAATTCTGTCTTGGTTGATTTTTGAATACGTTTAGATCCCAATTATACTTATTACAACTGAATATGTTGCAAGTGTTCTCTATATTGAAGGTAGACATCTACGTGAATGAAAATGAAATTGAAAAATGATTCTAATTTTACTATATCCAGGAATACGACATAAGAATGTTGTGCAGTTAGTTCATATGAGCATGTACCAATGCTTCTAGCTTGTGCATTGTAACTGGTTAGTCCAAATAGCTATTTGAGATAAAACATTCAATGAAGAATATTGATTTACTTATGTCTTATCCCTTCTTGAGAAATTACTAAGTAACTGAATGCGAACCGCACTTTATTTGTGATTTGCACAAACAAAAGGGTAAAAGTTAGCTTCCAATATTACTTAAGCTTGCAATAGATGTTTCAAGGGGAATGAGCTACATGCACCAAAATAATATAATAAATATGGACTTGAAGGCTGCAACTCTTCTGATGGATGAAAATTCTGTAAGATGCTTAGTGTTTTTAACTTCTTGGTACATTAATAAATTAAGTTTATAGTATTCATGATGCTGGGGCAAAATGTATGTTTTCAGTGTTTCCTATTCAGGTCATTAAGGTTGCAAGAGTGAAGGCTCAGACTTGTGTCATGACAGCAGAAAACTGGAACACATTGGTGGATGGCTCCTGAGGTGCCTCATTTATATTAAGCTTTTATAAGATGCTTAGTTTTCTATATGTTATAGCTTCATACATGTTTAATAACGGGTCAAAACTAGGTGGGGCTGAAACAAGTTTTTTAACTGTATATAACCACTTACCTTATGTTGCAACATTTTAGATGGTCAAATAACCTCCAGAAATGGTTGATAACATTTATTTGAGTTCGGTTTCATCTCAAACTTGGGAACATGGCCAGTGGTCACGTATAGTTGAATTAATTGCAGGCTTATATACTTAGTTTTGCCCCATACACTTTTCTAGCATTGAATACAGTTGTATTTCAGTTCTGCCCCATTCTATGAATATGATTATACACCAAACCTTATTCATGGTCATACTTAGGATATTTCCCTATCGTTGTGATCAAAATATTTTCATTTTAACATCCTTATATGATGCGGACAACTAAATAATGAGACGTACGTACATTGTTTGTATCAACGGAAAAAAACTATCAAAAAAATAATTACGTTATCACACTTTTCTTAGTTTTCAAATCTTTATTATTGTTAACAACATGAACTAATTCCATGATATGTGAAACTTTGAATACATACGGCAACACCAAATGCTACAATAACTAACATGTTTTCTATTATATATTTATATATTGAATGATGTAACAAAATTAAAATAGCTACTAAACTTTGAATACAATCTTAAAATAGTCCACGAATTCGCAGGTTATGATCTAGTTAAAAATTATATGGCGTTCATCACCACCGCAGGACAATGTTACACCTCCATCACCACCGCACGACGTCTCCATCACCGCCTCACGACACCTACGTCACCGCCGCACTTCTATCACAACGTCGCCACCCTGCTGCCACCGCATCGTCCTCTCGATTCATTTTCGTACTTATTTCCACTACATTCTTCTCCAACCTAGGGTTTTAATTTTCAAATTGCCGGTTGCGGTAACTCGATTTCTGCGACTTCTTCGTCTATCTTTAGCTAAAGGTTCGCTTCAAGCCTTCAATCTTCTCTAATTTTGTTTTTTTCATATTTTTTATTTCATTTATTATTACTCTTCTTATAAACCCTGGTGATGGCAATTTCGAATGTGCCGTGAAATTTTGCGAGATTGCTGGTAAGGTTTTTAAATCTGTTTCCTTATATTCTTATTCAATTGCTAATAGTTCCTAATAGTTATGCAATGCCTGATAGTTAGCTTACTTGATCTACATACTACTGTAATTGAGCTTAATATTGTTGTTCACTGGATTTATTACGTGTTGTATTTTGTAGTAATTGTTGTTCTTATGCTTTTCATTTTTGGTTGTATAACTACCATATCTAAATAATGGAATAAACACGATGCTGAAAATAAAGAACTTATTAGGAAGTCATGGCTTGATTTTAAGCTCTTGTGTTATGTATGAATGCATCAACAAAGCTTAGTTAACAATGGACAATTCAATTCCTAACCAGTAGTAAAAGTTTTTAAAATTAATTAGGATTCAGAATATAGTGCTGAAACAAGTAATGAAATTAATTTTTAAAAAGAGGTTATCAAATGACTACACACACAATTAGGCATCAACTGCTAATACGGTGGGTTCTGATGTATTGAATCTCATTTTCGGGAGTTTCTTTTTATCTTATATCTCTTGTTATAGTATATATGTAGTGTTTGGTGTTGATGTATGGGTAGAGTTATACGATGTGTAATTGTTGAAGTTGTTAGACCAGCATATCATATTTTTTGGGTACCACGTATCACAATTTTCGTGTGTGTATTGTAGCTCGGATTCCTAATATACGATTCAGAATGCAGATTATGGTGACAAAAAAAAAAGAATATATTGCTCATGAATGTGCTTGCACTAAAGAAGCTTGACAAGATGCTCATACTAAGATTCCTTAATTCTATGCCCATTATGTTCTAATTGAACTTCCAATTGTGTTGTAGAACTAACTCAACTAAGTATCCTGCTATAGATTTGTGTAATTTAGCTTTTCCTACAATATAGAATTATGAAAATAAAGATTACTAGAGTTTTTTAAAACCGTTTAAGAGTCTGTTTAAGATTGTCATTGTTATGTAATACCTTGATTTTAAGAAGAGGTACTTGGAGAATAAATAAGCCTCATTGTGCCTTTTTTTTACCAGACATTACTCTGTTGGCATTGCATAAAAATATATAATTTTGATGTATTTCATTTACTTATTTGCATATCCAAATTTACATGCGGGTCATTAAGGTCTGGGAAATGCAACCACTAACTGATTGTAGGTAATATTGCTTTCAGATGTTATGATAGTGATGGTAAATAATCTAATCACTCTAATGAACTAAAAGAAAAATATCGAGTGACCAACACCTAGATATTACGGTATTTTGATAACTTTGTTATGTGCGAAAAAGGCTTATTTTTCAAGTATGTAATTATGCTTGGCCATTTTGCTTAGCTGTTCAATCCCACGACTTGAAGCAAACAATGAACAAGTATAGTCTGGTTACCTAACCGAATAATGATCTTCTTCCAAAAGCAACATATTAAGTCCTCATGACTTGAAGCAATTTTCAGAACGTCGTTAATGTCTACTTATTGATTGTATACTAGATCTTGGGTTGTGCATATGCACACCAAAGAATTTACTAGTATTATGTATAAGATGGTACTACTTTTAGAGTTAATTATCATATTGCATAATACAAAGGTACATCCTTTTTACAGTTGGCTTGAGGCTTTTGTGGCTTGTGGAAACACTTCGACTTGGTTTCTAAAATCTGGAAGGAGGTAACTTCGCAAGAGAAACAATTCGAGGTATGTATCTTATCAGCAGATGGACTTCTTCTTTATAATCGTATCTTTTCAAGTTACTTATCATATTGCATAATAAAAAAATACACCTTTTTTACAGATGGCTCGAGGCTTCTCCATCATGTGGAAACAATTCGACTTGGGTTCTAACTTTGGAAGGAGGTAACTTGGCAAGAGAAACAATCTGAGGTGTGTAAGTATCTTATCGTCAAATGAACTTTTTTAAGACATTTTTGCTTATGAAAAAGTTGATCCGTTTTAGGATGGTTCTGGAAGCATAACCTTGATAATCCAGGTAAAATTTGAATTATTTACTATTGGCATGTCTGAATTACCGGTTTCTAAGGACTAAATTGTAATTGAAATTACATATCATAAAGTGCTGATAGGTCTATTAACTTTTAATGTTGTCAATTGGGCAGGAGGAGGTGATGAAGAGAGCAAAGCATGAAGACTACTGAATTGCATCAATTGTTACATGATACTAGTTGGGTAACGTTCAAATAAGACTAAAATTTTGTGTGAGAATATAGAAACCAATGATATGATGACATGTGTACAAAAAGAATACAAAACTCATTTACCCCTTAAGTTAAATATCTGACAAACGACAAATCGAAAAATTATAAAAATTGCACCATTAGATTCAGCGTTTGATCCTCTTCGATTTGCCGCCCATTAAGGCATACTTTCGACGAGTATTTTTTTTCATTATTTTTACTGGGTTTCTCTCTCATTTGAGTATAAGCATAGAAGTTACTCCAAGGAGAGCGATCGAAAAATGGTTATAAAATTTTAATTGGCTTTTATGAACAATTTGAGTTCAATATAGTCTAACGATATATTAATTCTAGCTTGTGAAAACTTCAAGGAGTCAAATATAATATTGCATATGCATTGATATGTATAACACTAATGAGATTGGATTAGTTTAAAACTCTAAACCCTAAACCCCAAACTCCTAACCCTAAACCCTAACCCCTAAACCTCAAACTCCCCGCCCTAAACCCTAACCCATAAACCCTAACCCCTCAACTCTAACCCTAAAAAAACCCTGTGTCTTCTCTCGGCGATTTTGGCGATTGTACGGCCCAGTTGTACGGCGCTTCATTTTCAGTGGCTTCCGATCAATTATTTCTGACCAAACCCTTCCATAAATATTACTGTTTCACTCATGGATCCATCTTCATTAACTGAATCAATTAATAAGCCCCCAGACCCTCCCGATTATTCAAATATGGATGAGTTTCATACGCCGATTGTTCGTGTGTCTGAATCAACTCCAATATCTCAACCAAGCCCTGCTCAAACTAGGGCGAAATTACGAGCTGCTAAACACGAAGCTATTGAAGTTGATGAATCTCAGAATTCCGCTATCAACAACATTCAATCCATTCTGAAAAAGAAAATCTCAAAACCAAAGAAGCGTAAGCAGAAATTGAAGAAGGATGCGGTTGTTCAAGGTTATTCAGATCCAGATAATGCTCCTAAGAAGAATAAACAACATGATTTACCTGCTATCAACCTTCATGATTCTGCTAATGATTTTCATGTGGGTTTATCAAAGAGTTCTGCTGCTCATATGGATACGACTATTGTTGCTGATGTGTTTATGTCTGAAACTCAGGTATTTAATGCTCAATCTCAGTCTGATAATGTAATTAATTCTGTCAAAGAAGCTATTGGTTTTTTTGAATCAAAAGGGGAACAAGTTATCGGTACTAGTGACGCTGGTAAACTACCACAATGCTTGAAAAACAAACGGGTTGATAGTCCTATAACCCCAACTGAACATGGTAGTACACCTTTGGCAACTAGAAGTGAGATATATGAAAAAGCAGCTGGGTTTATTACTAGTGTGTTTAAGGATGATGGTACTACTAGTGAGGGGAATGTTGTGTTTAATGGTGCAAAACAATCTATTACTTCTGTTAAAATGAATGTTAGAGTTAACCGTGGTAAGGCTAAAACTGGTAGTAGTCAGAATAGTGGTAAACATACTAGTGTGCCTAATGTTGGTCTTAAGGTGAATGAATCTGATGTTGGAAAGTTGCCAGCAGCAAGCAATGCTAATGTGAATGATAAAGGGTGTGTAGATGGAGCTAGTAATGCTGTGAGTAATACGAATGATAGTCAACCTGCTAGTGTAGCTGATGTTGAAATGACAGCAATGTTTCCTGAAGTGAATGATGTTAATGTGAATGATCAATTGAATGTTAGTAAATCAGGGGATAATGTAGATAGAACACAAGGTGTTGATCAAGTGGGTAAGCAGAATGTATGGGCTAATAACAAGGTGTCCTTTGCTGAACTTTTAAAGAAATCAAATGAAGATGATGATGTAAAGATGGAGTATACTCCACCTACAACACTACCAAATGGCCAAAGAAGGGTACAGTTTACAGCTGAAGAGATAAGGAAAGGTGGAAGTCATTTTAAGTTGCAGTTGTATGGCTACTTTATTGGGACTTCTATGGATTACCAAGTGGTAAATTCCAATTTAAGAAGGATGTGGAGAGCTTATGATATACAAGAAATCACAAAAACTGCTGCTGGTTTCTATCTTTGTAAATTTAAGAGTGAGCAGGGCATGAAATCAGTTTTGGAGAGTGGCCCATGGCTCGTTGAGGGCGTGCCTTTGTTCCTCAATCAATGGGAACCAGGAGTATGGTTAGAGAAGATTGAGCCACAGAAAGTGCCTTTATGGATCTGTATCCATAATCTACCATTATAGTTATGGAATGATAAAGGCATTGGGAAGTTAGCAAGCTATGTTGGTAGACCTGTATTGATGGATAAGGCAACAATTGATAGGTGTAAGAGGAAGAGTGGCAGACTTGGTTATGCTAGAGTGCTTGTGGAAGTTATGGCTAATGATGACCTACCAGGCACTGTTGAATTTGAATACCTTGCTATGGGTTCATTGCCTGCAAAGATTGGTAAGCTAGAGGTTTCTTATCAATGGAAACCACCTATTTGCACATATTGTAAAGTATTTGGGCATGGGACCAAGCAGTGCAAAAAGAGACCAATGACTGATGATGAGAAAGCTGCTATAGTATTGAAAGAGGCATTGAATGTGAGGGGAAATGAAAGTGATATTGAAAAGAATGTTGATGATGGTTTTCAAGTGGTGGGGAAGAAGAATAGAGTAGTTGATAGGTTGAACTTTACATGGCAGCAGAGTCTTAATAGTAATAGTAGGGGAGATCAAGTAATGGGGCCTCAATTTTCTGGTGCACAGGGTAATGAGGGAGTAAATAGGCATAATTATCTGAATAAAGGTAAATTACCTGTTAAGGGGAGTGTTTTTAGTCGAATCAGGTTAAATCAACAGGTAAGGAATGAGTCAAAGGATAATGCAAAGCAGAGTGATACATTGGTGAAAAATGGAGTGACATTACAGCAAGTGAATAATAAAAAGTTTGGTGATACATTTCAGGAGAAGAGTAAATTGAATGAGGCATCAACTAGCACTGTATTTGATAAGCAACAGGGGAGTAAAGGTGCAAATGTATATAAAGTGGTTAGGGATAACAGAAATCAAAAGGAGAAATTAGATTGTGCAAGTGACATAAGGGATAACCATGAATCTGTGATGGAACTAAATGATGTGCCAATGGCTAATCAGTTTAGTTATTGACAGAAGAGGGTGATGGAGATGAGTCATTCCTTACCTGCCAAACCCTAAACCCTAAACGCTTTATAAAACTCTAAACCCTAAATCATACTAAACCCTAAACCCTAAACCCTACTAAACCCTAACACTAAACTCTGCTAAACCCTAACACTAAACCCTACTAAACCCTAACTCTAAACCCTAACCTTAAACCCTAAATCAAATGTATAATCAATCACTAACACATGTGTTACTAATATGTAAAACCCACCAAAAAAATGAAGAAAAAAAAAAAGTTCGTCGGAAGTATGCCTTGATAGACGGCAAATCGAAGAGGATAAAACGCTAAAAATATGGTGCAATTTTCATGATTTTTCGACTTGTCGTTTGTGAGATATTTAATTTTTAAAAACGTGGATGAGAGAGAAAAAAGTGACACATGGCATACTGTGGTTGGTTCCCCCATTCTCACACAAAATAAATTGTCTCAATTGAACTCTTCTCAATACTAGTTATATAAATTTTAGCTAAAATCGGCATCTGCATTTTTAGATGGCTCCTTTGAGATATCGTGTATAAATGTGTGGCAACATAATTATGAATTGCCTTTAGGTTTATTTTTTGATAGAATACTTGGGTATGTCAACTTACTAAGAATAATATGTTACAAGTTTTATGGATTTGTCAAGCTATTTGTTTTTTTTGTAATTCTATATTATTTAGAAACAGGTGAAATTATATTAAAATTATGAAAAACTGGTGTGATGTTCATTAAGAACAGCGACATGCCAAGTGACTCAAATCACATATTCACATACATATTTTGACTAGCGATGCAGCTAGCGACTCCCGAAATGATGTGGTTAAGTAGGAGGCGACTTATACAGCGACATATATGCATGGCGACGTTCCTCAAAATAGCGACACGTGGAGAGACATAGGTAGCATTGAATTTAAAATTAGCGACATGTATAGAGACAAATATTTGTAATCGCAACTACCAGCGTCTAGTGTAACGACACGAATGGCGACGTTCTTATAAAAATGGCGACGTATATTGCGATTCATTTACAAAGTTGCAAATCTGCGTTGAAATTTAAGATGTTGCTATTTATGACGCCAAATATAGCGACCGAAGTCGCAAAATCAACGACTTTTTTATAAACTACTGACTTCGTATCTCTAAAGGTATCGCTAGCCTCAAAATTGTCGCTAAACCAGTTGCTAAACAAGTCGCTGATGGGCTGTTTTCTTGTAGTGTGTATTATTAAAGCTATAAAATTAAGGGGAAAATAAATGGTGCTGTCAACCGTATGTGCAATTAGTAAAAAGTAGAGACTCAATTTGTATTTTTTTTTTTAAATAAAATTAAGGGGTAAAAGGTGTAGAATAAAATGTCAGGAAATTAATAAAAATGCCACTTTTTCCGAAAGTATTTTTCGTTTTGCCACTTCAAAAAAAAAGTTGCCGATTTGCCCTACCCGGTCGCAGGTCGCATCATGCGACCTGCGACCCGTTCAACGCGACCTGCGACCCAAGCGATTTCCGAGTAAAAAACAAGCAAAACGTGTCGAAGCCGTTCGGTCGCAAGTCGCAGCATGCGACCTGCGACCTGCGTCCGAGAACCAAGATCACGACATTGTTATGATTTAATATATTTTATGTTTCGTATTTAATTAACGCAGTGTTTCGTTTTTCTTTGATAACTTTTTATATACAATGTATAAACTAATTTCGAATATATATTCATGATCAGTGTAATTTTATCTACATTTCGACATAAATTTTATCGTCATATGTTACGTATTTAACGAAAGCATTTTTTAGTCTCGAAATCAACTTTTTTTTTATATCCGAATGTAGATAAAAATAAACTAGTCATAGTGGTATATTTAGTGGTAAAAAGAAGCCCAATGGGCAGTGACTCTCATTTTTATAGAAAAGGAAATAATACCAATTGGGGTCATACTACGACGACGTTATGTGATGGTTACAAAGTTACAATGTAGAGACGTAGATTATGTTCATTAGCTAAATATTTGTTGGATAGTCGTGTATCATGTGATCGGTTGGTCAAAGATATAAATTAAACTATGGTTTAAATCGACAATATTAAATTACATATTAGCCATTAAATATGCACTATAAGTCGAACTTTTTAATATTTTTTTGATTGTATTTAATTCATTAATTTTCAAACAACCTTTTCTTGTTGATTTAAATATTTCAGTTAATTATTTTTTCAATTTCTTTTGTGTAACGCATAATTTATCTATATTATGAATATTTTCAATATTTAAGATCATTTAATACTCATTTTTAAACTGTATTTAATTTATTATTTTAATAAACTTTTCAATTTAATTCCGTAAATTAACCGTAGACAAACATTCACTAACAGTACAAATCATTCAGTAAATTGATTAAATCTGAAAAGAAAAAAAAGACACAAATAATGGAAATGACCACAAGTTATGTAAAACTGAACACAAATATGTAGGTTGCTAGTGGTGGTCAAATATTATGACAATTATTGGTAAAGGTTGTTGAAGGAAATTTTGAGGTTCTTAATAAATTGGTGTAGATTAAGATACTTACAAAAACTATAATAAACAATATTTAAGTTGATTACGTAACTAAAATATTGAAGAAGCTTATTAAGTAAAATAATTAGTTATAAATACAAATTATAACAGCAATATTAAATGAATTAAACCGATGATCCTTATGGTTTGCTCAAAATTACACTCGCAGTCGTCTTGTTAATATAATGACCATTGTACCCTCACATTTAATGGGACAGACTAACGGCCTTTAAACAAAAGAACGTTTCTTGTAACATTTAGAAATCACTGGGATGATCCACGTCAACGAAAAAAAAAGTTTAGGGACGTAAGACATGACATGTAATTTAGAGCAAGCTAAAGAGATGATCTAATTTCTTCTCTTTAAAAATGCCGAAGTATGTTAACACTATCAGTCACAAATAATTCTAGATGTCTGAAAACTAACATTAGGTATAAACTCTAAAAAATCGGATGTGAATGCTACTAATTTTGTAAGGTATTCAAACATGAAATATTTAATATCTCTATACTCTATCTACGTTGGAGTATTTACTTTATTAGTCCATAAACTAAATATGATGTCAGCATTCTTTAGAAAATTAAAAGAAATAAAATAATAATACAATAAAATACAAAAATGCATGTATCACGTATGTATCTTTCAGCCGTCCTTTACATGTCTTCATGTCTCAAGTCTCAAGTCTCCCCTACCTTGACATCATAAATTTTACACTTGGTTTAATCCTTTGAAATCAGAGCGGCAGCTAATTTTAAAAGGAAGGAGTGTAGACAATCTCGATCTTTGATTCTGTGATCAACGATCCAAATTCACAACATTGCATTGACGCGCAAACTGCATTTTACGTAAAATTATGATTCATTAAGATGTAGTGGATCTGAGCCGACGGCTAAAAATCGCCTACCCCTCCTACCCTATTGAATTTAGTTGCGCTCAAAACCTTACCTTTTGACTTAAGGCTTTATATATACCAATTTGTTGGATTTCTTTTTCTTTTTTTTAGCATTTAAATTTTCATATTGGATATTATTTGTTCTTAAGGTTTTTTGATTTGAAAGAGTGATACGAAGCTTAAATCAGTTATGCCAATTGTATTGATAAAGTGAATCAAAATCATTTACATCATTTTTGTTTTGAATATTTACAATGTAAATAAATGACTTTTAGTTTTTAAACTGACGTAATACCATGTGAATTTTGTATTGGAAGCAATAGAACGTAAAGATGCTGCTATTATACTTACATTTACGTAGTGTAACATAAAATGTAAATTAACCTAAATAAATAAATAAAGCACTCCATACCAATATTTGGTTTGAGTTTTCTATAACTAATATTATAAGGTCATTGGTTTATCAATATCGTCATGATCTTTCAACTAAAAATTTTATGAGTTTAAGTCCCGATGTTTGAATGTTGGATAAAATATATTATCTATATTTGTGTAATGATTTGTCAATGTAGAAAAAAAAATCCTACATATAATTAAACCAAAACCCTATGGAGCAATCTGGGCCCTTCAATAAGATTTTTTAATTTGATCCAATGATATACAATTAAACTAGAATAAAAATAAATAATATTTCACTTTACCCCCACTAAATATAAAGTATTATTAAATTAAATATATTAATAAAAAAAATTAGGCTAATTATACTATCAAATAAAATGACACATAAATTAAAAATCTACACAACTTCCATTACATATTCTCCATATTAACAAATTTTTTTAATAACTTTAAGCAAAATCAATACAATCTAAAACAAAAATATATTGCATTCAAATCTTTTTTTAATTATAATTCTTTATTTCTAACCATATATATATGATCTCATCATTCTCTACGTTTTTCCTCATATTGATATCAATGGATCCACAAAAATCTCAGTCTCTTTCAAGAAATTGTTCATCCAAAAAATCAAGTGTAGTTGAACATCCCTCTAATAAAAAAAACTGTTGTTCAAGATTACAAAAGTCCAAAAATTTGGAACGTATGGTATATTCATTTTTAAATTTAATTTTTTTATATGTGACAATTTATATTTACAACAATGTATACACTCATATTCAATTGAATATCTATAACAATTTCAATTTAGTCGTTCGCATTTTTGCGGTTCTTAAAACTATACATATATGATTATAGCACTTTATATTTAACACACTAACATATATACAAATTTATTTAATTAAAGATATATCAATAAAACTTGAAATCTATAACAATTTCAATTTAATCGTCCGCGTTGTCGCGGGGCTTTAAGCTAAAAAAAAAAAAAAAAAAAAAAAAAAAAAAAAAAAAAGAATGAGTAGTTGTTCCCGAAGCCCAATAAACTTTAGTGGATCTAGATTGAAAGAAAGTAGAATTTACAATTTGGACCAAAAGATTACAAGTCCGTCTGAGCCATGCACTAGCACCCCATTTACTTTTATCTTTATTTGAAATTTGTAACGGAACTAAGCCCGGAAAAATATTATCTTCATATCAAATATTTGAAGAGTGACAGATTCAGGAATTTGTGTTAGGGGTGCAAAAAAATTGCAATAAAAATTGCAGCCTAAAACGAAACCGAAAATGATGGGCAAAAACTATATTTTACCCTAACAAAATAAATACATACCTACAAACTTAAACTGCAGCAAAACGGCACACCTTGAAGCACCAAAACAGCTGCTAAAATGGCACCAAAACAATGCTAAAATGGCAGCAAACTGCAGCAACAAAACAATTCTAAAACAGCAGCAAAACTGCAGAAAAACAGCACCTAAAATGCAGCACGAAACCAACACCGAAACAACATCAAAACGATTCATTTACAGCAGCAAAATTTAGGCTAAAGATATATTAAATCAGCATCATTACAGCAGCAAAAAAACAACCTAAAAGCAGTCAAACGACAAAAAAAAACTGCCTACGTTCAGTTTTAGTTACATCCTACACTTTTCCTTTACGATCACGCATCTTTTAGAAACATTGAATTACATCTTCATCCTTAGCATTGGCAAGTGCTTCTCTTACTATTGCAAATATTACACAAGTGTTCAAAAACTCCTCCCGAATACGATTGCGTAAATTCTATGTTACAATTTTCATCGCCGAAAAGCATCTCTCAACCGTTGTGGTTGCAATGGGCAAAACCAATACTAGCTTTAATTATCGATAAACCAAAGGATAAGAGAGATGTTTCCTAGTTTCTACCATGACTCTAGCAAGGTCGGCAAAACCATTCAAGTTAGAACATCTTTGATCTTTTCGGACATTGTGTTGGTACATGTCAAGTTCTTTCTCAAGATCAATCATCTCCACACTATCAAAATCTTTTGGATATAGGTCTCTCAATCTTATTAACTTCATAGCGTCAAACATTGAAAATGAATCACGCGGATTCAAGGCCACCATATTAATAAGTAACTCGGTACTAGCTTCACAAAAACGATCACCAAACTCTCGAATTTGCATATCCACAATGGTGTTATAACACTCAACCTCATAATAATGTTGATTAGTGATCTTGTCCCTTTGTCTTCTTAAATTTACACAATCTTACGTCATCTTCAACATTCCGATACCATGATTGTCACAAAAAGAAGACATTTTCTTTAGAAGTGGTTCAAACCTAATTGTTCTTAACTCATACAATTTTTCTTTGGCTGATTCTACCAATGGAACCGCTTCTATATGTCTTGATCTTTTCTTTGAAGAGCTCGTGACAACATATTTATGAACCTAAAATGCGCAACATTAGATGCAAACAAAACACAAAATCGAATGATTTCAAATACTTCAAAAGCACCTTTCTTTAAAAGTGGTTCAAACCCAATTGTTCTTAACCCATACAATTTTTCTTTGGCTGATTCTACCAATGGAACCGCTTCTAAATGTCTTGATCTTTTCTTTGAAGAGCTCGTGATAATATATTTATGAAACCTAAAATGTGCAACATTAGATGCAAACAAAACACAAAATCGAATGAGAGATGGAAATACTAGGGCACTGATCGCACCCCGAACGGTCGTTCAAGGAATTGATTCCTTGTCGTTGCAGGACCTTTGCTCGAGGCGGGCGATCGGAGGGTGGTTTTAAATTTATAGAGCTGGGGACCTAAGTTTTACTTATAACTATGGATAGTAGTAAGTAATGACTCAGGGTCGTTCTTAAGATCAACCGTATTGTGAAACCAAGCAGTCAAGACGATCGATTCGATTTAGTAGGGTTTGTAAACAAGAGATTTGATTTTTGGTTTTTAATTACTTAGGTCCTAAATTAAACTAAATAAACAGCAAAATAAAATTATAGGTGATAATCAGTATGGAGAGGAGTGTTTGTTGTGATTTCATTAGCCTAAAGGGGAGATGATGTTTGGATTGATGTTTTGAAAACGTTCTTTCTAAGTATTTGTGTTCTACTGTTTTAGGTACTTTATGGAGTCAACACTAGCACCCTACTATCTGATTCCTCAGATAGCATGTCACTGAGTACTAGGTTGTTATGATTCTGATCAGATCAGGCTGCTCTACCCCCAACACTGTCTGTGAAGACAAGTGACCCGTCTTGGAGTTAACTCCTGGGTGCATGAATAAGGTAACAGACCGATATTTAATTTCTGACCTTTCTTTGATACCATAAAGTATTCTAATTCAAATAGAGCATTTAAGACCTAATTCGGAAAGCGTCTGTTAACTTTTCATCGATGGTTTGTTAGGTTCAGAACTGGTGGATGACCCGGTGCTGCTCAGAATGTATACACCGACGGCCGTTCCATAGCTTGGGTGTACAGGAACCATTCCGGAAGGAAGATTCCGACACTTACACGAGGTACTAGGACGTTTTACGGCATTCCATGCCTTGCGCACTAATGCAAGTTAGAGTGTATACACTGTAACACCCCCAAATTTATTGTTTAGCGGAAGCACGATTTGGGTGTTACGAATCAATAATCACAACACTTAAGATATAATGAACGACCACTATATGCGTCGTTCTGGACTTGTATCGATAAAACAAAAGTTTACATCAAAAATATTGTTTACATTAGCTCAGCTTGAAATTGAGAGATTTAAATACATAATTAATCTATACAAAATATAATAATGCAGCTAAATCTCTGATTGTTTGCATGATGACTCGAGCTAATTGATCCTTACTTGAGCAGTCCAACCTACTGCTGGTCACCTGTGATACATGCTAAAATTGGTCAGCGAAACGTTGGTGAGCTCACAGGTTTGTATGTCAACACATATGTTTGTATGAACCGCAAGATTTAATAATTAAATTTAAAATGCAATTAAGTAAAATAAAAGTTATACAGCCATGAGCACATAGTCTGAGCTTAACTTGAGTTGTCAGGCCCACTTCTAACTTGAAATGCCTCCTACGAGTGCCTAATCCACACTCGTCTTCCCAAATGCTAATACGTCCATTTGACCAGTTAGTGCGTGCTAACCCGGACGAGGATTGTCAATCCTATATGATATCATATACTAACATTCACGCTACTACGTATTACCAGACTATGCTATGGAAGGCTTTAAATTGATTAGCTTGAAACTCATGTAGTATTTGATTTGATTTGTACTTGCGTTCAACTTGTAAAACAAAACGAGCAATAATATCACACCCCTGAGTAAAACAGTAAAAGAGGGGCCATGAGACTCACCTGAGTCTTGAAAGTTTGAATTAATAACTTGAATTGATTTGCCTTGAAGTGTTGTCCGAAGACTCGTAACCTGAAGGTGTCCATGACACGTGATGGTTATTAATTGTTTAGGCATCTCGAAAGACTACCTTTGTAATTGTTTGTCCAAATTACCCCGATTTGGTTGAATTGACTTGTCCAAATTACTACGATTTGGTTGATTGACTTGTATATTTGAAAACGTGTACGGCCCGTTGGTGATTGTTTTGTAATAATAATCTCAACATTATTATCTTGTTTTTCGAAGTCTTATGCTTGTATCATATGTACCAATGTATTTCCGAAGTCATGTAGTTTGAAAGTTTAAAGTTTTACAAATCCAACACTTAGTGAAAATCTGAGTTTTTAAAACATTCTGTTTTATGCGACACAATATGCGACATAAAGTTGATAATGCGACACAATAGTTGTGTCGCATAGAAGTGCGACACAATGAGCTTAGCGACACAAGGGTTGTGTCGCATAAGCGTACGATGCTGATTTAACAGCGACATAGTGTTTGTGTCGCATGGAATTTGCGACATAAGGTGCGACATAACATTGTGTCTCAAAAGGTCCGACATAACTGAGTTTTTACGACACAAAATACGACATAAGTGATTTTATACGACACAATATGCGACACAAGGCTTGTGTCGCAAAGATGAACATCAGCCCAGAACCCAGCGACTGTCGATATTTTCCAACCCAAAACTCAAATCTAACTCATTCTTAAGCTATACAATCGTGTTTTCCCTTTAGTAATGGACATATATACACTTGAATAAACCGTTAATATGTAAAAATAAGCTAAAACAAGAGGTTTCGACTTTTGTCGGAAAACTTACAAAGTGGCGAAATGAAAATCCGAAAAGATGGAAGTGTAGATCGTTGCGTGGTGGTCATTAATCTCTAAAAATCTTGATGATCCGAGGTCGTTTTGTATGTTTATTTTGATGATTTGGTGATTTTTGGTGTGGGTTGAGTTTGAGAGAAAATGGAGAAAGAGAAAGAGAGTGGTAAAGTAAAAATGGGGTGGGGAGGTGGTGACCTCACCCCTTTGGCAGATTTTTCGTGAGGCCCACCCTTGTGGGTGCGCTCCGTACGGTGTTCGTTTTCCCGATCATTTAAATCCTTAAATAATTAGTTTATACGCTTATTTATACGTTTTAAAAATACAAATATTTATTCGATATTTTTGTTGAAGTATTTCATAAAATACTTAATAGTTGCGTTATAAAAATATAACGTTATCTCGTTTTGTTTGTTTGCGCGTTTACATTTAATCGCGTTGTACTCTCTTGTACGATATGGAATGAACACGAATTATTATAAAAATAATATTCTTGAGATATGATAGTTTCATTAAATAATCTTTATGTTATTTAATTAAATTGTTCACCAACGTCCGTATTTAATTGAACCGAATTACATTCGATTTGAAACTTGTACGATTTAATCAAATCGCATAATACTTGTATATATATTCGACAATATATATATATATATATATATATATATATATATATATATATATATATATATATATATATATTGATTGATACATTAATTAGCCTAACACAAAACTAATTACATGTATTAACAGTTGATTGGGTACTATTCACTAGTCCTAATTTAACGGGTGTCACATTCTCCCCCTGTTAGAAGAATTTCATCCCGAAATTTAAGTTGAAGTCGTGTTTGAAGTAGCATCAGTGAATAACTGCGGATACTTGAGTCGCATCTGGTCCTCCCGTTCCCAGGTGAATTTCGGACCACGCCGCGAATTCCACCTAATCTTGACGATGGGAATACGACTTTGCTTTAGTTGTTTGACCTCGCGGTCCATGATTTCGGCGGGTTCTTCAACGAAGTGAAGCTTGTCGTCAACTCGAATTTCATCGAGTGGAATGATAAGTGTCTCATCAGACAGACACTACTTCAAATTTGAAATATGAAAGGTGGGGTGCACACTGCTTAGTTCGGGTGGCAGCTGCAAACGATATGCCACTGGACCAATCCTCTCGAGGATCTCGAATGGTCCAATGTATCTGGGATTTAACTTCCCTCGTTTGCCAAATCGGATTAAGCCTTTCCAAGGCGATACTTTGAGTAGTACTCGGTCCCCAACCTGGAACTCGAGTGGTTTGCGTCTCACGTCAGCATAACTTTTCTGACGATCACGTGCGGCTTTGAGTTTGTTTTGAATTTCGACTATTTTCTCGGTTGTTTCGTGAATGATTTCCGGACCCGTGAGTTGGCTATCCCCAACTTCGGTCCAACAGATCGGTGATCGGCACTTACGACCGTACAGTGCCTCGAATGGTGCAGCCTTAATGCTGGAATGATAACTGTTGTTGTACGAAAACTCGCACAAAGGTAGATGTTGTTCCCAGTTTACACCGAAGTCAACTACGCAGGCTCGTAGCATGTCTTCAAGTGTTTGAATTGTCCGTTCACTTTGGCCGTCTGTTTGTGGATGGTATGCGGTACTCATATCGAGACGGGTACCCAATGATTTTTGAGGTGATTGCCAAAAGTGAGATGTGAAACGACTATCCCTATCGGAGATAATCGAGATTGGAACACCGTGTCGAGAGATGATTTCCTTGATGTATATTCGTGTGAGGCGTTCCATTTTATCGGTTTCCTTGATCGCCAGGAAATGAGCAGATTTCGTGAGACGATCGGCGATCACCCAAATGGTATCGCAACCGCTGGATGACTTGGGTAGTTTGGTTATGAAATCCATGGCGATTTGTTCCCATTTCCATTCAGGAATGTCGGGCTGTTGAAGTAAACCAGAAGGTTTTTGATATTCGGCTTTGACTTTCGAGCAAGTAAGACACTTGCTGACATACGTGGCGATTTCGGCTTTCATGTTCGGCCACCAATAGAAATCCTTGATACCGTGATACATTTTGTCGGATCCCGGATGAATAGAATATTTGGACTTATGAGCTTCATCCATCACCAAGTCTCGCAGGTTCCCAAAACCAGGCAACCAGATTCGGTTTGAGAAACACCTAACTCCGTTAGGTTTGATTCCAAATTGTTTGTCCATGCCTCGCAAAGCTTCGTTTTTGATGTTATCGGTTTTCAGTGCTTCGAGTTGAGCAGCGAGAATCTGAACGTTTAGATCATTGTGAATAGTCATACTGAGGGCTCAGACTCGAAGTGGTTAAGATCGCTCTTTTCGACTGAGGGCATCGGCAACGACATTTGCCTTCCCTGGATGGTATTTGATTTCGCAGTCGTAATCGGTAAGCAACTCGACCCAATGACGTTGCCTCATGTTGAGATCCTTTTGATCGAATATGTGTTGGAGACTTTTGTGGTCGGTGAAGATTGTGCACTTAGTGCCGTAAAGATAATGTCTCTAGATTTTGAGAGCAAAAACGACTGCTCCAAGTTCGAGGTCATGCGTAGTGTAGTTCTTTTCGTGGATTTTGAGTTGTCGTGAGGCGTAAGCAATGACCTTGTCTCGTTGCATCAACACACAACCAAGACCTTGATGTGAAGCATCTCAGTATACCACGAAGTCATCGGTGCCTTCGGGTAATGATAAAATTGGAGCACTCAAAGCTTTTGTTTCAGGAGTTGAAATGTTGACTCTTGTTTTTCAGTCCAGTCGAACTTTTTATCTTTCTGAGTCAGTGTCGTGAGTGGCAAGGCTATTTTTGAGAAGTTCTCGATGAATCGTCGATAGTAGCCGGCCAGTCCTAAAAACTGCCGCACTTCTGTTGGAGTTGTCGGCGATTGCCAATTTTTGATAGCCTCGATTTTTGATGGATTGACGTGGATTCCTTGACTGTCAATAACATGACCAAGGAATTGAACGGTTTGTATCCAGAACTCACACTTAGAAAATTTAGCATAAAGCTCTTCGTGTCTAAGTAGTTCTAGGATGGTTTTGAGGTGATGCGCGTGTTCCTGTTCTTTTCGCGAGTATATGAGGATGTCATCAATGAAGACAATGATGAACTTGTCGAGATAAGGCTTGCACACCCGATTCATAAGGTCCATGAATACAGCCGGTGCGTTGGTTAGACCGAATGGCATCACTTGGAATTCGTAATGCCCATAACGGGTTCTGAAAGCGGTTTTCGGGATATCGGTGTCGCGAACACACAATTGATGATAACCTGATCGAAGATCAATCTTTGAATAACAACTCGATCCTTGAAGTTGGTCGAACAGGTCATCGATTCGAGGAAGTGGATAACGGTTCTTGACGGTCAATTTGTTCAAATCTCGGTAGTCGATACACATCCGGAAAGAACCATCTTTCTTTTTGACAAATAGGACCGGAGCTCCCTAAGGTGAAGAACTCGGCCTAATGAATCCTCTTTCCAGGAGCTCCTGTAATTGGGTGGACAACTCCTGAAGTTCGGATGGAGCTAAACGGTATGGTGCTCGGGCCACAGGTGCAGCACCTGGCACGAGATCGATTGAGAACTCAACCTGTCTTGGTGGTGGCAGACCAGGTAGTTTTTCGGGAAAGACTTCAGGAAAGTCTCGAACGATTGGCACATCCTCAAGTCGCTTCTCCTCCGACTTTTTCTCCATGATGTGTGCGAGGATTGCTAGATAACCCTTTCTCAGAAATTTTCGGGTTTTCAAACAAGATATGATATTGAGTCTCGTCCCGCCGGTCTCCCCCTGTATGATTAAAGTTCCACCGGCGGCTAGGGGTACGCGAACGACTTTTTCATAACAGATAATTTCAGCCTGATGCTTGGACAACCAGTCCATCCCAATGATAACATCGAAGCTCCCGATTTCAACAGGCATGAGATCAATGGTAAAGGTTTCGTTTGCTAGACTTAAAGTGCAATTAGGTATCACACTATCGGTTTCTATGAGTTTACCATTTGCTAGCTCTACGGTGTACTTAACATCTAAGGCAATGGGGGTGATGTCAAGTAGTGGACAAAACTCATCAGAAATAAAGCTTCTATCGGCACCAGTATCAAATAGAACAGAAGCAGTTAAGTTGTTGAGGAGGAACATACCCGTGACCACATTCGGGTCCTGACGGGCATCTCCGGAGTTGAGTACGAATGCTCTTCCCTTAGCATTGTTGTTGTTGTTCTTCCGTTTAGGACACGCATCTCTGAAGTGTCCAGTCTCTCCACATCCATAACAGGATTTGGGTTGTTGGGTGTTGTTGTTGGGTTTGGGAGCTCTGCAATCCTTGGAGGAATGTCCGTACTTCCTGCAGTTGTTGCAGGGAGACTTGCTTGGACCATGGTGGTGGTAGTTGCTTTTGGAACAGTATGGTCTGTCCCTAGTGTAGGCGCGTTTGGGTTCAGAATTGGTGTTGTACACTTGGATGGTATTGGGCTTTTTGTTTTGGTTGTTGTGGGGTTCAGATGATTTGCGTTTGTTGTTGTTGGGAGAGTTGTTGGATGTCTCACGGTTGACAACTAGTGCCATTAGTTCATGTGCTAGCCGGATAGCACTTTCAGTGGTGGTTGGTTTGGCCGAGGCGACATTCCCCTGAATACTCTCAGGAAGGCCGCGGATGTACCTTTTGATGCCTTTTGCCTCCGGTTCAACCAATCTCGAGCATAGTAAGGCGAACTGTTGGAACTTGGTGGTATAACCCTCAATATCGGTACCCTGCACCGCCACGTGCCAAAACTCTTCCTCCAGACGGTGTAGGGCTTCTTCGGGACAGTACTTCTCTGTAAGCTTCTTCTTCAATTCAGCCCAAGGGAGCTAGTTTGCTATTTCGATACCCAGAGAGTTGGCGTGGGTGTTCCACCACGTAAGAGCACCTTCCTGAAAGGTGTAGGCAGTGAATTTAACTTTGTTATCCTCCGTACAGTTGCAGAGGTTGAAGACGGATTCCATCCGTTCGATCCAACGGATCAGACCGATGGCACCTTCCGTGCCTTTGAAATATAGTGGTTTGCAGCTGAGAAAATCCTTGTAAGAACAAGGCTTGATGACAGGGGTATTACTGGGAGCTTCACCAGTATTTTGGGAGTTTCGAGGCGAGTCCCGAGCAGCCAAGGCATCGGCCACAGCTCGAGAAACGATAGCATTGATTTCCGCATCACTGTAACTTTTCTTCTTGGGCGGCATCATTCTTCAAGAAAGAAAGAAACAAAAGGTACATAAGAAATTGTACCAGAATGAAAATTACAATAGATGCATATATGTAAAAGCGGTAACATACGACATCACAATGTGAAATCAATAATATAGAATAATCGAGGGGAATTGTCAATTGATATTACGAGTTCAAAAGATGATAGACAATTCCAAATTACGAGTTCCAAAAGTTACAGGATTAGATGTTTTACAAAAATACCGGGAATTGTTACATCCGGTCGAAATTACATAGGTCCTAAGAAAACATATTAGGGTACAGATTCAGCCTAAGCTAATTCTGACGTAGATTGAGTTGTGGTAGCAGTGCAGTGAGATGGTTCACAGACTCTGCAAGTCTATTGGCAGTTCGGAGGGTGTCTTCGGTTTCCCTTAGACATGTCTCGCACTGATGTAGTCTTGATTGTAGGACAGAGATTTCATTTCGGTTGCCAATTACTTGGTTGTGGACAACCTCCATGGTTTCAACTGTTTCTTCCACTTCGTTTTGAAGAGTGTTCATGGTGTTGACAGTGTGCTCGTGATCTTCAGAGACTTGCTCGATTCGTTCCATAGCTGTGAGTCTCCAGTTTTCGTGAGTTTCTTGGAGTTCGATATCCATAGCGTTAAGTCGTTGCTCGTGATGGTGTAGCCTAGCGGCTAAAACTGGTGGAGTAAGGTGAGTGGGATATGGGCTAGCTCGAGACAACTTGGTGTCCCTCCGGGCTACCCTTGAGGTTTGTGATTCATACGGATAAGAGCGCGACGATTTGGAGTTGGGTGGTGTGTTTGCCATTCTTAGACAAAGCGTTAGAAAGAATGAGGCCTATATCCATATAATATATAATATAGTCTAAGACGTTGAGCGGGAGCGAGGCCTATCTATGTATATATATATATATATATATATATATATATATATATATATATATATATATATATCACATAATAGCCTAAGGTGTCTAGCACAGACTTGTTTGAGTCCCGGTTTCTCTCGAGGTCAGAGTCAACTAGTATATTCCTGTTCAACATAATTACTACAGACCTTACATCATCTTTCTTTAATTGTACATAGTTGATCAGGCTATGTTAAATTAAAGTCGTATGCTGTAATTCCTGAACCAGTCATGCATAATTAGGAAATACTGCCTAACGGTCATAGTCTAGGTCCACTAAATGCAACCTAGTTCACTATAACCTTAGGCTCTGATACCAATCTGTAACACCCCCAAATTTATTGTTTAGCGGAAGCACGATTTGGGTGTTACGAATCAATAATCACAGCACTTAAGATATAATGAACGACCACTATATGCGTCGTTTTGGACTTGTATTGATAAAACAAAAGTTTACATCAAAAATATTGTTTACATTAGCTCAGCTTGAAATTGAGACATTTAAATACATAATTAATCTATACAAAATATAATAATGCAGCTAAATCTCTGATTGTTTGCATGATGACTCGAGCTAATTGATCCTTACTTGAGCAGTCCAACCTACTGCTGGTCACCTGTGATACATGCTAAAATTGGTCAGCGAAATGCTGGTGAGCTCACAGGTTTGTATGTCAACACATATGTTTGTATGAACCGCAAGATTTAATAATTGAATTTAAAATGCAATTAAGTAAAATAAAAGTTATACAGCCATGAGCACATAGTCTGAGCTTAACTTGAGTTGTCAGGCCCACTTAAGGAATACCTAACTTGAAATGCCTCCTACGAGTGCCTAATCCACACTCGTCTTCCCAAATGCTAATACGTCCGTTTGACCAGTTAGTGCGTGCTAACCCGGACGAGGATTGTCAATCCTATATGATATCATATACTAACATTCACGCTACTACGTATTACCAGACTATGCTATGGAAGGCTTTAAATTGATTAGCTTGAAACTCATGTAGTATTTGATTTGATTTGTACTTGCGTTCAACTTGTAAAACAAAACGAGCAATAATATCACACCCCTGAGTAAAACAGTAAAAGAGGGGCCATGAGACTCACCTGAGTCTTGAAAGTTTGAATTAATAACTTGAATTGATTTGCCTTGAAGTGTTGTCCGAAGACTCGTAACCTGAAGGTGTCCATGACACGTGATGGTTATTAATTGTTTAGGCATCTCGAAAGACTACCTTTGTAATTGTTTGTCCAAATTACCCCGATTTGGTTGAATTGACTTGTCCAAATTACTACGATTTGGTTGATTGACTTGTTGTTTGTCCCTAACCTTGGATCTATACGAACCGAGTCAATCAATTGATGGCGGAAACAACAATTGACTAATCACACGAATAATCAATACTCAATGAAAATCAAACGAAACGTATTATATTGATTATATTCGACTAGCTTACAGAGATTTCGACTCATTGGCGTTTAAGGTTTCGTCAACCCTAAACTGAAAACGAAAATACGAATTTATACAAACTCTGGCACCTGCGACGTCGCACACGACGTCGCAGGCCCAAGCCCATGCGACGTTGACTACGTCGCAGGCCCAAAACCTGACGTCGCACCTGCGACGTTACACGCAACGTCGCAGGAATCAGGAAACTCAAAACTGATTACAAACTACGAGCTAGACCAACTGACAGACACAAACATGTACCAACAAACTCCCCCGTGTCTTCAGCTTGGTCTTCAAAAATCTTCTTTAAACCCAGCCCGCAGGAAATTGACCGTCGGCGTGAATTCCATTAGCCACACAAACTGTAACCACATTATAAAACTGTTCGGCTAAACATTTATTGAATTCATTCTTTTCACCGACCCGAATCCGATTGTCGTAGAGTTTTCTCAAATCTTTTTCATGAAGATTAATCAAACTCATCGGATCATATATTCTAAACGTTGCTTGCTTTAAATTCCATATACCTCCAACTTCTGGCCACGGTTCAGAATCTGGAACGAAAGTAATAACCGCTTCACCAGTCTGTGGATCAAGTTCCCATTTAACGAATCTTCGCATAAAATAATAAGGAACAGGTTCCAGAGGTATCTCAGTCAAACATTTTGCAGGCGGATAATGAACTCTAACGATCGGACGCTTCGTAGCTGGATCAATCTTTTTCTTGAATGTATATCGAGTACCTAACGTCGGTTTCAACTTATTATACTTCTTTGACAAAACCTCTCGACGTAAGCATCTTTGCATAAATTCAGCATAATCATTCTTGAACGGATTGATCAGATTCAATTGAGCTAAACGATTTATTTCTCCTTTCGGCAACGAGCTCAATCTATCAAAACGCATTCTGAAGTACTGAACTCCATCCCTTCTCTTTATCATAAAAAAATTTCTCTGACATTTCCAGCTTCTGATAACTCCAGTGTAATTTCGACTAACTCGATAAACTTGACATTTAACTGGAATAGGAACTGGATTGCGTCCCTTAGGCCACCATTGATTATTTCTTTCTCTCTTTTCTTCAGCAGTTAATTTCTTCTTAGGAACATCAGAAGATTCAGTTTCAGGAGCTGCTGAGTCCGGTGCCTATGTCTCTGGAGCTGGAGTCGATTGTGGAGCAGGCTTTGCAGAAGAGCTTGATTCTTCACATTGATTCTTAGCAGGCCTCTCATCTTCACTTGAATCATATTCAATAATCGGTGCACCATCATAAGCTTCCCCAGATTGTGCATCATCATACGTTTCATCTGAATTCAACTGTTCTTCTTCAATCGAAACATCCTCATTCATCTCAGAAACATTCTCCGTTTCTTCCTCAGAGCCAACTCCACTGGCCATTCTCTGAATAAACGATAAGTCAGCGAATGAATAGTCAACGGCCAGCGGTCTCGGTTGCCCTAGAATATCATCAACACAAAAGTAATCCAAACGAGGAATAGTTTCATTAATATTTTCAATTACAGGAGTGGGAGTTACATTTTCAGGTCCTAGTGACTCTACATTTGGGCCCCCAAACCCAATCTCCCCCGAGGCACTAGACCTAGCCTCCAAAACATTAACCCTGAGCTTTGTTTCCTGAAGCTCTTTAGCTTGAACCTCGATCAGCGCAGCTTGCTCAGCAATCTTTTCATCTTGAGCTTTCATCCTTTGCTGCATTCTCTGGATATCATTCATCATCTTTTGCATAAAAGCTGGTGTCGGTTGAATCTCAAAAGAATCTTGAGGTGACGGGTTAACAGGAGCTCTTGCGATTGAAGAACGACGAGAACGGTGACTAGGACGATAAGTTTCATCATCAGAATCATTGCCATCTCGTGTACGTTTCCCGGTATCCCTTGAAGGTACATACTTGTGTCCTTGTCTGATCCTACGCTGAATCCTCAGATACCGGAATGAATCGGTAATCGGGATATGTTCCATCTCAGAGGGATGCGGAACAGTACCGTCCGAGTGCTCAGGCGTCGGACCACCATCCTGAGGACCTACATTTTCTGTAGCTTCAGAATCAGAACCCTCAATAGTGTCATGAGATGCGGAATTGTCCAAGTCAACATGCCCAAATTGCTCAATGTTCTCCAAGAGAGCAGCTACATTCTCCCCCCCAGCTTGAACAGGAATGTTCACAAGCGGTTGCTGCGGTTACTGTGGTGCCGGAATGTCCATATACTGAGGTTCCGGGGGCGGTACGTAATTCTCATCCACAATGGCACCAAATAAGGGAACATCCCTTGGTGCCTCAACCCCTTTCTCATAACCTGCACAAACGGTAAAGATCCGACTCATCATCGGTGAAATCTTTAGTTGCTGATCGATATCACCCTGTGCCTGAAGATCTGGATGATGACGATTGATGTGCAACTGAATAAATCTCGGATATAATACCCATTTTTGATCCCCGACGTTTGCATTGTCGACCATAGCCTTGAAGATAAATCCCGAGAAGTTGAACGGCTTGTTGTACACTAACGCTAACATGGCAGAAGCCAGACTTCGGCTCATACCATCCGTTCCACCTTTCCTATTTCCCAAACAAACAATAATCACGTGCATCAAATATCTCCAAACACGTGTAAGATTCGCTTTCCGATACTGATCAATGGGAATCCCGGGATATCCAATCCTTTGCATAGCCCCCGTAACGAAAATAGGATCAAAACTGACTGGCATATTCGGTTGATCGTTCAGCTGTAAAAGTTCCCGAATACTCTGTTCTGTAATAGTGATTTCCGTACCAAGAACTGTAGAGACCAGTCATCGAACGTTGTTATCAGTAACAACATTTGCGTTTCTCCAGAAAGGGTTGATCAGATTTCCAAAAACCACAGTGTTATCGGAAATGGCGTGGAATACCCTTGAACGTCTCAAAAATGCAATCATCTGACGATACGGTGCAGCTTTATCAGAAGTATCATCAAGGTAAGCAGCAGTATTATGACGTGCCTCAAATATCAAAGCCATATCTGCAAAAACAGAAACAGATTGCAACTCGAAAAAGGTTAGCAAAAAATGTTACATTTTATTTGGTAAAACCTTTATAAACTTCCTGGAACTAGCGACGTAGCCACTGACGTCGCATAACACAGAGCGACGTAGAATTGTACGTCGCCAAAAATCAGAATAAATTGAAGAGCGACGTAACACTTGACGTCGCAGAAAATTCGAGCGACGTCAAGAGGGACGTCGCATTTTGCAATTTATTGTGAATTTAATCACTGTAATTAAAATAGCGACGTAGCGAGGGACGTCGCGTAGGACGTCGCGGTAAAAGGCGACGTAGGGAAGGCGACGTAAACAATTAATAATAATTAAGCAAAGCGACGTAGGCCACGACGTCGCAGCGTACGTCGCACCGACGAACAGTCGTCCCCAACCCAGAAAACCTAACCCTCGATTTTAGGGGTTTTCAAAATCAAACGCACGAAAAGGTGCGGCTTACGATGGTGAGCACAAAAATATAATTTATAACACATAATTCGTACAATACACCATCGAATTTATCCCAAAACCCGAAACCCTTTAAACCGTAATACATCAATAGCAATTATCGCATAATTACACGGTGAAAAGAGGTGAGATTGGTACCTAAGTGTGCGGAATAACGAGTAGATCAAAACTACGTGAATGAATCGGAATGAAAACAGCTACAAATCACAAAGATGCTCGAACAAATAGTACGTCGCAAATCGCCAGAAGGTACGTCGCAGGTGAATAGTGTGACGTGTAACGTCGCGGTTGAGACTATATATAGTCTAACCCTATGTGCGACGTAGACTGGGACGTCGCAAGCGACGACGAGAGGGACGTCGCATAGAGCAGTGAGGATGTGATTTGAGTCGATTTTGAATTTTTCAAAAACCGTTTACTCGTTATTTTAGCAAATAATATCCAAATGACTCGTGACTTGGTAAAAATAACTTAGAATAAAAATAAAGCATAAAATGAAATAACTAAACTAAAAAATCTTTTTGGTATTTTCTTTAATATCACAAAAGGTAAAAATATAATAGAATAAAATTACTAACACTCTATTTTTGGTGACGGAGTTGTTTTGTCTGATTAGGGATCATATTGGAATAACATGCAATTATTAGGAATAGTAAGAGTTATTTCGATCATCAGTATATTTGTCCACTTTAAATTTACGTGGCACATTTAAAACACCTTTTATAAAAATTATTTCAAGACGATTATTGGTATTGTTTGTCCACCTAAACATGTTACCTCCGTATTTGTGAGCTATCCTTTATTGTTAGTATGAATATTAATTTTGTGAAAGCTATTATATGATATACTGATAAACTTTAGTAAAACACATAATACTGCATATTTTACAGACAAGGTAGATATTACAAGACCAAGTTTATCTCGGCTATCTTGTAACATACACTTGACCTTCAAATTTAGGCATGCATCAAACCGACTATGAAGATACTAGTGGCCCCAGATCTGTACTTAGTACAACAGAGGGTCCCTTAGTATGAACATAACAAGTTTGAGACTATTTGCATAACTAATGGATTCAGGTCTGTACGTGAGTACAACAATAGTCACCATTAGTTAGGCGAATAACCATATTATTACTATATGCCAATTTTACATTTACATAATCATTATGACAGTATATGACATTACTTCCATTTATCAATTAAGACTTATGTCATACATCATATAACAATTTTCACAAAGTAATAGACAAGTTTTAATATTACTTCTTACTCACTCACAAACCGGTGTGTATCATGCCTACCAATACATCGTGTAATGAAGATAATTCAAATAGAAACTGTTTTAAGTGTGTCATATAAACCTACTGACACATCCAAGATAAATCTTAAAATTCCATTTTGTGCATGTCACCCGATGTACTATCATATCCCAAGTTGTTTACAGACACAACTTCAACGTCTATTTTAAAAATGTTGCAACCTTGCGTTTTCTTTAATACTAAAGAGTATAAAGAGTGGCTGTTGCGATATTTTTATTTATTTATTTATTTATTATTATTTTTTTTAATAATAAATGAATTTAAAATTTAAACTTAAAAATCCAAGTCACAAATCATTTCTTTGACTGAAAGAACCTTAAACCTATCAGATTGACCAGTTCAATAAAACGTGATCGCAAAAAGGCTTTTGTGAAAAGGTCCGCACACTGCTTAAGGGTTTCTATATGTACGACATCTATAAGGTGTTTCTCAAAGCAATCCCGTATGAAGTGGAACCTAAGTTCGATATGTTTGGTCTTAGAGTGATGTACGGGATTGTGTGTTATAGATATAGCAGCTGTATTATCAATGTAAATAGGAGTCATAGAGAGATTGAACCCGTAATCGCATAGCTGGTGCTGAATCCAAAGAACCTGAGAACAGCAACTTGCAGCAGCAACATACTCGGCTTCAGCTGTGGAAATAGCAACCGCAGTCTGCTTTTTGCACTGCCAAGAAACTAAGCGCGATCCAAGGAACTGACATCCTCCAGTAGTTGACTTCATATCTACCTTGCAGCCACCAAGATCCGAATCCGAATAGGCAGTTAACTCGAAGTTTTTCTCGTTTGAATACCATAGACCCAGAGATGGCCTAAAAGCGAGATATCCAAAAATGCGTTTTACTGCCTTCATATGAGACACCTTCGGATTTGCTTGAAATCGAGAGCAGAGTGAAACGGCAAACACTATATCTGGTCTTGAGGCAGTCAGATACATGAGAGAGCCTATCATTGAGCGATAGTCTTTCTCCTTGCAATCTTCGTCATCCTCATTAGGTCCAAGATTGTGTCTTGCTTCAATTGGAGTGCCGTAGTGTTTACAATCGAGCAATTCATACCGCTTCAACATGTCAGTGACATATTTTGACTGGTGTATATAAATTCTATTGTCTGATTGCTCGACCTGTAGTCCCAGAAAGAACGTGAGTTCCCCCATAGCACTCATTTCAAACTCAGATTTCATTAGTCTTTCAAAATCCTTGCATAACTGATCATTCGTTGATCCGAATATTATGTCGTCCACATAAACCTGAACAAGTAATAAATCCGCTCCTTCCCGTTTGATGAAAAGCGTGCTATCAATCTGTCCTCTATCAAAACCATTCTTCAGCAAGTACTTGGCAAGTCTCTCATACCAAAGTCGAGGAGATTGATGAAGACCATACAAAGCTTTCTTCAGCTTGCAAACATGATTAGGATGCTTTGGATCTTCAAAACCAGGAGGCTGACACACATAAATCACTGCGTCGACATCTCCGTATAGAAAAGCACACTTTACGTCAAGTTGATACACGCGGAATCCTTTAAAAGAAGCATAGGCTAGAAAAATTCTAATAGATTCCAAACGGGCGACAGGAGCGAAAACTTCATCATAGTCAATACCCTCTAGTTGACTATATCCTTGAACTACCAGACGGGCTTTATTTCGAATAACCGCCCCACGATCATCCATTTTGTTACGGTAAACCCAACGAGTACCCGTCAAGTGAGCACCCTTGGGTAGAGGAACAATTTCCCAAACATTCATCTTGTTTATTTGCTGTAGTTCCTCCTGCATAGCCTTGACCCAAGATGGATCTTTTAAGGCTTGTTCAACCTTTTTAGGTTCAATTTAAGACAAATGACATGAATCGATATGAGCTATAAGTCCCAAAAGCTGCTGAGCTGAAGTCTGCTTTGCTTGTTGTCGTGTTTGAACAGATGCATGAGGATCACCAATGATATTATCAATGGGGTGATCCTTATGTATACGAGTTTCTGGTATGGCAGTTGGCACAACGTCCACACCCAGATTGTTCAAATCTCCCTCGGTTTCGGGAGTAGCAGCAGACTCAGGAAAGGCTAACTCTTCTTCTTCCCCTTCATGTTCAGAAGTATATAAGTGAGAGTAGGCCATTGTTTCTTCCACTTCATCTTCTTCTTGAGGTTCCTTTAAAGGAGGCATGTTTGGATCATATGGAAGCTCCTTTGTGTAGTTATAAACTGTTTTAGAAGGAGCAGCCGAAGATGGTGGTGTAGGAGATGGTGTAGGTGTAGGTGTAGATGGTGGTGATTTGATTGTTGTTTGTGGTTGTGTGGGTGTTGTTTGTGATGGTGTAGGTGTTGTTTGTGAAGGTGTAGGAGTTGTTTGTGAAGGTGTAGGAGTTGTTTGTGAAGGTGCGGGTGTTGCATTGGGAGATGGGTCGGATGGTTTATTATTAACAGGTGTATCTTGAGTAAGATCAAGTCCATGAAGTATAGAAACCAATTCTTCCGTATCATCCTCTTCCGGAATATTGAAAGAGTTGAAGAGGTTTCCATAGTTGAAAAACCAATCCGGACCCGTTCCTTGAGGAGGTTCCGTATACCTTAAACATTTTACCTCAAACTGTTCCTCAATCTGATTCGTTGATTTGTTGAAGACTCTTTTGTTCGGAGAGTTGACTGAATATCCAAGAAAAATCCCTTCAACAGCTTTATCACCAAACTTAGAGACCTTATCTTTTGTAATCATGATCATGCATGGACACCCAAATGGTTCTAGAAACTGCAGATTTGGCTTACGGTTTTTGAAAAGTTCATAACACGTTTTGTTCTTTTTCTTAACCGTGAGCACTCTGTTGAGAACATAACAGGCAGTATTAACTGCCTCAGCCCAGAAGATGATTGGTAACTTGGAGTCAGCTAACATAGTCTGAGCTGTCTCGATGATTGTCCTGTTCTTCCTTTCTGCAACTCCATTCTGTTGTGGAGTTCTCGGAGCACTAAATTGATGCTCAATACCTCTTGTAGCACAAAACAATTCGAGAGTTGAGTTCTTGAATTCAGTTCCATTATCGCTTCGTATCCTTTTCACCTTCAAGTTGCACAGATTTTCCAACTTGTCCAACAAATACACCAGAATATCAGGAGTCTCCCCCTTTGTGGTCAAAAAGTAAACCCACGAAAACCTTGAGTAGTCATCAGTAACTACCAAGTAGTAAGACCGACCACCAATGCTTTTTGTAGAGACTGGACCGAAAAGATCCATATGCAGTAGTTCCAATGGTGCAGTAATGGAATTCACCTGCTTAGACTTATGGGACTTCTTACGTAGCTTTCCTTTTTGGCAAGAGATACAATCATCCTTTAGAGCAAATGACTGTTTTGGAACTCCTGGCACTAGGTCATTTTTAGTCAAGAAATTCATTTTTCGGAAATGAATGTGTCCCATTCGTCTGTGCCAAAGCAGTGAATCCTTTTCAGAAGCCTTAGACAAGAGACACGTATACTCGTTCGATGTCTCAACAGTTCTCATGTTCAGAATGTATGTGTCATTCTTTCTTGGTGCTCTCAGTAACACCCATTCTTCCGGAATGACATACCCAGGCTTCAGTATCACGCACTCTGTCTTTGTGAACGCAGTGGTATAATCCTTATCACAGACCTGTGAAACACTTAGCAAGTTGTGCGTAAGCTGTTCCACGTAGTTCACATTTTCAAAACTAACATTGCCGTTAGTTAGCGTTCCTCTTCCAGAAATGGTTCCTCCAGTATCTCCAGCAAAGGCAACATATCCTCCTGCGTATGGTTTAATATCCACAAGAAGAGATACATCGCCTGTCATATGTTGCGAGCAGCCGCTATCCAAATATCATTCACTATCTTTAACGCGTTCTGACTACTGCAACACACAAACAAAAGGAGATTAGTGAGAAACGGTGACCCAAGCCTTTACAGACTTAGGTCGACCGTGGTCATCAACAATAAGCATGTCAGATAGTATTTTATCTTTAAACAAATTAGAATTTTTATCTGATGTGTTATTGTTGACGACTGAAGAGTCAACATCAGACTCTTTTCTTTTCCAAACTTTAGAAGGTTCGGAATTGATATTATAAGTAATGTTGGGCTTTTGAATTGGCAAAGATTTTTGCTCAACATTACTTGGCTTCAAAACAGGCTTGGGAGAGTTTGAGTAACGCCTAGGAGGAGATTTTGAAAAAGAATTTCTATAAACAGATGTCCTAGGCATCTCTCTCCCATAGCGCTGATTTGACAGCTTTGGACATTCACGAATTAAATGTCCTTGTTTCTTGCAGTAGAAACAAGAACGAGTCTCAACAAACGGTTGAGGCTGAGGAATTACCACAGGAGATGGAGAAACATTTCTAGAACATGAACAGTGTGTACACGTCTTAGAAAGTGTTTGTTTTGGTTGAGAGGTTGAAGTAGAAGGTTTATCATACGAAACTCTTTCATTTACTATTTTGTGTTGCAAAATCTTTACAGGTGACTGTAAAGTTTGTTGTTTCGAATTTAAAACCTTGGCTTTTCCCTTATTTGGTTGAACCTTAATTTCAGGTTCAACCTTTGAAATAACTTTTTCAGGTTTAACTTCAACTTTCTTAACCTCAGGATACTCCTGATCCGTAATGTCCTCAATCTCAACAATCTCCTCAAAACAGATTGGAGATTCATTCTTTATCTCAACACTCTCCTCAACACTAACAGGAGATTCATTCACAGACTTAACAAACTTTGGCAAGGGGTACTCTGGCCGCTTGGTTTTCTCCTTTGCCGGTTTGTTATGTTTGGTCTCTTTAGCATCTTTAGCTTTTATACCGTAAAGCTTTGACCAATCAACTGGAATCTCTTCAAAACCTTCCTTAACAGGCAGGGGACAGTGAGTAGCAGGAGGAGGGACTGAGGGGTATCCCAATCCCTCATTCTTTTTCCCACTAGTTCCATGCTTGCTAAGAATTTCATTAAAGACAACCGTTGAAGAATTTGAACCTAAGATTTTACTCTTATAATTCTCATACTCATTTTTTAAATCTGTAAGTTCTTTCTTTAGTAGTTCAATTTCAACAAGATAGCTTTTAATGGCATCTTCTTGACTAAAAACCTTAGATTTATATTTCTGAGTATCTAACCGATGAGCCTCAAGATGTTTTTCATAAAGTTTCTCATTAGCTTTTAAAAAATTATTTGACTCGGTTAGTTTTTCATTCTTTTTCCTCAACTCTACGGTGTCTTTCTGATATGCCTTTAGAGATTCAGTTAACTTAATGCATGAGATACAATTTAACGGTTCATCAGGTACCTCATTCACAATGTGAGCCATCAAACACTGTTGGTATTGCTGGGAGACAGCCGTCCAATCCTGACTTGTGGGCTCGAAAACAATCAGGGCATTATCAGCAGGCCCTTTCTTGGTAACTTCCATTTCTTTGGTCTTTGGAGGAGTAGAAGGTGTTGTGAATCCCGATGCTGGCATTTTGGGTTTCTCGCATTCCCTGGCGAAATGACCCAAGTTTTGACAATTGTAACACCGGACCTTACTCTTGTTAAATCCGAAGCCAGTCTTCCCGTCACCTTCCAAGCTTTTACGCCCTGTCCTCTGCAAAAACTTTTGAATTCTTCGGGTGATCATTGCCACATTCCAAGTTAGATCCATTTGCTCCAGATCATCTTCATCAAGCTGAGCATAGTCTTCCTTAGTCAACTCCAAAGTAAGATTCGGTTGAGTAACCAAATCCTTGTATGAGCTTAAGAAAGATGTGTAAATGGCAGCTTGCTCCTGAATAGCAGGTGAGACTTGAACCTGTTGTTGATTTGAAGAAGGTCCAGACATGAAAACAGAATGAATCCCATCGTAAGAAGAAGAAGAGGTTGATGAAGCATTTGTATTTGTCACGAAGGCGACTCCAGATCCATAAGTCTTTCCAGAGTTAAGTTGAACACCATACACACTAGGATTCTGAACAGCAGCACCAGACCTTGTTTCTTTCTTCTTAATCTCCATCGCGTGAGCTTGAAGATCCCCTATCAAAGTATCCAAAGACATGTTTGCAAGTTCTTCATTTTCTTTTAAAAATTGAACTTTAACATCCCAAGAACTCGGCAACACATCCAGTAGCTTCTTATTGACTTCAATAGGAGGAAAAGTATAACCCCCTTCAAACAACTCACCAACTAACCGTGAGTACCTAGTGAATAAAGAAGTTGTGTCTTCATCAGGAAGGATGTCAAAGATATCGTACTGTTTCTTAATTAGTTCGAGCTTGGCTTCCTTATACTTATCATTTCCTCCACAACGAGTTTCAATTGCCTTCCATAAATCAAATGCTGTTTCATGAGTTCTGAAAAGCCATAGAACATCTTTGGTTAAACACATTTTAATCATCGAAAATGACTTTCTCTCAGTATCAAAATCTTTCTTCTCCTCGGGAGTCATAGCTTTATAAGTCTTAGCAGGACGAATACCACGGTATTCCCCTTCAGCTAATGGAGGTACATAACGCTCACGTAATGGTCCCCATAATTCTGGACAGTGAAAGTCAATGTATTGTTCAACACGGTCTCTCCAGTATACATAATCCATATCAGCTGTAAATAGTGGAGGTTTATTGCTTGAACCAATATCATTACTTTGCTTTATCATCTCCCTAAGTCCTCTAATGTCCTCTTTATCAGCGGCCATTTTAATTATTTAAACGAAAAACAAGTCTTCTGATATTAGCGACGTTGAGGGTAACGTCGCACCAATAGTATGCGACGGCGAGAGTGACGTCGCAAAAGACAAAGGATTCAATTAAGAATCAGAAGTGAGCGACGTTGAGTGTCACGTAGCAGATGACGTCGCAGAGGACGTCGCAGAAGCACACTACGTCGCAACAAGACGTCGCAATGCAATGTCGCAGGACTAATTAAAGTCAAAATAACGACGTCGCAGGTAACGTCGCAACTTTACGTCGCAAAGACTAATTAAAGTCAAAATCAGTAACGTCGCAAGCGACGTCGCAGCTGAGGTCGCAGGTAACGTCGCAAAACGCGCTGAGCAGCGGCCACAAACCCTAAAAAACGAATATTTTAACCCTAAACGAAATCCGAGAACGAAGATCGACGAAAACCTTCAAATTTCCCAGTAATACTGATCGAAAACCTGTAAAAACACAAAACAAACGTGATAAACACGAAAACACACGAATATCACGTCCTTTTAAATCCCAAACTCGATCCGTTAAGCCAAAAACGAGCACTTTCTACTTTGATACCAGTTGTTTGTCCCTAACCTTGGATCTATACGAACCGAGTCAATCAATTGATGGCGGAAACAACAATTGACTAATCACACAATCACACGAATAATCAATACTCAATGAAAATCAAACGAAACGTATTATATTGATTATATTCGACTAGCTTACAGAGATTTCGACTGATTGGCATTTAGGGTTTCGTCAACCCTAAACTGAAAATGAAAATACGAATTTATACAAACTCTGGCACCTGCGACGTCGCACACGACGTCGCAGGCCCAAGCCCATGCGACGTTGACTACGTCGCAGGCCCAAAACCTGACGTCGCACCTGCGACGTTACACGCAACGTCGCAGGAATCAGGAAACTCAAAACTGATTACAAACTACGAGCTAGACCAACTGACAGACACAAACATGTACCAACACTTGTATATTTGAAAACGTGTACGGCCCGTTGGTGATTGTTTTGTAATAATAATCTCAACATTATTATCTTGTTTTTCGAAGTCTTATGCTTGTATCATATGTACCAATGTATTTCCGAAGTCATGTAGTTTGAAAGTTTAAAGTTTTACAAATCCAACACTTAGTGAAAATCTGAGTTTTTAAAACATTCTGTTTTATGCGACACAATATGCGACATAAAGTTGATAATGCGACACAATGGTTGTGTCGCATAGAAGTGCGACACAATGAGCTTAGCGACACAAGGGTTGTGTCGCATAAGCGTACGATGCTGATTTAACAGCGACATAGTGTTTGTGTCGCATGGAATTTGCGACATAAGGTGCGACATAACATTGTGTCGCAAAAGGTCCGACATAACTGAGTTTTTACGACACAAAATACGACATAAGTGATTTTATACGACACAATATGCGACACAAGGCTTGTGTCGCAAAGATGAACATCAGCCCAGAACCCAGCGACTGTCGATATTTTCCAACCCAAAACTCAAATCTAACTCATTCTTAAGCTATACAATCGTGTTTTCCCTTTAGTAATGGACATATATACACTTGAATAAACCGTTAATATGTAAAAATAAGCTAAAACAAGAGGTTTCGACTTTTGTCGGAAAACTTACAAAGTGGCGAAATGAAAATCCGAAAAGATGGAAGTGTAGATCGTTGCGTGGTGGTCGTTAATCTCTAAAAATCTTGATGATCCGAGGTCGTTTTGTATGTTTATTTTGATGATTTGGTGATTTTTGGTGTGGGTTGAGTTTGAGAGAAAATGGAGAAAGAGAGAGAGAGTGGTAAAGTAAAAATGGGGTGGGGAGGTGGTGACCTCACCCCTTTGGCAGATTTTTCGTGGGGCCCACCCTTGTGGGTGCGCTCCGTGAGGTGTTCGTTTTCCCGATCGTTTAAAACCTTAAATAATTAGTTTATACGTTTATTTATACGTTTTAAAAATACAAATATTTATTCGATATTTTTGTTGAAGTATTTCATAAAATACTTAATAGTTGCGTTATAAAAATATAACGTTATCTCGTTTTGTTTGTTTGCGCGTTTACATTTAATCGCGTTGTACTCTCTTGTACGATATGGAATGAACACGAATTATTATAAAAATAATATTCTTGAGATATGATAGTTTCATTAAATAATCTTTATGTTATTTAATTAAATTGTTCACCAACGTCCGTATTTAATTGAACCGAATTACATTCGATTTGAAACTTGTATGATTTAATTAAATCGCATAATACTTGTATATATATTCGACAATATATATATATTGATTGATACATTAATTAGCCTAACACAAAACTAATTACATGTATTAACAGTTGATTAGGTACTATTCACTAGTCCTACCGACGGCCGTTCCGTAGCTTCCATGCATTTGTACTACACCAGAGGTGGTTCCAGCATTATACTAAGTAATAGGACATTTTACGGTGTTCCACGCGTATTGCACATTCAGGTCACTCTGAACCCGTTTAAACTCAGTTTGTATTAAAGCGTACCCATCTATGATATAAACCCAGCCTTCACTTTAACATTACCCAATAAATCCCTGATTTATTCACGTTGTACTATACATTAGGTTTAGCGGTATTGCCAAAGCTTCGAAATCAAACCATGCATAGATAGCACAGATAATTAATTACCCTCAGAACAAGGTTCGCGACTTCTTGTCTTTTAGGGTTTTAACCACGTTTATTGGAGGAAAGACGATAGTTTGATGAACAGTTTATAATCATAGATGAAAAGTTAAATAGACATAGTTTTCATATTGTAACAATTGGGACTAATATTTCCACAACGGATTGTGCCCACGACTTTCATAGCTTCCACGTTCCGTACTTCACACATTCGTGATGTTTCCGACGCTATACAAATGAAAGTCGTATAACGTTACCTCCGTTATTTGATATCATCCCAATTATATATTTAAATTAACATCATCCCCCATTATAACGGCTAACTACATCACAACAAACACAAAAGCTAACTACTCACTAATCATGGTAATGAATCCTAAATCTAGCATAATAACAATAGCATGCATTATAACAGATAAGGAAAGAGATAACCGTGATAAATGCGTAGTTTGAATATAAGCTGAAAGATACAACGAGTAGAGCCTCCGCTATTACAAAAGCACCCCTCCAAGTATCTCCAACAAATATTACAAAGCAACCCCTCCGTTAGTCTCGTTAAATATTAACGAGAAGCTAACTACTAACTAACCTACTAATTCTCCTCTAACTCCTTAGAGAAGTGTTAGAGAGAGAAACTACTACTATTCTAGAGAGAAGTGTGTGAAATGTGGATGGTAAGAGGTGATGAGAAATGAGGAGGTGAAGCCTCTATTTATAGGCTTTCAAGATACAAATTTATATTCAACACCCTCGCTCCCCATTTTACACTGAAATACACCCTCGAGCTATAAAATTTGACACCTAAAGAGGCGTATTCGACACCAAAAGGGGCGTATTCGGTAGCAAATAGAGCGTATTCGGTAGCAAACGGGGCGAATCCGGCACCATAGAGGGGGTATACCACCCCAATAGGGAGGTATACGGCCCCATAAGGGGGGTATACGGCCCCTAAGGGGGGGTATACGGCCCCTGTGGGGTGGTATCCCCTTGGTCGTGGTCTTGTGCACTGGATCGTAGGTCTTGCGTGCTGGATCGTAACTTGTTTTGGCCCAATCTTCTTCGTTCTAGCTCCGTTTTCAGCGTTCTTTATATCCACGAGATCGTAATTACCTGAAGATCATAATGAGATAATCTAAGTATAATTTCAAGGTATTATGCTTTAAAAGTGCTCGTAGAATGTGAACGTATCGTTTGTGCTCTATTTTGTACGTTATTTGGACATTTTACTTGATTTTTGAAGCAACGTCTTATTTTTAGCCCTAATGATGAATTATGGTGAAAAAGTATTGATATTGAATGTTTTTATCCATTTTGGGGCTAAAAAGGTGGGAATTATGTATGCAAAAACGTGACTTTTTACGTTCAATCAAATATCTCACACTTAGACGTTGCTTATCCTCAAGCAATACTTCAACTATCCTCACTTGAAAAGACTTTTTAAGTCCGATTTTTGCGAATTAAAATATTCCTAAGAACAACCATTCTTCTTACAAGTAACATGTTTCAGAAAATTGAGATAAATAAGATAATTGTTCCAGAAATAAGAAATGGATATCTTTGGGCATGCTTCTGATTCTCGTGATCTTTGGCATACACATGACTTAGGCAATCTCACCAGGTGGTCACTCAATTCACTCAAAAGTGTATCGGGTTTCCTATCATTCTTAACAAACAAAATCGCTCAAAAGCCAGTCATGCAACATTCATCGTCACAGGCTTGATCGAGAATCAAATCTCCAGCACTTAGGTGAGGACGGTGCTAATTATCCCAAGACATTCATCGGGTTGTAGTGTGAAGTGAGGGTTAAGGGTATGGATAGTGGGCATTTTTAGGTTTAAAGGGTTATGCTTATCTTAGAACTTTTAAACATAAGAAAAATTTTATTTAGATACGCTTTTTAATGAAAACGGAAACGGATAACGGTAAGGAGGAAAAGATAGCTATTTTGACTTCTATCTTTTTGAAAACACACGGAATATATATTTTTCAGAGATCGGAGTTTTTGAGAGATTTGAAGCACTTAGCTTTATTTCTATTCTTGGCTTAGAATTTCTTTGCTAAGGAATTTCTGAGGGATTTTTATTTTTTTTCTTTCTTACTTCCTTTTGAGATCCTTTCTTTCTTTCATTTTTCAATCTTTTTACATTTTGAATTTTACTTGGTGTCAAATTTTCACACCTTTAGACTTTCTTGATCTTACTGAGATTTTGATAATAGAAACGCACACGAGATATTTTAAGTAAAACACAAAATTTGTGATTTTTGAGTGAAAGCAAAAAGAATACCTAAATAGCATTTTTCAAAAATTTAAAAATTCCAAGATAATATTTTGGTGGGTATGGAGGTGGATGGGGTTTTTAATAAAGGGTTTTCAAGAAATGAAAAGGTTAAGGCTCAACAGGGTTTACTAGGCGGATCATCGATACTAAAAATAAGTATCGGCAGGGTTAGGCTTGAAGAGATATGAGAAAATGGGTTTATTTCCTAGGGAATGTCAAGATCATCTAATTGCACCTATACCGCGTACGTTACTCACCAATATGGTCTCGAAATGCATACCAGGAGTAAGTTCTAATTTAGAAATGCATACATCGGCACACACAACAAATGAATAATGAAGCATTAAAAATGAATGCTTATATAGGCTCAAGTTACCTCACTGCAATTAATATGGGTTGTATGTGCTTAGTCATGCGATGCCCCTAAGATTATCATTTCTTAATTTGAGAAACTCCTACCTTATTTTCAGTACTTTCCAAAATAACTTACTCATATTCAAAATGGTCCCTCTTGGAAATATTAAAAGGAATTTACTATATGTAGCCCTTAGGGCTAAGAATAAGGATTGACTTTTACATTTGAATCTACAATAACCGTTTCAATGATTGACTTTTACATTTTAGTCGAAGATAATCGTTTCACTTTATCACAAATAACTGCAACGGATAATAAATCTTATAAATATTCCGTGTGTTACTTCTTGAACATTTTATGAATCAAAATTATAATTTTAGTCCCTTGTCTTTATTACATATTTTCATATAATCTTTTTTATTACATCAAAATGTTAACATGTTTTCTGTTTTTGTTTTCTGCCGATTCTTTCTTAAAGTTATTTAATGGGTCGAAGTTGGAAATTGTCGAAGATCATAAACATGTCGGCAATATAACTGCAAAAGTGTTAGGGATAAGAAATCAAATTAAAAACGAGGCAAATAGTAACTAGAGGGGGTGAATCAGAAAATAACTTTTTTGATTGAAAAAAAGTATGGAACGTGTGAGTTGAAAACGGTTTTCAGAGAGTAAAACATGAAGACGGTTTATTATGTCCAAAAATATGAATTATTTAAATAATAAAAAAATAAAAGTCAATCCTTATTCATAGCCCTAAGGGCTTTATATAGCAAAATCCATATTAAAATTCAAAGAAAAAGCAGAGCTAACTAAATGAGTAGCTATCTACTGTCGAAGTTTAGCTCATGCTTTTCTTTGTTTTACGCAAAAATTTTGAAAAAATTTTGATCAAATTTTAAAGTGAGGAACATTTTCTGAGTTGCTATTTTGGACACAAAAATCTATCTAAGGTATTCTATACCGCTATCTCACACTTAGAGGAACATTGTCCCTAATGTTCTCTTCAGTTGAGATTTTACTGGAAGTAAAATCCCACACTTAGAGTTTGAACATGTAAGAAAATGTTTCTCAAGTGTTAATTTTGGGCTGGAATCCCACACTTAGTGATAAGTTTAGGATATGATATAGATTACTTTTATTAATTAACAGTACTACGTAAAGCAAAAAGATAAAAACAGAGAAAGGATGAAGAAACTCCCCAAATAGCTAAAGCCGAAGATCTGAATATGTGCCGAGAAGAAGAAAAGTCTTTCTTTTGCGGTAGCTCCATGAGGATTATTCAGCTTTAGGGGGATTTGCCTTTGATTAGGAGCTTTGCCTTCCACTTCAACCATCATTTGTGAATCAATCTCTTAAATGTGAACACGTTGGATATACCTTTTTACTTCAACTACATATTTTTGCAATGAAAAGGAATCACTGTCTCAGAATGAAAAGATGTTTTCCATTATAAATCATTTTGTAGAACATATGTTTTTAAACGAGTTCGAGCATAATGCATAAAAGTAGTATGCAAGTACCTCAATTGCTCGAAACATATGAACTAATTTTCTGAAAGAATTTTCCTATTTATCTGAGACAAGTGATTTTGCAAAAATGAGTTGCGACTTTTGAAATATTTTGAAAATATTTTCGAGGTATATCCAAGTGTGAAGGATATTCAGAGATTTATCTTCACTTATTAACACACAAAAAACACACGTATTATTCCACGGGTTGCCTCCCGAGAAGCGCTGTTTTTAGAGTCAAGAGCTCGACTTTCCTTCCTTCAGAATCAGTGAGTGGCGGAACTTCCAGGGCCAATGGTGATGGAAGGTGGGACCCTGGAATAGAATCTCAAGAAGTGGCGAGTGATGACCTGAGTGATGTTTGGGATTCTCTCCACATGAAGAGGGAAGCTTTCAAAGTGTTTTTCAGCAACCCTTTGCAAGTGAAGGAGATCCCAGGTGATATCATCGACTGATTTTGAGATGACTCCGTTGGGATCAAAGATGAGGATCCCATTGGATCTGATAACCTCACGCTCAGGACGTTCTCCTCTTAAGGAATCCATGAAACCAAAGAAGCGCAGATGTACATCTTCATGATCGGCTGTGCTGGGTTCTCTTCTTAGTGCATGGATAGATCCTTGGATACCCTGGATAAGCTGCCTCTGATGATCGGAATACGTGAGGTTGGAATTCCGGAAGATGTTCAGGATTCTGTAGTAGACTTCACGTAGACCATCATGGAATAGCTATCTGGGCTCTTCTGAGGGAACAGTACCAAAGATTTCTGAGAGTCGTTCCGTGATAAAGTTTGCAGGTTGATCATCATACCATCCGGTATGGATGATGGGATAGCACGCGTCCTTTCGTCTAAACTCAAGTACTCGAGCTTCTCGATAATCTTGTGGGCGTGGTGTTCAATAGTGCAGTCGATGTAAAACCTGTGTGGTGAGGTGTCATCAATATGGTCGTTATCGGCTATGGAATCCATCAATCCTTTGAGATCATTCATCATCTGAATGTCTACTTCCTCCTCAGGGTTCCCAGAAGCATAGTCCAAATTGTACCTATAAGAATGTAACAAACTCATTTGTTGGTTAGAATATGGAAATGCGGACCTGATGAGGGCTTCATAAACCTTGCCATATATGACTTTTTGTCCTTCGAAGAACTCTGACTCGTCCGCAGTTGGCTCTTCATTATCAGAGTGTTCGTGCAGGAGCTGAGTTGCTAGATTTTCGGCGAAGGCATGAATGCGGTTTTGTAGGAATTGAGGACTTCAAGAGTTATTAGCACGATAGACCGTGTATTCAGCCTCAATTTCTTCGATTAATTCTCTCTGCCACGAAGTATACTCATTTGTTGAGTCTCTGATAACTGTCATTATCATCTGAAAATCATCCTCAAATCTTTCGAGGGCACTGATCATCCCTTCATGAGTAGAGACGACCTGAACTTGGATGATCTTGAGAGGAGGGTCAGGAATGGCAGAAGATGCACGAAGGTGGATAGAGCGAACATCTATTGGAACATCTATGAAGACCACATCATCTTCGTCACTGTCCTTTGCTGGAGTATTAGAATCCTGAGAATCAAGGAACTCAACAGTATCGGATGGTGGCTGGGATGCGTCGATGATTTGTGATGTTGGCTGAGAAGAGTCCATCTCTATGTCTTTTTTGGTGTCAAAATTACAGTGAGAGTGATCAATCAATGAGTCTTCCTCTGGATCATCATCTGACAGAACGATTGGATTTTGGATATACTCGAGCTGCATAATCTTTTCTGTCGGATGGTGAGAGTCAGGGAAGTACTCGTGAGGTGGTGTAGATAGATATACGTCCTCTTCTTCTGGCTCTTCCTCTTCTTGTTCTTCTTCGGATTCCTCCATTTCCTCTTCTGTCTCTGAGTCTTCCGTCTCATCTTCTTCTGAGTCTGATTCTTCGGTTGCAGAGATGAGACAGGTATGATCATTAGGTTCATATGAGTCTGAAGGTTCTGACTCGGATGTATCATCGTCTGAAGTGATTCTGCTAGTAGAGATTGTGTATATCTCAGCATTCTCTAGTAGAGAACTATCAGCCTTGTCAACCTGGAAGGATAAGGTCTCTCCATGTGCTGGAAGGCTAATAGTCTGCGAGTATACATCAATGATTGGTATATTGATATCTTCCTGTATATCCATCACAACAAAGTCAGTGGGAAAAAAGAATTTATCAACCTTAACCATTATGTTTTCGGCTATTCCTCGTGGATATCGAATTGATTGATCTGCAAGTTGCATGCTCATCTTTGTAGGCTTAAGGTTTCCTAATTCTAATCTGACATATAGAGAATAAGGCATGAGATTGATACTGGCTCCAAGATCGGCCAAGGAGCGAATCATGCCTGACTGATAGATGGAACAGGGCAGAGTAAAGCGACCAGTGTCTCCTAGTTTTTCGGGCAGGTTGCTTATGACGGCTGAACATTCCGCGTTCAGAGGGATTTTAGATACGTCGGGTATCTTATCTTTGGTGGAAAGCATTCGTCTAATGTACTTGGTACTGGTAGGAATTCTAGACACGGTGTCTAAGAATTTTGAGTCGAGTTTAAAGGAGTTGACCTTGTACTTTTGCTTTAGACATTAGGGAATGGGATTCTCACTTCTCTTTCAGGAGTGGGTATGGATGGGGTCTCAACTGTCTTTGGGACAGGAGATTCTTCCTTCACCGGAGAAGGAGTATTAGGTTAACTCGGTGTCACCTTTGGGTCTTTAGAGGTTACTTGTTTGGCCTCTTCTACGTGTGGGTTGTGAATGGTATTGCTGGGGTTGTTGTGGGTAGGTTGGGTATTTTGGTTGGTATTTGGGTTGAAAGGTTGGTTGGTTATTTCGTGGAGGGAATTGAGTGCCTCGTGTCCTTGGTGGAGAAGTTCGAGCGAAACCAGGTGGATTTTGTGGTCGAGCTGGGAATTGCGCATAGTAGACCGTGCCATCAGCTGGATCTTCGTACTCCACTTGATATTCTTTTGTGGGAAGGTGAGCACAGTTCTGGCAAGCTTGAACTTGGTGGATCTGCTGCGGTTGTTTCTTTAGCTCTCCCAACTGTTTCGTCAGTGACTCAATCTGCTCACTCAAGGATTTGATCGTCTCGGGTTGGATTTGGTTGTCGGAGGATAGAGGTAGTGATGAGGATTGCTCATCTGTCTTCCAGTCGTGATGGTGCATCGTCATATTCTCGATCAAGTTCCAAGCTTCTTCGTCTGTGAGTTGCATGAAGTTGCCTTGAGCAGCAGCGTCAAGGGTGATGTGGTGGTTTGGAACAAGACCGTTGTAAAACGTGCATAACTGGGCAATTTTTTCGAGTTGGTGGTTTGGACATTTCTTCAGATGATCTTGAATCGTTCCCATGCCCTGTAGATAGACTCATCATAAGCTTGATGGAAGTTTGTGATGTCATTCTTGGACTTGGTTTGTTTGGACGGAGGAAAGTATTTGGTTAGGAATTTGGTAGCCATATCTGTCCATGAGGTGACTGAGCCGGTCTCAAGTCCCTCAAACCATGTCTGGGCATGAAGAGCGAGAGAATAGGGGAACAAGTATAGGCGGACTACATCCTGCTCAACCCCGTTCTGCTTGTAAGAGTTGGAAATCTGAATGAATTTGTCGATATGGGCGTTAGGGTCATCACGGGATAAACTGTGGAATTGACAGTTGTCCTTGATAATTTGAACGATGTGGTGTTTAAGTTCGAAAGATGCGCCTTCGATTACCGGATAGCTGATGGGTCCTCCTCGTCCTTCGATAGACGGTTTGGTATGATCGGTGAGAGTGATCCGTGCGGCCATCTGTTGGAAGCGAGAGCATCTTTCTTTGCGGATTGTTCGGACAATCGACTCAGGATCAGGCGTGAAAATGAGTGGTTCAGTTCTGGATGATCTGGTCGAACGTCGTTGTGTGTTGTGGGAAGGAATTTTCGGTTGGAACAAGGAAAAGAAAACTACGGGTATTTACAGGTGGTACTAAATAGAAAAGTTCGTCTAGATGCCTAAGAGTCTTACGATTGATTCCCCGGCAGCGGCGCCAAAAACCTGATCGCACCCCGAACGGTCGGTCAAGGAATTGCTTCCTTGTCGTTGCTGGAACTTTCGCTCGAGGCGGGCGATCGGAGGGTGGTTTTAAATTTATAGAGTTGGGGACCTAAGTTTTACTTATAACTATGGATAGTAGTAAGTAATGACTCAAGGTCGTTCTTAAGATCAACCGTATTGTGAAACCAAGCAGTCAAGACGATCGATTCGATTTAGTAGGGTTTGTAAACAAGAGATTTGATTTTTGTTTTTTAATTACTTAGGTCCTAAATTAAACTAAATAAACAGCAAAATAAAATTATAGGTGATAATCAGTATGGAGAGGAGTGTTTGTTGTGATTTCATTAGCCTAAAGGGGAGATGATGTTTGGATTGATGTTTTGAAAACGTTCTTTCTAAGTATTTGTGTTCTACTGTTTCAGGTACTTTATGGAGTCAACACTAGCACCCTACTATCTGATTCCTCAGATAGCATGTCACTGAGTACTAGGTTGTCATGATTCTGATCAGATCAGGCTGCTCTACCCCCAACACTGTCTGTAAAGACAAGTGACCCGTCTTGGAGTTAACTCCTGGGTGCATGAATAAGGTAACAGACCGATATTTAATTTCTGACCTTTCTTTGATACCATAAAGTATTCTAATTCAAATAAAGCGTCTGTTAACTTTTCATCGATGGTTTGTTAGGTTCAGAGCTGGTGGATGACCCGGTGCTGCTCAGAATGTATACACCGACGGCCGTTCCATAGCTTGGGTGTACAGGAACCATTCTGGAAGGAAGATTCCGACACTTACACGAGGCACTAGGACGTTTTACGGCATTCCATGCCTTAAGAACTAATGCAAGTTAGAGTGTATACACCGACGGCCGTTCCGTAGCTTCCATGCATTTGCACTACACCAGAGGTGGTTCCAGCACTATACTAAGTAATAGGACGTTTTACGGTGTTCCACGCGTATTGCACATTATGGTCACTCTGAACCCGTTTAAACTCAGTTTGTATTAAAGTGTACCCATCTATGATATAAACCCAGCCATCACTTTAACATTACCCAAATCCCTGATTTATTCACGTTGTACTATACATTAGGTTTAGCGGTATTTCCAAAGCTTCGAAATCAGATCATGCATAGATAGCACAGATAATTAATTACCCTCAGAACAAGGTTCGCGGCTTCTTGTCTTTTAGGGTTTTAACCACGTTTATTGGAGGAAAGGCGATAGTTTGATGAACAGTTTATAATCATAGATGAAAAGTTAAATAGACATAGTTTTCATATTGTAACAATTGGGACTAATATTTCCAAAACGGATTGTGCCCACGACTTTCATAGCTTCCACGTTCCGTACTTCACACATTCGTGATGTTTCCGACGCTATACAAATGAAAGCCGTATAACGTTACCTCCGTTATTTGATATCATCCCAATTATATATTTAAATTAACATCATCCCCCATTATAACGGCTAACTACATCACAACAAACACAAAAGCTAACTACTCACTAATCATGGTAATGAATCCTAAATCTAGCATAATAACAATAGCATGCATTATAACAGATAAGGAAAGAGATAACCGTGATAAATGCGTAGCTTGAATATAAGCTGAAAGATTACAACGAGTAGAGCCTCCGCTATTACAAAAGCACCCCTCCAAGTATCTCCAACAAATATTACAAAGCAACCCCTCCGTTAGTCTCGTTAAATATTAACGAGAAGCTAACTACTAACTAACCTACTAATTCTCCTCTAACTCCTTAGAGAAGTGTTAGAGAGAGAAACTACTACTATTCTAGAGAGAAGTGTGTGAAATGTGGATGGTGAGAGGTGATGAGAAATGAGGAGGTGAAGCCTCTATTTATAGGCTTTCAAGATACAAATTTACATTCAACACCCTCGCTCCCCATTTTACACTGAAATACACCCTCGAGCTATAAAATTCGACAACTAAAGGGGCGTATTCGACACCAAAAGGGGCGTATTCGGTAGCAAATAGGGCGTATTCGGTAGCAAACGGGGCGAATCCGGCACCATAAAGGGGGTATACCACCCCAAAAGTGGGATATATCACCCCAAAAGGGGGGTATACGGCCCCATAAGGGGGTATACGGCCCCTATGGGGGGGTATACGGCCCCTGTGGGGTGGTATCCCCTTGGTCGTGGTCTTGTGCACTGGATCGTAGGTCTTGCGTGCTGGATCGTAACTTGTTTTGGCCCTATCTTCTTCGTTCTAGCTCCGTTTTCAGCGTTCTTTATATCCACGAGATCGTAATTACCTGAAGATCATAATGAGATAATCTAAGTATAATTTCAAGGTATTATGTTTTAAAAGTGCTTGTAGAATGTGAACGTATCGTTTGTGCTCTATTTTGTACGTTATTTGGCCATTTTACTTGATTTTGAAGCTACGCCTTATTTTTAGCCCTAATGATGAATTATGGTGAAAAAGTATTGATATTGAATGTTTTCATCCATTTTAGGGTTAAAAAGGTGGGAATTATGTACGCAAAAACGTGACTTTTTACGTTCAATCAGGCACCAACGGATATTGCAGTTGATGCAAAATTAAATGTTGGTGTAAAATCTGTGAGATTTGGTGATGGTAAAGCAATAGGTGCTGATGGATTGCCGGTTAATTTTACTTCGGATGCATGTAATGATTCTAGTGATGATGATCATGGAAAATCTGCCCCTAAATCATTTGTTAGTGTCTTTAATGATCAGGCAAGTACACGGAAGGTTAACTTTCGAGTACTTGAAACGGGACAGCCCAGTGATGCTACTATTGATGTTCAGATTCCGTTGTCTTCGGTAAGGAAGGCTAATTATAGATTTGAGAATACTCTGTACGGTTACTTTATCGGTAAGAGGGTTGCATTTCCGTTTGTTGAACACTATGTTTTGAATGCATGGAAGAAATTTGGGATTGCTAAAGCTATGATGAATGCTAAGGGCTTTTTCTTCTTCAAGTTCAATTCAGCAACAAGTCGAGATCAGGTTTTCGGGAATGGACCATGGTTTATTCGGAATGTCCCAATTGTCTTAAAGAAGTGGTCTTCTACTGCCGCTTTATTGAAAGAAGACTTAGCTTCAGTCCCAATCTAGGTTAAGCTTCATGATTATCTGATTGCTGCATTTACATCGGATGGGTTGAGTGCCATAGCCACTAAGTTGGGCACACCACTTATGTTTGATTCGTACACTAGCTCTATGTGTATGAACTCTTGGGGCCGTTTGGATTTTGCTCGTGCCTTGATTGATATAAAGGCTGATCGGGCATTTATGGAGACGTTGATGATTGATATTCCTTGTGAGGATGGTACTAGTACCATATTGCGCAAGATTAGAGTGGAATATGAGTGGAAACCACCTCGGTGTGGTAATTGTATGGTGTTTGAACATGCAGACGACCAATGTCCGAAGCGTATCCTGGAAAATCTAAAAAAACATGGGAGTACAAAGGTGGGGGTTAGATGGGAAGAAGCAGGATGACTCTCAAGGCTTCCAGGTTCCGAGGAAGCCTTTTCGTGGTCTTGTTATTGGCAATCCAAAAAAAGTGGCTGTTGCAAATTCCAAACATGTGTTTGTTGCTAGAAGAAGACAAAGGAGGCTAGTACTACTACCACGTCTAACTCCTTTGAGGCTCTTAATAATGTAGACTCTAATGTGGACAACAAAGCTTCTACAAGTGAGAAGGTGCTTAACAAGAAGGAAGATCGCGGGAAGAAAGTAGTATTCACAGATGATAGCAGTGCTAATAATTCCAGCTTGTATTCACGTTGGAAAGAGGCTTATGGAGCTGATGCTACTAATCCCTACTTGGATGATGAGGATGATGAAGATGACATTCTTGATCCTATTGATACTCAAATGGTTGTTTATATGAGTCTTCATGATAGGAAAGGTGGTGGGAAGAATTGAGTTTGTGGTTTTTGTTTGATGTTTTGTTGAGTCAAATATTGTTTAGTGGTTGTGTCCTTGTTATGTAGTTTGCCTATGTAACGGGGCTGAGGTGTGGGATTCACTCACATCCATTGTATTCGGTTAATGTCATGATGTTTTTGAAAGATAATATGATTTCTTAAAAGTGTCACAATCTTAATAATTATAATTAATCTTTATATACTGCATTAGTGACGGATTCACAGTGTCACAAAACTGTCACTAAAAATAGATAGAAACACTTTCTTTTTCTGCCATCGCGAAAGGTCGCTAATCTGCTGTAGCTTAGTTATAATATATAATATACCCACCAATTTTGTATCTCTAAAACTCGTATGACATCCTCCCAATTGTAATCGAAGTTGTTTAACCCACAATGCTAATAAAACATATATCGAAATCATTTAATAAAGAGTTTAGTAATTAACACTTTAATGATTTATGATGACCATTTGACATATTCCTTTTGAATAGTTCAATAATCATTATATTTGTAAGGCTTGCCATGCATGTCTCAAACCATTACATTCTATACTTTACAGAATGCCAAGTTCGTTATAGAACCACCTCTTAATTCCATTTGAATGACGAAGTTCACATTTCTTAAGAAATACTCTAAAATTTAGTTGATCTAATGAAATTTAACTTCATGCATGATAAGATCAAACATAATGTTATCATGTATGTTAAAAATTAACTAAATTTTAAATATTTCTAGTTCTTAAACAACATAAATTTCAATTAAATTGATTCTAGATTATGTAATGTTATACCTTAATCGAAGATCTGTTTAGTAATATAATGGTGTTGTGTGTCACACATTCATCTCCCGAATTTCTCCAACGCTTAACTTAATTACTCCAAGACTCACAATACTCTCAATTTGAACATTGTATTAATTTGCTTATTTTGTACCTCAAATTCTCTTTCTCTCTGCATTTTTGTGGAGGATGAACACAAGATGTGAAGTCCTTCTTTTATAACTTGAAGAATAGTCATCACTCAGGTTATAGACTAGACATGACACATTTACACTCTAGTCAAGTCATGTGTCACTCTTCTATACTCTAACTAGACTAGACTTGACAAATGAGACTACATGAATGGATACAATTATATGATATTTATGTCTAGACTCACATGCATCTTTAACTTGTATTTTATCAACAATGATTATACCAAATACAATTGGCGGGTTCTTTGAGAGTGTATTAGAATTTACAAGTAAGAAAGAGGCTTGAGGTCTAATGTGTACTCTCTAGTTGTACGTTCAAACATAATGTATATTGGTATGTGCTAAGTAGTCTATTGAAATAACAAGTTTTAAATAAAGGAAATACTAAATAATACTTATCACACTATTCAGGCAAGAATAATCCGTTCGTATAATATAGCTTTAAAGTAAGTCCAGGTATCGAACACAGGGAACGGTTTTCTAATTTAACCCTATATTAATATTTACAATTATTCACAATTAATATTACAGATATAGTGGGACGTTTTAGTTCCGATCGAACATATTTTATTTTGATACTAATTCACAATAAACTAAATCAATTGAAGCAATTAATAACAATTAGGACAAATAAGATAGACAGAAGATTGTATTTATTCATACTAGCCTTATTTAAACTATAATTTTCCTTTATGTTTATTTTATCGTTGGCATAAATTATTGGTGAATTAACAAAAGTATAAAGCCTCTAAACATTAGTTAACTTTATTATAAGTATATAAATAAAATACTATAGAAACATTCTTTAAGTATTCTTATAACTTATTCCATTAAATCTATCAACAATTTATTATAGCAAGTTCATAACAATGATGCTAAATTACCACATTATTTAACAATCATAAGTCATACGTTCTTCATCTATCACGAAACATTCGTGTCAAGATTCAAACAAAGTTAGTTAACTTATAAAAACCTAATAGACATTATTGAAGTTTGTGATATAAATTAGTTAATCATGTCAAGAACAACTTAATCATATAATTTAACACAATAATTTATTAATGCATAATAAATATTCAATAACCTAATACCAACATAAACATAAATTCAATTTACCATTCAAATAATATTCATATAAATAAACCCAATAAGAACATTAGTTCATAGTTGAAAACGAATACACAAGATCCATAATAACCTAATAAACATTATTGAAGTTACAAAGATAAAGAAATCGAACCAATTGACAAACTAAACTCTTCTTAGTGTTGAAAACCTTCAAACCCTAGCTTCTAGCCTTCAAATTCGTAACCCTAATCGAATATTAACCCCTAGAATCGACTTTGTAATATTGAAATCGTATATATAATGGTTTGGCCGAGCCCTCTATTTATATTTTTCAAAACTGACCTTTTAACCGCCGGCTAAAGGTGTTTGACTTAGACTCCAAGTCTGCGATCTCCACCGCCTCAACCTTTTTAGTTTAACCGCCGGCTAAATGTCTTAGCCGTCGGCTAAATCACAATTCCAGAATATTCTTGAATACGGGCTGGATCTTCATTTGGGCTCAATAATCTTCATTAATCCTAATTTAATCCTTCTTTAAAGCCCATTTATCTCTAACTTCGGGTTATATCTTCAATTTAGGCCCAATTCTCTTGAAGTCTTGGTTTTAGCTTCATTTTCTTCCATTCCAGTCCTATTTTCGTTCCTTTTCTTCTATTCTTGATTTGAAACACTTTTCCGCAAATATAAGTTAAATCAGTATCTAAATTCATATAAATGCAATAAAAATGTATAAAAACTAAGGGAATTTGTTATATAAATATAGTATTATTTGATGTTATCAAATATCCTCACACTTAAGTTCTGCTTGTCCTCAAATAGATATAAATATATATATAAATATATATATATATATATATATATATATATATATATATATATATATATATATATATATATATATATATATATATATATATATATATATATTTCATCATAAAAACTTGATAACATCAAACTAATATTTAAGAATCAAAATACCCAAATTAAAAATCTGTTTCGTAACTTAAAAACTTTAAACAATTTAATTAACATGGATAACTATAATGTACAATTAAAAATTATTATTATTCGTGCAACATATAATTCATGAATGATTACTAATATATTTATCTACTTTAAACAATCTATACTCATCTTTCTGAATACATATTTATTATTAGTATGTATATTACTTATGATTTCCACATATGATATACTCTTAAACTTAATCATGCAACTTACTTCTATATTCAAAATAAATATATGAAATCCATTTTTAAGAATAAAGACATTGGTGACATGTCTGCATTTTCATGCAACAAAGCGACATAACTTGATTCAAGTAAAGCAAAACCATTTAAATCAAACCAGAGGTGACAGGTCTATACCTTAGTATAACAAAGCGACATAGTTTGATTAATTCGGAATCATATGATTTTAAAGATTTTATATCTCTTTTTGCTTTATATTTAAGAATACTAATATGAAACCAGGTCTGTACTTAGTACAACAAAGAAAACAATTAGTAAACCCCCAAATGTTTTCATATAAGTATCAAGATATAAAATTACTGCATGATAAATCTAAGAATTAAGACTTTTTATGTCATACATCATAATATGTACCATAAAATAATATCCAAGTTATTTTATTAATTTATTAAAATTCAGAAATCTTCATATAAGTTGCCTATTAGTACATCATATCATTTAATTATATATCACTTATTATTACATTACTTACGTTATATGTACAAAACAGTTAATCCACATTAAAGTCTAAACTTTTAAATACAAAACAAAACTTTTAACAAAAGTATTCTAACTAATAAATACTTAGTTATTAACTTATCAAAATTTTAAATTTGATGAAAAGTTATAAAATTTTTATTATATAATAGAACAAAAGTAAAATTTAAATAATATTTCTTTTCTACTGACCATTTCCCCACACTTAAATGATACAATGTCCTCATTGTATATAAACAAATAAAATAAAGTGAGTAAGAGGAAGAAAAGAAATTAGAACGAAAAAATTCCCTGACTGTAGAAGTAAATATCGTCGGCTAGTGCGATGGTAAATGGGTTGTCCTCGATCCTTTGTTAATAATATACAACAAAACACACTTTCGTAGTTAATCACGATTGCATTTAGCATATGCAATAAGCCTTTAAACCCCTCGGTATCCCAAGTGGACGAGTTATAGTCTCGTGAGGGTTTCCAGGGAACACACCCACAAAGTTCAATAATTTCCAAAAAAAGTAAGCTAAACTTACTGCCAGCTTCAAAATGTGAACTTCAAAGAAACAGAAAATATTAACATAACATAAGATAAATAAAACGTTAATAATCCTACAGACATAAAATAAAATAATTATCCAAATAAAACAGTTATCCAACAAATAAATAAATAAGTGTCTGTAATAAGAAAATCACTCATAACCATCACCGTCACCATCATCATCGTCATGTTGCTGATACTGAGTACCAGAAGTGCTAGCAAAATCCAACGGTACATATGGAGTATAAGTAATATGATGATAATCAAACAACTGATGTACCATGGATATAGAATAATCAAACTGATGTTGTTGCTGCTGATAGCGCTGATCATGTATAATCCTCTGGCTCTCCTGAAAATCATGGAGATGCGCAAACTGCTGTCTCTGGAAATCTTGCATCTCAGCAATCTGCCTCTGCAAATGATACATATCATATACAGGTCCATGATTAACCTCAGGCTCTGGTGGTACTGCCATAGGCTCTGCCTCTGGTGCTACTGCTGGCTCTGGTGCATCACCACGTCTCCTCCTCACTCCTCTAACCCCTGCAGCCAATGGTGGTGTCCAAAAGAAGAAATCTCCCTCCATGGGTCTCCTAATAATATCCAAATCCAAGAGCTTATGCTCTCCCAAAAACTGCATACCAGGGCTAACGGGTGTGCAAGACTGATACATCTCAGGTGTAATACCAACCCACCTAGCCAACCTAGTCACATACTGACCACCACAAATAACACTCATCGCCTTCGTACCAGTAGCCCTATGATTCAACCAATGAGCCAATCTGTGACAACCGTCACCAAACCGTAATCGTAATTCAAACCGTAAAAACTCATTTTTGTGCTAAGACTCATTTCAAGGATTTCTTTACATCAATGTCTTCGTTTTTGAAAAACAAATTCAACGCAAAAAGAATCATCGCAATCGGATGTGTAACGAAAAAGATACAAGGCCAAACGTAAATGCGTAATTATTGGAAACTATAAGAATTATTAAGAATACGTGGATACATAGATAATTTGGGCTCATTTATTCTTAAGCCCTATGACACGAGTTCGTTTTGTGTCTTCTTTTTTTTGCTTGGCCCAAAGAAACCGACCCAAACCTCCCTTTTGGTGGATCATTCGGCCCAACCCAAACCACACAACCCTAGAACTATAAATAACAACCTAAAACTAAACCCTAAGACCTCTTTGATCAAATAAAAATCATCCCTGGGGCTGTTCTTGCTGCTTGTCGACCGAAACCAAGAACAAGAACAAAGATCGAGTCGAGTGTTTGCTTTCGTGTGATACATAATCGTGTAATCGCGTAGGTAATTTCATAAACTCTATCAAATGACTTTTCCTATCTTTCTGAGATTTATACATTCCAGACCTGATCTAGATGTAAATACGAGTCGATAGTATGATTTGACCTTAGTTAAAGACATAATCCGTAAACCCTAGGTTATACGAATGAATTTTGGTTGCTGATTGAATGGTTACAGCCGACTTCAGAGGCCATTTTGACCCATTTAGAGTTGTTTTCAGGCTTCGGCCAAAACTAAAAAGTTGTAGATCTCGATATTTTACATAGACTTGAGAGGTTTCAGCCTCTGAAACTAAACATCTTATTTTATAAAAATTATTTCGTAAACTGCTACAGTGTATTACGAATTTTCGGAAAACTTTGGTTAGTTTGAATTGAATGGATTAATTACTTTTTGATTACTTTGAGATCTTTAAATTATGTTAAAACATGAACTTTTCTGTATAAAACTTTTATTTTCATAATATTAAATTTAACTAATTATATGAATTTAATTAAATGTATATTAGTTAAATTAATATGCTTTAAAGTCTAAATTGCTTAAATTGTAGTCTTGTTTTCTTAATTCTTTTAAATTAACATTTTCATGAGTGATGTCTATATAGCATGGTTTATAAAATGATTTCTAAGTTTAGGTTAGAAAAGGAATCTTGATAACGTGTTGGTTAATGGTTATGAAAGAATTAAATTGGAACGGTTATCATTAGCAACGTGTAGACATAAGCTTGAGTAAATATAGGACTTAGTTCATTTGAGAATTTGTGGGAAATATATCATATAGATATAAGCATGAGACGGACATAAACGTATAGGGACCCTTGACTCGACTCGTGTACATAATCCATAAGACACATAACTCATGAACAATTCATTTAAATACTATAGGACGTTCATAGTTCACTGCGGCTGTGTGTGATACGTGACTTCCTTTAAACCCGCTATTCAGGTGAGTTTCGTGGCCCCTTTTTCATTTATATTTTTAACGTTTTGGGGAAAAAGAATGCTCACATATTTCAAACTGTTTTATCGGTGTGGAAACAATCTTTGAACTTACTTTGAATATGAGTTGTTATTAAATACATGTATAGTTTAATGTGTATTGTTTGATTGTGTGGAATGATAATGTGTATAGAGCATGGCTTTTGTATGTGGTTATTTTGTGTGGAATGATGATAGGAACGTTGTGGTCTTGAACGATGAAACGCTAAACGCTGTAATCTTACACATGTGGATGTTTCCACTGCTGAGGTAAGATTATCTTGAAACGTAGAAACGATGGAATGTAGAAACGTAGGAACGATGGAATGTAGAAACGTAGGATCGTAGAAACGTATGGTGTAACATAAGGTTGTTGTGATTAGTTGAAACGTTGAACGTATACCTTATTTGAACGTTGAAACGTATAACTTATTTGTAACATGGATAACGTGTGATTTCTTGAACATTGTATTATTATACATTGTATACTTTGCACTCATGTGTTTTAACAAAATGAATATGACTTGATAAATTGTTTATTTAAAAACCTACGAACTCACCATGTGTTGACGTTTTAGAGCATTTCTTTTCAGGTGAAGCTAGTAATCCAAGAGCTGAGACTAGTGTGGCTTAGCGAGACTGTTAGAGTGCATTTGAGATTTGGTTATGTGAACGATTGTATTTGTAACGTTATGAAGTGGTATCATAACATTTTTTTGAATTTCATTTAGTGAATTTCTTTTATATCAATGTGTTATGATCTAGTCGTGCGTTACATTCCGTTGTTTCCGCTTTAGACGGGGTGTGACACAATCTCCAAGGAACATTCACATTAGCCCCCTGAGTAATACAGTGGAGATAAAACAAATCCTGCTTATGCACCTTCTCATGCCCAGTTTTCCTAGCTACTATAGAATGTGCCAACAAACGATGCACCAGCTTGTGCACTGGACTCTTCACCAACAAATCAAAAGGACCTCGTGCACCAAACACTCCATTGGCTATATCTGTCCAACCTGCAGCAACCTCTAAATCCTCGTACTTATCTGTACAACCTGCTCTGATAAAATCCCTAAAATGAGGATTGGCATCCTCATCAGGAGTATATAAACCAATAGCCTGCGCAAACTGAATCAAACTCAAAGTACACGGCTCACCACCAAGCATAAATATCAATGTGTGCTGTAAAACATCCTCAGTAGAAACATCAAACTAACTGTACTAAAAAACTCAACTACTAACTCCCTAAAGATAATCTCCTGAATACTAAAGAGTCTAATCCATGCATACGAAACAAACCCAACACTCCCATCATCTAAAGAATAACTAACAGTCAATAACCTCTGTAAAGCCTAAATACCTGTCTCTCTGGTATCAGGATCCAACACTGTCTCTATAAAATCACAATCCAACACATCAGAAGCAATGATGTCCTGATCAATATTGGCTTGTAGCCTAGTCTGATACCGAGATCTGGCTCCAGGAGTAATAGAATGATGTCGAAACTGTAATATCGGGTGTGTCCGGATAATGGGGTTGGCTACAACAGCTGCACCCCTAAGAGCTCGTCTGTCATGTTCCATCTATAAAACAAAAACTTAGAAAAATGTTAATGTCAGACATAAAATGGTATATAACATAACTATAATATACACTAAAACATTAATAATTATATCCAATAACCTAAAATCTTTACAAATATAATTTAATAAATACATAAACATACATACATCATATACTTATCATGCAATACATATCTAAAGTTTTAGTAATCTAAACTTATAACATCTCTTAACTAATATACTTACACATCTAATCCAAACTTTATTTAAATGTATATAACTTATATAACATATATATAACATTTTAATCAAAATCTTAAACATATATACTAAACATAACAACAATATAATTTATATCCTAAATTCACTTAATAATAATTTAACTGATTAATAACTATTAAACATATACAACATTGTAATAAATTGCTAATCGAATTCTAATCTTCATTAATCGACTAAGCTGTTTACTGCAAAAATTAGTTTAGCCGGCGGCTAAATGAATTAGTCGGCGGCTAAACCGGTAAACCGACGGTCGCCGCTGATTTGTTTCCTATTTTCCGACAACATAATTTTATATCCGCATTCAAACCATAATATCACCTAAAATTCGTAAATTTCATGCAAAATCTTCTAAACACACAAACTAACCCTAACCGCTTAATCAAACCTTTATAATTCGAATCCTTTTAAAGGAACAAATCTAACATCACAATAATTTCATTGGGAATCATACAAAAATGTAACAACATTCGGAATCTAAAAACCCCAAATAACATGAAACCCTAATCAATATGTAATGCAAAAAATTAAGGAAATAATTAACGAGTAATGTAAGTTATATACGTACCTTTGAAGTAGTAACAATGAATGTATACGAACAATGTGCGAAAGTCGCCGGTTTTTAGAGTGGTGGCCGGAAATTTTGTGTGTGTTTTTGAAAAATGTGGGTGAAAAATGAAGAAGAATGGGATTGATCTTTTGTTAAAACCCAGAAATTTTAGCCTACGGTCAAATTGAGTCCAACCCGACCCATCGGATTAGCCTAATTCGTTTTTAAAGCCCATGTAATTAAAAATTTAGCCGTCGGTTAAAAGCATTAACCGGCGGTTAATTGGTTTTTCCAAAGTTCTTATTTAGTCGATTTTACTTTTTTTTATTTAATTAAAATTGAAATACTTACCTTATTGTAGATAACTAGCTTCCGATAACTTTTACAAATACAAACAAACATTAAAAATAACAAACATATTTAAAAATTAAACAAACATATCTCTCTTATCTAATATGGGAGAGCCTATATTAACTAATCTTCTCCTTAATTAACCCTTTTAAGTTAATCCTCACCTTACAATGACTTAGTTAATATAATCTTAGCAATTGATTGTCATTAGTAAAATGATTAATTAATCTTAACATTTTTTGCCCTAATCTGTTCCAATTTTACCCTCCACTCAACATCCCAGTCTCTTTCTTTTCTTTCAGCCTAATCGACCAATGTCAGCCAACCTACGAACCACCAATCCTCACACCCAAAAACCAAGCAAATCAATCAATACCCAATTAAGATTAATTAATCTATTATTCTACATGTCAACCAATTAATTGATACAATTTCTGCTGAAAACCTAACAATTGGTCTCGATTAGCAACCACGCGCGATGGAAAATTAGGGAAATTCCGATCAACAACAGATTGAAACGGCGAACGTGGCGGCGGAGGAGCAAAGGATGGAAGAATCGATCAACCGCAGCGTCAGTCAGCGAAACCGGTAGCGTACAACGGACGATTGATTGACCGGCAGTCAATTGTAACACAGGTACTTGTGGTCCGATTCTTGTAGGGTTTGATACAGTAAGTGTTCCATTCATGAGATCCTTGTATTTTTCTTTTCTTCTTCTATGCTTGCACATATACATATATTATTTCACTGTATAATATTTATTGATTTAAATTATTGTTGAATCTTATGTTTCCTTATGATATACTATGTAAATTTGTAGACTTCTATTCATATTATACAGTGAAATAATAACAATGATTTGTTATTGTGTTGAGCATACAAGTTTCAAGTTTCAATTGAAATAATAACAATCATACGAAGTTGACATATAATTCATATATATTGTGTTGAGCTTGCAGCAGAAATAATATCTTGAGTTTTGACAATTTCATCAATTTGCAGGGAGAGGTTGAATTTAGATCAATTCTCTATGTCCCTGCAATTGCTCCAATGGGGAAGGAAGACATAATTAATCCAAAAACCAATAATATAAGGCTCTACGTTAAACGTGTCTTCATTTCTGATGATTTCGACGGAGAGCTGGTAAATTCAATCTTTATGTATTCTTTTAGAGAAATTTTAGATCTTTAAGAATGGTTGTTAACTGTTATATTCTTATTTTCTATATTTGGTGTAGTTCCCACGATACCTAAGCTTTGTGAACGGTGTTGTTGACTCTAACAACCTTCCCTTGAATGTATCACGTGAAATTCTCCAAGAAAGCCGCGTTGTAAGTAAAATCTGGCATTCATCTTGATCAACTCAAATTGTTTGAATATAAAGTGGATATGGCTTCTAACTCTTGTATCTGAAAGGTTCGGATAATGAGGAAACGCTTGGTGCGGAAGGCGTTTGACATGATTCTTGGCATATCCATGAGTGAGAACCGAGAGGTAAGCTACTGTTTCATTGTCGTTAACGTTCATTGTAATTGATGTTCATATAAGAATTATTTTGTTTTTTTATTACCAGCTGAATTTCTATCCCTTTTTAGGACTATGAGAAATTCTGGGAGAACTTTGGGAAGCATTTGAAGTTGGGATGCATTTCTACTTGCAATTTGCTAGACATCAGGGGAGTTTCATGTGTCACCATTGCCGCAATTATAAAACAAACAATGGAAGAAATACTTTTGGAATGTACACAGGAATCATCTTTACCAATGGAAGAAATTTAACAAAGAAAAGTTATTTCACTCAAACTAACCATGATTGACTCTAATTCTGCAAACAGAGGTTACATGGTCGAGTTTAACAAATGAACATTTGACATTTATCAAACCTGCTTTACTTATAAAAGAGGGGTTTGTCTCTTATTTCCATTCTACTTATTGTTTCTTTAGGAAGCATTAAGGTCATTGTGGAAAGCCGCCTTCCCCGAAGAGGAGCTTCATTGTCTAATGTCTAAGCAGTGTAAAGAAATGGGATGGCAAGGAAAAGATCCTTCTACTGATTTCGGTCAAATACACTTACCGTTTTTCCTTTAGATTTTACCATTGATTTTATATATATTCTAAGTTTCTAACAACCTGGACTTCCATCCCTTGCTCCATTATGTACTAAATAATTGTTTCACCATCCCTTGCTCCATTATGTACCATCTGAACTCTTTCTAGGCGTTTCTTATTTCTGATTGTTACTTCTGGAATAATTGATTTATTTGTTTTATACTTTTTGATGTAAAATTACTGCATTCCATGTAGAAGTCATTCCAAGATTTTCTTCGAAAGCAGGAAGGAGACTGGTTCATACGGGAATCTCCTTTCGCTGTAGCTGGTGTCAATATCACATTTATGCTTATCAAATTCAGGACTTTGAAGCAGGTTTGGTAAATGTCAAATGTTTATTTGTTAAACTCGACCATGTAACCTCTGTTTGCAGGATTAGAGTCAATCATGGTTAGTTTGAGTGAAATAAACTTTAACCATTGTACTTAGTATATCATTGCAATGTCACAATTGTAGCTTCGAGTTCTGTTGTCTCCTACTAGAAATGGCAAAATGGGCTAGGCGGGTAATCGGTAATGGTTAAAGTTTTACTGGCTAAAACAGGTGGGGCTGGGCAGGGACCTAAAACTTTCTTTTTTGAATGATTCAGGAACTATATAAAAATGCTTTTGTTATACATGTTTGACCATTCAGAAATCAAACACAGCATCATTGACCCATTCATAAGTTAATGGGTCAATTGTTGTCTTTTGTTAAATCCACTACAGATGAACTTCTGTCTTATAAATTCTGTTGTCTTCAATAAATGCCTCCAGTTTCAGTAATAATTAATCAGAAATTATAGATTAAGATACACGGATTACGTTGTCATGCCAGCTATTAATAACTTCTAAAATCATATCTAAAAGAGATATGTTCCTTTGTTAGTTGTTTAGTGGAATAACAGTGTTTCGTGACTTCGTCTGTGCAGTAAAATCACGAACATTGGTTGGGGTGACCTTCTTGAAGTTTCTTTCAGGTATACACTCCCTTTCTAAGTAACTAATGTCCTTGGCTCATTGTTGTTTTAGTTTTCTACGTTTCTTATAACACTAGCATTCTATTAATTGTGGAGATCCACCAACACCATTGGGCAAATGACCTGGTGGTATAGATCTGCATAGACTTGGTAAGTTTGCATTTTGACCCATCTTATGGTCTACTAGGGCTATGTTTTTATTCAAGCTGGCTTTAAAAGGAATTGGTCGAACGAGTCAAGTCGAAAGTCAGCCAATGTGTATATTTAATGTATACAACCTTCTAAATTTCTAATTCACAATTTAGATTATTTTTGTAACAGAGATTTTTGTATGTATATTCAATGATACAACTATTTATAAAAGATTAACAAATTGACAGAAAGTGCCTGCATGCCACCTCACCAGCATCAAAATTACCTGACCCTCTCATTTTGCCACCTTTAGATCTGGCTATTGTTCCCATTTTGATTGTCAAATCAATACTTTGTAAAAAATGAAGATTAGAATAAGACCTTTTTTTAAGTCTATTTGCAGTTAGGAGCAACTGATGTTATTATCTTCTCTGGGTAAATGACATTAGTCTCATACAACATTGATAGCTGCAGACTTATTTCCGACTACTATATAGGCTATGTTCAGGTGCCTTATTTTTGCTCAGATCTATTAATTGTGATTACTATAATCTATGACCATGCATATATTTGCATAACTAATGGATGCTATCGAAGGAGATTTTTGGACTTCTTTACAGGTTGCAGATTATGGTATGTCTCCAACCTCTACCCTGAAGTCTTGAACAATTTATAGAATAAATGTATACTTATTATGTTCCCCAAAACTCCAAGAGAGCGTAAAGATCAACACTTTATACTATATTCGCCAAATTGGGGTTTTCTCATGAGGAATAACAGCAAGACTGTATTCTCTATAATTTCTATCATTTCAGATTATTTCTATTGATTTTTCGTCTTTATTATTACATCTATTTCTATATATAACATTACCAAAACTCATGAATGAGCCTAACGACATGTTGCATGATTATTGTTGCTGCCTATGTGTATTGTGCCCCTTAATTGCAGTGACTTTAAAACCAACTGTAAAGTCTGATATATATATATATATATATATATATATATATATATATATATATATATATAGCTGTGGTGTGGTATTGTTGGAGCTGATCACTCGACGTAGGGCAATTGACATGAGTAGGTAACTCAGAGATCTATTGTTGGAGCTGATCACTCAACGTGGGCAATTGACACGAATAGGTAACTCAGAGATCTCTTGCTGGAGCTGATCACTCGACGTAGGGCAATTGACGCGAGCAGGTAACTCAGAGATCAGAACTTAGTTGCTTGGGTAAGTTTCGGATGATTTATTGCATTTGAACACTATTTCTTTTATTAATTATAATCCATGGCAACATAGAGGCGAAAAAATGACCAGTTTGTGTGGGTCATAGCATGTATATTCTGTCTGGCGATCGAAACGGGTTAGGACTGACTTGAAACACATTTTACTCAAACGTTTTATTTTTAATTTTTATAAACACTGTGTCAAATGTGATTACAAATGTTTATATTCTTTCAAAAATAATAATAATAGGTTTTATGCATTGAGAATACACTTTAGGCCATCAGATCCGTAATAGATAAAGTCATAACACACAACCCAAATTCAGTCATTAACAAGTCAATGGGTCGGATTTGGCACTTGAAAAGGCACCAAGTTGCCGTATCTGCCCATCTACAGGTATAATCACCAGAGTTTTCTTTCACATTTACCCCTTTTTATGATGATGTATCGAATTCTGATTATAGAGAACATTAGGTGTAACGAATCCATTTTTTTTTCATATGCTGTGAACTTGTTATATGCCAGTAAACTGCAATCCTGGTTCAAGGATGACACGTTACTACAATGGAAAATGGTTGTGTCTTCTAACCTTATTTGTATGGTGTATAATTCATAAGTAGTCATGCGTTTGATTTCAAGATACATTTATTGTATGTCTGATAGAGGATTGTTGAATACATATGAAGTTCATGCTTCTTTTCTGTCCCCCCGTTCATATGTTGTGGAATTATAATGATGGTTTAATCTTGCATGTACTTTTCATATGAGGTTCCATTTTATGATGTTAAAGTTAGCAATGATGGTCAAATTTGAAGGTTCGGATACTCTGATCATTAATTTTGGTGGAGATGGTAATGAACCATTCAAAGTTCATAGACCTGCTATGACCTTCCTTTTCATGTATTCTATTCAGATGAGTAGAGTAAGTTGCTCTAAAGGATTGGCAAATGGGTCAAAATGAGTACATTTTTAAGGACCATTGCAAACGACTTGTGTTAGCACAGAAAACTTTTTTTTAAGAGTTATATTGCGATTTATTTCTTACTGTGCCAGGTATGATTATTTTGACATGTGACAACGCACCTGTAAAAGTACAGAACCTGTCAAATGAGCTAAAAAATACCTCGATTCCTCAATATACAAAATGGTCCAGTCAACTTCATACTAACAAACTTAAGCAAACAGCACACCAAAAACTGTAGAAAAGGACACAAGCGTGAACCAAAACACAAACAAAGTGTTGTCTTTAATGTGCAGTTTTGCGTTAATGAAACTTACTGAAAGGGAATATGGTGGCACGATTTCAAGGGTTGCACATGTTTTAAAGCAAAGTTACTTGATTATCGACTTATGTTTTCTGTCATAATACTGATTTTGTGATGCAGCTATGCTCAAGCTATTAGTCGAGAAGAAATATGCTCTCCCGAATCGAGTTAATGATGCAATGGTTGTTAGATTTTGTGTGGACTCCATATTCTTGTGAATTGGCATCAGTTCAGCTTCTTGCGTTTGTGTAAAGGTTAGTTTCATGATTTCCTTAAGCTGATGTTACTTTACATCCTTCACAACTCCCATTATTATCCATCATATGGGTAAAATATTACATGACAATGGTATCTTAGAATCCTCACCTAATTAAATATTAATGATGTTTTTTATTTGCAGGTACAAACATGAACTCGCAAAGGAGCAAGGTGCATGATGTCAATGATATTGTCAGAAGCTCACGTTTTGTAAAAAAACAATCACAAAAAAAAAAAAACCAATTTTAACCTTTGAAAATAAGTAAAATCAATTATCCTCTTCATTTTAGACAACTGGATTTACAAATCTCATTGATTATGCACTATCATGTCCGTTCTTTAGGGCTTCGCATATCAGACACCATTCGGAAATTCTGTCTGAAAACATTCCTCCATCCCGTTCATGAAGGAAGAGAAAGTCTAATAAAAATCGGTAACAGTGAAAACCTAAATGGAGACACCATACCCCGGTCGTAGAGTTTGTAAAAAAAAACATGCATTGTAGTGACATCAAACATGGTGTTTATGTACTCTTTAACGTATTAGGAATTGAGTATTGATGTGGCACAATGAAATGAAGGAAATGAATAATGAGAAAAAAAAATGAATTTGATTGGTCAATAGCATCTGACATTTCATTTTGTGAAACTTGCTTTGTAAAATTATGTGGATGTAGAAGGTATTGTAATTTTGGTTTTCAAGTTTTAATGATCATACACCTATCTAACATACAATTATTTAATTACAAACGTAGCTTTAATTTTTACTAACAAATATGTATTATCCCGCAAATTTTGCGGGTTATGATCTAGTTTATAAACTATATAAATGTCATAAACAAGAAATAATTGTCAAGAATTAAATGTCATACAGAAACAAACAATAGAAATCATAATTAATAATAAAATGGAAATGCAAATGCTCTTCAGATGGGATGGAGTTCTTTAAGCGGGATTAAGCCATTCGTGCAACAAAATTGAAGTGTAATATCCATTTGGTAGTAGCACTGTGACAGGTTCAGCAGCATTTTCAGGATAGATACGGCGAAAGTGACGAAGTATTTTATTAGTAATCTCAGGAATTGTTGACGCATATTCAGAAAAACTCTCATGATGTATCTTTTCAGAATCTTCTACTTCAATTAAACTTTTCACTATCCTTTGCACTTTCTTAGCAATCGTTCCATCTTCATCAATTACCTTGTAATGATCTCGTCTTAAAGAATCTATAAACCCATAAAAATTAAATGTAAATCTTCATACCTACTTGTGCTTCGATGTCTCTCAACTATTCCTATTTCCTTAAAAGTACCAGTAAGCTACTCTTTTTGGTGATCAGTCAAAAATTCAGTAAACTTAAAGATATCTATCAGTCGATAGTAAATGCCAGATAATCCTAGATGAAAGAGATCTATATGGGATTCATAACGGGTACCAACATAAGCGGATTGTAATTCCTTCTTCACATAAGTAGCAAGATTTGCCGTAGGTTCATCCGAAAAGCACTCTGGAATATTCCTATATCTTTCATCCCATTCGGCATAATAAAGCTCATCAACAATATCTTGAACATAATACTCCACGGTAGTTTCCACATAAAACTTATGAAAGTTAATATGATCTTTAGCCTTCATCAAGTCAAGAAAATCTTGGAATTCTTCTAACAAAACTGCATCATAATGGTTCCTCAAATTTCCAGTAGGAAACTCCATATCATGCTTGATAACTTCTAACAGATTCAGCTGCTTTTCAGAATAAGGAAATGAAGACTTCTCAAAGGTTTTGCAAATATAAGCATACTTCAACCTTTGTTCTTCACAGAATTCAGGATCAACTATAGGTTGTTCACATAAATCTTCTTTAAGCTCAATCACATAATGTTCAAATTCAGCAGTGTCTCTTGTTTCATTGGAAATGCACCAAGCAGCAAATTCACCTTCCATTTTACTAATTAATTTCTTTTCATATTCCGTAAATTCCAAAGTTGTCTTTCTAAGAATTTCCATTATTAGACAAACATCATCTTGATGATACTCTAAGTAGTAAAACATTCCATCAAAGTCTGGAATAATTGGGGGTTGTTGAACAAAATCATCTTCTTCAGCAGAAATTTTCATCTTCTTATTTGGCATAAAAGAGTTATCATCTACTTCAATATCCTTAATTTCCATCTCATCCAAATGCATGTTTTCCATTCTACTAATAATTAAGTCTTTATGTACACATAAATTATCACATAGTTTAGATAGTATACACATAAAGTGCAGATAAAACAAATAATACATGTTACAAACAATTAAATATTCAAACATTTATTTATATATACAAAGTTAGTCAAAAGTCCTCGGTAGCTCCAATGATTATACACAGAAGCAGAGAAATAGGTCAGCGTGAAGCTTATTAAAAACCTACTCCTTTCAGGAAGTAGAGTGACCCTCCTTATACCTCTGTTGTGTTGTAATCACAATGGGTGAGCCGATTTTTCGATTGACTCTCGATGTACAAAACTTTATATTTACAAGGGAAATATAGAATTTGTTTTAATACCGCTCCCCGGCAGCGGCGCCAAAAACTTGGTATATGCTAAGTAGTCTATTGAAATAACAAGTTTTAAATAAAGGAAATACTAAACAATACTTATCACACAATTCAGGCAAGAATAACCCGTTCGTATAATATAGCTTTAAAGTAAGTCCAGGTATCGAACACATGAAACGGTTTTCTAATTTAACCCTATATTGATATTTACAATTATTCACAATTAATATTACATATAAAGTGGGACGTTTTAGTTCCGATCGAACATATTTTATTTTGATACTAATTCACAATAAACTAAATCAATTGAAGCAATTAATAATAATTATGACAAATAAGATAGATAGAAGATTGTATTTATTTTATACTAGCCTTATTTAAATTATAATTTTCCTTTATGTTTATTTTATCGTTGGCATAAATTATTGGTGAATTAACAAAAGTATAAAGCCTCTAAACATTAGTTAACTTTATTATAAGTATATAAATAAAATACTATAGAAACATTCTTTAAGTATTCTTATAACTTATTTCATTAAATCTATCAACAATTTATTATAGCAAGTTCATAACAATGATGCTAAATTACCACATTAATTAACAATCATAAGTCATACGTTCTTCATCTATCACGATACATTCGTGTCAAGATTCAAACAAAGTTAATTAACTTATAAAAACCTAATAGACATTATTGAAGTTTATGATATAAATTAGTAAATCATGTCAAGAACAACTTAATCATATGATTTAACACAATAATTTATTAATGCATAATAAATATTCAATAACCTAATACCAACATAAACATAAATTCAATTTATCATTCAAATAATATTCATATAAATAAACACAATAAGAACATTAATTCATACTTGAAAATGAATAAACAAGATTCATAATAACCTAATAAACATTTTTTGAAGTTACAAGGATAAAGAAATCGAACCAATTGATGAACTAAACTCTTCTTAGGGTTGAAAACCTTCAAACCCTAGCTTCTAGCCTTCAAATTCGTAACCCTAATCGAATATTAACCCCTAGAATTGACTTTGTAATATTGAAATCGTATATATAATGGTTTGGCCGAGCCCTCTATTTATAGTTTTCAAAACCGACCATTTAACCCCCGGCTAAACCTCTTAGCCGCCGGCTAAAGGTGTTTGACTTAGACTCCAAGTCTGCGATCTCCACCGCCTCAACCTTTTTAGTTTAACCGCCGGCTAAATGTCTTAGCCGCCGGCTAAATCACAATTCTAGAATATTCTTGAATACGGGCTGGATCTTCATTTGGGCTCAATAATCTTCATCAATCCGAATCTAATCCTTCTTTAAAGCCCATTTATCTCTAACTTCGGGTTATATCTCCAATTTAGGCTCAATTCTCTTGAAGTCTTGGTTTTAGCTTCATTTTCTTCCATTACGGTCCTATTTTCGTTCCTTTTCTTTAATTCTTGATTTAAAACACTTTTCTGCAAATATAAGTTAAATCAGTATCTAAATTCATATAAATGCAATAAAAATGTATAAAAACTAAGGGAATTTGTTATATAAATATAGTATTATTTGATGTTATCATATATATTTTTCAATTGTACATTGTGCTCTAAAGTATGTACTCACGTGGATTATACAAGTATTAATTAATGTAATTTATTGTAACATCCGTCAAATTAGGACTAGTAATTAGTGCCTAATCCTATATTAATACATGTAATTAGATCTGTGTTAGGCTAATTAATGTATCGGAATATATATTGATGAATATATACAAATATGCGATTTGATTAAATCGTACGCTCTCCAAATCGAATGTAATTAGATTCAATTAAATACGGACATTGGTGATCAATTTTATTAAATAACGATATCATATCCAAAATTTTATTTTTATAATATTTCAATTACACTTCGTATCGTACAAATAACGTCTACGCGATTAAAGTATTAAACGCGCAAACAAAACGAAACAAGTTAAGTTATATTTTATAACTCAATTATAAAATATTTGATAAAATACTTCAACCAAAATATCGAGAAATTATTCGTATTTTAAAACATATAATTAAATATTCTAAAATAATTATTTAACGTTTAAACGATCGGGAAAACGAACACTGCACAGAATCGAAGGTGGAGACCCACACTTCGGTGGGCCCCCACTGAAAAATCAGCCACAAAGGGGGGGGGGGGGGGGGGGGGGGGGGGGATCCCACCCTTTCCCTCATTTCATCATCATCATCATCTATCCTCACTCTCTCTCTTTCTCATTTTCTCTCTAAAACAAACCCACACCACCACCACTTAAATCACTAAATCACACCACAAAACAACATCAAACCACCAATCTCTTTTGGAGAAAAAGGATCACCGCGTTACGATCTACACTTCTACCTTTTCGGATTTCTCCGGCGTTAAGTTTGTAAGTTTCCGACAAAATCCGAAACTCTCCGATTTCACTTGTTTTTACTTAAATATGGGTTTTTTAAGTTTATAATGTCCATATAAGGGTTGGGTAAAAGAGTCGGACTAAGTGGTCGCCGGGAAAACACGTTTTTAGCTCAAAATTCCGTCATCAGACTTAAGTGTCGCAACGATGACTGCAGTATAGCGTCACTTCGTAAGTCACTTAAGTGACGCATTGAGTGTCGCTAAAAGCCCTAATTTTGCGTCACTTGCCTAAGTGACGCCTATAATCGAAATTTGATTTTTATCCGTCACTAACCTTAGTGACTCACGACTCCTGTACCGACACTTACCACCGACACTTCTTTAAGTGTCGCACGCTATGCGTCACTTGCACAAGTGACACCATCAAATCAGAATCAGACATTTTATGCGACACTTCCTGAGTGTCGCCTAGACCCTAAGTGTCGTTATAAGTGTCGCATGAAACAGAACCAAGAAAACACAGAATTTTACTAAGTGTCGAGACCTAAAATCTCATCACTTGATTTCACCAAATTCAAGTCCAGATGCGTTTTTCACCAAAGCAACTTAGTAGAAATAAAAAAATTTTCGAGCTGACTTGGCACCTCGACCCCAACCAGGGGCCAGCCCCTTGGACCCCGCTAGGGGTTGCCACCCCTGGAACCCCGCTAACTAGGGGCACTGCCCCCGAACCCCCGTCACTTAAAGTTTATAAATACTTTTTAAGTATAACTATTCGAAATCAAAATGATAATGTTAAGATTATTATTACAACTAATCACCAACGGGCCGTACACGTTTTCAAAACTCATATCAAACAACCAAATCGTAGTAATTTGGACATTATAGTTGAATGAAACAACTACAAAGGTAGTCTTTGTAACTACCTACTCATATTAATAACCATCGCGTGTCGTGGACACCCTCAGGTTATCTGTCTGTGGACATCTCACTGCTTGATTAAGCATCGTACGTTTATTGACCAAACGCTTCAAGACTCAGGTGAGTCTCATAGCCCCTCTTTTTACCGCTTTTCACTCAGCGGTGTGATTCAATGCTTATTTTAACATGTGAACGCAAGTACAACTTTTCAAATATACTACATGAGTTGTTTTCCCACTAATCATTTCAAAGTCCTCCGTCAGCATAGTTTGGTAATACATTGTAGCGTGATTATTAGTATATGGTACCATATAGGATTGACCCTCCTCATCCGGGTTATCATGCACTAACTGGGTAAACAGACGTACTAATAATTGTTCAGACGAGTGTGGATTAGGCACTCGTGGAGGCACCTCGCTCGGAATTCTCTATATGGGACCCGACCCTCGAGTTAAGCTCAGACTATGGGCTCATGGCTGTATACATTACTATTTATTTGCTGGATGCAAATCACTATTTAAATCTTGTGGTTCATACGATATTATCTGATTTCAAACCTGTGAGCTCACCAGCTTTAGCTGACCCATTTTAGCATGTATCACAGGTACCCAGCAGTAGATTGGACTGCCTCAGGATTACTATAGCTCGAGTCAGCATGCAGACATTAGAGATTTTCTTGCATTAGTATATTTTGTACAAGTACTTATGTACTGAAATCTCTCATTTAATCGAACACGAGCTATGTACATCTTTAAATGTTGTAAACATTTCTTATATTAAATATATTTTGTTAAAACGACGAATATAGAGTCGTTTGATATATATCTATGTGCTTTGATTATTGATTAGTAACATCCAAAGTATGCTTCCGCCAAACAGTAAATTTGAGGGTGTTACATTTATCTTACGCTTGTATTTCATGCAAGAGTAGTAGCATTTTAAGATTATAATACTTGTATTTGACTCTTACGGATACAAGAAAGGGATGAAATTTAATAGCACTTCAAGCTTTTATATTTGTACCACTAGTTCTTCTTCAAGCTTTTATATTTGTACCTTGTCTATTGCCTAAATATATGTAAATGAACGTTCTAATAACTTAGAAATGTAGATCCTTAAGGTTGCATAATTAAATTTTAGTTGTAAGAAGTTTGGTTTCGGGTCGTTACAACTATAATCTATCCAATTACCATACTTATCGAACCAAGCTTTGACAAAAGCTCTTCCCCCTTGGTTCTTGGAAAATTATGACCAGGTGGTTGACAAGGTCCTCTAAGCCAAAAGTGTCCCCTTATCTCATCTCTTTGATTATGGATATATTGCAAAATCCTTGGCCTATCATATAGATCCCATGGAGGATCATCCATTTCAACTACATTTATAGGCGTCGAAGAAGATGGTTTTTTTCTTTTGAAAATGTTCGCCGTATCTATCAATTAACAAGATAATATTAACAAATAATACATTAATAAATTAGAAACCCAACCATGAAAGGAGATGATGTTGTTTTAGAGAAACCCATCATTGACCGATATAGGAGACGGTAGTTATATTGGGACATGTCGTGGCAACTCATTATTTGCTATGTTCATAGGTGCTAACGTGATTCGTATTTAGATGATTTGTAGCAATTTCTCCTGATAATTTTTATAATGTCTGTTAAATTAATTGTTATAAAATTATCTGCAAAAAAGACAAAAAGAACTTACAATTCTAAAAGATGATAACGAATACAAAACTGCTTTTTTTGTTGTACGTAACCTAAATTAACAAACAATATTATTAAAGGAGGTTATAGATAATAGATAAGATTGTTACAATAAGCTAGAAAAAACAAATATAAATAAGATAGTTATGCTTGGAATGAAACTTCTGGTTATGCATCTCACTTTTGCTTCGGCTAAAACATCATCAAATTCCCCTGCAACATATTGAAACACGATAATGATTACAACCTTAACCATACAAAAACAATGAATATTGCATACTTGAATCCAAGATATGACATCACATTTCAGTATGACAATAGATTGTATACACCTAAAAAATAATCAATGTGAAGCATTTCAAACATTTTTTTTATTTTCTTTTCTATTGAAGCATTTAATCAAACAGCTAGAGTGCACAATAATTGTTGAAAAATTGGATAAAGTTTTAGTGAAACATAACAATAATATGTATTATTTATGCTTAATCTTTCATCAACGAGATTACAAACACACAATAGCCTGAGGTGGATAAGCGCGTAGGACACCCAGCCTATTCGTCAGAGTAAGCTGTGAGTTGGGTAGTGCATGACGCATACAACTGCAGGCCATAATCAACCGTCCCACAAACATAGCGAAGAACATGTTTTAATACGTTAAAGTGGATTTCGTGCGGATCATACATAAAGAGACATAGCTGTTGAACTGCGTAGGTCAGGTCCGGTCTCGTGAAAGTCAGGTACTGAAGAGCCCCTGCAAGACTCTGGTATAGAGTGGTGTCACTAACAGGGGGACCATCTGGGCTAAGCTTGGTATGAGTATCTACCAGAGTTTTACACTAGTTGCAATTGAGCATATGAGCTCGCTCAAGGATTTCAGCTGCATACTTTTTCTGGGCAAGAAACATCCTTGTGTTGTGGCGTAGAAACGAGATGCCCAGAAAATAGTTGAGATGACCAAGGTCAGTCATAGCGAACTCATCACGTAGAGAAGATGTAACATGTTGTAGAAGAGTTGTAGATGAAGCTGTAAGAACAATGTCATCCACATAAAGCAAATGCTCAGAAATATTTGAACCTCTTTTGAATATGAATAAAGATGAGTCACATATGCCTTGTAGAAAACCAACACGGGTGACATAACTTGCAAAGCACTGAAACCGTGCACGAGGGGCCTGTTTGAGACCATAGAGGGATTTCTTCAAAAGACAAACATGAGTTGGGTGTTGTGGATCAGAGAAGCCAGGTGATTGATGCATTCAAACTGTTTCAGACAAATGACCATCCAGGACATCATCTTTTACATTCAATTGATGAACAGGCCACTGTCGAGATACTGCAAGACTAAGAACTGTATGAATAGTTTTTGGTTTGGCAACTGGACTGAAAGTTTCATCGCAATCAATACCATGTTGTTGACTTCAGCCATTTGCAACTAGTCGTGCTTTGTAGCAACTCAATGAACCATCAGCATGAAATTTGTGCTTATACGACCACATAGAGCACGCAATGTTAGCATTTGAAGGACGGGGAACAAGAACCTAAGTGTTGTTCTGAATTGAGAGCATTATATTCATCGCATATAGCATGTTTCCAGTTAGGGTCTTTCAAAGCATGGATAGGAGACCAAGGAATAAGAGAGAGAATGGTTGTGTGGAGAGCCTTTCAATAGGTTTGATTGTACCAACCTTCGAACGTGTGACCGTGGGGTGTGAAGATACAACGTTGTTGGTTAGTGGAGGTGGTGGGGGCGGAGAAGTTGGTGGTGGTGGAGAAGATGTAGCAGGAGTTGGCATTGGTGAAGTTGGGGGTTGGGGTTGTAGTTTGATTTTGAGCTTGTGGTTGTGGTGAATGATTCGGTGTAGTGAGAAGGCGTAGAGCAATAGGGTATAGGTCCAGATTATTATCTAAGAACTGATACGATGGTGATTTAGTGGGAGTCATGGAACCGAAAGGAAAGACGGTCTCGTCAAAGGTGACATGACGAGATATGATAATTTTATTGGTGTGTAAATCAAGGCACCGTGTGATACCCTTCAAAAATTGGTACATTTCCGTACATCATTAACGTGCATTCTTACGATAATTCCCTCTTAACCAAAACTAAACTTGATGTAAACTGAGGTAAGTCTAGCACAAGCTCACGATGCATAATTTGATGCACACGATTTTAATGCATGATGCATTACATATACGTAAGTATTGAGAATTACACGAAATAATCGGAAGGTTCCGACAAATACGAACGTTGGTGAAAAAGCTTTCATAAATAACTCGAAAACTATTTGATGATAAATAGTAGTTATTTATCTTATATTATTATGTTGGGATTAAGAGCATAACGGGCATTGAAGAAGCAGTAGTAACTTTGTAAATATAACTAGAAGCAGTAACTTTGTAATTATAAGTGTTGGAGTTCGGTCTACATACGCAGCGGAAAACGATTTACAAAAACAATATTTAAAAAACCCGAACTCCTTCATATATCAACTTGTACAAAAAAAAATAGCTACAAAGAGATGTGAACAAGAATCATACCCTTGAAGCGTGATTTCAAACGATAAGGTTTTAGGCTCAAAGAAGAACCTCTTTATTAGGGAGACACCCAAAGTTCTGATCTCGATTGATATGCTTTCTATCACCAAATTTCCAGCCCCTTAGATCATCCAAAACAACCCCTAAACACCTCTCTTTTTTTCACTAAACCGCAACACAACAACCTGGTGTGTTGAGTGTACAAAATCCTCAAAACTAGAGATTATGTACTCAGTTGATGAAGATCTTGAGCAGATTTTGGACTAATTTGTGTGTGTTTTTCTTGAGAGAAAAACGTGAGAGAGAAAGGGAGAAAGAGTGTGTGAAGTGTGTGAGAAAGTTAGTAGGTTGAGTGCATTTATAGGAAGATAAATCACATCTTCCAAGACATGCAATCTTGGGAAGATAAATCACATCTTCCAAGACATGCATTCTTGGGAAGACAAATCACTTCTTTTAAGACATGCATTCTTATGTTTAATTAATTACAAGTTATTAGCATAACTAATTAATTAAACAACTCAACCATAGACCATTAACAAATGTCTTTTAACTAATCTCTCATGTGAAAGTATATCAAACGATTTTCGACCGGCCTTTGCGTGTGACCGAATAGGATAAAATGGACTTTATATTTTCAGACCCTTAGCCAACCCGAGAACATTGATTCCAACAATAACTAGAAGTAGTAATTTTGGAAATTATAACTAGAAGTAGTAACTTTGGAAATTATAACTAGCAGCAGTAACTTTGTAATTATAACTAGAAGTAGTAACTTTGTAATTATAACTAGAAGTAGTAACTTTGGAAATTATAACTAGCGGTAGTAACTTCGTTAATTAATAGCATTAAACACTTAGACATATTCTTATACCTAACAATAATTTAACTATCAAAATATGTACCAAAATCTGACAAAAATCAAGGAGGCCATACTTCCTCCCTCACTTTTGGATGAATTTTTCAACCCACCACACACCTCCACTCTTTTGGTTACTTACACACTCAACCTAATACCACACCTTCCCTAATTTTATATTATATACACCACGCTTTGAACGTCTTTTTGAGATCTTTCAAGATTGTTTGAAACACACACATTCTCACTCTAAAAATCTGCATATTTTCATCATCATCCTCCTCTCATCTTTCTACTAACAACCACTATAAACTACCACCATGAACCACCACTTTTACAATACTCTTACTCTCAAAGCTTAGGAAGATTTGGGTCGAAGATCAAGCTTTCTTCTTTTCATTCTTCTTTCCAACCGATAACATTGTAAGGAAAACTCCTCTTGATCTCACCATTTTATAGACCTTATGTATTTTTATGCTAGATGTTCACTCACATGAAAACTCAACTAAATATATGTTAAAACTTTGATTTAAACATTTAAACGGTTAAAAACTAACTAAACAAACTAATAAGAGAAAAACACAAAACCTGACAGAATCTTTGAACAAAATTAAGGTGACATAACCAAATTATGTGATTATTAAGCCAAAAATTAAGTTTAAGAAGTAAGGGTTCCAACCCAAGTGGTTACATGCAATTTGGACAAGTTTTGATACGCCAGACCGATTTTATAAAAACATGTGTCCAATCTGTCTTCTAGAGACATAATTTGGTCATACTTTGTGAGACCATAACTTTTTCCTAAGAGATCCAAATGACATGATTCGTTTTCCTAAAAGTTAAATTTTGTCTAAGGTTTAAAAGTCGTATGGTTACTTTTCGTGAGGAGAAGAAGTCTAAGTTAGTCAAAGAATACTTTTCTCAACAACTATCCAGAAAAATAGCTGCTGTAATAAATAATTTTGAACCCCTTACGCATATCCAAAATTATGAATCTTACTTTTAATTAAACCTAAGACATGTGTGGATATGTGATAAAAGTTTCATAACAAAATACAGCCATATGACTAGTCAAAACTTCACCATACGGAGGGTCAAAATCTGACAGAAAGCTGTTAAGAAAAAGGAACAACAAATTAAAGAAATTTTTGAGTGTTTAACTATTAAAACACTAACGCAAACTATATGTGATGATTTATAAACATTTAACGTATACATTGATAACGAAATAGCTATGTTTTCAAGAAACATAAGCATGAGTACGAAACGACACGAGGATATTAATATTTTGAGAAATATTACTTATAAAACATTTCACTAACGGGTCGTACATATTTTTGAAAACAATATAAACATAATTCCACTAGTTGAGTGAACAACTAGCATAGATGGGTAGTTAACCGTCTACTTACACAAACGACCTCATGCGTTTAGGGAGCTTGGAGGCTGTTTTTGGGCATACACTCTCGCATTTAAACGCTAGCACTCACGCAACTCACGAGGTGAGATCACAACCCCTATTTTACTATTTTACTGCTTTTAAAACTGAGGTGAAAAACATATGAATGACTTTCATACTATACTTGGAAACATAACAACGAATCTTTGTGCGAACCTACGTTTACAGTTGTAGTGCATAAAAATCCTCTTAATTGCAAACTATAACCATTAACTAGATGACGCTAGCCATTGAATATACGGATAGTACTATCGGGATGACATCCCTCCCACATTTGTTAGTCATGCTAACTGCCGACCATGTGTCGAAAGGAGGAGCGTATATTTAACCGGTCCCAGGCAAAAACGATACATAACAGGTCGTGGTTTGGTTATAGGACTAGGTGTCGGCACTTTAACTCGTAAGGCCTAGCTAGCCTTCGGGGGACCACCATCTATTTTATCCACCTTGATCACATTGAAAATATTTTATTTCACGATTTGATTGGTTGTTGACAAATGCACGAAAATGTAAAAATTTAGACTGAGCGTAAGATTTTTTATAGGGCAAATGGTGCGTAAATGTATTCAACTTTCACAAAAATGCTTTTGTATACATCCAACTTTTAAAAGTGCTATTGTATGTATCGAACTTACTAATTATTTCTATTGCATGTAGTCACTAACACTAATGACCTTTGACCGGTCATAATTAGCATACGTGGCATGGGTATTTAACATGACATTGCAAATTCAGTGCCACATCATCTAAAGTTCAATACATTTTTCAGGTCATCATCTTCATCAACTTTATAAACTTCAATTTTCCGGCAACGAAATTTTTTCCGGCAATATCATTTTTCCGGCTACATCATTTTTTCCGGCTACATCATTTTTTCCGCCGGTACCACCACAACTAATATACATCTCCTAACCACCAACCCTATCATCTCCACCTCACCACCATCTCTAAAGCATCACTATCTCCAACCATCTCCAACATTTTTTCCGACGACACCATTTTTTCCGATGACCTCACAACAACCAATTCACACCTCTCGAGCCTCCAAACTATATCATTTCCAACTCACCACCATCTCTAAAACATTACCATCTCCGGCGTCTCCACCATTTTTTCCGGCGACACCTTTTTTTCAGACGACCTCACAACAACCAACTTACACCTCTCTAACCAACATAAACTATATCATCTCCAGCTCACCACCATCTCCAAAACATTACTATCTCCGGCATCACTACCATCTCCACCATTTTTTCTGATGACATCAATTTTTTTCGGCAACATCATCACAACCAATTTACACCCCCTAACCACCTACCCCACATATCTATCTCTTCACTATCTCCAAAACATTACCATCTCGGGCATCTCCACCATTTTTTCCGACGACTTCGCCACAACAATTTTACACCATCTTAATCACAAAATCGAGGCCAATTGTTAAACGACAATCGAGAATTTTATGAAGGCATGTTGGTTTTGATGAGGTTAAAGATGACAAAGACATGTTGGTATTGATAGGGTTGAAGATGACAATTTTTGAAAATGAAATGAGTTAGGGGATATAAATACAAGTTTTATACATTTTACATAAGTTTAGTACATTATTAAATATGACGTGTCATCTATGTGGATGCTGACATGGCAAAAAAGTTATTAGTGTTAATGACTACATACAATAGCAATAATTAGTAAGTTCGATACATACAATAACACTTTTAAAAGTTGGATGCATACAAAAGCATTTTTTGAAAAGTTGAATATATTTACAAATCATTTGCCCTTTTTTATATAATGGATAGACCCAGGGGAAGTGGGAAAAGTGATATGTTAAAAGAACATAGTGCTTGAATCCACTAATACTAGAGACGGGAGATGGTCAAAGATCGGAATGAACAATATCAAATGGAGATGTGACTATAGAAAATGATGGATAGAAAGGGAGTTTGGTTTGTTTCCTAAACTGACAAGCATGACACAAAAGAGGGTTCGTTTGTTTATTACATGAAATAAGACCCCGAGAAGTGAGAGTCTAGAGGACTAAGTCACCGGGGTGATCAAGTCTTTGGTGCCAGAGAGAATGAATATCGGAAATTGACACAAACACCGAAGGTGCAACGTGTAACTGATAAAGATCACCACTACTGTCACAACGAAGAAGAGTTTGACGGGTATGATAATCCCATACGGTGAATCCATAAGGATCAAAATCAATGGAACATTTATTATCTCTAGTGAATTTGCGAAATGAACCATAATAATATGTATATATTATTTCTGCTTGAAATCTTTCATCAACGAGATTACAAATATATATATATATATATATATATATATATATATATATATATATATATATATATATAATAGAAAACCCTAATCTGATAGTGGGCCGAGCCCAATCTAATAGAGGACTAATATATTCGTTAACAAAAAACATAAAAAATAATAAAAATAAACATCCAAATCTAAAAATATAAGCATGTAAAATAAGTTAAAAACACTCACTACAACTTCATATGCACACATAAAAACTAAGGAAGAATTAGTTACATTTAACTATTAGAGACGACAATTTCATAAGATCGAAATCATGTATCAAAATGTAAACAAAATTTTAATAAGAAAATAATTAAACTTAGAACTATTATGTATACATAAGGAATAATGAATCTTTCTACTAAAATCATAACATGAATTTACATACGTGATTGTATTTACAAAATCAATTAAAATCCATATTTTAAACCTCGAAAATAAACAGGCTATCATGCACACCCATAAAAACCCCCAACAAATAAAATCATGACGTGATTGAAACACAAAAGTTCATATACAAAATTCACGATTTAAGGATTAAAATAAAAAATATAGAGAAAATTCGGTCACTAATAAATAATACATGATATATTGATTTACCTTAAAAGGAGATCAATGAAGAAGTCCAAAGAATAAGGAAATATAGAGAAAAAATGGAGGATGATGAAAGATGGAGAAAATGATGAAATGGGAACTTTCAATCAGTATTACAAATTTGTATTCTCATTTGTAGAGATAAAAAAGCAGCTATTTTCTAAGCAATTTGACCATTTGTAAGTTGTAACACCGTGTTATGGTATATTGTGAGTGTTACGTCAGCATAAAATGATGTTATCTCACAACACGTGCAATTGTAACCTCCAACACACCATAGTGGGGGAGGTGGCTCCACATATGGTGACCACACCCCGTTGCAAGTGGTCTTATACTTAATGTATTGTTTAAAAGGCAATCATGCTTATTCCACAATGCAACAAAATGTGTATCTTGATAATCGCAAAATCATAGAACAAACTACTTTTTGGGTTTATAAAAAAATTCAGAAAAAAATATCCTCAATTCTTATGAAGCCATGCATCATCAAAATTCTCTGCTTAGAAATGTGTCAAAGTCAACTATAAAGGCTTTTGAAAGGGGATATCATTTGTAATGTTAACATTACAATTGAATTGTAATGTTGACCAATCACAAAACAAATAAAATTATACATTTTACATTTTTGATCCTTTAACTTTTTTATATTTGCATAAATGACCCATCTATTAACACCAACATTACATTTCAATTTGTACAGTCTAACATTACTGATTATTTTCCCTATGTTTATTAAATAAAACTAATCTTATATACTCCTAAATACAAACCCAACCTTATTCATTGTATACAATGTGTTGATTCTCTCTTTTAGGAGTTGTTTGGCTCCGGTCAAGGTTCGGTTTAACGGTTTAAAACGTCAACTGGAAGGTAACCCATTAAATTTGACCCATTTTACGCGGAATTAACCCACCAATCCATATTTAAGATCGTGTCCTAGTTGGGTACTTTAGACCCGTCAACTTGACTCAACCCAATTTGTCACCTTACTCGTAATGATTAATTGTATGAATCAAATTTCATCAATAACAAATGTATCACTAGGGAATGCTATTGCATTCCTTAGTATTTCATTTCCCTTTCTCATTACCATTCTCATTGCCCACTTTAAACCAACTTCACCTTTAATTTCATCCGGCCAATTAATTTTCACACCTACTACTCCTCACTATATTTATGACTACAAATTTAGACTAATATATCATATTTCTTATCTTATAACTATAATTTGTGTTATTATAAAAGGACGTCATTGTTTTAAAATGTTCGTCTATATTTGTTGTTCGTCCATTTAAGTCACTGAACACATTAGATCATATGTAATTTAGTTAAATACTTAATTAAATTATAAAGAATTATGCATGTAGGTCACTTGGTTAATACGCATGCTTATTGGTCGATAAAACAAAAGTTTGGTTAACCGCACATATGACATTCCCATTTATTAAATTATTTCACTGATAAATGATTCATGTGAAATACTTATCGATGAATTCAAGATTCTACTTGTTGAATGATTGGTGACCAATTTTTTATGTATGTATGTGATCACATATATACCAATAAAACGTAAGTTCGTAATACTAGCTAGGCGGCCGTGACCTTGTAACGCATACTCGGCTTAGACCGGAAGCAGTCGGGGAGTACCCATATTGAATTATTTTTTTCTTGAAGTTATATACTCCGTAATAGCATATCAAAGTTGTACATAATATGTCAATCAATTTATTGCTTCAAAGTGTATTATACTTGACATCTTTTACTATTATATGAGGTGACTTTTAAAACTTTTATTGTATGCTATGAACTTGTCAATTCTGTCTATTGTATACACACTTTTCTCTTATGTTATTCTATAATATGTTTACAAGGTCAAAAAAGGAAAATGTACCCATAACTGACCGGTTCAATACATACAATAGATGAAACGGAAGTACGTTTCATACGATAGTAAAATAGACAAACTATAATACATTATGGAAAAATAAGTTTCATATAATAATACATAAAATTTTGTAATAATAAAATTTAATTAGAGGTATAAGTAATATAATGGGAGCTGATTTTCATCGGGAACATTTTACTACCCAAAAGGAAAAAAATAAATGAATCATACCCTTAAATCCAATTAATGCTTATTTTATTTTAACCTTAGTGCCCCAATATTTTAAGCCTCCGTCTCTTCCACTTCTTGTGAATATTGTACATGAGTACAATGATACCAATTTGTTTATGGTTATTCATATAACATTGCCCACTACTCCGTATATGAATGTCTCATTATAGTTCACGGCATTGCAATCGGTATATGGTGTTTGTTATTCTATAGCATGTCATCTTGAATGTTGGGTTAAAAATCTGCAGATTATTTGTTGATATGTAGACCGCATATTCTTGGAGTAAGTCTATTATTTGTTACAAAATACTACTACTCTTTTGAAGCTAATGATGCAATTGCACCAAGAGGTTCCAAATGTTACAAATATTATGTACAAACGACTGATCCAATCTATTTTGTGTAAGACAAATGTCAATGCTCACTACCCATCATAACTCGGGTTTTGTAACTTAGAATCAGATTTATTTCTCAAGCTGTAGGGTGTAATTAATACATACATACTACCCTTACACTGTAGCGTATAGTTGATCAAAGAATTCAATTGCAATGTTCACGTTGAGGCACTAGGCGACCGTTGACTACTTGCCGGAAGTGAGAGACATAAACGACGTCACAGCCATTGAATTAAATCGGTGCAAGAAGTGGAAGAGATGAGTCGCAAAATGTTGGGCCGTTAAGTTAAAATATAATTAAGGATTTTAAAGGTTAAAAGAGTTTAAGGGTAGAATTGTCAATTCATTTATTTTTTTTCCTTTTGGATAGTAAATTGTTCCTTGTAAAAATCAGCTCCCTTATATAATAGTATGAATATTAAGGATTAAAATGTAATTTTTACTTTTCTCGGAGAAGAGATAGACGGCACTTTTCTCTCTCATTTTCTTATCTGCTTTTTCTCCTTTCGTTTTGGTTGAACATTTCATCTTTTACATCATTATTCTTCTTAATTTAAAGTTTCACGGCCGAGATCTGTCACTCTACTTGTCGAAATTCATTAATCCGGCTCCGCCGTTACTACCGCTCCTCGTTGAAATGCCTAACTCATCAGACTTTGACAACTTTTGATCATTGACCAACCATTGACCGAGTTATTAGGATGATTTATGGCTAGACGCCTCAGTCAACGGCTGCTCAACGACTTCCCAGTAAGTACTCGGCCGTCTCAGACAAATTACAATCATGATAAAAAGATAGCTACTGTATTATTTTTAAAGAAAGTTTTATAAGCACTCTAGCAATAACACAAGAGTAGAAAAAATAATTACATTAGGTTGGAATAAACAACATTTGGGTTACAAGTCCATTTCTTTCGACTCTACTTGTAATCAATTATTTTAGTAAAAAATAAGGAGATGGTTTTCACTCCCGCGACGGTATAACACCCGTAAGGTAGTTTAAAGTACCATGTTAAATCACATCTTCAAGGAGGTGCTAGCCATGAAAACATAGTCCCGCTCGATATATAATAGAATCCAAATTAGTATCGAATTGGATGATACTTCTCCACCAAATTTAGATTGAATACCTTACATATTAAACACCCTATCTACAAGCCAAAATAGTTCACTTAAGTTATTTATGATTACTTGTTTGTACAACAGTAACCAAGTGAATTTAATTTTTATATATTGTAGTTGATGTTAGACTCATAAAATGATACGATTCCTTACTCACATTATATTAACATTATGCTTCATTGCTTGAATGCACATGAATTTGAATCTTGAATTCGCCACCGGTTAGAAGAAAATTGATATGAAGTGTGAGTTGCTTAAGTTAGGATTGGTTTTTTTTTTTAAATCAAATTAAAATTGTAATTGTATCACTTCAAAATGAAATTTTTAAAGAAAAAGCTGGAGAGCAGTAAGACCACCTGCAAAGCGTCTTTATGAGGCGTTCAGGCCTCTCAGAATACCGGCAATGGGGCGTTCTTTCCGAGGCGTTCAGGGGGCGTTGTGTACCCCAAAACGGGTGGAAGAAGGGCGTTTTGCAGGACTCACTGCTTTTTTTTTCTTTTCCCTTTTCTTTTTCATGTATTAATGAAAAAAAAACTTAGTGTACCCAGGGGTAAAAAAATGACGTTCTGGTGTTAGCATTGCTAGTGCTAAAAATGGTGTTCTAGTGTAATGTTAATGTAACGCCTGAAAAAGGGACGTTCTAGTGTTACAACTACAAGTGATTTAATTAACTTGAAAGTTAAAAACTAAACCTAGAAAACAAAATCCAGAAAATAGTAAAAAGTTGAGGGGTATAATTTGAAACTTATTTGTGGCAACCGACGAAGCAGACCCACGTTCCCTACAGCCAGTATATATATAGGAATCCCCTGATTGATGAAACCGACATTATATGACACATTTGAAATCCATTTGAGAGGAGGCGTCTTAATAAACGCCCTTCGAATAGCCTATCTTCCACAAACCCTAGATCTACGATTTCATTTCCAAAAAATCAAACGAAAATGAGAGAATGCATTTCTGTTCACATCGGTCAGGCCGGTATTCAAGTCGGTAATGCCTGTTGGGAACTCTACTGTCTCGAGCACGGCATTTCGGTATTCTTCGTTTTTATCTTATCAAATAATTCTCAGATCTATGGTTTTTTATGTGTTATTTCATTGATTTGTGATTATATGATGTCCGATTTGATGTTTTATGTTTTATTTCTATCTCATTTTGAATGTATGTATCCGATCTGCTTGATACCTTCAGATCTGTGTTGAGTTTGTGTTATATCTCATTTGTGTAGCGGTTAATATTTGATAACATCGTGTGAAATGATAATTTGAATATAACGGTATTTTTCTGATATGAATGTATGTTGATATCTAGATCTGCGGTTTCAGATCTCAATCTCCGAAATGTATATGTATCTATGTATTATATGTATCTGTGTCTGTATGTAGGTATGTATATGTATTAATGTATGTATCTATGTTTATGTATGTGAATCGACTATTATTTTGTGAGGTTTTTTGCGGTTTCAGATCTCAATATCCGAAATTTGCATGTATCTATGTATTATATGTATCTGTGTGTGTATGTATGTGTACATGAATGGACTATGATTATATAATGTTTCTATGTGGATATTTCATGTCCTTTTGCTAGTGATTTGGAAGTCGATGCAACTGTTTTGTATGTATTTCGATGATAAAATGCAATATATATTAAATGATGAGTCCGCCCTTTTATTATAGATAAGATTTAGATGGCAGTATCATAAGTATGATAGGGTCCTAGACATGAATGTGTTGATAGTTAATATGGTGTTATGATTTCAAAAAGATAAGTTGCATCATGAAAGTATAGAATGGTTAATTTAGATGTATTCTTTTGCATATTCTTTATCAGATCTTGACATTTTTTCATGTGTTTGACAGCCTGATGGTCAGATGCCAAGTGACAAGACTGTTGGAGGAGGTGATGATGCCTTCAACACTTTCTTCAGCGAAACTGGTGCTGGGAAGCACGTTCCCCGTGCTATTTTTGTAGATCTGGAGCCCACTGTTATTGATGAAGTGAGGACTGGGACGTATCGTCAGCTTTTTCACCCTGAGCAACTCATCAGCGGGAAAGAAGATGCTGCTAACAACTTTGCTCGTGGCCACTACACCAGTTATTACCCTTCTATACTTTCTGGTCCTTTATATAATTTTTGAGGATAAATGTATTACTTGCTGATTAACTTTGTTATGTTGCAGTTGGAAAGGAGATTGTTGACCTATGCCTTGACCGTATCCGAAAGCTTGCTGATAACTGCACTGGTCTCCAGGGTTTCTTAGTGTTCAATGCTGTGGGTGGAGGAACTGGTTCTGGTCTTGGTTCTCTTCTATTGGAGCGCTTGTCAGTTGACTATGGAAAGAAGTCTAAGCTGGGATTCACCGTGTACCCTTCACCACAGGTTTCAACCTCTGTCGTGGAGCCATACAACAGTGTGCTTTCCACTCACTCTCTGTTGGAGCATACTGATGTGTCTGTGCTGCTTGACAATGAGGCCATCTATGATATCTGCAGGCGCTCTCTTGATATCGAGCGTCCCACTTACACCAATCTTAACCGTTTGGTTTCTCAGGTGAATCATTTACTACTTCTATTCATTGGCAATCACTAATCTGTTGGGTGATGGAACTAATCATTATTATGTTGTTGCACACAGGTAATTTCTTCGTTGACCACATCTCTGAGGTTTGATGGAGCTTTGAATGTTGATGTTACTGAGTTTCAAACAAATCTTGTGCCTTACCCAAGGATCCACTTCATGCTTTCGTCTTATGCCCCTGTTATCTCAGCTGAGAAAGCATACCATGAGCAGCTATCAGTTGCTGAGATCACCAACACTGCATTTGAGCCGTCATCTATGATGGCTAAGTGTGATCCTCGCCATGGTAAGTACATGGCTTGCTGTCTGATGTACAGGGGAGATGTTGCACCCAAGGATGTGAATGCAGCTGTGGGAACCATCAAGACCAAGCGTACCATCCAGTTTGTGGACTGGTGCCCTACTGGCTTCAAATGCGGTATTAACTACCAGTCCCCAACTGTTGTTCCTGGTGGAGATCTTGCCAAGGTGCAGAGGGCTGTGTGCATGATTTCCAACTCTACAAGTGTTGCTGAGGTGTTCTCCCGCATTGACCATAAGTTTGATCTCATGTATGCGAAAAGGGCTTTTGTTCATTGGTATGTGGGTGAGGGCATGGAGGAAGGTGAATTCTCTGAAGCTCGTGAGGATTTGGCTGCTCTGGAGAAGGATTATGAGGAAGTTGGTCTCGAGTCTGGCGAGGGTGAAGATGATGATGAAGAGGAGTACTGAGCTGATGATATCTGATTTACTTGCCATCCGTTGTTCCAATGTTACCGTGTTGTTTCTTTTAGTATTTGTTATGGCATCTTAGTACCTTTATGGCTTTTGTTTCTCTCGTGTTGTAGTCAGACATATATGGTGGTAAACGTCATTTGACTGCCCTCTCTCAGTGTGTCTCCCCCTACTATTTTCTAATATCAGATCTTTACTTTTAGAATTCTATTGTTAATATAGTATGTTTATTTTCTTATTTATTAAAAAGATTGTCGCATATTACTATTTCAAAAATCAATATCTATGTATTACTTAAAAATTAAAATACCGACATTGTGATTAATTTATCTGGTAACAAGTTTAAAAGCTTGTTACATTTAACTAACTTTTCTTACATACTAACAAATGTAAATTGAATCATAGTAAACTAGAAATGGACTAACAAATTTATATGCGATCTCAACTATATTGGAGCATTATTTTATCCGGACAAGAAGTTGCAGCAACTAAATCTGCGCTATGCGTCATTGTCCTTAATTCGGCAATCATTTGGGCTTTGATGTGGCCATATGTAGCACATACTAATAGCAACTTCTCTATCTAGGTTCTACTTTCTGTAGCAGGCAAGGCAAAGACTAAGTCGTCCACAATTGTCTTGGTCTAGTCTCCGGTCATCTCTTCCTGGCAGTAACACGTTAGTTCTCGACTGTCATTCTCTATTGCCAGATGAGTTGAATATTGTGTTGTCTTGTTTTTTATGAAAATAGAACAAAGTTTATGTTAGAGTAATTATGAAAAACAATAGATGAGACAGTTGACAATTTGTGCATGAGTGTAAAAAAAAGTTTTGATGCATAATTGCTTATCCTCCCACAGATTGTACATTTGTATGTCACATGTTAAACCAAATACACATATAGCCATATACATTGGTTCAAGTAAAACATGTAAGAAAAGAATAAAAGTACGATTCATGGCAATTATGCATCACTGTGTATCCTTGAGCATTAAAAAAGTGATGCACACCGCTCAAAAATTGTAACATGTCTTTCTCCCATTCTTTTCTTATATGAAAATATGTAAGGTTTGTTTTACAAGATTATACTATGCAACTGTGTGAAACAAAACACACAGGCAGCAAAAAACGGGCGAAGATAACATATGTAGGGATATCTGCTTGCACAGTTCTAGCAACTGTTAACCTAGCGCATCATCATTCTAATGAACCTCCTGTAAGCAGCACAGCTATCTCTATCATTAGTGTTTTTCTTTTATTTTATTTATTGAGCTCTTAATATGTGGATATATATATTTATGTTGAGTAGTTGATCGAATCCATACTTGCACATCCGGAATAAGAAGTTTCCATATAGTATGCTTTATGCAACTGATACACTGTTCATTAGAACAAGTTAAATAATAGCACAATGACCAGTTTGCGTTTTGAAGGATAGAGCGAAAGCCATCGGTTGCTTAGTATTTTTGGTTTTTTTTCTCACATATCTTACTTATGCAATGAACATTTGAATTTCCAAAACACAACATGTTCTACAAATTGTTTGCTTCTTAGATTTACACGTACACACATTTTGAATAATTTATCAAATTGTTAGGTAGCTACTGAAAATAAACATGTTCATTCAGGATGTTACCATTGCTACTTTTTAATTTTACTGGCATTCACATTTGTTATTCTTGTGTGATAAGCAGGTTTACAATTTTTCCGTCATACAATGAAACCGTCTCTGCTCCCATCGTAACATGAACCTAAACGTCTAGGACCAAAAAACTGTCATTTTAGTAGGTTAATGGAGTATATATTTTTCAGAAATTGCTTTATATCACCACATTAGTTGGTAAACTAACAGTGAGTTATTAGCAATATCAGTGCGATGTACGTGGTTCACTGTAAACTTTATTTCCCTTGGATGAAATGAAAATTCTTAAAATCATCTAGTCTTAATTACACCGGTTTCATGTATCAGCAGGTAGCGACAAATTCAGGAAAAGTTGTCAAAACAACGACCAGTTTTAGTCCTTGTGTGCTAAACATGTTTAAGTACTTTATTTCATCATGCCTTATATCCATCTCTTTTGATTTGACTGTAAAATGCCCCTAATGGTCCAAGGCCAAAGAGTCTGTTAAATAACTTAAGGGATGAACGAGCTTATGGGGTGTTCAACATGTCCGTCTTATGTGTTTTGTCTAATATCTTAGGTGTTGTGTCTAATTATGTGTAGTTGTACAGTCAGATAGTGAGCCCATTGACAGTTGGGCTTTAAGTGCTTTGGTATTGCCAAGCACAACTGTCTAATGGGCTACCCATCAGACAAATACTAACTGAGCACAACTACAGATTATTAGTGGTGTGTTTTGGTTTAAGGCTCTAGTGACACCTAAAAGTTAAAACAGTTACATTAGCAAAATGGCAAGTTCTGGAGTATTTTGTGCCCACTCTTTCTACAAATACAATCATTTAACAGAGTAAGTCCTCAGTTACCATCAATCTTTATGAAGAAATGTTAGTTAAGGATGATCAGATATGTCTTACACTGTACTTGAAATAGGACTTCTAATGGGACAATGATGGTGAATGGAGTAAATCAAGAACACCTCAGTTATTTCATGTATAGTCTGCTAGATTCTCATGTAGATATGGTTGTTCGAAGCTTGTTTTTCCGAAACAGCTCTGAAGGACATATGTAGCGCGATGTTGAACTTTACAAGTTACATGAAGTCGGTTCTTTTACATTTTGATCACTGCAGTCTCTGAAGAAAAATACTATATTTATACTACTTATTTTTATTATTATTACTCCGTATGATTATTAGACAGGCAATCCAAATACACTAACCTAACCCACACAATATGTATATATTACCTAATCGATGTGGTTGGTAAGGTGGATAGTTTTAAATTCAAAAAGAAAAAAAAAATTAAGGTGCCTGCAAAATGAATATCATTAACACTTGCTGAACATGGTCAAAATAGTTGCATAAGCTGTGAAGGAAGTTGTTAACCTGATACGTTAGGGTCAATTAAAAGCGGACCTGTAAGTTCTCCCTTAACAAGTAGATCATAACATCACACACAATGCTACATAAGATCTGATTTGTATTGGTTTTATCTGGGATATACCGTACTTGCTTATTCGCATTATAGACCCATCCAATACAATTGTTTCATTTCGTTTCGTCACATTTAGGATGTTTTGGTTTAATTGTATTGGAATGGGGGAATGAGAATGGAAGTGATAGTGGTGTCTATTTTGAGGGAATGGATCAAACCCCTCATAATTGGATTTTCTCAAAACCCACTAAAGGTTGTGGTTTGGATTTTCATTCACATTTCCATCATTCACTCTGTCAAACGCATACCCTATAGTGAAACCGAATACCAACCAAACACATTTACTTTAGCAACATTAATGCAACTTCTATTGTGTTTCCAGATCCAGATAACATCTTGGAGAGTGGGTTTTTCTGCCGATAAGTTAGAGTAGTCTTTCCTTATTTACTGATAATTTTAAGAGATAGTGAATGCTTGGTAATGTATGTATTTTTCAAACTAAGCTGTTCAATATGGTATTATTGTGTAACTTTGAACTTATTTTTAACAATCTTGTTAACTCAATAACTTACGTAACATTGCAAAATGATATTCCTTTCAAAAATCTTGTAACAAAATGAGAAATTTGGACTCGATTATTTAAATAAATGATTTCTAATAAAAACCCATATCAAGTGCCATTAACATTATACATGACAAAAGGTAACACAACTGATAGATACATCATATTAGCTTTGCAGTAGAACTGGAAGTACACAAAAGAATAGAACGGAAACCTTAATAGACTCTATAAAACATAAAAAAATAAAATAAAGAAAACTCGTAGCAGATCACTCTACTCTGCAGCTGCTGTATCATGGCTGCTGTTTCCTTCATTTCCAGCAGGCAATGTTTCCAGGTCTGTGGCAGCATCTTTCTCATCTTGTGGTATTGACACATTTGAAGAATCATCATTTTGATCTGACCCTCCTGTATTGTTGTTTTCATTTTCTTGTGATTCGCTTACATTTCCATTTGAGTTGACAGAATCTGTTGCCGAGTTTGTACTCTCAGGCTCTTTGGCTCCTTCATTGTTGCTAGTGTCTGAACCTTGATTTTGCTCCTTAGACTCCGTCTGGGTTAACTCGTTTTGAGCTCCAGTAGAGTCTGTACTCTGTTGACTTTGTTCATTGGGGGTTGACTCGTTTTGTGCTCCAGTAGACTCTGTACTTTGTTGACTTTGTTCATTGGGGGTTGACTCGTTTTGTGCTCCAGTAGACTCTGTACTTTGTTGACTTTGTTCATTTGGGGTTGACTCGTTTTGTGCTGAGTTTAATTCTGAAGTTGCTCCATTGTTATTCGAGTCTGTACTTTGAGTTTGCTCATAGGGGGTTGACTCCTTTTGTGCTGAGTTGGAATCTGAAGTTGCTCCGTTGTTACTCGAGTCTGTACTTTGAGTTTGCTCATTGGATTCTGTCTGAGTTGACTCGTTTTGTGCTGAGTTTGATTCTGAAGTTGCTCCATTATTGTTAGACTCAGTGCTTTGAGTTTGCTCATTGGGGGTTGACTCGTATTGTGCTGAATTTGACTCCGAAGTTGCTCCATTGTTGTTAGGATCAGTGCTTTGAGTTTGCTCATTGGGGGTTGACTCATTTTTTGCTGTGTTTGAATCTGAATTCGCTCCATTGTTACTATTGTCTGTATGCTCCTTGGACTCTGTCTCACTTGACCCATTATGAGGCCAGTTCGAACCTGAGCTTGCTCCGTTGTTGTCAGAGTCTGTACTTGGAGTCTGCTCCTTGGTTGAGTCATTTTGTGCATCTGAAGTTGCTCCATTGTTGGCATCTGTACCTTGAGTTTGCCCCTCAGAATCTGTCTGGGGTGTTGAGTTTGTATCTAAACTTACTCCATTGTTGGCGGAGTCTGTACTACTCACACTTTGCTCCTTAGACTCTATTTCTGGAGTCTTGTTCTGTGATGGATTTGAATCTGAAGTTGCTCCATTATTGGTCGAGTCAGAACTCCCACTTTGGTCCTTCGACTCGGTCTGTGTTGACTCGTTTTGTGATTCAGTGTTGGTACTTTGATTCTGCTCCTTGGACTCTGTTTGTGTAGACTCACTTTGTGTTGAATTCACATCTGAACTTGCGCCATTATTTGTAGAGTCTGTACCTTCAGCTTGCTCCTTGGACTCTGTCTGTGTTGAATCATTTTGTGGTGTGTTTGACTCTGAGTTTGCTTCCTTGTAGCTACCATTACCAGTTTGCTCATTGGACTCTGTCTGAGTTGACTCGGTCACTGCAGAGCCGTTGGAGTTAGAGTCTGTATTTCCAGTTTTTGGCTCATCAGTCATTGAATCTGTTGATTCACCACCATGTGTGGAATTCTCATCTGTACTAGCTCCATTGTTGGTAGAGTCTCTTCCTTCAGTAGACTCTGTCTGTGTTGACTCACTTTGAGCTGAGTTCGGGTCTGAACTTATGTTAGTCGAGTCTGTAAATACCGTCTTTTGTGATTCATCAACCACTTCACTTGACGCATCATCTCCTATTTTGTTCTCTTCTCTCACACTCTGATCATTTCCATCGCTTCTTTGACCACCTGATGACCCTAAGTTGTCGATATTGTCATGACCCTCAACACCATTCTCTACTTCCTTCACTTGTTCCTCCGGTTTGGTCTCTTCAGTTTCACCCTGCTTGCCATCTTCCTTATCTTTTCCTTCAGCTTTACTATCTCCAGTCTCTTCTTCATCGGTCTTACCAAGTTCCTTTACGTCATTATCTTCATTTTCACTTCCTTCTTTCTTATCCGTTTCATCACTTCCATTTTCAGTCTCATTCATCTTTTCAATCGCATCCTCCTTTTCTTTGCTCTTCTCTTCTCCATCATCTTTACTATCTCCACTCTCTTCTTCATTAGTACTTGTTGTTACGCTATTCTCCTCTTCAGTCTTATCCTGTTGATTCCCTTCATCCTCCTCACTACTATCATTATCATGATCCCGCACAAGCTCTTGAGAAGTATTTTCATCAACATCTTCTTCATCTTCGTGATTTCCATCATCCACTACCTTAGGATTAATCAGCCCTTTTCTTCCTAACGTTACCACATCACCATCTTTACCATCAATCCCTAACTTCTCAGATATTGCAGAAACCGGTTTTTTACTACCCGAGTGTTGGAGCTGGTATAGCAACCATACACTCACACCAAGCAAAACACAGATCTGCAATACATGCTTAATCTTCAATCCTTTATTTCGACCGTTCCTACGTGGTGATTGCCTAAACATGACTGGATCCCAACAAATAGGCTCTGTCACAATTTAATCATTCATATTATTATTACTATACAAATACTAAATCAAAACCAAAATCAACTAACTCATTAGCACATAACAGTTACTATTATTTCGTTATCAATAATAAGCAAAAGTAAATCACTGATCTATAAGTTTATATTATTATTAGTACATTATTATCAACAATAAGCAAAAGTAATTGTTGATCTAATAAGATGCTAATATTAGTAAATTAACAAATTGTTATCTAACAATAATCAAAAGTAAATTCTTGATCTAACTAGTTGAAATTATCGACCTAAATTCGCATTATACAGATCTTAATCACAAATTCTAAAGGAATCAGATGAATAACAAAACAAACAGATAGATACAACATAATAAGAGTAAAACCCTAGCATGCGAAATGAAATAACCAAATCATAAGTTGCAGTCAGTTAATCATGTATAAGCAAACTAATCAATAACATTAACATACCGCTTCAATAAACAAAATGAACGAATTACAAAAACGCAATCAAATCCAAATCCAAATCCAAATCAAATGAAGTGGCATAAGTGTAAATGACAGTTGAATCTTGAAGATGCAAATGTGTAAAGTTTACCTTTATTTTGTATGAATCTAACGGAAGTGGAAACTTGAGATTAAAGTTGCGTGAACTGTAGTTAGGTAACAAGTTGAAGAATTTGATGAAATTGACCTGCAAATCAAACGTCGTCGTCGTCTTGTTGTTCCGAATTCCACACAAGTAGCAGCAACAGTAGTAGTAGACAGTCGCTTTCTTGTTGAAAATAGATTTATAGATCTGATCTACTTTCAAGCTTAATGATTATTATGTGTATGTATATATATATATATATATATATATATATATATATATATATATATATATTATACTATACGTATATATATATACATATGCAAGTCAACGCGTTCTACTTTCAACCTATTTACTCCACCGACGTCGTGAGAATGTAAATAAGCATAAACAATTCTTGTCAATTCCTTCGTTTGTCACATGTAAAGTATACCAATTATAATTTTGTCACTGTTAAGAAATTATATTAGTTGGTATTTCCCGTCAAAATGTCCACTTTAATTGTGCATTTTATAAATTTTTTTAACTAACTACACAATTTACCAATCAAATAATGTAATATATCTAGCCTTTAAATTCTCTTTTGATTGATAGTAAAATGAAGGTGAACACTTATTTGCAATGTTTTAAAACTTGGTTTTCGAGTTGACCCGGTCTAAGTGCCGGGTCCGATTCAACCGGTTGAACCGTTGGGTCAGCTGATTCGGAGTTTTTTTTTATATTTATAATAGTTTATATTAAATTCATGTTAAACATCATAAGTGAGGAGTCTATACGTAAGTTTAGTAGCCTAATACCTTCAAATAACGACATGTACATCGATAAATTTAACATTTACAACATATTAGCGTAATATTGAAACATTACAAGGATATGAATGAAATTACCCCTTATTTAATAAATAAATAAATGTTAACCCGTCGGGTTCGGGTCACCGGGTCCCTGGTTCGACCGGAAAACCCGTCGGGCCAACCCGAGTCGAAAACCATTGAAAACCCGCTCCTAATTGACCCGGTCATATGCCAAGGTCTCGGTTCAACCGGCCGGGTCAACCCGGGTTTCAAAACATTGCTTATTTGTAATAACTCAAAATAATAATGTGTACACTTGTTGTAAAACTGACAGAGTCACTATTCAAAAATGGGAAAATTAGTTACTCCATCCCTCTCAAAATAATTGTCACCCAACAAAAAAAACAAACAGTTTAATAAAAATATAATCATAATTACTTTCTCTTTCTTACTTTTTTGCAGAATGACAGTTTTATTCTTAACTAATTAATTATTGTTTTCTTTAAATTTGTAATAATAATTTCAAGTATTGGTAATATGGTTATCATGATCAAACATCTCTATCTCTATTTATTTTTAGAGGTGGACAATAATTTGTGACATTCCATAAAGAAAACATGGACTCTATTTTTGAGATTAAGGAAATAATACATTTTAGGATTTATTTTTACGTTTTAACACTTGTGTATTTAACAAAATGCATATCTAATCTAATAGAAATATTTAAACATCTACCACCTTCTTCTACGATATCTAATCTAATAGAAATACATATTTAAACATCAATAGAAATACATATTTAAACATCTACCACCTTCTTCTGCCACACACCTTCAATCATCGTCTGTGATGTCGCTTTCGGACACCGTAAAAAAACCGTGTCAATCCTTGTCGGATATCAATTTTTCCGGTTACGACGCCAAAAACATTATAGCACACCTTTAAACATTGTAAAACAAGTGAAGAAATATTTGCACGGGACATTTATTTCCCGTTGATGGCGCCAAAAACATGTTGTTACCTTTAACTGACATGTTGAAGTTTTAATATTTATAGTATGCTCGGGCATAAACCTGCAAACTACCTACTCGCATTGTACAAGTATCTACGTAGTAAGGATGATTCATGGTTGTCTCCAAATAGAGGCGGTACCAGAACTTTTTCTTAACGGAGGTAAATTTTAGAATGTTCGTCACATCAGGTTTTAAGATCCAAATTGAGGGAGAAAATTGATCAAGTAATAGGTTAAGTTTTACGTACCCGAACTTATTTTATCTTGAATCCAACATAATCGGGAAAGAATATGATTTAATTCAATTCTCAAGACCAAAAATTAAATCTACAATTCATAATTTTGAATGCGAACGAAACCTTTGTAGTTAATGGTGTTTTTGTTTACAAATTCGTTTTTTTTTTTTAATTTTTAAATTTTTCTACTTCTTATATTGTGCGCTATAATGCCTTTGTATGTGCTTACAGCCTATATATATTTTTGCATTGTAGGCTATATTATTATGGGAGAAAGAATAAAGATAAACTATCACTTTTAAAATATAGAGTTCAATCTAAGTAATAAGGCAAGAAAGGTAGGAAAATACAGTTATACTATTTTATGACCAGCTAAGCAATAAGTGTACTTTATACTATAAAATCGAGTAAGATTGAAGTCAGAATCGAACTTGTGACCATCTGGTTAAATGGGATAGGTGTTAACCAACAAAACATGTCGGTGGATTGTTTGATTTAACTTTAGAATTATACTATAACACAAGTTATATATATCTTTGTGTGGGACACAGCCCACAATACCCCACCCTACTACCCTAGTATTGCTATTATCTCCAAACGGTCAAATTTGAAGTAGAGCAATTAGGCTAGTGTTTGATAGATTGAGAAATATTTTTATTAGGTTTTTATTTATTATGCTACTAAAACATAAAATTAAACTAAACTAGCATGTATATAACATTTAAGAATAAAGAAGATGATGTGTGTAGACTACAGGTAATAAAACCTTAAATAACTAACAAAATAGGCTGTATACTTCATTGATTTGATTTCACTCTACTTAATAGAAAGGGACCGGACAGACTATAAAGTTCCCGGAGAATCCTTCTCTCATAAATTAGAGTAACTAATATAATTAGGAATCTAAAAATACCAGTTTTAATTAATATATATATATATATATATAGATATATACATATAATTAATTTATGGTATTCAAACAATGATTGACGGTAGATTAAGCATATAATCATATAAGTAATTGTCTTCATTTTACCTGTTTAACCTATAATATCCTAACAAATAAATTTGTGATTATATTAAAACAATTAAACAATCGGTCACCATATATTTAGCATGAACTCGGCGAGCAGCTCCTAGGTGTGCGCCAAGTATAGAATCTCATATAGTGAAACAGACATTTAACAAGTTCAATCATAATCAATTAACAATCGATATCAATGTTATCAATAGTATCATCCATAATCAGAATCAAGTAATCATAATAATCATCCATAAATTACCTTTTTGTATGCGACAGATAAGTAACAACTGTAACAATTAACAGCTTAATCAAACACACAAATATTACTCATAATAATATCAATCATTCATTTAAAATCAAAGATTTAACAAGAAAAATGACCACAGAATTTTGAGTTAAAAGAAATAGACCCACTACGAAGAGGAGAGAAAAAGGTAAAAAATGATAGAAAAGAAAAGATGAGAAATAATATTTATGTGTTCCCGAGTTGAAAAGAATTGGAAAGAAGAGAAATGAAATTTATACGGATTCGTGTTCCTGCGTTGGAGAGAAATGGAAGGAAGTCACATTTTATAACTTGTTTGATCTTCCATCATTCCATTTCTTCCCACTTTTGGAGAGAAAGTTTGGAGAGAAAAGAAACTCAAATCCTCCTCCCACTTCTCTTCTCTTCTCTCCGTAAACAAAACTCTGGAACACAATGTGATTCGCATTTCTTTCAGCTTCTCTTCTCTTCTTCCGAAAAAACAACTCGGGAGCGAGCCCTTATTGGAGAGAAGAAAGATCTCAACAAAAGTGATAAGAAGTAGAGATAACATTTTCAAGCTATAAGATGAAGAGACATTCGTAGGAAAATATAGAGAGAACAACCTATAATCAATATTAAACTCTAAGTTTGTTAAATTTCGCAATTCCATTTGTAAAATTATATGATAGACAAGTGTAAAACTAAACCCCGAGCAAATTCATAAAGAAGCTTTAATTCGTTAGATAATACGTTTTTGAATATATGTTTTCGTTTTTCAAGCGTGGGAAAAAAAGATACTTATATAGTGTACACAATGAACGTGGTAGTTTTGTCCTTCGTCAAACCCAAAATATCGTTTGTATGATGAACCTAACCATTAATTATTAATTACGTACACATTCGTTTTTTCCCCTCAAATCTCAATTATGTAAATCTTGATATTTACTCAACTTTTTTCTTTGTTCACACAAGAATGAGTATTAAGGTGATGAAAAACGTCATTTAAAGGTAGCTCAATCACAAATACAAAGGTTTTATAAAGTGGTCAAACTACCACCCTATCAAATGCTTACCGGAGCGATTAGATCCACTTTTTTAGGTGGGTTTTCACTTTTGAACAACTGCTTTAGAGATAATAAAATTTTTCTAAAAATACAAAATTAAAAGTCACCACCATTGCCATTTGCCTCCATCATCCTCCAACAACCAACCCCATAGTCAACTTCACAACAAATAGACCACATTAATCTTCAATTACTTAAGATAATTAATACATTCCTTTTATTTCATTCTAATTAAAAGAACATTACAAATACATAAAATAACTTGTACCAAAACCTTCTCTACCCTCATACTCCGGCTCCATACTCCAACGTCACCACCGCCTCCCTCGAACTGTCGCCACCGCCGTCATCACCACTAGTGCGTCAATCCATTACTATTATCGTAGCCTCTACGGTTTCTTCTTACTTCATATGTATCTTTACTTCGTAGTTCTTACATATTAGATCTCCTTTTACAATTTAAGACTTGAACCTTCATCTCTAATTGCATAATACAGATCTAAGCATCTTTTAGACGTGAAACCTATTAAGAAAGATTTGTATGATTGGATCTTGCTTCAACTTCATCTCTAACAAAAAATAACTATAACCACAAAAATGATTGAAACCTATACAAAAAGCAATAAAAGACCACTTACCGTTCGTTTGAGTCCATGATTGGAAACCCTTGAAGCTTAATGACTATACGTCCTTGAGAAAGACGAGTGATTGTTTGTATTTCAATTGTGAAATAAGTTTGAACTCATGTTAGAAAGAGATAGTGTGATCATCTAAAAAAATGTTACAATTCGTACACCACCAAAAATCCTTCGCACATCACTAATTGTGTTTTACAGTGTTGTACAACACCATAAAATACAACTAGTAGTGTATGAAATTTTTTTGTTAGTGTAAGAATCACTAAACAAAAATTGTAAAGTGCGTGTAAGTTAGCACATGGTGTGGTAGATATATCTTTTCAGTTGACCTGCTTTTTCTTTTCACGGTCCCTTTAAAAGAATTTTTAGACTGCGTTTTGAAAGCATTTTGTTTTCAACATCTTCAGATACTAGTATTTAAAGCGGCTTTAGATACCCGTTTCAAATGGTCTCAATTAACCAGTTTCAATGTTATTAATTTCTTGAATTTGAATTTTAGAACAGTTTGTACATAAAATTCGTTTTAATGTAGCACCTTACAAGGTCATTTTTGTACTACTGATCTATGCTACATTTCATTACGCGACATGAATCAAGTCACAAAATACATCAAAAATTTTAGAGGATCATCAACTTAACTGAATGTGAATTGTGATTTGTGCATCATACCGCCTTTAAAACTCACTAGTTAATTGGCTTATGAATTATAATTAGATTACCGCCAAACACGAACGTATAATATTGGAAGTGGGATCATTAGACAACCCCTAGAAATCTATATATGCAAGATAGAACTTTATCAAAACATTTGTGACACCATTTATGATTATTAAAGGACCCATTAATTGAACGTACGTAGCACTTATAATTGAACTGGAAATTACATGTTATTCGATCAGCGAAGATGAAGTTAACCATACATGTACATGTTTTGCTTACGTGGAAGTCTAGTCACATAAATGAAATGATATGGCAACACCACATCAACAAATTCAAAACGTAGCTCATTAAAAAAACATATTTTGGTGACCTTGAAACATTTTTAACAAGTTCGTTGTTGACATTGGTAATATATTAGTTCGTTGGTGACATTGGGACAAGAGTAAAAAGTTTGTTGCCGACATTGGTGATAAAACCGGTTCATTGGTGACATTAGGACAAAAAGTAAATTACGTTGGCGATCCATACCATAAACCCAAATTATAAAATTACACCTCTTACCAATAGTATAACATATTATAATTAAGTTATGTGATTAAAACTAATAAAACCGTTAAAAGATACTATGAACTTGATTTACGTATCAATATCTATTGTAGTATTTAATGTCCAAAATTGTTGACACATTAAATTAAATTAAGTACGGAGTATAATTTAATTTTTTAAAATATTATCTTATTTATTATGTGAGTGTAAGAGAATCCACCTCATCAAGTTTGTTTAATATAATGAAGACACATAGGATTTAAGTGATCTGACATTGATGAATAGTTGCCAAATCATTGGAGATCTCCTCCTTTAAATATATAGATAGATAGATTGACTTTTACTCCTTATCCTTGCTCACCGATAGTCCCATTTCTCACACGATCAAATATGAAGTTAAAATTTGTTACTGTTTAGGTTATTAATTTACCTTAGTTGCTATATAATTAGATTTTGATTAGTGTATATTTATTAATATTTTGAATGTTCGATTGTGATAACTGCTCCTACGATGGTTATGGATGGTAGGGTGGCCTGTGGATGCTCAGACACCCCCAACTGGCCCAACTGCAGTGGATTTCTACTAGCCCAAGTCCATTAATTTTTAGCGGATCCCTCCAAAATATAAGTGCTACTTTTCTTTGGCCTAATTGTACTAAGAGATCACTACCCCAGCCCAAAAAATAGTTAGATGTGAGCACAAATTAACTACATGAAACCAAACCTGGGGGCGTTAGAAACCATTAGAGCTTTTGAAGATACCTTGGTTCGTTCTTCTTTTCCTTTTGTAGTTTTGTTATATTTAATTCCATTTAATATTTGTTGTTTTCTCAGTTGTTTGCATATATAATAACCTCAATAATGAATGGCCAATTCTTTATTTTTATTTTTCTTCGTTAATGAATATTGTTAATGTTAATTATCTATAATCTATTACTCATTTACTCTTTGATGGCTATTATTATATATATATTTTTATTTTTATCTTTTTTATTCAAATAGTTTATATTATTGCGCATTAATTTGGCTTTACGATCTTAGGTTGAATCATAGGTAAAAAAATCTATGCGTCCCAATAAAATTCATGAGGTTGATGATCAACGATCACAACAAAACGTAAATAATGTTCTGGAAGATGTTGTTAATTACCCACAATCACAAGCATCTGATGATAATATTACGGAGGAGTCTCCTATAGTTGAACTTGAAAAAGATGATGTATAAAATTCACGGGATTTAATTTCAAGTTAGACTCATAATTCGAGATCCGGGCTTATGACCTTCAATCATGGATTATCCAAGTAATCAACGTGATGAGAGAAAGCATATACTAAACATGGACCTTATCAACTTCGTAAGTCAAAGTATGCTTTAACTGCTAGTGGTTCAAATGGGGTAATCGAAGCTTTCATGAAGCTTGGTTCAGTAGATTTTGGTGGTTAGAATATTCTGAGACCACAAATGTTGCATATTGTCTCCCATGCTATCTATTTACTAGGAAGCCTATTTGACGAGTTGGTTCCGATACATTTAGTGCCAAAGGGTTCAACACGGGAGCCATCTTGTTTGATTTTTGGGATATTGGTTCTGCTTGGCACCTCTATTTTTAGTGTTTGAAGTTTGACATTTTATAAGTTTAAACTCTTACAAAAAGTAATCCTTTTTGAAAAAATAAGCACTATAAAAGCATACCGATTTTTCGTCCAGAACGACGTTGGATGGTGTTTAGTCACTTCGCGATAGCATTCTGAATGACATTTTTAGCAGCATTCTCGGTCAAGGTTTAGCTCTGGATGCTGCTTTGTGGGAGGGATTTTTTTTCTTTTGTTTTTTGCAGAAAACACCGTAAAACTTAATATCCACCACTCCCCCATTTTTTAATCATCATTGTTTTCACGGGTTTATAGTTTCATGATGTAGTTAACTTTACTTGTTTTACTCTTGTATACGTCTATCTTTCGAACGTCATAAACGTCATATTGCATATATAATATATTCAGTATTCACCTTACAAAAACGTCTATTGTATCTATTCGATTACTTGTTTAGCAGGTACCCTGTTTTTCTTCCATTTCTTTGTTTTCTAAACTAATTTAAATGCCACTTCACTCACCACGTCGTCATAAGTTTGCCATTTCATTCAATCCGAACATTCTCCATCTCCAATCGTCCTGTCCATTTTTCGGCATCACAAACTCTTGCGATATTATATTTTCCGGTGACATCAAAATTTTACCTTTAGAAAATGAAAACTAATTCCAGAAAATTAATGCCATACTCCACAAATCACCGCAACTCACAATATCTTCGCTTTTCATATCATAACTTTTCATATCATAACTTTTCACTGAAAACATGAAGATAAATGCGACAATGATGTTGTTAGATCGGCGATGGTGACTGGAAGTTTCGGTGATGGCGGCTTGTTAGTTTCAGTCACATAACAAGTGAGCGAGAGAGTTGCAGGCACGGTAAGAGTTGCAGGTATGGCCGGAGAAGAAGAAGGTCCGCCCAGAGTTTCCATTTATATCGGGAGTGAAGTGTGTTGAAGGTTCGGTTTCTTTTATTAATTTCTTCAATAATTTTATTTTTGTTAATAACGTGATGTGGTGCAAATTGTGGGTTTATGGCTGGAAAAATATGGGAGAGAAGATCTGTGGTAAACAAGTGGGAACTGGGAAGGGATTCAGACTGGGAACCTGATCAAGCATAATTCTACACTTGAGTGCGGGTTGGTTGGATCGATTCGATGCTCTCCCATCTACGTGGTTAACCTGTTAGCCTGTATTGAACGAGTGCTAAGGGTGGCGTGAATAGGCTTGAAGAAGATAAGTTTGTTATCTTCCTTTGATTAGGGTTTTTAGGGTTTGTGAATTGAGAGTCCATTTGAAGGTGCCCCTTGCTTGTAGGTAGATGTGACAATTTTAGACCCATTGGTTAATTATGGGTCAATTTATTTAATATTTATGGGGGGGGTGAGTTTGTTGGGTCTCCTCCCCATTTTTTGGATGGGTCTAAATGGGTTTCTCAATACAACTTCCAATTGTATAACAATTAACCAACGGGTCTAGCGGGTAATTTTTTTTTTTCACCTCATTTCATTTTTTTCATTTTTCACTCAATTTAAAAAAAAAATATGGTAAAAACCCGATGACCTGACCCGAGACCCATTTGACCCGGACCCGTTTAGACCCGTCTTCTAAATGACCCATCTAGACCCGGACCCATTTAGACACAAACCCATCTAGACCCGTGACCCAACCTGACCCGACGCATTCATTTTTCCACTTATACTTGTAGGTGTATTTGATTGCTTATGTGATGTTGCTTGTTTCTTGTTAGCTAGGGTTTCTCCTCCTTATAAAGGGGGAGGGGCAGACCCAATAAGGAAGCCCATGGGCTGAGGAGCCTAAGTATATGGTAGACGATCAAGTCCCCCTAATTCGGTATGACAAGTTTATAATTGTCGTGTCGAACTATAAATATGTTGTTTCCAAAAACTTGACATAGAGGTTCGCCCAGAGGGACAATGAACCTGCGAGCATAATATTATGCTCTGGCTCTGGCATGGAAACATGTCAAAAGACCTGCAAAATAAAATAATCTGGCCAAAGCACCTTCGATAATGAGTGTGCTAGCGGTATGTAAGTACAACCATAACATGGATGTCTCTCAAGACATGCACTGTAAAATAAAGTAGTCCGGTCAGAGTCCTGGCAATAAACCTGCGACCATAAACCTGCTAGCAAAATAAGTTCTCCTTTGTATGGGTGGTGAGAAATGCAAGGCATTTAGCAAAATTACTACAATGTGCCCGACCGATAAAACTGACATAACAGTTTGGGGTAACATATAGTATATCATTACCCCCCCCCCCCCACACACACACACACAGACACACATACACACCAGTTCAATATGGTAATTTTATCAAGAACCATGTTGAACTAATTGTTGTGCTGTAGCACATGATTGACTTGAGTAATTGATTTTGATTTTTAACCGGTATAATTTTGTTTGTTTGTGTCACACCCCGCCAAACGGTAATTACAATCAATAATACTAATGTGTGCGGAAGCCTTGGTGACATGGCGGGGATGCGATCAGTAAGTCAACCAAATGGTACATACATACTCAGAGCATATGGCTATTGCATAACATAATGTATTAAGATGCCAAGTTTAAAAGTTTTTACAAAAGATTTCGACTGTATAAGTCGTAACAGTAGTAATAGTGTTTAAAACATTAAGTTTTAAAATACATAAGGTTAATATAAGATTTCATGGGTATGACTGCAAGGTTTCGCAGTTATACAGAGGAAATCTCCAAAAGCGTCCCAAAAATAAGTGGCATCCTAAATAAGTCCAGGGTTGTCCATCCTGAATGCATGCAATCTTACGTACGCTGCTAATTTCCTGAAAAATATAGAAAAGAGTTTGTCAACAAACTGTGTTGAGTGAATTTACATGTTTTATATAAATATGTGGTTTGTTAAACCAAGTTCGTTTGTATAAATGAAATGTTATTCATTTGCAAAGTACAAGTTTTGTAGGGCTGTTACCCTAATATATCAAGTTTTATGTGGGATGTTACCCCAAAATATATTACTGGTTGTCCGCCAGTATAAAACAAGTAACCGGTATATTTTCCGGTATGAAACAGTTGTATGATTCGTTCTTCCTAAAAATATGTGGGAATTTCTTAGACTATAATCCCCTGCAAGATGAGCTAAACCTTACAAGTTAAAGTAACGCGACCTAACCCTATAACCAAACCACGACTAACACTTATGTTGTTTGCCTGAAGGACATGTAAGTATACGCTCCTATCCATAGGAGGGTCGTTACGGCTATAGTACTATCCGTATACTCAGTGGCTAGAGTCACCTAGCTAATGGTTACAGTCTGCATGACATAAGGTCTTTTCATACATACATTTCAAGTCTAGGTCCGTACTAGGATACGTTGTCTAATTCCCAAAATAGTTGTGAAAATGTAATTTCATCAATCAATCATTTGTATAAAAGCAGTAAAGCATTTATAATTTGATTGCATGTGTTGGCATACAATTTCTATGTTTAACACCCCTATGTTTAAAAGCAGAATACATTTAAAAGTAGGGGCTGTAAACTCACTATAGTTTGCGTGTTGATGTGAATGCTAGCAAGTCAGTAGTCGCCCGAGGTATGTCAATCTATATCAAAATATGTATTAACATAAGTACTTTGATTTGTTAATCAAATTATGTTAACAGTCTGTTTGTTTTTGAAGAAATTGTTGATTTCTTAATCGTATAAGTTGTTGGTGGAGATATGTTGAAATATAAATAATATTTCTTGAGTCGTGTTTCTCGCTAAGTGTATATATATATATATATATATATATGTGTGTGTGTGTGTGTGTGTGTGTGTGTGTTCTATTCCCATTGTACATATATATACTTGTTCTATATATATATATATATATATATATATATGTATATAAGTATACTTGTTGTATATTACTAAATCGTACGTTTGTTAAACGTATATTCCATTTGTGTGTCAAAATATATGTTTTACAATTGTCGTATGTATATATATATATATATATATATATATATATATATATATATATATATATATATATATATATAATTTTTAAATACGTTGTTTACATATAAGAATAGACAGGTTTTCGTTAGTCAACAAAGTCTCAAATCGTGAACATCACATTTTTAATCTATAGTTTGACATTAGTGAACTTATGTGTATATGTATATATGTAAAAGTTTGTCGTTTGTTATATATGTACTAAATAACGTTCCAAACGATATGTTAACTCGCCACGTTTTATTTGTCGTATTTATTTCCATTTATAAAATAAAAAATGTTGTTTCCGAAAATCATCGTATACGATTGATTGTATCATTGTTAATGAATTTGTATCGGGTTTCACGATAGTATAACGTATAAGGTCCATATATATATATATATATATATATATATATATATATATATATATATATATATATATATATATGTATTATATATAATTTATTCGTTTACGCAAGTCTTTAAGATCAATATTCGTTCCTCGCATTTGTCCCATTTATAAGTTATCAAAAGATTTTAAGTTACGGTAATGTCTCGTATCCAATGTAATCGTTTAAACACCTGTACACATTAGTGTTTGCACCATTTAACTTTAAAGGTTAGTTTCTGAGTTTGGGTTGGGATCCGCCGGATCCATGGCGGATCCGCCAGATCGGGTCAAAATTTTGGGATCCACCGGATCGAAATACAATAGGTCGGATCATGCGTTAAAGTTGGAAATCCGCCGGATCAAAAAGTGATCCACCGGATCAAAACGTTTTCTGCGTGTTCTGGGTTTATAATTTGGTATCCAACGGGTCCTGCAAGGGATATGCCGGATCATTCAAGTGATCCGCCCAATTATTCGAGTGATCCGCCGGATCGGCAACTGATCCGCCTGATCGAGGGTGTCATTTACTCGTACACACTTGTTCAAACGGCTTAATCGTGCGGTTTCTTACATGGGATCCGCCGGATCATGGGCTGATCCGCCGGATCACCCGTTTTACAGAAGCTCTGTTCGTTCCAGATTATGCATATACTCAGGTTGTTTGGTTTTAATCCTTTATCTCAAAGTTCCAAATCGATTATATTAACAATGTATAGCATTTTAACAACTAAATGATGCATCAAACAAGATTTTTACATACAAATTTCATATTCAAGAGTTTGGGTCCTCAAAAACCCATTTCAAGAACAACCCGTTTAATCATCAAATTATTGAGTTATATACTTAGATTATGATGTTATAACACTATATAAAACGAAATTTAAGTATAGAATTCAAAGGGTAAAAGAATTCTCACGATGAAGTAAAGATGATGATGAAGAAAAGAGATGTAGAAGGCTCCTGCTTTTGCTCGTGATGTTGTTGCTCTGCGCTTGATCCCAGATTGAAGAAGAAGAAGATGATTAAATTTTAGGTGATGTTTGTGAATGATCGGATGAAGGAACAAGGTGAGAGTAATATCTCAGTTATATTTTCAACGGTATGGTGTTTCACAGTAGTTGGTTCCTCAAATAATTGAGGTTTGGTGCCAATGTTTGGCCGGTTAATTTCGAGTACGGGTATAATTAGTGCAATATAAGATTTAATATTTAATATTTTTATTTTATAGATGTTCTCAAGATACGTTATTTAAATCGGAATAATGATATTTTCATTATTTTTGACTGTTGTACATTTTGTACATTACTAATATTGCGAGTGTTAAATACGTATTTATAACGCAATATTATTTCAGTTTGAAATTTTTCCCGCATATTATTTTTGTTAAATAATATTTCGAAATAGTTTTGGAAACATTTTGGAGACATTTTTCAGACTCGCGTTTCACTAATTATTTAGATATTTAGAATGTAATTATATAAATTACAAATTTTGTAATACTTCTTGTATTATTACTTTGGGCTTGCTAGGCTTATTTCACATCAGAAGTTTTTGTTTAAACTTTTGTCAGGAAATTAGCGTAAGAATGCACATGCTTAAGTTTAATCATTACCTAATTTGGAGAGTTGTCACAGTTTGTTTGTTTGTTTTCATCTTGTCTGGTTAGTCATGACTTGGCAAATTCTAGATTGCCGTCGGTACAGGCGAATGAGCAGCTAGCGAGCCTATTGGCGGATGCTTGTGTCATTGCTGTCGGTTTCTGATTCATCACTAGCCAACCTATTAGTTGAGGTGAATCTCTGCCAGGGATAGAGCTAGAATTCACCTTCCACTGTGGCAGGACCGCCACTCCAGTCTGCCATTTTCGAGTGATTCTGTCAGCCAAGTGCAGGGAGTGGGGCAATGTGGAGTTACATAGGGTAACTCCGACCAGCGGGGTGGTCATGAGTGTGTGTTTGCACTTCTGCTTGTTTTGACTTGCATAAACATGGAAATATGACAAGTCTTCTAGAGTGAACAACTTTTATTTGAATTTCTTTGAAAGCGATAAAAATATAATGGCAGAGGGGGTGATCATTCCCCTCTATTCTTGCATCGGTTGTTCACAAATAACATTTTTATGTTGGTATCCTATATAGGTCTGAACGACCTTTTTGAAGGTTTATGATAGCTCAATCTGAAGGCAAAGCTCATCCTGTGAATCAGAGCTTAATAGCTTATCCTTGGAAGCAGAGCTTAATAGCTCATCCTTGTCTGAAGAGCAAAGCTTAAAAGCTTGTCTTTAAAGCAGAGCGTACGAGCTTAATCATGTTTGATAAGTAGAGCTTAATATCTCAAACTGAAAAGCAAAGCTTATAAACTTAATCCTGTTTGAAAAGTTGAGCATATTAGCTCGATCTGAAAAGCAGAGCTTAAAAGCTCAATCATGTTTGATAAGTGGAGCTTAATGGCTCAATATGAAAAGCTAAACTCATAAGCTCAATCCTGTTTGATAAGCACTGCCCATCCCTGTTTGTAAAGCTCAATGTAGACCTTAGTGTTGAAAGCAAGGCTGTAAAGCTCAGTAATAAGAAGCATAGCTGAAAAGCTCGATACAAAGCTTAATCTGAAAGGCTCATAAACGAATGCATAGCCGAAAAGCTCAACATGAACAACAAAGCTATAGAACTCCGTCATAAAAAGCAAAGCTGAATATGAAAAGCAGAGCTGAATAGGAGAGGTTTCAATCTAACTCAGATGACTCATCAAGGTCAATATTGCACTATGGTTCCCCCAGTTCAATATTGCTAATACTATTTAGTAGTGTTGAACTTAAAATGACAATACATCGCCTTGATTCTTGTACAATAAACTTGCACGGGTGCAATCAAAACGATAGGTGGGTTGTGACCATGGGCAGCTTGTGAGCTGCGACTACGATCAAAATTGTTACTGAGTTTGTGTGGTGTTGGTTCAAGAAACCACCAGCTTGATTTTAAATCTTGAATTGAAAGTTGTCAACAAGAATTAGTCCGGAACATGTACAAGTTGAATGAATAATTTGTGTTTTGAAATTCATTTTTGGTTTGGTCATTTACTTGAGCATTGCAACTTGAATTAAATGACCAAGTTACTTGAACACATCATGTGTTGTATGAAACATACTACTAGTTCAAATTATGACGGCATGAGTTTTGTTAACAAAATGTGAACAGTAACACAAAATGAATGCGTTATTACGACATGTGTAAAGGACATATGCCTATATGTCTTTTTGCCATGTGCCTCTTATAAAAAAAAGGAATTTGTTGAGCGCAACATACAACAACTGAGAAAAATATTTGTTTACAGAAGTCATGTAAAATGACAGTAGCACATTTGTAAAAGGTGGTGATTGTACCATTGGCTTTATGAAGATGTTATCATAAAATACATGTGTTTATATGCCCACTGTTATATTTGCTTATGATAAAAGCAAAATTGATAATTTCAATTCATTGTAACTCTGTGCTTTTTCGAAGTCGTGTAAACCCAAAAGTTTGAGTTATCTACTTTTGAAATGTAAACTCCGTGAAGGAAAGATGTTATAACCAAGGTTTTTGGTATAAATCATACATGTGCGTTTTTTGTTTTACTGTAGCAGAAATACTTACAAACCCAATGCAGAAGATGAGCAGGTTTCTCGAGCAAGCCTGAAAGAGGCTGCCAGCATGCCTTGCAATGTGGCTGCAAATCAGCCTTGCAATGTGGCTATGATCCCTTGAATGCTACTGCAATTGAGGCCTGAAGAGGGCTGAAATTAGGCACAAAAAATGGGCTGCAAATGGACCCTGAGGTGGGCTGCAAAGTAGACCCGGAAAGCGCTGCAATGATGTCTCGAAAGGGGGTTGCAAATCAGGCCCTAAAAATGACTCAAAGCAGGCCTGAAACGTAGCTGGGCAGACCATTTATGGCAGCTATGATCAGTTCCATATTGCATCGTGCTGACAAAAAGATACTACAACCGCCAACAAAATGTGGCACAATATGCCAAAATAGTTGTACAATATTTTTAGGTCAATTGATACGAGGACCTGGTAATTGGACCGGATTTGATCAAGGATGATGTACACAATGGAAAATTTTGAAACTACTGTGATCTTTCCTTATTATCAAAAACAAAGGTTGATCATTTCATTTAAGATTGTCTAATGAATTTATGTTTTTTTGTAAACTCGTGTGTCATCAACCAAAGGTTATAAGACACTTGTACCATGTGCATTATGGTGTTTAAAATTTTGAGATGCACTTGCACTATAAGTGTCAGAATGTGTACATCCTTCTTTGAAATATGTATATGATCAAGCTGTTTGTCCCCCTCTCATTCTTGTTGCTTACAGGTTAGGAAATAAACCATAATATGTTTGAAAAGTGCACACTACATGATTTAGTGTTAAACCACTTAGAGTGGTTTCTTTATTTCCAAACTTAAAAACGTAATTGCAAAAGTCCGAAAACGATCATGAGCTCATGGATTTGTTATTACCATTTACTGAACACTTTTTTTTCTTGTTGTAAGCAACACTATTGGAACATTTTGTGAGAGTTTTGTAGGTACAAACACGTAAAAAATTCAGACCCTTATACATGTTCATGTACAATTTTCAGAGATCCGGATTAAAAACCACACACAATAGTGTGTGTTTGTTCATACTTTTGAGGAAGAAAACTTACATACCTAACTTGGTAGATGCTCGGCAACTGAATTGGTTAAACCACGCTTTGCACATGTCTCGAGTAGGCTTGAAAGTGGAAAGTGGAAAGTTGAAGTCAGCAGGGTTCTTGGCAGATGGCTTGTCGGATGGCCCGGGAAGATGGTCTTGAATGCATCTGCACGCAAGCCCGAAAGTGGCTGCTAATAGCCCTTGAAATGTGGCGACCATTCCTTGAATGCAGCTGCAATTGAGGCCGGAAGAGAGCTGCAAATGGACCCGAGGTGGGCTGCAAAGCAGGCCTGGAAATGGCTGAAAGGGATTCAAATGATGCCTGCAAATCATCCCTAAACGGGCAGCAATTAGGCATGAAAATTGGGCCCGAAATGGCTACGATCAAGCACGCGTGGCTCTGCGATCAAACTTGCTGAAACTTTATAGCAGCTGTGATCTTTGTTTTGTGTATCCTGCTTACAAAAAGACACTATACCCGCCAACAAAATGTGGTATAATATACAAAAATAGTTGTACCATTTGACTGAGGCATTTTATCAAGCAGCTGGCATGCGTAATTGACAATAGCAGATTCAGGCAATATTCGTAAATGAAATGCCCCTAGGACCCCCAAGTCCATTTCCAGAACCACATTTCAAGTCAGTTACGTAAATGAAAAATGCGTAATTGACAATATCTATGAATCAAGTCTAGCGACTAAGGCTGTGGACCTGCGATCAGGTGGCAGTAGGCCAGCGATTAGGCTGGCAATCAGAACAGCGCAAGGCCGCGATCAGGCCGTGACAAGGCTGTGATTTAAACGCTCGCAACAGGCTATAATTTGGACAGCATGTTGGCTGTAAATTGGCCCTTTCATTTTGTCGAAGACCTTATGTGCGTCTCAGTTTCTTGCTTGCTTAAAGAAACATCAGAGATATGATTATGCCTTTTATTTCCTGTTGAAAGAAAAAGACAAATATAGGCAACAAAATGTTGTACAATATGCAAAAATAGTTGTACGATAGGTTGAGACATTTCATCCAGCACTTGGTGTGCTTAACTGTTTTTGCTTAATTTTTTGGGTAAAGGGCAAAATGTTTACCCGGTAAATATATTCCCAAAACATTTAAGTACAATGGATGTGAGTGAATCTCACATCTCAGCCCGTTACATAGGCGAACAAGACTACATAACAAAGCAAAACCACTAACCGATATTTGACTCAACAAATCAAATAAAGACCACATGTCTCAACACTAAGCAAATCTACTGCTAGACGCAGAACAACCACAACTGCTAACGCGCAGAAGTAACCAATTACATTTAAAAATAATCTAAATGTAAAATAAAACCAGGTTCTCAGAACCACATCCATAGTGAGTAACTCTGTCTTCAATTATCTTCATTGCTTGACCTACGAGTGCAACACCAATCTTCCAAACTGCAATAGCAGTAGACACGTCAAAAGGTACATCGTCAACCTGCCCTACCAAAACGGAGATGGCAAAAGGTCCAGGAAATAACAGATATAATCCTTCGACAGGGATGAACCTGCCCTACCAACTTTAGAGATGGCAAAAGGTCCAGCTACACCCCCAAAAGGCTGAAATCAGCCGCAATCCATGATAGAAAACAACATCCATAGTGAAAGACTCTATCTTCAAATATCTTCATTAAAGACCTACGAGTACAACACCAACTTCCAAGCTGCAATATCAGCAAACACGTCTAGTATAGATGAAATTTCCGTTTTCAGTATCTCGGAACTGATTAGCCAAGCAAACATTACTAAACATAGCAGAAATCTATTACAATTCAGTCATTGGTGCGATTTTAGCACAATATATAAAGCAAACTATGTTGCTGTAGCAAGTCACCATTATAGATGGGTTTCTCAAATTGTAATGGCATAAGCAGATTTGGGATGTCATGAGCTTCTATTATAACTCATGCTTTTTGTTAGTAACAAAAGTAATGCCTTTTCATTTCTTTATATATTTTCTATATGGTTGAAGAATTTTACCAATATTTTTGATATTGATTATTGTTACTAGAAAAGAATCCAAAAATTTGACCTTTGGACCCAAGTTCCGAGAATATTAAAACCGGAACCACTTTTTACATCAATGTTTTCATAAATTATATGAAGCAAATTGAAGATTGCAATATGATCTTAAAAGAGCTTGCGTTTGAGATTTAAAATATTGTAAAATTCATATACAGTCAGATTTTAGAATCTGTGTTATGATCACGCTGTTGGTTCCGATCAGATTCTGAAAGAATATAGTAGAACGAGCTTTGTATGCCGGTCTCACGGATGGCGCCATTTGATCAAGCATAATTCTACACTTGAGTGCTGGTTGGTTGGATCGATTCGATGCTCTCCGATCTACGTGGTTAACCCGTTAGCTTGTATCGAACGAGCACTAAGGGTGGCGTGAATCGGCTTGGAGAAGATAAGTTTATTATCTTCCTTTGATTAGGGTTTTTAGGGTTTGTGAATTGAGAGTCCATTTGAAGTTGTCCCTTGCTTGTAGGTGTATTGGATTGCTTATGTGATGTTAGGTTTCTCCTCCTTATACAGGGGAGGGGCAGACCCAATAAGGAAGTCCTTGGGCTGAGGAGCCCAAGTATACGGTACACGATCAGAACCAAAAGTCTTGGTGGGCTCCACGCCTCCAGCTAATTACTCCATATTTGGTAAAAATGTTAAAAACAATATTGATATAATAATAATAAATTTTGAATTTTTATTTTAGTGTGAGGTTCAAATTAGAATGAGATTTTTGTGAGAATGGAGGAACCAATCAGAAGACGTCACGTGTCACAAAACCTACTTTCTTTCACATTTTTTAAACTTAAATATCTTCCAAACGCTAAATCGAAAATTATAATAATTGCATCATAAAAATCAGCATTTTTTTCTCTTCGATTTTCCATCTTACAAGGTATACTTTCGACGACTTTTTTTTGGGGGTTTTATAAATTGTACAAAATTAGTAACACATGTGTTACTCGTCAATATCACATGTGTTACTAGCTTGTAACACATGTGTTACTACTGGTAACACATGTGTTATCAGATTGTAATACATGTGTTACTCGTTTTCAAAATCCATCAAAAAATGAAAAAAAGACGTTCGTCGAAAGTATACCTTGTCACATCTCTAATCGAAGAGAATAAAACGCTGATTTTTTTGGTTCAATTTTTTTGATTTTTCGACTTACCTTTTGAGAGATATTTGATTTTTAAAAACGTGAGAGAAAGTGGGTTTAGTTACACGTGACACATTCTTATTGGTTCCTCCATTCTCACATAAAGTTGTTATACTCATTTGAACTTTACTCTTTTATTTTAATATGAAATGCCACGTATAATACTGAATAAGCGACACGTAAGCATGACCGGTGCTATATCAGCAAACAACAAGTTTCAGGTCAACCAATACATATAATAGGACGTTTGAAAGGTGAACGCATACAATAGTAAAACATGTAAAGTTAGATGCATAACGAAACTATAAACTTCTCATAAAAACGTCACAACAACAAAGTGGTTGTGTACTTGATCAAATACCTTCATGTCATTATATGGTACTTATATGACCTTTCGTTGGTGATGTAGTGTAAATTAAGATAATAAAATAAACCTATTGATTCCACAGAATACCAGGAAAAATCTCTTTCAAATCACGTTGATTCTCAAAGAATGCCGTGGATAGGAATAATTCGACTCACAAAATTAAGAGGAAAATCAAATTTCTTGTAATCAAAAACTAAGTTCTTTACAATCTCAAATGAACCCTAAATAACAAGCAGAATTTCGAATGGGCTTAAAAAACATAACGGGCCGACCAGAAAGCCCAAAACAAAAGTCCAAATACAACCGAAAAAAATTATAAAAAAATGGGCCATATCTTCTTCTACGGATGTTTACAGCTTGGTGGGCATCGTTCCAAGCTTCGATTCACCAGCTCATGAGCCTGGAACGGAGTCATGTAGCCCAAGTTATGGCATTTTTCGTGCTACCCCTTTTGTTACACGATCATGCAGCCTCCAGAAACAAAAGGGCTCGTTCTTCCACACTTGGGCCTCCATCAGTTGGTCTTAATAATGCACAAAAATGCATAATTTATGATAGAATTTTGGCTAACGAATAATAAATGATTAAATGACAATGGGTTTGAATTGTATCAAGAAGTACATATGTACGATTACAACATCAGCTTAAAAATGCTATACAAATTCAGACCTTGAAGTGGTAAGGGTGGCACATTACGTCCTTGAGGTCATGAGTTCGAAATCTGTCATGGGCATTATTTATCGTAAATGTACTTACCACCAATGAAGCGCATATCACACAACATTAAGGCTTAATCCGCGCGAGTTCCGACTCGGACGTTGTGGTATATGTGATGGAGGTGATTTACCTGGCGATATTGGACCTTGTGTGGGATTCGGTCGTGCTCCATTGAAATATGGAGCGGCTCCAGTGGGTGGCCCAAATATCCACTTTTTTAAAAAGATTTTACGCTTCCGATACAGTATATTATTGTAGGTTCATGTACGCAATGACCTCTGTCAATTTAGGCCCATGTTCCGACATGAAATAATTGTTTGGCGGTATTGGATTAGTCTAGATCTTATTCAAGGTTCACTTAAGTAGCCAAATGGGAAGAATAAAAAAGCATGTAGCGCTTATGAAAGATGAACTTAATATTTACTTTGTATTTGTTTGGCAAGATCATATTAATTGGGCTCCCAATTTGTACCAAAATTGCCCTTTTTGACACATTACATGAATCATCATTAATTTTAGTTACCCGTATTGATTTTTTTACCAAGACTGAGATTCCACATCCTCAATCATTTTTTATAGAGATGAACAATAGAAAAAGATACTATAATGACAGCAGGTAAAAGAAGTAAAAGTATAATAAATATTGGTCAGAATTTATAGCATTTACCCATGAGCACTACTTCATGGTCATAAGCTTATAAGTAAAAAATGTAGCTAGCCAATACTGTATAGTCTATAGAACTCCAACAACAGTGTCCAACGTTAACTCATCTAGTAGATGATTGATTGGTTGGGCTAATGCATGGTCCATGGACAATAGACACCAATGAAAGAAGAAAAATACTGCACAGATTATTACTTGATTCCTGGGGCCTATGCAGTCAAGACCTCCAAAAAAATGTGTTGAGAGTTTGCTGGATCAACCTTAATGAACTATTTAATGAAAGTAAAACCTATGAACTAAGGAGGTATCTCCATCTCCAATAAAAAGGAAGCCAAATACTGAACCAATAGATAAAAAACATCAAATATGATTGATTTTTTTTATATATATTACAGTGTGTAAACCAAAATAAAAAATCATAAGAAAGATAAGTAGGTTTTAATTTGATTTTGCCAATAGGGTGTTATTTATCCACTTAATGAGCAATTCAACAGTCAACATGATGTTGGTAATCGTCATCTCTACTTAACAAGAAGCAGAAGGGAGAAGATTTTGAGGATATAGTAATCGGTATGTGTCTTGTCTATCTTATATTATATAGTATATGTGAAAAATCGATTGGGAATATAATTCATCTTAAAGGTATTATAGGCTTATAATTAAATTAAATTTGAAAATAATCGGGTTTAGTATCTGGGAATGCAACTAACTTGTACCCGATATCTATTGTGTATACCCACCTTACATATGCTATTTTTAATGCATTAAACTTTCAAAAAAAGGTGTTTTAAAGTAATTTGCTGATGTGTTGATTATTTGTCAAACTCTCTTGATGCCACGTGACACCTTCAACGAGTGACACGTCAACAAATTACATTAAAACACCATTTTTGAAAGTTTGATGCATTAAAAATAGCATATGTAAGTTGGGTATACACAATAGATATCGGGTACAAGTTAGTTGCATGCCCAGGTAATAACCCCAATAATTAACATAGTTGTAACTGATATGGTATATATGAACTGAATACTTTTTTTTTTTTTTTACATATTCAGCAACAAAACTGAGTTGGAGTTCTTAAATTTTTTCGTTCCTCACATAAGACTCCTCATAATAACACGTACGATTTACCTATGAGATAATGACATAAGAAATCAACACATAAACTTGGGAACACCCAATTAGTGGGAATACCCAATTAGAATATAGGGAAAACATAACACATTAAGTTATTATAAAAAACTTAATGTATATTATATTGAGAGAGTGTAGATAGATATACTCATAAAAAAAACATTTATGGTTAACGGAGTTCAACAAATTTATGGACACTAGTAAATGCAATTCATGTGAATTCTCTTCTATAAATTCAACACGTAACTCCTAATTATCTCTCATATTATCAATCATTTTTCCTTTTATATTTATTGCATTAAACCTAATTCATCTTTCAAAATGCAGAACTCATTCACCAAAATTTTCATCTTCTTCTTGGTTTTTATGCTTTACGAATCCTACAAAGTATTAGGCAACGACACCCTCGATGACGGTTGGAGATGTAGTGATGGGAGTAGCACGTACGAGATAGAAATAGGACATTTTGCTGTGGATGAGCACAACAAGAAAGATGGTACATCTTTGATTTGGAAATCTAACGTTAAATCATGTTTCAAAATTGTGTCTTATGGAAGAGATTTCAACATGACAATCAAGGCGATAGATGGTAGTGCGGAGATTTGGCTCTTGTTTTTGACGTACCTAGGGGCGATAGGAAGTTAAAATCCTTCAATGGACCCATTCGAGTAGTAAAGTTGAGGCTATGCTTTTAGCTTTATAAATGTTATTGCCTTATTGATCAACATAATAGTAATATAAATAGTTTCCTACTTATCAAATTAAATATCTTTAACCTTTTTCTTGTTTATTTGTTCGGTTTTTATATAAAGTCTGCTTGAGATTTCTTTTCAAATGAAAACCCACATGTGTATATAGTTCAAAACATATATATACATGACGAATTTCTGCAACACAAATAAATTGAAAAGGAAATATGTAATATAAGTTTATTAAAATCTAAAGTGGTTGATGATCAGGGACGGAGCTAGGAAATTTTCATGGTGGTTGAAAAAAAAATTATTTTGTTCATTCTTCATATTTTTAAGGGGGCAAAATTTTTTAACAAGATTTGATTGGGCCATTGAAAACAATAGAATAACACATTTTGACTACGTGCTTATAATTATGACTTGTAATCAGAGTTAATTTTTAACGAATGTAGGAACTGCAATGTCTTCATTTATAAGTTGTGTTAAAACGTTAGTTTATATTCGCGTATATCTCTTCCTTTAAATTTCGTGTACAACCAGCCGTTTCTTGTGTGGTACCTTTTTTACAAAGCAGATTATGACCGACAAATTCTTTCATTCTCTTTCTTTGTTTTACATAGTACATGCTTTTAATTTTTTTTTTCATTATCACTTTAGACTCAATTTAAATTTTTTGTGGAACCAAATGTTTCTTTTGTGTAGTTTCTTTTTTAATTTCCTATGATTTTTTGTTGTTGTTATTGTTGTTCATCATATATTATTAGTATTTGTTTTGAATTAAGCTGTATATCTTAAATCAAATTTTTAATGCTATTTCACTACGTTTTTTTAGGTGTTTTCAAATACGTTCCCGTCGCATTGCGCGGGTTAACGGCTAGTCTAATTTTAATACGTTATCAATAATACACTATAAGAAGTATAAAATATTTGATTGTGAGTTATGATCGGTTGCAAATTCTTTCTTCTAATCCAGCATTAAAGAAAATATTATCGCATTGCAAGCTAACCTTTTAAATACATTAGAAACCAACCAGAGTTAACAAAAAATGTGGAATCCATGAGTTTTTAAAATTATAAAAGAAAGGGTTTTTCTAATACGTGCCCTAAGGGCATTAGAGCACTCGGAGTGGTGACGGCCTAAACACAGTGTTCATGACAATGTTTTGGAGAATCTTGTGAGTGAGGATTTTGTGGAGTGGTAACAGTGTTCTGGATAGTGTTCTAGACGGTATTTTGGAATTTTATATTATTTGTTTTATTTGATTTTAAGGGGAAAAAAAAGAAATAAAAAACGTTGCAAATTAAGCCGTCGAGGATGAGACGGTGAGCCCTGAACGCCGACGAGAACGCCGTGACGGAGTCGCAGAACGCCGTCTCACGGCGTTCTCGTCCCAGAACGCCTATGCCACGTCACCCACTCCGTGTGCTCTAAGTTAATAGCAGTAAATACCAATAATATTCTTCTTGAAAATATAATTCCATATTGATTATCTTAAATCTTTAATTTGTTCCAAATTTACCCTTCTCTTCCCAAACAATTATTTATACTCCTCAATATTTTATTTTAATAAATATCAGTATAATTGATTACTAAAAGTACTACCGTATTTGTATTTAATGTTAGAGCATTATGAATGACTATTATTTCTTTAATATCAATTAGAGTATGAGTGTGTGACACTACCTTATAGTTCTTGTATATCAACAAAAGGTGGTAACAAAAGCTCATACAAAAATTGATTAATTAATGAAATATATAAACTACCGAGTATAAATTGATTAACCAATACAAGCAGTGAAATAGATGTCAGTATTTTTTTTTTCAATGTAAAAAAACACCATACTTAGTTTTTATTATCAACATTAGAGATGAGCAAAACAGTCTAAGACTGAAACTGGTCCTGAACCGGACTGGGACCAATCCTAGAAAAACTGGACTGGGAAAAAGACTAGACTGGTCCTAGAACTGCCTGACAGTCCTAATTCAGTCATACTTTTCAGTCAGAAGACTGGTTAAAAACTGGACTGAAATTAGTTTAAACTGGTTAAAGACTGAAACTGGTTTAAAACTGGCAAAAAGACTTAAATGTATTATAAGCTATTTATGTTTATTTATTGTTTATTAACTTTTTTCTTTCCTTATAAAATTTAAATTTAGGTCAAATTGTATTTGATACATTTTTATTTCTTTATTTATAAACTTTTATTTATTTTCACATCAACAATTTTAATTATATACATTTTAATTTAATCATACTTCACATTTATTGATTTTTCTATTGGTTTTAAAATTTTATTGTAACTATTGACAAAATTATCGACCATGAGAAAAAAGACTGGAAATGACTGAAACTGGACTGGGACTGGACTGAAATTGTAAGAAAAACTGGCAAAACTGCCAAAAAACTGGACTGAAACTGGACCAGTCCTAGAAAAGACTGGTTTTTAATTTTCTGTTAAAAAACTGAACTTTTTTGAACTGGACTGAAAACCAGTTTTATCTGGTCTTTGCTCATCTCTAATCAACATGCAAGACATCAACTAATTAACACTAGTACAAAAATAACTATTTAGAGCGCATTGTTTTATCGGTTTTACGTGAAAATCGCTACAAAAAGTAAAAAGTGGGTCCAAAATTTTTCTTGGGACGGTTTAATGACATTACTTGTAGCGGTTTTAGAAAAAAACATCTCTAATTACTTATATTTATAGCGGTTTAGTAAACATCGCTCCAAAAAATACCATTATTTGTAGCGGTTTAAAACAACTCGCGTCAAAAAAGTGCAATTTTAGAACGCTTAAATAAAAAATCGTTTCAAATAGAATAAAGTGGAGCGGTTGTTTCCGAAGTAAAAGAATTATATAGCACGTTCTTTGTGAATCGCGCTATAAAATAACAAAGAACCGCTCCATAAAAGAATTATATAACATGTTCTTTGTGAACCGCACTATAAAATAACAAAGAACCTGTAACATCCTCGTTTTGGGCCTAGTTGAAATCGGTAATTTCTTCATTTTATTTAATTATTTAAATTGTGTCATAAATGATTTATATTATTTGGGCATTGAAAATAATCGGTCACACGGTTAAATGACTTATTGTGGATGGTAAAATATTGCATGTTTTAAATTAATTTAGTTGACGCTAAAATAAAATTGTATTTCCCCGCAAATGGTTTTTAAGTTCCATACAATAATAAATACGGGGAATGAAAATTAACATTTATATGGTATACTCTAGGGATTAAGTTGGTTTTTATTTCTCTCCCTCCTACATACATACGTACGCTATGCATACATACACCAAGAAAACCCTAAATCAAAACATGAAGAAATCATCAAATTGGAGCTTCATAACTCGAATTCAAGCTTCCTTACTCATCAAGAACAAGGTATGATCTCATGTTCTTCATTTTCCATAACCTAGAAATTAGGGTTTTTAGGGTTTTTGCTAATTAGTAAGTTTAATCCGAAATTGAGGGTTGGTTTTGTGAAATTGTTGTTAGTTAAGATTGTTATTGTTGATTACTAACGAGATTCTAGCTTAAGATTATAAAGTTATGGTGATTCTTAGGGTTTATGATGATTTTGATGGGTTATTGATTATAATCCGAAAATTTAAGGTTGTAGTAATTATATTAGTGTTAGTTGATGATTAAATGATGATTATAATATAAACCCTAACTTAGAAATGATGAAGTTGATATATGATCATTAATAAAGTTTGTGAGTTTGGTTGATTTTGAAGAATCCATGTTTTAAGTTGATGTTATTAGTGTATAATTGATAAGTATTGTTATTATATTATAAGGGATTAATGATGATGATTAACATTATTCAAGTTAAAAGTTATAAAGTGATAAAGTGTTCTTGAGAATTTTGATGATTATGATGATTATCATAGGTTATATGATATATTTGATATGGTGTATAATTTAAAACACTTGATTGATAATCAAAGAGTAAATTTGTAAATTATTGACTAAGTATTCATTAAACCATGTGTTAGGGGTTTGAATGAATTAGTGATATTTGATGGTAATGATCTTATTAAAGATTTAACCATGCTAATGGGGATAATAAAAGTTGATTAAATGAGGTGGTGGTCATAACGATCATAAACTTGATAATTGAGTTTGAATTGTGTTGTTGATATGGTTATTTATAATATTGGAATGATGTTGTATAGATTTTGAGACAAGTAACTAACTTGTGTTATTTCATTGTATTCTCAGATGTGGAGAAGACTCAGTGACATTAGACTACTGAGTGGACGGCGGAGGTATTGGTGAGTGGAACAATGTACCTTCAGCGTAACTTAGTTGTAACAGATTGGTTACAATGGGTAAACGTGGTTTTACTGATTATAGACTGATGATTGACATGTTGCCTTGATAGATATAGATTTTGTGATATCTGGCCTTTGGGAATATGTGTTTAATTGGAGGTCAACATGGTTTGGGCTTAAGGGTACTATTGAGTTGCCAACACAGGTCCTTGTACACGGTTGGTTATAGGAATACTGTGTTGTGTGGGTAAATAGTACCTAGGCTATCGGTTTACCGCTGTATTGGCCTGCAGTTGGTGTGAGGTTGCTTGGGGGCCACCCGGGCATGAGGGCGCCTCAAGGACTGCCGATCCTCCTTGTGGATATTTGTTTGCGATGCTTTATGCGGTAAACAAATGATTGTGTGTTTACGATGCTGTTGCTGTAAACTGGTTTATTATGCGATGCTTAGTTGTAAACAGATTTGCTATGCTAGGTTGCATTGTAGGTTATTGGTTCATTCACTTAGCGTTGAGCTAATCCCCCACATTACCACTCCTTGCAGGATATGATTAGATTATAGGATGAGCAAGGAGCTGCTGACTGGATGGAGTGTTTGACGACCCGATGTTTACTCTGATCTTTGATTTTATAAAATCATTGTTGTCTTTCAAATTATGTAACACCCAAAATGATAAATTATGTTTTGAAATAGATTGACTAATATGAGTATTATATAATGTATAATTAATAATGTTTGTTGGACTTTCGCTTCCGGTTATTATAAAAAAAAAAATGATTCTGTAATATGAAGGGTGTTATAGAACCGCTCCATAAAAGAATTATATAGCGCGTTCTTTGTGAACCGCGCTATAAAATAACAAAGAACCACTCCTCTTTTCTCATTTTACTTATAAATAAACATACACACATATCTTCTCCACCACACACATATTATCTTCAGCACGTACCCATTAACTCACACAAGCAAGATTTATTTAAGTTTATCCCCACTATAGAAAATAAATTGAAGTGTTGGTCTGGTGGTAAATAATAGTAAGTCACGATGGCAGCAAACCAGATTATTAATGTAAGATTATAAAAAACTATGAATTAATATTTTTTTTTAGCTAGATCTGTGTTTTGGTTCATCAGATCTGTGTTCTTACTAATCTGTATTTGTGTTCAGATCTCGTCCGTGATGATGGTTCACATCTAGTTGTACTTCATCGGTTATTGTGGTGAGCATATGTATCTTCTATGTATATGTAGATACAATAAATATAAAAATTATGACACCCGACATTTTAGGTCTCCGTATTTGTACCTAATTGTATCATTATTACTTGTATTTAGTTTGAGATAGGGCTAAGTACATGTAATCATTTGTATATTTATATATACACGTACGTGATTAATGTAAATCGTGCAAATTCGAATCGGATGGGTTCCGACATTTCAAATACGGACGTTGGTAAAAATAATTATTGGATAATATGAAATCATTTAATCATTGTTTACATTATATTATTTCGATAATATGTAAAACGTATTACGTATCGTATAAAACATACCGTTTGCAACAAAAACTCGCAAATCGAGTCTGACAACCCAACGAAACCCGAGTCATATTTTAATAACTTAAAATAAAGTAGTTTGATTAAATATTTCGACTAAAAATATCGTAATTATACGAATACAATTATAACGTTCAAAAGCATTACACGATTAAACGAAGGACGAAACGAACGGGTAACCGAGCACCGCGCGCTACATAAATTTGAGGAACAAAAATTAGTGAGCTCGCACTCTAGTGGGGCCCACCCTTGACCGGCCAAGAGAGGGTATGGCCTCCCATACTTCTCTTTGACCACTTATACACTCAAAGCCTCACCAACACACCCTACCTCATCATTCATTCACCATTTCTCTTCCATTTCATTTTCACACTCAATCCCTTTTCTCTCCCTCTTCCTTGGGCCGAATCCTTGCTGCCATCGCTCCACCACCATCATCCACCATCAACTACCAAGAGCCACCACCTCTTTCTTGAAGAAAAACGAAGAAAAAGCTTGTTTATCACATCCTCTTCGCATTTCGATTCTAGATCTCCTATTTGCTTGTAAGAATTCTTTCTCTTTGACTAGTTTTACTTGTAACATATAAATAATCATGTTCTAGTGCTCACTCAACCATAAAATGTGCAAAACATAAGTCGAAACGCGTTTACGAAACACATAATAGCTGCTGTCTTTCTAGACAGAAAATAAGGACACTTTCAAGTAATTATTTCAAACACATTTATTAACAAAAATGAACGGTTCAAAGCTCTAAAATGAAGTATAAGAAGTTAGCTTTCCAACAAAATCTGTCTCGCGACTTTTTGACTCCGTTTACTACACGAAAACATTTTTCTCCAAGGACATAGCAACACTGTTCCGGCGGCCAGAAAACTTCACTCAATTCTCGACACTATAACTTGAGTTCTAAAGCTCAAACATACATGAGGTTTGAGCCACAATCTCAAAAAATATGTTAACTTTAAAAAGTTCTTCTTTGACATCTTCTAAAAATACACGGATTTTGCTCATTAATTATGTTTATACACTTGTATCCGGATTGGTCAATATTGGACTTTAGGGGATTTTCTATTTTATTTAACCGACTTATCGATGCCTAAAAATTATGGAAAAATTGCACAAAGTAGCTAAGACATAAAAGAATAACCATGATTTTTCTCGAAATTTAATTCGGAATTTAACTTAGTGAAAACGAGGCTCGAAACGAAGTAAAAATCTGTCAACAAAACCACAAGGACTGTTTTTATAACAACTTTAAAAACGACATTTTCGTTTAACCACTGATGTAACCTAAAAAGTCATGTTTTTAGGCACATTATTCTGCACTTATTGGACTTATATTTGGTGAAATCGTCTTAAAACATCTATTATTTACTTAAAATCACCAAAGTAGTCTAATTATGGGCGTTGCTGTTAAAATCACCAAAAACATCCGTTTATCATGCAAATCGAGGAAAATAATGTCAACTTAAATATTCCCTTTTTAATTTACATATGGAATTAGATCTTAATTCATATTTTACGATTCCATAGGGAAATCCAAGAGCGGAGGTGAAAGAATCAGAAGAAACGGATGAAAGACGGATAAGATGTGCAGCCTGGAAGCTCGCCGATCGTCATCCGGAACACGCAAAAGTCAAACAACTCCAAATTTAGCAAACTTAGTGTCATTAGAAGCGTAACGAAAAAACGAATCCAACGGTGTAAGAATCAAGCCAAACGGACTCCAAACGAAGAAGATACGGACGAACCAAGCAACCGAGAAGTCAACGGAGGCCAAATGAAGCACCAACCCCCAACCCCCCCCCCCCCCCCCCCCCCCCCCGTTGGTCCGCTTGCCCCGTATGCTGCTTTGATGCTTGTATTTGGTGCTTTAAGACTTGTACCAAAGCTTTCATCCTTCCCCTATAAATACCAAGTCTAAAACCTCATTTCAACACACCTCATTCTTCCTACTTCTCTCTCTAAGAGCTCTCTCTCTCTACTTTCTCTCTCTAGTTTTAAATAGTTAGTTAGGTTAGTTTTAGGTTAGATCTTGGTTAATATTTAACCAAGACTAACGAAGGGTAGCTTTTGTAATAGAGTTGGAATTCTTGGAGGATCTCCTTTGTAATATTGTTCGGGATATTTCGGAGCTCTGTCCGTGTAATCTTTCAGCTACTATTCAATCTACGCATTACTTTCGGTTATTTCTATCCTTATCTTTCATAATATTGCATGCTATTATTATGTTTGATTTAGGATACATTGCCATGATTAGTGAGTAGATTAGCTATTGTGTTTGTTATGATGTAGTTAGCTTGTTAATATTTGGGGTGATGCTACTTTAAATACAATTGGGATAACCTCGTTATGAAACAACAGAGGTAACGTTATACGACTTTCATTTGTATAGAGCCGGAAACATCACGAATGTGTGTAGTACGGAACGTGGAAGCTATGAAAGTCGTGGGCACAATCCGTCGTGGAATAATGATACCAATTGTTAAATATTGAAAACCGGTGTACTGTTAACTATACATTTATGATTTTAAACTAAACTATCGCCTTTCCTCCAATAAACATGGTTGGAACCTATATGTCAAGGAGTCGCGAACCTTAGTCAAATGGTCACTACCTATCTATGTTTTCTTGAAATAACATGGTCTGATTTTGAAGCAATGGAAATACTGTCTACCTATCGTATAGTACATTGTGAATTAATCAGGGATTTATTGGTTTGGGATTACAAAGTGAATGGGTTGTTTTGCTATCATAGATGGTTTTACTGTAATACAAGCTTAGATATATTGAGTTCAGATGGCTGTAAAGTATGTAGCCCAGTCAAGGCCCTAATACGACTGAGTATCCGGTTTAATGTTGGAAACACCTATGGTGGAGTACAAACACGTACAAACTACGGAAAGGTCGAAGGCTGTATACTGTGTTACATCCTAGCATAGTCTGTGATCCAGGAAAGACCGTAATACGGGTGAATACACAGTATAACATTGGAAACACCTCTTGTGCAGTACAATTACATACAAACTGTGGAAAACTCTGTGGGTTGAAGACTGTATCACTGCCAAATATCTCTAAACTCAATCACAACCATTAATGTATATGTTAGTCAGTCACCACCTGTCTTAAATCTTAAATGCCTTGCCTAGCTTAGATATCTTTGTCTGTGTTAAGAAAGATCAGTGGATAAATTGCGGACTGCCGCCTTATTCCTGCACCCCATCTGGAGGGTCACTTGGTCTCATCATAAGAGACGGTGAGGAGGGTTTCAAGGCAGTCTGATCTGATCAGAATCTTGATAGCCTAGTACTCAGTGACATACTGATCGGTTTACAGTAGGGTACTAGTGTTTACACCACAAGGTATCTACATGAACGCAAGACACAAATCTTAAAAGACGTTTTCAAATATAAAACCCCAATACAGCATCACCCCACGTAAAAGCTAACAAAGTCATAACAAACACAAGTTTCCTTATATTAATTCAACCTACCGCTTTTATTTATGTAACCCCCACTCAAAATTATTTTCAAACCATCGCTAATTTGAACTTTCATCTCGACAAGTCGTTTCACAATACGGTTAACTCTTTAGAACGACCCTAGGTCATACTTCAGCTATACAGCTCTAGTAGAACTTAGGTCCCCAGCTAAATATATATTTTAAAACTTCCACCGACGTGCTGCCATACGGTCGCGTTGATGACGCGTGACAGTTGGTGGCGCGTCAAGTTTTTTGGCGCCACTGCCGGGGAAGTTAATCGTAAGGTTCTGAGGCGTCCCGATGAACTTTCTCTTTAGTGATACCCATAGATTAGATTTCTCTCTCGTAACCACCGAAAATTCTTTCCCACAATCCACTACGACATTCGACCAGATCATCCGGATCTGAACCTCTCATTTTCGTACCCGATCCTGAGTCGTTTATCCGTACCATCCGTAAAGAAAGACGTTCCCATTTTCCACCAATGGCCGCTCGTGTTACTCTCGCCGACAGTACCAAACCATCCATCGAAGGACGAGGAGGACCGATTAGCTATCCAGTGATCGACAGACCATCTTTCGAACTCAAATACCACATCGTCCAACTCATCAAGGACAACTGCCAATTCCACGGACTACCCCGTGAAGATCCTAACGCCCACATTAACAAATTTATTCAAATCTCCAACTCGTATAAGCAGAATGGGGTTGATCAGGACATAGTTCGCCTACACCTGTTCCCTTTTCTCTCGCCTTACATACTTTGAGCTGGTTTGAGGGACTTGACACCGGATCAATTACCTCATGGGAGGACATGGGAAACAAATTCCTTACGAAATATTTCCCTCCGTCCGAACAAACTAAAGCCAAGAATGACATCGCGAACTTTTCACAAGCTCACGACGAGTCAATCTACTTAGCATGGGAGCGATTCAAGAGTTTGGTGAGGAGATGTCCCAACCACCAGATGACCAAAACCAATAAACTCTATACTTTCTATAATGGTCTCAATCCTATCCATCGCATCACGCTTGACGCAGCTGCTCAAGGCAACCTCATGAAGTTAACCGACGATGAAGCATGGGCCTTAATCGAAGACATGACGATGCATCACCACGACTGGAAGTCCGATGAGCAATCCTCATCCCTGCCTATTGCAAGCACCGCGCAAGCTGAAGCAATCAAATCTCTGAGCGAGCAGATTGAAACTCTAATGAAGCAGATTGGAGAACTGAAGAAGCAACCACAGCAAGTTCACCAAGTTCAGGCTTGCCAGAACTATGCCCATCATCCTACCGAGGAATACGCTGTGGAGTATGAAGATCCTACTGACGGAACTGTCTACTATGCCCAATTCCCAACCAGACAACAAAATCCACTGGCTTCGCTAGAACTTCTCCGCCAAGAGCACGAGGAACCCAATTTCCTCCACGGAACAATCAACCACCCAGGTTTCAGCCTCGATATCCAATGTACCCACAACAACCACAACTTCCATACAATCAACCGCTTCCATTAACCGCCACTGAGGATACCCAACCTGCTGAACCAGTGAAGACAATCGTCCCAGTCACAAGCACTGATGACAACCTGAATAAGTTTTTTCCAAGGGTAGTACACTTTCAATCAGAAGATGACAGCTAGACAAGATCATACCGACCTATTCCTTCGAAATCAACTCTCGGTTCTCAAGAGCCTCGAGAATCAAATTAGTCAATTAGCCCACCGTCTTGACACTGGACCCCAAGGATCGCTACCGAGCAATACTGTTCACAACCCCCACGTTGAAGAGGCCAAGACTCTGAACTCTACGGATGACCAGAAGGCACCGAGCCATTCTGAAGCTTCTTCTTCGATGAAGAACCCTACTCCTGTCCCGACGACAGTTGAGACCAAACCCGTACCTACTCCTATTCAGGAAGTTCGAGTCCCCTTCTCACATCGTATCGGAAAAAGATACAACGCTAAATCTTTCAAACTCGACGGAAAATTCTTAGACACCGTGTCTAGAATCCCTTCCGGCTCTAAGTACATTCGACGCATGCTGGTTACTAAGGAAAAGGTACCCGAAGTACCTAAAATCTCTCTCAACGCTAAATGCTCCGCCGTCATTCAGAATTCTCTTCCGGAAAAACTAGGAGACACGGGCCGATTCACCTTGCCCTGCTCTATCTATCACTCTGGCATGATCCATTCCTTGGCCGATCTCGGAGCGAGCATCAACCTCATGCCCTACTCACTCTACTCCAGACTTGAATTAGGACCACTACAACCCACTGGAATGAGCGTCCAGCTTGCCGATCAAACAATCCGATATCCTAGAGGCATAGCTGAGAACGTCATGGTAAAGGTGGATAGGTTATATTTCCCAACTGACTTCGTAGTGATGGATATACAGGAAGACATCAATATACCCATTATCCTAGGAAGGCCTTTCATGAGTACTGCTCGTGCTATTATTGATGTTTACTCGCAGACTATCAGCCTCAGAGCACATGGACAAACTGTTGCATTCAAAATCAACCAGGCTGATGAGCTTCTCGCAGAGTAAGCAGAGATATATGCCATCTCTATGGGCAGGATCACTTCAGACGACGATACTTCTGATTCAGAACCATCATATACTTACGTACCAGATGAGCACTGTCGTCACCCCTATCGGTTGGTCGGATTTGACTCCGGTCGTTGTTCCAACAGCAACAGAAGCGGCGGACAGTGAGTTTTAAATTTATATGAGCTGGGGCTTAAACTATAAGTACTACCTACCTTGGGAGCAAGCAGTAAGTATAACTCGAGGTCGTTCTTAAATCGGAGCGAATTGAAATAAAGCGGGTCACCAAAGATTATGGTCGCAATTAGGATGGGGGTAGGTAGATAGATTTTGGATTGATTTGGTTTTCTAATTATCCTAAATGCAGAAAAGTAAATAACGAGAAATGAAATTAGGGTTTAAGCAGATAGGTAGAGATGTGATTGCTGAAACTTGGATATTAGGGTTTCGGGATGATGTTCATTATAAAATTGATTGGAGATTCACCAAATAAAGAGTAGACATACTTTCGGTGTAAACACTAGGACCCTACGTTCAGGTGAAACCCTAGAAACATATGTCACTGGAATCCTAGGTTATCATGATTCTGATCAGATCAGGCTGTTTTCAAACCCTCCTAAGCCTTTGCTTAACTAAGACAAAGTCACCCTAAATGTTCTAGGGATCAGGCATAAGGCAACAGACCGCAATTGTAATTACTGACCTTTCTTAACACCTAATCGTCTATTTACTTTCATTATAGCAAATACTGATTGTATCCTGTGTATGTTAAACTATTGGTGTGATTAGGGTTTTGCATTTCTAGGTATATGATTGACACTACCCTGTATTGTTTCTATTGAAGCACATACTTAACCATCATAAATATAGACCCTCCTTTACAGTCAGGCGTTCATCCCTAGGAATAATCACGGTGTACAGGGCAATTAGGCATTTCCACAGTGTTCCAAACTCTAGATGTACTGACGGTGTACTGGGCATTTAAGCATTTCCACAGTGTTCCAGATCTTAGGTGTACTAACGGTGTACAGTGCAACAAGCATTTCCACAACTTTGATTCCTAGACCACAGTTCTAGAAGGATCACTTCTAGGTAATTCACGATGAAACAATCCATGGCATTTCCTTAGCTTCCACATATTTGTACTCCACACGAGGTGTTTCCAACGCTATACGAAGTACCGTGCCTTTTAAAGGAAAGTTCATAGTTTCATACTGTAACTGGAGATAACTGTATATTCATAGTATTAGGGTTGATCAGATCCTATCCTAGGGCAACAGTCACGTGAAAGTCTGGAAAGGGTGATGAGAGACTAGATCTATATTCAGGATAAGCTTAACCAGATACACAGCATAACAATTTCCAATCGTATAAATGAAACATTAATTTAACATCATCCCTACTCTTAATATCTACATTTCAACAATCACAATATTAAACTACTCTATAAACATGGCAATATGCAGAATACAAACTGAAATAACATAAAGCACAAGCATTATAACAGTAAGTAAAGTTTAGATATCACCGGGAATACAACAGCAGCGTAATACTGAGGATTACAAATAGTCTGAACTTGAAAAACTCGTTACAACAAGATTACCAAGCTAAAACTTCCTCTAGACTCGAACCGTAAGCTCAACCCTAACCTTTCTCCTCTAACTCCTAAGAGTAGTGCTAGAGAGAGAAAGTTAGAGAGAGAAAGTGAAAGAAAAGAGAAAAATAAGAAAAGTGAGAGAATGAGAAATGTGTGAAAATGTTGAGGTGTGTAAAATGAGGAGTGATCCCCTATTTATAGGCAAAGCTCAAAAATCAGCCGTACAACTCGCGAAACAGCACGTACAAGCAAATGAAGCAGCATACGGGGGCAAGGGGGCCGTATACGGCCTTGGTAGGGCCGTATACAGTGTATACAAGGCCGTATACGGTCTGTATAGGGCCGTATACGGTTCCCAGGGCCGTATACGGTGTCTGTCTAATTTCGTTCATTGCTTAAAACGCGCGTATCTCCTTCGTTATGCGTCCGTTTGACCTGATTCTTTCGCCTGTGGTTTCGTAATTCCGTTACGCTTCTAATGATGCCAACTTCACTGAAATTGGATGTGTATAGCTCAAGCATAGCTGAAATGACTTTATAGGGTCTGTTACTGCTCAGTCTTCTCCGTTCTTTATCCGATTTGCATGATTCTTGATTTTCCCGTCTCGATTTTACCTGTTTTATCATATGATGAAGTTAGAATGTGATCTATATAAGGTAAATGAGGCCGGATGATTTTGTGCACGTTTATTCGTCCTGATTTGCTTGTTATTTGGACGTTTTAGGTGATTTTTGTAGCAACGCCTATATTTAGACCACTTTAGTGAATTTTAGTAAATAATGATCATTTTGGAATGTTTTCACTAAAGATACGTCCAAAAAGTGCGGAATATTGCCCTTAAAAACATGACTATTTGAGTCACATCAAGTTATCCCACACTTAGGCGTTGCTTGTCCTCGAGCAACACTCAGTTAGAAAAACATTTAAAATGGGTTTTTAAGGGGCGAGTCAAAATAATTTCAAAATGATACCACTTCTAATATGATTAAGATTGTTTAAGAATAAGGGAAAGGATAAGATGATCCTTTCAGAAGCAAGAAGCAATTATCATCAAGCATACTACCAATTCTCGTGATCTTGGAGTACACATGACTAGGCGATCTCACTATAGGTGGTCACTCAATTCACTCAAAGTGTATCGGGTTTCCTAACAATCTAGAACAATTGAAATCGCTCAAATAAGCCAGTCATGCAGCACTCATCGTCATAAGCTTGGTCGAGAATCGAATCTCCACCACTTAGGTGAGGACGGTGCTAACTATCCCAAGACATTCAACGGGTGGTAGTGTTTGGTGAGGTTTAAGGGTATGGGTATTGGTATATGTTTGGTTGTAAGGGTTTGACTTATCTTAAAACTCAAAGATAGTGAAAAACTTTATTTCAGAACGGAACGGAGGATTTTGTAGCTGCTCGTCTTCTATCGAATTTTTCTTGAGAAGGTGATACTTGAAGCACTCAGCTTTATTTGATGGAACTGTTTCTTTTTCTTTTCTTGATTTTTCTACTTTTTATTTTTCTTTTCTTCTTCAGAACTTCTTTGCCAGAGAATTTCTAAGGATATTTTATGTTGATCCTTTCAGAAATCCTTTTCGGAACTATGATCTTTGATCTTGAACTTCAATTTCTTTTATCGTGCCAATTTTTCGCACTTTTGACTTTTTTAGAGTACACAGAAGAGGAAGACTTTAGAGCATAATTGAAGAGGATGTTCCAAAAAAGGTTTTTCACGACCTTAGAAATTCTAAGATAAGGTTTTGGGAATTTTGGTTGAGTGGGGGTTTAGTACGAGGGATTTTTCGAAATGAAAGGTTTAGGCTCAACAGGGTTTACTAGGCGGATCATCGATACTGAAAATAAGTATCGGAAGGGTTTTGGGCTTGAAGAGATATGTGAGAATTGGGTTTAAATCCTAAGGAATGTCAAGGTCATCTAGCTGCACCTATACCGCGTACGGTACACACCAATGTGGTCTTGAAACGTATGTCTGGAGCAAGTTCTAATTCAGAGATGCAAGCATCGGCACACACAAGAAATGAAAGTGAAGCATTAAAGATGAATGCTTTTAGGCTCAAGATACCTCACTACAAAATAGGGTTGTATGTGCCTAGCCATGCTCCTTTCAGATTATTGTTTCTTGCTCGAGAAATTTCTACCTTTTTTTCCCTATATTCCAAAATATCTTACTCATATTTCGAGAATGATTCTTTTCGAAAGTGTTTAACTCAAAAACTTAGAGTTTAGTCATAATTTAACTCATAATTTTAAATTTTTGAAAAAATTTGTTTGAAAAATTTGTTATTTGGGAAAACATTTTCTGAATAATGCTATTTTGGACATAAAAATTGCCTAAAATTATCTAAGGTATTCTATACCTTGCTATCCCACACTTAGAGGAACATTGTCCCTAATGTTCTCTTGAGTTGAGTTTTTACTGGAGGTAAAATCCCACACTTAGAGTTTGAACATGTAAGAAAATGTTTCTTAAGTGTTAAATTTGGGTTTGAATCCCATACTTAGTGATTAGCTCAGGATAGGGTATAGACTATAACAAGCTATGAAGACAGAATATATGTGATCATGAAATGGATAGAAGGTTAAGAAACTCCCCAGATAACATTTTGAAGCATGTGAAATTTTGCAGGAGAGAGAGTCGAAGTGAGCTTTCTTCTGCATTCTTCTTGAAGGACATCAAGCTTCATACGGGGTTATCCGGTGTCATGTATCCAACGTTATCAGAAATCAACTTCAATTCTTTTAAGTGGGGATCCTTATGGTGTAGAATCCCATACTTTAGGTTTTGAAGAAGTTGGAGTGATTTTGATAAGTGTTTGCGGTGTGGGGAGTGATCCCACACTTAGTTCTTTGAAGTGCTTGGATACAAGGAAGTTTTGAGAAGAACGAGGCCCCTCCATGAGATGTTTGAATGTTCCGCAGTCTGCAAATATTGAAAACTGGTTCGGGTTGCCTTTTGACTTCACGGATTTTCTTCTTGAAAGTGCGTCATCTCGCTTTTTTCCACGTTCATACATCACAACATTTCTACTTATTAAACAGAAAGAAAATAAAACATAATAAGTAATAGCATAATGTAAATACGGATAGAGTGATCAACCAACTAGTGGCTGATACAAATAGGTTCCAAAAGTAAGGTTTAACAGTAGCTAACAAACACAAGATAATAATAATGATAATGTCTGAAACCAAAGTCAGATGATGCAAATGGGGTAGAACTATGAAGCTGGGGATCCCTGGTCAGGTGCATCAATATGCTGAGTAGGAGCTGGTGCTGTGGATGGTCCTACGACTGACTGCTGACCACTAGATACTCTCTGTCCCTGTTCTTCAGCATTGATCAGTTTTAGCTGAATCAATATGTCTCTGAGGGTAGCTGCTGGCAGTCTCATCGGATCAGTGTAGCCCCACTCTAGCAAAATAGCCGAAGTAACCCCTGCCTGCTCTAGTAAGGTCATGTAAGCCTGACGTAGCATGCTCTCTGTCGGTACAGCTGAGGAAGAGATCGGTCCCAAGTTTAAAAGCATCCCGGAAGTGTCAAAAGATATAGCATCAGTGCCCAAGTAGACTGTGTCAGCACGGTAAGATCCACTGGCGACTGGCTGGGCAGGATGAGGAATCACAGGTGCAGAAATCACTGGCTGAACTACCGGTATCTCGGTCTCAACTGACTGGACCTGCTCTGGTACTGGTGTGGTCCGGATAGCGGGTGATGGTGTATGGGTGGTATGTGATGGGATGGATGTATGTGGTGGTGTTATGGCTGGTGGTGGTGGACTGCATCGGTACAAGTAAGGCTCTGGGTCAGGAATACCAAGTTTCCGGGAAATCAACAGCTGATGGGAACGGCTAACCTGAAGAGCATGCAAAAGATAATACTGTGTCAGCGAGGTCACTGGATCTGTGTAGTGAACAGTAGCCTGAGCTGGTGGCTCGGCTGTCTCAGCTCCTCTATGCGGGACACTAGCATGAGTAGTAGGTGCTCGGGCTCTATCAGATGGGCCATCCTCAGTATCTGCAACAGGTGAGGATCCTCTAACACGCTTCCCAGGGAGACGACATCCTGGAATGATCTGCTTGGTGTTCTTCCATAGGCACTGTCTCTGCTCATCTACCTCAACAAGATGGATCAACTTGCAGTAGTCTAAGTTGAATGGCAAAGAACGAGAACAAACAGTAAACTCCTCAGTGTGGGCCTCAGTCAACAATCCCATACTATACAGCAATCTAGTAATGATCGACCCCATGAACATGTGCCTATCCATGTCTGTCTCAGCCCCAAGTCTCTCAGCGATCAAGAAAGCAACATTCAGATTCTTTCTTCCTATGATTGCTTCCATGAACTTCAATTCTTCGGCACTCACAGCACCACCCTCCTTCTTTCCAAATATAGAACATGCTAGCAACTTGTGAAGGATGTGATGAACCGGCTTGATGAAAGTGGATGACTTAACACAGCTCCTAAAGTTTGATCCTGCTAAATCCATCCAAATATCCTTATGGTTCCTGTTTGGTAGGCTGGAGATGTCTTGAACACTGTTTCTGAACCATGCAGAGTTGACCTGAGACTCTGTATATAAACCAAGATACACTCCCAAGTCGGCAACTGAGATATGATGAATCTGTTCCTGAAACCTGAATGAAATCTTTCTTTTGTCGGATACGCTCATCTTTGGATTCAGCTGGTAAGTCATCATGAACTCTGTCACTACTTCTCGGTATGCATACTCATCTATATCGAAGAGACGGAGAAAGGCATTGTTTACTTGACCATCGGTCTCATACATCAACAAACTCTTCAACTCATCCCTGATCCCTAGCTTAATCATGTCTTTCCATACCACATATTGATTACTGCCTATCGGTCGCTGCAACCACTGGCGAATGAGTGACCTATTCTTTGAAGATTTGGCCAAGTAGCTGAGTGAAGGTGGGCAATTTTCCATCTGTGATAAAAGACAAGAAAAGATTAGGCCATAATAGTGACATATTAATGGATATGCCAAAGTACTTCCAAATTTTCAGAAAAAATTGGAAATGTAGGCTTTAGAAATGGGCATATCCAGAAATTTTAAAATTGCTAAACCTAACCGCAACCTATCACAAATCCAAAAACTTTTATCAACTTATGTCTAAATAAGGGTAAGTGGCACAAAGCTTCAAGTTCCTAGCATAATTAAAGCAAGTCAACAAGGTACCTAACTTAATTATCCCAAGCACTAGAAACTTAAATACTTCATGTTTATGGTTAATCAATCTAAATGAGATTAAGTCCAAGGTCAAATAATTACCTCAAGTAAATCAATTAATCATAAAAGGGCATATTACCAATTAAATATGCAATCCAACTTTCCGCAATTTCCAAAAGACATAAAGCTTTATTTACATGATTTCAAGCAAATGACGGAAGTAAACTTATTTGACAAGATGGTAGTTTTTTTAGAAAATGGCGTTTTTGTGGGTTTCATTTCAAAGTCATACACTTTATTAATTAAAGTGATAAACTTAAAAATGATTAAATGAACCGAAACTTGTTTTGATAAATTTGTAAGCTTTTTTTAAGTTTAGAAAAGTCATAAACATGGTTTTAAAAATAAAAGTTTTAAGTAAAAATGATGTTTATGATGATTTTATCAAAAATGAGCTTACTTTAATTATCAAAAACTAGCTTAACCATTTTCTAATTTCAAATGATCAATCAAAACATGTTAACCTATCACATTTAAGCATAACTCAATCAACAAAAGTCAACATAAGCAATTAATCAACCAAAAAAGTCAAACTAGCCATAGTTCATCAAAAAGTCAACACTTTAATTCCCAATCTTGCAATCAAGCCAACAAATCACTAGATTAAGCTTGTAATCATGTTAAGCATCAAGATAAGCATGAAATAACACTAAAGATTGCAACTTTTAACCATGAAATCTATGAAAATGAGTTACAAGCCCTAATTTTTAAAGTTTCATGAAAATCACAAAAGTAGGTCAAGAATTACCTTAAACTTGATGTAATGATGTTGTGGATGCAAGAAAGATCATAAAATGATGAATTTTGAGCTTGGAATCATTCAAAATGGTTGAGTAATGAAGGTTTGGTGGTGATGGAGGTGATGGCCGACGGTTTGGGTGTGGGGAGGAGGAAGAAGATGAAGTTTTTAATGTTTTGTCTTATGTGTGTGGCTAAAAGTCCCTTTTATATCCTTCCAAACGCACGCGATTTAAAATTTGCGAAAGATACGAAACATACAAGTAAAATTTCAAAGTTTAAAAATTTTTAATAAAACAATTTTAAAAAGTATGTTCGTATTTTTCTGAATCTTTACGCGCAGTCTGAAAAGATATTGCGAATCGTATGCGAAATCGTATACGTTTTTATTTAAAACAAGACAATCTTTTTGTGTTCTTTAAAATTCAAGACAAATTCAAAATAATTTTTTTCAAAATTTAAAAATAAACTTTTTCGAACTTTCTGAAAATGTCTGAAATTCGTTACTGTGTTGTGCGAATTTGAATTTTAATTGAAGGTTTTCTTGTATTTTTAAATGCAAGCTTTTAAATTTAAAAATAAACCACTAATATTACTTAGCCTAAATACTTAAAATAAAAACTAAATTAACTAAAGTTTGGGTTGCCTCCCAAAAAGCGCTTGGTTAAAGTCGGTAGCTCGACTTTTGGACAAATTTATTGAATATTGCCCAAGAGAAATTGTTTAAGTGAATTTGGTGCTCTTGGTTGAGGGAAAATGTAGCGAGGAATAAAGTCACAAGTGAGAATCTTAATGACAGAATCAACTAGGTCTGCGGGATGTAACGAGAATCGTTCGTGTTTAGTGAGAAACATACGTTCCTTTTTGCCTAAATCTAGAAGATTGTTAATAAACTTGTTAAATTCCTTTCTAACTTTCTTAGGGTTTGAAATTCCGTTTCGTGATCCGTCATCTATATGGTTTAAGTCATGAAGAAGCATTCCTAGGGCTTGTTGAAATTTCCATTCTTCTCTTGAATCGGGATCTCCGGTGGTAGTATGAACTGACAACGTGATTTCTTCGATTAAAGATGTTTGTGAAACGGTGAAAGGAAATTTTGACTGAGCAAATAACAAAGTGAGTGAGACGTTAATATCCTTCCTTCCAGCAAAGAAAGTAGCTTCCATGTTATCGTCAGTGGCTCCAGGGAATATTTCTAACAACTTGTCGATCATATAAGTAGCGGGGTCAACGAAAAATGGAATTTTATCAGAAATGACGAGAGATATAGCGGGATCTTTGCTGATCCAGAACTCAAGCTCATAAATCATAGCTGCAACATGACGATTAATTAGGGTTTGGGAAACTGGTTGATAATCGGTGCAGGCGAATAGATCCATTAGTAGGTCTATTTCTGATTTAAGCTTTAGTTCTTGCTCTCGATAATGAGTGAAGATACCTTCCTCCTTTTGATTTGGAAGATGGTGGAGAATACCAACCTGTTTCTTTATCCTACGAGTGACTTCTCTTTGTTCAACTGAAAAAGGAAAGTCAGACGTTTTGAGTTGTCTGGCAAATGCCCGACAAACATCTAATCTCCTATCAGGATCAAAAGAGTTACCTACGTAGCGGATATTTTCTTCAGGTTTGATTGGTAAAGTCCTATCAACAACACGATAGATGGTGTACTCAGGTTCGGGTACGAGGTTCAAAAAGATAGGTGATTTTGGAGGGTATTCGTAAACTTCTTCGTCCCATGGTGGAAGACGTTCTTCAATGGGTGGAAAACGAAAGGGTTGAAGATGTTCAGAGTTACTCTCGACAAAACCAGATGAGGTAGGGAATTGAAAGAAGTTTTCTAAGGAATATGAAATCTCAGGAGCAGGCATAACCTGATAGCTTAGAATGCTAGATGCAGAAGTTGAGATCTTCTGATGAGAATCATGGTTTCCTAAGTCAAGATCTAAGAATTGCCCTATGGTTCTAGATTCATCGTCTGAATTAGCGGAGATAACTTCGGAAGAGGATAAAGATGAAGAGTAGACGTCAGATTCCAACTCTTGTTCTAAGCAGGCGAAAAACTCAGCGTCATCCATGGCCATCATTTCTTCGGACGTCTTGAGGGCGAGTGGAGAAATGGGGCTAGACGGAAATGAATCATAGAAAGATGTTTTTGTATTTTTCATTTTTAATTAAACTATCTAAATTATTCTAAGGAAAGCAAATAACTACCAACTAAGTTTGGGAAAACCTAATTGGAAAGGGTCTCCTAAAAGCTATAATGTCTAAGGCGGCTTCAAATCGTAACGCTCTACGATCCCCGGCAGCGGCGCCAAAAACTTGTCGTCACTCCTATCGGTTGGTCGGATTTGACTCCGGTCGTTGTTCCAATAGCAACAGAAGCGGCGGACAGTGAGTTTTAAATTTATATGAGCTGGGGCTCAAACTATAAGTACTACCTACCTTGGGAGCAAGCAGTAAGTATAACTCGAGGTCGTTCTTAAATCAGAGCGAATTGAAATAAAGCGGGTCACCAAAGATTATGGTCGCAATTAGGATGGGGGTAGGTAGATAGATTTTGGATTGATTTGGTTTTCTAACTGATTTGGTTTTCTAATTCTCGTGAACGTTGTTCACATTCTTCCAACCTTGCTTGTAGGAGGTCGGTCGCGCCTCTGTCGTCAATGACGTGTTGGTGCATCATTTCTAGAGTACTTGTCATGTTTTCTTGGTCTTGAAATAGTTGTGTAAGGCGGTCGTGTGATTGGCGCAGCCAGTACATTTGGACAATGTATTGTTCCCGTTCCAAGCTTTCAAGTCTTGCATCATGACGATGGAGTCGGGCAGTTAGCACTGGAACAGTATGGTGGATAGGTTCTTGTGTGTATGGGGAGATATCCATGGGGTCAGTAGGAATTTGTATGGCTTCCTCAGACCTCCAGGTGTTTAGCATTATGGGTAGCCAGTCCCATCGGCGGGCGTATGCCGGACGGCGAGTACCCGTTGTGGTGTTAGAGATGGGATTTGAGTAAGGGTTTGCTCGAGCCGATCCGGTACTCCTTGGGTGAGTACGTATCACTCGGGCTTCACCAGTGATGTAGTAAAGTCGTTCAGGAGAGTTTGGTGTTGGAGACATAGTAATGTTCTCCTCAGCAGTGGGTAGTGTTTGAGTTTGGTTGTTCATGCCAGGTGATGCTACGTTAGAGGAGTCCGCCATTTCTGTGGCAAGAGTATTGAGTGAGTATCGTGAGGCCTATATATATATAAACATATTATATAGCCTAGTGTGTCTAGCACAAACAAGTAATAGTCCCGTTTCTCTCGTGGTCAGAGTCAACTAGTGCATTCCTGTTCGATATAACCCCTTTCAGACATCACATCATATTCATTTAATTGTACATAGTTAGCTACGCTATGTTAAATTAAACTTGTATGATGTAATTCCCGAACCAGTTATACCTAATGAGGAATACTGCCTAACGGTCATAGTCTAGGCCCACTAAATGCAACCTAGTTCACTATAACCTGGCTCTGATACCAATCTGTCACACCCCCAAATTCGTGATTAGCGGAAGCATACTTTGGGTGCGACTAATCAAGGTAATCAAGCACATAAGATATAATGAACGACTCTATATGCGTTGTTTTAACAAAGAACATTAATTCGATAAAAGTTTACATCGAATGTATCAAATACAATAGCTCGTGTTCGAATAAGAGAGATTTCTACGCATAAATACTTATACAAAATATATTAATGCAATAAAATCTCTGATGTGTGCATGCTGACTCGAGCTAAGCTAAATCCTGAGTGCAAGCCTACAGCTACTGGGTACCTGAGAATACATGCTAAAAGGTCAGCTAAAAAGCTGGTGAGCTCACAGGTGTAATGAAGTAGTAATAATAATGTATGAACCACAAGATTTAATAATGTATGAAATCAATCATAAAAAATGTGTATATTACTGCCATGAGCTCATAGTTTGAGCTTAACTGAGGTGTCGGGATCACAATCAAGTGCCGGATCGACCTCCTGCGAGTGCCTAATCTACACTCGTTATGAATAAATGCTAATGTGTCCGTTTGACCAGCAGTCATGGTAGCGCGACTACCCCGGACAGGGACTGTCAATCCCAAATGGTACCACTCACTAACATTCACGCTAAATCCATACTAACAAACTATGATGTGAAGGGCTTCATGATTAGGTAAAACAACTCATGCAGTCAATATATCGAGTTTAGTACTTGTGTTCAAATGTAAATGAAAACTGAGCATGTATTCCCACCCCTGGGTTAAAAACAGTAAAATGAGGGGCTATAAGACTCACCTGAGTCTAGTGTTTTTGCAAAGCAAGCAAGTACGATGTAGTATCAAATGAGTGTCCGCAGACTGTAACCTGCCGGGCGTTCAAAACGCGCAAGGTTATATGAGTGAGTAGATGTCTCAACAGACCATCTATGCTAGTTGTCCATCAACTAGTTATGTCCAAATGTTTTATTGTTTTGTTTGAGTTTTGAAAACATGTACGGCCCGTTGGTGACGGTTTGTAATAATAATCTTAAATTATTATTATTATGCGTTGTATCATTGTATACTATCAAAGTATATGTTTCGTGTGTTGTATCATCTTTAAGTATTGAAGTTGTGAGAGTTCGACACTTAGTTTGAAAACTAGTTTTGGAGTTTCTGTTTTATGCGTCACTCATAGCGTCACTTGTTAGCTATTAGTGACACTCAGGTAAGTGTCGCAGAAAATTGTAATCTGTGAGTTATTGGCGTCACTTGTTAAGTGTCGCATAAAAGCGTCACTAGGTTGCGGCACTAAGGTCCAGTGTCGCTAAAAATTGAATTTAGGCATAACAGGCGTCACTTGATGGAGTGTCGCATAAACCACTTGGTTAATGCGTCACTCGGGTCTGGTTAAATTTTGGCTAAGTCAAAAATGTGGTCAACGACGACGGTTTGACCCGAGGCTTTTACCCAAGTCATTTATCAGTTCATAGAGTTTATTGTGACACCCGTCAAATTAGGACTAGAATTTAGTGCCTAATCAAGTTTTAATACATGTAATTAGTTCTGTGTTAGGCTAATTAATGTATCAATTATTATATATATATTGTTGAATATATATCTACAATTACGCGGTTTGTTTAAATCGTACGAGTTTCAAATCGAATGAATTTCGATCCAATTAATACGGACGTTGGTGTAAAATTTATTAAGGTAATACAAACATTATTCAATAACTCAATTTTATTAGGAATATTATTTATTGTAATATTTCGTGGTCAATTCGTATTTCACAAATAACACATATATAATTAAAATACAAACGCGCAAACAAATATAACGAATTTCATTTTAAATATCATAAATAGATAATTGGTAAAATTTTACAATAAAACATTATGTAATAATTTATAATTTAAAATGTATCCTTAAATAAATAAAATAAATATTTAACGTTTAAACGACGGAGTAAACGAACACCGCACAGAGCGCGGGGGTTCAGGCTGAGAGTGGAACTCCCAACCAAAACCCCCTCATTTTCTTCATTTTCTTTCATTTCTCACCTTCCACCTCTCTCTCTCCTCTTATTTTTCTCTCAACTAAACCACAAACCAAATTCAACAAAAATCGCAAATAAACATACTAAACAACCTCGGATCTTCAAGCCCCTTTGGAAATAAACGACCCCCTCGCGACGATCTACACTTCTACCTTTCCGGAATTTCATTTCGGCGATTTGTAAGTTTCCGACACAACTCCGAAAACTCTCGTTTTTAAGTTTTATAACTTGCTAGTTGTTTGTATAACCTTGTAATGTCCTAAAATGGGTTGGTTAAAAATATTAGGCCGATCGATGGCCGGAAAACGCGTTTTTGGAGTTGAAACTCCGATCAGACTCCGTACGTCGCATTTGGCCTGGGGCAAATGCGACGCAGCGACCTACGTCGCACTATATCCTCAACGTCGCATATAGCGATGCAGCGACCTACGTCGCATTATATCCCCAACGTCGCATATAGCGACGCAGCCTATTACGTCGCATTGACTTGCGAACGTCGCACATAGCGACGCAGACCTTAACGTCGCAACACGAACCTACGTCGCATAAGCGACGTAGCACCCTACGTCGCTATTGACTTAGCACTGTTGACTTTAGCGACGCAACCCTTTTCGTCGCAAAACTCCTACGTCGCAGGCTACGTCGCACAAAACAGAATCTTCAAACCTCAAAATTTTGAAGTCAAAGTTACTGTTCAAAAAAGTCAAATTTACTGTAGCGGTACTGTAGCAGTACTGTAGCAAAGTCAACATTTTAGAATTTTTATTATTTCAACTAAATCACCAACGGGCCGTACACATTTTCAAATACACAATTGAATCAACTAAGTCATAGTAACTTAGATAATTCAATCAAACAAGTCGTTGTAACTTGTATCAACTTATTCCAAACAAGTCGTGGTAACTTGTAACAAAACAATCAACCAAATCGGGGTAATTTGGACATCAAGTTAAGCAAACAATTTCAACGGTAGTCTTTCGAGATACCGGTACAATTAATGACAATTTAAGTGTCGTGGACACATTCAGGTTTCAAGCCTTTGGACACCAACTCACAGCTAATTACTTCAAGTTTATTAAGTTAAACATTTCAAGACTCAGGTGAGTTTCATAGCCCCATTTTCACTGCTTTTCAACTAGGGGTGTGATATTACTACTCGATTTTGTTTTACAAGTAGAACGCAAGTGACAAACTTCAAATACTACATGAGTTTCAAGCTAATCAATTTAAAGTCCTCCATAAGCATAGTCTCTAGTATTTATAGCGTGAATGTTAGTATATGATATCATATGGGATTGACAATCCTCATCCGGGTTAGCACGCACTAACCGGTCAAACGGATGTATTAGCATTTGGGAAGACGAGTGTTGATTAGGCACTCGTAGGAGGCACTCCAAGTTAGGTTTCCTTAATTGGGCCTGACAAATCAAGTTAAGCTCAGACTATGTGCTCATGGACAGTATAACTTTTATTTTGCTTAATTGCATTTTAAATTCAATATAAATCTTGCGGTTCTTACAACTATACATTGACATACAAACCTGTGAGCTCACCAGCGTTTTCGCTGACCCATTTTAGTATTTATCACAGGTACCCAGCAGTAGTTTGGCTGCACAAGCAGGAATTATTAGCTCGAGTCAGCATACATACAACTAGAGATTGGACTGCATTATTGTATTTTGTAAAAGTAATTATGCTATGTAATCTCTAAATTTCAGGAACCGAGCTAATGTAACAATATTTTGATGTAAACATTTACTTTAACTATACAAGTTTAAAACGACGCATATAGTGGTCGTTCATTATATCTTATGTGCTTGTATATTGATTAGTGACACCCAAATCAAGCTTCCGCAAATCATCAAATTTGGGGGTGTCACAGATTGGTATCAGAGCCTAAGGTTATAGTGAACTAGGTTGCATTTAGTGGGCCTAGACTATGACTGTTAGGCAGTATTCCTTATTAGTTATGACTAGTTCAGGGATTACATCATACGACTTTAATTTAACATAGCCTGATCAACTATGTACAATTAAAGAAAGATGATGTGAAATCTGAAAGAGTTATGTTGAACATGAATGCATTAGTTGACTCTGACCTCGAGAGAAACGGGACTCAAAACACGTCTGTGCTAGACACTCAATAGGTTATTATGTGATATATATATATTTACATGAATAGACCTCGTTACAACTCTAGGCTATATTATATTATATGAATATAGGCCTCTTTCTCTCTAACGCTTTGTCTCGAAATGACAACCACACCACTAGTTCATCATACTCGGACTAGTATCTTATTTCATTTCCTTGTTCTTTCTTACTCAGCATCATGCCTCCACGTCGTCAAATTACCCTTAGCGAAGCTGAGATCGCGGGGATAATTGCCCGCAGTGTGACTGAAGCCTTGGCTACCCGAACACCACCTGGTAGTGAGGACACCGCAACCAATATTCCACCACCCAAACCCTGCTCCTATAAGGACTTCCTTAGCTGTAAACCGTTATACTTCAAGGGCACGGAAGGTGCCATTGGCTTGATCCGTTGGATTGAGCGCATGGAATCTGTTTTCAGTCTCTGCGACTGTACTGAGAACAACAAAGTCAAATTCGCTGCTTACACCTTTCAAGAAGGTGCACTCACGTGGTGGAAAACCCACGCAAACTCCGTAGGCCTTGAGGTTGCAAATCGACTTCCCTGGGCCGAACTGAAAAAGAAACTGACAGAGAAATACTGTCCTGAAGAGGAATTGCACAGGCTGGAAGAAGAATTCTGGCATCTGGAGGTGCAGGGAAATGATGTCGCTGATTATACCACCAAATTTCAGCAGTTTGCTCTATTATGCCCAGGTTTAGTCGAACCAGAAAGTAAGAGCATTAAGAAATACATTCGCGGACTTCCCGAGAACATCCAGGGAAACGTTGCTTCATCCAAACCAACTACTACTGAGAGTGCCATTCGATTGGCCCACGAACTCATGGCTCTAGTTGTTAGCCGTGAGACCTCCAACACCTCATCCTCCAACAACAACAAACGCAAATCCACTGAACACCACCACAACTCAAACAAGAAAAACAACGCCATCCAAGTCTACACCTCCAACTCTGAAACCACCCGCAGCTACACCGGGGACAGGCCTTATTGTCCCAAGTGTAACTACCACCATTTTGGTCAGTGCGGTACTCCTTGCAACAACTGCAGGAGGTACGGGCATCTGACTAAGGATTGCCGATCCCCCAAATCCAACAACAACCCCTCTGACAGAAATACCCGGCAACCTAAGTCCTGCTATGAATGTGGAAACCCAGGGCACTTCAGGGATTCTTGCCCAAAATTGAAGAATAAGGGCAACAACAACAACAACAACCACCGCAACAACAACAACGTCAAAAGTAGCGCCTTCGTGATCAACTCAGGGGACGCCCGTCAGGACCCGAATGTGGTCACGGGTATGTTCCTCCTCAACAATTTAACTGCTTCCATACTGTTTGATACTGGTGCCGATAGGAGTTTTATTTCTGATGAATTTTGTCCTCTACTTGACATTACACCTGTTGCTTTAGACGTTAAGTACACCGTAGAGTTAGCAAATGGCAAGCTGATAGAAACCGATAGTGTGATACCTAATTGCACTTTAAATCTAGCCGACGAAACCTTCTCCATAGATCTTATGCCTATTGAAATAGGGAGTTTCGATGTCATCGTAGGCATGGACTGGTTATCCAAACATCGTGCCGAAATCATTTGCCATGACAAAGTTGTTCGCATACCTCTCGCCGTCGGTAGAACCCTAATCATACAGGGGGAGACCGGTGGGACGAGGCTTAACCTCATATCTTGTCTTAAAACCCGGAAATTTCTGAGAAAGGGTTATCCATCAATCCTCGCGCACATCATGGAGAAAAAGTCGGAGGAGAAGCGACTTGAGGATGTTCCAATCGTCCGAGACTTTCCAGAAGTCTTTCCTGAAGAACTACCTGGTCTACCACCACCAAGACAGGTTGAGTTCTCAATCGATCTTGTACCAGGTGCTGCGCCTGTGGCTCGAGCACCATACCGTTTAGCTCCATCCGAACTTCATGAGCTGTCCACCCAGTTACAGGAACTCCTGGAACGAGGATTCATCAGGCCGAGTTCTTCACCTTGGGGAGCTCCGGTCCTATTTGTCAGGAAGAAAGACGGTTCTTTTCGAATGTGTATCGACTATCGAGAGTTGAACAAGTTAACTGTCAAGAACCGGTATCCACTTCCTCGAATCGATGATTTGTTCGACCAACTTCAAGGGTCGAGTTGTTATTCAAAGATTGATCTCCGATCCGGTTATCACCAATTGCGTGTTCGCGATGCCGATATTCCAAAAACCGCTTTCAGAACCCGTTACGGGCATTACGAATTCCAAGTGATGCCATTTGGCCTAACCAATGCACCGGCTGTATTCATGGACCTTATGAATCGGGTGTGTAAACCTTACCTTGATAAGTTTGTCATTGTCTTCATCGATGACATCCTCATATATTCACGAGGCAAAGAAGAGCATGCGCAACACCTCAGAACCATCCTTGAACTACTTAAACACGAGGAGCTCTATGCCAAGTTCTCTAAGTGTGAGTTCTGGATCGAAACTGTTCAATTCCTTGGTCACGTGATTGACAGGCAGGGGATTCACGTTGACCCGTCAAAAATCGAGGCTATCAAGGACTGGCAATCGCCAACCACTCCGACCGAAGTACGGCAGTTTCTAGGACTGGCCGGATACTATCGACGATTCATTGAAAATTTCTCCAAGATAGCCATACCACTTACGACTCTGACCCAGAAAGATAAAAAGTTTGACTGGACTGATAAACAAGAATCGGCATTCCAACTCTTAAAACAAAAGCTTTGCAGTGCTCCTATCCTCTCATTACCCGAAGGCACCGATGACTTCGTGGTATACTGCGATGCTTCACATCAAGGTCTCGGTTGTGTGCTTATGCAACGAGACAAAGTCATAGCTTATGCTTCCCGACAGCTCAAGATTCATGAAAAGAATTACACCACCCACGACCTCGAGCTAGGAGCTGTCGTTTTTGCCCTCAAAATCTAGAGACATTACCTTTACGGTACCAGATGTACAATCTTTACCGACCATAAAAGCCTTCAACACATATTCGATCAGAAGGATCTCAACATGAGGCAACGTCGATGGGTAGAGTTGCTTACCGATTATGACTGCGAACTCAAATATCACCCAGGCAAAGCAAATGTTGTTGCTGATGCCCTCAGTCGGAAAGAGCGAGTGAAACCACTTCGGGTTCGAGCCTTCAGCATGACCATTCACAACAATTTAAATATTCAAATTCTCACTGCTCAACTCGAAGCTTTAAAACCCGAAAATGTCAAAGATGAAGCCTTACGGGGCATGGATAAACAATTCGAAATCAGACCTAACGGGATTAGGTATTTCTCAAACCGAATCTGGTTGCCTAAATTTGGGAACCTACGAGACTTGGTGATGGATGAAGCTCACAAGTCCAAATACTCTATCCATCCGGGATCTGATAAAATGTACCACGGTATCAAGGACTTCTATTGGTGGCCGAACATGAAAGCTGAAATCGCCACCTATGTCAGCAAGTGTCTTACTTGCTCCAAAGTCAAAATTGAATATCAAAAACCTTCTGGTTTACTTCAACAACCCAGTCTTCCTGAATGGAAATGGGAACAAATTGCCATGGACTTCATAACCAAACTACCCAGATCCTCGAGCGGTTGCGATACCATTTGGGTGATCGTGGATCGTCTCACAAAATCTGCTCACTTCCTGGCAATCAAGGAATCCGACAAAATGGAACGCCTCACCAACATTTATCTGAAGGAAATCGTGACCAAACACGGTGTTCCAATCTCAATTATCTCCGATAGAGATAGTCGTTTCACTTCACAATTTTGGCAATCACTTCAAAAATCTCTGGGTACTCGACTTGATATGAGTACCGCATACCATCCCCAAACCGACGGTCAAAGTGAACGAACCATTTAAACACTTGAAGACATGCTACGGGCCTGCGTAGTAGACTTCGGTGTAAACTGGGAAAAACATCTACCATTGTGCGAGTTCTCGTACAACAACAGTTATCATACCAGCATCAAAGCTGCACCCTTCGAAGCACTGTACGGTCGTAAGTGCCGGTCACCTATCTGTTGGACTGAAGTTGGGGATAGCCAACTCACAGGTCCAGAAATCATTCACGAGACGACCGAGAGAATCGTAGAAATTCAAAACAAACTCAAAGCCGCGCGTGATCGTCAGAAAAGTTATGCTGATGTGAGACGCAAGCCACTCGAGTTCCAGGTTGGGGATCGAGTTCTACTCAAAGTATCGCCTTGGAAAGGCGTAATCCGGTTTGGCAAACGAGGGAAGTTAAACCCCAGATACATTGGACCATTCGAGATCCTCGAAAAGATTGGTTCAGTGGCATATCGATTGCAGCTGCCATCCGAACTCAGCAGCGTGCATCCCACATTTCATGTTTCAAATCTGAAGAAGTGTCTGTCTGATGAGACACTTATCATTCCACTCGATGAAATTCGAGTTGACGAAAAACTTCACTTTGTTGAGGAACCCGCTGAAATCATGGACCGTGAGGTCAAACAACTTAAACAAAGTCGTATTCCCATCGTCAAAGTTAGGTGGAATTCGCGGCGCGGTCCGGAATTCACTTGGGAACGGGAAGACCAAATGCGACTCAAGTATCCTCAACTCTTTACTGAATCCACGGCAAACACAACTTCAACATAAATTTCGGGACGAAATTCTTCTAACAGGGGGAGAATGTGACACCCGTCAAATTAGGACTAGAATTTAGTGCCTAATCAAGTTTTAATACATGTAATTAGTTCTGTGTTAGGCTAATTAATGTATCAATTATTATATATATATTGTTGAATATATATCTACAATTACGCGGTTTGTTTAAATCGTATGAGTTTCAAATCGAATGAATTTCGATCCAATTAATACGGACGTTGGTGTAAAATTTATTAAGGTAATACAAACATTATTCAATAACTCAATTTTATTAGGAATATTATTTATTGTAATATTTCGTGGTCAATTCGTATTTCACAAATAACACATATATAATTAAAATACAAACGCGCAAACAAATATAACGAATTTCATTTTAAATATCATAAATAGATAATTGATAAAATTTTACAATAAAACATTATGTAATAATTTATAATTTAAAATGTATCCTTAAATAAATAAAATAAATATTTAACGTTTAAACGACGGAGTAAACGAACACCGCACGGAGCGCGGGGGTTCAGGCTGAGAGTGGAACTCCCAACCAAAACCCCCTCCTTTTCTTCATTTTCTTTCATTTCTCACCTTCCACCTCTCTCTCTCCTCTTATTTTTCTCTCAACTAAACCACAAACCAAATTCAACAAAAATCGCAAATAAACATACTAAACAACCTCGGATCTTCAAGCCCCTTTGGAAATAAACGACCCCCTCGCGACGATCTACACTTCTACCTTTCCGGAATTTCATTTCGGCGATTTGTAAGTTTCCGACACAACTCCGAAAACTCTCGTTTTTAAGTTTTATAACTTGCTAGTTGTTTGTATAACCTTGTAATGTCCTAAAATGGGTTGGGTAAAAATATTAGGCCGATCGATGGCCGGAAAACGCGTTTTTGGAGTTGAAACTCCGATCAGACTCCGTACGTCGCATTTGGCCTGGGGCAAATGCGACGCAGCGACCTACGTCGCACTATATCCTCAACGTCGCATATAGCGACGCAGCGACCTACGTCGCATTATATCCCCAACGTCGCATATAGCGACGCAGCCTATTACGTCGCATTGACTTGCGAACGTCGCACATAGCGACGCAGACCTTAACGTCGCAACACGAACCTACGTCGCATAAGCGACGTAGCACCCTACGTCGCTATTGACTTAGCACTGTTGACTTTAGCGACGCAACCCTTTTCGTCGCAAAACTCCTACGTCGCAGGCTACGTCGCACAAAACAGAATCTTCAAACCTCAAAATTTTGAAGTCAAAGTTACTGTTCAAAAAAGTCAAATTTACTGTAGCGGTACTGTAGCAGTACTGTAGCAAAGTCAACATTTTAGAATTTTTATTATTTCAACTAAATCACCAACGGGCCGTACACATTTTCAAATACACAATTGAATCAACTAAGTCATAGTAACTTAGATAATTCAATCAAACAAGTCGTTGTAACTTGTATCAACTTATTCCAAACAAGTCGTGGTAACTTGTAACAAAACAATCAACCAAATCGGGGTAATTTGGACATCAAGTTAAGCAAACAATTTCAACGGTAGTCTTTCGAGATACCGGTACAATTAATGACAATTTAAGTGTCGTGGACACATTCAGGTTTCAAGCCTTTGGACACCAACTCACAGCTAATTACTTCAAGTTTATTAAGTTAAACATTTCAAGACTCAGGTGAGTTTCATAGCCCCATTTTCACTGCTTTTCAACTAGGGGTGTGATATTACTACTCGATTTTGTTTTACAAGTAGAACGCAAGTGACAAACTTCAAATACTACATGAGTTTCAAGCTAATCAATTTAAAGTCCTCCATAAGCATAGTCTCTAGTATTTATAGCGTGAATGTTAGTATATGATATCATATGGGATTGACAATCCTCATCCGGGTTAGCACGCACTAACCGGTCAAACGGATGTATTAGCATTTGGGAAGACGAGTGTTGATTAGGCACTCGTAGGAGGCACTCCAAGTTAGGTTTCCTTAATTGGGCCTGACAAATCAAGTTAAGCTCAGACTATGTGCTCATGGACAGTATAACTTTTATTTTGCTTAATTGCATTTTAAATTCAATATAAATCTTGCGGTTCTTACAACTATACATTGACATACAAACCTGTGAGCTCACCAGCGTTTTCGCTGACCCATTTTAGTATTTATCACAGGTACCCAGCAGTAGTTTGGCTGCACAAGCAGGAATTATTAGCTCGAGTCAGCATACATACAACTAGAGATTGGACTGCATTATTGTATTTTGTAAAAGTAATTATGCTATGTAATCTCTAAATTTCAGGAACCGAGCTAATGTAACAATATTTTGATGTAAACATTTACTTTAACTATACAAGTTTAAAACGACGCATATAGTGGTCGTTCATTATATCTTATGTGCTTGTATATTGATTAGTGACACCCAAATCAAGCTTCCGCAAATCATCAAATTTGGGGGTGTCACATTTATAAAATGTGTCGGTTCGTGTCGGAGTCATTCGAGATGTCGGTTTTAATACGCATGTCAAAACTTTAAGATTTTCATGTTTTCGGTTTATGTCGGTTCACTTCGCCATTTATTTTCTAATACTTTTGATCCAAAGTAAGTTCCACAATTTTTAGCTACTGATCACCTATGTATCTATTTCATAATACGATTTTTCCAGTACCTATGGTATCCATTTAGATAGGTAAATAAATTCGCGAAAGAACCGAACTCGATTATCGACAACCATCAGACCAGTCGTAAAGATCAGAATATCCACAAAAATACGTACGGATCTAGAAAAAAGTGTAAAACATGAAAGTTGTATATATTTTCAATACGCAACTTTTAAAAAAAATTCGTTGTCTAATTCTTAGTAAAACTCAAGTTATGGCCGTGTTTGTAGACTGATTTTCTGGAGACAGATTCTGTCACTCTTTGCATGTTCAAGTATAATGTATAAAAAACGATTTTTAAACCAAACTTTGGACATTTTGTAGTTGATAGAGCCATATAACATATAAATAACCAACGTGCAAGAAAATTAGATGAGGGTTTTGATGAATCTTACAAAGAATGATGAAAAACAAAAGGGAGAGGTGTAGATGATGATGAGTCTTGAGCTTGATTCTTGGTTCCTTCTTCTTCTAGGCTTCAAGATGATGAATGATGGTGAATAATGGTGGTTTTGTGGGCTGGTTTTTCTGGTCGAAAATGAGAGGGAGAGGAGAGGGAGTGTTTGGTGTTAAAGTGATGAAATGAAATGATGGAAAGTGGTGGAGTGTGGTTTGATTTGAGGTGGAGTGTCAAATAACACCAAAGTCATGTGGTGAGAGGTGGGCTGGTCATGGGGGCCGGTTTGGGTGGGTCCACCAAGTGTGGACTCACCAAATTTTAAGTCCTCGTTTTGTGCTCCGTGCGGTGTTTGTATCCTCGTTCGTTTCGACGTTTATTTAGACGTTAAACGTTTTATACACGTGTTTTAGATAACGATTCAATTCTCGATATTTTTGATTGAGTATTCATTAAAATACTTAAAAACATTATTAAAAATGTTCCGTTTATTTATTGACCTCGATTTGCGTGATCGTTTTACGGAGGTTTAATCGCGTAGAGTTTTAATTAGCCGTTTTTCGTTATCGTTTTAAGATACGATATTCTAAATAACAGTTTTACTCGTAATGATATATTTTAAATTTATAAAATATATTTTTGGTTCTCATTTGATTGTCGGGCGCGTTCCGCGCGTTTTCGTCGCGTTTGTGATACTTTATACGATACGTTTTACAAGTTAAATATTATCGACATAATATTTAGATATATTTGAGTTTATTAAATAATTTCATATTATTTAAAATTGTGTTCACCAACGTCCGTATTTATGATGTCGGAATCCATCTGAATATGTAAATGCACGATTTAACCAAATCGCATGCGTGTGTATATACAATAAATATATCAATACACATAATGATACACATAATTAATCCTAATTACATGTATTAACAAAATGATTAGGCACTAATAACTAGCCCTAATTGGTTGGGTGTCACAGATTTCTTTTCATTTGCAAAAACAAAACTGAGTTTGTAAAAAGGGTACATCCAACGTGTTCACACTTAAGAGATCTCTTCATGAGAATGAAATTGAGATGTTGAGATGGAAATAAGCAAGTCGCTTGAAGCCGATCCGATCCTCATAAAGAACTCAATAGAAGATCTTGGCCACATCTTCTTCTCTAATTTCAGAAATTCAGCTCCTATGCAACTTACTATCTGGGGAGTATCTGATCCTTTCCTCTTTTATCTGTTTTATTATGATTCATGTTTATTTGTTTTGTTAGTGTGATAATAAAAGTAGTCTATACTCTATCCTAAACTTATCACAAGTGTGGGATTCCAGCCCAAAACAAAGCACTTGAGAAACATTTTCTTACATGTTCAAACTCTAAGTGTAGGATTTTATAATCTCAACTCAAGAGAACATTAGGGACAATGTTCCTCTAAGTGTGGGATAGCAGGTATAGAATACCTTAGTTTATTTTTATGATTTTAGTTCAAAATAGTTAACACATAAAATGTTCCTCTAAATTTTTCAAAATTTTTCAATCTTCAAAACCCTTCACAAAAGAAAAAACGAGTTTAATCATCCGATTAACTCTGAATTTTTGAGTCTTAATGTTTTTAAGAGAAGTCATTTTCAAAATATGAATAAGTTGTTTTAAAATTTAAGGAAAATAAGTTAATAATTGCTTAAGCAAGAAATGATAATCTAATAAGAACATGACTAGTCACATACAACCCATTTATAGTGAGGACTTGAGCATTAAAAGCATTCAATTTTAATGCTACATTGTTCATTTCCTGTGTGTGTCGATGCATGTATATCTGAATTAGAACTTGCTCTTGACATACGCTTCGAGACCACATTGGTGAGTACCGTACGCGGTATATGTGCAATTAGATGACCTTGACATTCCTTAGGATTTAACCCACTTTTCAGCCTTCTCTTTCAATCCCAAAACCCTTTCCGATGCTTATTTTTAGATGATCCACTTAGTAAACCCTGTTGAGCCTAAACCTTTTCGTTTCATAAACCCACCTGTTTAAACCCCTACTTTCCCAAATACTTCCAAAAACTTATCTTAGAATTTCCGAGGTTATGAAAAACGCTTTCTAGAAACATCCCTTCAAATTGTCTTACTCTCTCGTGTTCTCCGAAAAAGAAATATCTTTGGTGTGAAAAATTGACACCATGAAAAGACTCGAAGAAGAAAAAAAAGAAGGATTTCTGCATTTAATAATCCTTGGAAGTTCTTTGGCAAAGAGGTTCTGAAAGAAAAAGAAAAGAGAAAAAGAGAAAATTAGAAAAATAAAATAGAAAAAAATAAAAGAAAATAAAGCTAGTACTTCAAAGTATCGCCCTAAAAGAAGAAGATCCGATAGAAGACAAAAGCTACTTTACTTTCATCCGTTTCTAGATTAAGTTTTCCGTGACCTAAGGAGTCCTAAGATAAGCAACACCCTTACACCCAAAATTTCCACTATCCATACCCCTTAACCCTCACAAACATTACAACCCCTTAATGTCTTGGGATAATTAGCATCGTTCTCACCTAAGTGGTGGAGATCCGATTCTCGATCAAGCTTATGACGATAAGTACTGCATGACTGGATAATTGAGCGATTTCTTTGTTTAGAATATTAGGAAACCCGAAACACTCTTGAGTGAATTGAGTGACCACTTTAGTGAGATCGCCTGGTCATGTATACTCCAAGATCACGAGATTTGGAAGTATGCTTAAAGAGAATCATTACTTGTTTCTGAAATGATTATCCTTTCTTTCCTGATGTCTTTAGAGCAAATATATGAATATGAGAAAATGATGACTTTTAGAAATTTTCTGACTCACCCCAAAACCAGATTTTTAAAATATCTTTTTCACGAGGCATGGATGTGTTGCTCGAGGACAAGCAACGTCTAAGTGTGGGATACTTGATGTAACCTAAAAAGTCATGTTTTTAGGCACATTATTCTGCATTTATTGGACTTATATTTGGTGAAATCGTCTTAAAACATCTATTATTTACTTAAAATCACCAAAGTAGTCTAATTATGGGTGTTGCTGTTAAAATCATCAAAAACATCCGTTTATCATGCAAAACGAGGCAAATAATGTCACCTTAAATATTCCCTTCTTAATTTACTTATGGAATTAGATCTTAATTCATATTTTATGATTCCATAGGGAAATCCAAGACCGAAGGTGAAAGAATCAGAAGAAAAGGATGAAAGACAGATAAGATGTGCAGTCTGGAAGCTCGCCAATCGTCATCCGGAACACGCAAAAGTCAAACCCCCGTATGCTGCTTTGATGCTTGTATTTGGTGCTTCAAGACTTGTACCAAAGCTTTCATCCTTCCCCTATAAATACCAAGCCTAAAACCTCATTTCAACACACCTCATTCTTCCTACTTCTCTCTCTAAGAGCTCTCTCTCTCTCTACTTTCTCTCTCTAGTTTTAAATAGTTAGCTAGGTTAGTTTTAGGTTAGATCTTGGTTAATATTTAACCAAGACTAACGAAGGGTAGCTTTTGTAATAGAGTTGGAATTCTTGGAGGATCTCCTTTGTAATATTGTTCGGGATATTTCGGAGCTCTGTCCGTGTAATCTTTCAGCTACTGTTCAATCTACGCATTACTTTCGGTTATTTCTATCCTTATCTTTCATAATGTTGCATGCTATTATTATGTTTGATTTAGGATACATTGCCATGATTAGTGAGTAGATTAGCTATTGTGTTTGTTATAATGTAATTAGCTTGTTAATATTTGGGGTGATGCTACTTTAAATACAATTGGGATAACCTCGTTATGAAACAACGGAGGTAACGTTATATGACTTTCATTTGTATAGAGCCGGAAACATCACGAATGTGTGTAGTACGGAACGTGGAAGCTATGAAAGTCGTGGGCACAATCCGTCGTGGAATAATGATACCAATTGTTAAATATTGAAAACCGGTGTACAGTTAACTATACATTTATGATTTTAAACTAAACTATCGCCTTTCCTCCAATAAACGTGGTTAGAACCTTTATGTCAAGGAATCGCGAACCTTAGTCAAACGGTCACTACCTATCTATGTTTTCTTGAAATAACATGGTCTGATTTTGAAGTAATGGAAATACTGTGTATCTATCGTATAGTACACTGTGAATTAATCAGGGATTTATTGGTTTGGGATTACAAAGTGAACGGGTTGTTTTGCTATCATAGATGGTTTTACTGTAATACAAGCTAAGATATATTGAGTTTAGATGGCTGTAAAGTATGTAGCCCAGTCAAAGCCCTAATACGACTGAGTATCCGGTTTAACGTTGGAAACAACTATGGTGGAGTACAAACACGTACAAACACGTACAAACTACGGAAAGGTCGAAGGCTGTATACTGTGTTACATCCTAGCATAGTATGTGATCCAGGAAAGACCGTAATAAGGGTGAATACATAGTATAACATTGGAAACACCTCTTGTGCAGTACAATTACATACAAACTGTGGAAAACTCTGTGGGTTGAAGACTGTATCACAGCCAAATATCTCTAAACTCAATCACAACCATTAATGTATATGTTAGTCACTCACCACCTGTCTTAAATCTTAAATGCCTTGCCTACCTTAGATATCTTTGTCTGTGTTAAGAAAGATCAGTGGATAAATTGCGGACTGCCGCCTTATTCCTGCACCCCATCTGGAGGGTCACTTGGTCTCATCATAAGAGACGGTGAGGAGGGTTTCAAGGCAGTCCGATTTGATCAGAATCTTGACAGCCTAGTACTCAGTGACATACTGATCGGTTTATTTGATCAATAGGGTACTAGTGTTTACACCACAAGGTATCTACGTGAACGCAAGACACAAATCTTAAAAGACGTTTTCAAATATAAAACCCCAATACAGCATCACCCCACGTAAAAGCTAACGAAGTCATAACAAAAAAAAGTTTCCTTATATTAATTCAACCTACCGCTTTTATTTACTGCTTTAATTAGTTTTAATTTTAATTACGGACCTAAGTATAAAACCCCCACTCAAAATTATTTTCAAACCATCGCTAATTTGAACTTTCATCTCGACAAGTCGTTTCACGATACGGTTAACTCTTTAGAACGACCCTAGGTCATACTTTAGCTATACAGCTCTAGTAGAACTTAGGTCCCCAACTAAATATAAATTTTAAAACTTCCACCGACGTGCTGCCATACGGTCGCGTTGACGACGTGTGACGGTTGGTGGCGCGTCAACCACCAAACGTAATAGTAATTTTTATGAACTCTATAAACACATTTAAGACTTCCCTAAAAGTTTTGAGTCAAACTGAGCACGTTTGTCCAAGTCATCAAAAAACGAAAACACTAACAGCCGATCCTACGAACCGAGCTCAATCTTAGTTCCCACCTCATGCTGCGAATTAAGATCTTGCAAGCTGAACCTTTCTTGCGAGTTGACTCTTTGACTTGCGACTTGACCTGCGAGTGGAGACTTGCGAACTGACTCTTTGACCTGCTACTTGACCTGCGAGTGGAGACTTGCGAACTGACCCTTGACCTGCGAGTTGAACCTGCCTTGCGAGTTGAACTGCGAGTTGAGTCGTATTGCAACTCCATTTACGAGTTGACTTTGCCCTGCGATTTGAGTTCTTGCGAACTGAATAATCTGTTAACAACTTGAGCCCATTAACCAAGTGTCGAATCCGCGTAACGACAACTATACTTTATACGACACTACTTGAACATACAAATACATATAAGTATACAATGAAACAAACAAAATAATAATGTCTTCGAGAATTATTATTACATAACGTCACCAACGGGTCGTACACGTTTTCAAACCATAAACGAAAACACTAAACAAACACTTGGACATTAACTAGTTGAGTGGACAACTAGCATGGATGGTCTTTTGATTCATCTACTCACATTATAACCTTGCGCGTTTAGGACGCCAGCGGGTTACAGATCTGGATAACAACATTACTTGCTTTTAGCAACGCATACAAGACACAGGTGAGTCTCATAGCCCTGCTTTTTACTGTTTTTACCTCCGGGTGAGGATACATGCTCTATTTTTACATGTGAACACAAGTACATAAAACTTGATATACGGATTGCATGAGTTTCAGACTAATCATAAAGCCCTCTACATCGTAGTTCGTTAGTGATAAACGCGTATAAGTACTATATTTAAGTACTATTTTACCCTCTTTCTTGAATGTTATTATTGCAATTTATTAAGTTTTGGTACTTATTTTGTTTATATTTGCAATTAGAAGTGGAAATGAAGCTTTTTGGAGAAAAGAGAAGAAAACAGTCAATAAACGAGGAGAACGATGCATTTTGGAAGAGTTGAACGAAGCCGAGGTATTAAAAGAAGAAAAGTTGAAGAATTCTGGAAATTCAATCCATCCGCCGGATGGATTCTCCATCCGCCGGATGGATAAGGTGGTGGAGGCCCAATTCAACGCGGAGCTGGGCCGGGCTTGTTTGTAATCCATCCGCCGGATGGATCAATTTTCCAGGGAATTATAAAACGCGGGTTTTAACCCTAAAATGAGAGCAATTTTCGGCTGTGGTTTTCTGATTCGACTTTAGACGAATATTTATGACTTTTAGGAGTATTTTGGAAGCACGAGAAGTGAAGGTTGATTTTATTTCAATTTATCTTCGAGTGATTCGTTATTCGGTTTGCATTTACTTCGTTTAATTCGATTACAATCATGTTTTTGATATTGAATGATCTGGTTTATGCTTATTTAATAATGAACTGATACGTTAGTAGTTGTGTAATGATGAATCTTGGATGATGATTATTGAATGATTACGTTTGCACGTTTATTAAGTTATTTGATTGAAGATGGTTATATTATCCGTTGATCCTTATTTATTGGTGGTTATTAGTTATTACTTAACGTGATTGATTATGTCATTGAGATTGATTTCCCTTGATATTGTTGATTATTGATGGTTAGAACTTAGGTTTTGATCATTACTAAATATATTGAGTTTGATAGGTTAAGAGACTAATAACGAAATAACCTAAGGTAAATAAGTTAATAAGTAATTATTAATAGGTATTGTTGAGTCATACTGCGAGGATTAATTATATTCAATCGTCAACACTTAATGCACAAACTAGGGAAAAGCACGCAATAGAATCTCATTCTTGCGACGTCGGATCGATGTTTAATGTGGGACCCTAGGTTGTGGAAATTAGTTAACCAGAACCGGAGGCTGATTTACATTTAACTTAGATTCTTTGATTAGTATTTAAGTTAATATAAAAGAAATCACAATTAGATAATTAACGTGCAATGATTCGAAAGATATGAATCTGAGTGGAGTTATTACACGATTACTTGTTCCTTCCTATTGTTTCCTATTAGTTATTTAATTTAAGTATTTTCTTTGTTTTACTCTTATTTCAATTAAAATGTTCGCACGGAACTTAAACGTCCCCCCTATTTACTGTTTTTCTTAATTAATTATTATTTTCTATCACCGTTCTTTGTGTTCAACTCGGACTTACCAAGTCTATACTAACATTCGATCAGGTATTTTTGCCTGGTTGTGTGATAGTATTAATAAGGTATTTCCATTTCTAAATAAATTATAAAACGAGACGCTTTCACACGCATCAGTTAGTATGGATCATAGCGTGAATGTTAGTGAATAGTACTATTTGGGACTGATAATCCCTGTCCGGGGTAGTCGCGCTACCACGACTGCTGGTCAAACGGACACATTAGCATTTGCTCATACGAGTGTTTGATTAGGCACTCGCAGAAGGCACCCTCGACCGTGGCACTTGATAGTGACCCGGCACATGTGTTAAGCTGGAACTATGAGCTTATGGCAGTAGTATACATCTTTTGCTTGATTGCAAACATATACAAATCTTGTGGTTCATACATATATTTTAAATCATTAAACCTGTGAGCTCACCAACTTTTTAGTTGACCATTTTAGCGTGTATTCTCAGGTTCACAGCAGCAGTAGGTCTGCTCAATCAGGAACTGTAGCTCGAGTCGCATGCAATACAAACATCAAGAGATTTTTCTGCATTACTACATTTTGTACAATTAGTTATGCCTTAGAATCTCTCAGATCAGGATACGAGCTTTTGTATTATTGTAACCGTTGTAAACAATTATTTCAAGTAATGTATTTTCAAAACGACGCATACAGATGTCGTTCATTATGACTTTGTATGATGATACTTGATTAGTCGCACCCCGATCCGACTTCCGCTGCATAGTAAATTTGGGGGTGCGACAGATTGGTATCAGAGCCTAAGGTTATAGTGAACTAGGTTGCATTAGTGGGCCTAGACTATGACTGTTAGGTTAGTATTCCTCGTTAGGTACGAATGGTTCAGGAATTACATCATACGAATTTAATTTAACATAGGTTGATCAACTATGTAAAATTAAAGGAAGATGATGTAAGGTCTGAAATGGTTATGTCAAACTGGAATACACTAGTTGACTCTGACTACGAGAGAAACGGGACCCAAAATTGTTTGTGCTAGACACACTAGGTTGTTATATTTAATATATATTAGCCTTACTCACTAAACGCTCTTGCCACAGAATTGGCAGATTTACCACAAGGCAAACTACACGTGCCTCTTCCTCCCGCTCTCGTCGCAGCCATTCAGAACCGCGCGTGGCTAGATGAACTGGTAGCTCACACCGAGCTAACCCTTAAGCCAATCCTTCCACCACTAGCAACCCCTCTGCTGAAGCTCGCCATCGGGCAGTCGCCCACCAATGGAGCTAGTTACCTACGGCTATCGCCACATGGAGGATTGAGGAAGACATAGAAATTCCTGCTGATGTCGGAGAGTTTTCAACCATGGATCTCTCCCCTTACTCCCAAGAACCCATACACCTTACTGTACAGGTGTTAGCTGGTAGACTACACCATCATGAGAGCAGACTTCGTGACATGGAAATAGAACAACTGGAAACACGTTCAAACTGGATGCACCTGGCTCAAGGCCGAATTGCACAAATGAACCAGGACCAGGAAGACGTTACGCAAAACCATGGGCATTGTTCACAATCAAGTAATCGGCAACAGAAATGAGATCTCAGTTTTACTAACCCGGTTGGAACAATGTGAAACACGCTTACGGGAAACCGAGGAGCATTCACGCTTGCTGGAGCAACGCTTGACAATGGCTGAAGAAACCAACAGAATGGTTGACAGACTTGCTGAAACTATGGAACGAGTCATCACACTACTTCCACCATCAAATCCACGCCTAGATTAGCGTAGTATCTATTATGTTACCTATTAACTAAACTCTTGTAATTCGTCCGGATGTAACAAATTCCCGGTATCTTTTGTAAACTCTGAATTCTGTAATCTTTTGAAACTTGAACCTTACATGGTTTCTAATCTTATTATCTAATGATGTTGATTGTCACTTTGTGCTGTTGTATATTATTTACTTGTATATACATTTGTGATAATCATAACCCTTGTATAAAATCTCATATATCCTTTTTCTTTCTTGTTATTAAAGAATCATGCCACCGAGACAACAGACATACAGCCAAGTTGAGATTGCATAACTCATTGCTCAGGGTGTAGCTGATACTTTAGCTACCCAACGAAATAGTAGGCAAAATCCAAATTTAGGAAGCGAGGACACCACGAACAACACACCTCCAGCCAAACCTTGTACATACAAGGAATTTTTCAGCTGCAAACCCTTGAACTTCAAGGGCACTGAAGAAGCCACCGGATTGTTGAGATGGTTTGAGAAAATGGAATCAGTCATCAGAATCTGCAATTACACCGAAGAGTGCAAAGTTAAATATTCCACCTGCACCTTTCTGGAAGGTGCCCTGACTTAGTGGAACACCTATGCTCAAACCGTGGGGATTGATACTGCCTATCAACTTCCATGGGAAGATCTTAAGAAAATGCTGACGAATGAGTACTGCCCTCGGGAAGAACTGCAACAACTTGAGGTCGAATTCTGGACCCTCACAGTTAAGGGCAACGACATTGCCGGTTATACCACCATATTTCACAAGTTGGCACTTCTGTGTCCGACGATGGTAGACCCAGAATACAAGCGAATTGAGAGGTACATCTGGACACTCCCAGCACAGATTCAGGGAATGGTTACTGCTTCAAACCCTGGAACCATCCAAAGTGCTGTTCGGATGGCACACAGTATAATGGCACAGGTGGTCTGGCGTGGGACACCTACAAAAAAGAACACCGGAAATCAAGCTGGGGATAACAAATGAAAGTGGACTGGAAACCCCAACAGCCAAAACCAGAACCAACCACCTGCCAAACGGCCAGAATTCGTTAAAGCCTACACCTCTGGATCCGAAACAAAGAAGGGGTATACTGGGAATAAACCTTTCCGTTCCAAATGTCGCCGCCACCATGATGGTTCTTGCGGTACACCCTGCAACAAATGCCAACGGTATGGACATCTAGCCAAAGACTGCAGGGATCCCAATACAAACACCAACCCCAATCCATCCAGAGCATGTTTTGAGTGTGGCAACACTGGGCACTTCAGAAATGATTGCCCGAAACTGAAGAACAAAGGAAACAACAACAACAACTCATGAGGTAGAGCATTTGTGCTGAACTCTGGGGATGCCCGTCGAGACCCTATTGTAGTCATAGGTACGTTTCTTCTCAACAACTTAACTGCTTCGGTTTTATTCGATATTGGTGCTGATAGAAGCTTTATATCTGATGAGTTTAGTCCACTACTCAACATTACTTCCATTGTACTGTAGAGTTAGCTAATGGCAAGTTAATTGAGGCTGACATCGTGATACCTAATTGCACTCTGAACCTAGCCAACGAACTCTTTTCCATTGACCTAATACCTGTCGGGATTGGCAGCTTTGACATTGTCGCGATCCCAGCGGTCGGTCGGTTTTTACACCGGTCGTTGATCCGGTCCAACCGGGACGTGCGGCAGAGAAAGCTTTAAAATTTATAAAGCTGGGGAATCCTAAGCGGTATACTACTTAATGAACCTAAAGGGGCAGTAAGCTGTACGTATGACTCAGGTGTCGTTCTTCAAACTACAACGGGCATGGGAGTCTAGGAAGTTTAATCATCTTTGGTAATCTAGATAGGGTTTTAAAAGCTTTGGATAGGTTTTGTTTTTTTATAACTAAATATTAATCTAAGAAAAAGCAAATAAAATAAAAGAGGTTTGTATGGAGACTCGGACGACAGAGGATACGCGAGTGTTTACTATGACTTCGTTATATGTTATTGGTGAATAGTCAAGGGTAGGGCTACTAGGTATGATGATTAATCCGAAGAGGATAGAAACATAATTAATGCAAAGTATTGTACCTACGACCGTTCCGCGGCTTCCATACATTTGTACTCCACCAACTGGTGTTTCCAGCACTATACCGAGTAGTAGGGCGTTTTACGGTTTTTCCGTTACATTAATTAGGGTTCCACATTACTTTCCAGGATTTCCCATATCCTAATGAGCTATAACTAAGAGCCTATTAGATATCTAACGTAGAGTTGTCCGCAATCAGATAAATAACATGTCACGTGGATAGCAGTTATAGAATGTCAAATACACCAGAAGTTCTTCCAAATGTACAGACCAATTTAACTGACAACTATCTTCTAATCCTAGTCCCCAGTCATAGTCATCAGAGACGTCTGTATCGTAGCGTGAATTGTTGATTGAACAAAAACACGAAAGGGGATAATTACGGTCGGTTAAATTGTTCAGCATTAAACATATAAATCATCACAACTATTCCATGCATGTTAATCTACTGTGTAAATCAATATTCCGTGTCTAAAAACCTAATCATACAGTTACTGAACTGAACCAAGGGGATAACTCTAGCATGCATCATTCCTAAGGCAACAATCAAACAAGAACATGCGATAGGATGACACATAACAGAACACCATAATCCTAAACATAGCAGACAACTAATAATCAGATCATAGATATCCCGAAACTTCTCTCAAAAATACCTAACAGATAAACATGAGTCTAACCTATCTCGAGTCCTACGCTCCGTGTCTCTTATGATATGTTTCAATCTAGAGAACACAGCCATACCGAGTTCATTGATCATCAGACATAGAATAGGTAGAGAACGTACCACTAGTAATTGGCCAAATTCTAGCAGGAAGCTTCTAACCACATCATAAGTTGGATAGATAAACATTTGAGACTCAGTTTATAAGTTCATACACAGTTTACAGCAACACAGACAGAGTAACAACATGGCAGAAACATATTGACTATTCTAACATAACTACATCATAGTAAACACAAAGAAATGTCTAGCCTAACATTATATATTGTTGGTGCATTTTGTGTGTCAGTCAGTTGGTCAAACTATTGTAATTGTCAAAGTCAATTAGTCTGCGTATGTGATGTGTTTAGTGTGTATATTCGAGTCTGTAAACGAAATGTAATTATAGAATATACATAGAATGGTGACATTGTAATTGGGCCTGCGACGTCGGGTCAGACGTCGCAAGGGTCTGGGCCTGCGACGTTGGACTTAACGTCGCAGGGCCCAATAGGCTTCATATAAATAGAGAGTTAATATTCAGTTTTAGGGTTAGCGTTTTAGAGATAGAGAGAGAGCCGTGAGGTGAGAAACGAGTTGGTGAGAAACGAGTTTGTGAAAGTCTGTAATCGTTATATTATCAATTGTTAATATATACAAGATTATAGAGAATCGTTTGTGTGTTCGTGAATCATTATCGTTTGTTATTCATTGATTAAGCGATCCGATCAGATCTATATATGTACGGGACTATCAACTGGTATCAGAGCCATAGAATTAAGGATTCGTCGGTTTCGGATCGTGCTTTAGAACGTTTTCGGTTTGATTCGCGAAGGTTTTATTGATTAATCTTTGTTTCTGGGTTAGGTTGCTTGAAGATTTCGATTTCTGAAGGTGTTTTCTGGGTTTGTTCGTCGATTTTCGTTCGAAATTCGTTAGGGTTTCGAAAAAAAATTCAATTTTAGGGTTTCTGGCCGCTGCAGCCCGACTGTGCGACGTCACCTGCGACGTCGCTTGCGACGTTATTGATTTTGACCTTAAGTGGTCTTGCGACGTAGTTAGCGACGTCGTTATTTTGACCTTAAGTGGTTACTGCGACGTAGGTTGCGACGTCGCTTGTTTCTGCGACGTTACTAGCAACGTTGGACTGCGACGTTATACACTTCGTCGCATTTTTGATTCTTAATTGAGTCATCGGACTTATAATTTTTTCTGCCACATTACCCTCGCTCTAGATTCGTAAAAAAAAAAAAAAAAAAAAAAAAAAAAAAAAAAAAAAAAAAAAAATTGTATAGGCTTAAAAGTGTTCAATTTTAGCCGAAAAATTTTTGCGTTTTCAAATTTTTTCTATAGGCTTAAAAGTGTTCAATTTTAGCCTGGAAAAAATTTCATTTTACCCTGCCAGTTTTTGACGTTTTCGGACGAAATTTTGGCGGGAAAAACGCGAAAAATTTTGTAATTTCAAATTTTGTTTTTAGGCTTAGAATAGCTTCATTTTAGTGTCGGAAAAGTTTCGCTGTACTCGGATTTTTTTTAAATTTTCAAATCCGATTTTGGAGGGAAAATTCGTAAATGGCTTTTGGTAACAAAGTGCCTCCTTCTACATCTTTGTTTTATAGTGATTTTTCGAGTTGGAAGATTAAGTTATGCAATTTCATTGAATACAAAGATCCAAATCTGTTCAATTGGTTTAACACCATTGATCGATATGAGCAACCAAGACTCGATGGGGTGCTTAAGTCAAGAGCACAAATGTCAGTCAAGGAACGAGCAGAGTTTGATAAAGACAATAGAGCGTATGAGATGATTACCAAGTGCTTGCCAGAAGTTGTGATTAATAAATTTAAAGATCAAGCAACTTCTATAGATTTATGGGATGCTCTTATAGCGGCTTACGATCAAAAGGAAAAGAAGTCAGAGGCTAATATTCAAATTCCTAGTCTAAATGATACTTCCAGATCTACTTCCAACTCAGCAGCATCTACTTCTACTAGCACTTCATATGCTTCCTATACTTCTCATACAGCTCATACAGCTCCTTCAAAGGCTACTGAGGATCATGCTACAATCTTTGCAGCTTTCCTCAACTCTTATGAGACTTTTCTTTCCAAGAAGGCTAGTACTCTACAGCTTACTGAAGAAGACTTTGAACAGATCGATTCTGATGATCTCGAGCAAATGGACATCAAATGGAGCATGGCCATGATAACCCAAAGGACAAAGAAATTTCTTCAGAGAACGGGCAAAAAGGACCTGGATGACGATGGTGATACAGGTCTTGGTTTTAATAAAAGCAAAGTGAAATGCAAGAACTGTCAGATTCATGGGCACTTTGCTAAGGAATGTGATAAGGAAAAATATCCTGCATCTGGATTCACTACGCCTTCAGCTCCCAAGACTCCAGAGAATAACACAACATCACAGGCGATGACAGTGTATTCTCAGGGAATGTTTGATTCAAGTGCGACTCAAGAAAAGGTTCAACACAGTGCGTTTTTGGCAAAGATACATGAGGTAGAAACAGAATCTGAAAAACCTTTTACTTGCATATCCTGTATTAAATTGGAAGCTTCTTTAAAATGTTTTCAAATAGACTATGTAGACTTGAGAGAAAAGGTCGAGAAACTCACTGAGTCAAATAAGTTTCTAAAAGCTAATGAAATACTTTATGAAAAGGAAGTTGAGGCTCATAAGTTTGACACTGAGAAATATAAAGCTAAAGTTTTCAGTCAACAAGATGCCATTAAGAGCTATTTAACAGAAATTGAGTTGTTAAATAAAGAACTTTCTGAGCTAAAGTCTGAGTCTGACTCTTTTAAAAAAGGAATCACAAGTTTCTCAAACTCTCATAAAATCTTCGATGAAATTGTTGACAAGCAGAGGACAAATTCAAGTAGTAAGGCTGGAATAGGGTATAACTCAGTTCCACCTCCTACTAATCACTATACTCGGCCCGTTAAGGAAGGCACCGAAGAACTTGTGGCTGACTACTCATCATGGTCAGCTACAAAGTCTAAAGAAGCTACATCCAATCCCAAAAGGCAGGCAAAGGAGAAAACTAAACGGACAGAGTATCCCTTGCCTACTTTTGTTAAGTCTGATAGTACACCTCCAGTTAGTGTAGAGGAGGGTGTTGAGATAGAGGATCTACCGGAAGAGGCTGGAATCAAAGTTGAAAAAGTTAATGTAAAGCCAGAAAATCATATACTTACCAATGAAACTATAAAGGTTTCAAATACAAAGGGTAAAAACAAGGTTGAAAATGAATCCAAAAGGGTTCAACATCAAATGAAGGATTCAAATGTAAAATCTAAAAGTGAACAACCTTCAACATCAACTTGTTCAACTTCTGAGGCTTCTACATCAACGTGTACACATAAGTGTTCACGTCCTGTAACTGCCTCATCTTCTAAGCTTCCAATGGTTCATTCTCCACCTCAACCTTTTGTGGGTAATCATTGGAATAGTTCGTACATTGAACGACGTTCTTGTTTCCATTGTGGACAACAAGGACATATAATTAGGGATTGTCGGTTATTATCCCTAGATAGGTTTGGCAGAGGGATGCCAAGAACTTCCTCCTTTAGGAATTCTTATTCAAAATCGTTTTCTAGGCGTGCTTCGTATTCGCCTATATCAAGATATGCATCCTCTTCTCCAAAACCTGTGGCTAGAGTAAACAAAGTTGTGCCTAGTAAACCTCAAGTTCAACAGCACAACATTGTTGAAAACAACTCATCTGAACCTACAAAGGTTTGGAAACCCAAATCCACAAACAACACATCAATGAAATCCTCTGAGTTTTTAAAATATCATAAACTCATTGATGTGATGATTATGGATGACCATGGACAACCCAAGTCAATTAAGGCTTGGGTGTCCCATAAGTACTAACGTTTGTTTGTTTGTGGTGGTGCGTCAGATTTTTACTAGCTAACATTTTTAGTGACTGCATGGATGTGGATATTGTTGGAAGAATGCGATGATGATTTGTGATTGGATGGATGAGATCATTGAAGTTTCGAGGTGGTAAAAGTGCTAAAAGGCATTTGATTTGACTTGATATGTGAATTTTGAAACTTTTATTTTAAATTAAATTATTAATGCAACAGCCATTCTTTATACTTTTTAGTATTAAAGAAATGCAATGTTGCGAAATTTATTCAATTTAAAAAATACAAAAATATGTTTAATGTTTAAGGGGAGTATTTTTGGATTGGATATAAGAATTTGCTGTTCAGGGGGAGTAATTCTGAATATTAAAAATTCTGATTATTTAATTCAGAAATGTGAACAGCAAGATTCTTAAGTATTGAAAAGATGATGGGTTGTGTCTGTAAACAACTTGGGAAATGATAGTACATCAGATGACATGCAAAAAATGGAAATTTTAAGGTTTATGTTTGATGTGTCAGTAGGTTTATCTGGCATACTTAATACAGTTTTTATGAAAATTAGCTTTATCATATGATGTATCGGTAGGCATGATACACACCGGTTTGTGAGTGAGTAAGAAGTAATATTAAAACTTGTCTATTACTTTGCGAAAAATGTTATATGATGTATGACATAAGTCTTAATTGATAAATGGAGGTATTGCCATACACTGTCATAATCATTATGTAAATGCAAAATGGCATATAGTGATAATATGATTATTCACCTAACTAGTGGTGACTATTGTTGTACTCACGTACAGACCTGAATCCATTAGTTATGCAAATAGTCTCAAACTTGTTATGTTCATACTAAGGGACCCTCTGTTGTACTTTGTACAGATCTGGGGCCACTAGTATCTTCATAATCGGTTTGATGTATGCCTAAATATAAATATCAAGTGTATGTTACGAGAAAACCGAGATAAACTTGGTCTTGTAATCTCTACCTTGTGTGAATATGCAGTGTTTGTTTTACTGAAGTTTATCAGTATATCATATAATAGGTTTCTCAAAATTAATCGATAAACTAACAATAATAATTAGCTCACAAATACGGATGTAATATGTTTAAGTGGACAAACAATACCGATGATCGTCTTGAACTAATTTTTATAAAAGGTGCTTTAAATATGTCAAGTAAATTTAAAGTGGACAAATATACTGATGATCGAAATAACACTTACTATTCCCTAATAATTGCATGTTGGCCTGATATGATCCCTAAGCAGACTTAAAACAATCCTATCCCCAATGTTATTTTAATCTTCGTTCTTTACTTTTCATTTATAAAGAAAATTCAAAAAGATTTTATTTCTATGTTATTTTCTTCAAATATCACATATCTTGTTAAAGTCAAATATTGAAGATGCAAAGGATGTCAGCTATTCTCCAAAGATTGTGAAGATAAATCTATCGGAGAAGCTGCTGATGATTGAGAGATGGTCACTGAGTTTGAAGATCTTATTGTATGATAAATTTGTGTCAGTCACATGAATTTGGACACCAAGATTTCTTTGAAGACCATGCTATCTCAAAGGGGGAGTTTCTGATTGTCAAAGACATGAAAGAGTTTGTTGATAAAGACTAATTGAAGACTTATTTGACCAAGCTGCTGACAAGGGGGAGTTTGTTGGTGCATTTTGTGTGTCAGTCAGTTGGTCAAACTATTGTAATTGTCAAAGTCAATTAGTCTGCGTATGTGATGTGTTTAGTGTGTATATTCGAGTCTGTAAACGAAATGTAATTATAGAATATACATAGAATGGTGACATTGTAATTGGGCCTGCGACGTCGGGTCAGACGTCGCAAGGGTCTGGGCCTGCGACGTTGGGCTTAACGTCGCAGGGCCCAATAGGCTTCATATAAATAGAGAGTTAATATTCAGTTTTAGGGTTAGCGTTTTAGAGATAGAGAGAGAGCCGTGAGGTGAGAAACGAGTTGGTGAGAAACGAGTTTGTGAAAGTCTGTAATCGTTATATTATCAATTGTTAATATATACAAGATTATAGAGAATCGTTTGTGTGTTCGTGAATCATTATCGTTTGTTATTCATTGATTAAGCGATCCGATCAGATCTATACGTGTACGGGACTATCATATATCTAGCATACAATCCTAAACAAGCATAAACAAAGCAACACATGTTTATTACATATGGAAAGTAAGAGATATATAAATAGAACCTGATACGAATTTATTACATATAGATCTTTGCGAATACAACGTCTTGGAGTAACTCCGTACAAAAGCTAAAAGCTACCTCTACCTAACTATCTCTCTAACTAGCTCAATTCTAGATAGAGAAACTTTCTAGAGAGAGAAACTAGAGAGAGTGATGTGTGTGAGAGAGAAAGTGTAAGGAATAAATGAGAATGAGAAAAATGGTGTATGGTGAAGTGTGGAGGGTGTCCACTATTGATAGGCAACCATCAAAATCGCACGTACAACTCACGAAGCAGCACATACAAACAAACGGAGCACGATACGGGGTTGCAGGGGGCCGTATACGGCCTTGTAAGGGCCGTATACGGTGTGTAGTAGGCCGTATACGGTCTTACAAGGGCCGTATAAGGTGCCTGAGGCCGTATACGGTCTCCGTCTGATTTCATTTAAAACGTCCGTATCTCCTTCGTTACGCGTCCGTTTGACCTGATTCTTTCGCCCACGGCTACGGAATTCCGTTACGCTTCTAATGGTACCAATATCATGGAAATTGGATGTGTAGAGCTCAGGCATTGCCGGAATGACTTTAAACCATTTTGTAAATGCAGTGTCTTCTCCGTTTTTTTGCCGTTTCACTTGATTCTTGGTTTTTCCGTCTCGATTTTACCTATACAACAGATGGTAGAAGTTAGGAGGCGTGTCTTGACAGGAAAATGAGAGCGGAGGAACCGGCTTAGATTAAAATGCCGTGTTTTGTGCGTTATCCGAGTGTTTTTAGTGATTTTTGTCACAACGTCTACTTTTGAACCACTTTAGTGAATTTTAGTAAATAATCAGTGTTTTGGAATGTTTTCACTGAAGATTGGCTCAAAAAGTGAGGAATAAAGCTCATAAAAACATGACTTTTTACGCCACATCAAACATCATTGTTGGTATGGATCGGTTATCCAAGAACCGTGCTGAAATCGTATGCTTTGAGAAAATCGTCTGTATCCCCCTCGTTGCCGGTGGGACCTTAATCGTACAAGGGGAGACCGGTGGAATGAGACTAAACATCATATCTTGCATGAAAACACGAAAGTACCTTAGAAAAGGGTATCAGGCCATCTTGGCACACATTACGAAGAAAAAGTCAGAGGGGAAGCGACTTGAGGATGTGCCTATCGTTAGAGACTTTCCTGAAGACTAGCCTGGCCTTCCACCGCCCAGACAAGTCGATTTTTCTATTGATCTTGTACCTGGCGCAGCACCCGTGGCACGAGCCCCATATCGTTTAGCACATTCCGAACTTTAGGAGTTATCTACACAACTACAAGAACTCCTAGACAAAGGATTCATTCGACCAAGTTCCTCACCTTAGGGAGCTCTGGTCCTCTTTGTGAAAAAGAAAGATGGTTCTTTCAGAATGTGCATCGACTATCGCGAATTGAACAAGTTAACCGCGAAGAACCGTTATCTACTCCCTCGAATTAATGACCTGTTTGACCAACTTCATGGGTCGAGTTTTTATTCAAAGATTGACCTGCGGTCATGTTATAACCAACTCCGAGTTCATGACGAAGATATCCCCAGACAGCTTTCAGAACTCACTACGGGCATTACGAATTCCAAGTGATGCCATTCGGCTTAACCAACGCACCGGCTGTATTCACGGATCTTATGAATCGGGTGTGCAAACCTTACCTTGACAAGTTTGTTATTATCTTCATCGATAACTTCCTGATTTACTCGCGCAATGAACAAGAACACGCGCAACACCTGAAAACCATCCTGGAACTACTCAAGCATGAGGATTTATATGCCAAATTCTCCAAGTGTGAGTTCTGGATACAAACCGTTCAATTCCTTGGTCACGTCATTGACAGTCAAGGAATACATGTTGACCTATCAAAAATTGAGGCTATCAAGTGCTGGCAAGCACCTACTACACCCACTGAAGTACGCCAATTCTTAGGACTCGCTGGATACTACAGGCGATTCATTGAGAAATTCTCGATAAATAGTCCAACCTCTCACCACTCTGACTCAGAAAGAATAGAAATTCAATTGGACTGATAAACAGGAGTCAGCCTTCCAACTGCTTAAACGAAAACTTTGCAGTGCACCGATCTTATCCTTACCCGAAGGCAACGATGACTTCGTGATATACTGTGATGCTTCACACCAAGGTCTCGGTTGCGTGTTGGTGTAACGAGACAAAGTTATTTATTATGCCTCACGACAACTCAAGGTCCACGAAAAGAATTTTACGACTCATGACCTAGAGTTGGGGGCTGATATCGCGTAAAAAGTCACGTTTTTACTACCGATATCTCTCTCATTCTGGAACGATTCTTGGCATTTTGAACTCAAATATGGTCCAATCAATGACATTATGCCAAGGTAGTTTGGACAAGGTTGCACGATAAAAATCAAGCAAAACGGATGAAAAACGAAGATTCCACACACGTTTGAAGATTCAAAGCATCAAAACGAGATTTCAAGACTAAAGTTCCCATCACCAACATCCATCTTATTCAAGATGTTTGTTTTCAAAATACGAATACAACAGAAGAAGAATCAACAAAAACGGACGAAGAATGAAGATTCTACATACACCGGAAGATTCAAAAGATTCGCACAACACGTCTGAAGATTAGAGACATATTTTTGGGATATCTTTGCATCAAAGTGTTCGTTTTTGAATTACGAATCCAACGCAAAAAGAATCGACTAAAACGGACGTATAACGAAGAAGATACGCGCAAATCAAGAAACGAAGCAAAAGACGGCGAAACGGGGCCGGTGGCAGCCAGCCGCCGCCGGCCTACCACCATCCGCCACCGGCCACCAGCTGGGCACCGCCGGCCTGCTGTCCCCCCGCCCCACTTTCCTTTTTTGGCTAATTCGCGTACCTGGTGCACCACCTTTCCGCGTTGTACAGTACCCGGTGCACCACCTTTCCGCGTTGTGCAGTACCTGGTGCACCTTTTTACCCACATTATGCTAATGTGCACCCCTTGATGCTAATGTGAGCCTAAACTCACCTATAAATAGAGGGCTTGGGTTCCATTTGCAAGACACACCATATGGACACACATTAATCATATTTCTCTCTTTCTTTCTCTAGAATTCTCTCTCTAGCACTACTCTTAGGAGTTAGAGGAGAATTATTCTTGTAGTTAGTTCCTCTCTCTAGTTTCTCTCTGTAGCACTACTCTTAGGAGTTAGAGGAGAACTAAAGAGATATAAGTGTAGGAGCTTGTTTAGAATAGAACGAAAGCAAGAAACGCATTGTAATCTTCAGTGTATGCTCGGAATTGTATCAATTAATTCAAGTCTAATTTCTCCCGCATTTAATCCTGGTTCTTTCTATCCTTATCTATCTTAATTAATTACGTTTATATTGATTATGCTAGATTTAGTTATTGCCATGATTAGAGAGTAGTATACTTGTGTTTGCTTGTGATGTAGTTAGTTAATTATGGGATGATTTATAATTAAATATTAAAGATCGGTAATATTACTTTGATAGTCTTATTGCATGTTCTTGTTTGATTGTTGCCTTAGGATTATCATAGTAGTAAAATATAACCGGTCTTAATTATCGCAAAGTAATATGACGGCCCATATTCGACTGTTATACAGTATAGCGTTGGAAACACTTTAGGTGTAGTACAAACACGTGGAAGCTGTGTAACGACCGAAGGTAGTTATATTACGAACTAATTTATAAAATGAGAAACCTAGTTTAATTAACCTTTCTAAATAGACTTTTAAACTTCAAATTAATCTATCGCCTTTCCACCAATAAACGTGATTACAACACCTTTTTACGACGTCCAATTAAAAGGTAGTCAATTATCTGTGTCAATATAATTTGTCAAAGGTATGAAACTATGGAACCGCAAGGCTACATGGGGGATTATCATAGGACAAGACATGGCCAAGGTTTGAAGCGGCGGAACCACTTAAAGTGAGGAACGATGTGGATAATTAGGGGATTTATTGGGTAGTCTTAAGCAAGGGCTGGTTTAAAATCATAAATGAACTTTTTTAAATACATGAATTTGTTAGGATGACGAGGAATCGTTATATGATGCAGTAATGTCTAGTACCTTAAGATTTTGTTTCCGTTCATATGAAAGTATTATTAAACCTTAATTAAGATTTTGCTTATTATTCAAAATACTTTGTAATGTTACCATAACCTAGCTCCCGGTGTGACATGCTAATGGGATTTTAATTAGTAGGGAATCTAGTGTTTACATGCAAGTATTCAAGAATGATAATTAACTAATATCTTTCAAAATAGTTTCTCCAAATATCATCCCATAACTTAATTAACGAAGTCTCAGCAAACACTATCTTTATTTATCTGCTTTAGGTTTTACTTTTATTTCTCTTTTATTTATTTACTTGCCTAAGTTAGTTAATATAAAAACCAAAACCCCCACTATTTTATAAACCATTCACTAATTTGAAAGCCCTCATCTGTCTCGCCTTAGTTTCAATTCAGTCGGTTTGAAGAACGACTCTAGGTCATACCTACCACTTGCTCACCCTTAGGATTAGCATTGTTAGGAAAAACTTAGGCCCCGTGATGTCGTGTAAACGGGGCTTTAGTTTTAAAATGGAAAATACCTAACTTACTACATACAACACAGGCAAGAATACCTGATCATATATAGTATAGCTTAGTAAGTCCGAGTCGAACACAGGGAACGGATGTCAATATCAACAAATTGGAAATTGCTACAATTAATTAAAGCAGTAAAAAGTGGGGACGTTTTAGTTCCGATCGAACAATTGATAAACAATTATAAAAGAAATGATTTATTAAATAAAACTTAATTATAAAATAAAGAAATAATAAAATAACTTAATTAAAAGATTTAATTCAAATAATAAAAGAAGTACAATTGCTTAGACTAGTTTCCTGAGAATCCGATTATCACTTTATTGAATTGCTAATGTATGAACTTCATTGTGACATGACAAATGTATCAACCATCTTTGCAGGATTAATTGATTAAACACAATTCAGAAAGATATAAAGTTGTTTTCAACCCGCTAACAGTTCAATTTAACGTTATCCACCAAATTGCATTATGAATTATAACTACACCGTTTGTATGATTTATCCTTATAACTTGAATCAACAAAGTCTATAACTATTACTAGTTATCACATTCATTACCAATTCTTGACAATAATTGATCCTAGCCTATCAAACTCAATCTATTTAGTGATAATCGTCAATTAAAACCAACAATCATCAATAATGACCAATCAATAGAGAACTCAATCATAAATCAATGGATCATCACGCTAGGTTATCATCATGATTCAACAATTAAACATGGATCTTCGAATAAACATATAAACATTCATGAAATTCAATATTAACTAGCAATTCAACAATCAAATCATCATCCGAGTATTATCATCTAAGCAATTGTATATAAAACTTAGCCAATCATATATCTACAGAAAATCAGATTCAATAACATGCCCATAATCATAATCAAATGAAAGATAGAAACGTATTCGAACCGAAATAGTGAATTAATGAATGAACGAATGAAGCCTTTGATTATCTTCTATCTTTTTCCCTTCCAAATGCTCCAGAATTAGGGTTTTTGGCTGAGAGAATCGACTGGAAGAAAATATGATGAGTTGTTTGTAAAATGAGGGCAAAATGAGTTTTTTAGGTTTTCTGTCGAAACGATCCATACGCCGTATGGAATTCCATACGCCGTATGGATTGCAAAGCCCATGGGTTTAACCCGCGTCTTCTGGCGGCCCGGCTCAACTGATCCATACGCCGTATGGATTCCATACGCCGTATGGATCGATTTTCTCTGCTTTTTCACCATCGACCAAATTCTTCACTTTTCCTCTTTTTAACTTCTATTATTCAATTCTCGCTCGTTTTCAGCTTCTTTTCCGATTCAAGCTCCAGAAAATTCCTAAATGCAAATATGAACGAAATGAGTATCGAATTCAAATCAAATGCATAAGAAATTAATCAAACTAAGGGGTAATTAGTACTATAAAATAGCACATTTTGGCGTTCATCAAACATCCCCCACTTGAATCAACTTGTCCTCAAGTAGACTAGTAACTCAAGAATTCAAAACTTTAAATATGAACGGCAAACAATGCATAAAAGGACTTACAAACTACACAGCATTCGACAAACCAAATTTTTATCTTAAAATCGATTCTACCTTAAAACTCAGCAATCAAGAAACTCTACATGGGAAGCCATTCTAACATATTATTACTCATAAAAGATAGATCACTTAGATTACCGATATTGTTGTCCACTTAAACAATCTAAATTTCAGAAATTGAGCTCAACTTATTATTATTCTAGCAGGCCTTACCCCTGATTTTCTATAGCAAAATACTCTCATAAAAATAACGTGTCACAATTCTCCAAATAATGAACATCCAAATAAATCAATCATTTTTCAAACCAAGACATTGGTGACAGGTCTGTACCTCAGTACAATAGAGCGACATAACTTGGCTTTGGTTTTTCAATTTATGAGTCTTTTGTACTCATTTATTTTTATCTATTTGATATCAAATATACTGACGGAAACCAGGTCTGTACTTTCGTACAACAGAGGAGACAACACCCAGTATATTCCCAAATGATGATTATTAGGATCCCAAAATTATGGATTATAACACGCTATCATACAAGAATTAAGACTAAGGTCATACCTTGCTAAAAGATCCTCATAGGATAAATCCCTACTTAATTCATCACATTTCTTACTAGCTCAATAACCTTCATATAGATTGCCTATCGATACATCATAAGATGAACTATCTAATATTTAAAAATTAAATTTATTTCATTCTTTGCATTCCCAAACCGTGTTACAAGATTGCTAAACTTTACAAAGAAAACAATTTTAAAACAAAAATTTGGGCTGAAAAATGACTAACACGTAGAATGCCTCTTAACCTCAATATTTTTCAATAGCTACCATTCATAAATTAAGGACAATTAGACATAATTAGGCTTCTTTTCCCCCATCCCCCACTTAAAAACATGTAATGTCCTCATTGCAAAACTAAATAAAAATAAAGGGAATAGAAAAGAAGTGAAATAGAAAACTCCCCTGATTTGAAGGCAATTTGCGTGAAAAACTTCATTCAGAAATAAAATAAAACAGCACACTTCCGTAGGCAACACGATTGCATTTAGCACATGCAATAAGCCTTTAAACCCCTCGGTATCCCGAGTGGACGTGTTGTAGTCTCGTGAGGGTTTCCAGAGAACACACCCACAAAGTTCAAACCTGAAAACAAAAACAATAAAACGAAATACAAATTAACAAAATAACGGGTTGTCTCCCGAAAGCGCTTTTGTTTATCACGTCGGTAAGCTCGACATCTCGCTTCACCACTTAATTCAAATCCATCTCCAAATCACGCTTGGAGTCCCTTATATCACCATCGTACTTCTTCACTCTACTTCCATTGACTTTGAAAGTTTTTCCAGAATATCCTTGCAAATCAACAGCTCCAAACGGATAAACCTTGTCAACAACAAAAGTGCCAGTCCAGCGTGTCTTTAACTTTCCTGGAAACAAATGTAATCTAGAACTATACAACAGAACTTGATCACCTTTCTCGAATGTATGGTTCAACTTAAGACGAGCATCATGCTATTTCTTAGTTCGCTCCTTGAACAGTCTCGAATTATCAAAAGCATTTATTCTTAATTCATCCAACTCATTTAGTTGTGCCATTCTTTCCTTTCCAGCTAACTTCTCATCAAGATTGCACTTCTGTAAAGCCCAATATGCTTTATGCTCTAACTCAAAAGGTAAATGACAAGCTTTTCCATAAACAAGGCGATAAGGCGTTGTTCCAACTGACGACTTAAATGCTGTTCGTGCCGCCCATAATGCATCATCCAACTTGTATGACCAATTCTTAGGGTTTCCTTCAACTGAACGTTCTAAAATACGCTTCAACCCTCTATTAGTCACTTCCACTTGACCACTCGTCTGTGGATGATAAGCAGTTGAAAACTTATCTCTTACCCCGTACTTTCGCAGCACATTTTTTCCAATTGCAGATTTGTGAAATGTGTCCCTCGATCACTAATTAAAGCTTTTGGTGCTCCAAAGCGCGAAAATAACTGTTTAAGAAAATTTACCACAACGCGAGCATCATTCGTGGGTAATGCTTTTGCTTCGGCCCACTTAGAAACATAATCCACAGCCACAATGATGTATTTGTTTCCATTGCTAGGTGGAAACGGGCCCATAAAGTCTATACCCCAGACATCAAAAATCTCGCTTACCATAATTGGATTTTGCAACATTTCATCCTTCTTTGAGATTCTCCCAGTACGTTGGCAGGCATCGCATTCCTTCACATACTTGAATGCATCCTTGTAAACTGTTGGCCAATAAAAACCTGCCTCGAACACTTTCCTTGCAGTGTAGTTTGGACCATGATGTCCTCCAGCCGGACCATCATGACAGTGCTCTAAGATAATATCACATTCCTCTCCAGCTACACATCGTCGGACAATACCATCAGCACACTGTCTGAACAGATATGGGTCTTCCCAAAAGTAATAACGTAAAGATGAGAAAAACCTCTTTCTTTGGTTAAAATCCAATCCGGATGGAAGAGTCTTTGTAACTAGAAAGTTTGCAATATCAGCGAACCATGGAAAATCATTCAGAATTGCTTTCAACAAGCTTTCATCAGGAAACTTATCTCGAATTTCAGTTTCATCCAACTTATCCAATTCTGGATTTTCCAGTCTTGACAGATGATCTGCAGCCATATTTTCTGCTCCCTTCTTATCACGAATCTCAATGTCAAACTCCTGCAATAACAAAATCCATCGCAACAACCTTGGTTTTGCATCTTGTTTTCCAAACAAGTATCTTAATGCAGAGTGGTCGGTAAAAACAACAGTTTTTGACAGGACCAGGTAAGAGCGAAACTTATCAAATGCAAAAACAACAGCAAGCAATTCCTTTTCAGTCGTGGAGTAATTATCTTGTGCACTTGTCAAAGTCTTGCTTGCGTAATAGATAGGTTGAAACTTCTTATCAACCCTCTGACCTAAAACTGCTCCTACAGCGTAATCACTGGCGTCACACATCAATTCAAATGGAAGATCCCAATTCGGACTTATCATAATTGGTGCGGATACCAATTTCTCCTTTAAAATCTTGAACGCATCTTGGCATTCCTTTGAAAACTCGAACTTAGCTTCCTTTTCCAACAACTTTTTCATAGGACGTGCTATCTTTGAAAAATCCTTGATGAATCTTCTATAGAACCCAGCATGTCCTAAGAAACTTTGTATTCCTTTAACATTTGTTGGATGAGGTAGCTTTGCTATGGCCTCAATCTTCGCTTGATCAACTTCAATACCAGCTCTTGAAATTTTATGCCCCAACACAACTCCTTCTCGTACCATGAAATGACACTTTTCCCAATTTAAAACGAGATTGGAACTCTCACACCTTTGAAACATACTCTTTAGATTCATCAGACACTTATCAAAAGAATCTCCAAACACAGAGAAGTCATCCATGAATATTTCCATGCTGTCTTCTACCATATCATGGAATATTGTCATCATGCACCGTTGAAATGTAGCGGGTGCGTTACATAGACCGAAAGGCATTCTCCGATAAGCGAAAGTTCCGAATGGGCAGGTGAAAGTAGTCTTATCTTGATCATTTGCATCAATTGGGATTTGGAAGTACCCGGAGAATCCATCTAGAAAGCAATAATACTCTTTTCCTGCTAGACGTTCCAGCATCTGATCAATGAATGGCAAAGGAAAGTGATCCTTGCGTGTCGCATCATTCAGCTTTCTATAATCTATACAGACCCTCCATCCAGTAACAGTTCTTGTTGGAATTAACTCATTCTTCTCATTCGCAACCACTGTCATACCTCCTTTTTTAGGCACAACATGAATGGGGCTGACCCATGGACTATCAGAAATCGGGTATATCAATCCAGAGTCAAGCAATTTAATGATTTCCTTCCTCACAACATCCGTAACCTTAGGATTTAATCGTCTTAATGGTTGCACAACTGGTTTGAAATAAGACTCCATAAGGATCTTGTGCGTACAATATGATGGGCTAATTCCCTTGATGTCACCGATCGTCCATGTTATAGCATGCTTATGTTCCTTCAGAACTTTTAGCAGACTTTCTTTCTCGTTTGCTGATAGCTTGGATGAAATGATAACTGGCAAATCCGACTCTCCTTGTAGGTATGCATATTCCAAATGAGTCGGCAAATCTTTCAATTCTAACCTCGGTGGTTCTTCAAAAGAAGATTTACATGCCAACACCTCTTCTCGTGAACAGGGAATCCCATGCATAGTGATGCGAGTCTCTTTCTTCACTAAAATACCATTAGTCTCAACCGATTCTTCATTCTCAATAGGCTGATCACCTTCTACTTCCTCATCACTCTCGAACTCTAACTCCTCAAGCATTTTATCGAATTCTTCAATATCTCTAATTGCTTCTATGCTTCCCGTCCATCCCTCCAGAATCATGGGATCTAGATCTTCATCTTCCATGAGACTTTGAAGGAACTCCTTATCATCAGTTATTTCTCTGGCACTCACAAAGTAGCAAGTATCATCAACTGCAGTAGGATATCGCATTGATTTGTTGACATCAAACACTACTTCGTCTTCTCCTAACCTCAGAGTGATTTTTCTATCACGAACATCAATCAATGCCCTTGCAGTGGCTAGAAAAGGTCTTCCCAAAATGATAGGTACCTTTTTATCTTCAACCATGTCCAGAATGATGAAATCAGACGGAAAAACAAACCTATCCACTTTAACTAGCACATTCTCTACCATACCCCTAGGATATTGAACTGAACGATCTGCTAACTCAATGCACATTCTAATTGGCTTTGGTTCCCCCAACTTAAGTCTGGCATACATAGTATAAGGCATTATTGATATGCTTGCCCCCAAGTCAGCCAATGCGTGAGTAAGGTCTAAACTTCCAATCAGACAAGGAAGGGTAATACTCCCAGGGTCTTTCATTTTCGGTGGAAGTTTATTTTGCATAACTGCTGAACATCTCTCGTTCATTGTCACCGTGGTTACCTCCATCAGTTTGCTCTTATTAGTTAAAAGTTCCTTCAAATACCTTGCATACTTTGGCATTTGAGCAATGGCTCCCACGAATGGGATGTTAATGTGCAGTTGCTTCAGATTTTGTAGGAACTGGTGGTATTGAGCATCATCTTTCCCTCTTCTCAAAGCTGCTGGATAAGGTGGCTGCGGTGCATGCTCCTTAGCATATTGCTTATCTCTTGCAATTTGTCCAGCCTCAGTGTCCACCTTGGGACTTTCCACAACTTCTACTTCCTTCTCTTTCTGCGGTAGGGGTTGAGAAACGGGTTTCTTCTTTGGAATGGGGTCTTCAAAACCCCTTCCACTCCGGGTGATCACTGCTTTCGCCTGATCCCGTGGATTGGTCTCAGTGTATCCAGGTAGGGTACCAGGGAATCTTTCTTGAAGAACTTTGGCTATGTTGGAAACGTCCCCTTCAATCTGCTTAATCGCAGCTCCTTGGTTTCTCAATGCAGCGTCTGTAGCATCCATCCGTTGTCCAGAGCTCGTAATGAATTTCTCATTGGAAGTGAGAAACTTACCCATCATTTCTTCTAAATTAGCTTGCTTGTCTGAAGATGATGCACCTGGCTGCTCCTTGGTGAAAAATCCAGGTTGAGTTTGGCGAAACGGTCGCCCTCCATCTTGGTATGGTCTTCTGAAGAAGTTTCCACCGCCCTGACGATATGGTGCTTGAGCTTCTCCATACTTGACTTCTTCAGTCTATTCTCCCGTTCGCATCTCGAGGCAATCCTTTACTAAATGGCTTCCTCCACAGTTGTTGCATCCCACTTGGATAGCATGGACAGTCTCATTAACCTTCTTGATATCTCTGCCCATGTTGTCTAGCTTAGCGGTGATGGCTGCAAATCCATCTTCATCATTCACAGACCTCTTCCGTCTAGAAGTTCCATCATCCCATAACTGAGAGTGTTTCGCTTGGTCGCGAATGGCAGTCAACGCATCACGAGGGACTTTTGATAACATTGAATAATGTTATATTTGTATAGTAATATTTCATAGTTTTTGTATACTTTTAGTTACAATTATTTGATAAAAGTTAGTTATTTCGTTTATATTTATAAATTAGGTAGAAATAGACCTTGAATTAGAAAATGAGTTGAAAGTAGAATAAATAAAGTAGTTTTTGTATAAAAGTTAGTTTGACACAAATTTAGTTGGGACAAAGTGGTTAAAAGAGTAAATAAAATAAATTAAGTTTGTACATATTTGAGTTCGAAAAGTTAAATGGATTAAGAAAAAATAATTAGATTGAATATTTATTAGAGTTTACGAGTTGGACTAAATAATTAATTGGGCTAAATAATAAATAATATAAAAATAATACTAGCTAGGAAACGTTAATACTATAATAGTAATTATTAAACTAATAAATAATAAATAATAATATAATTATAATATTAACTAATGCTAGTTAGAATTTACGTTAGTAATAAGGTTAGTTATTATAATAAATAATATTAAATTAATGATGATGATATTTGATGTGAACTTTTGTTGCAAGTTCACGTGAAGACCCAAGAACAAGGCAAATGGATCAGACGATGGTATCCACGTGGAATTGGGCTGATCAAGAAGATCAGGAAATGGAAATTAAATTGGGTCGTGGACCCAAGTTAAAAAAAAAAAAGAGAACCAGTAGCCAAGCGAAAGAATAGCATATGTGAGTCGGTGGAAGTCAAAAAGAAAAAATGGGCCAAGTGCACATATAAGAAGGTTGGGCCCAAAATGGATAGCAGCCAAAGCAAAGAGGCGGTGGAGATAATTTTGTAAGGTGTGCGCCAACTTCAATTCTTGTACAGTACGAAACCTCATATATATATATATATAAGATCAATATTTCGGCTAGTGGGGGTGGTTCGAGACGACAGAGACTTTTTCAAAATATTAGAATTAGGGGTTACGAATTTTCTTTGCATTTTTGAGGGTTTTTCATACTTTTGAAGATCTTTCATTCATCTTAATCATTCGGCTACTACGGATCTTCAATTAATCATTGTAATCATTCGTTTACTCTTTTATTTCATTTTAATTATGTTTTCTTTGATTTCAATTATTACTTTTGATTGTTATTATTTGAATATGAGTAGCTAAATCCTTTTACACTTACTTGAATGAAGTGATCTAATGATTAGGGTTGTTATCTTTTAATATTTATGTTGAATTATTTTTGTTTAATCGTGAACCTTATGTATTCGAGTTTATATTAATTGATTTATCTTGTTGGTAAATTATTATATGATCAATTTAGCGGAAGCTTTTTCATACAATAGTTTATTATAATTATTTGTCTATGAATAATTGTTAATTGATTGCGGAAGCAGATATTAAACAAGATAATCGTTTAAATATGAATGTGTAAGTAGGTGAAGTTGACGGAAGTTATTCACTAGATTAAATCTTAAATTATTGAATCGAAATTAAGGTGTAGGTTAAGTGGACGCACTAATCTTAGTTTAATTAAGATTCATATATTCAACATAATTAAACTATCTATTGCAATTTAATTAATGTTTAATTGAAACTATTATGTGTTTAAGTTTTATTTATTATTGAAGCTTGTTAATGATTTAATTAGTGGCTATAGCGAACGTTTGTCACAAAGTTATTTCATTATTTAATTATATGTCTATGTATGATTAATCTAATGATAGCGAACGCAGATTTGGTACAAGTTAAATAATTAAACTTAAATGTATAAGGTGATGATATTGGCGAACGTCTTTCATTAAATTAAATTATTAATTAGTTAATTAAGATTTATGTGAAGGTCATGGCGAACGTTAAACCTGATCTAAATTAAGATGAGCATTGATTGCTAGATAACCTAGTTTTTATTATACAACCCGAAATCATTAGTGAGCTAGTTCAAGTAAGTGTCGTTTTTAATATCTGATAAAGTTTAATTAATCAATCTGACTCTTCCTGAGTCAATTTGTTTAGTTTATTAAATTTAGTTGTTAAGCAACGTGATAATTCGGTCACAACAAAAACCCCAAGTCTTTTCTGTACTAAGTTAATTACATTTTTACTTATAATTCTTAAATTCACAATCCCTGTGGAACGAACTTGGACTTATCATAGCTATACTATACACGATTGGGTATACTTGCCTAGTTGTGTAATAGTAAGTAGTGGTTTTTCTTTGTTTATTTTTATAACTAGATTTTACACATCAACTTTCTTGGGAATAGGCCCTTGGGAATCCAGTTGCTGTCTCGTGGCACGATCCACTCCTTTATAGAAAATACTCACGACTTGCTGATCGTTCAGGTCGTGCTGCGGGCACTTATGCATCAGGTCCTTATATCTCTCCCAAGCTTGGTGTAGTGACTCATCCATTTCCTGCTTGAAATTTCTGATCTCGTCAATCATCTTTGAAGTTTTGGAAGGAGGACAATACATCTTCAGAAACTTCGTGCGAAGGTCTTCCCATGTGGTTATGGACCCAGCTGGCTCGTTTTGAATCCATCTCTTTGCAGCTCCCTTGAGTGTGATTGGGAATACCCTGAGCATAACTTGATCGCGTGTGATGTTAGGAACGTTGAACATATCGGCTATCTCAACGATTTTCTCCACATGATCATTAGCATCCTCCCTTTCTTCTCCTCGGAAAGGATCCTCCCTAAGCTCCTTGAGGAACTGTCCCTTGATTTCGAACTCCACATCTTGTGCAATCGCTAGCCTTACTACTCCAGTGCCACGGTCATTACGCATCCGACTCGAATACTCTTCGAGCGTAATGTTGGCGATATCTTCTGCCATTGCGTCTCTTGGGTTTTCCTGATTGATCGGAGGTTCGAATAAGGACCGAAGATACTCTCCAAAATCCCCCTCTGAATACGACGGAAGGTTGTGGTGTAAACTTGAGTTGGGTGGTACAGAAGCAAACCGTCTTCTCTGACGAAAAACTCTTTCAGGATCTTCAAAAGGATCAGCGAGATGAGGATTCCTTGATCGGGTCATAAACTTCCTGCAATATGCTTCCCGAATCAGTAGAACAAGACTCTAAATGAATTACTTTCTAAACAATCCTAAACACACAAATATAATTAGAAAAATAAATAAAACAGAACTGAACTTAAATAACAATATACAAAGATCAAGTTCCAATTTGTCAAATTGAATCAAACCGCTCCCCGGCAGCGGCGCCAAAAACTTGATGTCGTGTAAACGGGGCTTTAGTTTTAAAATGGAAAATACCTAACTTACTACACACAACACATGCAAGAATACCTGATCATATATAGTATAGCTCAGTAAGTCCGAGTCGAACACAGGGAACGGATGTCAATATCAACAAATTGGAAATTGCTACAATTAATTAAAGCAGTAAAAAGTGGGGACGTTTTAGTTCCGATCGAACAATTGATAAACAATTATAAAAGAAATGATTTATTAAATAAAACTTAATTATAAAATAAAGAAATAATAAAATAACTTAATTAAAAGATTTAATTCAAATAATAAAAGAAGTACAATTGCTTAGACTAGTTTCCTCAGAATCCGATTATCACTTTATTGAATTGCTAATGTATGAACTTCATTGTGACATGACAAATGTATCAACCATCTTTGCAGGATTAATTGATTAAACACAATTCAGAAAGATATAAAGTTGTTTTCAACCCGCTAATAGTTCAATTTAACATTATCCACCAAATTGCATTATGAATTATAACTACACCGTTTGTATGATTTATCCTTATAACTTGAATCAACAAAGTCTATAACTATTACTAGTTATCACATTCATTACCAATTCTTGACAATAATTGATCCTAGCCTATCAAACTCAATCTATTTAGTGATAATCGTCAATTAAAACCAACAATCATCAATAATGACCAATCAATAAAGAACTCAATCATAAATCAATGGATCATCACGCTAGGTTATCATCAAGATTCAACAATTAAACATGGATCTTCGAATAAACATATAAACATTCATGAAATTCAATATTAACTAGCAATTCAACAATCAAATCATCATCCGAGTATTATCATCTAAGCAATTGTATATAAAACTTAGCCAATCATATATCTACAGAAAATCAGATTCAATAACATGCCCATAATCATAATCAAATGAAAGATAGAAACGTATTCGAACCGAAATAGTGAATTAATGAATGAACGAATGAAGCCTTTGATTATCTTCTATCTTTTTCCCTTCCAAATGCTCCAGAATTAGGGTTTTTGGCTGAGAGAATCGACTGGAAGAAAATATGATGAGTTGTTTGTAAAATGAGGGCAAAATGAGTTTTTTAGGTTTTCTGTCGAAACGATCCATACGCCGTATGGAATTCCATACGCCGTATGGATTGCAAAGCCCATGGGTTTAACCCGCGTCTTCTGGCGGCCCGGCTCAACTGATCCATACGCCGTATGGATTCCATACGCCGTATGGATCGATTTTCTCAGCTTTTTCACCATCGACCAAATTCTTCACTTTTCCTCTTTTTAACTTCTATTCTTCAATTCTCGCTCGTTTTCAGCTTCTTTTCCGATTCAAGCTCCAGAAAATTCCTAAATGCAAATATGAACGAAATGAGTATCGAATTCAAATCAAATGCATAAGAAATTAATCAAACTAAGGGGTAATTAGTACTATAAAATAGCACATTTTGGCGTTCATCACCCGGCAATTACAAATTTAAAACAACCCACTGCTGGTGCCCGGTTAGTAATCGTTAACGACACCGACCTGATCGGGCGCCAACAAGTTTTTGGCGCCGCTGCCGGGGAACCAACTGTACGATCCTTAGGCGTCAAGATGAACTTACTCGCTAGTGAACCTTTAGGATTAACTCTTCTCCTTAGACCCCTACGTCTTTCTTTGTTTTTCCTTACTTTTAGTACTTTTATAAATTACGTTATTCCTATCCACTCAACCAGTCAACCACGCCAACGAGACTATGACAGCTACACGTATAACTCTCGCTGAAAACTCTAAACCTCTGATTGAAGGTCGAGGAGGACCAATTGTCTATCCGGAAACCGATAGAACTTCATTTGAATTAAAGCCCCATATTGTTCAGTTAGTCCAAAACCTCTGTCAATTCCGTGGCCTACCAAATGATGATCCCAACTCCCACCTTGACAAATTCATTTCCTTATCCAACTCTTTTAAGCCGATTGGGGTTAATCAAGACATAGTCTATCTATACCTATTTCCCTATTCACTCACTTTCAACGCACAAAACTGGTTTGAGGAACTAGAGATTAACTCTATAACCTCTTGGGTAGAACTAGCAACCAAATTTTTGGCCAAATATTTCCCCCCATAAAAACAAGCCACGTTTAGGTCCAACATCATAAACTTCCGTCAAGTTAATGATGAATCAATCTACGATGCATGGGACCGCTTTAAGAAATTGCTTAAGAAATGTCCAAATCATCGATTTGAGCGCTCAGACCAGTTGCGCATTTTCTACAATGGGCTCTTCCCACATCACCGTCCTTTACTTGATACCGCCTCTTAAGGTAGTTTCATAGACTGTACGGCAAATGAAGCTTGAAGCCTTATTGAGAAAATGACAATACACAACCATGACTGGAACAGAGAAAATCACCCCTCGCTAGTGAATTCACCTACTACAATCAGGAATGAAGCTATCAAAACCCTCACTCAGCAAGTGGCAGACCTAACCAAGGAGATTAAGGAATTGAAAAGTCAACAACAACAAGTATGTCAAGTTCAAACCTACCTTAATTGTGCTAATCTGAACCACTCAGCCCAAATTCCTCAGTTTCATCTAACTTCACCCAATACTAACCCTTCTTTTAATCCACCTAGGAATAGCCCACTAACTTACCAACCTCAACCTTTGGAACCCTCTTCCTCACAAACCTCTAGTTTTGACGACACCCTGATACAAGTCATTCAAGGAATCTCAGCTAGACAAGACCAAACTGATATCTTCTTAAGAGATCATCCGACTTTGTTAAAAGCTCTCAAATCCTAATTAGGACAATTAGCATAGCGTATTAATGCTAAACCTCAGGATAGTCCAACTAGTTCCCATAAGGAGGCTTCCCATATTCAAGACTCCCAGGTAGCACATAGCCCACCTACGATTTCTTCTCCGGTGAAGGAACCACCTATTGTCCCATCGACAATGGATTTAGAGTCTGCACCAAATAGGAAAGTAAACATTCCATTTCCGGCTCGTCTTAAACAACGACCCGACAAGCTTAAGTCTTTTCAGCTTGATAGGAAATTCCTAGATACCGCCTCTGAAGTTCACTCCAAAAAGTACTTCAGAAAACTTCTTACAACCAAGGATAAGGTACCCGAAGTACCCAATGTCCTGCTGAACGAGGAATGTTCAGCTATCTTGAAAAATATCATTCCTGAAAAACTCAGAGACACCGGACGTTTTACTCTCCCTATTTCCATCTACAATTCAGGCATTATCTATTCTCTCGCCGATTTAGGAGCTAGTGTTAATCTTATGCCATACTCGCTTTTCAAGAGGCTTGAGTTAGAAAATCTTTGACCTACTAAAATGACAATACAGCTTGCTGACCACTCGGTCAAGTACCCTAGGGGAATAGCTGAAAATGTTTTAGTTAGGATTGACAAATTTCTTTACCCAGCAGATTTTGTAGTAATGGATATGCAGGAAGACGTACACATCCCAATCATACTAGGAAGACCATTCATGAATACGGCCAAGGCAATCATCAATGTCTTCGCACAAACCATCAGCTTGCAGTCTCAGGGAGAAACCATCACTTTCCATATCGACAATCCTAACGCTGAAACCAAGCCGATATGTACATGATCTCCACGGACAAGACCATAGAGGACAAAGAAACTGCAGAGTCAACAAGTGAAAGTAAATCTAGTAAGGAAATGGCAATTGTCACACCCCCAAAATCCATAATTGTGTTTATTTAATGTTTAGCGGAAGCAAGTTATAATTAGCGGAAGCATCTTGTGTAAACAGTTTAACAGCGGGGGTGCTGACGTTACAATTGTGCATTCACTGTATCAGAGCATATGATCATACAGAACATAATATATAAAGGATGCCAATTTAAAATAGTTATTACAAAAGTAGTATGACTATGTAAGTCGTACGGTAGTAATAAAGTTTAAAACATTTAAGTTTTACAATACATATGTTAAGATAAGATTTCGTGAGTATAACTGCAATGTCTGCAGTAATACAGAGGAAATCCTCAAAAGCTGTCCCAAAATATATGGCATCCTAAGTAGTCCAGGGTTGTCCATCCTGAATGCATGCGATTCTTTACTTACTTTGCTAATTTCCTGTATAACATAGAAAGAAAGTCATCAACAAATATGTTGAGTGAATTCACAGGTTTTGTATAAATGTAAGGTATGTTAAACCATTTATGTTTAGAATTATTGAATTGTTATTCAATAAATAAATGTTTGCAAGTTTTACAATTTATAAGATTGTAGGGATAGTTACCCTAAAATATAGTTTATGTGGGTTGTTACCCAAAATGTATGTCTGGTGGTTTACCATCATATAAATATAACCATAAAGTATACCGGTATAAAACAGTTGTAGGATGAGTTCATCCTAAATAGTAAGTGGGAATGCTTAGACTATAATCCCCCGAAAGGTGAGCTAAACCTCGCAGGTTAAAGTAACGCGACCTAACCCTACAACCAAACCACAACCAAAACTTATGTTTCTTGCCTGAAGGACAGTTAAGTATACGCTCTATCCACAGGAGGGTCGTCACGGCAATAGTACTATTCGTATACTCAGTGGCTAGAGTCACCTAGCTAATGGTTATAGTCTGCATGACATAAGGTCTTTCATGCACACATCTCAAGTCTGGTCCGTACTAGGATTTATTGTCTAATTCCCAAAACAGTTGTGAAATAATATTTCATATCAAACAGTTGAATAAAGTAATAAATCATTTATATAATTTGCTGCATGTGTTTGCATGCAGTTTCTATGTTTACACCCCTATGTTTAAAAGCATAAAACATTTGTAAAGTAGGGGCTGTGAACTCACGGTGATTTGCTCGGTATAGAAAGCTAGCAGCCGACAGATAATAGCCCAAGGTGTGTTAACCTATATACAATAGATGTATTAACATAAGTACGTTTGCTTTGTTTAATCACTTATGTCAATAGGTTGTTTGTTTGTTTGGAGAAATTGTTAATTTCTTTAATAATATAAGTTGTTAACTGCGTCGTGACATTGTTTCGAAATATTGATATTATTTCTCGTGTCATCTAGTTTGTATACATATAAGTATGTTATAACTCATATATTTTTAAATGTGGTTTCGTCTCGTTTACATATATCTCATATATATAAATTGTTTGTCGTTTAAGTTTCCAAATCACTAGTCTCTATTTGTTTCATATAATATACGTCTCGTCCCAAATGTGTATGTATACCAATCGGCTCGTCCAATATTCGTAGGTATATATGTTCGCGTTTTATCGTTTTGAGGCCCGCTTTTGTTGACTTAGTCAAACATGCTCGGATTGACTCGAGACTTTTACACAAGTCTTAAATGTGTTTATTATCTATGAAAAATAAGTTTCATGTCATGTGGATATCCAAAAGTGTTGTTTTTATGTTCTTTACAAAAACAGCCCTTTTATCTTAGTTTTCCAGATTTTCGGTCTCTCTCAAGGCTCGTTTTAACCAACTTAGAATCCGAATTGAAATCCAAGAAAATTAAAGGTTATTCCCCTATGTCTCAGGTTTCCAAAACTTATTTTTATGTAACTTTTGGTTAAGTAAGACTCGTTTTATAAATTTTCAAACACAAGTCTGTCCAGCAGCCCTATTTCGGTATATACGTTATATGATTAGACTGTATCTGGAGTATTACAAAACTTCACAAAACGTGCGAGTAAGGGATAGAAAGGTAACAAAATTTATGATCTTTTCCCACTGGTCTCACCTGTTTATTCGATCCATAGCCCAAGATATGCTCATTTTAATTTGGTCAAGATTCTGGTCAGATTCATCAGATCTGCTATGTATTTTTATTTCAGAAATCAAAAATAGCAAATGAACTTGAATTTTCGTGAGGCTTAGAGATATGAAAACTAGACACTTCAAACTTGAGTTTAGGCTTAAGAAACGTTAGATTTCATCATGAAATGAGTCGTTTAAGGTCGATCTAATCCGATCTATTTTATTATCCAGTGTGTAAAGTCATTATCCAGTGGTTAATAGCATGTTCATCCGATTTTTAACATAGATTTGGACATAATCAGTAGAAAATGGAACACTAAAATGTTTATAAACTTAATCCATGGAAATCTAAAGAAAAGTTAGAGGTTTATACCACAGAAAACGTGATCTAGAGCTGAAATACGAAAAGTGGTGCTGCTGCTGTTCTCTTTGCCTTGTCCTTGCTAAAACTCGACGGTGGGAGTGGCTAGATGACTATGGCTGAGCTTGGTGGTGCTAGGAGCTCGTGGGAGAGGAGGAAGGAGGTGGTGGTTCGGCTGGAATCAGCAGAAAAGGGAGAGAAAGTAGGTGGGGGAAGGATAAGGTTATGTGTGTGTGTTTTGTGTTTGAGTATGAGGTGAAATGAGAAGGATTCAAGCTTTAATATGGGGGCTGGGCTCTTGGGCCGGGTTTTGGGCCTATGGGCCGAACCTGAGCTGACCCAATGGGTCTTGGGCTCATAATGTTTCGTTCCTCAAATTCGTGTTAAGCCCGGTTGTCGGTTAATCGTTAATCGCACGTTATAACGTGATAGTTTCGTTTAATTCGTTAACGACCTATATGGGCTAATATATCTTGAAGTATTATTTTAAATACTTTATTTTGAGTTTCAAAAATATAATTTTTGACTCGTTTGGTTGTCGGGCTCGTTTTGCGCATTTTTCGACGCGTACGTTACGTTTTAAGCTAAAACGCGTAATTGTTTTCGTTCTATCGTTATGCTTCCTCGTTTAGCATAATATTCTTAAGTAAATCACTACAATAAAAATAGTTTTAGGTTATTTATATATTTTTGTGTCATGAAACTTTTGTTATTTATTTTTGTCGGGTTCGTTCGAATATATTTGTACGTAACTATAAATTACTTACGTGTTACATTTTACTTTTTGCTTAAAAGTACGGGCTTGCTAGGCTTACATCACAACAAAGAGTTTTGTTAAAACTTAACCAGGAAATTAGCGTAAGAATGCACATGCATATTATTTAATTAATACCTAATTTGGAGAGTTGTCACATTCTCCCCCCGTTAGGGAAATCTCGTCCCGAGATTTAAGATGTGTCGTGAGTCGCGGTCACGGTTTTAAATAGTTGAGGGTACTCTTGCGCATTTCATCCTCACGTTCCCAGGTGAACTCTGGGCCTCTTTTCGAGTTCCATCGAATTTTGACAAGTTTGATCCGACTGTTTCGGAGTTTCTGCATTTTCGTGTCCATTACTTCAAGCGGTTCCTCCACAAAGTTAAGTTTTGCGTCGACATAGATTTCGTCAGGAGGTATAATTAACGCTTCGTCAGATAGACACTTCTTAAGATTACTCACGTGAAAAGTGTCGTGAATATTACTAAGTTTCTGCGGCAGTTTAAGTTTATAAGCTACAGGACCAATCCTTGCTAGGATCTCAAATGGTCCAACATATCGTGGGTTCAGTTTACCGCGTTTACCAAATCGTACAACTCCTTTCCAAGGAGATACCTTGAGTAGGACTCTGTCACCTACTTGAAACTCTAAAGGTTTTCGTCTATTGTCTGCATAACTCTTTTGTCGGTCTCGTGCCGTTTTCAATCGATTAAGCACTTGAGATATCTTGTCCGTTGTCTCTTGGACTATCTCAGGACCTGATAACTGTCTGTCATTCATTTCTGCCCAACAGAGTGGGGATCGGCACTTGCGTCCGTACAACTCCTCGAAAGGTGCCATTTGTATGCTCGTATGATAACTATTGTTGTACGAGAATTCGGCTAATGGGAGATGAACATCCCAGTTTCCTCCAAAATCAATCACGCAGGCTCGTAGCAAGTCCTCAAGCGTTTGTATCGTTCGCTCGCTTTGACCATCGGTTTGTGGATGGTAGGCGGTACTCATGTCAAGTCTAGTGCCTAAAGCTTGTTGCAGTGTTTGCCAGAAGCGAGAAGTGAAACGTGCATCTCTATCAGAGATGATGGATAATGGCACTCCATGTCTAGAAACAACTTCCTTTATGTAGATTCTAGCCAGCTTTTCCATCTTATCTGTCTCTTTGATGGCCAGAAAGTGAGATGATTTTGTCACTCGGTCGACAATTACCCATATGGAGTCCATCCCAGACGATGTTTTCGGTAGCTTCGTGATGAAATCCATCGTGATGTGTTCCCATTTCTATTTGGGCAACTCAGGTTGTTGCAAAAGCCCGGACGGCTTTTGGTACTCAGTCTTAACTTTTGCACAAGTCAGACATCTACTAACATAGGTGGTAATGTCTCTTTTCATGCCAGGCCACCAGTAAAATCCTTTCAGATCGTGGTACATCTTATCTGCACCAGGATGTATCGAGTAATTGGACTTATGAGCTTCGTCCAATACTAGATTACGTAGCTCATCAACACAAGGAGTCCAAATTCGATTCATGAAGTACAATACTCCGTTTTCCTTAGACTCCAGTTGCTTCTCCATCCCCTTGAGGGATTCGTCCTTCATACGTTCTGGAGTAAAGGCCGCTTGTTGAGCATTACGAATTTGAGTAATCAGATCCAAGTGGATTGTCAGTCCTAAGGCTCGAACTCTTCGAGGTTTCACTCTTTCCTTACGACTCAAGGCATCCGCTACTACATTAGCTTTGCCTGGATGGTACTTGATTTCACAGTCGTAATCATTCAACAGTTCAACCCAACGTCTTTGTCTCATGTTGAGTTCTTTCTGATCAAATATATGTTGGAGACTTTTGTGATCAGTAAAGATCGTACACTTCGTACCGTATAGGTAGTGTCTCCAAATCTTAAGTGCAAAAACGACTGCTCCCAGCTCTAAGTCATGCGTCGTATAGTTCTTCTCGTGAATCTTCAATTGACGAGACGCGTAAGCAATGACCCTGTCGTTTTACATTAACACGCAACCTAATCCTTGATGTGAGGCATCACAGTAGACAACAAAGTTTTCTACTCCTTCTGGTAATGACAGGTTAGGTGCGGTGCTCAATTTCTCTTTCAGTAGTTGAAAAGCATTCTCTTGCTTCTCGCCCCAATCAAACTTCTTGTCTTTTTGCGTTAGGGCGGTAATTGGTTGAGCTATCTTCGAGAAATTCTCAATGAATCTTCGGTAGTAACCGGCTAGCCCAAGGAATTGTCGTATCTTAGTTGGGGTTTTTGGGGCTTCCCAATTCCTAATCGCCTTAATTTTGGATGGGTCCACGTGAATTCCTTTGTTATTAATCACGTGACCAAGGAAATGAACTTCACGCATCCAAAACTCGCATTTAGAGAACTTTGCATAAAGCTTCTCTTTCTCCAGTAATTCAAGAATCAGCCTCAGATGTTGTTCATGATCTTCCTTCGTCCGCGAGTATATCAAAATATCGTCAATGAATACTATGACAAACTTATCGAGATAAGGTTTACATACTCTGTTCATTAGATCCATGAACACTGCTGGTGCATTAGTTAGCCCAAACGGCATAACCAGGAACTCGTAATGACCGTATCGAGTTCTAAATGCTGTCTTTGGGATATCCTCATCCCGTACCTTCAGTTGGTGGTAACCAGATCGCAAGTCGATCTTTGAGTAGTAACTTGACCCTTGCAGTTGGTCAAACAAATCATCGATGCGTGGTAATGGGTATCAGTTTTTCACAGTCACTTTGTTCAGTTCCCGATAATCGATACACATCCGCATTGATCCATCCTTCTTTTTGACAAACAAAACCGGAGCTCCCCACGGTGAAAAGCTCGGTCGGATGAATCCTAAATCCAACAGTTCTTGCAGCTGTGTAGACAGTTCTTGCATCTCTGATGGAGCTAGACGATAAGGCGCACGAGCAATTGGTGCTGCTCCAGGCACTAGGTCGATATGAAATTCAACCTGCCGCGGGGGTGGTAACCCTGGTAGCTCGTCAGGAAATACTCCTGGGTAGTCGCGTACTACGGCCACGTCGTCTATGCGTCGCTCCTCGGGTTTCTTATCCACAATATGTACCAAAAATGCTTGGTACCCTTTTCGCAGATACTTATTTGCCTTCATGCATGTAATCGTTTTCACCATATGATTACTCTTTTCTCCTTGAATCATCAATATTTCTCCTGACGGTAAAGGTAACCGTACAATCTTCTCATGACAGATGATTTCCGCGCGGTTCAGTAACAACCAATCCATGCCAACCACTATATCGAAGCTCCCTAGTTCTACCGGTAGTAAGTCTATCTTGAAAGAATGACCTTCTAACGTTAAGGAACATCCTGGTACTATTTCTCCTGATTCAATCAACTTACCATCGGCTAGCTCTACGGTGTATTTGTTATCTAGCTTAAGGGATTCGATATCTAATAGTGGTCTAAACTCAGTGGACATAAAACTTAAATCAGCACCGGAATCAAATAACACAGAAGCAAAGTGGTTGTTTACTAGAAACGTACCAGTGACTGTGTTAGGATCCTGTCGTGCCTCTGGTGCTCCTAACATGAACACGCGTCCACGAGCTGGTTGGTTGTTGTTATTGTTAGCATTGTTGTTGTTGGCTCGGTTGTTGTTGTTTCCACGGTTGTTTCTTTTGTTGTTGCGGTTACGAGCATTGTTGGCGTTACGGTTTTGGTTATTGAGTCGAGGGCATCAGTTTCGATAATGCCTCGTGTCGCCACATTCAAAACAACCCTGGTTTTGGCGAGCAGTGTTTCCCTTAGGGGTAGGGTTAACCTTACAGTTCTGGGTTTTGTGACCCCATCCCTTACAGCTGTCGCAAAACCAACACTCACCCTCATGGTGTTTGCTACACTTATCACACTTTGGTTTGTTGCCTAGGTATGGCTTCGGTTCTACAATGGTAGCAGCATAAGACTTAGGATTTCCAGATCCTTTCTTGTTGGATTGACCCTGACGGTCATTCCATTTACGCTTCTTACCTCCAGAACTACCAGCTTCAGTACTGATCGGCTCAACCTTGACCGACACAGTTTTCTGTGTCAGCGTCCCCATTCTAACTGCTTCATCAGTCAAACTCTGCGCTAGGGTAACAGCGCTCCTGAAGGTGTCAGGTTTGGAGGACGTAACTAAACTCCTGATCTGTGGTGCCAGTCCATACACATAGCGTTCAATACGCTTCTACTCAGGTGTTACCATATGTGGCACAAGACGAGCTAGTTCTTGGAACCTGGTGGTATAGCCAGTGATATCAGCACCAATCATAAGAATGTTCCACAGCTCAGTCTCAATTTTCTGCATTTCACTGCGAGGGCAGAATTCTTCCATCATCATATGTTTCAATGTTTCCCATGTCATGGAATAAGCAGTTGGTCGTCCCATCGACTGAACTTGACTGTTCCACCAAGTCAAAGCTTTATCAGCCAGTGTGCAGGCGACATATTTCACCGCAGTGTCTGGTAGACAATCACTGATGTCCAACACAGAATCCATCTTTTCTATCCAGTGTATAATACCAATAGCACCTTCAGTTCCACAGAAAGGATGTGGTTTACAAGCCTGAAATGTCTTATATGAACACCCTCGGCGAGTATTCACAACAGTCTCAGCATTAACAGGGGTCGATCCACTGTTATTAATCCCATTCTCACGGTTTCGACTTGCCTCATACTAGGCAATACCTTCAGCAATGCGTCTAGCTATCATCTGCTCAGCAGTTTCCTCAGTGTTAGGTGGTGGAATGGTTTCAGGTGTAGGGGGTACAGTTGTCTTCTGACTGTTCCTAGTAATTCGTCGTTTTGGCGGCATGATTCAGTTCTGCGATGAATAAAATGCAGAAGTCAATGCCAAGATAATGAATGTGATGAACAAGATTTCACATTGTCTGTCAAGTGAATAGTATAGAGAATTTGAAAGAATAAGGTTTCACATTGAATGTTCGCACGACTTTGAAATACCCATATGTACTTTGTACAATATAATCATGTTGGCCAGACGTCATTATATAATGCCAAGTACATATTTCTTTTCATCATCGATCAAGCGCAAACAATGTTTTAGGGAATTCAAGATAAAATCAATAATTCAAGGTGTAGTAGGTTTTCAAAGTTTGCAAGAAATGGTTTTAAACAATTATCACGTGGTAAATTTTCTATCACGTGCATATATAGAAATGAATATAATTCGCATGAAATTTCGAATCGAACCTAAGTTATATTATACATCAACTAGAATGTTCTTACATCATTTCATACAAAACTTGATGATATCTTCTATATCCATCAAGAGGAGTTTTTCAGTACAACACGAGTTGATACAGTACTAATTAGACTAGACTTAGTTATACTTAGATCTTAACCAAATAGTTATATTCCTACGACAGTTCTTCATCAGTTCATTATTAAGCTATCTTTAGCTATGTTATCTGTCGCAGTGTAGGTCTTTTCTCTTTCACTCTTGATCCAGATTGGGAGAGAAGTAGCGTGTTTCCAGCATAGTTTTGTATTGCAGAGTCGGATAATAGCCCAGATCATTCTCAGTTGAGCCCTTGGACTAACGTTTGATCCAAGCTTTGACTCTTTTCTTGCGATTACTAGCTACTTTCTTCCAGAAGCGTATTTTATCCTTAACTCGGACAATCATAGGCCTCTTTAGAATTCTCAACTCTAGCTCACGGTTCCTACATTTGAACGCAAGCTCCCAATTTTGACCATCCAATCTTTCAGCCTGGTCTCGTACTCTTTCGTACTCCTCTATGTCGACCATGCCGAATTGGTGGTTTTCAATTTCTTCTTCCACAAGTTCCACTATCGGAATTGTTTCGGTATCGACATATACATACTGTATCTGCTCGTCGATGGTCATGTCATCATCCGATAAATATTCACTTATGACAGGTTCTGTCATTTTTCCAGTTCAAGAGATCTATAGGTTATAAAGACTAATTTCACTTTTCATAGTTATGAAATCTCAATTTGTCAATCCACAATCCAATCACAACTCAATCAGAGAAATCAACAGTAATAAACCAAACATACGGGACATATCATATAACTAATCATAGTTAGTTCACAAGTTTTTATACAAAACAGGATGGGTCTTTCCTAGATACCCATTGATCCAAAGACAAATCAAAGCATGACGGGTCTGTCTACACACCGTCGATCCCATATGATATACAAAACATGACAGGTCTGTCTATACCCGTCGAACCAAAGTTCCAAGTCTAATACAAAGTATATATAATCCTAAGTAGGCACAACCCGCCCTACATAGGTCTAACGGAAGTACGGTAGAAATGATCCCACGGCTGTCCTCAACACAGCCATCACCACACAAGCACCAACCACAAGCCCTGCAATCCTAACACGTCTCTCAAGTGCCCTCACACGAGCACGTGCGGACTCAGCTATCTCTTGGGCAGTAAACACGTGGTTCAACAGAAAGTGGTGACGCTCATGCATACCAGCCATGTCCCCATACAGACGGGAGACCTCATCCTGTACCTGTCCAAGGTAAGAACCCCTGCTAGAAGTAATACAGAACAATGTATGCATAACAACGACTAATGTAGGGAGAGTCTGCTCTATCGGCTCTCCAGTGGTAGGCAGTGGTGCTGGGGGTCGTGAGGACTCTCCTGTCTCAAATGTGGAGGGAAAACCCTCTAATGACCTCCAGTGCCTCAACATAGGAGTCATCCACTCTAGGTGAGCAAACCTGGGTGCTCTCCGTGGAGACTCAATAGACTCGTCCGCCGGTGCTAACGGACCAGTAGGAAGATCTCGGACACACATCCTCGGTGTCCTCCTAGACACAGGCCTGCGAGAAGTCTCAACGGCCTGATGGTGAATACCTGTAGTAGTAGGGGTAACCTCATGTGCTGTCGGTGGTGGCGCAATGTAAGCGTCACTCGTGTCATCCGACATATCTCTCAAATGAACAGATGACTCATCCCCTACAGTGATCGCGGGACCCTCAAAAGTAGCCTCGGTCGGCTCCTCGTCCGAAGCATAAACATGAATAAGTGATTGACTAGACATACTGTGACAAGGGAAATTGTGTGTGACGTGTCAGTCGTATGTTAGATGTATATAAACGTATGTATGTATGAATGCATGAATGTTCTAGCCAAGGCTATAGTCTAGGTCTCTAAGGTTTTCAGTCACCTAAAGACTTCTAGTTCGCTATAACCAATGGCTCTGATACCAAGTCTGTCACACCCCCAAAATCCATAATTGTGTTTATTTAATGTTTAGCGGAAGCAAGTTATAATTAGCGGAAGCATCTTGTGTAAATAGTTTAACAGCGGGGGTGCTGACGTTACAATTGTGCATTCACTGTATCAGAGCATATGATCATACAGAACATAATATATAAAGGATGCCAATTTAAAATAGTTATTACAAAAGTAGTATGACTATGTAAGTCGTACGGTAGTAATAAAGTTTAAAACATTTAAGTTTTACAATACATATGTTAAGATAAGATTTCGTGAGTATAACTGCAATGTCTGCAGTAATACAGAGGAAATCCTCAAAAGCTGTCCCAAAATATATGGCATCCTAAGTAGTCCAGGGTTGTCCATCCTGAATGCATGCGATTCTTTACTTACGTTGCTAATTTCCTGTATAACATAGAAAGAAAGTCGTCTACAAATATGTTGAGTGAATTCACAGGTTTTGTATAAATGTAAGGTATGTTAAACCATTTATGTTTCGAATTATTGAATTGTTATTTAATAAATAAATGTTTGCAAGTTTTACAATTTATAAGATTGTAGGGATAGTTACCCTAAAATATAGTTTATGTGGGTTGTTACCCAAAATGTATGTCTGGTGGTTTACCATCATATAAATATAACCAGAAAGTATACCGGTATAAAACAGTTGTAGGATAAGTTCATCCTAAATAGTAAGTGGGAATGCTTAGACTATAATCCCCCGAAAGGTGAGCTAAACCTCGCAGGTTAAAGTAACGCGACCTAACCCTACAACCAAACCACAACCAAAACTTATGTTTCTTGCCTGAAGGACAGTTAAGTATACGCTCTATCCACAGGAGGATCGTCACGGCAATAGTACTATTCGTATACTCAGTGGCTAGAGTCACCTAGCTAATGGTTATAGTCTGCATGACATAAGGTCTTTCATGCACACATCTCAAGTCTGGTCCGTACTAGGATTTATTGTCTAATTCACAAAACAGTTGTGAAATAATATTTCATATCAAACAGTTGAATAAAGTAATAAATCATTTATATAATTTGCTGCATGTGTTTGCATGCAGTTTCTATGTTTACACCCCTATGTTTAAAAGCATAAAACATTTGTAAAGTAGGGGCTGTGAACTCACGGTGATTTGCTCGGTATAGAAAGCTAGCAGCCGACAGATAATATCCCAAGGTGTGTTAACCTATATACAATAGATGTATTAACATAAGTACGTTTGATTTGTTTAATCACTTATGTCAATAGGTTGTTTGTTTGTTTGGAGAAATTGTTAATTTCTTTAATAATATAAGTTGTTAACTGCGTCGTGACATTGTGTCGAAATATTGATATTATTTCTCGTGTCATCTAGTTTGTATACATATAAGTATGTTATAACTCATATATTTTTAAATGTGGTTTCGTCTCGTTTACATATATCTCATATATATAAATTGTTTGTCGTTTAAGTTTCCAAATCACTAGTCTCTATTTGTTTCATATAATATACGTCTCGTCCCAAATGTGTATGTATACCAATCGGCTCGTCCAATATTCGTAGGTATATATGTTCGCGTTTTATCGTTTTGAGGCCCGCTTTTGTTGACTTAGTCAAACATGCTCGGATTGACTCGAGACTTTTACACAAGTCTTAAATGTGTTTATTATCTATGAAAAATAAGTTTCATGTCATGTGGATATCCAAAAGTGTTGTTTTTATGTTCTTTACAAAAACAGCCCTTTTATATTAGTTTTCCAGATTTTCGGTCTCTCTCAAGACTCGTTTTAACCAACTTAGAATCCGAATTGAAATCCAAGAAAATTAAAGGTTATTCCCCTATGTCTCAGGTTTCCAAAACTTATTTTTATGTAACTTTTGGTTAAGTAAGACTCGTTTTATAAATTTTCAAAGACAAGTCTGTCCAGCAGCCCTATTTCGGTATATACGTTATATGATTTGACTATATCTGGAGTATTACAAAACTTCACAAAACGTACGAGTAAGGGATAGAAAGGTAACAAAATTTATGATCTTTTCCCACTGGTCTCACCTGTTTATTCGATCCATAGCCCAAGATATGCTCATTTTAATTTGGTCAAGATTCTGGTCAGATTCATCAGATCTGCTATGTATTTTTATTTCAGAAATCAAAAATATCAAATGAACTTGAATTTTCGTGAGGCTTAGAGATCTGAAAACTAGACACTTCAAACTTGAGTTTAGGCTTAAGAAACGTTAGATTTCATCATGAAATGAGTCGTTTAAGGTCGATCTAATCCGATCTTTTTTATTATCCAGTGTGTAAAGTCATTATCCAGTGGTTAATAGCATGTTCATCCGATTTTTAACATAGATTTGGACATAATCAGTAGGAAATGGAACACTAAAATGTTTATAAACTTAATCCAAGGAAATCTAAAGAAAAGTTAGAGGTTTATATCACAGAAAACATGATCTAGAGCTGAAATACGAAAAGTGGTGCTGCTCCTGTTCTCTTTGCCTTGTCCTTGCTAAAACTCGACGGTGGGAGTGGCTAGATGACTATGGCTGAGCTTGGTGGTGCTAAGAGCTCGTGGGAGAGGAGGAAGGAGGTGGTGGTTCGGCTGGAATCAGCAGAAAAGGGAGAGAAAGTAGGTGGGGGAAGGATAAGGTTATGTGTGTGTGTTTTGTGTTTGAGTATGAGGTGAAATGAGAAGGATTCAAGCTTTAATATGGGGGCTGGGCTCTTGGGCCGGGTTTTGGGTCTATGGGCCGAACCTGAGCTGACCCAATGGGTCTTGGGCTCATAATGTTTCGTTCCTCAAATTCGTGTTAAGCCCGGTTGTCGGTTAATCGTTAATCGCACGTTATAACGTGATAGTTTCGTTTAATTCGTTAACGACCTATATGGGCTAATATATTTTGAAGTATTATTTTAAATACTTTATTTTGAGTTTCGAAAATATAATTTTTGACTCGTTTGGTTGTCGGGCTCGTTTTGCGCATTTTTCGACCCGTACGTTACGTTTTAAGCTAAAACGCGTAATTGTTTTCGTTCTATCGTTATGCTTCCTCGTTTAGCATAATATTCTTAAGTAAATCACTACAATAAAAATAGTTTTAGGTTATTTATATATTTTTGTGTCATGAAACTTTTGTTATTTATTTTTGTCGGGTTCGTTCGAATATATTTGTACGTAACTATAAATTACTTACGTGTTACATTTTACTTTTTGCTTAAAAGTACGGGCTTGCTAGGCTTACATCACAACAAAGAGTTTTGTTAAAACTTAACCAGGAAATTAGCGTAAGAATGCACATGCATATTATTTAATTAATACCTAATTTGGAGAGTTGTCACAGCAATCATGCCATATTTTCCAATTGACCTCCGACGAATAGGACAAGAGATGAAAAATGCATCTCCATCAGCAAACAAACCAACGATGAAAGAAATTGGGAAGATAAAGAATGAAGAAGAAAACAAAAGAAGCACACCGCCAACTAATCCATTTACCACGGAAGAAATGGCGGGAAGTAACCACAATCATCCCACGAGAAGAGAAACACTGGAGGAATATTCCAAACGCACAAGATACCAACGGCAAACCATCATAGAACACAAAGTGCTCGAAGAATTCATCCAAAGATTTGACAAAGTAGTAGGAGGAATAAGCGGCGTAGTCAACATGCTTGCTCTTTCCCCTGCTGAACTGCAATTCTGTCTACAACAGAAATGGACTTACGCTAGAATCTACAATGCCCTTAAAAGATCTAACATCCCATTCACCTCAACACAATGGGAGATGTTAGGATCCGTTAGAGCGCATATGAAAGAGAGCACTGGACATCCGAGCAGTCGTGCCGACATCTTGATAAAAAATGACCTCACATCATTGCTTGACTTGTTAAATAGAGAAGATCACCTTAGTTCCAAAGAAAGCGGATATATGGTTATCAACTCCACTATTGAAAAACAAGTTGAGTTATTGATTGAAGAACTTAGTGATCTTGTTTGGGAGGAATCAAGGCGCGAACGACCTTTTAGGGCTACATATGAATCACCACTTGATATCGCTACTTTTGTTACGATCCATCTACGGGAGATTCAACAACGGAAAAGTAACTCCAGAACGAAGTTCATATTCTACTCAGGATGCAAGGAGATACTTCGTCAGCTTGTTCTAGTTTTCTCAGAATCCGATTTCCCATTCAACAACCATCAGCACCGGCAAATAGAGAACCTGTGCACATGCATAAGAAGATTCAACGGAGACCCCAAGACCGAGAATTATGAAGGCATAAAACTGCAATTCTTGGCGTTTGTTTGCTCTCTCTGGCAAAACCCACCGCCAAGAGAGGTTGTTAAGACAGACACAACCACCATGACTGACCCTAGTGGGACTGTCACTAAAGCAGTCGACTACATCACCTTCGGACTTCATGGACTTACGAGGACAACTTCAGAGCATCTTCAGAACTACAAGTCAGAATCGAGAGATAGTCCATTTGAATTGATTACGATAATATTCAATCATTTCATGAGAATCTATCCACATCGATACACTTTTCCGCAACCTAGGGCCCACAACATCAACAAAGGGGATCCCATGGATGCATCCATCTCCATCTAGCTAGGAGAAAAGAAGTCGAGCTCTCGACCTTAAAAGAGCGCTTCTCGGGAGGCAACCAGTGTTTTTACATTTCCGCAATTTTACATTCCAAGAAGTGATGAAATCTCCAACTATCTTTCACACTCGGATAATACAAAGAATGCTCCAGCCTGCAATGAAGCATCAACAACCGAAGAATCGTATATCCGACGTGTTCACACTTACGAGACCAATCATAAGAAGACTTGATTAAGAGTGAACCCAACAAGATGAAGTTCGGCAAACGCATACCAAGGAACACTGCAAATACCGGGGAGTACTTCTTTACCAGTCTCTTTCCTTCGTTTTAAATATGCCATATCCACTACGCTTATCACTAAGTGTGGGATTCAAACCCAAAACACACCGCTAAAAGAATACGTCTTAGATGTTTAAATTTCTAAGTGTGGGATTTTATACCAATCAGAGCTTAGAATAACATCGAGGACGATGTTCCTTTAAGTGTGGGATAGCAGTAGTTGCACTACTGTAAAATGGATAATGGTATATGCTTGATTCTAAACTCGCTGCTCTTTAGACCATCCTTCTCTAAAAAGTAAACAAAATTTTCAAAATTGGGTTAAAAAAATATGTCAAAAATGAAAAATTTTAAACAAAGAATGATTTACTTTGGGGAAGAAGGATAAATAAAATAAGAATTCCCTTGAAAAATTAGTTTAGTAATCTCATAAAGAGCATTGCATGATTAGGCACACAACAAACCAACTTTCGATTCGTGAGGTATCTTGAGCCATATAAAGCATTCACTTTTAATGCTTCACTTTTTCGATTCTTGAGTGTGCCGATGTATGTGTTTAGAATCAGAACTTGCTCCTGTAATGCATTTCGAGTCCAAATTGGTGAGTAAAAAGGAGATCGAATCACATCATTCTTGAACCCCTCTACACACCCTAAAAATAAACACCTTAGTCCCGTACCTACTCAAAAGCATCCCTCAAACTTCATAAAAGTTCCAAAGATGAAAGAAGAAAGGCTACAAGGATACGAAGTCAAAAATGCCCAAGAAAATTCGAAGAAAAGAAAGTCAAATGGAGAAAAAGACTCCTTCCAAATACCGAAAGAAAAGGGCGTCAATCATCCCAAAAAGTCAAAAATTTCAGCTTTCCAACTTCACCAAAAAGAAAATCCAACAAAACACCCTCTCATATCACCAACGCCTCACTCCAAAACCCTACATCACTTCCCCTAGAATGGTTGTGGCTAGATCAACTTCACGCGCACCAAAAAGGTAACGATTTGATTCTCGATCAAGCCTATGACGATAAACGATACATGACTGGCGTTCTGAGTGATTGATAATTTTAGAATAGGAAACCCTAAACACTTTTAGTGATTAGAGTGACCACCTTGAGAGGATCGCCTAGTCATGTATCCAAGATGAAAAATCAAAAGCATGCTCCCAAAGATTACAACCTTGCTTTCTCAAAGAACAAATATTTTATTTTTCCAAAACCCCTTTAGCAAAGAGTTCCGCCTTAAAATATTTCATTATCTTCTTATCTTTAACCATGTTGAATACTAGTTTGCTTGAGGACAAGCAAAGTTCTAAGTGTAGGATACTTGATATCGCGTAAAAAGTCATGTTTTTACTACCGATATCTCTCTCATTCTGGAACGATTCTTAGCATTTTGAACTCAAATGTGGTTCAAATCAATGACATTATGCCAAGGTGGTCAAAACAAGGTTGCACGATAAAAATCAAGCAAAACGGATAAAAAACGAAGATTCCACACACGATTGAAGATTCAAAGCATCAAAACGAGATTTCAAGACTAAAGTGCCCATCACCAACATCCATATTATCCAAGATGTTCGTTTTCATAATACGTATCCAACAGAAGAAGAATCAACACAAACGGACGAAGAATGAAGATTCTACGTACACCGGAAGATTCAAAAGATTCGCCCAACACATCTGAAGATTAGAGACATATTTTTGGGATATCTTTACATCAAAGTGTTTGTTTTTGAATTATGAATCCAACGCAAAAAGAATCGACTAAAACAGACGTATAACGAAGAAGATACGAGCGAATCAAGAAACGAAGCAAAAGACGGCGAAACGGGGCGGGTGGCAGCCAGCCACCGCCGGCCACCAGCTGGGCGGCGCCGGCCTGCTGTCCCCCGCCTCGCTTTCCTTTTTTGGCTAATTAGCGTACCTAGTGCACCACCTTTCCGCGTTGTACAGTACCCGGTGCACCACCTTTCCGCGTTGTACAGTACATGGTGCACCTTTTTACCCACATTACGCTAATGTGCACCCCTTGATGCTAATGTCAGCCTAAACTCACCTATAAATAGAGGGCTTGGGTTCCATTTGCAAGACACACCATATGCACACACATTAAGCATATTTCTCTCTTTCTTTCTCTTTCTTTCTCTCTCTAGCACTACTCTTAGGAGTTAAAGGAGAATTATTCTTGTAGTTAGTTCCTCTCTCTAGTTTCTCTCTCTAGCACTACTCTTAGGAGTTAGAGGAGAACTAAAGAGATATAAGTGTAGGAGCTTGTTTAGAATAGAACGAAAGCAAGAAAAGCATTGTAATCTTCAGTGTATGCTAGGAATTGTGTCAATTAATTCAAGTCTACTTTCTCCCGCATTTAATCCTGGTTCTTTCTATCCTTATCTATCTTAATTAATTACGTTTATATTGATTATGCAAGATTTAGTTATTGCCATGATTAGAGAGTAGTATACTTGTTGTGTTTGCTTGTGATGTAGTTAGTTAATTATGGGATGATTTATAATTAAATATTAAAGATCGGTAATATTACTTTGATCGTCTTATTGCATGTTCTTGTTTGATTGTTTCCTTAGGATTATCATAGTAGTAAAATATAACCGGTCTTAATTATCGCAAAGTAATACGACGGCCCATATTCGACTGTTATACAGTATAGCGTTGGAAACACTTTAGGTGTAGTACAAACACGTGGAAGCTGTGTAACGACCGAAGGTAGTTATATTATGAAATAATTTATAAAATGAGAGACCTAGTTTAATTAACCTTTCTAAATAGACTTTTAAACTTCAAATTAATCTATCGCCTTTCCACCAATAAACGTGATTACAACACCTTTTTACGACGTCCAATTAAAAGGTAGTCAATTATCTGTGTCAATATAATTTGTCAAAGGTATGAAACTATGGAACCGCAAGGCTACATGGGGGATTATCATAGGACAATACATGGCCAAGGTTTGAAGCGGCGGAACCACTTAAAGTGAGGAATGTTGTGGATAATTAGGGGATTTATTGGGTAGTCTTAAGCAAGGGCTGGTTTAAAGTCATAAATGAACTGTTTTAAATACATGAATCTGTTAGGATGACGAGGAATCGTTATATGATTCAGTAATGTCTAGTACCTTAAGATTTTGTTCCCGTTCATAGGAAAGTATTATTGAACCTTAATTAAGATTTTGCTTATTATTCAAAATACTTTGTAATGTTACCATAACCTAGCTCCCGGTGTGACATGCTAATGGGATTTTAATTAGTAGGGAATCTAGTGTTTACATGCCAGTATTCAAGAATGATAATTAACTAATATCTTTCAAAATAGTTTCTCCAAATATCATCCCATAACTTAATTAACGAAGTCTCAGCAAACATTATCTTTATCCATCTGCTTTAGGTTTTACTTTTATTTCGCTTTTATTTATTTACTTGCCTAAGTTAGTTAATATAAAAACCAAAACCCCCACTATTTTATAAACCATTCACTAGTTTGAAAGCCCTCATCTGGCTCGTCTTAGTTTCAATTCAGTCGGTTTGAAGAACGACTATAGGTCATACCTACCACTTGCTCACCCTTAGGATTAGCATTGTTAGGAAAAACTTAGGCCCCGCAATTACATATTTAAAACAACCCACTGCTGGTGCCCGGTTAGTAATCGTTAACGACACCGACCTGATCGGGCGCCAACAGGGGCCGTAGTGTTCGCACTCAAAATCTGAAGACATTACCTATACGGTACCAAGTGTACAATATTCACCGATCACAAAAGTGTCCAACACATATTCGATCAGAAAGATCTAAACATGAGGCAACGTCGATGGGTCGAGTTGCTTACCGATTACGATTGTGAAATCCGTTACCACCCAGGCAAGGCTAACGTTGTTGCCAATGCCTTAAGCCATAAAGAACGAGTGAAACCCATTCGAGTCTGAGCCCTTGGTATGACAGTTCACAACAGCCTCACTACTCAAATTCTTACCGCTCAACTCGAAGCTCTCAAAATTGAAAATGTGATAGGCCTTGCGTGGCATGGATAAACAATTTGAAACAAAACCTGATGGGGCCAAATACTACTCAAACCGAATCTGGTTACCAAGTTTTGGGAACCTACGAGGCTTGGTGATGGATGAAGCTCACAAGTCCAAATACTCTATACATCCCGGAGCTGACAAAATGTATCACGGCATCAAAGAGTTGTATTGGTGGCCCAACATGAAAGCCGATATTGCCACGTATCTCAGCAAGTGCCTCACCTGTTCCAAAGTCAAAGCTGAATACTAGAAACCCTCCGGTTTACTACAACAACCCGAAATATCTCAGTGGAAATGGGAGCAGATCATCATGGATTTCATCACTAAACTACCGAAAACACCGAGCAGTTGCGATACCATTTGGGTGATTGTCGATCGTCTCACCAAATCTGCTCATTTCCTGGCAATCAAAGAAACTGACAAGATGGAACGCATAACATGAATCTACCTGAAAGAGATTGTATCTAGACATGGCGTACCCATCTTGATTATCTCCGATAGGGATAGTCGCTTCACTTCACACTTCTGGCAATCATTACAAAAATCATTAGGTACTCGTCTGGATATGAGTACCGCATATCATCCACAAACCGACGGCCAAAGTGAGAGGACCATTCAAACACTGGAGGACATGCTACGAGCTTGCGTAGTTGACTTCGGTAAAAACTGGGAAAACCATCTACCTTTGTGCGAATTTTCATACAACAACAGTTGCCATACCAGCATCAAAGCTGTACCTTTCGAGGCACTGTACGGACGTAAGTGCCGGTCATCTATTTGTTGGACCGAGGTGGGAGATAGCCAACTCACCGGTCCTGAAATCATTCATGAAACCACTGAAAAGATCATTGGAATCCAAAACCAGCTGAAAGCCGTACGTGATCGTTAGAAAAGTTATGCTAGCGTGAGATGCAAACATCTCGAGTTCCAGGTTGGGGACAAAGTACTTCTAAAAGTATCGCCTTGGAAAGGCATCATTCATTTTGGCAAACGTGGGAAACTGAACCCCAGGTACATTGGAACTTTTGAGATTCTGGAAAGAATTGGTCCAGTGTCATATCGACTATAGCTACCACCGAAACTTAGTAGCGTGCATCCTACATTCTACATTTAAAATCTCAAGAAGTGTCTGTCTGATGAGACACATATCATACCGCTCGACGAAATCCACATCGATGACAAACTTCATTTCGTCGAGGAACCAGTAGAAATCATGGACCGTGAGGTCAAACGCTTAAAACAGAGTCGCATTCCCATCGTAAAACTCCGGTGGAATTCGAGGTGAGGGCCTGAATTTACTTGGGAACGGGAAGACCAGATGCGGCAGAAACATCCACACTTATTTTCAGATTCCACACAGACCGCGACTCCGAGCTAATTTCGGGACGAAATTCTTCTAACAAGGGGAGAATGTGACACCCGACATTTTAGGTCTCCGTATTTGTACCTAATAGTTTACTTGTATTTAGTTTGAGATAGGTCTAAGTACATGTAATCATTTGTATATTTATATATACACGTACGCGATTAATGTAAATCGTGCAAATTTGAATCGGATGGGTTCCGACATTCCAAATACGGACGTTGGTGAAAACAATTATTGGATAATATGAAATTATTTAATCATTAGTTACATTATATTATTTCGATAATATGTAAAACGTATTACGTATCGTATTAAACAAACCGTACGATAACCCAACGAAACCCGAGTCATATTTTAATAACTTAAAATAAAGTATTTTGATTAAATACTTCGACTAAAAATATCGTAATTATACGAATCCAGTTATAACGTTTAAAAGCGTTACACGATAAAACGAATGACAAAACGAACTGATAAATGAGCACTGCGCGCTACGTAAATTTGAGGAACAAAAATTGGTGAGCCCGTACTCTAGTTGGGCCCACCCTTGACCGGTCAAGAGAGGGTATGGCCTCCCATACCTCTCTTTGACCACTTGCACACTCAAAGCCTCACCAACACACCCTACCTCATCATTCATTCACCATTTCATTTTCACACTCAATCCCTTTTCTTTCCCTCTTCCCTTGGCCGAATCCTAGCTACCACCACTCCACCACCACCATCCAGCATCAACCACCAAGAGCCACCTCCTCTTTCTTGAAGAAAACGAAGAAAAGCTTGTCTATCACATCCTCTTTGCATTTCGATTCTAGATCTCCTATTTGCTTGTAAGAATTCTCTCTTTTACTTGTTTTACTTTTAACATATAAATAAGCATGTTCTAGTGCTCACTCAACCATAAAATGTCCAAAACATAAGTCGAAACGCGTTTATGAAACACACAATAGCTGCAGTCTTTCTGGACAGAAAATAAGGACACTTTCTAGTAATTATTTCAAACACATTTCTTAACAAAAATGAATGGTTCAAAGCTCTAAAATGAAGTATAAGAAGTTAGCTTTCCAACAAAATTTGTCTCGTGACTTTTCGACTCCGTTTACTACTCGAAAACATTTTTCTCCAAGGACATAGCAACACTGTTCCGGCGGCCAGAAAACTTCACTCACTTCTCGACACTATAACTTGAGTTCTAGAGCTCAAAAATACATGAGGTTTGTGCAAAAATCTCACAAAATATTTAACTTTACAAAGTTCTTCTTTGACATCTTCTGAAAATACACGGATTTTGCTCATGAATTATGTTTATACACTTGTATCCGGATTGGTAAATATTGGAGCTCAGGGGATTTGCTATTTTATTTAACCTACTTATCGATGCCTAAAAATTATGGAAACATTACACAAAGTAGCTAAGACATAATAGAATAACCATGATTTTTCTCGGAATTTAATTCGGATTTTAACTTAGTGAAAATTAGGCTCGAAACGAAGTAAAAATCTGTCAACAAAACCACAAGGACTGTTTTTATAACAACTTTAAAAATGACATTTTCGGTTAACCACAAAACGTAACAGTAATTTTTATGAACTCTATAAACACATTTAAGACTTCCCTAAAAGTTTCGGTACAAACCGAGCACGTTTGACCAAGTCACCAAAAAACGAAAACACTAACAGCCGATCCTGTGAACCGAGCTAAATCTAAGTTCGCACCTCATGCTGCGAATAAAGATCTTGCGAGCTGAACCTTTCTTGAGAGTTGACTCTTTGACCTGCGACTTGACCTGCGACTGGAGACTTGCGAGCTGAATCTTTGACATGCGACTTGACCTGTGAGTGGAGACTTGCGAACTGACCCTTGACCTGCGAGTTGAACCTGCCTTGCGAGTTGAACCGTGAGTTGAGTTATATAGCGACTTGACTTGCGAGTTGACTTTGCCCTGCGATTTGAGTTCTTGCGAACTGAATAATCTGTTAACAACTTGAGCCCATTAATCAAGTGTCGAATCCGCGTAACAACAAATATACTTTATACGACACTACTTAAACATACAAAATACATATAAGTATACAATGAAACAAAAAAAATAATAATGTCTTCGAGAATTGTTATTAAATAACGTCACCAACGGGCCGCACACGTTTTCAAACCACAAACGAAAACACTAAACAAACACTTGGACATTAACTAGTTGAGTGGACAACTAGCATTGATGGTCTTTTGAGACATCTACTCACATTATAACCTTGCGCGTTTAGGACGCCAGCGGGTTACAGATCTGGATAACAACATTACTTGCTTTTAGCAACGCATACAAGACTCAGGTGACTCTCATAGCCTGACTTTGTACTGTTTTTACCTCGGGATGAGGATACATGCTCTGCTTTTACATGTGAACACAAGTACATAAAACTTGATATACGGATTGCATGAGTTTCAGACTAATCGTAAAGCCCTCTACATCGTAGTTCGTTAGTATGGATCTTAGCATGAACGTTAGTGAATAGTACTATTTGGGACTGACAATCCCTGTCCGGGGTAGTCGCGCTACCACGACTGCTGGTAAAATGGACACATTAGCATTTGTTCATACGAGTGTTTTATTAGGCACTCGCAGGAGGCACCCTTGACCGTGGCACTTGATAGTGACCCGGCACATTTGTTAAGCTGGAACTATGAGCTCATGGCAGTAGTATACATCTTTTGCTTGATTGCAAACATATACAAATCTTGCCTTCATACATATATTTTAAATCATTAAACCTATGAGCTCACCGAATTTTTAGTTGACCATTTTAGCGTGTATTCTCAGGTTCACAACAGCAGTAGGTCTGCTCAATCAGGAACAGTAGCTCGAGTCGCATGCAATACAAACATCAAGAGATTTTTCTGCATTACTACATTTTGTACAATTAGTTATGCCTTAGAATCTCTCAGATCAGGATACGAGCTTTTGTATTATTGTAACTGTTGTAAACAATTATTTCAAGTAATGTATTTTCAAAACGACGCATATAGATGTCGTTCATTATGACTTTGTGTGATGATACTTGATTAGTCGCACCCCGATCCGACTTCCGCTGCACAGTTTATTTGGGGGTGCGACAAAAAATAATATATAATTTATAGTGTGTTTTTATCTATTGCAGTATCCTCAAGAAACATATGACAAATTGTTAGTGGACTAGTGGTTACTGAAAGGGCGATGAGTTGTAGTGTATCATTGGTGCAATTGAAGAAGATTTACTTTCTAAATATATGGTTGTAGACTTGTAGTATAGCATTGCTATGCTCAAATCCATATATTCTTAATCTCTGTAATTTGGTATGTTTATTTAAGATATGTAATTGTTTGTTCGATTAAAATAGGTTGATATTTTTTTTCTTTTAGTTATTGTGCATGTATATTTATATAAGTTGAAAAGGAATCTTATTTTTTTTTTCATAAAAGAAAATTAATTTGATTTTGAAGTGTAAGTTGAAGCAAGAATAATGAATATGTTTGGGTAATTAGCGGGAAACTGGAAATGAATATATGTTTTTGGGGGTAAAAGTGAATTTCTTTTGAATTTTCATTTAACCTTTGAAGCGGTTCATTAGTCTAACAAACACCTCATATATTGTCCAACAACCGTGTTATTAAAGTGTCACACCCCAAAAATCGGTAATCGCATTTATTAAATAATTTGCGGAAGCTTAATAATATATTGGCGGAAGCATTTCATGTATACAGCGGGGGTGCTGACGTTAAGGTATGCATTCATTGTATCAGAGCATATGATCATTAAGGAACATATAAATTTAGATGCCATAGTTTAAAGTTATTACAAAAGACACGACTTATAAAGTCGTATTAGTAGTTGTGTTGTCGAAACGACAGTTGTCATAATAATATAAGTTTTGAAAGTAGATTTCGTAAGTATAACTAAAAGTATTAGTAATACAAAAGAATTACAAGTGACCCAAAAGTGGCATCCTAATCATCATGGGTAGCTTACGTCCAATATGCATGCATCAGTACCTGAGCCCTAATCCCTGAAAAACATAGAGTAAAACGTCAACAAAAATTGTTGAGTGAATTCACAGGTTTGTATGTAGTGTAGTTGTTTATACATCGTCAAATAGTTGTGGTGTAGGAAACACAAGTTTATCAATTAAGAGAAACATTTCCTAAATTAATAGTTTGTAGGAAACACAGGATATTTAATTAAAAATAACATTTCCCAAAATAATAGTAGTTGTCTGTCGTGTAGGAAACACAAGTTATTTCAAGTATGAATAACATTTCCCCAAATAGTAGTTGTAGGAAACACAGGTTAATTCAGTTAAGGATTAACATTTCCTAAATAAGTAATAGTAGGAAACACAGGCCAATCCAACTAAGAATCAACATTTCCAAAGTAGTTGTTCGTAGGAAAACACTTCCAAAATAATAGTTTTGTGGGAAGACTTAGACGGTGATCCCTCGAAAGGTGAGCTAAACCTGACGAGTTAAAGTAATGCGACCTAACCCTATAACCAAACCACGACCAACAGTAGTTGTTTACCAAATAGGACCTGTAAGTATACGCTCCAAAACTGTGGGAGGGTCATCACGGCGATAGTACTATTCGTATACTCAATGGCTAGAGTCACCTAGCTAATGGTTATAGTCTGTAGCCATAAGGACTTTTATGCACTACATCGTAAGCCTAGGTCCGTATTAGGATTCGTTGTCTATTTCCCAAAAATAGTATGAAAACAACATTTCATAAATAGTAGTTCAAATAATCGTATGAAACATTATTTCATAAACAGTTTGAGTAAATACATACAGTATTTAAATCAGTTATTGCATGTAGTAGCAAAGCAATTGCCATGTTTTTCATCCCACGTTTTAAAAACATTAAAACGGTAAAAAGAGGCTGTGAACTCACAGTAACCGATGAGCAAGCGATAGTCAAAATTAAGTAGTGGTCCAACGGCATCCCTCAAAGTCCTAGACGCAAGAAATGTATTAACATAAGTATTGACGTTTGTCAAATTATGCTAATAATTTTGATTGTTTTGACCATTCGTTGTGCTTTAACGTTTGTACAATTTTGTTGGTGATAATGCATTGAAAAATAAATACTATTTTTCGAATTATGTTTATCGTTTAAACATTCGTTGCGCGTAAGTATATACATATATATACTTATTAGTTGAATATAAATATTCGTATATATAATTCTTCATTCATGTGTATATATATACATAGCTTGTCGTCATATATATATATATATATATATATATATATATATATATATATATATATAAAATTATTGTCGTCGTGTATATGTACATAAAATACACTTGTCATAAGTCCGTATATATATATACATATATATAAATCGTCATCGTACGTGTATATATAAAATAGTTGTCGTTTATTTATATATATACATAGCCAAACATAGTTTGTACCAATTTATTTTACTCGTTCCAAATATACCCCGTTTATATAACAAATAATCCTTTTTGTTATAAAATATGTCGCGTACCTTTTTGTTGTATTATTCGTATAAATATCCGTATAAAATAATGTCACGTGGTCATGTACATTTTTAGGACCAAAATTCGTGTCGTGTATTTTATATCAAATATAACTTATCAAATATTTTGAGTCGTAAAATCGTTAATATTTTTGTAACAAAAATACCGCGCGGATGTAATTATACGGTATTAGTTTGGACTGCGTTTTAGGCCGGTTACACAACGGAACACGGGTCAACAATAAAGCCGTTCGGCTTACAAAAACTAGCCATTCGGCTAGCTATGATGAGCCGTTCGGCTCCCATCATCAAGCCGTTCAGCTTCCCTTTCCTAGCCGATCTGCTGGGATTTCCCACCCGATCGGTTCACTTTTTCTCAGACGTGTTCGTGCTCTGTACTCACTTCGATGTCCAGTTTTCAACCCAAATTCAAGACATGTTTTTGCAATTGTTTCGAGTTTATGTTATTACCAGCGTTATAGTTAACCAATATAACTTCACCTAAATGATTTTCACCATAATTATCATTTCAACAAGTGTAAACATCAAATTTCGTTTTGGTTTCTTAAAGTTTATTTTAAGAAATATAATCCATCAATCATCAAAATTGTCAAGTTATATACATAGATTATGTTATATAAACACTATATATAACAATACAAATGTAAGAAATTAAAAGATGGAAGATTTTCTCACAATGATGATGATTATTCGGTGGAGATGATGATGATGTTGATACGATGATGGTGATGATTATAATATATATGTTTTGTTGTTAGAAAATAGAGATGAAGATGATGGATTTGGCCTACTTTTTCTTTTGTTTCCTGTCGCTGGATGCAACCACTGAGAGGAAGAAATGGAGAACTCAATTATTTGTGTGTTTGGTGTAACTGTGATGTGAGGAGGGAGTATATAATATGGGTTTTAACTCAAATAATTAAACTGGAGTATGGCTCCAGTATTTCTGGTTGGCCAGATATTTTTATTTTGTGGTTATTGTTTAGGTTTTTAACCCGTTAATTTCGTGTACGGGTCCAAATGTGTGCAAATTTTCATTTAAATTTTGTAATTATATTTTGAGGTAATTCTCAAAATACTTTATTATGACAGAGAAAAATATAGTTTTAATTATGTTTGACTATTGAGCACGTTTTGTATTTGTTTCTGTTCGCGTGCTACTCGTTCTATATAAAATGTAGTAATGTTTTATATTATATCAATAATATAAATTGAACAATATTCGTAATTAATAATTTTCATATTATTAATTATTTGTATCACCAACTATTGTATATGTTTATTTGTCGGACTCATTTCGTTTGTTTTGCGCGTAGTTATAAATAACTACGTAACTAGTAATACATCGCGTATTAAAATAGTAAGTTTTGTCAAACTTATCTAATAAAAATAGTTCCGACTTCACTAATCAGGGAATTAGCTCTAAGTATCCATGAAATTAAGTATAAGTATATACCTAATTTGGTGGAGTGTCACATTCTCCCCCCCCCCCCCCCCCCCCCTTTAGCGAAATCTCGTCCCGAGATTTAAGTAGAGTCGTGAGTCTCGGTCACGCGTTCGAAAAGTTGAGGATATTTCTTTCGCATTTCATCCTCGCGTTCCCAAGTAAACTCTCGGCCATGTTTCGAGTTCCAACGAACTTTAATAAGTTTGATTCGTTTATGTCGAAGTTTCTGCGTTTTCGAGTCCATAACTTCGATAGGTTCCTCCACAAAGTTGAACTTTGAGTCAATAAAGACTTCCTCAGGAGGAATGATAAGTGTTTCGTCGGAAAGGCACTTTTGAGATTACTAATGTGAAAAGTGTCGTGTATGCTACTAAGCTCTTGCGGTAGTTTGAGCTTGTAGGTGACAGGACCAATCCTAGCAAGGATTTCGAACGGTCCGATGTAACGTGGGTTAAGCTTTCCTCGCTTACCAAATCGTGCTATCCCCTTCCAGGGCGATAGTTTGAGTAGGACTTTATCTCCTACTTGAAACTCAAGAGGTTTACAGCGGTTATCAGCGTAACTTTTCTGTCTATCTCGTGTTGCTTTTAATCTGTTCAGTACTTGAGTTATCTTATCCGTGGTTTCTTAGACCATCTCAGGTCCATATAGTTGTCTGTCACCCAACTCTGCCCAACAGAGTGGTGATCGGCAATTGCGTCCATATAACGCCTCAAATGGTGCCATCTGTATACTAGTGTGATAACTATTGTTGTAAGAAAATTCGGCTAGAGGTAGGTGAGTATCCCAACTACCCCCAAAGTCTATCACACAAGCTCGCAACAAGTCTTCGAGCGTTTGTAACGTTCGCTCGCTTTGGCCGTCGGTTTGAGGGTGGTAGGCAGTTTTCATAAAAAGTCGAGTACCCAATGCCTGTTGAAGTGATTACCAAAAACAAGATGTAAATCGAGCATCCCTATCAGAGATAATAGCTAGCGGAACTACTTGCCGGGAAACGATCTCTTTCAAGTAGATTCTAGTTAGTTTCTCCATTCTGTCCGTTTCCTTGATGGCAAGGAAGTGGGTTGATTTCGTCAATCGATCGACAATCACCCATATAGTGTCTGTTCCAGACGTTGTTTTGGGTAACTTCGTAATGAAGTCCATCGTTATATGTTCCCATTTCCACTTGGGCAACTCAGGTTGTTGCAAAAGTCCAGACAACTTTTGGTATTCGACCTTGACCTTCGAGCAAGTCAGGCATTTACTAACATATGTAGCAATGTCTCGTTTCATGCCAGGCCACCAGTAGAAACCCTTCAAATCGTGGTACATCTTATCCGCACTAGGATGAATTGAGTAGTTGGACTTATGAGCTTCGTCCAAAATCAGCTTGCGAAGCTCGTCTTTGCGTGGTACCCAAATTCGATTCGTAAAGTACAACACTCCATTGTGCTTTGTTTGAATTTGTTTGTCCATTCCCTTCAAGGATTCTTCCTTAAGTCGTTCGGGAAAAAAAACTAGTTGTTGAGCGTCACGAATTTGAGTAATGAGATTCGAGTGGATTGTCAATTCCAAAGCTCGAACTCTGCAAGGTTTGACTCGTTCCTTACGACTCAGGGCATCTGCTACAACGTTAGCCTTGTCTGGGTGGTATTTGATCTCACAGTCGTAACCGTTTAATAATTCGACCCAACGTCGTTGTCTCATGTTGAGTTCTTTCTGGTCGAATATGTGTTGCAGGCTTTTGTGATTGGTGAAGATCATACACTTTGTACCATATAGGTAGTGTCGCCAGATCTTCAGTGCAAAAAAAAACGGCTCCCAACTCTAAGTCGTGAGTCGTATAGTTTTTCTCATGCACCTTCAGTTGACGTGATGCATATGCAATGACCTTGTCATTTTGCATCAATACGCAACCCAATCCCTGATGCGAAGCATCACAGTAAACAACAAAGTTATCTACTCCTTCGGGCAATGATAGTATGGGTGCGCTGCTCTGTTTCTGTTTTAATAGTTGGAATGCGTTCTCTTGTTTCTCACTCCAATCAAATTTCTTGTCTTTTTGAGTTAACGTGGTAAGTGGCTGGGCTATCTTTGAAAAGTTTGCGATGAATCGCCTGTAATAGCCAGCTAGACCAAGAAATTGTCGTACTTCTGTGGGGGTTTTTGGTGCTTCCCAGTTGTTAATTGCCTCAATTTTGGAGGGGTCCACATGAATTCCCTTGTCATTTATCACATGACAAAGGAAATGAACCTCCCGTATCCAAAATTCACACTTAAAGAACTTTGCATAAAGTTTCTCGTTCTCAAGCTGTTCGAGGATTGTTTTCAAATGTCGTTTGTGATCCTCTTCCGTTCGGGAGTATACTAAAATGTCATCAATAAACACAATGACGAACTTATCAAGATAAGGTTTGCATACTCTGTTCATGAGGTCCATGAACACTTCTGGTGCGTTTTTCAACCCAAAGGGCATGAAAAGGAACTCGTAATGACCATAACAAGTCCTAAACGCAATTTTCAGTACATCCTCTTCTCGTACCTTCAGTTGGTGGTAACCAGATCGTAGGTCAATTTTTTAGTAGTAGCTTGATGGTGTGTCGTGAAAGGTCTTGTTTTACAATTTAGAAATGGAAATACCTAATAAATACTTTTCACACAACCAGGCAAGAATACCTGATCGAATGTAAATATAGCCTTGGTAAGTCCGAGTCGAACTCAGGGAACGGTGGTTATTTAATAAAAATAGAAAATACTAATTAACTAGAAAAGCAGTAAATAGGGGAGCGTTTTAGTTCCGTGCGAACATATTAATTGAAATAATAAGTAAAACAATAAAAATACTTAAAATAAAGAACATATAGGAAATAATAGGAAGGAATAAGTAATTGCATAATCGACTTTACTCAGATTCATATTTCCCGATTCATTGCATATTGATTATCTAATTGTGATTTCTTTTATATCAATTTAGTCACTAATCAAAGATTCCAAATTGAATGTGAATTAGCCAACTGCTCGAGTCCAACTAATTCCTACAACTTAGGGTCCAACATTAAACATCAATCCAATTTCACAAGATCATCAGTCTATTGTGTGCTTTTCCTTAAATCATGCATTAAACATTCACAACTCATTATAATTGACTCTAGTAGTATGAATCAACAATACCCAATAATTTCTTATTGTCTCATTCATTTTAAATTATATAATTATTACTTTCTCAACCTATCAAACTCAATATATCTAGCAATGGTAAAAACCCTAAAAGCATTAACCATCAATAATTAATAACATCAAAGGAAATCAATCTCATCAACATCATTAACCACGTTGAGCAATAACAATTACTAATTACCAATAAACAAGGTTCCACGAGTAATATAATCGTTTTCAATTAAATAACTTATTCAATACGCAACTACAATCGTTCAATAATCATAATCCGAGTTTAATCAATTACACAATTACTTCAAATATTCAATTCATAATCAAATAAGTAAAACTCAGATCATTCAAGGTCAAATTCATCAATGAAACTGAAATAATACGAGTAATTACAAACCGAAATAATGAACCACAAAGAACTAAATCGAATTAGAATCAACCTTTGCTCTTTGTGCCTCCAAAATACCCCTAATATTCGTAATTAAAATACCCAAGTCGCCTGGAGAATCCCTTTGTCAAAAATCCCAGTCGATTCTTGTTTTAGGGTTAATTTTCGCGTTTTATACTTTTCTGGAAAGTTGATCCATACGGCGTATGGATTTCCATACGGCGTATGGATTGATTCTAAGCCTGGCCCAGCAACTCGTACACTGGGCTTCCACCGCCTCATTCCATACGGCGTATGGATATTCCATACGGCGTATGGAATGAAATTTCAGCGAAATCCTATATTTTCTTCATTTGATCTTTCGGCTTCGCTTGATTCCTCAACAATGTATGATTTAACACATTTATTGACTGTTTTCCGTCCTTTTCTTCAAAAAGCTTCATTTCCACATCTAATTGCAAATATGAACGAAATAAGTACCTAAACTAAATTAATTGCAATAAAAACATTCAAGAATAGGGGTGAAATACTACTTAAATATAATACTTATGCGCGTTCTTCAAACATTTCCCACTTGAATCCTACTTGTCCTCAAGTAGACTATCGATTCAAAAATAAAATTTAAATAGAAAACAGTCATCACCAATAAACTAAATAACTAACAAAGGAATAATACATCAGCACCCACCTTCAACTCAAACATTTAAATTTAAAAATCTGTTAATTCTAAAAACAATTATTAAGAAACTATGAGATTACAAAAATAATCTACACATAATGTTATTATTCTTAAAACATCAAATAGTTCACAATGATTACTGATATTATTATCCACTTAAATAATCTATATTTAAATAACTGAGCTCAACTCATTATTATTCACATAGATGTTCCATTAAACTCCCAATAGTTATATACTCCCATACTCATAACATGCCAATATTACATATTTTGAAGTTTTAATCAAAACAATCATTTTTCAAATCAAGACATAGGTGACAGGTCTGTGCCTCAACACAACAAAGCGACATAACTTGATTTTGGTTTAGCAATATAAAATTTTTAGTCAAACCATTGGTGACAGTTCTGTACCTTAGTACAACAAAGCGACTTAATTTGACTACATTTTAAAATCTTGAGTTCGTTTAAACTATTTTTGCTCTTTTTTTCATTAAATATACTGGCGGAGACCAGGTCTGTACTTTCGTACAACAGAGGAAACAACACCCAGTATATCCCCAAATGATATTAATTAAATTCCAAAATTATGGCATATTGCACACTACTCATATGAAAATTAAGACATACGTCATACATAACTAAAGTTTATCTAAAAGTATCATCTACTCCTTTATTTTCATTTCTTAAAAGCTCAAAAATTACTTTTATAAATTGCCTATCAATACATCATATAATGAAGTTAAATAACATTTCCAAAATTTAATATTTAATTAAAAGTGTAGAAAAGTTTAAAATTAACCTACATTGTTACAAAATAATTATCTCTAGAAAACAAAATTTTAAATTTAAAAATTTGGTTGAAAAATGGGCAACTCATAACCACCTAGTTACGTATCTTAATGAGATAAAAGTTAATCCATTACAACATTATCTACTTACTCCAATTTGGACAAGTATGTGGAAACTTAACTCTTTTCTCTCCCTATCCTCCACTTAAAGATGCACAATGCCCTCATTGTACAAATAATGAAAAAAAAACTAAACGGGAAAAAGAGAAAAGAAATTAGACAGAAAAACTCCCCTGGAATAGTGTGTGAGTTATTGATAAAACAAGGTCGAAAGGATATGCATCACAATTCCTTGATTCATTTCGCTGAACTTACTGCCAGCATAGCACGTGCACACAACAAATTTCTGAGGGATCATCAACAAACAAGATTAAACAATACCAAATATTAAAACATCCTAATTAAACACAAACACAACTAAACCAAATGCAAAATACCATAATATCCAAACAAAATTAAACTACTAAAAATAAAGATAATAATAATAAGAATATTAAAAATGTCTAGAATCAATAACCAAATAGGATGCATATCATCCTAATCACTGTCCTCCTCCTCATCATCCATGCTCCGGTACTGCCTTACTCACTTCGCCTTCTTCAGCCCAAACTACCTTATCACCATCTAACTTAACTTCACGATCCGGGTTATTTTCTTCCAGCTCACTAATAAACTCAAAACAAGCCTCAACTATCCCATAGTGCTTTCTCATTTGTGGCTCTTCCTTCAAATCCCTCACCCTATTCTCAATCCTTCGGATGACTTCATCCTGAACAGTACTAAACTCCAACCCTGAGTTCTTGAATATCTCCACAAACCTAGTGTAGATTTCCACCATTCCATAGTGGAAATGCTCCATCATAGTTAGAACCTTACTCATATCAATCAGAGTATCTAAATGAATCGCCAGATAACTAGCTAAATCAATTTGACTGTAAGGATGAATAAAATCAGGGTGTTTTCTCTCTCTTTCTTCCTTAGCAAGATCATCCACTTTTGTTAACATCCCATGAAGATAGTAGTGAAGAGTGTGAGTCACTATGAATCGGTGAGGTGTCGAATCTCTCTGGTGGTCATCCGAATGCAACAATCGAATCAAATCCCTTAAACATGACATGAATTCTTTATCTGCTTCGGAATTAGGATGCCCTGTAATCTGATACAATGCTGTCAACATGCGATTAAGACACGATGCCTGTGTAACTGAATAAGGGAACGCAGACTGTCTCAATATCTCGTAAATCTCAGTGCATCTCTTCTTCTGAGCGGTGAAAAACTTCTTTTCTTCATCAATCCTAGTATCCAAAGATTCTCCAAAAGCAGTGAGGGCAACATAAATGTAACACCCTCAAATTTCGGTTTGCGGAAGCTGTCGGGTCGGGTGTCACTAAATCAAATATCACAGCATAAGATACATAATGAACGACTCTAAATGAGACGTTTGAAAATAATTATACATTTCCAAAATAGAACGTTTACAACGTTATAAGTTTAACAGTGATTTCCAAGTACAAAATTTGAAAATGCTAAAGTAGATGCAGAGCAGTCCCAATGGTTTGAAAATATGCGACTCGGGCTAATTAAGCCTTGAAGCAATCCTAATCCTGCTGGGCAACCTGAGAACACATGCTAAAACAGGTCAGCTATAAAGCTGGTGAGTTCATAGGAAGGTTAGTTGAAAACATAAAGTAATAAAACAATTTATGTTTTGTAAAGTTGTTTCCAAAATCAGTGATTTTTGATATGTAATACGTTGAAGTTTATAACACCAATGTGTAAAAGTCTAACTTAATGTCCAAAATACCCCGATTTTGGTTGATTGCACTGTTACAAGTTACTTAGACTTGTTTGTCTTAAATTGATACAAATTACAACGACTTGTTTGATTGAATTTATACAAGTTACAACGACTTGTTTAATTGAAGTTATACAAGTTACAACGACTTGTTTGATTGAAGTTATACAAGTTACAACGACTTGTTTGATTGAATACTGATACAAGTTACAACGACTTGTTTGATTGAAGTTGTGCCCACTGCAATACCGTGGCATCGTTTTGTACCCACTTTACCGTGGTATCGTTTTGTGCCCGCTGCAATACAGCTGCATCGTTTATGAAGTGCTCGAGAGCATAGTTGAAATGTAGAGCCAGCAGTACAACGACATACTAGCTATTGCAAATAAGAGCCGACCGTACAACGACGCGTCAGGCTTGAATGTGTGTATGATTGTATGTATACTAATATACATAAATACTATTGAAGTTAGCACCAAGTGCTAATGATAATATCTAAACATGTAGATATATATATATATATATATATATAAATATATATATATGTTTGTCGAATGAGCAAACGTAAGTAACAATCATGACACGCATGAAAATAATTGATTTTATCTAAATACGTATAAGCAAATATTTAGATATTAAGTAGTACGTTGGTCCTAGGTATGAATGCTCATTACCTAGTTGAATTGTATTAGTATGAAGAATCTATACTAACATATTATGTTATCGTATACTTCTAGCCTAAAGCCTAGCAAGTATATTGAGGTTCCTGAATTGTATTGAAAATATTAGTTCCTAAAAGAGCAACTAATCCTGTAATTGTACCTATATCATCTAGTGTAGGTAGAACTAACTAGTTCTAATGTATTGGATAATATTGTCCCGCGACAATATGGCCAATGAATAGTACTAACTATATCAAGTTATGTCTAGGTAATTGTTTTCCAACAATCTGATAGTGTACGATTGTGACCTATCTAGATTAGGTCTTGATATTGTTCCAAAACGACGTGTTGGGTGTAATTCCTAAGTATTACACATTTGTATTACATACCGTAATATAATTGATTGTGAATTATAAAAGATTATTAATATAATTTGAAAACAGTTGTTGTGCATGTGTTTCACCCCAAAAACAGTAAAACAGTTGAAAGAGTGGGGCTATGAAACTCACCTGAGGAGCTAGCGTCCTAATGTAACGAGTCGTGTCCAAATATGATCTCCTAGTGTCCTAAACACGAGAGATTTCGTATGTTTGTAAGTGTGGTTCTTGATTGGGGAAATCGTAATAATAATTCATATTATTATTGGGTTCGAGTTTTCGTATTTAAATTGTCACTTGGAAACGTCTTCCGATACTTAGAAAAATTTGGCTATTTTCTGTTTTCTGCGACATCACATGCGACACAAAAATGGTTCATGCGACACAAGGGTTATGTCGCATAGTGCGACACAGAAGCTCTGCGACACAGTGGTTGTGTCGCATAATGCGTGTGATGCTAAATCAATAGCGACATAAGGGTTGTGTCGCATGGAGTCTGCGACACAAGGATACGACATAAGAGTTGTGTCGCATGAGTAATTCATGCGACACAGTATGCGACACAAGGCTTGTGTCGCACTCAAGAACAGCAGCCCAGAAACTTTCGGGTTCCGCGTTTTTCCGGCCAAAATCGCAAATCAAACTCATTTTCAAGCTGTAAAATCGTGGTTTCTTGGTTGTTTAGGTTATAAGCAACTTATGTAAACATTTTTACACTAAAACATTACTCCAAAATGATTAAATCTAAGAATTTGAGAATTTCTTACAAGTGTGAATCGAGGCCAAACGAGGAAGAAAACGAAGGTGTGGCCTTTGTTAATGTTGCTCCTCTCTTGTTGGTGATTCCGAAAATGTAAATTTTCGTGGGTCGATTTGAAGATCCGAAATTGGGTAAAAATTTTTAGAGAGAGTTTTAGGTGAGGTGTGTGAAATGAAATGAAAGAAATGAAAGAATGAGGGAGGGGTTTGGGGGGTTGGGTGGCTGATCCAAAAGGGGTGGGGAGGAGTTTCCCCCACTTCGTTCCTATTTTGCAGTGTAAAATACCCGTATTTTGTACCCGAATAATATATATAAATTTAATATTTTTAGATTTATATTTCCGTTCTTTCGATTAGTAATTAATTAAATTAAAAATAGTTTTATTCAATTTAAAAATCTAATGTGACTTCAAATGGTTTTATTTGTGATTATTACATAATCACTATTCATTATATAAAATGTAAAGTTTTCGCTCGCTGAGTTATAATTGTATATAATAATACAATTATAAAAAGTTTAAATTAGACGCGCAAGTTGACTTTTTGACCAGTTGTTACATTCTCCCCCTGTTAAGAAAATTTCGTCCCGAAATTTAAAATGGGGTCGGGGTCGCGCGTGGTCTGGGGAGCAATGCACGTACGAGGTATTTGTCGTAAAGATTGCAGACATATCATGCCTTATAATGGAGTTGAATGGCAGTCAATCCCTGACTGAGTCGCGGTTTATCGTTGTAGTCATATTCTGACCATATTGTTTGTCGGGTGTATGATTATTTTGTGATTGCTAGATAACCGTTTACGTCGTAGTCCATTCGGGACTAGATATTTGTCATATAGTGACCGTTTAGTGAATAGTCCTATCAGGACTAAGTAGTTGGTGAATGTTCAGTCGGTTAGTCTGCTGAAAGCAAACTTTTAAGTTTTACTTGGGTCTAGGTCACTAGCCCTATGATGTAATCGACATTAAGTCAATAAAATGATATCGGGGATAATAAGTACGTGTTGAACGGACCTATAATTGAAGAGCCATGTTTTCGAGGAGAGATTGTACTTACATTATTGTTGGAGATTTATTTGATTTACTCGGAGTCGATAAGGTGAATTTTGCGTCTTTTTGGGCAGTCCTTCTTGTAATGACCAGGTTCCTTACATTTGAAGCATATCCTTCGAGAGTCGGGATTGGCGGGAACTCTGCAGTCCCGGATTACATGTCCATATCGTTGGCATCTTTCGCAGGGTAATCCGCAAATTCCGTCATGATGACGTTTGCAGCCGTGACAAAATGGTTTGTTACCCGCATAGCCTTGTCGGTCGTTGGGTTCAGCAGCGTAGGACCTCAAGGGTTCAGGTTGATTCGTTGGATTTTGGCTAGAGCTGGAACTTCCATTCCCTTTTTCTTGATTGTTTTCCGTTGCAGGTGGCCCGCGTCGAACCACCAGTGCCATGAGTCTGTGGGCCATGCGAATAGCCTCTTCAATAGTAGTGGGTTTAGAGGCGGTGACCATTCCCTCAATTAGCAACGGGAGTCCACCAATGTACCTCCCGATTCGTTTGTTTTCAGGGTTTACTATGTTTGCACAAAGGGATGCTAGTTGTTGGAAACGATTGGTATATGTTTCGATGTCGTTGTCTTTTACGGTGAGAAACCAAAGTTCGTACTCGAGTTTGTGAAGTACTTCGATGGGGCAATACTTGTCCTTCATGATTTGTTTCAGGTCTTCCCACGAAAGTTCGTGAGCAGTGTTGATTCCTACAGTTCGGGCGTGAAAATTCCACCAGGTAGAGGCATCATCCTGGAGGGTATATGTGGCGTACAATACTTTGCAGTCGTCGGGGCAGTTGCACATGTGGAAAATAGATTCCATTCTCTCGAACCATCGAATTAATCCGACAGCTCCTTCAGTCCCGACGAAGTTTGGGGGTTCGCACCTCAGGAAATCCCTAAAAGTGCAAGGCTTTACTTGGTTCTGAGCAGCTAGGGTCGCAGTCACTGCTTGATTAATGATTTGATCTTGCTCAGCTCGAGTGAAAGTTGGTCGTTTAGGAGGCATGATTCTTAAACAAGAATGAAATGACAAAGTGTGAGATCTTTAATCAAAGATGATGATTATTACAATGACATAAGTAGCTAACTTGAGTTGGAATTTATGATACACGGGATCCTACGATCCTTGACGTTGAAGTTTTTGATATTGTAGGTGGCAAGCGCATCACTGCCCTTTTGTATTGTTGGTACAACAGTTTAAGTAACCGTTGTTTAGTTTTCTTTAGTTAAGTTATCATGAATCTCATGTTTTTCGAGTGTTGTGACCATTTGAGTTGTAGTTTCTAGGTGCGGTCGTACCATGACCGAGTTGTGTTTTCTAAGTAGTCAATCCAAGACTATGTTGTTGTGAGTAGTCCAATGGACTATATCGTAGTACTAGAATATCGCACGGCCATTCATGCTTGTGTATGTGACAACTACAGTGTCCTCGGTGGTGTTGAAGCTGGGTCCACCAACATAACCCATGTGTGTGGTGACATCATTGTGTATTTATTGATTAAAGCATTACATGCTTAATTGGTAGTATATACATATATAGGGTGTACACGTAACTATACAAGTATACGCGTGTAGTAACAGTCAGTGGTGGCACCTCGTGCCCAATTAAGTAATTGTATATGTATATATGTAAGTTGTACATGCAACTATAACAAGTCTACATGTATAATTGAAGTAGCACCTAGTGCTATAATGCAGTGCTATCAGCACAGTAATTGAGATACTAATGTTTTATAATTGTAGTACCAAAGTACCATGAAACGCAGCACCACGTGCTGTAATGAAGTGCCCGCGGCATTGAAATTGTAGTACCCATGTACTATGAGTGTAGCATCAACATGCTATAATTTGTAGTGTTGACCTACTATGAGGTTTGCATTAACGTGTCCATATTGTGGTATTAACATACCATGAAATCGTAGCACCACGTGCCATGTGTTGTTTGATTTGTAGCCCCAAGGCCAAAATGTGTTTGAAGTTTGAGTTTCTCAGTTGTAGCACAAAGGCTAAAGTGTGAGTGCCAAGGCACTAAAGTATTGAATTGATTGATCTACATGATCAAGTTGTGATTCGGGATAATTTTGTTGTGGACTTAGTCAACACTAATCCGATTGTGATCCATATGTTCAAAGTTGAAAAGTTGTCAGTTTGTTTTAAGTTTCATGAAGGTTTAGCATGTGCGGGTTTCCATTCCCATTGATAACGTTTGTACCTCCTTCCCGAGGCTTAGTGATATAGGTGTCGAGTCGCGATAGTTAGGAAGACGGCGATGTGCCTCTTCACGAGTAAATGATAGTACAGCGGAATTGAGTCGTATATACCCAGTATATATTTGATACGTAGAAGTAGTATACATGTAAGGCCTATTAATATATACCTATAGTACATATAATAGCCTAGGATATCTAGCACAAAACAATCAGAGTCAACTAGTGCATTCCCAACTCAGTATAACCCCTTTCAAATCTTACATCATCTTTGCTTAATTGTACATAGTTAGCTACGCTATGTTAAATTAAGTTCGTATGATGTAATCCCTGAACTAGTTATACCTAATAAGGAATACTGCCTAACGGTCATAGTCTAGGCCCACTAAATGCAACCTAGTTCACTATAACCTTAGGCTCTGATACCAATCTGTAACACCCTCAAATTTCGGTTTGCGGAAGCTGTCGGGTCGGGTGTCACTAAATCAAATATCACAGCATAAGATACATAATGAACGACTCTAAATGAGACGTTTGAAAATAATTATACATTTCCAAAATAGAACGTTTACAACGTTATAAGTTTAACAGTGATTTCCAAGTACAAAATTTGAAAATGCTAAAGTAGATGCAGAGCAGTCCCAATGGTTTGAAAATATGCGACTCGGGCTAATTAAGCCTTGAAGCAATCCTAATCCTGCTGGGCAACCTGAGAACACATGCTAAAACAGGTCCGCTATAAAGCTGGTGAGTTCATAGGAAGGTTAGTTGAAAACATAAAGTAATAAAACAATTTATGTTTTGTAAAGTTGTTTCCAAAATCAGTGATTTTTGATATGTAATACGTTGAAGTTTATAACACCAATGTGTAAAAGTCTAACTTAATGTCCAAAATACCCCGATTTTGGTTGATTGCACTGTTACAAGTTACTTAGACTTGTTTGTCTTAAATTGATACAAGTTACAACGACTTGTTTGATTGAATTTATACAAGTTACAACGACTTGTTTAATTGAAGTTATACAAGTTACAACGACTTGTTTGATTGAAGTTATACAAGTTACAACGACTTGTGTGATTGAATACTGATACAAGTTACAACGACTTGTTTGATTGAAGTTGTGCCCACTGCAATACCGTGGCATCGTTTTGTACCCACTTTACCGTGGTATCGTTTTGTGCCCGCTGCAATACCGCGGCATCGTTTATGAAGTGCTCGAGAGCATAGTTGAAATGTAGAGCCAGCAGTACAACGACATACTAGCTATTGCAAATAAGAGCCGACCGTACAACGACGCGTCAGGCTTGAATGTGTGTATGATTGTATGTGTACTAATATACATAAATACTATTGAAGTTAGCACCAAGTGCTAATGATAATATCTAAACATGTAGATATATATATATATATATATATATATATATATATATATATATATATATATATATATATATATAAATATATATATATATGTTTGTCGAATGAGCAAACGTAAGTAACAATCATGACACGCATGAAAATAATTGATTTTATCTAAATACGTATAAGCAAATATTTAGATATTAAGTAGTACGTTGGTCCTAGGTATGAATGCTCATTACCTAGTTGAATTGTATTAGTATGAAGAATCTATACTAACATATTATGTTATCGTATACTTCTAGCCTAAAGCCTAGCAAGTATATTGAGGTTCCTGAATTGTATTGAAAATATTAGTTCCTAAAAGAGCAACTAATCCTGTAATTGTACCTATATCATCTAGTGTAGGTAGAATTAACTAGTTCTAATGTATTGGATAATATTGTCCCGCGACAATATGGCCAATGAATAGTACTAACTATATCAAGTTATGTCTAGGTAATTGTTTTCCAACAATCTGATAGTGTACGATTGTGACCTATCTAGATTAGGTCTTGATATTGTTCCAAAACGACGTGTTGGGTGTAATTCCTAAGTATTACACATTTGTATTACATACCGTAATATAATTGATTGTGAATTATAAAAGATTATTAATATAATTCGAAAACAGTTGTTGTGCATGTGTTTCACCCCAAAAACAGTAAAACAGTTGAAAGAGTGGGGCTATGAAACTCACCTGAGGAGCTAGCGTCCTAATGTAACGAGTCGTGTCCAAATATGATCTCCTAGTGTCCTAAACACGAGAGATTTCGTATGTTTGTAAGTGTGGTTCTTGATTGGGAAAATCGTAATAATAATTCATATTATTATTGGGTTCGAGTTTTCGTATTTAAATTGTCACTTGGAAACGTCTTCCGATACTTAGAAAAATTTGGCTATTTTCTGTTTTCTGCGACATCACATGCGACACAAAAATGGTTCATGCGACACAAGGGTTATGTCGCATAGTGCGACACAGAAGCTCTGCGACACAGTGGTTGTGTCGCATAATGCGTGTGATGCTAAATCAATAGCGACATAAGGGTTGTGTCGCATGGAGTCTGCGACACAAGGATACGACATAAGAGTTGTGTCGCATGAGTAATTCATGCGACACAGTATGCGACACAAGGCTTGTGTCGCACTCAAGAACAGCAGCCCAGAAACTTTCGGGTTCCGCGTTTTTCCGGCCAAAATCGCAAATCAAACTCATTTTCAAGCTGTAAAATCGTGGTTTCTTGGTTGTTTAGGTTATAAGCAACTTATGTAAACATTTTTACACTAAAACATTACTCCAAAATGATTAAATCTAAGAATTTGAAAATTTCTTACAAGTGCGAATCGAGGCCAAACGAGGAAGAAAACGAAGGTGTGGCCTTTGTTAATGTTGCTCCTCTCTTGTTGGTGATTCCGAAAATGTAAATTTTCGTGGGTCGATTTGAAGATCCGAAATTGGGTAAAAATTTTTAGAGAGAGTTTTAGGTGAGGTGTGTGAAATGAAATGAAAGAAATGAAAGAATGAGGGAGGGGTTTGGGGGGTTGGGTGGCTGATCCAAAAGGGGTGGGGAGGAGTTTCCCCCACTTCGTTCCTATTTTGCAGTGTAAAATACCCGTATTTTGTACCCGAATAATATATATAAATTTAATATTTTTAGATTTATATTTCCGTTCTTTCGATTAGTAATTAATTAAATTAAAAATAGTTTTATTCAATTTAAAAATCTAATGTGACTTCAAATGGTTTTATTTGTGATTATTACATAATCACTATTCATTATATAAAATGTAAAGTTTTCGCTCGCTGAGTTATAATTGTATATAATAATACAATTATAAAAAGTTTAAATTAGACGCGCAAGTTGACTTTTTGACCAGTTGTTACAATAAAATTGCCGATCGAACCCATACTCACTCTCAATCACAGCTGCTTCAAACACATCATTAATCATCACTAATTGATTATCAGTTAAATCAACTGTGGACCTCCTTATTGTTTCAGCAGTGAAAGGGATATCCCCTCTAAACTCTTCAACTGCAGCTAGCAACCCCTGACAAGAAGTAGTGATCGGAACCGGCCTACGTCCTAAATACGTATAAGATGGCACTGTTTCGGTTGAATGTGGACCTGAACTGGCTGAATCGTGTCTCTTAACCATGTTATTATCATTTGCATCGCTTTCAAAACTTCTTGCCATCGGATCAAAACCTAAATAAAAATTAAATCTGAAATACAAACACAACTAACGAAAAGAAAGTTAGTTCACACAAAATAGCGAAGAGTTAATAACATATACATACTTGACAAAAAGAACTCCAACCGGCGGATGGACTTCCATCCGCCGGTTGAAACTAATTACCAAAAGGTTTAACCAAATAAAAGTAATTCATTTCAACTAATTTACTAACAAAACTTAATATTACAATTTAGTAAGCTAATTAAACAACTTTTACGAAAATCTAATTAACAAATATTGAAATACAAAAGTTTACAATTTCTAACTCATATTTAAATAAACAACGCAACCGTTCCCCGGCAGCAGCGCCAAAAACTTGGTGTGTCGTGAAAGGTCTAGTTTTACAATTTAGAAATGGAAATACCTAATAAATACTTTTCACACAACCAGGCAAGAATACATGATCGAATGTAAATATAGCCTTGGTAAGTCCGAGTCGAACTCAGGGAACGGTGGTTATTTAATAAAAATATAAAATACTAATTAACTAGAAAAGCAGTAAATAGGGGAGCGTTTTAGTTCCGTGCGAACATATTAATTGAAATAATAAGTAAAACAATAAAAATACTTAAAATAAAGAACATATAAGAAATAATAGGAAGGAATAAGTAATTGTATAATCGACTTTACTCAGATTCATATTTCCCGATTCATTGCATATTGATTATCTAATTGTGATTTCGTTTATATCAATTTAGTCACTAATCAAAGATTCCAAATTGAATGTGAATTAGCCAATGGCTCGAGTCCAACTAATTCCTACAACTTAGGGTCCAACATTAAACATCAATCCAATGTCACAAGATGATCAGTTTATTGTGTGTTTTTCCCTAAATCATGCATTAAACATTCACAACTCATTATATATGACTCTAGTAGTATGAATCAACAATACCCAATAATTTCTCATTGTCTCATTCATTTTAAGTTATATGATTATTACTTTCTCAACCTATCAAACTCAACATATCTAGCAATGGTTAAAACCCTAAAAGCATTAACCATCAATAATTAATAACATCAAAGGAAATCAATCTCATCAACATCATTAACCACGTTGAGCAATAACAATTACTAATTACCAATAAACAAGGTTCCACAAGTAATATAATCGTTTTCAATTAAATAACTTATTCAATACGCAACTACAATCGTTCAATAATCATAATCCGAGTTTAATCAATTACACAATTACTTCAAATATTCAATTCATAATCAAATAAGTAAAACTCAGATCATTCAAGGTCAAATTCATCAATGAAACTGAAATAATACGAGTAATTACAAACCAAAATAATGAACCACAAAGAACTAAATCAAATTAGAATCAACCTTTGCTCTTTGTGCCTCCAAAATACCCCTAATATTCGTAATTAAAATACCCAAGTCGCCTGGAGAAACCCCCTTTGTCAAAAATCCCAGTCGATTCTTGTTTTAGGGTTAATTTTCGCGTTTTATACTTTTCTGGAAAGTTGATCCATACGGCGTATGGATTGATTCTAAGCCCGGCCCAGCTACGCGTACACTGGGCTTCCACCGCCTCAATCCATACGGCGTATGGATATTTCATACGGCGTATGGAATGAAATTTCAGCCGAATCCAATATTTTCTTCATTTGATCTTTCGGCTTCGCTTGATTCCTCAACAATGTATCATTTAACACATTTATTGACTGTTTTCCGTCCTTTTCTTCAAAAAGCTTCATTTCCACATCTAATTGCAAATATGAACGAAATAAGTACCTAAACTAAATTAATTGCAATAAATACATTCAAGAATAGGGGTGAAATACTACTTAAATATAGTACTTATGCGCGTTCATCACTTGACCCTTGTAGTTGATCAAACAGATCGTCGATGTTTGGTAACGGGTATCAGTTTTTGATAGTTTTTGATAGTTACCTTGTCCATCCTTTTTCTTGACGAACAAAACCGGAGCTCCCCAAGGCGATAAGCTTGGTCGGATGAATCCTAAGTCTAGGAGTTCTTGCAACTGTGCAGACAACTCCTGCATCTCTAATGGAGCTAGTCGATAAGGTGCGCGAGCATTTGGTGCTGCTCCTGGCACCAGATCGATGTGAAACTCGACCTGTCGCGGGGGCGGTAATCCTGGCAAATCGTCAGGAAATACTCCCGGATAATCTTGTACGATAGGTATATCATCTATGCGTTGCTCCTCGGGTTTTCTTTTTCACAACGTGTGCCAAGAACGCTTGGTATCCCTTTGGGAGATACTTACTAGCTTTCAAGCAAGTAATCAACTTAGTCGCACTTTTTCGGTTCTCTCCTTTTATTACTAGAGTTTCTCGTGTTGGTAGTGGTATACGTACCAACTTCTCGAAACATACCATCTCAGTGTGGTTCTTTGACAACCAATCCATACCGACTACGTCGTTGAAACTTCCCAACTTAACCGGTAGTAAGTCTATTTCGAAGAGATGACCTTCTAACTCCAAGGTACATCCCAGTACTATTTCTCCTGACTCGATCAACTCACCATCGGCTAGTTCTATAGTGTATTTGTTATCTAGCTTACGGGATTCAAGTTCTAATAGTGGTCTAAACTCAGTAGACACAAAACTTAAATCAGCACCCGAATCAATCCGATCACGAACGCCCTTCCCTGAGCCGGTTGATTGTTGATGTTGTTGGCTCGGTTGTTGTTACCACTGTTGTTGTTATTTTGGTTGTTGTTGTTGCGGTTTTGGTTGTTGTTGTTAAGTTTAGGGCATCAGTTCCGATAGTGCCCCATCTCACCACACTCAAAACACCCATGGTTTTGACGTTCATTGTTTGTTCGTGGAGGAGGGTTGGTTCTACAGTCCTGGGTTTTCTGACCCCATACCCTACAGTTGCCACAATACCCACACCCACCGTCGTGGTGTCGATTACACTTTCCACACTTAGGCTTGTTACCTAGATATGGTTTTATTCAGTAGTGGTGGCAGTGTATGCTTTTGCGTTTCCTCCACTTTTCTTGTTTTGCTAACCCTGACGGTCAGTACCACCACCATTCCACTTTTTCTTTGCACCACCAGAACTACCAGCATCAGTGTTACTTGATTCGCCTTTCCCTGACACAACCTTCTTAGTCAGGGTCCCCATTCTGACCGCCTCATCGGTCAACCTTTGTGCTAGAGTAACAGCACTTCTAAATGTGGCAGGTTCTGATGATGTATCCAGACTACGGATCTGAGGTGCCAATCTCTAGATGTATCGCTCAATGCGTTTAAACTCGGGTGTCACCATATGTGGCACTAGTCGCGCTAGTTCCTGAAACTTAGTGGTGTACCCAGTGACATCAGCACCAATCATTTTAATGTCCCACAAGTCAGTTCCTACCTTCTGCATCTCACTACGGGGACAAGATCCTTCCAACATCATGTTCTTCAGTACTCCCCATTACAGGGAGTGGGCAGTCTCTCTTCCAAGAGATTAGAGTTGGTTGTTCCACCAGGTTAGCGCCTTGTCAGCCAAGGTGCAGGTGGCATACTTCACCATACAGTCAGGTAAACAGTCACTGATGTCCAACACCGACTCCATCTTTTCTATCCAGTGGATAATACCAATAGCACCTTCTGTGCCACGGAAAGTAGTTGGCTTACAGGCCAGAAATGTCTTGTATGAACACCCTCGGTGGGTATTCACCGGTGTCTCACCATTAGGAGGGGTCGTCCCGCTGTCGTTTACTACATGTTCGCAGTTGCGGCTTGCCTTATACTGGGCAATACCTTCAGTTATCCATCTCGCGATCATTTGCTCAGTAGTTTCCTCGTTGGTGGGTGGTGGAGTGGTTTCAGGGACTGGAGGAGTAGTCGTTCATCGACTGTTCCTGGTAGTTCGTCGCTTTGGTGGCATGATTCCGTTTTGTGATGAATAAAATGCAGAAGTCAATGCCAAGATAATGAATGTGAAGAACAATATTTCACATTGTTTAGTAAAGGAATAGTATGAAGGTTTCATGTTATCCCCCTTACGTATCATACGACTTTGAAACGCCCATATGTACTTAGTATAATATAATCACGTTAGCCATGCGTCATTATATGATGCCAAATACATATTTCTTTTCATTATCAAGTAACATGATCGGGTTCAAAGGAATTCAAGACAAGAATTAACAATCAAGGTGTAATGCGTTTCAAGGGTACAAGAATTGATCACAAGGGGTTATCGATTGGTTTTCGTTCTAACACACGTATATAAGTATAAATAGGATGCTCTAGTCGATACTAACCACAAGAACACGAGATATAAACCAAACATATATTATATCATTTAGTTAAACGTTAATACATGAGTTTCGTACAAAACAAGATGGGATTTCTAATATACCCATCTATGGTTAGCGTTATACAAAAGTAATGGGCTTCCTATACATATACCCATTCTACAAAAGGTTTCAACCTAGTACATAACATATACATCCCCAGTACGGCGGGTCTAATGAAGATAAAATAAATACAACCCTATGGCAGTCACCATCACTGCCAACATCAAACAAACTCTCATAACAAGACTTACTACCCTCGCACGCCTCTCCAATACAGCCACACGTGCGCGAGTAGCGTCAGTTGACCCTCTGTTCACATCCATGTGTGTCTCCACAGTGCTGAGACGTCCAAAGATAAATGTCACATCCCCATCCAAACGGGAAGTGACACTGCGCAACTCTCTGATATTGCCGCTCGTGCCATAGTGTAACCCGAATAGGGCGCGAACCACAACAACTAGTGTAATAACAGTGAGCTCCAGAGGCTCATCAGTGAGAGGTAGTGAGTGTGAAGACTCCCCGGTCTCAAAAGTGGAAGGGATATCCTCAAGTACCCTCCAACACCTAAGTAAAAGTGGCATCCAGTCTAGGTGTGGGAGCCTCCTCTTTGGTGGCTCCTCAGCCTCAGTCATCGGCGCCTAATCCCGTGGCGCAAGTAATCCAGTGGGAAGGTCTCCGACTGTCTTCCTAGGAGTCTGTCTCAGTCGGGATCTACGGGAGGTCTCTCCGATATGGAAATGTGGCTCGGCTACAGTACGTGCAGTAACAGGTGTAGTGACATGTAGTGTCGATGGTGGTACATAAGTGTCACCGGACGTGGCCCTAGTATGAACAGATGAGCTCTCGGGCACTGATGTCGCAACGCCCTCAAGATCCTCAGTTGGCTCCTTATCCGAAGCGTAAATGAATATCGGGTTTTGTCTCGACATACTGAGACAAAAGAAATCGTGGGTGACGTATCAGTCGTATGTTAGATGTATGCAAACGTATGTATGTATGTATGAATGCATAAATGTTCTAGCCAAGGCTATAGTCTAGGTCTCTAAGGTTTCAAGTCACTTAAAGACTGCTAGTTCGCTATAACCAATGGCTCTGATACCAAGTCTGTCACACCCTCAAAATCGGTAATCGCGTTTATTAAATAATTAGCGGAAGCTTAATAATGTATTGGCGGAAGCATTTCATGTATACAGAAGGGTGCCGACGTTAAGGTATGCATTGATTGTATCAGAGCATATGATCATTACGGAACATATAAATTAAGATGCCATAGTTTAAAGTTATTACAAAAGATACGACTTATAAAGTCGTATTAGTAGTTGTGTTGTCGAAACGATAGTTGTCATAATAATATAAGTTTTGAAAGTAGATTTCGTAAGTATAACTTAAAGTATTAGTAATACAGAAGAATTCAAAGTGTCCCAAAAGTGGCATCCTAATCATCATGGGTAGCTTACGTCCAATATGCATGCATCAGTACCTGAGCCCTAATTCCCTGAAAAACATAGAGTAAAACGTCAACAAAAATTGTTGAGTGAATTCACAGGTTTGTATGTAGTGTAGTTGTTTATACATCGTCAAATAGTTGTAGTGTAGGAAACACAAGTTTATCAATTAAGAAAACATTTCCTAAATTAACAGTTTGTAGGAAACACATGTTATTTAATTAAAAATAACATTTCCCAAAATAATAGTAGTTGTCTGTCGTGTAGGAAACACAAGTTATTTCAAGTATGAATAACATTTCCCCAAATAATAGTTGTAGGAAACACAGGTTAATTCAGTTAAGAATTAACATTTCCTAAATAAGTAATAGTAGGAAACACATGCCAATCCAACTAAGGATCAACATTTCCAAAGTAGTTGTTCGTAGGAAAACACTTCCTAAATAATAGTTTTGTGGGAAGACTTAGACGGTGATCCCTCTAAAGGTGAGCTAAACCTGACGAGTTAAAGTAATGCGACCTAACCCTATAACCAAACCACGACCAACAGTAGTTGTTTACCAAATAGGACCTGTAAGTATACGCTCCAAAACTGTGGGAGGGTCGTCACGGCGATAGTACTATCCGTATACTCAGTGGCTAGAGTCACCTAGCTAATTGTTATAGTCTGTAGCCATAAGGACTTTTATTCACTACATCGTAAGCCTAGGTCCGTACTAGGATTCATTGTCTAGTTCCCAAAAATAGTATGAAAACAGCATTTCATAAATAGTAGTTCAAATAATCATATGAAACATCATTTCATAAACAGTTTGAGTAAATACATACAATATTTAAATCAGTTATTGCATGCAGTAGCAAAGCAATTGCTATGTTTTTCACCCCAGGTTTTAAAAGCATTAAAACAGTAAAAAGGGGCTGTGAACTCACAGTAAGCGATGAGCAGGCGATAGTCAAAAGTAAGTAGTCGTTCAACGGCGTCCCTCAAAGTCCTAGACGCAAGAAATGTATTAACATAAGTATTGACGTTTGTCAAATTATGAGAATAAGTTTGATTGTTTTGACCATTCGTTGTTCTTAAAAGTTTGTACAATTTTGTTGGTGATAATGCGTTGAAAAATAAATACTATTTTTCGAATTATGTTTATCGTTTAAACATTCGTTGCGCGTAAGTATATACATATATATACTTATTAGTTGAATATATATATATATATATATATATATATATATATATATATATATATATATATATATTCGTATATATAATTCTTCGTTCATGTGTATATATAAACATAGCTTGTCGTCATATATATATAACGGAGGGTTCAAATGAAAACCACCAAGAAATTGAGAACTCAAGAAAACCACTTAAATATGTGATTGTTCACATGTGATAATGTTATAATATTTACAAAAATGTTAATAATAATCAATAAAACCTTGAAAACCAAATAATTATGTGTTAAAACTTATTTTAACTAACTTTAACCTATTTGTTCACATGTGAACTATTCAGTTGTGAACATATGTGTTTTTACGTGTTTTTATATGTAATTTTACGTTTTTTGACATTTTTTATTTCTCATTTGAACAAATATCGATGTTCACATATGTATAAAAATAATTACATGTGAACAATTACGTATTTCTTGTGTTTCTGAAAGTTCTTATCTTTATAGTGGTTCTCAAATGAACCTCCTATATATATATATATATATATATATATATATATATATATATATATATATATATATATATATATACATATAATTATTGTCGTCGTGTATATAAACATAAAATACGCTTGTCATAAGTCCGTATATATATACAAATATATAAATCGTCATCGTACGTGTATATATAAAATAGTTGTCGTTTATTTATATATATACATAGCCAAACATAGTTTGTACCAATTCGTTTTACTCGTTCCAAATATACCCCGTTTATATATCAAATAATCCCTTTCGTTCTAAAATATGTCGCGTACCTTTTTGTTGTATTATTCGTATAAATATCCGTATAAAATAATGTCATGTGGTCGTGTACATTTTTAAGACCAAAATTCGTTTCGTGTATTTTATATCAAATATAACTTATCAAATATAACTTATCAAATATTTTGAGTCGTGAAATCGTTAATATTTTGGTAACAAAAATACCGCGCGGATGTAATTATACGGTATTAGTTTGGACTGCGTTTTAGGCCGGTTACACAACGGAACACAAGTCAACAATAAAGCCGTTCGGCTAGCTATGATGATCCGTTCGGCTCCCATCATCAAGCCGTTCGGCTTCCCTTTCCTAGCCGATCGGCTGAGATTTTCCACCCGACCGGTTCACTTTTTCTCAGACGTGTTTATGCTCTGTACTCACTTCGATGTCCAGTTTTCAACCCAAACTCAAGACATGTTTTTGCTATTGTTTCGAGTTTATGTTATTATCAGCGTTATAGTTAACCAATATAACTTCACTTAAATGATTTTCACCATAATTATCATCTCAACAAGTGTAAACATCAAATTTCGTTTTGATTTCGTAAAGTTTATTTAAAAAATATAATCCATCAATCATCAAAATTGTCAAGTTATATACATAGATTATGTTATATAAACACTATATATAACAATACAAATGTAAGAAATTAAAAGATGGAAGATTTTCTCACAATGATGATGATGTTGATACGATGATGGTGAATATTATAATATATATGTTTTGTTGTTAGAAAATAGAGATGAAGATGATGGATTTAGTCTACTTCTTCTTTTGTTTCCTGTCGCTGGATGCAACCACAGAGAGGAAGAAATGGAGAACTCAATTATTTGTGTGTTTGGTGTAACTGTGATGTGAGGAGGGAGTATACAATATGGGTTTTAACTCAAATAATTCAACTGGAGTATGACTCTAGTATTTCTGGTCGGCCAGATATTTTTATTTTGTGGTTATTGTTTAGGTTTTTAAACCGTTAAATTCGTATACGGGTCCAAATGTGTGCAAAATTTCATTTAAATTTTGTAATTATATTTTGAGGTAATTCTCCAAATACTTTATTATCACAGAGAAAAATATAGTTTTTATTATTTTTGAATATTGAGCACGTTTTTTATTTGTTTCTGTTCGCGTGCGAAACGTTCTACATAAAACGTAGTAATGTTTTATATAATATCAATAATATAAATTGAACAATATTCGTAATTAATAATTTTCATATTATTAATTATTTGTATCACCAACTATTGTATATGTTTATTTGTCGGACTCGTTCCGTTTGTTTTGCGCGTAGTTATAAATAACTACGTAACTAGTAATACATCGCGTATTAAAATAGTAAGTTTTGTCAAACTTATGTCATAAAAATAGTTCCGAATTCACTAATCAGGGAATTAGCTCTAAGTATGCATGAAATTAAGTATAAGTATATACCTAATTTGGAGGAGTGTCACGTAAAGCAAAGTAACCGCTTCAAATTCATTCTTTTAAAATGGTCGTTTGACCGCTTCAAAAGATGTTCAGGCTTTAGTGTCGCCGGCATCAGGGGCGGTTAGATCACCGCTTCAGATTACCTTTTTCACCGCCATATATATCCGTTTGTGTACTAGTGTAACTATGATAAACTAGTGTACACAAAATTAAGTGGTTGTTAATTAATATTGCTTCCAACATCATATCGTAAAAAATATTTCATCCTTGAATATAGTTTAATAAACTCCGTTCGTTAATATCTAATAATTTAACGAGCAAAATAATTAAGAAAATGCTACTTAATAGATAGTGTTACAACATGATCTTGCCATTCGATTAACATGAATGAATAGTTAGATTATAGAAAAAAATACAATAGTACATTTAGTAATCAATTATACTAAAATATTATTAATAATTGTTTCGGAAGAGAAGGGTAAATTTGGAACAAATTAAAGATTCAAGATAATCAATGTATAATTATATTTTCAAGACGAATATTATTGGTATCTAATGCTCTTAACATATGCCCTTCGGGCACATATTAGAAAAACCCTAAAAAATAAAAAATTATATGCAAAATAAAATATCTAATTCTTCCGATTTATATCATAAAATTAAATTAAAATACATACACACTCATAAAAATACCACACACATAGTGAAGGGATATGGTGAGAACTAATATACTTGTGAGAGCTATGAGAACTAATCTTTTTGTGCGTAATTTTCAAATACGTCATATATCTTTTAAAGCCCAATAAAACTAACATACATATCTACTCGATCACATACACTTTAACTGCTTGCGATAATGAACGATCAGTGACAATTGCTACAATTGCTGCGACAATGAAGATTGGATGTGGTGAACAGCTGCAAGATAGTGATTGCGACAAACATGGCCGGTAACGTGTTTCAAAAGAAGAACGAAGATAATGATTTATGTCCGTTACTTGATAAGCATAAGTTTTCATTTGAATGTTTGTTTTTTTTTTCTTATTAATAATCTTTTTACAAAATGGAAATACCTAAGTGATATGATCCAAGTTTCAATCAATTTCGATAAAACTGGTTGCTATTGATCATGAATTTTGTATTAGTATGTAATCAAGTTCTTAGTGCATCTAATTTATTTGTTAAAAGAAGAGCAACTCCACACTTGCCTGCAACTTTGCACCTAGCTGCGTTTTGTACCAAGCTACGTTCTGCACCTACCTACGATTCTGCAACTAAATTGTGAAAAAAGAAAAGTAAAGTTTGATCTGCACCTATCTATAGAGGATAAAAAATTGAATACACAAATATAATTAGTTTAATTAACATGTTATTTATGTTAAAGTAATTTTGAAATAAAGACACGAGTCTAATTTTTTTTAAAAAAACTATGGGTGGAAAAAAGAAGCCGAGTTCTCATGAGTATTGAGTTCTCACGAGACCCTTACCATCAGTGGCGGATCTAGGAATTAGCTATCGGGTATGCACAAACTTAATATAAAATATTTGCTACTCAAGATAATTGACAACTCGGGCTAAATTCTCGGGCCGGGTTTTCGGGTCAGCTTTTCGATTCATTTAGCATGTTAATTTCTTCGTGATTCATTTCTTAAAACTGAAATAACTTCGGTGACTACTATGAAGTTATATACCGCAACGTTATTCTCGACTACAATGATATAAAGAAAAATAACTACGTACAAATCCTATATTTTGGTCATGGCACAGGGCATTAATAACCCTGAATATACGGTACAAGATAGAACATAAAGTGTGCTAAATATTGAATGAAAATTGAGGGGAATGAAGAACTATACCAACGTAGAAATGGACTTGGCTAGTGTAAAAAAACTAGTTTTATTTATATATTTCCATCCGTTACTATTGGATAGTGACATTTTATCATATTCTTTTAAAGTGGGCATGCACTACATTTGTGTAGGGTGTGCAAATAGTGTTAAAATATTTAAAAATTGATGAATCACAATTTTTTTACACTGCTGGGATACTTCATAGGGTATGCATGTGCATACCCTTCCTTCCAAATACATCCGCCGCTGCTTACCATATATATATATTCAAATGAGAACCAACTAAAAGTTAAAAAATTTGTGAAAATAAAGGTAGAAGTCACTGCCCTCAATAAAAGATAGTTGCTGAAAGATAATAAGATGAATCACTCTACAAGAACATGTTAGCTCGCAGTGTGTAAGGAAGAGTTGTGACACCCGACAAATCAGGGCAAATTATTAGGTCCTAATCACTTTGTAATACGTGTAATTAGTTTTGTAATAGGCTAATTATGTGTATCATTATATATATTTGAGAATATATACACGTACGTGATTTATTTAAATCGTGCATTTTCATATCGGCGGATCCCGATACAATAATACGGACGTTGGTAAACACATTTTATCAAATAATATGAAATTATTTAATAACGCTATTGTTTTCAAATATTATTTTGATAATATTCTATAAGTATTTCGTATCGTATAAAACACTCAAACGCGACCAAAAACGCACAATTCGTGCCCAACAATCGAAACAAACAAAAGTTATGTTTTTATAACTTAAGGTAAAGTATTTTGATAGAATACCTCCATTATAAATATTAATATTTATATCAAGAACCGAAACGTTTAGTTTAAACGTCACGCGATTTATTAAGCGTAACACGACTCCGCGCACCGCTACCGACATGTCACAATAACATTTTTATAAATGTTACCAAGTATTATTAAGTAATACTTCAAGTTAAAATATCGAGAATTATTCGTTATTTAAAACACGTATGTTTAATATATAACGTATAAAACATAAACGAACGTTTAAACGACCGGGGAAACGAACGCCACACGGAACACAAACGAGAGAAACAAAAATTGGAGACACCACCCTTAGGTGGGGGCCCCCTTGGGCCGGTTTTGACTAGCCCAAACAAGATCCACATTTTGTGGATCTTGCTTCCTTCTTTGACCATAATCACCAACATCACCCATCTTCTTCCTCATTCATCACCAACTTCATCTCTCTCTCTCTCTAAAACTCTCTCCACCCTCTCTAGAAATCAGCCAAGAACATCACCAAGAACCACCCTCAAATCACCTTGGATCACAAAACGTTTGGAAGCAAAAGTGTTCACGACGACGCGAGCTACGATTCCATCTTCTTGGATTCTTCATACGACCATTGTAAAAGTACTTGTTAGCTACCTCATACAACTTTATAATGTCCAAAATAAACCTTGAAAAACGTTTTTACAAAGTATATATATAAGTATATGAATCTGTCCAGAATTTTCGTCTCACAAAAACGTCCATATCTTGAGTTCTAGGAAGAATTAGACAACGAAACACATACCAAAATTTTCGTATGGAAGATCTCGACAAAAAGTTCTTCTTTGACCATTTCCAGAAATGCACGTATTTTAGTGCAGAAGCCGATTTATGGACTGAGGTCGTTTATCGGGCAAATCTAACCACTCTCCATTTCCATTTTTGTTTAAAATAGTAAATGACTTTCTAAAATCACCATAAATTGCAGATTTACACTAGACACCTAGGAGAATATGTGTGATTTTTGATTAGGCTTGATTCAGTTTAAAATGTGATTAAAACGAGTGTTGATTTGGGTACAAAATCTGGAAAACATAACTACAAGGGCTGTTTTGGTAATTTTGTAAAACCGACACTTCTAATCAATCCCGACACGAAACGATAATTTTTACAAGCTTTAGAAACATATGTAAGACTTCCCTAAAAGTTTTAAATCAAACCGAACGCGTCTGACCTTGTAAACGAAAACGAACACTTAAACGAAATCGGAAATCACACCTGCGACAATACCATTGTCGCACAAGCCTTTTCTGTCTGCGACAATATCATTGTCGCATACCCTATTGTCGGAATCGATTATAGGATAATTAAGTATTTTCACCATTATCGCATGAACAGTGTCCGATAATACCCCATTAATTGTCGCATGAACAGTGTTCGAGAATACCCCATTGTCGCATACCTTATTGTCGCAATAACTAACACTTTCATACTCGAAACCGTATCATAATCGCTATTGTCTCATGAATAATAATTCCCGAAAATCCTTATTGTCTCATAAATAGTAATCGCTATTGTCTCATAAATAGTAACTCCCGACAATCCTTATTGTCTCATACATAGTAATCGCTATTGTCTCATAAATAGTGTCCAACACTAACTTTGTTTAACCAACTTTTCAACAGACAATATCACGTTATACTTGATATACTTGATTTAACGTCAATGACAAAAATACAATATTTGGAATAACTCGGAAACATATGACACATATACTTTTATAAGTATACAAAGAGACAAACATAATAATAATGCTTTTAATAATCATTATTACAAAACTCACCAACGGGCCGTACATGTTTTCAAAACACAAACAAACAACCAAATCATTTGGACATTACTAGTTGAATAAACAACTAGCATAGATGGTCTGTTGAGACGTCTACTTATACTAATAAACTTGCGCGTTTTGAACGCCCGGCAGGTTACAGTCTTCGGACACCGCATTTTACAACATCACCTTTGCTTCATTGCAAATCATCAGACTCAGGTGAATCTCATAGCCCCTCATTTTACTGTTTTTACCCAGGGGTGGGAATACATGCTCGGTTTTATTTACATGTGAACACGAGTACAAAACTCGATATATTGACTGCATGAGTTGTTTTTACAAATCATGAAGCCCTCCACATCATAGTTTGTTAGTATGGATTTAGCGCGAGTGTTAGTGTATGGTACCATATGGGATTGACAATCCCCATCCGCGGTAGTCGCGCTACCACGATTGCGGTCGAACGGACGCATTATCATTTGTTCACACGTGTGTATGATTAGGCACATGCAGGAGGCAAACTCGATCAGGCACTTGATTGTGATCCTGACACCTCAGTTAAGCTCAAACTATGAGCTCATGGCAGTAATATACATATTTATTTGATTAATTTCAAATCATTATACTAAATCTTGTAGTTCATACATTGTTGTTTCATCATTACACCTGTGAGCTCACCAGCGTTAGCTGACCCTTTTAGCATGTATTCTCAGGTACACAGCAGTAGTAGGACTACTCAGGATTTTCTAACTCGAGTCGCATGCAAACATCAAGAGATTTTCCTGCATTATTATATTCTGTAAAAGTAGTAATGCCATAGAATCTCTCGGATAGGTTACCAAGCTTTTGTAACTTATTAACTATTTTAAACTTTATTACAATCAATGTAATTTGTTTAAAACGACGCATATAGAGTCGTCCATTATATCTTTGTGCTTTGATTATTGATTAGTCGCGCCCCGACCCGATTCGCTTCCGCAACCCGAATTTGAGGGTGCGACGTATTGGTATCAGAGCCTAAGGTTATAATGAACTAGGTTGCATTTAGTGGGCCTAGACTATGACCGTTAGGCGGTATTTCCTTATTAGGTGTGACTGGTTCAGGAATTACATCATACGACTTTAATTTAACATAGCCTAATTAACTATGTACAATTAAGGAAAGATGATATGAGGTCTGAAACGGTTATGTTGAACAGGAATACACTAGTTGACTCTGACCACGAGAGAAACCGGACCTATACATGTTTGTGCTAGACACACTAGGCTATATTATATGATATGATATATATAGGCCACACAATACTCACTAAACGCTCTTGCCACAGAAATGGCCGACATTCCACATCTAGCACCGACTGACACAAACGACGAGACTCAAACTCTACCAACTACTGAGGAGGTAACCACGTTACCTGTCTCACCGACACGAACTTCTCCCGAACCTCTCTACTATATCACTGGAGAGGCACGAGCCACACGAAATCACAGGAGGGATACCGGGTCTATCCATGCTAGCCCTTATCTAAATCACACTAGTGATACCTCAACCATGTAACACCCCCAAATTTAATGATTTGCGGAAGCGAGTTTTGGGTGTTACTAATCCGGTAATCATCGCACAAGGTATAGTGAGCACATCAAGCTAGGATCCTTAAGACCAATCCTATTGAAGTTGTGTACCTGAGAATGCATTACTAAAAGTGTCAACCAAAAGGTTGGTGAATCTCACAGGTTTGTAATAAGTAAATCAATTGAACACAATATTAGTACAACAGTTTCACAAAAGCAGTAAAGTAATAAATGTATTTGTACAATTTAAGTAAAGCAGTAAGGGTGATTGTACGTATGTAATCAGTCAGAAATTAATCATTGCATCAGCGCAATCGGGTAGTAACCCATGATTGTAGGCATGTATCAAATCAGTGATTCAATCTTTGCATCAATGCAATAGGGTAGTAACCCATGGTAGTAAGCAGGTAGTAGTCAGTAATCAATCATTGCAACAATGCAATAGGGTAGTTGATATACATTGCTGTGAGCATCATAGTCGAAGCTTAACAAGTCTGTAATTTTGCCCCCGTGAGTGCTAATCCAAAAACACTCATACGAAACGAGTAGAAAACGTCCGTTTATACGAGTACGGTTCGTGGTGGCGCTACCACCCCGGACGGGGATTGTCAGTCCCATATGGATCCATATACTAAAACTCGCGCTTATCCCATAACTAACAACTATGATTCAGAGGCCTTCATTGGATTAATCGTAACTCAAGCAGTACAATATATCAGTAAGTCTGTAAGTCAGTGAGTCGGTAAAGTCTGTAAGAGTAGCAAGTCTGTAAAGTCTGTAAGTTTTGTAAAATGGTAAATTCGTAAGTCGGTCATATAGTAAGTATATACGTTGGTGAAAACAGTAAGAATACAAATCGCTAAGACAGTAAGTTTGTAAAGTAGTAATTCGGTAAAGTCTATAAAGTGGTATCCCAGTAAAATAGTAAGTTTATAAGTCGGTCAAGAAGTAAGTATAAATCGGTATCTTTGTAAAGTAGTAATGTAGTAAGTATGTCCGAATAGTAAATCGGTAAAGTAGTACTTTTGTAAAGTAAAAAGTGCGTAAGGTAATAAGTTTGAAAAGTACTAAGTTTGCAAAGTAGTAAGTTCGTAAGGTAGTAAGTTCGAATTTTCAATAAGCCCGTAAAGTAGTAAAGTAATAATCAGTAAGTTTGTAAAGTACTATGTCGGTATCGTATTAAGTCTGTAAAGCAATGAATCGGTGAAGTACAAAGTATACACAGTAATTCAGTAAAGACGGTAGTTTCATTGTGTTCAAGCAAATACAAGTAATGCATCTCCCCCAAAGTAAAAGCAATAAAAAGGGGTCGTGAGACTCACCTCGGGTGCTAGCGTTCCTAAACGCGCGTGATGTTCCAATAGAAACTCCTAGAGTCCTAAACACATAAGATTATGTGAGTAAATGGATATCTTAAAGATTATCCATGCTAGTTGTCTATCTAACTAGTTAACGTTAAATTGTTTGGTTGTATAATTGTAAAGATGTTCGGCCCGTTGGTGGTGATTCGAAATTATATTTGTAAAATATAATAGTGTTCATTTCGTGTATAATTAACTCGTATATCTAACTCTTATATGGTCAAACAGGCTCGGTTTGACCCGCAACTTTCACACAAGTCTTAAAATGGTTAAATAAGTCTCAGAAAACTATCGTTATGTTTCGTGGGTCTCTCGAAGTGTCGTTTTCATGATTATGTCAAAACAGTCCTCTTTACATAGGTTTTTCAGATTTCGACTAAACAAACCTCTCGATTTATACACTTTTTAAGCCGAATCAAGCTCTACAAAAAATCACACATGTTCACCTATGAATATAGTCCATTTCTGCACTTTATTGTATTTTTATATGTTTGTTTACTATTTTCAACAAAAATAAACACGAGGCGTGGTCGGATCGGGTTAGATAATGAGTTCAGTCCAAAGATTCACGTTTTTCACCATGATCCGAGAGGATCTTGGCCGAGGGCCAAAAATGAAAGTTGTAGCTCGTATCTTAATGAACATTTTTCGTTTAAATGTCGAAAGTTGGTTCTTCCTAGTTTTCGAGATATAGGTGTTTTGGTTAGTCGGCTTTTAAGAGACAGAATCTGTCTTTTATACATACACATGAAAAACGTATTTTAAGCTTTGATTTGGACATGATATTGTTATAAGAGCAAGATAACATGTATATCTATGAAAATCACGAAAATCTAGAGAGAGAGAGGTGGTGATTCGTACCAAAAACGAGTTCTAGAGGGAGGGGAAGGTAGGATGATGCTTGTTGCTCCTTCTTCTTGCTTTTCTTCAAGGTAAAAGATGGTGGATGATGGTGGTTTGTGGTGGTGGCGTGGCTGATCAAAGGAGAGGGAAGGAGAGAGTTGTAAGTGTGTGTTTTAGTGAGAGAATGTAGAGTGAGAGTGAGGGAACAATAATGAAGGAAATAATGGTGGTGAGATGGTGTCACACCCCCAAAATCGGTAATTGTGTTTATTTAATGTTTAGCGGAAGCAAGTTAAGATTTAGCGGAAGCATCTTGTTTAAACAGTTTAACAGCGGGGTGATGACGTATCAATTGTACATTCATCGTATCAGAGCATATGATCATACAGAACATAATATTTTAAGGATGCCAGTTAAATAGTTATTACAAAAGTAGTACGACTGTGTAAGTCGTACAGTAGTAATAAAGTTTAAAACATTTAAGTTTTACAATACATATGTTAAAATAAGATTTCATGAGTATAACTGCAATGTCTGCAGTAATACAGAGGAAATCCTCAAAAGCTGTCCCATAAGGTATGGCATCCTAAGTAGTCCAGGGTTGTCATCCTGAATGCATGCGATCCTTACTTACATGGCTAATTTCCTGTAAAACATAGAAAGAAAGTCGTCAACAAATATGTTGAGTGAATTCACAGGTTTTGTATAAATATGTGGTATGTTAAACCATTTATGTTTAAATTATTGAAATGTTATTCAATAAATAAAGGTTTGCAGGTTTTGCAAATTATAAGATGATAGGGATAGTTACCCTAAAATATAGTTTTATGTGGGTTGTTACCCAAATCATATATCTGGTTGTTTACCAGAATATAAATATAATCAGTACGTATACTGAAATAAAGCAGTTGTAGGATTTGTTCATCCTAAATAATAATTGTGGGAATGCTTAGACTTATAATCCCCTGAAAGGTGAGCTAAACCTCGCAGGTTAAAGTAAAGCGACCTAACCCTATAACCAAACCACAACCAAAACTTATGTTTCTTGCCTGAAGGACAGTTAAGTATACGCTCCATCCACAGGAGGGTCGTCACGGCAATAGTACTATTCGTATACTCAGTGGCTAGAGTCACCTAGCTAATGGTTATAGTCTGCATGACATAAGGTCTTTCATGCACACATTTCAAGTCTGGGTCCGTACTAGGATCTGTTGTCTAATTCCCAAAACAGTTGTGAAATAATATTTCATATCAAACAGTTGTATAAAGCAATTTAAAGCATTTATATAATTTGCTGCATATGTTTGCATGCAGTTTCTATGTTTACACCCCTATGTTTAAAACAGAAAACATTTGTAAAGTAGGGGCTGTGAACTCACTGTAGTTTTGCTCGGTATGAAAGCTAGCAGCCAAACAGATAATTGCCCAAGGTATGTTAACCTATATACAATAAATATATTAACATAAGTACGTTTGATTTGTTTTAAATCACTTATGTTAACAGTTTGTTTGTTAGAAGAAATGGTTGATTTCTTTATCATGTAAGTCGTTGTATTTGTAGGTGGCATTGAGTAGAAATATTGTTATTATTTCTTTCATCGTATACTTGGTTAAGTATATGAATCAATATGTAATTGTCTAGTTTAACGGAAGGTCGTTTTGTTTCCATTTGTACATATGCTTTGTATATAGTTGTTCGTATAATTTGAACGTTAATCAAATATCATTTTTTGTACATATATTTGTTTTATATATGTATTCGTATGTAAATATACTTGTTGTATATTATTAAGTTGTACGTTTGTTAAACGTGAACTTCATTGTGTATATATATATTTGTGAATATATATTTTTAATTGTCATATGTATATATGTTAAATAAATACATTGTTTATGTATATCAAAGTATATATAAGTTTTCATTTGTTTAAGAAAACGTATACGTTTGTGTCAATAACGTGTGTCCTCGTATATATTTATATATAATGTAATACGTTGTTTACGTATTTAAAAACGTTATAAGTTTTATTTGTTATAAAACTCGATAATGTATTTATTTTGTTTATAAAATAAATATTATTTGTTTTTAATATCGCCACGTTTGTTTAATAAGTTTAAGTGTCCCGATAATGTAATCGTTTTCACAAAACGTATATTTTACAAAGTCCATATTCATATGTACGTATATATATATATATCGTTCGTTTGTACGAGTTTAAATAAGTCCAAAGTTCGTGTCTCGGATATATCTCATTAATGTTTTATTAATAGTTTATAATGTCTCGTGAATGTATCGTATAATTGGAATCGTTAACGGAAACGTTTATGTTTTAAAAATAAAAGTCAAAGTTGTTGACCAGGTGTGGGAATCCGCCGGATTCCCTTGAATCCGCCGGATTCAAGTCAAAGTTCGGAATACGCCGGATTCGGGTGAATCCGCCGTATTCATCGTGGTTTTCATGTGGTTTCGTTTTAGGTTCGGGAATACGCCGTATTTAACTGAATACGCCGTATTCAATCCAGTTCGGGGGGAATCCGCCGTATTCAATCGAATACGCCGGATTCGTTTGTGTTCATCAGATAGTTCGTGTGAAGGTTCGGGAATACGCCGTATTCAACGGAATACGCCGTATTCGACTTGTTTAGAAACGGGAATCCGCCGTATTCCCGTGAATACGCCGGATTCGTTTGGTTTTCGGTTGGGAATACGCCGGATTCAAAGGAATCCGCCGTATTCGTGGCTCGTTCCAGACCCCTGTTCGCGACTGTACACATATATACACGGTTTTATTTGGCTCAAATCCTTTACACTATGTTACCAAATGTTTCTAACAAGTTTATATGTCGTTTTTATAAGTTATTACTCCATTTTAACAAGTTTTTATATAACGATTTTGGTTTTGTAGTTTTGGGTTTTATAAACCATTTTCATGAATCATCAAGTAATCATCAAGCATATATGTTATATGTATAGATTATGATGTTTAAACAAGTTATATAACGAAATTTAAGTATGAAAGTTGAAGGAAAGAAAATTCCATACAATGAGGAAGATGATGAAAATGATAGACGATGATGATGATCGATGATGATGATAATGGAGATGATATGTTCCTGGTTATGCTTCTGCTTGTTGTTGCCTCTGATCTTGTTACTACCTTTGTGTTTTCTTAGTGAAGTAGAGAAAGAGGTTGATGATGATAATTTGATGAAGTTGAAATGATCAGGAAAAAGAATGGGAGGGAGTAATAAAAATCAAACGAGTATGGAGAGCACCAGATATGGTCTGCTCAATTATTTGAGTTAGGTGCCAACTTTTGGCACCTCAATTTCGAGTACGGGTATAATTTTAGCAATATAAAAATAAACATTTTACATTTTTATTTTGTAGATGTTCTACTGGTTCGTAATTTATGATTAGAATAATGATATTATCATTATTTCAAGATGATGTACATTTTTGTACATTTTACTGCGCGTAACTATTTGAGCGTAAAATTTCAGTTGAGTTTGGATTTCATATTTTGAGGTAATGTTCAAAATACTTTACAACGTGTTAGAAAAATAACACTTTTCATATTTGGACCTCTTATGTACGTTTTAGAATTGTTTCTGTTCGTTTATAATACGTTTTATGTTAAACGTATATTTAGACCTTTATATCTATATGTTATAGATATATAAATACTCGTAATTAATAATTACATTATTAATTATTTTTGTATCACGAAACTTTTGTCATTTATTTTTGGTCGGGTTCGTTCCGATATATTTGTACGTAACTTTTAATACTTACGTATTATGTATTACTTTTTGTTTAAAAGTACCGGGCTTGCTAGACTTACATCACATCAAGAAATTTTGTTAAAACTTAATCAGGAAATTAGCGTAAGAATGCACATGCTTAAATGTTAATTAATACCTAATTTGGAGAGTTGTCACATTCTCCCCCCGTTAGGGAAATCTCGTCCCGAGATTTAATTTGTGTCGTGATTCGTGGTCACGGTTTCAAATAGGTGGGGATACTTCTTGCGCATCTCGTCCTCACGTTCCCAGGTGAACTCTGGGCCTCTTTTCGAGTTCCATCGAATTTTGACAAGTTTGATCCGACTGTTTCGGAGTTTCTGCGTTTTCGTATCCATTACTTCAAGCGGTTCCTCCACGAAGTTGAGTTTTGCGTCGACGTAGATTTCGTCAGGAGGTATGATTAACGCTTCGTCAGATAGACACTTCTTAAGATTACTCACGTGAAACGTGTCGTGAATATTACTAAGTTCTTGCGGTAGTTTAAGCTTATAAGCTACAGGACCAATCCTTGCTAGGATCTCAAAAGGTCCGATGTAACGTGGGTTCAGTTTGCCGCGTTTTCCAAATCGCATAACTCCTTTCCAAGGAGATACCTTAAGTAGGACTCTGTCACCTACTTGAAATTCCAAAGGTTTACGTCTATTGTCTGCATAACTCTTTTGTCGGTCTCGTGCCATTTTTAATCGATTAAGCACTTGAGATATTTTGTCCGTTGTCTCTTGGACTATCTCAGGACCTGATAACTGTCTGTCATCCATATCTGCCCAACAGAGTGGGGATCGACACTTGCGTCCGTACAACGCCTCGAAAGGTGCCATTTGTATGCTCGTATGATAACTATTGTTGTACGAGAATTCGGCTAAAGGGAGATGAACATCCCAGTTCCCTCCAAAATCAATCACGCATGCACGTAGCAAGTCCTCAAGCGTTTGTATCGTTCGCTCGCTTTGACCATCGGTTTGTGGATGGTAGGCGGTACTCATGTCGAGTCTAGTGCCTAAAGCTTGTTGCAGTGTTTGCCAGAAGCGAGAGGTGAAACGTGCATCTCTATCAGAGATGATGGATAATGGAACTCCATGTCTAGAAACAACTTCTTTTATGTAGATTCTAGCCAACTTTTCCATCTTATCGGTCTCTTTGATGGCTAGAAAGTGAGATGATTTCGTCAGTCGGTCGACTATCACCCATATGGAGTCCATCCCAGATGATGTTTTCGGTAATTTCGTAATGAAATCCATCGTGATGTGTTCCCATTTCCATTTGGGCAACTCAGGTTGTTGCAAAAGCCCGGACGGTTTTTGGTACTCAGTCTTAACTTTTGCACATGTCAGACATCTACTAACATAGGTGGCAATGTCTCTTTTCATGCCAGGCCACCAGTAAAATCCTTTTAGATCGTGGTACATCTTATCTGCACCAGGATGTATCGAGTAATTGGACTTATGAGCTTCGTCCAATACTAGGCTACGTAGCTCATCAACACAAGGAATCCAAATTCGATTCATGAAGTACAATACTCCATTTTCCTTAGACTCCAGTTGCTTTTCCATCCCTTTGAGGGATTCGTTTTTCATACGTTCTGAAGTAAAGGCTGCTTGTTGAGCATCACGAATTTGAGTAATTAGATCCAAGTGGATTGTCAGTCCTAAGGCTCGAACTCTTCGAGGTTTTACTCTTTCCTTACGACTCAAGGCATCCGCTACTACATTAGCTTTGCCTGGATGATACTTGATTTCACAGTCGTAATCATTTAGCAGTTCAACCCAACGTCTCTGTCTCATGTTGAGTTCTTTCTGATCAAATATATGTTGGAGACTTTTGTGATCGGTAAAGATCGTACACTTTGTACCGTATAGATAGTGTCTCCAAATCTTAAGTGCAAAAACGACTGCTCCCAGCTCTAAGTCATGCGTCGTATAGTTCTTCTCGTGAATCTTCAATTGACGAGACGCATATGCAATGACCTTGTCGTTTTGCATCAACACGCAACCTAATCCTTGATGTGAAGCATCACAGTAGACAACAAAGTTTTCTACTCCTTCTGGTAAGGATAGGTTAGGTGCGGTGCTCAATCTCTCTTTCAGCATTTGAAAAGCATTCTCGTGCTTCTCGCCCCAATCAAACTTCTTGTCTTTTTGCGTTAGGGCGGTAAGTGGCTGAGCTATCTTCGAGAAATTCCCAATGAACCTTCGGTAGTAACCGGCTAGCCCAAGGAATTGTCGTATTTCAGTTGGGGTTTTTGGGGCTTCCCAATTCTTAATCGCCTCAATTTTGGATGGGTCCACGTGAATTCCTTTGTTATTAATCACATGACCAAGGAAATGAACCTCACGCATCCAAAACTCACATTTAGAGAACTTTGCATAAAGCTTCTCTTTCTCCAGTAATTCAAGAATCAGCCTCAGATGTCGTTCATGGTCTTCCTTCGTTCTCGAGTATATCAAGATATCGTCAATGAACACTATGACGAACTTATCCAGATAAGGTTTACATACTCTATTCATTAGATCCATGAACACTGCTGGCGCATTCGTTAGCCCAACCGGCATAACTAGGAACTCGTAATGACCATATCGAGTCCTAAACGCAGTCTTAGGGATATCTTCCTCCCGTACCTTCAGTTGATGGTAACCCGATCTCAAATCGATATTTGAGTAATAACTTGACCCTTGCAGCTGGTCAAACAAATCATCGATGCGTGGCAATGGGTATCGGTTCTTGATCGTCACTTTGTTTAGTTCTCTATAATCGATACACATCCGCATTGATCCATCATTCTTTTTGACAAACAACACCGGAGCTCCCCACGGTGAAAAGCTCGGTCGGATGAATCCTAAATCCAACAGTTCTTGCAACTGTGCAGACAGTTCCTGCATTTCTGATGGAGCTAGACGGTAAGGCGCACGAGCAATCGGTGCAGCTCCCGGCACTAGGTCGATATGAAATTCAACCTGCCGTGGAGGTGGTAACCCTGGTAGCTCGTCAGGAAATACTCCTGGGTATTCGCGTACTACGGCCACGTCGTCTATGCGTCGCTCCTCGGGTTTCTTATCTACAACATGTACCAAAAATGCTTGGTACCCTTTTCGTAGATATTTACTTGCCTTCATGCATGTAATTGTTTTCACCACACGATTACTCTTTTCTCCTTGAACCATCAACATTTCTCCTGACGGTAAAGGTAACCGTACGATCTTCTCATGACAGATGATCTCTGCGCGGTTCAGTGATAACCAATCCATGCCAACCACTATATCGAAGCTCCCTAGTTCTACCGGTAGTAAGTCTATTTTGAAAGAATGACCTTCTAACGTTAAGGTGCATCCTGGTACTATTTCTCCTGATTCAATCAACTTACCATCTGCTAGCTCTACAGTATATTGGTTATCTAGCTTAAGGGATTCGATCTCTATTAGTGGTCTAAACTCAGTGGACACAAAGCTTAAATCAGCACCAGAATCAAATAACACAGAAGCAAAATGGTTGTTTACAAGAAACGTACCAGTGACTGTGTTAGGATCCTGACGTGCCTCTGGTGCTCCTAACATGAACACGCGTCCACGAGCTGGCTGATTGTTGTTGTTGTTAGCATTGTTGTTGTTGGTTCGGTTGTTGTTGTTACCACGGTTGTTTCCATTGTTGTTGCGGTTACGAGCGTTGTTGGTGTTACGGTTTTGGTTATTGAGTCGAGGGCAACGGTTTCGATAATGCCTCATGTCGCCACATTCAAAACATCCTTGGTTTTGGCGAACAGTGTTTCCCTTAGGGGTAGAGTTTACCTTACAGTTTTGGGTTTTGTGACCCCATCTCTTACAACTGTCGCAAAACCAGCATTCACCCTCATGGTGTTTGCTACACTTATCACACTTAGGTTTGTTACCCAAGTATGGTTTTGGTTCCACAATGGTGGCAGCGTAAGACTTAGGATTTCCAGATCCTTTCTTGTTGAGTTGACCCTGACGGTCATTCCACTTACGCTTCTTACTTCCAGAACTACCAGCTTCAGCACTGCTCGGCTCAACCTTAACCGACACAATTTTCTTGGTCAGTGTCCCCATTCTAACTGCTTCATCAGTCAAACTCTGCGCTAAAGTAACAGCGCTCCTGAAAGTGTCAGGTTTGGAGGACGTAACTAAACTCCTGATCTGTGGTGCCAGTCCATACACATAGCGTTCAATACGCTTATACTCAGGTGTTACCATATGTGGCACAAGACGAGCTAGTTCTTGGAACCTAGTTGTGTAACCAGTGATATCAGCACCAATCATAGCAATGTTCCACAGCTCAGTCTCAATTTTCTGCATCTCACTGCGAGGGCAGAATTCTTCCATCATCATACGCTTCAATGTTTCCCATGTCATAGAATAAGCAGCTGGTCGTCCCATCGACTGAACTTGACTGTTCCACCAAGTCAAAGCTTTATCAGCTAGTGTGCAGGCAACATACTTCACTGCAGTGTCTGGTAGACAATCACTGATGTCCAACACAGAATCCATCTTTTCTATCCAGTGTATAATACCAATAGCACCTTCAGTGCCACAGAAAGAAGGTGGTTTACACGCCTGAAATGTCTTATATGAACACCCTCGGCGAGTATTCACAACAGTCTCAGCATTAACAGGGGTCGATCCACTGTTATGAATCCCATTCTCACGGTTTCGACTTGCCTCATACTCGGCAATACCTTCAGCTATGCGTCTAGCTATCAACTGCTCAGTAGTTTCCTCAGTGTTAGGGGGTGGAATGGTTTCAGATGTAGGAGGTACAGTTGTCTTCTGACTGTTCCTAGTAATTCGTCGTTTTGGCGGCATAGTTCAGTTCTGCGATGAATAAAATGCAGAAGTCAATGCCAAAATAATGAATGTGATGAACAAGATTTCACATTGTCTATCCAATGAATAGTATGGAGAATTTGAGAGAATAATGTTTCACATTGTATATCGCACGACTTTGAAACACCCATATGTACTTTGTACAATATAATCACGTTGGCCAGGCGTCATTATATAATGCCAAATACATATTTCTTTTCATCATCGATCAAGCGCAAACAATGTTTTAGGGAATTCAAGATAAAATCAATAATTCAAAGTGTAGTAGGTTTTCAAAGTTTGCAAGAAATGGCTTCAACAATTATTACGTGATAACTTTTCTATCACCTGTATATAGAGATGAATATAATTCGTACGAAATTTCGAATCGAACCTAAGTTATATTATACATTAACTAGAACGTTCTTACATCGTTTCATTGCAAAACTTGATGATATCTTCTATATCCATCAAGAGTGGTTTCCAATACAACACGAGTTGTTACAGTACTAATTAAACTAAACTTAGCTATACCTAGATCTTAACAAAATAGTTATATTCCTATGACAGTTCTTCCTCAGTTCATTATTAAGCTATCTTTAGCTATGTTCTCTGTCGTAGTACAGTTCTTTTCCTTTCACTCCTGATTCGGATTGGGAGAGAAGTAGCGTGTTTCCAGCATAGTCTTATATCGCAGAGTCGTATGACAGATCACCTCATTCTCAGTTGAGCACTTGCTCAGACGTTTAATCCAAGTCTTGACTCTCTTCTTGCGATCACTAGCTACTTCCTTCCAGAAGCGAATTCTATCCCTAACTCGGACAGACATAGGCCTCCTTAGAATTCTCAACTCAGTTTCATAGTTCTTGCATTTAGATGCAAGTTCCCAGTTTTGACCATCTAGCTCTTCAACTTGGTCTCTAACTCTCTCATATTTCTCTATGTCAATCAATCCAAAGTGGTGGTTCTCAATCTCTTCTTCCACCAGTTCCACTATCGGAATTGTTTCAGTATCGACATATACATATTGTATCTGCTCGTCGATGGTTATGTCATCATCTGATGAATATTCACTTATGACAGGTTCTGCCATTTTTCCAGTTTCAAGAGATCTATAGGTTACAAAGACATATTTCAGTATCCACAGTAATGTAGTCTATAATGTCAATATATAATCCAATCACAACGCACAGTAACATAAACAATAATAATAAACCAAATACATATGTCATATCATATAACTGGTCATAGTTAGTTCACAAGTTTTTTTTATTTATTTTTTTTTTTTTATTTTTTTTTTATTTTATACAAAACAGGATGGATCTATCCTAGATATCCATCGATCCAAAGACTAATCAAAGCATGACGGGTCTGTCTACACACCGTCGATCCGAATGATTTACAAAACATGACAGGTCTGTCTATACCCGTCGAACCAAAGTTCCAAGTCTAATACATAGTATATATACAATCCTAAGTAGGCACATCTCGCCATACATAGGTCTAACGGAAGTACGGTAGAAACGATCCCACGGCTGTCCTTAATGTTAGGATATTTTAATTTGATGATACAAAATAATTAAAGATGAGGGACTAAAATTGTAAATTGTTTAATTATTATTCTCCTACGATTAGGGTTTCTTGTAAACCTAGTATCTCTAGTATATAAAGAGATATTGGGTGTAGGTAAAAGGTGTGCACACAAAAAGATGTAGACGTCTAAAGTTCTTTGTTATCCCTAAGGTTGTAAAACCCCGATACTAAAGGGTATCCGTCTTGTTGATTTATTAATAAGATTAGGGATTTGGCTTATGATAACATTGATGTTTTTATTATTCCGCTGCATATTTTATCAATGTTATTATTATCCTAGATCAAGACCTAAAAAGTCTGAGCTTCATCGATCATACGTTTTCACAATTGGTATCAAAGCAAGGTTGCTGGTGATCTAGGATATGCAAGGTGTACGAGATCTGGGATACACAAAGTATTTGACATCGAAAGAAATATTCTTGAATTTGAAGATCGACATATTTTTATTACTCACAAACTTTGTTGCTTGCATGTGGATGTTAATAGGTATTCATGTTTGGTTCGATTATTAATTTGCTTTTACCTGACAATTCTGCTTTAAGACCACATGCATTATTTTAAGGGTTTATTCAATTAATATGAAGTTCATTATTGCCGACATGTTCCTTAAGTGGGTCTGCATAATCTTGTTTGTGGCTTGTGGATTTCTTTTATGCCGACATATATCACTTACATTCTTTATCACTTACTTCGACTAAAGCAGAAAAAGAGTGTTTTGTGCTCATGGAAATCGATGATGTATGTTGTGTTCTTGCAACAAGAAGGGCACGATCAGATTAGGGTTTTCAGTTTGGTGGTTTCCAGTTTTTCATGTAAGAATGATCTCGTTTGGTTTAGATAATCGTCTTTTGGGGTTTCGAAAGCATGCAGTATATCGTTTGTGTGAATATCAAGTTGGTTTCTGGTATTCTGGGATCGGTGATTCGACAAGAAGATTTGCGGAAAAAGACGATTGATTTGTTACCTGCTGTTGCGACTGTTGGTTAAAGTTTCTGGAATTGGTTTTGCGAGACGTAAGAGGATGAAAAGCAGCTGGAGGACTGCGAAGACTTTTCGGAAAAAGATGACTTGTGTGATTTTCAAATCGTTCTATTATTACATCAATAGTTCTCTGGTTTCGCAAGGTACAGTCTGGTTAGGGTTTTTGAAGTTTCATGGAAGAGATACAAAAAGATATGCAGGTGACCAAGGGTTAACGAAGCCGAAGGATTCAAGAGTTACAAAACTCGTCTTTAGCAATCAGAGTTGACGCAACACAGCAAGAAGATTCGATTTTCGTACTGGTTGATTACAAGTTCGTGATTCTTAGTGATTATAACTCAAGAAGAAATTCTGGTTTTAGTCAAAAAGCTACAAGATTTATTCATGACGATTTGGATTTTCTTCAAAATCTACTTTGATCTAAACAGAAAGAGATGCTGAACGAGAAGAGTTCAAGTACTTATATGGAACATATGTTATTGTTTGATCGATAGCATGGATAATTCTTTGTGGAGTTGAAGAAAAAGATCTCGACTGTTAAAGAAAATGCTATTATCTGATAGGTGGTAATTGGAACAGTGGATCTTGTTAAAAGTCTTAAGAATATTGCTATGGTAATTCATTCTTACTGTTCAATGGGTTTGATGATAATTATTACTGAATGTGGACTTCATGAAAATTGAAACTAAATCATTATCACTGCTAGTGAGAGGAGGTTAAAACGTGTTTCATGAATGTTACCACTGTATTTTGTTGATGTCGATACCACTGTTATTGGATTTGAAGGAGAGATTACCACTGATGGTATGAAATTACCACTGTTAGTTAAGTGGAAGTGGAAAGTTACCACTGGTTCTTGTTTTTGAAGTTTGAGATTCAAACTGTTAGTATAAAACAGTTTCCATTGTTTGTGCACATGTCGGAGATTACCACTGTTCGTTGACTTGGAGAAAACAGTTAAAACTGTTAGTGATAACAGTTACAACTGTTAGTTAAAAACGGTTAACACTGTTATTGGAAAGTGGTTACAATTGCTAGTATTATTCTAAGGAATTTACTACTGCTTGACAAAAGTTATGCCTGTTAGAGTATTAATCGTTTGTACTGTTCGTTATGACTACTACTTGGTACCGATTACTACTGTTAGTCATTTTTCAAACACTAGCGGAATTAGTGATGTTCGTCATGGATGGTACTACATGGTATTCGTTGCTATTGTTGGTTAGTTATCCGTACAGTTCTTATGATTGTTTCTATTGCTTTTGGTCAAGAGATGGTTAACATATTGATTTGAGGGGAAGCTTATTGACAAAGTGTTTAACCATCAGAAGATGTTCATGCATTGTTTGAGGTAAAAGGATTTATTACTACTGCTAGTTGTATATTACTACTGCTAGTGTAATTTTCTACTGCTCAAATTCATTATTCTTATTACGCGTCATGGAGGGTAATTTGAGTTATTAGAAAATTGGATTAGTGGTGTATTATATAGCAAGTGGTTGTAACTGTTTGAAGTTGCTTATCTTTTTGAAGACCCCTATTGGATTATGACAAAAAGGGGAAGAAGATTTGAAGGTCAAGATTTGCAGCTTATTATGCATGACATGTTTACAAGAAATCAAGAACTAAGGGGAAGTTTACGCAAGAAGATCTTTATTTTGTCATCATCAAATAGGGGAAGATTGTTAGGATATTTTAATTTGATGATACAAAATAATTAAAGATGAGGGACTAAAATTGTAAATTGTTTAATTATTATTCTCCTACGATTAGGGTTTCTTGTAAACCTAGTATCTCTAGTATATAAAGAGATATTGGGTGTAGGTAAAAGGTGTGCACACAAAAAGATGTAGACGTCTAAAGTTCTTTGTTATCCCTAAGGTTGTAAAACCCCGATACTAAAGGGTATCCGTCTTGTTGATTTATTAATAAGATTAGGGATTTGGCTTATGATAACATTGATGTTTTTATTATTCCGCTGCATATTTTATCAATGTTATTATTATCCTAGATCAAGACCTAAAAAGTCTGAGCTTCATCGATCATACGTTTTCACACTTAACACAACCATCACCACACAAACACCAACCACAAGTCCTGCAATCCTAACATGTCTCTCAAGTGTCCTCACACGAGCACGTGCGGACTCAGCTATCTCCTGGGCAGTAAACACATGGTTCAACAAAAAGTGATGATGCTCATGCATACCAGCCATGTCCCCATACAGACGAGAGATCTCATCCTGTACCTGTCCAAGGTGAGAACCCCTGCTAGAAGTAATACAGAACAATGTACGCATAACAGCAACTAATGTAGGGAGAGTCTGCTCTATCGGCTCTCCAGTGGTAAACAGTGGTGCTGGGGGTCGTGAGGACTCTCATGTCTCAAAGGTGGAGGGAAAACCCTCTAATGACCTCCAGTGCCTCAACATAGGAGTCATCCACTCTAGATGAGCAAACCTGGGTGCCCTCTGTGGAGACTCAACAGACTCGTCCGCTGGTGCTAACGGACCTATAGGAAAATCTCGGACACACATCCTCGGTGTCCTCCTATATACAGGCCTGCGAGAAGTCTCACCGGCCTGATGGTGAATACCTGTAGTGATAGGGGTAACCTCATGTGCTGTCGGTGGTGGCGCGATGTAAGCGTCACTAGTGTCGTCTGACATGTCTCTCAAATGAACAGATGACTCATCCCCTACAGTGATCGCGGGACCCTCAAAAGGAGCCTCAGTCGGCTCTTCGTCCGAAGCATAAACATGGTAAACTGATTGACTAGACATACTGTGACAAAGGAAATTGTGTGTGACGTGTCAGTCGTATGTTAGATGTATGCAAACGTATGTATGTATGAATGCATGAATGTTCTAGCCAAGGCTATAGTCTAGGTCTCTAAGGTTTTCAGTCACCTAAAGACTTCTAGTTCGCTATAACCAATGGCTCTGATACCAAGTCTGTCACACCCCCAAAATCGGTAATTGTGTTTATTTAATGTTTAGCGGAAGCAAGTTAAGATTTAGCGGAAGCATCTTGTTTAAACAGTTTAACAGCGGGGTGATGACGTATCAATTGTACATTCATCGTATCAGAGCATATGATCATACAGAACATAATATTTTAAGGATGCCAGTTAAATAGTTATTACAAAAGTAGTACGACTGTGTAAGTCGTACAGTAGTAATAAAGTTTAAAACATTTAAGTTTTACAATACATATGTTAAAATAAGATTTCATGAGTATAACTGCAATGTCTGCAGTAATACAGAGGAAATCCTCAAAAGCTGTCCCATAAGGTATGGCATCCTAAGTAGTCCAGGGTTGTCATCCTGAATGCATGCGATCCTTACTTACATGGCTAATTTCCTGTAAAACATAGAAAGAAAGTCGTCAACAAATATGTTGAGTGAATTCACAGGTTTTGTATAAATATGTGGTATGTTAAACCATTTATGTTTAAATTATTGAAATGTTATTCAATAAATAAAGGTTTGCAGGTTTTGCAAATCATAAGATGATAGGGATAGTTACCCTAAAATATAGTTTTATGTGGGTTGTTACCCAAATCATATATCTGGTTGTTTACCAGAATATAAATATAATCAGTACGTATACTGAAATAAAGCAGTTGTAGGATTTGTTCATCCTAAATAATAATTGTGGGAATGCTTAGACTTATAATCCCCTGAAAGGTGAGCTAAACCTCGCAGGTTAAAGTAACGCGACCTAACCCTATAACCAAACCACAACCAAAACTTATGTTTCTTGCCTGAAGGACAGTTAAGTATACGCTCCATCCACAGGAGGGTCGTCACGGCAATAGTACTATTCGTATACTCAGTGGCTAGAGTCACCTAGCTAATGGTTATAGTCTGCATGACATAAGGTCTTTCATGCACACATTTCAAGTCTGGGTCCGTACTAGGATCTGTTGTCTAATTCCCAAAACAGTTGTGAAATAATATTTCATATCAAACAGTTGTATAAAGCAATTTAAAGCATTTATATAATTTGCTGCATATGTTTGCATGCAGTTTCTATGTTTACACCCCTATGTTTAAAACAGAAAACATTTGTAAAGTAGGGGCTGTGAACTCACTGTAGTTTTGCTCGGTATGAAAGCTAGCAGCCAAACAGATAATTGCCCAAGGTATGTTAACCTATATACAATAAATATATTAACATAAGTACGTTTGATTTGTTTTAAATCACTTATGTTAACAGTTTGTTTGTTAGAAGAAATGGTTGATTTCTTTATCATGTAAGTCGTTGTATTTGTAGGTGGCATTGAGTAGAAATATTGTTATTATTTCTTTCATCGTATACTTGGTTAAGTATATGAATCAATATGTAATTGTCTAGTTTAACGGAAGGTCGTTTTGTTTCCATTTGTACATATGCTTTGTATATAGTTGTTCGTATAATTTGAACGTTAATCAAATATCATTGTTTGTACATATATTTGTTTTATATATGTATTCGTATGTAAATATACTTGTTGTATATTATTAAGTTGTACGTTTGTTAAACGTGAACTTCATTGTGTATATATATATTTGTGAATATATATTTTTAATTGTCATATGTATATATGTTAAATAAATACATTGTTTATGTATATCAAAGTATATATAAGTTTTCATTTGTTTAAGAAAACGTATACGTTTGTGTCAATAACGTGTGTCCTCGTATATATTTATATATAATGTAATACGTTGTTTACGTATTTAAAAACGTTATAAGTTTTATTTGTTATAAAACTCGATAATGTATTTATTTTGTTTATAAAATAAATATTATTTGTTTTTAATATCGCCACGTTTGTTTAATAAGTTTAAGTGTCCCGATAATGTAATCGTTTTCACAAAACGTATATTTTACAAAGTCCATATTCATATGTACGTATATATATATATATCGTTCGTTTGTACGAGTTTAAATAAGTCCAAAGTTCGTGTCTCGGATATATCTCATTAATGTTTTATTAATAGTTTATAATGTCTCGTGAATGTATCGTATAATTGGAATCGTTAACGGAAACGTTTATGTTTTAAAAATAAAAGTCAAAGTTGTTGACCAGGTGTGGGAATCCGCCGGATTCCCTTGAATCCGCCGGATTCAAGTCAAAGTTCGGAATACGCCGGATTCGGGTGAATCCGCCGTATTCATCGTGGTTTTCATGTGGTTTCGTTTTAGGTTCGGGAATACGCCGTATTTAACTGAATACGCCGTATTCAATCCAGTTCGGGGGGAATCCGCCGTATTCAATCGAATACGCCGGATTCGTTTGTGTTCATCAGATAGTTCGTGTGAAGGTTCGGGAATACGCCGTATTCAACGGAATACGCCGTATTCGACTTGTTTAGAAACGGGAATCCGCCGTATTCCCGTGAATACGCCGGATTCGTTTGGTTTTCGGTTGGGAATACGCCGGATTCAAAGGAATCCGCCGTATTCGTGGCTCGTTCCAGACCCCTGTTCGCGACTGTACACATATATACACGGTTTTATTTGGCTCAAATCCTTTACACTATGTTACCAAATGTTTCTAACAAGTTTATATGTCGTTTTTATAAGTTATTACTCCATTTTAACAAGTTTTTATATAACGATTTTGGTTTTGTAGTTTTGGGTTTTATAAACCATTTTCATGAATCATCAAGTAATCATCAAGCATATATGTTATATGTATAGATTATGATGTTTAAACAAGTTATATAACGAAATTTAAGTATGAAAGTTGAAGGAAAGAAAATTCCATACAATGAGGAAGATGATGAAAATGATAGACGATGATGATGATCGATGATGATGATAATGGAGATGATATGTTCCTGGTTATGCTTCTGCTTGTTGTTGCCTCTGATCTTGTTACTACCTTTGTGTTTTCTTAGTGAAGTAGAGAAAGAGGTTGATGATGATAATTTGATGAAGTTGAAATGATCAGGAAAAAGAATGGGAGGGAGTAATAAAAATCAAACGAGTATGGAGAGCACCAGATATGGTCTGCTCAATTATTTGAGTTAGGTGCCAACTTTTGGCACCTCAATTTCGAGTACGGGTATAATTTTAGCAATATAAAAATAAACATTTTACATTTTTATTTTGTAGATGTTCTACTGGTTCGTAATTTATGATTAGAATAATGATATTATCATTATTTCAAGATGATGTACATTTTTGTACATTTTACTGCGCGTAACTATTTGAGCGTAAAATTTCAGTTGAGTTTGGATTTCATATTTTGAGGTAATGTTCAAAATACTTTACAACGTGTTAGAAAAATAACACTTTTCATATTTGGACCTCTTATGTACGTTTTAGAATTGTTTCTGTTCGTTTATAATACGTTTTATGTTAAACGTATATTTAGACCTTTATATCTATATGTTATAGATATATAAATACTCGTAATTAATAATTACATTATTAATTATTTTTGTATCACGAAACTTTTGTCATTTATTTTTGGTCGGGTTCGTTCCGATATATTTGTACGTAACTTTTAATACTTACGTATTATGTATTACTTTTTGTTTAAAAGTACCGGGCTTGCTAGACTTACATCACATCAAGAAATTTTGTTAAAACTTAATCAGGAAATTAGCGTAAGAATGCACATGCTTAAATGTTAATTAATACCTAATTTGGAGAGTTGTCACAGATGGTCTTGTTAGTCAAGAGCATGATCCACAAAAAGTGGATCATGTTGGCTGATTTTCCTAAGGTCAAAATGTGGTAGATTTTTGTTAAATCTTGTCTCAAATGATTGGTATTATACCCGTGTTCATTTACCCGGTCGTTTAAATGTTTATATTATCGTTATACGTTTTACGTACGTGTTTTAAATAACGAATATTATTTCGATCTTTTAGTTGGTAGTATTACTCAATAATACTTGAAACATTTATACAAATATTTTGTTGAAGTGTCGGGTTCAGTTTACGCGTTCTGTCAGATTCGTATGTACAAGATTATTAAATAATCTTTTCATGTTATATATATACATTTATATATATAATACTTGTATACTTTGGTATTGAGCGTATGTGATACACGAAATAAAAGTTTAAATTGGGCGCAAAAATTGACCCTTTTTGACCGGGTGTCACATTCTCCCCTTGTTAGGAGAATTTCGTCCCGAAATTTTGTTCGTAGCAATTATTGATGTGTCGATGTATTGGTCTGTGCATATCCTAAGAAAGTTTGTGATATTATTGTGAGAGACACACTCGTATATCTAGGGTTGTCTTCCTCCCCTTGTTGAACTATTGCCCTACTGGCGACTAAAGGAATACAGGAGTGAGTTTCGATGTAGTTAACCATTTTGTCTATGAAAGCAAGTTCAGTCAGTCAGTCAACCGCTAAGGTGTAGCTACATTTTGCACTTGTAGCCTAAAGTAAAGTAGTAATCTTCCACTGTATTCATACAGTTTGTAACAGTCAGTAATGTCGTAGCATAACTTAGACTCTATCAGTCTCATATAGAAACTATGTGGTTTAGCATAACTTAGTTTTATGTGGGATGTTACCCAGTATATATGAGTTAACCGGTATGTCTTCGGTATAAGACAGTGTAGGATATGTTATTCCTATTCATATATGTACCCTGAAAAGTGAGCTAAACCTCGTCTCATATAGAAACTATAGAAACTAAATTGTCGTTTTTCCCTAACCCTGTCGTGCACTTAGAGTCTAGAGAAAACATAAAAGATATCAAGCAGCAAGTAAGATTTATCAAAGTAAATAGTATAAAGGCAGTCATAGTATTAGTGAGTGACCATATCCGCGTCTTTATTCAAGTCCTGGTAGACTTTTCTTATAGAAGCAAGGGTGTCATTGTATAATGTGAAATTTTTGCAGACCATTCAGAATTTGAAATTTGTTTAAAGTTGTGCACTATAAATAAGTTTACACAGTTATAAAATTTTGAAAATTTTATAAAACATTTCGTGAGAAATTTTCGTAGAATTTTATTAGAAATACATTTGTTAGAAACTATGATGGTGAAAATCTGTTGAAACTTGAAATCCGTTGAAAACTTGAGTCGATAAGTAGTTCAGTTGAAACCATTGTCAGCGACCAGGCTTTGAAAATTTTGTTTAGCAAAATCCGTTGATAAATAGGAGTTATGTGAACTTCTGGGTAAAGCCCTGTTGAAATTTGTTGAAACAGATTTCCTAGGGAACACCTAATGGTACAGTGGATTGAGTTTCAAAATGTTATAGACGTATAATTAGGTAGGTGGTAGTAAGCAAATACAAAGTCCCGATCCTCATATCAAAGGACACTGGAGTAGCTATATTTGTCGTTTTCAGTAGTGTAGGTAGTAACAAAAGTATCATCGGATAAGGCATATTCCGATACCTTCAGTATATAATAGCCTATAGAGTAGTATGCAATCGAGGCCTATATATGTATATATACCTATATCACAAAATAGCCTAATCATATAAGTATATACCATATATATACCTATATATTCACCTAGTTGTGTCTAGCACAAAGCAATTAGAAGTCCCGGTTCTCTCGTGGTCAGAGTCAGCTAATGCATTCCTGTTCAATATAACCCCTTTCAGATCTTACATCATCTTTGTTTAACTGTACATAGTTAGCTACGCTATGTTAAATTAAATTTGTATGATATAATCCCTGAACCAGTCATACCTAGTAAGGAATACTGCCTAACGGTCATAGTCTAGGCCCACTACATGCAACCTAGTTCACTATAACCTTAGGCTCTGATACCAATCTGTAACACCCCCAAATTTAATGATTTGCGAAAGCGACTTTTGGGTGTTACTAATCCGGTAATCATCGCACAAGGTATAGTGAGCACATCAAGCTAGGATCCTGAAGACCAATCCTATTGAAGTTGTGTACCTGAGAATGCATTACTAAAATTGTCAACCAAAAGGTTGGTGAATCTCATAGGTTTGTAATAAGTAAATCAATTGAACACAATATTAGTACAACAGTTTCACAAAAGCAGTAAAGTAATAAATGTATTTGTACAATTTAAGTAAAGCAGTAAGGGTGATTGTACGTATGTCATCAGTCATAAATCAATCATTGCATCAGCGCAATCGGGTAGTAACCCATGGTTGTAGGCATGTATCAAATCAGTGATTCAATCTTTGCATCAATGCAATAGGGTTGTAACCCATGGTAGTAAGCAGGTAGTAGTCAGTAATCAATCATTGCAACAATGCAATAGGGTAGTTGATATACATTGCTGTGAGCATCATAGTCGAAGCTTAACAAGTCTGTAATTTTGCCCCCGTGAGTGCTAATCCAAAAACACTCATACGAAACGAGTAGAAAACATCCGTTTATACGAGTACGGTTCGTGGTGGCGCTATCACCCCGGACGGGGATTGTCAGTCCCATATGGATCCATATACTAAAACTCGCGCTTATCCCATAACTAACAACTATGATTCAGAGGCCTTCATTGGATTAATCGTAACTCAAGCAGTACAATATATCAGTAAGTCTGTAAGTCAGTGAGTCGGTAAAGTCTGTAAGAGTAGCAAGTCTGTAAAGTCTGTAAGTTTTGTACAATTGGTAAATTCGTAAGTCGGTCATATAGTAGGTATATACGTTGGTGAAAACAGTAAGAATACAAATCGCTAAGACAGTAAGTTTGTAAAGTAGTAATTCAGTAAAGTCTGTAAAGTGGTATTCCAGTAAAATAATAAGTTTATAAGTCGGTCAAGAAGTAAGTATAAATCGGTATCTTTGTAAAGTAGTAATGTAGTAAGTATGTCCGAATAGTAAATCGGTAAAGTAGTACATTTGTAAAGTAAAAAGTGCGTAAGGTAATAAGTTTGAAAAGTACTAAGTTTGCAAAGTAGTAAGTTCGTAAGGTAGTAAGTTCGAATTTTCAATAAGCCCGTAAAGTAGTAAAGTAATAATCAGTAAGTTTGTAAAGTACTATGTCGGTATCGTATTAAGTCTGTAAAGCAATGAATCGGTGAAGTACAAAGTATACACAGTAATTCAGTAAAGACGGTAGTTTCATTGTGTTCAAGCAAATACAAGTAATGCATCTCCCCCAAAGTAAAAGCAGTAAAAAGGGGTCGTGAGACTCACCTCGGGTGCTAGCGTTCCTAAACGCACGTGATGTTCCAATAGAAACTCCTAGAGTCCTAAACACATAAGATTATGTGAGTAAATGGATATCTTAAAGATTATCCATGCTAGTTGTCTATCTAACTAGTTAACGTTAAATTGTTTGGTTGTATAATTGTAAAGATGTTCGGCCCGTTGGTGGTGATTCGAAATTATATTTGTAAAATACAATAGTGTTCATTTCGTGTATAATTAACTCGTATATCTAACTCTTATATGGTCAAACAGGCTCGGTTTGACCCGCAACTTTCACACAAGTCTTAAAATGGTTAAATAAGTCTCAGAAAACTATCGTTATGTTTCGTGGGTCTCTCGAAGTGTCGTTTTCATGATTATGTCAAAACAGTCCTCTTTACATAGGTTTTTCAGATTTCGACTAAACAAACCTCTCGATTTATACACTTTTTAAGCCAAATCAAGCTCTACCAAAAATCACACATGTTCACCTATGAATATAGTCCATTTCTGCACTTTATTGTATTTTTATATGTTTGTTTACTATTTTCAACAAAAATAAACACGAGGCGTGGTCGGATCGGGTTAGATAATGAGTTCAGTCCAAAGATTCACGTTTTTCACCATGATCCGAGAGAATCTTGGCTGAGGGCCAAAAATGAAAGTTGTAGCTTGTATCTTAATGAACATTTTTCATTTAGATGTCGAAAGTTGGTTCTTCCTAGTTTCCGAGATATAGGTGTTTTGGTTAGTCGGTTTTTAAGAGACAGAATCTGTCTTTTATACATACACATGAAAAACGTATTTTAAGCTTTGATTTGGACATGATATTGTTATAAGAGCAAGATAATATGTATATCTATGAAAACCACGAAAATCTAGAGAGAGAGAGGTGAAGGTAGGATGATGCTTGTTGCTCCTTCTTCTTGCTTTTCTTCAAGGTAAAAGATGGTGGATGATGGTGGTTTGTGGTGGTGGCGTGGCTGATCAAAGGAGAGGGAAGGAGAGAGTTGTAAGTGTGTGTTTTAGTGAGAGAATGTAGAGTGAGAGTGAGGGAACAATAATGAAGGAAATAATGGTGGTGAGATGGTCTTGTTAGTCAAGAGCATGATCCACAAAAAGTGGATCATGTTGGCTGATTTTCCTAAGGTCAAAATGTGGTAGATTTTTGTTAAATCTTGTCTCAAATGATTGGTATTATACCCGTGTTCATTTACCCGGTCGTTTAAATGTTTATATTATCGTTATACGTTTTACGTACGTGTTTTAAATAACGAATATTATTTCGATCTTTTAGTTGGTAGTATTACTCAATAATACTTGAAACATTTATACAAATATTTGGTTGAAGTGTCGGGTTCAGTTTACGCGTTCTGTCAGATTCGTATGTACAAGATTATTAAATAATCTTTTCATGTTATATATATACATTTATATATATAATACTTGTATACTTTGGTATTGAGCGTATGTGATACACGAAATAAGAGTTTAAATTGGGCGCAAAAATTGACCCTTTTTGACCGGGTGTCACAAACCAGAACTCGCCATCCAACTTACCCTCGTAGGTGGGATTGGCTACCCACAACTCTAAACACCTGGAGGTCTGCGGAAGACTATAACACCCCCAAATTTAATGATTTGCGGAAGCGAGTTTTGGGTGTTACTAATCACGGTAATCATCGCACAAAAGTATGGTGAGCACATCGAGCTAGGATCCTGAAGGTCATTCCTACTGTTGCTGTGTACCTGAGAATGCGTTACTAAAAGCGTCAACCAAAAGGTTGGTGAATCTCACAGGTTTGTAGTTAATAGTAATAGAAATTTGTACACCAAGTAGTAAGTAAATTTTCGTACAATTACAATCAGTCAGTAGTAAAGAATTCACAATGTATATGTCAGTAAGTATGAAGTTTCCAAGTAAGTAAGACAGTAAAGTATGATGGTACAATGTAGTAAGGTCGGTAAGTAAGGATTTCATAAGTATAGTAGGGTCGGTGTATTCTGCCATGAGCCATCATAGTCGAAGCTTAACAAGTCTGTAATTTTGCCCCTGTGAGTGCTAGTCCAAAAACACTCATACGAAATGAGTAAGAAACGCCCGTTTATACAAGTACGGTTCGTGGTGGCGCTACTACCCCGGGCGGGGATTGTCAGTCCCATATGGATCCATATACTAAAACTCGCGCTTATCCCATAACTAACAACTATGATTCAGAGGCCTTCATTGGATTAATCGTAACTCAAGCAGATCAGTATATCGGGAAGTCTGTAAGTATGTAGTCTGTAAATCAGTCAAGTAGTATGTCTGTAAAGTCTGAAAGTCTGTAGTCTGTATAGTAGTAAGTTTGTAAGACCATAAGTCTGTATGACGATAAGTCGGTAAGACTGTAAGTCTGAAAAGTAGTAAGTCCGTAAGGTAATTAAATCTGTAAAGTTATAAGTCTGTAAATCAGTAAGTCTACAAAACAGTGAGTTTGTAAGTCAGTAAAACAGTAAGTTTGTAAGTCTGTCAAGCAGTATATTTATAAGTCGGTAAAGCAGTATGTTTATAAGTCGTTAAGACTGTAAGTATAAGTTGGTAAAGTAGTAAGTCTGTAAGACGATGAGTCTGTAGTAGACTGTAAGTGTGTAGGTCTGTAAAGTAATAAGTCGGGAAGAAAGTAAAGTAGGTAGGTCGGTAAGACAGTAAGTCTATAAGTCTGTAAAGTAGTGTGGTTGTACGGTCTGAAAGTATAAGTTTGTAAAATAGTAAGTCGGTAAGTTTGTAAATTAGTAAGTCGGTAAGTTTGTAAAATAGTAAGTCGGTAAGTTTGTAAAATAGTAAGTCGGTAAGTTTGTAAAACAGTGAGTTTGTTAGTCGGTAACAAAGTAAGTTTATGAGTCGGTCAAACAGTACTTAATATGTCGGTAAAACAGTAAGTTTAATAGTGGGTGAATTAATAAGTACGTATAGTAAGTTTGTAAAGTAAACCAGTAAGGTCGGTAAAACAGTGAAGTAGGTGAGTCGGTATGACAGTAAAACAATAAGTAGATAAGTCGGCAAGACAGTAAGTTTGTACACGTATTTCAGTTAACAAGTAATTTCAGTAAACAAGTAATGCATCTCCCCCAAAATAGTAAAAACTGTAAAAAGGGGCCGTGAGACTCACCTGAGTATAGTAGTATCAAGCAGTAAATCAAGCAATGAGGTTCTCCGAACCAGTAACCTCTAGCGTCCTAAACACGTAAGGTTAAGTAAGTAAATGGATATCATTAAGATTATCCATGCTAGTTGTCCACTCAACTAGTTAATGTCCATTAGTCTGTTATTTGTAATTGTTCGTATTTGTAGTCTGTCGTTGTGTAAATATGGCCCGTTGGTGACGGTGTGTAATCATAATTCAAGTGTTATTATTATGTATTTCATTTCGTTGTATATTTGTAAAGTATATTTGTCATATGTTTCCGAGTTATTTCAAATATTGTATTTTTGTCATTGACGTTAAATCAAGTTTATCGGGATATTGTTTGTTGGAAAGTCGGTTATGCAAAGTTAGAGTTGGACACTATTTATGAGACAATCACGAAGGTACTATTCATGAGACAATAGCAATTACTATTCATGAGACAATAGCGATTATTAGACGGTTTCAAGTACGAAAGTGTTAGTTATTGCGACAATGTGGTTTCATGCGACAATCGAGAAAATACTCAATTATTCGATGATCGATTCCTATGATAAGGTATGCGACAATGGGGTATTGTCGGACACTGTTCATGCGATAATGGTATTGTCGCAGGTGTGATTTCCGATTTCGTTTAAGTGTTCATTTTCGTTTACAAGGTCAGATGCGTTCGGTTTGATTTAAAACTTTTAGGGAAGTCTTATAATGGTAAAATGAGTTTATAAAAGTTGTCGTTACGTTACGTGGGTGTCTCGAAGTGTCAATTTTACAAAATTACCAAAACAGCCCTTGTAGTTATGTTTCCCAGATTTTGTACTCGATTGAGCTCTCAATTTGACCCGTTTTTATTCCGAATCAAGCCTAACCAAAAATCACACATATTCTCTTAGGTGTCTAGTTCATTTCTGCACTTTATGATATTTTTATAAGTTCATTTACTATTTTAAACCAAAAATGGAAATGGAGAGTGGTTAGATTTGGCCGATAAACGACCTCAATTCATAAATCGGCTTCTACACTAAAATACGTATATTTCTGGAAAAGGTCATACAAGAACTTTTTGTAGAGGACATCCATACGGTGATTTCGGTATAAGATTCATGTATTGATTCATCCTAGAACTCAAGTTATAGTCGATTTGGGGAGACGAAAATTCTGGTCAGAAAACTGTTAACATATACATGTATGAAAAACGTATTTTAACATGATTCTTGGACATTTTCAAGTTGAGTGAGCTATATAACATGTAGATAAACATATAACAAGTAGTTTAGATGAGTTTAAGGTCTTACAATGGTCGTACGAAGAATCGAAAAAGATAGAAACGTAGCTCGCGTTCTCGTGACCGTTTTTGCTCCAAACCGTCTTGCAATCCAAAGTGTTTTTAATGTGATTTTTGTGGTGGTGATGGCTGGAAGAACTCAGCAAAAGAGAGGGAGGAAGATCAAGAGTAGAGAGAGAGAGCTAGATGGAAATGGTGTACATATGTATGTATATGTATATAATATATAATCTATAATTAAGAAACAAGATCCACAAAATGTGGATCTTGTTTGGGGCTGGAAAGACTGACCCGTGTGGGTCCCACTAGAGTGTGGTTGTCTATAATTTTTGTTCCCCAAGTTCGCGCTCCGTGCTGTGTTCGTTTACCCGGTCGTTTCATCGTTCTTTTATACGTTAAACGTTATATATAATACATTTCGATATCGTTTTAAAACTCAATATATTTAAATGATGTTTTCACCCAAAATATTATATTTTGTGTTACTAAAATAATGTTTGGGTTTTCGTTTGATCGTCGGTTGCGAATCGTGCGTTTATTCGAGTCGCGTAACGTTTTTAAACGTTATAATTATACGCATGTAATTGCGTAATTTTTACTTGAAGTATTTTAACAAAATACTTAGTTTTGAGTTATAAAAATATAACTTTGATTTATTTCGTCTGTCGGGCGCGTTTCGTGCGTTTTCGTCGCGTTCGGTTACATTTTAAGCAAAACGTACGTGTTTGTTATGTTATAAACATATTATAAAGTAATAATTGACGTTATTAAATACTTCCATATCATTTAATAATAGTTTCACCAACTTCCATTTTAAGTTTATGCGTTCTGTCAGATTCGCATATACACGATTATTAAATAATCGTTTAACGTACACTTCAGTAGTTTGAGTATATAATGCTTGAAATAAAAGTTTAAATTTTGACCAAATTTTGGATCATTTTTGACCGGGTGTCACAAAGACATTCAAATTCCTACTGACTCCATGGACATCTCCCCATATACTCAAGAACCTATCCATCATACCGTTACGGTGTTAACCGCTAGACTACCCCGCCATGAAGAAAGACTTGAAAGTCTGGAACGGGAACAACACATAGCGCGCATGTACTGGATGCGCCAAGCTCATGACCGCATTGCAAAACTCTTCCAAGAACGCGAAAACATGACCTAGACAATAGAAATGATTCATCAACAAGTGATTGATGACAGGAGCACAGTTGATCTCCTGCAGGCAAGACTAGAAGAATGTGAGCAACGCTCACGAGAAGCTGAAGAGTACTCCCGTGAATTAGTACAACGACTAGTTTTGGCAGAAGATAATGCCAGACAAGCTAGCAGACTTGCAACTACCGTAGACGACCTTATCACACTCATGTCACAAGTGAACTTGCGCAGAAAAAAGAATAGCATCTATCTTGTAATCTACCTATCTAGCTATGTAGGACTCTTGTAATTCGACCGGATGTAACAATTCCCGGTGTCTTTTGTAAACTCTAACATCTGTAACCTTTTGAACTTATACCTTGCACGGTATCCCAACTTATTATCTAATGAAATATGATTATCACTTCGTGTTGTTGTATATTACCTCAATATATATACATATGTGATATATCATGCCTTTGTACAAACATCTCATTTACCTCTTTTATTTGTGTTCAGCATCATGCCTCCCAGACGTATGTTTAATCAAGCTGATGTTGACCGACTTGTCGCCCAAGGGGTAGCTGATGCTTTAGCTGCCCGACAGCAACAATCTGAGACTAATTAAACACTGAACAACACACCTCCACCAAAGCCCTGTTCATACAAGTACTTTCTGAACTATAACCATTGAACTTCAAGGGCACCGAGGGTGCTATTGGTTTATTACGCTGGATGGAGAAAATGAAATAGGTCTTTCAAATCTGTAACTGTCAGGAAGACTGCAAGGTCAAGTACTCCACCTGCACCTGTTGGTACATGTTTAGTGTCTGTCAGTTGGTCTAGCTCGTAGTTTGTATTTAGATTTGTGTTTCCTGACTCCTGCGACGTAGCGCGTAACGTCGCAGGTGCGACGTCAGGAATGGGCCTGCGACGTAGCCAACGTCGCATGGGCTTGGGCCTGCGATGTAGCGTGCGACGTCGCAGGTGCCAGTTTTGTATTTAAACGTTTTGTGTTTTCTGTTTTAGGGTTGACGAAACCCTAAACGCAATTAGTCGAAATCTCTGTAATCTGACCGATTATAATACAATATAATACGTTTCGTTTGATATTCATTGCGTATTGATTGTTCGTGTGTTTAGTGTATAACTTAATCGTTGATTCCGCAAACGATTGAGTGACTCAGTTCGTACTAGATCCAAGGTTAGGGACAAACAACTGGTATCAGAGCAGTGAGTGCTCGTTTTTGGCGATTCGGATCGAGTTTGGGATTTAAAAGGACGTGATATTCGTGAGTTATCGTGTTTATTACGTTTGTTTTGTGTTTTTACAGGTTTTCGATCATTATTACTGGGATTATTGAAGGTTTCGGTCGTTCGACATTCGTGGTTTTGATTTTAGGGTTAAAAATTCGTTTTTAGGGTTTGTGGCCGCTGCTCAGCGCGTTTTGCGACGTTACCTGCGACGTCAGCTGCGACGTCGTGTGCGACGTAGTGTTTTTGGACTTTAATTAGTTCGTGCGACGTACCGTTGCGACGTCATCTGCGACGTCGCTATTTTGACTTTAATTAGTCTTCTGCGACGCTGTGCTGCGACGTAGCGTGATTCTGCGACGTCCTCTGCGACGTCATCTGCGACGTACCTCTCAACGTCGCATAAATCTGATTCTTAATTGAATCCTTTGTTTTTGCGACGTACTTATCTACGTCGCATAATCTTTGTGCGACGTACCCATCTACGTCGCTAATATCAGAATTTTGTTTTTTCGATTAAGTAATTAAAATGGCAGCTGATAAAGAGGATATTAGAGGACTGAGAGAAATGATTAAACAAAGTAATGACATAGGTTCAAGTAATAAGCCTCCACTATTTACTGCGGACATGGATTACGTGTACTGGAGAGACCGAGTTGAGCAATACATTGATTTTCATTGTCCAGAATTATGGGGACCATTACGTGAGCGTTATGTACCTCCATTAGCTGAAGGAGAATACCGTGGTATTCGTCCTGCTAAGACCTATAAAGCGATGTCTCCCGAGGAGAAGAAAGATTTTGATACTGAAAGAAAATCTTTTTCAATGATTAAAATGTGTCTAACCAAGGATGTTCTTTGGCTTTTCAGAACTCATGAAACAGCCTTTGATCTGTGGAAGGCAATTGAAACTCGTTGTGGAGGAAATGATAAGTACAAGGAAGCCAAGCTCGAACTGATTAAGAAACAGTATGATATCTTTGACATCCTTCCTAATGAAGACATGACTTCCTTATTCACTAGGTACTCACGGTTAGTTGGTGAGTTGTTTGAAGGGGGTTATACTTTTCCTTCAATTGAAGTAAATAAGAAGCTACTGGATGTGTTGCCAAGTTCTTGGGATGTTAAAGTTCAATTTTTAAAAGAAAATGAAGAACTTGCAAACATGTCTTTGGATACGTTGATAGGGGATCTTCAAGCTCACGCGATGGAGATTAAGAAGAAAGAAACTAGGTCTGGTGCTGCTGTTCAGAATCCTAGTGTGTATGGTGTTCAGATCAACTCTGGAAAGACTTATGGATCTGGAGTCGCCTTCGTGACAAATACAAATGCTCCATCAACTTCTTCTTCTGCTTCCGATGGGATTCATTCTGTTTTCATGACTGGACCTTCTTCAAATCAACAACAGGTTCAAGTCTCACCTGCTATTCAGGAGCAAGCTGCCATTTACACAGCTTTCTTAAGCTCATACAAGGATTTGGTTACTCAACCAAATCTTACTTTGGAGCTGACTAAGGAAGACTATGCTCAGCTTGATGAAGATGATCTGGAGCAAATGGATTTAACTTGGAATGTGGCGATGATCACCCGAAGAATTCAAAAGTTCTTGCAGAGGACAGGGCGTAAAAGCTTGGAAGGTGATGGAAAGACTGGCTTCGGATTTGACAAGAGTAAGGTCCGATGTTACAATTGTCAAAATTTGGGTCACTTCGCCAGGGAGTGCGAGAAACCCAAAATGCCAGCATCGGGATTCACAACACCTTCTACTCCTCCAAAGGCCAAAGAAATGGAAGTTTCTAAGAAAGGGCCTGCTGATAATGCCCTGATTGCTTTTGAGCCTACAAGTCAAGATTGGACGCCTGTCTCCCAGCATTACCAACAGTGTCTGATGGCTCACATTGTGAATGAGGTACATGATGAACCGTTAAATTGTATTTCATGCATTAAGTTAACTGAATCTCTAAAGGCATATCAGACAGAGACTGCTGAGTTGAGGAAAAAGAATGAAAAACTAACCGACTCAAATAATTTTTTAAAAGCTAATGAGAAACTTTATGAAAAACATCTTGAGGCTCATCGGTTAGATACTCAAAAATATAAATCTAAGGTTTTTAGTCAAGAAGATGCCATTAAAAGCTATCTTGTTGAAATTGAGCTGCTAAAGATAGAACTTACATATTTAAAAGATGAGTATGAGAATTATAAGAGTAAAATCTTAGGTTCAAATTCCTCAACGGTTGTCTTTAATGAAATTCTTAGCAAGCACGGGACTAAAGGGAAAAAGAATGAGGGATTGGGATACAACTCAGTCCCTCCTCCTACTACTCACTGTCCCCTGCCTGTTAAGGAAGGCTTTGAAGAGATTCCAGTTGATTGGTCAAAGCTTTATGGTATAAAAGCCAAAGATGCTAAAGAGACCAAACATAACAAACTGGCAAAGGAGAAAACCAAGCGGCCAGAGTACCCCTTGCCAACGTTTGTTAAGTCTGTGCATGAATCTCCTGTTAGTGTTAAGGAGAGTGTTGAGTTAAAGAATGAATCTCCTGTTATTATTGAGGAGATTGTTGAGATTGAGGACATTACGGATCAGGAGTATCCTGAGGTTAAGAAGGTTGCTGTTAAACCTGAAAAAGTGATTTCAAATGTTGAACCTGAAATTAAGGTTCAACCAAATAAGGGAAAAGCCAAGGTTTTAAACTCGAAACAACAAACTTTACAGTCACCTGTAAAGATTTTGCAAAGAAAATTATTAAATGAAAATGTTTCGTATGATAAACCATCAACTTCAACCTCTCAACCAAAACAAACATCTTCTAAGACGTGTACTCAATGTTCATGTTCTAGAAATGTTTCTCCACCTCCTGTGGTAATTCCTCAGCCTCAACCGTTTGTTGAGACTCGTTCTTGTTTCTACTGCAAGAAACAAGGACATTTAATCCGTGAATGTCCAAAGCTGTCAAATCAGCGATATGGGAGAGAGATGCCTAGGACATCTGTTTATAGAAACTCTTTTTCTAAATCTCCACCTAGGCGTTACTCAAACTCTCCCAAGCCTGTTTCGAAACCAAGTAATGTTGAGCAAAAATCTTTGCCAATTCAAAAGCCCAACATTACTTCGATTACCAATTCCGAATCTTCAAAAGTTTGGAAACGTAAAGAGTCTGATGTTGACTCTTCAGTCGTCAACAATAACACATCAGATAAAAATTCTAATTTGTTTAAAGATAAAATCCTATCTGACGTGATTATTGTTGATGACCACGGTCGACCTAAGTCTGTAAAGGCTTGGGTCACCGTTTCTCACTAATCTCCTTCGTTTGTGTGTTGCAGCAGTCAGAACGCGTTAAAGATAGTGAATGGTATTTGGATAGCGGCTGCTCGCGACATATGACAGGCGATGTATCTCTTCTTGTGGATATTAAACCATATGCAGGAGGATATGTTGCCTTCGCTGGAGATACTGGGGGAACCATTTCTGGAAGAGGAACGTTAACTAACGGCAATGTTAGTTTTGAAAATGTGAACTACGTGGAATAGCTTACGCACAACTTGCTAAGTGTTTCACAGGTCTGTGATAAGGATTATACAACTGCGTTCACAAAGACAGAGTGTGTGATACTGAAGCCTGGGTATGTCATTCCGGAAGAATGGGTGTTACTGAGAGCACCAAGAAAGAATGACACATACATTTTGAACATGAGAACTGTTGAGACCTCGAACGAGTATACGTGTCTCTTGTCTAAGGCTTCTGAAAAGGAATCCCTGCTTTGGCACAGACGAATGGGACATATTCATTTCCGAAAAATGAATTTCTTGACCAAAAATGACCTAGTGCTAGGAGTTCCGAAACAGTCATTTGCTTTAAAGGATGACTGTATCTCCTGCCAAAAAGGAAAGCTACGTAAGAAGTCCCATAAGTCTAAGCAGGTGAATTCCATAAATGCTCCATTGGAACTACTGCATATGGATCTTTTCGGTCCAGTTTCTACAAAGAGCATTGGTGGTCGGTTTTACTGCTTGGTAGTTACTGATGACTACTCAAGGTTTTCGTGGGTTTATTTTTTGACTACAAAGGGGGAAACTCCTGAGATTCTGGTGTATTTGTTGGACAAGTTGGCAAATCTGTGCAACTTGAAGGTGAAAAGGATACGAAGCGACAATGGAACTGAATTCAAGAACTCAACTCTCGAATTGTTTTGTGCTACAAGAGGTATTGAGCATCAATTTAGTGCTCCAAGAACTCCACAACAGAATGGAGTTGCAGAAAGAAAGAACATGACAATCATCGAGACAGCTCGGACTATGTTAGCTGACTCCAAGTTACCAATTATCTTCTGAGCTGAGGCAGTAAATACTGCCTGTTATGTTCTCAACAGAGTACTCACGGTTAAGAAAAAGAACAAAACGTGTTATGAACTTTTCAATAACCGTAAGCCAAATCTGCAGTTCCTAGAACCATTTGGGTGTCCATGTCTGATCATGATAACAAAAGATAAGGTCTCTAAGTTTGGTGATAAAGCTGTTGAAGGGATTTTTCTTGGATATTCAGTCAACTCTCCGAACAAAAGAGTCTTTAACAAATCAACGAATCAGATTGAGGAGCATTTTGAAGTGAAATGTTTAAGGTATACGGAACCTCCTCAAGGAACGGGTCCGGATTGGTTTTTCAACTATGGAAACCTCTTCAACTCTTTCAATATTCCGGAAGAAGATGAAACGGAAGAATTGGTTTCTATACTTCATGAGCTTGATCTTACTCAAGATACACCTGTTAATAATAAACCATCCAACCCAAATCCCAATGCAACACCCGCACCTCCACCGACTAATCCTACACCTCCACAAACTACACCTACACCTTCACCAACACCCACACAACCACCCACACAACCACAAACAACTACCAAATCACCACCATCAACACCATCTCCTACTCCATCATCTTTGGCTGCTCCTTCTAAAACAGTTTATAACTACACAAAGGAGCTTCCATATGATCCAAACATGCCTCCTTTAGAGGAACCTCAAGAAGAAGATGAAATGGAAGAAACGATGACCTACTCTCACCTGTTTTCTCCTGAAGATGAAGGAGAAGAAGAAGAGTTAGTCATTCCTGAGTCTGCTACTACTACTGAAACTGAGGGAGATTTGAACAATCTGGGTGTGGATCTCGTGCCAGGTGCCATACCAGAAACTCGTATACATAAGGATCACCCCATTGATAATATCATTGGTGATCCTCATGCATCTGTTCAAACGCGACAACAAGCAAAGCAGACTTCAGCTCAGCAACTTTTGGGACTTATTGCACATATCGATTCATGTCATTTGTCTCAAATTGAACCTAAAAAGGTTGATCAAGCCTTAAAAGATCCATCTTGGGTCGAGGCTATGCAGGAGGAACTACAGCAAATAAACAAGATGAATGTTTGGGAAATTGTTCCTCTACCCAAGGGTGCTCACTTGACGGGTACTCGTTGGGTTTTTCGTAACAAAATGGATGATCGTAGGGCAGTTATTCGTAATAAAACCCGTCTGGTAGTTCAAGGATATAGTCAACTAGAAGGTATTGACTATGATGAAGTTTTCGCTCCTGTCGCTCGTTTGGAGTCAATTCGAATTTTTCTAGCCTATGCTTCATTTAAAGGATTTCGTGTGTATCAACTTGATGTGAAGTGTGCCTTTCTTTATGGAGATGTCAACGCAGTGATTTATGTGTGTCAACCTCCCGGTTTTGAAGACCCAAAGCATCCTAATCATGTTTGCAAACTAAAGAAAGCTTTGTATGGTCTTCATCAATCTCCTCGACTTTGGTATGAGCGACTTGCCAAGTACTTGCTGAAGAATGGTTTTAATAGAGGACAGATTGATAGCACGCTTTTCATCAAACGGGAAGGAGCGGATCTGTTACTTGTGCAGGTCTATGTGGACGACATAATTTTTGGATCAACTAATGATCAGTTGTGCAAGGATTTTGAAAGACTGATGAAATCTGAGTTTGAAATGAGTGCTATGGGAGAACTCACGTTCTTTCTGGGACTACAGGTTGAGCAATCTGACAATGGAATTTATATCCACCAGTCAAAATATGTCACCGACATGTTAAAGCGGTATGAATTGCTCAACAGCAAACACTATGGCACTCCAATTGAAGCAAGACATAATCTTGGACCTAATGAGGACGATGAAGATTGCAAGGAGAAAGACTATCGCTCAATGATAGGCTCTCTCATGTACCTGACTGCCTCAAGACCAGATATAGTGTTTGCTGTTTCTCTCTGCTCACGATTTCAAGCAACTCCGAAGGTGTCTCATATGAAGGCAGTAAAACGCATTTTTGGATATCTCGCTTTTAGGCCATCTCTGGGTCTATGGTATTCAAACGAGAAAAACTTCGAGTTAACTGCCTATTCGGATTCGGATCTTGGTGGCTGCAAGATAGATATGAAGTCAACCACTGGAGGATGTCAGTTCCTTGGATCGCGCTTAGTTTCTTGGCAGTGCAAAAAGCAGACTGCGGTTGCTATTTCCACAGCTGAAGCCGAGTATGTTGCTGATGCAAGTTGCTGTTCTCAGGTTCTCTGGATTCAGCATCAGCTGCGTGATTACGGGTTCAATCTCTCTATGACTCCTATTTACATTGATAATACAGCTGCTATATCTATAACTCACAATCCCGTACAGCACTCTAAGACCAAACATATTGAACTTAGGTTCCACTTCATACGGGATTGCTTTGAGAAACACCTTATAGATGTCGTACATATAGAGACCCTTAAGCAGTGTGCGGACCTTTTCACAAAAGCCTTTTTGCGATCACGTTTTATTGAACTGGTCAATCTGATAGGTTTAAGGTTCTTTCAGTCAAAGAAATGATTTGTGACTTGGATTTTTAAGTTTTTAAATTCAATTTATAAAAAAAAAAAAAAAAAAAATTGCAACAGCCACTCTTTATACTCTTTAGTATTAAAGAAAACGCAAGGTTGCTACATTTTTAAAATAGACGTTGAAGTTGTGTCTGTAAACAACTTGGGATATGATAGTACATCGGGTGACATGCACAAAATGGAATTTTAAGATTTATCTTGGATGTGTCAGTAGGTTTATCTGACACACTTAAAACAGTTTTTATCTAAATTATCTTCATCATACGATGTATTGGTAGGCATGGTACACACCGGTCTCTGAGATTTTAAGAAGTCATTTAAATACATGTCTATGATCATGTGGTAAACACCTTGTGATGTACGACTCTAAGTCTTAATTCCTTAGCATAGCTTGACATATTTCTATTTTTGGATCGTATATCTGAGATCTTTTGGGGGAGTATGCTGATTGTTTCCTCTGTTGTACGTAAGTGCAGACCTGGTCTCAATTCAGCTTACTCTCAAAACTAAGCAAACGTGAGTCAATGCACTTGCAAAGTCTTAAATTTAAGATACTAAACAAGGTCGCCACAAATTTGGTTTGACTGCGTTTGGTTTTGCTTACACCTGAATCAAGTTATGTTGCTCTGTTGTACGCAAGTACAGACCTGTCACCGCTGGCTTGATTCTTAAAATTGATTCTCTTATATTCTTTCTAAATTTGGAAACTATGTTCATGTCTAAGTTATAGGGGTATATCTATGGTGGGGACCACGGAGAAATATCCATACTAACAATAAAAGGTTAACTCACAGACACGGATGTAACGTGTTTAGATGGACAAACAATACCAATAATCGTTTTGAAATAATTTTTATAACAGGTGTTTTAAATGTGCCACGTAAATTTAAAGTGGACAAATATACTGATGATCGAAATAACACTTACTATTCCTAATAAATGCATGTTATTCCGATATGATCCCTAATCAGACAACTCAACTCCGTCACCAAAAATAGAGTGTTAGTAATTTTATTTTGTTAATTTTTTACTTTTTGTAAAATTAAAGAAAATACCAAAAAGATTTTTTAGTTTTATACTTTATTTTTATTCTAAGTTATTTTTCCCAAGTCACGAGTTATTTGGAAATTATTTGCTAAAATAACGAGTTAACGGTTTTTTTTGAAACATTCGAAATTGAATCAAAACTGCTCTATGCGACGTCCCACTCTACGTCGCCTGCGACGTCCCAGACTACGTCGCATGTAGGGTTAGACTATATATAGTCTCAACTGCGACGTAACATGTCACACTATTCACTATTCACGTGCGACGTAGCCTGCGACGTACCATTGGCGATTTGCGACGTAGCAATTTTCGAGCATTTTTCGTGATTTGTAGCCGTTTTCATTCCGATTCACTTATGTAGTTTTGATCTACTCGTTATTCCGCACACTTAGGTACCGATTTTACCATTTTTCACCGTGTATATTATGTTTAATTGCTATGTATGTATTACGGGTTAAAAGGGTTTCGGTTTTGGGATAAATTAGATGGTCTATCGTGGAAATTACTGGTTATAAATTATGTTTTCGTGATCACCATCGTTAGCCGCACCTTGTAGTGCGTTTGATTTTGAAAACCCCTAAATTCGAGGGTTAGGGTTTCTGGGTTGGGGCGCCTGTTCGTCAGTGCGACGTACGCTGCGACGTCGTGGCCTACGTCGCTTTAATTAATTATTATTAATTTCCTACGTCGCCCTTCCCTACGTCGCTTTTACTGCGACGTCCGATGCGACGTACCACTCTACGTCGCTATTTTAAATAAAGTGATTAAATTCACAATAAATTGCAAAATGCGACGTCCCTCTTGACGTCGCTCGAATTTTATGCGACGTCCGGCCTTACGTCGCTTTTCAATTTATTTTGATTTTTGGCGACGTACAGTTCTACGTCGCTCTGTGTTATTGCGACGTCAGTGGCTACGTCGCTAGTTCCAGGAAGTTTGTAAAAATGTAACATTATTTTTCTAATCTTTTTCGAGTTGCAATCTGTTTCTGTTCTTGCAGATATGGCTTTGATTTTCGAAGCTCGTCACAATACGGCTGCTTACCTTACTGACACTTCTGATAAAGCTGCACCGTATCGTCCGTTTTTGAGACGTTCAAGGGTATTCCACGCCATTTCCGATAACACTATGGCGTTTGGAAATCTGATCAACCCTTTTTGGAGAAATGCGACTGTTGTTACTGATAACGACGTTAGACGATTGGTCTCTACCGTTCTGGGTACGGAGATCACTATTACAGAACAGAGTATTCGGGAACTTTTACAGCTGAATGATCAACCGGATATGCCTGTCAGTTTTGATCATATTTTCGTTACCGGAGCTATGCAACGGATAGGATATCCCGGGATTCCCTCTGATCAGTATAGAAAAGCGAATCTCACACGCGTCTGGAGATATTTGATGCATGTGATCATTGTTTGCTTGGGGAATCGGAAAGGTGCAACGGATGGGATGAGCCGAAGTCTGGCTTCTGCTATGTTAGCGTTAGTATACAACAAGCCGTTCAACTTCTCGGGATTTATCTTCAAGGCTATGGTTGATAATGCGAATGCCGGGGATCAGAAATGGATTTTATATCCGAGATTTGTATAGTTGCACATCAATCGTCATCATCCGGATCTTCAGGCACAGGGTGATATCGATCAGCCGCTAAAGATTTCACCGATGATGAGTCGGATTTTCACTATTTGTGCAGGGTATGAGAAAGGGGTCGAGGCACCAAGGGATGTTCCCTTATTCGGTGCTATTGTGGATGAAAATTATGTACCACCCCCAGATCCTCAGTATATGGATATTCCAGCACCTCAGCAGCCGCAGCAACCGCTTGTGAACATTCCTGTTCAACCTGTGGGGGAGAATGTGGATGCTCTTTTGGAAAATATTGAGCAGTTTGGCCACGTTGACTCAGACAATCCAGCATCTCACGACACGGTCGAGAGTTCTGATTCTGAAGAACCGGCCAATGTAGGTCCTCAGGATGGGGGTCCGACGCCTGAGCATTCGGATGGTACTGTTCCGCATCCCTCTGAGATGGAACGTATCAGGCTTTCCGATTCATTCAGATATCTAAGAATTCAGCGTCGGATCCGGGCAGGACGCAAGTATGTACCTCCAAGGGATACTGGGAAACGTACACAAGACGGTGATGATTCTGCTGATGAAACTTATCGTCCTCGTCGTCGTGTTCGTCGTTCTTCATCAGCCAGAGCTCCAGTCAATCCACAGCAGCAACCTGATTTTGAGATTCAACCGACTCCAGCTTTCATGCAAAAGATAATGGAAGATATGCAGCAGATGAAGCAAAAGCTGGAGGCTCAAGACGAAAAGATTGCTGAACAAGCTGCGATCGAGGTTCAATCTAAGGAGCTTGAGGAAACGAAGCTTAGGGTTAATGTTTTGGAAGGCAGGTTACTTGCCTCGGGGGAGTATGGGTCTGGGATACCCACTTTAGAGTCAAGTGAACCTGCGTCTGTAAATCCTAACCCTGTAATTGAAAATGTTAATGAAAATATTTCTCGTTTGGATTATTTTTGTGTTTATGATATTCCAGGGCAACCGAGACCGCTGGCAGTTGACTACTCATTCGCTGACTTATCATTTATTCAGAGGATGGCCAGTGGAGTTGGCTCTGAGGAAGAAACAGAGAATGTTTTTGAGATGAATGAGGATGTTTCGATTGAAGAAGAGCAGTTGAATGCAGATGAAACGTATGATGATGCACAATCTGGGGAAGCTTACGATGGTGCACCAATTATAGAATTTGATTCAAGTGAAGACGAGAGTCTTGATAAAGCTCAACATGGAGAATCAAGTTCTGCTGCAACTCCAGCTCCAGAGACACAGGCACCGGACTCAGCAGCGAATAAATTAACTGCTGAAGAAAAAAGAGAGAGAAACAAGAAATGGTGGCCTAAGGGACGAAATCCAGTCCCTATTCCAGTTAAATGTCAAGTGTACCGGGTTAGTCGAAATTATACCGGTGTTATTAAAAGCTGGAAGTGTCAGAGGAATCTGTTTATGATTAAGAGAGAAGATGGAGTTCAGTACTTCAGAATGCATTTTGATAGATTGAGCACGTTGCCAAAAGGAGAGATTAATCGATTAGCTCAGCTTAAATTGATTAATCCGTTCGAAAATGATTATGCTGAGTTCATTCAGAGAAATTTACGTCGGGAAGTGTTATCGAAGACATATTCTAAATTGAAACCGACGTTGGGAACTCGGTATACGTGGAAAAAGAAGATTGATCCAGTCACCAGGAAGCCTATGGTTAAAGTTCACTATTCGCCTGCTAAATGTTTGACTGAGATACCTCTGGAATCAGTTCCTTATTATTTTCTGAGAAGACTTGTAAAATGGGAACTTGATCCACAAACTGGTGAAGCGGTTATTACTTTCGTTCCAGATTCTGAACCGTGGCCAGAAGTTGGAGGTATATGGAATTTGAGGCAAGCAACGTTTAGACTGTATGATCCGATGAGTTTGATTAATTTTCATGAAAAAGATTTAAGAAAACTCTATGATAATCGGATTCGTGTTGGTCAGAAGAATGAATTCAACAGACGTTTAGCACAGCAGTTTTACAATGTTGTTACTGTTTGTGTGGCTAATGGAATTCATGCCGACGGCCAATTTCCTGCGGGCTGGGTTTAAAGAAGATTTTTGAAGACCAAGCTGAAGACACGGGGGAGTTTGTTGGTACCTGTTTAGTGTCTGTCAGTTGGTCTAGCTCGTAGTTTGTATTTAGATTTGTGTTTCCTGACTCCTGCGACGTAGCACGTAACGTCACAGGTGCGACGTCAGGAATGGGCCTGCGACGTAGCCAACGTCGCATGGGCTTGGGCCTGCGATGTAGCGTGCGACGTCGCAGGTGCCAGATTTGTATTTAAACGTTTTGTGTTTTCTGTTTTAGGGTTGACGAAACCCTAAACGCAATTAGTCGAAATCTCTGTAATCTGACCGATTATAATACAATATAATACGTTTCGTTTGATATTCATTGCGTATTGATTGTTCGTGTGTTTAGTGTATAACTTAATCGTTGATTCCGCAAACGATTGAGTGACTCGGTTCGTACTAGATCCAAGGTTAGGGACAAACAGCACCTTCATGGATGGTGCTTTGACTTGGTGGAATACTTATGCTCAGACTGTGGGCATTGACACTGCTTTCTTAACACCGTGGGAAGAAGTGAAGAAGATGATGAAGGATGAGTACTGTCCACGAGATGAGATTCAACAACTAGAACACGAGTTCTGGCACCTAACCACACAAGGCAATGATATTGCCGGATACACCACCCGATTCAACCAACTGGCATTGCTGTGCCCATCCCTTGTTGATCCAGAATACAAACGGATCGAACGTTACATCTGGGGACTTCCCTCACGTATTCAGGGTATGGTCACAGCTTCCAACCCCACAACCATTCAGGGTGCCATCCGCATGGCACACAATCTCATGGCACAAGTGGTTCGCCGAGGAACACCTGCTGCCAATACCAACTCAAACCAGTCCGGAGAAAACAAACGAAAATGGACTGGGAACTCCAATATCAACCAGAATCAAAACCAACAACCCTCAAAACGACCTGAGATTGTTAAAGCCTACAACTCCAGCCCAAAAACCAAACGGGGTTACACTGGAAATAGACCCTTCTGTTCCAAGTGCAACCGCCACTACGATGGTCCTTGCGGTACATCTTGCAACAATTGCCATCATTATGGGCATCTCGCCAAGGACGGCAGGGCTACCAGAACAAACACCAGAACCAACATCAACCAACCCAGAGCCTGCTTTGAGTGTGGCAACACTGGGCATTTCCGAAACGATTGCCCAAAACTGAAGAACAAGGGAAACAACAACACTGTAAAAGGTAGAGCCTTTATTCTGAACTCAGGGGAAGCCCGCCAAGACCCGAATGTGGTCTCGGGTACGTTCATCCTCAACAACTTAACTGCCTCTGTTCTATTTGATACTGGTGCTGATAAAAGCTTTATATCTGATGAATTTTGTCCACTACTTGACATCACTCCTGTGACTTTAGATGTTAAGTACATTATAGAGCTAGCAAATGGAAAACTCATTGAAACTGATAGTGTGATACCCAATTGCACTTTAAATCTAGCCGACGAACTTTTCGCCATCGACCTCATACCTGTCGAGATCGGAAGTTTTGATATCATCATTGGAATGGATTGGCTGTCTAAGCATCGTGCTGAGATCATCTGTTTTGATAAGATTGTCCGCATACCTCTCGCCTCCGGTAGTACTCTAGTCATACAAGGGGAGACCGATGGGACGAGATTAAACATCATTTCCTGCATGAAAACCCGTAAGTATTTGAGAAAGGGTTATCAGGCAATCCTCGCACATGTCATGGAGAAAAAGTCGGAAGAGAAGCGACTTGAGGATGTGCCAATTGTTCAAGATTTTCCGAAAGTTGTTCCCGAAGAACTGCCTGGTCTTCCACCAACGAGACAGGTCGAGTTCTCAATCGATCTTGTGCCCGGAGCAGCACCCGTGGCACGAGCACCATATCGCCTAGCCCCATCCGAACTTCAGAAGTTGTCCACTCAGTTACAGGAGCTCCTGGACAAAGGATTCATTAGACCAAGTTCCTCACCCTGGGGATCTCCGGTCCTATTTGTCAAAAAGAAAGACGGTTCTTTCCGCATGTGCATCGATTACAGGGAACTGAACAAGTTAACTGTCAAGAACCGTTATCCACTCCCACGCATCGATGATCTATTCGACCAACTTCAGGGGTCAAGCTTCTATTCCAAGATCGATCTGCGATCTGGATATCATCAATTACGAGTTCGCGATGTTGACATACCAAAAACTGCTTTCCGAACTCGTTACGGGCATTATGAGTTCCAAGTCATGCCCTTCGGTTTAACAAACGCACCGGTTGTATTCATGGACCTTATGAACCGAGTGTGTAAACCATATCTCGACAAGTTTGTCATTGTCTTCATTGATGATATTCTTATATACTCGCGCAATGAACAAGAACATGCGCAACATCTCAAAACTGTCCTAGAACTGCTCAGACACGAGGAGTTATACGCCAAATTCTCCAAGTGTGAGTTCTGGATGCAAACCGTTCAATTCCTTGGACATGTGATTGACAGTCAAGGAATTCATGTTGATCCATCAAAAATCGAGGCTATCAAAAATTGGCAATCGCCAACCACTCCAACCGAAGTACGGCAGTTTTTGGGACTGGCCGGATACTATCGGCGATTCATTGAGAATTTCTCGAAAATAGCCCACCCACTCACAACACTTACTTAGAAAGAAAAGACGTTCGATTGGACTGATAAACAAGAGTCAGCATTTCAACTGTTGAAACAAAAGCTTTGCAGTGCACCCATCCTATCACTACCCGAAGGCACCGATGACTTCGTGGTATACTGCGATGCTTCTCACCAAGGTCTTGGTTGCGTGTTAATGCAACTAGACAAGGTCATTACCTACGCCTCCCGACAGCTCAAAATCCATGAAAAGAATTACACCACTCATGACCTCGAATTGGGAGCCGTAGTGTTTGCACTCAAAATCTGGAGACACTATCTGTACGGCACTAAATGTACAATTTTCACGGATCATAAAAGACTCCAGCACATATTCGATCAAAAGGATCTCAACATGAGGCAACGTCGCTGGGTCGAGTTGCTTACCGATTACGATTGTGAGTTCCGATATCATCCGGGCAAAGCAAATGTTGTTGCCGATGCCCTCAGTCGAAAAGAACGCACCAAACCACTTCGAGTCCGAGCACTCAGTATGACTATACACAATGATCTGATTATTCAGATTCTCACCGCTCAACTCGAAGCACTGAATCCTGAAAACATCAAGAACGAGGCCTTGCGCAACATGGAAAAACAATTCGAAATCAAATCAAACGGGGTTAAATACTTCTCAAACCGAATGTGGTTGCCTTGTTTTGGGAACCTACGAGACTTGGTGATGGATGAAGCTCATAAATCCAAATACTCTATACATCCTGGATCTGACAAGATGTACCACGGCATCAGGGAATTATACTGGTGGCCAAACATGAAAGCCGAAATCGCGACTTATGTCAGCAAGTGCCTCACATGCTCAAAAGTCAAAGCTGAATAACAAAAACCTTCCGGACTACTCCAACAACCGGACATTCCTCAGTGGAAATGGGAGCAAATCACTATGGATTTCATCACTAAACTCCCGAGAACACTGAGCGGTTGCGATACCATTTGGGTGATCGTCGAACGTCTCACCAAATCTGCTCATTTTCTAGCCATCAAAGAAACCGATAAAATGGAACGCCTCACACGAATCTACCTCAAGGAGATCGTATCCCGACATGGCGTTCCCATCTCAATTATCTCAGACAGAGATAGTCGTTTCATATCCCGCTTTTGGCAATCACTTCAGAAATCATTGGGTACTCGTTTGGATATGAGTACTGCATACCATCCACAAACAGACGGCCAAAGCGAACGAACCATTCAAACACTGGAGGATATGCTACGGGCCTGCGTAGTTGACTTCGGTGCAAACTGGGAACATCATCTACCTTTGTGTGAGTTCTCGTACTACAGCAGCTACCATACTAGTATTGGAGCTGCACCTTTCGAGGCACTGTATGGTCGTAAGTGTCGATCACCTGTCTGTTGGACCGAAGTGGGAGACAGCCAACTCACTGGTCCTGAAATCATACACGAGACCACAGAGAAGATCGTTGGTATACAAAACCGGCTGAAAGCCCCATGTGATCGTCAGAAAAGTTATGCTGACGTGAGACGCAAACATCTCGAGTTCCAGGTTGGGGATCGGGTACTTTTGAAAGTATCACCTTGGAAAGGTGTCATCCGTTTTGATAAACGCGGGAAATTAAACCCCAGGTACATTGGACCTTTTGAGATCCTTGAAAGGATTGGTCCAGTAGCATATCGATTGCAGCTGCCACCCGAACTCAGTAGCGTGCATCCCACATTCCACATTTCTAACCTGAAGAAATGTCTGTCTAATGAGACACTTATCATTCCTCTCGACGAAATTCATATCGATGATAAACTCCATTTTGTCGAGACACCAGTGGAAATCATGGACCGTGAGGTCAAACAGTTGAAACAAAGTCGTATTCCAATCGTTAAAGTCCGGTGGAATTCGCGGCGTGGTCCGGAATTCACCTGGGAACGGGAAGACCAAATGCGACTCAAGTATCCACATTTATTCACAAACTCCACTCCATCTACGACTCAGAGCTAAATTTCGGGATGAAATTCTCTTAACAAAGGGAGAATATGACACCCGACAAATTAGGGCAAATTATTAGGTCCTAATCACTTTGTAATACGTGTAATTAGTTTTGTAATAGGCTAATTATGTGTATCATTATATATATTTAAGAATATATACACGTACGCGATTTATTTAAATCGTGCATTTTCATATCGGGCAGATCCCGATACAATAATACGGACGTTGGAGAACACATTTTATTAAATAATATGAAATTATTTAATAACGCTAATGTTTTCAAATATTATTTTGATAATATTCTATAAGTATTTCGTATCGTATAAAACAATCAAACGCGACCAAAAACGCACAATTCGTGCCCAACAATCGAAACAAACAAAAGTTATGTTTTTATAACTTCAGGTAAAGTATTTTGATAGAATACCTCCATTATAAATATTAATATTTATATCAAGAACCGAAACGTTTAGTTTAAACGTCACGCGATTTATTAAGCGTAACACGACTCCGCGCACCGCTGCCGACACGTCACAATAACATTTTTATAAATGTTACCAAGTATTATTAAGTAATACTTCAAGTTAAAATATCGAGCATTATTCGTTATTTAAAACACATATGCTTAATATATAACGTATAAAACATAAACGAACGTTTAAACGACTGGGGAAACGAACGCCACACGAGAAACAAAAATTGGAGACACCACCCTCAGGTGGGGCCCCCTTGGGCCGGTTTTGACTAGCCCAAACAAGATCCACATTTTGTGGATCTTGCTTCCTTCTTTGATCATAATCACCAACATCATCCATCTTCTTCCTTATTCATCACCAACTTCATCTCTCTCTCTAAAACTCTCTCCACCTTCTCTAGAAATCAGCCAAGAACATCACCAAGAACCACCCTCAAATCACATTGGATCACAAAACGTTTGGAAGCAAAAGTGTTCACGACGACGCGAGCTACGATTCCATCTTCTCGGATTCTTTATACGACCATTGTAAGGATCCCGACACTTTATAAAAGTACTTATATTATGTCTATATACTTGTTAACTAGCTCATACAACTTTATAATCTCCATAATAAACCTTGAAAAATGTTTTTACAAAGTATATATATAAGTATATGAATCTGTCCAGAATTTTCGTCTCACAAAAACGTCCATATCTTGAGTTCTAGGAAGATTTAGACAACGAAACACATATCAAACTTTTCGTATGGAAGAGCTCTACAAAAAGTTCTTCTTTGACCATTTCCAGAAATGCACGTATTTTAGTGTAGAAGCCGATTTATGGACTGAGGTCGTTTATCGGCCAAATCTAACCACTCTCCATTTCCATTTTTGTTTAAAATAGTAAAGGACCTTATAAAATCACCATAAATTGCATATTTACACTAGACACCTAGGAGAATATGTGTGATTTTTGGTTAGGCTTGATTCGGTTTAAAAAGTGGTTAAAACGAGTGTTGATTTGGGTACAAAATCTGGAAAACATAACTACAAGGGCTGTTTTGGTAATTTTGTAAAACCGACACTTCGAATCAATCCCGACACGAAACGATAATTTTTACAAGCTTTAGAAACATATTTAAGACTTCCCTAAAAGTTTTAAATCAAACCGAACGCGTCTGACCTTGTAAACGAAAACGAACACTTAAACGAAATCGGAAATCACACATGCGACAATACCATTGTCGCACAAGCCTTTTCTGTCTGCGACAATACCATTTTCGCATACCCTATTGTCGGAATCGATTATCGGATAATTAAGTATTTTCACCATTGTCGCATGAACAGTGTCCGAGAATACCCCAGTGTCGCATACCTTATTGTCGCAATAACTAACACTTTCATACTCGAAACCGTATCATAATCGCTATTGTCTCATGAATAGTAATTTCCGACAATCCTTATTATCTCATAAATAGGCTATTGTCTCATGAATAGTAACTCCCGACAATCCTTATTGTCTCATAAATAGTAATCGCTATTGCCTCATAAATAGTGTCCAACACTAACTTTGTTTAACCAACTTTTCAACAGACAATATCACGTTATACTTGATATACTTGATTTAACGTCAATGAAAAAAATACAATATTTGGAATAACTCGGAAACATATGACACATATACTTTTATAAGTATACAACGAGACAAACATAATAATAATGCTTTTAATAATCATTATTACAAAACTCACCAACGGACCGTACATGTTTTCAAAACACAAACAAACAACCAAATCATTTGGACATTACTAGTTGAATGAACAACTAGCATAGATGGTCTGTTGAGACGTCTACTTATACTAATAACCTTGCGTGTTTTGAACGCCCGGCAGGTTACAGTCTTCGGACACCCCATTTTACAACATCACCTTTGCTTCATTGAAAATCATCAGACTCAGGTGAGTCTCATAGCCCCTCATTTTACTGTTTTTACCCAGGGGTGGGAATACATGCTCGGTTTTATTTACATGTGAACACAAGTACAAAACTCGGTATATTGATTGCATGAGTTGTTTTTACTAATCATGAAGCCCTCCACATCATAGTTTGTTAGTATGGATTTAGCGCGAGTGTTAGTGTATGGTACCATATGGGATTGACAATCCCCGTCCGGGGTAGTCGCTCTACCACGACTGCGGTCGAACGGACGCATTATCATTTGTTCACACGTGTGTATGATTAGGCACATGCAGGAGGCAAACTCGATCAGGCACTTGATTGTGATCCTGACACCTCTATTAAGTTCAAACTATGAGCTCATGGCAGTAATATACATATTTATTTGATTAATTTCAAATCATTATACTAAATCTTGTGGTTCATACATTGTTGTTTCATCATTACACCTGTGAGCTCACCAGCGTTAGCTGACCCTTTTAGCATGTATTCTCAGGTACACAGTAGTAGTAGGACTACTCAGGATTTTCTAGCTCGAGTCGCATGCAAACATCAAGAGATTTTCCTGCATTATTATATTTTGTAAAAGTAGTAATGCCATAGAATCTCTCGGATAGGTTACCAAGCTTTTGTAACTTATTAACTATTGTAAATTTTATTACAATCAATGTATTTTGTTTAAAACGGTGCATATAGAGTCGTCCATTATATCTTTGTGCTTTGATTATTGATTAGTCGCGCCCCGACCCGATTCGCTTCCGCAACCCGAATTTGGGGGTGCGACAAGAGTATTATGCTTTCAGTGACTAATCAAGAATAAAGTTTCTAGTAATGCACAAAGTCACTCTATGAATATACGTCAGCATGCTTCTCTCAGAATATAGAGAAAATATCTTCTAATGATGTGTAAGCAAGTGATTGGATAAATCTTAAATCACACTTTCTGCATGTCAGAAATGGTCTCACTAGTACAAATTTGCGATTTGGTCACACCAGAAAAGTGTGACGAAAACCATATGGTCACACTTATTTTTTCAGCGTGTGTGTGACTAAAGGTCCCGTGACCAAAGGGTTCATACGGTCACATTAGATGGTTAGTGGCCGTATCCATTTAAAAAGAGTAACTAAAACCATAAAATGTGTGACCATATGCTCTTTAAAATCAAGTGAAAGTGTATTTTGTGTGACTATTGTCCATCCAATGGCCACTTGAATTATATGTTTTTTGTGGCTATTTGTAACATATAGTCACACAATGAGTGTTTTATTTTGGGATTTGGTTACATAAATTTAAGTCAAAAGTGACCAAAAGTGTTAATAAGTGTGACCATATACTCTTTAAAGTAAGGTAAACTTGTATTTTGTGTGACCATATGCTTTGTAATGTCAAGTAAACTTCTTTTTTGTGTGACTAGTGTCCATCCAATGGCCACTTTATTTTTATGTTTGTGTGGCGTTTTGTTACATTTAGTCACACAACGAGTGTTTTCTTTTGGGATTTGGTCACATAAAATTAAGCCAAAAGTGGCCATAGGTGTTAATTTGTGTGACCATATGCTCTGTAATGTCAAGTAAAATTGTATTTTGTGTGACTATTGTCCATCCAATGGCCACTTTATTTTTATGTTTGTGTGGCGGTTTGTAACATTTACTCAATTAAATTGAAAAACGGATCAAACTCGACAAGAGTTCGTACATGATACGAACCTGATTTGTAAGCTTACACAATTAGAAGGAAAAGAGGAAGCAGCTTCGATGATGACAAGTTACACCGCTTAAAGCAAAATAAATGGTGCACTTAAAACATATATCTCTTGGGATAATTAGTCCCCTACAGTGAAACGAACACATGTAAATTATCTTCCAAACACGTACCACTTGAATAAGTTTACTCAAAATTTTTTGCATAAAGCATAAAAACAATCACAAACCTAAAAGAAACTTAAATCATCACTACTAGCAACTGATTTCTCCAAGCAACAAACAGCAAACTCCAACGACTGCTCCATCACCGCAACAATTATCGGTTCCACTTGCTCCACTGTCAAATGAAACATATATAATATACATAGTTATAGTTATACACACATTAGATACTTAAAACTGAAACTGAATTTACAATTGAAACAGATAATTTACCAGAAATGGATCGGATTGAAGAAACAATCGAGTAAGCTACAGAAATAACGGCTTGAATCTGAGTAAGGTCCCAGAGTTGTAGCCCTAATTTACCATCACTATTAATTTGAACGTCTTGTTTAAGAATCAAATAGAGCTTTTCGAGCCCTATTTTTAGGGAGCGGAGTCTAATATTGTTGGACGACGGTGACGTTTAATGGAAACGGTAAATGGCGATGCTGCTTTGAAAGAGAGAAATAGATCTAGGGTTTCAAAGGGTGAAAGGCAGTCATAGATTTAGGGGGAAATAAGTGAAATTGGGATTTTGGGGAAAATTAGAAGCGGGAGTTCAAAATTCATGAAAACTTTGCGGGGAAATGGAGTGTTTTCCGAAATTACAATTACAATTTATTAATAACACACATTGTATAAAATTTATTTATAATGAAACATTAAACTAATATATATACTTAAAGTATAAACAAAACTATAACATGCACTTATGTATAGGAAATCTCAAAAACAAAGATGTTAAAGGCTTTCAAAACATTAGTTGTTTAAAAAGAAAAAAAAAATTGAAAACAGAAATATAAGATGTGTATATATAATTTTAAGATTAAGTAATAATCATGTAGATAAAGATAATAAGAGAATATATTAGGGGTGTAATCGAGTTGAGTCGAGAAGACACAGTCCCAAGCTCGAGCTCGACTCGATTATAAAACTCAAAGTTCAAAACTCGACTCGAGCTCGAACGAGCTTGTTTTTTTTAGCTCGAACTCAATTCGAGTAATGTATCGATACTTTCGAGTTTGGCTCGACACTATAACCAATTATTCTATTTTGAACTCGATACTTTCGAGTTTGGCTCGACTCGACTCGAATATTAGTTATTATATTTTTTAACTCGGTACTTTCAAGCTTGACTTGATTTGACGATGTTTTGAAGCTCAGTTCGACTCGAAGTTTATTAAATAATACGGTAAAATGGTAATATACATATAAATGGAGGGAAAAAATGTAAAATAGTGCAAGTTCGATAAGGCTTACGAGCCTATCGAGCCGAGTACTTTACTACTGGAGCTCGACTTGAAACTCCATTCGGGTAGCTTATGCTCTAGCTCATCATTTTGGAATATATGATATTATCATAAGTTTAATAATGGAATATATGATATATGACATTAAAAATATCAAATATACCAATATTAAGCTTAGGATAAGGTCATATATCATATATTTACAATATTAAAGATATGATAAAATTAATTTTATCCTAAGTTTAATATTGACATATTTGATATTGGTAATGTCATATATCATATGTTGATATTATATTCCATTATTAAACTTATGATAATATCATATATTCTAAAATGATGAATTAATTTTATCCTAAGTTTAATATTGACATATTTGATATTGGTAATATTATATATTATATATTTCATTATTAAACTTATGATAATTTTATATATTCTAAAATGATGAATGAATTTTATCTTAAGTTTAATAGTGGCATATGTGATATTGGTAATGTCATATATCATATATATCATTATTAAACTTAGGATAATGTCATATATGCTCAAATGATGAATTAATTTTATCCTAAGTTTAATATTGACATATTTGATATTGGTAATGTCATATATCATATATTTCATTATTAAACTTAGAATCATGTCATATATGCTCAAATGATGAATTAATTTTATCCTAAGTTTAATAGTAGCATATGTGATATTGGTAATGTCATATATCATATATTCCATTATTAAACTTAAGATAATGTCATATATGCCCAAATAATGAATTAATTTTATCATAAGCTTAATAGTGGCATATGTGCTATTGGTAATGTCATATATCATAAATTACATTATTAAAATTAGGATAATGTCTATGCCAAAATGATAAATTAATTTTATCCTAATTATAATAGAAGCATATGTAATATTGGTAATGTCATATATCATATTATTAAACTTAGGATAGTATCTTAATGTCATCGACTCCATTTAATAATAAAGTATTTATTTAATCATATCAATTTCATCCTCACCGTAACAACTTTCTTTCAAATAAAACCTTTAACACACAGATTCTTGGCTCCATCTAAAATTGGGCGCATAAATTAGGCGGCATCTAAAATTTTAATTTCATTTAAAAATTGATGCAAATATGTTATTGCTCCTTCATCAATTGTCAGTTCTCCGGCTCGAACCACAACGTACTATACAAATCTTTGAAGCCAAAACTGATCAATGGAATAAGAATCCCGGTCAACTCGACGTTCACATCGCCTAAGAAGAAAGTAACTCTAAATGATCTGATTTTTTTCAAGGATTCCGGCGTTGATGTTCGTTCAAGTATGAAACCCTAACTTACCTTAGTTTTTCATTCGGCTGATTTATAAATTGTTTTATTTGATATTGATTTAGTATTAGTTAGAATTTGTTAGTGGTATTAGTTAGGGGTTTATGAAGCCCCAATTCACAAAGGGTTTGCCTTTTTTTATTTTTTTACGATAGATGATCCGGTGTTTGATGTAAATAATTTTTTATTTTTCGTATAATAGCGTCCAACACCATCAATCAGTAATGATTTACGTGATTCTGAATTCTCAGAATATTGGCATATGTTTTGGTACGTATCGCCTTTCTTCTTCTTCTTCTTCTTCTTCTTCTTCTTCTTCTTCTTCTTCTTCTTCTTCTTTTTTTAAATGTTTTGAACATATGTGTTTGATGATTTCTTTAGCCCAAACGAACGAAAGAACTTTGATGAAGTTATTTATCATGTGTTTAAATTATTCAAATGTATCTTTCATGTCTTTTTGACCTTTTTGGCGTTTATTTCCGAATGATTATTCGAATGCATCTGTTGCGCTCGTCTTTTTACGGACGGTCAACGGATGTTTAAAAATTTATAATTGCTGGGGTCTAAGTGTAACTTACTGATACTGAACCAAGGGTTAGTATGTGATAAGTAGGACCTAGAGTCGTTCTTAAAGAGAAACTGAATTGAAACGGAGGTGATCCAATCAATCTTGCTTTTCTAGTAAATGTTTTAAAAGAGTGCGTTGGGGGTTTTGGTTCAGTTGACTAAGTAAACTAAATAAAGCGAATAAAATGTAATAAGATGTCAGATAATGCAAAGTAGTATTTGTTGTGATTTCGTTAGCTAATAATCATGGGATGATGACTTTTACGGGAAAACGATTAACCATTGGGTTGCTTACAGGATTCTTTAACTTATGGTATAACCAATAGATTCCTTATCAGTCGGTTATCAACTAATATGTCACGAGGAACTAAGGTATCATGATTCTGACCAGACAGACGATGCTCAACTCTCCACACTCTCCTGTGAGGGAGTCAGTGGCCCATATTATTGAACGTATTCGCTCGTGGGCGAAGGAATAGAGTAGCAAGTCCATAACATGTCTAGCCGTTCTTAATACCACAACGATTATGAATCCATTAAACAACTAACTTAGAACTTGTGTCCGTACTTATTTAATCAATTTCTACCAATGAAACTTAAGCGTGATAAACGAGGGAAATCATTTAGGTTTCTTGCATACCGTCCTTTAGGTTTCATGGTTTTAGGAAAAAGTGTTGGTTTAAGTTGGATTTCAAACTTGCCTTCCTTAATACAATTAACAAATCCCTAGGTTTTCGTAAATGATCATTTAGCCTATAGCCTACCTAATCTAATCTATTCTAAACTAAAACAACTAATTAAAATGCTGACGGCTTTTTACAGAAAGTCAAACCCAGACCATGTGGGAAAATGCTATGGTAGCTCACAACGTATTTAATCATTTACCGATGTTTCCGTTGTGAGTTTAATTGCTTCGCGATGTTTACATGATAAGTACATTGTGATCGGAAGTGTACAATACTCATGGCAAGTCCACGTAATCACATTGCATTTTATAATGCTTGCATGACGTTACAATTAAAAACATAGTTTTTACATAGATAACTATTGACCGAGTATTGAGGTTCGCGACTCCTCTTTACAAGGTTACAATCACGTTTGTTAATCGAAAGACGAATGTAAGTTTTAGGTTTAAAATAAGAAGATAAGTCCGTCCACAAAGTTTCCAATTTTGTAACGTCGATCCATAACACAACTACCTTCGGTCGTTACCGGCTTCCATATATTTGTACTATGCTCAAAAGCAATTCCAATAATATACCGAGTAATCAGTCGAATCGGGGCCGTCGTATTATTTCACGACGTATTTAAAGTCATCCCACAATTATATATACTAACTACATCACAACAAATACAATAGTAATCTACTCGCTAATCATGACATAAACGATCTCTAACATAATTCAAGCAAACATATTTAATTAAGATAGATAAGGATAGAAATAACCGAGATTAATATGCGAGAAGGAATAGACTTGAATTAATGAGCGTAACTCCAAGCGTACACCAAAGATTACAAAACGTTCCTAGCTTTCTTTCTACTCTAAACAAAGTGATAAACTAATCTAATCCTAAATTTAAAGTAAGAAAGTAGAGTGAGAAAGTAAGAAAGTAATATGACTAGTGCATATGGGACCTCTTGAAATGAAGCCTTATGCCTCCTAATTATAGGAGAGGTTTAGCTCACATTAGCATCAATAGGTGCACGTTAGCGTAATGCGGGTAAAAAGGTGCACCAGGTACTGTACAACGCGGAAAGGTGGTGCACCGGGTACTGTACAACGCGGAAAGTAGGCACACCAGGTACGGGAATTAGCCAAAAAAGGAAACCGGGGCAGGGGACAGCAGGCCGGCGCCGCCCACCAGCAGGCCGGTGGCGGCTGGTGGCAGGCCGGCGGCGGCTGGCTGCTGCCCGCCCCGTTTCGCCGTCTTTTGCTTCGTTTCTTGATTCGTGTGTATTTTCTTCGTTATGCGCCCGTTTGAGTTGATTCTTTTTTTGTTGGATTCGTAATTCAAAAACGGAGATTTTGACATAAGATAGACCCTGGGATGATGTCCCTAACTCCAGATATTGCGTGCGAATCATTTGGATCTTCCGGCGAGCGTAGAATCTTCATTCTTTATCCGTTTTGGTTGATTCTTCTTCTGTTGGATTCGTATTTTGAAAATGAACATCTTGGATAGAATGGATGTTGGTGAAGGGTACTTTAGTCTTGAAATCTCGTTTTGATGCCTTGAATCTTCAAACGTGTGTGGAATCTTCGTTTTTCATCCGTTTTGCTTGATTTTTATCGTGCAATCTTGTTTTGACCATCTTGGCATAATGTTACTGATTTGTGCTGTATTTGAGTTAAAAATGCCAAGAATCGTTCCAGAATGAGAGAGATATTGGTAGTAAAAACATGACTTTTTACGCGATATCAAGTATCCCACACTTAGAACTTTGCTTGTCCTCAAGCAAACTCGTGTTTCAATATGGTTAAAGATAAGAAGATAATGAAATATTTTAAGACGGAACTCTTTACTAAAGGGGGTTTTGAAAAAAATAAAGATATTTGATTTTTTTGAAAAAGCTAGGTTGTAATCTTTAGGAGCATGCTTTTTATCTTTGATCTTTGATACATGACTAGGCGATCCTCTTAAGGTGGTCACTCCAATTACTCAAAGTGTTTAGGGTTTCCTATTCTAGTATTTATCAATCACTCAGAACGCCAGTCATGCATCGTTTATCGTCATAGGCTTGATCGAGAATCAAATCGTTACCTTTTGGGTGAGCGTGAAGTCGATCTAGCCACAATCATTCTAGGGGAGTGATGTAGGGTTTTGGAGTGAGGTGTTGGTGATGTGAGAGGGGGTTTTGTTGGGTTTTCTTTTTGTGAAGTTAGAAAGCTGAAGTTTTTGACTTTTTAGGACGATTGACGCCCTTTTTCTTTTGGTTATTGGAAGGAGTCTTTTCTCCACTTGACTTTCTTTTCTTCGAGTTTTCTTGGGTAATTTTGACTTCGTATCCTTGTAGCTTTTCTTCTTTCATCTTTGAAACTCTTTATGAAGTTTGAGGGATGCTTTTGAGTAGGTACGGGATAACGTGTTTATTTTGGGGTGTATAGAAGGGTTCAAGAATGATGTGATTCGATCTCCTTTTTACTCACTAGTTTGGCTTCGAAATGCATTACAGGAGCAAGTTCTGATTCTAAACGCATACATTGGCACACTCAAGAATCGAAAAAGTGAAGCATTAAAAGTGAATGCTTTTCATATGGCTCAAGATACCTCACGAATCGAAAGTTGGTTTGTTGTGTGCTTAGTCATGCGATGCTCTTTATGGGATTTTCAAACCGGTTTTTCAAAAGAATTTATATTTTATTCGTCCTTATTCCTCAAAGTAAATCGTTCTTCGTCTAAAATTTTTCATTTTCAGCTTAATTTTGAAAAATTTTGTTTACTTTTGGATCAAGGCGGTCTTATAAAGAGCAACGATTTTAGAATCAAGCATATACCAATGTCCATTTAACAGTAGTGCAACTACTACTATCCCACACTTAAAGGAACATCGTCCTCGATGTTATACTAAGCTCTGAATGGGGTAAAGTCCCACACTTAGGGTTTTAAACATCTAAGACTCATTCTTTCAGTGTGTGTGTTGGGTTTGAATCCCACACTTAGTGATAAGCATAATGGATATGGCATATTTAAAACGAAAGAAAGAGATGGCATAGAAGTACTCCCCGGTAGTTGCAGTATTCCTTTGGTAGCATCTGTCGGTCTTTGTCTTCTTTGGTGCATTCTTGATCAAGTCTTCTTGTGATTGGTCTCGTGAGTGTGAACACGTCGGATATACTATTCTTCGGTTGTTGATGCTTCCTTGCAAGCTGGAGCATTCTTTGTATGATCCGAGTGTGAAAGATAGTCGGAGATTTCATCACTTCTTGGAAAGTAAAATTGCAGAAATGTAAAAACATGGGTTGCCTCCCGAGAAGCGCTCTTTTAAAGTCAGGAGCTCGACTTAGTCCTTTTCTTCTTCAGATGATGCTTGATGCATCCGTAGTGGTGGCGTGGTCACTGTGGTTTCTTGGTAGAGAGTATCGTGGTGGATAGTATTGTAGGAATTGCTCTATCATGTCAGCAATGAGAGTTGGAGGGTTAGTAGATTCCATTCTGAAGCTTTTGAAGTGATCGGTGGCGAGTCGGTAGAGGATTGCCATTCCATAACAGATATATCGAACTGCCCTTGTGACTGGTCCGTTAGGGTCAATTCGAGTGCAGGTGTGAGTTCGAACGATTTCACGCTGTGGGTGGTTTCTTCCTATCGAGGCGATTAAAGCCATGAATTCGGTTTTCACTTCTTCAAAATCATTAGCCAAAGGGTCTCCTCCCAAAGTTCTTGGTTCGTGTGTAATGCGGGTAAAAAAGTTGCACCAGGTACTGTACAACGCTGAAAGGTGGTGCACCGGGTACTGTACAACGCGGAAAGGTGGCACACCAGGTACGGGAATTAGCCAAAAAAGGAAACCGGGGCAGGGGACAGCAGGCCGGCGCCACCCACCAGCAGGCCGGTGGCGGCTGGTGGCAGGCCGGGGGCGGCTGGCTGCTGCCCGCCCCGTTTCGCCGTCTTTTGCTTCGTTTCTTGATTCGTGTGTATTTTCTTCGTTATGCGCCCGTTTGAGTTGATTCTTTTTTTGTTGGATTCATAATTCCAAAACAAAGATTTTGACATAAGATAGACCCTGGGATGAGGTCCCTAACTCTAGATATCGCGTGCGAATCATTTGGATCTTCCGGCGAGCGTAGAATCTTCATTCTTTATCCGTTTTGGTTGATTCTTCTTCTGTTGGATTCGTATTTTGAAAACGAACATCTTGGATAGAACGGATGTTGGTGAAGGGTACTTTAGTCTTGAAATCTCGTTTTGATGCCTTGAATCTTCAAACGTGTGTGGAATCTTCGTTTTTCATCCGTTTTGCTTGATTTTTATCGTGCAATCTTGTTTTGACCATCTTGGCATAATGTTACTGATTTGTGCTGTATTTGAGTTAAAAATGCCAAGAATCGTTCCAGAATGAGAGAGATATCGGTAGTAAAAACATGACTTTTTACGCGATATCCGCATGTTTCATGTCTTTATGACTCTTGGCGTTTATTTTTGAATGAGCAACATGTGTTTGATGAAAATCCTTAGTGAAAGTTTAAAGTATTGTTATGGAAAAAAAACGTTCAATATGCTATTGTTTATAGGATATCATAACTAAAAGTTCATAATAACACTTTGCTTGCTTCTCCAACTATGTGCATATTGACCCAGTGACCCTAAAAGATCAAAATCAGAATCAGGTCTGCAATAAACCACAACTCTGCAGGTAACAATGATCGCTGTTTTGGTCCATATAATTTGCTGTTAGATAATCTCTTATATGTGAGTTATGTTAATTAATTTTCGTGTTACCTCGCTATCTAGCTAACTTCTTACAAGTCTTCTATTTTTCATTAGGCTCAATCTTTAAGGATTGATAATTGTTGTAAACAATCTGAGTTTCTACCCAAATCAGGAAGACCATCACATGCTTACATTATTAGAGATTACTATATTTAGATTGAGTAGCTACCCTAATAAACTCCTAATATGTGGTGGAGTACGTTCGTGTGATTCTCATGGTTCTTGCTCCTTCAACTAATTTCAAAATAGAAAATCAAAAAAAAAAAGTTCATTTTGATGTTCAAGTTTTAGGCATCTTGTTATTCTGTTGGAAATATTGACTGGCATATACTAATTTTACTCTTATATATGGATTGTTGATTTGACATAGGAAATCACATCAAATGATAAAACGGACATTCTTTGGAGTTGATTGCTAATTAACGGATGTTCAGAGGATATGATTCCCACTTTAATAACTGATAAGAACTGGTATACTTTGTACTAATTACTTAATGATTACTGCTTTAATTGTTTCACTTGTGGTGTATAATTTATCCAATAAGAAACTATTGGTGCTATTTAATTATTATTACTTCTCATGTATAAACCTTCTTTAAACACTGAGAGATGCTTCTTGTGATTGTTTTTATTATACCGTTTTGATCTTCTACAGCAAAAATGACATGTTCAATCTAGATCATGGAGATATCATATCCTTTGCAGCTAAAATAACATGGTATTTCACTTTCTAACTCTGATCTTTGTATATATACATAAAATGCCAGAATTTAAATTATGCAGCGGTATGTTAGTTTTTGTGCCAAAATTGTACCTACTTAAAAGATACATAGCTTTTGTGTATCATTATAAATCTAAAATTTGGGATACTACGACATCTGTTTTCTATTAGGAAGACGAATACTTAAATTTGGTAACCAAGTATGAGTTAAGAGGTGTATGTACATTGAAACTAGTACATACAAAGTAAAAGTAATATGAAGTTTATTACTATCCTTAGTGGATTTGACCATCTCTAGCTATCTCCCTTTTTTTCTTCTAAATGCTCCCCTCCTAGCTGAATCATTCTCATGCTTATTGTTGCAACTGTTTAATAACTTAAGTAAGTTATTTCCCATGTTTATATACGTTTATTTTCATTCATCCAATGTATATGTTTACAGAACCTTGCAGCTATCTCCCAATTGACTTGCAATTTCTATATATTCTTCCAGGTGGTTGCTCTGCTCCAGTATAGTGGTTTCAGTTTACAAGGAACAAAAGTACAAAACACCGGTCTCTGGACAGGTTGCTTCCATGGATTGGTACTAAGTTACAATGCACATGAAATGGTCTTTATATAATCTTATCGTAGTCTAGACCTAAGTTTATTTTTTCTTTTTCTTTTAGTGTTAAGTCATTGTTGATTATAGCTTAACTGTATACGTTATTTTGTTGTATTTGGATATCGCAATGTTGGAAATATCAAATAGATTTTGTTTGTTATCAATGTGATTAATATCAAACTTAATGATAATGTTTTTTGCCCATTTTCCCCCTAAAGAATAGCCACATGCATATTTCACAACGTGACTGTTGTGAAATTATTCGTCACATATAATCACCTAAAATGTGGCTACAAACATCATTTAGCTACACATTTGTGAAATGGTGCGGCTATTATAAAGTCATATAGTCACATGAACGTGCTACAAATTAATGTGACTATACGGATTAGCTTTTGACATTCTAACACACACTACATTTTAGCCACACATAATAAGTTATGTGACCATATGTACCTGCTTTTGACTACACTGCAATCATGTGTGACAAACTCGATTACATGGTTTAGTCACATAAACAATTACTTCATGTGACCATAAAGTGGCATACGATTTAGACACACAAACTAACACTCAATGTGACTAATATAATACTTAATGATAATCGTTGTTACCCATTTTTCCCCTAAAGAATAGCCACATGAATATTTCACAACGTGACTGTTGTGAATTTATTCGTCACATATAATCACCTAAAATGTAGCCATAAACACCATTTAGCTACACATTTGCGAAATGGTGTGGCTATTGTAAAGCCATATAGTCACATGATCGTGCTACAAATTAGTGTGACTATACGGATTAGCTTTTCACACTCTAACACGCACTGCACTTTAGACACACATACTAACTTATGTGACCATATGTACTTATTTTTGGCTTAACTAAAATTATGTGTGACAAACTCGACTTCATAATTTAGTCACATAAACAATTACTTCATATGACCATATAGTGGCATTTGGTCACAGTGTTCAAGTGTGTGACCATATAGTGACCAATTGATTATATGTACCTGTTTTTGGCTACACTGAAATTATGTGTGACAAACTCGACTTAATGATTTAGTCACATAAACAATTACTTCATGTGACCATATAGTGGTATTTGGTCACAGTGTTCAAATGTGTGACCATATAGTGACCATATGTACCTTTTTTTAGCTACACTTAAATTATGTGTGACAAACATGACTTCATGATTTAGTCACATAAACAATTACTTCATGTGACCATATAGTGGCATTTGGTCACACTGTTCAAGTGTGTGACGCAGTTTTGTCACATTTTATGTGTGTAACGTGACTAATTGATAAGCATCAAATAGATAGTATATTTTATATTAATTTATCCTTATATTTTTATACATTTTATTGCATTTATATGATTTTAGTTACTTATTTTGTTAATAATTGCAGAAATGTATTTTAATTGAAGAAGGAAGAAAAAGGAAAAAGAACGATACCAGAACTGAAGAATTAAAGCACTTAAAGAAATAAAGATTAAAGACCTTGAAGAAATGAAGACTAAAAGAGTTAAAATGAAGAATTGGGCCAAAAAGAGAAAAAAGTCCGGTTATGAAGATTGAGAGTCCAAAAGTTAAGCCCAAGCCCGTAATTGGAATATTCTGGAATTAACATTCAACCGGCGGTTGGATTAACCAACCGGCGGTTGAGCTTTAGGGTTTAAGGCGGTGAAGACACGTGGAGTTGGACCCGGATTCGAATTACTTCAACCGGCGGTTGGAGTATCCAACCGGCGGTTGAAAGGTCGGCCTGAAAAAGTATAAATAGAGGCTTAAGCTAGGTCATTTGATATACGATTCAAGAATACTAAAACCGAAAGTTAGGGTTTTAGGGCAACTTTAAGGTGCGATTTTGGAGGCAAAGGAGCCAGGGTTTGAAGGTTTTTAACCCTAGGAAAAGCTGGTTTGCTAATTGGTTCGGTTTCTTTATCCTTGTAACTTTATTAATCTTTTGGGTTATTTTGGATATTGTTTATTTGAATTAATTACTTATTAGGTTTTCATTATGAATGTTTAAATGTATGTTTATTAGAATTATTATATGAATTATATGTTTATGTTGGAACTATATTATTGAATGTTTATTATACAATAATTGTCTGTGTTATGTTAATATTGATAAAAGTTAACTGATTTATATAGATAACTTTACGAAGCTAGTGAGTTTTATAAGTTAATTAATGATTATCAATTATTAATGTTAAGTAACACTGTAATTCAACCGAAGCTATGAATTGTATTAATAAACTGCTGATAGATCTTAATAAATAGTAATATTGTACTTAATCTTTGGCAATGCTACTATATGAAAATTATCTTAATCTTTGTGATTTTCTACATTAGTAATTCACCAATAATAATAGCCAACAAAGCAACTAGACATAAGTTGATATAATACGTTTAATAAATAATTGTTTAAATAGATATAATCTTCTATCCAAATGAGTATACTTAAGTTGTTTCCTAGAACTTATCTATTAGAATCTGTATCAAAAATATAAATATAAATATGTTCGTTCGGAACTAAAACGTCCCCCTTATCTTGTAGATTATTGTAAATTGGATCCTTGTATTAAATTGTACTATAATTGTAAATATTTGTAATTAGAATAAATAGATAATTAGTTATAAATAAGAATAACGTTTTCCTGTGTTCTTTGTGTTCGAATTTGGACTTACTTATTAAGCTATATTACATGAACGGGTTAATCTTGCCTGAATTGTGTGATAGTATTATTTAGTATTTCCTTAATTAAACTTGTTATTATAATTGCATATACTTTAGCACACATCAAGTTTTTGGCGCCGCTGCCGGGGAACACTTAACCGGTTGTACTTTTATTTTACCGGGGGAAGCGGTGTATTTTATTTTAAACTAATTATTTTACTTGTATAATTTTTATTTCTGATACTTTGCAAAATCAATAAGAAATATCGGCTCACCCATTGAGAATACTGACAAAAATAAAGGTATAAGGAGAGTAAAGCCCTACCTCATTGATTTATCATATAAGAGGTAAGGTGCTTCTCAAAAGAAATAGGTTTTTAATAAGCTTCGCGCTGACCTGTTTCTCCGCTTTTGTGTACTATCAATGGAGCTACCGAGATCTATTGACTAGCTTTGTAGAAGAACTTAACCAAAATCACTGTAATTTCGAATTTGTTGTATAATTAACTAAATTGCATTACTAACAAATAGGAGAGTTGGGTTGGTATAATTTTTCAAATATTTAATTTTGAATGTGTTTTATTATTAAATTATCAAAATTCATACTTACCAACTTGAATATTACTAACAAACTACTAACATCTACTTTTGAATTTAAAGTACTACTACAATTATGTTCTTCTTTGCAGATGGATGTATTACCCGCACACTTCATCCGGATCCACTAAGTCCATTTGACGAACCAGAACGAGAATTTCATTCTAGAAGACGATTGTCATATGCGCCACCTAATTCGCCAGAACAAGGAATTTCATCTGACGAAGACGACTTGATATTTCATAACAGTTTAGTCAAAACGGCTAAAAGAGGGTATTACTCCGATTCAGATTTAGATAGAGTACATTCGAGACAACATACAGTATTTCCAAGAGGTTCTGAACCAAAACAAAGAGACATGGCAGACATAGCTAACATGACGCTTGAAGATTACACGATTCAAACTCGTGGAGATCCAAGACCGAGAGTGGTTAGGCCTGCTATAGCTAGAGAAGTAGAATTTGAATTAAAAGGACAATTTTTGAAGGAATTGAGAGAGAATCCTTTCAGAGGAGAAGATAAAGAAGATGCAAACGAGCATGTTGAGAAAATTTTAGAAATTGCAGATATGTTTAATATTCCTAATGTTACAAGAGATCAGGTGATGTTACGAGTATTTCCTTTAACATTAAAGGATGGAGCTAAGAGATGGATTAATAATGAACCAGCCGGATCTATTACTACTTGGGAAGATCTTCGTAGAAAATTTCTAAAAATGTATTGTACACCTTCCAAAACGTCGAAAATGATCGACGAGATTAGGAATTTTAAGCAGAAACCCGATGAATCTCTATATCAAGCTTGGGAAAGATATAAGGAGATGTTACATAAATGTCCACAACATGATTTAAATGTCCAACAAGAAATAACGGTATTTTATAAGGGAGTTGATCGAGCAACATGTCAACAGTTAGATGCACAAGGCCCAGTACCTAAGAAAACTCCAGCAGTAGCAAAAGCCGGAATTGAAGAACTAGCAAAACATTCTCAATTATGGGATGATGGTTCATCTAGAAGAAAAAAAATATCTGAAGATAGTGATGGTCTCGCAGCTATCACTGCAAAATTGGAAAGTATGGGAAGAGATATTAAGAAAGTAAATGAACAAGTTCATGCAATCAGGATTGGTTGTGAAATATGTGGAGGAAATCATCTAAAGACAGAATGTCCTAATAATGATAGTGAAATAATCACTAAAGAAGTTATGTATGGGGATTTTCAAGGAAATCTAAATTATCGTCAAGTTTCTAACTTTAGAAGAACTAGTCAACCAGGACAACAGTATCAACAAGGAGCACCAGGTTATTATGTCAAAACAGGACAAAATACTTTCTATAATGACAGAATGATGGTGATAGAAAATGCATTGGGAAAAATGGCTGAGGCAAGTAATAAAAGCCAAGAGGAAATTAATACACGTATGCGTAATAATGAAGCATCGATCAAACAAATCGAAGGATCAGTTCATCAGATTGCTAAAGCACTACAGGAGAGATTTCCAGGAACATTACCAGGATTTACTGAAACAAATCCAAAGGAGCAAGCTAAAGCAGTAATTACCAGAAGTGGTAAGAATGTTGACTCTCTTGTTATAACTAATAAAATTGTTGAGTCTGAACAGGTTGAAAAAGAAACAATTGATGAAGATATACATCCAAATAAAAAGAGCATTGGAGAAAATAAAGTTAAAGAAGTCACTAAAGACTATACACCCCCACTTCCATATCCAGCTGCTCTGAGGAAGGACAAAGAAGATGAACAATACCACAAAATTCGGGAAAATCTGAAACAACTTCATATTAATATTCCTTTTGTTGAAGCTATAGCTCAAATGCCGAAGTATGCAAAATATCTTAAGGAGCTGCTGACCAACAAAAGTAAACTGAATAATGTGACAAAGGTGACTATGAATGCGAGATGCTCAGCAATAATGCAGAATAAGCTACCTCCAAAAGTCAAAGATCCAGGGATTATTACTATACCTTGCAAAATTGGTGAAATTGATATTGAAAATGCATTAGCAGATTTAGGTGCTACCATATACTCTTTATATGCGTTTAGGATTAGGAGAACCAAAACCTATTCGTACGTGTATTGAATTAGCTGACCGATCTGTGCAATATCCTAAGGGAATAGTTGAAAATGTTTTGATTAAAGTTGATAAATTTGTTTTTCCATGTGATTTTGTAATTTTAGATATGATGGAAGACCCTAAAGTCCCTATTATATTAGGAAGACCATTTTTAGCAACTACACATACCGTAATAAATGTTTTTAATAGAAAAATTACCATGAGGCTAGGGAATGAAAAAATTGTTTTTGATGTTAATAATTCCATGAAATTTCCCGATTATGTGGATGATACTTGTTATTATTTAAATTCATATGAATATATGGATAACTCTTCTTTTCAAGATTTTATAGGAAAAGATCAATCAGATATAGGAATTCTTAATGGATGGACTGAAAAGTTTGACACTGCAAAGGATTTAGCAGAATTTGATAAGTTATTAGAGGAAGATGAAGATTTGGAAGAAGAAACAGTGGTTATTCAACAACATCCTGAAGAGGAAGAAACACATCCAATTGCTAAAATTATTAACCAGGAATTGATACCATATTCTGTGAATAATATTCCTTGTTTGAAGGAAGTGATATTTGAGATCAAGACATCTATTGAAGAACCACCACAATTGGAACTTAAGGAGCTACCAGCACATTTGGAATATGCTTATTTACAAGGAACATCAGACTTGCCGGTTATAATATCATCAAAATTGTCAAAATCAGAGAAAGAACGATTAGTTCAGGTTCTTAAACAGCATAAACAAGCAATAGCATGGAAAATAACGGATATTAAAGGAATCAGCCCTACGTACTGTACTCATAAAATCTTGATGGAAAAAGATTTTAAGCCAGTCGTACAACATTTAAGAAGATTAAATCCGAATGTTAAGATGTAGTGAGGAAAGAAATCATTAAATTGTTGGATTCAGGGTTAATTTATCCTATTTCAGATAGTCCATGGGTAAGTCCAATACATGTTGTACCAAAGAAAGGTGGAATAACGGTGGTACCTAATGAAAAGAATGAATTGATACCAACAAGGACGGTAACGGGATGGAGAGTTTGTATTGATTATAGAAAATTAAATGATGCTACCAGGAAAGATCATTTTCCATTACCATTTATTGATCAGATGATAGAAAGGTTATCAGGGGAGGAATTCTATTGTTTTCTGGATGGATTTTCAGGATATTTTCAAATACCGATAGCAGCTGAAGATCAAGATAAAACAACATTTACCTGTCCGTTTGGTACTTTCACTTATAGAAGAATGTCGTTTGGTTTATGTAATGCACCAGCTACATTTCAGCGTTGCATGATTGTAATATTTCATGATATGGTAGAAGACTTCATGGAAGTATTTATGGATGATTTCTCGGTACGTATTTGGAGATTCGTTTGATGCTTGTTTAGAAAATTTACATAAGATGTTGCAAAGATGTGAAGGAGCAAATCTAGTTCTTAACTGGGAAAAATGTCATTTTATGGTTAGAGAAGGAATTGTTTTAGGTCATAAATTATCCAAAACAGGAATTGAGGTAGATCAAGCGAAGATTGAAGCTATTTCGAAACTACCTTATCCTACAAATGTAAAAGGAATAAGAAGTTTTCTAGGACATGCTGGATTTTATAGGAGATTTATAAAAGATTTTTCAAAAATTGCAAAACCGCTTAATCATTTATTAGAGAAGGATGCAAAATTTGAGTTTACAGATGAATGCAAACAGTCGTTTGATGCATTGAAAGAAAAGTTGGTATCTGCTCCAGTAATGACGAGTCCAGATTGGAGTTTACCTTTTGAATTGATGTGTGATGCTAGTGACTATGCAGTTGGAGCTGTTCTAGGACAAAAAGTTGATAAGAAGTTTAAGCTAATTTATTATGCCAGTAAAACATTAACAGATGCTCAGGAAAATTACACAACTACGGAAAAGGAACTTTTGGCAGTAGTTTTTGCTTTTGATAAATTTCGTTCATATCTTGTCTTAACTAAAACTGTGGTTTATACTGACCATTCTGCTTTGAAGTATTTGTTTAATAAGCAGGATGCGGGCCCTCGTTTATTACGATGGATTCTTTTATTGCAGGAATTCGATATTGAAATTAAGGATAAGAAAGGAGCTGAAAATGTCGCAGCTGATCATTTGTCAAGGTTGGAAAATCCGGGATTAGAAGTATTGGATGAAGAAGATATTAAAGATACATTTCCGGATGAGAAATTAATGACTGTACAAGAAGTAATGGATATACCTTGGTTTGCGAATTATGCAAATTATTTGGTTACTAAAATCTTACCTAAGATGGATTACCAGAAAAAGAAGAAATTCTTTTCTGATTTAAAGTATTATTTTTGGGAAGATCCATTTCTTTTCAGATACTGTGCAGATGGAATAATCAGACGTTGTGTACATGGTGAAGAAGCTCAACAGATTATAAAACATTGTCATGAAGGACCAGTAGGGGGTCATAATGGACCATGTTACACTGCGAAGAAAATATTTGATGCATGATTCTATTGGCTGACAATTTTTAAAGATACATATGCTTACGTTAAGAATTGTGATTCATGCCAAAGAGCTGGGAATATTTCTAAAAAAGATGAGATGCCACAAACTGGTATACAGGTTTGTGAAATATTTGATGTTTGGGGTATTGATTTTATGGGACCATTTGCTATGAGTCACGGTAATAAGTATATATTAGTAGCTGTGGATTATGTTTCCAAGTGGGCAGAGGTAAAGGCATTACCTACGAATGATGCAAGAGTTGTGGTAAAATTTCTTAAAAAGTTATTTTCGAGATTTGGAACTCCTAAGGCATTGATTAGTGATCGGGGTACTCATTTTTGTAACACTCAATTGGAGAAAATATTGAAAAGATATGGAGTTACTCATAGAATTGCTACGCCTTATCATCCACAAACAAGTGGACAAGTTGAAAATACCAATCGTGCGTTAAAACGTATTTTGGAACGTTCTATTGGTTCTAACAGAAAAGAATGGTCGGAAAAATTAAATGATGCACTTTGGGCATATAGGACAGCATTTAAAACACCTACAGGTTGTACTCCGTATAGACTAGTATATGGAAAAGCTTGTCATTTACCGGTGGAAATAGAACACAAAGCATATTGGGCACTTCGAGAATGCAACATGGATACCGATAAAGTTGGTAAACATCGCTTTTTACAGTTACATGAGTTAGATGAGCTTCGTTGGAATGCTTATGAGAATTCAAGATTTTATAAAGAAAGAACGAAGAAATGGCATGATGCAAGACTTCGGGGAAATAAAGAATTCGTTGCTGGAGAACGTGTGCTTTTATATAATTCACGTATTAGGTTATTTCCGGGTAAATTGAAATCGAGATGGAGCGGACCATATGTTATTCACCAAGTCAATACAAATGGGAGTGTAGATTTGATATCGCTTAATGGGGATATTTTTAAAGTCAATTGGCATCGTTTGAAGAAATACTATGAAGATAATGTTATTGAACATATTTCAGATATATCTCTAGAAGAATAGGAGATATGATTAAGTCGAACTTACCGACACTAAAACAAAAGTGCTTCTCGGGAGACAACCCGTGTTTATGTTTATATGTTATGTTTTTCTTTTTATTTTTATTTTTAGGTTGAACTTTGTGGGTGTGTTCACTGGAAACCCTCACGAGACTATAACTCGTCCACTTGGGATACCGAGGGGTTTAAAGGCTTATTGCATATGCTAAATGCAATCGTGATTAACTACGAAAGTGTGGATGTTGTATATTATTTTTCAAGAGATGAAGGAATCAACCAAGAAGATTTTTATTAGCCGATGATGAAATTTATAATTTCAGTCAGGGGAGTTTTTCTGTTCTATTTTTCTTTCCCTTACTCACTTTTTGTTTATCATTTTTATACAATGAGGGCATTGTATAATTTAAGTGTGGGGATAGGGTTCGTAAGAAAAAGAATTTCTTTAATTAAACATTTAAGTTTCTATTGTTCTTAAATTTTATTAAAAATTTATCAAAAATTTAAAATTTTAAGTGAATAACTAAATATTTATTAGTTAGAATATTTTTGTTAAAAGTTTTGTTTTATATTTAAAAGTTTAGACTTTAATATGGATTAACTGTTTTGTATATATAACGTAAGCTACTTAATAAGGAAGTGATATATAGTTATATGATATGATGTACTAATAGGCAATCTATATGAAGATTTCTGAATTTTAATAAATTAATATAATATAACTTGTTTATTATTTTATGATACATAATATGATGTATGACATAAAAGTCTTAATTTTTAAATTTATTATGCAATAATTTTATATCTTTTTACTTATGTGAGTACATTTGGGGGTATATATTGATGGTTTCCTCTGTTATACGAAAGTATAGACCTGGTCTCTATTAATATATACTTAAAAATTAAGCAAACGCAAGTCAAAAGTACTTGAAAAGTCTGAAAATTATAAAGATACCTAATGAGGTCACCAAAATGGTTTGACCAAGTCTGGTTTTGCTTAAACCTGAATCAATTTATGTCGCTCTGTTGCATGAAAATGCAGACCTGTCACCAATGTCTTGATTCTTAATAATGTATTTCATATATTTATTAGGAATATAAAAAGTAAATTGTATAATTAAATTTAAAGGTATATCATATATGGAAATCATAAGTAATATACAAACTAATAATAAAGGTGTATTCAGAAGTATAAATATAGATTGTTTAAAGTGGACAAATATATTAGTAATCGTTCATGAACTATATATTACACAAATAATAATAATTTTTATTTATACATTATAGTTATCCATGTTAATTAAATTGTTTAAATTTTTACTTTATGAAACATATTTTTAATATTGGTATTCTGATTCTTAAATATTAGTTTGATGCTTATTTTTAAATTTTATTCAGTATTCTACTTGAGGACAAGCAGAACTTAAGTGTGGAGATATTTGATAAGCATCAAATAGATAGTATATTTTATATAAATTTATCCTTATATCTTAATACATTTTATTGCATTTATATGATTTTAGTTACTTATTTTGTTAATAATTGCATAAATGTATTTTAATTGAAGAATGAAGAAAAAGGAAAAAGAACGAGACCAGAACTGAAGAATTAAAGCACTTAAAGAAATAAAGATTAAAGACCTTGAAGAAATGAAGACTAAAAGAGTTAAAATGAAGAATTGGGCCAAAAAGAGAAAAAAGTCCGGTTATGAAGATTGAGAGTCCAAAAGTTAAGCCCAAGCCCGTAATTGGAATATTCTGGAATTAACATTCAACCGGCGGTTGGATTAACCAACCGGCGGTTGAGCTTTAGGGTTTAAGGCGGTGGAGACACGTGGAGTTGGACCCGGATTCGAATTACTTCAACCGGCGGTTGGAGTATCCAACCGGCGGTTGAATGGTCGGCCTGAAAAAGTATAAATAGAGGCTTAAGCTAGGTCATTTGATATACGATTCAAGAATACTAAAACCGAAAGTTAGGGTTATTGGGCAATTTTAAGGTGCGATTTTGGAGGCAAAGGAGCTAGGGTTTGAAGGTTTTTAACCCTAGGAAAAGCTGGTTTGCTAATTGGTTCGGTTTCTTTATCCTTGTAACTTTATTAATCTTTTGGGTTATTTTGGATATTGTTTATTTGAATTAATTACTTATTAGGTTTTCATTATGAATGTTTAAATGTATGTTTATTAGAATTATTATATGAATTATATGTTTATGTTGGAACTATATTATTGAATGTTTATTATACAATAATTGTCTGTGTTATGTTAATATTGATAAAAGTTAACTGATTTATATAGATAACTTTACGAAGCTAGTGAGTTTTATAAGTTAATTAATGATTATCAATTATTAATGTTAAGTAACACTGTAATTCAACCGAAGCTAGGAATTGTATTAATAAACTGCTGATAGATCTTAATAAATAGTAATATTGTACTTAATCTTTGGCAATGCTACTATATGAAAATTATCTTAATCTTTGTGATTTTCTACATTAGTAATTCACCAATAATAATAGCCAACAAAGCAACTAGACATAAGTTGATATAATACGTTTAATAAATAATTGTTTAAATAGATATAATCTTCTATCCAAATGAGTATACTTAAGTTGTTTCCTAGAACTTATCTATTAGAATCTGTATCAAAAATATAAATATAAATATGTTCGTTCGGAACTAAAACGTCCCCCTTATCTTGTAGATTATTGTAAATTGGATCCTTGTATTAAATTGTACTATAATTGTAAATATTTGTAATTAGAATAAATAGATAATTAGTTATAAATAAGAATAACGTTTTCCTGTGTTCTTTGTGTTCGAATTTGGACTTACTTATTAAGCTATATTACATGAACGGGTTAATCTTGCCTGAATTATGTGATAGTATTATTTAGTATTTCCTTAATTAAACTTGTTATTATAATTGCATATACTTTATCACACATCACTAATGCTTCGAACTTACTCTTCATTTGTCACGTGTTCCAAATTCATATGTGACTAAATAATCAGCAAAAAAACAGCAGTTCCCTTTAGCCACATAAATGTTGTAAGGTGTGACAAATACATTTCAGAATGGTCACACGATTGGAGTTCAGATGTGACCAAATAAGGACGTGAATTTTATTTTGGTATCTTTAGTCACATAAATATTCTAATGTGTGACGATTTGATTTCGATCATGTGTGAGCAAAGCCTATTTTTGTACTAGTGTCTCCACAGAGTGTTCAATAACAGTCTATCAGTTATAACAGAGCCAATCATGCAGCAACCCGTGTGATTCCAAGATCGTACCTTTTAGGAGACATCTATGGGGGCACCTAGGCTATATATAGAGTGATGTATTGTACTTAGAAACTTGCGGTTTTTGTGTTAATCACTATTAGTTAGTGAGTAGTTTGTCTAAGCACATCAGCGAGCAACGAGTAACAGTGTACGTTGTTTGTCAACTACAGTTATCGCTTGTAATAGACTAGCTTCAGTGTTTGATTTGATTTAGCCTTGGTTAGATCATTCCGCAATCAACACTTGGTATAATTTGTGATTAATAAATTCACTTTTCAACTACTATTACTCTTGTTACTTGCTTCAATTATTAATTCTTTATTTTACTCTATTTTGCAAAGGTTTACAATTAAACTTAATAAATTTCTATTGAAAATCATATATAAGTTTTTAAAATTGTATTCAACTCCCATTCTACAATTTTCCTTTAAATATTGTGATTTCAATTCACTAACTCATAGTGAATCTGGGACAAACAGTTGGTATCACAGCATAGTTGGTTTAAAGTAATTAACCAAATGAATATCACGAGTAGATTGTGGTTGCAAGAAGGTCGCGTGGATTGAAGCTTGCTTTATGGTTAGGCAAGCTCTTCCTTCTTTTGAATTGTCATATTTGATTGCCATTGTGTAAAACGCCCAAAACTATACTTTAGTGACACGTGTTGATTAAAATGTAAAGTATCTAGTAATTGATGGGGTATACCTTTGACTTGGTAAAGTCAAGGTGATTAGCAGTCAATTCAATGTTGAATGTTGTAGTGTCAAAATGGGTTATGATCATAGTTGTAAAGCTGCAAGTCTAGCTAGATGTGGAAGTGTGTGATTTTGGTCATGATTTTGGTGGGAATGTGATCAAAACGCCAAATGTTGAACTTTGATTGATTTTGTATAGTAAAGAATTGTTGGTCATATTTAGTTGTCAAAAGGAAGTTGAAATTGAAAGCCAAATGGTTAAAATGTTGTTGATTTCTAAATGTGTCAATATGGGTCAAATAATGGGTCGTTTTGTTAAACTAGTAGGAATGATGATTTGGACGTCGTTGGCATGTGTCGTTGTTTTAAAATGTGCAAATGGACTTGCTGGAAAATGGTTAAAATGATTGAATCAAAATGGTTGCAAATTTGGTTCCAAATATTGTCAAAGTGGTCATATTTTGGATTTAAGTCCGAATTCTTTGTTAACGCGAATTTTGAAAAAGTACGAGTTGGGAAACTTTTATTATGTTGTATGTAAGGTGCCTGCAAAATTTGGTAGTCTAAATGTTAGCGAGTCAAAAGTTATGCACGTCCAAAGTTCGTTAAAAATCTGAGTTTGTGCAGACTTGTGCAGGCCAGGATCGCGGGGCGATCAACACATATTGCAGCGCGATTACATAGTTTAGCGGCGCGACCGAAGGGTTTCGCGGCGCGATTGTTATGTTAGCCGGATGTCTTATCTGGCGATTATTAAGCATTAACCGAGTAAAGCCTTTGTAAACATCATGCACGACCCTAACTACTATCCGACGGATAAACGGGTTACCCGGCAGGTACCGGATCGCGGCGCGATTTGGGTTAATAACGGCGCGATTTTGGAAGGATATCGGCGCGATTCTAACGGATAGCAATGCGATTTATGTCATGGATAGAATTTGTTTTTCATTCGATTTCGTTAAGTATTCGTTGTGTCTTAAAGTGAAGGGATTTCATGTTTCGTACGTATGAGTTTCAAAGACAAGGTTTTTGTATTAAAAAAAAATAAAAAAATTGGGGTGTTTCAAATGTAATATAGAGTAAGGTTCAAATGAGTACATCAACTTTCTGTGAGAATGAAAGAACCAATAGAAATAGGTCACGTGTCACTAAACCCATTTTCCCTCACGTTTTTAAAAATTAAATATCTTCCAAACGGTAAGTCGAAAAATCACAAAAAATACACCATAAAAATCAGCGTTTTATTCTATTCGATTAGAGATGTGACAAAGTATACTTTCGACGAACTTTTTTTTTTTCGTTTTTTGGTGGATTTTGAAAATGAGTAACACATGTGTTACAAACTAGTAACACATGTGTTATCGACGAGTAACACATGTGTTACAAGCTAGTAACACATGTGATACCAGCGAGTAACACATGTGTTACTAATTTTGTATGATTCGTAAAACCCAAAAAAAGTCGTCGAAAGTATACCTTGTGAGATGGCAAATCGAAGAGAAAAAAATGCTGATTTTTATGGGACTATTTTTATTATTTTTCGACTTACCGTTTGAGAGATATTTAAGTTTCAAAAACGTGAGGGAAAATGGGTTTTGTGATACGTGACACATTCTGGTTGGTTCCTCCATTTTCAAAAAAAATCCCATTCTCCTTTGAACCTCACCTCAAGTAATATTACATAGAAATGAATATATAAATCTAGTTTTAGAAAAGGGGGTGATCCTTACACCGCCTATTTTTATCCGTACACAACTTTTTATGTTTTACAGTATTGTACAGTACAAGGTTACAAAGCATATTTAGTGGTGGATGGATAAAAATAGGTGGTGTAGGGATCAATTCTCTTTTAGAAAGGGAAGAAATCATGTGTGGACAAAAGTAGGGCATGGACGAGTACGATTGATGGGATCTTTCATCAACAACCGTCCCCCATATTTTGTCTTTCTATGTCTTTTTGCTTTCATTCTATCCACTAAATATATGTTTTAACTTAAAAAAAAAATTATAAATTATAAATACATAAAATGAACCGAAAAACAACTCACGGTGAAAAGACATTTTCGTTTGACTCAATATTAAAGTTACTTCTAGATGTGACATCCAATAAACCGTAATAAGACCGTATAATTTGGTCATAACGTTATTCTTATTTATAAAATTGGCACGGAAGGAGTAACCTATAGATTAATTTGATTAGATAATGAAGAAAATATAGGTAAAAATGAATAGAATGAAAATATGTAGGTAATTGATATATTAGATAATAAAAGTATTACTCCATTCAATATCATAACATATTAATGCATTGTTCAAATTTTAATTTTAATAACTCTTTATTAGAAAATTTTATATTAGACGGAGTCACGGATTGATTATAAAACTTTCTACAAATTTCGATTATCTAGTTGTGCATAGTATTTTCAACTTATGATAATAAAAATTGTTAAAATTAAATAAAAATTCATGAAATTAAACAGATATAATTTGGAAGGATATAATTAGCGAATGGAATAATAAAATATATATAAAGTACAACTTGACATGTAACAATCACATGAAGTGATGCAACAGCAACACCATGATCCTTGCGAATAACATGAACATGAACTCCCAAATTCCTAGAAACCAAACACACCCCATATATCATACTCCCTCCGTCCCAAAATTATTGTCCACCAACAAAAAGCACACAGTTTAATAAAAGTGGGACCATAACAGTTTTCAACCACTTAAATAGAATCTACACCCACTAAACTCTCTTCTTATTGGTTGAAATGTGAAGTGGACAATTATTTTGGGACGTCCCAAAAAGGAAAGATGGACTATAATTTTGGGACGGAGGTAGTATATAAGTACTCCCTTTCTATCATTTTCTCAGGTTATTTTATCTGACGTCATTAACGAAACATGACAAAACCAGGATTGAACCACGACAAGCCTCGGTTGTTGTTATTTATATATATGTATACTTCCTCCTTAATCTGTTCTAAAATAATTGTCATCCGACATAAAACACACATTTTTATAAGAACATAATCGATATCGCTTTATCTTCTTACTTTTTACAGAAATACAGTCTTGCCCGTGATTAATTAATTACTATTTTCTTTGAAACTTGTAATAATAATTTCAAAGAAGGGTAATATGGTAATCTCAATTAAACTTCCTTATCTATTTTTAGTAGTGAATAATTAATTGAGTAAATTACATTGCCTGTCCCTGTGGTTGTCCTCGTATTACAAACCCAGTCCTTGGGTCAGATATTGTGCGGATATGGTCCTTTGACCCGGTTTTTTGTTTCATCGCAAGTCCCTCGTCAACTTAGAGAAAGGGTAAAGAAGTCTTTTTCTTAGGATCCATATAATAATACTCTATTTATAAATGGGCCTTTATTTATAATTCATCTTCTCCATCCAAACTTACCAGCAATGTACAAAATCATCTTCTCCATCCAAAATCCAATAAACTGAAATCCTGAAAGTAAACCGAAATCCCGAAAGTAACCTGAAATCCATTCACACGAACACCTCCATCCACTATTGAAGCTGAAAATTAAACTAAAATCCCGAAATCAAACATAGATCTACAAACCTTCGGAACGTAGTCTTGGTAGTCGTGTTATAACAGCTGCGGCGGCACAGCTAGGGTCGTGGTGGCCGCGTAGCAACCGCGGTGGTGCATCTACGGTGGTGTAGCGGCGGCGGCATAGCAACCGCGGTGGTGCAGCTACGGACCTAAGGTGGTAGTGGCGGTGCAATCGTCGTGACGGCACAACAGTGGTGGTAACGGTTAAGCAGCGGTGATTGTGGCACATTAGCATTTAGCAGTGGTAGTGGTTGTTTCAGATAGGGTGGAAGAAGTGGATATGTGTGTATACATATAAAAGGGGTGGATGAATTGGTCGCCGGAGTTACGTTCTAAATGGTCAAAATCGTGGAGATATGATAAGCATTAAAAAAGCTGTTGTCCTACATATATTATCTAATAATGATTAAAAAACATTATACAGAGTATTTGAAATGAAAAAAAGGGAACCTTTCTTAATTAAATTCTACAATATTGAAACAAAGGGTATTTTAGTCTTTTCGATTGGACCCAAGTGGAGTAAGGACTTGCGATGAAACAAATAATCGGGTCGAAGGACTAAACCCGCACAATACCTGACTCAGGGACTGGGTGTGTAATATAGGAACAACCACAGGGATGGGCAGCGTAATTTACTCTAATTAATTTGGAACAACTCGAAATAAAAATGAACATTATATTAGGACTGATGGAGTATAATTTACTGTTCTTAATTTAGGTAACGTTAATTAAATGCGAGTATTTTGCTAGATAGACATTTGTATTATGATTTGTCCCAAAATAAATGTCCATTATGAACTTTTAACCAATCAAAATGTATTTTACAAGTCAACATGAAATTTTATTAGTGAATGGTATGATTATCCCACTTTTTTTAAACTGTGTGCAAACTGATACTAGACATTTAATTTGAGACGAATGAAATATATAAAGAAATTACCTTATAATTTACCATTAGCCCAGTATTATGTACTATGACCCAATTAAGTACAAAGGTATCCGTGAGACGCGAAAGAAAGGGTTTTTGTAAAAATAGTTTTTGTTTCAATCTCAACTCCCCGTAAATTCTCAAACGAAACTGAACATTGTTTGAGGTGTGATCACTAGAGAGGGGTCGCATCGGATACAAAGGATTCCGGCCGGGTTGCCCAAAGAAACAACTTTATTGTGTGAGAGATGTACTTTATTTACATTTGTTTCAAACTAAAATGAAATTACATTTGGGTTCACATATTTAAAATCGTCGAATTCATTTAAAAAGTAAGAATGAAGTGATGATGTAGGAAATAGTAAAAGCTGGTAGTTTATTATGTAAATTAGCATGTATAGAGAGAGATCTAATTCCCAGAAGATCTAATAACTTGCAAGACAAGTAAACCAAAACCAACCTCAATGCATACCTCATTCTGATGAAACCAAGGCAAAGCCTAGGTCACCTATATATACACCACACCTAACTTTATTTTAAGGTAGTAATATAGTAGCAGTAATTGCTTACTAGTAACTTAAGGTTAATAATATCGAACTCCTAAGTAAAAAGTTTTGACGTACAGATTGCAATAGTCACTGGCTTTTACAGATTTTTTTTAATAGAAATAAATATTTTAATATAATTGAATATACATAGGGAGTACATTGCAAATGTTTTAGTAAAATAAATTGTAATTTTTCAATTCCAATTTAATTACTAACTCCGTCCGATTTCAAATGTATATGTTACTAATTTGATTTGTCACAAATAATGTACATTTTTATATTTAAAACAATTAAATAAGATAATTAGTTGGTAAATATAAAATTTGATTAGTGAATAGTTAGTGCATATTTCTAAAACTGTGTGCATTTTTAAAGTGAACATTTTAATTGTGACAGAAGAAGTATTAAGTATAAAATTGCACACATATTTAATCTAAACAACTACAATGATTACATTGTTAATCAATAAAAGTTTAGATTTTCTCACGATTTTGATCGGATAAAAGTGAAAATGAACAAATATTTTGAAGCTCACCAAAATAAAAGCATTAACGGTTAAATCGGGAAAATAAAATATCAACAGCTAGCTAAACAGAGAGAGTAATAAAGTTCTCGCTCCAAAACATTGTATGACAATATCTTCTCACTCCCCTCCAATGTTCTCAGTAGTGTCCTCGTTAAGAGATTTTCAAAGCTAGAAGTTGCTTTCATTCTTTTTTTTCCTTTTCTACGGAGTATTTGTTTTCTCACACACATTAATTTAAAATACTACAAATAAATTTTAATAACATTATTATAAACTCAATATCCCAAACTTTTCTACGAGTAATTTTTAAGCATCACTATTTTTAAAAGCCTTCGTAAATTTTACAATGTCATCGCTTGCTTGCTCTGATGGATAAAATAAAAGTAAAATTAATTTGGATTTGGATAGAGAAAAGACAGGTGTAACGGTGTTGAATTGTTGATATCCCCTCATACCTACTGTTACACGCTACCCTCTCTTATTCCTGTAATGTCACCAACTCTTCAACCAAACATTTCTTTTTTGGTTTCTACATTTCAATACTATCTTACAAACTACAGTAACATGTATTTTATTAACATGCAATCAACAAGATTATTATTCACAAACTAACATGTATTTCATAAAGTTTGTAGATTTTCTTCTTAAATTCTGAAAAATAAATATCCTAGGGAAATGTTTAAGATTTAATTTTGTGGGAATAAATAAATCAACGTTATACGACAACATGCACACACCATTAATAACTGAAATCTTTTTGTGGTTTTCATCAATGTCAAACTATTTATGACAATCAATTATAGATTAATCCTTTTTTTTTGAAAAAAAAAACAAAAAAAAAAAAAAGCAGTACAAAAATCAGGCCCTCAAGAAAAAGGCAGGACTTAAACTTGAAACCAATTAAACAAGCTCATGGAAGACAATGTTGAACAGCTAATGAAACTCTTCCAATATGTACACTTAATTGATCACTAATTAATTATATATAATAAATAATATATATTATATTATATCATGATAGACTAGTAAAAAATATTTAAGGGTTGAAGATAAAGCTCCCACATTTGCATTTCCAACTCATTGGCTTGTAGTTTGAGCTATAATCACCTCTTGCATATGTAATAGTGGCTACTTGTGTTGTTTTATTGACTCCATTTATTTGAGTCTTGGTTTGTGGGGATGTAGGCACTTGAATGGCTTCACAATGACCACAAGAACCACATCTTCTTTCACATCTTGGTGGTCTTGAACCTATTTGTCCTCTTAGTATTGTCTTCTCTACTTCCACCTTTACACACAGATTTACATTATACAATTAACACCCGAAAAAAAAAAAATGTAGAAAGGAACAAGATATAGTGAATTGAGGGGTTACCTGAGAATGATTGGCTTGTTTTACCAGCTTTCTACCTGTCATTAAATTATGTTAGAAAGTGTGATGAATGTAGAAAGAAGAAAAAATAAAAAATAAAAATAAAAAGAATGAATATTTGGGTGATTTGAGAGAAAGTGAGTACGACCCATTTACCTTGAGCAAAAGATGTGAGTTGGGTTGTGAATGATATGGAGAGAAAGAGAAGATAAATGGTTAAATGTTTAAGTAAGTTGCAGGGGTTGTGACCACAACCCATTTCTGGATAGAGAGTAAATTAAAGAATGCTGATGGATGCTCTTTGTTAACTGAAGGATTTAATGAGTGTAGTCTGGTGGGAGATATTGATCGATCTTGAAAAGGGTGTGCTAAGTTGTATGTGTTGATGTTTGTGAGAATATTTTGATACTATATGTAGCCCTAAGGCAATACTTAAGCTTTCCTATTTTACATTGATTCCCTCATTAATAACTTATTTCCATGTTAAACATGAATCTCCATCACATCTAATTTAATGATAGTGATTTGTAACTGATAACGTACTTCCATAAAATATATATTATTTATTAAATATAATCTTTTCTATTCAATAAAGATTGAAATTTTTTTTATTTGGAACCCATTTTCATTCGTTAACCATGGTTCACCCCATGAAGTGTATAAAGCCATCTGTGTCATTTTATTGGCATAAACAAGGCAACATATATTTTTTTTTTTACATTATAAGAGAATCAACATAACTTATTCTGCATATATACAGTTACACTAAAAAGTAATTTTCAATTGCTCAAAAGAAAATGCTTCTTTTTCCATTATCATACTTCAAATTGTAAGAAACAAATATCTTCTAATACTCAAATTAACTAAACACTATCATTTAATACTTCATGGTTAATATAGGATTTAAGCCTATGTCGCTAGGTGCACATTTCTTTTGTTGAACACTAGAAGGATCGGCATCCAAAACAGCGGCATTTTTAAAAATCTTACACCTAGGCCTTGTATGTCCTCTTTCCTTGCATATAGAACATCTCTTAGTTGCTTTACTCGCCAATTCTTTTCCACCCTGAAGACGTCTCTTTCTTCGACGCCCTTTCGTTATTGATTTAGGAGGACACAAAACATCTTCTCCGTCTGGTATATCTTCTACAATGATAGGTTGGTTGTTCAGTGGCACACTATTAAACACATCTTGACTGTGTAGCGAATCGCAACACCAACGTAGAGGCAAGTACATAGGTGGGATATTAAAGCAATCCTTATAGGTTAGGACCCGAAATATGTGTCGACAAAGTATGCCCCAAAACTCAAAGTTCTTGCAAGTGCACGAGGCCAGACTGCCATCCCAATATACCTTGTGATTTGTATGATTTTCTCCCTGAAAAAATCTTACAGTGAAATTGTTACTTTCAACTTGAACAACCAAATATTGGCATGATTGTTGATGCCAACGAAAAGAGCACAAGGCATATCATACGCATTAACCTTGTAAGTAGTATCAAAGGCAACCACGTCTCCATAGTTTGCATACCAATCAAAGCTTTCAGAATGACACCAAAATATGTTTTCTAACCTTCTTTCTTCATCAATAGTATAAACATATTGAAACTTCTCATTTTCTTCTCTTAAAGATTTCATATGTGTAACACCTGCTAAATTAGGATAATTAATTATGCCTAATTACTTGTAACTAGTTGTAATTAGTATGTAATAGGACTAATTGCAGACTCTATTTGTATATATATATAAGGTGATTTATATATATATGTGTGTATTTACGCGATTTGGATTAATCGTACGAATTAACCGGACGGAGTCCGACACAGTTGATTTGGACGTTGGTGACAGAAACTTACCTAAATAATGAGAACGTATTTTATTATATAAAATACACAGCGAACAAACATTATTTATAATATCGCGACGACATTTTAAATAATTTGCGAATACGTATTAAACGCGAGTTAAGAATTTTAATACTTCGACAAATTGTTTTTATAATTAATTTCAAGGAATTTCATTAAAATATTCCCGTCATCTTTTAAAAATATAACCGCTTGATTTAACGCCTAAACGATGGAGAAAACGAACACCGCACGGAGCGCGGCGCGTGGACTGAAAAATGGGGGCTTTCACCAAAACCCCCATTCTTCCTCCCTTTTTCCTCATTCAACCCACACACTCTCTCTCTCTTCTCCTCTTTTCTTTCTTTTTCTCTCAAACACCACCACCCAAAAACCTCACTAAATCGACAAATAAACGTATTAAACGACGCCGGATCATAGCCTCTCTTTGGAAGAAAACGTTCACCATCACACGATCTACATTCCTATCTTTTCGGATTTTCTATCCGACATTTTGTAAGTTTTCGATAAAACCCGAAACTCTCCGTTTTTGCTCATTTTTACGTTTTTATGGTTTATATATGCTGAAAATGTCCAAAAATGGGTTGGGTAAAAGATTTGGACCAAACGAAAGCTTTTCGACCGATTTTCCGGCCACCAATTTCCGATCAGACCGCTACGTCGCAGAGACGCTGGACTATCTGCGACGTAGCTCAAAACGTCGCATTTTGTGGCCAACGTCGCATTTAGCGACGTCGCGGCCTACGTCGCACAAAAATCCCAACGTCGCACTAGCGACGCAGCCTATTACGTCGCATTAACTTGCGGACGTCGCACATAGCGACGTAGACTTTTACGTCGCAAACCGAACCTACGTCGCATTGATTTGCGAAGGTCGCATCATGCGACGTACATGCCAACGTCGCACCCTACGTCGCATGCTACGTCGCACAAACCAGAACCTTGAAAAGTCAGATTTTACTAAGTGTCGAACTTACACAACTTCAAATACTTATGTCATACGACTTAACAAACGTCATAGAACATACTTTCTATTACAATTACACTAAATTGCGTTATAAATGATAACACTTTGAATCATTATTACAAACCGTCACCAACGGGCCATATTTGTTTTCAAACTACCAACGGATTACTAAACAAACACTTGGACATAATGAGTTGTGTAAACAACTAGCCTAGATGGTCTTGCGAGACATCTACTTACTTAACTTTAAATGTTTAGGCATTTGAAGGGTACGGGTTCGGAGAACCTACGGTTGATATTACTTACTCGTTTATTGATATAAACGTACTTGCAAAGACTCAGGTGAGTCTTACGGCCCCACTTTTACTGTTTTATCTTATTGGGGGAGATACATGCTACTACTTTTTCCTTGAACATAAGTACTACACTGTTTACTATACCAAACGAAATTGCATGAGTTTACTTACAAACAGAAGTCTCTCCATCATATATCGTTAGTTATGGACTTAAGCGCGAACAGTAGTTAATGGATCCATTAGGGAAATGACCCTCCCCACCCGGGGCAGTAGCGCTGCCACGTACCGATTTACACGTATAAACGGGTGACAACTTATTCGTTACTGATGCTTGCTCACTTACGAGCATGTCACGGGAGCAAACATATTATTTACGGGTTAAGCTTCGATTATGAGCCTCATGGCAACGGTATAAACTTATTTATTTACATTTGCTGGATTGCAAATACTGATTTTACGATTGCTAGATTGCAATGGCTGATTTTACGCCTACGGGCACTACTAATGAAATCTCGTGTTCAAAGCCGATATTATTTACAAACCTGTGAGATTCACCAACCTTTTTGGTTGACACTTTTTAGCATGTTTTCTCAGGTACCCGGATGGAGTAGGATTACTCCAGGATTTTAGCTAGAGTCGCATGATTTCAACACAACTGCATTAACGGAGATTCTTAGCATTATCTTTTGTAGATTACGATTATGTAATAGAATCTCCCGCTATACGCGTGGACTCTAGGGGAAACTACATTTTGTATACGAAAACACTAAGTTTTCAAACATTATATCTATGGAATGTAACTAATTTACAAAACGTCTCATTTAGAGGTCGTTTGCTGTATATCTTGTGCTTTGTATATTGATTAGTAACACCCATGTATGCTTCCGCAAAACAGTGAATTTCGGGGGTGTTACAGATTGGTATCAGAGCCTAAGGTTATAGTGAACTAGGTTGCATTTAGTGGGCCTAGACTATGACCATTAGGCAGTATTTCCTTATTAGGCATGATTGGTTCAGGAATTACATCATACGACTTTAATTTAACATAGCCTGATCAACTATGTACAATTAAGGAAAGATGATGTGAGGTCTGAAATGGTTATGTCAAACAGGAATGCGTTAGTAAACTCTGACCACGAGAGAACCGAGACTCTTACTTGTTATGTGCTAGACATACGCTAGGCTATTATGTGATATACGAGTATATACATACATAGGCCTCACTCACTGACTATGCTACTAAGCTATTATATATTGAATATATATGAATAGGCCTCGCACGTAAACACACTCGCTATAGAGATAGCCGACGTTTCTCTGGTGACACTTACGAATTTCTCTCAGCGGTTTGCACCGACCATGACAGACTTGATTACCGTCACACCACCTTGTGGCGCACTCTAATGATTTTATGAAAATCACATCTAACACCCGGAAGCAACGTACTTCCAAGGACTAAAATCCTCTCTCTGTCATTTCTATAGAACTCAAAGACGCGAATTCCCAAATGGACGACCACATGTCTGATAGTGACCAAGTCCACGAGGAACAAATCCAGTACACGTATCTCGATGAGGACATCGTACCAGAAGAAGAAATCATGCTGGAGGGAAACGAAAATCAGAATTTCGAAATGACTGGCATCGACATAGAAGAATATGAAAGAGTGCGAGATCAGGCCGTGGGACTAGACGGCCGAAATTGGGCACTTAAGCGTAAGTGCATAGACTATGAACAAAGATTGAGAATCTCAAACCGATCTGTCCCTACACGAATCAAAGATAAGATCCATTACTGGAAGAAAGTGGCCACCAACCTAACCCGTAGGACCAAAACATGGATCAAACGTTTGGGCAGGAAATCAACGGAGGAGACTAGGTACCGCTCCACGACTCAAAGATACAGGGACATGCTCGAGGCACGCTACCACCCACACGACCTGAACCTGGAATCGGAAGGAGAATCCGAAAGCCAGGAACCGTAACTAAGAATGAACCAACCGACTAGCAGCAACTGTGGACCGCCTTGATGGAACCAATTAATCTACATTAAGATTAGTGTAGTTTTTGTCTTGTAATCTATCTCGTAATCTAGGGACTATCTAGCACTACTCTATAAACTAGTCGGATGTAACCATTCCCGACACCTTTTGTAATATCTCGGTAGGATGTAACTTTTGAACTCACTTTATCTATCAGATATCCTTTATTATCTCAACTCACATTAATTGTCATTTTCCATGTTGATGCTATGTGTTACCGATTTTATACATGTACATCTGTGACAATTACCAGCTCATACAAAACCTCATGTATCTTCATTTCTTTTATTGAAGAATCTTGCCGCCAAAGACACGACCATACACCGATGCCCAGATTACCTCCCTTATAACCCAGGCTGTTACTGAAGCCTTGGCTCGGAATACTCCACCAAATTCCTCGAGAAATAGCGATGCCGCTGAAACCACTACTGCTAAACCTTGTTCTTACAAGGACTTCCAGAACTGCAAACCTCTAAACTTTGCAGGTACCGAGGGAGCTATAGGTCTAGTACGCTGGATCGAGAAAGTTGAGTCTGTATTTCTTATCTGCAACTGTGCGGAGGGAGATAAGGTTAAGTTCTCCGTTAGTACTTTTACTGACACCGCACTCACCTGGTGGAACACTTATGCCCAGACTGTGAGTGTTGCTACTGCTTACCAACTCCCGTGGGAGGAGTTGAAAAAGATGTTGAGGGGTGAGTATTGCCCCAGGGATGAATTGAAACAACTAGAAGTGGAATTCTGGAACCACAAGATGCAGGGTGATGACATCACCGGATACACCAACCGTTTCCACCAACTGGCACTTCTGTGCCCAACCATGGTCGATCCTGAGTACAAGAGGATCGAGAAATTTGTTGATGGTCTTCCTGAAAGACTCCAAGACCTGGTAACTTCTTCCAAACCTGGTACTATTCAGAGCGCCATCCGTATGGCCCATGAACTAACGGCAAATTCTGTCCGCCGTGGCACAACTTCAACCCCATCTTCAAACAACAAACGCAAGTGGGAAGGAAACCCCAACTCATCCAACCAAACCTCCAACAAAAAGCCTGAGTACATTAAGGCTTATTCATCTGGAACTTCGGAGAAGAAAGGGTACAGCGGGAGCAGACCCTACTGTCCCAAATGCAACCGCCACCATGACGGTTCTTGCCCTTGCTCCAACTGCAAGCGGTTCGGGCATCTAGCCAAGGATTGCCGAACCAACATTCCCACCCCCAACACTAATGCACCAAAGGCCTGCTTTGGGTGCGGAAATACAGGGCATTTCAAGAAAGATTGCCCAAAACTGAAAAACAACAACAACCCTGCTCGCGGCAGATCATTCGTTATCAAGGCTGGGGAAGCCAGACAAGACCCGAACGTCGTGACGGGTACGTTCCTTCTCAACGACCTTACCGCTTCTGTGTTATTTGATACCGGTGCCGATAGAAGCTTCATTTCTGAGAAATTTAGCCCTTTACTTGATATTACTCCCACTGCCTTAGATGCTAAATACATTGTAGAATTAGCTAATGGCAAACTGATTGAGACTAATAGTATCATACACAACTGTACACTTAACCTCACGAACGAAACGTTTTCCATTGATTTAATCCCTGTCGAGATCGGCAGCTTCGATATTATTGTCGGTATGGATTGGTTATCCAATCACCGAGCTGAAATCATCTGTCATGACAAACTCGTTCGCATACCTCTTGTCTCTGGTGGAACCTTAGTCCTACAAGGGGAGACCGGTAGACGGAATCTGAATATTGTATCCTGTCTGAAAACGAGAAAATATCTACGAAAAGGGTATCAAGCCATCCTCGCACATGTAACGGAGAAGAAGTCGGAGGGGAAGCGACTTGAGGATGTTCCGATCGTGCGGGATTTTCCGGAAGTCTTTCCTGAAGACTTGCCCGGACTTCCGCCACCTAGACAAGTTGAATTCCAAATCGAACTGGTGCCTGGAGCTGCACCCGTGGCACGAGCCCCTTACCGTTTAGCACCATCCGAAATGCAGGAGTTGTCTAACCAACTACAGGAACTCCTGGACAGAGGATTCATTCGACCAAGTTCCTCGCCTTGGGGAGCTCCGGTCTTATTCGTGAAAAAGAAAGATGGATCTTTCCGCATGTGTATTGACTACCGAGAGCTGAATAAGCTAACCATAAAGAATCGGTACCCACTTCCTAGAATTGATGATCTGTTTGACCAACTCCAGGGATCGAGTGTTTACTCAAAGATTGATCTACGGTCGGGTTATCATCAACTCCGAGTCCGTGACAATGATATCCCAAAGACAGCTTTCCGAACTCGTTATGGGCATTATGAATTCCAAGTGATGCCATTCGGGTTAACCAACGCACCGGCCGTATTCATGGACCTTATGAATCGGGTGTGCAAACCATATCTTGACAAATTCGTCATTGTGTTCATCGATGATATCCTGATTTACTCTCGTAACGAACAGGAACATGCTCAACATCTGAAAACCATTCTAGGACTTCTGAAACACGAAGAGTTATATGCCAAATTCTCTAAGTGTGAGTTCTGGATTCGAACCGTTCAATTCCTCGGGCACGTGATTGACAGCCAAGGAATTCATGTTGATCCCGCCAAGATTGAAGCAATCAAGGGCTGGGAGTCACCGACCACTCCAACCGAAGTGAGACAATTCTTAGGTCTTGCTGGTTATTATCGCCGATTCATCGAAAACTTTTCAAGAATAGCTGTTCCCCTAACCACACTGACTCAGAAAGATAAGAAGTTCGATTGGACGGATAAACAAGAGTCAGCCTTCCAGCTATTGAAAAACAAACTTTGCAGTGCACCAATCTTGTCCTTACCCGAGGGCACCGACGATTTCATAGTTTACTGCGACGCCTCACACCAAGGACTTGGTTGTGTGTTGATGCAACGGGAAAAAGTCATTGCCTACGCCTCACGACAACTGAAAATCCACGAGAAAAACTATACGACCCACGACCTCGAGTTAGGTGCTGTGGTCTTCGCATTGAAAATCTGGAGACATTATCTCTACGGTACGAGAAGCACTATCTTTACCGATCACAAAAGTCTCCAACACATATTCGATCAGAAAGATCTAAACATGAGACAACGTCGCTGGGTTGAGTTACTTAGTGACTACGACTGCGAGATCAAATACCATCCGGGCAAGGCTAACGTAGTGGCCGATGCCTTAAGCCGAAAAGAACGAGTGAAACCCCTTCGAGTCCGAGCACTTTCTATGACAATTCGTAACGAGCTTCCTGCTCAAATCCTTACCGCTCAACTTGAAGCACTCAACGATGAAAACTTGAAAAATGAAGCCCTGCGAGGCTTGGATAAACAATTCGAAATCAAACCCGATGAAACTCGATACTTCTCTAACCAGGTGTGGTTACCCAAATTCGGAAACTTGCGAGATTTGGTGATGGCTGAAGCTCACAAATCTCGATACTCTATACATCCTGGATCTGACAAGATGTATCATGACGTCAAAGGGTTGTATTGGTGGCCTAACATGAAAGCTGACATCGCCTTGTACGTCAGTAAATGCCTAACCTGTTCCAAAGTAAAGACCGAACACCAAAGACCCTCTGGGTTGCTTCAACAACCTGAAATTCCTCAATGGAAATGGGAACAGATTTCCATGGACTTCATTACCAAACTACCAAAAACTTCGAGTGGTTGCGATACCATTTGGGTGATCGTGGACCGTCTCACGAAATCTGCTCATTTTCTGGCCATCAAGGAAACCGACAAGATGGAGCGTCTGACTCGCATCTATGTCAAGGAAATCATCTCGCGACACGGTGTACCTATCTCGATCATCTCGGATAGGGACAGCCGTTTTACTTCTAACTTTTGGCAATCGCTACAGAAATCTCTTGGTACTCGTCTGGATATGAGTACTGCTTATCACCCGCAAACCGATGGCCAAAGCGAGCGAACTATTCAAACACTGGAGGATATGCTACGAGCCTGCGTAGTCGACTTCGGTACTTCTTGGGAAAATCATTTACCGTTGTGCGAGTTCTCGTACAACAACAGTTATCATACCAGCATAAAGGCTGCACCCTTTGAGGCACTTTACGGGCGTAAGTGCCGATCACCCATCTGTTGGACTGAGTTAGGAGATTCCCAACTCACGGGTCCAGAAGTCATTCAAGAAACTACTGAGAAAATCGTTGGTATTCAAAACCGGCTGAAAGCCGCACGTGATCGTCAGAAAAGCTATGCTGACGTGAGACGCAAACACCTTGAGTTCCAGGTAGGAGACAAGGTACTTCTCAAGGTGGCACCGTGGAAAGGTGTTATTCGATTCGGGAAACGAGGCAAACTAAATCCTAGATACATCGGACCATTCGAAATCCTTAAAAGGATTGGTCCAGTGGCCTATCGCCTGCAACTTCCTGCTGAACTTAGCAGCGTACACCACACATTCCACGTTTCTAACTTGAAGAAATGTCTGTCTGACGAGACACTGATTATACCGCTCGACGAAATTCAAATCGATGATAAACTTCATTTTGTCGAGAAACCTATGGAAATCATGGACCGAGAGGTCAAGCAATTGAAACAGAGTCGTATTCCCATAGTAAAAGTTAGGTGGAATTCTAGGCGCGGCCCTGAGTTCACCTGGGAACGGGAAGACCAAATACGACAGAAATACCCACATCTCTTCCCAGACAACGCACAGTCCGTGCACTCGAGCTAATTTCGGGACGAAATTTCTTTAACAAGGGGAGAATGTAACACCTGCTAAATTAGGATAATTAATTATGCCTAATTACTTGTAACTAGTTGTAATTAGTATGTAATAGGACTAATTGCAGACTCTATTTGTATATATATATAAGGTGATTTATATATATATGTGTGTATTTACGCGATTTGGATTAATCGTACGAATTAACCGGACGGAGTCCGACACAGTTGATTTGGACGTTGGTGACAGAAACTTACCTAAATAATGAGAACGTATTTTATTATATAAAATACACAGCGAACAAACATTATTTATAATATCGCGACGACATTTTAAATAATTTGCGAATACGTATTAAACGCGAGTTAAGAATTTTAATACTTCGACAAATTGTTTTTATAATTAATTTCAAGGAATTTCATTAAAATATTCCCGTCATCTTTTAAAAATATAACCGCTTGATTTAACGCCTAAACGATGGAGAAAACGAACACCGCACGGAGCGCGGCGCGTGGACTGAAAAATGGGGGCTTTCACCAAAACCCCCATTCTTCCTCCCTTTTTCCTCATTCAACCCACACACTCTCTCTCTCTTCTCCTCTTTTCTTTCTTTTTCTCTCAAACACCACCACCCAAAAACCTCACTAAATCGACAAATAAACGTATTAAACGACGCCGGATCATAGCCTCTCTTTGGAAGAAAACGTTCACCATCACACGATCTACATTCCTATCTTTTCGGATTTTCTATCCGACATTTTGTAAGTTTTCGATAAAACCCGAAACTCTCCGTTTTTGCTCATTTTTACGTTTTTATGGTTTATATATGCTGAAAATGTCCAAAAATGGGTTGGGTAAAAGATTTGGACCAAACGAAAGCTTTTCGACCGATTTTCCGGCCACCAATTTCCGATCAGACCGCTACGTCGCAGAGACGCTGGACTATCTGCGACGTAGCTCAAAACGTCGCATTTTGTGGCCAACGTCGCATTTAGCGACGTCGCGGCCTACGTCGCACAAAAATCCCAACGTCGCACTAGCGACGCAGCCTATTACGTCGCATTAACTTGCGGACGTCGCACATAGCGACGTAGACTTTTACGTCGCAAACCGAACCTACGTCGCATTGATTTGCGAAGGTCGCATCATGCGACGTACATGCCAACGTCGCACCCTACGTCGCATGCTACGTCGCATGCTACGTCGCACAAACCAGAACCTTGAAAAGTCAGATTTTACTAAGTGTCGAACTTACACAACTTCAAATACTTATGTCATACGACTTAACAAACGTCATAGAACATACTTTCTATTACAATTACACTAAATTGCGTTATAAATGATAACACTTTGAATCATTATTACAAACCGTCACCAACGGGCCATATTTGTTTTCAAACTACCAACGGATTACTAAACAAACACTTGGACATAATGAGTTGTGTAAACAACTAGCCTAGATGGTCTTGCGAGACATCTACTTACTTAACTTTAAATGTTTAGGCATTTGAAGGGTACGGGTTCGGAGAACCTACGGTTGATATTACTTACTCGTTTATTGATATAAACGTACTTGCAAAGACTCAGGTGAGTCTTACGGCCCCACTTTTACTGTTTTATCTTATTGGGGGAGATACATGCTACTACTTTTTCCTTGAACATAAGTACTACACTGTTTACTATACCAAACGAAATTGCATGAGTTTACTTACAAACAGAAGTCTCTCCATCATATATCGTTAGTTATGGACTTAAGCGCGAACAGTAGTTAATGGATCCATTAGGGAAATGACCCTCCCCACCCGGGGCAGTAGCGCTGCCACGTACCGATTTACACGTATAAACGGGTGACAACTTATTCGTTACTGATGCTTGCTCACTTACGAGCATGTCACGGGAGCAAACATATTATTTACGGGTTAAGCTTCGATTATGAGCCTCATGGCAACGGTATAAACTTATTTATTTACATTTGCTGGATTGCAAATACTGATTTTACGATTGCTGGATTGCAATGGCTGATTTTACGCCTACGGGCACTACTAATGAAATCTCGTGTTCAAAGCCGATATTATTTACAAACCTGTGAGATTCACCAACCTTTTTGGTTGACACTTTTTAGCATGTTTTCTCAGGTACCCGGATGGAGTAGGATTACTCCAGGATTTTAGCTAGAGTCGCATGATTTCAACACAACTGCATTAACGGAGATTCTTAGCATTATCTTTTGTAGATTACGATTATGTAATAGAATCTCCCGCTATACGCGTGGACTCTAGGGGAAACTACATTTTGTATACGAAAACACTAAGTTTTCAAACATTATATCTATGGAATGTAACTAATTTACAAAACGTCTCATTTAGAGGTCGTTTGCTGTATATCTTGTGCTTTGTATATTGATTAGTAACACCCATGTATGCTTCCGCAAAACAGTGAATTTCGGGGGTGTTACAATATGATTGATAAGGCTCATAGCATCACTATCACCAAGCCTTTTTCTAACTTTAATAAATAAGTTACGAACATCTTGTTCAAAGAATGAAAGATCTCCATGTTTTACCTGCTTTTGGAGCTCCATGACTCGAATAGTTTGTCGTACACTAAGTCCGGCTTCTTTGTATAAGAGTATTTGATGCTCGTCCTCTGAAGTAATGATACGGTTAACGGGAAGAAAGCGCATGTCCTCTTTGGACAGTAGTTCATGATTGTGATCTTTAATGAATTTTGTAACATGCCATTCTTCCGGAAATATATCAGAACTCTTTCTCAATGTAAGACGCACATGTGCATTGCACCCACACCTTATAGACTCCCTATTTCTGTGATCTTTTGAAGGATCAAGTGCTTTTAACGACCTTGTTCCTCCACGGTGACAATAAATGTCACGTCTTACAACCCTATCTTTTCTCTTGTCTGACCGATCTTTGCGAATTGCAAATCCATGTTGCATGGCATAGTTCTTATAGAATAAATGTGCTTCTTCAAAGTTCGAGAAGGCTTGACCAACAAAAGGTTCATTATCTAATGTTTCATCATCTTCTTCATTTGGGAACTTGTTCAAATCCAGATTAATAATCATGATAAATAATCTGCAACTACATAAAAGGACTGAAAATAAATGTCAAGTAATTGTGATAGATGATCGTACAAAGAATTAATTAAAAAAAAAAACAAAAAACAAAAAACAAAGAGTGAGTGTTACCTAATAGAAGGCAGTAGGTTATGTCAGCATCCACTTCTTAGCAATTTACTATTGATTTGATTAAGTTGAACATACATATTTATAGCTAAAATATAAGGCAGTAGGTTATGTAAAAAAATGTGATTGATTCTTATATTTACTAGTGATGATTGAGTATTGAATTTATGAATATCAAAATATAAAAAAAGATTCTCAAAATGATCTAGCTTTTACGTATCAAATGCTCCCGGGTCAATTATTTGAATATTGAATAGAAAAGATTATATTTAATAAATAATATATATTTTATGGAAGTACGTTATCAGTTACAAATCACTATCATTAAATTAGATGTGATGGAGATTCATGTTTAACATGGAAATAAGTTATTAATGAGGGAATCAATGTAAAATAGGAAAGCTTAAGTATTGCCCTTAGGGCTACATATAGTATTGTCCTTTTATCAAAACCGTGTTGAGAAAGAGCAAGAGAGCATATAGATGATCAGAGTTCAGGAGGGTCAATTATTACGGAATCCACCATGTGGGCGCTTCATTTGTGCAACTTATTTAAGCTAAGAATGGAAGTTTATAGCTGAAGTTGTTAGTTGTAGCTTACTATTTTCGAAGCTGAAAGCTAGAACTTAATATTTTTATAAGTGTTTGGTAAATTAGCTGTAACTGTAAGCTTATAGATGTGAATTGATTTAAGAGAAAATATATATATATATATATATATATATATATATATATATATATATATATATATATATATATATATATATATATATATATAATTATATAAAAGGTGTAACACCCGACATTTTAGGCTATGATTACTGTACCTAATGGTGTGGTTATTATGTGTATTTAGTTATAGTAGGCTAAATATATATATAGGATTTGGTGTAATTATATACACGCGTACATGATTTGCTGAAATCGTACACCGATAGACCGGACGAAGTCCGACATTAATAAATATGGACGTTGGTGACAAATTTATAAATAATGTGGAATTATCCAAACAAACGTTATTTACCTTAATATATTGTGAGAATATATTACAAGTATTACTTATTGATAAAAACATATCCTACACGACGAAACCGCACGAAACGCACCCCAACGAACGATTAATAACAAAAATTATATTTTTATAATTTTTGTAACTTGAAATAAAGTATTTTGATAAAATACTTCGGTTGGACATATTTCAGATATACTTTAATATATTTTTGAATCTTAAAAAGATTTCGCGATTAAACAATTACGGGGTTTAACCGACTACAACTCGTGATACAAAATTCGGAAACACGACCACGCGAGCCGAGACCCAAACGGGTCGACCCTAACCCGCGGACCCAGCCCCACCTTTTCCCTTTTTCTTCCTTTCTACACCAACACCCACCTCATTCTCATCTTCCATCTCTCTCTCTAAAAACAAAAACTCTCCCCCTTTCTCTCTCTACAAAACGGCTCCTAGAGCCACCACCACACCACCGCCGAACCACCACCACCGTCGGAATCATCATCATCACCAAGAAGAAGCATCAAGATCATCTCCATCTCCACCTTCCCCATTTTCGATTTCTTGGTATGAAGCTTTGAAACTCTTTTTAATTACTTGAAAAGCGTTTATTTACATGTTAATGAGTCCACTCAACAAGATTATGCCCGAAAATCCCGTTAAAAATGCTTTAAAAATCGAAACCCATCTAAAAATCTCTGACAGTTCATCTCGCGAGTCGAGATCCCAGATCTCGGCCGTCCTGCGAGTCGAACCGAGATCTCGACTCGCGAAGCCAACCTGCGAGTCGAGTTGACCTGTGAGCCGAGTTGACCTGCGAGTCGAGTTGACCTATGAGCCGAGTTGACCTGCGAGTCGAGTTGACCTGTGAGCCGAGTTGACCTGTGAGTCGAGTTGACCTGTGAGTCGAGTTGGCCTGCGAGTCGAGTTCTATGCTGCGAACTCAACTCGGTTCGCAGCCCACTTTGTCTTTCGAACCCAAATTCAGTAATAAAAGCACTAATATGAACTAAGATTTATCACTTGATTTTACAGTGAAACTAGATTTCAAATGCGTTTTCGATAAAGCAATACAGTAGAAATAAAAATTTTCCAAGCTGACTTGGCAGCTCGACCATAACCAGGGGCTCTGCCCCTTGGACCCCGCTAGGGGCTGCCGCCCCTTGGACCCCGTTACCAGGGGCGCTGCCCCCGGACCCCCGTCATCCGGGAACTTGTAAATACTTTTACACTAACTGTTGAACGCATACGACAACCGAACTTTATACGATAATACCGGGACATACAAACACTTATACTTTGAAAAGTATACACCACAGACATATGAGATTACACTCACACTTATACGAGCTTACACTCGCTCGAACTTACCTTCGAAAAATAATTTCACGTCGAGATACAAATGACAGACTTACAAATACACCTTACAAGGATACGACACAACGAGATATATAATAATAATGATGCTTGGATTATTATTACAAAACCGTCACCAACGGGACATACTTGTTTTCAAACTACAAACGAAATACTAAACAAACAAACATTGGACATTAACTAGTTGAGTGGACAACTAGCATGGATAATCTCTAAGATATCTATTTACGTACTTAACCTTACGCGTTTAGGACGCTAGAGGTTACTGGTTCGGAGAACCGCACTACTTGACTACTGCTTTACTCTGCTAGACTAAGGTGAGTCTCACAACCCCTATTTTTACTATTTTCACTCAGGGGTGAGATGCATTACTTGTTTTACTTGAACACATGTACCGATTTACTACTTTACAGACTTACATATTTACTGATATACGGAATTGCATGAGTTACGATTAATCCACTAAAGGCCTCTGAATCATAGTTATTAATTATAGGATAAGCGCGAGTTTTAGTATATGGATCCTTATGGGACTGACAATCCCCGCCCGGGGTAGCACGCACTACCACGAACCGTACTGTATAAACGGGCGTTTCTTACTCGTTACTTATGAGTGTTTTTGGATTAGCACTCACGGGGGCAAATTACTTGTACTTGATTGTACTTTACTGACGTGTTAAGCTTCGACTATGATGCTCATGGCAATGTATATCAACCGGATTGCATTCGTGTAATCATTACTTACTACTTGGTTTAAACTGTACAAGTACTTTTACAACTCGATGTGTTCAAACTAACTATTTACTACAAACCTGTGAGATTCACCAACCTTTTGGTTGACACTTTTAGTGATGCATTCTCAGGTACACAGCAACAGTAGGATGGCCCAGCAGGAATTGCTTGCTAGCTCGAGTCGCATGCATTTACACAATTGGAGATTTTATGCATTTCTTTTGTAATAGATGTTATGTATTAAAATCTATAGAATTTACTAGCGAACTCGACACTTATGTATTTTTGAATACTTATGTAACGTATTATTTTTCGAACGTCTCATATAGAGTCGTTCACTGTATCCTTTGTGCTTGATTACTTTATTAGTAGCACCCCAAGGCTTGCTTCCGCTAAACCGTAAATTTGGGGGTGTTACAAAAGGTATTGGGTAAGGTTCACAGGTCAAGCCCTTACATGATGGGAAGGAGAATAAGGCATATTTTACTATATTCTGGCACAAAATTGTAATTGTTAAAATGCAGTGATGTTAAAGCGCATTAAAATTTATAGGTATAAAATGCAATGTTATTAAAATGAGGTTTTATTGAAATGTAGTAGTTATCGTAAATTACACAAATTTGCCTTAAAATGCGCAGTAAAAATATGTATTCTCTTCATTCTCCTCAATTGAGGCCTTCCCCTCGGATCCTCAACCAAATATATCTAGGTAATTCAATATTTCATAAGATAGGAACTTATTTTTAAAGTTAGTTCAACTAGCTTAATTTTCTAGAGCTTACTTTTTCAATAAGCTCCAAAATTTTTATCAACCAAACTATACTACTAACTTTGAGCTTTTTTAAAAAATAAGTTAAAACTATTATAAACTTATTACATAAGCTTGTCAACTAAAAACACCTTCAGTATATTAATTCTCTTATAATAGTTTGATAGCATCAAATACGACTACATTTACTTAATAATATTTTCCCATTTATATACACTTTTATTGCATATATTTATGTGATTTTAGATATTTATTTCGTTTATATTTGCAAATAGGAGTTTTACATGGAGCTTGGACAAAAAGGAACGAAAAAAAGGCTAAAACGAAGCAATTTGAAGCAAATTATGAACAAAAGACAATTCGCGTCGCAATTGCTATAATTCGCGTCGCGATCTTTGGAATTAGAGCCGCAATCTATCATAAATCGCGTCGCAATCCTTCTAGTTTAGCGTCGCGGTCACTGGACAAAATGGAGCCGCGAATTTGGATAAATGGCGTCGCGATTCTACTCTAATTGCATCGCGATCTAAGGCCAACCGGCGGTTGGAAGGCCTCGTCGGTTGGAAGGTCGGTCAGCAAAGTTATAAATAGGACATTTATAACACCCCTCATTTAGTGAACCATTATAAATAATGATTCTTGACTCGGAAGCGTAAATTTAAAACATATAAAAGTACATAAGTTGTTTTCAAAACTTAACTCACCACATTTATCAATCTATTACAACCATAATAATACCATAATGAGGTGTTATATAAATTCACCATTTTCTTATCAAATCAAAATATATCAGAGTATACTCCGGTTGTCAAACATTCCATCATTTCCAAGAACTTCCTGCCCCGCCCAATATGTCCCATCAATTATAACCTGCAGGAAGGACTGTAGTGGGGTTAGCATAACGCTAAGTGAGGGAATCAATAAACACAGTCCAACTTAGCATAACAACTCTGTTTACATCAAAGCATCGTGAATACACAATATCACAGAGTATCTAGAGTTCTTAGGGAAACCTTCAGCTAAGAACATATAGTTCTATTTCAATGAGATAACATCTCAATACAATAACATGTCAATGAGGATCGGTGGCTCTGGAGATATCATAATACTCGGGGATTCTCCAGTAACACTTACCGTCACACTGTATGGCCAATACAGAATAGACCGATAGTTTGGTACTAATGTCATACGACCTAATTTCCTATTAACGAGAAGTACAAGGAAATTCCTGTCGTATTACAATAGTAACCAAACCCAACTATCGCGTTGACCTCAATACCATAATGCCTGAAGGCCAAATAACAAGTGATCACATATTCAATCAGGTCAACATATTAGACTAATCAGTCTATCAACAGTATTATTACTATTAAACCAAAATCATCATGGCAAACTAAAAGCAGTAATAATACGTTTACTCGTTGTAACCAAACCTGTTACAACTAAATTACACTGAGGATTTAAATATCCACTCACCAACTACCTCAGTCGTCCACTCAGTAGTCTAATTTCACTGAGTCTTTCTCCATATATGAGAATACGATATAAATAACGAGTTAGTAACTCATCCATAATAATCAATTTATGTTAAAGTCATATAACATGATTCATAATCTCAATTTCAATGAGTTATCACTCAATTCATTATTTACTTAAAATGTATCATTTCAAGACCATGAATAATCACCTTAATATCATAAATTCACGATCACTTATCAAATTATGATCATCATGACCATCTTATCACACTAATCCATATCAATTATCACTAATTAATATGGTTAAACCATTACTAAGGTTATTAACCTCTACCATCAACAATTCATCAAACTTCCAATATTAGGTCTAATGAACACTTAACAATTAAGCTCACACAATCATCTTTAATCATCAATTAAGTGTTCTTAGCTATAAACAATACTAATTAATCATATAACCCATGATAATCATCATAATCAATATAATTCTCAACGATACTTAATCATGATTATGATTATTAACAACACTTATCAATCATACATCACTAACTTTAATCTTTGAAGCTTTAATTCATGAATAACCAATTATGCTCATAGACTTTCTTCATAGGAATATATCAAGTTCTTAGTTTCTAGGTTAGAGCTTAGCTATTAATCATGATTTAAGCATCTACTAATCATTATATCATGAACACAAGCTTCAATTTAGCATCAATCGCCCTAATTTAATCATTTTCCCAAAAACCCATTATCTAGGTTTAGGAAATTCAAGAAATTAACACTTACAATGAGTTAGGATGATGAAAGGATGAATCAAATCACTTTATTGAAGCTCAATTCAAAGATTTAAAGCTTCAATTTAACTCCAAGACTAGTTTTAAAACTTCAAAATCGTCCCTGTGGTTGTTTGGGTTCGGCCAGAGTGATTTCAACATAAACAGTAGATGATTTCACAAGAATCTGATAATTAGAGATTGAATTAGGGTTTAGTTTAGGTGTTTGATCTCTTTCTTGGTCTCAATCGAAGTTACAGGAAGAATGGAGATGTTTATTACGTATTTTACACATATAACATACAATATGTGTACTAGTTTTGTCCTCTTTAATATCTATTGTCTGGAACTTAAAACCATTTGCGAGGAAAAACTATTTTATTTTACCGTCAACAATGTTAATTTAAAACAATTAACAATTTACTAGTCACAATAAATTATGCGACTCTTTTTCTAATATTTTCAAATAACAACACAGAACTATTTTCTGACATACGAATCTCTCTTAATAATTAAAAGAAAAACTAAATTAGGTTGACATACTAAAAATAAATTAATTTAAATTAATCTTGGCCTTTGAATGATTAAGGGCAATTAATTAAAACCGTTGATTTTTTTTTTCTAACTATGACTACCTAATTAACAAAGTCAACACAAACTAAAAGACATTAATGCCCTTAGAGTTTAACCCTAATTACCCTTGATTAAACTTACTATTCTTATTTAATTACTTTAACTTTAACTATATTAACTATTAACTATACATTCATTAATAATTACTTATACTTTTACTATTCATTTTAAAACGTTAAATGATAATCATCAAAACATGTCACATTTAAAAAGAAAATATAATTAATGATATAAATATTTAAGTATAAGTATAATATTTAGTTTAAATAATTCCTAGCTTCTTACGTAACATATATTAATCTCACAATACCTTTATAAATAAACTCAAGAAATTCTTCTTTAAACATAAAAATTCTATAGCATCAGATAACTACATTACGAATTCTAAATGTGTTGCATAAAAGAAAGTCATTTTTGTTTTTATAATACACTAATAAGCTTAGCACATAAATTGTTACACGAAACAATTAATATTTCTAAGGAACTGATCTAACAAAATTTAAAAAATGTAGATAATAAACCTTAAAGTTTTCAATTTTATTACGTTATTTAGAAAGAAGAAAACTTATGTCGTATAAATTACTTTTTAATATATCCATAGTTGTTATACTCTGACGCCTCACGAGTCGACTTTTTAAACTTAAGTATAAATTCCAATGAACGATTCGAAAAGATCCACGATGCTTAAATGAACTTGAAGTTGTCTCTGTCAACGACTTTCCGATAAATACCATGCGTTGCAAAAAAAAAAAAATTTCAAGATGAAAAGCGTATAGTATCATCAAATAGTTATTACTCAATCAATAGTACGATTTCCAATAGGTAAATTGGGTTTTTCTCGATATTGTAATTAATAGAAGGACTTTGGTTTACTTTTCTAAAAATCAAAGATTATCAGGATGACTTTGATTTTAGTTTTACATTGGTAGAAACAACGCTCTATTGGGCTATTTTCAAATATTCATAAGACTAATACCCTAAGTTTAGTCGGTAACATTGGACCACTGGACCATCTCTCTTGATATATAAAATAGAAGTAAAATTAGGATTCCATACTAAAAATAGACCAGATGTAAATTAACCTTGGCCATTAAATGTCAAAGGGCAAATAGTTAGAATCGTATATCTCATCTTCTAACTTTTTCTTCCTAAATAGCAAATTGGACTAGAGCCGTTAATGCCCTTGAAGTTTAAGCCTAATTATTCATGTTTAGCATTAGTATTTTTTTTAATTAAATTAATAATTGAATTACATTCTTTCTTTTACATGATTAAGGCTCCTTTAATGTAGGGATTAATGGTCATCCATTTGATTTAATTTAAATTCGTATTTAAGTCTTAAAAATATATATAATTTTAAATTAACGTATTCACAATTATATTATTTTTCAATTGTAATATATTTCTGAAATGCTATGGTACGTATTAATATTTACTTAAAAGTGTATTTAGGTTAGCGGGTTAAATTATCATAATCAATGTATATTATGATTATATAATATAACATAATGTATTACATAATTTAACACATAATGTATATTTTTATATACATTTTGTACACGACTTATAAAAAGAAAAGTCAGAAAGGGACTTCCATCCTTTTATAATCATCATTATCACCATGAAAGCCCACAATTAAATTAAATTATATACTGACGTAAATAATCAAAGGACATTAAAAATTAAAATATTCATCATTAACAAAAGTATAAATTAATAGTAACGTACATATATAGGATATTTTAATATAAACTTTAAACACCTTTTCCATTTACTTAAAAGTGTCTTTAAATAAGCGGGCTAAATTATCATAATCAATGTATATTATGATTATATAATTTAACATAATGTATTACATTATGTTAAAAATATACATACAATGTAAATATGTATATATTTTTGAATACAAGTTACTAACAATTATTATTATAATTTTATTTTTTATTAGATTTGAACCAGATTGACAATTAGAGATATTATGCCACGATAAAATTACTTTGATTTATATGTAAAATAAAAGTATTGCTATATTTTTGCTTATTAATCTTTTCATTAATAATAATATGTAAACCCCGATGAGATATTATTTTTCACATACTACCTCGGCGAAAGATAACGAACCTACCAAACTTGAATAAATCAATTAGTATGTTTACAACTATGATCATAAAATAAGCTTATATTGCACGTATTTCAACCATATATTATGTGGTGATGTCATTATTTAAATGCGGTTCATATAGTACATGCTTTATATAATATATTTTTTATATTTTTTACTTTTTATGACTTCAACGTCTCTTAGAGAACATAATTCATATAATGAAAATTGACTCATAAAAAATATAAAATTGTTTAAAAATCAATTATACATTTTAAATGATTTGATCATTCACTATTTATAAAGAAAATTATGGAATAGCCCGCAAATTTGCGGGTTTATAAACTAGTTAAATATTAAAAGTCAGAAAATATTAAAATGCAACTATACCCTAGGAGTGGATGTTACAAATCTCTCCCCCTTAAAGAGATTTCGTCCTCGAAATCTGATCACACTTATCCAATCTATTTAATAGAATTACATATTCGCTCCCTTGAGCAATTCATAAATATATATACATATATTCAATTCTTTCCACATGCACATAACCGAAGGTACATGCTTCTATCTTTTCCCTGCATAGGTATTATGTATATATCCGATCTCTAAACAGATAACTAATCACTTACAGGACTATTTATAACTAGCCATGTATTCACACAATCACTTGACATAAGTGAAACACATAGTCACATGAATATTCACTTGTTACGTCAATAACACTAGTGGTAATAAATACCACAATATACACATTAGCAACACAAGTTTATCTCAATTTACAACTATCAATTTAGCTAATAACTATATATTTCTTTAGCTAACACATTGCTAGAATCTCTACTTTAGCAACTAGTTCTTTACTGATTTACAACTTGTATTTATATACAACCACTAGGTTATATGAAACTCTTTACTCTGATGGAATCAAAATCATATAACCTACCAACATATAAGAGTAAACAGTAGGTAGAGGTCAAATCTAATAGGTAAAACTATTATCACATAATCAATTAGCATCCTACCATATCCAGTTGGATGCTAAATCAGCACCAGTTGATACCATGCTGCATTAGCATAAATCTTTCAACAACATAAGGTGCTGTCTTTAGTCACATATTCGACAATATATCAACACATTGTTATTCACAATCAACTGACCTCCACTTTGCTTAACTCTTATTTTAATTCATACTAGTTGCAATTAACCACATACACATTTCTTGTACCATAGGTACCACAGTAAAACAACATATTAGTGGTTTATTACTCTTTTATTTCAGTCAATCATTGACTACTTCTCCACTACAGGTCAATATATCTTACTTGTTATTTCAAAATCACTTTAATTTCTCTGGTACTTGGTAACCTCAACAATTCCATGTAAAATGGCATAATACAAATACGTTGGCCAGACGTCGTCATATTATGTCAGGTACACTTCATTTTCAGGTCACTTCATACCATCAATCTCCAAAGTGATTAACTTTTATTCTCACATTTCTCACAAGGTGATATCAATAATTATCACACATATAATAACACTTTGTAGCAGTTATGTGACCACTTATTAACTTGCTACTAATTTCATTTATCACTTTGAATGAACAACTAATCACATAATCAGGTAGATATAATTCTTTTCACTATTTCATTAACACAAATGTAATGTCCAACACAATTACATCAATCAACCTCTTTATTACCTGATTCAATGTCAATTACTAGTTACATCATTTAATATTTATAGTACCTTTAGTACCACACACTGTTGTCAATACTATGTGTAATACTCAACACATATTCATCAATCTAGATAACTTTTAGTTGAATTAAAATTGAGCATTTCATGTTCAATTATCACCTAATATAAGCTCATGTACTTGGTTTACAATTTCTTAAAATGTTCAATTCAAAATTTTCTAATACTTTACATGATTCAAATACCTCATCATTTTCAGTTAACCCACATAATATGATCCACATAATCCCATTATCAATGTTTACTAACCCTAGTTAGCAACAATCAACAAAACCATTTACTGGTATAATTTGCAGTTAAATAAACCGTCTGAGAACAACTCATACACAATAAATATGTGAACCTCTTAAAACAAGTTTTAATATTGTATTTGGTAATAGGAATGTTCCCTGGGCTAAAAGAAACGGAAGCCCAATACAAAACATAAGCCAAAAGTTCCAAATAAAGTCCGAAAAACAATAAAATGCAATTTTTGAGCCCCAAACGACCCCGAATGGCCAAAAACTACCTAGACTATTAATATATAGCCTTGATCATTGGGCCGTTTCCGAGTGACCAAGCGAATTTCAACCCAATCCGAGTTAAAAATTTTGTCACTTATCCGCGACCCTGTAATAATTGCCAAATTTCACACCATTTTCGTCCCAAAAATTTTCTGATGTCTATTTGTTCTATGTTAGCCGTTCGGCTCAATATAGCCGATCGGCTGGAATCATATAACCGATCGGCTCAGTAAGCTATAGCCGATCAGCTGAGCTTCTAAGCCGATTTCATGTGTAGTTTTCCGAATTTTCAACCAGCATATCTCCTAAACCGTAAAGAGTTAGGCTCTGAAATTTTGCAGACATGTTCATATGATCAAAATGAAACTTTTTCAATTTTACACTTTTTCAAAATTCACGTTTTACGAGAAAATGGACGTATGACTCATTTTAGGCCATTTTCGACCATTTTGGTTGACACATCCAATTCCAATTGGCTTATTTTCTGGTTTCAACCCTTTGCCAACATGCTTATACATATATTTGTGACGTGTGGGCACTTTCATCACCCTTATATACTTGTTCTATCATGTTTTAACTAGTCGACCCGTTTAAGGGTCCAAATGGGCACTTTTATCAAATTTAACCAAAATGACTACATTAGCTCTTTCAATACACTTTGCTATTATATTTATGACATAAAGTCACTTTAACATTCGTTATACTCGAATCACTACTCATTTTAACCATTTAACCAATAAGTGACCCATTATGGCACTTTATCGACCCATTTTGGGTTTTTACACATATGATTACTATTCTAACACCCAATTTACACTTCTTTGACTATTCCAAGTCAAACAAAATCAATTTCACTATTGGTGTCACATTATAGCTTTGAAACACCAATTTTCACATTAAAATCATCATATTTAGACAATTACAACAATTCTTTAATAATGACTTTTCCAAAACTTGTCAACACATATAAAGACTCGTTGACCACTTTGACTTTCTACTTTACCACTTTTAATACCTAGATCATAATTCAACCACAATCATGATCAAGGCACAACACATAAGCATTTAGCCACATTTTCAAGTATTCTCCCGAAGGAGCAACTATACTTCAGACAACTATCACATAATGCATTAACAAGGATTTATAATCACCTTGCATTTATCAAATCATAATCACACAATGATTTATACTTTATTTTCATATCGTAGACACACTTTAATCCAAATAATGCAACTATTACACTTTATTCAACAATGTGTCTACACAATTCATTTCTAGTTCATTCAAAATTACTCACTAATATTCCTATCATCATATTAACAAGTAATAATCATCAAGGACTCGCAACTGGTGATTCATATCAGTCTGACTCAATCTACTTTACTACTAATCATATGATAGCAAAGTAGTCAATTCAAGCTTATTGAAATTCATCAAGCTTAATGAGAAGTACCTGATATACTTAAGCCCACGGATATTGAGGAATCATTGAGAAGACCATTCGGTTCCTCATGTTCCTCCGTCTCTGCAATCAAAACAGCAATCTCACAAGTTGTTAAGCGCTAGTACATATCACACTGACTAATTCTCATACCACAACTAATCCCACACTCATGCGAATGTTTGACTTGACACAACGATAGATTTGGGATTGAACATTACCAATGTCCAATTCACCCAAACCTATGCTCTGATACCAACTTATAACACCCCTCATTTAGTGAACCATTATAAATAATGATTCTTGACTCGGAAGCGTAAATTTAAAACATATAAAAGTATACAAGTTGTTTTCAAAACTTAACTCACCACATTTATCAATCTATTACAACCATAATAATACCATAATGAGGTGTTATATAAATTCACCATTTTCTTATCAAATCAAAATATATCAGAGTATACTCCGGTTGTCAAACATTCCATCATTTCTAAGAACTTCCTGCCCCGCCCAATATGTCCCATCAATTATAACCTGCAGGAAGGACTGTAGTGGGGTTAGCATAACGCTAAGTGAGGGAATCAATAAACACAGTCCAACTTAGCATAACAACTCTGTTTACATCAAAGCATCGTGAATACACAATATCACAGAGTATCTATGTGACACCCGGTCAAAATAACCCAAAATTGGGTCCCAATTTAAACTTTAATTACTCGTACTCGGTACGTGTTAAAACAAAAGTATCCGAATATTATATATGTATATATATATATATATATATATGATACAATGAATAAATAATAATCGCGTACAAACAATTCTAAAGGAACGTGTAATCTCAAATACGGACGTTGGTGAAAAACATTTTAAATAATGTATTATTGACGAGAATAATAATTATTTATACGGTTGAGGTTTTAAATACATTTTGGATATTGAAAACTATCCGTCAAAGTAAGTTGGAACAAATATATATTTTTATAACTCACTAAAAGTATTTTTATAAAATACTTCAATGAAAAGTATATACGATTTTATTTTTAGGAAATTATCATTCTAAAATAAAATCCCACTTTGCGATCGGGTACCAAAACACGGGTCAAAATATCACGAGGCGGGGCAAAACTTTGGCCAACCACCTCCAATTATTGGAGATGGCCGGCCTTCCATTTCATTTCTCAATCTCACTCTCGGTCTCTCTCTTTTCTCTCGGTTCAAACCCAAACAACAACAACAAATACATAACAACAACAATCTGTAACAATTCATCATCATAATCTTCTTCTTCAACATCTTGGATCATCATCATCATCGTGTACATCGTCATCATCATCTCCGGTTCCCACTTTTAAATTTGTAAGAAAACCTCCAAACTTTACTTGCTCTTATGATCAATAAACATGTATCATTATATATCCTTGTATTATATCATTTGTTGAATATAAAATTCATTTTTGTGAATTGATTTTGTTGCGTAATGGACTGAAAAACAAATGGACGTGGTGCGTCCTTAGTATCCGGCCCAGAAAACGATTTTCATGTTTAGTTTAACAATCGTGGTTTGGAACTAAAATCTAGTAACATATACATATTATACTTGGTAAATAATAAACAAAAACTAGGCAACAGCCTTGTGGTTGGGGTGTGTCTTTGGCAACGACAGGTCACAAACTATTTATATACGAAAAATATAAGTATCTAAATACAAAAACAAACATTAGTATATTTAGGGAATAAAATTTCGAATTTCCATTAACGGGCCGTACATTTTTATAAAATTACAAACTTAATCGGTTTCACAATATACCAACGGATTAATCAAACATTAAACGGAAATTCAAAGTTAAACATTCGGACATAATCAAAACGGATAAACTATAATATGAAGAAATATTAGACAATCAAATGCTCATTAGAATCTCGCGTGTTTAGGACTCTAGGGGATTTCAAGGTTGTTCAATCCACGTCGGATATACTCATTGCTCGGATAGACTCAGGTGAGTCTCACAGCCCCATTTTTACTGTTTTTAAATATTGGGGTGAGATACAATGCTTACTTGTTTTCGTGATCATATGTTATTTGATTAGTTAATTTTGATTATTAACTCATGGAATTAAATGATTATTTAATTCAGTTAACTATATTAGTTACATTGTTTGGCTACCATTATTTGGTCTTGATTTTCCTTGTTCGAGTATTGCACAAGTGTTTTAATTCCGGAAAGTCCTCATCATGTATGGTTCATTAACTTAATAAGGCGCGGTTACTAAAAGATAGATCTATCATGGGAGTGACGTCCCCGTCCGGGTTGCTAGCTACAACCAAGTTAAAAACGGGCATTTTAGTAATTGTTATGGGTGTTGACACCGTTCGGGAGGCAGAAAATCGGGTTAGGCCTTGAACCATAGCTTAGTGCAATGCAAAATCTTAATAGAATATTGTTCAAAAACCTGCGTTGGTTTGTTCAATGTTTCGAAACCTGCGTTGGTTTCATCATAGTTGATTTCATTATTGTTTAGAGAACCTGCGTCGGTTCAAATCATTATTTAGTAACCTTAAATGGTTAAATCATTGTTTTGAAACTTAATTATTTAATCACTGTTTAGAAAACCTACGTTGGTTTAAATCATTGTTTAGAGACCTTATTTGGTTTAAAATCATTGTTTGAGTAAATTGCTTAAATCATTGTTCATTTATAACATTTTATTATCGTCAGATAATCATATTGATCACATCAATGTTCATGTTAAACCTGTGAGATTCACCAGCTTTATAGCTGACCCTTTTAGTGTTGTATTCTCAGGTACTGCTATAGTATGATCGGTCCATCAGGATCCTAGCTTGAGTCGCATGCTTTCAAACACTTGGGACCACTTTGCATTTACTGTTGTATTTTCAAATTATGTATTTGGAAATTACTTATAAATTCGCAGCTTTGTAAAACTTATATTGGTAATGTAATTACTATTTTCAAAACGTCTCATTTAGAGTCGTTCATTATGTACCTTGCGCTTGTGATATTTGATTTGGTAACACCCCGACCCGACCACTTCCGCAACCCGAAATTTGGGGGTGTTACAGATTGGTATCAGAGCCTAAGGTTATAGTGAACTAGGTTGCATGTAGTGGGCCTAGACTATGACCGTTAGGCAGTATTCCTCATTAGGTATAACTGGTTCAGGGATTACATCATACGAATTTAATTTAACATAGCGTAGATAACTATGTACAATTAAACAAAGATGATGTAAGATCTGAAAGGGGTTATATTGAAAAGGAATGCATTAGTAGACTCTGATTACGAGAGAACCGGGACTCATAATTGTTTTGTGCTAGACACAACTAGGTGGATATATGTACGTATATATGGTATATACATATACAAATTGGCTATTATATATATATATATATATATATATATATATATATATATATATATATATATATATATATATATATATGAGTAGGCCATCACTGTTGGATAAAATACTTGATATACATATTGATCTGTTATCACTTAGATAATTTTGGTTCGGTTATCACGTAAATGATCTTGTTTGGTTAACACTTAGGTGATCTAATTCGGTTAACACTTTGGAGATATAATTCAGTAATATGATCGGTATATATATAATATATATAAAACTCGGTTAATTGGAAATATACCTGGTATACATGTTAATAGGCCTCGGACACAGGATATACTATAGGTTATTGTATGTATAATTGTAGGCCTCGGATACTCGGAAACAGTCACTGTTCGGATGTTGATTTAGGTTTCGTGTTTACCCAGTTTAAACCACTATTAGAGACTAAATCGCTTAAGGTAGCCAGATACACTATAGGACTTACCGGTTGTAAGTGGATTGAATCAGGAAAATAGTACCGGTATGCACCCTAGTTTTAGAGGGTCATCTTTTCAATGTAGACTTACCCCGGTAGAGTTAGAAAAGTTTCGACATCATAGTCGGCACATCAATTTTCGAAAAATCATAGTTCACTTGTCTTATTGCTCATTTGGGATTAGTATTCCCCAAACAGATTGAAATATTTTCTTATCAAACTTTAACTCCTGTAATCTTCTGAACCTACTCGTTAAAGGATACTTTCATACATTTTGACGAAGCAAAACTCTAACACGTTTCAAAGATCAGGTTTTCAGCAGATTTTCAGTAAATGGGTAATTTTCAACGTTTTGCGAATGATACAAATTCCAACATATTTTGAGTAATCCCAAACTGTTAACAAATGGAAGAAATTCAAACTAGACTTCTTCTTAAGAAATTTTGCAAACAGAATTTTTAAGGCCTTTTTGCCAACAAGAGTTTCAACCGAACTTTTATCGACTCAAGTTTTCAATGGACTTCGAATTTTCAACAGATTTTCGCCATCATAGTTTTTCTAACGAATGTATATAAAAAAAAAAAAAATTCAAAAATCTCAAAGTTTCAAAACCGTGTAAACTTGTTTATATCACCCAACTTTATAAACATCTCAAACTCCAAATGGTCAACAAAATTTCTCAGTATACAATGACATCTTTGCTCCTGTAAGACAATTTACCAAAACTTGAGTGAGGACGCGGGTGTTCTCATTCTTAGACGGCCTAACTATCCTTGTGATTTCTTACTTTATTGAATCTAAATTGTTACTTGCCATATACAGTAGGGGTACAGTCGGTTTTGCAAATGGTGGTTATTCGGATTAAGCACTGTAATACATAATTAAATCCATCATTGAGATTGTGAACTTGGGTATCATCACTAATAGACATCGAGATACACACATGATCGGATAAATAATACTTGTTTGATGTACTTTATGATTTCCCTAGATTCTGAGTGCTCGATAGAATTAGGGAAAAGCAATAGCTTAGTTTCTAAAAGTTTCTATGCGAGACGAGGTTTAGCACATATGTATAGGAATAACACATCCTACGCTGTTTTGTACCGGAAGACGTACCAGTTAAATCTTTATATCGTGGGTAACATCCCACGTTAAACTAAATTTTGGATAACCTTCCATGTTAAACTAAGCTTTGGGTAACATCCCATATAAAACAAATTCGTGCTAAACTATCTCGTTTCCATATGAGACTGATAGGGTCTAGGTTATGCATGTTGTATGGTAGGAGACAGTAAGATTTACAAAGTTCGGTGAACTATAAGTTCAATTCATTGTTAACCTCAGCAACACAGACCAACCCTGTCGTGAAGACAATGGTCGTGTGAATATCGGAAATCTTACTATCAATTCTCCTAAATGATCAGTAGAGTTTAGTTCGGAATAATAGATCGGTAGTTACTCTAAACTCTAAGAACACGTAAGGACTCACTGAATTCGGTGGATTAGTCATCCAAAACAAAGTAATACTCGCTAATACGGGACGACCTGGTCATGTTGACATAATGGTCGGGTAGAATTCGGACCTCTCTATTTCTTAAGTAATCGGTAGGTCAAAGCCTAACAAGGGGAGAGGACATGGATAAATTGGATGTCTTAGTATTAGACATAACACATAGTCGGCCTTAGTAACACGCGAGCATAAGTTACAAATGAATTTCGGGACGAAATTCTCCTAACAAGGGGAGAATGTGACACCCGGTCAAAATAACCCAAAATTGAGTCCCAATTTAAACTTTAATTACTCGTACTCGGTACGTGTTAAAACAAAAGTATCCGAATATTATATATGTATTTATATATATATATATATATATATATATATATATATATATATATATATATATATATATATATATATATATATATGATACAATGAATAAATAATAATCGCGTACAAACAATTCTAAAGGAACGGTAATCTCAAATACGGACGTTGGTGAAAAACATTTTAAATAATGTATTATTGACGAGAATAATAATTATTTACACGGTTGAGGTTTTAAATACATTTTGGATATTGAAAACTATCCGTCAAAGTAAGTTGGAACAAAGTTATATTTTTATAACTCACTAAAAGTATTTTTATAAAATACTTCAATGAAAAGTATATACGATTTTATTTTTAGGAAATTATCATTCTAAAATAAAATTCCACTTTGCGATCGGGTACCAAAACACGGGTCAAAATATCACGAGGCGGGGCAAAACTTTGGCCAACCACCTCCAATAATTGGAGATGGCCGGCCTTCCATTTCATTTCTCAATCTTACTCTCGGTCTCTCTCTTTTCTCTCGGTTCAAACCCAAACAACAACAACAAATACATAACAACAACAACAATCTGTAACAATTCATCATCATAATCTTCTTCTTCAACATCTTGGATCATCATCATCATCGTGTACATCGTCATCATAATCTCCGGTTCCCACTTTTAAATTTGTAAGAAAACCTCCAAACTTTACTTGCTCTTATGATCAATAAACATGTATCATTATATATCCTTGTATTAAATAATTTGTTGAATATAAAATTCATTTTTGTGAATTGATTTTGTTGCGTAATGGACTGAAAAACAAATGGACGTGGTGCGTCCTTAGTACCCGGCCCAGAAAACGATTTTCATGTTTAGTTTAACAATCGTGGTTTGGAACTAAAATCTAGTAACATATACATATTATACTTGGTAAATAATAAACAAAAACTAGGCAACAGCCTTGTGGTTGGGGTGTGTCTTTGGCAACGACAGGTCAAAGGTTCGAAACCTGTGACCCTGTTTTGAATTGTTTTAATTTTTGACTTGTGGGTTACAAACACACATATACATATTTTAGTAGATTATAAACAAATTGTGGGCGCTCAGCCTACTGGAATTGAGTCGAGGTTTGTAGCGAGTGGTCATGGGTTCTAACCCTGTGACCTGTTTTGATTATTTTCATTTTTGTGTAACCTATTTCAAACACAAACACACACACACACACACACACACACACACACACACACACACACACACACATATATATATATATATATATATATATATATATATATATATATATATATATATGATACAAAATGGTACAAACTATTTATATACGAAAAATACAAGTATCTAAATACAAAAACAAACATTAGTATATTTAGGGAATAAAATTTTGAATTTCCATTAACGGGCCGTACATTTTTATAAAATTACAAACTTAATCGGTTTCACAATATACCAACGGATTAATCAAACATTAAACGGAAATTCAAAGTTAAACATTCGGACATAATCAAAAGGATAAACTATAATATGAAGAAATATTAGACAATCAAATGCTCATTAGAATCTCGCGTGTTTAGGACTCTAGGGGATTTCAAGGTTGTTCAATCCACGTCGGATATACTCATTGCTCGGATAGACTCAGGTGAGTCTCACAGCCCCATTTTTACTGTTCTTAAATATTGGGGTGAGATACAATGCTTACTTGTTTTCGTGATCATATGTTATTTGATTAGTTAATTTTGATTATTAACTCATGGAATTAAATGATTATTTAATTCAGTTAACTATATTAGTTACATTGTTTGGCTACCATTATTTGATCTTGATTTTCCTTGTTCGAGTATTGCACAAGTGTTTTAATTCGGGAAAGTCCTTATCATGTATGGTTCATTAACTTAATAAGGCGCGGTTACTAAAAGATAGATCTATCATGGGAGTGACATCCCCGTCCGGGTTGCTAGCTACAACCAAGTTAAAAACGGGCATTTTAGTAATTGTTATGGGTGTTGACACCGTTCGGGAGGCAGAAAATCGGGTTAGGCCTTGAACCATAGCTTAGTGCAATGCAAAATCTTAATAGAATATTGTTCAAAAACCTACGTTGGTTTGTTCAATGTTTCGAAACCTGCGTTGGTTTCATCATAGTTGATTTCATTATTGTTTAGAGAACCTGCGTCGGTTCAAATCATTATTTAGTAACCTTAAATGGTTAAATCATTGTTTTGAAACTTAATTATCTAATCAATGTTTAGAAAATCTGCGTTGGTTTAAATCATTGTTTAGAGACCTTATTTGGTTTAAAATCATTGTTTGAGTAAATTGCTTAAATCATTGTTCATTTATAACATTTTATTATCGTCAGATAATCATATTGATCACATCAATGTTCATGTTAAACCTGTGAGATTCACCAGCTTTATAGCTGACCCTTTTAGTGTTGTATTCTCAGGTACTGCTATAGTATGATCGGCCCATCAGGATCCTAGCTCGAGTCGCATGCTTTCAAACACTTGGGACCACTTTGCATTTACTGTTGTATTTTCAAATTATGTATTTGGAAATTACTTATAAATTCGCAGCTTTGTAAAACTTATATTGGTAATGTAATTACTATTTTCAAAACGTCTCATTTAGAGTCGTTCATTATGTACCTTGCGCTTGTGATATTTGATTTGGTAACACCCCGACCCGACCGCTTCCGCAACCCGAAATTTGGGGGTGTTACAATCTAGAGTTCTTAGGGAAACCTTCAGCTAAGAACATATAGTTCTATTTCAATGAGATAACATCTCAATACAATAACATGTCAATGAGGATCGGTGGCTCTGGAGATATCATAATACTCGGGGATTTTCCAGTAACACTTACCGTCACACTGTATGGCCAATACAGAATAGACCGATAGTTTGGTACTAATGTCATACGACCTAATTTCCTATTAACGAGAAGTACAAGGAAATTCCTGTCGTATTACAATAGTAACCAAACCCAAATATCGCGTTGACCTCAATACCATAATGCCCGAAGGCCAAATAACAAGTGATCACATATTCAATCAGGTCAACATATCAGACTAATCAGTCTATCAACAGTATTATTACTATTAAACCAAAATCATCATGGCAAACTAAAAGCAGTAATAATACGTTTACTCGTTGTAACCAAACCTGTTACAACTAAATTACACCGAGGATTTAAAGATCCACTCACCAACTACCTCAGTCGTCCACTCAGTAGTCTAATTTCACTGAGTCTTTCTCCATATCTGAGAATACGATATAAATAACGAGTTAGTAACTCATCCATAATAATCAATTCATGTTAAAGTCATATAACATGATTCATAATCTCAATTTCAATGAGTTATCACTCAATTCATTATTTACTTAAAATGTATCATTTCAAGACCATGAATAATCACCTTAATATCATAAATTCACGATCACTTATCAAATTATGATCATCATGACCATCTTATCACATTAATCCATATCAATTATCACTAATTAATATGGTTAAACCATTACTAAGGTTATTAACCTCTACCATCAACAATTCATCAAACTTCAAATATTAGGTCTAATGAACACTTAACAATTAAGCTCACACAATCATCTTTAATCATCAATTAAGTGTTCTTAGCCATAAACAATACTAATTAATCATATAACCCATGATAATCATCATAATCAATATAATTCTCAACGATACTTAATCATGATTATGATTATTAACAACACTTATCAATCATACATCACTAACTTTAATCTTAGAAGCTTTAATTCATGAATAACCAATTATGCTCATAGACTTTCTTCATAGGAATATATCAAGTTCTTAGTTTCTAGGTTAGAGCTTAGCTATTAATCATGATTTAAGCATCTACTAATCATTATATCATGAACACAAGCTTCAATTTAGCATCAATCACCCTAATTTAATCATTTTCCCAAAAACCCATTATCTAGGTTTAGGAAATTCAAGAAATTAACACTTACAATGAGTTAGGATGATGAAAGGATGAATCAAATCACTTTATTGAAGCTCAATTCAAAGATTTAAAGCTTCAATTTAACTCCAAGACTAGTTTTAAAACTTCAAAATCGTCCCTGTGGTTGTTTGGGTTCGGCCAGAGTGATTTCAACATAAACAGTAGATGATTTCACAAGAATATGATAATTAGAGATTGAATTAGGGTTTAGTTTAGGTGTTTGATCTCTTTCTTGGTCTCAATCGAAGTTACAGGAAGAATGGAGATGTTTATTACGTATTTTACACATATAACATACAATATGTGAACTAGTTTTGTCCCCTTTAGTATCTATTGTCTGGAACTTAAAACCATTTGTGAGGAAAAACTATTTTATTTTACCGTCAACAATGTTAATTTAAAAAAATTAACAATTTATTAGTCACAATAAATTATGCGACTCTTTTCCTAATATTTTCAAATAACAACACATAACTATTTTCTGACACACGAATTAAATATTAAAAGTCAGAAAATATTAAAATGCAACTATACCCGAGGAGTCCGATGAAAACATACGTACGTTGGTGAATCAAAAACTTATAAATAACATAAAACTATGTTAATAGTAGTTATTTACTTGAGAATATTATGCTAAACGAGAAAGCATAACGACAGGATGAAAACAGTTATACGTTTAGCTTAAAACGCAACGCACGCGTTGAAAACGTGCAAAACGAGCCCGACAATCAAACGAGTCAAAAATTATATTTTTGAAACTCAAAATAAAGTATTTAAAACAATACTTCAAAATATATTAGCTTAAATAAGCCGTTAACGAATTAAACGAAATTATCGCGTTATAACGTACGATTAACGATTAACCGACAACCGGGCGTAACACGAATTTGAGGAACGAAACAACTTGAGCCCAAGACCCATTGGGTTAACCCAAACTTGGCCCACAGGCCCAAAAACCGGCCCAACCCACAACCCATGTATATATATGTGTGTTATACTTATGTTTTCTCATTTCTCACCACACACACTTAACCTACTTTCACTCCCAACCTTATCCACCTCCCTTCTACCTCCATTTCAGTTTTCAGACCAGAAAACCCAACCCCACACCTCCACCCACGTTCTCCAAGGGCCACCAAGCAACCCCATTGTGATCTAGCACCATCTACACTCGGTTTTAGCAAGGACAAGGCGAAGAGGACAGCAGCACCACCTTTCGTATTTCACCCTTAGATCACGTTTTCCTTGGTAAAACTCTTCACTTTTTCTTTAGATCTACTTGCTTAAAGTATATAAACATGTATGTTGTTAATCTCACTTCGATTATCACCCAAAAACTTGACCAAAAACGTTCACTAGTTGCGGTTAACCATTGGACAAAGCTATTACCCACCGGAGAAAACTTAAACCGACTTTAGATCGATGATATCTAACCAATAACTCAACGAAATCTTGTGTTTCTTAGCTCTAAAACGAAGTTCAAGATGTCTAGTTTTCAAATCTGTAAGCCACACGAATTATAGTGGCCATCTACTATTTTAAAACGAAAATACAAAAGTACATAGCAGGTATGAGAGGAAAAGAACAGATTCTTGGTCAATATTCAAACTGGCATATCTTAGGATATACGAACCCAAATGACTCGAAACCAGTTGTAAAAGTTTGAAAATTTTGTTACCTTCAAAATCTGTACTCGTACACTTTCTGAAGTTGTATAAAACCCGAGATATAACTAAATCTTCGAACATATGTACTGGAAAAATGAGCTGCTGGATATACACGTGTTTGTAAATTTATTGAACGAGTTTTACTTAACCAAAAGTTACATAAAAATAAGTTTTGGAAACCTAAGACATAGGGGAATAACCTCTAATTTTCCGGGATTTCAATTCGGAGTCTAAGTTGGTTAAAATGAGCCGTGAGCGAGACTGAAAATCTGGAAAACTAAGATTAAAGGGTTGTTTTTGTAACAACCATAAAAACAACACTTTTGGATATCCACATGACATGAAACTTATTTTTCATAGATAATAAATATATTTAAGACTTGTGTAAAAGTCTCTTGTCAAACCGAACATGTTTGACTAAGTCAACAAAAGCGGGCCTCAAAACGATGAAATGCGAACAAATTTATTAAAAGTAGGAAATTAGCCCGAAATGAGTTCTAGTAAATTTTATTATGAGACTTAGATAAAAACGACACGTACTAACTAAACCCGAGCAGAAAATGATATCCAAAAACACTAATTTGTCACCAAGTATTAAATTCGTGTAACGATAACTAAACTATATACGATGCTACTCGTACACGCAATACACATACTTTTATAAGTATACAAGGAAACAAACATAATAATAATACATTGGTAATTATTAGTACAAAAACATCACCAACAAACCTTACATACTTTTAACACAAACGGTCTTTCGAATCGAGTGAACAACGAACATGGTTTGGCAATGAGCCGACTACTTATACAAACCGTCTCTTACATTTAGGGCGTTTAGGGACACACTTGGACAAACCACTTGCTAGCTCTCATACACTTTAGCTCACGAGGTGAGTTCACAGCCCATTCTTTAAATGTTTTATGCTTTTGAAATCAGGGGTGATAAACATAGAAATTGCATGCTAACACATGCAACAAAATCATATAAATGCTTTACTGCTTTTATACAACTGTTTGATTATTGAAATAACATTTTCATACTGTTTTGGGAAACTAGACAACGAATCCTAGTACGGATCTGGGCTTACGATGTAGTGCATAAAAGTCCTTATGGCTATAGACTATAACCATTAGCTAGGTGACTCTAGCCACTGAGTATACGGATAGTACTATCGCAGTGAAGACCCTCCCACAGTTTTGGAGCATATACTTACAGGTCCTATTTGGCAAACAACTACTGCTGGTCGTGGTTTGGTTATAGGGTTAGGTCGCATTACTTTAACTCGTCAGGTTTAGCTCACCTTTTGAGGGATCACCGTCTAAGTCTTCCCACAAAACTATTATTTAGAAAGAGTTTTCCTACGAACAACTACTTTGGAAATGTTGATCCTTAGTTGGATTGGCCTGTGTTTCCTACTATTACTTATTTAGGAAATGTTAATCCTTAACTGAATTAACCTGTGTTTCCTACCACTACTATTTTAGGAAATGTTATTCATACTTGAATTAACTTGTGTTTCCTACTCAACAGACAACTACTATTATTTTGGGAAATGTTATTTTTAATTAAATAATTTGTGTTTCCTACAAACTATTAATTTAGGAAATGATTCTCTTAATTGATAAACTTGTGTTTCCTACACTACAACTATTTGACAATGTATAAACAACTACACTACATACAAACCTGTGAATTCACTCAACAATTTTGTTGACGTTTTCTCTATGTTTCTCAGGGAATTAGCAGCGTAAGTAAGATCTGCATGCATTCAGGACGGACCACCCTCGAAGCCATAGGATGCTACTTATTTTGGGACACATAGGATTTCCTTTATATAACCACAAGTCATTGTGGTCATATTTATGAAATCCACTTTTGTGTTAAGTATTTATATAACATACTGTTTCAAACTCTACTACTACTGTTACAACTTTTTAAGTTGTAACATTTTGTAAAACTTATTAACTATTAACATCTCAATATATCCCATTCTACAATAACCATATGCTCTGTGATTGTGTATTGTTTGATTACTGCTCGCGCCCCACCACGTCATAAGCTTCCGCAATTACTCACACTAATCGTAGATTACCATTTGGCGGGGTGTGACAGACTTGGTATCAGAGCCATTGGTTATAGTGAACTAGAAGTCTTTAAGTGACCTGAAAACCTTAGAGACCTAGACTATAGCCTTGGCTAAAACGTTCATGCATCCATACAAATTCATCAATTGCATACACCTAACACATCACACGTGAACTTTATTGTCTCGGCATGTCTAGAAAATACCCGATTCACTTGATGGACTCCGACGAGAACATTACTGAACCCGACTATGACAGCGATGCGACATCTGTCAACGAAAACCAATCAACCGTGCCTACACCAACACCCAACCCGGCGGATGGAGTAGATGAAATAAAGAACACAACTGTGGAACCACCACTTAGGAAACTCAAGACAACCCATCAAGAATGGATGCCACAACTATTGAAGCATTGGAGAATGCTTGAAGGCATCCCTTCTGCTTACGAAGTCGGGGAGTCTTCTCAAACACCACCGCCTCTTACTCTTACCGGAGAACCTATAGAAATGACTATCCCCACTTTAGTTGCCGTACTTTACTCTCTACTTAGGGATTACTCTGACACGTACAACGACATCAAAGAACTACAGAGTGATGCCTCTCGACTGGATGGGGATATGGTCTCCACAAACGAGCGCCTCGAACTTATAGAAGGCCACACAAACTTGGATAACGAAGCTGCCCATGCTACCCGTGCCCATGTAGAGATGCTTGAAGAGCGTGATCGAGTGGCTGAGATCATGGCTGGGGTCAGCTTACTGATGACTGGAATGATGGCAGTTTTAGGAATGTACTTATCTTATCGTCGTTAGACTTACATATGGCAGGATACGCCTACGCTGTATTATATTAGGAACCTCTATTCGATGGGTACCTATAAATCCCATCACATTTTGTATCTTGTGTAATATAATGCATGGTTGATTATCTCTCGTCTTCCTTGAATAATACTATAACTAGATCGTTGACTCTTGCATTGATTTCATATGAACCTGATCGTATTAAATGGTGATAAAAAGAAGTATGTATTTAGCACCATATAATGACGCCTGGCCAACGTGATTATATCATACTAAGTACATATGGGTGTTTCAAAATCATATGATACATAATGGAATAACTTCAGTCCTTCATACTATTCATTAACTGAACAATGTGAAATTTCATTCTTCTAATTCCTTGCATGGCATTAACACTCTGCATTTTATTCCTCGCAGAACTGAACCATGCCTCCTAAGCGACGAGTGACTAGGAATAGTCAACGAGCGACTACACCTCCAGTAGTTGAAACCACTGAATAGATTATTGCGCGGCGAGTGGCTGAAGGCATTGCCTAGCATGAGGCAAGCCGCAACCGCGATAATGTGATAAACAACAGCGGGTCTACACCTATTGATGGTGAGACACCTGTGAATACTCGACGTGGGTGTTCATACAAAACATATGTCTTGTAAGCCAACTACTTTCCGCGGCACCGAGGGTGCTATTGGTATTATCCATTGGATAGAAAAGATGGAGTCAGTATTGGACATTAGTGACTGTTTACCTGACTGTATGGTGAAGTACGACACCTGCACCTTAGCTGACAAGGCGCTAACCTGGTGGAACAGTCAACTTCAATCTTTTGGAAGAGAAACTGCCCACTCCATGTCATGGGGAGTGCTGAAAAATATGCTGCTAGAGGAATTCTGTCCCCGTAGTGAGATGCAGAAGGTAGAAACTGACTTGTGGGACAATAAAATGATTGGTGCTGATGTCACTGGTTATACCACTAAGTTTCAAGAGCTAGCACGATTAGTGCCACATATGGTGACACCATGTTTAAACGCATTGAGCGTTACATCTGGGGATTGGCACCTCAGATCAGGAGTTTGGTTACATCATCAGAACCTGCCACATTCAGGAGCACTGTTACTCTAGCGCAGAGGTTGACTGATGAGGCTGTTAGGATGGGGACACTTACTAAGAAAGCTGTGTCGGGAAAAGGAGAACCGAACAGTACTGAGGCTGGCAGTTCAGGAAAGGCAAAGAGAAAGTGGAACAGTGGAGGTACTGACCGTCAGGGTCAGCAAAATAAGAAAAATGGGGGAAATGCAAAGGCGTACGCTGCCACCACTACTGAGTCAAAATCATACCTGGGTAACAAACCCAAGTGTGATAAGTGTGGTAGACACCACGAGGGTGGGTGTAGGTATTGTGGCAACTGTAAGATATGGGGTCACAAAACCCAGGACTGTAGAACCAACCCCCCTCCACGAACAAACAATGAACGTCAAAACCAGGGGTGTTTTGAGTGTGGTGATCTGGGGCACTATCGGAACCGATGCCCTAAACTCAACAACAACAACAACCAAAACCGCAACAACAATAACCAAAAAAACAACAACCGTGGTAACAACAACCGAGCCAAGAACAACAACAATCCACTAGCTCAAGGAAGGGCATTCGTGATCGGAGCACAGGAGGCACGCCAGGACCTTAACACCGTCACTGGTACGTTTCTCGTAAACAACCATTATGCCTATGTGTTAATAGATTCGGGTGCTGATTTAAGTTTTGTGTCTACTGAGTTTAGACCACTATTAGAACTTGAATCCCGTAAGTGAGATAACAAATATACTATAGAACTAGCCGATGGTGAGTTGATCGAGTCAGGAGAAATAGTACCGGGATGCACCTTGGAGTTAGAGGGTCATCTCTTCGAAATAGACTTGCTACCGATTAAGTTAGGAAGTTTCAACATCGTAGTCGCTATGGACTGGTTATCGAAGAACCGCGCTGAGATCGTATGTTTCGAAAATTTGGTACGCATACCGCTACCAACAGGGGAAACTTTGGTGATAAAAGGGGAGAAACGAAAGAGTGACACAAAAATGATTACTTGCATGAAGGCTAGTAAGTATCTCCGAAAGGGATACCGAGCGTTCTTGGCACATGTTATGGAAAAGAAACCCAAGGAGCAATGCATAGACGATATACCTATCGTACGTGATTATCCGGGAGTATTTCCTGATGATTTGCCAGGATTACCGCCCCCCTGACAGGTCGAGTTTCACATCGATCTGGTGCCAGGAGCCGCACCAATTGCATGCACATCTTATCGTCTAGATCCATCTGAGATGTAGGAGCTATCAACACAATTGCAAGAGCTCCTGGACTTAGGGTTCATCCGGCCGAGCTTTTCACCTTGGGGAGCTCCTGTCTTGTTTGTCAAAAAGAAGGATGGATCCATGCGGATGTGTATTGATTACCGAGAACTGAACAAGGTAACCATCAAGAACCGATACCCGTTACCACGAATTGATGATCTGTTTGATCAACTGCAAGGGTCAAGCTACTATTCAAAAATTGACCTACGATCTGGTTACCACCAACTGAAGGTACGAGAAGAGGATGTACCGAAAACCGCGTTTAGGACTCGTTACGGTCATTATAAGTTCCTTGTCATGCCTTTTGGGTTGACAAACGCACCAGCAGTGTTCATGGACCTCATGAACAGAGTATGCAAACCTTACCTTGATAAGTTCTTCATTGTGTTTATTGATGACATTTTAGTATACTCACGAACGAAAGAGGATCACGAACAACATCTGAAACTTATCCTCGAACTACTTCAGAAGGAGAAGCTTTATGCAAAAATTCTCTAAGTGTGAATTTTGGATGAGAGAGGTTCATTTTCTTGGTCATGTGATCAATGACAAAGGAATTCACGTGGACCCATCCAAAATTAAGGCGATTTAGAACTGGGAAGCCCCTAAAACCCCATCCGAGATACGACAATTTCTTGGTCTAGCTGGCTATTACAGGCGATTCATCGCGAACTTCTCAAAGATAGCCTAGCCACTTACCACGTTAACTCAAAAAGACAAGAAATTCAATTGGAGTGAGAAACAAGAGAACGCATTCCAACTATTGAAACAGAAACTAAGCAGCGCACACATACTATCATTGTCCGAAGGAGTAGGTAACTTTGTTGTTTACTGTGATGCTTCGCATTAGGGACTGGGTTGCGTATTTATGCAAAATGACAAGGTCATTGCATATGCATCACGACAACTAAAAGTGCACGAGAAAAACTATACGACTCACGATCTAGAGTTGGGAGCTGTCGTTTTTGCACTTAAGATCTGGAGGCACTACCTGTACGGAACAATGTGTACGATATTCACCGACCACAAAAGTCTCCAACATATATTCGACCAGAAAGAGCTCAACATGAGACAACGACGTTGGGTCGAGTTACTAAACGATTACGACTGTGAGATCAAATATCACCCGGGCAAGGAAAATGTTGTAGCTGATGCCCTGAGTCGTAAAGAAAGAACTAAACCTCGCAGAGTTCGAGCTTTGGGTTTGACGATCCACTCGAATCTCATTACTCAAATTCGCGACGCTCAACAACTAGCTTTCGTTCCTGAATGTCTTAAGGAAGAATCCTTGAGGGGAATGGACAAACAACTCGAAACAAAGGACAACGGAGTGTTGTGAATCGAATTTGGGTACCGTGCGTAGACGAGTTACGCAAACTGATTTTGGACGAAGCTCATAAGTCCAACTACTCAATACATCCTAGTGTAGACAAAATGTACCATGACTTGAAAGGTTTCTACTAGTGGCCTGGCATGAAACGAGACATTGCCAACTACGTTAGTAAATGCTTGACTTGCTCAAAGGTCAAGGTCGAATATCAAAAGCCGTCTGGGCTTTTGCAACAACCTGAACTGCCCAAATGGAAATGGGAACAAATAACGATGGACTTCATTACGAAGCTACCTAAGACGACATCAGGAGCTGATACCATATGGGTGATTGTCGATCGGTTAACGAAATCAGCACACTTTCTTGCCATTAAGGAAACAGACAGAATGGAGAAACTGACTATAATCTATCTGAAAGAGATCATTTCCCGGCATGGTGTGCCATTATCTATTATCTCTGATAGAGACGCTCGATTCACGTCTCACTTTTGGCAAACACTCCAACAGGCATTGGGTACTCGACTCGATATGAGTACTGCCTACCACCCTCAAACTAACGGCCAAAGTGAGCGAATGTTACAAATGCTCGAGGACTTGCTGCGAGCACGTGTGATAGACTTTGGAGGTAGCTGGGATACTCTCTTACTTCTAGCAGAATTCTCTTACAATAATAGTTATCACACGAGTATACAGATGGCACCAGTTGAGGCGTTATATGGACGCAAGTGCCGATCACCACTCTGTTGGGCAGAGTTGGGTGACAGACAACTGTTTGGACCTGAGATTGTCCAGGAAACCACAGACAAGATAACTCAAGTACTGAACCGACTGAAAATGGCACGTGATAGACAAAAGAGTTACGCTGATAACCGCCCGTAAACCTCTTGAGTTTCAAGTGAGAAACAATGTCCTACTCAAAGTATCGCCCTGGAAGGGGATAGCGCGATTTGGTAAGCGAGGAAAGCTTAACCCACGTTACGTTGGACGTTTTGAAATCCTTGCGATGATTGGTCCTGTCGCTTACAAGCTCAAACTACCGCAAGAGCTTATGAGCATACAAGACACTTTTCACGTTAGTAATCTCAAAAAGTGTCTTTTCAATGAAACACTCATCATTCCTCCTGACGAAGTCTTCATTGACTCAAAACTAAACTTTATGGAGGAACCTATCGAAGTTATGGACTCGAAAACGCAGAAACTTCGACATAAACGAATCAAACTTGTTAAAGTTCATTGGAACTCGAAACATGGCCTAGAGTTTACCTGGGAATGCGAGGATGAAATGCGAAAGAAGTACCCTCACCTATTCGAGAGCGTGACCGAGACTCACGGCTCGACTTAAATCTCGGGATGAGATTTCGCTAACGGGGGGAGAATGTGACACTCCTCCAAATTAGGTATAAACTTTTACCTAATTACATGCATTTTTTATGTTAATTCCCTACTTAGTGAATTCACACTATTTATTTTTTTTCTTATGAGATAAGTCTAGCAAGGTCCACTATTTTAATACGTGAGGTATTGCGAGTTTCGTAGTTATTTATATTACGCGCAAAACAATCGGAACGAGTCCGATGAAAACATACGTACGTTGGTGAATCAAAAACTTATAAATAACATAAAACTATGTTAATAGTAGTTATTTACTTGAGAATATTATGCTAAACGAGAAAGCATAACGACAGGATGAAAACAGTTATACGTTTAGCTTAAAACGCAACGCACGCATTGAAAACGTGCAAAACGAGCCCGACAATCAAACGAGTCAAAAATTATATTTTTGAAACTCAAAATAAAGTATTTAAAACAATACTTCAAAATATATTAGCTTAAATAAGCCGTTAACGAATTAAACGAAATTATCGCGTTATAACGTACGATTAACGATTAACCGACAACCGGGCGTAACACGAATTTGAGGAACGAAACAACTTGAGCCCAAGACCCATTGGGTCAACCCAAACTTGGCCCACAGGCCCAAAAACCGACCCAACCCACAACCCATGTATATATATGTGTGTTATACTTATGTTTTCTCATTTCTCACCACACACACTTAACCTACTTTCACTCCCAACCTTATCCACCTCCCTTCTACATCCATTTCAGTTTTCAGACCAGAAAACCCAACCCCACACCTCCACCCACGTTCTCCAAGGGCCACCAAGCAACCCCATCGTGATCTAGCACCATCTACACTCGGTTTTAGCAAGGACAAGGCGAAGAGGACAGCAGCACCACCTTTCGTATTTCAGCCTTAGATCACGTTTTCCTTGGTAAAACTCTTCACTTTTTCTTTAGATCGACTTGCTTAAAGTATATAAACATGTATGTTATTAATCTCACTTCGATTATCACCCAAAAACTTGACCAAAAACGTTCACTAGTTGCGGTTAACCATTGGACAAAGCTATTACCCACCGGAGAAAACTTAAACCGACTTTAGATCGATGATATCTAACCAATAACTCAACGAAATCTTGTGTTTCTTAGCTCTAAAACGAAGTTCAAGATGTCTAGTTTTCAAATCAGTAAGCCACACGAATTATAGTGGCCATCTACTATTTTAAAACGAAAATACAAAAGTACATAGCAGGTCTGAGAGGAAAAGAACAGATTCTTGGTCAATATTCAAACTGACATATCTTAAGATCTACGAGCCCAAATGACTCGAAACCAGTTGTAAAAGTTTGGAAATTTTGTTACCTTCAAAATCTGTACTCGTACACTTTCTGAAGTTGTATAAAACCCGAGATATAACCAAATCTTCGAACATATGTACTGGAAAAATGAGCTGCTGGATATACACGTGTTTGTAAATTTATTGAACGAGTTTTACTTAACCAAAAGTTACATAAAAATAAGTTTTGGAAACCTAAGACATATGGGAATAACCTCTAATTTTCTGGGATTTCAATTCGGAGTCTAAGTTGGTTAAAATGAGCTGTGAGCAAGACCGAAAATCTGGAAAACTAAGATTAAAGGGTTGTTTTTGTAACAACCATAAAAACAACACTTTTGGATATCCACATGACATGAAACTTATTTTTCATAGATAATAAACATATTTAAGACTTGTTTAAAGTCTCTTGTCAAACCGAACATGTTTGACTAAGTCAACAAAAGCGGGCCTCAAAACGATGAAATGCGAACAAATTTATTAAAAGTAGGAAATTAGCCCGAAATGAGTTCTAGTAAATTTTATTATGAGACTTAGATAAAAACGACACGTACTAACTAAACCCGAGCAGAAAATGATATCCAAAAACACTAATTTGTCACCAAGTATTAAATTCGTGTAACGATAACTAAACTATATACGATGCTACTCGTACACTCAATACACATACTTTTATAAGTATACAAGGAAACAAACATAATAATAATACATTGGAAATTATTAGTACAAAAACATCACCAACAAACCTTACATACTTTTAACACAAACGGTCTTTCGAATCGAGTGAACAACGAACATGGTTTGGCAATGAGCCGACTACTTATACAAACCGTCTCTTACATTTAGGGCGTTAAGGGACACACTTGGACAAACCACTTGCTAGCTCTCATACACTTTAGCTCACGAGGTGAGTTCACAGCCCCTTCTTTAAATGTTTTATGCTTTTGAAATCAGGGGTGATAAACATAGAAATTGCATGCTAACACATGCAACAAAATCATATAAATGCTTTACTGCTTTTATACAACTGTTTGATTATTGAAATAACATTTTCATACTGTTTTGGGAAACTAGACAACGAATCCTAGTACGGATCTAGGCTTAAGATGTAGTGCATAAAAGTCCTTATGGCTACAGACTATAACCATTAGCTAGGTGACTCTAGCCACTGAGTATGCGGATAGTACTATCGTCGTGACGACCCTCCCACAGTTTTGGAGCGTATACTTACAGGTCCTATTTGGCAAACAACTACTGCTGGTCGTGGTTTGGTTATGGGGTTAGGTCGCGTTATTTTAACTCGTCAGGTTTTGCTCACCTTTTGAGGGATCACCGTCTAAGTCTTCCCACAAAACTATTATTTAGGAAGAGTTTTCCTACGAACACCTACTTTGGAAATGTTGATCCTTAGTTGGATTGGCCTGTGTTTCCTACTATTACTTATTTAGGAAATGTTAATCCTTAACTGAATTAACTTGTGTTTCCTACCACTACTATTTTGGGAAATGTTATTCATACTTGAATTAACTTGTGTTTCCTACTCAACAGACAACTACTATTATTTTGGGAAATGTTATTTTTAATTAAATAACCGTTGTTTCCTGCAAACTATTAATTTAGGAAATGTTTCTCTTTATTGATAAACTTGTGTTTCCTACACTATAACTATTTGACGATATATAAACAACTACACTACATACAAACCTGTGAATTCACTCAACAATTTTGTTGACGTTTTCTCTATGTTTCTCAGGGAATTAGCAGCGTAAGTAAGATCTGCATGCATTCAGGACGGACCACCCTCGAAGCCATAGGATGCCACTTATTTTGGGACACATATGATTTCCTTTATATAACCACAAGTCATTGTGGTCATATTTATGAAATCCAGTTTTGTGTTAAGTATTTATATAACATACTGTTTCAAACTCTACTACTACTGTTACAACTTTTTAAGTTGTAACCTTTTGTAAAACTTATTAACTATTGGCATCTCAATATATCCCATTCTGCAATAACAATATGCCCTGTGATTGTGTATTGTTTGATTACTGCTCGCGCCCCACCACATGATAAGCTTCCGCAATTACTCACACTAATCGTAGATTACCGTTTGGCGCGGTGTGATAGAAACCAATCAAATAATGTGTATATTACTGTCATGAGGTCATAGTCTGAGCTTAACTGAGGTGTCGGGATCATAATCAAGTGCCCGATCGAGGGTGCCTCCCTGCGAGTGCCTAATCTACACTCGTATGAACAAATGATAATGCGTCCGTTTGACCAGTTAGTGCTTGCTAACCCGGACGGGGATTGTCAATCCTATATGGTACCATACACTAACATACACGCTACAAAAGTATTACCAATGTATATGAGTAGAGGACTTTAAAATGATTAGCAAATAACTCATGCAGGATATAGCGATGTTTAGTACTTGTGTTCACATGTAAAACAAAATGGAGCATGTATTCCCACCCCAGGAGTAAAAACAGTAAAAAGTCGCCTGAGTCTAGCGTGTTGCTATCAAGCAATAATGATGAAGCACAAGGTGATGTTGTCCGAAGACTGTAACCTGCTGGGCGTCCTAAACGTGCAAGGTTATAAAAGTAAGTAGATGTCTCAACAGACCATCTATGCTAGTTCTCCATTCAACTAGTTATGTCCAAATGTTTGATTGTTTGTTTGTGTTTTTAAAAAACATGTACGGCCCGTTGGTGAGTTGAGTTTTTGTAATAATAATTCAAATGTATTATTATTATATGTTTCATTGCATTGTATACTTGTCAAAGTATATGAGTATCATCGTATAAGCTTTGGTCGTTGTAAGTGTTTGACACTTAGTGTAATGAATATTTTCCAAGTCTGTGATTGCCGACACTAGATTAAGTGTCGCTAGTTTGGCGACACTTGGTCAATTTTGGCGACACAAGAAGTAGTGTCGCTAGTTTGGCAACAACGAAATTAATTATGGCGACGCCAGGTTCAGTGTCGCTATACGCGACAGTAAATTGATTTTGGCGACACCAAGGTTAGTGTCACTATAGCGACACACAATTTGTTTGCGTCTCATGTCAGCATAACTCTTCTAACGATCACGTGCGGCTTTCAGCCAGTTTTGGATACCAATGATCTTTTCTGTGGTTTCGTGTATGATTTTCGGACCAGTGAGTTGGCTGTCTCCTACTTCGGTCTAACAGACAAGTGATCGGCACTGTGACACCCGGTCAAAAATGGCAAAATTAGCTCCTAATTTAAACCTTAATCAATCGTACTTGGTACGTATTAAAACGAAAGTATTCGGATATTATATATATAACGTTAGATGATTATTTAATAATCATTATAAATCAATATGAAAGAACGCAAAAAAAGCAAATACGGACGTTGGTGAATCAAATTATTAAGTAATATGAAATTATTTAATAATCACATTATTTATTATTTATTATGTTTATAATAGTTAACACGTAACTCGTATCGTATCAAATAAGTCATGCACAACAAAAACGCGCGAGACGTGCCCGCCAATCGAAACAAACTTAAGTTATATTTTTTATAACTCATTAATAAGTATTTTGATAAAATACTTCAACTCAAAATATCGAAAGTTTATTCGTTATTTAAAAACGTATGTATAATATATAACGCCTAAATATACGTTTAAACGATCGGGTAAACGAACACGGATATAATACCAAAGTTTGGAGACAAGATTTTAGCAACCTTGCCTCCCTTTTTGACTAAGAAAATCAGCCAAAACAAGATCCTTAAATTTAGGATCTTGTTTCTTGACCTTAACCACACATCACCACCATACTCACTCATTCATCACCCACCATTCTCACTCTCTATCTCTCTCTCTAGACACTTTCTCTCTCTATAAAAACAGTTGAAGAACACACCCAAAAACCACCATCAAACCCTCTTGGATCACTAAGCCGATTGAAGCAATAATGATCACGAGGACGCGAGCTACGTTTTCATCTTTTCGGATTCTTCATACGATCATTGTAAGACTCCGACACTTTCGTAAAATACTTGTAATATGTTTATAATCATGTTATTATGCTTACTCAACTCTAAAATGTCCAAATAATTAATCGAAATGCAATTTAAAACTCGGATTTATGTTTTCTGTTTTCTGTCCAGATTTATAAGTTCACTTTAATGAATTTTATAAAAATCATTACAACACGAAAATGAATGTTTCTTAAGCTTAAAATGAAGTTCAAGAAGTAATATTTCTAATAAAATTTGTTTCGTAACATTTGGACTTGGTTTTCTATTTTAAAATAATTTTCTCCGCTGACATAGAATTACTGTTCCGGCGGACAGAAATTTCCGTCTACTTCTCGGAACCATATCTTGAGTTCTAGGAAGAACCAACTCTCGACATCTAAACGAAAAATGTTCATTAATATACCAGCTACAACTTTCATTTTTTGCTTTCGGACCAGATCCTCTCGGATCATGGTGAAAAACGTGAATCTTTGGACTTAACTCATTATCGAACCCGATCCGACCACTCCTCATGTTTATTTTTGTTAAAAAAAGTAAACGAACATATAAAATACCATAAAGTGCAGAAATGGACTATATTCATAGGTTAACATGTGTGATTTTTAGTAGATCTTGATTTGGCTTAAAAAGTGTAGAAATCGAGAGGTTCGTTTAGTCGAAAACTGGAAAACCTAAGTAAAGAGGGACTGTTTTGGTCTAATCCTGGAAACGACACTTCGAGAGGTCTACGAAACATAACGACAAGTTTTATAAACTTATTTGATCATTTTAGGAGTTTGGTAAAAGTTGCGGGTCAAACCGAGACCATTGACCACGTTTTCGACAATGACATATACTACAACACTTAACTCGAGTGACGCCGAGATTACTAAATTTCACATTATATGCGACACTTATAATTCATTTTCAAAATAAGTATCAACCATCGCGTAACCTTTAGTGTTTATACCATACAACATTTAAACACTTCAAATATACTTTATAAGTATATCATTTCAACATCATAATAATAATACTTTGGAATTATTATTCGAACTCACCAACGGACCGTATACTTTTATAAACTCCGAAAATAAATACAAACCGAATACTTTGAGCACAATTAACCGAATGAACACTTATGGATAGTTTATTTAAAACGTCCACTTACAAATATATAATTTCGCGTATTTAGGACGTCAAGGAATTTCAACTCGGATCATAAACTTACTTTTGGAACACTAGCTCTTCAGGTGAGTTCATAGCGCCACCTTTTAATTGTTTTATATGTTTTGGGGGGAAATGCATGCTCAATTAAATCAACTCATTTCTTTTAATGAATACAAATCATTTATTGGATATTTGAGACATAAACACTATGTTTTCATATCCATAACCTTTCTCGAATATGCTTAAGTGTGTTAAGTATATGTGTGATTGCTTTAGGGACCATAGCTTTTTCCTACACTTATGTTCCCCAATTACTAGGCGTAGGCTAGTACTTAAGTGAACATCACTCTTTTACCTCGATATACTGACTAGGCTGAGGACTAGGAGTATACATCAGTATATGGCTATGATTTGTTCTAGTCAACTAGGTGATGGTTATCCTCACCTAGGCACATTATGTTACACTTAATATCTAAGGGATGTCGGTACGTACTTAGATACATTAACTATGCTCATATATTATATGACAATTATATATATCTTGAATATCTATATCATCTCCTTGTTAAATCAAAATCAATAACACGCTGTTAGCTGTTATCACTTGAATAAGTATATTTACATATATAATTATATATTTGTATACTTACATATATGTTAATTCAAGCACTCGGTGCTCTACAATTTATTTATGTGTACACCCGATTTTACTATGCACATAAACTCATTCAAATCATTAGTCTGTTGAGACGTCAATTAATAAAATCTTGCGCGTTTAATACGCCCGGTATGTTTCATCATCAAATCATTGGTCGATGTCATCTTGGATGACACAAAACGATACCACGGTTGGTGGTACAAAACGATACCACGGTGGGTGGTACAAATCATTATCATTTTGGATGATTCCAAACGATATCACGGTGGGTGATACAAATCAATACGAGTTGTTACTCGTCATCATTAAATCAATACGAGTTGTTACTCGTCCTCATTAAATCAATACGAGTTGTTACTCGTCCTCATTAAATCAATGCGAGTTGTTACTCGTCATCATTAAATCAATGCGAGTTGTTACTCATCATCATTAAATCAATACGAGTTGTTACTCGTCATCATTAAATCAATACGAGTTGTTACTCGTCATCATTAAATCATTACGAGTTGTTACTCGCCATCATTAGTATTAATATAGGTTAATACTTGTTCTCATTAGTATTGCTACGAGTTGTACTCGTTGTAATAGAATTCACACTAGTTTATGTTTGTTCTCAGGTTATTACCATTAGTACCCTATTGACTTAGATCTGTAGGTTTACTTAATGGTCCGCAATATTGCTCATGGGAGCAATCATGGCTTAATATCATCACACGATTTACAAAATATTTTCGTATTTTATAATGTTTTTCAACATTACAAATTTGTTTAACTGAACCTGTGAACTCACCAGCTTTCCAGCTGACCGTTTTAGTGTGCATTTTCAGGTACTGCTTTAGTAGGATCGGCCCATCAGGATCCAAGCTCGAGTCGCATACTTTTCAACACTGGATTTCATTGCTTACTTTTGTATTATTAGAAATGTAATGAATTACTTTGCGAAATCAAAGGTTTTGTAAACATCTTATTCAGTAATGTAACTACTATTTTCAAAACGTCTCATCTAGAGTCGTTCATTATGTACCTTGCACTTGTGATATTTGATTTGGTAACACCCCGACCCGACCGCTTCCGCAACCCGAAATTTGGGGGTGTTATAGATTGGTATCAAAGCCAAAGGTTATAGTGAACTAGGTTGCATGTAGTAGGCCTAGACTATGACCGTTAGGCTGTATTCCTTATTAGGTATGACTGGTTCAGGGATTACATCATACGAATTTAATTTAACATAGCGTATCTAACTATGTACAATTAAACAAAGATGATGTAAGATCTGAAATGGGTTATATTGAACAAGGAATACGATAGAAGACTCTGATGATAATAGAATTAGGCAGTAATTGTCAAACTTTGTGGACAGTGTTTGCCAAACAATTTTATGCAATATTTGTCACTGCTAAGTGCAAATACTTATTAGACTATTATATGTATGGTATGTATATATGAATATGTCTCATTTACTTGTTACTCTCTAGGCTATATTATAATGAGTTATGAATATAGGCCTCACACACATGTTACTCTCTAGGCTATTATATATACTGAAAGTATATGATGAATAGGCCTCACACCCTTACGATTCATTAGGCTATTATATACAGGTTTATATATACATAGGCCTCACACACGAACAATACCCTAGGCTATTATGGAATATAGGTATATATGAATAGGTCTTACCTGTATACTAATTTCCATACTATTATATATATTAGTTAAATATATATAAAATTCAATTGATAATACACTCATTAATTCACGTACAACTGGAAACGCCAAGTATGGCCATTTTAACATTACTCAATACCAAGAACAAGCCTTGTTCTCACCTATTACCGCCTACCTATGCATATGCGTGTAATCGCTATTAACACATTCCGCTGCATTATCACATACTCGCAAAGAGGCACATCGCTGTCTTCCTCACCATCACGACTCAACCTTTTCTCTATATGTATTCATAAGAGAATATCATACTTATCATTGAACCTCGGGAAGGAGTCATAAACGTTATATATAGGTGAAAATACGTAACTCCAACACATCTTTGGCATATAGGTGCTACACTCCCAGTACAGTTAGTATTGCATTCACAGTACAGTGGTACTGCATTCACAGTACATTGGGTACTGCATTATAGTGTGTGGCACTGCATTCACGGCACGTGGTGCTGCATTTCATGGTACTTCAGTACTACCTTCATAATACATTAGTATTACATTTTTGTGCTTTTAGCACTATGTTATGGTACGATGTTACCGCATTTCAGTACTTTGAGTGCTGCATTTTTACCCATTAAAGCTACACCTACAGTATTATAATACTGAATCATTGTCCATAGGACTACATTGTTAACGATTACCTTGTAGCCACAATTTAGCTACGATTCAAACAATGAGATAGTCAGGATTCGACTATTAGAATAAGCTTTTGAGCAGTCATGAATTGACTGGCTTTAAATCATTTAGACATCATTATGTCTGCCACTCTTAGATTAACAACTTTGTCTCACTACCTGTAGAGTAGTATCATTATTGCTGTAAAGCCATATCATATGTCAGGTGATATGTTAGAATCTCCATATAGTAGGGCAGGAAAAGTTGTTAGGCTTCAATTACCACATATAAAATATTATTTTGTGAAAATGAAATAATACGATAACTAGTAAGAAATTTACCAGGGTTTCAGTTTAAAAGCTCTAAAATTCTATTGAAATAGAGTTGTAGGTTTCATAGTGCCCATAACATTGCTCGTAGGAGCAATTATTTGTTTAGCACCCTAAACTCAATACATGACTTATAGCTAATCCATATAGCGAGATGTACTCGCATCAAACTATTCACATATACGCACACTTCTCCCCGGACCTCACGCACTCACAACTACACTCAAAATTTCAGGACGAAATTTTCTTAACAGGGGGAGAATGTGACACCCGGTCAAAAAGGGCAAAATTAGCTCCTAATTTAAACCTTAATCATTCGTACTTGGTACGTATTAAAACGAAAGTATTCGGATATTATATATATAACGTTAGATGATTATCTAATAATCATTATAAATCAATCTGAAAGAACGCAGAAAAAGCAAATACGGACGCGCCCGCCAATCGAAACAAACCTAAGTTATATTTTCTATAACTCATTAATAAGTATTTTGATAAAATACTTCAACTCAAAATATCGAAAGTTTATTCGTTATTTAAAAACGTATGTATAATATATAACGCCTAAATATACGTTTAAACGATCGGGTAAACGAACACGGATATAATACCAAAGTTTGGAGACAAGATTTTAGCAACCTTGCCTCCCTTTTTGACTAAGAAAATCATCCAAAACAAGATCCTTAAATTTAGGATCTTGTTTCTTGACCTTAACCACACATCACCACCATACTCACTCATTCATCACCCACCATTCTCACTCTCTATCTCTCTCTCTAGTCACTCTCTCTCTCTCTCTAAAATCAGTTGAAGAACACACCCAAAAACCACCATCAAACCCTCTTGGATCACTAAGCCGATTGAAGCAATAACGATCACGAGGACGCGAGCTACGATTTCATCTTTTCGGATTCTTCATACGATCATTGTAAGACTCCGACACTTTCGTAAAATACTTGTAATATGTTTATAATCATGTTATTATGCTCACTCAACTCTAAAATGTCCAAATAATTAATCGAAATGCAATTTAAAACTCGGATTTATGTTTTCTGTTTTCTGTCCAGATTTATAAGTTCACTTTAATGAATTTTATAAAAATCATTACAACACGAAAATGAATATTTCTTAAGCTTAAAATGAAGTTCAAGAAGTAAGATTTCTAACAAAAAAATTTTCGTAACATTTCGACTTCGTTTGCTATTTTAAAATAATTTTCTCCGGTGACATAGAATTACGGTTCCTGCGGACAGAAATTTCCGTCTACTTCTCGGAGCCATATCTCGAGTTCTAGGAAGAAAAAACTCTCGACATCTAAACGAAAAATGTTCATTAAGATACCAGCTACAACTTTCATTATTTGCTCTCGGACCAGATCCTCTCGGATCATGGTGAAAAACGTGAATCTTTGGACTGAACTCATTATCGAACCCGATCCGACCACTCCTCATGTTTATTTTTGTTAAAAATAGTAAACGAACATATAAAATACCATACAGTGTAGAAATGGACTATATTTATATGTTAACATGTGTGATTTTTAGTAGATCTTGATTTGGCTTAAAAAGTGTAGAAATCGAGAGGTTCGTTTAGTCGAAAACTGGAAAACCTAAGTAAAGAGGGACTGTTTTGGTCTAATCCTGGAAACGACACTTCGAGAGGTCTACGAAACATAACGACAAGTTTTATAAACTTATTTGATCATTTTAGGAGTTTGGTAAAAGTTGCGGGTCAAACCGAGACCATTGACCACGTTTTCGACAATGACATATACCTACAACACTTAACTCAAGTGACGCCGAGATTACTAAATTTCACATTATATGTGACACTTATAATTCAATTTCAAAATAAGTATCAAACATCGCGTAACCTTTAGTGCTTATACCATACAATATTTAAACACTTCAAATATACTTTATAAGTATATCATTTCAACATCATAATAATAATACTTTGGAATTATTATTCGAACTCACCAACGGACCGTATACTTTTATAAAATCCGAAAATAAATACAAACCGAATACTTTGAGCACAATTAACCGAATGAACACTTATGGATAGTTTATTTAAAACGTCCACTTACAAATATATAATTTCGCGTATTTAGGACGTCAAGGAATTTCAACTCGGATCATAAACTTACTTTTGGAACACTAGCTCTTCAGGTGAGTTCATAGCGCCACCTTTTAATTGTTTTATATGTTTTGGGGGGAAATGCATGCTCAATTAAATCAACTCATTTCTTTTAATGAATACAAATCATTTATTGGATATTTGAGACATAAACACTATGTTTTCATATCCATAACCTTTCTCGAATATGCTTAAGTGTGTTAAGTATATGTGTGATTGCTTTAGGGACCATAGCTTTTTCCTACACTTATGTTCCCCAATTACTAGGCGTAGGCTAGTACTTAAGTGAACATCACTCTTTTACCTCGATATACTGACTAGGCTGAGGACTAGGAGTATACATCAGTATAGGGCTATGATTTGTTCTAGTCAACTAGGTGATGGTTATCCTCACCTAGGCACATTATGTTACACTTAATATCTAACGGATGTCGGTACATACTTAGATACATTAACTATTCTCATATATTATTTGACTATTATAGGTATATCTTGAATATCTATATCATCTCCTTGTTAAATCAAAATCAATAACACGCTGTTAGCTGTTATCACTTGAATAAGTATATTTACATATATAATTACATATTTGTATACTTACATATATGTTAATTCAAGCACTCGGTGCTCTTCAATTTATTTATGTGTAATGATATACATATACATATACAAACATGACTCTACTAATCGGGCCTGTCCAGATACACCCGATTTTACTATGCACATAAACTCATTCAAATCATTAGTCTGTTGAGACGTCAATCAATAAAACCTTGCGCGTTTAATACGCCCGGTATGTTTCATCATCAAATCATTGGTCGATGTCATTTTGGATGACACAAAACGATACCACGGTTGGTGGTACAAAACGATACCACGGTGGGTGGTACAAATCATTATCATTTTGGATGATTCCAAACGATATCACGGTGGGTGATACAAATCAATACGAGTTGTTACTCGTCATCATTAAATCAATACGAGTTGTTACTCGTCCTCATTAAATCAATACGAGTTGTTACTCGTCCTCATTAAATCAATACGAGTTGTTACTCGTCATCATTAAATCAATGCGAGTTGTTACTCATCATCATTAAATCAATACGAGTTGTTACTCGTCATCATTAAATCAATACGAGTTGTTACTCGTCATCATTAAATCATTATGAGTTGTTACTCGCCATCATTAGTATTAATATAGGTTAATAATTGTTCTCATTAGTATTGCTACGAGTTGTACTCGTTGTAAAAGAATTCACACTAGTTTATGTTTGTTCTCAGGTTATCACCATTAGTACCCTATTGACTTAGATCTGTAGGTTTACTTAATGGTCCGCAATATTGCTCATGGGAGCAATCATGGCTTTATATCATCATACGATTTACAAACTATTTTCGTATCTTATAATGTTTTTCAACATTACAAATTTGTTTAACTGAACCTGTGAACTCACCAGCTTTCCAGCTGACCGTTTTAGTGTGCATTTTCAGGTACTGCTTTAGTAGGATCGGCCCATCAGGATCCTAGCTCGAGTCGCATACTTTTCAACACTGGATTTCATTGCATACTTTTGTATTATTAGAAATGTAATGAATTACTTTGCGAAATCAAGGGTTTTGTAAACATCTTATTCAGTAATGTAACTACTATTTTCAAAACGTCTCATCTAGAGTCGTTCATTATGTACCTTGCGCTTGTAATATTTGATTTGGTAACACCCCGACCCAACCGCTTCCGCAACCCGAAATTTGGGGGTGTTGTAGGCACTTACGACCGTACAGTGCCTCGAATGGTGCAGCTCCAATACTAGTGTGATAGCTGTTGTTGTACGAAAATTCAAACAATGGTAAGGTGAATCGACCCGTGTCTCCTAGCTTTTCCGGTAAGGCATTCTGGATGACGGCTGAACACTCGGCGTTCAGGGAGACTTTAGGAGTGGAAGGAATCTTGTCCTTAGTTGCCAGCATTCGTCGGATGTACTTTGTACTAGAAGGGATTCTAGACACGGTGTCTAAGAACTTTCCATCAAGTTTGAATGACGTGGCATTGTACTTCTTGTGCAGGCGGTTAGGGAAAGGAATCTCAACCTCACGATTCGGCGTGGGCATTGATTTGGTCTCAACTGTCGGCGGGATAGGAGAATGTTCCCTTGGAGAAGCAGTCATAGAAGGAGTTGGTTTATCAGAGTTTAAGGTCTTGACTTCCTCGACGTGGGGGTTCTGAATAGTATTTCTTGGTAAGGTCCCTTGCGGTCGGGTATCGAGACGTTGGGCTAACTGACCGATCTGGTTCTCAAGGCTTTTCAGGAGCGAGAGTTGATTTTGAAGGAATAGATCAGTTTGGTCTTGTCGAGCCGTAGTCTTTTGGTTGAAAGCGGTTTGACCTTGGATGAATTTGTTGAGGTTGTCATCAGTACTCGTGACTGGAATGATGGTCTTTGCAGGCTCAGCAGGCTGGGTATCCTTAGTGGCGGTTAATGGAAGTGGTTGATTGTATGGGAGTTGTGGTTGTTGCGGGTACGTCGGATATCGTGGCTGAAACCTGGGTTGGTTGTTTCGTGGAGGATATTGGTTTCCTCGAGTTCTGGGTGGTGAAGTTCTAGCGAAGCCAGGAGGATTTTGAGGTCTGACAGGAAACTGGGCATAGTAGACCGAACCGTTAGTAGCATCTTCGTACTCAACCTCGTATTCTTCAGCGGGATGGTTGGCACAGTTCTGGCAAGCCTGAACTTGGTGGATCTGCTGTGGTTGTTTCTTCAGATCTGCTATCTGTTTTGTCATAGTCTCAATTTGTTCGCTCAGAGACTTAATGGCTTCAGTTTGGCGGGTGTTATTTGCGGAGAGGGGTAATGATGAGGATTGCTCATCAGACTTCCAATCGTGGTGATTTATCTTCATATCCTCAATCAAGCTCCATACTTCGTCATCAGTAAGTTTCATGAAGTTTCCTTGAGCTGCTGCGTCAAGATTGATGCGATGGTTAGGATCAAGACCTCGGTAGAAGGTGCACACCTTGTCAGTCTTCGTCATTTGGTGGTTTGGACATTTCCTCAGTAAACTCTTGAATCGCTCCCATGCTGAGTAGATAGATTCATCATGGGCTTGTTGGAAGTTTGCGATGTCATTCTTTACCTGAGTTTGTTTGGACGGGGGAAAGTATCTAGCGAGAAACTTATTACCCGTGTCGGTCCATGAGGTGATTGAGCCGGTCTCAAGTCCCTCAAACCAGGTAGAAGCATGTAAAGCGAGAGAATAGGGGAACAAGTATAAGCGGATGATATCCTGCTCAACCCCATTCTGCTTATAGGAGTTTGAAACCTGAATGAATTTGTCGATATGAGCGTTGGGATCATCACGGGGTAGACCGTGGAATTGGCAGTTATCTTTTATGAGTTGTACGATGTGGTGTTTAAGCTCAAAAGAAGCTCCGTCAATCACTCGATAGCTAATCGGTCCTCCTCGTCCTTCGATGGATGGTTTGGTGTTGTCGGCGAGAGTAACACGAGCGGCAATTTGTGGAAAACGGGAATGTCTTTCTTTGCGGATGGTACGGATAATCGACTCAGGTTCGGGTACGAAAATGAGAGATTCAGACCCGGATGATCTGGTCGAATATCGTTGTGGGATATGGGAAGATATTGTCGGTTGGAACAAGGAAAAGAAAATAAGAATGGGAAAGAAGTATCACTAAATAGAAAACTCGTCGGGATGCTTCAGAGTCTTACGATTAACTCCCCGGCAGCGGCGCCAAAAACTTGTCGCGCCCCGATCCGACACGGTCGTCAACGCAACGGAAGGGGACACGACAGTGGAGTGTTTTAAATTTATAGAGCTGGGGACCTAAGCTTTACTACGGCTGTATAGCAGCAATATGACCTATGGTCGTTCTTCAAGCTAATCGTATTGTGAAACGGAAGTATCAAGACAAGTTGTTTATTTTAGTGATGGGATTTTGAAAACAGAGTTTTGAGTGGGTTTTTGTTACTTAGGTCCGTAATTTAAAGAAATTAAATAAAAAGTAAATAAATGGAAAACAGAAATAGGGATGAAATCAGTCTGGAGGAGATGTGTTTGTTATGACTTCGTTAGCTTATGCGGGGGTGATGCTGGGGTTTTGATATGAAAACATCTTTTTAAAGGTTTGTGTCTTATCTGAGCTTAATTGTTCGTAGTGTAAACACTAGTACCCTACTGATTGGGGAAACCAATCAGTATGTCACTGAGTACTAGGCCAAATTGAGTCTGATCGGAGGAGGATGCTCAACTCTTCAACGTTATCCAGTGACAGAGTAACGACCCTTCTTGGAATGTTAGTTCCTGGGTGCATGAGATAGAGTAACATACCCACTAAGGTTCCGACCTTTCTTAACACTACGGGGATAACGAAGTATAACAAGGCATTTAAGATTAAGACTTGGTTTGGTAACTATTAACTTTATATTAATGGTTATATTCTAGTCTAGAGCTTTCATCACGGTGTACAGTGCGATTATGCATTTCCACAGTTTTCCAGACCCGAGATGTACTAATCGTGTACAGTGCAATTAAGCATTTCCACAGTGTTCCAGATCTTTAGGTGTACTAACGGTGTACAGTGCGATCAAGCATTTCCACAGCTTTGAAGATAAACCAGGATGTGACACAGTCTTCAACCATTGACATTTCCTTAGCTCCTACGTATTTGTACTCCACCAGAGGTATTTCCAACGTTAAACGAAGTACAGTGCCGTTTACCGTGGTCTTTCCGGGGTCACATACTTTATGGTCACTCTAGAATAGTTTAAACTAAGTTTGTATTAAAGCCCAACCATCTATGATATAAACCAGCTGTTGTCGTGTAAACAGGGTTTTAATTTAAAAATGGAAAATACCTAACTTACTATACACAACACAGGCAAGAATACCTGATCATATATAGTATAGCTCAGTAAGTCCGAGTCGAACACAGGGAACGGATGTCAATATTAACAAATTGGAAATTTCTACAATTAATTAAAGCAGTAAAAGTGGGGACGTTTTAGTTCCGTACGAACAAATAAGTAACAATTATAAAAGAAATGATTAATTAAAGAAAACTAATTTATTAAAAATAAAGAAATACTAAAATAGCTTAATTAAAATAAAAGGTTTAATTCAGATGGTAAAAGAAATGCATTTGCTTAGATTACTTTCCTTAAAATCCTGAAATCATATTATTTAAAATGCTCACGTATGGATTCTATCGTGCCCTTTCAAATATATCAACCCTCCTTACAAGATAAGTTGAATTAAATACAATTAAGAAAGATACAAGGTTGTTTTCAACACATTAACAGTTCAATTTAACGTTGTCTACAAAATTGTATTCTAGATTAATTCAACACCGTTTATGTGACTTATTCTATTGACTTGAATCAAGAAAGTCTATAACTGATTAAGGTTATCTTGTCCATCAATGACCATTACTAACTATTAACCCTAGCCCGTCAAACTCAATATATTCGGCAATAATTATCGATTAAAATCAACAACTATCAATAATTCCACAACCAACAGGAAATCAATCTCAACTAATTATGAAACCACGCTAGGTAATCAGCAACAATCATCAATTATCCAAGGATTAACGAATAAACACATAAACATTGAATAAAATCCGATACGTTCGCATTTTCAATAATCAATCCATCAAATAAGTATTATCATCTAAGCAAATACATAAGAGACTTAGCCAATCATATTATAACAGAAAATCAGATTCAATATCATATCCATAATCATAATCGAATAAAAGATATAAAAGAAATCGAACCGAAATAATGAAATAACGAATGAACGAACGAAAGCCTTTGATTATCCTTGATGTTTTGCCTCCAAAAGTCTCTGGAATTTAGGTTTTTGATGAGAGAATTCGACTGGAAAAAGTTTTTTTTAGTGTGTGTAAAAGTGAGGCAAAATGAGCTTTTTAGGTTTTCTGTCGAAACGATCCATACGCCGTATGGATTTCCATACGCCGTATGGATCACAAAGCCCATGGATCTGACCCGCGTCTTCTGGCGGCCCGGCTCACTTCATCCATAAGCCGTATGGATTCCATACGCCGTATGGATCACTTTTCCCAGCTTTTACACCATCGACCTTCAATCTTTAAACTTTATCATTTTTAGCTTCTTTTCTTCAATTCTCGCACGTTTTCATCTTCTATTCCGATTCAAGCTCCAAATAATTCCTAAATGCAAATATGAACGAAATGAGTATCGAATTCAAATAAAATGCATAAGAAATTAATCAAACTAAGGGGTAATTAGTACTATACAATAGCATATTTTGGCGTTCATCACCAGCCCTCACTATTTCCCAATAAATCCCTGATTGATTCACGGTATACTATACGAAAGGTTTTAAACAGTATTTCCACAGCTACGCAATTGAGACCATGTTTACAGTTTTAGAAAACATAGATAGGTAGTGACCGTTTGATCAAGGTTCGCGACTCCTTGTCATAAAGGTTCTAACCACGTTTAATTGGAGGAAAGGCGATTAGGTTTAGAAATTCATAAATACAATATTAATAAATCAGCGGTTTCATTATATAATATAACTGGGATCATTACTTCCATAACGGATTGTGCCCACGACTTTCATAGCTTCCACGTTCCGTACTACACACATAAGTGATGATTCCGGCGCTATACAAATGAAAGCCGTATAACGTTACCTCCGTTGTTTCATAATGTTATCATCCCAATCATATATTTAAAGTAGCATCACCCTACACATATATAAACTAACTACATCATAACAAACACACAAGGAAACTACTCACTACGCATAATAACAGGTTCTAAATCTAGCATAACAACAACAACAATTATCATTATAACAGATAAGGAAAGAAGTAACCGTTAATAAAGCGTAGATTGAATAAGCGTTTAGAGAGAGAGTACAAGCAGAACTTCCGCAATATCCTTGACAATATTACAATAAAAGCCCCTGGACTATTCCCTATGCTATTACAAAAGTAGCCCCTCCGTTAGTTTCAGTTAAATACTAATTGAGAACTAACGAGATCAAACCCTAATTTCTAGACAGAGAAAGAAAGAAAGAGAGAATAGAGAGAGAGAGAGAGTGTGTGTGAGAGAGAAAGTGGAAATGGAGAAATGTGTGGAATGGTGAGGTGTGTTGAATGTTGGAGGAGTGACCTCCTATTTATAGGCAAAGCTTGAAATCAGACGTACAAGTCGCGAAGCACTCACGTACAAGCAAACGAAGCACAAACGGGCAGCATATGTGGTACCAGGGGCCGTATACGGCCTTCATAGGGCCATATACGGTGTATAAAGGGCCGTATATGTTCTATGAAGGGCCGTATATGGTGTGCAAGGCCGTATACGGCTTCCGCCTGATTTCATTCGTTGCTTAAAACGTCCGTATCTCCTTCGTTACGCGTCCGTTTGACCTGATTCTTTCGCCTGTGTCTTCGTAATTTCGTTACTCTTCTAATGGAGCCAATATCACTGAAATTGGATGTGTATAACTTTAGCATAGCCGAAATCACTTTATAGGAGTTTGTAACCGTCCTGTCTTCTCCGTTCTTTATCTGATTTGCATGTTTCTTGATTTTCTCGTCTCGATTTCACCTATTACAACATATCATAAGGTTAGAATGTGTTTATTATAGGATAAATGAGGGTGCGAGAATTGGTTGCTGCTTATTTGCTCCTTTTTGCTCGTTATTCGGATGTTTTTAGTGACTTTTATAGCAACGTCTATATTTTGAGCACTTTAGTGAATTTTAGTAAATAATGATTGTTTTAGAATGTTTTCACTAAAGATGTACCCAAAAAGTGTGGAATAATGGCCTTGAAAACATGACTTTTTGCGTCACATCAAGTTATCCCACACTTTAGACGTTGCTTGTCCTCAAGCAACACTCAGTTTTTGAAAACATTTTGAAACATTTTTAGAGCGAGCATCAACATTTTAAAGAGTTACTAAGGTCAAATGCAAATAAGATAGTTTCAGGAATTTAGGGGAAGATAAGATGATCCTTCCTTAAACAAGAAAACATTCTCTTAGGCATACATCAAAATCTCATGATCTTGGAGTACACATGACTAGGCGATCTCACAAAAGGTGGTCACTCAATTCACTCAAAGTGTATCGGGTTTCCTATCAATCTAGAACAAACGAAATCGCTCAAATAGCCAGTCATGCAGCACTCATCGTCATAGGCTTGGTCGAGAATCGGATCTCCACCACTTTGGAGAGGACGGTGCTAATTATCCCAAGACATTCATGAGGGTTGTAGTGTTTGATGAGGGGTAAAGGGTATGGATAGCGGCATTTTTGGTTGTAGGGGTTGCTTATCTTAAAACAACTGAGATCATGAACAACTTTATTTCAGAACGGAGAGAGAGGTAGCTTTTGGTCTTCTATCAGGATCTTGAGGATGATACTTCAAAGGACTTTTAAGCTTTATTCTTGTGGAACTATTTTTCTTTCTTTTCTTCTTTTTCTGCTTTTATACTTTTCAATTTTCTTTTCTTCTTCAGAATTTCTTTGCCAGAGAATTTCTAAGGATATTTTTCTTCTTTTGATTTTTTCAGAAATCCCTTATCTTAACATTTTGAGTCTTTTCGCGGTGTCAATTTTACACACCAAGGATTCTTCAATCTTTTTGAGAACACGAAGGGGTAGGATAAGTGAAGCGGATATTCTAAAAGATGTTCTTCATAACCTCAGAAATTCTAAGATAAGTTTGGGGAATATTTTTGGGAAGTAGGGTTTTATGAGGGTTTTATGAAACGAAAGGTTTAGGCTCAACAGGGTTTACTAGGTAGATCATCGATACTAAAAATGAGCATCGGAAGTGTTTTGGGCTTGAAAAGATATGTAAAAAGGGGTTCAAATCCTAGGGAATGTCAAGGTCATCTAATTGCACCTTTACCGCGTACGGTACACACCAATGTGGTCTCGAAGCGTATGTCAAGAGCAAGTTCTAATTCAGAGATGCATGCATTGGCACACACAAGAAATGAATAGTGAAGCATTAAAGATGAATGCTATTAGGCTCAAGATACCTCAATGCAAATAGGGTTGTATGTGCTTCGTCATGCTTCCATCAGATTATTATTTCTTGCTTAAGCCTACCTTATTTTCCCTAGATTCTGAAATATATTACTCACATCTGAAAATAGCTCCTCTCAAAAGATATTTTGGCTCAAAATTAGCAGAGTTAATCAATAGATTTAGCTCATACTTTCAATTTTCTTGAAAAATTTTGAAAAATTTGAGGAACATTTTCTGAGTTTACTATTTCGGACATTAAAAATCAAAGAAAACTAACCAAGGTATTCTATACCTGCTATCCCACACTTAGAGGAACATTGTCCCTAATGTTCTCTTGAGTTGAGATTTACTGGAAGTAAAATCCCACACTTAGAGTTTGAACATGTAAGAAAATGTTTCTCAAGTGTTTGTTTTGGACTGGAATCCCACACTTAGTGATAAGCTTAGGATAGAGTATAGACTACTTTAACAAACTAACAAAGCAAATAATAAACAGAATCATAAACAAAAGAGAGTAAAGGTTAAGACACTCCCCAGATAGCGAGCAGCAAAGAAGCTGAGAATCTGAATTTGCTGAAAAGAGATGTTGCCAAGATCTTTTTCTGCATTCATGAAGAGCGGCACAGCTTCAAGCGTCTTGCTATTGGTATCTGTTGCGTGCTAACACAGTCGTTACGTAATAGCTGCAACAGTGGGGTGTTTTAAATTTATAGAGCTGGGGATATCCTAAGCTAATACTACTTTCAGCCCTAATTAGGTTACTAGGGTAGTAAGCGGTATGTTGACTCAGGTGTCGTTCTTACACTACAATGGGTATGGGATCTTAGGCATTTCTAATTATCTTTTGTGATCTAGCTAGGGTTTAAAATAAGATTTGATTTGGTTTGGTTTTATAACTAATCTATTAAAATAAATGCAGGAAAGTAAAAGATGTTTGTACGGAGGCTCAGAGAACAGTGGATACGAGAGTGTTTACTATGATGCTGGTATATGCTTTGGATAGTAGTTATGGGTGTTAAAGCCACTAGTTATGATGATTAATCCGTTGGGTAACCGGAACTTAAATTAACACGAAGTATTATACCTACGGCAGTTCCTTAGCTTATCCCGCGTATTTAAACGTTATACGAAGTACTGTGCCGTTTTATGGTTTTTCCTTAGCATTGATTCAAATTACCAGTTTGCTCATTGGATACCCTATATTATCAATGATGTATAATTACGATCCTATCAGATATCTAACGTAAAGGTCTCTACAATCAGATAAATAATATGTCACATGGATAGCAATTATATAGTGTCAGATACACCGGAAGTTCTCCCAAATGTACTGATCAATTCAATCAACAGTTATTCTCTAATCCTATTCCCCAATCTCTGACAAATGTGTGTCGGTATCATGGCACGAATTGTTGAATAAACAATAATGTGATCAGGAGTTACCCTACGGAATAGGTTGGATTAACTTGTCTAACGGTCAATTAAATTGTTCATCATTAATCATATAAATCACCTTAACTATTACATGCACATCACTCTACTGTATAAACATCAACTTATATCTGAAAACCCTAATCATGTAGTTATATATAGTAATCAGAGGTACAGTTCTAGCATGCAGCATTCCTAAGGCAACAATCAAACAAGAACATGTAATAGAAAGGCACACAGATAACTATTCCTATTTCATACTGTATCACATAACCAGATAATTGGATCATAAATATCCCGAAAGGTCTCTCAAAGATATTTAATATATGAGCTTGAATCTAACCTATCTCTAATCCTATGCTCCGTATCTCTTATGATGTAGTTTCAATCTAGAGAATACAGCCATGTCGAGTTCAAATGCTTCATCATACATAGAATAGTTTCAATGAGGATGGAGAGGTCACTATTTATAGGCAAGCCATGGATCCAAGAATACAAGCACACAAGCACACGTACAAGCAAACGAAGCAAGACGGAGGCCGTGTGTGACCAAACCAAGCCGTGTATGGCCCTATACAGGCCGTGTATGGCTCTGTACAGGCCGTGTACGGCCCTATATAGGCCGTGTACGGCCCTGGGGTGGCCGTGTGCTAGGCCGTGTGATTTTTCTGACTTTTCTCGCATCTTCGGAAGGCCGTATCTTCTCCGTTTCGCGTCCGTTTGACTTGATTCTTTCACCTACGGCTTCGTAATTCCGTTACGCTTCTAATGATGCCAATTTGGTAGAAATTGGATGTGTGGGGCCCATGCGTGTTCAGAATACGTTTTGTAGCTTTCGGCTGCGCTGTAACTTGCATAACTTTTTCGTCCTTGATCTGTATTGAGCAATCCTTATATCCATGTTCTCGTAATCTCCATAGCTACAAAATAAGGTAAATGTGAGGTTTTGGTATGGAGTTTACAGTAGATTTAGGGTTAGGCTCAATTTGGTGCCTATTTCAGTGTATTTTCAGCCCTTTTCGTATAGTTTTGGAAAGTCCGTCAAGTTTTCACCTTTATAACAAAATATGATAAATAATGATGTTTTAAGAATGTTTTTGTTATAAAAGGCCTAAATATGGGGTCAATAATGTAGGTAAAAACGTGACTTTTTACGCTACATCAAATATCCCACAATTAGAGTTTTGCTTGTCCTCAAGCAATTCCGCCTGTCAACTATACCCAGAAACTTTTTTCTGAAAAAAAAATGTTTTTATAGGAGTCGTAAATATAAGTAAAAATACAAAAATAATCAAATAATCCCTCAGGTGTAACATAGGAGATATGCACACGACGTATCCAACTTTTCAGAACGATTATCTTAGGCATGCTTTCAATTCTCGTGATCTTGGAATATACATGACTGGGCGATTCCTCACCAGGTGGTCACTCAATTCACACAAGTGTATCGGGTTTCCTAATAATCTAGATCAAACGAAATCGCTCATAATACCAGTCATGCAGCATTCATCGTCATAGGCTTGATCGAGAATCGAATCTCCACCACTTAGACAGGGACGGCACTAATTATCCCAGGACATTTGATTGGGTTGTATTTTGGGGGTGAAAAGGGAAATATTTTGAAAAGGAAAGGTTGGTAGGGTATGGAAGGAAGGACTGATCTTGACTCCAGAAACTCTTAAGGTCGTGAGAAATCTTTATTTGATTGAATCCTATAGAAAGGGGAATCCACCGAGAATTTCTTCTTTTTGGATGATTCTTGAACTTCCTTGGATCTTTTATTCTTTTTTGTATTTTCTTGAGGCATTTTCTTTTTTTTCTATTTTTCTTTTTCTTTTTCTTTTGCTTTTTTAGATGCCTCATCCTCTTTTCGCTTTTGCAGTTTCTTCAAGATAATTTTCACGGCTCCATGAATGATTCTTTTGGGAGCTTCGGGTGATTTCTTTTGATATTCTTCTTTTTGAAGTTCGTCACCAGGAGTTTATGACTTGAGGGAGCAATTGCTCGAGTGGGTAAGGACATCCAAATAGCTGTTTCTCACTTCCTCAGAAATTTCCTTTATCAAGACGTTTTGGTGGTGAGTGGAAAATGTGGGTTTTGGGTTTTAAAAGAAATGAAAAGGCTTAGGCTCAACAGGGTTTTCTAGGGGATCTTCAACACTAAAAGTGTCGGAAAAGGGTTGGCTTGAAAAGATATGAGAAAAAGGGTTTATTCCTAAAAATGTCCAGGTCATCTAATTGCACCTATGCCACGTATGGCACCTGTCAATATTGTCTCGAAACGCATGTCAGGAGCAAGTTCTAATTCAGAACGCATGCACCGGTCACACACAAGAAACGAAAAGTGAAGCATTAAAAATGAATGCTATTAGGCTCAAGATACCTCACCGCAAGTTTATTGGGTTGTATGTGCCCAGTCATGTGATGCCCCTTTTAGACTTTCATTAAGAAAAAGTTGGAATCTGACCTGATTCTACCTCTTTCTGCTTAACCTTTGAGTTTTTTTGAAAATTTTGTAGCCTTACATATATTGTTGACTCAAAATGGTTTTGAAAGTTTAGGGAAAAGTGATGACATATTGGCTTCATGCGAGAACAAGTTGAAAAAATTGAGGACATTTTTGAAAAAATTTAAGCTTTTGAAAAAAAATTAAGCTTATTATACGAAGTAGGGTATATTGCTATCCCACACTTAAAAATAAACATTGTCCTCAATGTTTTTGCCACTAAGTAGGGAGAATCCCACACTTAGGGTTTTAATGATTTTATTGAACAATTTTTAGTTTCAAGTATTCTCTAAGAATGGGGTTGCTAATCCCACACTTAGAGTTTGAAATAGGGGTCATGGCAAAATTTTTATAATGAAAATACTGAAAAGGAACTTCCCTATAAATAGTGGTTACTGGAGTTGGACCAGGTTCGTGCAGAAGTGGTGCAAATGATTTCAGAAGTTTAGGCTCAGCTATTCCATACGAAGCTAGTTCTGCAGTAATCACAACCTCATCAGAGTATCACGTCTCAGTAGTCAAAACATAAGTACAGAGTAATAACACGAAATAAAATAAAGATAAAGTAAAGATAAAGTAAACTAATAATAGTCATCTAGCAAGTCATCGCTATCTAGATCAAACTCATCCTCTGCAGTCCTGTCATAGACTGGTGCAGGAGCTGGGCTCGAAACATCAAGCACGGCATAAAGCTGCTCACGAAGAACTGGATCCATAGATGCAGAGGTCCCAGAGGCAGCAGGCTCAGCAGCAGGAGTAGTAGGGTGTCCAGTAGATGGTCCAGCAGCAGATCCAACAAAAGATCCAGCAGCAAGGAAGAAAGACCAGGGTGGTCGAGATGGTCCTGGGTCTGGTCCCAACCTGAAAGGTGGTCCCGCAGGTCTCGGTAATCCGGCTACCTCACACAGTGCTGAAAGGATCTGATGATGTGCAGTGAAGGTCTGGAACAAGGCCCAAGTAGCAGCGGGATCATACAGGGTAATGCCATACTCAAGAGTAGGTGGCTGTCTGATCGCTGGAGTAGTCTGTGGTGACACAGGCTGGGCTGCAGGTGATGTGGCCTCCTCCTCATGCTCTAGCTGAACATCTACAAGTCCCTCCTCAGGGATAGCAGGAAAAGCTCTCATGTGTCTCCTCTGCCTGGGTCTGTGTCGTCTCCTCTGTCTAGGTTGCCTCTCAGCAACATGATCCTCAGTCTCGATCCGAGCGTCCATCCTGAAATAAACATAAAATAGGTAATGCTAAATAGAAAGTGAACAAATGCAGAAAGGACAGATGGAATGCCATCTGAACTTTTTGCACTTGTGTAAATAAAACTTATCTCAGATAAAGCTATTTGATTATCTGATAAGTCGCAAGCCTGCATATATATTAGATCAGTGATAACAATACTAGATTAAAAATAAACTAAGAAATAAAAAGGACAGGAAAAGTAAGATAAGTTTGGGGTGCCTCCCAAGAGCGCTTTGTTTAAAGAGTCTTTTAGCTCGACTCTTGTACCTTTCTGGCTGACTCATGGTGGTTCGAAGATAAAGACATCCTCACGAATGGGGAAGTCTTCGATGTAATGCTTTAACCGATGACCATTTACCTTAAAATTACCTTCTGGTGATTCGAGTTCGACTGCACCATAAGGGAATACCTTTGAGATTATGAATGGTCCGGTCCACCTGATCTTGAATTTTCCAGAGAACTTTTTGAAGCGCGAATTGAAGAGAAGCACTTTATCTCCTGGTTTGAACCTTGAGAGTTTAAGCTTGGAATCATGAATCCTCTTGGTTCTATCTTTGTAGTTCAGGGAGCTTTCATATGCTTGATTTCTTAATTCGGCCAATTCATTTAGTTGCATTCTCCGATGGGAACCTGTGATAGAAGTGTCCAGATTGCAGTTCTTCAGTGCCCAGTATGCTTTGTATTCCAACTCCACTGGTAGGTGACATGCCTTGCCATAAACTAGACGATATGGTGTGGTACCTAAAGGTGTTTTGTAAGCAGTTCTGAATGCCCACAACGCATCGTCTAATTTGTCAGCCCACTTATCCCCATGATTTTCGACTGTTCGCTCCAAGATTCTCTTTAAAGCTCTGTTCGTGATCTCAGCTTGTCCATTTGTTTGTGGATGATAGGCGGTGGACATCTTGTGAGTGACGCCATACTGCTGCATAACCTTCATGAATTGAGTGTTGCAGAAGTGAGTGCCACGAGCACTTATGATAGCTCTTGGAGTTCCGAATCGACAGAATAGTTGTTTGAGAAACTTTGTCACTACTCTGGCATCATTTGTTGGGAAAGCTTGTGCTTCAGCCCACCTGGAGACATAATCGACAGCAACTAGGATGATAGTCCCGTACTCTTGGGATCTGATCGGATCGTATGATCAATTGCAAGTGCGGAATCCAAACAATTGAATAATAAACGTTAAACGAATCAAACACGATTTCTATAAGCTTTTGTATATATTAACAATTGAGTATAAAGCTTTACAAACACAAACCACAAAAACGTTTTTCTCCTCTCTTACACACACACAAAACGGCTCTCTCTCTTTCTCTAGACGTCCAACCCTAAACTGACTTCAAACTCGCTATTTATACGAAACCTATTGGGCCCTGCGACGTTAGGCCCAACGTCGCAGGCCCAACCCAATGCGACGAAGCCCATGTCGCCATGTATATTCTATATAATTACATTTTGTTGACACGCTAAACACTATACATACGCAGACTAATTGACTTTGACAATTACAATAGTTTGACCAACTGACTGACACACTAAATGCACCAACAAACTCCCCCTTGTCAGCAGCTTGGTCAAATAAGTCTTCAATTAGTCTTCATCAACAAACTCTTTCATGTATTTGACAATCAGAAACTTCCCCTTTGAGATAGCATGGTCTTCAAAGAAATCTTGGTGTCCAAATTCATGTGACTGACATAAATTTATCATACAATAAGATCTTCAAACTCAATGACCATCTCTCAATCATCAGCAGCTTCTCCGATAGAATTATCTTCACAAACTTTGGAGAATAGCTGACATCCTTTGCATCTTCAATATTTGACTTTAACAAGATATGTGATATTGAAGAAAATAACATAGAAATAAAATCTTTTTGAATTTTTCTTTATAAATGAAAAGTAAAGAACTAAGATTAAAATAAATTGGGGATAGGATTGTTTTAAGTCTTCTTAGGGATCATATCAGACCAACATGCAATTATTAGCAAATAGTAAGTGTTATCTCGATTACCAGTACATTTGTCCACTTTAAATTTACTTAGCACATTTAATACACCTAGTATAAAAATTATTTCAAGACGATTACTGGTATTGTTTGTCCACCTAAACACGTTACATCCGTGTCTGTGAGTTAACTTTTTATTGTTAGTATGAATATTTCTCCCTGGTCCCCACCATAGATATACCCCTATAACTTAGACATGAACATAGTTTCTAAATTTAGAAAGAATATAAGAGAATCAATTTTAAGAATCAAGCCAGCGGTGACAGGTCTGTACTTGCATACAACAGAGCAACATAACTTGATTCAGGTGTAAGCAAAACCAAACGCAGTCAAACCAAATTGAGTGGCGACCTTGTTTAGTACCTTAAATATAAGACTTTGCAAGTACATTAACTCACGTTTGCTTAGTTTTAAGAGTAAGTTGAATTGAGACCAGGTCTGCACTTACGTACAACAGAGGAAACAATCAGCTAACTCCCCCAAGAGATCTCAGATATTCAATCCAAAATTAGAAGTATGTCAAGCTACGCTAAGGAATTAAGACTTAGTGTCGTACATCACAAGGTGTTTACCACAAGATCATAGACACGTATTTGAATTACTTCTTAATAACCCATAGACCGGTATGTATCATGCCTACCAATACATCATATGATGAAGATAATTTTCATAAAAACTGTATTAAGTATGCTAGATAAACCTACTGATACATCAAGGATAAACCTTAAAATTTCCATTTTGTGCATGTTCCCCGATGTACTATCATATCCCAAGTTGTTTTACAGACACACAATCCAACATCTTTTCAAGAATTAAGAATCTTGCTGTTCACATTTCTGAATTAAATAATCAGAATTTTTAGTATTCAGAATTACTCCCCTTGAACAGCAAATTCTTATATCCAATCCAAAAATACTCCCCTTAAACATTAAACATATTTTTGTATTTTTTAATTGAATAAATTTCGCAACATTGCATTTCTTTGATACTAAAAAGTACAAAGAATGGCTGTTGCATTAATAAAATTTAAAAGAAATTTCAAAATCACATATCAAGTCAAATCAAATCCTTTTAACGCTTTTACCACCTCGAAACTTCAATATACTCATCCAAATCACAACTCATCACACATAACCACCATGACAAAATCTTTCAAAAATGTCCACATCGTTACAGTCACTAAAAATATTAGCTATTAAAACCTGACTGCACCACCACAAACAATTAAACGTTAGTACTTATGGGACACCCAAGCCTTAATTGACTTGGGTTGTCCATGGTCATCCATAATCATCACATCAATGAGTTTATGATATTTTAAAAACTCAGAAGATTTCATTGATGTGTTGTTTGTGGATTTTGGTTTCCAAACCTTTGTAGGTTCAGATGAGTTGTTTTCAACAATGTTGTGCTGTTGAACTTGAGGTCTACTGGGCACAACTTTGTTTACTCTTGCCATAGGTTTTGGAGAGTTTGATGCACAACTAGATATAGGCGAATACGAACGACGCCTTGAAAAAGATTTTGAAAAAGAATTCCTGAAAAAGAAAGTTCTTGGCATCTCTCTACCAAACCTATCTAGGGATAATAACCGACAATCCCTAATAATATGTCCTTGTTGTCCACAATGGAAACAAGAACGTCGTTCAATGTACGACCTATTCCAATGATTACCCACAAAAGGTTGAGGTGGAGAATGAACTGTTGGAGGCTTAGAAGATAAGGCATTTACAGGACGTGAACACTTATGTGTACACGTTGATGTAGAAGCCTCAAAAGTTGAACAAGTTGATGTTGAAGGTTGTTCACTTTTAGATTTTACATTTGAATCCTTCATTTGATGTTGAACCCTTTTGGATTCATTCTCAACCTTGTTTTTACCCTTTGTATTTGAAACCTTTACAGTTTCATTGGTAAGTATATGATTTTCTGGCTTTACATTAACTTTTTCAACTTTGATTTCGGCCTCTTCCGGTAGATCCTCTATCTCAACACCCTCCTCTACACTAACTGGAGGTGTACTATCAGACTTAACAAAAGTAGGCAAGGGATACTCTGTCCGTTTAGTTTTCTCCTTTGCCTGCCTTTTGGGATTGGATGTAGCTTCTTTAGACTTTGTAGCTGGCCATGATGAGTAGTCAGCCACAAGTTCTTCGGTGCCTTCCTTAACAGGCTTAGGATAGTGATTAGTAGGAGGTGGAACTGAGTTATACCCTATTCCAGCCTTACTACTTGTATTTGTCCTCTGCTTGTCAACAATTTCATCGAAGATTTTATGAGAGTTTGAGAAACTTGTGATTCCTTTTTTAAAAGAGTCAGACTCAGACTTTAGCTCAGAAAGTTCTTTATTTAACAACTCAATTTATGTTAAATAGCTGTTAATGGCATCTTGTTGACTGAAAACTTTAGCTTTATATTTCTCAGTGTCAAACTTATGAGCCTCAACTTCCTTTTCATAAAGTATTTCATTAGCTTTTAGAAACTTATTTGACTCAGTGAGTTTCTCGACCTTTTCTCTCAAGTCTACATAGTCTATTTGAAAACATTTCAAAGAAGCTTCCAATTTAATACAGGATATGCAAGTAAAAGGTTTTTCAGATTCTGTTTCTACCTCATGTATCTTTGCCAAGAGCGCACTGTGTTGAACCTCTTCTTGAAGTGCACTAAAATCAAACACTCCTTGAGAATACACCGTCATAGCCTGTGATGTTGTGTTTTTCTCTGGAGTCGTTGGAGCTGTAGGAGTAGTGAATCCAGATGAAGGATATTTTACTTTCTCACACTCCTTAGCAAAGTGCCCATGAATCTGACAGTTCTTGCATTTCACTTTGCTTTTATTAAAACCAAGACCTGTATCACCATCGTCATCCAGGTCTTTTCTGCCCGTTCTCTGAAGAAATTTCTTTGTCCTTTGGGTTATCATGGCCATGCTCCATTTGATGTCCATATACTCCAAATCATCAGAATCGATCTGTTCAAAGTCTTCCTCAGTGAGCTGCAAAGTACTAGCCTTCTTGGAAAGAAAATTCTCATAAGAATTGAGGAAAGCTGTAAAGATTTTAGCATGTTCCTCAGTAGACTTTAAAGGAGCGGTATGAGCTGTATGAGAAGTATAGGAAGTGCCAGTAGAAGTAGATGCTGCTGAGTTGGACGTGGATCTGGAAGTATCATGTAGACTAGGAATTTGAATATTTGCCTCTGACTTCTTTTCCTTTTGATCGTAAGCCGCTATAAGAGCATCCCATAAACTTATAGAAGTTGCTTGATTTTTAAATTCATTAATCACAACTTCTGGCAAACACTTGGTAATCATCTCATATGCTCTATTGTCTTTATCAAACTCTGCTCGTTCCTTGACTGACATTTGTGCTCTTGACTTAAGCACCCCATCGAGTCTTGGTTGCTCATATCGATCAATGGTGTTAAACCAATTGAACAGATTTGGATCTTTGTATTCAATGAAATTGCATAACTTAATCTTCCAACTCGCAAAATCACTATAGAACAAGGATGTAGAAAGAGGCACTTTGTTACCAGATGCCATTTCCGAATTTTCCCTCCAAAAACGGATTTGCAAATTTAAAAAAATATCCGAGTACAGCGAAACTTTTCCGACACTAAAATGAAGCTATTCTAAGCCTAAAAACAAAATTTGAAATTACAAAATTTTCGCGTTTTTCCCGCCAAAATTTCGTCCGAAAACGTCAAAAATTGGCCGGGTAAAATGAAACTTTTTCCAGCCTAAAATTGAACAGTTTTAAGCCGATGGAAAAATTTTGAAAACGCAAAAAATTTTCGGAGTTTCCCGCCAAAAATTTTTGAACAGTTTTAGCAACGTCGCAAAAGTCCGATGACTCAATTAAGAATCGAAAATGCGACGTAGTGTATAACGTCGCAATCCAACGTCGCAAAGGCTAGCGACGTCGCAGACTACGTCGCAAAGACCAGTCAAGGTCAAAATTAATAACGTCGCAGGCTACGTCGCAGGTTACGTCGCAAAATCAAGCGACGTCGCACCTGACGTCGCGGCTAAGGTCGTAGTGACCAATTAAGGTCAAAAGTGAGACGTCGCACACAACGTCGCAATTAACGTCGCTAGTAACGTCGCAGAACTTAGCGACGTCGCAGCTAACGTCGCAAAACGTGACTGCAACGGCCAAAACCCCAAAAATCGAAAATTTTCGAAACCCTAACGAAATTTCGAAATCCAAACGTCGAACAAACCCAAAAACACTTCCAGAAATCGATATAATCAAGCAAATCAACTCAGAAACGATTAATAACAATTAATACCTTCGCGAATTAATCAAAAACGTTCTAAACATGATCCGAAACCGACGAATCCTTGATTCTACGGCTCTGATACCAGTTGATAGTCCCGTACTCGTGGGATCTGATCGGATCGTATGATCAATTGCAAGTGCGGAATCCAAACAATTGAATAATAAACGTTAAACGAATCAAACACGATTTCTATAAGCTTTTGTATATATTAACAATTGAGTATAAAGCTTTACAAACACAAACCACAAAAATGTTTTTCTCCTCTCTTACACACACACAAAACGGCTCTCTCTCTTTCTCTAGACGTCTAACCCTAAACTGACTTCAAACTCGCTATTTATACGAAACCTATTGGGCCCTGCGACGTTAGGCCCAACGTCGCAGGCCCAACCCAATGCGACGAAGCCCATGTCGCCATGTATATTCTATATAATTACATTTTGTTGACACACTAAACACTATACATACGCAGACTAATTGACTTTGACAATTACAATAGTTTGACCAACTGACTGACACACTAAATGCACCAACAAATGTACTCTTTTCCATTAGACTTAGGGAAAGGTCCCATAAAATCTAACCCCCATATATCAAAGATCTCACAAGCCTAGATATTAGTGAGTGGCATTTCGTTCCTTGCTGACACATTGCCTTGTCTTTGGCAAATGTCGCAGCGTTTCACCAGGTCATAAGTGTCTCGATAGATGGTTGGCCAGTAAAAGCCAGAATCATACACCTTTCGTGCTGTTAAGTTAACTGCATGGTGGCTTTGTCGAAGGATTTGTTCTGCTTCCTTCCCATCGACGCATCTTCTAATGATCTGATCAGGGCAAACTTTAAAGAGGAAAGGATCGTCCCAATAGTAATTCTTTATGTCGCGGAAGAATCTTCGTCTCTGAGATGTCGGCATTCCTTTGGGTATTATATTTCCTACCAGGAAATTAGCATGATCAGCATACCAAGGATCTTTGGATGTGGATCCTTGATGGTATTTGCCGATGTGCATGAGTTGTTCTTCAGGAAACTGGTCTTGAATATCTTTTTCATTAAGATGCTCTAGTGTAGGATTTTCTAATCGGCTTAGATGATCTGCTGCAACGTTTTCTGCTCCTTTCTTATCTTTGATCTCGATATCGAATTCTTGTAGGAGTAGAATCCATCTCAGCAGTCTAGGCTTTGCATCTTGCTTTTTGAAAAGATACTTCAAGGCTGAATGATCTGTATAGACAATAGTTTTGGACAACATAAGATAGGAACGAAATTTATCGAAAGCAAATACTACCGCAAGCAGCTCCTTTTCTGTGGTTGTGTAATTTTCTTGAGCGTCTGTGAGCGTTTTGCTGGCATAGTATATTGGTTGAAAGTGCTTATCCTTCCTCTGTCCCAATACAGCTCCAACTGCGAAATCACTGGTGTCGCACATGATCTCAAATGGAAGGCTCCAATCTGGGGCAATCATTATCGGTGCATGTACAAACTGATCTTTCAAATAGTTGAAAGCTTGGAGACATTCATCTGTAAAGGCAAACGGAGTATCTTTTTCAAGAAGATGAGTCATAGGTCGAGAGATCTTGGAAAAATCCTTGATGAAGCGACGGTAGAATCCGGCGTGACCTAGAAAACTTCGGATGGCTTTAACAGAAGTAGGTGGAGGAAGTTTTGAGATAGTTTCAACTTTAGCTTTGTCAACTTCAATTCCGGCTTTTGATATGCGGTGCCCTAAGACTATTCCTTCTTTTACCATGAAATGGCATTTTTCCCAATTCAGAACGAGGTTTGATTCTTCACGTCGGGCAAGCATCCTATCCAAGTTGGAAAGACAAGTAGAGAAGGAATCTCCAAAGACTGAGAAGTCGTCCATGAATACCTCCATGCATTGTTCGATCATGTCATGGAAAATTGCCACCATGCATCGCTGAAATGTAGCAGGTGCATTACATAAACCAAACGGCATACGTCGGTAAGCGAAAGTTCCATATGGACATGTGAATGTTGTCTTTTCTTGGTCCTTTGGATCGAGAGGAATCTGAAAATATCCGGAGAATCCATCAAGAAAACAGTAGAATTCATTTCCTGATAATCTCTCCAGCATCTGATCAATGAACGGTAGAGGGAAGTGATCTTTGCGAGTGGCTTCATTTAGTTTCCGGTAGTCAATACACACCCTCCAACCGGTGACGGCTCGTGTTGGAATTAATTCATTATTTTCGTTAGCGATAACCGTCATTCCTCCTTTCTTTGGGACAACTTGAACTGGGCTGACCCAAGGGGAATCTGGAATAGGGTAAATCAGGCCAGCGTCCAAGAGTTTGATAACTTCCTTCTTAACCACTTCTTGAATCTTCTGGTTGACTCTCCTATGCCTTTGAATTGATGGTCTAAAGTCGTTTTCCATTAAGATCTTGTGAGTGCAATAGTTCGGACTGATCCCTTGAATGTCAGAAATCTTCCAAGCAATTGCTTTCTTATGTGACTTCAAAACTTCAATAAGTTTTGCTTTCTCTTCCGGCTTCAGGTCTTTTGATATGATAACTGGTAAGTGTGAAGGTCCTTCGAGAAAAGCATATTCAAGGTGTGAGGGTAGTTCCTTCAGCTTCAATTCGGGTGGTTCTTCTATGGAAGGTTTCATCCTTGCAATTTCGTCTCTTTTAAGCTCGTCGAACTTTGTTTGAAATTCAGAATCTTCTGCAGGGATCTCTGGACTGTCGGCTGATGCTATTTCAACCCATTCTGGTTTATCGGAGAGGTCATCTTTTCTTAGCTCATATTTTGCTTTTGAAGAGTGAGAGATTGCATTGTCTTCAGTGATTATGGTATCGTTGTTTTCCGTGAATGCAAATCTCTGGAATTGAGCAGAAGAAGATGTGCTGAATGTGATCTCTGGATTTGATCTTTCAGATTGTAGATAAGGTGGTTTAAGCATTGACTCCATCTCTTCGAGAGTCTTCAGAATTTGGTTTTTTGTGAGAGATGAATCGGGTACTTCAGGAGTGAGGTTCCTTCTTAAGAGAGTGACAGGTGTGCCAGATCCAAGCGGAGCAGCTGTGATAGAGCTGTTAAGCTGATTGCTGGATTTCTTTAAAGGAAATAGTACTTCCTTAGATGCAGTTGGTGGATCCGAGATAGCTGAGCATAAACCTCCATCTTCTTGGCAAAGTCTTCTAGTGGTGATGACCGTGTTTGGAAGAGAGTTATTGCTGCTTACTGCGAGGATCTCTTCTAGGCGTTCTTCAATTATTTCCTGCATAAAATCTACAAGACCAAGGTCTTCTCCCATAGGTTGTTTCATTAGTTTGTCAACATTGAAGGTGACCTCCTCAGTTCCAACTCGAAGTTTTAAAGATTTTTCATTTACGTCAATGACGGCTTTGGCAGTGTTTAGGAAAGGTCTGCCAAGGATGAGTAGAACTTCGGTGTCTTCCTCAATGTCCATGACAACAAAATCCACAGGAAAGACGAATTTATCAACACGTACCATAATATCTTTAGCAATTCCACGAGGGAGTTTAACTGATCTATCGGCTAATTGGATGGTCATACGAGTTGGTAAAAGTTCGCTTAATCCTAATTTCCTATAGAGGGAATACGACATAAGGTTTACACTAGCTCCTAAGTCGGCTAAGGCGTTACTTATTTGAACATCCTGTAGATAACAAGGTATAGTGAAACGGCCAGTATCTCCTAGCTTTGGGGGTAGTCCTTGTTGCATGATCAAAGAGCACTCTGCATCTAAAGGCAAGTTAACTATTTGTCTAAGTTTTTCTTTATTTGATAAGAGTTCTTTAAAGAATTTGGCACAACTAGGCATCTCAACTAAAGCGTCTAAAAGTTTGACATTTAAGTGTAAGCTTTTAAACATCTCTAGATATTTTCCAAACTGAGCTTCTTGTTTCTCTTTCTTAAGCCTACCAGGGAAAGGTATACGTGAAGGAACAATGACTTCTGGGGCTTTAGAAGGTGCTGTCTCAGAAGAAGTGACATGTGTCTTAACTGGTACTGATTCAGTGAGAGATGAAGAAATAGAAGGTTCGTTTGTCGGAATATCTATTGATTTCTCATTCTTAGTCTCTTTTCCTCCTCTAGTGACAACAAGGATATCATCATAAGATGAATGATGAATAGCTTTGCTAATCGCTTCTTCCCTTTGCTTCTCATCAACTTTTAAAAACAACCTTTTTACATTATCCTCCATGTTTTTAACTAAATCGTTTGAAATTCTAAGCAAACTATCAATTTGGTTTTGAAAATCAACAATTTGTTTATTAATATTATTTTGATTAACCATGAAGTTATTGAAAATTTCGGTGTTTAGACGAGAAGTCAAATGAGATGAAGTAGAGGGTGAAGAAAGAACTAACGATTGAGAAGAAGATCTACTGGTTGGCCTCTGAATGAAAGATTTTGAATGATGTGCTTGATCAGAGGTTTTTCCAGTAGTGGCAAGAATGTCTTCTTTGAACCTTTGGCGTGAGAATAGCTTTTGAGGTTTCTTCTCGTGTTTAGGTTTAGAAGGTTCTTGCATGTCCTTGACAACTTTAGTGATTGATTCAATTTGAGCTTTCAAAGTGTCCAAGGCATTAGAAGTACTCCTTCCCTCCGAAGTTGATTCATCTTGCTCCAAGTTATGTTGATGCATCGTCATCGTCTCGATCAACCTCCACGCTTCGTCTGAAGTATGTAGCATGAAATTTCCGGATGAAGCAGCATCGAGGGTTTGTTGATGATGAGGATTCAAACTATTGTAGAATGTGCAGACCAGATTCGTTTCAGCAAACTGATGATTCGGACATCTTCCGAGCAAATTCTTAAAGCGTTCCCAAGCAGAGCTTAATGATTCATTATCCTTTTGGAGAAAGTTAGTGATTTCATTTTTAAGCTTGGTTTGTAGGGACGGAGGGAAATATTTAGCCATGAATTTGGTAGCCATCTCCTCCCATGTATGAATCCAATTGGGTTCGAGTTCATAAAACCATGCTTGTGCTCGAGAAGCTAAAGAATAGGGAAACAGGTGAAGTCGAGTAACTTCATTACTGGATCCCGTTTGTTCGAAGGAGTCGGAAAGGTTGATGAATTTATTAAGATGAGATGGATTTTCAACCGGAAGACCATGAAATTGACACTGAGATTTAATCATTTTAATGAAGTGTGGCTTAATTTCAAGGTTTTCGTCAGCAGATGATACGATTGGTCCTCCTCGTTCCTCTAGCAGTGGCTTGATTGATGAGGCGAGAGTGATACGATTCGTCATAACTTGTTGGTAGAAAGTAGAGTTTTGGAAAGGATGGGTTTAACTAATCTAAGAACGGAAAAGGAAATCTAATCTAAAGACAGGAAAAGTAACTTACGGATGATATTGATCTTCCGAAAGGATCGCTAAATAACTAAGATAACTAAAATACCTAAAATCGGTCGTTGTAGTCCCCGGCAGCGGCGCCAAAAACTTGTTGCGTGCTAACACGGTCGTTACGTAATAGCTGCAACAGTGGGGTGTTTTAAATTTATAGAGCTGGGGATATCCTAAGCTAATACTACTTTCAGCCCTAATTAGGTTACTAGGGTAGTAAGCGGTATGTTGACTCAGGTGTCGTTCTTACACTACAACGGGCATGGGATCTTAGGCGTTCTAATTATCTTTTGTGATCTAGCTAGGGTTTAAAATAAGATTTGATTTGGTTTGGTTTTATAACTAATCTATTAAAATAAATGCAGGAAAGTAAAAGATGTTTGTACGGAGGCTCAGAGAACAGTGGATACGAGAGTGTTTACTATGATGCTGGTATATGCTTTGGATAGTAGTTATGGGTGTTAAAGCCACTAGTTATGATGATTAATCCGTTGGGTAACCGGAACTTAAATTAACACGAAGTATTATACCTACGGCAGTTCCTTAGCTTATCCCGCGTATTTAAACGTTATACGAAGTACTGTGCCGTTTTATGGTTTTTCCTTAGCATTGATTCAAATTACCAGTTTGCTCATTGGATACCCTATATTATCAATGATGTATAATTACGATCCTATCAGATATCTAACGTAAAGGTCTCTACAATCAGATAAATAATATGTCACATGGATAGCAATTACATAGTGTCAGATACACCGGAAGTTCTCCCAAATGTACTGATCAATTCAATCAACAGTTATTCTCTAATCCTATTCCCCAATCTCTGACAAATGTGTGTCGGTATCATGGCACGAATTGTTGAATAAACAATAATGTGATCAGGAGTTACCCTACGGAATAGGTTGGATTAACTTGTCTAACGGTCAATTAAATTGTTCATTATTAATCATATAAATCACCTTAACTATTACATGCACATCACTCTACTGTATAAACATCAACTTATATCTGAAAACCCTAATCATGTAGTTATATATAGTAATCAGAGGTACAGTTCTAGCATGCAGCATTCCTAAGGCAACAATCAAACAAGAACATGCAATAGAAAGGCACACAGATAACTATTCCTATTTCATACTGTATCACATAACCAGATAATTGGATCATAAATATCCCGAAAGGTCTCTCAAAGATATTTAATATATGAGCTTGAATCTAACCTATCTCTAATCCTATGCTCCGTATCTCTTATGATGTAGTTTCAATCTAGAGAATACAGCCATGTCGAGTTCAAATGCTTCATCATACATAGAATAGGTAGATTACGTACCACTAATAACTGGCCAGGTTTTAGCAGGAAGTTTCTAACCACAGCATAAGTTGGATAGGTAAACAATTGAGATTCAATTCATAAATTCAGATACAGTTTAATATTCACACAGACAGAGTAACAGCATGTTTACAATTGGGATCATTATTTCCACAACGGATTGTGCCCACGACTTTCATAGCTTCCACGTTCCGTACTACACACATTCGTGATGGTTCCGGCGCTATACAAATGAAAGCCGTATAACGTTACCTCCGTTGTTTCATAATGGTGTCATCCCAATTGCATATTAAATCATAACTACTTAAGTATAACCATTATCATAGCAAACACAGATTTGTCTAGCCTAGCATGGCATCTCTAGCAATCAATACAACGTAAACATAATATAAGCAAATCATATTTACGAAATAAAGGAAAGAGATATAAATATAACCTGAATATTTATTACAGACAAATCTTCGTGACCAAAGTCTCGGAGTGACTCCGTACAGACGCTACAACTACCGCTACGCTAACTAGCTACTCTTTCTATTTCTCCTCTAACTCCTAAGAGTAGTGCTAGAGAGAGAAAGTAGAGAGAGAGAGTGTGTGAGAGAGAAAGTGAAATTCTATGAAAGAATTGGTGTGTGAAATGAGGATGGAGAGGTCACTATTTATAGGCAAGCCATGGATCCAAAAGTACAAGCACACAAGCACACGTACAAGCAAATGAAGCAAGACGGAGGCCGTGTGTGACCAAACCAAGCCATGTACGGCCCTATACAGGCCGTGTACGGCTCTGTACAGGCCGTGTACGGCCCTGTATAGGCCGTGTACGGCCCTGGGGTGGCCGTGTGCTAGGCCGTGTGATTTTTCTGACTTTTCTCGCATCTTCGGAAGGCCGTATCTTCTCCGTTTCGCGTCCGTTTGACTTGATTCTTTCACCTACGGCTTCGTAATTCCGTTACGCTTCTAATGATGCCAATTTGGTAGAAATTGGATGTGTGGGGCCCATGCGTGTTCAGAATACGTTTTGTAGCTTTCGGCTGCGCTGTAACTTGCATAACTTTTTCGTCCTTGATCCGTATTGAGCAATCCTTATATCCACGTTCTTGTAATCTCCATAGCTACAAAATAAGGTAAATGTGAGGTTTTGGTATGGAGTTTACAGTAGATTTAGGGTTAGGCTCAATTTGGTGCATATTTCAGTGTATTTTCAGCCCTTTTCGTATAGTTTTGGAAAGTCCGTCAAGTTTTCACCTTTATAACAAAATATGATAAATAATGATGTTTTAAGAATGTTTTTTGTTATTAAAGGGCCTAAATATGGGGTCAATAATGTAGGTAAAAACGTGACTTTTTACGCTACATCAGTTTCCATCCATTATTTCTCTTGTGAATCAATCTCGTAAGTGTGAGCACGTTGGTCGTACCAGTTTTACAACTCAAAGTATTTGCAAATGAAAAGATAAATCACCATCTCAGAACTTGAAAAGATGTTTTCTACTACAAATCATTTTTCTAAAACATGTGTTTTTAAACGAGTTCGAGCATAATGCATAAAAGTAGTATGCAAGTACCTCAAATGCTCGAAACACATGAATTATTATTTTTCAAATTGATTTCCTTATTTCTTAGACAAGTTGTTTATTTGAAAATGAGTTGTAATATCAGAAAAAGCGTTTTGGTGATGACCAAGTGTGAAGGATAGTCAGAGATATATCTTCACTTATTGACACTGTTCTCTCTACACGTCTTATTGCACGGGTTGCCTCCCGAGAAATGCTGCTTTTAGAGTCGAGAGCTCGACTTTGCATTCCTTCAGATTAATTGGTGCTGGAACCTCCAGGACCGGAAGTGCTTAGAAGCTGAATCCTGAGGTTGCGTGGGTAGATTCTCAGAAAATGGCGAGCGATGATGTCGACGATGTACGGAATCTCTGATGAAAAGATAGTGAAGCTTTTAAGATGAGTCTCAGCAACCCTTTTCATGTGTAGAAGATCCCAAGTTATCTCCTTTACTGCTTTGGAGATGGTTCCGCGGGAATCCACAAAAGAGAATCCATCAGCCTCGATCATCTCTCGTTCAGGATGCTGTCGTCTGAGAGAGTCCATGAATCTAAAGAACTGCAGGTGTAAAGTCTCGTGATTTGTAATGTCTGAGTTTCCTCTAAGTTCTCGGATTGACTCATGGATCTCTCGGAGTAGGTGAGTCTGATAGTGGGAAAACGTGAGGTTTGAGTTCTTGAAGGTATTGTTTACTATATCGTAAACCTCACGTAATTCGTAGTTGAATATTTGACTATGCTCTTCATCAAGTACCTTAGCAAAGATTTCCTTGATTTGATCAGTGAGGAAGTTCGAAATGTTAACCATTGCTCCTTCAGGTATAGAAGGAGGGATGTCACGCATCCTCTCGTCAGAACTCACGTACTCGAGATCTTCGGTAATTTTGTGAGCGTGGTACTCGATGGTGCAGTCAATGTAAAACCTATGAGGAGAAGTCTCGTTGATATGATCATTCCTAGCCATAGAATCTAGAAGTCCCCTAAGATCATTCATCAACCGGATATCTATGTCTGCGTCGGGATTCCCAGTAGCATTGTACATATTGCTGCGATAAGAATTTAAGAACTCGTGTTGCTCAGCAGAATATGGAAATGCGGATCTGAACAGCGTGTCATAGATCTTCCTGTACATGCGTCTTTGGTCTTCAAAGAACTCTAGCTCCTCAGGTGTTGGTCCAGTAGTGTGGTGCTCTCGTAGCAGCTGAGCAGCGAGGTCTTCGGCAAAGGCATTTAGGCGGTTGTGGAAGAATCTGTAATCTTGGGAATTCTCGGCTTGGTTGACCTCAGATTCGGCTATGATTTCCTCAATCAGGTTCCTTTGGTGTGGAGTGTAATCATTGGTGGAGTTAATGATAATGCTTGTCATCATAGGTATGTCATTTTCAAATTCTTCAATAGCTCTTATCATTTCCTCATGGTTGGAGATAGTCGGAATTTGGGGAGAAGCGGGAACAGTCGAAGATGCAAGAAGTCGGACAGACCGAATATCTATTGGAACATCAGTATAGACGATGTCATCATCATCACTCTTCGCAGCTGGAGTGTCCCTAGCCTGGAAATCAGAGAACTCGACAGTATCGGACTGTGGAAGGGTGTCATCAGTAATCTGAGATATCGGCTGAGAGGAATCCATCTCAATGTCTTTTTCCTGCTGAGAATCAGAATCACGGCTAGATCCGGAGGTGCTTCCCTTCTCGAACTGACTTCGAGGTGCAGATGTGTCAAAGGTTTGAATCCTTTGGGGAAGTCGGGATGCTTTATATGATGCAATCTTTCTTAAGAGTTTCTCTCGAATGCTGTGCGAATAAGGCTAGAGTCTTCTCAATATTCAGCAGAGCATCAAGTCAGGGAGACACGAGAGGTTTGGTGGGATCAATAGCTGATGCAATGAGTTTCTCCATGGTGAGACCAAATTCTGCATCATGAGAGTAATCAGTCAGTGTATCTTTATCTGATTCATCTTGTGACAGAGAGATGAAGTTCTCAAGGTTCTCGATCTGCATAATCTCTGCTATCGGTAAATATGAGTCAGGAAGGTATTGATGAGGTGGTGTGGACTGACATACTTCCTCGGGCTCTGATTCTTCCTACTCTTCCTCAGATTCTTCCATTTCTTCTGGTTCCGTTTCTTCCATATCCTCTTCCTCTGGTTCTGTTTCAGGTTGTTCCTCTTCTTCTTCATCCTGCTCTGAATCTTCCTCCTCTTCTATTTCTTCCTCTGGTTCAGATTCTTCCATTTCCTCGTCTTCTGATTCTGACTCTTCAGTAGCTGAGATAAGACAAGTATGCTCGTATGGCCTGTATGGTTCTGGCTCTGAATCATAATTGTCATCATCTGAAGTAACTCTGCCCATGGATATTGCGTATATCTCTGCATGCTCCATTATTGAACAGTCGGTCTGATCAATCTTGTATGATATTGTCTGTCCATGTGCTCGTAGACTGATAACCTAAGAGTATACATCAATAATAGCACGTGCAGTATTCATGAATGGCCTACCTAGGATAATGGGTATGTTAATGTCTTCCTGTATATCCATCACTACAAAGTCAGTGGGGAAATAGAACCTGTCAACTTTTACCATGACATTCTCAGCAATGCCTTTCGGGTATCGGACTGATTGATCGGCAAGCTGGATGCTCATTTTAGTGGGCTGGAGAGGTCCTGATTCTAATCTGGAGTAGAGCGAGTAAGGCATCAGATTGATACTAGCTCCAAGATCGGCCAAGGAGCGTATTGTGCCTGAGTGATAGATGGAACAGGGCAAGGTGAATCGACCCGTGTCTCCTAGCTTTTCCGGTAAGGCATTCTGGATGACGGCTGAACACTTGGCGTTCAGGGAGACTTTAGGAGTGGAAGGAATCTTGTCCTTAGTTGCCAGCATTCGTTGGATGTACTTTGTACTAGAAGGGATTCTAGACACGGTGTCTAAGAACTTTCCATCAAGTTTGAATGACTTGGCATTGTACTTCTTGCGCAGGCGGTTAGGGAAAGGAATCTCAACCTCACGATTCGGCGTGGGCATTGATTTGGTCTCAACTGTCGGCGGGACAGGAGAATGTTCCCTTGGAGAAGCAGTCATAGAAGGAGTTGGTTTATCAGAGTTTAAGGTCTTGGCTTCCTCGACGTGGGGGTTCTGAATAGTATTTCTTGGTAAGGTCCCTTGCGGTCGGGTATCGAGACGTTGGGCTAACTGACCGATCTGGTTCTCAAGGCTTTTCAGGACCGAGAGTTGATTTTGAAGGAATAGATCAGTTTGGTCTTGTCGAGCCGTAGTCTTTTGGTTGAAAGCGGTTTGACCTTGGATGAATTTGTTGAGGTTGTCATCAGTACTCGTGACTGGAATGATGGTCTTTGCAGGCTCAGCAGGCTGGGTATCCTTAGTGGAGGTTAATGGAAGTGGTTGATTGTATGGGAGTTGGGGTTGTTGCGGGTACGTCGGATATCGTGGCTGAAATCTGGGTTGGTTGTTCCGTGGAGGATATTGGTTTCCTCGAGTTCTGGGTGGTGAAGTTCTAGCGAAGCCAGGAGGATTTTGAGGTCTGACAGGGAACTGGGCATAGTAGACCGAACCGGTAGTAGGATCTTCGTACTCAACCTCGTATTCTTCAGCGGGATGGTTGGCACAGTTCTGGCAAGCCTGAACTTGGTGGATCTGCTATGGTTGTTTCTTCAGATCTGCTATCTGTTTTGTCAGAGTCTCAGTTTGTTGGCTCAGAGACTTAATGGCTTCAGTTTGGCGGGTGTTCTTTCCGGAGAGGGGTAATGATGAGGATTGCTCATCAGACTTCCAATCGTGGTGATGCATCGTCATATCCTCAATCAAGCTCCATGCTTCGTCATCAGTAAGTTTCATGAAGTTTCCTTGAGCTGCTGTGTCAAGATTGATGCGATGGTTAGGATCAAGACCTCGGTAGAAGGTGCACACCTTGTCATTCTTCGTCATTTGGTGGTTTGGACATTTCCTCAGTAAACTCTTGAATCGCTCCCATGCTGAGTAGATAGATTCATCGTGGGCTTGTTGGAAGTTTGCGATGTCATTCTTTGCCTGAGTTTGTTTGGACGGGGGAAAGTATCTAGCGAGAAAATTATTACCCGTGTCGGTCCATGAGGTGATTGAGCCGGTCTCAATTCCCTCAAACCAGGTAGAAGCATGTAAAGCGAGAGAATAGGGGAACAAGTATAAGCGGATGATATCCTGCTCAACCCCATTCTGCTTATAGGAGTTTGAAACCTGAATGAATTTGTCGATATGAGCTTTGGGATCATCACGGGGTAGACCGTGGAATTGGCAGTTATCTTTTATGAGTTGTACGATGTGGTGTTTAAGCTCAAAAGAAGCTCCGTCAATCACTCGATCGCTAATCGGTCCTCCTCGTCCTTCGATGGATGGTTTGGTGTTGTCGGTGAGAGTAACACGAGCGGCCATTTGTTGAAAACGGGAACGTCTTTCTTTGCAGATGGTACAGATAATCGACTCGGGACCAGGTACGAAAATGAGAGATTCAGACCCGAATGATCTGGTCGAATATCATTGTGGGATATGGGAAGATATTGTCGGTTGGAACAAGGAAAAGAAAATAAGAATGGGAAAGAAGTATCACTAAATAGAAAACTCGTCGGGATGCTTTAGAGTCTTACGATTAACTCCCCGGCAGCGGCGCCAAAAACTTGTCGCGCCCCGATCCGACACGGTCATCAACGCAACGGAAGGGGACACGATAGTGGAGTGTTTTAAATTTATAGAGCTGGGGACCTAAGCTTTACTACGGCTGTATAGCAGCAGTATGACCTAGGGTCGTTCTTCAAGCTAATCGTATTGTGAAACGGAAGTATCAAGACAAGTTGTTTATTTTAGTGATGGGATTTTGAAAACAGAGTTTTGAGTGGGTTTTTGTTAATTAGGTCCATAATTTAAAGCAATTAAATAAAAAGTAAATAAATGGAAAACAGAAATAGGGATGAAATCAGTCTGGAGGAGATGTGTTTGTTATGACTTCGTTAGCTTATGCGGGGGTGATGCTAGGGTTTTGTTATGAAAACGTCTTTTTAAAGGTTTGTGTCTTATCTGAGCTTAATTGCTCGTAGTATAAACACTAGTACCCTACTGATTGGGGAAACCAATCAGTATGTCACTGAGTACTAGGCCAAATTGAGTCTGATCGGAGGAGGATGCTCAACTCTTCAACATTATCCAGTGACGGAGTAACGACCCTTCTTGGAATGTTAGTTCCTGGGTGCATGAGATAGAGTAACATACCCACAAAGGTTCCGACCTTTCTTAACACTACGGGGACAACGAAGTCAAACAAGGCATTTAAGATTAAGACTTGGTTTGGAAACTATTAACTTTATATTAATGGTTATATTCTAGTCTAGAGCTTTCATCACGGTGTACAGTGCGATTATGCATTTCCACAGTTTTCCAGACCCGAGATGTACTAACGGTGTACAGTGCAATTAAGCATTTCCACAGTGTTCCAGATCTTTAGGTGTACTGATGTAGCGCAAAAAGTCACATTTTTACCTACGTTATTTGTCTCATATTTAGCTCTTTTCTAACAAATACATCTTAAAATCATCATTATTTACCAACTTTTGTTAGAAAGGTATAAACTTGTTGGTCTTTCGAAAATCATGCAAAAAGGTCGGAAAACTAGCCGAAATAGGCACCGAATTGAGCAATACTTCAAATCTACTGTAAACTCCATACCAAGACCTAATTCTTATCTTATTTTGTAGCTATGGAGATTACGAGAGCGTGGATATAAAGAAATCTCAATTTGGATCAAGGACGAGAAAGTTACAAACCGAACAATGCATCCGAAGACCACGAAACGTATTCCGGACATGCCTGGGATCCACAGCTCCAATTTATACAAAATTGGTATCATTAGAAGCGTAACGGAATTATGAGACCGTGGGCGCAAGAAATAAGTCAAACGGACTAGAAACGAAGAAGATACGGCCTTCCGAAGCAACGAGAAAAGTCAGATAAATCACACGGCCTACCACACGGCCGTGTATTGCTTGGGGATGGCTGTGTACGGCCTTAATATGGCAGTGTACGGCCTGCTAGAGGCCGTGTACGGCCCTCTGGGGGTGCCCGTGTGATTTTCTTATGCTTTTGTGGCTTGTATCTTGTGCATAAGTGCTTGTAACCCTCTTCCAAGCCCTTGCCTATAAATAGAGGCCTCTCATACCTCATTTCACACACCTCATTCTCTCATTTCTTCTTTCTCTCTCTAGAATTCTCTCTCTAGCACTACTCTTAGGAGTTAGAGGAGAATTGTTCTGTAGTTAGTTCTTCTCTCTAGTTTCTCTCTCTAGCACTACTCTTAGGAGTTAGAGGAGAACTAGAGGGAGGGAAACCTTTCTTTTAGATTAGTTATGTAGTTAATTGTTAGAGGCTAGCTTATGTAATGCTTGGATATTAATGAAGAAATACAAGTGTTATTCTGCTCGCAATTCCTATCGGTATTTTCTATCCTTTCTATTATTAATTTGTCATATTGTTCTTGTTTGATGTATGTGATTTATTAATATTAGAAATGTCTATTGCTATGCATTGTGAGTAGTGTGCTTGTATGTTTGCCATGATTAATGAGTAGTTTGTGGTGATATATCTAATTGGGATAATATCGTTATGAAACAACGGAGGTAACGTTATACGGCTTTCATTTGTATAGCGCCGGAAACATCACGAATGTGTGGAGTACGGAACGTGGAAGCTATGAAAGTCGTGGGCACAATCCGTTGTGGAATAATGTTCCCGATTATTATATAAATGGGAGTTGTTTTACGTTGTTATCAGTCTAAACTTATCCTGAATATAGACTTTATCGTTCACCCTTTCCAGTCTTTCACGTGACTATTGCCCCTAGGATAGGACTTTGCAAACCCGAATACTACGTAGATATAGTAATCTCTGTTACAGTATGATGCTATGAGACTCCATAAAACGGTACTGTACTTCGCATAGCGTTGGAAACACCTCGTGTGGAGTACAAATACGTAGAAGCTAAGGAAATGCCGTAGGATCATCTCATCGTGAATTACCTAGAAGCCACCCTTCTAGAACATGGTCTAAGATACATAAAGCTGTGGAAATGCTAAACCTTAAAAGTACTGTACACCGTGAGTATACTTAGAATTATACAAGCTGTGGAAATACTTAATGCACTGTACACCGTAAGTATACCTAGGGATGAACGTCTGATTGTAAAGGAGGGTCTAATTCATGACGGAAGTACTTGAGCTTAAAATGTTTGAATAAGGAATTCGGAAAAGAAAGCAAAGACTCGTCAGTAGTCTAAGATGCTTAAACCGCTTTATTCCACTTAACCAACAGTTTAGAATAACAAAGTAAACAACCAGCACACAATTAGGTAATAACATTTAGACATAGGTGTTAAAAACGGTCAGAGTATCCTTAATGGCAGTTTGTTACCTCATGCATGCACCCCGGAATTATCTCCAGAGACTCACTATTCCGTAACAGGGTAGTTGAGCAAGGGTCACTGTACCGTCACAAGGGCAGTGTTGGGGGGTTGAGCAACCTGTTCTGATCAGAATCACGATAACCTAGGTACTCAGTGACATACTAATTTAGAACCGGAACTAAATAAGTAGGGTCCTAGTGTTTACACCTAAGTTTATTTGTCTGTTAGCTAAATGTGTCCCCAATAATCATCATTCCAACATCCTAAATCATGGTGAACCACGTCTTTGTTATCCTTAAGTGTTACATATCTGCTAGCCTCCCTTTACTTTTATGCTTTCTTAGTTGCCGTAGTTTAAATAAATAAAAACCTAAAACCAATTACCTTTCAATCTTTCAAAACCCTAGCTTAATTACTAAGTTATCAGAACTAGCTCTGTTTCAATTCTACCGTCGTGAGGAACGACCCTGGATCATCCTTACCGCATACTCATACCAGGTATTCATACCCAGTATTAGTAAGAAGGACGGAGATTTAGGCTCCCCCGACTTTTATAAATTTAAAACCACCACTGGTGCCGCGCCTAGCGGAAAGGTCTGCAACGACAGGAAGCGATTCCTGAACCAACCGCTCGGGGTGCATCAGGTTTTTGGCGCCGCTGCCGGGGACGGTAGTACGATTCGGAGCCTGTTTAGATAATTTAGTTTTTAAGTGATCTTTTTACTTTTTGCCCGTAGATTAGCGTAGTTAGATTAAATTAGCGTAGCTTAGAATAACTTCCCTCCATACTACAACCTTAATTCTTAAACCTTCTTCTAATGTCGTCTTTACTAAACACATGGGTAGAAACAATAAAAGATCAAGTGCAAAGTCTTGCTCAAATATTTCAAATTGGATGTAGGATATGCGGTGTTCCCCACTTTGACGGAGAATGTGAGGGACATATGATGTTAGGCATAGGACATTTAGAATCTCAATCAAACTCCTATAGCCCCAATCAACATCAATATCAATCCTTATCACTCAACCCACACTCATCTTACCTTATTTATGAACCACAGCCAAATGAGAGTTCTAACTTGAGAGATACGCCCTTAACCTTTCTTAATACTGTTTTCTCACATCCTTTTAACCCACGCGGACAAATGCTTAGACACAACATTGATATCATAAATGAACAACAAGCAAACTTCCAAGTGGATAATAGGAATCAAGTTACACCCAACTATAGGCTACAAGGAGATGAGCGGAACACACACACCACATCTAATTCACTCAACACGGACTTGCACTCTCTTGAGTTTGGTCACATCACTATCTCACAACCTTCTGAATCCTCACTTCCACCTATTCTTAACCTATCATCGTCTGAGACCAACGAAGAGTTCGTCCTGGAAGAACTTTCCGAACCACTGCAACTTGAAACTTCCGGCCGGAGTGACGAGTATGACAAGGTAGACGAGGAGTTAGAATTGGAGAACCCGGAGGAGGATAACTACACAGAAGACTCAGCTTCAGAAGGACTGGAGGAATACGCACCAACTCTAAGCAGTGATCTCATCCCGAATCAAACCAACGTGGTTTATACTATCCCACAACTAGTTGAGGTTGATTATATCCCACATGGCCTTTCGGATGGATCACCCCTTGATCAATTTGAACTTTCTACCCAAGTTGTCAATGAAAATGTTGTTACAAGATTGGAGACGTTAACGGAATATGTCCCACCTCCATGCCCAATGTCCAGCATTATCATTGAATCAAAGACCATAGGAAGTAAGGTGGGTTCTGCGTCACGGTCTCCCTACAAACCAACTCTCCACCACATAATGACATATACGTCCAGGAGTAGTAAGGACCCCATTGACCAACCCATTCTGCCCATCCAACTTAAGGAGGTAATAGAAGTTAAGAGATTTGTTATACCTCCGGTAAATCAATTCCCTCACTTTGAACCATCTCCTCATATTGGACATACCCTGGCCTTAACATGCTTTAAATTCTTAGGTATGTACCAATATTACCCCTTGTGTCTACTGATGGATGCAAGGAAGCCGCTAGGATTTCATGATAAATAGTGCTAGAGTCAAGCTAGTGACTCGAACAAAAACAAGCGCTTCTCGGGAGGCAACCCGTGTCTAACGTAGTTTTAATAGTAGTAATCATAATAGTAGTTAATTTAGGATAAGTAATATGCTAACTTGAATAAGTAGAAAATGAAACCCTGAATTGCATGTTCAAAGTTTTCTTCATATTTATGAACAATAAGGATGATTTTTCAAAATGAACTTCAAACTTTTGTCAAAACCTTCAAAACTTCCTTCTCCCACTTGTTTGAACTTTATTGCAACATCTATTTTTCCATTATCTAAAAGTTCTTACATATCCTTTCACTCACAAACATGGGATTAGCAACCTTAGTAATCTTACACTACTCACCCACATATTTAGAGCATTTGAGGTACTTACATATATTTATGTGAACATACATAAAAGATCTTTAAATGATTTATCTGGTAACATGATTTGTATGTCAATATTTGTATTATGCTCGAACTCGTTTAAAAATATGTGATGTGAACATCTTTATACTTGGTTGCCTGATTTAATTGCTCATATTAATATTCCCATATCTGTTGTTTGTAGTGAAATTATAGGCAACTAACACTTATATGTGTGAGATTAAACTCTAAGTCATACACTGGTTTGTTTCTTCAAAGTACTCACTTTGATAGGGCCTTTACAAACCAGTGAATCTGTGATTTGGAGAATGATCACTTGTTTGTTAGATCATGCTTGTTTGCTCTATTAAACAGGGACTGACGCCTATGGATGAAGAACTTTTGAGTATAATGGAAAGAAGACAAGGGGAGCTTACAAGTTCACAAAATGAGGAAACACTTAAGCATTTCTTTTTAGGAGAAAAGATGGCAATTTCAGGCACATAGATGATTACATTCTAGTTGTCAATGACTAGGTCATCGAGAAGACCACATCAAAATTCACCATATGTTCCACATCCCAGAGCCATACCTTACATTTTCCTTGGTTACTATCATGGTGTTACATGGAACCTAAAATCATCACTACCATCCACCATCACCATATCCACCCACATTCGCCCATCCATCCATCATCACCATCTGGGACCATTTGTTCACCATGTAACCAAGGAATGGATACAAAATGTACATGATGTAAGCTAGAGATCTCTGCCGAATAAGAACAACATTAGCTTCATTTTATCAGTTCATCGGAGAAGATATCGGTGATAAAGATTTATGGTCGTTGGATTCAGCACTCTCAGATCATCTAAGAGCAGTTAGTCTACATCAGCAGCACTTGATGATTAGAATCATCGTCCATTATTTCCACCCAACATATGGTGTATCTTGGTTGATTCTACATGTATCCAAAAGAAGACATCACTTCGGTTCACTTTCTACAATCTATCCCTTTTGTTTTAGTTATTTTCATAGAGAAGTTAGTGGAAGGATTGGATGAAGAGTATGCCAGTGTGAGCTCGAGTGCACAACATGAAGACTGACTTTGATTCAGCAGACACAACTGTCAACTCAGTCTACTTTTCAGATCCTCAGCTCACGTATGTGCCGGCAACTTGTGAGGTTGCGAATGAAATATTGAGCAAAGAGATGACGGACGTTCATGAAGAAACCGCATTCTGCAATGAGCCAGCTAAAGAAATTCCAACTATCGGAAAACTGCGGCATCTTTCTTAAAACCATCTCTTGCCTCAATCGTAGGGGAGTTTCTTTCTATACCTTTTATCTGATTTTGAAATTCCTTGTATCATTACTATATATCCTAAGTGCCTAAATTTCTAAAGTGTGGGATCCCATCCCACCATTTTTCAAAAACACTTAAATTGTTCCGCTGTTTCAAAACCTAAGTGTGGGATTTTTCCCGAAGAAAATCCTACATCTTAGCAATGAACATTGAGGACAATGTTGTTTTAAGTGTGGGATACACGGTATGATATACCGCAAGTTTATATTTGCCTGTCCAAAGTAATACCTCCGTTTTCATTCAAAAATTTTCAAAATTTTTCGCAAAACCAACCTATAAGGTTGAGATTTTAATCACCAAAACATTCGAAAACCCAACCTCGACGGTGTTCGACATCCATTCGGTTGATTTCGAATAATTTTCAAAAGATTTTAGTCTTAGAAGATTCTTTCAAAGAAATGAACTTTCTGTCAAAATAAATAAATTGCTTTGAAAAGTAAGATAAGGCAAAAATAAGAACGTATCTTAAACTGAAAATGAGAAATCTTCTAGGCATCGCATGACTTGGTGCATATGACCCCTTTGTTGTGAGGTATTTGAGACCATGATAAGCATTCATCTTTAATGCTTCACTTTCATTTCGGAGTGTGCGCCGATGCATGTGTCTTTGAATTAGAACTTGCTCCTGTAATGCGTTTCGAGACCATACCAATGAGTGCCGTACACGGTATAGGTGTAATTAGATGATCATGGCATTTATTAGGATTAACCCCTTTCTTTCATATCTTTTCAAGCCAACCCTTCCAACTTTCTTTTTAAGATTGTTGATGATCCGATTAGAAAACCCTTTGCGCCTTAGCCCATTTCATTTCTAAAACCTCAAAACCCTAAAACTTCCCCACACACAGACACTTTCCCACAAACACCATTCCAACTCGTGAACTTCATAGGTTATAAGTAAAGGATTGCTTAAGATATCTTTCTATTGGTGTCTCATCTTCGAACATCTCTCCATACCTTTCAAGAGCTTAAAGAAAAATCCAAAAAGAAGAAACGGTACAAAAGCGAAGTTAGTACCCATCACGAAGATATTTTCCGCAAATGACAGTACGAAAAATTGGTACTTGTCAAAAAGAGAAGTCAAAGATGTCTCACTACATGAAGGATCTCTAAGGTCATAAAAAGAAGAAAAAGAAAAAGAAAAAAAGAAAAGAAAAGAAAAAGCAGACCTTAGAGAACTCCTAGAAGACCTCAAATAAGAAGACTATTCTCCAAAGAAGAGAAAAATCTATCAGATCTCAAAAGAAACATCATATTCAGCAGAGATTATTCCTCTAGGAGATGAGTCTACTCTCGTAGTTATCTTAAGTGAAACTTTCTTTGATCCTTGAAATTCCGAGTCTGAAGTTCCAAACCCTCAAACCATTAACCAACCTATCACTATCCATACACACCTTACCCTCATTCACACAACCCGATCAAATTCCTTGGGATAATTAGCACCGTTCTCAAAGGAGTGGTGGAAATTCGATTCTCGACCAAGCCTATGACGATAAGCACTGCATGACTGGTGTAACACCCGCCAAATTAGGACTAGTAATTAGTGCCTAATCATATGTTAATACATGTAATTAGTTCTGTGTTAGGCTAATTAATGTATCGAAATATATATATATTGTTGAATATATATACGAAAATGCGATTTGATTAAATCGTACGCAATTTAAATCGAATGTATTTCGATTCAATTTAATACGGACGTTGGTGACCAATTTTATTAAATAACGCTTTTATGTCAAAAATATTATTTTGATAATATTTTGTATTCAATTCGTATCGTACAAACCGAACTTACACAATTTAAAACAATAAAATGCGTAAACTAAATAAACAAACTAACTTACATCTTATAACACAAATATAAATTGATTTGTAAAATATTTAAACAATATATCGCGTAATAAATCGTATTTTAAAACTTATAATCAAAATGTAAATAACTATTTAACGTTTAAACGACGGAGCAAACGAACACCACGCGGAACGCGGGGCGAGAAACTAAAAAGTGGGGATAACCCCACCTCCCACTCCTTTTCTTTCTCATTCTTCTATCAATTCTCTCTCTCTTCTCTTATTTCCTCCAAAATCACCAAATCACCAAAAACTCACAAAACCGCAAAATAACGTCACGAAACGCAACCGAATCACCAATATTTTTAGAGATTCACGACCACCTCGCAACGATCTACATTTCTACCTTTCCGGATTTTCATTTCGGCAAATTGTAAGTTTCCGACAAAATCCCGAAATCTCTTGATTCTTAGTATTTTTCATTTGTGGTTGTTTTTATAACTAGTATATGTCCATTACAATGTATAGAACACGATTTCATAGCTTAAAAACGAGTTTAAAACGGATTTTTCGCCGGAAAAACGTTAACAGCCGGACTTTCTGGGCTGGTGTTCATCCATGCGACACAAGCCTTGTGTCGCATGTTGTGTCGTATTTTGACCTTTGTGTCGCATAAAAATCCCTTGTGTCGTACTTTGTGTCGTACCCGATAATCAGTGTCGCAAGACCTGCGACACAACCACTATGTCGCATACCCCATACGACACAATCACTATGTCGCTGTTGAATCAGCATCTCGCATCTATGCGACACAACCATTGTGTCGCATAGACATTGTGTCGCATTCCTATGCGACACAACCCTTGTGTCGCATAACTACCTTTGTGTCGCATATTGTGTCGCAAAACACAGAAAACTCAGATTTTTACTAAGTGTCGAGACTCGAAATTCATCACTCGATTTTACCCAAATTCAAGTCCAGATGCGTTTTTCCTCAAAGCAATATAGTAGAAATAAAAATTTTCCAAGCTGACCTGGCAGCTCGACCCCAGCCAGGGGCTCTGCCCCTTGGACCCCGCCAGGGGCTGCCGCCCCTTGGACCCCGCTACCAGGGGCGCTGCCCCCGGACCCTCGTACTTAGATTCCGTAACGGCTTCTAAAACACATTTTTCAAGTGAAACGCCACGAAATCAAAATAATAATAGTTGAGATTATTATTACAAATCCGTCACCAACGGGCCGTACATGTTTTCAAACACTTAACAAATCAACCAAATCGTAGTAATTTGGACATATATATAGTTGTGTAACAACTACAAGGGTGATCTTTTGAGATACCCAATCATGTTTATAACCATCACGTGTCGTGGACACCCTCAGGTTACAAGTCTTTGGACTTCATACTCGGCTAATCAACTTACGTTTGTTTAAACGCTTTCAGACTCAGGTGAGTCTCATAGCCCCTCTTTTTACTGTTTTACTCAGGGGTGTGATATACTGCTCAAACTTTTAACATGTGAACGCAAGTACAAACTTTTTATATACTACATGAGTTTTTCGAAACTAATCATTTAAAGTCCTTCGTCAGCATAGTTGTTAATACGTTGTAGCGTGAATATTAGTATATGGTACCATATAGGATTGACCCTCCTCGTTCGGGTTAGCAAGCACTAACCGGGTAAACGGACGTACTAATATTTGGGAAGACGAATGTTGATTAGGCATTCGTGGAGGCACCTCGCCCGGAATTCTCTATAGGGGACCCGGCCCTCGAGTTAAGCTCAACTATGTGCTCATGGCTGTATACACGATGATTATCATTTAATTGCTGGATGCAATTCATTATTTAATTGCTGGATGCAATTCATTATTTAATTGCTGGATGCAATTCATTATTTAAATCTTGCGGTTCATACGATATTACTTGATTTCAAACCTGTGAGCTCACCAGCTTTATAGCTGACCTTTTAGCATATATCGCAGGTACCCAGCAGTAGGATGTTTCTGCTTCAGGATTTAGCTCGAGTCAGCATACAGACGATTGAGATTTTCTTGCATTAGTATATTTTGTATAAGTACTTATGTACTGAAATCTCATTATATTTAATTCGAGCTATGTAAAGCTTTAAATGTTATAAACATTTCAATTATCAATATATTTTGTTAAAACGACGCATATAGAGTCGTTTGCTATTTATCTTTGTGCTTTGTTATTGATTAGTAACACCCAAATCAAGCTTCTGCAAATCATTAAATTTGGGGGTGTTACAGATTGGTATCAGAGCCTAAGGTTATAGTGAACTAGGTTGCATTTAGTGAGCCTAGACTATGACCATTAGGCAGTATTCCTTATTAGGTATGACTGGTTCAGGGATTACAGCATACGAGTTTAATTTAACATAGCCTGATCAACTATGTACAATTAAGCAAAGATGATGTAAGATCTGAAAGTAGTTATGGCTGAACAGGATACAATAGAAGACTCTGACCTCGAGAGAACCGAGACTCAAACATGTTTATGCTAGACACTCAATAGGCTATATTATATAGGAGCTATATGAATATAGGCCTCAATCTTACTAACGCTTTGTCTCAGAAATGGCAAACATCCCATCAAATTCATCTCGTTCTCCATCCGGGTCGCAGAACCCAAGGGTAGCAAGGAGGAACAACAGGTTGCCTCGAGCTGGCCCGTATCCCACTCACATCGCCATACCGGCTTTAACTGCTAGGGTAAATCAACACGAGCAGCGACTTCGCACCATGGATGTCGTGTTGCAGGAAACAAATGAAAACTGGCGACTTACGTCTCTTGAACGCATAGAACAGGTCTCCGACGACCTTGAAACCACAAACAACAACATGGATGTCCTTCGCAACCAAATTATAGAAATAAGGGTGGAAAATGCCCTTCTACAACAAAGGATGGAAGAATGTGAGCAACGCTCACATGAAGCAGAAGAGTATGCACGCGGAATAACACAACGACTTGCGCTAGCAGAAGACAACGCCCGACAAGCTAGCAGGCTTGCAAACACTGTGGACCGTCTTGTCACGATGATGGAACAAATTAATCTACGTCAAGACTAGTGTAGTCTTTGTCTCGTAATCTATCCTGTAATCTAGTAACTATCTACGCGCTACTCTATAATTCAGTCGGATGTAACAATTCCCGACATCTTTTGTAATACATCTGTAGGATGTAACCTTTGAACTCGTATTAGCTATCAAATATTTCTTGTTGTTCAACTCATATTAATTGCCATAATTCTTTTTCATATTGATGTTATGTATTACCACCTTTATACATGTACATCTGAAATAAATACAATTTTCTTACAAAATCTCATGTATCTTCATTTCTTTTATTGAAGAATCATGCCGCCAAAGACACGACCTTACACAGATGCTCAGATCACGTCACTCATAACCCAGGCTGTTACTGAAGCCTTGGCTCGGAATACCCCACCCAACTCCACAAGAAACAGCGATACCGCTGGAACCTCTGCCGTCAAACCTTGTTCTTACAAGGACTTCCAAAGCTGCAAACCCTCGAGCTTCAAGGGTTCTGAAGGAGCCATCGGACTGATCAGATGGTTCGAGAAAATGGAAACTGTTTTCCGTGTTAGCAAATGCGCGGAGAACGACAAAGTAAACTTCGCCACCTGCTCTCTTGAAGATGATGCCCACTCTTGGTGGAATTCATATACCCAATCAGTGGGTGCTGACATTGCCTACCAACTCACTTGGGAGGAATTGAAGGCAAAACTCACTGCCAAATACTGCTCTATCGCCAAACTCCAAAAGCTAGATGAGGAGTTCTGGAACTTAAAGGTTCAGGGTGGTGATATCGATGGTTATACCACCAGGTTTCAACAACTAGCTGCCCTCCGCCCAGCTATGGTTAGCACTGAACCTGATAAAATCAGGAAGTACACCCTTGGTCTCCCTGATCCTGTTCGGGGACATGTCATCTCTTCAAAACCAACCACCATTGACGGTGCGATCCTATTGGCCCAAGACCTAATGTCCATGAGCCAAGATTCTGAACCACCCACTTCATCCTCCCATAACAACAAACGCAAGTGGTCTGACTACCACAACAACCCCTCCAACCAACAAAACAAGAAAACCGACACCATCAAAGCTTACAACACCACCACTGACATCATCCGGGGTTACACAGGGAGCAAACCATACTGTTCCAAGTGCAGCCGTCACCATGAAGGTTCCTGTGGTCCCTTTTGCAACAATTGCAAGAGGTACGGCCACCTTACCAAAGATTGCCGCTCTCCTACCAATAACAACCCCAACAACACCAGACCACCCAAAGTATGCTTTGAGTGTGGGAAACCTGGGCATTTCAGGGACTCGTGCCCAAAACTGAAGAACAACAACAACAACAACCGCAACAGCAACAACAACAACACCCGAAGCAGAGCTTTCGTCATCAAATCTGGGGACGCCCGCCAGGACCCGAATGTGGTCTCGGGTATGTTCCTCCTCAACAACTTAAATGCTTCTGTTCTATTTGATACTGGTGCTGATAGAAGCTTTATCTCCGATGATTTTTGCCCATTACTTGACATCACTCATGTTGCCTTAGATGTTAAGTACACTGTAGAGCTAGCCAATGGAAAACTTGTAGAAACCACCAGTGTGATACCTAATTGCACTTTAAACCTAGCTGACGAAACCTTTTCAATCGACCTTATACCCATTGAAATCGGGAGTTTCGACGTCATTATTGGAATGGACTGGTTGTCCAAATATCGAGCTGAAATCGTTTGTCACGATAAAATCGTCCGTATCCCACTCGCCGTTGGTGGAACCTTGATCATACAGGGGGAGACCGGTGGGACGGGACTCAATATAATCTCCTGCTTAAAAACCCGAAAATTTCTGAGAAAGGGTTACCCTGCCATACTCGCACACATCATGGAGAAGAAGTCGGAAGAGAAGCGACTTGAGGATGTGCCGATTGTTAGAGGTCTTTCCGGAAGAACTACCTGGTCTACCTCCGCATAGACAGGTTGAGTTCTCGATTGATCTTGTGCCGGGTGCCGCACCGGTGGCCCGCGCACCGTACCGTTTAGCCCCATCTGAACTTCAGGAGTTGTCCTCTCAGTTACAGGAACTTCTGGATCGAGGATTCATTAGACCAAGTTCTTCACCTTGGGGAGCTCCGGTCTTATTTGTCAAAAAGAAGGACGGTTCTTTCCGAATGTGCATCGACTACCGAGAATTGAACAAATTGACCGTCAAGAACCGTTATCCACTTCCTCGCATTGATGATCTATTCGACCAACTTCAAGGTTCAAGTTTCTACTCAAAAATCGACCTGCGATCAGGTTATCATCAGTTACGAGTTCGCGACACCGATATTCCAAAAACTGCTTTCAGAACTCGTTACGGGCACTACGAATTCCAAGTGATGCCCTTCGGTCTAACAAACGCACTGGCTGTATTCATGGACCTCATGAACCGGGTGTGCAAACCTTACCTCGACAAGTTTGTCATTGTCTTTATTGATGACATACTCATTTACTCGCGCAACGAGCAAGAACATGCGCAACACCTTAAGACTATCCTTGAACTACTTAGACACGAGGAGCTTTATGCTAAATTCTCGAAGTGTGAGTTCTGGATTCAAACCGTTCAATTTCTTGGTCACGTGATCGACAGTCAGGGAATTCACGTGGACACATCGAAGATCGAGGCTATCAAAGACTGGCAAGCACCCACCTCTGCAACTGAAGTACGACAATTTTTGGGTCTTGCTGGGTATTATCGACGATTTATCGAAAATTTCTCCAAAATAGCTCAACCACTCACGGTACTGACTCAGAAAGACAAAAGGTTCGATTTGACCGAAAAACAAGAGTCAGCGTTCCAACTTTTGAAACAAAAGCTTTGCAGTGCTCCAATTCTATCCCTACCCGAAGGCACCGATGACTTCGTGGTATACTGCGATGCTTCTCACCAAGGTCTTGGTTGCGTGCTGATGCAACGAGACAAGGTCATTGCTTATGCCTCACGACAGCTGAAAATTCATGAAAAGAACTACACCACTCACGATCTCGAACTTGGAGCTGTCGTTTTTGCTCTCAAAATCTGGAGACATTATCTCTACGGCACTAAGTGCACCATTTTTACCGATCATAAAAGTCTCCAACATATCTTCGATCAGAAGGATCTCAATATGAGGCAACGTCGATGGGTCGAGTTGCTTACCGATTACGATTGCGAGATCAAGTACCATCCAGGGAAGGCTAATGTTGTAGCCGATGCCCTCAGTCGAAAGGAACGATCAAAACCACTTCGAGTCCGAGCCCTCAGTATGACCATTCACAACGATCTTACCATTCAAATTCATACCGCTCAAATCGAAGCCCTGAAACCTGAAAACATCAAAAATGAAGCCTTGCGGGGCATCGACAAACAATTTGAAATCAAACCTAACGGGATTAGGTATTTCTCAAACCGAATCTGGTTGCCTAGTTTCGGGAACCTAAGAGACTTGGTGATGGACGAGGCTCACAAGTCTAAATATTCTATCCACCCGGGATCCGATAAGATGTACCACGGAATCAAGGAATTTTATTGGTGGCCAAACATGAAAGCCGAAATCGCCACTTATGTCAACAAATGTCTTACTTGCTCGAAAGTCAAAACCGAACATCAGAAACCTCCTGGTTTACTCCAACAACCTGAAATCCCTGAATGGAAATGGGATCAAATTGCCATGGATTTCATAACCAAACTACCCAAGTCGTCGAGCGGTTGCGATACCATTTGGGTGATCGTCGATCGTCTCACCAAATCTGCTCATTTCCTGGCAATCAAAGAAAACGATAAAATGGAACGCCTTACACAAATCTACATCAAGGAAATCGTTTCTCATCACGGTGTTCCAGTCTCAATCATCTCTTACAGAGATGCCCGTTTCACTTCTCACTTTTGGCAATCACTTCAGAAAGCTATGGGTACCCGTCTCGATATGAGTACCGCGTACCATCCTCAAACCGATGGCCAGAGTGAACGAACCATTCAAACACTGGAGGACATGCTACGAGCCTGCGTAGTTGATTTCGGTACAAACTGGGAAAGACATTTACTGTTGTGCGAATTCTCGTACAATAACAGTTATCATGCCAGCATTAAGGCTGCACCTTTTGAGGCACTGTACGGTCGTAGGTGCCGATCACCGATCTGTTGGACTGAGGTGGGAGATAGTCAACTCACTGGTCCTGAACTCATTCACGCCACCACTGAGAAAATTGTGGAAATCCAAAACAGACTCAAAGCCGCACGTGATCGTCAGAAAAGTTATGCTGATGTGAGACGCAAACCACTCGAGTTCCAAGTTGGGGATCGAGTTCTCTTAAAAGTATCGCCTTGGAAAGGCGTCATCCGTTTTGGCAAACGCGGGAAGTTGAATCCCAGATACATAGGGCCTTTTGAAATCCTCGAACGGATTGGCCCCGTAGCTTATCGATTGCAGCTGCCATCCGAACTCAGCAACGTGCACCCTACTTTTCATATTTCAAATTTGAAGAAGTGTCTGTCTGATGAGACACTTATTATTCCATTAGATGAAATTCGTGTTGACGATAAACTTCATTTCGTTGAGGAACCCGCTGAAATTATGGACCGTGAGGTCAAACAACTGAAACAAAGTCGTATTCCCATCGTCAAGGTCAGATGGAATTCGCGGCGTGGTCCGGAATTCACCTGGGAACGGGAAGACCAAATGCGACTCAAATATCCTCAACTATTCACTGATTCCACATCAAACACGACTTCGAGCTAAATTTCGGGACGAAATTCTTCTAACAGGGGGAGAATGTAACACCCGCCAAATTAGGACTAGTAATTAGTGCCTAATCATATGTTAATACATGTAATTAGTTCTGTGTTAGGCTAATTAATGTATCGAAATATATATATATTGTTGAATATATACGAAAATGCGATTTGATTAAATCGTACGCAATTTAAATCGAATGTATTTCGATTCAATTTAATACGGACGTTGGTGACCAATTTTATTAAATAACGCTTTTATGTCAAAAATATTATTTTGATAATATTTTGTATTCAATTCGTATCGTACAAACCGAACTTACACAATTTAAAACAATAAAATGCGTAAACTAAATAAACAAACTAACTTACATCTTATAACACAAATATAAATTGATTTGTAAAATATTTAAACAATATATCGCGTAATAAATCGTATTTTAAAACTTATAATCAAAATGTAAATAACTATTTAACGTTTAAACGACGGAGCAAACGAACACCACGCGGAACGCGGGGCGAGAAACTGAAAAGTGGGGATAACCCCACCTCCCACTCCTTTTCTTTCTCATTCTTCTATCAATTCTCTCTCTCTTCTCTTATTTCCTCCAAAATCACCAAATCACCAAAAACTCACAAAACCGCAAAATAACGTCACGAAACGCAACCGAATCACCAATATTTTTAGAGATTCACGACCACCTCGCAACGATCTACATTTCTACCTTTCCGGATTTTCATTTCGGCAAATTGTAAGTTTCCGACAAAATCCCGAAATCTCTTGATTCTTAGTATTTTTCATTTGTGGTTGTTTTTATAACTAGTATATGTCCATTACAATGTATAGAACACGATTTCATAGCTTAAAAACGAGTTTAAAACGGATTTTTCGCCGGAAAAACGTTAACAGCCGGACTTTCTGGGCTGGTGTTCATCCATGCGACACAAGCCTTGTGTCGCATGTTGTGTCGTATTTTGACCTTTGTGTCGCATAAAAATCCCTTGTGTCGTACTTTGTGTCGTACCCGATAATCAGTGTCGCAAGACCTGCGACACAACCACTATGTCGCATACCCCATACGACACAATCACTATGTCGCTGTTGAATCAGCATCTCGCATCTATGCGACACAACCATTGTGTCGCATAGACATTGTGTCGCATTCCTATGCGACACAACCCTTGTGTCGCATAACTACCTTTGTGTCGCATATTGTGTCGCAAAACACAGAAAACTCAGATTTTTACTAAGTGTCGAGACTCGAAATTCATCACTCGATTTTACCCAAATTCAAGTCCAGATGCGTTTTTCCTCAAAGCAATATAGTAGAAATAAAAATTTTCCAAGCTGACCTGGCAGCTCGACCCCAGCCAGGGGCTCTGCCCCTTGGACCCCGCCAGGGGCTGCCGCCCCTTGGACCCCGCTACCAGGGGCGCTGCCCCCGGACCCTCGTACTTAGATTCCGTAACGGCTTCTAAAACACATTTTTCAAGTGAAACGCCACGAAATCAAAATAATAATAGTTGAGATTATTATTACAAATCCGTCACCAACGGGCCGTACATGTTTTCAAACACTTAACAAATCAACCAAATCGTAGTAATTTGGACATATATATAGTTGTGTAACAACTACAAGGGTGATCTTTTGAGATACCCAATCATGTTTATAACCATCACGTGTCGTGGACACCCTCAGGTTACAAGTCTTTGGACTTCATACTCGGCTAATCAACTTACGTTTGTTTAAACGCTTTCAGACTCAGGTGAGTCTCATAGCCCCTCTTTTTACTGTTTTACTCAGGGGTGTGATATACTGCTCAAACTTTTAACATGTGAACGCAAGTACAAACTTTTTATATACTACATGAGTTTTTCGAAACTAATCATTTAAAGTCCTTCGTCAGCATAGTTGTTAATACGTTGTAGCGTGAATATTAGTATATGGTACCATATAGGATTGACCCTCCTCGTTCGGGTTAGCAAGCACTAACCGGGTAAACGGACGTACTAATATTTGGGAAGACGAATGTTGATTAGGCATTCGTGGAGGCACCTCGCCCGGAATTCTCTATAGGGGACCCGGCCCTCGAGTTAAGCTCAACTATGTGCTCATGGCTGTATACACGATGATTATCATATAATTGCTGGATGCAATTCATTATTTAATTGCTGGATGCAATTCATTATTTAAATCTTGCGGTTCATACGATATTACTTGATTTCAAACCTGTGAGCTCACCAGCTTTATAGCTGACCTTTTAGCATATATCGCAGGTACCCAGCAGTAGGATGTTTCTGCTTCAGGATTTAGCTCGAGTCAGCATACAGACGATTGAGATTTTCTTGCATTAGTATATTTTGTATAAGTACTTATGTACTGAAATCTCATTATATTTAATTCGAGCTATGTAAAGCTTTAAATGTTGTAAACATTTCAATTATCAATATATTTTGTTAAAACGACGCATATAGAGTCGTTTGCTATTTATCTTTGTGCTTTGTTATTGATTAGTAACACCCAAATCAAGCTTCCGCAAATCATTAAATTTGGGGGTGTTACAACTGGCATTGAGCGATTTCATTTCTATTAGATTATAGGTAACCCGATACACTTTGAGTGAATTGAGTGACCCACTTGTGAGAATCGCCCAGTCATGTACATCTACGTTTTGAGAGTTGCAAAGTATGCCAAAAAGGGTTGATCACTTTTATGTTTAAGTATAGTTAATTTTTGTTGATGCTTACTTTCTGAAAATGTTTATCTAATTTGAAGAAAGTAACTTTTTGCAGGAGATACTCTAAGCATCCAAAACATTTTTTCTTTTAAAAAATATTTTTCCAAATGAGGTTTGCTTGAGGACAAGCAAAAGCTTAAGTGTGGGATATTTGATGTAGCGCAAAAAGTCACGTTTTTACCTACGTTATTTGTCTCATATTTAGCTCTTTTCTAACAAATACATCTTAAAATCATCATTATTTACCAACTTTTGTTAGAAAGGTATAAACTTGTTGGTCTTTCGAAAATCATGCAAAAAGGTCGGAAAACTAGCCGAAATAGGCACCGAATTGAGCAATACTTCAAATCAACTGTAAACTCCATACCAAGACCTAATTCTTATCTTATTTTGTAGCTATGGAGATTACGAGAGTGTGGATATAAAGAAATCTCAATTTGGATCAAGGACGAGAAAGTTACAAACCGAACAATGCATCCGAAGACCACGAAACGTATTCCGGACATGCTTGGGATCCACAGCTCCAATTTATACAAAATTGGTATCATTAGAAGCGTAACGGAATTACGAGACCGTGGGCGCAAGAATCAAGTCAAACGGACTAGAAACGAAGAAGATACGGCCTTCCGAAGCAACGAGAAAAGTCAGATAAATCACACGGCCTACCACACGGCCGTGTATTGCTTGGGGATGGCCGTGTACGGCCCTAATATGGCAGTGTACGGCCTGCTAGAGGCCGTGTACGGCCCTGGGGGTGCCCGTGTGATTTTCTTATGCTTTTGTGGCTTGTATCTTGTGCATAAGTGCTTGTAACCCTCTTCCAAGCCCTTGCCTATAAATAGAGGCCTCTCATACCTCATTTCACACACCTCATTCTCTCATTTCTTCTTTCTCTCTCTAGAATTCTCTCTCTAGCACTACTCTTAGGAGTTAGAGGAGAATTGTTCTGTAGTTAGTTCTTCTCTCTAGTTTCTCTCTCTAGCACTACTCTTAGGAGTTAGAGGAGAACTAGAGGGAGGGAAACCTTTCTTTTAGATTAGTTATGTAGTTAATTGTTAGAGGCTAGCTTATGTAATGCTTGGATATTAATGAAGAAATACAAGTGTTATTCTGCTCGCAATTCCTATCGGTATTTTCTATCCTTTCTATTATTAATTTGTCATATTGTTCTTGTTTGATGTATGTGATTTATTAATATTAGAAATGTCTATTGCTATGCATTGTGAGTAGTGTGCTTGTATGTTTGCCATGATTAATGAGTAGTTTGTGGTGATATATCTAATTGGGATAATATCGTTATGAAACAACGGAGGTAACGTTATACGGCTTTCATTTGTATAGCGCCGGAAACATCACAAATGTGTGGAGTACGGAACGTGGAAGCTATGAAAGTCGTGGGCACAATCCGTTGTGGAATAATGTTCCCGATTATTATATAAATGGGAGTTGTTTTACGTTGTTATCAGTCTAAACTTATCCTGAATATAGACTTTATCGTTCACCCTTTCCAGTCTTTCACGTGACTATTGCCCCTAGGATAGGACTTTGCAAACCCGAATACTACGTAGATATAGTCATCTCTGTTACAGTATGAAGCTATGAGACTCCATAAAACGGCACTGTACTTCGCATAGCGTTGGAAACACCTCGTGTGGAGTACAAATACGTAGAAGCTAAGGAAATGCCGTAGGATCATCTCATCGTGAATTACCTAGAAGCCACCCTTCTAGAACATGGTCTAAGATACATAAAGCTATGGAAATGCTAAACCTTAAAAGTACTGTACACCGTGAGTATACTTAGAATTATACAAGCTGTGGAAATACTTAATGCACTGTACACCGTAAGTATACCTAGGGATGAACGTCTGATTGTAAAGGAGGGTCTAATTCATGACGGAAGTACTTGAGCTTAAAATGTTTGAATAAGGAATTCTGAAAAGAAAGCAAAGACTCGTCAGTAGTCTAAGATGCTTAAACCGCTTTATTCCACTTAACCGACAATTTAGAATAACAAAGTAAACAACCAGCACACAATTAGGTAATAACATTTAGACATAGGTGTTAAGAACGGTCAGAGTATCCTTAATGGCAGTTTGTTACCTCATGCATGCACCCCGGAATTATCTCCAGAGACTCACTATTCCGTAACAGGGTAGTTGAGCAAGGGTCACTGTACCGTCACAAGGGCAGTGTTGAGGGGTTGAGCAACCTGTTCTGATCAGAATCACGATAACCTAGGTACACAGTGACATACTAATTTAGAACCGGAACAAAATAAGTAGGGTCCTAGTGTTTACACCTAAGTTTATTTGTCTGTTAGCTAAATGTGTCCCCAATAATCATCATTCCAACATCCTAAATCATGGTGAACCACGTCTTTGTTATCCTTAAGTGTTACATATCTGCTAGCCTCCCTTTACTTTTATGCTTTCTTAGTTTCCGTAGTTTAAATAAATAAAAACCTAAAACCAATTACCTTTCAATCTTTCAAAACCCTAGCTTAATTACTAAGTTACCAGAACTAGCTCTGTTTCAATTCTACCGTCGTGAGGAACGACCCTGGATCATCCTTACCGCATACTCATACCAGGTATTCATACCCAGTATTAGTAAGAAGGACGGAGATTTAGGCTCCCCCGACTTTTATAAATTTTAAACCACCACTGGTGCCGCGCCTAGCGGAAAGGTCTGCAACGACAGGAAGCGATTCCTGAACCAACCGCTCGGGGTGCATCATGTACTAACGGTGTACAGTGCGATCAAGCATTTCCACAGCTTTGAAGATAAACCAGGATGTGACACAGTCTTCAACCACCGACATTTCCTTAGCTCCTACGTATTTGTACTCCACCAGAGGTGTTTCCAACATTAAACGAAGTACAGTGCCGTTTACCGTGGTCTTTCCGGGGTCACATACTTTATGGTCACTCTAGACTAGTTTAAACTAAGTTTGTATTAAAGCCCAACCATCTATGATATAAACCAGCCCTCACTATTTCCCAATAAATCCCTGATTGATTCACGGTGTACTATACGAAAGGTTTTAAACAGTATTTCCACAGCTACGCAATTTAGACCATGTTTACAGTTTTAGAAAACATAGATAGGTAGTGACCGTTTGATCAAGGTTCACGACTCCTTGTCATAAAGGTTCTAACCACGTTTAATTGGAGAAAAGGCGATTAGGTTTAGAAATTCATAAATACAAGATTAATAAATCACCGGTTTTCATTATATAATATAACTGGGATCATTACTTCTACAATGGATTGTGCCCACGACTTTCATAGCTTCCACGTTTCGTACTACACACATAAGTGATGATTCCGGCGCTATACAAATGAAAGCCGTATAACGTTACCTCCGTTGTTTCATAATGTTATCATCTCAATCATATATTTAAAGTAGCATCACCCCACACATATATAAACTAACTACATCATAACAAACACACAAGGAAACTACTCACTACGCATAATAACAGGTTCTAAATCTAGCATAACAACAATAGCAATTATCATTATAACAGATAAGGAAAGAAGTAACCGTTAATAAAGCGTAGATTGAATAAGCGTTTAGAGAGAGAGTACAAGCAGAACTTCCGCAATATCCTTGACAATATTACAATAAAAGCCCCTGGACTATTCCCTATGCTATTACAAAAGTAGCCCCTCCGTTAGTTTCATTTAAATACTAACTGAGAACTAATGAGATCAAACCCTAATTTCTAGAGAGAGAAAGAAAGAAAGAGAGAATAGAGAGAGAGAGAGAGAGAGTGTGAGAGAGAAAGTGGAAATGGAGAAATGTGTGGAATGGTGAGGTGTGTTGAATGTTGGAGGAGTGACCTCCTATTTATAGGAAAAGCTTGAAATCAGAAGTACACGTGGCAAAGCACGCACGTACAAGCAAATGAAGCACAAACGGGCAGCATATGGGATACCAGGGGCCGTATACGGCCATCATAGGGCCGTATAAGGTCTATGAAGGGCCGTATACGGTGTGCAAGGCCATATACGGCTTCCGTCTAATTTCGTTCGTTGCTTAAAACGTCCGTATCTCCTTCATTACGCGTCCGTTTGACCTTATTCTTTCGCCTGTGTCTTCGTAATTCCGTTACGCTTCTAATGGCGCCAATCTCACTGAAATTGGATGTGTATAACTTTAGCATATTTGAAATCACTTTATAGGAGTTTGTAACCGTCCTGTCTTCTCCGTTCTTTATCTGATTTGCATGTTTCTTGATTTTCTCGTCTCGATTTCACCTATTACAACATATCATAAGGTTAAAATGTGTTTATTATAGGATAAATGAGGGTGCGAGAATTGGTTGCTGCGTATTTGCTCCGTTTTGCTCGTTATTCGGATGTTTTTAGTGACTTTTGTAGCAACGTCTATATTTTGAGCACTTTAGTGAATTTTAGTAAATAATGATTGTTTTAGAATGTTTTCACTAAAGATGTGCCCAAAAAGTGTGGAATAATGGCCTTGAAAACATGACTTTTTACGTCACATCAGCAAGTCTTCAGGAAAGACTTCCGGAAACTCTCGATCTATAGGCACATCCTCAAGTCGCTTCTCCTCCGACTTTTTCTCCATAACGTGTGTGAGGATTTCCTGGTACCCTTTCTCAGGTATTTGCGGGTTTTCATACATGATATGATGTTTAATCTCGTCTCACCGGTCTCCCCTTGTATGATTAAGGTACCACCGGTGGCGAGAGGAATACGAACGATTTTCTCGAAGCATATGATTTCAGCACGGTGTTTAGACAACCAGTCCATGCCAACAATGATGTCAAAACTTCCAATCTCGACAGGTATAAGGTCAATAGTGAAAAGTTCGTCGGCTAGATTTAAAGTGCAATTGGGTATTACACTATTGGTCTCAATGAGTTTGTCGTTAGCTAATTCTACAACCTACTTAGCATCTAAGGCAACAGGAGTGATGTTGAGTAATGGGTAAAACTCGTCAGATATAAAACTTCTATCAGCACCAGTATCAAATAGAACAGAAGCAGTTAAGTTGTTGAAGAGGAACGTACCTGAGACCACATTCGGGTCTTGATGGGGTTCCCAGAGTTAATTACAAAGGCTCTACCTCTTGAGTTGTTATTGTTGTTGTTGCCCTTGTTCTTCAGTTTTGGGCAATCATTTCTGAAATGCCCAGTGTTGTCACACTCAAAGCATGCTTTTGGTTGATTGAAGTTGGTGTTGGTGTTGGCATTGGTAGACCTGCAGTCTTTGGCCAGATGCCCATACCTTTGACATTTGTTACACGGAGTACCACAAGGACCATCGTGATGCCTACGGCACTTGGAACCGAAAGGTTTGTTTCCAGTGTAGCCCTTCTTGGTCTCTGAACCAGAGGTGTAGGCCTTAACAGTCTCAGACCATTTGGAGGGTTGTTGGTTTATGTTGGGGTTCCCAGACCACTTGTGTTTATTATCCCCTGATTGGTTTCCGGTACCCTTTTCAGCAGGAGTGGCTCGGTGAGCGGCCTGAGCCATGAGATTGTGCGCCATACGGACGGCACTCTAGATAGTGTCTGGTTAGGATGAGGTCACCATCCCTTGAATCTTTTCTGGGAGTCCCCAGATGTATCTCTCGATCCGCTTGTACTCCGGATCTACCATGGTTGGGCACATGAGTGCCAGTTGGTGGAATCTGATGGTGTAACCTGTGATATCGTTGTTCTTGACTGTGAGGTTCCAGAACTCAACCTCAAGTTGTTGCAGCTCTTCCCTTGGGCAATATTCATCTTTCAACATTTTCTTCAATTCATCCCAGGGAGTTTGGTATGTGGTATCGATGCCCACGGTCAGAGCATGAGTGTTCCACCAAGTCAGAGCGCCTTCCATGAAAGTGCAGGTGCAATACTTGACTATGCAGTCTTTTGGGCAGTTGCAGATTCTGAAGACTGATTCCATTTTCTCTATCCAACGTAATAAACCTATAGCACCTTCCGTGCCCTTGAAGTTCAGAGGTTTGCAGTTGAGGAAATCCTTGTTTGAGCAGGGTTTGGGTGGAGGGGTGTTGTTCGTGGTATCTTCAGTGCCTGATCTTTGTTGCCGGGCAACTAGAGCATATGCTACCCCTTGGGTAACGAGTCGATTGATGTTAGCTTGGCTATACGCTTGTCGTCTCGGAGGCATAATGCTTGAATAAAAAAGAGAAAGAAATATGTGAGACATTTGTTCAAAGGTTATGATATATCACATATGCATATATAAGGAGGTAATATACAACAGCACGAAGTGATAATCATATTTCATTAGATAATAAAATTGGATATCGTACAAGGTATGAGTTCAAAAGATTACAGAATATAGAGTTTACAAAAGGTGCCGGGAATTGTTACATCCGGTCGAATTACATGAGTTTTACAAGTTCTAGATAAACGATTACATAACAGATATTAAACTAATCCTGTCGTAGAGTCACTCGTGCCATTAAGGTGACAAGACGTTTCACAGTCTCAGCAAGTCTGCTGGTCTGTCGGGCATTTTCCTCAGCAATGGTAAGGCGTTGCTCAAGCATACGAGTGTATTGTTCGGCCTCCTGTGAGCGTAGCTCACATTCTTCTAGTCTTGCTTGTAGGAGATCAACTGTGCCCCTGTCATCAATCACTTGCTGATGAATCATTTCCACAGTCTGGGACATGTTTTCCTGGTCCTGGTAAAGTTGTACAATCCGGTCATGAGCTTGGCGCATCCAGTACATACGTGCTATATGTTGTTCCCGTTCCAGACTTTCAAGTCTTTCTTCATTATGGTGTAGTCTAGCAGCTAACACCGGAACAGTATGGTGGATAGGTTCTTAAGTGTATGTGGAGATGTCCATGGGGTCAGCAGGAATTTGTATATCTTCCTCAGACCTCCAGGTGTTTAGAGTTGCGGGTAGCCAATCCCACCTACGAGGGTAAGCTGGATGGCGTGTTCTGGTTGATGTGTCACCAATGTGATTTAGGTAAGGGTTAGCTCAGACTGATCCGGTACCCCTCCTGTGATTTCGTGTTACCCGTGCCTCTCCAGTGATATAGTAGAGAGGTTCAGGAGAAGCTCGTGTCGGTGAGACAGGTAAATCGGTTACCTCCTCAGTAGTTGGTAAGGTTCGAGTCTCGTTGTCCGTGTCAGTTGGTGCTAGGTGAGGAATGTCTGCCATTTATGTGGCAAGAACGTTGAGAATCGTGAGGCCTATATATATATATATATATATATATATATATATATATATATATATATATATATATATATATATCATATCGTATAATATAGCGTAGTGTGTCTAGCACAAACATGTATAGGTCCGGTTTCTCTCGTGCTCAGAGTCAACTAGTGTATTCCTATTCAAGATAACCGTTTCAGATCTTATATCATCTTTCCTTAATTGTACATAGTTGATCAGGCTATGTTAAATTAAAGTCGTATGATGCAATCCCTGAACCAGTCATATCTAATAAGAAAATACTGTCTAACGGTCATTAGGACATTTTTCAGGGGACACTTCTAAAATAGTGTCCTATAAAATATTTAATAGGACGCTTCCACTTTTTGTTCATATTATTGTAAATACATGATAGGACACCTTATATGTAAGTCATATTACATTGATATTATAGGACATTTAGTGGTTAAAGTCGTATTATACTAGACCCTAATAAGACACTCTATATGTGAGTTGTATTACGTTGATTTTTATAGGACACTTAATTGTTTTGTCTTATTAGGGATAGGCTAAAAGAACATATGTGTGAGTTTTATTATTTGAAATGTTATAGGACACTTATTGTTACATCTTGTATGTGTTGAGTTTAACGATAAGCTATCTAATTAACTAGTAGTAGAAGAACAGTACGTGAAAAGATTAATTTTAAATAAACTTTGTAAAAAATTAAGTTTAAATAAACTTTGTAAGTTAATTTAATTCAATATGGATGAATTATGTAAATAAATAGTCAATTTAAGGTTAATATGGAAACTTAAGAAGTTTGGGGACTAATGATAATCAAACACAAAACTATAATAATATACTCCGTAAGGGTTCAAAACCTAATATTACTCTCAAGTCTCAAATCTGCAGGAGCACAAGATCGACCAAGGAGGAGAAAAGTGGGGCGGTTCTAATTGAAAGAAATCGCTGTTCGATTTTCACAACGTACAGAGTCGTTTGATTGAATCATCGAGATTATTCACATAATACAACAAGGAGTGCATAAAGGGCTTCAAGGATCATCAATTTAATGGTAAGTATATCTGTAAATTCTAATTTAAGGTTCTTGCAAATTGATTAAGAAATTAAACGAAATGCGGTATATTATATGATATTAGATATTCCAGGAATCCAGTTCTGTTCAATAATTCTTATAAAATCACAGAAAAATCGTAACGACTTGGAACTTTGTATCCTGGTAGAACTCTACGTTCTCTACAACTTTTAAGTTTTAACTTTTGGCTAACTCGGATTCTAAATGGGTCAAACAGTACGATTTCTAAAACTGGACATGGTGTAGTCGAATTCAGAGACATTACTTGGTTAATACATGTACACTCAACTAGAGCTCCAAATGATTTTAAATTCAGGAGAAAGCTACATAATGATATCATTGACAACATATTTAGGAGATGACTAATGATGCATTTGTCTATTTTCTATAATTTCATTGTTTCCTTGCAGGGGTTCTTTGACTAGTATGGATCAATCACCTTCTGAACGTGCAATCATCTATTTTGTGCCTATCAATTCTTTATCTTCCTTATTCATTCTAGATAATCAACCAAATCATCCTTGAGCTTATAATTCATCCTCTTCCATAACTTATGTATGTTACTATCTCCGTTTCTTATTCCTTTTCATGCATGCGACTATGCGAGTATCGTACATTTTACAGGAAGTTGGCTCAATAGACTTGCTCAAGGTACAACACATTGGTTTCTTCAAATGTTGCTTCAACCAGTTCAGCTAGGTATGACCATGCTGGGTATGACCATAAGATTAATCGGGACTAAAGTGAACAGGTAACTAACTCCACTTCAATTTTGCAGGTCAATTGTATGGTGGTACTAATTAATTGATTTCGTCACTATGTTGTTTAACCCTATGGGATGTCAAACCTAGAGATGACATGGTACCAAGTAAATGTTTCTTCTACTTTTAAGTTCATGTATTAAGTTAGTGTGCATCTATCGTCATCTTATTTGTTATAATATTGAAATTCATCTTATCAAGTTCGAAATAGGAAATCATATCATAGGGACAATACGTGGAACTTGGTTCTACAAACTAGAGGCTATTTATCATATAAGATCTTTGATTTATTAAATATTCATCATTTATATCTAAATGATGTTATTCAAATACTCATTTAAAGTTTTGATATTCCTACTTGTGTATGATTTACTAAGATGCCGCTTATAATGCTTATGTATGTGCTTTGTTATTGCAGATGAGGTATAAGGATGATGCACAATAGCACAAACGTAATTCGAAGACATGGTGTTTTGAGTCATTTTGTTTTCATTATAGATGATTATCATGTATATGGTCAATGTTCAAGACGGATGAATTCTGCACGTCTCCAACACTCTGATAGGTAGTACTTCAACATTACACTATGTCTCTATTTTATAAAGTTAGCAAAAATCATGATTCATATACGTCATTAATGCTTGAATCTCATATTATGTAGGATATATGATGATGGGAACATATTTGCACAGTCTTGGATTTCGAGTGATATCAAGCTTACTCAGACTATATTTTTCATTAATGTCTCTTATAATGATTAACTGGTTGGATTCAATCTTGTGAATTTGGGCGTAATTAATTTTAGTTTGTTGAGCTTTATCAGTATTCAAATTACTGTATTGACTTGATTCTATGGATAATATATAAAAATTGGTTTGCATTCATGTTTTCGCTATTAGTTTCAATTGGTTACATGATTCGTTTGATATGGTTGGTTAAATGGCTGCTAAAAACTTTTGGAGAATCAAATTCTGCCAAATACTCTTGATGAGCGGAGACAAATCTACTAATTACTTTCTTGTTAGGCGAAACAATTTTGCAAAATATTGATTAATCCTATTAGAAATTTTTTTAGGACACTTCTATGTGTCTCAAGACCTAGTAATATGCAAGTAACTATTACAATTTAGAACACTAAAAAGCGTCACATATTGCAGTTTGTTAGGACGCTAGTTGTGTTGTATTAGACACTTTATGTGACTCACAAAAAGCGTCTCATAAGGTATATTAGGACGTCTATTACTTATTACGACATCAATATATAGGACACTTATATTATTGGTCCTATTAGTTAAAAGGTCCTATAAAGTACCCTTTTAGAACACTTATGGGCGTCCTATTAACCCAATTTTGTTGTAGTAGTCTAGGCCCACTAAATGCAACCTAGTTCACTATAACCTTCGGCTCTTATACCAATCTGTCGCACCCCCAATTTTACTGTGCGGAAGCGAATCGGGTCAGGGCGCGACTAATCCGGTAATCATAGCACAAAGATATAATGAACGACATCTACATGCGTCGTTTACAAAAATACATTGATTGTAATAAAGTTTACAATAGTTAAAATGTTTACAAAAGCTCGGTACCCTATCGGAGAGATTCTATGGCATTACTACTTTTACAAAATATAATAATGCAGGAAAATCTCTTGATGTTTACATGCGACTCGAGCTATATAATGTCCTGAGCAGACCTACTGCGGCTGAGTACCTGAGAATACATGCTAAAAGGTCAGCTAAAAGCTAGTGAACTCAAAGGTTTGTATGAATAAACATAATGTATGAACCACAAGATTTTATATAATGATTTGAAACCAATCAAATAATGTGTATATTACTGCCATGAGGTCATAGTCTGAGTTTAACTGAGGTTTCGGGATCATAATCAAGTGCCCGATCGAGGGTGCCTCCCTGCGAGTGCCTAATCTACACTCGTATGAACAAATGATAGTGCGTCCGTTTGACCAGTTAGTGCGTGCTAACCCGGACGGGGATTGTCAATCCCATATGTTACCATACACTAACATCCACGCTACAAAAATATTACCAAACTATGATCGTAGAGGACTTTAAAATGATTATCAAATAACTCATGCAGGATATAGCGATGTTTAGTACTTGTGTTCACATGTAAAACAAAATGGAGCGTGTATTCCTACCCCGGAAGTAAAAACAGTAAAAAGTCGCGGCTATGAGACCCACCTGAGTCTAGCGTGTTACTATCAAGCAATAATGATGAAGTACAAGGTGATGTTGTCCGAAGACTGTAACCTACCGGGCGTCCTAAACGCGCAAGGTTATAAAAGTAAGTATATGTTTCAACAGACCATCTATGCTAGTTGTCCATTCAACTAATTATGTCCAAATGTTTGATTGTTTGTTTGTGTTTTTGAAAAACATATACGCCTCGTTGGTGAGTTGAGTTTTTGTAATAATAAGTTAAAAGTACTATTATTATTATATGTTTCATTGCATTGTATACTTGTTAAAGTATATGAGTATTATCGTATAAGATTTGGTCGTTGTAAGTGTTTGACACTTAGTGTAATGAATATTTTCCAAGTCTGTGATTGGCGACACTAGATTAAGTGTCGCTAGTTTGGCGACACTAGGTCAATTTTGGCGACACAAGAAGTAGTATCGCTAGTTTGGCGACACCAAAATTAATTATGGCGACGCTAGGTTCAGTGTCGCTATACGCGACAGTAAATTGATTTTGGCGACACAAAGGTTAGTGTCGCTATAGCGACACACAATTTGATTTGGCGACATTGGGCTAGTGTCGCTATCGGATTTGGGCCCGTAGCGACACTAGAACCTGATCAGTTTTCTAAGTTCGGGTTTGTGGTCAAACGATCTCGGTTTGACCCGAGACTTTTACATAAATCTTATAATGGTTTATAAGGTTCGTAAAAATTATTGGTTCGTGTCGGGGTTAACCCGAAGTGTCGCTTTTACAAAAATGTCAAAACAGTCCTTATATTATGTTTTCAGTTTTTGTCGGTTCGTTTCGCCCATAGTTTCTAACATGTTCTAGCCCGAATTGGAACCCAACAAAAATCACACATGTTCTACTATGTCTATAGTATAATACAAATTTTTCTCATGATTATTGGAGGCCATTATGTTAGGTAAATGAAAATCGAGAGGCGTCGAGTCCTATTTCCAGCCAAAACAGTAACACACACACTAACCGAATTTTCTGGAAGAATCGGTGCAATTTTAGAGGAAGTGTTCATCACGAAAGTTGTAGATAACGAGCATTCGAAGATTTTGGCATATTTTTCATCCGTTAATTTTGAGTACACGATTTTATATAAAGTTTTCCGTGGGACTGTTTTCAGGAACCGAAAACATAATATGTATATATATATATATATATATATATATATATATATATATATATATATATATTGTATAAAAACATGTTTTAACTATTATTTTGGACATTTTCAAGTTGAGAGAACTACTAAATATGTAAATAAGCTTGATCCTAGGAAATATAGCAAAAGAGTTTGGAAAACTTACAAAGAAAATGTGATCTAAAGTCGAAACAAGTGTAGATGAGCTCGGTTTCGCTTCTCCTTCGTTTCCTTCATTTTTCTCCAAGCTTTTTGTGTTAGATTATGGTAGATTATGAAGATGATGATGGAGGTTGATGAAGATAGAGAGAGAGCTGAAATAGAGAGATAGATTAGTGAGATGAGGGTGGTGAATGATTGTGGAACATGAGGAGGATTTTATGGTCAAAAAGAAGAAAACATAACCCATAATTTAAGGGGGAGAGGAGGGCCGAATTCAGCTGGTTGGGGGGCCCATTTGGGGTGTGAGTTTGTCAAATTTTGTTCCCCAAACTTTTGCTCCGTGCGGTGTCCGTTTCCTCGGTCGTTTGAACGTTCTTTTATGTTTTATACGTTATACGTACATATTTTAAATAACGTTTGATTTTCGATATTTTAACTTGAAGTATTAACTCATTAATACTTGAAAACATTTATAAAAATGTTTTGGTAATGTGTCGGGTTCGGTTTACACGCTTGTGTTACGATCGTTTAATCGCGTGACGTTTTAATTTAAACGTTTTTGTTACCGTTATAAAACACGATATTTTAAGCGAATAATTTCTTTCAAGGTGATATATTTTTATTTTATAAAATATATTTTGGTTTTCGTTCGATCGTCGGGCGCGTTCCGCGCATTTTTGTCGTGTATGATTTATTCGTTACGATACGAAATACTTATGAAATATTATCGAAATAATATTTAGAAATCAATTGGTTTATTAAATAATTTCATATTATCTAATAAATTGGGTTCACCAACGTCTGTATTATTGAATCGGAATTCGGCCGATATAATAATGCACGATTGAATTTAATCGCGTACATGTATATATATAACAATATACAATTAGTCTAACATAGCACTAATTACATGGATTAATTAGATGATTAGGAACTAATAACTAGCCCTAATTTGGTGGGTGTCACAGATTGCAAGGATTTGTTTACGATCAAGCTAGCTTTCCACATGCGGTTCGCGATTCGGTTTGCTCAATCTAATTCCGTATCGATTTAAACATGTCCTTTCTTTTGATATCGTTTTTGATTTTGTGTAACTTAGTCATGAACTAGACGTTTTGTGTATTTGCTTAGATAAAAATACTTAGATGATGGATTGATCAGTTATCTATGTTTGGATTTATTTATTTATGAAGTTTATTATGTTTATCGGTAGTTCAAAATAGTATTACACCCGTAGTTTTCAGCATAATATTACAAATAAGAAACATTGGTAATCGGTGACCATCATGAATTAAGAATAATGTTGGAGTAAATATGATATAATTTTCAAACAAACTACTCTCTCCGTCCCATTTTTATTGTACTTTTTTGATTTTTTAAGTCTTTCTTTTTCAACTTTAACCTTAAATATTTTTGTTTGTGTTATATAATACTTGATGCAAAATATATGAATGGATTGGGTTTTAAATGTATTTTCACTTGGTATAATTTTCATCAAATATTATCTAACACAAACAAAAATATTTAAGGTCAAAATTGAAAAAGAAAAATTTCAAAAGTTAAAACATGACAGTAAAAATGGGACGGAAGAAATAGTAAATATGCATTTGGATAAAGTGAAATTAATAATCACATACTAATTTATTTCATACATCTTAGATCATTCCCACCAGTGACAGAAACTGACGTGCCACATCAGCGCCGCATCAGCTTTTTCAACCAACTGACAGAAACTGACAGGCCCCTCCCAACAGTCATCCGTCTGTTTCATTTTTCAGGGTCCCACACCAATAAACTTATTTAAATAATACACAATAATTAAAATAAAAACACATTTCATTAAAATTAAAAACATTACAATCCTAAAAAATAAAAACATTACAATACTTAAAAAAATACAATAATAATAAAAAAAAGTTACACTAATAAATGAAAGACAATTATTTTAATTAAAAGATTACACTAATCAACGACTACGGTAGTTCGGAGGGAGTTGTGCAATGTGGTCGATCGAAGCATTTCGAAGTCGGTGATGAACTTCCCGATCGCGTAATTCTTTGTCCATACGCAAATGAGTCTCCACCCTTTCTTGCCACGAGCGTCTTGGTGGGACATCAGGATATTGCTCCTCCGGGTCACACAAATTTCGTCCGTTATCCTCGGTTATCATATTGCACAGAATAACACAAGCATACATGATTCTTGATATCCGGTTAGTGCTATACGGTCTTGCCGGGTTCTTGATTATTTGCCAACGGCCTTGAAGCTGACCGAAAGCTCTCTCCACATCCTTTCTTGCCGCTTCTTGGTATCTCTTGAATCGTTTCTCCTGTCCCGTGAGGGGATGCTTAAACGATTTTACAATAGTGGCCCATTCCGGATAAATCCCATCTCCTAGATAATAACCTCTGTGATCTCTTGCCCGGCAATTGTGAAGTTTACTTGGGGAGCTCTATCTTGAAGTAAGTTGTTGAACAAATCCGATTGATTGAGCACATTGATGTCGTTGCTCGAACCGGCTGGACCAAAGAAAGCGTGCCAAATCCAAGTATCATAAGAGGCAACCGCTCCGAGCATGATCGTTGGATGCCCATGGTCACCTCGAGTGTATTGACCTTGTTAGGCCACTGGGCAGTTTTTCCATGGCCAGTGCATACAATCAATGCTCCCAAGCATCCCAGGAAAACCATGCACCTGAGCATGTTTTTCGTAAATACTCCGTAGAGTATAGATGAAAAACACACTTACAGAAGTTATCCAAACAATCATATGCAGTTTGCTCACCCATATGTAAATATTCATCAAATGCATCAGCGGCACAACCGTATACCGATTACCGTATGGCGGACGTGCATTTTTGCCAAACATTAAAACCAAGTAACCCGGTACAATCGGGTCTTTGAATGAAGTATGAAAAGTATGCAGGTACCGGAACAGTGGAGTACGATGTTATACCTTGGCATATACGGAGAAATAATGCTTTGCTCATCCGATAACGTCGAAGAAAAACATCCGCCGGAAAGGTTGGATTCTCGGCAAAGTAGTCTCGATACAAAAGTTTCGACGCGCCAGCTCGATCTCTAGGAAAGTATCGTCGGGGTGCTCGTGGTATTGGTACATAAACTTCATCTTCGTCGGATGAACCGGAGTTTATCGCGTCGAGCATTGTGAGAGCTTGCATTAGATCGGCACAAGGATTCACCGCCATCACGTCTTCAATATTGGAATCGGAAGATGACATTTTCAAAAGTGTGAAAGTATATGTCACACCCTGTCTAAAGCGGAAACAACGGAATGCAACCATGATAGGATCACAACACATCAATAATAAGAGATTACTAAATGAAATCAAACCAATGTATTGTGATGTTATTAACACGAATGTCGGGTCGTGTCATAGCATTCACGCCAACAAAGAAACAATGTGTCACAAACAATAAATGTATCATAAGTCTTGCAGCAATACTTAATGCAACCTAACAGGTCCACTAAGTTTTCTTGTCCTCGATCTTAATGCCACTAGCGTTCCCTGAAAAGAAATGCTCGAAAATGTCAACACAATGGTTGGTGAGTTTCGCAGGTTTAATAAGACACATGAGAAAATACAGTTTGCTGTAATAATCAGTAAGTAGGACATATGATATGAAATAAGCACATAAGATAACCAATTCATCCACCATAAGCAATCCGTTTCGTTCCTGGATAATATTCACTCAAGGATAACGTATCTATCACAAGAGTGGGACCGTCGTCCGATAGTACTATCAATAATCATATCCGTATTAGTAAGAAATATGGAGTGTTGTCATGGTCCCCAAGACACAAGACTCATCCGAAAAGCAAGTAATATGGAGTGTTGTCATGGTCCCCAAGACACAAGACTCATCCGAACAATCAGCAATCAGTCCACAACAATCAACATGTCACTTACTCAACCATAATGTCCAAATCATAAAAATCAGATAGTTTACACAGCATAAGAAAACAGTTCAAAATTACTTTGAGCATTCTTTTCCCCCGACGAAAAATAAGTAGAGAAAATGGGGCCGCAAAACTCACCTCAAGAAATGATGTAAGTATCGCCCTTAAGTGCAATCCACTAAATAACTCGCAAATCTACAATATCATAACGCGTATGGGTTACAACCTAGATATAACTAGGTCATTCCATTGTATTCCATGCCCAAAACACTTCTATTGCGTTTCCTCACAGTTCTACTAGTGTATTATTACAAGAACTAACTTAAATGAAAAATTCAGATTCTAGCCGGAAGTTTGGTTCCTTTTTACGAATTTTTAAATATTACTTATTGGAATTATTTGACTCTAAAATTTTAAGAAATGACATTTCATTGTGTTTAGAAGATCCAGTAATTTTTATAGATTCAATTAATTTTATTTACTATTTTAAAAAATTCACCAAATTGAACTACTCTAAACCGATGACACTTTCTGACTTCACAAAAGTTATAATTTACTTAAAATACTTAGAAACCTCCAAAGATTATCATGTTTTTACAGAAAATATTTAACACATTAAAAATACTTCAGTAAAAATTTGACAGTCTAATTAATAGTTTAACCCACGTTTCAAAAATTGAGAAGTTAATCAAAATCAGGAACCATAAAACTAAGGTTTGACATTCGATCTCGTAAAATTGTTTTGACCAACTTATACTTAACATTTTCATATGAGACTGATGCCATTTGAAAGTATCAAAATACTTAAGTTTTGACTCTTATTTCATCGAAAATCATCATGTTATGACCAAGTTACAACCTTCCCAATCCAATACTTGAATCTGTCCAGATTTAGGGTTTATGAGTTTAAACCTAAATCGTCATGCTAATCAATTCAAAATGCTTAAACATACAATGTAATTCACTCTAATGATTTAAACGCCGATTTCATATACATCCTAATGATTTTATCACTAGGAATACAATGGATCGAACCGAATGAAAACAATAATAATGAAACACTCGAAATCGAATGTTAACGAATGAAATCGGATAAGAATAATACCAACTATCGAATAACCGCACGGAAACCCTCTTTAGAATCTGTAAATAATGAGATTATATACCTTAGAATTCGTTTTTAGGAGTAGATCAAATGTATACGAGAGTTATAGGATCGAAAACTTACCAATACACATGATAACGAAGATTTCTCAATTGATAGATCGGATGATTGGATTCAAATCCTTGAGTTTGTGGGGTTTAAAACTCATTTTTAGGGTTAAAATACGTTTATATATGAATTTGGGCCGAAACTGACCAAATCGCGTCGCGATTGTGACCAAATCCTTGCACATAAATATTGTTACTCTCACCTACGAATGTAAAAAAAAAAAAAAATGGAATCAACATCTAAAACACAATAGATTTAACAATTAACAAACTCACTTAAATCCATAAGAGATTAAAATTTAATATACATCACACGTATGACAAAGTGAGAACATTATAGAAGTTTAAATCATTGAGACTCATTTTCGTATATGCTACATTTCTTTATGTCAAGTTGAACCTAATTGTGATTGTTCCATGTTAAATGAAAGTTTTCAGTGTAGGAACCTCATACAAACTCTGTAGAATCAACAAACCGTACACTAGTATAAAGAACAAATAATTTTCACTTATTTGGTCAAGACCATTCATCGATAATTGTCTATTCTTCCGCGCCTATAATTCAACTACAAGCCTTGCATGTGTAAGCCCATGTATGGATTGCTACACAACATAAATAAACTTCGATAAATCAATGTCTAGTATAAAACCATAGAAATTAACCACACGACGGTATTTGGAACCAAGAAAGAGCCTTTTTGATGTTGAGAACGCAAGATTTACAAACACCAATTTCGTTTACTTTCTTAACGGCTGAACAAATTCGTACTATAAGTTTAACAAATAGGTTCGATAACCTATCAATCGAAGGGACGGATGGAGCGAACGGAATTCGCTGTAAGTCCGTATGTATTAGCATCGATAACGAGGTTATCCTTAGGTATTAAGGTGCGGAATTCCTCAATACTTGGTTCACGGATTGTGAACGAATTGTTTCGCAAGATAATAGCGAATTGATTAATCAACAAGGTTTTTATCGACTAATTAATGTTAATCGATCAATACCTAACCTTAAGAATGCTTAGAATCGAATATAATGCTCTGGAAATTTGTATTGGAAAAGTTCTTAATCGTTTTGACCTAATTATATATTTATATGTTTCAGCTCGACTCGACTCGCAGCCGTATGGGCTCTGCGAGTCGACTGAACTCGCAGCCCAAACCAAGCCCAGAATTGATCTCGGTTCGTTGCCACCTTTGCGAGCCCAGTTCTCATCTCGCAGGACTAAGTTCTGCGACTTGAGATCTCATCTCGCAGACAGACTTTAGTTTGCATTTTCATTCTCGATATTCGTCTAACACTTTATCTTACTAATATATTTAACGAATATTAATAACAAACTAATATCATATTTTTCATTACAATTCAAAATCAATTGTACACACTTGATTACAATAATCACTAGTACCATTATAAGCTAGATCTGTTGTCACAAATACATGTCCCAACAGACTCCCCCTTGACAATAGCTCTAGCGTCTATATTACTATGTCTTCAACTTGTCTTTGATCTTCACTTGTAAATCTTACTTCCAGCATAAATCTTCAATTTGATACAAGTCTTAACCATCATTTGATAATCACGCGCTAAATCACCCCATGCTTCTGTCGTCAAGATTCTATTCTCATTCAACTTTATCAAATCTTTCTTCGACATGTTCATTAGGTGTCGATGGTCATAAACTCTAAAGATTTCTCTTTCACCACCTTCAACCTCATCATCAGCTTCAACCATGACAGCTTCTCCATTCTCTGAATCCACGTGCCATCTCTTCAAATTTCCCAAAATATCTTGTGGCATTGTCTTCAGTGGAATTTGCTGAACACACTTAACAGCTGGATAAACCTTCTTTCTCCTTTTTCTTCCAGTCCTTTGACTTCGTTCCTTCAATTTGATTATCTTTCCTGTCCTTGGCTTAATCTTATCAAACTTCTTTGTTCTAACCTCAGTTCTGATTATTCTTTCAACATACGGGTTATTCAACTCTAATCTAGCCAAGTCAATAATTTCAAATCTTGGTAACGAACTAAATATTGCAAGCTTTTTCTCAAAATATTGAACTCCGTCAAACCTTTTGATAGCGAAAAGCTTCAGTTCAGAGTCAAAGTACCATCCAATAATCCCTTTACGTGCTTCACGTTTTCCTGTTATATCAACTTCTGAAACTCCAATCTTCTTCTTCTGTTTTGGAAGTTTCCTAAGAAAAACAGCTAGATTCTTGGTAGGAATCAAAATGTCATCATCTTCAGAATCGGTTGAGTCATTGATTTCTTCATATACATCCACAACTGTTGGACCTTGATCAACCAAAAATTCTTAAGTCTTATTAAGATACTTAACAAATATTAATTAAATTTAAATTCTAATGCATTTTGAATAATCACCAAGCATTTAAATTTACTATTAATTATCTTATATAATTTCTAAGATTTAATTGAAATATCAATCTAACTTTTAAATTATATATCATTTGTCTAGCAAAAAAATTACATATTTAACTTGTCAGTTATAAAAACTCTCAAGTCTAACATGTGTAAGTTGAAATAAACTTTGACCGCTGAAATAAATCAGAACACGCCGCACGACTACTCAATGAGTCGGAAGTCTTTCGATCACTAATTTATTCAACTTTTCAAAATCAACTAACTTAAATAATTCCTAATATATTTAACTTGTAATAATAATCTCAAGCCGAATATACTACCAAAATATTAAGTTATAATTATTCAGTTACAATTATAATGTACAATTATAATTCGACTAAATTCTAAGTACAAATAACTACATAAGTCTAAGCTGTCTTACCAACTTCACATGTACCAGTACTTGTACCAACACCATCACCGGCAGACACAGACTCCCCCTGAGTAGTAGCTCGCTCACTAGTCTTTGAAGGACCAGTCGGCTCACTCTCTTTCTGTGTACTGGGATCATCATCTTCATCTCGTCTCTGCTTCTTCCTTAGCTCATCTTCTTTGCAGGCTTCATGATATGCCAGAATCTCCCCTGAGACGGCTTGTCCTTCGTCAACTCTAGCACTAAACGCTCAAGTCGATCAAGCTTTCTCCGGTTATCCTCGGCATCTCTAAGCAACATCTCGTGTGCTTTCAGCAATGTAGCATAAGCCTCACCTTGAGCCGTAAATTCCTTAGCAAGGATAACATTCTGAGATTCAAGAGTTTGAACTCGAGATTCCAAGCTAGAAATCCGTTCAGAAGCTTTCACTGGCGGTGTTGTATGTTGTGCAGGTTGTGCAGAAGCAGATTATCCCGCTTGATGGACCATCTGATCAAAAGCCTCACTCAACATACCAGCTGCAATACGAACTGCCTTGTTTTTCATAAACCGACCAGTCATACCAGACACCTATATACAACTTAAATTAGTAACAGTAACAGAATTAACTGTCTCAATCTCTGATTAAGTTTTACTGCATTAACAATAACTCATATCTCTAACCTGCTCAGAGGTTTCAGATATACGAGCAGTCGGTCGTTGCATCGTAGGTTTTGACCTAGTAGGCTGTCGTTCCCTAGTAACTATTATAGAAAAGAACTATCTCAGTCTCTATGTCAACATTCACAAACTACTATTAGTAATAAAATAAATAACCTGGCATGTTTCCAAGCGAAATCTCAGGAGTAGATGTCCTAACACGTTTACGACGTGTAGTCCTAAGAGGTTGAACTTCTTCATCATCATCCTCATCCACTAGCTTTCTCTTCCCTCTCTCTGTCGGTTCTAAAACCCTCAGCTCATCATCATTCTGTGTTTCCTCAGAATCTGAATCAGATGCGGTATCACCATCTTTCCTAGAAGGAACAGATGGACCAACACCTCCCTGACCTTGTGTAGCCTCAGGTTGAATAACCTCTAGGTCAACAACTTCAGTATTCTATTCATGAGTAAGCACATATAATGATAAGCAAGATAGTAAATTATAAATTGAATTATAATATATAACAAATGTTACCTTAAATTGTTCAATTGCAACCAAAACTGGATCATGAGCGTCATCGTTCTATACAAGAACCTCATGTAGAACCTCAGTAGCTAACTCAGGTAAAATCTGCTGCCCTGGCTGTGCAGCCTGATGTAAAACATCCTCAATCAGCTCCTGTGGCTCTGCTGCTGGGTGAGGTTGTGGTTGAGCTTGCTGTTGCTGTTGAGCTTGAGCTTGAGGTTGAGCTCCGGCATCCATCCAACCATTGTTCGGTGGAGCAACGAAATTGGCATCAAGAAGATTCCCAAAAAGATCAGCTGCCTCAGGTTTAATCTCATCTTTACGCTTGGATAACAGAAAACAAGCGTTGTAACCTCTCAATCCAATGGTCTCAACGTGAAAATCAGCGACATAGGCAGGTAAATTCGGAACTTGATTGCGAATCAGAAGCATGCAAAATCTGGGATAAAGAATAAACAGCGTCCGTGTAGCTCCTGTAATCTGTCCGATAAAAGAATTGAAGATGTAAGAAGAAAAACTGTATGGTTTATTATAAACCAGTGACAGTACTGCTGACATAAGCTCTGGATTGAGCTCATCTAATCCAGACTTCTTGTTCCCAAAAATAGAAACAATAACCGTGAACAGGAACCTCCACTGGCCTAGAACAAACGCCTTGACAAACTGGCGTCCTCTCCTGGGTCCAGAGTATCCGGTACGACCCAAAGCGCCCTCAATAAAAACAGCAGAATAAGGCCGAATACCAGCATCTTGTTCTTCAGTTCCTAAACGTAAGAGCTGTCGAAGGTCAGCAGCTGTAAATGAAATCGCATGCTGATTGACTGTCGTACGGATAGTAGGAGGATTTGCAGCAGCATCATAGACAATGTTTCTCCAAAAATCCGTAAGAAGACCTATGTTCAGCGGCGGTGACTCTGTAATAGCAAATTGAATTCTCGATCGTGCTAAATAAGTCAAAATCTGCTCAAAGCGCTCAGCACCGTGCTCGTTCAGGTCTAGGTTCACCAATATGTTGTGACCCTTCTCGAAAGATCTGTTAGCCATATCTGTAATTCAAAATTATACAAATAGCAAAAAGATTATGTTAACGAACATTAGATAATCTAAACTTTAACGTATTATGATCAAAAAGATCATCAAATGACTAAGTCTACTATTAACTAATAACTTAATTCACTGAAACTTAATTGAACAATTAAAAATATTTAACTTTTCAATTATATTATGCAAATTATATATAAAGTCCGTTAGCTAAAAATAACAATTTGAATTATCATACCGCCGATAAGTATCGGGACACGCTGCTCGACTACGCGATGAGTCGGAAGACTTTCGATATGAAATAACTAAAATTGTTAAAAGTTAACACATTTTTAACTTATAAACACAAGTTCCTAAGTCTAAACGTGTGAGTAACTTGTTAATTATTTGTAACCAAACGATTCTCAAATCGAAAACAAATTATTATTAAACAATTTTAAAATTTTCTTAATTTTACATAGTCAACTGAAGTCAACAACGTTAATTCAGTTCTCAAAGTCAAACTAAGTCAATTAAAAATATAAATAAAATTAAATAAATCATTCAACTCGCTTAGCATAAACTCTGCGAGATGAATTCGAGTCGCTCAAGTCAACCCAAGTCAAACGAAGTCAGATGAAATAAGTTCGTTTCGCTTCGGTCAACGAAAGTCAATAAGGTAACTCGACTCGGTTCGGTCAACTGAAGTCAAACGAACTGTGTTCGTTTCGCTCCAGTCAACTGAAGTCAACCAACATATCTCGGTTCGGTTCGTTAAACGAGTTCGTTTCGTTGCAGTCAACGAAAGTCAAAAAGAGGTGGAGTCGGTTCGTTGGAGCGGGCTACGAAGCGAGATAGATCTCGGTTCGTAGGATGAACGGTTTAACGAGATCAACCTATGAATCAACAATCGAATGTATTTCGAAGCAATTAAATGATTAAACCATGTTAAATATGCATCGAATAATCATTAGAAACATTTTTTAGGTTTTCAAAATCACTAATTAGTGTCAAATCCGTGAAAAACTAAACCGAAACATTAAAAAACGTAAACCGATCGATTTCTCACAAATTACACGGTGAAATCGCATGAAACTTACTTCAATAGATGCGTAATGAAAAGATGAATAAGTTTCACGAATCGAAAATTCCTTCCTCATTTGAAAAAATCCGAAAATCAACCGAAAATCAAAATCGGTTCGTTTCGCCAAAGCTCGAGTCGCAGAGGTTCTGAATTCGGTTCGTAGAGTATGTGGAAAGTGTGGTTCGTTTCGTTGAGTTGTCCCCTTTAATACCCTATGTTCAATTTCGTACAGGTAACCTCACTTCGCAGGTTTGACTGGTCAAACTTGCAATCTGAATTTAAAATGCGAAATAAAAATTAAGTATAAATTAAAACTCATTTATTTGTACAAGTCTAAAATAATATTATTATTTTTACTTGTAATTGTAACGATTGTTCAACAATAAATAGAGACAATTAATCTTCATAATTTAATTCCAAAGGGTAATATTTAAAAATAAAAATAAAATAAAATACGAAACATAAAAACTAACAGTGGTATCAAGTACCATTTTATTAATCACTTCAATAAAATAAAGTACATAACTCAACTGAATAAGATTTTAACTGCTTAGGGATCATATTAGAAAGAATAAGCTATTTAAAATTTATTAAAAAGTCTAAGTTGATTGTTAGTATACATACCTTATGAAATTCAAATAAATTACCATAAAATTACAACTAAGTTTTTCATTTATACATTTATATTTATAAAACTATATCTTAGGTACCTTTATCCACATAGCATAATTAATAATTGCATTACTCACTTAAAGTGAATATTTTTAATTATAGACAGTTCAAGACGATTACCGGTATTATGATCCAAATAAACAAATTATACTCGGCTTTCTAAGCAAACACTTTATTGTTAGGATGAATATTATCAAGTGCTTCCTATTATATGATATACTGAAGAATTTCAAGTAAAACTCATAACACTGCATCGTTTAATTTCAAGGTAGCGGTAACTAAATGATGCATCTTTTCGAAACATATAACATACACTTGAATTTTAAGGTTAGACAAATATCAGACATACCTTGAATATGCTATGTTATCCAAGTCTGTACTCAGTACAACAGAGGATCCCTTATAGCATAATTCAAAATACATTTGAAAATATTAACCTAATTAAAGGCTTTAGGTCTGTACTCAGTACAACAAAGTTACCAGTAATTAAGTTAATACCCATATTGCTACTATTTGTCAATTTAAAAAAATGCATGATAACAGTGTATGGCAATACCATCATTCAACAATTAAGAATAATGTCATACATCATAGAATAGTAACACAAGATAATAAACAAGTAATTAATTAACTTCTTAAGGCTTAGAAAATGTCATATAATTTGTCTATCAGTACATCATTTGATGAAGCCATCTAATCTTTTAAATAAAATAGACAAATTATAACTTGTGGATATAGGTGTATAATCAAATAAATATAAAAACATACCTGATAGAACCGCTGTAGTTCTAAAGTAACCTTATTTGAACCTAGTAACATATCAAACTTAGGACTTAAGCTTATTATTGTGAAGCTTATTCTCCTAATGTACTATCATCTCCCTAATTTTTGCAGATAAAAACTTAAACAGTTTTAAAGAATATTATATTTATATTCTTTAATGAAGGCGATTCCCCTTAGGTAACAAGCAAATGAATGCCATACGCCTTTTTTTTTTTAACACATAAAAATACTAACTATTACAAAAATACCCTTGGAAAACTAATCACTCTGGATTTCTCATTCCGTTTAGTTGAACCAACATCTCAAATCTTGCTCTGTCAAACGCCTTTGTATAGAGGTCTGCTAAGTTATCCGCAGTTGGAACCTTAACTAACCTTATCATTTTCTTCTCAGCACAATCTTTAATAAAATGATGTCGAATATCAATGTGTTTAGTTTTACTGTGCTTCACCGGATTATTGGTGATCGACATAGTTGATTCATTGTCAATCATCATAGGAGTATTGGTTATATTTAACCCGTAATCCTGCAGTTGCTGCTGAATCCAAAGAACTTGAGAGCAACGGCTGCCAGCTGCAACATACTCAGCTTCACATGTAGAAATGGCTACCGAGGTTTGCTTCTTGCACTGCCAGGATACTAATCTACCTCCTAGGAATTGACATCCTCCAGTCGTAGATTTCCTATTCTGATTGCATCCTCCATAATCCGAATCAGTATAAGCTACGAGATCTAAGTCTCCATCAGTCGGATACCAAAGTCCCAGCTTAGGTTTCCCTTTGAGGTAACGAAAGATTCGTTTAACAGCTTGCATATGTGACTCTTTCGGATTAGCCTGATATCTTGCGCATAAACAAACAGCAAACATTATGTCAGGCCTAGAGGCTGTTAGATACATTAGTGATCCGATCATGGCTCTATAAAGAGTTGGATCCACATCTCCATCACTCGACGTATCTGGACCTAATCCATGATTGACTGGAATTGGAGTATTCTAGACCTTACTTTCATCCATCTTAAAGCGTTCTAATAGCTCATATGTATATTTAGATTGATGAATAAAGAATCCATCCTTCTTTTGATCAACTTGTAATCCTAAGAAGAAATTCAACTCTCCCATTGCAGACATTTCAAACCGTTTCCTTTTGACTTTCTCGAATTCTTGACACATCTTTTCATCAGACGATCCAAAGATAATGTCATCAACATAAACTTGCACAAGAAGAGTAGGTGTTGAGTGGGTGGATGTTTGATGGTGGAAAGGTGTTTTGGATTCCTTGGAAGCTGTCAAGATAGGTTGTATCTATGCCACGTGTGGCACTCATTGATGTGATCTCGAAATGTATTACAAGAGCAAGTTCTAATTCAAATGCATACATCGGCACACACATGAAACGAAAAGTGAAGCATTAAAGATGAATGCTAATTATGGGCTCAATCCTCACGAATCGAATGTTTTGGTCAGTATGTGCCTAGCCATGTGTTGCCTTTTTCGTCCGTATCTTACTCTAAAATAATTTCGTTTCTTTGTTAAAACTCGTTTCTAGCTATAGTTCATAGTTTTGAAAGATAGGATTTCCAGAAAACGATGTTTTTGAATCCTAAAATTTTTCCATTTTTAGCCTTTTGATGAAAATATTGTTTGGCTTACGGACAAGAGGTAAAACTTGCGGTTGTAGACCGAATATCCCACACTTAGAGGAACATTGTCCCTAATGTTCGAATCTATTTGTTGAGCACCTCTTTACGAAGTATCCCACACTTAGAGATTCTACTTATCTTTGGATTGTTTCATAAGTTTATGTGGTATGAGGTATCCCACACTTAGTGTTGGAATATTGGGCGAGATAATCAAAGCTTTAACGGATAAGGGTTTTTGGAACGGTGTACCGCTTTTGCTGTACGCGTTGTTTGCTGTGTGTTAGAAGTTTGCTGGTCCGCGGCTTGTAGCTTACGTCTCTCCGTGTTCTCCATCGTGGAGTCCGTTGCTTCCTTTGATTTGGTCTCCGATAAATAGTCGTTTTGGTTCAACAAACAATCCACTCAATCATTTAAATAATAGCTGCTAATAAGAAAAAGTAAAGTGAAAGCATAATAAAATAGTAAATAGATAAATGTGATGTCGAAGCATCAATCGTACATCAATACAGACAATAATAGTAAAGAGTTTTGGTAGAAAGTAGAAAGAAGTCAGAAAGAGTAGCAATCCATTGCTCTGCTCATGGTCATACTGCTGCTGTAGATGTAGTGGGTCCAGGTGAAGTCTCATCTGATGAGGAGTCATCATACTGATCATTGGTGCCTTCGTTTGATGCATCATGATTAGCTCCTTCGTCTGGCATGCCAATGGTAAAAGCTCCTTGGTCTACTAGCTGATCGATAAGTGGTCCGGATGGTATCTCGAAACTACCGAACGGGAACATGGCTGACCCTTGGTGTGTGTTGTCCTGGAAGAGATCTGTTTGCCTGTGAGAGGAGACTGGAATAGGTACAGTAGCTGAAGGAATGGTCTGTCTGCCAGTTCTGGGGCTCTGAACTGTGACAGCCCGTGCCGATACTCTGGATGTCCTACTTCCTCTTGATGTGTGGACTCTGAATGAACCAACAACTGACGGAATAGTTTGTCCGGTGACTGGGATCTGCACTGGGGGTGGCTGAGGTCTAGGAATGATAACCCGTGGTGGCATAACATGCATACGGCCCGGTGGTGGTCGAGGTGCTGGAGTAGGAACTACAGGTGGATACAGGTGTGGTGGTGCTCGACCCATTCCACATGGTAAGTGTGGCAGTGGGGTCATGGGTATACCAGCTGCCCGCTGTTACAATGCTGTATAGATCCTAGTCTGCATCTGCATATTCCAGTACCAGTAATCGGGACCTGTAGGCGCCCCGTAGTGATAGATGAATGAAGGCCCTTTCGGTCTTGGGGCAGGAGTAGAAGGTCCTGCCCTAGTACGTGGTGGTTCTACTCGTGGTGGTGGCGGTATGTCATCATCTTCATCGTCATTCTTGTCATCACTGTCATCCTCATCGGTATCTGACTCACTGGGCCCTTGCTGTCGTTTCCTTTTCTTTGTCTCTCTTGGTAGGACCAAATCTGGTATTAAAATGTCCACACTGTCAGGATCTGCTACCCGTGCTTTGATGTAGACTGTACCATCTGCCGTGATCCGGAGTATACCCACACTCCTAAGAAATTGGTAGTCAAGTGGCTTGGAGCTCCATCCTGCCTTGAATCTTTCAACATCCGCTGTTCGAAACAATCTCATATTTCGGATCAGGCGAGTAATTACTGCTCCCAGGTATGATCTTCTCTTGCCAAAATCCTTTTCCTGTAGAAGCCTCTGAGCGACTAAATAGGCAACCTGTATGTTTCGCTTTGCGAGAATGCTCGCCATGAGAGCGACATCGAATCCGGAGACTCGTCCGCTGGTGGTGTGTTTCCCGTCAAAGGAACAAGCTATGAGCTTGTGAAGAATCTGGAGAACTGGGTCCTTGAGTCGGGCTGCCTTGATTCCTGAAAAATATGGTGTGGGGGACCATTGGCTCCATATTTCAATGCAACTGGTGGTGACAGAAACAGAGGTGGCTCCTGTGGTGAATAAAGGCGACTGTATCTCCTCAGGTGTGTACAGGCCTATGTGGAGTGAGAACTGGGCGAGTGACAGAGTGTGCGGGTTGCCCAAATACTGAAATGATAATGAACAATCTTCAATCCTCCCTCTTTCCTAAAAACTGAAGGTGGTCATAAATTCCGTAACCATTTCCACATATACGGGCTCATCAATGCTAAATAATCTCTTCAAGGGCTCGAACTGCTGCCCATTCACTGTGTAGCTAAGCAGGTCTTCGAGTCGCTGCTTGATTCCTAAAGCTTGCATAACGTCCCAATCAATGTGCCTGAGACGCCCGAACTTTTTATCCCTCCATATACGGGCCATCTTGTCATAAGCTGGCGTGGCACTCATATATGCTAAAGATCCTGCAAGGGGTCGTGCTGGATTTAATTTCTTCTTGCGTGTCATTGTACCTGAGAACATTTAAAGTAATGCATTCTTTAAGAAAGAGAAATTCAAAGCACGCTTCGGGGAATTTCGAAGTGAGGGCTTTAATTTCTAGACAATCTAAAGATTTCATTGAACGTATAATGCTCCCATGTAACAAACAGTTAATCGTCAAGGTAATATCATTACTCAGGAAAGTATAGTCATGGAATGGCAATCTTTTTACTGTGAAGTGCTTGTCATTTACAAAGTTTGGTGCAGACCAAGTTTGAAATGATGAGAATTCACGAATAACATCATTATTGGTAAGGTTCGACTTTGGAAGTGCAAGTTGAAGTAAGGTTTTTGAATAAAAGATTTTGTCTTAAAATAAATTCAATACTTCAAGTTGACTTTTAGGTCAAAGCTTTTAAATGATATTTTCGAATGCCATAATTTTAACCTATTCATGCATGCATATTCTAATTCATTTTAAGCATTTCCTATTTGATAAGCAAACTATGTTATGCATAAAAGAGGTTATCATGCCCATGTATTTGGTGTGGTCCAAGTCTTTTTATTCAAGAGTGATGATTCTCTAGTTATTGCCTAATTTGACTAGTCAAAACAAGTACAATATTGTAACACCCCCAAGTTTAACGGTTTGCGGAAGCATACATTGAGTGTTACTAATCAATATACAAAGCACAAGATATATAGCAAACGACCTCTAAATGAGACGTTTGTAAAATAGTTACATTTAATAATTTGAATCGTTTGAAAACATATAGTTTTCTTTACAAAAATACGTAAGCCAAGAGTCCGCGTATGTGGCGGGAGATTCTATTACATAATCAAAGTTACAAAAGATAATGCCAAGGAATCTCCGTTAAATGCAGTTTGGAAATCATGCGACTCTAGCTAGTAATCCTGGAGTGATCCTACTCCGTATGTGTACCTGAGATACAAAGCTAAAAAGTGTCAACCAAAAAGGTTGGTGAATCTCACAGGTTTAGTAATAAGTAAGTGTCATGAACCACAAGTATGTACCCGTATTGCTATCCAGCAAAGTAAGTAAATCAGTTAATCAGTACAGTGCCATGAGCTCATAAGTTGAAGCTTAACCGTGTAGTGTGAAATAAATCACGTACCCCCGTGAGTGCTATCCGCACACTCATATGTAACAAATACTAATATGTCTGTTTCTACGTGTAAATCAGTACGTGGTGGCGCTACCACCCCAGACAGGGATTGTCAGTCCCAAATGGATCCATCTATTAGTAATCGCGCTTAAGTCCATAACTAACAACTTACGATTAGGAGGCTTTCAGTGGATAAAAGTAACTCATGCGTTTGTTTGTAAGCAGTAATGTTTTCAGTTCAGTACATTGTGTTCATACGTAAAACAGTTGCTAAGTATCTCACCCCAAAGTATAAAACAGTAAAAGTGGGGCTGTAAGACTCACCTGAGTCGAGCAGTGGTAACTAGCAAGTAGTAGTAAAGCAAGTAGGTTCTCCGAACCCGTAACCTTCTAGTGCCTAAACACGTAAGGTTAAGTAAGTAGATGTCTCGCAAGACCATCTAGGCTAGTTGTTCATACAACCCGTTGTGTGTAATGTTGGTTCGTTCTCGTTTGTATCAAAGTAGACGGCCCGTTGGTGATTTGTTATAATTAAAGTTTATCATTTATAACGCAATTTAGTGTAATTGTAATAGAAAGTATGTTCTATGACGTTTGTTAAGTCGTATGACATAAGTATTTGAAGTTGTGTAAGTTCGACACTTAGTAAAATCTGACTTTTCAAGGTTCTGTCATGTGCGACGTAGCGTGCGACGTCAGGTGCGACGTCGGGTGCGACGTCGGGTGCGACGTGGGCATGTACGTCGCATGATGCGACCTTCGCAAATCAATGCGACGTAGGAGGCAGCGTCGCTAATGCGACGTTGAGGTTTTTATGCGACGTAGGCCGCGACGTCGCAGAGGCCCCTGGCCAAATGCGACGTAGCGGTCTGATGGCCGGAATTTTTGTCGAAAACGAGTTTTCCGGTTTCCGTTGGGTCCAAATCTTTTACCCAACCCTTATATGAACATATTAAGCCTATTTAAACCATAAATTAGTAAAAATGATCAAAAACGAGAGATGTCGGGATTTGTCGGAAACTTACAAAGTGTCGGATTGAAAATCCGAAAAGATGAAGTTGTAGATCGCGTGATGGTGAACGTTTTCTTCTAAACGGTCAAGTGGATTCGGTTGCGTTTAGTGGTAGTATTTGGTGGTTTTGATGGTGGTGGTGTGTTTGGTGATTAGAGAGAAAGAAAAGAAGAGAGAGAAAGAAAAGAGAATTAATGAAAAGAAAAGGGTGGGAGGTGATGATGTAGGTGGAAGCCTCATTTTCAGCTCCCGTCCCCCGTGCTTCGTGCGGTGTTCGTTTTCTCCGTCGTTTAAACGTTAAATAATTATTTTACATCTTAAATGGTAGGTTTTAAATACAAATAATTACGCGACATTTCTATTCAAATATTTTACAAATAAGTTTGAATACCTTTGTTTTTAAATCGGGTAAACTTTGATCGAGTGATACGAGGTAATTATTAATTATCATAAAAATAGCGTTTCGGTCATAATTGCGTTATTTTAGTTTATAAACATTTGTCCACCAACGTCCGTGTTAACCGAATAGAATTTCATTCTATTTAAGTTGCGTACGATTTAATCAAATCGCAAAGTTGTATATATTAACCAACATATAATCTGATACATAAATTAGCCTAATACAGAACTAATTACATGTATTAACAAAGAGTTAGGCGCTAATGCTAGCCCTAATTTGGCGGTTGTTACATTCTCCCCTTGTTAAAAGAATTTCGTCCCGAAATTAGCTCGATTGCACGGTTGGTGCGTTATCAGGGAAGAGATGTGAGTATTTCAGTCGCATTTGGTCTTCCCGTTCCCAAGTGAATTCAGGACCACGCTTAGAATTCCACCTGACTTTTACGATGGGAATACGACTCTGTTTTAGTTGTTTGACCTCGCGGTCCATGATTTCCATAGGTTTCTCAACGAAATGAAGTTTATCATCGATCTGAATTTCGTCGAGCGGTATAATCAGTGTCTCATCAGACAGACATTTCTTCAGATTAGAAATGTGGAATGTGTTGTGAACGCTGCTAAGTTCAGCAGGAAGTTGCAGGCGGTATGCCACTGGACCAATCTTTTCAAGGATTTCGAATGGCCCGATGTATCTAGGATTTAGTTTGCCTCGTTTTCCGAATCGAATGACACCTTTCCACGGTGCCACTTTGAGAAGTACCTTGTCCCCGACTTGGAACTCAAGGTGTTTGCGTCTCACGTCAGCATAGCTTTTCTGACGATCACGCGCGGCTTTTAGTCGGTTTTGTATGCCGACGATCTTTTCAGTTGTTTCATGTATGATTTCTGGACCGGTGAGTTGTGTATCCCCCACCTCAGTCCAACAGATAGGTGATCGGCACTTACGACCGTACAGTGCCTCGAAGGGTGCAGCCTTTATGCTGGTGTGATAACTGTTGTTGTACGAAAACTCACACAACGGCAAGTGATTTTCCCAGTTTTTACCGAAGTCAACTACGCAGGCACGTAGCATGTCTTCCAGTGTTTGTATGGTTCGTTCGCTCTGGCCGTCGGTTTGAGGATGGTAAGCCGTACTCATATCCAGACGAGTACCAAAAGATTTTTGCAGTGATTGCCAGAAGCGAGAAGTAAACCGAGCATCTCGGTCGGAGGTGATTGAGATGGGCACACCGTGTCTTGACACGATCTCCTTCAGGTAGATCCGTGTCAAACGTTCCATTTTATCAGTTTCCTTGATGGCTAGGAAATGAGCAGATTTAGTGAGTCGGTCAACGATCACCCAAATGGTATCGCAACCGTTAGAAGTTTTCGGGAGTTTAGTAATGAAATCCATGGTGATCTGCTCCCATTTCCATTGTGGTATTTCGGGTTGTTGTAGCAAACCGGAAGGTTTCTGGTGTTCAGCTTTAACCTTGGAACAAGTAAGACACTTGCCAACATAGGTTGCAATGTCAGATTTCATGTTGGGCCACCAGTACATTTCCTTGATGCCGTGGTACATTTTGTCGGCACCGGGGTGTATAGAGTATTTAGACTTGTGAGCTTCATCCATCACCAAGTCTCGCAGGTTCCCAAAACTTGGTAACCAGATTCGATTCGAGAAGTATTTGGCCCCGTTAGATTTGGTTTCAAATTGTTTATCCATGCCCCGCAAGGCCTCGTTTATCACGTTTTCTGGTTTGAGTGCTTCGAGTTGAGCAGTGAGAGTTTGATTGATGAGGTCGTTGTGAATGGTCATACCGAGAGCTCGAACTCGAAGTGGTTTCACTCGTTCTTTTCTGCTCAAGGCATCGGCAACAACATTTGCCTTGCCCGGATGATAGCGGATTTCGCAGTCATAATCAGTAAGCAACTCGACCCATCGACGTTGCCTCATGTTGAGATCCTTTTGATCGAAGATATGTTGGAGACTTTTATGGTCAGTAAAGATTGTACACTTGGTACCGTATAAGTAGTGTCTCCAGATTTTTAGAGCGAATACAACAGCCCCCAACTCTAGGTCATGAGTTGTGTAATTCTTTTCGTGGATCTTGAGTTGTCGAGAGGCGTAAGCGATGACCTTGTCTCGTTGCATCAATACGCAACCAAGACCTTGGTGCGAAGCATCACAGTATACCACGAAGTCATCGTTGCCTTCGGGTAAAGATAAGATAGGTGCACTGCAGAGTTTCTGTTTTAGTAGCTGAAAAGCTGACTCCTGTTTGTCAGTCCAATCAAACTTCTTTTCCTTTTGAGTCAGTGCAGTGAGAGGTAGGGCTATTTTCGAAAAGTTCTCAATGAATCGCCTGTAGTATCCGGCGAGTCCTAAGAATTGGCGTACCTCGGTCGGTGTAGTAGGTGCTTGCCAACCCTTGATAGCCCCGATTTTTGAAGGATCGACATGAATCCCTTGATTGTCAATGACGTGTCCAAGGAATTGAACGGTTTTCATCCAGAACTCACACTTAGAGAATTTGGCGTACAACTCTTCGTGTTTGAGCAGCTCTAGGATGGTTTTCAGGTGTTGCGCGTGTTCTTGTTCAGTGCGCGAGTAAATCAAGATGTCATCGATAAAGACGATAACAAACTTGTCAAGGTAAGGTTTGCACACCCGATTCATAAGGTCCATGAATACAGCCGGTGCGTTGGTTAATCCGAAGGGCATCACTTGGAATTCATAATGCCCGTAGCGAGTTCGGAAAGCAGTTTTAGGAATATCTTCATCACGAACTCGGAGTTGGTGGTAACCAGACCGTAGATCGATCTTTGAGTAAAAACTCGATCCCTGAAGTTGGTCAAACAGGTCATCAATGCGAGGAAGTGGGTAACGGTTCTTGACAGTTAATTTGTTGAGTTCACGGTAGTCGATGCACATGCGGAAAGAACCGTCTTTCTTTTTCACAAACAGGACCGGAGCTCCCCAAGGTGAGGAACTTGGTCGAATAAATCCCTTGTCCAGGAGTTCCTGTAACTGAGTAGACAACTCCTGAAGTTCGGATGGGGCTAGTCGGTAAGGGGCTCGTGCCACGGGTGCTGCGCCGGGCACAAGATCAATAGAGAATTCGACTTGTCTAGTTGGCGGTAGGCCAGGCAAGTCTTCAGGAAAGACCTCTGGGAAGTCTCGAACAATAGGTACATCCTCAAGTCGCTTTTCCACCGACTTTTTCTCCATAACGTGTGCGAGGATTGCCTGGTACCCTTTTCTCAAGTATTTTCGGGTTTTCATGCAAGAAATGATATTGATTCTCGTCCCACCGGTCTCCCCTTGTATGCTCAAAGTTCCACCGGTGACGAGAGGAATGCGTACAATTTTCTCGAAACAAACGATTTCGGCTCGGTGCTTGGACAACCAATCCATACCGACGATGATGTCAAAGCTGCCGATTTCGACAGGTATCAAGTCAATGGGAAAGAGCTCGTTAGCTAAGTTCAGAGTGCAATTAGGTATCACACTGTCGGCCTCAATAAGTTTTCCGTTTGCCAATTCTATTGTGTACTTAGAATCTAAGGCAGTAGGTGTGCTGTCTAGTAGTGGATAAAACTCATCGGAAATAAAGCTCTTATCAGCACCAGTATCAAATAATACAGATGCAGTCAAGTTGTTGAGAAGAAACGTACCCGTGACTACATTCGGGTCTTGACGGGCTTCCCCAGATTTCAGCACAAAAGCTCTTCCTCGAGCATTGTTGTTGTTCCTGTTGTTGTTGTTGTTCAGCTTCGGGCAGTCTTTCTTGAAATGCCCCGTTCCGTTGCACCCATAACAAGTCTTTGGTGCCGAGGTGTTGGTGTCAGTGGTGTTTGATCTACAGTCCCTAGCCAAGTGTCCAAATCTCTTACACTTGCTACAGGGACACGAACCATGGTGGTGTCGTTGGCACTTTGAGCAATAGGGCTTGGTTCCCTTGTATGCCCCCTTGTCATCAGAACTGGAGGTGTAGGCTTTAATGGTTTCAGGTTTCTTGTTTTGGTGGTTGTTGTGGTTGTCGGACCATTTTCTTTTGTTGTTGTTGGAGGATGGAGTGGGTGGTTCGGGGTCCTCGTTCATGGCTAAAAGTTCATGGGCCAACCGGATGGCACCGTGAAGAGTGGTTTGTTTTGATGAGGCGACATTCCCCCGGACAGGTTCCGGAAGGCCGCGGATGTATTTCTTGATCTTGTCGGGCTCAGTACCCGCCATAGTTGGGCGAAGGACGGTGAGTTGTTGGAATCTGGTGGTGTATCCAACGATATCAGTTCCTTGAACTTTCAAGTTCCAGAACTCTTCGTCCAGCTTGTAAAGTTGTTCGGCCGGACAATACTCATCAGTGAGCATTTTCTTCAGATCCTCCCAAGGGAGTAGATAAGCTGTATCAATACCCACAGACTGGGTATAGGAATTCCACCACGAGAGGGCACCATCTTCGAGGGTGCAGGTGGAGAACTTGACTTTGTCGTCCTCCGCACATTTGCTGATGCGGAAAACGGATTCCATCTTTTCGAACCATCTGATAAGTCCGATGGCTCCTTCGATCCCCTTGAAGCTCAAGGGCTTGCAGTTTTGAAAATCCTTGTATGAACAAGGTTTTGTAGCAGAGGTTTCAGCGGCATCGCTGTTTCTTGTGGAACCTGGTGGAGTATTCCGAGCTAAGGCTTCAGTAACAGCCTGGGTTATGAGTGAGGTGATTTGAGCGTCAGTGTAAGGTCTTGACTTTGGCGGCATGACTCTTCAATAAAAGAAATGAAGATAATGAGATTTTGCAAGAAAGTTGTATTTATTTCAGATGTACATGTATAAATGTGGTAATACATAACATCAACATGAAAAAGAATTATGGCAATTAATATGAGTTGAATCAGTAACAAATATTTGATAGATGATACGAGTTCAAAGGTTACATCCTACAGATGTATTACAAAAGATGTCGGGAATTGTTACATCCGACTGAAACATAGAGTAGTACTTAGATAGTTATTAGATTACAGGATAGTTTACAAGACAAAGACTAAGCTAGTCTTAACGTAGGTTAATCTGCTCCATCATTTCGATGAGACGATCCACAGTGTTAGCAAGTCGGCTGGCTTGTCGAGCATTGTCTTCAGCCAATGCTAGTCGCTGTACCAATCCACGGGTATATTCTTCCGTTTCCCGTGAGCGCTGTTCACACTCCTCAAGTCTGTGTTTCAAAAGAGCGGTTTCCACGCTTATCTCCACCACTTTGTTGAAAAGAACGTCCACATTATTAACGGTGGTTTCGTGATCCTCGGTGACTTGTTCGATGCATTCAAGAGATGTAAGTCGCCAGTTTTCATTGGTTTCTTGCAACACGACATCTATGGTGCGAAGTCGTTGCTCGTGTTGGTTCACCCTAGCGGCTAAGGCCGGCAAGGTGAAGTGAGTGGGGTATGGGCCAGCTCGAAGCAACCTGTTGTTCCTCCTTGCTACCCTTGGGTTCTGCGACCCGGTTTGAGAACGAGACAAGTTGGATGGGATGTTTGCCATTTCTGAGACAAAGCGTTAGTAAGATTGAGGCTAATCTATATACATATATCATATCCAGCCTAGTGTCTAGCACGTATCAAGTAATGGTCCGGTTTTCTCGTAGTCAGAGTCAACTAACGTATCCCTGTTCAACATAATCATTTCAGACCTTACATCATCTTTCCTTAATTGTACATAGTTGATCAGGCTATGTTAAATTAAAGTCGTATGCTGTAATTCCTGAACTAATCATGTCTAATAAGAGAATACTGCCTAACGGTCATAGTCTAGGCCCACTAAATGCAACCTAGTTCACTATAACCTTAGGCTCTGATACCAATCTGTAACACCCCCAAGTTTAACGGTTTGCGGAAGCATACATTGGGTGTTACTAATCAATATACAAAGCACAAGATATATAGCAAACGACCTCTAAATGAGACGTTTGTAAAATAGTTACATTTAATAATTTGAATCGTTTGAAAACATATAGTTTTCTTTACAAAAATACGTAAGCCAAGAGTCCGCGTATGTGGCGGGAGATTCTATTACATAATCAAAGTTACAAAAGATAATGCCAAGGAATCTCCGTTAAATGCAGTTTGGAAATCATGCGACTCTAGCTAGTAATCCTGGAGTGATCCTACTCCGTATGTGTACCTGAGATACAAAGCTAAAAAGTGTCAACCAAAAAGGTTGGTGAATCTCACAGGTTTAGTAATAAGTAAGTGTCATGAACCACAAGTATGTACCCGTATTGCTATCCAGCAAAGTAAGTAAATCAGTTAATCAGTACAGTGCCATGAGCTCATAAGTTGAAGCTTAACCGTGTAGTGTGAAATAAATCACGTACCCCCGTGAGTGCTATCCGCACACTCATATGTAACAAATACTAATATGTCTGTTTCTACGTGTAAATCAGTACGTGGTGGCGCTACCACCCCAGACAGGGATTGTCAGTCCCAAATGGATCCATCTATTAGTAATCGCGCTTAAGTCCATAACTAACAACTTACGATTAGGAGGCTTTCAGTGGATAAAAGTAACTCATGCGTTTGTTTGTAAGCAGTAATGTTTTCAGTTCAGTACATTGTGTTCATACGTAAAACAGTTGCTAAGTATCTCACCCCAAAGTATAAAACAGTAAAAGTGGGGCTGTAAGACTCACCTGAGTCGAGCAGTGGTAACTAGCAAGTAGTAGTAAAGCAAGTAGGTTCTCCGAACCCGTAACCTTCTAGTGCCTAAACACGTAAGGTTAAGTAAGTAGATGTCTCGCAAGACCATCTAGGCTAGTTGTTCATACAACCCGTTGTGTGTAATGTTGGTTCGTTCTCGTTTGTATCAAAGTAGACGGCCCGTTGGTGATTTGTTATAATTAAAGTTTATCATTTATAACGCAATTTAGTGTAATTGTAATAGAAAGTATGTTCTATGACGTTTGTTAAGTCGTATGACATAAGTATTTGAAGTTGTGTAAGTTCGACACTTAGTAAAATCTGACTTTTCAAGGTTCTGTCATGTGCGACGTAGCGTGCGACGTCAGGTGCGACGTCGGGTGCGACGTCGGGTGCGACGTGGGCATGTACGTCGCATGATGCGACCTTCGCAAATCAATGCGACGTAGGAGGCAGCGTCGCTAATGCGACGTTGAGGTTTTTATGCGACGTAGGCCGCGACGTCGCAGAGGCCCCTGGCCAAATGCGACGTAGCGGTCTGATGGCCGGAATTTTTGTCGAAAACGAGTTTTCCGGTTTCCGTTGGGTCCAAATCTTTTACCCAACCCTTATATGAACATATTAAGCCTATTTAAACCATAAATTAGTAAAAATGATCAAAAACGAGAGATGTCGGGATTTGTCGGAAACTTACAAAGTGTCGGATTGAAAATCCGAAAAGATGAAGTTGTAGATCGCGTGATGGTGAACGTTTTCTTCTAAACGGTCAAGTGGATTCGGTTGCGTTTAGTGGTAGTATTTGGTGGTTTTGATGGTGGTGGTGTGTTTGGTGATTAGAGAGAAAGAAAAGAAGAGAGAGAAAGAAAAGAGAATTAATGAAAAGAAAAGGGTGGGAGGTGATGATGTAGGTGGAAGCCTCATTTTCAGCTCCCGTCCCCCGTGCTTCGTGCGGTGTTCGTTTTCTCCGTCGTTTAAACGTTAAATAATTATTTTACATCTTAAATGGTAGGTTTTAAATACGAATAATTACGCGACATTTCTATTCAAATATTTTACAAATAAGTTTGAATACCTTTGTTTTTAAATCGGGTAAACTTTGATCGAGTGATACGAGGTAATTATTAATTATCATAAAAATAGCGTTTCGGTCATAATTGCGTTATTTTAGTTTATAAACATTTGTCCACCAACGTCCGTGTTAACCGAATAGAATTTCATTCTATTTAAGTTGCGTACGATTTAATCAAATCGCAAAGTTGTATATATTAACCAACATATAATCTGATACATAAATTAGCCTAATACAGAACTAATTACATGTATTAACAAAGAGTTAGGCGCTAATGCTAGCCCTAATTTGGCGGTTGTTACAAATATGGTCATGCAATTTTCAACTTATCATATTTTTCATGCAAGCTAGTCACTTTTTTGTTGATTTTCAAAAGCCAAAATTGCTAAACCTAACTTGTGCACATAGAGCAACTAACAGAGGGATTATGCAAAGCACCACAATTACTAGGCACTTGGAATACTAACACTTAATTAAGCAAAGTTCTAAGCTAGATCAATTGATCAAGGTTTAGAACGTGGAGGTTTGCATGTATTAGTGGTAGGAACGTGTAGTAATAGAGCATTTAACCAAGGAAAACACTATTTCCTAGCTACTATCCTATATAACTACAAGAAACAAGTTCCTAAAAGTTCAAAGTGGGTTTTGTGATCATACCTTGCTTAGAGCGAATGAAATGCAAAAACGAAAGTACAACCGAGAAGTATATGCGACGAGGGGCTCGAAAGGACAAGAGATTAAGTGATTTGATGGAGTTTTGATGGTGGATTCATGGTGGACTCATGGTGGCCGGTTTTTAGAGAGGGAGGAGGAGGAAGATGAAGTTTGTTGAATGATTTGAATTATGGGGAGTTAAGGAGGTTCATAGTGGTCCATTAGGGTACATGTACTCACCTTAAGTACTATGGTACTCATATGGTCCCTAAGATAAATTAAATGTCAAGTACTAATATCTCAAATTAATTTCCAATGTCCACTAATAATGGGGGTGAATCTTAAATATATTACTTGTAACTAGTTACTTGTTAGTTTCTTGTTACGTCGCAAATATTTTAAGAAACGCGCAAAATTTTGCGGAACACTTAAAATCAACTTTTAAACATTAAACTTAAACTATTTTTGTTGTTTAAAAATCTTTGTCTGTCGTGGACTTGTTGAGTGTATCCGTTTAAGTAGAATTCCCAAAATGTTTTCACATTCTTTCAGTCACGCACGTGTTTCCAGACAAACATTTAAAAGCGTTTTTTCTTTTAAGGGAAACTTTCAAAAATTTATTATATTATATATGTATACTTAAAACTGGCTCACTTAAGGTTGCGAGCCTTGCCCTTTTTCAGAAAGAATTGTTTTATGATCCGTTCCGATCCCTCCAAAGGGAAAGGGTCGAGATTTTCTCCCTTAATTGAACATTTTTCGGTACAAAACACTTTGATAGCTCCCAGATGACATTGTAAACTAGAAAATGACGATCTTCTGGACCCGTTAGGATTTCTCGTTCCTCATACCCTAGATTGACAAGATCTTTAATCAACTTATTGTACGCCTTTCTTATCTTCTTGGGATTTGATAGACCGTCGCGTTCTCCTTTGTTTTTGTAGTTCAGATTGTGAGTAAGTTTATTCACTGCTTCCATAAACGCATTCTCCTCCGTGGAATCGGGTTCTCCGGTTGTAAGTTTAACTAGTTTACCGAGTTCACTGATTCCGGCTTTTTGAGTGGAAGTGAAGGGATACTTGGTGAAGGTGAAGATTTGAACAAGCTTGACGTGGAGGTCTTTTCTTTTTTTAAAGAAGCTTGTGTTGACTTTATCCTTTGTGGAATTAGGGAAAACTTCTTGCAATTTTGAGATTAGGTAAGAAGCAGGGTCAACAATGAATGAAATTTTACCAAGAAAGGTGATCGGGTTTTGTTCTGTCCAGAACTCAAGTTTGTCGATCATTGCGGCGACATTGTGATTTATTAATATCATAGATATTGGAAGGTAATCCATGTCGGCAAATGATTCGAGGAGTAGATCTAAATCTGCTACAAACTTTAGTTCTTAGTCTCTGAAACTTGTGGAGGGGTTTTCGCATTCTTTATTTGAGAGATGAAGAAGAAGATCCACTTGTTTTTCTAATGCAGTAATCGTTTCTCATTGGTCGAAAGAAAATGGGAGGTTGGCATAGGTCAATTGTTTGACGAATGCTTTATAAACGTCCGCCCTACGGGAAGGATTGAAAGATGCGCCTAGGGTGCGTTCTTCAAAACAAGGGTTTTCTGGCTTAGCTGATGGAACTTTGTCCACCACTCGGTAAATGGTGTATTTAGGTTCGTATGAAGAGAATGGAAAGATACCGTCATTGTGAGAATCGGATATGGTTTGGGTATATACCGATGTTTCAGGAATGAGGGTAATTAAGTCACATGTTTTCGGAGGCTTTACTTCATGATTTTCTTCGGGAAGATAATCCAAGTGGACAGATTTCGACAATTCAGGCATGTGCAAAGTTGGAGAGTGATCTTCTGGAGATGATGCCAAGTCAGGTAGTCGATCCGTGACATCAAAATTCAGGAAATGGTTTGGAATGGGATGTGGGATCCTAAATTCTTCTAGGGAAGCATACAATTCATCCCTTGAAGTACAACTAGAAGTGGGTTTTCGAGACGTCATATTTAAACTAATATTATCCTAATTAACCAGTATTAAATTAATCGTGAACTAAAACTAAAATTACGCAAATTAACTTTCGAAGGATTTCTAGGAAGATTTCAATCGGAAGGATCTCCTAAATACAACTACTTAAGGTGGCTTTAAATCTACGTTTGAGATTCCCCGGCAGCGGCGCCAAAAACTTGTTGTGCACGCACCGTGTCGTTGTTTTTCAAAAGATGGTGCGAGCGCAGCAGGGGTTTTTAAATTTATATTTTGCGGGGCTTAAATTATACGTACTACCTACTCTGGTTAGTAAGCGGTAAGTATGACCTAAGATCGTTCTACGAATCCAAACGTGTGGGTGATTAAAGTTAACACTTTCAGTAGGGAAGTATTTAGGATGGCACAAAGTAGGTAGGTTTTTTGGGATTTAAAATACAGAAAAGTAAATTGCAGGAAATTAAAATGCAGGAAAACAGATAAAGATAAAGATGTGATTGCTGAGATTTCGATAACTAGTATTTCAGGATGACAGAACGAATAGGGTTGATACTAATGTGGTCAATAAACTACTAGGTGTAAACTCTAGAACCCTACCAACTCAGTTTCCCATTGGCATGTCACATGGAACTAGGTTATCGTGATTCTGGTCGGAGCAATACGCAAACTTCCAATACTCATCTAGTTGAAAGATGAACAACCCATCTTGGTTTAAACCGAGGCGCATGAATCAGTAGCGTATCGTCTCATAGGTCCGACCGTTCTTGACCCCTAAGGTAGTTTACTACACTATTAGCACGAAGATTATTAACTTTGCATGTTTAGACCGTCGATTATGTAAAACTTAGGGTTTTAAGGTTTATAGGTCACCAGGGTTTTACTCCTATTCCTAAGTCTTGTTTTCGTTCAATTAAGCTTTAATTACTTCGACTTATGATTTAAGTTCTCCTTTTCAAACAGTTATACATCCCCAGGTTATTCGCAGTTTGTTAAAACATGTTTCATACGAGGACCATGCCTTTCAATAATAGATAGTGTACTTTGCATGAGATTTCCACTGCTTCTTATATCCAACACGCGGTCAAGAGTAATTGACGGTGAAAGTGACACTCTAACTAATTAAATGTAAAGCAGTGCAGGAAAGTAAACCTAATATATACAACGAGTGATTTCGCTGTGTCTTACTTATTGCATGTCATGGGCACAGATAACTACTTACCATATTAAGGTTGATCAGGTCCTAATTACTAGGTTATAGTCACGTGGATAACTGGAAAGGGTACTCCATAAACTAGACTTAAAATTCATAAAGTCTAAACAGTGCAAGGGTTATTATCTCCTATTTTATCTGAACGTATTTAACGAACATTATTTTGTAATGCATTGATTCTCGTAGGATATACCAGTTAGTTGTGAAGTTGTATTATCCTTACGGAATTCCAACTGTTAAACCAGAGCTGATTCCAATGATATAACTACCTTCGGTCGTTTACCGGCTTCCGTACGTTTGTACTTTGCATAACGAATTTCCAGCACTATACCGAGTAACAGTCGAATAGGGGCCGTCATACCACTTTACGATTATCGTACATTAGTTATGTAATGACATCCTTACTTATAATTATCTACATCCACAGCAATCACAATAATAAACTACTCGCAATTCATGGCAACAAATAAATCACATACCAGGCAATAATACATATTCAAATATGAAATTAGACAAGTATAATAATGGTTTAGAAATCACCCGGAATTAAATGCGTAGCAGCGTATTATTATAATTGACAAACTCTTTCACACGTACAAAGATTGATCTCCGAATCTCTAGCGTTCGCCCTAGCTTCTATGTTAGTCCGTGGACTAATTACAATATTCCTAGAATGAGAAAGACTAAAAGACTACGAAAGATTATCTAGTGAGAAAGAAAGAGTGAAATATGCTAGAATGTGTGCATATGAGGTGTGTCTTTCAAATGAACCCAAACAACCTATTTATAGGTGAGTCTTGGCTCATTTTAGCATCATGAAGCCTTGAGGTGCATGTTAGAAAGACTAGCTAAAAGTGGATCGTACAACGCGAAAAGTGACCGCACCGGGTACTGTACAACGCGAAAAGTGACCGCACCAGGTACCAAAACTTGCCAAAACGGAAACCGGGACGGGGGAAGGGTGGCCGGCGGCGCCAGCCCTGTGGCCGGCGGCGGTGGGCTGGTGGCCGGCGGCGGTGGGCCCTGCCCCGCCCCGTTGCGCGATTTGTTGCTTCGTTTCTTGATTCGTGCGTGTTTTCTTCGTTATACGTCCGTTTGAGTTGATTCTTTTTTTGTTGGATTCGTAATTCAAAAACGAAGATTTTGACATAGGATATGCCTGAAAATGAGGTCCATAGCTCCAGATATTGCGTACGGATCATTTGGATCTTCCGGCGGGCGCGAAATCTTCATTCTTTGCCCGTTTTGGTTGATTCTTCTTCTGTTAGATTCGTATTTTGAAAACGAACATCTTGAAAATAACGGATACTGATGGAGGGCATTTTGGTCTTGAAATCTCGATTTTGTGCCTTGAATCTTCAAACGTGTGTGGAATCTTCATTTTACATCCGTTTTGCTTGATTTTTCTCGTGCAACCTTGTTTCAATCATCTTGGCATAATGTTACTGATTTGTAATGTTTTTGAGTCAATATGCCAAGAATCGTTCCAGAATGAGATAGATATCGGTGGTAAAAACGTGACTTTTTACGCGATATCAAGTATCCCACACTTAGAACTTTGCTTGTCCTCAAGCAAACTCATTCATAAAAATTTCTGGAAGGATTCTAATCGCATCAGTTGTTAGAAAACACTATTTTTAGAAGATATAAACTATGGTTATGAAAGAGTTTTTACTGGAAACTTATGAGTTTATAGAATTTCGATACCTTCTTCGGGCAACTTATATGATGATCATGACTAAGCAATCCTTACAAGTGGGTCACTCAAATCACTCAAAGTGTTTAGGGTTTCCTACTTACTAGTGTCAATCACTCGGATAGCCAGTCATGCAGCATTCTCGTTATAGGCTTGATCGAGAATCAGATCTCCATCACTTTTGATGAGGACGATACTAACCTGTCGAGATAACTTGGAAGGAATCGGGTTTTTGGTTTTAAGAATGTAAGTGGTGATGGTTTTTCCTTGTATTTTCTTGAAGCTTTCATTTGAAATTCCTTAGGTTTTTGGAAGGATTACATAACCTTCCTTCTTTGGATCCTTCCTTTTCCTTGGCCCTTTTCATAGTTGTGTCGGCGTGATTGGTTTGATTTCTTTTCTTCTACTTCGCCGATCTTGATAATGTACTTTGCGGCATGGAAGGTTTCTAATGATCTTGAGTTATGTTGGCTTTTATTTGCAAAGGTTTTGGGAATTTGGGAGTGTCTCTAATGGTTTATGAGACTCTTGAGGTTCGAGACAAATGACAGGAAATCTCTTGTGAGTGTGAAGAGTAGGTGTTGAGTGGGTGGATGTTTGATGGTGGAAAGGTGTTTTGGATTCCTTGGAAGCTGTCAAGATAGGTTGTATCTATGCCACGTGTGGCACTCATTGATGTGATCTCGAAATGTATTACAAGAGCAAGTTCTAATTCAAATGCATACATCGGCACACACATGAAACGAAAAGTGAAGCATTAAAGATGAATGCTAATTATGGGCTCAATCCTCACGAATTGAATGTTTTGGTCAGTATGTGCCTAGCCATGTGTTGCCTTTTTCGTCCGTATCTTACTCTAAAATAATTTCGTTTCTTTGTTAAAACTCGTTTCTAGCTATAGTTCATAGTTTTGAAAGATAGGATTTCCAGAAAACGATGTCTTTGAATCCGAAAATTTTTCCATTTTTAGCCTTTTGATGAAAATATTGTTTGGCTTACGGACAAGAGGTAAAACTTGCGGTTGTAGACCGAATATCCCACACTTAGAGGAACATTGTCCCTAATGTTCGAATCTATTTGTTGAGCACCTCTTTACGAAGTATCCCACACTTAGAGATTCTACTTATCTTTGGATTGTTTCATAAGTTTATGTGGTATGAGGTATCCCACACTTAGTGTTGGAATATTGGGCGAGATAATCAAAGCTTTAACGGATAAGGGTTTTTGGAACGGTGTACCGCTTTTGCTGTACGCGTTGTTTGCTGTGTGTTAGAAGTTTGCTGGTCCGCGGCTTGTAGCTTACGTCTCTCCGTGTTCTCCATCGTGGAGTCCGTTGCTTCCTTTGATTTGGTCTCCGATAAATAGTCGTTTTGGTTCAACAAACAATCCACTCAATCATTTAAATAATAGCTGCTAATAAGAAAAAGTAAAGTGAAAGCATAATAAAATAGTAAATAGATAAATGTGATGTCGAAGCATCAATCGTACATCAATACAGACAATAATAGTAAAGAGTTTTGGTAGAAAGTAGAAAGAAGTCAGAAAGAGGAGCAATCCATTGCTCTGCTCATGGTCATACTGCTGCTGTAGATGTAGTGGGTCTAGGAGAAGTCTCATCTGATGAGGAGTCATCATACTGATCATTGGTGCCTTCGTTTGATGCATCATGATTAGCTCCTTCGTTTGGCATGCCAATGGTAAAAGCTCCTTGGTCTACTAGCTGATCGATAAGTGGTCCGGATGGTATCTCGAAACTACCGAACGGGAACATGGCTGACCCTTGGTGTGTGTTGTCCTGGAAGAGATCTGTTTGCCTGTGAGAGGAGACTGGAATAGGTACAGTAGCTGAAGGGATGGTCTGTCTGCCAGTTCTGGGGCTCTGAACTGTGACAGCCCGTGCCGATACTCTGGATGTCCTACTTCCTCTTGATGTGTGGACTCTGAATGAACCAACAACTGACGGAATGGTTTGTCCGGTGACTGGGATCTGCACTGGGGGTGGCTGAGGTCTAGGAATGATAACCCGTGGTGGCATAACATGCCTACGGCCCGGTGGTGGTCGAGGTGCTGGAGTAGGAACTACAGGTGGATACAGGTGTGGTGGTGCTCGACCCATTCCACATGGTAAGTGTGGCAGTGGGGTCATGGGTATACCAGCTGCCTGCTGTTGCAATGCTGTATAGATCCTAGTCTGCATCTGCATATTCCAGTACCAGTAATCGGGACCTGTAGGCGCCCCGTAGTGATAGATGAATGAAGGCCCTTTCGATCTTGGGGCAGGAGTAGAAGGTCCTGCCCTAGTACGTGGTGGTTCTACTCGTGGTGTTGGCGGTATGTCATCATCTTCATCGTTATTCTTGTCATCACTGTCATCCTCATCGGTATCTGACTCACTGGGCCCTTGCTGTCGTTTCCTTTTCTTTGTCTCTCTTGGTAGGACCAAATCTGGTATTAAAATGTCCACACTGTCAGGATCTGCTACCCGTGCTTTGATGTAGACTGTACCATCTGCCGTGATCCGGAGTATACCCATACTCCTAAGAAATTGGTAGTCAAGTGGCTTGGAGCTCCATCCTGCCTTGAATCTTTCAACATCCGCTGTTCGAAATAATCTCATATTTCGGATCAGGCGAGTAATTACTGCTCCCAGGTATGATCTTCTCTTGCCAAAATCCTTTTCCTGTAGAAGCCTCTGAGCGACTAAATAGGCAACCTGTATGTTTCGCTTTGCGAGAATGCTCGCCATGAGAGCGACATCGAATCCGGAGACTCGTCCGCTGGTGGTGTGTTTCCCGTCAAAGGAACAAGCTATGAGCTTGTGAAGAATCTGGAGAACTGGGTCCTTGAGTCGGGCTGCCTTGATTCCTGAAAAATACGGTGTGGGGGACCATTGGCTCCATATTTCAATGCAACTGGTGGTGACAGAAACAGAGGTGGCTCCTGTGGTGAATAAAGGGTACTGTATCTCCTCAGGTGTGTACAGGCCTATGTGGAGTGAGAACTGGGCGAGTGACAGAGTGTGCGGGTTGCCCAAATACTGAAATGATAATGAACAATCTTCAATCCTCCCTCTTTCCTGAAAACTGAAGGTGGTCATAAATTCCGTAACCATTTCCACATATACGGGCTCATCAATGCTAAATAATCTCTTCAAGGGCTCGAACTGCTGCCCATTCACTGTGTAGCTAAGCAGGTATTCGAGTCGCTGCTTGAGTCCTAAAGCTTGCATAACGTCCCAATCAATGTGCCTGAGACGCCCGAACTTTTTATCCCTCCATATACGGGCCATCTTGTCATAAGCTGGCGTGGCACTCATATATGCTAAAGATCCTGCAAGGGGTCGTGCTGGATTTAATTTCTTCTTGCGTGTCATTGTACCTGAGAACATTTAAAGTAATGGATTCTTTAAGAAAGAGAAATTCAAAGCACGCTTCGGGGAATTTCGAAGTGAGGGCTTTAATTTCTAGACAATCTAAAGATTTCATTGAACGTATAATGCTCCCATGTAACAAACAGTTAATCGTCAAGGTAATATCATTACTCAGGAAAGTATAGTCATGGAATGGCAATCTTTTTACTGTGAAGTGCTTGTCATTTACAAAGTTTGGTGCAGACCAAGTTTGAAATGATGAGAATTCACGAATAACATCATTATTGGTAAGGTTCGACTTTGGAAGTGCAAGTTGAAGTAAGGTTTTTGAATAAAAGATTTTGTCTTAAAATAAATTCAATACTTCAAGTTGACTTTTAGGTCAAAGCTTTTAAATGATATTTTCGAATGCCATAATTTTAACCTATTCATGCATGCATATTCTAATTCATTTTAAGCATTTCCTATTTGATAAGCAAACTAAGTTATGCATAAAAGAGGTTATCATGCCCATGTATTTGGTGTGGTCCAAGTCTTTTTATTCAAGAGTGATGATTCTCTAGTTATTGCCTAATTTGACTAGTCAAAACAAGTACAATATGGTCATGCAATTTTCAACTTATCATATTTTTCATGCAAGCTAGTCACTTTTTTGTTGATTTTCAAAAGCCAAAATTGCTAAACCTAACTTGTGCACATAGAGCAACTAACAGAGGGATTATGCAAAGCACCACAATTACTAGGCACTTGGAATACTAACACTTAATTAAGCAAAGTTCTAAGCTAGATCAATTGATCAAGGTTTAGAACGTGGAGGTTTGCATGTATTAGTGGTAGGAACGTGTAGTAATAGAGCATTTAACCAAGGAAAACACTATTTCCTAGCTACTATCCTATATAACTACAAGAAACAAGTTCCTAAAAGTTCAAAGTGGGTTTTGTGATCATACCTTGCTTAGAGCGAATGAAATGCAAAAACGAAAGTACAACCGAGAAGTATATGCGACGAGGGGCTCGAAAGGACAAGAGATTAAGTGATTTGATGGAGTTTTGATGGTGGATTCATGGTGGACTCATGGTGGCCGGTTTTTAGAGAGGGAGGAGGAGGAAGATGAAGTTTGTTGAATGATTTGAATTATGGGGAGTTAAGGAGGTTCATAGTGGTCCATTAGGGTACATGTACTCACCTTAAGTACTATGGTACTCATATGGTCCCTAAGATAAATTAAATGTCAAGTACTAATATCTCAAATTAATTTCCAATGTCCACTAATAATGGGGGTGAATCTTAAATATATTACTTGTAACTAGTTACTTGTTAGTTTCTTGTTACGTCGCAAATATTTTAAGAAACGCGCAAAATTTTGCGGAACACTTAAAATCAACTTTTAAACATTAAACTTAAACTATTTTTGTTGTTTAAAAATCTTTGTCTGTCGTGGACTTGTTGAGTGTATCCGTTTAAGTAGAATTCCCAAAATGTTTTCACATTCTTTCAGTCACGCACGTGTTTCCAGACAAACATTTAAAAGCGTTTTTTCTTTTAAGGGAAACTTTCAAAATTTTATTATATTATATATGTATACTTAAAACTGGCTCACTTAAGGTTGCGAGCCTTGCCCTTTTTCAGAAAGAATTGTTTTATGATCCGTTCCGATCCCTCCAAAGGGAAAGGGTCGAGATTTTCTCCCTTAATTGAACATTTTTCGGTACAAAACACTTTGATAGCTCCCAGATGACATTGTAAACTAGAAAATGACGATCTTCTGGACCCGTTAGGATTTCTCGTTCCTCATACCCTAGATTGACAAGATCTTTAATCAACTTATTGTACGCCTTTCTTATCTTCTTGGGATTTGATAGACCGTCGCGTTCTCCTTTGTTTTTGTAGTTCAGATTGTGAGTAAGTTTATTCACTGCTTCCATAAACGCATTCTCCTCCGTGGAATCGGGTTCTCCGGTTGTAAGTTTAACTAGTTTACCGAGTTCACTGATTCCGGCTTTTTGAGTGGAAGTGAAGGGATACTTGGTGAAGGTGAAGATTTGAACAAGCTTGACGTGGAGGTCTTTTCTTTTTTTAAAGAAGCTTGTGTTGACTTTATCCTTTGTGGAATTAGGGAAAACTTCTCGCAATTTTGAGATTAGGTAAGAAGCGGGGTCAACAATGAATGAAATTTTACCAAGAAAGGTGATCGGGTTTTGTTCTGTCCAGAACTCAAGTTTGTCGATCATTGCGGCGACATTGTGATTTATTAATATCATAGATATTGGAAGGTAATCCATGTCGGCAAATGATTCGAGGAGTAGATCTAAATCTGCTACAAACTTTAGTTCTTGGTCTCTGAAACTTGTGGAGGGGTTTTCGCATTCTTTATTTGAGAGATGAAGAAGAAGATCCACTTGTTTTTCTAATGCAGTAATCGTTTCTCGTTGGTCGAAAGAAAATGGGAGGTTGGCATAGGTCAATTGTTTGACGAATGCTTTATAAACGTCCGCCCTACGGGAAGGATTGAAAGATGCGCCTAGGGTGCGTTCTTCAAAACAAGGGTTTTCTGGCTTAGCTGATGGAACTTTGTCCACCACTCGGTAAATGGTGTATTTAGGTTCGTATGAAGAGAATGGAAAGATACCGTCATTGTGAGAATCGGATATGGTTTGGGTATATACCGATGTTTCAGGAATGAGGGTAATTAAGTCACATGTTTTCGGAGGCTTTACTTCATGATTTTCTTCGGGAAGATAATCCAAGTGGACAGATTTCGACAATTCAGGCATGTGCAAAGTTGGAGAGTGATCTTCTGGAGATGATGCCAAGTCAGGTAGTCGATCCGTGACATCAAAATTCAGGAAATGGTTTGGAATGGGATGTGGGATCCTAAATTCTTCTAGGGAAGCATACAATTCATCCCTTGAAGTACAACTAGAAGTGGGTTTTCGAGACGTCATATTTAAACTAATATTATCCTAATTAACCAGTATTAAATTAATCGTGAACTAAAACTAAAATTACGCAAATTAACTTTCGAAGGATTTCTAGGAAGATTTCAATCGGAAGGATCTCCTAAATACAACTACTTAAGGTGGCTTTAAATCTACGTTTGAGATTCCCCGGCAGCGGCGCCAAAAACTTGTTGTGCACGCACCGTGTCGTTGTTTTTCAAAAGATGGTGCGAGCGCAGCAGGGGTTTTTAAATTTATATTTTGCGGGGCTTAAATTATACGTACTACCTACTCTGGTTAGTAAGCGGTAAGTATGACCTAAGATCGTTCTACGAATCCAAACGTATGGGTGATTAAAGTTAACACTTTCAGTAGGGAAGTATTTAGGATGGCACAAAGTAGGTAGGTTTTTTGGGATTTAAAATACAGAAAAGTAAATTGCAGGAAATTAAAATGCAGGAAAACAGATAAAGATAAAGATGTGATTGCTGAGATTTCGATAACTAGTATTTCAGGATGACAGAACGAATAGGGTTGATACTAATGTGGTCAATAAACTACTAGGTGTAAACTCTAGAACCCTACCAACTCAGTTTCCCATTGGCATGTCACATGGAACTAGTTTATCGTGATTCTGGTCGGAGCAATACGCAAACTTCCAATACTCATCTAGTTGAAAGATGAACAACCCATCTTGGTTTAAACCGAGGCGCATGAATCAGTAGCGTATCGTCTCATAGGTCCGACCGTTCTTGACCCCTAAGGTAGTTTACTACACTATTAGCACGAAGATTATTAACTTTGCATGTTTAGACCGTCGATTATGTAAAACTTAGGGTTTTAAGGTTTATAGGTCACCAGGGTTTTACTCCTATTCCTAAGTCATGTTTTCGTTCAATTAAGCTTTAATTACTTCGACTTATGATTTAAGTTCTCCTTTTCAAACAGTTATACATCCCCAGGTTATTCGCAGTTTGTTAAAACATGTTTCATACGAGGACCATGCCTTTCAATAATAGATAGTGTACTTTGCATGAGATTTCCACTGCTTCTTATATCCAACACGCGGTCAAGAGTAATTGACGGTGAAAGTGACACTCTAACTAATTAAATGTAAAGCAGTGCAGGAAAGTAAACCTAATATATACAACGAGTGATTTCGCTGTGTCTTACTTATTGCATGTCATGGGCACAGATAACTACTTACCATAATTAAGGTTGATCAGGTCCTAATTACTAGGTTATAGTCACGTGGATAACTGGAAAGGGTACTCCATAAACTAGACTTAAAATTCATAAAGTCTAAACAGTGCAAGGGTTATTATCTCCTATTTTATCTGAACGTATTTAACGAACATTATTTTGTAATGCATTGATTCTCGTAGGATATACCAGTTAGTTGTGAAGTTGTATTATCCTTACGGAATTCCAACTGTTAAACCAGAGCTGATTCCAATGATATAACTACCTTCGGTCGTTTACCGGCTTCCGTACGTTTGTACTTTGCATAACGCATTTCCAACACTATACCGAGTAATAGTCGAATAGGGGCCGTCATACCACTTTACGATTATCGTACATTAGTTATGTAATGACATCCTTACTTATAATTATCTACATCCACAGCAATCACAATAATAAACTACTCGCAATTCATGGCAACAAATAAATCACATACCAGGCAATAATACATATTCAAATATGAAATTAGACAAGTATAATAATGGTTTAGAAATCACCCGGAATTAAATGCGTAGCAGCGTATTATTATAATTGACAAACTCTTTCACACGTACAAAGATTGATCTCCGAATCTCTAGCGTTCGCCCTAGCTTCTATGTTAGTCCGTGGACTATTTACAATATTCCTAGAATGAGAAAGACTAAAAGACTACGAAAGATTATCTAGTGAGAAAGAAAGAGTGAAATATGCTAGAATGTGTGCATATGAGGTGTGTCTTTCAAATGAACCCAAACAACCTATTTATAGGTGAGTCTTGGCTCATTTTAGCATCATGAAGCCTTGAGGTGCATGTTAGAAAGACTAGCTAAAAGTGGATCGTACAACGCGAAAAGTGACCGCACCGGGTACTGTACAACGCGAAAAGTGACCGCACCAGGTACCAAAACTTGCCAAAACGGAAACCGGGACGGGGGAAGGGTGGCCGGCGGCGCCAGCCCTGTGGCCGGCGGCGGTGGGCTGGTGGCCGGCGGCGGTGGGCCCTGCCCCGCCCCGTTGCGCGATTTGTTGCTTCGTTTCTTGATTCATGCGTGTTTTCTTCGTTATACGTCCGTTTGAGTTGATTCTTTTTTTGTTGGATTCGTAATTCAAAATCGAAGATTTTGACATAGGATATGCCTGAAAATGAGGTCCATAGCTCCAGATATTGCGTACGGATCATTTGGATCTTCCGGCGGGCGCGAAATCTTCATTCTTTGCCCGTTTTGGTTGATTCTTCTTCTGTTAGATTCGTATTTTGAAAACGAACATCTTGAAAATAACGGATACTGATGGAGGGCATTTTGGTCTTGAAATCTCGATTTTGTGCCTTGAATCTTCAAACGTGTGTGGAATCTTCATTTTACATCCGTTTTGCTTGATTTTTCTCGTGCAACCTTGTTTCAATCATCTTGGCATAATGTTACTAATTTGTAATGTTTTTGAGTCAATATGCCAAGAATCGTTCCAGAATGAGATAGATATCGGTGGTAAAAACGTGACTTTTTACGCGATATCAAGTATCCCACACTTAGAACTTTGCTTGTCCTCAAGCAAACTCATTCATAAAAATTTCTGGAAGGATTCTAATCGCATCAGTTGTTAGAAAACACTATTTTTAGAAGATATAAACTATGGTTATGAAAGAGTTTTTACTGGAAACTTATGAGTTTATAGAATTTCGATACCTTCTTCGGGCAACTTATATGATGATCATGACTAAGCAATCCTTACAAGTGGGTCACTCAAATCACTCAAAGTGTTTAGGGTTTCCTACTTACTAGTGTCAATCACTCGGATAGCCAGTCATGCAGCATTCTCGTCATAGGCTTGATCGAGAATCAGATCTCCATCACTTTTGATGAGGACGATACTAACCTGTCGAGATAACTTGGAAGGAATCGGGTTTTTGGTTTTAAGAATGTAAGTGGTGATGGTTTTTCCTTGTATTTTCTTGAAGCTTTCATTTGAAATTCCTTAGGTTTTTGGAAGGATTACATAACCTTCCTTCTTTGGATCCTTCCTTTTCCTTGGCCCTTTTCATAGTTGTGTCGGCGTGATTGGTTTGATTTCTTTTCTTCTACTTCGCCGATCTTGATAATGTACTTTGCGGCATGGAAGGTTTCTAATGATCTTGAGTTATGTTGGCTTTTATTTGCAAAGGTTTTGGGAATTTGGGAGTGTCTCTAATGGTTTATGAGACTCTTGAGGTTCGAGACAAATGACAGGAAATCTCTTGTGAGTGTGAAGAGTAGGTGTTGAGTGGGTGGATGTTTGATGGTGGAAAGGTGTTTTGGATTCCTTGGAAGCTGTCAAGATAGGTTGTATCTATGCCACGTGTGGCACTCATTGATGTGATCTCGAAATGTATTACAAGAGCAAGTTCTAATTCAAATGCATACATCGGCACACACATGAAACGAAAAGTGAAGCATTAAAGATGAATGCTAATTATGGGCTCAATCCTCACGAATCGAATGTTTTGGTCAGTATGTGCCTAGCCATGTGTTGCCTTTTTCGTCCGTATCTTACTCTAAAATAATTTCGTTTCTTTGTTAAAACTCGTTTCTAGCTATAGTTCATAGTTTTGAAAGATAGGATTTCCAGAAAACGATGTTTTTGAATCCGAAAATTTTTCCATTTTTAGCCTTTTGATGAAAATATTGTTTGGCTTACGGACAAGAGGTAAAACTTGCGGTTGTAGACCGAATATCCCACACTTAGAGGAACATTGTCCCTAATGTTCGAATCTATTTGTTGAGCACCTCTTTACGAAGTATCCCACACTTAGAGATTCTACTTATCTTTGGATTGTTTCATAAGTTTATGTGGTATGAGGTATCCCACACTTAGTGTTGGAATATTGGGCGAGATAATCAAAGCTTTAACGGATAAGGGTTTTTGGAACGGTGTACCGCTTTTGCTGTACGCGTTGTTTGCTGTGTGTTAGAAGTTTGCTGGTCCGCGGCTTGTAGCTTACGTGTCTCCGTGTTCTCCATCGTGGAGTCCGTTGCTTCCTTTGATTTGGTCTCCGATAAATAGTCGTTTTGGTTCAACAAACAATCCACTCAATCATTTAAATAATAGCTGCTAATAAGAAAAAGTAAAGTGAAAGCATAATAAAATAGTAAATAGATAAATGTGATGTCGAAGCATCAATCGTACATAAATACAGACAATAATAGTAAAGAGTTTGGTAGAAAGTAGAAAGAAGTCAGAAAGAGGAGCAATCCATTGCTCTGCTCATGGTCATACTGCTGCTGTAGATGTAGTAGGTCTAGGAGAAGTCTCATCTGATGAGGAGTCATCATACTGATCATTGGTGCCTTCGTTTGATGCATCATGATTAGCTCCTTCGTTTGGCATGCCAATGGTAAAAGCTCCTTGGTCTACTAGCTGATCGATAAGTGGTCCGGATGGTATCTCGAAACTACCGAACGGGAACATGGCTGACCCTTGGTGTGTGTTGTCCTGGAAGAGATCTGTTTGCCTGTGAGAGGAGACTGGAATAGGTACAGTAGCTGAAGGGATGGTCTGTCTGCCAGTTCTGGGGCTCTGAACTGTGACAGCCCGTGCCGATACTCTGGATGTCCTACTTCCTCTTGATGTGTGGACTCTGAATGAACCAACAACTGACGGAATGGTTTGTCCGGTGACTGGGATCTGCACTGGGGGTGGCTGAGGTCTAGGAATGATAACCCGTGGTGGCATAACATGCCTACGGCCCGGTGGTGGTCGAGGTGCTGGAGTAGGAACTACAGGTGGATACAGGTGTGGTGGTGCTCGACCCATTCCACATGGTAAGTGTGGCAGTGGGGTCATGGGTATACCAGCTGCCTGCTGTTGCAATGCTGTATAGATCCTAGTCTGCATCTGCATATTCCAGTACCAGTAATCGGGACCTGTAGGCGCCCCGTAGTGATAGATGAATGAAGGCCCTTTCGGTCTTGGGGCAGGAGTAGAAGGTCCTGCCCTAGTACGTGGTGGTTCTACTCGTGGTGGTGGCGGTATGTCATCATCTTCATCGTCATTCTTGTCATCACTGTCATCCTCATCGGTATCTGACTCACTGGGCCCTTGCTGTCGTTTCCTTTTCTTTGTCTCTCTTGGTAGGACCAAATCTGGTATTAAAATGTCCACACTGTCAGGATCTGCTACCCGTGCTTTGATGTAGACTGTACCATCTGCCGTGATCCGGAGTATACCCATACTCCTAAGAAATTGGTAGTCAAGTGGCTTGGAGCTCCATCCTGCCTTGAATCTTTCAACATCCGCTGTTCGAAATAATCTCATATTTCGGATCAGGTGAGTAATTACTGCTCCCAGGTATGATCTTCTCTTGCCAAAATCCTTTTCCTGTAGAAGCCTCTGAGCGACTAAATAGGCAACATGTATGTTTCGCTTTGCGAGAATGCTCGCCATGAGAGCGACATCGAATCCGGAGACTCGTCCGCTGGTGGTGTGTTTCCCGTCAAAGGAACAAGCTATGAGCTTGTGAAGAATCTGGAGAACTGGGTCCTTGAGTCGGGCTGCCTTGATTCCTGAAAAATACGGTGTGGGGGACCATTGGCTCCATATTTCAATGCAACTGGTGGTGACAGAAACAGAGGTGGCTCCTGTGGTGAATAAAGGCGACTGTATCTCCTCAGGTGTGTACAGGCCTATGTGGAGTGAGAACTGGGCGAGTGACAGAGTGTGCGGGTTGCCCAAATACTGAAATGATAATGAACAATCTTCAATCCTCCCTCTTTCCTGAAAACTGAAGGTGGTCATAAATTCCGTAACCATTTCCACATATACGGGCTCATCAATGCTAAATAATCTCTTCAAGGGCTCGAACTGCTGCCCATTCACTGTGTAGCTAAGCAGGTCTTCGAGTCGCTGCTTGAGTCCTAAAGCTTGCATAACGTCCCAATCAATGTGCCTGAGACGCCCGAACTTTTTATCCCTCCATATACGGGCCATCTTGTCATAAGCTGGCGTGGCACTCATATATGCTAAAGATCCTGCAAGGGGTCGTGCTGGATTTAATTTCTTCTTGCGTGTCATTGTACCTGAGAACATTTAAAGTAATGGATTCTTTAAGAAAGAGAAATTCAAAGCACGCTTCGGGGAATTTCGAAGTGAGGGCTTTAATTTCTAGACAATCTAAAGATTTCATTGAACGTATAATGCTCCCATGTAACAAACAGTTAATCGTCAAGGTAATATCATTACTCAGGAAAGTATAGTCATGGAATGGCAATCTTTTTACTGTGAAGTGCTTGTCATTTACAAAGTTTGGTGCAGACCAAGTTTGAAATGATGAGAATTCACGAATAACATCATTATTGGTAAGGTTCGACTTTGGAAGTGCAAGTTGAAGTAAGGTTTTTGAATAAAAGATTTTGTCTTAAAATAAATTCAATACTTCAAGTTGACTTTTAGGTCAAAGCTTTTAAATGATATTTTCGAATGCCATAATTTTAACCTATTCATGCATGCATATTCTAATTCATTTTAAGCATTTCCTATTTGATAAGCAAACTAAGTTATGCATAAAAGAGGTTATCATGCCCATGTATTTGGTGTGGTCCAAGTCTTTTTATTCAAGAGTGATGATTCTCTAGTTATTGCCTAATTTGACTAGTCAAAACAAGTACAATATGGTCATGCAATTTTCAACTTATCATATTTTTCATGCAAGCTAGTCACTTTTTTGTTGATTTTCAAAAGCCAAAATTGCTAAACCTAACGTGTGCACATAGAGCAACTAACAGAGGGATTATGCAAAGCACCACAATTACTAGGCACTTGGAATACTAACACTTAATTAAGCAAAGTTCTAAGCTAGATCAATTGATCAAGGTTTAGAACGTGGAGGTTTGCATGTATTAGTGGTAGGAACGTGTAGTAATAGAGCATTTAACCAAGGAAAACACTATTTCCTAGCTACTATCCTATAACTACAAGAAACAAGTTCCTAAAAGTTCAAAGTGGGTTTTGTGATCATACCTTGCTTAGAGCGAATGAAATGCAAAAACGAAAGTACAACCGAGAAGTATATGCGACGAGGGGCTCGAAAGGACAAGAGATTAAGTGATTTGATGGAGTTTTGATGGTGGATTCATGGTGGACTCATGGTGGCCAGTTTTTAGAGAGGGAGGAGGAGGAAGATGAAGTTTGTTGAATGATTTGAATTATGGGGAGTTAAGGAGGTTCATAGTGGTCCATTAGGGTACATGTACTCACCTTAAGTACTATGGTACTCATATGGTCCCTAAGATAAATTAAATGTCAAGTACTAATATCTCAAATTAATTTCCAATGTCCACTAATAATGGGGGTGAATCTTAAATATATTACTTGTAACTAGTTACTTGTTAGTTTCTTGTTACGTCGCAAATATTTTAAGAAACGCGCAAAATTTTGCGGAACACTTAAAATCAACTTTTAAACATTAAACTTAAACTATTTTTGTTGTTTAAAAATCTTTGTCTGTCGTGGACTTGTTGAGTGTATCCGTTTAAGTAGAATTCCCAAAATGTTTTCACATTCTTTCAGTCACGCACGTGTTTCCAGACAAACATTTAAAAGCGTTTTTTCTTTTAAGGGAAACTTTCAAAAATTTATTATATTATATATGTATACTTAAAACTGGCTCACTTAAGGTTGCGAGCCTTGCCCTTTTTCAGAAAGAATTGTTTTATGATCCGTTCCGATCCCTCCAAAGGGAAAGGGTCGAGATTTTCTCCCTTAATTGAACATTTTTCGGTACAAAACACTTTGATAGCTCCCAGATGACATTGTAAACTAGAAAATGACGATCTTCTGGACCCGTTAGGATTTCTCGTTCCTCATACCCTAGATTGACAAGATCTTTAATCAACTTATTGTACGCCTTTCTTATCTTCTTGGGATTTGATAGACCGTCGCGTTCTCCTTTGTTTTTGTAGTTCAGATTGTGAGTAAGTTTATTCACTGCTTCCATAAACGCATTCTCCTCCGTGGAATCGGGTTCTCCGGTTGTAAGTTTAACTAGTTTACCGAGTTCACTGATTCCGGCTTTTTGAGTGGAAGTGAAGGGATACTTGGTGAAGGTGAAGATTTGAACAAGCTTTACGTGGAGGTCTTTTCTTTTTTTAAAGAAGCTTGTGTTGACTTTATCCTTTGTGGAATTAGGGAAAACTTCTCGCAATTTTGAGATTAGGTAAGAAGCGGGGTCAACAATGAATGAAATTTTACCAAGAAAGGTGATCGGGTTTTGTTCTGTCCAGAACTCAAGTTTGTCGATCATTGCGGCGACATTGTGATTTATTAATATCATAGATATTGGAAGGTAATCCATGTCGGCAAATGATTCGAGGAGTAGATCTAAATCTGCTACAAACTTTAGTTCTTGGTCTCTGAAACTTGTGGAGGGGTTTTCGCATTCTTTATTTGAGAGATGAAGAAGAAGATCCACTTGTTTTTCTAATGCAGTAATCGTTTCTCGTTGGTCGAAAGAAAATGGGAGGTTGGCATAGGTCAATTGTTTGACGAATGCTTTATAAACGTCCGCCCTACGGGAAGGATTGAAAGATGCGCCTAGGGTGCGTTCTTCAAAACAAGGGTTTTCTGGCTTAGCTGATGGAACTTTGTCCACCACTCGGTAAATGGTGTATTTAGGTTCGTATGAAGAGAATGGAAAGATACCGTCATTGTGAGAATCGGATATGGTTTGGGTATATACCGATGTTTCAGGAATGAGGGTAATTAAGTCACATGTTTTCGGAGGCTTTACTTCATGATTTTCTTCGGGAAGATAATCCAAGTGGACAGATTTCGACAATTCGGGCATGTGCAAAGTTGGAGAGTGATCTTCTGGAGATGATGCCAAGTCAGGTAGTCGATCCGTGACATCAAAATTCAGGAAATGGTTTGGAATGGGATGTGGGATCCTAAATTCTTCTAGGGAAGCATACAATTCATCCCTTGAAGTACAACTAGAAGTGGGTTTTCGAGACGTCATATTTAAACTAATATTATCCTAATTAACCAGTATTAAATTAATCGTGAACTAAAACTAAAATTACGCAAATTAACTTTCGAAGGATTTCTAGGAAGATTTCAATCGGAAGGATCTCCTAAATACAACTACTTAAGGTGGCTTTAAATCTACGTTTGAGATTCCCCGGCAGCGGCGCCAAAAACTTGTTGTGCACGCACCGTGTCGTTGTTTTTCAAAAGATGGTGCGAGCGCAGCAGGGGTTTTTAAATTTATATTTTGCGGGGCTTAAATTATACGTACTACCTACTCTGGTTAGTAAGCGGTAAGTATGACCTAAGATCGTTCTACGAATCCAAACGTGTGGGTGATTAAAGTTAACACTTTCAGTAGGGAAGTTTTTAGGATGGCACAAAGTAGGTAGGTTTTTTGGGATTTAAAATACAGAAAAGTAAATTGCAGGAAATTAAAATGCAGGAAAACAGATAAAGATAAAGATGTGATTGCTGAGATTTCGATAACTAGTATTTCAGGATGACAGAACGAATAGGGTTGATACTAATGTGGTCAATAAACTACTAGGTGTAAACTCTAGAACCCTACCAACTCAGTTTCCCATTGGCATGTCACATGGAACTAGGTTATCGTGATTCTGGTCGGAGCAATACGCAAACTTCCAATACTCATCTAGTTGAAAGATGAACAACCCATCTTGGTTTAAACCGAGGCGCATGAATCAGTAGCGTATCGTCTCATAGGTCCGACCGTTCTTGACCCCTAAGGTAGTTTACTACACTATTAGCACGAAGATTATTAACTTTGCATGTTTAGACCGTCGATTATGTAAAACTTAGGGTTTTAAGGTTTATAGGTCACCAGGGTTTTACTCCTATTCCTAAGTCTTGTTTTCGTTCAATTAAGCTTTAATTACTTCGACTTATGATTTAAGTTCTCCTTTTCAAACAGTTATACATCCCCAGGTTATTCGCAGTTTGTTAAAACATGTTTCATACGAGGACCATGCCTTTCAATAATAGATAGTGTACTTTGCATGAGATTTCCACTGCTTCTTATATCCAACACGCGGTCAAGAGTAATTGACGGTGAAAGTGACACTCTAACTAATTAAATGTAAAGCAGTGCAGGAAAGTAAACCTAATATATACAACGAGTGATTTCGCTGTGTCTTACTTATTGCATGTCATGGGCACAGATAACTACTTACCATAATTAAGGTTGATCAGGTCCTAATTACTAGGTTATAGTCACGTGGATAACTGGAAAGGGTACTCCATAAACTAGACTTAAAATTCATAAAGTCTAAACAGTGCAAGGGTTATTATCTCCTATTTTATCTGAACGTATTTAACGAACATTATTTTGTAATGCATTGATTCTCGTAGGATATACCAGTTAGTTGTGAAGTTGTATTATCCTTACGGAATTCCAACTGTTAAACCAGAGCTGATTCCAATGATATAACTACCTTCGGTCGTTTACCGGCTTCCGTACGTTTGTACTTTGCATAACGCATTTCCAGCACTATACCGAGTAACAGTCGAATAGGGGTCGTCATACCACTTTACGATTATCGTACATTAGTTATGTAATGACATCCTTACTTATAATTATCTACATCCACAGCAATCACAATAATAAACTACTCGCAATTCATGGCAACAAATAAATCACATACCAGGCAATAATACATATTCAAATATGAAATTAGACAAGTATAATAATGGTTTAGAAATCACCCGGAATTAAATGCGTAGCAGCGTATTATTATAATTGACAAACTCTTTCACACGTACAAAGATTGATCTCCGAATCTCTAGCGTTCGCCCTAGCTTCTATGTTAGTCCGTGGACTAATTACAATATTCCTAGAATGAGAAAGACTAAAAGACTACGAAAGATTATCTAGTGAGAAAGAAAGAGTGAAATATGCTAGAATGTGTGCATATGAGGTGTGTCTTTCAAATGAACCCAAACAACCTATTTATAGGTGAGTCTTGGCTCATTTTAGCATCATGAAGCCTTGAGGTGCATGTTAGAAAGACTAGCTAAAAGTGGATCGTACAACGCGAAAAGTGACCGCACCGGGTACTGTACAACGCGAAAAGTGACCGCACCAGGTACCAAAACTTGCCAAAACGGAAACCGGGACGGGGGAAGGGTGGCCGGCGGCGCCAGCCCTGTGGCCGGCGGCGGTGGGCTGGTGGCCGGCGGCGGTGGGCCCTGCCCCGCCCCGTTGCGCGATTTGTTGCTTCGTTTCTTGATTCGTGCGTGTTTTCTTCGTTATACGTCCGTTTGAGTTGATTCTTTTTTTGTTGGATTCGTAATTCAAAATCGAAGATTTTGACATAGGATATGCCTGAAAATGAGGTCCATAGCTCCAGATATTGCGTACGGATCATTTGGATCTTCCGGCGGGCGCGAAATCTTCATTCTTTGCCCGTTTTGGTTGATTCTTCTTCTGTTAGATTCGTATTTTGAAAACGAACATCTTGAAAATAACGGATACTGATGGAGGGCGTTTTGGTCTTGAAATCTCGATTTTGTGCCTTGAATCTTCAAACGTGTGTGGAATCTTCATTTTACATCCGTTTTGCTTGATTTTTCTCGTGCAACCTTTTTTCAATCATCTTGGCATAATGTTACTGATTTGTAATGTTTTTTAGTCAATATGCCAAGAATCGTTCCAGAATGAGATAGATATCGGTGGTAAAAACGTGACTTTTTACGCGATATCAAGTATCCCACACTTAGAACTTTGCTTGTCCTCAAGCAAACTCATTCATAAAAATTTCTGGAAGGATTCTAATCGCATCAGTTGTTAGAAAACACTATTTTTAGAAGATATAAACTATGGTTATGAAAGAGTTTTTACTGGAAACTTATGAGTTTATAGAATTTCGATACCTTCTTCGGGCAACTTATATGATGATCATGACTAAGCAATCCTTACAAGTGGGTCACTCAAATCACTCAAAGTGTTTAGGGTTTCCTACTTATTAGTGTCAATCACTCGGATAGCCAGTCATGCAGCATTCTCGTCATAGGCTTGATCGAGAATCAGATCTCCATCACTTTTGATGAGGACGATACTAACCTGTCGAGATAACTTGGAAGGAATCGGGTTTTTGGTTTTAAGAATGTAAGTGGTGATGGTTTTTCCTTGTATTTTCTTGAAGCTTTCATTTGAAATTCCTTAGGTTTTTGGAAGGATTACATAACCTTCCTTCTTTGGATCCTTCCTTTTCCTTGGCCCTTTTCATAGTTGTGTCGGCGTGATTGGTTTGATTTCTTTTCTTCTACTTCGCCGATCTTGATAATGTACTTTGCGGCATGGAAGGTTTCTAATGATCTTGAGTTATGTTGGCTTTTATTTGCAAAGGTTTTGGGAATTTGGGAGTGTCTCTAATGGTTTATGAGACTCTTGAGGTTCGAGACAAATGACAGGAAATCTCTTGTGAGTGTGAAGAGTAGGTGTTGAGTGGGTGGATGTTTGATGGTGGAAAGGTGTTTTGGATTCCTTGGAAGCTGTCAAGATAGGTTGTATCTATGCCACGTGTGGCACTCATTGATGTGATCTCGAAATGTATTACAAGAGCAAGTTCTAATTCAAATGCATACATCGGCACACACATGAAACGAAAAGTGAAGCATTAAAGATGAATGCTAATTATGGGCTCAATCCTCACGAATCGAATGTTTTGGTCAGTATGTGCCTAGCCATGTGTTGCCTTTTTCGTCCGTATCTTACTCTAAAATAATTTCGTTTCTTTGTTAAAACTCGTTTCTAGCTATAGTTCATAGTTTTGAAAGATAGGATTTCCAGAAAACGATGTTTTTGAATCCGAAAATTTTTCCATTTTTAGCCTTTTGATGAAAATATTGTTTGGCTTACGGACAAGAGGTAAAACTTGCGGTTATAGACCGAATATCCCACACTTAGAGGAACATTGTCCCTAATGTTCGAATCTATTTGTTGAGCACCTCTTTACGAAGTATCTCACACTTAGAGATTCTACTTATCTTTGGATTGTTTCATAAGTTTATGTGGTATGAGGTATCCCACACTTAGTGTTGGAATATTGGGCGAGATAATCAAAGCTTTAACGGATAAGGGTTTTTGGAACGGTGTACCGCTTTTGCTGTATGCGTTGTTTGTTGTGTGTTAGAAGTTTGCTGGTCCGCGGCTTGTAGCTTACGTGTCTCCGTGTTCTCCATCGTGGAGTCCGTTGCTTCCTTTGATTTGGTCTCCGATAAATAGTCGTTTTGGTTCAACAAACAATCCACTCAATCATTTAAATAATAGCTGCTAATAAGAAAAAGTAAAGTGAAAGCATAATAAAATAGTAAATAGATAAATGTGATGTCGAAGCATCAATCGTACATCAATACAGACAATAATAGTAAAGAGTTTTGGTAGAAAGTAGAAAGAAGTCAGAAAGAGGAGCAATCCATTGCTCTGCTCATGGTCATACTGCTGCTGTAGATGTAGTGGGTCTAGGAGAAGTCTCATCTGATGAGGAGTCATCATACTGATCATTGGTGCCTTCGTTTGATGCATCATGATTAGCTCTTTCGTCTGGCATGCCAATGGTAAAAGCTCCTTGGTCTACTAGCTGATCGATAAGTGGTCCGGATGGTATCTCGAAACTACCGAACGGGAACATGGCTGACCCTTGGTGTGTGTTGTCCTGGAAGAGATCTGTTTGCCTGTGAGAGGAGACTGGAATAGGTACAGTAGCTGAAGGGATGGTCTGTCTGCCAGTTCTGGGGCTCTGAACTGTGACAGCCCGTGCCGATACTCTGGATGTCCTACTTCCTCTTGATGTGTGGACTCTGAATGAACCAACAACTGACGGAATGGTTTGTCCGGTGACTGGGATCTGCACTGGGGGTGGCTGAGGTCTAGGAATGATAACCCGTGGTGGCATAACATGCCTACGGCCCGGTGGTGGTCGAGGTGCTGGAGTAGGAACTACAGGTGGATACAGGTGTGGTGGTGCTCGACCCATTCCACATGGTAAGTGTGGCAGTGGGGTCATGGGTATACCAGCTGCCTGCTGTTGCAATGCTGTATAGATCCTAGTCTGCATCTGCATATTCCAGTACCAGTAATCGGGACCTGTAGGCGCCCCGTAGTGATAGATGAATGAAGGCCCTTTCGGTCTTGGGGCAGGAGTATAAGGTCCTGCCCTAGTACGTGGTGGTTCTACTCGTGGTGGTGGCGGTATGTCATCATCTTCATCGTCATTCTTGTCATCACTGTCATCCTCATCGGTATCTGACTCACTGGGCCCTTGCTGTCGTTTCCTTTTCTTTGTCTCTCTTGGTAGGACCAAATCTGGTATTAAAATGTCCACACTGTCAGGATCTGCTACCCGTGCTTTGATGTAGACTGTACCATCTGCCGTGATCCGGAGTATACCCATACTCCTAAGAAATTGGTAGTCAAGTGGCTTGGAGCTCCATCCTGCCTTGAATCTTTCAACATCCGCTGTTCGAAACAATCTCATATTTCGGATCAGGCGAGTAATTACTGCTCCCAGGTATGATCTTCTCTTGCCAAAATCCTTTTCCTGTAGAAGCCTCTGAGCGACTAAATAGGCAACCTGTATGTTTCGCTTTGCGAGAATGCTCGCCATGAGAGCGACATCGAATCCGGAGACTCGTCCGCTGGTGGTGTGTTTCCCGTCAAAGGAACAAGCTATGAGCTTGTGAAGAATCTGGAGAACTGGGTCCTTGAGTCGGGCTGCCTTGATTCCTGAAAAATACGATGTGGGGGACCATTGGCTCCATATTTCAATGCAACTGGTGGTGACAGAAACAGAGGTGGCTCCTGTGGTGAATAAAGGCGACTGTATCTCCTCAGGTGTGTACAGGCCTATGTGGAGTGAGAACTGGGCGAGTGACAGAGTGTGCGGGTTGCCCAAATACTGAAATGATAATGAACAATCTTCAATCCTCCCTCTTTCCTGAAAACTGAAGGTGGTCATAAATTCCGTAACCATTTCCACATATACGGGCTCATCAATGCTAAATAATCTCTTCAAGGGCTCGAACTGCTGCCCATTCACTGTGTAGCTAAGCAGGTCTTCGAGTCGCTGTTTGATTCCTAAAGCTTGCATAACGTCCCAATCAATGTGCCTGAGACGCCCGAACTTTTTATCCCTCCATATACGGGCCATCTTGTCATAAGCTGGCGTGGCACTCATATATGCTAAAGATCCTGCAAGGGGTCGTGCTGGATTTAATTTCTTCTTGCGTGTCATTGTACCTGAGAACATTTAAAGTAATGCATTCTTTAAGAAAGAGAAATTCAAAGCACGCTTCGGGGAATTTCGAAGTGAGGGCTTTAATTTCTAGACAATCTAAAGATTTCATTGAACGTATAATGCTCCCATGTAACAAACAGTTAATCGTCAAGGTAATATCATTACTCAGGAAAGTATAGTCATGGAATGGCAATCTTTTTACTGTGAAGTGCTTGTCATTTACAAAGTTTGGTGCAGACCAAGTTTGAAATGATGAGAATTCACGAATAACATCATTATTGGTAAGGTTCGACTTTGGAAGTGCAAGTTGAAGTAAGGTTTTTGAATAAAAGATTTTGTCTTAAAATAAATTCAATACTTCAAGTTGACTTTTAGGTCAAAGCTTTTAAATGATATTTTCGAATGCCATAATTTTAACCTATTCATGCATGCATATTCTAATTCATTTTAAGCATTTCCTATTTGATAAGCAAACTAAGTTATGCATAAAAGAGGTTATCATGCCCATGTATTTGGTGTGGTCCAAGTCTTTTTATTCAAGAGTGATGATTCTCTAGTTATTGCCTAATTTGACTAGTCAAAACAAGTACAATATGGTCATGCAATTTTCAACTTATCATATTTTTCATGCAAGCTAGTCACTTTTTTGTTGATTTTCAAAAGCCAAAATTGCTAAACCTAACTTGTGCACATAGAGCAACTAACAGAGGGATTATGCAAAGCACCACAATTACTAGGCACTTGGAATACTAACACTTAATTAAGCAAAGTTCTAAGCTAGATCAATTGATCAAGGTTTAGAACGTGGAGGTTTGCATGTATTAGTGGTAGGAACGTGTAGTAATAGAGCATTTAACCAAGGAAAACACTATTTCCTAGCTACTATCCTATATAACTACAAGAAACAAGTTCCTAAAAGTTCAAAGTGGGTTTTGTGATCATACCTTGCTTAGAGCGAATGAAATGCAAAAACGAAAGTACAACCGAGAAGTATATGCGACGAGGGGCTCGAAAGGACAAGAGATTAAGTGATTTGATGGAGTTTTGATGGTGGATTCATGGTGGACTCATGGTGGCCGGTTTTTAGAGAGGGAGGAGGAGGAAGATGAAGTTTGTTGAATGATTTGAATTATGGGGAGTTAAGGAGGTTCATAGTGGTCCATTAGGGTACATGTACTCACCTTAAGTACTATGGTACTCATATGGTCCCTAAGATAAATTAAATGTCAAGTACTAATATCTCAAATTAATTTCCAATGTCCACTAATAATGGGGGTGAATCTTAAATATATTACTTGTAACTAGTTACTTGTTAGTTTCTTGTTACGTCGCAAATATTTTAAGAAACGCGCAAAATTTTGCGGAACACTTAAAATCAACTTTTAAACATTAAACTTAAACTATTTTTGTTGTTTAAAAATCTTTGTCTGTCGTGGACTTGTTGAGTGTATCCGTTTAAGTAGAATTCCCAAAATGTTTTCACATTCTTTCAGTCACGCACGTGTTTCCAGACAAACATTTAAAAGCGTTTTTTCTTTTAAGGGAAACTTTCAAAAATTTATTATATTATATATGTATACTTAAAACTGGCTCACTTAAGGTTGCGAGCCTTGCCCTTTTTCAGAAAGAATTGTTTTATGATCCGTTCCGATCCCTCCAAAGGGAAAGGGTCGAGATTTTCTCCCTTAATTGAACATTTTTCGGTACAAAACACTTTGATAGCTCCCAGATAACATTGTAAACTAGAAAATGACGATCTTCTGGACCCGTTAGGATTTCTCGTTCCTCATACCCTAGATTGACAAGATCTTTAATCAACTTATTGTACGCCTTTCTTATCTTCTTGGGATTTGATAGACCGTCGCGTTCTCCTTTGTTTTTGTAGTTCAGATTGTAAGTAAGTTTATTCACTGCTTCCATAAACGCATTCTCCTCCGTGGAATCGGGTTCTCCGGTTGTAAGTTTAACTAGTTTACCGAGTTCACTGATTCCGGCTTTTTGAGTGGAAGTGAAGGGATACTTGGTGAAGGTGAAGATTTGAACAAGCTTGACGTGGAGGTCTTTTCTTTTTTTAAAGAAGCTTGTGTTGACTTTATCCTTTGTGGAATTAGGGAAAACTTCTCGCAATTTTGAGATTAGGTAAGAAGCGGGGTCAACAATGAATGAAATTTTACCAAGAAAGGTGATCGGGTTTTGTTCTGTCCAGAACTCAAGTTTGTCGATCATTGCGGCGACATTGTGATTTATTAATATCATAGATATTGGAAGGTAATCCATGTCGGCAAATGATTCGAGGAGTAGATCTAAATCTGCTACAAACTTTAGTTCTTGGTCTCTGAAACTTGTGGAGGGGTTTTCGCATTCTTTATTTGAGAGATGAAGAAGAAGATCCACTTGTTTTTCTAATGCAGTAATCGTTTCTCGTTGGTCGAAAGAAAATGGGAGGTTGGCATAGGTCAATTGTTTGACGAATGCTTTATAAACGTCCGCCCTACGGGAAGGATTGAAAGATGCGCCTAGGGTGCGTTCTTCAAAACAAGGGTTTTCTGGCTTAGCTGATGGAACTTTGTCCACCACTCGGTAAATGGTGTATTTAGGTTCGTATGAAGAGAATGGAAAGATACCGTCATTGTGAGAATCGGATATGGTTTGGGTATATACCGATGTTTCATGAATGAGGGTAATTAAGTCACATGTTTTCGGAGGCTTTACTTCATGATTTTTTTCGGGAAGATAATCCAAGTGGACAGATTTCGACAATTCAGGCATGTGCAAAGTTGGAGAGTGATCTTCTGGAGATGATGCCAAGTCAGGTAGTCGATCCGAGACATCAAAATTCAGGAAATGGTTTGGAATGGGATGTGGGATCCTAAATTCTTCTAGGGAAGCATACAATTCATCCCTTGAAGTACAACTAGAAGTGGGTTTTCGAGACGTCATATTTAAACTAATATTATCCTAATTAACCAGTATTAAATTAATCGTGAACTAAAACTAAAATTACGCAAATTATTTTTCGAAGGATTTCTAGGAAGATTTCAATCGGAAGGATCTCCTAAATACAACTACTTAAGGTGGCTTTAAATCTACGTTTGAGATTCCCTGGCAGCGGCGCCAAAAACTTGTTGTGCACGCACCGTGTCGTTGTTTTTCAAAAGATGGTGCGAGCGCAGCAAGGGTTTTTAAATTTATATTTTGCGGGGCTTAAATTATACGTACTACCTACTCTGGTTAGTAAGCGGTAAGTATGACCTAAGATCGTTCTACGAATCCAAACGTGTGGGTGATTAAAGTTAACACTTTCAGTAGGGAAGTATTTAGGATGGCACAAAGTAGGTAGGTTTTTTGGGATTTAAAATACAGAAAAGTAAATTGCAGGAAATTAAAATGCAGGAAAACAGATAAAGATAAAGATGTGATTGCTGAGATTTCGATAACTAGTATTTCAGGATGACAGAACGAATAGGGTTGATACTAATGTGGTCAATAAACTACTAGGTGTAAACTCTAGAACCCTACCAACTCAGTTTCCCATTGGCATGTCACATGGAACTAGGTTATCGTGATTCTGGTCGGAGCAATACGCAAACTTCCAATACTCATCTAGTTGAAAGATGAACAACCCATCTTGGTTTAAACCGAGACGCATGAATCAGTAGCGTATCGTCTCATAGGTCCGACCGTTCTTGACCCCTAAGGTAGTTTACTACACTATTAGCACGAAGATTATTAACTTTGCATGTTTAGACCGTCGATTATGTAAAACTTAGGGTTTTAAGGTTTATAGGTCACCAGGGTTTTACTCCTATTCCTAAGTCTTGTTTTCGTTCAATTAAGCTTTAATTACTTCGACTTATGATTTAAGTTCTCCTTTTCAAACAGTTATACATCCCCAGGTTATATGCAGTTTGTTAAAACATGTTTCATATAGGGGTGTCAAAAAAACCCGACCCGAATAGGTAACCCGAAACCCGACCCGACTCAACCCGAATTCCAAGCTTATTTGGCCACCCAAATAACCCGAATAACCCGCTTCTTATTTGAGTCGGGTTTCGGATAAATTTTTTTCAATTCGGGTAACCCGAATAACCCAAATAAGCTAATAAATTATTTATTTTAAAAAATATAATTATATATATAAGTTATTTATGGTTTATACATATATAATATACATATATAAGTAATTCATTATGATTTATACAAGCTATTACTGTCATTTTGTAAAGTTTAAGTTTATTTAAAATACGAAAATTTGAAATATCATCTTATTTGAGTTAAATGAATAACCCGAATAACCCGAATAGGTAACCCGAATAACCCGACCTTATTTGAATTGAGTTTCGGGTTAGATTATAAACTTCGAAACCCGAATAACCCGACCCGAATAACCCGAAACCCGATTAACTCACCCGATTGACACCCCTAGTTTCATACGAGGACCATGCCTTTCAATAATAGACAGTGTACTTTGCATGAGATTTCCACTGCTTCTTATATCCAACACGCGGTCAAGAGTAATTGACGGTGAAAGTGACACTCTAACTAATTAAATGTAAAGCAGTGCAGGAAAGTAAACCTAATATATACAACGAGTGATTTCGCTGTGTCTTACTTATTGCATGTCATGGGCACAGATAACTACTTACCATAATTAAGGTTGATCAGGTCCTAATTACTAGGTTATAGTCACGTGGATAACTGGAAAGGGTACTCCATAAACTAGACTTAAAATTCATAAAGTCTAAACAGTGCAAGGGTTATTATCTCCTATTTTATCTGAACGTATTTAACGAACATTATTTTGTAATGCATTGATTCTCGTAGGATATACCAGTTAGTTGTGAAGTTGTATTATCCTTACGGAATTCCAACTGTTAAACCAGAGCTGATTCCAATGATATAACTACCTTCGGTCGTTTACCGGCTTCCGTACGTTTGTACTTTGCATAACGCATTTCCAGCACTATACCGAGTAACAGTCGAATAGGGGCCGTCATACCACTTTACGATTATCGTACATTAGTTATGTAATGACATCCTTACTTATAATTATCTACATCCACAGCAATCACAATAATAAACTACTCGCAATTCATGGCAACAAATAAATCACATACCAGGCAATAATACATATTCAAATATGAAATTAGACAAGTATAATAATGGTTTAGAAATCACCCGGAATTAAATGCGTAGCAGGGTATTATTATAATTGACAAACTCTTTCACACGTACAAAGATTGATCTCCGAATCTCTAGCGTTCGCCCTAGCTTCTATGTTAGTCCGTGGACTAATTACAATATTCCTAGAATGAGAAAGACAAAAAGACTACGAAAGATTATCTAGTGAGAAAGAAAGAGTGAAATATGCTAGAATGTGTGCATATGAGGTGTGTCTTTCAAATGAACCCAAACAACCTATTTATAGGTGAGTCTTGGCTCATTTTAGCATCATGAAGCCTTGAGGTGCATGTTAGAAAGACTAGCTAAAAGTGGATCGTACAACGCGAAAAGTGACCGCACCGGGTACTGTACAACGCGAAAAGTGACCGCACCAGGTACCAAAACTTGCCAAAACGGAAACCGGGATGGGGGAAGGGTGGCCGGCGGCGCCAGCCCTGTGGCCGGCGGCGGTGGGCTGGTGGCCGGCGGCGGTGGGCCCTGCCCCGCCCCGTTGCGCGATTTGTTGCTTCGTTTCTTGATTCGTGCGTGTTTTCTTCGTTATACGTCCGTTTGAGTTGATTCTTTTTTTGTTGGATTCGTAATTCAAAAACGAAGATTTTGACATAGGATATGCCTGAAAATGAGGTCCATAGCTCCAGATATTGCGTACGGATCATTTGGATCTTCCGGCGGGCGCGAAATCTTCATTCTTTGCCCGTTTTGGTTGATTCTTCTTCTGTTAGATTCGTATTTTGAAAACGAACATCTTGAAAATAATGGATACTGATGGAGGGCATTTTGGTCTTGAAATCTCGATTTTGTGCCTTGAATCTTCAAACGTGTGTGGAATCTTCATTTTACATCCGTTTTGCTTGATTTTTCTCGTGCAACCTTGTTTCAATCATCTTGGCATAATGTTACTGATTTGTAATGTTTTTGAGTCAATATGCCAAGAATCGTTCCAGAATGAGATAGATATCGGTGGTAAAAACGTGACTTTTTACGCGATATCAATACACATGTAGACACCATTGAAGAGTTAGGAACACCCATGTTGATTGCATAGATGTCCTTCTTCCTTGGTGCCCTCATCAATATCCATTTCTCGGGAATTATGAAACCCGGCTTCAGGACTAAGGCTTGCTTTTCATTAACATGAACTGGATGACCTTTATCACAGACTTGGGAAACACTCACTAGGTTGTGAGTTAGTTCTTCAACATAGTTCACATCCTCAAGAGTCAAAGTTCCATTTGAAACTTTTCCTTTTCCCGTAATCACTCCTCCTTTATCTCCTGCAAAATTGACTTTTTGCTTGAGACCTTCCTTGAAGTCTGTCAATAGACTTCGTTCTCCTGTCATGTGTCTTGAGCATCCACTGTCTACATACCACCAGCTGTCCTTGTTCACAGCATGCTCCCTTTTCTTGTCAGTTTGTACTTCAGCCATGTGTGCCACAAAATCATCTGGACTCATTTCAGCATTTGAATCCATGTACAACACGTCCTCATCACTTGTCTTCACTTCAGACTCAGGCACCTCTACTCTATGTTCTACATCAGTGGGCATGTAGGACATTGATCCAGCAGTTGTCTCTTGATCTTCAATCTCAGCCATCAAAGCTTCTTCTTCCGACTGAGCTTTCCAATCATAAGATCCATCTAACTGCTTAACCACCAAAGCTTTGGAAGCAAGATTACTTCCCGAACCTTGTTTTCCACTACCAGCTTCTACCTTAGGTCTTTGACACTCACGAGCAAAGTGTCCAATACCGTGACAGTTGAAGCACTTGATCTTGATTTTATCAAACCCTGATCTATTGCCCACAACCTTTCTACCATTCTTCTTTAAGAAATTTTTCACTCTCCTTGATAACATAGCCAGTTGATCCTGGAGATCTATTTTTTCAAGATAGTCAGAGTCGATTTGATCATAATCTTCATCAAAAAGAATCGGATCATTGATTTTACTCTGAATGTAGTTCTCATATGAAGAAACAAAGGAGGCAATAACAGAAAGCTGCTGTTCCGCAGATTTCACACTCATAGGCATCTTCTGATGCTCTTGAGGTGACTTCTCAGTACTCTTTCCTTTTGTTTCATCACTAGAGGTGGAAATAAAACACAGATCTTCAGATATCATTTCACCATTTTCACCAGTATCACCAACTAACAATGCAGTGGTCGAACTAGAAGACACAGTCAAAAGATTTGTTTTTCGATGATATAACCCGGGGTTCTGAACCTGATCAGAATCGGTATCTCTTGACTTTTTGGTGAAATCATAACCTCTGAGCTTGTCAATGACCTGCTCTAAGGTAATGGTAGCATATCTGGTTTCATTATCTTTGATCATAACACCATACATTTCCCACTTAGAAGGCAAACCCTCAATAAACTTGTCGGTTTTATCCACTTCTTCTACAGTGATTTCATGGTATTCTAGCTCACTTAGCAAATGGTAGAAACGAGTAACATATCCATCAAGATCTTCTCCCTTTAAAGTTTTAAACATAGTAAACTGCTTCTTGAGAAGATTCTTCTTGCCAGCTCTCACTTGTGAACTTCCCTGACCTCTTTTCTCAAGAGCTTCCCAGAGCGTTCTTGCAGTATGAAAAGACTTCAGCTGATGAGCGATTTCCTTTGGAAGACACATTTTAATACAAGAATGAGCTCGATTCTCAGATTTGTATTCTTCCTTCTGTTGTTCACTCATGTTCCGATAAGTAAGGACCACAATAGCATTTTGAACAATTTGAGTAGGTGCCGTGTATCCATTCCTGATACATATCCAGATCGACAGATCATGGAATCTATAGTAAGATTCAAATCTGTCCTTCCAGTTATAGTAATCTTCGATCTTCAACAACTTAGGTGGAACGTTTGATTTTCCCACCTCGTGTTCCATCTCGATCATTTTACTAAGATCAGACATCTTATTGTTTCAAAAATTAACAATAAAAAAAAATCAGAAAGTTCAGCTCGCAGAAACTCAACTCGCAGGACAAGAACTCAGTTCGCAGGACAGAACTCATTTCGCAAGAAGGAACTCGATTCGTAGGATGGAACTCGGTTCGTAGGATAGAACTCAGTTCGCAGGATGGAACTCAGTTCGTGGGACGGAACTCAGTTCGCAGGACGAGAACTCGGTTCGCAGAATCGGCTGAAAACCCCAAAAATGAAAATTTTAGGTTTTTGATCGACTAAACCCTAAGATTTCGATCGATAACGAACCTAAACACTTCCAGATATTGATATTGATCGTTTTTACGCACTATTGCACGTACCAACAACACTAAATCAACCGTTATTATCCGAATAACCTCGAACTTAATCGTATTTAGCCCGAAAGCTTTGATACCAATTGTAAGTCCGTATGTATTAGGATCGATAACGAGGTTATCTTTAGGTATTAAGGCGCGGAATTCCTCAATACTTGGTTCACGGATTGTGAACAAATTGTTTCGCAAGATAATAGTGAATTGATTAATCAACAAGGTTTTGTATCGATTAATTAATGTTAATCGATCAATACCTAACCTTAAGAATGCTTAGAATCGAATATAATGCTCTGGAAATTCGTATTGGAAAAGTTCTTAATCGTTTTGACCTAATTATATATTTATATGTTTCAGCTCGACTCGACTCGCAGCCGTATGGGCTCTGCGAGTCGACTAAACTCGCAGCCCAAACCAAGCCCAGAATTGATCTCGGTTCGTTGCCACCTTTGCGAGCCCAGATCTCATCTCGCAGGACTAAGTTCTGTGACTTGAGATCTCATCTCGCATACAGACTTTAGTTTGCATTTTCTTTCTCGATATTTGTCTAACACTTTATCTTACTAATATATTTAACGAATATTAATAACAAACTAATATCATATTTTTCATTACAATTCAAAATCAATTGTACACACTTGATTACAATAATCACTAGTACCATTACAAGCTAGATCTGTTATCACAAATACATGTCCCAACATTCGCGATACATAATTAGTGATGAGTCTCTTATGAGTAAATTGTAATTGAATAAAATCGAGATGGAGTTTAAAACAATACTTTGTCATAGAACCGGTAAAGATAAGATATAACGTTAGCTGAGAATTCGAAATAACTTAGGAACGAGGGGATCATAAGAAACTCGAAACCCACGTCTATTCCATAATAACCTTTTCAGTAATAATTTCGATTGAATTGCGGGATGAAATTCCCTAAACGGGGGGATACTGTGACATCCGTCACCAAAAGATCTATTCTTAGGTTCGTTTCCCATTATCATTTCATATCTTTATTCATATATGTTAGTAATGTGGAGAAATAAATTAAGTATTTGTATTTTAAACTGTGTGAGAAATCTAATTCTCGTATAGTGTGCAAAAACTCGAATCAATGTTCGTACGCGGTTACATTAAACCGTTAGGATCATATTAATGAAATAATAATAATAATTAATAATATAATATGAATAATATTGAAATTATAATAATAATTACATAATAGTAATAATAATATATAAGCATGTCATCATACTTGATGACAATATAATATATAAAAAAAATAATAACAACAATAATAATTAAAAGTTTGGTCATGCATGAAATTCGTTTGTGGTTTTTGTGTGCCGACAGTAGAGGCAAAAGAATTAAATTTAACCAACCCAAACTCCTTTTGAGATTCATCCATTCGGCCCAAACCCAAATTTTTATAACTTACCTTTCAAAGTTCAAACCATTTTAAGCCTTTATAAATAAAAATTATAAGTAAACCCTAATTATTTATTTTTGCAATTACATTAAATCGTCTATGTGATTTTCTGTGGGAGGCTGGCCAAAGTCAAGAAAGGGATAGAGATGGAGTCTAGTTCGTGTGTAGTTCGTGAGTTACTTGTGTTCCCGTTCGTATATTCATATAGGTATAATCATACACCCAAATCGATATGTTTTTATTTTATTTTAATTTCTCTGAAATAGATGTATATGTGGGTCGATTTATATGTTTGGAGTATGAATATGTTGTGTAAAATAAGTGTTTGCAAACCGAAAGTCTAGTGTCGATAAACGTAAAATCTGTCCAAATTTTTCTGTTGTGATCGACGGCAGTTTTGACCTAGCTACGTTCGTTTTCAGGCTTCGGCCAAAACATGAAAGTTGTAGATCTCGAAATTTTAAGTAAACCCGAGAGGTTTTGGCCTCTAAAAAGCAACTTACGATTTTATAGAAATTATTTTGTAAACTGGTTCTGGGTATGACGAATTTTCAGAAAATATTGGTAATGTTAAATCGGTTTGTTAAAAGTGTTCTCTGATTTTTTTGAGGGTTGTAGAGAATGGTTAAGGGTATACTTTCTGTAAAAAAAAAGGATTTACATTTGTAAAAGATTTAATTTATATATTTGATTTAAAAAGAAAGGGGTTATGTAATAGGTGTTAGTTGTTACAAATGGCCATGTCTCAATCGTTTTTTTTATCATATCTTTAAATAATAAGCGTTATACTTTAATTGTATGACAACATTGGAAAGGTTTAAACGATTAGGATACATGAAAAAGTTTGACACCTTATTAATAGTATTGATATGTGTTAATGATTTAACATTTATTTGGTGTAAGTTGTTCCATTGACTTCACATAAAGTGACAGAACCAATCAACTGGGATATAATAAAAAGGTATAGTTTTGCCTAGGTTATTAATTTATATAATTTTATTTGTAGATTGATGTACTATTGGTGGATTCATTTTGGGACGATATTTGCTTTGTTAATCAAGGTGAGTTTTCATGGCCCCCTTTTCATTTACATAATTTTTACCTTGGGGGAAAAGTATGCTCACATGTTTTATCAACTGTTTTATGCTGTGAACGTATTCATTTTTATTTTTGGACATGCGCTTGAAATGTGTGACACTATGTGACTTATTGATATGTGTTAATGATTTAACATTTATTTGGTGTAAGTTGTTCCATTGACTTCACATAAAGTGACAGAACCAATCAACTAGGATATAATAAAAAGGTATAGTTTTGCTTAGGTTATTAATTTATATAATTTTATTTGTAGATTGATGTACTATTGGTGGATTCATTTTGGGACGATATTTGCTTTGTTAATCAAGGTGAGTTTTCATGGCCCCCTTTTCATTTACATAATTTTTACCTTGGGGGAAAAGTATGCTCACATGTTTTATCAACTGTTTTATGCTGTGAACGTATTCATTTTTATTTTTGGACATGCGCTTGAAATGTGTGACACTATGTGACTTATATGCATTGATACTTGTTGCTTACATTCGTGCTTTACTTCCTTGTGGAGTATTTGCCGTACACTGAGATTGGTTGTTTACATTCGTGCTTTACTTCCTTGTGGAGTATTTGTCGTACACTGAGATTGGTTGTTTACATTCGTGCTTTACTTCCTTGTGGGGTATTTGCCGTACATTGGGATTGTTGCTTACATTCGTGCTTTACTTTCTTGTGAGGTAATTGCCGTACATTGAGATATATTGGCTGCATTATTTCACATTTGTATACATTTACTATTGCATTGTCCTAACTTATTATTTTCAAAGCAAAATGTTTATTTTCTGGTGTCTAGTTTCAAACCTACGAAACTCACCAACATATGTGTTGACATTTTTGAGCATATTTTTTCAGGTAGCACTAGTTGAATTAAGGCTGAGAACAAGAAAACTAAGTGGACCGTTTAGGTTGCATTAAGTGTTACTTCAAGATACACGAAACATTTGGTTATAGCATTTTGGTTGTTTGGAAAGGCGTGTTTTGCCTTAACTATATTGAACACATTTATTGATTATTTGTAAGACTTTGATTCATTGTTGGAATGTATGTTTGGCACGAACCGCTATCCGTGTTAATGACATCATGATACATTGATCTTTATATTTCATATAGAGTTCTTTATAATGATGTGTTATGATCCTGTCATAGTTGTACCCTGTTGTTTCCGCTTTAGATGGGGTGTGACAGTATAGAAATTTGAATTTTGGAGAGAAGTGTGAGTTTGAGGTGTGATTTTTTTGGGATTTAGATGTGTATATTTATAGGGAAAAAGGTTAAAAAAAAAAAAAAAAAAAATTTAAAAAGGTCACATGACCGTTAGTTTTTTAAAATTTTTTTTTAATCACTTCCAACGGCTCTTTTTTAAAAAATAATCGTTTTTTTTTATTTCCCCCCGGCCCCACGGACCCACACGCCACAACCGATGATCCGTCGGAATTCCGACGGAGCCAACCGACGGACCGAAACCGACGGACCGAAACCGACAGCCCGTGCCATCGGTGTCGGTTCCGTCGGTTGGAACCGACACTAGCGTTGGGAGTCCTCTTATTAGACTTTTTGATGCAACACATTTGAAGTGTAAACTATTTTTAAAGAGCTCCACCAACACCTTTGTATCGGAGTTTGATATCTCTTTAATTAAAAAGTGTCACTTAAACTTGTCAATGCGATAATGATTCCTAAAAATACACACTAATGTTCAAAATCATTTGTCCTTGAGATATTGATCGAAAAATTGAAATTGTTGAATATATAAATCGACAACATAAACACAAAATCAAGCATATAGATAAAGGTGAGAAATTTATAATTTCACAAAAACTACATTTAAGGGTCTGTTATTATTTTTGTGAAACTTAAAAAAATGTGTAAAATTAGGAGATATTTAAATTATGGTAATACGTAACTCTTAAATATGGACAAACTGCATTTGATAGTTTGCAACTCATTTGTTTCGTCCCCGCATTGATTGACATGTCCCGTAACACGTAACAACTCATAAGTTATGTCATATATTTATTATTTTATAGTTTAATGATGAAAATATCTAATAGAAATTGATACATGTATTTGTATGTTAGTAATTTGATTTTTAAAAGTGTTCTTAGTCATTTTAAGGGTAAAAAAGTCTTTTTTTTCTTTAACAAAACACTTAAATAAATGCTTAATAGTATAGATCGATAGATAAGTTTAAATTAGAATTAAACGTCATATATTTATTATGTTATTGTTTAATAATGATGGTATTACAAAGAATTTAAGTGACGTAAGGGTATGTTAGTAAACTTAAATAGGTTTTTCAAATACTAATACGTAGTCTTTTGGGGGTAAAATAGTATTCTTGCTTTAAAAAAACACACCAAATGATTTATATATTAAAATAGATATAAATAAGTGATTAAAATTTGATGTCATATGTTTGTTATCAATGATGATAGTATTTTAGAAAATCTGTGTAAGTGATTTTTTTATTTTTTTTGAAAGAACTCTTAATAATTGAAGGGGTAAGAAACTCATTTCTATCTTGAAAAACAAACAACTCAAATGCTTTATGTATTAAATATAGGATAAATTTGAATGATAATTAAATGTCGTATATCTATTAGGTCATTGATCAATTGCAGTAACGTTGACGAGAATTCTATTGTATCATATAACGTCAAAAATTGTTTAACACATCTAACAAGATGTTTTAACCAACTGAACACAAATTTACTACGCAAAATGACTAAATACGTAGTAATAAAAAGCAAGAATATATAAACACAATTTACTTTTCTATTGTATCACACTTTATTACTTAACTAAATGATTACAGTAGATAAAATATAACTTAAATAAAACTAATGAAATTACAAGTTGTTACTCTTATGTTAGAAATTTTTAACCCAAAACTTGTTATCCAATAACTAACAAAATGCCCGCACAATGCAGCGGGTAAAAAAACTAAAATGTAAGCTTCATTCTCATTCGATATGTAGTATGTAAATTATAATTAAATTTTATATAACAATATACTATGCTATGACGTTTTTCAAAAGTAAAAAATCACCTCTTGACCCCCATTTTAAGAAAAATAAAATCAACAATATACCCCCATTAAATTAATATATACTAGATCATAACCCGCAAAATTTGCGGGCTTGACCACTTGAAACATACGATATTATTTTTTTAAGTATTTTTTGCAAATAAACTTCCTTCAATCGTATGTAGCTTTTAATTTGTAGATAGTTGGTGGCTAACACGGTCACCATGCATAATGTAAATATGTAGGAATGATTAAACACAAAAAGAAAACAGTATGCAAAGATAATGCGTGTACACTGTTTGTAAGTAGTTTATATACCTGTGTTTGGGTTTGAGGTTTGTTAAAATGACTTGGACAACAATTTGATTAAGTTAGTGTATAAAACCAAAAAAAACTGTTGTCTACCAAGTTGGTTAACGTTTGTAAATAATTTTTTTTATGTCTATAAATTACCGGTAAACAGGGGAATTTACCGTATACATTAATACTCCAATACATCTGGATCTTGATGTGTCAATCACGGGGGCATGCAATTGGAACCTGAAGCATAGTAAGTTTGAGGATTAGTGTAGTTTATAACCTGCATCCTCTTCTTTTTGTATCCCTATTATCATTAACATTGTCATTCCTAAAATGAACCCATTGAGCGCCATCGCCCAAGGTGACAATATAAGTCATAATTAAACCACGTCACAGCTGTATAAACTTTTACATATGTAACTGTAGGTTAAAATTTCACATAAAATAATTATGTAGCGCAAGACACTTTTTAGTGTTATATAACTGAAAAATGGGATACATAAAAATTACAGATTCAAAATGGGGTGGTAGCTTATGTAGATCGAGTGTGTACACAGTAATACAACATTTTTACTGGATCGAGAAGATTGCAATAAAAAGCTTAGAAAGAGATACTTGAGATGATAAAATGTACGGTCTTACTAACTCTAAGATTGATTTTTAATATTTATATTTTATAATTTAATTATTAAGGTTTTATATTTTTAATTATATCTATATGTATATATATATGAGTTACATCACATAGCCTGTAACATGAAAGTTGGTGTTTGACCTGCAATAGAAGTTCATGTATTTATTTAACTCAGATCATCACAAGTTGGACTTTGACTTAAAGGTCAAAAAAGTGTAATACAACGTTAAACTTCATAAGCCAAATGAGACGTACAGTACTACATTTCTATTAGAAAATAAAAGGTTGTAACATATAACTTTCAATGGTTATATAAGAAATATAAGTATAAGAATGAATATTAATTGAAAAAAAATGCATAGTTTAGGAAACAAATACTTATCTCTAACCTATATAGCTTGTCTAGCAATGTTTTATTTCGTTAGACCATCATACAACTCTGCCACCTATATCCGCATACATGTATCAGACCCAATGTGAGTTTGTGACCATTTCCTTTTGCCACCATTATCTCAACAGATAAAAATCATCCATCTTGAACCATCGACTCTTAAAGTTCTTAACATTACATACATAATGGCAAGATCTATCACCAGTCATCATGTCAACACGAGCCACCACTTCATAAAGGATTATCTCGGGGCCTTGTCACTTGCCGTGCTCACATATGGAGCCATGACTTAAATCTGCCGAATGTAAATTGATTTGCTACTGTTGCCAAATTTATGTGACAAAAATTATAGTAACAAACAATAAATGATATATTTATTTTAAGGCATGAGTCTATATTCATTACCGGCCAAAAAGACGACTTGAAACCGTTTCAACGCAACAGTAAGCACGTTTGGAGCCTCCTACAATGTCAACTTCTTTATTGCTTTCTCATAGGATTTGCAGCTGAAAGATATAGTAACAAAGTCATTATAAATTGCTCTAAGTTAAAAACATTAACATTTAGAAATGCCAATTTCAACGAATGTACTTTTGGGTCGACTGGGCCAAAGTGAAATCAAAACAGATAGAAGAGAAACGGGTAAAAGTTGAATGTCATCAAAATTATATTTTGGTTGAAAAGAACCTCTAAAACTACTTTATTTAAAAAGTTAGGTCGTTTATGAAGATCTTGAAGTTAATATAGCCAACCAATGACACAATGTCCACGGACTCATGCACAACTTCCTCTATACCAATACTTTAGAACTATTGCATGATTCAGCCCAGTTCATAAAAACTTCATAGCAGTAAATTGTAGAAACCTTAAAATAATAGTGAGAAAAAAATAAATAGCCAGACCAAGCCTCACCCAACTTACATATAAAGCCTAGCATTTGGACTGCCTAAATTATCTTCCAAGACACTTACCAAGCCTCACCAATTACCCAATAGGTAGTATGAACTTTAATAAGTAGCAATTTAGTTGTTCATGCAATACCAGTACAATGACTATTGTTATGTTGTTAACTGCCTTGCCCCACTATATTTTACTTGATCTTACATACCATTCCCTGCAGCTAGAAATAACATCTTACTGTATGGGATATCCTAGAATGGCATCTCATGATACATTGGTTATAAAGTGACTTTTCTTCGAGCTCATCAAGCATACAGTATCTAACACCATTGTACTCAGTGCGTATACTGTAGGTGTAAAAACCGTTCTTTTCTACCATGTTTTTGTATGACAGATTATTCCCACAAAACATCTAAAAGGCAACCAAAATGAACAAAGTCATTCATAAAGGATCTATATTTGTAGTATTCATTATAGTGTAGACGCATAGCTAATCAAGCAAAGAGATTCATGAGTAGAGGTGGCGATATGGGCAAATTGAAAGGGTTTAAATATGTTCATGTTCAAACAGATCATTTTTTAACTATAGTTTAAAAACACCCAGTAAAGATGGTGTGACACACAAAAAGATTTTTTCCATTTTTTCTTTGGTCGATTGTAACCTAAGGAGATATTTCCGTTTTTAAGTATAAATTTTGCTGATTCGTTTCGAGTGGATCATGAGAAGCGAAGTCTCCAATATTTATTATCATTGGGTCTATGGGTTCACAGAAAGAACGAATGTGATGCTAAAACTCTAATATTGTAAATTAACAAAAAAAAAAAAAAATTACAAAATAAACAAACATTTAGACTTACCTTGAGAGGAGAAAACACTTCTCTTGCTTCATTATTCAAAGATCCTGCATCTGCAGACTTAATAAAAACTTCACAATAATCGTAAAATTAAACTTTCAATAACATTTTAGAAGAAATAAAGAGATTTAGGAAATAAAGAGATTTAGGAGGTATTAATGTATTATACATAAATTTTACACTTTAAGCAATTTTCGACCTTTGACCAGCTTGACCAATTTCCTTTTAATCTGTTTTCAATTTACTGGTTGGAATGCTAGAGACAAAACTTAACTCAAATCAACCGACTTATAAGTAAACGGGTCGCATTTGCCACTATTAGTTTGAAACTCCTTATCAGTAGAACCGTACGGAGTAAACTGTTTTTGCAAGATGATTATTACTCAAGGCAGCAGGTGCTGCCTCCAGTTGTAATGGTTCTAAAGATATCTTTTGCAAATAACATTCCACTACATACGTTGACAAACCAACTGAAATATTGTACAAAGATAATGAGTAAATGGATGGTACAGGAATATGTGTTAGCATTGGGCTTTCTCAGTATCCACAATGACATTAAAATGTCAATATATTTTTTTTTTCAAAAGCAAATTTTAAATTTCATTAGTTTGTGCCCACTGATATTGAATACAATTACGATGTTCCCAAATCAATTGAAGTAAAATAAATAAGCTTATGGTTTCTTTGATTGGCAAAAGAAGAACCATACCTTTTCGGGAGCTGGTTTGTTCAAGTGTTATATTCCCAAACCTTTGATTGGTTTGTTCCTTTTCTTGATGCCCAAAACACCAAGAGGAGTGCCTTACTAATCTGAGTAGCCATGTGCAAATTTTGATTAATTAACACTTAAAGCTATAATACGAAAGCGAAACAAAACTTACAACTCCTGTAACCATTAAAACCAACATCATTGATACAATATAAAGCTTAGATTGTTGAAACCATGATTAGCCAGATTAAGCCGCCTGGACTTGGCTTCTGCAGAATATATTGTAGAAATATGGAACTATATATGCATCCTTACAAATCGCACATCATATATTAGAAAATATAAATCAAGAAAAAACCTCACATTTTATATTAAAAACTCATAGAAAGATAATGCTTCATGTGTTGTGCTGACTGTGATGATGCACAACTTTCCATGAAAGTTGAGCCTGCCATTTTAAAGTGGGAATGAGAATGAGGAAAACTTACCAAAATTTGATATACTACTAATTTTCTATTAAAAAACATGACAAGACTCATACCTTTACTCTCATAATGGTTCCTTTATTGTACATATCCTAATTTAACAAACAAAATCATTTAGTACATCAAGCTCTATCATCATCATCATCAAGATTACCCAACCAAGCTCTATGATTCATAAAAATGAGAAGAGGCTATGGACAAAATTTAACTCTTACCAAAATCAAATCCAACTCAATAGGAAGGACAAATTAAACTATATGTTTCGAGTGCAATACAAAAATTTGTATAATGATAAGAAGCAACTGCATAGGTGGCTTCTTAGTGCCGGCTTTGAGCTCCTAAGAAACAATTGTTAACAATGGATGTCTTAGAATGATGTCTTATAACTATTAGGAGGATACCGTATCGGACTTGATGATAAAAACCGACTAATGCTTTTACAACCATTATGTGAACCAAAGCTTAATTTCCAAATCCAAATAAACTCAAAAGAGAGAAAACTGGCCAAATTGATCGAATAGATAAAGCAGTCAGAAGTCATCTATTGTATATTCAAATGCTTACCATTTAACCTGCACATAAAAATTACCGATTTGACCCAACCCATTACCCACCCCCTTTGCCACATCTATCTGACAGTAAAATTATACATGGTATGAAAATACGATTTATCCAAAGCAGATGATAATCGGATAATAAAAAGCAAAATCTGCTTAACTGAACATTATTAACTCATATCGAACTAATCAGACAATTATTACCAAAATGCAAATCCAAACACCCCGATTGAGAAAAATTAGTAGAAGAGAACATACTTGATGAATTGGAGGGTGCATTATGTTTAAGCATACAGGACATTCGAGTATGCTCATGAACTGCACTTTTTGAAGCCATTCCATGCCTTCCACCAGCTGATACACACAATCTCAGGCAACTTCTTCCTTCCACATTTGAAGATTTAACACCATAATCATAACGTGATTCAGTAAGATCTTCGTATATATTACCTCCAGGACCCATCTTTTATGGTGGTATAGTTTTACCTTCTATTGCTACCTGCAAATTACAACCAAACCAAAATCAGCATCTCATAGTTTCACTTGCACATGTATGTTGTTCTATTTCTTTTTTCATATATTTTGACCATTTCGCGGAAGAACATAGTTTGTTGCTTTGTCTAAACTATGATAGAAAACCATGTAACTTCGTAAATCATGAGGCCTAATGTTTTACCCATCAAATTTGTAGTTTTTCATTAGTGAAAATACAAAGTGAAACACAGTGTCACAGTGATTTGCAAAAAAAAAAAAAAAAAGGTCCATTTAAAATGATTTAAAGATCTATAAAATCCACTGTTAACCGTTGAAGTTCTTCCGAAATTGATCATTTTGAGAAAGAATAATGCTCGCTTATGCAATAATTATAGAAAAAGCAGGAGATATTAGGTAACCCACCCATATTGCCTTCACCACTTGGTATCTCAAAGTGTAATCAATAATAGCTAAAAGATATAAAGAAACGATTAGACAAGTCGAAAGCCAACTAAAGGGCTGCACAAATAAAATGGAATAATAACTATAAATAAAACAAAAATTACCTATTTTGACCTATTAGGTAACCCACCCATATTGCCTTCACCACTTGGTATCTTTTATCCAAAACTGCTGCACACATTTAGGAAGACCCATGGTTTGCTTGCAACAAAAATCCAAAATACTTGCTTGATGCCTTGATCACAAAGACATACACAAAATAAAGGCTATATAAATATGAGTCTACCTCTTTCATGACGCAAAACTGTGATTTTTAGCAACCTCCAATCCTTTGTAAGATGCATAGAAGTAAAACTATTCCATGTATTAACCTACGTAGTATAAGTTATTAGCAACTTGATGATTTTTTAATTTTCCACCTAAAAGAATCATAAAGAAGTTATATTAGCGAAATTTGATATAGCAATACAAAAAGATTGACCACAAACATTAGCTAAAAAAATAGCAACTTCAAACCTAGATATTTAAAGTTTACATATATACTCTGACCACCCTTTACGGTTGAAACCAGAGCATAAGCTATCTTTCCAAATATCATCAAGCAATTCCAAATGTAAATAGAGAATCTATCACTATTTATGCGTAACACTACAAGTATGCCATTTGTATCACATACTTAAAAGATTAATGGACTACTAAGACTAATAAATCACCATGGCTATTTACATCAATGGACTAAATAAAATCAGTAATGGATTAAAGGGACAAGATTAATTCTTAAGATCAAGATTAATTAAAATAGGCTATCTTCTAATAAATAAGAGAGAAAAGATAGACAATACTGAGGACGAGTCCAATTCATTGACAAACACATATAGTAAGTGATTGACACGAGGATATAGCATAAAGCTGTATTTTAAACAGCATATAGTAAACTGTATTTAAAACAGTTTTTAGTCAATATTGAGGACGAGTCGAATTCTTTGACAAACACATATAGTAGGTGATTGACACGAGGCTGTAGCATAAAGCTGATTTAAGAATTTAGTACATAGACACCTCTAGCCTCAAATTATTTAGATGCATTCATAGGTAACCATAATGTGTTCAGGTTCTAATTGCTCATTTAGGTTGACCCATTAATGCAACGACACACATTCAAAAGTACCTATGAATAGCACGTTGACATCATATGTATAAAAATGTGTAGCTGACATCATTTTTATTACAAATCAAATCACATACCTGATAATTGAAGTAACAGGAAGTGTGATTAAGAAGATGTGTTCATGAGTTGTATACTCCATGCCACGACCCACGCGAAACAAAAACGCTAGAAGTGAAAGAAACATGATATGAGCTGCATGAACTTGTATCATGGTCTATAATTACACCAGAATCTGAAAATTATAGAAAGCAACAATTGATTATTTTTGCGGCCTCACTAAAATACGTGTTATTGATACTTAGACTCATTTAGCATACTTGAGACTGATTTCAACAAATATTATGCATCTAAATCAACCACGTCTACCACTCAATGACATCAACAAAATCACAACTCAATGTTTCATCACGTAGCATATAATCATCTCACTTATCAATTATCAATCTATTCTCATGAAACACACGTGTGTATATATACAATTTAGTCTTCTCTTAACAACAATGAACAGCAATCTCATTACACTAACCTCTCTATTAGATTTAATACTCATGAATATGTTCTATTACAACTCCAACTTAAATTATCTCATCTAGCAATTTACACGCTTTTCTCTTAATATAATCATGTATGTAGTTCATATATATTTTTTCCAATAACAACTCAACAATAACTCATGATCATCATCTCTTAAATTGATAACAGCTAAGAAACAATTCAACTCATCTCTTTTATCTCAAAATCACTCCAATGAACTCATTTATACATAAGAACAACAATATAAGCTTCTTATACTTAAAACTCAATTTTTTCTCAAAAATCTTAATTAGGGTTCATAACAAAAATCTCAAGAATAATCAAAATAAAAGTTGAAGATGATAGTATTTACTTCAAGAACGTAAGATTAGACGATTGCAAGCAAGGACAGGCAAGATTTCTTCCTCAATTTTGTGAGTCTTTCTCCTTAGTTCTTCCTCCCCTCTCTGTCTCGTCCCTTTCTCTGTACGCACGCACACAGCATGAACAAAATAGTTCATTCCATCGATTTCCATCACTACCTCAATTGATTTTGCACGTACAAGGCTAGGGTTCATCCAATCAATTCGTAGTAGGATTTGATTTGTATGAACAGGAGTAGAGGTAATTAAATTGGGAGTTGGTAACCAATTGGTTGGCTTGAGGTTATGTGGATGGTTGAGTTGGGCGAGTTTTTTTGACAGGAAGGAGAATAGTTAGGGTTGTGATATATGAGGGTAAATCTGGAGGAAAGGGGTACTAATTTTTTGAGATTAAAAAATCATTTGGCTAATGGAGATCAATGGCTAAAATTCAATGGGTTAATACAATGAAAGGTGGGGATCTAGTGTTTGAGGGGTATTTAATGAGGAGATTACCTAATATTGGCTCTCCTTTAATAGATAAGAGATATATATATATATATATATATATATATCTAATACTACATATAAAGCATGTTGGTAATGTTGAATCTTAATTCTTAAAAAGAAATCAAAATTACCTATTTACCCCTATCATCTAAAAGGAAATTACTATTTGCATTAATTACATCATCATTTACCAAATTGTTTCCATATGGTTAGTACATGATAGTACTTATATTTTGCTAAAAAAAAGTTGACAATTCGTTATGATTATATCATATGTATTTAATTGATAAAGTGTCAATTGACTGTTAGTTTAAAACGTTATTTATATTGTATTACTTTGTAAAAAAAATCATTTGTAAAATATTTGACATGTTTATTTAAATAATTTTGAAATATGAAACATGAACAAAGACAATATCAACAATTATTGCACGTAACAAAATAGATGAAGTAGCATTCACCGCCGCATTGCGCGGGTAATATGCTAGTGTATATATATATATATATATATATATATATATATATATATATATAACGTTGTTGCAAACTCGATGCTCTGATTGCGAGTTACGACTGTCAGATTACATGTTCATATGGTCAGGTGCAAGTTTCGATATATGAAGTATTATGTATGTAACAAATGAAATCATAAAATTTGATTATAAAATTTAAATTCTCGAATATAGGAATTGACAGTAAAAATGTAAAAATACAAATATAAATAAATGCGTAAATTTGTTATTTATAAGAAAACGCCATTAAGAATTTGTTTCTAATTTTTTATAGCACTTGAAAAACATCTTAAATTGGGGGAAATTCATTTTGAAGGCTTTAGAGATGGAAGTTGACCAAAACCTGTGGACAAACTGTCTATGACAATTTGCTAACATGTTCGTCTCGTTCTGACTTTTTCATCCATAATTGACACGTCCCGTAACTCCTTACGCTTAAATATTTATGTCATATCTTAATTAGTTTAAGTTTCAATGATAGTAGTATAAATGATAATTAAATATATATGCAGGGTTATATTAGTAGTTTCATGTAGATTTTTCAAATATTAATAACGTTAGGGGTAAAATAGTGAACTCCATTTTTAAAAAAACATCACAAATCTATATCTATCTATACTATATACTAAAGGGGAGTTGCTTAAGCATCTATGCTGACTTGGCACCCTTCTAAGCAAAGGATTTTGATGACGTGGAGCATTGTGATGCAAGAAATTTTTAGGTTATTTTGAATTATTTTAATAAAGTGAATAAATTAAGTTGGTTTAAATGGTTAATATTTGTGAGTTCCTAGACAAAAAAAAAAAAAAAAACCAATATCTCTTCTAAACCTACCCCAATTTTTTTTTGGAACCTTGAAACTTACAAAGCACGCTTTAATTCTATTGGCTTTCATATCACACCTGAATCTTTTAATGCTTTTACCACTTCTCAAAATTGAACAGCTCCGTTATTTACTTTTCTTTTTCTTCTTTCATTTGGATTCCTCATAATTGATTTTTTGAATTCGTCACTATCATTTCTGCAAGTTCATATTTTTTGATGATTTATGAAAGTTCCTTTTTTTGGATTCAATTAGAAGGTGAGATATAATCAAATTTTTATTAAGTTGTTGCTTGCTTCACTCTATTTGTTAATTAATTCTATATGCAGTGTATTTGAATTGAGCTCATGTTAGGGTTTTCATTTGCATATATGTTCGTTTCTTACATGTTTGGAATTGAATTCAAATCGATTATCATCAATTGGTTTTGGATGGACCGACACCATCGCCCAAAAAACTGACCAGGTGAGTTATCATTTTAAATTGTTATTTCACTTTCATTTTGTTTCGCACATCTCCCTGTCCTTTCTCATACCAATTTCAATTTTCATCTTCAAAATTCGTTTTTCAACTATGATATCTATATATAAACTTTCTTTGTTGTAATCATTCATTTATGTTGTTGTGATATTCCTAACTTTCATATTGAGGAGTCAATATGGCGTTGTAGTCAGAAGAACGAGGGGGTACTATTCAGGTAACAAAAGATTGTGAATGGCTTGGTTGCTTGATTATGTAGATTCTTCCAAATGTTTCTATGTTCTAATTCTTCATGTGTCATATGTTTTTTGCAAGTTTGTTCAGTTATTCAATGCATTGAAAACATTATACTATTGTTGACTTAGGACAGAATTTAGGACGCATACCAGGTGTTCGATGAAATTACTGAGATAAATTTGCTTTTGTGAGCCGACTGATTATGAAATCAAAGAAACAAGATGACGTATTGTGGTCTATATATAATATAGGTAAGAACTAAGTTAGCTTTAATCAATCAAAGTTGATCTTATTAATAAAAGCTTTTGTATGTGTTTCTGTATAGGCCTGATGCCTACCGTTAGGGTTTATGCGAATGCTACTGTTTTATTTTATTCTGACTTGTGAATTTTTCATAACATTCTCGTGTTCGTTGCAGCTCTTTAGAAATGGAGACAGGGGTTATTGAAATCATTGAATGAACTAGGCTGCTGGTCTGTACATAAGTGTATTTGGTTTGTTGGTTTGTTCTATAATGTGTTTTAACTTGTGATGGATGGTTTGGGATTGGAGTTATAAGGACGGGGAGTTGGGTAGCCTTTGTTACTGTTTTATTGATGTTAAGCTTCAATTTGTAGGTGTTAATAGCTATGATTTATGACTGATTTTGTTTTCCTTTTCGGTAGTCACTATGATTAAGTTTGTGGTTTCTTTCCAAGTTTTTAAGTTGAAATTACTTCTTTGTCCATTATAAGTTGGTGTTGAATTAAAGCAAGTACATTGATAGATAACTGGAAGTTTGTTGTTTTAAGTTTGATTACTTCTGGCTTCTTTGACTGATTGGATCTGCTCCTCTTTTGGCTATTTTTCTTTGGACCTTGATATAGATACATTATACAACTGAAATTGACCCCTTTTTATTTATAAGTAAAAATGGATGCATTGAAATTGCCTCAATATTTACATGAATTTGCCCATTTTGGTGTTAGTAAGTTTTTCTTTTTTTGAATTGAGTGAGCTTTGTATTTTCTTTCTTCTTTTGTGGATAAGTTTGATTGAAATTTGTGTTATGAGTTTTATTGAAACTTTAGATGTGGTGATGGTATTTAGTTTTCCTTTTGTACTCTAAATCTATTTTTCAACAATGCAGGCACAACTTGACAGTGCAGGCACAATCTATTGATCAAGTACATCAGGTAAATTAGCGATAACTTTCGAATGGGAAAACAGGAATGGGGACAAAGAAAGAAAGACTTCATGGCAAGATGGAGTGCTCAGAACTAACTGTCTAACCCTGCCGGGTTCTTTGTGGACCTATCGGATAAAAGTCAAAGATCAAATTGGTTCTTTCTTTTACTTACCTTCAATCAGGATGCAAAAAGTTGTTGGGTTTTTATTAATCTATTTAGATAGGGTAGATACGGTAACTTTTTAGTTCCTGAATTTCTCTTATGTAATAAGATGTATCCGAAACTAATTTAATACACCTCCGATTTTGCAAAAATTGATTGTTACATATGGCTTTTGTGAATGAGGATGACATCAGAGGTGTATGGTTCCAAGTGGACTTATATTCTACAATATTTTTAAATAAATTTGCTTTTTATGGTGATATATATATATATATATATATATTATCAGAGTTGCACTAACATAAATGAAATAAAATTGATGCATACGAATTGACATTTAGGTCTGATCTCATGCTTAAGTTTGAATGTGCGGTTGTTACCTTGCTAATAGTGTACATGGTATGGTACCTGTTTTTATTTATTATCTAGTCCAACACTGTTTGAGGCTTTATTCATGAATATTAAGGTACATTTGATAGGCTTACCATTGTTGTAGTGAAATAGAGTTGGAAGTAGCCTCACAACAACGGATTCATGCACCTGTTTTTAGTCATTGTACAGGTGGAACTTTATTTCTTTGGCTATTTTGAGGAATCCATTTGGTTTAAACAGTTAGGGGGTCTGCTTTTTATTTAAGTACTTCAAATATGGTTTTTGAATCAGAACCAAAATGTTTATTGTTTTGTGACATACTAATATGAATTTCTTTGTCAGTTTTGGAAATTGGTAGGGCCTGCACCGATTAAAGGGTAAGTTGAATATTGTCTCTCTTTGACATTACCAGGTTTCATAGTTTATTTATGACGTAGATTAGATTACTATTTGGTGATGAAAATTGGTTTGAAGTCGTAGTCACTTTGACACATGTTGATGGTTTTGTTTAATTCTAGATGGTTATACTTCACACTTCATATATTTAGAAGACACTCATCTCAATATAAAATACAAACCCGATTTTGTTATGTAGGCTTTTTAATGAGGACAATGAAGATAATATTAGCTTTAGGAAAAGGTAAAAAATACAAATTGCTTTCCTTAGATTTTTTTTACATGTATTTTATTCTATTTCTGTACTAACAAAGTTTTAAAAATTGTAGATTGGTTGCTAAAAGATCTGCAATGTCAGTCGAACTTGAAAAGGATGCTAACATAAGTACTACTTCAAAATGTTTGATGAATAGAGCTGATATGTAGAAGATTGGACGTAACTCTTCTATAAAATGAAGGATTATGGCAATTAAGATTGAGAAGCCTTAATAGGTAATTTTGACCCATCTACTCGTGATTGGGTTAATCTAGGTTGTGTTTGATCTTTGTTGTGTTGAACTTTAATTTGATGATTTCAACGAACCATTGCAGACGTCAACACCATTGGCTATATGAACATCCCTTATTTAAATTATTTGTATTGATCTTTCATTTGCTTTTATGTTGTTGGTTGGATTTTTATTATTTTAATTTACTGTTTGTGATGGCATCAAAAGTCTCACATCCTTCCGAAATCGTTATGAGTAAAATTAAATTCAGACAAACTTTAAATAATAATTAACCTTTTTTGTGCCTTTTGCACGTTGGTTTTTACTAGAAGATCTTATATGGTTACTTTAATTGAATTTATGTGCCATATAGTATGTTTCTAGGATATATTCACCTTTTCAATATTTTGCTTTGTTCCTTATGTGATTATGTGTTGTTATATGAAATAGTTGGGTTGTGCAAGTATGAGTTATAATAGCAGTGTCTAGTTTGATAGACTCAGAAAGTCTAAACCTTATTATCATTATTATGTTTATAGAATTTATCAAGTTTTCTTGCGATTGTTTTATTTTTCGTCGAACTCATCTACTCATAGGTCAATAAACAAGTAAAGTTACAATAATTTGTTGAAACTTCCAATTCATAACTAAATCATGTGAAACGTAACGATATAAAATTTAGTAAAAGAGTTTTGATAATTTAATTGATAAAACATACCAATACGATTTTTACATTTAAATAACAAAATTTTGACAATATTCTTTATTAAACCCGTGTGATCACGTGTCACTAAACTAGTGTATTATATATTAGTATAGATAGATTTAGAAAAGTTTTAATTAATAAGTATATAATGTCATATGTATATTACTTTTATAGTTTGATAATGATAGTATTAATGATATATTTGATGGGTTTTCTATTCCCTAATTAGATTAACAAACAATGCGGAAATAACAATTAATCTAGGGCAAGAAGAAAACTAAACCCTAAAGGATCTTAACTTAATAAATAAAGCAACAAAACAAAATAAATAGATAAATAAGAAAATACTAACCTTTGAGAAAATTGGATTTCTCACATGTAGACCACCTTGGCTGACCTTCTTGACTTGGAGGCGAGTACTCAAACTAGAGTACCTCTAATGGCTCACAACCACGAACCAAAGAGAAATTTCAACTCCTAAGGTCCCGATGCTAGCCGAGTAAACTCTTACAAGGAGTAGGAATGAGAAAGAGAATGAATTGAGTATTTGAAGCTTCGGCATGGCCTATATTTATATAGGGAGAGATGGTTAGGCTTTCCAGGGTTTTCCACCGGCGGTTGGGCTTTCCAACCGGCGGTTAGACCTACAATTCTAGAATCTTCCTCTGTCCCAACCGTCGTGTCGCACCACTAGAACGCGTGGCAGCGGAAACATGAGGTGTCATGGGGGCGCCGACCAAATCAAATATCACAACACAAAGATTAAAGCAAACGACCTCTTTATGAGACGTTTGAAAACATTACATTACCATAATTCAAATTTTTACAAAATATCTGGAGTTCGCATAAACCGTTAAGAGATTTCTAATACATTACTGATTATACAAAATACAGCTAAATGCAATCTAATCTCTGGATGTTTGAAAACAATGCGACTCGAGCTAAGCTTTCCATAAGCTTCCTACTGCGGCAGGTTACCTGAGAAATACATACTAAAAGGTAAACATAAAGTTGGTGAGTTCATAGGTTTGTAAACAATCGTTTAGTTATGATCCACAAGATTTCAAGTTGTATCATTCAAAAATGACAGTTAAAAGTATCGTTAGCCAACGATAAGTAAAAGTATTGCATAAAGCAATATAAGTATACCATTTGCAATGAGTCTCATAGTCGAGCTTAACGTTGTTTGCCTCCGGTAAGTGTACTAATCCGATACACTTCTAAATCACAAATAATATTGCATCCGTGGGTTGACTAGCGCGACTAGTCCGGATGGGGATTGTCAATCCCCGATAGTACTATCCAATAATATTCACGCATATATTAATGAACTATGATGGGTAGAGGACTTTAGTGGATTAATCAGGTCTCATGCAATCCGTATAAAAAGTTGTTACAGTACTTGTGATCATAAAAGAAGTTGTATAAAACAGTTGTATGTATTCTCACCCCAGTTAGAAAACAGTAAAAAGGGACTATGAAACTCGCCTTAGATTAGCAAGTAGCAAGCAAATATCAAATAAGCAAGCAAAGTCCAAAGCGCAACCTTCTAACGTCCTAAACATATAAGGTTGTGTAAGTAGATGTCTTATAAGACCATCTATAGCGATTGTATAAGTGGGGGTCAATGTCCACTTAAGCCAATCGTGTAGGTGGAGGGTTAATGTCCACCTAGAGCTAGTTCATCAACTAGTATGTCCAAATAAGTTGTTCAAGTTCGTTTCTTAAAAACGTGTACGACCCGTTGGTGAAAGTTTGTAATAATAATTCATTTAGACATTATTATCAAGTTTGTTTTGCTGTAAACTATTCATTAGTACATATCGTGTGTTGCAAACCGATTATTTTAGTTTGAATAAGTCTTAAACCGTAGGTCAAAGTTGGTCAACTCGTTGGTCAAACCTGGTCAAACTGGTCAAACCTGGTCAAACTGGTCAAACTGGTCAAACCTAGCATCACTAGCAAAATGTAGCAACACTAGTAATTGTGGCATCACTAGGTTAGTGTCTCTACTTGAGACTTAGGATATTTTCAGAAAATATAGCATCACTAGCAAAATGTAGCATCACTAGTAATTGTGGCATCACTAGGTTAGTGTCTCTACTTGAGACTTAGGATATTTTCAGAAAATGTAGCATCACTAGCAAAATGTAGCATCACTAGTAATTGTGGCATCACTAGGTTAGTGTCTCTACTTGAGACTTAGGATATTTTGTTCTAGTGTTCTAAGTGTCGGTTTCTAATTCGGGAAACTTTCTAAGTTTAGTTTTAGGTCCAAGTTACTAACTAAGTCATCCAAACCCATTTTTGTTACCACTTTCCAAAAATAGTAATTTTTGTCATTTTTAGAAACCGAGCCGTTTTTGTTGACTTGGTCAAACCTACTCGGTTTGACCCGAAACTTTTACCCAACCCATATATCAGTTTAAAGAGTCCAAATAATTTGTCGGTTTGTGTCGGAGACATCCAAAGTGTCGGTTTTATTTACACTTCTTAAAACTTCAAGATTCAACGTTTTCAGTTTATGTCGGGTCATTACGCCAACTGATTTCGCCTATCTCTAGTCCAAATCAAACCTCAAAACTTTTACCAACTGATCTACTAAGTGTCTAAACTAACATGTCAAATTTCCAGCATTTAACAAGTCCGTTTACATATTAAATAAATTCCGCGAAAGTTCCGAACACAATTCTCGAAAACTAACAGGTCAGTCCTATAAATCGGCCCGTAGAGAAAAATTATTACGTTTCTGAAAAAAGTGAAAAACACGAAAGTTGTAGATCTTTTCGAGAAGAAGATTTCAAAAAAAAATGTGTCTTCTAACTCTCAATATTTGATTTTATACGAATTTTTCCTTGTAACAGCGTTTTTGGGACAGATTCTTGCATGTTAAAGTTTGCTTTATAAAAACGATTTTTGCACTTCTTTTTGGACATATTCATGTTAGATGAACATTATAACTTTATAATCAGTAGTAAATAAATACTATAAGTGAAGGGTTTGATGATTTATACCAAAAAAAATGATGAAGATGATGGAAGAGTTGGTGTTCTTGAGCTTGAAATTGATTCTTCTCCTTTTGATGATGTTGATGATGGCGATTTTGATGATAATATGGGGGTTTTCTTGTCTGATTTCCAGAAGTTTTAGAGAGAGTTTTTGGGAAAAATTAAAACCTTGAGTGTGTTTGAGTGAGAGTGAAAATGTGAGTGGTGTGCATGTATGGAAAAATGGAAGTGTAAGGAATATGCAATCATCATTTTGCATGGAAAATAAGTGGGGGATGAGGGTGGCACATGGGGGCCGGCCTAGGGGGCCCCATACAAGGGTATTTTGGTCTTTTTCCATTCCTAACTTAATTTGTTGCGTTTTACGTTCGTTTGCTCGGTTGCTTAGACGTTTATTTATACGTTAAATGTTTTATACGCGTTTTTAAGTGACGACTTAAATTTTGACATTTTTGATTGAAGTATTTATTAAAATACTTAAAAACATTTATAAAAATGTTCCGTTAATTTATCGGCCTCGATTTGCGTGCACGTTTTACGGAGGTTTAATCGCGTAGCGTTTCAAATAGACGTTTTTCATTGACGACTATTATATGATGTTTTCAATAATAATTTCATAAAAGATAATATATTTAAATTATTAAAATATATTTTGGCTTTCGTTCGATTGTCGGGCGCGTTCCGCGCGTTTCTGTTGCGTTTGAGACGTTTTAGCCAAAACGCCTTAGTTTTTCGTGTATTATTTTAACAAAATAATAATATATGATAAATAACTTCTAAAAATAGATTCAAGTTATTTATAGAAATGTTTTCACCAACGTCGTATAATTTGTCGGACTCCGTCCGGTTGTTTCGCACAATTTCACCAAATTGCGTAAGCGTAATATAAATCAATTACGGGAGTGTATATTCACATAAATATACAAATAGTTACAAGTAATTACAAGTATTTAGCCTAATATTAAACTAAACACACGAAATTAGGATTTCTAGTAGGTTAATCAGTAACCCTAAATCGTCGGGTGTCATATTCTCCCCCTGTTTGTTGCCGCAGTCTGTGGGGTATCTAGGAATAGATGTGGGTGTTTCAGTCGCATTTGGTCTTCCTGTTTCAAGCTTTTGACCTCACGGTCCATGATTTCTATCGGCTCCTCGATGAAATGGAGTTTATCATCTATGTGGATTTCGTCGAGCAGGATTACAAGCGTCTCATCAGACAGACATTTCTTCAAGTTAGAAATGTGGAATGTGTTGTGCACGCTACTGAGTTGGGGCGGTAGCTGCAGTCGATATGCCACCGGACCAATTCTTTCAAGAATCTCAAAAGGTCCGATGTACCTAGGGTTTAGTTTGCCGCGTTTGCCAAAACGAATGACACCTTTCCAAGGTGACACTTTTAAGAGTACTCGGTCCCCAACCTGGAATTCGAGTGGTTTGCGTCTCACGTCAGGGTAACTCTTCTGATGATCACATGCGGCTTTCAGCCGGTTTTGGATGGTCAGGATTTTCTTGGTCGTTTCATGGATGATTTCAGGACCGGTGAGTTGGCTATCGCCGATTTCGGTCCAACAAATGGGTGATCGGCACTTTCTACCATAAAGTGCCTTGAAGGGTGCAGCACCAATGCTGGTGTGGTAACTGTTGTTGTAGGAGAACTCACACAAAGGTAGGTGGTTTTCCCAGTTTTTGCCGAAGTCAACTACGCACGCGCGCAGCATATCTTCTAAAGTTTGGATGGTTCGTTCACTTTGACCATCGGTTTGTGGGTGATAAGCGGTACTCATATTCAGACGAGAACCTAGAGCTTTCTGAAGTGTTTGCCAAAATCGAGAGGTGAAGCGGCTATCTCTATCGGAGATGATCGAGATGGGTATGCCGTGTCGTGCTACAACCTCTTTGATGTAGATGCGAGCCAAGCGCTCCATCTTGTCGGTTTCTTTGATAGCTAGGAAATGGGCAGATTTCGTGAGACGATCAACGATCACCCAAATAGTATCGCAACAGCTCGGTGTCTTTGGTAGTTTAGTAATGAAGTCCATAGTTATGTTTTCCCATTTCCATTGAGGTATTTCGGGTTGTTGCAGCAACCCAGAGGGTTTCTGGTACTCGGCCTTAACCTTGGCGCAGGTTAAACATTTGCTAACATAGGTGGCGATGTCAGCTTTCATGTTGGGCCACCAATACCGTTGTCTGATGTCATGATACATTTTGTCAGAACCAGGATGTATGGAGTATCGAGATTTGTGAGATTCATCCATCACTAAATCTCGTAGGTTTCCAAAGTTTGGTAACCAGATTCGGTTAGAGAAGTGTTTGGTTCCGTCGGGTTTGATTTCGAATTGTTTTTTCATGCCTCGCAAGGCCTCATTTTTTATGTTTTTCTCGTTGAGTGCTTCGAGTTGAGTGGAATGAATTTGAGAAATAAGATCGTTGTGGATGGTTAAACCAAGGGCTCGAACTCGAAGGGGTTTCACTCGTTCTTTTCGGCTTAGGGCATCGGCAACAACGTTAGCCTTACCCGGGTGGTATCGGATTTCACAGTCGTAGTCACTAAGTAACTCGACCCAACGACGTTGTCTCATGTTTAGGTCCTTCTGATCAAAGATATGTTGAAGGCTTTTGTGGTCAGTGAAGATAGTACATTTTGTACCATACAAGTAGTGTCTCCAGATTTTGAGTGCAAAAACTACAGCTCCCAATTCAAGGTCATGTGTGGTGTAGTTCTTTTCGTGGATTTTCAGTTGTCGTGAGGCGTAGGCGATGACTTTTTCACGTTGCATTAACACGCAACCTAGTCCTTGGTGTGAGGCGTCGCAGTAAACTACGAAATCATCGGTGCCTTCGGGTAAGGATAGGATTGGTGCACTGCAGAGTTTCTGTTTCAGAAGTTGGAAGGCTGACTCTTGTTTATCGGTCCAATCGAATTTCTTATCTTTCTGAGTCAGTGAGGTTAAAGGTAGGGCTATTTTGGAGAAGTTCTCAATGAATCGCCGGTAATACCCAGCAAGACCTAAGAATTGTCGTTCCTCGGTTGGAGTAGTAGGTGCTTTCCAGCACTTGATGGCCTCGATCTTGGCTGGATTAACATGTATCCCTTGACTGTCAACGACATGTCCTAGGAACTGTACTGTTCGCATCCAGAACTCACACTTGGAGAACTTGGCGTATAACTCCTCGTGTCTGAGTAATTCCAAGATAGTTTTCAGGTGTTGGCCATGTTCGGTTTCGTTGCGAGAGTAGATCAAGATGTCATCAATAAACACAATGACAAACTTATCTAGATATGGTTTGCACACCCGATTCATAAGGTCCATGAATACAGCCGGTGCGTTGGTTAAGCCAAAAGGCATCACTTGGAATTCGTAATGCCCGTAGCGGGTTCAGAAGGCGGTTTTTGGGATATCGGCGTCTCGAACGCGGAGTTGGTGATAACCAGACTGAAGGTCGATCTTCGAGTAAAAGCTCGAACCTTGAAGTTGGTCAAATAAGTCATCGATTCTAGGAAGTGGGTATCGGTTCTTGATGGTAAGTTTGTTTAGTTCACGGTAATCGATACACATTCGGAAGGATCCGTCCTTCTTTTTAACGAATAGGACCGGAGCTCCCCAAGGTGAAGAACTCGGTCGAATGAATCCCTTGTCCAGGAGTTCCTGTAATTGGGTGGACAACTCCTGCAACTCGGATGGGGCTAATCTGTATGGGGCTCGTGCCACGGGTGCAGCACCGGGCACAAGGTCGATTTGGAATTCGACTTGTCTAGGCGGGGGAAGGCCTGGCAAGTCTTCGGGAAAGACTTCTGGAAAGTCTTGGACGATAGGCACATCCTCAAGTCGCTTTTCAGCCGACTTCTTTTCGGTTACATGTGCAAGGATTGCCGGGTACCCTTTCCTTAGGTACTTTTGGGTTTTCATACAAGAGATGATGTTCAGGTTTCGCCTACCAGTCTCCCCCTGTATGATCAAGGTTCCACCGGTAGCGAGAGGTATACGCACGATCTTCTCGAAACAGACAATTTCAGCACGATGCTTGGACAACCAGTCCATGCCTACGAAGACATCGAAGCTTCCGATTTCAACAGGGATAAGGTTTATGGGGAAAAGTTCGTTGGCGAGGTTTAGAGTGCAATTAGGTATCACACTATTGGCCTCTATCAGTTTGCCATTTGCTAATTCTACTAGGAACTTAGCATCTAAGGCAGTGGGAGTAATGTTGAGTAACGGACAAATCTCATCAGATATGAAACTTTTATCAGCACCAGTATCGAATAAAACTGAAACGGTTAGATCGTTGAGGAGAAACATACCCGTAACAACGTTGGGATCTTGACGGGCCTCTTCAGCATTGAGTACAAAAGCTCGACCGCGAGGGTTGTTTTTGTTATTGTTTTTCCTGTTGTTGTTGTTTCTTCGTTTCGGGCAGTTATTCCTGAAATGGGCAGTGCTGCCACACTCGAAACAAGCCTTTGGTGCATTGGGGTTGGTATTTGGGTTGGGGGTTCTGCAATCTTTAGCAATATGTCCCTGCCGTTTGCACTTGGTACAGGTACAGGGGCCTTCGTGGTGTAGAGTACACTTGGAACAGTAAGGTTTGCTCCCAACGTACCCTTTCTTGTCCCCCGACCCTGAACCGGAGGTGTAGGCCTTAACAGTCTCGGCCTTCTTGGTTTACTGCTGCTGCTGATTGTTGTTATTCCCGGACCATTTCCGTTTGTTGTCCCCGGTGGATTTCACTACGGGTGTCCCACGGCGGACGATCTGAGCCATAAGCTCGTGTGCCATGCGGACGGCACTTTGTATGGTCCCGGGTTTGGAAGAGATGACATTGCCTTGGATGGAATCGGGTAGCCCCCAAATGTATCTTTCGACACGTTTGGATTCAGGGTCCACCATGGATGGACAAAGGAGAGCAAGCTGGTGAAATCTGGTTGTGTATCCAGTAATGTCGTTTCCTTGAACTGTGAGGTTCCAGAATTCATGTTCGAGCTGTTGGAGTTGCTCGCGCGGACAGTATTCTTCCCTCAACAAGTTTTTGAGTTCATCCCAAGACATTTGATAGGCAGCATCAATACCATGGGTTTGGGCGTATGAGTTCCAGAAGGTGAGTGCACCCTCAGCTAGAGTGTAGGTAGAGAATTTGACTTTGTTCTCTTCTTGGCAGTTACTTATGCGGAAAACGGACTCCATTTTCTCAGTCCATCGCATGAGACCGACGGCTCCTTCGGTTCCTTTGAAATGGAGAGGTTTACAATTCATGAAATCTTTGTGGGTGCAGGGCTTTGGCACATGTGGGTTGTTGCCTGCACCTCCTGGATTTCCTTGGTTCGGATCGGGATTGTTTCTGGCAGCTTCTAGGGCTGCTTGGACCCTCTGATTGACAAGTCTTTCGATATCAGCGGAGCTCATTTGACGTTTTGGTGCCATGATTCTAAAAGAAAGAAAATAAGAGGCACATAAGATTTCAGTGAGTAGGATCTTAAAGTCTTTGCAGGTGTACACAAGAAGGTAAAACAAGTATGTACTGCAAGATATTCAATAAAACAAGGAAGCAAATTTCATAACCATACAAAGGCGCGAGTTCAAATGATTAGAATACTTTGAGAGTTCATAAAACATGCCGGGCAGTGCTACATCCGGTCTTAGTTCAAGAGTTTACAAAAGACAACATAAGATAGATAAATGGGCACATCCCGCCTTAATAGGTTACAAGATAAAGATCAAACTAGTCTTAACGCAAGTTTATTCATTCCATTAATGTGACAAGTCGGTCCACGGTTCCTGCAAGTCTGCCAGCTTGTCTGGATTAGTCGTTGCTCTAGTGTTCGGGTGTACTCTTCAGCTTCCCGTGAGCGTTGTTCACATTCTTCCAATCTTGCTTGTAGGAGATCGACCGCGCCTCTGTCATCAATTACTTGTTGGTGAATCATCTCTATAGTACGCGTCGCGGCCTCCTGTTCTTGAAAAAGTCATGCAATGCGGTCGTGTGATTGGCTCATCCAATATGTTTGTACCACATATTCCTCCCGCTCTAAGCTTTCAAGTCTTGCCTCGTGGCGGTGAAGTCGAGCGGTTAACACGGGTACAGTGTGGTGTATTGGTTCCTGGGTGTATAGAGAGATGTCCATGGGGTCATCATGAATTTGTATGTTTTCCTCAGACCTCCAAGTGTTGAGAGTTGTGGGTAGCCAGTCCCATCTACGGGCGTATGCGGGACGGCGTGTGGTATTTGAAATGGAGTCTGAGTAAGGGTTGGCTCGAGATGATCGGGCACTCCTTGGGCGAGTACGTAACACTCGGGCTTCGCCAGTGATGTAGTAAAGTCGTTCAGGAGAGTTTGGTGCTGAAGACATAGTAACGATTCCCTCAGTGGCGGGTAGTGTTTGGGCTTCGTTTTCAGAGTTGGAAGACGTAGCGGTGGGAGTGGTTGCCATTTTCTGTGGCAAGGAATTTAGTATACGTAAGGTTACATATAAAATATATTAACCTAGCACATAGGCACGTATAAGGGTTGGTCCCGTTCTATCCTCGGTTTTTGTTACTACTGTACCCTCGTTCACTATAACCATTTCAGGTCTTGCATTGATTCTCCTTTAATTGTACATAGTTGATCAGGCTATGTTAAATTAAATTCAAATGATACAATTGCTGAACCAATCATATCAAACAAGGAATACTAACCTAACGGTCATAGTCTAGGTCACTAATACAATCCTAGTTCGCTATAACCTTAGGCTCTGATACCAATCTGTCGCACCCCCAGAACGCGTGGCAGCGGAAACATGAGGTGTCATGGGGGCGCCGACCAAATCAAATATCACAACACAAAGATTAAAGCAAACGACCTCTATATGAGACGTTTGAAAACATTACATTACCATAATTCAAATGTTTACAAAATATCTGGAGTTCTCATAAACCGTTAAGAGATTTCTAATACATTACTGATTATACAAAATACAGCTAAATGCAATCTAATCTCTGGATGTTTGAAAACAATGCGACTCGAGCTAAGCTTTCCATAAGCTTCCTACTGCGGCAGGTTACCTGAGAAATACATACTAAAAGGTCAACATAAAGTTGGTGAGTTCATAGGTTTGTAAACAATCGTTTAGTTATGATCCACAAGATTTCAAGTTGTATCATTCAAAAATGACAGTTAAAAGTATCGTTAGCCAACGATAAGTAAAAGTATTGCATAAAGCAATATAAGTATACCATTTGCAATGAGTCTCGTAGTCGAGCTTAACGTTGTTTGCCTCTGGTAAGTGTACTAATCCGATACACTTCTAAATCACAAATAATATTGCATCCGTGGGTTGACTAGCGCGACTAGTCCGGATGGGGATTGTCAATCCCCGGTAGTACTATCCAATAATATTCACGCATATATTAACGAACTATGATGGGTAGAGGACTTTAGTGGATTAATCAGGTCTCATGCAATCCGTATAAAAAGTTGTTACAGTACTTGTGATCATAAAAGAAGTTGTATAAAACAGTTGTATGTATTCTCCCCCCAGTTAGAAAACAGTAAAAAGGGGCTATGAAACTCACCTTAGATTAGCAAGTAGCAAGCAAATATCAAATAAGCAAGCAAAGTCCAAAGCGCAACCTTCTAACGTCCTAAACGTATAAGGTTGTGTAAGTAGATGTCTTATAAGACCATCTATAGCGATTGTATAAGTGGGGGTCAATGTCCACTTAAGCCAATCGTGTAGGTGGAGGGTTAATGTCCACCTAGAGCTAGTTCATCAACTAGTATGTCCAAATAAGTTGTTCAAGTTCGTTTCTTAAAAACGTGTACGACCCGTTGGTGAAAGTTTGTAATAATAATTCATTTAGACATTATTATCAAGTTTGTTTTGCTGTAAACAATTCATTAGTACATATCGTGTGTTGCAAACCGATTATTTTAGTTTGTATAAGTCTTAAACCGTAGGTCAAAGTTGGTCAACTCGTTGGTCAAACCTGGTCAAACCTGGTCAAACTGGTCAAACATGGTCAAACTGGTCAAACCTGGTCAAACCTAGCATCACTAGCAAAATGTAGCAACACTAGTCATTGTGGCATCACTAGGTTAGTGTCTCTACTTGAGACTTAGGATATTTTCAGAAAATGTAGCATCACTAGCAAAATGTAGCATCACTAGTAATTGTGGCATCACTAGGTTAGTGTCTCTACTTGAGACTTAGGATATTTTCAGAAAATGTAGCATTACTAGCAAAATGTAACATCACTAGTAATTGTGGCATCACTAGGTTAGTGTCTCTATTTGAGACTTAAGATATTTTGTTCAAGTGTTCTAAGTGTCGGTTTCTAATTCGGGAAACTTTCTAAGTTTAGTTTTAGGTCCAAGTTACTAACTAAGTCATCCAAACCCATTTTTGTTACCACTTTCCAAAAATAGTAATTTTTTGTCGTTTTTAGAAACCGAGCCGTTTTTGTTGACTTGGTCAAACCTACTCGGTTTGACCCGAAACTTTTACCCAACCCATATATCAGTTTAAAGAGTCCAAATAATTTTTCGGTTTGTGTCGGAGTCATCCAAAGTGTCGGTTTTATTTAGACTTCTTAAAACTTCAAGATTCAACGTTTTCAGTTTATGTCGGGTCATTACGCCAACTGATTTCGCCTATCTCTAATCCAAATCAAACCTCAAAACTTTTACCAACTGATCTACTAAGTGTCTAGACTAACATGTCAAATTTTCAGCATTTAACAAGTCCGTTTACATATTAAATAAATTCCGCGAAAGTTCCGAACACAATTCTCGAAAACTAACAGGTCAGTCCTATAAATCGATCCGTAGAGAAAAATGAGTACGTTTCTGGAAAAAGTGCAAAACACGAAAGTTGTAGATCTTTTCGAGAAGAAGATTTCAAAAAAAATGCGTCTTCTAACTCTCAATATTTGATTTTATACGAATTTTTCCTTGTAACAGCGTTTTTGGGACAGATTCTTGCATGTTAAAGTTTGCTTTATAAAAACGATTTTTGCACTTCTTTTTGGACATATTCATGTTAGATGAACATTATAACTTTATAATCAGTAGTAAATAAGTACTATAAGTGAAGGGTTTGATGATTTATACCAAAAAAAAATGATGAAGATGATGGAAGAGTTGGTGTTCTTGAGCTTGAGATTGATTCTTCTCCTTTTGATGATGTTGATGATGGCGATTTTGATGATAATATGGGGGTTTTCTTGTCTGATTTCCAGAAGTTTTAGAGAGAGTTTTTGGGAAAAATTAAAACCTTGAGTGTGTTTGAGTGAGAGTGAAAATGTGAGTGGTATGCATGTATGGAAAAATGGAAGTGTAAGGAATATGCAATCATCATTTTGCATGGAAAATAAGTGGGGGATGAGGGTGGCACATGGGGGCCAGCCTAGGGGGCCCCATACAAGGGTATTTTGGTCTTTTTCCATTCCTAACTTAATTTGTTGCGTTTTACGTTCGTTTGCTCGGTTGCTTAGACGTTTATTTATACGTTAAATGTTTTATACGCGTTTTTAAGTGACGACTTAAATTTTGACATTTTTGATTGAAGTATTTATTAAAATACTTATAAACATTTATAAAAATGTTCCGTTAATTTATCGGCCTCGATTTGCGTGCACGTTTTACGAAGGTTTAATTGCGTAGCGTTTCAAATAGACGTTTTTCATTGACGACTATTATATGATGTTTTCAATAATAATTTCATAGAAAATAATATATTTAAATTATTAAAATATATTTTGGCTTTCGTTCGATTGTCGGACGCGTTCTGCGCGTTTCTGTTGCGTTTGAGACGTTTTAGCCAAAACGCCTTAGTTTTTCGTGTATTATTTTAACAAAATAATAATATATGATAAATAACTTCTAAAAATAGATTCAAGTTATTTATAGAAATGTTTTCACCAACGTCGTATAATTTGTCGGACTCCGTCCGGTTGTTTCGCACAATTTCACCAAATTGCGTAAGCGTAATATAAATCAATTACGGAAGTGTATATTCACATAAATATACAAATAGTTACAAGTAATTACAAGTATTTAGCCTAATACTAAACTAAACACATGAAATTAGGATTTCTAGTAGGTTAATCAGTAACCCTAAATCGTCGGGTGTCACATGTCGGCTAGGCTTTCCAACCGGCGGTCGGACCTTGATTCCAGCCATTTAATCTTTTGGCCCACTTAGGCCCGATCAGCTTTAATCCGATTTAGCCCTTGCTTCTTTATAATCAATTATTCAGCTTCTAATTAATTTACCAACTTTGATAAATTAATAAACCTATTAATTAATTATATAATATTAATTCTAATTAATATTATCTCTTCTTTAATTATTTCTCTTAACTGTTCATTGAGGGCGACCCAAAAAGGACTCTACTTTTAATAATAGTCTTACCAACTAGTTATGAACTTTGACACTATATCCAACAGTCTCCCACTTGGACAAGTCATCAACTATTATTGGTCTAAGTCTATCCCATTAACTAAGCAGAGAGTGTCATCCAACACAATTGCCGAACTCTAAATCATATCTTAGAGTCAGCCCTTAGATAAGTGATCAACTATTCCTTTGTTCTACTGATATCATATGAAACTGAGACATGGATTTTATTCAATCTCAAGATTCAAAATAATGTTTTCTGATTTTCGATTATTTTGACTGTATGAGACTACTGAATTGAACCATCAATTTTGTCCCGGCTAGGCCTAGCACTTTAGAGTCAACATTTAATCACCAGAGGGCCCAAATATATCGCTTTTCCATTTAGGCAAAAAGAAACAAATAAATTTTGAATACATAGTACTAGTCAACTCATTATGTTACACCTAGCATACCCTTTATAACTGGCATTTACGCGCAGCATTTAAATAAACTAAAGTATAATAGATTTGAAAAACTAAAAACTCAATGTATCTCCATTTTAAGAATAGAGGATATTATCATCTTAAAATTACTCGTGATTTTAATCCATGAAGTAATCTTCTTAAGTATGGGTCTCTCCTATACTTAATTCCTATTAAGCACTCATGAGTGCTGCAGCATTCTCCATGCTATGTCTAATCTCTATAGACAATCTACCAACACTCCATGACAGTCTTAAATCAACAATTACTTCTGGTAGTATGAACGACTGAGGAAGTTTGAGTAAAACTAAGTACCCGGGAAGTGATTTCCAAACATGCAAAAATGAAACACAATGAAAAACAATAGTAAATGGTAGCACTCTTGCAAATAAATAAATCTCCATTATTTAATCACCAAATCTATTACAATTTCAATCATTGTTTGTAATGTTTCAAATTCAAACTAACAACTAAAACTTCATATTCTCTCTTAATCATATGCTCCTAGCATGTTCATCGTGTTTGGACTTAGTCAGTACCTTTGTGAACGGATCAGCTGGATTATCCTCTGATCTTATGTGCTTCACAACCACGTGTCCTTCTTCTACCTTTCTTCGAACAAAATTCTATTTCCTTTCAATGTGCTTTGACTTTCCATGATCCTTGGGTTCTTTAGTCAAGGCGGCTGCACTTTCATTATCACATAATATATCAATGGGGTCTTGTACTGTTGGAACAACTCCAAGATCTCCAATGAATTCTTCATCCAGATGGCTTCCTTTGAAGCCTCGCAAGCTGCAATATACTCATACTCGCATGTGGATTCTGCTACTGTATCTTGCTTTGAACTTTTCCATGTCACCGCTCCCCCATTCACTAAGAATTCCCAACCAGACTGTGAATGACTATCATCTCTATCTGTTTGGAAACTTGTGTCACTATAACCCATTACTCTGAGTTCTTCTTCTCCACCATAAACCAAGAACCTGTCTTTAGTATTTCTTAAATACTTGAGAATGTTCTTTACAGCTGTCCAATGACCTTCACCAAGATTCTGCTAATGTCGACTCACCATGCTCAAAGCAAATGAGACATCAGGCCTTGTAAACTTCATGGCATAAATGATCGATCCTATAGCCGAAGCATATGGGACTCGACTCATTTTGTCCAATTCTTCCCTAGTTTTTGGACATAGATCCTTACTAATCTTTATGCCATGATGTAAGGGTAGATTCCCTGTAACATCCTCATTACTGGCCTAGGAGGATTTTGGTAAATTTACTTAATCCATTTGATTATTTAATTAAATTTAGAAATAATTAGTATTATTGCCAAATTGAAATAAATATGTCCATTGGTCAAATAACTTATTGTGATGCATGAATTATTACTTGTTTTAAATTATTATAGTTGAAGGTATAATAAAATATATTTTCACGTAAATGATTTTTAGGTTCCAGACAATAGGTTTAGAGTGGGTATAATTTGGTATCAACTTATACTCACCTTTAGTTGATGGATCGGTTTATTTCCCACCTCTCCCTTTTCCATTTTATTTGGTTCCTCATTTATTCCAAGTAAAAGAACACACACACATATAGTGAGTTTGAGGTGAAATCAAAAGGAGAAAACCTTGAGCAATCGATTAGAGCTTGGATTCGTGGTTAACACTTATCATCATCATCATCTTCCTTGCTATTACATCGATTGTAAGTTTAAAATTGCTTTGAATATATGTTTATGAATTGGGGTTTGAAGTAATTAGGTTAAAAGTGTGATCAAGTATGGATTTGAGTTTGATGATAGTTATTTGTTGTTATAACATGTTACATGATGATCTTTGAGGTTATTGTATGTCAATATTTGTGTATTACATCTTTTATTTGGTGAAATTAAGAATTAGGTCGAGCTGAAGTGTTCTTGAACCTGGGTTTTGTCGCTGGAAAGGTGACAAACGCGATCCAGGCATCAGGCCAGGATCGCGTTCCATTGTGTAAATTTGTCTCCGACCTGAATCCTTCTTTGAAACGCGATCCCGCCCCTTAAGTTCGGATCGCGTTAGTTAGTGTAAATCCGTGTTGAGTTGAGTTTGTTCTTTGGAACGCGATCCCGGCACATCTTCAGGATCGCGTTTGATAGTGAAAAACGGTAACAGAACTTTTTGTACATTGGAACGCGATCCAGCCTACTCTCACCCGGATCGCGTTTGCATGTTGTAAAAATGACAAATTTGTTAATCTGTGACTTATGCATTCGTGTTAATCGCCTTGTAGTAATAGTATAGTAGATATTCTTATATGACACTATATACATGATTATATCATAGTGAACTTGAATGTGAGACTAATTCGGGTTGGTCGTATTTTCAGATAAAGCGAAGACTCAGTGAGACTAGATCTCTGAGTGGTGACATTGTCAGTAAGGGTGAGTGGATCATTGACTCTCTTTCTGAATTAGTTGTAACAATCCGGTTACAACGGGTAAACGTGGTTTTACAGTTATATATATTGAATCAGTACATTTTGCCATGATGATTATGGAATGTGCTATCTTGTCAGGGGTCAATATGATATTGGGTTTGGATACTGTTACTTTGGACGACATGATGACTTTGTACATGTGTTGTTTATTGAAATCATGTCGTATGTAGTAATGGTACTAAACTATCGGTAAGACCACTGTTTGGCCTTCAGTGGTTATAAGTGTTACTTGGGGAACCACCGCGGCATGAGGGTACCTCAAGGACCACCGATCCTCTTTGATGTATTTTTTATAATGCTTTGTGGTGATCAATTGCTATGCTAGTTTAGACTGATAGTTGTGATCTATTCACTTAGCTTCGTGCTAATCCCTCTCCTCACTTCTTGCAGATTACTTTTGATGTGGGTGGGCAAGAAGTTAGTTTGAAGAATGTTTGACTGCCTACTCTGACTATACGACATGTAGTCGTTTAATAAACTTATATTTTGGAATTTAAATAACACTTAACTTAATGTTGTAGTTGATATGATTATTGTACCAACTTATCATGCAGGCATAGATTGTGTTTTGGGAACTATGTTATACGCAATCTATAATGCATGATTTGTATTTAATCGCTTCCGATATATGTTAAAAAAAAAAAAAATGTCTCTTGAAATATGGTGGTGTTATATTCCCTTTCTTAGAATTCTCCATTATAAGCCTTTTCAAACTTTTATTTAAGTACGTGTTCTGGCTAAGTCCTATAAGACGCTTCGACCTATCTCTGTAAATCCTTATACCAAAAATATATGCTGCATCTCCCAAATCTTTCATAGCGAAACATTTTCCCAACCAATCTTTTACACCTTATAACGTTGGGATATCATTTCCTATGAGTAGTATATCATCCATATATAATACCAGGAAAACTACAACACTCCTACCGACTTTGAGATATATACAAGACTCATCTTCGCTTCTAGAAAATCCAAACTATGTGACTTTCTCATGGAAGCAGATATTCCAGCTACGATAAGTCTGTTTAAGTCCATAAATGGCCTTTTGAAGCTTGCACCCTCTTTTAGGATACTTTTCACTTTCAAAACCCTCTGGTTGTACCATAAACACATCATTAGTAAGTTTTCCATTAAGGAAAAGCGATTTTGACATCCATCTGCCAAATTTCATAATCAGTAAACACAGCTATCGCAAGCATTATCCTAATTGACTTTATCTTAGCTACTGGTGAGAAGGTTTCCTCATAATCAATCCCAAGGGTTTGAGTGTAGCCCTTTGCTACCAACCTAGCTTTATAAGTGTGTACCTTCCCCTTCATGCCTGTCTTCTTTTTGAATGTACAAGCCACAATACATAGTGTACAAGCATCCGGAGCAAGATGGCAACCACATGGGGTCTCCAGAGGCCGTATACGGTGCCCTAGAGGCCGTACACGGTGCTCTAAAGGCCGTATACGGTTATCTGGGGTACCATGTGTTTGTTTTGGCTTTTTCTCGTTGCTTAAACTGGTCGTAACTCCTTCGTTTCTTGCCCGTTTGACTCGATTCTTTTGCCTACGATCACGTAATTCTGTTACGCTCGCAATGATACCAATTTGGTATAATTTGGATATGTATAGCCTAGGCATGTGCAGAATACTTCTCGAGGTCTTCGTTTGCGTTGTTCAGCTTGTATCTTTCTCATCTTTGTTCCAGATTGAGCTTTCTTTATACCCACATTCTTGTAATCTCCATAGCTACAAAATAAGATAGTTTTGAGGCCTTGGTATGGATTTACAATATATTTAAAGTGTTGCTTAATTTGGTGCCTATTTCGATTAGTTTTCTACTCTTTTTGTATGACTTTTGAAAGACCATCAAGTTTTTACCTTTCTAACCAAATATGAAGAATAATGATGATTTTAAGATGTTTTTGTTAGAAAAGTGATTAATATGAGGTAAATAATGTACGTAAAAATGTGACTTTTTACGTTACATCAAATATCCCACACTTAAGCTTTTGCTTGTCCTCAAGCAGGCCTTATTCTCATTCCCGAAAAAGGTTTAATATTAAGCACGTTTTAGGATGTTTAGAGCACTTCTTAAAGACAATCACTTTCTTCAAGCTAAGTTAATTATTTCAAAAAGTAAGCATCAACAAAAACAAATATATCTTAAACATAATACGATCTTCCTTTTTGGCATACTTTGCAACTCTCGAAACGTAGATGTACATGACTGGGCAATTCTCACTTGTGGTCACTCAATTGACTCATAGTGTATCGGGTTACCTATTATTCTATAGAAATGAAATCGCTCAATGCCAGTCATGTAGTGCTTATCGTCATAGGCTTGGTCAAGAATCGAATATCCACCACTCCTTTGAGAACGGTGCTAATTATACCAAGGCATTTTAATCGGGTTGTGTGAGTGAGGGTTAATTGTTTATGGTTAGTGATGGTTTTCAAAGGTTTAAGGTTTTTATTCTTTAGACTCGGAATTCTAAGGATTTAAGAAAGCTTTACTTAAGATGCATTAAGGAATGATAGAATAGACTTATCTTTTAGAAAGAATAATTGTGGCTGAATATGATATTTCTTTTGAAGGAATGCACGCGAAGGGATTTTTCTTCTTTGGAGAATAATTGCTTTATTGGGTTTGTCTCCAGGAATTTCTAAGGCTTTTTTTTTTTCCTTTTTATAGCCTTAGAAACCCTTAGTATAGTGAGACATCTTGACTTTTCTGACGGGTACCAATTTTTCGTACCGTCTCCCAAAGGTACTAATTTTGTTTCGTACCGTATTCTCTTTAGGATTTTTCGACGCATAGGCTCTTATGGAGAGATGTTTAAGATGAGACACTATAAGAAGGATATATTTAAGAAAGATTTTCTTATCACCTTTAGAATTCATGAGACGAGTTGGTGAATGGTGGAGGTTTTTGTGTGGAGGTTTCTGGGTTTTGATGGGGGTTTCGAAAAGGAAATTGGTTAATGTGACACCCGATCAAAAAGGGCAAAATTAGCTTCCAATTTAAAACTTAATCATTCGTACTTGGTACGTGTTAATACGAAAGTATTAGGATATTATATATATATATATATATATATATATATATATATATATATATATATATATATATATATATATATATATATATATATAACATTAAACGATTATTTAATAATCACATACAAACAAATCTGAAAGAACGCGCAATCTCAAATACGGACGTTGGTGCAAAATATTTTTAAATAATATATTATTAATAAGAATAATAATTATTTACTCGGTTGAAAGTTTAAACACATTTTGTACACTGAAAACTATCCGTCAAAATGAGTTGAAACAAAGATATAATTTTATATCTCACCAAAGGTATTTTTTATAAAATACTTCGATTGAAAATATTTTCGAATATATATTTAGAAATTTATCATTTAAAAACATTATACTACTTTACGATCGGGTATACGAACACGGAGCGAAAAATACCACAAGATGGAGCAAGACCGGCTCAATTATTGCCCCAATAATTTAAGACGACCAAACTACCCTTACTTATCATTTTTCACATTCATCATCAATCCATCCCTCTCTTTTTTTTCTGCTCTCTCTCGACTCCCTCTCAAAATCAAAACATAACAAACACAATAACAACAACAAAGATCAACAACAGCAGAAGCAACAAGTTATCATCATCATCATCGTGATCATCATCTTCATCATCATTATCACTGTAAAAATTCTTAAACTTTAATTTCTTTTATAAATTTTGTTGTTATATTATGTAATCACTTGATGTATAGGATTAATAGAATCCTAAAAGCAAATCAAAACATAGTAATATGAATTGTTGGTGATGATGATTTTGAGTAAAATATAGTTCTGTACAAAATTATTGGTACTATACAATTGAAATAAATGTGTGAGATCATTTGAATACAACCTGTATAATATTGCATATAACCATTATAAAAGTTATAACTCAAAATTTAACAAAAACATGTGGGAATTTCAGACTAAAAACAGAGTACGGAGCAAGAACGAAAAGTGAACCGATCGGATAGGATTACATAGCCGAACGGCTAGGATAACCCAGCCGATCGGCTAGATAAAATGAGAGGATCGGCTAAGAAACCATAGCCGATCGTCTATGTGCTATTTTCCAGCAAACCATATTTTTTAGATTTGTAGCCCTCTGAGTTACGGTCGTTTGGACGCCTGAATCACCTCAATCCGAGTTCGTATGAGAAAGTTATGGCCAAAACGATGCAACATAGTCAAATCAGCAAAATCTTCCATCTTTTCATATTTTCTTTCTCAATCTTTAACCTTAACACATGAGATCAATTTCAAGCTAAATAAGTATCGAAAGTTCATGAAACCAACTAGAAACAAGTATAAAAATGATGATATCGCGAGAGATAAACATATACAAAATGAGCGATATCAACGATATAACTTGTACATTTTATATACGTACTTTTTTCAAAGTATACAACGAAACGGGTATAAGAATAATATTGTTTTTGGAAATTATTATTTCAAAATCATCACCAACGAATCGTACACATTTTAAACAAGAATAATCTATCGAATCAAACAAAACTACTGATAAAGTTTAACGACAAACCAATCACTTATATGAGTATGACGTTATATTCTTAGGGCATTAGAAGGCTTCGGATTGTTCATTCCTTATCGGATATTCATAGCTCGGATAGACTCAGGTGAGTCTCACGGCCCCATTTTACTGTTTTACTATTTTAAATTTGGGGGAGATGCAACACAAATTGTTTTCGTGATCACAGTTATTCGGTTAGTTAATTTAGTTATTAACTTGGTTATTCGGTTATCATTGTCGGTATTGTTTTTGTTCGGATATTGCATGAGTGTTTTAATTCGGTAAAGTCCTCATCAGTGTATGGTTCGTTAACTTAATAAGGCGCGATTACTAAAAGATAGATCTATCATGGGAGTGACGTCCCTGTCCGGGTTGCTAGCTACAACCACGTCCAAACGGGCATTTTAGTAATTGTTATGGGTGTTGACACCGTTCGGGAGGCAGAAAATCGGGTTAGGCCTTGAACCATAGCTCAGAGCAATGTCAGTGTCGGTATATTTAATTCGGAAACCTTAATGGGCTTAATCATTTTTCGGAAACCTTAATTGGTTTATCATTGTTCGGTTATGCAGTTTAATCATTATCGGTATCAAATCGTCGGATAATCATATTGATCACATCATATTTTATGTTAAACCTGTGAGATTCACCAGCTTTATAGCTGACCCTTTTAGTGTTGTATTCTCAGGTGATCAGCAACAGTAGGATGGCCCGCAGGATAAGCTATCTAGTACGAGTCACATGCATCTACATATATATGAAGATTTTCTTGTATTATATTTTGTATAATGGTTATGTATTACAATCTTCAGGATCTTAGTATGCGAACTCTCAAATGATGTATTTATGACTTAAAACCATGTATTACTTTTGTAAAATGTATAAACGTCTCATGTAGAGTCGTTTGCTTGTACCTCTGCGCTTTGATTATTGATTAGTCACACCCAAAATTGCCGCTTCCGCAAATCATGAAATCGGGGGTGTGACAGATTGGTATCAGAGCCTAAGGTTATAGCGAACTAGCTTGCATGTTGTGGGCCTAGACTATGACCACTAGGCAGTATTCCTCATTAGGTATAACTGGTTCAGGAACTACATCATACTAGTTTAATTTAATATAGCCTAGCTAACTATGTACAATTAAATAAAGATGATGTGAGATCTGAAAGGGGTTATATTGAATAGGAATGCACTAGTTGACTCTGACCATGAGAGAACCGGGACTCATATTTGTTTTGTGCTAGACACAACTAGGCGGATATATATGTATATATGGTATATACATATATGATCAGGCTATTATATATATTGTATATATATGATTAGGCCTTGGATAATCTTTAACATACTCGGTAATACACTCGCAATAGTAATAGCCGACTCCCTTATCTCAACAAATACATCATAGGACTTACCGGTCGTAAGTTGATCGAATCAGGAAAAATAGTACCGGGATGTACCCTAGCTTTATAAGGTCTTCTCTTCGAGATAGACTTACCCCGGTAGAGTTAGGAAATTTCGACGTAGTAGTCGACACATTGATTATCGGCAAATCGCCCTTCACTCGCTATCATGATTAACATTCAGAAATCGGTATTCCTCTAAAAACTAAAATTTTTCCTATCATTTCTATCAAGTTCATTCGAATAGAAACGGAAAACCCCACAACAGATGGTCACGCGCGCGTTGGATAACGAACAAATTCTCAAATATCCCTCCGGATGTGATAATTTCCGGCACTTTTGTAAACTCCAACTCTTGTAATCTTTTGGACACGTTTGTTAAATGATTACTGTAACACCCGATCTTTGGGTCTAGTAGTATTTTAATATTTTCTGGCTTTTAATATTTGATTCGTGTGTCAGAAAATAGCTTTGTGTTATTATTTGAAAATAATTGGTTAAAGAGTCACATAATTTATTGTGACTAGTAAATTGTTAACTGTTTTAATTTAATTCAGTTGACGGTAAAATAAAATAATGTCTCCCCGCAAATGGTTTTTAAGTTCCAGGCAATGATAAGTACGGGGAAAGATATTTGGGCAATTATATGATAGACTCAAATGTTTGAGTCGGTTTATCATTTTCCTCATATATCTATATGCATACATACGTATAAACATACATATACATTATATCTCAAAATCAATTATCAAAAATCATGAGGAAACACAAATTGAAGACATAGAGTTCGAATTTAAGCTTCAATAACGTGATTAAATCATTCCTTGATCATCCTAACCATGTTGTAAGTATCAATTTCTTGATTCTTGATAAACCCTAGAAATTGGGTTTTGGGTATTTGATTTAATTGGAGTGATTGATGTTAAATTGAAGCTAGTAGTGATTCTATAATTGCTAGTTGATGCTAATTTCATGATTAAAGGTGAAACCCTAACCTAGAAATGATATAATTGAATGATGATCATGATAATAGTGGTGGGTTTAGTTAATTTTCATGAAATTAAGCTTGTGGCTATGATATAATGATTAGTTGATGCTTAAATGATGATTAGCATCTAAGCCTTAACCTTGAAATGAATAAAATGATATATGATCATTAAGAAAGTTAAAGGTTTAAGAAATTATTCATGAACTATGAATTGAAAGCTTAAGCTAGGATGAGTAATTAACAATTATTGTTAATGATCATATTTGGATTGATTAAAGATGATTGTGTGAATCTAATTGTTAAGAATTCATTAAACCAAGTATGGTGGTTTTGATGGATTCTTGAAAAGAGGTTAATCACCTTAGTAATGGTTTAACTATGCTTATTAGTGATAATTAAAGTGGATTAATGTGATAAGAGGGTTATTCATAACCTTGATGTGATTGGTGTTAAAGTGATGTAAGTTAATAATCATATTACGATTTAATTTGGAAAGTGAATATTATGATCATTGATCATGACTAAGTGTTAAGTTATAAATGTAAATACAATTGTAAAATATTGTATGGATTTGAGACAAGTGATTAATTGGTGTGATTCTGTTGTAATTTCAGATAAACAGAAGGACTCAGTGATATTAGACTACTGAGCGGATGCCTGAGGTGGTCGGTGAGTGGATCTGTAACCTCGGTGTGATTTAGTTGTAATAATTTGGTTACAACGAGTAATTTACTGTATTACTGTGATAAGATGCATCTGTCAACCTGTTTTGCCATGATAATCTGACGTGGTTACTTGCTTGGCTGAAATTGTGCCAATGTGTATTATTCAGAGGTCAACTTGTGTTGGTTGGGTTTGTTGTTGTTGTAGACGACAGGAGATCTCGGAAAACTTGAAATGTTGGTTTAGAGATCTAGGTCGTGTGTGAATGACAACAAGTTATCGGTAGTGCTGTATAGGCCAATACAGTTGAACTATAAGTGTTCCTGGGTGCCAAACCGGTATATGGTTGTTCAGGGACCACCGATCCTCTTGACGTTGCTTGAATGACATTGTGTGAATGTCGGCTAGTGATTAACTGATTTATTCATTGATCTATATTCTGTTTATTGTTATTTGATGTAAACAGATTGTTATGCTAGGTTGGACTGTTGTTATAGTTCCATTCACTTAGCGTTGTGCTAACCCCACCACAGTTCTTCCTGCAGGTTAAAATAGATGGGACATATTGGGCAGGGCAGGAAGTTCTTGGAAATGATGGAATGTTTGACAGAAGGATTACTCTGATGTTGGTTTAATACCCGAAGATATATTTTAAAGTATATAACACCTAGTTGTTGAAATGTCATGTATTTGATTTGAAAAATTTTATTGACATTATAGGGTAATGTAAGACATGGATTGTATGTTTAAAATCTACGCTTCCGAGTCAACAATTATTATTATAAAGTAAATTGAAATGAGGGGTGTTATAATTACAATCCTATTATCTTCTATTTCTCTCAATTGACGCATCATGCATCAATTCAATAATCAGTATTCATACAATTGTGATAATCACTTTCTTCTATTCGAAACTCTGACATGTCCTTTATCTTGTTATTGAAGGAACATGCCTCCGAGACGACAATCCTTCACTCCTGCTGAACTTGAACAGCTAATCACTCAGCAAGTAGCTGAAGCTCTGGCCTCTCGACAAACACCTCCCAACAGCAGGTCAGGCCCAAACCCATAAAGCGATGAAACTCCGAACAATACCCCACCAACCAAAGTTTGCTCTTACAAAGACTTCCTAAACTGCAAACCCTTGAACTTCAAGGGAACGGAAGGAGCCATCGGCCTACTTCAATGGATTGAGAATATGGAATCCGTCTTTCGCATCTGCAGCTACCTAGATGACTGTAAGGTCAAGTACTCTATCTACACACTAATGGAAGGTGCACTTACATGGTGGAACACTCATGCCCAGACTGTGGGTATTGATATTGCTTACAAACTTCCCTGGGATGAACTGAAAAAGATGATGACTGAGGAGTATTGTCCTAGAGAGGAAATACAACAGCTGGAAACGGAATTCTGGAACCACACCATCAACGGCAACGACATAGCTGGATACATCACTCGATTTCATCAACTAGCCCTCTTGTGTCCAACTATGGTCAATCCTGAATACAAAAGGGTCGAGAGGTATATCTGGGGACTTCCCGCAAGCATCAAAGGGATGGTAACTGCATCCAAACCGGGGACTATCCAAAGTGCTGTTCATATGGCTCACAGCCTCATGGCACAGGTTATCCGCGACGGGAAGGATAACAAAAGAAAATATGACGGAAACCCTGACAACCAAGGCCAAACCAACAAAAAGCCTGCAACCACCAAGGTCAACGCCTCTGGATCTGAGAACAAGAAGGTGTACACTGGAACCAAACCCTTCTGCTCAAAGTGTAAACGTCACCATGACAGGCCTTGTGGCACCCCCTGTGACAAATGCCAGCGTTATGGTCATCTTGGTAAGGACTGCCGAGTGAAAGCTTGTTACGAGTGTGGCACAGTAGGACACTACCGAAATGATTGTCCTAAGCTGAAAAATAACAACACTGCTAAAGGAAGGTTCTTCGTGCTGAATGATAGGAACACTCGCCCAGACCCTGACACGGGTACGTACCTTGTCGTGTAACAAAAATCACTTCCGTATTACATACTTCATGAACTTTAACATACTACGTAACGTTCATTCTATTTTCCTTTGACGGTGAGGGTACAGTCAGTTTGGCAAACAACAGTTAGTCGAGTCCGGTAGTGTAATACATAATTACACCTTAAAATCAACGGCTAGAACTTCATTCTATTTATCTCAGAACTGTTGAGGTCGGTAACTCGGATATCATTATTGATATATATCGGCAAATCAGTTATCTTGTGAGAATCATTTGTTCAGAGGAAACTAATTGTTTTCTACTCACGGATAAATCGGTAGTAGTGTGTGCTATAGTATTCGGTATTTATATACGGTTATTTATTTAGGATTATTATATTTGGATAATATAGAAGTTCGGGTATCACTTCGGTGATATAGTTCGGGTATCACTTCGGTGGTATAATTCGGTTATCACTTCGGTGATATAAATCGGTTTAGATATCGGAAATCTATACATGCTAATGTAGAACGGTTATGGATCTTGTACGGTATCGGTAGTTATGCTAAACTCTAAGAACCCGATAGGACTCATTAAATTTGGTGGATTATTAAGTCCATTCATAGTAATACTTGTTAATGCGAACGGACCTTGTCACGTAGATATAACGGTCGAGTAGGAATCGGAATTCTCCCTCATTCCTTTAGTGATCGGTAGGCTTAAGCCTAACAAGGGGAGAAGGCTCGGATAAATCGGATGCCTTAGAATTAGACATATTACATAGCAGATCCTAATAAAAACTCGGACTTCGGTTTCGGTTGAATTTCGGGACGAAATTCTCCTAACAATGGGAAAATGTGACACCCGGTCAAAAAGGGCAGAATTAGCTTCCAATTTAAACCTTAATCATCCGTACTCGGTACGTGTTAATACGAAAGTATTCGGATATTATATATATATATATATATAACATTAAACGATTATTTAATAATCACATACAAACAAATCTGAAAGAACGCGCAATCTCAAATACGGACGTTGGTGCAAAACATTTTTAAATAATATATTATTAATGAGAATAATATTATTTACTCAGTTGAAAGTTTAAACACATTTTGTACACTGAAAACTATCCGTCAAAATGAGTTGAAACAAAGATATAATTTTTATATCTCACCAAAGGTATTTTTATAAAATACTTCGATTGAAAATATTTTTGAATATATATTTAGAAATTTATCATTTAAAAACATTATACTACTTTACGATCGGGTATACGAACACGGAGCGAAAAATACCACAAGATGGAGCAAGACCGGCTCAATTATTGCCCCAATAATTTAAGCCGACCAAACTCCCCTTACTTATCATTTTTCACATTTATCATCAATCCATCCCTCTCTTTTTTTCTGCTCTCTCTCGACTCCCTCTCAAAATCAAAACATAACAAACACAATAACAACAACAAAGATCAACAACAGCAGAAGCAACAAGTTATCATCATCATCATCGTGATCATCATCTTCATCATCATTATCACTATAAAAATTCTCAAACTCTAATTTCTTTTATAAATTTTGTTGTTATATTATGTAATCACTTGATGTATAGGATTAATAGAATCCTAAAAGCAAATCAAAACATAGTAATATGAATTGTTGGTGATGATGATTTTGAGTAAAATATAGTTATGTACAAAATTATTGGTACTATACAAGTGAAATAAATGTGTGAGATCATTTGAATACAACCTGTATAATATTGCATATAACCATTATAAAAGTTATAACTAGAAATTTAACAAAAACATGTGGGAATTTCAGACTAAAAATAGAGTACAGAGCAAGAACGAAAAGTGAACCGAATGGCTAGGATAACCCAGCCGATTGGCTAGATAAAATGAGAGGATCGGCTGGATAAAATGAGAGGACCGGCTAGATGAAAATGAGAGGATCGGCTAAGAAACCATAGTGATCGGCTATGTTCTATTTTCCCGCAAACCATATTTTGTAGATTTGTAGCCCTCTGAGTTACGGTCGTTTGGACGCCTGAATCACCTCAATCCGAGTTCGTATGAGAAAATTATGGCTAAAACGATGCAACATAGTCAAATCAGCAAAATCCTCCATCTTTTCATATTTTCTTTCTCAATCTTTAACCTTAACACATGAGATCAATTTCAAGCTAAATAAGTATCAAAAGTTCATGAAACTAACTAGAAACAAGTACAAAAATGATAATATCGCGAGAGATAAACATATACAAAATGAGCGATATCAACGATATAACTTGTACATTTTATATACGTACTTTTTTCAAAGTATACAACGAAACGGGTGTAAGAATAATATTGTTTTTGGAAATTATTATTTCAAAATCATCACCAACGAATCATACACATTTTAAACAAGAATAATTGATGTGTGCTAAAGTATAGACAATTATAATCACAAGTTTTAAAAGAAATACTAAATAATACTATCACACAATTCAGGCAAGTATTAACCTGTTCGTATAATATAGCTTATTAAGTAAGTCCAAGTTCGAACACAGGGAACGTGATTTAATTTCTAACTAATTATTTATTCCTAAATATACAATAATTTACAGCAATATACAATAATTATATACAATATAAGGGGGACGTTTTAGTTCCGAACGAACATAGTTATAATTGATACATATTCTAATAGATAAGTCTAAGGAACAACTTAATAATACTCAATTGGATAGAAGATTACACTTATTCAAACTATTATTTATTAAACTTATTATACTTACTTATGTCTATTTGCTTTGTTGGCTATTATTACTGGTGAATTACTAATGTAGAAGATCACTTAGGGTTAAGTCAAATCCTCATCATAGCAACACAATCATAAGGTTACGCAAAGTGTTACTAATTAATAAGATCTATTAGCAGTTTATTAATACAATTTTTATGGTTAGGCTTGAATCGCAATATTACTTTATATTAATGAATTATTTTTTCGTCTATCGCATAAGGTTAAGATCAAGACATAAACACAATCACTTAATTTATATAAACTTAATATGGTCATCCTCATTTAATATAAATCAGTCTAACTATGTCAAGAATAATCACTAATATATCATAATAAAGATAATTCTTGTATAATAAACATTCAAAAATATAGTTCCAACATAAACATATAATTCATATACTAAACTTAACAAACATTCATTCAAACAGTTATAATGAAAACCTAATTCACAATTAAATCAAATAAACAATATCATAAATAACTCAATAAGGTTATTAAAGTTACAAGGATAAAGAAATCGAACCAATTGACGAACTAGCTTTTCCTAGGGTTAAAAACCTTCAAACCCTAGCTCCTTAGCCTCCAAAATCGCACCTAAAGTCGACCTAAAACCCTAACTTTCGGTTTTAGTATTCTTGAATCGTATATGAAAAACCTAAACCTAAGCCTCTATTTATACTTTTTCTGGCCGACCTTCCAACCGCCGGTTGGATATCCCAACCGCCGGTTGGATATCCCAACCGCCGGTTGAGCTCTTTGAATCCTGGTCCAACTCCACGTTTCTCCACCGCCTTGGAACCCTAATACTCCAACCGCCGGTTGGGCTTTCCAACCGCCGGTTGGACTGATTTTCCAGAATATTCCAATTACGGGCTCGGGCTTCAATGTGGACTATCTTTCTTCTTTTACGGATTCAACTTGTTTTCGTGGCCTAATTCTTCATTATTATCATTTTAGTCTTCATTTCTTCAAGGTTTAAATCTCCTTTTCTTCAGATGCTTCATTTTCTTCAGTTTCTTTCAGTTTCGGATTCGTTCTTGTTCTTTTTTCTTCAATCTTCAATTAAAATACATCTCTGCAATTATTAACAAAATAAGTATCTAAAATCATATAAATGCACTAAAATGTATATAAATATAGGGATAAATTACTATAAAATATACTATCTATTTTATGCTTATCAAATATCCCCACACTTAAGTTCTGCTTGTCCTCAAGTAGAATACTGAATAAAATTTAAAAATAAGCATCAAACTAATATTTAAGAATCAGAATACCAATACTAAAAATCTGTTTCATAAGTTAAAAATTTAAACAATTTAATTAACATATAACTATAATGTATAAATAAAAATTATTATTATTTGTGTAACATATAGCTCATGAATGATTACTAATATATTTGTCCACTTAAACAATCTATATTTATATTTCTGAATACACTTTTATTGCTAGTATGTATATTACTTAGATTTCCATATATGATATATTCTTAAATTTAATTATACAATTTTCTTTTATATTCCCAATAAATATATGAAATACATTTTTAAGAATCAAGACATTGGTGATAGGTCTGCATTTTCATGCAACAGAACGACATAACTTGATTCAGGTTTAAGCAAAACCAGACTTGGTCAAACCATTTTGGCGACCTCATTAGGTATCTTTTATTTTTAAGACTTTTCAAGTACTTTTGACTTGTGTTTGCTTAATTTTTAAGTATATATTAATAGAGACCAGGTCTATACTTTCGTATAACAGAGGAAACCATCAATATATACCCTCAAATGTATCCACATAAGTAAAAAGATATAAAAATTATCGCATAATAAATTTAAAAATTAAGACTTTTATGTCATATATCATATTATGTATCATAAAATAATATACAAGTTATTTTATATATATTTTTTTAAATCCAGAAATCTTTATATAGATTGCCTATTAGTACATCATATCACATAACTATATATCACTTATTATTAAGTAGCTTACATTATATATACAAAACAGTTAATCCATATTAAAGTCTAAACTTTTAAATACAAAACAAAACTTTTAACAAAAGTATTTTAACTAATAAATACTTAGTTATTCACTTAAAAATTTTAAATTTTTAATAAAATTTAAGAACAAACATAAACTTAAATGATTAATTAAAGAAATTCTTTTTCTTACGAACCATATCCCCACACTTAAATTATACAATGCCCTCATTGTATAAAAATTGATAAACAAAAGTGAGTAAGGAAAGAAAAATAGAACATAAAAACTCCCCTGACTGAAATTATAAATTTCATCATCGGCTAAGAAAAATCTGCTTGGTTAGTTCCTTCATCTCTTGAAAAATAATATACAACATCCACACTTTCGTAGTTAATCACGATTGCATTTAGCATATGCAATAAGCCTTTAAACCCCTCGGTAACCCGAGTGGACTAGTTTTAGTCTCGTGAGGGTTTCCAGTTAACATACCCACAAAGTTCATATTTAATAAGTAAGAACTTTATAAATAAAGTGCTGAACTTACTGCCAGTCTAATGCTATCAAAAATAAATAACCATATTAGCATAATAATAATAATAATAATAATAATAATAATAATAATAATAATAATAATAATAATAATAATAATAAGTGCGATAAGTAATAATAATAATAATAATAAATACAGTCATCCCAAATATAAATGTATCAAACATAATCTAATCATCATCTGAATCATCCTGCCCTGGCTGTCTTGAAGGTCCAGCTCCATCATCAACTATCGGCACATACGGCTGGAACTCAATAGACCTATCTCTCAACAGATGCTGCAACAATCCAAACTGATAATCAGATCTACGAAAACTCTCTCTCTCAAACCTATCAAACCTCTGCTCCATCCTAGCAAATCTCCGATCAATCATATCAAATCTCCAACCATGTCCTATTTCTATCCTCTCCAATCTCTACTGAATATCATCAAACATATCACCCCGGCCACGGCCTCTACCACATCCTCTGCCTCTACCTGCTGGCAGATCAACCTCTGGTGCTGGTATCTCCGGTACTAGTGGTGGTGCAACTGCTACTGGTGGTGGAACAGGTGGTCCTCTCAATCTCGCTCGCTCTACAGGCTGTTGTCCAGGGGCAACCTCAGGTGTCCACAACAAAACTCCCTCCTCTACACCCTCCTGAATAATCCCTAACTCAATCAACTTGTCCTCGCCTAGCAAGGACATCCCCGATGTAACTGGTGTACAAGTCATAAAATCTGCAGCTCCCATCTGATAATAATGAGCTATCCTAGTAACATACTGCCCCCCACATAAACTACTGGTAAGCCTATGCCCTGTCTCTCCGGTGGTCATCCAATGAACTAATCTCCAGGGAACATTGATCAGCGTCCCTGAATCATAGTATGCAAATAAAAAAATCGGGCAGATAGACCTTCTCAGGTCCAGTGTGCCTACCACAGATAGAAAATGATAACAACCTATGTACAAGCCTATGAACCGGGCTCCTCATATGTATATCTGAAGGTGCTCTATCCCCATAATCAACAATCGCTAGCTGTCTCCAATACTCAGCTATCTCTACAGATGAATACTGCTCTACCATACCTGCAGTCAAATGATCTCCAAAAGAATAGTTGTGGAGCTCATCTAGTGTATAGAGCCCCACAGCTACTCCAAACTCAATCAAACTCATGGTCCTAGGCTGACCTCCTAAATAAAAAGAAATCAAAGGCTAGTCAAACTGTCTAGAAGCAACATCAAACCTAAGGGTCGTATAAAACTCAATAACAAGCTCTCTATAAATAATCTCCCGAATCTGAAATAATCTAACCCAAGCCAGAGAAACAAAACCAACATCACCTGACGGTAAAAGATAACTCTGAGTCATCAGCCTCCTCAGAGTAGCATCCCCAGTCTCACCCTCTCTGCGAGGATCTATAACTCTCTCCATGACGGACCAATCTAACACATCCTGTGTCTCTACCGGCTGAGCAATATGCTCCAGTAATCCATCAGCAAACTCTGCTCTCCTCTCTGGTGTAATCGTCTCATGCTCAAACCGTAAGTAAGGATGTAGCTGGAAATCCTCTCTATCTAATAATGCACGTCCTCTCTGTCTCCTGGTAGACATAACTGTAAAACAAACTTTAAACAATCGTGTTAGATTTATCATAACTTTTCTAAAGAAATTTGGGCAGCACGTCAGCTTAATTTTTGATAGCCACCTGTTTAAATTTCTAAATATAGAACATTCTAAATTACTATAGTTACTTAATCTAAATTAATCTTATAAAATTCTCATTATTTCGAAAGAAATATCGAATCAAAATGTAAAAAGTTACCTATTTTATTGAATTCATATAAAATCTCGAGTCTATCTTTTTTATATATCCTTTGTCTCGAATTTAATATCGAATCAAAATATATATTTTTTTAATTTGGATAATATGTTTTGATAATTTCTCATTTTGTAATGTTATCGAACTTAAAGCCATGTATATAATCGAACTATTGTTTTATAATTTTGTTCTATAATGCAACAACATTTAAAAATCTAAATGTCGTTCAATAAGAATTTTTCTAACTAAAAGTAAATATAATCTATCCTAATATCGAACCGTCAACCGAAACTACACAATCCGTAATGAAATTTATCCGCAATCAATCCTCGAACAATAAAATCAACACTTAACTATCCTAAACTAGTTTCTAAACAATCCTAATCATCTAACAATTTATATTACCCATAAATGATCAAAAACCGCAATTGAAACAAATACATTCGGATTTAAATGCGAAAAATATAGAAACGAATTTGGAAATCGTACCTTTGATGATGAAACCACGAAAACGAAGTAATGTGATGATAAGATGGTGATTTTCGAGTGTTTTTGGGTATGTCCGATCGTATGTGTGCGTGTTTCGTGTGTGTAAATGGCAGAAACCGGAGGGTTTCTGGTTTTGATCGCAAAAGTATCCAACCGCCGGTTGGGCTTTCCAACCGCCGGTTGGGTTGAACAGGCCCAGTTCTTTTAATTCGGCCCATCTTTTTATTTAGGCTTAAGCCCGTTATAATTTGGTTTAATAATTTATGTTTTTACGAATAAAATTAAGTTTGCGTAATACATAATAACAATTTTCAGTACATTTACAAAATATCTACAAATCATAATCTATGTGTATTTTAGAATAATAATTTAAAATTTTAAATAATAAATGGACAAAAAGAAGTATTGTTTTAGTAGTTTGTACTTTTAATATAAATTCCTGTAATGCTGTTAGTTGTGACAAATAACGGATATAATAAATCTTACCTTGGTATACATAGATTTTTCAATTGGTGATTGCGTCGACTCATCCACCGTTGGAAATTCAATTGTCGACTTTATCGAATTCCAATTTTTGTTTCAATCTTTTTGTCACCAAAAATATTATATTTAATATATCTGCAATCTTGTAAACAATGTTAAGCATAATTTCAACACTTATTATTTAATCTCTTTTAAGTAATTTATGACTTTAATTTTTATCACTATTGCAACTCGTGTAAAAATTAATTCTAAATACTTATAATTTCTAACATTTGTGTAGCTAATACAAATAAAGATGAGAAAATCATATAATTCTGAAAACATTAAACTCTATATTAATCAAATATGAAACTAAAAAAAACAGTAAACTTTAATATCCAAATAACATTCAAATCCTAAACAATCATAAAACTAAAACAAGAAAAATAGAAAGAATTTAACTAGTTATTAAAAACAGAGAGGTTGCAAATGATCTTCAGAAATGATATTAGATGTTCAAGCCTAATTCCCACTAACAGGTCTTCCAAAGTTCCCAGGATAAATTCTTCGAAAGTGCAAATAGATCTTATTAGTTATCTCGGGTATTGGCGAGGCATATTCAGAGAAACTCTCATGATGAATCCTTTCAGCATCTTCTACTTCTATGAGTGTGTCAGCTACTCTTTTAACCTTCTTAGCTATTCTTCCATCTTCATCAGTAACCATGTAATCATCTTCAACCTTTGTTTCTCGTTCCACATGATTATGTCTTAATGAATCCATTAACCCATAGAAACCTAAATGTATATCATGATAATCATATGTGTTGTGGGTTCTCACTGCCTTTCCTATGTCCTTTAGGATTCTCTTGTAGTACCCTTCTTGATGCTCCGTTGTTATCCCAGAATACCTAAAAGTATCTACTAACTGATAGTAAACTTCAGATAACCATAAATGAAAAAGGTTATTTCTCTGATTATAATGAACTCCGTTGTAAGCTAGCTGCAACTCCATTTTAGCATAAGTGACCAAGTTTGCCATTGGTTCGTCAGAAAAGTACTCAGGAATTATACGCGTTCTTTCGTCCCATTCTCCATTGTAAAATTCATCAACAATTTCTTGAACATAAAAGTCAACCGTACAATCAATGAAGAATCTTCCAGAACCAATATGCTCTCTAGCCTTTATCGAATTAAAGAAATCTTGAAAGTTTTCAAGTAAACATATGTCAGCCATATTACTCAAGTTTCCAGTGGCATGCTCTATTATCTCCTTAAGCTCTCTTAACATTTCTCTTTGTTTATCAGAATAAGGAAACAAAGACTTCTCAAATGTTTCATGCACATATGTATACTTCAACAGCTGCTCTTCACAAAAAGTTGGATCTACCATCTCATGCTCGCTCACAATATCATACTTCAGCTCATTTACATAGTTTATGAAATCATTTGTATCTCTAGTCTCATTAGATGTAACCCAAGCAGTGAATTGTTCTTCCATTTTCTTAATCAACTCTTTCTGATAATCAGTATACTCTAAAGTGGATTTGTGTATGAGTTCCATAATAAACCTGAGCTCATCTTCATGATAATCTAAGTAGTGAAACATATCTTCCTTATTTGAAACTACAGGGGGTTGTTCATAGTATTCTTCTTCATTAGTTAGCTTGATTTTCTTGTTTGGTTCAAAAGAATGGTAATCTACTTCTATATCTTTGAAATCCATATTTTCACTTCCAAAGTCCATTTGCATCGACTCCATTCTAATAACAGCTAAATTTTTTCTGTGCACAAAGAAGAGCACATAGTTTAGATTACTAATCTAATCCTATTTTATCTAAAGTAACTTATTATACAAATTCTAATTTAATTTCCTTTACATTGCTAGTCAAAAAGATCTCGGTAGCTCCAATGATAGTACACAAAAGCGGAGAAACAGGTCAGCGCGAAGCTTATTAAAAACTTATTTCTTTCGAGAAGCACCTTACCTCTTATATGATAAATCAATGAGTTAGGGCTTTACTCTCCTTATACCTTTGTTTTTGTCAGTATTCTCAATGGGTGAGCCAATATTTCTTATTGATTTTGCAAAGTACGAGAAATAAAATATTATACAAGTAAAATAGTTAGTTTAATTAAAATACACCGCTCCCCCGGTAAAACAAAAGTTCAACCGGTTAAGTGTTCCCCGGCAGCGACGCCAAAAACTTGATGTGTGCTAAAGTATAGACAATTATAATCAAAAAGTTTTAAAAGAAATACTAAATAATACTATCATACAATTCAGGCAAGTATTAACCTGTTCGTATAATATAGCTTATTAAGTAAGTCGAAGTTCGAACACAGGGAACGTGATTTAATTTCTAACTAATTATTTATTCCTAAATATAAAATAATTTACAGCAATATACAATAATTATATACAATATAAGGGGGACGTTTTAGTTCCGAACGAACATATTTATAATTGATACAGATTCTAATAGATAAGTCTAAGGAACAACTTAATAATACTCAATTGGATAGAAGATTACACTTATTCAAACTATTATTTATTAAACTTATTATACTTACTTATGTCTATTTGCTTTGTTGGCTATTATTACTGGTGAATTACTAATGTAGAAGATCACTTAGGGTTAAGTCAAATCCTCATCATAGCAACACAATCATAAGGTTAGGCAAAGTGTTACTAATTAATAAGATCTATCAGCAGTTTATTAATACAATTTTTATGGTTAGGCTTGAATCGCAATATTACTTTATATTAATGAATTATTTTTTCGTCTATCGCATAAGGTTAAGATCAAGACATAAACACAATCACTTAATTTATATAAACTTAATATGGTCATCCTCATTTAATATAAATCAGTCTAACTATGTCAAGAATAATCACTAATATATCATAATAAAGACAATTCTTGTATAATAAACATTCAATAATATAGTTCCAACATAAACATATAATTCATATACTAAACTTAACAAACATTCATTCAAACAGTTATAATGAAAACTTAATTCAAAATTAAATCAAATAAACAATATCATAAATAACTCAATAAGGTTATTAAAGTTACAAGGATAAAGAAATCGAACCAATTGACGAACTAGCTTTTCCTAGGGTTAAAAACCTTCAAACTCCAGCTCCTTAGCCTCCAAAATCGCACCTAAAGTCGACCTAAAACCCTAACTTTCGGTTTTAGTATTCTTGAATCGTATATGAAAAACCTAAACTTAAACCTCTATTTATACTTTTTCTGGCCGACCTTCCAACCGCCGGTTGGATATCCCAACCGCCGGTTGAGCTCTTTGAATCCTGGTCCAACTCCACGTGTCTCCACCGCCTTGGAACCCTAATACTCCAACTGCCGGTTGGGCTTTCCATCCGCCGATTGGACTAATTTTCCAGAATATTCCAATTACGGGCTCGGGCTTCAATGTGAACTTTCTTTCTTCTTTTACGGATTCAACTTGTTTTCTTGGCCCAATTCTTCATTATTATCATTTTAGTCTTCATTTCTTCAAGGTTTAAATCTCCTTTTCTTCATATGCTTCATTTTCTTCAGTTTCTTTTGGTTTCGGATTCGTTCTTGTTCCTTTTTCTTCAATCTTCAATTAAAATACATCTCTGCAATTATTAACAAAATAAGTATCTAAAATCATATAAATGCACTAAAATGTATATAAATATAGGGATAAATTACTATAAAATATATTATCTGTTTGATGCTTATCAATAATCTATCGAAATAAACAAAACTATTGATAAAGTTAAACGACAAACCAATCACTTATATGAGTATGACCTTATATTCTTAGGGCATTAGAAGGCTTCGGACTGTTCATTCCTTATCGGATATTCATAGCTCGGATAGACTCAGGTGAGTCTCACGGCCCAATTTTACTGTTTTACTATTTTAAATTCGGGGGAGATGCAACACAAATTGTTTTCGTGATCACAGTTATTCGGTTAGTTAATTTAGTTATTTACTTGGTTATTCGGTTATCATTGTCGGTATTTTTTTTGTTCGGATATTGCATGAGTGTTTTAATTCGGTAAAGTCCTCATCGGTGTATGGTTCGTTAACTTAATAAGGCGCGATTACGAAAAGATAGATCTATCATGGGAGTAACATCCGTGTCCGGGTTGCTAGCTACAACCACGTCCAAACGGGCATTTTAGTAATTGTGATGGGTGTTGACACCGTTCGGGAGGCAGAAAATCGGGTTAGGCCTTGAACCATAGCTCAGTGCAATGTTAGTGTCGGTATATTTAATTCGGAAACCTTAATGGGTTTAATCATTTTTCGAAAACCTTAATTGGTTTATCATTGTTCGGTTATGCAGTTTAATCATTGTCTGTATCAAATCGTCGGATAATCATGTTAATCACATCATATTTTATGTTAAACCTGTGAGATTCACCAGCTTTATAGCTGACCCTTTAGTGTTGTATTCTCAGGTGATCAGCAACAGTAGGATGGCCCGCAGGATAAGCTATCTAGTACGAGTCGCATGCATCTACATATATATGAAGATTTTCTTGCATTATATTTTGTATAATGGTTATGTATTAAAATCTTCAGGATCTTAGTATGCGAACTCTCAAATGATGTATTTATGACTTGCAACCATGTATTACTTTTGTAAAATGTATAAACGTCTCATGTAGAGTTGTTTGCTTGTACCTCTGCGCTTTGATTATTGATTAGTCACACCCAAAATCGCCGCTTCCGCAAATCATGAAATCGGGGGTGTGACAGTTAAGGCGCAAAGGATTTTCTATTCAGATCATCAACAATCTTTATAAGAAAGTTGGAAGGGTTAGGCTTGAAGAGATATGAAAGAAAGGGTTTGATCATAATAAATGTCAAGATCCTCTAATTGCACCTTTACCGCGTACGGCACTCATTGGTATGGTCTCAAAATGTGTTACATGAGCAAGTTCTAATTCAAAATGTGTTACATGAGCAAGTGAAGCATTGAAATTGAATGCCTTTCAATAGGCTCAAGTACCTCACAATCAAGTATAGTTTTTATGCGCCAAGACATGTGATGCCTAGAGGATTCTCAAATTATGACTAAGATACGTTTATATTTGCTTTATCTTGTAACACCCCGAAATCCAAAAGTATTATTTTTGGTAAAAGTAAAAGTAATTGTTTTAAGTTATTATTATTTTAAGTGGTATAAAATAATAATAACTGTGAATGGTTTTTAAGTTCCAGACTATATATAATAACTACGGGGAGTAAAAATTAAATGAAGCTTGTAGTATACACATACATATGTCGGTCTTTTACATATATATCCAAAAACACGTACGTATGATCAGAGATATCCCCATCTCCATTTTTAAAACACAGGAACAAGAATCAATCAACAAAATTAAGTTCTAACATCAAATTGAAGCTAGAGAATCCTAATTCATCAACGATTAATCAATTCTAACTTGAGGTAATATTTGTTCTTGGTTAATTTTAACCTAGAAATGGGTTTCATGGGGGTTTGGAATGATTATTGGTTTTAATCCAAAATTAGAGTTTTAAAATGGTTAAATTGATGTTAGTTAGTGTTATAGTGAGTATTATTAACACTAATTCAACTCAATAATGGGTAATTCAAATTGTGTGATTTGTGATCAAAGTGGGTTTTGATCAAATGATGATGATTTGGTGTTAATTCACCTCGATTAGTGGTTAGAAATGTTATTGGAGTATTATTAGTGGAAATTGAATTAGTGAATCAAGTTGTTATATCCTAGAGCTAAAGATGATCATGGGAATGATCATGGTTTTGTGATAAACTGATGAACTTAATAAGTGATTACGAATTAATGATAATTAAAGTAGTTCTTCATGAACTTGGATGGGTTTATGATGAATTGTTATAAGTTAGTGATCACTTATTTGAATTGTAGTTGAAAAGAGGTTATCATGATATGTAATCATGATTAAAGTGGTAATTCAAGTGATTGGATACTTGAATTAAAAATAATCAATCCAAGGGGGTGATGGATTGATGATTGTGATTATTTGATTATGATGATTGTTAGTTGCTAAATGTTATTATATTGATGTGTTACATGTTAGGTGATTAAAAGACATGGCATCAATAATCAAGGGTGAAATCGCATATTTGCCTAAAAAGCAAAGGTGAGTGATATGAGAGTTAAATGGGTAATGGTTGTATGTTCCGGATTGCTTACGAGCAAGAGGTTCATACAATCAAGTGGATTATGTTTTGTTTCATACTTTGGTTCTAAGTATGAATACTATGATATTGCTATAGCACATGATGTGGAATATGTGCTAATCGATTATTATTGATAAGAGTTTGTTGATATGTGGAATATTCTGTGGATTATGTGGATTGAGCTTTTGTAGAGATTTGTTGATCAGTTGCTAGTTGTGGTTAGCACTGATTTTCAGAGTACGTGCTTGCACGTGTCGTTGATGTAGTATGCATACTGTTGGCCGGGGTTCGCATAGAGTTGTTATTGGTTATGTGCGCATACCAATGATGTTGTTGCTAGCATTCATGTCGACGTGATATGGTGCAATGTGATATTGGCTGTGGATCCCATAGAGTTCAGAGAAGTTTCTACAATTTCTTAGTAGTTACTTAATTTATCAAATATGTGTTGATACTATTTGCTATATATTGTTGTGTTGTGGATTATTCATTTAATTGCTCATATGCTCACTTAGCGTTTTGTTTACCCCTTCAGTTATTTTATGTTGTAGGTATATGGTCCTGTTGAACCAATTAGATATTACATGGTGTCAAGAAGGTAGCGTGGATGGGAGCTTGCTTATGGTTAGACAAGCTCTTATTTCTTTTGAATTGTCGTATTTGATTGCCATTGTGTAATTCGCCCCTTTGAAATGAGTTTTAAAGTTAAAGCATGGTGAGCCATGTAACTTGTGGTTTTGGAAATAGTTGACTTTGAAAGTCAGCAAGGTTGTAAAATGTGTACCTTGTGGATTTGAAAGTGTATAACAAGTAATTGTGTTAACACGTAGCTTGTTGAATGGTGAAATGGGATTAGGGGTCATATTGTGTTTTGGTTGAATTTTGGTAGTGACATGTAGTCAACTACTCTTGTTAGTCAATTATGGGTTATGGTTGACTAGTGAATGGGTCAAAACAGTCTTTGGTGGCAAACGGGTCAAAAGTGCCCAAATGGGTCACTAAATGTACATGTGAGTTAAGTCAAATTAAATAAAGGTTAGAGTTACCTTGTCGGTTCCTTTAACTTTGTTTTGATGTGTTTGAATTGTGGTTAAAAGCTCCAGAACTCAGCTTATGTGGTTTGTGATTTTGGTTGTTACAAAAAAGCAGTTAAAATGGTCTCAAATTGGTCATACGTCCAATTCGGTTGATTTTGTGAAATTTGAAAAAGTGTAGAAAAGGGAAACTTCCGTATTGGTATTATGGAGGTGCTCGTAAAATTTCAGGTCATAAATCGTAAAGAGTTAAAACTTATGCGCATTTGAATTTCGTCAAAATTCTGAGTTTGGTCTGATTTTGCTGTCAGGAGGTCAAACGCGATCCTACCCATAGGTTCCAGGATCGCGTAACTTAGTGAAAAGTCACATATGTCAGTTTTATTCATGAGTACGCGATCCCACCACAAGTCCAGGATCGCGTACCTAAGTGCAAATCGGTAATAGAAAGAAATCCTTTGTTCATACGTGATCCGACTGGAGTTCTGGGATCGCGTATGCATGTATAATTTTGGTGTCTTGATTATTTTTGAGTATTAAGCATATTGGTGTATATGTAACCATTGGTTATCACTCAAATTGAATTACTATAGTTGTTGGGACCAAAAGAAGTATAAAAAAAAAAAAATAAAAAAAAAAATTCGGGCGTTTCATATCTTACTTTCCAAAGTAATCTAATTATTTTGACAGAAAGCTTATTTCTTTAAAAAGTTTTCTAAATCAAAAATCTAAAAAGGTTTTGAAATCAACCGAATGGATGAGAATCATCGTCGAGGTTGGGTTTTCGAAAGTTTTGATAGTTAAAGCTCAACCCAATTGGTTGGTTTTTCGAAAAATTCTGAATTTTTGAGCAAAAATGAGAAAAATGTTTACTTTTGACAAGCAAATAAAAATTTTATGTTATACCATACCGTATATCCCACACTTAAAAGAACATTGTCCCCAATGTTCATGACTAAGGTGGAGATTTCTCCTTTGAGGGAAGATCCCACACTTAGAGTTTGATTATCGGGAACATTTTTCGATAAGTGTTTACGAATTTGGTAGGATTGAATTCCACACTTAGAGTTTGATTATTCGTATAACGATATGTCACAACCACTACTAGAAAACGGAGCATCAGCTACGTATATTCGACATAATAAATTTGTTGGAAATTTCCGACAGCGCACTGACTAATTCCCAACGAAAACCTACCCAAAAACTTACGGTATCTTTATAAGGGATTACCGATGGATTACCGAAGCATATGATTATTGAGCATATGATTACTGACGGATTACCGAAGCATATGATTACAGTATCTGTGATAATAGAGTATTTTGTTATACATATGATTATTGCAAAAGAAGGCAAAGATCAATTTATTTATTAATGATAATTACAAATTAAATAAAGATCAATGTCATTTTTTAAAATTTTTTATAGCATTAAGTTACTTGGGCCTTGAATTTGCATGGCCATAAATTTCCTATTTTTTCACAATAAAACTGACACAATAAAAAAGAATTAAAAGCAAATAATAATGATAGTCCCGTAATCACTATTGATAAGTGATATGGAATCTCAGTATGTAAAATTTAATTGTAGAAGGGGTGTTGAATACAATTAAAAATTATTTCTGATTTTACTTGAGTTATTTAGCTAGTTTTTAATTGATTGAACACAAACAGAGTATGTAACAAATAGATATAACAATATCAAAGAACAATAGTAATAGTAGCTAAATTGTGAATTATATTAATCATAAAATTCACAAGTATTGATTGCGGAATGGACTGGCCCAAGCTAATCCAAATTAAACACACAAGCTAACTTATTACAAAATGAGATGAGCAGTAGTGGACAAACACGCTAACTGCTCACTCGCTGAGTTACTATAAAGTACCCTAGACAAACTAATCACTGAACACACAAGTGATAAGTACGTACAGAAAAAACTAGCCTCTAAAGTACAATATACTGAACTATATATACTACAAGAATCCCGTAAATATCTCCTATAAAATAGGATCTTGGAAGGACACGTGTTGCAACTTGATTGGCTTGATTTCTGATGAACCGACATATTGCGGGTCCCAATTCTGTTACCGCAAATATCTCTTTACCTTAAATCCAATCAGTTGCCGCCACGTAATCATTCGAACATTCTTCAAGTACGAGGACTCTTGCTGATGTGTATATAAGTACAGTACTTTTGCACTTGATGATTGAGCGGCTTTATTGAATAGTCACTGAAGATGCAGTAATTCTTCTCACTCACTGCGAGCTAACATGCTCTTGTAGAATGACTTAAAATAGAGATCTTCAGCGACTAGCTATTATTCGGGCAGTGACTTTTGCCTTATTAGATTTGAAGATGTAGAACTCTCGCTGCTAAGTATTAGCGACACACGAAGTTGAATTCTAATCTTCCTCAGCATATCATTTCCCTTGAGAGTAGAGTGAATAATGATCAGCAGTAATAAACTCCAGCAACAACAGCTTTGACACAATCCATTTCTTCATCGAGTAGTGCATAGTTGAGTTGGTCAGCGACCAGTGACTCAACATGGTCAGCGACTAGTGACTCAACAATATCCCCCTAAATGATTGTGATCGAAGCTCCCTAGACAAACTTGTTGCTGAAAAAGTTTATAGTCAGTGTTTAAGATTTTAAACATTCAGTGACTTGTACTTGATCCATTCATTTTCTTTTTGGATTCTTTTGATATGACCTGAGTTTTGCACTTTGGTTTTCACAAAGATCAGATATTATTGAACTGCAAAATATAAATATTACAATTGTTTTCAGTTACAATAAATCTAATCTATTTCAAAAGTTTCACCATGTATGACAGTATCTTCTGGTCTGAGTAGTTGCAGATCAACAGCTGGTGCAGCTTTAGTGATATTAAATTGTAGCGACTCTTGACAAAACAAAACTATTATCTTCAGCTTCAATGATCTTGAATTGTAGTGACTCTTGAGATAACAAACCCAATTATCTTGAATTGTAGTGACTCTTGAGATAGCAAACCCATTATCTTCAACTTCAGTGATCTTGAATTGTAGTGACTCTTGAGATAACAAACCTATTATCTTCAGTGATCAGATTACCTTTGATAAGTTGTAGTGACTTTTGACATATCAAACCTACTATCTTCAGCGATCAGATTACCTTTGATAACAGAAGTCATCTTAGATTACCTTTGATAATAGAAGTCATCTTGAAACTTACTACACATTCAGAGAAGATTACTACTTTGTTAGATGAGTTTGTTGCTCAGGCATTGTTTGACTTGGAGAATGCAAACCAGGACCTAAAGAGTGACCTAGAACCACAATGAACATGTTTCTAGTGGTTTCTTCATCCAAGTTTTTCTGATCAGCATTTCTGGTAACATCATCTCTTTCTCCCATTATCACTTTCATCATTATCATCAGAGTCATCAGATTTCTCCCCTTTGATGTTAGCATGAAATGTTGTGATTGACTTTTGAACGTTTTGAGTATGAGTGATGTATTTTGCTACGGATTTGGCTTCCTCGTCATCACCAGCTTGTGTTCTAGCTGATGGATCATTGAAAACAGAGAGGTCAACCTGTGAAGAGATATTGACAGTTGGTGTAGTGATAGATGAGATTTGGCCCGGGTCTGTAGCCAGTGATGTGGCATCAGCGATGGGTGTGTTATCACCCACTGATACCACTAGCCCTTTTGATGAAATGTCATCCTTTTGTGAGAGTGACAAGTGTTGGGTAGACTCAATTTGGAGGTGTGGGATGCACCCAAATCACTGCTAACAATGGGTTGAGACATTGTAGCTGTCTGTAGTTATCCCTTTTTAGAATCACTGGACTTTCGGGAGTCCAATGAAGCAGTTGAAGGCTTGGGGTCAGCAAGGGTGCCCGCAGGGACTGAACGTTCAGCCTCCGCTTCATCCTTGGCATCCTTGGATGTCTTCATTTTGCTATTTCCCTGATCCGTTAATGTCAGGAACCCTAAATTGATAGTCCTGTAATCACTATTGATAAGTGATATGGAATCTCAATATGTAAAGTTTAATTGTAGAAGGGGGGTTGAATACAATTAAAAACTATTTCTGATTTTACTTGAGTTATTTAGGTAGTTTTTAATTGATTGAACACAAACAGAGTATGTAACAAATAGATATGACAATATCAAAGAACAATAGTAATAGTAGCTAAACAGTGAATTATATTAATCATAAAATTCACAAGTGTTGATTGCGGAATGGACTGGCCCAAGCTAATCCAAATCAAACACACAAGCTAACTTATTACAAAATGAGATGAGCAGTAGTGGACAAACACGCTAACTGCTTACTCGCTGAGTTACTGTTACGTACCCTAGACAAACTAATCACTGAACACAAAAGTGATAAGTACGTATAGAAAAACTAGCCTCTAAAGTACAATATACTGAACTATATATACTACAAGAATCCCGTAAATATCTCCTATAAAAAAAGGATCTTGAAAGGACACGTGTTGCAACTTGATTGGCTTGATTTCTGATGAACCGACATAGTGCGGGTCCCAATTTAGTTACCGCAAATATCTCGTTACCTTAAATCCAATCAGTTGTCGCCACGTAATCATTCGAACATTCTTCAAGTACGAGGACTCTTGCTGATGTGTATATAAGTACAGTACTTTTGCACTTGATGATTGAGAGGCTTTATTGAATAGTCATTGAAGATGCAGTAATTATTCTCACTCACTGTGAGCTAACATGCTCTTGTAGAATGACTTGAAATAGAGATCTTCAGCGACTAGCTATTATTCGGACAGTGACTTTTGCCTTATTAGATTTGAAGATGTAGAACTCTCGCTGCTAAGTATTAGCGACACACGAAGTTGAATTCTAATCTTCCTCAGCATATCATTTCCCTTGAGAGTAGAGTGAATAATGATCAGCAATAATAAAATCCAGCAACAGCAGCTTTGACACAATCCATTTCTTCATCGAGTAGTGCATAGTTGAGTTGATCAGCGACCAGTGACTCAACATGGTCAGCGATCAGTGACTCAACAAATAATAATAATAATAATATTTTGAACATTTAAGCTAAAACTACTTTAAATTAATAATAACTAGTTACTGTAATTACTTCTAAATTATATAAAGGGTAAACTAGGAAGAGAAGAAAAAAAAAATAGATCAATCAATGTATACTTGCATTTTCAAGATAAATCTAGAGTTCATTAAATACTTGTTAACAATGAGGTTGGAACTTGCCAACCCAATTCTAAGGTTGGAACCGAAGAATAGTTTTAAAACCGACATGGAAGGCACGTGCTCTTCCTTTGCTTCGTCGGTTTGAGTTCTTCAGTTTACCTAAGAAAGGAAAAGAAAAAAGTGTGGGGCCCAGCTTACATTTAATGTATTGTTATATTTTGTTTAGTATATGTAAATGTAGGTATATTCGTAAATGTGAGGCCCAAAAAATTGAATGATGAAATGAGGGTTGGGAGTGTTTCATCAGTTGTGGATGTGCTGACGTGGCGCAAGTGAAGAAGCTGGGGTTGGGAGTGGTCTAAGTGACTCAGCGGCAACAACCTTAACGAGTCCTCTTATCGTAGTCAAACATTAAGGCTTAAATGTGTGGTTGTGTGCAATTATTTGTTCTCCCTTATAAAGGGTTTGCACCCTTTCTTTAGCAACTTATATTTTTCAAGATGCAAAATGTCTATTATGCCCTTATAATTATTTAATTTTTTTATTTCATCAATCAATCAATATATACTAAATATTACTAATAAATTAGTTACTACTAACACTTACTAATTGACTAAATAAATATGGAAATCTTAACTATTTACATAATATCATACACTATTTTATCTACTTTCTTCATTTAGATCGAACATTTGACTTTATTAAATTGAGCAATTGTTAAAACAAATTCTACTATTATTCACACAAAATAAAAAATAAACAATTGAGACATCAAATAATGCAAAGATATTGAGCAAATTCTATGAATTACTCATGATAAAACGTCACTGTTGATTATCGATGTAGGTCAACATTGCTAACGACGACCGCCAACAACTATTATCGTCTATTAGTTATTATCATTGATCACTACTACATTTTTCTAATTTATTACTGCTGCATTGCGCGGATAATTTACTAGTGTCTGTTTATGTTACTAATATTCTATTAATGAGCTACATTAAATAAATAATATATTTTCTGGTTGAATGTGTTCAATTATATATGTTTTGTGTTCAAGTATGTTAGTTTAACATCCTAATAGGCGAAATAAACAAACATGTGCAAATCTAATTGCTTATGTCCAAGATCATGATAATAATAACCTCAACGTTGACCTAGAAATGGATTTATCGTTATGCATTAAACTTTACACTTTTTATTAATGTAAGATATATATTTTTATTTGTTATATATTATATGTAGTAAACATGAAAATATTGTCTATTGTATGTAAAGTTTCTTTTTGGATAAGACCAAAAAAGGAAACTAACCTATTTTAGCCTTACCCAAAAAGGAACGTTTACATTTAATATACGATATTTATTAGTTCAACACACACAATAGAAGTTTTCAAAGCTTGACAAATACAATAATAAAAGATGTGAAGTTTAATACAAAACGAAACAATAAAACCGCCCAAAATTATCTTTAATCAAACTTTACTCATCTAGTAGATTATAAAAAAGTTTTGACCATTTCATTTAGGGTTCACTACTTCAAATTAAGTACATTACATTAACGTACTCAGTTGGTTGGCGCGTCATTTATGTAAACCATCACGTGTCATTCATATAATTTTTCGACTCAAAATATTACATACAAACAACAATAATTAGTAATTAGAGTTAACGGAGAGTTACTTATATATTTTAAAGCACATGTTCCTTCAATTTATTCAAGTTCCTAATCTAATAAAGAAAATGAAGATAGTAGTAGGAGCAAATTCCAAGGGAAAATGCGTATAGTACATAGTATATATATATATATATATATATATATATATATATATATATATATATATATATATATATATGTGAGGTCATTCATAGGTGTGTGTGGTCTCTTCGTTAAAGAAATAAAAGCGTATGATGGAAATTTGCAAGGATAAATATAGATATAGATATTACCAGTAGATAGAATAGATATAAAAAGGTAGCATCCATGCATCCCATGACCATATCAGACAACAATCGATCACTTGCATTTGAATACTTATCACGAATTCATGCAAACACTTCCTACTTTACATTCCTGCTGCTCTATCATCAACAAGACAATATGCCATATTGCCATGCAAACAACTAGTAGTGACAAAATGTTATGAAAAGAAAAGATAAAAGTATTGTTCGCAACTACCCTACTGCGAGTTGCAAATGCCAGTTGTGAGCGTTTGCGAGTTTCTCGAAAACAAAATCGAAACTCGCAACCGCGTGACGTATTTCTTATAAACATTTATTTTACAAAATTTGTTAGCATAATAAACGTACGTTTGTAATAATAGCTTATTAATTAGGGTTCTTCCAAATAATAATCTATATTTAAATTTTTGTACGATAAATGACTACTAAAAAGTTAGAAACACCAAAGAATCGTAGTACGACCAATTCATATAATAGTTATCCATCCGTCTCACTATAAGTGTCTATATTGCTAGTATTTTTTAAAATAAGTGTCAATTTTCATGTTACAAACAATTAAATGAAACTTTAGTTAATATATATGTTACTCCGTACTTCTTATAAACACAACAATTTGTTAAGAATTGAACAAAAGCTACAAATTAGCATAAGTTTATAATAAATGTCATTGCAATGTTCAACTCAAATGTGAAGTTGAAAATATAGTTAAATTAGAAGCTTGAACATCTACAAATGTATGAGAAATTAAACACCTAGGGCATCTATTATGTATGCATTAACTACAACATGCATCATTTTAGTTTAGAATATATAAGAACAAGAATTATATAAAATTATATCTATGATTATAAGAATTCCTTTAACATAAAACACTATATATTCATATTAAAGGTCGAAATGAGATTTATTATAGATATATACTTGGGAAATTAATCGATTTGCCCTTTTTTCCGAACGTATTTTTCGTTTTGCCCTCCGTAAATAAAATTGTCGTTTTACCCCACCCGGTCGCAGGTCGCACCATGCGACCTGCGACCCATACCATGCGACCTGCGACTAGCACGATGAATGGGTAAATGATAGAGCGATGAACGGGTAAACAAGCCAAAACTAACCGGTCGCAAGTCGCAAGCTGCGACTTGCGACCAAAGTGATGCGACTTGCGATAAGATAACGAAGAAAGCAATGGGATGAAGTTAACGTAGTATGTGGCATTCTGGCGGGCGCAGGTCGCATGGTCGCAGGTTGCAGCGTGCGACTTGCGACCGGCTTGTGTGATCGGGTTCGAACTTATTTTTGTATGTCTTTTACTCGTTCATTTGGTTGGTCGCAGGTCGCATGGTATGGGTCACAGGTCGCATGGTGCGACCTGCGACCGGGTGGGGTAACACGGCAATTTTTTTTTACGGAGGGCAAAACGAAAAATACGTTCGGAAAAAAGGGTAAATCGATTAATTTCCCTATATACTTTTCATAAAGTAAATATAACAAGCTTTTAAGTCATATAACCGGAAAGTTAACAATCATTAGTTTAAAGGACTATGGTTAAAATTGACATTTTGACTGAAAACAGAGAAAGTATATGAAGAGATGCGAAATTGATTACTCTTTTTTATCTAGTCGAACTACATATAATCTTATTTCTTATCCTGCATATTTAATACTGGAGTAATGCTACATAGGACTACTTACGTAGACCTAAAAATAGACCTAATCTTCTGATCGGTTGAATATTTTCTCACTCTCTATCTCATCCAATCAATTTTACATAACTAACAATCATCCTTTTAAATCTAAATTTAAGTCTTCAAATTTATGCCAATATATCATTTCTCTTAATACAGATCTAGGAAAATAATAGCCTAAGTGAAGTGGACTTCTAGAGTGGGCTGAATCTTTAGTTAGTGGATTTCGGCCTGATTTGGGGATGCACATTCAACTATTATTTTTATTTTTTATTTTTTTACGGGGAAATCACCGGTTGCGAAGTAATTAAAAAAACGTTATGTAATGTCAATAATGCTGTTTGTACTTTGTAGAACGGGGAAATGAATTTTTTTTTTTAGAAAGGTAAGTAACCTATCACTACTGCTACACGAATAATCCACGAATATTTATATTTCCAGTCCACAAGACTTTTCTTTTGTCTGCCTTAGAGACAACAAATTCCTTTGTCTAATTTTCTTTCTCTAACTTACACAAGGGAAGTTACTGAATTGTTTTGCATCAAGGTCTGCCATCAAGGAGTACCACGGCTGACACCTATTTGCTATGTGGTTGAAATTTCAGAATTCTAACCGGCCCACACCCGATCGTCTTATGCTTATCACGTGAGAGATAAATCAAGCATTCCTAGTGGCCTTCTCAGATGGTGATCCAACTAACTTATCCAACAACATTAAGGAATTTTTCTAATTAATTAGATTCCTTCTTGCTATTTGGTGATGATATGAACTTAAGTGCTCTTCAAATGCTTTATCTCTGAAACTAACTAAGCTACACGCTAAAGCTAAAGTCCTATAGGTCATTGTGGTCAGTGGTACGTGAACGAAGTAGCTCCGACCCCTCGTTAGGTAATTGGTGGACCCCATTAATCTACAAATAAACTACTTTGGCATTTCAAACGTGACATTTCATTGTATCAACTACCCCAACAAAGACTTTTCCCAACAAAGACTTTTCTAATAAAATCTTTTCTCCATAACTTTTGTTAAAAAAATTTGTTTCAATGATGATACTTTTTTGGAAAAGTACAATAAAAGTTAATATATTTTTCATATATTTCTATTTAAGGTACTCAACTTTAATTTTATTAATTTAAGGTATCAAACATTTAATTTGTAATCAAGTTAGGGACGCAAATTTCACAAATAACGAGTTATAATCAAATTTCTTATTTATAAGTAACATAGCTCATTAATCGATTAATATTCCTCGATCAATTTTGAAAAATATTGAGTGAGGAGAGAGAATTTAATAGAAACTCATCATCACTTTAAACTTTATCATCTCTCTTTTTACTAAATATTTTTTTAAATTGATCGAGGAATATTAATCAATTTAGTAGATATGTTACTTATAAAGAAGAAATTCGGTGACAACTCGTCATTTGTAAAATTTGCGTCCCTAACTTGCTAACAAATTGAAAGTTCGATACCTTAAATTAAAAAATATAAAGTTGAGTACCTTAAATAGAAATAGGTGAAAAATATTTCTGTACTTTTCCCAATTTTTTTCGAACATTTAGAAGCATCATAATGTACTAGAAATGAAGCTTTTTCTGTTCAGGTTATTTGAAGAGGCCATACAAGTCTTTTTTACTAACACTAGTAGAGTACCCGCGCGATGCGGCGGTACTGAATTTATAAAATAACATTAATTCGTGATGGGGATATTAGTAGCCAACATGTCATACTGAGAAGCCATATATGATGTAATTTACAAACATAGTGTCCAATTTTATTGTCGTCATAAAGATGTACTATAAAAACACCATCGATTGGAAGATGCGGTGGAGTTGCCGATGCATTGTTATTGCGTTGGTTGTTTTGATTCGTATTGAGGTGAGTGCTTTGTTTGATAATAAAATAATTGATGTTTATTCTTTATAATCATATTAAGGTGAGTATTGATAATGCTGGAGTTCTTTGTTTCAATGGTAATGATAATATACATTTATGTTGATCAAATATGATTTATGGAATTGATGGTGTATTAATGTGTTTGAGAATTACAGCTCCAAGACGTATGAAGGTATTTTGGAAAGAATACTTCCATGTTTTGTGAAAGGGGTAGGTGCAAATGGTTATTTTTAGAAACATTGTAATTGTTAGTTGTTTATTTACCGATTTGTTTATAATTTATAGTTAACACCCTTTTACTGATCAATGTAGACTTTATGACTTCCTGATTTGAAAACGTACAGCTTGTTGAAATCTTAGAGGGGTAAAGTTGGAATAAAATTTTAAGTATGATTAAGATTCAACACCCAACACACATTATAAGTAGTTATAGATGTACGCGCCCAATCAAGATATACTCGTGATCATTTCTGACCCTTTTTATAACACACTGAAGATGTTTAGGTAGTAAAGGTTCCAATCTAAAACCTCTTATAATCAAGAAATCAGTACGCACTACCACTACATATCTTGGTAATGGTTAAAGTTACATGTAATTTGTTCAAGCAATATACAAACTTTGAGAAGTGAAGTTTTAGTTGCAAGAAATAAAAGTATGAAAGGAAAGGACAACCGCAGAGCAGTTGAAGTAGGCGAGTGATATCGAAAGTATTAATGGAATCATTAAAACCGTGGTCCAGTCGTAATTAACAGTCTCAAGAGCCAGATATGTGAACCATGCCTACCACACGTTTAGCCATGTCCTCTTGGACGTTACTTTCTACTTCATTTATTATCCCATTTATATGATTTGGATGTATAAATCAAATATATATGAAAATAACTATAACAATATACGGAGTAACAATTTTGGTATGAGGAGGAATATATCTACATGACTATATGATATGCATTTTTAGAAAAATATAATTATATTAAATTTGAAATAAAGAGAAATGACAACGCCAACTTTAAAAACTATAAGTAACGGGTCATTATCAGTTTCATATATTAATATCTATATATTATAACAAATTCTGTGTATCCCTAAATATTGATTAAGATACGTAAAACTATTTGTTAATGTTCAAATATTTTAATAATAGTTTATAGAAATGTCGATAACAAAAGAGTATAATTAATTGGGTGAGGTTCCTGAAAGAATGGGTGAAAATGAGGGAAGAGAGAGAAGCCAATGAGGAGGTGACAAGTGTCTCCTCATTTCTCCACATTTTTTATTCATTTCCCCTCCCATTTTTCATTATTCCACCTTTATTTATCCAATTCCCCCCTTTCTTCACTATTTTTCTATTTAATTTTTTTAAATTATTTTTTTTGTTAAAAATTTTAATTATAAAATAAAATTCAAATTTAAAAAAATTGATTTTTTTAAACATGTAAATTCTTCTATAACACTTCTGTTAAAAAAAATTAATAAATAATTAAATAAAATTTGTTAACATTTTTTTAAGAAAAAATTTTCACTTTAAAAATCTAAAAAGGTAGTTTTTAACCCTTTTTCCTACTTAGTTTTTCTTTTTTTATATCATTTTGAAATTTGTGACGCACCATATATTATATATAATGATGCACATGAATACTAAAAACAAGATGCAATAAAACTAAATTATTATTGTGTTCACCAACATTATAACTATGATACACTGATTTTCTCTTAATACGATGCATCGAGTATTTAAATATCATGGGTCGACTTTCAAAATATACTATAAAATATCGTTATTGAACTAAAAAGTGGTGCATCATAGTTATAAAACATGGTGCATCATCATAATTATAAAACATGGTGCATCGAGTGTTTAAAATAGCATGTATCAACCTCAAAATATACTATAAAATATCGTTATTGAATTAAAAGGTGGTGCATCATAGTTATAAAACATGGTGCATCATAGTTATAAAATATGATGCATCATAGTTATAAAATACGGTGCATCATAGTTATACAATACGGTGCATCATAATTATAAATATGACGGTCTGACTTTTAGATATACGATAAACATCATTAGTGAATAAATCTTGATGTATCAGAGATATAAAATATAGTGCATAATAATTATAATTTTTACAATGCATTGAAGTTATAACTTTGTTATATCAAAATTTATTTTATTCAATGTATGTATATGGTGCATCACATAATTTTTTTTATAATACTATATATAAAATTGTATTTACATATAACAACGTGATGTAAAACAACAGAAAAAATGTTGAAAATGTGAAAAAATAAAAATAATGATAAACAAGCTGTGAAAAAAGTTAAATTAAAAGGTTGAAAAAATTAAAGAAGCTGATAACAAGAACTTTTAAAAATGCAAAAAAAAAAATGAAAAAAATAATAAATAAGAAAAAAAATTAATTTAAAAAAAATAAAACACTAAAAAAATTTTAAGGAAAAAAGTGAAGGAGAAATGATAAGGTTAGAGAAATAAAAAAATGTGAAAATAAAAAATGTGGAGAAATAAAGGAGGTAAAGAAATGGGAAAGGACACGTGGCAATACTCTATTTGCTTCCTCCACTTCCTCCAAAATGTCACTTCCGTTCATGAAGCAATTTCTAATTAATTAAATACTAATGTAAGACCAATCCCAACCGTGACATAAAATAACGCATAAGTATGTGCCTAATCGGCGTCACGTCAGCATTTTCAAAACTGAGATAAAACTGACACTACACTGCAACACTAAACATCACTTCAGTTTTTTCTGGACCACACACATTATTTACTTTATTTATTTAAAACAAAAAATTAAATAAAACATTTTCAGTAAAATAAAAAACATTACATTAATTAAAAATAAAACATTACAATTACTAAAAAATATACATTTTTTGAAAGAAAAAATGCAACTAGTCGTCTACTCCAAATCGTCCGAATCTTCGTCTTGATCTTCATGTTCCTATTCATCCGAATCATTTGACTTGGATCGAACCCGGACCCAATTTGTGACCAAAAATCATTTTGTAATCTGACTCATAATTACTAACTTCGGTATTTTTTTATAAAGCATTTTCCACATTTTAAGAAAAGTCTTTTTGTTAGAATTTGAGTTGATCGTAGCCATTGTTCTTTATTGCACTTCCGTGGATATGATATTCGCCAAACATTTTTGTTCTTTCAAATTTCGTGAAGAAGTAGTCACATCACTCAAACCCGAACTTTTTTGACTTTTTCTTGAAAGACTACGATCGGGCGGTCGACGAATCCAGTCGTTTTGGGACAACCTTTCCATATTAGTCGTAAAAGGTTCGGATGAAAGGATGTCATCACCAAGATTGATCGGTTCGGGATTGGGTTGGAGTGTACGTCTGTTGGCCATGACCCCCTCATCCGTATAGAACTTCGGATAGTGTTTAAGCACATCCCAACATTTCTCGTATATGAATTTGTGTTTTTGTTGGGACTATAAGAGTGCATAAAATGCGTCAACAATGTCTTTTTTATTAGCCCCGCTTGGACAAGGGTCGGTAAGATGGTTGTAGATTGCGATGAAAGCTTTGACATCTTTGCGAATTTTATTCCACTTTCCTTGTAGTTGACTCACAGTACGTTTTGCAGATGCCACCGAATAATGGTCGTGTAGTACTTTATCCAAAAACATTTCAAAGCTTTGTGAATTTCCTTGCTTCGATTTTTTAGACACGTGGACCCACTGTTCGGACAATATAACCGCCTCCGCATCCGTCCATCCCGCTTGTACTATTTTTCCTTTCATGTCTTCGGGTTCGGGTTCAGATTGTTCTTCAGGTGGCGTATTGATGTTTCCGAATTGTTGATTGTTAATTGGGGTTTGTGGATATGGAGAGAAAGACGAGGTGTTGATGAAATGGTTTGTTTCCAAAATCCAAGGGGGTTTGGGGTATTGGATGGTATGGTGATTAAGGTTGGTAATTTTGGTAATGTTGAAATTGGTATGGTGTAGGGTGATGTGTGTATGATCCAAACCCAAGCGGTCGACTAGGTGAAGCGTAGCTCGATTGAGCGGAAGTTGAACCCTTTGGTGAAGTTGGATTTTATTGAAAATTCGGTATGAGATTATTTATTAAATTGTTTTACATATCGTTTTCTTGTGATGTAGGTGGTGGTGTATTTTTAGGTGAATTTCTAGGCATTTTTGTAGTTGTGTATGGGTGGTGTATTTGTGTACGGAAGCTATAGTTGTGTATAAGTTGTAGTTGATTGTAGTGAAAAAAGATGCGTATGAAGCGGGGATATATATATAGTGTGGAAATAAGATGATAAGTTGTAGTTGGTTGTAGTGAAAAAAGAAGTGTATGAAGTGGGTATATATAGTGTGGAAATATTAGTTTTTGAGTTTAAAAAAAAAATTGACAGTTTTTTTATCCGTTGAGTTTAATGGTTACTTTTTTTATGTTATTTAAAACTTGGAAATTCGAATAAAACAAAAAAAAAAAGTAAAAAGTAAGTGGGCCCCAACTCCTTCTGTCCATTCTTATTCAAAAACCGACGCTCCAAACCGACGACCTCAACCAACGATCTGGTGCCAACGGTGTCAATTCTGTCTGTTTTTACCGACGTCAAGACGGACATGTCGTTGGCACGCGTCTAAAGAGATTAATGTAGGAACTGTACTGATCTCACCTTCGGTCTTTCTGTTTTAGCCATTTGTTTTCTCGTGAATATGTGAGGTCAAGTGTTTTCAATATTGAAGGCTCAAAATGATATAGTATAGTTGTCATATGTAGACGCAATGCTCACGAATTCTACGGCTGATTGAATAACGAACACAAACGGAATTTGTATTCGTCTATAAAACGTAAATCGAATCGGTAATAGGAACACACGAGAGTAAATACAACTTCCGTATTGGTATTGATTTATCACTAAGCGTTTATAGAATCGCTTGATCTTACAGAGAGAAAATGCTCAAAACGTCTAAGTGTTCAAATGATTTAACACCTATATATATACGGACCAGTCCTTGCGAAACTCGACACCTTCGAAACTTTAAGTTTCGCATCCAGCGAAACTTTAGTGCAAGTTTCACAGTAACAAAAAAGTTTCACTCTTCTTACAACATTCGCATTTCCAGACTTAGACGGTTTAACAAGTTTTCTAAAACAATACAAACAACTCAAAAACAAACCTAGCTAACTGACACAAAACTGTACAACATGTACTAACAGACCCCTTCTGTCAGTAGATCGATTTTGTTGTCTTCCTTTTTAGTTCCACTGGATCGGTAAATTGCTTACCGCATGTATGCCCTGAGCGCAACAAACTTCAACGACTCTTTGGAACATCATAACACTCAATCTCGGTGTCGCACCCCCAAACTCATCTCTCGACAGATATGTACAAGATTCTCTGAATGTTCAGCTTTTCCAAATCATCTCTCGATAGATATATCAAGCTTAATGGATCATATACATAAACCATGAAAGTTTTTGGCCATATCACATTTTCAGAGTACTTTCGTTCATAACACTCAATCTCGGTGTCGCACCCCCAAACTCGGGTTGCGGAAGCGAATCGGGTCGGGGTGCGACTAATACGGTAATCACAGCACAAAGATATAATGAACGACCACTATATGCGTCGTTTTACAACTTGTATTGATAAAATAAAAGTTTACATCAAAGTATTGTTTACATTAGCTCGGTTTGAAATTGAGAGAATTACATACATAATTAATTTATACAAAATATAATAATGCAGCTAAATCTCTGAATATATTTGCATGCTGACACGAGCTAAGTATCCTGATCGGGCAGTCCAACCTACTGCTGAGTACCTGTGATACATGCTAAAATGGGTCAGCGAAACGCTGGTGAGCTCACAGGTTTGTATGTCAAAACATATAGTATGAACCACAAGATTTAATTGAATTTAAATTGCAATAAAGCAAAATAAAATTTATACAGCCATGAGCACATAGTCTGAGCTTAACTTGAGGGTCGGGTCCAATGAAGGAATTCCGATCGAGGTACCTCCTACGAGTGCCTAATCTACACTCGTCTACCCAAATGCTAATACGTCCGTTTGACCAGTTAGTACTTGCTAACCCGAACGAGGATTGTCAATCCTATATGATATCATATACTAACATTCACGCTACAGATGTATTACCAAACTATGTTGTGGAGGGCTTTAAATTGATTAGTTGAAAACAACTCATGTAGTATTTGATTTGATTTGTACTTGTGTTCACATATAAATAAATCGAGCAATGTATCACACCCCTGATGAAAACAGTAAAGTAGGGGCTATGAGACTCACCTGAGTCTTGAGAGTTTAACTTAATAAACTTGGATTGATTTGCCGAGTAGTGATGTCCGAAGACTTGTAACCTGAGGGTGTCCACGACACGCGATGGTTATTAACATGAGTAGGTGTCTATAAAGACTACCTTTGTAGTTGTTCCTTCAACTAGAATGTCCAAATGACTACGATTTGGTTGATTGATTTGAGTTTTGAAAAATGTGTACGGCCCGTTGGTGATTCGTTTGTAATACAATTCCAAAGTATTATTGTCTTGGTGTTTGAGTGTTATACTTATAAAGTATTTACCGACATTAGGTGACGGGGGTCCGGGGGCAGCGCCCCTGGTTAGTGGGGTCCCAGGGGTGGCAACCCCTAGTGGGGTCCAAGGGGCAGAGCCCCTGGCTGGGGTCGAGATGCCAGGTCAGCTCGAAAAATTTTTATTTCTACTATATTGCTTTGATGAAAAACGCATCTAAAACTTGAATTTGGGTGAAATCAGGTGATAAAATTTTAGGTCTCGACACTTAGTAAAAATCTGTGTTTTCTTGGTTCTGTTTCATGCGACACTTATAGCGACACTTTAAGAGTTTAGGCGAATTTCATAAAATGGAATATTCTGTAATAAGGGCGTCACTTAGAGAAGTGACGCATAATAAGGCGTCACTAAGGTAGTGTCGGGCTTAAGTGTCGGATATCAGGTTGGAGCGTCACTAGGGTCAAGTGTCGGATGAATTCGAAATTTAATTATTGGCTACACTTAGACAAGTGTCGCTGGGAGTGTCGGTCTGAAGTGTCGGGCATTGAATTTGCGACACTTAGGCAAGTGTCAGAAAAAAGGGGTTTTATGCGGTACTAGGGTAAGTGACGCAAAATTAGGGCTTTTAGCGACATTTAGTGCGACACTTAAGTGACGCATTAAGTGACGCTACGCTGCTTTGGCATATGCGACACTTAAGTCTGATGGCCAAAATTTGAGTCGAAAACGTGTTTTCCGGTTTCCGTTTTGTCCGATTCTTTTACCCAACCCATATTTGGACATTTTAAGCTTAGATAACCCACAAACAAGTAAAAACAAGTGAAATCGGAGAGTTTCGAGTTATTGTCGGAAAACTTACAAGTTGACGCCGGGAGAAACCGAAAAGATAGAAAGGTAGATCGCAACGTGGTGGTTCTTTTTCTCCAAATGGGCATGAAGATTCGAGGCCGTTTGGTGGTAGTTTTTGGTGAATTTTAAGATTGTGGTGGTGGTGGGTGTTTGAGAGAAGAAAGAGAGAATGAGAGATGGAGATAGAGAGTGAGAATGAGAATGAGAAGTGGGGTGGGGAGGTGGTGACCTCACCCCCTTTAGGCCGGTTTTGGTGGGGGCCCACCGAAGTGTGGGTCTCCAATTTTTAACTACGTGCTCGCGCTCCATGCGGTGTTCGTTCTCCCGATCACTCAAACGTTAAATAATTATTTAATACGTTTAAATATACGTTTTAAAATACGAATATTTTTGTTGAAGTATTTCACCAAATACTTAATATTTGAGTTATAAAATATAACTTAACTTTATTTTGATTGTTTGCGCATTTAATATTTTAATTGCGTAGGCCTTATTTGTACGATACGAATTGTGTACGAATATTATAAAAATAATATTTTGGATATAATAGCATTATTAAATAATGTTATATTATTTAATAGAATTGTTCACCAACGTCCGTATTAAATTGAATCGAATTACATTCGATTTGAATTGCGTACGATTTAATCAAATCGCATAATTGTATATATTCAACAATATATATATTGATACATTAATTAGCCTAACACAGAACTAATTACATGTATTAAAGATGATTAGGCACTAAGCACTAGTCCTAATTTGACGGGTGTCACACTCAGCCTCTCCAGTCTTTCCGTCATACCTCCAAAACTTAAAGTTCTCCATGAAATCTAAGGGAAGCTTTTCCAATGGAATTTTCTTCATGCAACGAACTCGAGGATATACAAGATTGACCCAAGGACGATTAGTTGTCAGATTGATCTTGTTGGGATATCTCTTTCATCGTCCCATGTTCGCTGTCATTCTCTGAAATCCGAATCTGACTTCCTTTCTCACCACACTCTGAAATCCGGATCTGACTTCCTTCTCTAAAGTTGATGTGCCCCATTCTTCTATGCCATAATACCGAATCTTGTTCCAATGCTTTGGAAAACAAACAAGTATGCTCCTTTTTTGTAGAAACCGTTCCCGTATCCAAAATGTAAGTATCTTTGTTTCTTGGAGCACGCATGAGAATCCACTCATCAGGTATAACAAATTCCGATTTTAGAATACAACATTCCTTATCATTAAACCATGTCGACAGCTTCTTATCGCAGACTTGAGACACGCTTAGAAGATTATGTTGTAATTGCTCAACATAGTAAATTTTTTCAAAGCTAACTTCTCCATTAGTCATGTTTTTACCTGTGATCATCCCTCCTTTGTCTCCCGCAAAGGCAACATATCCGCCATTCTTGGATTTAACATTAGTTAGAAGCAAAATATTGCCGATCATATGCCTTGAGCAGCCACTATCGACATACCTGATGTTGTCAATAATTCGGGATGTCGGATGCAAAGGCATAAACATGATAAAGATTAGTTTGAAACGGAGACCCAAGCCTTTGAGGGCTTTGGGTCGTCCAATATCATCCAAAATGACAACATCAATCTCTTTTAAATCTTTTGAAAATCTTTTGGAAAATCATCCGAAGGAAAAGATGATTCCTTCTTTAAACTGTTGTCTTTCTTTCTCCACTGTGGTTGAAAAGGTTTGATAACCTTTTCTTTGAATGTCTTCATGACATTTGATACATGAACATCTTTCTTTTGATTTGTTGAAGAAGAACGAGATTGAGTGTTGAAAACTTTTAGTGGAGAATATTTCTTTTTAAGATTTGTTTTCCTTTTCTTGTTTCTTCAAAAGCTTTTAAGCATAAAACAAGCAATCTCGAAAAAGATGTCCTTGTGTGACACCCCCAAATTTAATGATTTGCGGAAGCTCGATTTGGGTGTCACTAATCAATATACAAAGCACATAGGATAATAATGAACGACCACTATATGCGTCGTTTTAAACTTGTATTAATAAAGTAAACGTTTACATCAAAATAATGTTACGTTAGCTCGGTTCCTGAAATTGAGAGATTACATAGCATAATTACTTTTACAAAATATAATAATGCAATCAAATCTCTAGTGGTATGTATGCTGACTCGAGCTAATAGTCCCTGCCTGTGCAGTCCACCTACTGCTGGGTACCTGTGATATATACTAAAATGGGTCAGCGAAAACGCTGGTGAGCTCACAGGTTTGTATGTCAATGTATAGTTGTAAGAACCGCAAGATTTATATTGAATTTAAAATGCAGTTAAGCAAAATAAAAGTTATACAGCCATGAGTACATAGTCTGAGCTTAATTTGAGTTGTCAGGCCCACTTAAGGAAACCTAACTTGAAATGCCTCCTACGAGTGCCTAATCCACACTCGTCTTCCCAAATGCTAATACGTCCGTTTGACTAGTTAGTGCGTGCTAACCCGGACGAGGATTGTCAATCCTATATGATATCATATATTAACATTCACGCTAAAATATTAACAGACTATGCTATAGAGGACTTTAAATTGATTAGCTTGAAACTCATGTAGTATTTGAAAGTTGGCACTTGCGTTCTACTTGTAAAACAAAACAGAGCAGTAATATCACACCCCTAGTTGTAAAATAGTGAAAATGGGGCCATGAAACTCACCTGAGTCTTGAAGTGTTTAATTTAATAAACTTGAAGTAATTAGCTGTGAATTGGTGTCCAAAGACTTGAAACCTGAATGTGTCCACGACACTTGAATTGTTATTAATTGTACCGGTATCTCGAAAGACCACCTTTGTAATTGTTTATTTATCTATGATGTCCAAATTACCCCAATTTGGTTGATTGACTTGTATGTTTGAAAACGTGTACGGCCCGTTGGTGATTAATTGTAATAATAGTCTTGATGTTATCACATTGATTTCGAAGCGTTACACTTAAAAACACAAATTCCATTATGTTTGAAAAGTTGTATCGTATAATTGTTTTGAAGTTGTACAAGTTTGACACTTGGTGAAAAATGTGCTTACGGAATCTAAGTACGGGGGTCCGGGGGCAGCGCCCCTGGTTAGCGGGGTCCAAGGGGTGGCAGCCCCTGGCGGGGTCCAAGGGGCAGAGCCCCTGGCTGGGGTCGAGCTGCCAGGTCAGCTTGGAAAATTTTTATTTCTACTATATTGCTTTAAGGAAAAACGCATCTGGACTTGAAATTGGGTGAAATCAAGTGATAAAATTTTGATCTCGACACTTAGTAAGAAGTTGTAAATATTCTGGTTTTGGCGACACTAAGATAGTGTCGCTACGGGCTTAGGCGACACTTAGTAAGTGTCGCTATATTTCTGATTTTTAATAGTTGGGCGACACTTGAGTAGTGTCGCTATGGCGACACTTATGAATTTCGGCGTCACTAAGGGAGTGTCGCTAAGTTAAATTTGGTTAAGTAATTCAGCGACACTTAAGTAGTGTCGCTATAGGGGCGACACTCAGGCATAGCGACACTTGGCTAGTGTCGCTACTACTGTTTTTGGCACACTAGCGACACTTCCAACTGTTCGCCGGATTTTGAGCCGAAAACGTGTTTTCCGGCGACCACTGGTTCCAAAACTTTTACCCAACCCTTATATGGACATTTTGGACAATTATAAACCATAAACATGTAAAAATAATCGAAAACGGAGAGTTTCGGGTTTTTGTCGGAAACTTACGCGGCGTCGAAACGAAAATCTGAAAAGATGGAAGTGTAGATCGTGATGAGGGGAACGTTTTTCTCCAAACGAGTATGGCGATCCGAGGTCGTTTTGTGCTAGTTTTTGGCGATTTTAATGGGGTGGAGGTTTTGTAAATTAGAGAGAAAAGGGAGGAGAGAGAGAGAGAAAAAGAAAAAGAAGAAATGAAGAAGAAGAAAGATGGTGGGAGGTGGTTATATCCCCACCATTTTTCAGTCCGCGCACTGCGCTCCGTGCGATGTTCGTTTTTCCCCGATTGTTTAAACGTTAAATATTTATTTTATATGTTTTAATATACGTTTTAAAATACGAATAATTATTCAGTATTTTTGTTGAAGTATTTTACTAACTATTTAATAATTACATTATAAAAGGTGATTTGTCTCGTTTTGTTTGCGCAATTACATTTTATTCGCGTTTATAGTAATTGTGTGATAAAACTTGGATACGAAATATTATTGACATAACATTTTCAAGTACGATAACGTTATTAATAATCCTTGTATTACTTAATAAAAATTGTTCACCAACGTCCGTATTTATTGAATCGAAATACATTTGATTTGAAACTCGTACGATTTAAACAAACCGCATAGTTGTGTAGATATATATTCAACAATATATATAATAATTGATACATTAATTAGCCTAACACAGAACTAATTACATGTATTAAAACTTGATTAGGCACTAAATTCTAGTCCTAAATTGACGGTTGTCACATTCTCCCCCTGTTAGAAGAATTTCGTCCCGAAATTTATGTTGAAGTCTTGTTTGATGTTGAGTCAGGGAAGAGTTGAGGATACTTGAGTCGCATCTGGTCTTCCCGTTCCCAGGTAAATTCCGGACCACGCCGCGAATTCCACCTGACCTTGACGATGGGAATGCGACTTTGTTTGAGTTGTTTGACCTCACGGTCCATGATTTCGGCGGGTTCCTCAACGAAGTGAAGCTTGTCGTCAACTCGAATTTCATCGAGTGGAATGATAAGTGTCTCATCAGACAGACACTTCTTCAAATTTGAAATATGAAAAGTGGGGTGCACGCTGCTGAGCTCGGATGGCAGCTGCAATCGATATGCCACTGGACCAATCCTCTCGAGGATCTCAAATGGTCCAATGTATCTGGTATTTAACTTCCCTCGTTTGCCAAATCGGATTACGCCTTTCCAAGGCGATACTTTGAGTAGTACTCGATCTCCAACTTGGAACTCGAGTGGTTTGCGTCTCACGTCAGCATAACTTTTCTGACGATCACGCGCGGCCTTAAGCTTGTTTTGAATTTCGACGATTCTTTCGGTCGTCTCGTGAATGATTTCTGGACCTGTGAGTTGGCTATCCCCAACTTCGGTCCAACAGATAGGTGACCGGCACTTACGACCGTACAGTGCCTCGAAGGGTGCAACCTTAATGCTGGTATGATAACTGTTGTTGTACGATAACTCGCACAATGGTAGGTGTTTTTCCCAGTTTACACCGAAGTCTACTACGCAGGCCCGTAGCATGTCTTCTAGTGTTTGAATTGTTCGTTCACTTTGGCCGTCGGTTTGAGGATGATATGCGGTACTCATATCGAGTCGAGTACCCAGGGATTTTTGAAGTGATTGCCAAAATTGTGAAGTGAAACGACTATCCCTATCGGAGATAATTGAGATTGGAACACCGTGTTTGGTCACGATTTCCTTCGGATAGATTCTGGTGAGGCGTTCCATTTTATCGGATTCCTTGATTGCCAGGAAGTGAGCAGACTTAGTGAGACGATCCACGATCACCCAAATGGCATCGCAACCATTCGATGACTTGGGTAGTTTGGTTATGAAGTCCATGGCAATTTGTTCCCATTTCCATTCAGGAAGACTGGGTTGTTGAAGTAAAGCAGAAGGTTTTTGATATTCGGCTTTGACTTTTGAGCAGGTAAGACACTTGCTGACATAGGTGGCGATTTCGGCTTTCATGTTCGGCCACCAATAAAAATCCTTGATGCCGTGATACATTTTGTCGGATCCCGGATGGATAGAATATTTGGACTTGTGAGCTTCATCCATCACCAAGTCTCGTAGGTTCCCAAATTTAGGCAACCAGATTCGGTTTGAGAAATACCTAATCCCGTTAGGTTTGATTTCGAATTATTTATCCATGCCCCGCAAGGCTTCATCTTTGACATTTTCGGGTTTCAAGGCTTCGAGTTGAGCAGTGAGAATTTGAATGTTTAAATTGTTGTGAATGGTCATGCTGAGTGCTCGGACCCGAAGTGGTTTCACTCGTTCTTTTCGACTGAGGGCATCAGCAACAACATTTGCTTTGCCTGGATGATATTTGAGTTCGCAGTCGTAATCGGTAAGCAACTCGACCCATCGACGTTGCCTCATGTTGAGATCCTTTTGATCGAATATGTGTTGGAGACTTTTGTGGTCTGTAAAGATTGTGTACCTGGTGCCATAGAGATAATGTCTCCAGATTTTGAGAGCGAAAACGACGGCTCCTAACTCGAGGTCGTGGGTGGTGTAATTCTTTTCATGAATCTTGAGCTGTCGGGAAGAATAAGCTATGACTTTGTCTCGTTGCATAAGCACGCAACCGAGACCTTGATGAGAAGCATCGCAGTATACCACGAAGTCATCGGTGCCTTCGGGTAAGGATAGAATTGGAGCACTGCAAAGCTTTTGTTTCAGAAGTTGGAACGCTGACTCTTGTTTATCGGTCCAAATGAACCTTTTGTCCTTCTGAGTCAGTACTGTGAGTGGTTGAGCTATTTTGGAGAAATTTTTGATAAATCGTCGATAGTACCCAGCAAGACCCAAGAATTGTCGTACTTCAGTTGCAGAGGTGGGTGCTTGCCAGTCTTTGATAGCCTCGATTTTTGATGGGTCAACGTGAATTCCCTGACTGTCGATCACGTGACCAAGGAATTGGACGGTTTGTATCTAGAACTCACACTTAGAGAATTTGGCATAAAGCTCCTCGTGTCTAAGTAGTTCAAGGATGGTTTTGAGGTGTTGCGCGTGCTCTTGCTCGTTGCGCAAGTAAATGAGTATGTCATCGATGAAGACAATGACAAACTTGTCGAGGTAAGGTTTGCACACCCGGTTCATGAGGTCCATGAATACAGCCGGTGCGTTGGTTAGACCGAAGGGCATCACTTGGAATTCGTAGTGCCCGTAACGAGTTCTGAAAGTAGTTTTTTGAATATCGGCGTCGCGAACTCGTAACTGATGATAGCCTGATCGCAGGTCGATTTTTGAGTAGAAACTTGAACCCTGAAGTTGGTCGAATAGATCATCAATGCGAGGAAGTGGATAACGGTTCTTGACGGTCAATTTGTTCAACACTCGATAGTCGATGCACATTCTGAATCAACCGTCCTTCTTTTTAACAAATAAGACCGGAGCTCCCAAAGGTGAAGACCTCGGCCTAATGAATCCTCTATCCAGGAGTTCTTGCAACTGGGCGGACAACTCCTGAAGTTCGGATGGGGCTAAACGGTACGGTGCACGGGCCACCGGTGCGGCACCCGGCACGAGATCAATTGAGAACTCAACCTGTCTAGGTGGAGGTAAACCAGGTAGTTCTTCCGGAAAGACTTCGGGAAAGTCTCTAACAATTGGCACATCCTCAGGTCGCTTCTCCTCCGACTTCTTCTCTGTGATGTGTGCGAGTATTACAGGGTAACCCTTCCTCAGAAATTTTTGGGTTTTTAAGCAAGAGATGATATTGAGTCTCTTCCCACCGGTCTCCCCCTGTATGATCAAGGTTCTACCGACGGCGAGAGGTATGCGAACAATTTTGTCATAGCAAATGATTTCGGCGCGATGTTTGGATAACCAGTCCATGCCTACGATGACATCGAAACTTCCTATCTCAACAGGCATAAGATCTATGGAGAAGATTTCGTCAGCTAGATTTAAAGTGCAATTAGGTATCACACTATTGGTTTCTATCAATTTGCCATTTGCTAGCTCTACGGTGTACTTAACGTCTAAAGCAACAGGTGTGATGTCAAGTAGATGCCAAAATTCATCGGAAATAAAACTTCTATCGGCACCAGTATCAAACAGAATAGAAGCAGTTAAATTGTTGAGGAGGAACATACCCGTGACCACATTCGGGTCCTGACGGGCGTCCCCTGAGTTGATCACGAAGGCGCTACTTTTGACGTTGTTGTTGTTGTTGCGGTGGTTGTTGTTGTTGTTGCCCTTATTCTTCAATTTTGGGCACGTATCCCTAAAGTGTCCTGGATTCCCACATTCATAGCAGGACTTTGGTTGTTGGGCATTTTTGTCAGAAGGGTTGTTGTTGGATCTGGGGGCTCGGCAATCCTTAGTCAAATGCCCGTATCTCCTGCAGTTGTTGCAAGGGGTATTGCACTGACCAAAGTGGTGATTGTTACACTTGGGACAATAAGGCCTGTCCCCGGTGTAGCTGCGGTTGGATTCAGAGTTGGTGGTGTAGACTTGGATGGCGTTGTTTTTCTTGTTTGAGTTGTGGTGGTGTTCAGTGGATTTGCGTTTGTTGTTGTTAGAGGATGAAGTGTTGGAAGTCCCACGGCTGACAACTAGGGCCATGAGTTCGTGGGCTAATCGAATGGCACTTTCAGTGGTGGTTGGTTTGGATGAGGCGACATTTCCCTGGATGTTCTCAGGGAGTCCGCGAATGTATCTCTTGATGCCCTTACTTTCCGGTTCAACCAAACTTGGGCATAGTAAGGCAAACTGCTGAAATTTGGTGGTATATTCAGCAACATCATTTCCCTGCACCGCCAGGTGCCAGAATTCTTCCTCCAGCTTATGCAGCTCTTCTTCAGGACAGTATTGTTCTGTCAGCTTCTTCTTCAGTTCGGCCCAAGGAAGCCGATTTGCAACCTCAAGACCTACAGAGTTTGCGTGGGTTTTCCACCACGTGAGTGCACCTTCCTGAAAGGTGTAAGCAGCGAATTTAACCTTGTTATTCTCAGTGCAGTCGCAGAGACTGAAAACAGATTCCATACGCTCAATCCAACGGATCAAGCCAATGGCACCTTCCGTGCCCTTAAAATACAGTGGTTTACAGCTGAGAAAATCCTTGTAGGAACAAGGCTTGACAGCAGGAGTGGTGGTGGTACTGACTGTTTCCTCAGTCGTTCGGGTTGAATCCCGAGCAGCCAAGGCATCGGCTACGGCCCGAGTAACGGCAGCAGCGAGTTCAGCTTCACTGTAACTCTTTTTCTTCGGCGGCATGACTCTTCAAGAAAAGAAACAATAGGTACGTAAGAAATTGTACCAGAATGATAATTGTGGTAGATGTACGTATTAAAGCGACAATATACACTTCACAAGTGTAATAGTTCCATAATATAGATTTAAATCGAAAGAAATTGTCAATTGATGTTACGTTGTTAAATGATTACAGACAATTTCGAGTTTGTCGAATTCAAAAGTTACAGACTTAGATATTGTGCTCAAAAGTTTCCGGGAATTGTTTCATCCGGTCAAATTACATTAGTCCTACAAAAGCGTTATGGAGTGCAGATTCAGCCTAAGCTAATTCTGACGAAGATTGAGTTGTGGCATTAAGGCAGTGAGACGGTCAACGGACTCTGCAAGTCGGCTAACCATTCTGAGTGCCTCCTCGGTTTCCCTCAGGCATGTCTCACACTAAGTCAACCTTGCCCGCAGGACAGTGATTTCGTTTTGATTGTCAGTCACTTGATTGTGGACGATCTCCATGGTCTCGATGGTTTCACCCATTCGATTTTCGAGAACGCCCATATTGTTGATAACGTTTACATGGTCCTCAGAGACCTGAGCAACTTGCCCCATTAGGGTGAGCGTCCAGTTTTCACGGGTCTCTTGCAACTCGATGTCCATGTCACGCAATTGTTGCTCATGACGGTGTAGTCTAGTAGCCAAATCCGTTAGTGTGAATTGATTGGAGTATGGGCCCGCTCGAGGCAACCTGGGGTTCCTCCTAGCTACCCTTGAACTTTGTAATTCGTACAGATGAGAACGAGATGAGTTGGGTGGTGTGTTTGCCATTCTGAGACAGAGTGTTAGCAACTGTGAGGCCTATATTCATATAATACGTATATAATATAGCCTAAGCTTGTAAGTGAGGTCTATTTATGTATATAAATGTATATCACATAATAACCTATTGAGTGTCTAGCACAGATATGTTTTTGAGTCCCGTTTCTCTCGAGGTCAGAGTCAACTAGTGTATCCTGTTCAGCCATAACTTCCTTCAGATCTTACATCATCTTTATTTAATTGTACATAGTTGATCAACCTATGTTAAATTAAATTCGTATGCTGTAATCCCTGAACTGGTTATACCTAATAGGGAATACTGCCTAACGGTCATAGTCTAGGTCCACTAAATGCAACCTAGTTCACTCTAACCTTAGGCTCTGATACCAATCTGTGACACCCTCAAATTTAATGATTTGCGGAAGCTCGATTTGGGTGTCACTAATCAATATACAATAATAATGAACGACCACTATATGCGTCGTTTTAAACTTGTATTAATAAAGTAAACGTTTACATCAAAATAATGTTACGTTAGCTCGGTTCCTGAAATTGAGAGATTACATAGCATAATTACTTTTACAAAATATAATAATGCAATCAAATCTCTAGTGGTATGTATGCTGACACGAGCTAATAGTCCCTGCCTGTGCAGTCCACCTACTGCTGGGTACCTGTGATATATACTAAAATGGGTCAGCGAAAACGCTGGTGAGCTCACAGGTTTGTATGTCAATGTATAGTTGTAAGAACCGCAAGATTTATATTGAATTTAAAATGCAGTTAAGCAAAATAAAAGTTATACAGCCATGAGTACATAGTCTGAGCTTAATTTGAGTTGTCAGGCCCACTTAAGGAAACCTAACTTGAAATGCCTCCTACGAGTGCCTAATCCACACTCGTCTTCCCAAATGCTAATACGTCCGTTTGACTAGTTAGTGCGTGCTAACCCGGACGAGGATTGTCAATCCTATATGATATCATATATTAACATTCACGCTAAAATATTAACAGACTATGCTATAGAGGACTTTAAATTGATTAGCTTGAAACTCATGTAGTATTTGAAAGTTGGCACTTGCGTTCTACTTGTAAAACAAAACAGAGCAGTAATATCACACCCCTAGTTGTAAAATAGTGAAAATGGGGCCATGAAACTCACCTGAGTCTTGAAGTGTTTAATTTAATAAACTTGAAGTAATTAGCTGTGAATTGGTGTCCAAAGACTTGAAACCTGAATGTGTCCACGACACTTGAATTGTTATTAATTGTACCGGTATCTCGAAAGACCACCTTTGTAATTGTTTATTTATCTATGATGTCCAAATTACCCCAATTTGGTTGATTGACTTGTATGTTTGAAAACGTGTACGGCCCGTTGGTGATTAATTGTAATAATAGTCTTGATGTTATCACATTGATTTCGAAGCGTTACACTTAAAAACACAAATTCCATTATGTTTGAAAAGTTGTATCGTATAATTGTTTTGAAGTTGTACAAGTTTGACACTTGGTGAAAAATGTGCTTACGGAATCTAAGTACGGGGGTCCGGGGGCAGCGCCCCTGGTTAGCGGGGTCCAAGGGGTGGCAGCCCCTGGCGGGGTCCAAGGGGCAGAGCCCCTGGCTGGGGTCGAGCTGCCAGGTCAGCTTGGAAAATTTTTATTTCTACTATATTGCTTTAAGGAAAAACGCATCTGGACTTGAAATTGGGTGAAATCAAGTGATAAAATTTTGATCTCGACACTTAGTAAGAAGTTGTAAATATTCTGGTTTTGGCGACACTAAGATAGTGTCGCTATGGGCTTAGGCGACACTTAGTAAGTGTCGCTATATTTCTGATTTTTAATAGTTGGGCGACACTTGAGTAGTGTCGCTATGGCGACACTTATGAATTTCGGCGTCACTAAGGGAGTGTCGCTAAGTTAAATTTGGTTAAGTAATTCAGCGACACTTAAGTAGTGTCGCTATAGGGGCGACACTCAGGCATAGCGACACTTGGCTAGTGTCGCTACTACTGTTTTTGGCACACTAGCGACACTTCCAACTGTTCGCCGGATTTTGAGCCGAAAACGTGTTTTCCGGCGACCACTGGTTCCAAAACTTTTACCCAACCCTTATATGGACATTTTGGACAATTATAAACCATAAACATGTAAAAATAATCGAAAACGGAGAGTTTCGGGTTTTTGTCGGAAACTTACGCGGCGTCGAAACGAAAATCTGAAAAGATGGAAGTGTAGATCGTGATGAGGGGAACGTTTTTCTCCAAACGAGTATGGCGATCCGAGGTCGTTTTGTGCTAGTTTTTGGCGATTTTAATGGGGTGGAGGTTTTGTAAATTAGAGAGAAAAGGGAGGAGAGAGAGAGAAAAAGAAAAAGAAGAAATGAAGAAGAAGAAAGATGGTGGGAGGTGGTTATATCCCCACCATTTTTCAGTCCGACCACTGCGCTCCGTGCGATGTTCGTTTTTCCCCGATTGTTTAAACGTTAAATATTTATTTTATATGTTTTAATATACGTTTTAAAATACGAATAATTATTCAGTATTTTTGTTGAAGTATTTTACTAACTATTTAATAATTACATTATAAAAGGTGATTTGTCTCGTTTTGTTTGCGCAATTACATTTTATTCGCGTTTATAGTAATTGTGTGATAAAACTTGGATACGAAATATTATTGACATAACATTTTCAAGTACGATAACGTTATTAATAATCCTTGTATTACTTAATAAAAATTGTTCACCAACGTCCGTATTTATTGAATCGAAATACATTCGATTTGAAACTCGTACGATTTAAACAAACCGCATAGTTGTGTAGATATATATTCAACAATATATATAATAATTGATACATTAATTAGCCTAACACAGAACTAATTACATGTATTAAAACTTGATTAGGCACTAAATTCTAGTCCTAAATTGACGGTTGTCACACCTTGTATACCACAAAAATAACAAGATCGTTTCTCAAATTCTCTATGAGTTTGAGAACTTGATTATGTGCTTGTTGAAGCAATACTTCTTGGAGAATTATTTTGTGAAGTATGAGAGCAAGACTTTGAACAAGTCTTTTGTGAAGATTATGAAGTGTTCAATCTTTCCCTTTCTTTCTTATCTTCCCTTTTTAAGATTTTCGAAACTTGTTTTTGATTCTTGGAAGATTTTGAAGACTTAGGAATACTTTCTTTAGTTTCCTTTTCAAAAGTCTCTTTTTCATCACCAATTTTTGACTTTCATTTTGAAAATCATTTAAACATTCATTTGTGATAATGTAATTTTCAGGTTTGACATTTGATTTGTCAACCTTGATGATTGAAACCTCACAATCTTCAACTTCACAAACTGAAATTGAGTCAACAACTTGCTCAATTTTCTCAATAACATCAACCTTTTGAGGTTTTTCATCCACTATTTCTACAACTTTTGAGATTGTAGATTCAAACTCAGGAATCTCATCTATGATTGGCATTTGAGAATATGATTTTCGAGGAGGAACCGCATGATAACCAATGCCAGTTTTAGACTTAGTATCCAATCGTTGAGAATGAATTATTTCATCTAAAACCAAAGATGAGGCAGATTGATTTGAAAGCTTCCTTCTAAAGTTCAAAATCTTAGTTTGAGCCTCATCGTTTTCCTTTTTCAACAAAGTTATTTGAGTCAAGTAACTATCAATAACATCTTGTTGATTAAGAATTTTGACCTTTAAATCATGAGTTTCAACATGTGAAGACTCAAATTTTTCTAAAAACGCTTCTCATTTTCTTTCAAAACCATATTAGCATCTTTAATTTTTCAATGTCAATCAAAATGTTTTGATTCTGAGTTTGATACATGCCAATACTCTCCCTCATATTAGCACATTTCAAGCATAAATGTTCTAATGGAGATGAATCAACCTCCGAGATGTTTGTCATGAAAGCTTAATTCTGTGCATATTCATCCACATGATGTGCACTCCAATCGTAAAACTCATCAGTTGTTGTAACCAAAGCTGATGAAGTTGAGGGCTTTCCCTTATCTTGCCCTGATGCTTGAAATTGAGGTGGATATTGCTTTGGATCATTTGGCTTAGTGGACCAGATGCTGGCTACTTTGTTTTTTCACATTCCCTTGCAAAGTGCCCGTAATTCTGACAATTGTAGCATCTTACTTTTGCCTTGTCAAAACCAATCCCGGACTTGTTATTCCAGCCAAGCTTTGTCTTTCCAGTCATTTGCAAAAACCTTTTCACTTTTCTTGTAAACATGACCAAATTCCATTGAAGATCCATCTCTTCCAGATCGTCTGGATGAATTTGGTCATAATCTTCCTCCGTTAAATCCACACTTGCCGAACGCCTCGTAAGATGACAAAAATGCAGTCACAACCACAACATGCACTAGCTACTAGAAAAACAACAAATAGCAACAGCATAAATCCGTTGCAAAATGGTTATATTCCGATTTTTTAACCTGTTTGAATAGTATAAGGGGTTCAATGCACGAAACGTGACAATCAGTAAATACCATTTTTTTTATTCCAAGTAGGTTTGGATGTTTCAAATATTATCAAATCAAAGAAACACGAATGAGGCGACATTTGATTAAATAGCAGCGGGTCCAAAGTTCCAATTGACGGCACATCATTTGCTGTTCAGAAAGCGATCTCAGTTTACATTGAACCCCTTATACTATTCAAATATACCACTATCAGTCCCCAGGCAAATATACCACCATCAGTCCCCTTATACCATTTATATATTTCCCTATCTAACCTGATCCTATATATAACCCCCTTTCATTTCTAATTTATCATCACACACATAGTAAATAATTAACAATAATACACCAAGACACGTTATTGTATAGTATAGAAAAATGACATATTTTTTGAGCATGTTTCATATGAATGTCGCTATCGCGATTTCCCTAGTTGGGTTCGTGACATTGTTGTGTGTGGCGAACGCAAAGCCAGCTACATTCCTTGAAGATTTTCGTATAACATGGTCTGATTCCCATATCAAACAGCTGGATGGCGGAAAGGGTATTCAACTACTCCTTGACCAAAACTCCGGTACGTTTATAAGACAATGTGTTAATTGGTTGGCTATTCTAATGCACTTAATAACATTATTTGAGTTTTATATGTACTACTTAGTACTAGCGTTATATGATTTTTTATATGTTATAGGATGTGGGTTTGCTTCAAAACGTAAATATTTGTTTGGACATGTGAGCATGAAGATCAAGCTAGTTCCGGGAGACTCTGCTGGCACTGTCACCGCTTTTTATGTACGTTTGCCTCTAGTGAAACTTGATTATTACGAGTTTGTAGTATTACATGGGCGTTTTAATTGTTTAATGTTCTTAACTACATGGTTCTTGATGATAGATGAACTCTGATACTAATAATGTACGCGATGAGCTTGATTTTGAATTCTTGGGGAACCGAACCGGACAACCATACTCGGTCCAAACAAATGTGTACGCCCATGGAAAGGGTGACAAAGAACAAAGGGTTAACCTTTGGTTTGACCCTGCTGCTGACTTCCACCTATACTCTATCCTATGGAATCACCGTCATGTTGTGTAAGTACAACATGCCACATTTCTATCTTTTCAGGCGCAAATATATGAAAAGACGTCAGAAACTAGCGAGACACTAGAAAATACAATTCATACAAAAGTAAATACATTTGAATAACAGTGGCATAAAGTAAAACTAACGGCGAAATAACCTCAACACAACCTGACCCAACACAATAAACGAAAGAAACAACCGACAAAAACAACACCATAATACTTTCTAAAGTACTTACAAGTTACAACTAAACAATAATATTGCATTGTTTGTGTTGTGTAGATTTTCAGTTGATGAAGTACCTATAAGAGTGTACAAAAACAATGAAGCCAAAGGAGTCCCATTTCCAAAATTTCAACCAATGGGAATTTATTCAACATACTGGGAAGCGGATGATTGGGCCACAAGAGGTGGGCTTGAAAAAATTGACTGGACCCAAGCACCTTTTTATGCATATTACAAAGACTTTGATATTGAAGGGTGCCCAGCACCAGGGCCGACTACTTGTGCATCCAACCCAGCCAATTGGTGGGAGGGTACTGGTTACCAACAACTTGATGCGGCTGCGGCCCGTCGATACAGATGGGTCCGTACGAACCATATGATCTACGATTATTGCACGGATAAACAAAGGAACCCAGTTACTCCTCCCGAATGTATGGACGGAATTTAAACATATTAGATCCACAACGTACATATACAAAACCGTGTTTTACCAGTTATAATTGATATTTATGTGCGAAAATGCCAATGGATTTAAAAATAAATATGTGCATAGAGTTGGATGGGGTGAGAAAGTTAATAGTAGTTACTAGTACTATTTTTTTGTGAACTTGCTGTGTCTATATTTGCTGCAGATTGAATAACTCTAAATAATATGTTTCTGCAATAAGTGTGAAAATGACATATACATAGGTACATGTTTGTCATGTGTATTTCTGTATTAATGTATGTTTGGCAAGCTCTGTTTGTCTAAGCTCATTTCAGTTGCATCTATGCATAGGTTTAATTGTCTCAAATTTATCTAAGCAATTTCAGGGGATTTTTTAACACTATGATGCATAATTTATTTAGGCACAAATTGCCCTTAATTATATGTGTTATATTCAACATTTTGTGGATTTAACAGGAACTTTAAAAAATAGTGAATGAATTAAATGGATTGAAAATGATGCAAATTGTACATAAATGTGTACATCTCTATCGACTTTATTCCAAAAGAGTTAGGTTACTCTTTTTATAATGTAATTTTCATAGACATATTCAAAACATGACTAAATTACGTACTATCTTTTAACACATGTCAATTGTTTTTTTGTCTCTCTTTAACCACGTCATATCTTTAATTTGATCATGTGTGTTCATCTCCTAATTAAGTATACTTTATTTTTTTTGGGTATACCTGGGTATCCAACTCGCTTTGCGAGCTGACTAATCCCAGGGCGACTACTCGCTTTGCGAGTAGCCCGGAGTCAAGTATTAGATATTAGACATGCCATAAATTTGGTTTTCTGCAGGACAACCTAAATCGATCCATACAAAACATTAGTATATCTATATGAGTATCGTTATATCAATAACCGTCTTTTTTGTTTTCATCACGTACCCCTAATTCATGATAATGTGTCACGATGTGATTTACGTTACTTGCCTAATAACCGTGCTTACATCTATGTTTTTAGTACATGGCCGAGCCCGGTCTATAAAATATGGGCTAATACATCTCCTAACAAATAACAGGGAGTATTTGTCTCTTATACTACACGTGCAGTGCAAGTAACATAGTTACAAAATAACTTAAACAGAAATCTTTGTTCATGTAACACAGACTTATATATATTTCATATATTGTAGAGATTGCACTTCTACAAAAAATTTGCAAGAAACTTGGGTGAGGTCATATTAAAAAGTATGTGTTTGTAAATCGAAGGACAACGTATAGCACCATGATTATGCTTGAGTCAGTGCACTTTGATCTTCGACTTCTTATTAGTTAAACAAGGTTATATGTTGGATGGGAATGAGTACCTACCTAAGTATGTTATATGTGAAGATAATAAAGTGTCTCCCAGTGTCGAAAAATATGATCATTTTCAAGCAAATTAGTTTACCTCCGTAGAACCAACTGAACTACACGTCTAAGGGTTGGTTCCAAAGTTGTGGTTAGTGGGGATCGAACTTTGGTCTTGTTTGGAGATTCTCAAAACCATCACGACTAGACTTCCACCTTGGGTTATATCACTGCAACACAAGAACACGTTTACAAAGGAACCAATAACGATCCCGAACTTTAACCGCGCGTATGTAATTAAACACATTCATAAATAGATATTACCGTTTTCGTATACGACGGGAGTCGAAATGATCGATGTTGATATTGTCAATTGATGATGGAACAATTATCATTGTCCGGCAGGACGTGATACAAATAATTGAAATGGGTCCTACAAAAGGGTTGTAACAACGTGTGTGTGCGTGAGAGCCACGTGTGAATTGAAGTGAAGCAAGTGGTCACAAGTCTACGCACGTGCACATTAAGGTAACGATGAGTTATGATTGTCGGAGTGTCGAAATGTGGCTAATTAACGTTTCCCTTTTATCCGAGGCCGCTGTCACATGCTCTCGTCCGGGGTTTTTTTCGATGGCAAACGATGCAATTGTACAAAGTGAGCACGAGTCTTCATCGTGTAGGACCAAACTAAAGCTGTATTAATTAGGAGGATTCTTTTTCTTTTTGGAACGGTGAATTCATTAGAAAGCGCTCTAGTAAGAAACTAGAGGTGAGAAACAAATACAATTACAGACGAACAAGCCAACTTTGAATCAGCCAACTTTGAATCACAAGTCCACTTGAGCCATTTGAGACTATGATTGCTACCTCTATTGCTAATCCATGTAATCGATAAAAAAAAATTACTTACCACTTGACTAAATGGCCCAGTGGTAGGTTGAGTTATTGGCTTCCTAGAGGTCACGGTTCAATCATGATCTGGGTAAACATTTATCATGTTAGGTACCCACACCAAACACATGGGGCCCTGGGGTAACTTGCGGATAAAAGATCATTTCAACTCCAGGCGCACCCACTATGTCAGGGGAGTTGCCCGGAGTCATCATTGTGGGGTGGACAATGACCGGTGTCAAATGCACACGGGATCAGGGTGTTCCCGCCAATTTACATCTTTTTACGGATAAAAGAATTACTTCATCACAAATTTAGGAATGCTTCTCGAACTTTTTTCCTAAAGTAACTTCATATCAATGACTCCAAAGGGTCCATAAAGAGGTTTGAATGACAAACGTTGATTAATTCTCTGAAAGTTGAGAAGCGTTGGCCAAGCAAAGCACCTTATCAAGATTAGCAAAGCACCTTATCAAGATTAATCAACGTCTTAATTAGGAGGATTCTATTTGCACAAAATGCACCGATCCATTTGCATCCTGAAATGTATGTGAAAATTTAAACTTTGAAGTTTGAAATAAGAGTGTTATTCTGTATATAAACATTTAACAAAGTAATTATGACTATTCATTGAATAGTTGATGAATAGTTACATTTACTATTATTTTTTTAATAATTTTTTGTCATTCATAAAAGTTCAAATATAAATGATTTTTTTATAGTAAAATAGATGAGATAATTGTACGTTTTCTTTTATATTAGTGTAACATGTATTAAAACACATACTCTTTTTCTATTTTTATACATTAGTATAATCTATAGTAATTATTGAAGCTTATATATTTCTTACAATTGTAGACTAATATATTGTAAATTTTCTTTCCTAATTAAATGAAGAAATATAAGAGGTATTAAAAATATTTTTATATAAATTGGTAAGCATAAGAAAATGTAATAAAGATACGTATTTATAAAAAAGTACAATGATCATATATTTGCATTATTACTAGGAAAAGCTACTCAATTAATTGTATGAATATTTATTCTAATTATAAAATGAAATAGAGAATTGTCAAGAAATGACATACTATATTTAGTAAGCATAGAGTACGATTGAACTATGCATAAAACACTTGATAAACAAGAGTACGTATAATCAAAGTTGACATATATATATATATATATATATATATATATATATATATATATATATATATATATATATATAATAATCAATAGTTAATATGGTATGGGAGGTTTAAGGCTATACGGCTTAGATGATGAAAAAAATAGAGGGTATGTATAAGAGTTAATTGGTTCTCTTTATATTTGTGAAATTGTAATTAACCATAAATCCAACCTCTCTATATATGAATACAAATATAAATATAATATAATTTAAATTAGAATATATTAATACATTCGCTTTTATATTCAATAGTAATTTATAAATTTATTCATTTAAAGTTACATGTTTATAGATCCCGCCATAATGTACGGATTAGAAAACCTCGTTTAGAATATTTATCATGACCATAATGTTATTGGTTTTGGGTAAATTTGACCAAGGTTGGCAGGTCATAATTAGGTGAACGATAGAACCTATAAAGTTTTTTGATATATTTGTTGAGGAATAGTCAATTTCTTGAGAGAGAGAGAAATAATTTAGTTGATTTGGTGTTAGTAGATTTAATTCACGGTCCTGTAATTAGTCCCAGTGATTTTTACTTCTCATTCTCAATTTGATAGAATTTTCACATTCAAATTTTTATAGAGTTAATTGCATGGTAGGTCCATATGGTTTACAAAAATTGCCATCGTCAATATATGTATTTTGTCTTTCAAATTGACAGTCCAAAGATTCAAACAATATTCCGCGTTCAATCCTTCATCAATTAAACTTAATTTTTCAATCGTCAAATACATTGAAATGACTAAAATACCTTCACTTTTTATTTTTGATTCCGTTTTCTAATATCCTTTTCTCAGTATATTCAAAAATAAAAATTAAAGATATTTTAGTCATTTCATGTATAAAATGATTGAAACATTAAATTTAATTGACTAGGATCTGAACGCGTAACAAGTTAACAACGTTGAATTTTTTAACGGGCTGTGCAATAAAACAAAGTAAAGAGTTTGAAGGGTGTGAAAGGGGTCTAAACGTCATAAGCCATCCATGCAATTAACTCGTTTTTTAATGTCTTGCGTCTTTGTATTATTAATTTGGTTGATTATATTGTTAAATTTTGAAAGTCAGTCTTTTTATGACAAATTATTGCAAGCAAAAGAGTTTATTCAAGATATAATGTTTATTGCATGGTTGGTCCTCGTGGTTTACACACAATTGCACCGTCAGTCCTTATACTTTACTTTTTGCATCAGCAGTCTAAAAGTATAAATGTTGTTGCATGGTTGGTTCTCCTCCAACTAAAATGACTATGTTTCCTCACTAAATATAATACAAAAAAACTATAACATTAAGGGTATGGTGGTCATTTAGTTGGAGGAGGAACTAACCGCGCAACAACTTTCATGTTTTTGAACTACTACTGCAAAAAGTAAAGTATATGGAATGACGGTGAAAATTTTGTATAAACCACAAGGACCAACTATGCAATTAACTCTTAAATATATGTTGCTAACTGAATTTGATCAACAAGGTTTTTTTATAAATTAAAGTAATAATTGATGATATAGGAAAGTATCTTATAATTCTAAACTCGATCGCTTCAATACCCTAAAATATTTGAAGTGACCGAGGTTACAACTGTAATAGGGTACAATGCTATGTCATCCGTTAATATTTACTAAAAAACTTGAATTTCGAGAATTAAAATACAATTTGTGTTAAGCATTAGAGCATAGTGTGGCAACGTTTCCAACAAAATTTCGTCTCGAGAACACTGTCCAACGACGTTCTCCCATGTGACACCTGGAAATTTAGGCCATCAATTGTATTATATTACAACGTTATTACATGTAGTTAGCTCTATGTTAGGCTAATTACCTGTAACATTTTGTATATTTAATTATATAGACGTACGTAATAAAATTATATTACGCGATTTATTCGGATGGATTCCGTATCACACGGTCGTTGGTGAATATTTTCTTAAGTAACGTAAATCTATTTTTTATATTAAAATAGTCGTTATTTACATTGAATTATTATTCCATAGTAATATACACGAGAAACTATTACGTTTTGAATAAAACGTAACGTACACGAGAAAACGCGCGAATCGAGCCCGACACCCGAACAAAACCCAAAATATATTTTGGTAACTTGGAATAAGTGTCTTAAGAATGTTTAATCATTTTCAAATATCACTTATGTATTAAAAATGAAGACGCAAAAATTTAACGCTCAATTTAGTTTTTAAGCGTACGTTTAACATTAAACCGACTAATGAACATAACCCGAATTCGAGGAAATGAAACCACTCGAGCCCAAGTCCATTTGGGCTGACCCAACCACGCTACCAGCAGCCCAGCACAGGCCTTAATTCGGCCCACAATTGAGCCCAAACATCCCATTTATAAACCCTTTTCCTCCTTATCACTTCTCATTTTAACAGCAAACCTTATCCTTCTTTCTCTCTACCTTTCTCATCGATTTCCAGCTGCTCCAACAACCAAACCACACTCAAAAACCTCATCCAAGAACATATAAGCAAAAAATCTTATCATCTAACACAATCTCAGTCATTAAATCGCAAGAAGGACGCTAAGAACACAAGCCGAAGCAAGAACATCAGCCCCTCTGTTTATTCCAGCTATAGATCGACATTTTCCATGTAAGATTTCCTTAGATTTTCGTTATAACTCCTTGGATAACATAGTATTACATGTTTGTTGCTTCACATATACTGATTATGTCCAAGACTCACTCGAAAAACCGAAAAACAAAGCTAAAATCCGTTGGGGTAAAACGTTTAACCACTGGTCAATATTTTAGATCAGCTTTGTAACGCGATAACCAAACCATTCCTTCACCAAATCTTGAGTGTCTTGACTTAAAAATCAAGTCCAGAGTGTCTACTTTTCGAGTATGCAAGCCATGTATTTTTGTGAACTCGTTTTATATGTTTAAATAATTAATTAAAAGTACATGTACTTTCTGCTGAAACTGATCAGGATTTTGGTCAAAGGAAAAAGGGCATATCTTGGGTTGTGGGTATCAAAAAAAAGTGAAACCAGTGGGAAAACCTTGATAATCTTGTTAACTACAACTTTCATTTAGAACTCATCTCTTGGAAATACACGAAAAATGAGTTAGACGTTTGTTTGTGGGTATATGTCATGAAACTGACCTGATTGACCCTTCCTCATTCACGAATTATTTTAGCGAGTTTTAGTAAACTAAAAATCATGGAAAAATTATCTAAAATATTTAAGACATAGGGGAATAACATATATTTTTCTCAGATTTTATATCGACCATCTACCTAGTTTAAACGAGCCTCGAAAGTGACTAAAATATCGAGTAAACTAACCAAAGGGCTGTTTTCATACAAAGTGTAAAACGACACTTTCGGGCTTACAAAAACTCATGAAACTTATTTTACATAAGTATTATAACACTTTAAGTTTCGTGTAAAAGTTTCGGGTCAAACCGAGCACGTTTGATCAAGTTTCTACAAACGACCAACATGATCAGTCGTTGTGTCGCTTTTGGCCCAAAGCCATTGCGACACAAGCTTCTATGGGTACGCATGATACATATAGTTTATAAGTATACAATGAAACAAAACCTAATAATAATGTCTTTAAGAATCATTATTACAAAACGTCACCAACGGGCCGCACACGATTTCAAAACCCACGATAAACACTTGGACATAACTAGTTGAGTGGACAACTAGTATGAATGATCTTTTGAGACATTCACTCACACATAACCTTATGCGTTTAAGGCGCTAGAAGGTTACATACTGGATATTCGTTTATTGATTTAAACGCTTGCTTTCAAGTCTCAGGTGAGTCTCATAGCCCCGTTTTACTGTTTTTAAACATTGGGGTGAGATACATTGCTACTGTTTTCATGAACACAAGTATTGAAGCATCTTTACATAATTGCATGAGTTGTTTTATAATCCACTAAAAGTCCTCATCATACATGGTTCGTTAATTGCGATAGCGCGAGTGCTAGTGAATGGATCCATTTGGGGAATGACAACCCCCCCCCCCCTATAACACCCCTCGTTCCATAGTAATAATATTATAGATAATACGGAAGCGAAGATAAATAAAATGCCATAATTTGTTACATATTCTCCGAAAATACCAAAAACAATTTAGATGTTTAAGACACATCAACTTAATACTTGTTCAAAAGATTAGCATGACGGGGTATTATATAAACTAAACTGAGCTGTTACAAAAATAATCAGAGTAGCTTGAATATCAAACATTCCAAGCTTCCAAGGTTTGACCTCCCTGCTACCCACCCGCATGCATAAACAATAGTCTGCAGGAAGTAACAACGAGGGATTAGCACATAGCTAAGTGAGTAAATCCAACACTCAACATTTAACTTAGCTAAACCAATTAACTACAACAAGTATACGCAACCACAACAATCAACAACAACTTAATGAGGATCGGCGGATCCGGGGATAACCTTAGTACCCGGGCGGCTCCCCAAGATCACTTATCCAAACATATCCGTATGGCCATAACGGACGAGACCGATAGCTAGTGTTTATTATACTTAGGTACAGTTCAGCACACACAACAAATGAAGTACCTCCCTGTACCATTCACACAACAACACACTAGCCCAACCAACAGTTCATCAACTCGTTGACCTCATTAACAACAATGCACAAAAGCCACACATAGCACATATAGGCATATGATCACCAATAACAACTAATCAACTCAATAATCAAGTCTACGTTTACCCGTTGTAATCAAATGATTACAACTAAGCCAAACGGTAAGTTTTGAATCCACTCACCAATACCTTCGCCTTCACTAACTCAGATTCTCGGGGCAACTTTGTCTTTCAAAGGATCTGAGATTCAACACCAAATAGAAGTTAGTAATCGTTAACGTCCAAATATAACTTATACAAAGTTCGACACATTTGGAACTCATTATTCTAAACACTTATATTAACAACTACTAATCATACACATAATCATAATACGTCAAATAATTACATGTACTAACACTTGAAAGGTTTTAAAAACTAAAAATGAAAGATCCCTGGAAACAGCCAGAAGCCGCCGGCTTGGCCATGGAAGCCGCCGGCTTCACATGGCTAGCCGCCGGGTCACCCCATTCAATCGCCGGGTGAATTATGTTTTTCATCAACAGAACTTTATGGCGTTTTAAAGCCTCCAGAAACCGCCGGTTCGGGTCATTGACCCACCGGTTATGGGTCACAAGCCGCCGGCTTGGTAGGTGAAGCCGCCGGCTTCCCCAACATCAAACAGAAACCGCCGGCTGGGCTTATGAAGCCGCCGGCTTCTTTTCCAGATCAAGAACAGCAGCAGCAGCTAATAATTCTGCACGAACCCAAAACATCCAAATTCCCAATTTCAAGCCAAAAACACATAAAACTCGATTTCTAAGATTATAACAACTTTATATAGTACCTATCTAGCATATATCAACTTCCATAACATCTAAATATTTAAGATTACACCAAAATTATGAATCAATTAGGTTTTTCAACCATTTACAAATCCAAGCTCATAAACATGAATTCGATGTCTATAACTAGTTAAGAATCATTACATATCATCATATATTACAAACAATCACCATATAAATGCAAGAACAACTTCATTTCATCAATTTCCTAATCAATTTGGCATATGAACTTATGAGACAATTACTTACATTTGATAGATGCACCAAGTGATGAATGATAGGAGGTAGATGATGATGATTGCTAATAACTTGTAGATTTCAACCTCTAATCACTTTCTAGTTTGATGATTTCACTTGATTTACTAGCTAGGGTTTGTGGGTGTTTGAAATGGAATAAGAAAGATCAAGAATTGGTAAAGTAAACACCAAAAAGGGTCGGCCCCTTTTTAAGCCGACCTCACTAATTGGGTATTTTATACCCGCTCTAAATCTATTGTCTGGCACCTAAATATCGATTGCGAGAAATTTATATTATTGTTCCGTCAACTTCAATAATTTAATTCAAGCAACATTTTATTAACCACAATAAGTCCTGAGACTTATTTTACCAACTTTCACAATTAAACAATTATATCGCAAAATTATTTAAAACAATTAAATACGCAATTTATAAATAGAAAAATACCAGGCTATTGGAGAGGATGTTACAAATCTCCCCTCCTTAAGGAGATTTCGTCCCCGAAATCTCAGCCCTATCAAACAATCCAGGATATCTGGATTTCATCGACTCCTCAGACTCCCAAGTCAAATGAGGACCAAAGCTATGTCGCCACTTTACAAGCACCATAGGAATTTGTTTCTTCCTAAGTTTGGTAACCTTTCGATCTACAATTTCAACTGGTTCCTCTACTAACTTCTGGGTTTGATCAACCTTTAAATCTTGCAATGGAAGAATTTGCGACTGATCCTCCACGTTGCACTTCCTCAAATAGCATACATTAAACGTATCATGAATACCAGAGAGCTCTGGAGGAAGATCCAATGCCATTGACTGATCGTTTACAACTTGTCGAATCTTAAATGGACCAATGTACCTAGGCGCCAACTTTCCACGTTTTCCGAATCTAATCACACCTTTCCACGGAGAAACTTTAAGATACACTAATTCACCTTCGGAAAATACAACCAGTCTTCTTTTAGGATCTGCATACATTTTCTGTCTATCTCTTGCGGCTTTCAACTTCTCACGTGCAATAGCTACTTTATCAGCGGTTATTTGAACAATGTCGGGTCCAGCAAACTGTTTCTCACCTGCCTCTAACCAACATGTAGGTGTGCGACAACGACGACCATACAACATTTCATACGGAGGCATCCCAATACTAGAATGGTACGAATTGTTATAAGTAAATTTAACCAATGGAAGATGTGAATCCCATGAACCTCCATATTCCAGAATGCAAGCACGAAGCATATCCTCTAAAGTTTGAATCGTACGTTCTGACTGACCATCGGTCTGAGGATGATAAGCTGTGCTAAGATTTACACGTGTACCCAACACTTGTTGTAGACTTTGCCAAAAACGAGAAGCAAAACGAGTATCTCTATCTGACACAATCGATAAGGGAATACCATGTCTGGAAACAATTTCGTTAACATACAATTGAGCAAGTTTAGTCAACGACGCTGTCTCACTCGTAGCAAGAAAATGCGCACTCTTAGTCAATCGATCCACTATAACCCAAATCATATCATTTCCTCGAGCAGTACGCGGTAGTTTAGTCACAAAATCCATGGTTATATGATCCCATTTCCACTCAGGTATCTCCAACTGTTTTAACGACCCATAAGGCTTTTGATGTTCCGCTTTGACCTGAGCACAAATATGACAAGATCCCACAAACTTTGCAATGTCGGTTTTCATCGTTGGCCACCAATACAACGGTTTCAAATCATTATACATTCTAGTACTACCCGGATGAATAGACATTCGTGACTTATGAGCTTCATTCAGAATCAAATCCCGAATACCACCAATGGAAGGAATCCAAACACGAGACTGATAAGTCTTTAATCCCCTTGAATCATCAACTAATTCGTCCTTGCGTTTTAACATGATTTCGGATTTCAAATTCTGATCCTTCAATGCTTCAAGTTGTACAACTTTAATTTGATCAATCAAATCCGAGGAAACATTCACTTTTAAATAGAAAGCTCGATCAGGTGTATTCTTTCGACTTAAAGCATCGGCGACCACATTAGCTTTGCCCGGATGGTATCTAATTTCACAATCATAATCTTTTATCAATTCTAACCATCGTCTCTGCCGCATATTCAATTCTTTCTGGGAGAACACATACTGCAAACTCTTGTGATCGGTACAAACAACACATCGAGTCCCATATAAGTAATGTCTCCAAAGTTTTAAGGCAAATACAACTTCTGCGAGTTCTAAATCATGCGTAGAATAATTCTTCTCATGTGGTTTCAACTGTCGAGAAGCATAAGCGATAACTCTATCCCTTTGCATTAAGACACAACCCAAACCCGAATATGAAGCGTCGCAATAAACCACAAAATCATCAGTACCTTCTGGTAATGCTAAAATCGGGGTCTGACACAACAATTGTTTCAATGTCTGAAAAGCTTGCTCCTGTTGATCAGTCCACACATACTTCTCCTCTTTACGGGTTAGTTTGGTTAACGGACCGGCTATCTTAGAAAAATCCTTGATAAATTTTCGATAATATCCCGCTAACCCAAGGAAACTCCTTATCTCAGAAACAGATTTCGGCGCATTCCAATTCATCACAGCTGTAACCTTTGATGGATCCACTTTCACACCATCTTGACAAATTATATGACCCAAAAACTGAACTTCTCGAATCCAGAATTCGCATTTGGAAAACTTTGCATACAACTGTTCTCGTCTCAATGTTTCAAGAACCAACCTCAAATGCGTGGCATGCTCAGTTTCAGATTTCGAATAAATAAGTATATCATCAATGAAAACAATCACAAATTGATCCAAAAATGGTCGACACACACGGTTCATCAAATCCATAAATACCGCTGGAGCATTCGTCAAACCAAAAGGCATAACCAAAAATTCATAATGACCGTACCTAGTACGAAAAGCTGTTTTTGGTATATCCTCTTCACGAACACGAACCTGATGATAACCCGACCTCAAATCAATTTTAAAGTACACGGAAGAACCCTGTAACTGATCAAACAAGTCATCTATTCTAGGAAGAGGGTACTTATTCTTTACCGTTCTCTTGTTCAATTCTCTATAATCAATACACATTCGCAATGACCCATCTTTCTTTTTCACAAATAACACTGGTGCACCCCACGGCGAGGAACTAGGTCTGATAAAACCTTTATCCAACAATTCCTGAATCTGATTCATCATTTCACGGATCTCCGAAGGAGCTAACCTATAGGGAGCTTTAGCAATCGGCGATGAACCCGGAACAAGATCAATTCTGTATTCTACTTCCCTAACTGGTGGTAACCCAGGCAATTCATCGGGAAACACATCGGGGTACTCACAAACCACAGGAACATCCGAAACAGTTTTCCTTTCTAATTTGACATCGACTACATAGGCTAGGTATGATTCACAACCTTTTGACAATGACTTCCTAGCTTTCATCAACGAAATCAAAGGAATAGCTACGCCATCCCGTTCTCCTCGAGCCACAACATATGACCCATCGGAGATTGGGATCCTAACCAACTTCTGGTGACAATCAATACTAGCCTTATTCTGACTCAACCAATCCATACCAATTATTACATCGAAACTAGGGATTGGCATCAACAAGAAGGAAATAGGAAAAACGTGATCATCAATAGTAATATTAACTCCAGTCACCGAGGTGGTAACAGGAACTAACTTACCACTAACTATTTCTACTTCTATAGGCTTTGTTATCACAGTAGGGGCTAATTTCAACTTATCACAAAATTGCACAGAAATGAAAGTACAATTAGCACCCGAATCAAACAATACACGTGCAGGTACAGAGTTTATAAGAAATGTACCCGTGATAACATCTTCAGTACGCACGGCCTCATCGACCGTCATTTGAAAGGCCCTACTAGTTGCTGGAGGAGGGTTCTTTCTTTTCTGACCGGAAGATCCCGAACTCCCGACCGAACCCGACCCCGTCGACCTTGCCTCCGGACATTGACCAACCCTATGCCCTTCTTTCTTGCAAGTCCAACAAACAAAATTTGGATAACGGCAACTTTTTATCTCATGACCTAATTCACCACACTTCATACATTTGTTTGTCTTAGCCGTACACGGACCATCATGCCGAGACCTACACGAACTACACCAGTTGGAACTATTAAAACTTCCCGAAGAACTACTTCTTCCAACAAATTTCTTACCACCTTGCCGATTCCCTTGCCATTTGGATTTATTCCTACCCGACGATTCAGTTCTTGCCTTAGAGAAACTTGTATCCTTTCCTTGCCATAATCTCAAACCTCTCAAATCACTATCGGCAGACCGCGCGAGGTTAAAAGCATGTGATAAATCCTTAGCCAATCTCACAACCGTACGATAATTATCCGGTAATGCATCCACAAACTGTTCTATCTGGGTCTTCTCATCCGGAACCCATTGTTGAACGAACCTAAGCTTATCAGTAAACTGCGTAATTAATTCATCAATAGTCATGTCATCCTTTAATCGAAGATTCACAAACTCTCTTCGAATCCTAGCAATATCAAAATCCGAACAGTATTGGTTACGAACCGCCTGATGAAATTGAGTCCAATTAATAGATTCCTTTTGTTGTTGCGGCAAGTGTCCGGTAACAGAATCCCACCAAACCATCGCATCATCCTTCATGCATTGAACCGCATATTTGACTTTAAGTTCCTCATCACAGCAAGTCACATCAAATTTGCGTTCCATATCCCTAAGCAAATTCAAAGTTACCGTAGGATTTTTACTTCCTTGAAATTCCGGTGGTCGACTAGCCATAAAAGTCTTGTATGAACACTTCTTTTCTGATTGAGAGGATGAACCAGAACCAAAGACTGGGGTTTGCTGAAATAACTGTCTGGTCGCAGCTTCCTCAGCTTTTCTCTTGAATTCCCTAAGGAATACTACCTCGTCTTCCATCTCATGAATATACTCATCTCGGTTAGATTGTTGTCCGGTTGGTTGAGAAGTACCATTATGATCATGTTGCTCGGTATGAGTCCCGATTTGAGGAGCGACGATCCTGGAGGCATTGTTGGGGTTGGTGGTCGGTGGTTCGTTATCTGCCATTTCTGAAATTCAACACAACACTTAAACTTTTGTTAATCGTTAGCATCTAAATACTAACTACCTTCAACCAATACTAATCCCATTCCCAAGAATGTTTGATATATCACGCTCAGGTTTTGGGATTGATCATTCAACAATGAACAATTATCCCAAAACTATGCTCTGATACCAACTTATAACACCCCTCGTTCCATAGTAATAATATTATAGATAATACGGAAGCGAAGATAAATAAAATGCCATAATTTGTTACATATTCTCCGAAAATACCAAAAACAATTTAGATGTTTAAGACACATCAACTTAATACTTGTTCAAAAGATTAGCATGACGGGGTATTATATAAACTAAACTGAGCTGTTACAAAAATAATCAGAGTAGCTTGAATATCAAACATTCCAAGCTTCCAAGGTTTGACCTCCCTGCTACCCACCCGCATGCATAAACAATAGTCTGCAGGAAGTAACAACGAGGGATTAGCACATAGCTAAGTGAGTAAATCCAACACTCAACATTTAACTTAGCTAAACCAATTAACTACAACAAGTATACGCAACCACAACAATCAACAACAACTTAATGAGGATCGGCGGATCCGGGGATAACCTTAGTACCCGGGCGGCTCCCCAAGATCACTTATCCAAACATATCCGTATGGCCATAACGGACGAGACCGATAGCTAGTGTTTATTATACTTAGGTACAGTTCAGCACACACAACAAATGAAGTACCTCCCTGTACCATTCACACAACAACACACTAGCCCAACCAACAGTTCATCAACTCGTTGACCTCATTAACAACAATGCACAAAAGCCACACATAGCACATATAGGCATATGATCACCAATAACAACTAATCAACTCAATAATCAAGTCTACGTTTACCCGTTGTAATCAAATGATTACAACTAAGCCAAACGGTAAGTTTTGAATCCACTCACCAATACCTTCGCCTTCACTAACTCAGATTCTCGGGGCAACTTTGTCTTTCAAAGGATCTGAGATTCAACACCAAATAGAAGTTAGTAATCGTTAACGTCCAAATATAACTTATACAAAGTTCGACACATTTGGAACTCATTATTCTAAACACTTATATTAACAACTACTAATCATACACATAATCATAATACGTCAAATAATTACATGTACTAACACTTGAAAGGTTTTAAAAACTAAAAATGAAAGATCCCTGGAAACAGCCAGAAGCCGCCGGCTTGGCCATGGAAGCCGCCGGCTTCACATGGCAAGCCGCCGGGTCACTCCATTCAACCGCCGGGTGAATTATGTTTTTCATCAACAGAACTTTATGGCGTTTTAAAGCCTCCAGAAACCGCCGGTTCGGGTCATTGACCCACCGGTTATGGGTCACAAGCCGCCGGCTTGGTAGGTGAAGCCGCCGGCTTCCCCAACATCAAACAGAAACCGCCGGCTGGGCTTATGAAGCCGCCGGCTTCTTTTCCAGATCAAGAACAGCAGCAGCAGCTGCTAATTCTGCACGAACCCAAAACAACCAAATTCCAAATTTCAAGCCAAAAACACAGAAAACTCGATTTCTAAGATTATAACAACTTTATATAGTACCTATCTAGCATATATCAACTTCCATAACATCTAAATATTTAAGATTACACCAAAATTATGAATCAATTAGGTTTTTCAACCATTTCCAAATCCAAGCTCATAAACATGAATTCGATGTCTATAACTAGTTAAGAATCATTACATATCATCATATATTACAAACAATCACCATATAAATGCAAGAACAACTTCATTTCATCAATTTCCTAATCAATTTGGCATATGAACTTATGAGACAATTACTTACATTTGATAGATGCACCAAGTGATGAATGATAGGAGGTAGATGATGATGATTGCTAATAACTTGTAGATTTCAACCTCTAATCACTTTCTAGTTTGATGATTTCACTTGATTTACTAGCTAGGGTTTGTGGGTGTTTGAAATGGAATAAGAAAGATCAAGAATTGGTAAAGTAAACCACAAAAAGGGTCGGCCCCTTTTTAAGCCGACCTCACTAATTGGGTATTTTATACCCGCTCTAAATCTATTGTCTGGCACCTAAATATCGATTGCGAGAAATTTATATTATTGTTCCGTCAACTTCAATAATTTAATTCAAGCAACATTTTATTAACCACAATAAGTCCTGAGACTTATTTTACCAACTTTCACAATTAAACAATTATATCGCAAAAGTATTTAAAACAATTAAATACGCAATTTATAAATAGAAAAATACCAAGCTATTGGAGAGGATGTTACACCCCCCCCCCCCCCCCGCGCATTCGGGTTGGTAGCGCCAACTTGACTATAAGTCAAACGGACGCATATGTATCTGTCATAAAAGGTGTTCTGGATTAGGCCCCTCCAGGAGGCACAAAACAAGTTAGGCTTCGAACCGTGGGCTCATGGCAATCGGAAACATTTATTTGTTTACTTTTATTTGCTTGGTTGCAAATCATCGGAAAATCTTGTGTTTCATAACTATGTTTTACAGTTAAACCTATGAACTCACCAGCATTCGTGTTGAAATTTTAAGTATGTATTCTCAGGTGCTCAGCAACAGTAGGGTTGCCCATCAGGATCATACTAGGGTCGCATGGTTTCATCAAATACATACAAAGGAGATTTCATGGCATTACCTTTTTGTTCACGGTTATGTAATAGAATCTCCCGTCATGGACGCAGACTCTACGAAACTTTACATTTATGGATTGTAAACACTATGCCTTCGGAAATTGATGTATTTTCAAAACGTCTCATGTAGAGTCGTTCAATGTAACCTTGTGCAATGATCACTTGATTAGTCGCGCCCCGACCCGAATCGCTTCCGTAATGTACAAATTGGGGGTACGACATCCCACACCGCGATGGATTTTTTCTGAACAGCATTGTAACACCCCCAAAATTACTGTTTAGCGGAAGCACGAATTTGGGTGTTACTAATCAATATACGTAGCACATAAGATATAATGAACGACCACTATATGCGTCGTTTTGAACTTGTATTGATAAAACAAAAGTTTACATCAAAATAATGTTTACATTAGCTCAGTTTCTATAATTGAGAGATTACATCACATAATTACTTTATACAAAATATAATAATGCAATGAAATCTCTGATTGTATGAATGCTGACTCGAGCTAATGATTCCTGCTTGGGCAGTCCAACCTACTGCTGTGTACCTCTGATAATGCTAAAATGGGTCAGCAAAACGCTGGTGAGCTCACAGGTTTGTACTTTAACACATATTTGTATGAACCGCAAGATTTATAATTGAATTTAAAATGCAATTAAGCAGAATAAAAGTTATACAGCCATGAGCACATAGTCTGAGCTTAACTTGAGTGTCAGGTCCAATTAAGGAAACCCAACTTGAATGCCTCCTACGAGTGCCTAATCTACACTCGTCTTCCCAAATGCTAATACGTCCATTTGACCAGTTAGTGCGTGCTAACCCCGGACGAGGATTGTCAATCCTATATGATATCATATACTAACATTCACGCTACTACGTATTACCAGACTATGCTATGGAGGGCTTTAAATTGATTAGCTTGAAACTCATGTAGTATTTGATTTGATTTGTACTTGCGTTCAACTTGTAAAACAAAACGCGCAATAATATCACACCCCTGATTGAAAAGCAGTAAAATAGGGTCCATGAGACTCACCTGAGTCTTGAAGTGATTAACAAATAAGTTGATTTGACTTGACGAGTATTGAGGTCCGAAGACTTATAACCTGAGGGCGCCAAATATGCGCGATGGTTATTAATTGAATAGGTATCTTAAAAGACTACCTTTGTAGTTGTTGTCCGACTATAATGTCCAAATTACCCCGATTTGGTTGATTGACTTGTCCAAATTACTACGATTTGGTTGATGGACTTGATTATTTGAAAACGTGTACGGCCGTTGGTGATTGTTTGTAATAAGAATATCAACTATTATTATTATACTTGAGTTGTTTTGTATACTTATAAAAGTATATATGTTTCGTTGTAAAAGTTTGGCACTCGTTGTAAAAAGAAATTTCAAACTTTAAGTGACGGGGGTCCGGGGGCAGCGCCCCTGGTTAGCTGGGTTCCAGGGGTGGCAACCCCTGGCGGGGTCCAAGGGGCTGGCCCCTGGCTGGGGTCGAGATGCCAGGTCAGCTCGAAAAATTTTTATTTCTATCATATTGTTATGGTGAAAAACGTATCTGGGATTTGAATTTGGGTAAAATCAAGTTATAAATTTTGGGTCTCGACACTTAGTAAAAATATGTGTTTTCTAGTTTCTGGTTTGTGCGACGTTGGGTACGACGTCGCAGATCCTGACTGCGACGTTGAGCATGGCGTCGCTATGCGCGACATTCGCAATTTAATGCGACGTTGAGAGTGACGTCGCTATATGCGACGTTGTTAGTTCTTGCGACGTAAGGGTCGAGGTCGCTATGTGCGACGTTAGCCACTTAAGGCGACGTTGAGGCTGATGTCGCACCATGCGACATCGTGATGAGTTTTGCGACGTCGCACATAACGTCGCATAAAGTCTGGGCCAAATGCGACGTCGGCGACTGATCAGGTTCCGGTGGCCGGAAAAACGGCTGGACAACTTCCGTTTGGTCCGAAACTTTTACCCAACCCATATATAGACATTACACACTTAAACAAACCGCAAACAAGTAAAAATAAGTGAAAACGGAGAGTTTCGGATTTTTGTCGGAAACTTACGAATCGACGCGAGGAGAATCCGAAAAGATGGAAAGGTAGATCGTTGCGCCGTGGTTCTTTTATTCCAAAGGAGTGGTATAACCCGGTGTCGTTTCGTGGTCGTAATTTGTGATTTTAGTGAGATGGTGGTGTGGTTGTGTTTGAGAGAAAAATGAAAGAAAGAGAGAGAGTGAAGATGGTGAAGATGATGATAAAATGAGGAAAGGGTGGGATCCCCCACCTTTTTGTGGCAGATTTTTCGGTGAGGCCCCACCGAAGTGTGGGTCTCCACCTTCGATTCCGTGTTTGCGCTCCGTGTGGTGTTCGTTTTCCCGATCGTTTAAACGTTTAAATAATTTTTGTGTACGTTTAATTACAAGTTTTGAAATACAAATATTTACCCAATATTTTGTTGAAGTATCTCACCAAATACTTAGTAATTGCGTTACGAAACGTAACTTTAACTTGTTTTATTTTGTTTATGTGTTTAACATTTTTAATCGCGAAGGCTTAGTTTGTACGATACGTAATGAGTACGAAATATTATAAAAATAATATTTTGGATATAATTTTGTTATTAAATAATATTGTATTATTCAATCAAATTGTTCATCAACGTCCGTATTTAATTGAACCGAAATACATTCGATTTTAATCTTGTACGATTTAATCAAACAGCATAATTGTATATATTTAACAATATATATATATATTGATACGTTAATTAGCCTAACACAGAACTAATTTCATGTATTAAGACTTGATTATGCACTAATTTCTAATCCTAATTTGATGGGTGTCACAAGCATTCTGGGAGCACCGACCGAACGAAAATGTTGTTATCTTCTTTTTTTCTTGTTTTTTCTAATTTACACACACATATTAATTGAAAAAAAGTCAAAATAGATTTGGAGAACACCGTATCAAAATTCATAATATTGGAAGAAAATACTTACCTACTTAGAAATTTTCATTTATTAGTATGATAGGGATATGTTAGTAATTTTATTTTTCTATTAAAAAGTTAATAATATATGAAAATCCTTTATAAATAGCATTAGAAGATAGTGTGATAGGCGTAAATTAGTAATCTTAATTTTCTATTAAACTGTTAAAACTTAACGTAAGGATATGTTTAATAAATAGTACTACCTCCATCCCAAAATAATTATACAGTTTTGACTTTTTAAAGTTTTTCCTTTTCAACTTTGACTTTAAATATTTTTGTTTGTATTATATAATATTTTTTTGAAAATTATTCCAATGAAAATACATTTAAAACCAAATCCATTCATATATTTCGCATCAAATATTATATAACACAAACAAAAATATTTATGATCAAAATTGAAAAAGAAAGACTTCAGAAAGTCAAAACTGGACAATAGTTTTAGGTTGTATGTAGTATTAGATAATTTATTAAACTTTAGCAAAGAAACTACAAAATTCAACTAGTTTATACAAATTAAAAGACGGTTTTATCCCTTTTCTCTAGGGGTGTTCAAAAATATCCGTATCCGAATTTGAAATTCAAATATCTGAATATCCGATCGGAAATTATCCGATATTCGGATATCCGAATTTTCAGATTCGGATAGTAATTTTCAGAAATTTTGGATATCCGAAATATCCAAAAAAATTATATGTTTTATATATTGTTGTTTTTGTGTTCCCAAATTCCTAGATGTCTGTGAACCAAAACCCTCAAATTCTTAAATAACTCTAACTTCACCCTTCAATCTCACATTATAGGATCCAAATAAGTCTCCTCCTTGATATCAAAATCGCTAAACGGTCTACTTCCTTCGAGTTAAAGTCTAAATCACATCTTGAATAGCACTAAATTGTTCTCAGTTGAGTGTTGTGCCAAGTGCTTTATTTCTATTTGCTAAGTATATCATCGGTTCATGTGCTGTAGCTTGTGAGTTGTGAGGAGTATACTTCAACTGATATTAGAGGATGTGAGTATGTGATTTCAAGATTGATGATTCATATGAAATATTTGTGCTCGATTCTCGTGAGTATCCCACTAATTCTAGCAGACTAGCACACATTAATTTCACAACCTTTCATACTTTTTTTTGTTATATAAGTCGATTGCTTTGTTGTTTAATTATATTTGTTTGATTGCTTTGTTGTTGGCTAATTATATTTGTTTGATTGCTTTGTTGTTTTCAAGTTGTAAACCTCTCGATCTTCTATTTTCTAAACTTGAAATTCTCAGATCTTTTTTTTTCGGATATTTCGAATTATCCGGTATCCGTATCTGAAAATTCGGATATCCGAATTTCGGATATCCGAATTTCGGATATCCGAAATTTCGGATTCGGATAGTAAATTCGACTATCCAAAATTTCGGATATCCGAATTTGCACATCCCTACGGGCTATGACTAGGCGTGCGAAAAAATCGGTTTTTTTCGGTTTTCGGTTTTAAAAAAACCAGTTTTTTCGGGTTTTTTTCGGGTTTTTTTCGGTTTCGGTTTTTTTCGGTTTTCGGTTTTTCGGAATCGGTTTTTTTCGGTTTTTATGTTCGGAATCGGGTTTTTTCGGTTTTGAACCGGTTTTAATCGGTTATTTTTTTCGGTCTTTTTCCGGATTCGAATTTGGTATAATTGTATAACAAAATTTAAATAATACAAACGAAAAAAAATACAAACACAACTTTTATTTTGAATAATACAATCACAACTAAATATATAAAATACAAACATAACTTTTATTTGAATAATACCATTATAACTAAAAATATAAAATACAAATTCGAATACATTTCGAGCTTCGGCATGGCCATCACCCGAAAATGAAATCGTGTAGTAAAGTATATCGAGCTTCGGCATGGCCATCACCCGATACACTTAACTGCTACCTATGTCGTCCCAAACGTCATCTTCATCCACGGATTCAACTTCAAGTTCTTCAAATTCACCTTCATCTAATTCGGTAGTTGGAGGTGATATCCCTAATGCGACTTCTTCATCTTCGATAATCTCTTCAACGTTATTTAATAGTGGGCCTTCCAAAGTTGTTACATTTTGTATCCTATCAACCCCATCCAAGTAATCTTTCAAACATACACATACTTCCACGGATTCGGCGGTTAGTCTTAACCTTTTTTCCGATATAATTCTACCACTAGTAGAAAATGCCGATTCGGAAGCTACCGTCGAAGCTTGGACGGTTAATAAATCACGAGCCATAGCGGATAATATTGGAAATTGTACTTCTCTTTCTTTCCACCAACTCAAAATGTCAAAATTACGAAAATCTTCAACACTTAAAGTGGTTAAAAAGTTTGTAGCCTTATAATGTCCCAATTCACTTGTTGGAGCCGATGTTCGTTGATGCTTTGTAGCATCTTCAAGTAGAGTATTATAAAGGTTTATGTTCATGTCCTTAGATGATCCTCGAGATGTTCCCGCCCGCATGGGGTCAACAATTGGGTTTGGTTGGTAACCAATTTTTGTTGCATAAACCTCAAATAATTGGGTAAAACCATTTTCAAAATTTTGAATTTCATTTGTAATATAGTTCGGGTCTTCGTGTAAGTTTAAGTCTAAATTTCCCAAAATTGTTGTGAGTATACGTTGTACGCCGCCAACATTTATAGTTAGGTTTAGTGCGGCGGCACAAGTGAAAACCAAAGGCATGGAACCAAAATATTTTATAAATTCTTTTTCATACCTTTAACCATTTTTCTTAAAATTGGATATGACGACATTTCAAATTCTTTTAATTTTTCGGTCATAATAAAAACTTGGTTTAGAACTAATTAAGGAGCTAGTCGGGTAATATACACCCTATAATATAGTAGTGGCTTCCTTAAAAACTACTAAAAAATTCGTTAAATCACGAAGGACATCCCATTCATAATTGGTTACTTCCACGGACTTATTTCTATCAACTAACAATGTATTAAAAGCATGTAAAGTAGCTTGTTGTCTTAAAATATTTTCAAACATGTCGTAAGTAGAATTCCACCTAGTATTATTATCGTAGCATGGTCCTAGGGAGTTTCACCACATTGTACACGAAAACGTCTATAATTAGCTTGACGTTCGTTACTAGAACTATATATAGTTACTAATAAACTCTTAAATTTTTGACGTATATTATCACATATTTTTAATGCCGCTTGCACGGACAAATTTATAATATGAGCAACACAACGAGAATGAAAAAAAGCGCCATTTAAAATTGGTTTTAAACGTAATTTTAGTAAATTCATGGCTCTAGTATTATTTGACGCATTATCTAGTGAAATTGTAAAAACTTTATCGTGTAAATTATATTCAATTAAAGTGTTATTTAAATTTTTTCGCAAATTACATCCCGTATGTGGATAACCAAACAATTTAAAAGCAATAGTACGTTTCATCAATAACCAAGACTCGGGATGAAACCAATGGGCCGTAACGGCTAAATAAGAATTTGCCGTACCATGCGGTGCGGTCCAAACATCACAAGTAATAGAAACGCCATGTTTATAGTTTAGAAAACCATCAATTATATCTTTTTTAGCATTTTTCCATAAATTAAAAGCATCGTTTCTTAGGGTAGTACGACTTACTAGTTGGTATCGCGGTTGTAGTCTCTTTTTGATGATACCCGTAAGTCGTTGGTTGTCGAAGTGGTTGAATGGAAGCGCCTCTTGGATGACAAACTTTGTAAAATCTTCTCGAAGCGCATCATTGTCGTATATAAAAACCCCACCTTCCGAACCAAGTGTCGCTTGTGATGGATCTTGACTAATCGATTTACAAGCGGTGGTCATGTGAGCTCGTAATGTGGAGTTTGATGAGGCGTTATAAAAGTTCCCACATCTCTTGCAACGAGCCTTACTCACCCCATCATTCATAACGCACAAATCATAATTCACCCATATTTCTTGGTTCCGGGTCGTTTTTTTAACATGCACGACATCTTCATTTGTGTAACCTTTCTTTCGTGCATTGCTAGCAACGGAACCGGAACTGGAAGCTTGAGAATATGTATTTTCCATTTCGGAAAATAAAAGTGTATATATATAGAATATTGAGAATATGATAGAATATGAGACAATAGGATAGAAATTGGTGTGATTTGAAGCTAAACTAACAACTAGTATTTATAGGGTGAATGAGGGGGCAAAAACACCCCCAAAACTTCAAAAAACGGCCATAAATTTCGAACCCCCGCTCCTCCAACGGCTAGTTCCGTTTTTGTCATTTTTTCGAAAAAAACCGGTTAAAACCGGTTTTTCCAAATAACCGGTTAAAACCGGTTTTAAAACCGGTAAAAAACCGATTCCCGCCCAAAGCTAAAACCGGTCAAACCGGTTAGGTTATCCAAAACCGGTTTCGGTTTTTAAATAACCGGTTTTTATAAAAACCGGTTTCGGTTTTTCGTTCGGTTTTTTAAAAAACCGATTTTCGGTTTGCACCTCTAGCTACGACTCAGTCTTCCCCGTTGAGTTCTTTTCCTCATGTAAATTAAAAGAGGCCCAAATAGGAATGGCGTTAATGGAGCCTTCCAAAAATAAAATTTTAAAAGCTTACAGATAAATGGGCCTCTCTAACTAAATTGGAGGAATGGACGACGAATCTTCTTGGGTTTACTATTACACTCCCTTTCTTCCCTCTTTCTTTCACCCAATTATTAAAAAGCCCAATCTAGTTTGAGACTCCCTTATTTCACCCAATATAAAAAAGCCCAATCAAATTTGAGCTTATTTTAAGGTTGCAATATTACTTCTTTGCATTTTGATATATGTGTTTTTTTTTTTTTAATTCTAAATTTAAAATTTTAGATTACTATTCAAAGATGACATGTTAACAAAAACGTATCCTACATTCGAATAAGAGTTAATAAATTCTCAGCTTCGCATTGCGGCATTGTGCGAGCAACGTCCAGTGACATTTCCCCTTTTAATAAGATCCCTAACTAAGTTAGCATTCAAATACCAAGCAAAATGGCTCATGAGTTGGCTTTGACGTTTAGTATAATCTAAACAAATTTACCCTATCGTAAATTAATAGTAGGTCATCCTACGTTCACCAAACGTTTAGTTGACAAACTTTTGTTCTAAGACTTATGTGAAGTACCAAATTAGGATTTTATGGATATCTAGGCATGATGATAAAACCAAAAAGTTGACTTTTGACTAGTGTGATATTATTTGGTCACAAAACTTAGCATGCAAGTTTGACACCCACAAACACGTATGTACTAAGATTTTGATACACCTTTAGTTACACATCATGATGATGTATGTTTAATAGTATAAACAAAGAAAAAGACCATTCGATCTCTTGATGAAAAGATATATAGGTCGTACGTAGAACGTTTCTTGGAGAAAATTAATTTGTCAACGTTCACATTTATGTCCACGATATTCTACCTATACATTGACAGAGCCAAGTAAACTGTCAATGTTGACTGCCAAATCTGGCCCGTCCAAAGTCGTCAAAACTGACTTGACTTTCAATCTTATCCATCCAAAGTCCCTGAGTCAGTTATGTGGGAGTTACCCTCATATTCAGTTTCTTAAACCACAACCGTATTTGAACCATTACCTTCAACCACCCTTCACATACTCGCCAGAATCAACTCCTCTGATAGACTGATGATTCATTCAAAAACATTCGACATTCACAATATAATCATACAGGTATTTCTTCTCACCAATTTTCTATTATTATTCTGATGAATATTTATATTTGCTTAACCGACATGGAGGTAATTTATACTTATCTATATGATAGAATCTCTACACACTGTACATGAATTACACCATTATAGTCTCATGTAATTCTTTATGTTTGTATTTACATGACAAAAAGGTTGCGTATGATTTGGAGATCAATGATACAACTGGAAAACTTCAACCAAAAAGGTTGTTCTTGTGCGAACCTTGTATGGTAAATGTCATATTCAACTGACCACTTTTTTTATTTCAGTCGGATGCACACTTATATCACAATGTGTTTTATTTTTTTATACAGACCAGCAACAATGGATGGCAAAGTTGAAATCATTGTCGAATCTGCCGTAAATAAGGATCTTTCCCTTCATAATGAACAAAACATCGTTTAAAAGAACTTGGAATCTAAAAGGAGGATGCCCTTGAGGATTTTGGGGCATTTGAAGAAATTCCGAAATTGCTGACAAAAAGGTTTCTTCCCATATTTCTGTCAGCCTGGAATTATAACAAACAAAATTTTGAGGATTGGCTCATTATAGGATTGTTATCTTTCTTATACCAAATTCATATATCTCTTTCTTTGGTTGAATTTGATTTATAAATATTAGATACAATATGTTTTTGCTTAAATCACCTCTAAGAGTCATAGATGGGTTGTCTTGGGCATTTACCGACCCTTTACGCTATTAAACAATAGAATTAGTTGCTTCTTTGCTTTGGTTGCTAAACATTGTGCTAACTTGCCTGTCAGATGTGAGAGTTATACATGGTCACGTCTGCCGTTATTTTTTAATAACAAACTGCTTTATATACTAATTGTGGGCATCGACCAATTAAGCACCATGTTACAACCAATTGAGACTTAATTTCATGTGTTCTAATTGTGTTGTGTGCATTATCAGAAGATGAAAGTGTGATAATTGAATCTTGCGGTGAGCTAATAGTATATGTAGATGATGCAGAGCTAATGGACTCATTTCTCTTGGGCATTTACCGACCCTTTACGCTATTAAACAATAGAATTAGTTGCTTCTTTGCTTTGGTTGCTAAACATTGTGCTAACTTGCCTGTCAGATGTGAGAGTTATACATGGTCACGTCTGCCGATATATTTTAATAACAAACTGCTTTATATACTAATTGTGGGCATCGACCAATTAAGCACCATGTTACAACCAATTGAGACTTAATTTCATGTGAATAAATTGTGTTGTGTGCATTATCAGAAGATGAAAGTGTGATAATTGAATCTTGCGGTGAGCTAATAGTATATGTAGATGATGCAGAGCTAATGGACTCATTTCCATGTTACAAGCACTAGGTTATCACTTCCTCTATATTATTTTTATTATTACTTAACATCAATTTATGTTCCTACTGTTTCAATTTCGACTGCGGCCAAGGCTGTTGGTAATTTGGTATTTTAAAGTGAATGATATCAATCTGTTTGAGATAAATGAGGTTGTTGGCAGCTGCAAAGGTGTGACATATAATAATCATCTAGACCATAGGAGAAATTTTGATGCTGTACATATTTTATTATAATTGTAGGTAGACTTATTTGTTTCCCATTTACTATTTTGTTCCAATAAGATTAGTATATAGTTGCAGTTCTATTGTTCAGGTGTTTTTCCTTTTATAGTTGAATCACATCATATTTGCTTTTTAGTGTTGGTTACATGGTTGAGATCATTGAAGTTTTTTGAGAGATGCTGGTGCAAGTGGGATTCCTCTTATACGGGAACATGATGTAGAAGAGTTAGATGAAGCCATTGGAAACGCTTTAAAGGATTGGTTCTCTGTCTATTGCAAGCATGTATTGGCTCTGGTACGTGCTGTATAGTTACAGAAACTTCTTTTTTACAATAACATCTAAAGATGTTTATTTAAATCGTTGGGAGCATGTTCAATTACCCATTTCGGCATGTCTCTTATTCTTTTACATCATCATTCATTATCCTGATTTTCATATTGATCTGATATGAATATTAATAGAATTAGCTAACAGAGGGCGTCAAGTGAGTCAACACTCACACATATGATAAGAATGTTGACATGACTGTTTACAAACTTTGTTTACTCTTACATTTCCTGTCATGGTAATTGATAAAATAATTTAATGGCAGTCAAGCAATCAGCTGGATTAGGGAAGGACAGTGTTGAACCCAAAATGGACACTATCAAGGCTTAAAAAGATTAATAAACGTGTTACCATACTTAGATTTCTTTTTTATGTAACAGTAAATGTTTCTGGCTCATTAGACATGGTTTTCTTATCAGGCGGAACCTCTAAATGTGGCGGACCTTTGTTGGAGGATAAGTCTTGATGAACTTGTGGATTTTGTTCAGGAGTTGAAGTCTTCGGACAAAGAGGTTAGCTGTTATTTTTTCCCTTTCTATAAATATTCTAACATATGATCTGGTAACTTTATGATTTTGTCAAACCTGAACAAGAAATAAGGAATATGCTAAATTGGAACTGAGCTAACTTAACTTCATTGACGTTTCTGACTAAGATCCATATTTAACTTATATTATGTTAAATCATTGATTTTATGTATTAATGAGACCAGGCAATGCTATTCCTTGAATAAGTTAGGCTTAGAACTTTTCTAATATTGCAATTAGGACTTCAAAATGTTGCTGTTATAATACGAGTATGATATATTGCAGGGTGTTTAGTATATAATCATGTCTTTTTGTAGCATATCTTGCATTTTGTGTACATATATGTATTGGAGGCATGCATTTGCTGCATAGGGAGTAATGGGTAAATCGGGTCGTATACAAAAGAGTACTTCGTATTGTCTTCTTTTGTTCGAAGGGCTCTTAATAAATGATGTATTGTATTGGTCTTGTCAAAATATATCGTTCCTAATTTCCTATTGTTTTCAATGAAGTTCCTATCGTTACGGTTATTTATATGGAGTGAAGTTTATAGTGACTAGCCAGTACTTTCTTCTTTAGGTACACAAGTTCAGCCTTTGGATCGCAAAATGTTACTCCACTGTATTAGAGTATTTCCCTCAATGGAGAACATAACTTCATTACAATGGCCTTCTGAAGCAATGGTTGTTTACAATCAACCATAAAGTTGGTTGGTAGGAGATTATCTACATGTTGTGTAATTTAACTTAAAAATGTAGTTGGAGACTTTTAAATAGTCTTTTCCGATATACAACACATGCATTTTAGCTTTAGATGTAATAGTGACCTAGAAGTTCGGTCTTTCCTCATTATCCAAACACGTTCTTTTTTGTATTTGTCAAAGATATTGTGTACCCAAATCAGTGATGAAGAAGTTGAATTATATTTTATTTTTAGTTTTTTCCCCCTTATAGTATACAAGATTTTTCTCTTACGATTGTTGTTCACATTACAAATCTAACAAATAGACTAAATAAAAGGTTTTGCATATAAGTGGTCCCGGGGCACCGCCCGGGTATTACACTAGTTGTGATGGATTAACATCTAGACTTTAAGCACTACTAACCTCATCCCATTCTTATTATATTTCTTGGGTTCTTTTTGAATCCAATATAATGCAAAAACTACCAAACTATGTTGCATGTAAGAAAAATACCACTAAATTCGCAAACCATGTTTGCTATGCAGGGCCAACTTGCGAAATTTGGGTCTTTTTTTTTAATTAGTGTGGATTAGTTATTTTTGCCAGTTCCGCATTAAATTGTTTTAATTTACGATACGAAAACAAGATATAATCAGACACCATAATTGTGACACCCGTCAAATTAGGACTAGTTATTAGTTCCTAATCACTTAGTTTATACATGTAATTAGTGCTATGTTAGGTTAATTGTATGTATCCTTTTGTATATTATTATATATACACATACACGGTTTTATTAAATCGTGTCATTTTATATCGGCCGAATTCCGATTCATTAATACGGACGTTGGTGAACAAAATTATTAAATAATATGAAATTATTTAATATACTCATTATTTATTATATATTATTTTGATAATATATAAAATGTATTTCGTATCGTATAAAACAAAGTGTTCGTGACAAAACTTTCTAAATAATGTATTATTATTAAAAATAAACATTACTTATTCGGATAAAAATAAAACATATTTCATTTTATTCAAAACATATTCCACGTGACAAAACCATACGAATCATATCCTACAAACTAATTAAAAACAAAGTTATATTTCATAACTTGAATAAAGTATTTTTATAAAATACTTCAACTAAAAATATATTCGAATATGTGTAAACAAAATTATAATTTTAAAATATTAAATTATTTTACGATCGGGTACACGAACACGGGCATTTTGCACTACGAATTGGAGCCAAACCGCAACCACCCCAAATTATTGGAGTCGGACAAGATCCACAATTTGTGGATCTTGCATGTGACTACATAGCCGATCAAACACACCCTTACCCCATTTCCATTTCATTTTTCATCTATCTCCTTCTCTTCTTTCTTTTCTCTCGGCTCATCAAACAACAACAACAAAATCAACAACAACAACAACAATCGGCAGCAGCAGCAGCAACAAATCATCACCACCTTCACCATCTTCATCATTATCATCATCATCATCATCATCATCATCATCATCATCATCATCATTATTATCATCATCATCATCATCATCATCATCGTGTTCATCATCATCATCACCCTCAGCTCTTTATTTTAATCTGTAAGGAACCCTCTCTTTTTCTTTAATTTCATGTTTAGAAAACTTATATCATCATATGCTAGTGTTCAATCAACTTATTATGTCCGAAAAACCGAATCAAAAACTTGTTTATACTGAAAATCGCACGAACAGAGCTGTAAAATGCACCTCACCCGATCGCGTATATGGGACTTACCCGATCGGGTAGATAACCTAACCCGATCGCGTAATAGATAACCTCACCCGATCGCGTATCAATCCTCACCCGAACGGGTAAGCAACCTTCACCCGAACGGGTATGCACCTTCACCCGAACGGGTATGCATCTTCACCCGGTCGCGTGTTAACTTCAAAAGGCAAAATTCTTATTAAGTATCTGAACTAAGATTTTGCCACATGATTTTACTCCGAATTCGAATTTCAAATGCGTTTTTACTAAAGCAATATAGTAGAAATAACGACCCCAGCCAGGGGCTCTGCCCCTTGGATCCCGCCAGGGGTTGCCACCCTTTGGACCCCGCTACCAGGGGCGCTGCCCCCGGACCCCCGTCACCCAGAACTTAAAAATACACTTTACATTAAGTGTTGAACACCTACAACAACCAAATCTTATACGATACGACTCGGAAACATACTTTACAAGTGTAACGTAACAACCTTATAATAATAGTACTTTGAAATTGTTATTATGTAAACTCACCAACGGGCCGTACATGTATTCAAAACACGAACAAACAACCAAAGTAAAATACCTACTCATTATCATAACCTTGCGCGTTTAGGACGCCCAGCAGGTTACAGTCGTTTGGACGACCTCATTTTCTTGTGTAACATTATTATTGCTTGATAGCAATACGCTAGACTCTGGTGAGTCTCATAGCCCCCCATTTTACTGTTTTTAACCCAGGGGTGAGAATACATGCTTGATTTGTTTTACATGTGAACGCAAGTATCAAAATATTGCTATATACTGCATGAGTTATTTTTCTCTAATCAATTTAAGTCCTCTAGCATAGTTTGGTAATACTTTTGTAGCGTGAATGTTAGTGTATGGTACTATATGGGATTGACAATCCCCGTCCGGGTTGGAAGCCCCAACTGGTCAAACGGACGCATTATCATTTGTTCATACGAGTGTAGATTAGGCACTCGCAGAGAGACACCCTCGATCAGGCACTTGATTGTGACCCTGACACCTCAGTTAAGCTCAGACTATGTGCTCATGGCAGTGATATACACTCATTTATTTATTTGCTTGATTGCAAATCATTATACTTAAATCTTGCAGTTCATGAATTATATCTTATCATATTACAAACCTGTGAGCTCACCAACTTTAGTTGACCATTTTAGGATGTATTCTCAGGTTCTCAGCACCAGTAGGTCTGCTCTATCAGGATACTTAGCTCGAGTCGCATACAGACATCAGGAGATTCCTTTGCATTTCTACATTTTGTATAATTAGATATGCCCTAGAATCTCTATCATTTGGCTTACGAGCTTTTGTAACTTATACAACCTTGTAGAACTTTTATAATATCAATGTAATTGTAAACGACGCATGTAGAGTCGTTCATTATACATCTTATGTGCTGTGATTACTTTGATTAGTCGCACCCGATGTATGCTTCCGCCAATCATGAAACTTGGGGTGTGACAATAATCATATCATTTATGGATTATTAAATATATATGTCACCAAATGGATAATTTTAACTACTATTAAGGTGATGTTAATTGTGAATGTGGTATATCAAGTATATAGATGTGCAGGAGCATTGTGTAAGTTGATCAAAATATAGTGATAGCTTCCGAGGGCAGGGTTAAATGGCAGTGGACTGTGGTTGGTGAGCAAACGTATTAGGTTATCTTGGTTGCGAGAAGTATAGATGGTGTCATTTTGGGCAGCGGTCAGAGTGTGTATCAAACGGTGCAGAAAGATTAAGATGGAAAAGGCTACCGGTGCGTATGTGTCGCACCCCCAAAACACGTGGCAGCGGAAGTATGAGGTGTCACGGGGGCGCCGACCAAATCAAGTATCGTCACATAAAGTTACATCGAACGACCTCTAGTATGTTGTTTCCTGTGGGTAGTCCTACTGCATCTGTGAACCTGAGAATACACGCTAAAATGGGTCAACATAATGTTGGTGAGTTCATAGGTTTAATCCGTAAAGTAATAATGTAAACACATGATTTTCTTGTTGTAAAATAAAGTTATGTAAAACAGAGTTTCTGTATAAATCAAGTTCTGTATACTATTGCCAATATCGTATTTGTAAATCACAAGATTTAATAGTTTGTATTGCTTTACCACAATATCGAAATGTTTGTATTGCTTTACCGCAATATCGTTTTGTATTGCTTTACCGCAATATCGTTTTGTATTGCTTTACCGCAATATCGTTTTGTATTGCTTTACCGCAATATCGTTTTGTATTGCTTTACCGCAATATCGTTTTGTATTGCTTTACCGCAATATCGTTTTGTATTGCTTTACCGCAATATCGTTTTGTATTACTTTACCGCAATATCGCAAGCGTAAATCAGCAGGTTTAAATGGTTGTATTGGCCTTAGTGAAATAGAAACTAACTCATGAAATACGTATAAGTGTTTTCCTAAAAACAGTTCATAAAACGGTTCACATAACAGTTCATAAAACAGTGCATGTATTCTCACCCCAAAACAGTTCAAACAAGTAAAAAGGGGGCTATGAAACTCACCTCAGATTAGCAAGTAGCAAGCAAATATCAAATAAGCAAGCAAGCCAGTGTGCAACCTTCTAACGCCCTAAACGCATAAGGTTGTGTAAGTAGATGTCTTATAAGACCATCTATAGCGATTGTATAAGTGGGTGTTAATGTCCACTTAAGCCAATCGTGTAGGTGGAGGGTTAATGTCCACCTAGAGCTAGTTCATCAACTAGTTATGTCCAAATAAGTTGTTCAAGTTCGTTTATCAAAAACGTGTACGACCCGTTGGTGAAAGTTTGTAATAATAATTCATTTAGACATTATTATTAAGTTTGCTTTATTGTATATTATTCAGTAGTACAAATCGTGTGTTGCAAATAGATTATTTTAGTTGTATAAGCCTTAAACCGTAGGTCAAAGTTGGTCAACTCGTTTGTCAAAGCTGGTCAAACCTGGTCAAACTTGGTCAAACCTGGTCAAAGCTGGTCAAACCTGGTCAAATTGGTCAAACCTGGTCAAAGTTGGTCAAACCTGGTCAAAGTTGGTCAAACCTGGTCAAACTTGGTCAAACTGGTCAAGGTTGGTCAAACTAGTCAAATTGTAGCATCACTAGCAAAATGTAGCAACACTAGTAAATGTGGCATCACTAGGTTAGTGTCTCTACTTGAGACTTAGGATATTTTCAGAAATTGTAGCATCACTAGCAAAATGTAGCATCACTAGCAAAATGTAGCAACACTAGTAAATGTGGCATCACTAGGTTAGTGTCTCTACTTGAGACTTAGGATATTTAATTCAAGTGTTCTAAGTGTCGGTTTCTAATTCGGTAAACTTTCTAAGCTTTGTTTTTGGTCCAAGTTACTAACTAAGTCACCCAAACCCATTTTTGTTACCACTTTCCAAAAATAGTAAGTTTTGTCGTTTTTAGAAACCGAGCCGTTTTTGTTGACTTGGTCAAACTTACTCGGTTTGACCCGAAACTTTCCCAAATCCCTTAGATACATTTAAAAAGTCCCAAAAAGTCCTTATTTCTATTTATGATATACCCGAAAGTGTCGGTTTTTAAAATGTAACTTTAAAGCTTCGAAATCTCACATCTTTCGGTTTTATCGGTTTGGTTCAACATTTATTTTACACACTTTCTGGTCAAAATCATTTCTCACAAAAATTACTCATGAATCCTCTATGTTTCTAGTGTCTAACATAATTTTTCTAGCCATTACAAGGGTCATCTAAGTATACAAATAAAATCCACAAAAGTTCATATCTCAGATTCTGATTTTACACAGGTCAGTCCTACAAATCGATTTCTAGGGAAAAACACGTACGGATCTGGTAGAAACGTAAAACATGAAAGTTGTAGATCTTTTCGATACGCAAATTTCAAAAAAAAATTCATCGTCTAACTCTTAGTATACGATTTTATACGAATAATTTTGTAAGCTGTCGATTTTTAGGCAGATTCATACATGTTTAAGTTTGCTTTATAAAAACGATTTTTGATCTTGGTTTTGGACATAATCATGTTAGATGAACATTATAGCATGTAAATAAACATAAATGGAAGTAGAAATGAATCCTCACAATGATGATTTGAAGAAGAAATGGTAGATTGTAGATGAGGAAGACTTGAGCTTCAATTCCTTGTAAAAATCTTGAGAAATTGTAAAGATTTTTGGTGGTGGCTTGTGGTGGATTGTGGTGGTTCTTTTGGTGGTTTATGGAGGTGGAAAAGGCTGAGTTTTCTTCAGCAAAAATGAGAGAGAGTAAAAATTGATGAAAGTGAAAATGAGAAATGAATTTAGTTCTTGCATGTAATGTAAATGGCTAAGTGTGAAAGTGTCATCATTGAAAATTGCATGAATTTCTAGTGGAGGTGGTGGGTGGTGGCTGGTTTCTAGGGGGTCCCATGGGTGGGTATTTGTGATTTAATTCTCAGTCTCAAACTGTGTTTACGTATTTTGGTCGTTTGCTCGTTATTTTCGTTATTCGGTTAAATCGCGTAGCGTTTTATTTCGTCGTTTTAATTCACGATATGTTTGGGATTATTTTTCATTGAAGGGTTATTAAAATACTTGAATTTGAGTTGTCAAATTATTAATTAGGGTTTCGTTTGGTTGTCGAGCTAAATTGTGCATTTTAACCGCATTTGTTACGTTTTTAACAAAACGTCTAGGTTTTTCGTGTATTATTATTCTAAATAATAATATAAGGTAAATAACTACTATTTAATTCATAAAATAGGTTTACGTTATTTATAGAAAATATTTTCACCAACGTCGTATAATTAGCCGGACTCCGTCCGGTTGTTTCGCGTAATTACAAATAATTACGTAAGCGTAATATAAAACAATTACGTAGGTGTATATTCACAATAATATACAAATAGTTACAAGTAATTACAAGTATTTAACCTAAATCACATCTAAATACACGTAATTAGGTTTTCGGTTAAGTTTAAAAGTTAACCTAAATTGCCGGGTGTCACAGTATGGATCTTGTTTATCGAAGAATGCTGTTGTTCGGGTTTTGATGTTGCTGCAGAGTGTGGAGTTTCGGGTTAAGAGGTTGCTGCAGGAGGGTGATAGTGGTCAGTGGGCTATTGAGGCTCATGACTATATGGAAAATTAATAGATAAGTGTTTGGTAGTTATTCTTTGTGTTAGTAGTCTCTTGTATCTAGAATCTGTGATGTATAAGGAATGGAAAATGATTGGGAAACCTAAATTTATAGGCTTAAATCTACACCTAAAAATGTGATTGGTAGATGTGAAAAATTGATTGGGTGAGATTAGGAGAAAAAAAAAAGTCAACCAATAAGAGAAGTAGGTCTATTTTTAGATCTATCTAATTAGGCCTCTATAGCATTACTCGTAAGGAATCAAGGATATGCATAATGGGGTTTGAAGATATTTGTACATATGTGTTCAGTGTATCTTCATAGTGGTTAATAAATAAAATTTGCTTATTTCTTAAAAAAAAAAGATTGTTTTATTATTTGTCATTTGTGTATGAATAATAATAATAATAACAATAATAATAATATGAGTAAATTCTATAGATGGTCCCTGTAGTTTACACCGATTTATGAAAATCGTCCCTGAACTTTTTTTTTTCTTCATGTTTTCAGTCCAATAAGTTTACGTTTTGCTCGAAAGTAGTCCCTCGTCCACAAAAATGACTAAAGTACCCTTTTCTTAATTTTTTATTATATATTTGTAATTTCTATTCTTTTTTAGCAGAATTTCTATTTCTTTTTAATTAAATTAAATTAATTATTTGGTTTTAAAACATTAATCAAGTATCAAGTATTAATGTATTAATACGTGAACACACCATGTTGATTATTCCTTCATCACTTCATGTGTCCGTACATCTCCGGAACCAATTTCCAGGAACCACCGAAACTCCAACCGGCAACCACCAAAACTCCGGCCATCAACTGTAGTGAAATACGGCCTGATACGTTCGCGGAATCCGACTCGAAACCACCAAAACTCCAGACAGATATGGACACAAATGCCGGCCAGATACGCCGTGAAATCGGGCTAAAAATTGACGCAAATTCCGGCTAGCAACAGTTGTGAAATCCGGCCAAAAGTGCTGCAAACTCTGGCCAACAACCACCGTAACTACGGCCACTATCAGATCCACTCTAAGAGTTTCGATTTCGATCTATCTCTCTTCCGATTTGGGTTTCGATTAATTTTTAGATCTGAGGCTTTTGTTATAGTATTCTTCAATCCCGTTTTCTTTCGATGTAGTTGTGGATCTAGCAGTTTCGTTTCGGCTTTGCTATTGATATGATTGTGGTGGTTGATATTGAAATTGTTGAAATCATGAGATAAGCAAGGCAATAAGCCGTTGATTTTGTGACAGAGGAGAATGGAAGTGAAAAATGGGTTTAATGAATTTCATATTATTATTGGAACCAAATAAAAACATATGAAAAAGTAAATAATCAAAGAGAAAGGGTATTTTAGTCATTTTCAGTGAACGAGGACCATTTACGAGCAAACGTAAACATATTGTACTGAAAACTTGAAAAAAAAAGTTCAGGGACAATTTTCGTAAATCGGTGCAAACCACATGGACTATCTATTGAATTTACTCTAATAATATTGATAGAAGTCAAGAGATGGAAGTAAATCAAAAGCAAAAATGAGAGAGTGGGTCGTCATGGAGAGTGACCTACTTTTAATAGTCTAATTTTGCTCTCTCTTTCAATCATTTAATCATTTCTATTGTACGTTTGACTAAATATTAATCTTTATCATAATTTTTATTGTAACATATATATTAAAAGGTTGAAAATTTGAGGATTTCGATTTTAGTTATTTATGAAGCCGCAAACCTAATACAATTTGAGTTACAATTACAAGACATAAGGTGTATTTAACAAGTTTAGTGGGAATTTAATACTATTCATATTGAATGATTCAATATATATTATTTATAATGTTTTATATTAGTCTATCTACATACAATACACATATACATGACAGCTTTTATAGGTAAGGTTGAGCCTCCTTGGATCGACCTTATAGCACGTCTTAGCAAGGTTTCTGCCCTACTCCAACATTTCTCTAACTCAAAGTACCTCGCTATGAGAATTGAATTTCAGTATACTGATTTATATGAAACAATTAATTAGTGTTATATTTTGTGAAGTTTACATTATGTTAAAAGATACAAATAAAAGTTTAAGATTTTATCTTATTGCTTAAAACACATTGCTTGAATCCAAACCAAATCAAAATAACTCGAACCCGAGTTATCCAAATCTTATTCGGTTCAGTTTATTGATAAATTCTGAATTTAAAATTTTGAATAACCTAAATCGAATGATTTGAATAACTCAAAACTCCCAATAATTAAACCGAATAACACCCCTAGTTTGAAATATCAGTAGAGTTCTTGTAGGAAAAAAGAAAAAGAAAAAAAAAATTAGTATCCAATATTATTATATTTAGGGTGAAGTATCGGACGAGAATGTCTCAAAGTAGAAGGAGAGGAAGGCCGAATTTAGGAATAAATTTGAAAGTGTAAAATGTAGTGTTGTTAAAATTTGGTAAAATATGTCCGATGTAAAATGCAGTGTTACTAAAATGTAGTTATCCGTTGATAAAATGCAGTGAATCGGAGCGACACTTTTGTCCTAAAATTCAGTTAATTACATATTCCTCTTTTTTTTTTTAATTTGAGACGTTCCTCTCATAACCTTACCCTATATTTAGCGAATTTAATATTTTTAAAAATTAAGAATCAACATCGTCGAAAGTAAAACACAAACCAACACGTAAGTATTTAATACAAAATCCCAAATCAATCCATCATTTTCATTATCCTTCCACCGCCCTCATTTGAGTGCACTTCCTACGTTGCTTCGTGCATGACTCGTATCGTTGACTCAATTGAGTTCAAGATTCCATTTTACTCTTCCCATACTTATTCAATATAGTCGTAATAATAACCATATTTGATTTCAATCTATCCAATATTGTAGACAAATATAAAACCAACTTAACTACAAATTAATTATTTATTACCATTCCTGTATCAAATTTGGAGATAGGGCGTGAAGAATGTAAGCAATCGCCCCTTAAAAACTTATAGTATAAGGTAAAGGGTTTAAGTCATGGATCACCAACGTACTCTCCTTTTTGTTACGAGATCACCAATCAACCGGTTTTATTACTAGGATCACCAACGTACTTTAAAAAAATGAATTTCTTTGTAAATTTTGTTAGCAATCTTAACTCCGTACTAACAAGTATGTTGGCGATCTCAAACCCGTATGTAAAAGTACATTGGTGACCTCAACACGAAATTAACAAGTACGTTGGTGAACCTAGTAATAAAACCGGGTGATTGGTGATCTCGGAATAAAAAGGAGAGTACGTTGGTGATCCGTGACTTAAACCCTAAGGTAAATTATTTGTATTTTTAAAGACGATTTTCATATTCGCACCCTTTAAAATAAAAAATTTATATATATTTAAATGTAATTTTGATATTCGCCCACTTATAAAAAAATCTCTTATGTTTGCACCCTCAAAACTAAATTCATGTATCAGTATATATAAATGAACAATATTCGTGTCAATCATTAATCTTAAATTGTATACAGGAAACACCTTTATGATGTCATCATTCTATTTAAGTTTCAATTTATCAATTAAGTCCTTTTATTTTAGTAAATTTTAAATAAGATTCCTAACTTATTAATAAAGACTATTTTAATCAACGTACACTACTCACTTACATATAAAAATAAATTTTATTCATTAATTAAAAACATTATCCAAATCGATCTATAATGTTTCTATTTTCATTTCACCTAGTATGAATAAAATTACCTCAAAAAGGTTAATATAGATTTAAATAATTAATTTTTTTCACTAAACTGTTTAAAAAAACCTTTTAATTTTTTAATCTCTACATATATAAATCAATTTACATAAAGTCATATTATCACGAATCTAACTAAACGCTTAATATACATATTAACTTTATTATTAGAAACAAGATTCCAAATACGAAATTTCATATTAAAAATCAACGGCCTGCTATGTGTATACACGAGTTTAAAGTCTCGTATTATTATAAATCACACATGTTGTTACGACAAACAATAGTGAAAAATTATGTACTTTTGGGACAAATGTCAACCAAATTCTTGGTACGTAAACGATATTGTACGTATTAGCGAGATAATAATTGTACATTAATTGTTACATACAACAAGTATATATATATTTAGTTCATTAACATATACATGTACGTAGAATCTCTTTTACAAACAAACGTAATACATAAATGAATAAATATAATATAATTTATAATAATAAAAGAAAAAATTGTATCAGCATTATTATATTAATTAATAAAATTTTCTACAAAATAACTTAATACTATTGAACATCCAAAAACCCTTAACTCTAAAAAACAGAATACAGGGTTGTGCATATATGGATGATTAATTAATTTGACTAGTATTTAATACGGAGTATGTAATAATTGAATAAAAATGAAAAGAATACTAGTAATATATAATTAACTGATTGATCATAATTAACAGGCTGTAGATGGATTATTAGTGAACGGATGAAAGAAGTGTGGTTTTGATGACAACGTAGTCGAAGTGGTGCCTCCGATTCGTTCGCACGATGGACACATGGTGAGGGTGGCCGCCGGGAGCTGCATGTAAAATGGTTGAGCTTTGAGTTGTTGAAGCTCTTTGTGGAGTTTACTGTTTTCTTCCTTTAATGCTTCACAACATTTCTTCAAGTATTCAGACTCTACTTCTGTTTGCTTCAACTTTGTCCTTCAGATATATATAAAAAAAAAAAACCAACAATAATCAAGGCCTAATATTATTATTATATTATTGAATGTACGGAAATGATAAGTTTATATTGAAAAAGTTTAAGGAATAAATTTAATTCATTGAAACTGACGCAATATATCCTGACGTAGAGATGAGCAAAACAGTCTAAGACTGAAACTGGTCCTGAACCGGACTGGGACCGGTCCTGGAAAAACTGGACTGGGAAAAAGACTGGACTGGTCCTAGGACTGCCTGACAGTCCTAATTCAGTCCTACTTTTCTGTCAGAAGACTGGTTAAAAACTGGACTGAAATCAGTTTAAACTGGTTAAAGACTGAAACTGGTTTAAAACTGGCAAAAAGACTGAAATGTATTATAAGTTATTTATGTTTATTTATTGTTTATTAACTTTTTTCTTTCCTTATAAAATTTAAATTTAGGTCAAATTGTATTTGATACATTTTTATTTATTTATTTATAAACTTTTATTTATTTTCACATCAACAATTTCAATTATATACATTTTAATTTAATCATACTTCACATTTATTGATTTTTTCTATTTGTTTTAAAATTTTATTGTAACTATTGACAAAATAATCGACCATGAAAAAAAAGACTGGAAATAACTGAAACTGGACTGGGACTGGACTGAAATTCTAAGAAAAACTGGCAAAAAACTGGACTAAAACTGGACCAGTCCTAGAAAAGACTGGTTTTTAATTTTCTGTTAAAAAACTGGACATTTTTGAACTGGACTGAAAACCAGTTTTATCTGGTCTTTGCTCATCTCTATCCTGACGTAATACATTATGCAATTAATAGAAAAGAGAACAGCTAAACGCAATTAGATAAATTCACTAGGTAACGTATAATCCACCGTACAATTTCACTGTTAAATGTGAATTTTATTAAATACATCAAATGTAAGCTACACAATACCATCTACGTACATGTAAATACTATTTTTTAATTTATTTTCTTACGATTTCAATCTTAAATTTTCTTAAATGTAAAGATCTCTGTTTCTAGCCTAACATGAATACACTACAAAGATCAAGTACTTTTAGTTTGTAAATAGAGAATTTTCGGTGGTGTATGAATTACTCCCCGTTATATAGAGATGGATTAAAAACATATACTCACTAAATAGAATAGTACTACCAATTACGGAACTGCTAGAAAAGTGAAATTTAAAGCATAATAATGGAGTCATTTTAAAAGTAAATTTGTGTTTTAGTTTTGTAATTGATAATAGTATCATTAGAACAACATGAAATATATATATATACCTGGCTCTTCTGTTTTGAAACCAAACTTCAACTTGCCTAGGCCTCAACTTTAACTCCCTTGCAAGCTCTTGCTTTTGTTTCTGCTAATATTCAACACTAACCATCGTTAGTTTTTAATTAATTTCTTAAACCTCATTTAATTAATAATATACAATAATAACAATTATCATAACCAAAGATGTATGTTCACTGCACGTTAAAAAAAATTATGCATACAGGATTCAAAGTACTATGATGTTTAAAAGCTTCTTCAAGAAGTGCAGATTGAGCTTTAGTAAGCCTAAGTTTCTTTCTACCATTAACATCATCAATTTCTACTTCTTCTTCAATCTCATGATCAATACTTGTACTAATCACAGCTCTTTCTGAATCTTCACTTTTAACTTCTCTTTCCCTCTTAACACTCACATGACTTGCCACTGAGAACGATGAGCCGCCACCACTAACGCTATCTTGGCGATACAAACCACCATGATCACTAGAAAGAGCCAAACTTAAGGAAGGATCAAAGGTTTTGTTGTTGCAAAGCTTCTTGGTGGTGTTGATGTTGTTGTTTTCCATCATGGATGAACTTAGACCTAATTCTAGGACAAGACCCTTGTTACAAACACTATCAAATCCCATTTTTTTCAGAGGTTTTATAGAAAAATTAAGATCTTTATGGAAGATATTATGAAAGGGTGGAATTGAAGGATGGTTGAGAGGAAATATAACAAGGCAAGGGATATAATTGGTTAGGATGAGGGCGGGTACTTATATGATGATTATTAATAATGAGAAAAATAAATAGTATGTGGGGAATAATGGAATGATGAAAGTCAAGAAAATTGTAAATCAAATGATGGGTTTATATATATTTTTTGAAAAATGATTGGTAGGCTTAAAACCAGATACCTAAATTTAGGCCTAAAGATTTGATTGGTGCATATTGTAAAATGATTGGTAAATATAAGGAGGGAGAATCGATGGAATCCATGTGGCAGAAACTTTATGTTCAAACCTAAATTTAGGCCTGTATAATTAGGCATGTTTAGCATTACTCATATTTTTTATTTGATTAAAAGATATTTTAAAAATTATTTGGTTGTTTGTTGGATGGTATAAGTGGATTCTATTAGTAAAACCTAATTTACAAATTCTTGAGTCTAAAACTATGAAAAGATATTAGAATATAATATGGTGTGGATCGGAAGGAAAGTTGCATTTTGAGGGGAAATAGCTTAGTGACAGGCGATACAACGGATATGGATCGTCGATAATAGAAATTAACGACTAAATAAGATCATTTGTCCATCTTTTCCTCACAAAATGCATATATTCTTTAGAAACTTATTCCCATAATATATATATATATATAAGGAAGATAATTTAGAGTATAAGTAAAAATAATTAAAAAAGGACTTCCTTTCTCATCACTACATGTGAGTTGACCATATAAACCTCTTACACGAAAGAAAGGAAAAAAAAAAAAAACAAAATTAAGAGATAAACAAAATATGTAGTTGCATAAAAGAAGATTAAAAAGGTACGCCAATATGTACATTAACCATAATGGAATATTAAGTTGTAACTTATATATATTTAAATTATAATTTGAACAGTAGATAACACAACCAAAGTCAATAATCCACTCCAACAACAAAGTGCGTTATCAACCGAAGGCAGCACACAAAGTTACGACATGATCGAATAAATTATACAACAACTTAAATAACGATATACGGAGTATATATTTTTGTTCAAGCATTATTAAATGATTGAGTGCAAGATGAAGATTGAACAACTCGTCGTTACACTCCGATTTACATGAATAACCCTTAATCAAAATGGAGATTCTGTGACACCGCGTAAGTTTCCGACAAAAATCCCGAAACCTCTCGATTCTTAGTGTTTTTACTTGTTTATTGTTTATAATAACTTATAATGTCCATATAAGGGTTGGGTAAAAGAATCGGACCAAGTGGTCGCCGGAAAACACGTTTTTGGCTAAAAATCCGTTGAACAGACTGAAGTGTCGCAAAGACGACCAGTATAGCGTCACTTCGTGCGTCACTTAAGTGACGCATAGAGTGTCGCTAAAAACCCTAATTTTTCCTAAGTGTCGCTAAAAACCCTAATTTTTCCTAAGTGTCGCTAAAAGCCCTCTTTTTCCGTCACTACCTAAGTGACGCATTTTTAATATCCGTCACTACTAGCGTCACTTGCCTAAGTGACGCCTATAATCGAAATCGAATTTTATACGACACTTCTGATCGACACTACCCTAGTGACGCCTAGAACCTTAAACCGACACTTGTTACCGTCACTGCCTGAGTGTCGCTACCTCATGCGTCACTTCCCTATGTGACGCCCTAAACTCATATTTCGCAATTTTATGCGACACTTCCTAAGTGTCGCCTAAACTCTTGAGTGTCGCTGTAAGTGACGCATAAAACAGAAGGTTTCAAACCATTTTTACTAAGTGTCGAGACCTAAAATTTATCACTTGATTTCATCCAAATTCAAGTCCAGATGCGTTTTTCACCAAAGCAATTTAGTAGAAATAAAATTTTTTCGAGCTGACTTGGCATCTCGACCCCAACCAGGGGCCAGCCCCTTGGACCCCGCCAGGGGTTGCCACCCCTGGAACCCCGCTAACCAGGGGCGCTGCCCCCGGACCCCCGCCACCTAAGCGCATAAACACTTTTAAGTATAACTATTTGAAATCAAAATGATAATGTTAAGATTTATTACTACAACTAATTACCAACGGGCCGTACACATTTTCAAAACACAAGTTAATCAAACAACCAAATCGTGGTCATTGGACATTATAGTTGAACGAACAACTACAATGGTAGTCTTTGTAACTACCTACTCATATTAATAACCATCGCGTGTCATGGACACCCTCAGGTTATCTGTCTGCGGACACCGCACTTCTTGATTAAGCATCTTACGTTATTGACTAAACGCACAAGACTCAGGTGAGTCTCATAGCTCCTCTTTATACCGCTTTTCACTCAGGGGTGTGATTCAATGCCTATTTTTAACATGTGAACGCAAGTACAACTTTTACAATATACTACATGAGTTGTTTTCCACTAATCATTTCAAAGTCCTCCGTCATCATAGTTTGGTAATACATTGTAGCGTGAATATTAGTATATGGTACCATATAGGGTTGACCCTCCTCGTCCGGGTTAGCAAGCACTAACTGGTTAAACGAACGTACTAATAATTGTTCAGACGAGTGTGGATTAGGCACTCGTGGAGGCACCTCGCTCGGATTTCTCTATATGGGACCCGACCCTTGAGTTAAGCTCAGAATATGTGCTCATGGCTGTATACACTATTATTTATTTACTGGTTGCAAATCATTATTTAAATCTTGCGGCTCATACGATATTATCTGATTTCAAACCTGTGAGCTCACCAGCTTTTAGCTGACACATTTTAGCATGTTTCACATGTACCCAGCAGTAGGTTGGACTGCCATCAGGGATACTATAGCTCGAGTCAGCATGCAGATATTAGAGATTTTCTTGCATTAGTATATTTTGTACAAGTACTCATGTACTGAAATCTCTTATTTAAATCGAACACGAGCTATGTACAACTTTAAATGTTGTAAACATTTCTTATATTAAATATATTTTGTTAAAACGACGCATATAGAGTCGTTTTCTATATATCTATGTGCTTTGATTATTGATTAGTAACACCCAAAGTATGCTTCCGCCAAACAGTAAATTTGGGGGTGTTACAGATTGGTATCAGAGCCTAAGGTTATAGTGAACTAGGTTGCATTTAGTGGGCCTAGACTATGACCGTTAGGCAGTATTTCCTTACTAGGCATGATTGGTTCAGGAATTACAGCATACGACTTTAATTTAACATAGCCTGATCAACTATGTACAATTAAGGAAAGATGATGTAAGGTCTGAAATGGTTATGTTGAACGGGAATACACTAGTTGACTCTGACCTCGAGAGAACCGAGACTCAAACATGTCTGTGTTAGACACCCTAGGCTGTATTATATACGTATCATATGAATATAGGCCTCACTATTACTAACGCTTTGTCTCAGAAATGGCAAACACACCGCCCAATTCATCGCGCTCTCAATCCGGGTCGCAGAACCCAAGGGTAGCAAGGAGGAACGCCAGGTTGCCTCGAGCTGGCCCGTACCCCACTCACTTAACCTTGCCGACCTTAGCCGCTAGGGTAAACCAACACGAGCAGCGACTTCGCACCATGGACGTCGTGTTACAGGAAACGAACGAAAACTGGAGACGTACATCCCTCGAACGCATCGAACAAGTCTCCGAGGATCACGAAACCACCGTTAACAATGTAGAGATTCTTTTCAACAAAGTGGTGGAGATAAGCGTAGAAACTGCTCTTTTGAAACACAGACTAGAAGAGTGTGAGCAGCGCTCACGGGAAACGGAAGAATATGCCCGTGGATTGGTACAGCGACTAGCATTGGCTGAAGACAATGCCCGACAGGCCAGCAGACTTGCAGACACCGTGGATAGTCTTGTTGAAATGATGGAACAGATTGATCTACGTCGAGACTAGAGTAGTCTTTGTCTTGTAACTATCTTGTAATCTAATTACTATCTAGAGCTACTCTATAATTCGGTCGGATGTAACAATTCCCGACACCTTTTGTAATACCTCCGTAGGATGTAACCTTTGAACTCGTATTATCTATCAAATATTCCTTGCTGTTTCTACTTATACTAATTGCATTTTTCATATTGATGTTATGTATTACCGCCTTTATACATGTGCATCTGTGACAAATACAATTTTCTTACAAAATCTCATGTATCTTCATTTCTTTTATTGAAGAATCATGCCGCCAAAGACGAGACCATACACCGATGCCCAGCTTACATCACTCATAACCCAGGCTGTGACTGAAGCCCTGGCTCGGAATACTCCACAGAATTCCGGAAGAAACAGCGATACCGCTGAAACCCCCGCTGCTAAACCTTGCTCTTACAAGGACTTTCAGAGTTGCAAACCCTCAAGCTTCAAGGGTACTGAGGGAGCCATCGGACTAATCAGACTGTTCGAAAAGATGGAGACCGTTTTCCGCGTCAGCAAATGCGCGGAGGACGACAAGGTTAATTTCGCCACCTGCTCCCTCGAAGATGATGCCCACTCTTGGTGGAACTTATATTCCCAATCAGTGGGTGCTGACACTGCCTACCAACTCTCTTGGGATGACTTGAAAATAAAACTCACCGCCAAGTACTGTTCGATAGACAAACTCCAAAAGCTGGACGAGGAGTTCTGGAACCTAAAGGTTCAGGGTGGTGATATCGATGGTTATACCACCAGGTTCCAGTAGCTCGCTGCCCTCTGCCCAGCTATGGTGAGCACGGAACCCAATAAAATCAGGAAGTACATTCTTGGCCTTCCGGAACCTGTTCGGGGGAACGTGGCCTCCTCAAACCAAACCACTATTGACGGTGCCATTCAATTAGCCCACGACCTCATGGCTATGAGCGAGGGCTCAGAACCACCCACTTCGTCCTCCCACAACAACGAAAGAAAGTAATCCGACAACCACAACAACTACCAAAACAAGAAACCCGACACCATCAAAGCCTACAACTCCACCACCGAAACCAAACGGGGTTACACCGGGAACAAACCCTACTGTTACAAGTGCAACCGTCACCACGAAGGTCCCTGCGAAACCCCCTGCAACAACTGTAAGAGGTACGGACACCTCACCAAAGACTGCAGGTCCCCCAACAACTCCAACCGCAATGCCAGGCCGACCAAAACCTGCTACGAATGCGGAAACCCTGGGCACTACATGAACGAGTGCCCAAAACTGAAGAACAAGGGCAGCCACAACAACAACGCCAAAGGAAGAGCCTTTGTACTCAACTCTGGGGACGCCCGTCAAGACCCGAATGTGGTCACGGGTATGTTCCTCCTCAACAACTTAACTGCATCTATTCTGTTTGATACTGGTGCCGATAGGAGCTTTATATCTGATGAGTTTTGCCCACTACTTGACATCACCCCCGTGGCCTTAGATGTTAAGTACACCGTAGAACTAGCAGACGGTAAACTCATAGAAACCGATAGTGTAATACCTAATTGCACCTTAAACCTAGCGGACGAAACCTTTTCAATTGACCTCATGCCAGTTAGAATCGAAAGTTTTGACGTCATCGTGGGCATGGACTGGTTGTCCAAGCATCGGGCCGAAATTGTTTGCAATGATAAGATTGTCCGCATCCCGCTCGCCGTCGGTAGAACCTTGATCATACAGGGGGTGACCGGTGGGTCGAGACTGAATCTTATCTCTTGCTTGAAAACCCAGAAATTTCTGAGAAAGGGTTATCCGGCAATCCTCGCGCACATCATGGAGAAAAAGTCGGAGGAGAAGCGACTTGAAGATGTGCCCATCGTTCGCGACTATTCAGAAGTCTTTCCCGAAGAACTGCCTGGTCTACCGCAACCAAGACAGGTTGAGTTCACGATCGATCTCGTGCCAGGTGCTGCACCCGTGGCCCGAGCACCATACCATTTAGCCCCATCCGAACTTCAGGAGTTGTCCACCCAATTACAGGAACTCCTGGATAGAGGATTCATCAGACCGAGTTCTTCACCTTGGGGAGCTCCGGTCTTATTCGTGAAAAAGAAAGACGGTTCATTCAGAATGTGTATCGACTATCGAGAGTTGAACACGTTAACCGTCAAGAACCGTTATCCACTCCCTCGAATTGATGACCTGTTTGACCAACTACAAGGGTCGAGTTTTTATTCAAAGATCGATCTACGATCAGGATATCATCAACTACGTGTTCGCGACACTGACATCCCGAAAACTGCTTTCTGAACCCGATATGGACACTACGAATTTCAAGTGATGCCCTTTGGTCTAACCAACGCACCGGCTGTATTCATGGATTTTATGAACCGGGTGTGCAAACCTTACCTTGACAAGTTTGTCATCGTCTTCATTGATGACATACTCATATACTTGCGCAACGAACAGGAACACGCGCAACATCTCAAAACCATTCTAGAACTGCTTAGACACGAGGAGCTTTACGCCAAATTCTCTAAGTGTGAGTTCTGGATACAAACCGTTCAATTCCTTGGACACGTCATCGATAGTCAAGGAATTCATGTAGATCCTTCAAAAATCGAGGCTATCAAAAATTGGCAATCGCCTACAACTCCAACAGAAGTACGACAGTTTTTAGGACTGGCCGGGTACTATCGACGATTCATCGAGAACTTCTCAAAAATAGCCTTGCCACTCTCGACACTGACTCAGAAAGACAAAAAGTTCGACTGGACTGAAAAACAAGAGTCAGCATTTCAACTTCTGAAACAAAAGCTTTGCAGTGCCCCAATCTTATCTCTACCCGAAGTCACCGACGACTTCGTGGTATACTGCGATGCTTCTCATCAAGGTCTCGGTTGCGTGCTGATGCAACGAGACAAGGTCATTGCCTACGCTTCCCGGCAACTCAAAATTCACGAAAAGAACTACACCACGCATGACCTCGAACTTGGAGCAGTCGTCTTTGCTCTCAAAATCTGGAGACATTATCTTTACGGCACTAAGTGCACAATCTTTACCGACCACAAAAGTCTCCAACACATATTCGATCAAAAGGATCTCAACATGAGGCAACGTCGATGGGTCGAGTTGCTTACCGATTACGACTGCGAAAGCAAATACCATCCGGGTAAGGCAAATGTTGTTGCCGATGCCCTCAGTCGAAAGGAACGATCGAAACCACTTCGAGTCCGAGCCCTTAGTGTGACTATTCACAATGATCTAAACCTTCAGATTCTCGCTGCTCAACTCGAAGCCCTTAAACCTGATAATGTAAAAAACGAAGCCTTGCGAGGCATGGACAAACAATTGGAAATCAGACCTAACGGAGTTAGGTGTTTCTCAAACCGAATCTGGTTGCCTAATTGTAACACCCCCAATTTTGACAGTTTGCGGAAGCGATGTTTTGGGTGTTACTGATCAATAATCACAAGCACAAAGGATACAGTGAACGACTCTAAATGAGACGTTCGAAAAGTTACTACATTAATACATAAGTAGTTTCAAAATACAAGCTCGAGTTCAAGTAAATTCCTAGAGATTCTAATACATAACAACTAGTACAAAAGTAATGTAATAAAATCTCCAAGCTTGTAAATGCATGCGACTCGAGCTAAGTAAGCTTATCCTGCTGGGCATCCCTACTGATGCTGTGTACCTGAGAAGCATTACTAAAACGGTCAACCAAAAAGGTTGGTGAATCTCACAGGTTTGTAAGTAAGTAAACAGTTTGAACACACAAGTAGTATTTGTAAATCATAGCCAGCCAGTAAGTAACGATCACAGGTTATGCTCATCGTTAACTTAAGTTTTAATAAGTGGTGGTTGCAGGTTATGCTAACCGTTTGATACAATTGTCATGAGCCACCATAGTTGAAGCTTAACGTACAGTAAATATAGGTACCCCCTCATGAATGTAATCCAAAACATTCATACGGAACGAGTAAGAAACGCCCGTTTCTACATGAACGGTTCGTGGTAGTGCTTGCTACCCCGGGTGGGGATTGTCAGTCCCATATGGATCCATATACTAAAACTCGCGCTTATCACATAACTAACAACTATGGTTCAGGAGGATTTCATTGGATTAGCCGTAAACTCATGCAGTTGGCGTATTCGTAATCTCATACAGTAAGTAAATCATGGCAGCAAGTAAGTTTTGTGTGTTCATGTAAAACAGTAATGCATCTCACCCCTGATTATAAAACAGTAAAGTAGGGGCTGTGAGACTCACCTGAGCCTAGCAGACAATGTAGTAAGTAAGCAAGTAGTATCCCGAACTAGCAACCCTTAGCGTCCTAATACGTGCAAGGTTTAGTAAGTAAATGGAATACTTGTAAAGTATCCATGCTAGTTGTTCCCAAACTATTTAATGTCCATAAGTTTGTTTGTACGTTTGTAATCTTTTGTAGTTTGTAGAAAAATTGTACGGCCCGTTGGTATCGGTGTATAATAATAATTCCATCCATTATTATTATGTATTCATAGTAGTTGTACAGTTGTAAAGCGTACGTGTATAATTGTTTGTATTACAACGTGTATCATTCGCGTAAGTTCCAATGGGCTTAATCCCCAAAGGGTACAAGTGAATTATTGTAAATGTTCGAGTGTAAGTTCGTATCTGTTAACGTGTAATCCAGCACGTAACTAGTGAGTGAACTTGTAAGTTCGTATCAGGTGCAATCCCGTGTAGTGTACAAGTGTATGTTCGTTGGAGTGTAATTTCCTAAGTATTTTCGAGTGCAGTCTCGTGTGTGTGAGTGAAATCTCACGTTCAGTTAAGTATAATCTTGTACGTATTCGAGTATTTGTGTATACTTCCAAATGTATAGTATTTTCATGTATAATCGTATCGTATTTGATTTGGTTGTTGAAAAGTGATTTTTAGACACTTAGAATGTTTTTGGCCTCTGTTTTTAGGTTTTTGCGACACTAAATGCGACACAGCCCTTGTGTCACATGATTTATGCGACACAACCCTTGTGTCACATGGATGCAACTTAATGCGACACAATATGCGACACAACCCTTGTGTCACATGATTTATGCGACACAACCCTTGTGTCACATGGATGCAACTTAATGCGACACAATATGCGTCACAACCCTTGTGTCACATGATTTATGCGACACAACCCTTGTGTCACATGGATGCCATGCGACACAACATGTGACACAAGCCTTGTGTCACATGAAAGTTTGGTACAGCGGCTGACTTCGTTTTTAAGCTCGGTTTTGGGTCAAACGACCTCGGTTTGACCCGAAACTTTTACACAAGTTCTAAAATGGCTAAATAACGTTAGAAAAATTGTCGTTTCATTTTGGGCGGTCTCGAGATGTCGGTTTTCATTTAACGTCACTAAAACTAAACATACGTTCACTAATCTATTTTTCTAGGAAAATGGGAGCGTTTTGGAGGTAAACCTTCTTCACGAAAGTTGTAGGCAACGGAAAAACGAAGATTTAATGTTTAGAGTATATTTGCTAGTTTCGATCGTAGGATTTTATAAAAATTGCGAAAGGGGACTGTTTTCAGTGGTAGCTTTCGGTTTACATTTTCGAGTTCTAAAAACGAGTTTTAGCTTATGATTTGGACATTAACTAGCTAGATTATCAACTAGAGTAGTAAATAAAAGTATTTAAAAGAGTTTTAGGGTGTTGTTAACTTACAAGAGTCGGATTAAAATTCCGAAAAGATAGAAACGTAAAGGCTCGCGTGGTGATCGTTTTTGCTCCAAACCGTGTCACGATCCGAGGTGATTTAGTGGTGTTATTTGGTGGATGATGGTGGCGGTTTTGGGAGGTTTTTAGAGAGAGAGAGAACCGAGTAGAGAGAGGGAGGAGAGGAGATGGGAGGTTGAGTGAAATGGAAATGGAAGTGAGGTGGTAAGGTGGTGGTGTAAGAGTCAAGGGTATGGGGTGCCATATCCCCCCCCCCCCCTTTGACTGATTTTCGGCTGGGCCCCACCCCATGTGGGTGGGTTAAATTGTTCTCCCAAGTTTGCGTATATACCCGTGTTCGTTTCCCCGGTCGTTTAAACGTTAAAATGATTTTTATACGCGATTAAATATACGTTTTAAAATACGAAGTATTATTCGATAATTAAGATGAAGTATTTATCAAAATACTAGCTTTTTAAGTTATAAAACCTAACTTTGTCTTGTTTTGTCGGTTGGTCGAGTTTTCGGAGAGTTCGATGACGTTTTAATTAAAACGTACGTTTTCCGTTATATTATAAACATAATATAAAGTAATAGTCAAAGTAATTAAATAATTTCACATTATTTAATATTTGTTTTACCAACGTCCGTATGTTTGTACAATTGTAGTTTTATATGATTTGTACGAATCGTATACGCGTTTATATATATATATTCCATCCATACATATACATAATAAGTAAATAACGTATATAATCATATTTCATATTATATACAAGTAATAAACACGTAATTAGGAAAATTTTAAATTGGTCCAAATTTTGGGGTTGTTACATTCTCCCCTTGTTAATTAAATTTCGTCCCGAAATTTGTTCGAAGTAGTAATCGGTAGTTCTATACTAGTCAGGTAGCTACAATGTGTACTAGCAGCCTACAGTTGTAGGGTAGGTCCTACAGTGTTTGAAATTAAGTAATCGTTAAGTGGTAACGTACCCTAAATTTTGTTGCCTGATAGTAGTGGGCATTGGGCCTTGAGATGGCCAGCACTCCCACAGTTGAAGCAGAGTTTCACCTTGGGAGGATTCGTACTTTTAGGGTAGGATTTGCATCGACCGGTGGGTATGGTACACGGTCCTTCATGATGCCGAGTGCATCGGGAACAGAAAGGTTTCTTTCCCAAGTAATTTCCTGAAGAGTTGGAGGGAGTAATCTTCACCCTTTTTGCTGGGGGTGACGTACAGTCAGTGTCGGTATCCTCTTCAGTAGGAGTACTTTGTTAAGTTGGTGGTGAAGTAGGGTTTTCTAAAGCTATCAAACGTAGCTCGTACTCACGCATACGTATGTCATTTTGGAAAGCAATTCGTCGTAGGTCATCAATGTCTTCCCGTGCTTCAGTAAGTTGTTTTCGCAGCGAATCAATAGTTTGGTTAAGGTGGCTGACTGATTCAGCAGTCAAGGTTTCATCAACTGATGCTTTTGCAGCAGTTAGAACAGCAGGAGGGGCAGGTGCTGCTGCTGATTCAGCGGAGTGTTCTGTATCACACTCGAGTTCGAGGAGGTAAGGAAACATCTTCGGTTCCTCACTGAGCAGTTCATTTTGCAGTGTAGGGTTGTTGACGGAGTGAGTTGTCATTTCCTACGAAATAAGTGTTCTATTTAAGAATTTGCCTCAAGTAAGTGAAGTTATATTAATTTATCTGTTTAAAGTAACGAATAGCATACGAGCTCCCGGTCTCAACCAGTGTGAGATAATTGGGAAGGGAGTTTGGGTTACTGTATCTAAAGTGTAAGGCAAATTGTGTTGTCGGGATTTAAGTAGTCGGTCGTTTCCTAATCCTATTGTGTACTTAGGATCAAAGAAAACACACAGAATAAAATACAGTTATACATAAGTCATTAAGCGAGAGATTTATGAGAAAGCAGATTCGGGTGGTCAAAGAATAAGCGTACCCGGGTTGAGTAAATCACAGAGTCTCGGATTTGGGTCATCCTCCCTAGCATTGATTACATACGCTCTACTCCTTGTATTGTTGGTTCGGGGTTTCAGCTTAGGGCAATCCTTCCTGAAGTGCCCGGTACCGTTGCACTCATAGCAGGTTTTGGGTGCAGAAGTATCAGTACCAGTGGGATTGGTTCGGCAGTCTTGGGCCAGGTGCCCGAATTTCTTGCACTTAGTGCAGGGACAGGAGCCGTTATGATGACGACTACATTTGGAGCAGTAAGGCTTGCTCCCCTTGTAAGCCTTTGAGTCATTAGCATTGACAGTTGCAGGCTTTTTGTCAGAGGTAGAGTTGGATGAGTGAGGACTCACTTCCCATTTACGTTTGTTATTCGCAGGTGGGGTCGAAGTCGAGCCACGGCGAACAGAATTTGCCGTTAACTCATGAGCCATACGAATGGCGCTTTGAATGGTTCCCGGCTTGGACGAAGTTACTAAGTCTTGAATTCGCTCAGGAAGTCCATCAACGTACTTTTCGATCCTTTTATACTCAGGATCAACCATGGATGGGCACAGAAGTGCCAGCTGGTGAAAGCGGTTGGTGTAACCGGTGATATCGTCACCTTGCATCTTGTGATTCCAAAATTCCACTTCTAATTGTTTCAGTTCATCTCTTGGGCAGTACTCGCCCCTCAGCATATTCTTCAGCTCATCCCACTGTAGTTTGTAAGCATCGGCAACGCTCACAGTTTGCGCATAAGTGTTCCACCAGGTTAGGGCGGTGTCAGAAAAAGTGCTGGCAGCGAACTTAACTTTATCCTCTTCCTTGCAGTTGCAGATGAGGAACACTGATTCGATTTTCTCGGTCCAACGTATCAGACCGATTGCTCCTTCAGTACCTTGAAAGGTCAAGGGTTTGCAGTTATGGAAGTCCTTGTAGGTGCAGGTTTTGGGTTGTGGTCCATTGTTAGCGGTATCTTCGCTACCAGGAGCTGAAGTCCGGGTAGCTAGAGCTTGAGCCACGCTACGGGCAATTATACCCGCTACTTCGGCTTCAGTAAGCATGATTTGACGTCGAGGAGGCATGTTCCTTGAAACAATAATAAAAACATGTGAGGATTTGAATAAGAATTATGGCGGTGATGATTTAGTACGTTTAAAGAAATTTCGTCAACGGTTGAAATTGGTTCAAAGTTTGTGGGTTATAAATAAGTTTATACAGTTTCGAAATTTTTGAAAATTTTATAAAACATTTTGTAAGAAATTTTGTAACATGTTTGACAAAAATACATTTGTTATAAAATTTTGATGTTAAAAATCGGTTGTATAATTTGAAGTCTGACGGAGACTTGAGTTGAAAATGATTTTATTGGGATACATATAACGGTACGGTGGGGTACGTTGTAGAATGGTATAAACGTCGAATTAGGTAGGAATAGTAAATGAAAACAAGGTCTCGATCTTTATATCGAAGGACGTTCGAGTAACTATGGTTGTCAGTTATAACGGTGTGGAAGTCTTCGGACGTAAGTCGGTAGTTGTGAATTTATAAAAATCGAATAAGGATGGAACGACGAGAGTCGGGTTGTCGTTTGTTTGATAAAATTTGAAAGTGAATTTCGTAGTAGTCGAGAGAGAGTATCGTATCGGGGAAAGAGGCCTATGTATATATATATATAACACATAACCGCCTAGTGTGTGTCTAGCACATTCAAGTAAAAGTCCCGGTTCTCTCGAGGTCAGAGTCAGCTAATGCATTCCGGTTCAACATAACCCCTTTCAGAACTCACATCATCTTCATTTAATTGTACATAGTTGATCAGGCTATGTTAAATTAAACTCGTATGCTGTAATTCCTGAACCAGTTATACCTAATGAGGAATACTGCCTAACGGTCATAGTCTAGGCCCACTAAATGCAACCTAGTTCACTATAACCTTAGGCTCTGATACCAATCTGTAACACCCCCAATTTTGACAGTTTGCGGAAGCGATGTTTTGGGTGTTACTGATCAATAATCACAAGCACAAAGGATACAGTGAACGACTCTAAATGAGACGTTCGAAAAGTTACTACATTAATACATAAGTAGTTTCAAAATACAAGCTCGAGTTCAAGTAAATTCCTAGAGATTCTAATACATAACAACTAGTACAAAAGTAATGTAATAAAATCTCCAAGCTTGTAAATGCATGCGACTCGAGCTAAGTAAGCTTATCCTGCTGGGCATCCCTACTGATGCTGTGTACCTGAGAAGCATTACTAAAACGGTCAACCAAAAAGGTTGGTGAATCTCACAGGTTTGTAAGTAAGTAAACAGTTTGAACACACAAGTAGTATTTGTAAATCATAGCCAGCCAGTAAGTAACGATCACAGGTTATGCTCATCGTTAACTTAAGTTTTAATAAGTGGTGGTTGCAGGTTATGCTAACCGTTTGATACAATTGTCATGAGCCACCATAGTTGAAGCTTAACGTACAGTAAATATAGGTACCCCCTCATGAATGTAATCCAAAACATTCATACGGAACGAGTAAGAAACGCCCGTTTCTACATGAACGGTTCGTGGTAGTGCTTGCTACCCCGGGCGGGGATTGTCAGTCCCATATGGATCCATATACTAAAACTCGCGCTTATCACATAACTAACAACTATGGTTCAGGAGGATTTCATTGGATTAGCCGTAAACTCATGCAGTTGGCGTATTCGTAATCTCATACAGTAAGTAAATCATGGCAGCAAGTAAGTTTTGTGTGTTCATGTAAAACAGTAATGCATCTCACCCCTGATTATAAAACAGTAAAGTAGGGGCTGTGAGACTCACCTGAGCCTAGCAGACAATGTAGTAAGTAAGCAAGTAGTATCCCGAACTAGCAACCCTTAGCGTCCTAATACGTGCAAGGTTTAGTAAGTAAATGGAATACTTGTAAAGTATCCATGCTAGTTGTTCCCAAACTAGTTAATGTCCATAAGTTTGTTTGTACGTTTGTAATCTTTTGTAGTTTGTAGAAAAATTGTACGGCCCGTTGGTATCGGTGTATAATAATAATTCCATCCATTATTATTATGTATTCATAGTAGTTGTATAGTTGTAAAGCGTACGTGTATAATTGTTTGTATTACAACGTGTATCATTCGCGTAAGTTCCAATGGGCTTAATCCCCAAAGGGTACAAGTGAATTATTGTAAATGTTCGAGTGTAAGTTCGTATCTGTTAACGTGTAATCCAGCACGTAACTAGTGAGTGAACTTGTAAGTTCGTATCAGGTGCAATCCCGTGTAGTGTACAAGTGTATGTTCGTTGGAGTGTAATTTCCTAAGTATTTTCGAGTGCAGTCTCGTGTGTGTGAGTGAAATCTCACGTTCAGTTAAGTATAATCTTGTACGTATTCGAGTATTTGTGTATACTTCCAAAAGTATAGTATTTTCATGTATAATCGTATCGTATTTGATTTGGTTGTTGAAAAGTGATTTTTAGACACTTAGAATGTTTTTGGCCTCTGTTTTTAGGTTTTTGCGACACTAAATGCGACACAGCCCTTGTGTCACATGATTTATGCGACACAACCCTTGTGTCACATGGATGCAACTTAATGCGACACAATATGCGACACAACCCTTGTGTCACATGATTTATGCGACACAACCCTTGTGTCACATGGATGCAACTTAATGCGACACAATATGCGACACAACCCTTGTGTCACATGATTTATGCGACACAACCCTTGTGTCACATGGATGCCATGCGACACAACATGTGACACAAGCCTTGTGTCACATGAAAGTTTGGTACAGCGGCTGACTTCGTTTTTAAGCTCGGTTTTGGGTCAAACGACCTCGGTTTGACCCGAAACTTTTACACAAGTTCTAAAATGGCTAAATAACGTTAGAAAAATTGTCGTTTCATTTTGGGCGGTCTCGAGATGTCGGTTTTCATTTAACGTCACTAAAACTAAACATACGTTCACTAATCTATTTTTCTAGGAAAATGGGAGCGTTTTGGAGGTAAACCTTCTTCACGAAAGTTGTAGGCAACGGAAAAACGAAGATTTCATGTTTAGAGTATATTTGCTAGTTTCGATCGTAGGATTTTATAAAAATTGCGAAAGGGGACTGTTTTCAGTGGTAGCTTTCGGTTTACATTTTCGAGTTCTAAAAACGAGTTTTAGCTTATGATTTGGACATTAACTAGCTAGATTATCAACTAGAGTAGTAAATAAAAGTATTTAAAAGAGTTTTAGGGTGTTGTTAACTTACAAGAGTCGGATTAAAATTCCGAAAAGATAGAAACGTAAAGGCTCGCGTGGTGATCGTTTTTGCTCCAAACCGTGTCACGATCCGAGGTGATTTAGTGGTGTTATTTGGTGGATGATGGTGGCGGTTTTGGGAGGTTTTTAGAGAGAGAGAGAACCGAGTAGAGAGAGGGAGGAGAGGAGATGGGAGGTTGAGTGAAATGGAAATGGAAGTGAGGTGGTAAGGTGGTGGTGTAAGAGTCAAGGGTATGGGGTGCCATATCCCCCCCCCCCCCCCCCCTTGACTGATTTTCGGCTGGGCCCCACCCCATGTGGGTGGGTTAAATTGTTCTCCCAAGTTTGCGTATATACCCGTGTTCGTTTCCCCGGTCGTTTAAACGTTAAAATGATTTTTATACGCGATTAAATATATGTTTTAAAATACGAAGTATTATTCGATAATTAAGATGAAGTATTTATCAAAATACTAGCTTTTAAGTTATAAAACCTAACTTTGTCTTGTTTTGTCGGTTGGTCGAGTTTTCGGAGAGTTCGATGACGTTTTAATTAAAACGTACGTTTTCCGTTATATTATAAACATAATATAAAGTAATAGTCAAAGTAATTAAATAATTTCACATTATTTAATATTTGTTTTACCAACGTCCGTATGTTTGTACAATTGTAGTTTTATATGATTTGTACGAATCGTATACGCGTTTATATATATATATTCCATCCATACATATACATAATAAGTAAATAACGTATATAATCATATTTCATATTATATACAAGTAATAAACACGTAATTAGGAAAATTTTAAATTGGTCCAAATTTTGGGGTTGTTACACTAATTTTGGGAACCTGCGAGACTTGGTGATGGATGAAGCTCACAAGTCTAAATATTCTATTCATCCGGGATCCGACAAAATGTATCACGGCATCAAGGAATTCTATTGGTGGCCGAACATGAAGGCTGAAATCACCACTTACGTCAGCAAGTGTCTTACTTGCTCAAAAGTCAAAGCCGAATACCAAAAACCTTCTGGGTTACTTCAACAACCCAGCATTCCTGAATGGAAATGGGAACAAATTGCCATGGATTTCATAACCAAACTACCCAAGTCATCGAGCGGTTGCGATACCATTTGGGTGATCGTCGATCGTCTCACAAAATCTGCTCACTTCCTGGCGATCAAGGAAACCGATAAAATGGAACGCCTCACCCGAATATACATCAAGGAAATCGTTTCTCGACACGGTGTTCCAATTTCGATTATCTCTGATAGGGATAGTCGTTTCACATCTGACTTTTGGCAATCACTTCAAAAATCATTAGGTACCCGTCTTGATATGAGTACCGCATACCACCCTCAAACCGATGGCCAAAGTGAACGAATTATTCAAACACTGGAAGACATGCAACGAGCCTGCGTAGTTGACTTCGGTGTAAACTGGGAACAACACCTACCGTTGTGCGAGTTTTCGTATAACAACAGCTACCATACAAGTATCGGAGCTGCACCTTTCGAGGCACTGTACGGTCGTAAGTGTCGCTCACCTATCTGTTGGACCGAAGTGGGAGATAGCCAACTCACTGGTCCGGAAATCATTCATGAAACCACCGAGAAAATCGTTGGTATCCAAAACAAACTCAAAGCCGCACGTGATCGTCAGAAAAGTTACACTGACGTGAGACGCAAACCACTCGAGTTCTAGGTTGGGGAGTACTCTTAAAAGTATCACCTTGGAAAGGTGTAATCCGATTCGGTAAACGCTGGAAGTTAAACTGTAACACCCGCAAATTTCGAGTCGCGAAAGCAGTCGGGTCGGGTGTTACTAAATCAAATATCACAAGCACAAAGATATATAATGAACGACTCTAAATGAGACGTTGAAAATAGTTATACATTTACCAAATAAAACGTTTACAAAGTTAATAGTGGTTTTCAATTACATAAATTGAAATACAAAAGTAAATGCAGTGTTGTCCCAAAGTTTGAAAACATGCGACTCGAGCTAGCATATCTTGTAGTGGTCCTAATCCTGCTGGCCACCTGAGAATACATACTAAAACAGGTCAGCTATAAAGCTGGTGAGTTCACAGAGTATTTAATATGAAATCGTGTGATAATACCATCCGTATTATAAAAAGCGGTTATACACCGTGTGTTTAGATTTAATGAGTTTGCAAGGACATTACAAAAGTTATATATCGGGGTGTAGGTTACCCTAACCATATGATTTACTAGATAGTGGAGTTTAGTATGTATCGGCTATTATTCTTTACTTAGAAGTACGGGTTCCTAGAAGTAAGTCACCTGCCCATGTAGGAACCACAACATATGTTGATTAGTTAATAAGTATCCCGAGTCCCAATAATCCAACGGATTATCCCGCAAGTATATAGTTATGAAAGTAGCACTACGTGCATACTTTATGTTCAAGTGCACCACGTGCTTAAACTGGATAAACAATGAAGCACCACGTGCTTAAGGTCAAATGTAGCGAGGCACTCCGTACCTGAGATGCGTAATAGGTATGCATATGTATGAAGCACCACGTGCTTAGCAATGTAGTAATGTATACATCAACATGTATAGGTAATCAGTAGTAGCACCACGTGCCAAGTAGTGGTTCAGCGAACCCGGAAGTAGCACAACGTGCCAAGTAGTGGTTCAGCGAACCCGGAAGTAGCACAACGTGCCCGGAAGTAGCGCAACGCGCCCAGTGATGGCCCTACAGGCTCGGCAGTAGCATAACATGCCTACTGTGTGATCATATGAAGCATTACATGCTTGTTTAACGTTAATGAAGCACTACGTGCTTAATGGTGTAAATAAGGTGTGTACATGTATATATATATATAAGCGAGGCACCGCGTGCTTGTTAGTGTAAGCGTGTGGACATCATCATGTACATGTAATCGTAAGTAGCACCACGTGCCAAGTAGTGGTTCAACGAACCCGGAAGTAGCACAACGTGCCCGGAAGTAGCGCAACGCGCCCAGTGATGGCCCTACAGGCTCGGCAGTAGCATAACATGCCTACTGTGTAATCAGATGAAGCATTACATGCTTGTTTAATCGTTAATGAAGCACTACGTGCTTAACAGTTTATGTATGCATAAATTAGTGTAAGCTATCTACAGATAAACACTACACTCAATTTATGTGCGTTTATTTCCCTACGGTAATGTTGGAGGTGTAATCTAACAATCTACACCTATGAGTAAAGTTTAGTGTTCACAATGCATCTAAGTGTGACTAATCACCACCTAGATGATGGGCGTAGCATGTCATGTCTAGATGCGTATAAATGTCACCTAGCTATTCGGATTAGTACATAATGCCTAAGTGTGTCATTATGTCACTTAGTTGTCGAAAAGTACCTGCAGCACTTAAATGATGGATACTATCAGTCGGTTCTATAAATCGTGACTTGATTAGTAAGTGTGGTCTCTAGGTTGTGTTTCACGAGTAAACTAGCCAAATCTAGTAATACTGAATCGTCGATGTGACGAAGTGTTTAAATGTTGTTCCTTGTATAATTCTAGTTGTTGTCTTGCTAAGGCACACTTAGCTTGCATATGATGTACAGTTGTCTCGAGGGTGTTGGAATCTAATATGTCATTTGCAAACATTTGTAAAGCAGTTGTAAATTCATTTACCAATGAAAAGTAAGTAAATCATGAGTATGTATCTCCCCCAAAATCAGTGAAAACAGTAAAAAGGAGGGGCTATGAACTCACCTGAGGAGCTAGCGTCTTAGAGTAACGAGTCGTGCCAAGTAAAATCTCCTAATGTCCTAAACACGAGAGATTTCGTACGTTTGTAAGTGCGGTTCGTTATGGATGGTTCGTAATAATAATTTATATTATTATTAGGTTCGAGTTTTCGTATACTTTATAAAGTATATTTGCTTTGGATTACAAGCCGTATCGTATTTGAATTTTCATTTGAAAACGTTTTCCGACACTTAGAAAGATTTGGCAAATTTCTGTTTTCTGCGACACAACATGCGACACAATGGTTGTGTCGCATGGTACGACACAATTCTGCGACACAAGGGTTGTGTCGCATGGATTCGAGGTGCTGAGTCAACAGCGACATAAGCGTTGTGTCGCATGGGTTTTGCGATATCAGATGCGACACAAGATACGACATAAGATACGACATAATACGGTTTATACGACACAATAGTGCGACACAAGGGTTGTGTCGCATGGATGGTTTATGCGACACAATATGCGACACAATGGTTGTGTCGCAAAGATGAACACCCAGACAGTCAGCAGCGACTGTCGTATTTTTCCGATCAAAAACCCAATCCAAGCGTGTTTTTGAGCTATAAAATCGTGTTTCTTGGTTGTTTAGGTTATAACTAAGTTGTGTAAACATTATTACACCCAAACATTACACTAAAATGATTAAATCTAAAAATTTAGGAATTTCTTACAATTGCGAATCGAGGTCAAACGAGGAAGAAGATGATGATGTTGCCTTTGTAAATGTTGTTCCTCTCTTGTTGGTGATTCCGAAAATATAAAATTCGTGGGTCGATTTGTAGTTCCGAAAATTTGTGGTAATTGGGTGGAGAGTGTTTGTGTGTGTAAAATGAAAGGGAATGGGAGAGTGAGGTGGGGTGGAGGTGGGTTTTACCCAATTCCAGATCCCGCTTCGCGGACTGTGGTCTCCAACCACAGTGTCAAATACCCGTGTTTCATTACCCGTTTGTAAAATAAATAATGTTTTTAAATTTCGTAATATTTATTCGTATAATTAATAATGGTTTCGAGTTGGAACATTTTATAAAAATAAAATGTCTAAGTTTAAGTCGTACGAGTCGTTTTAGTTTTCTAATATATCATTTTTAAATGATACGAAAGTATTTAAGTTTCGTCTAGCTAAATTACGTTTTAAACAAAACGATTTATGTTCTAAAATATTTTAATATTTCCCCGTGTAAATAACGTTTATTAAATAATAACACATTATCTAAAAGTAATACGTACTGAATACGATTGTTTAAAGTTTAAAATAGGCGTGAAAATTGGCCTTTTTGACCGGGTGTTACATTCTCCCCCTGTTATGAAAATTTCGTCCCGAAATTTAAAATGATGTCGTGGTCGCGTGGGGTCTGGGGAGTAATGCACGTACGAGAGATTTATCGAGTAGATAGTAGACATATCATGTTTATGACGGAGTTGAGGAGCAGTCAATCCATGACTGTGCCGAAATTTATCGTCGTAGTTACATTCTGACTATATTGCTTGTTCGAGGTATGATTAATTTGTGGTTGTTAGGTAACCGTTTACGTCGTAGTCCATTAAGGACTAGATGGTTGTCACATAGTGACCGTTTTGTGAGTAGTCCTATCAGGACCAAATATCTCGCAGATAATAATTTAACTAGTCTGCTGAAAGCAAACTCTAAGCTTAACTCTGCCCTAAGCGTTTGAATTTTTCCAAAATGGTGTGAGGGATGACACCTAGATGTTTAACGAGTTAAAGGATTAAGTTGTTGAGAAAGGACGTAACCTTCCTACCTTAGAGATCCCGCTTCGCGTTATTGTAAAGTCTCGGGCAGTCTCTTTTGAGGTGTCCAGGGTCTCCGCATTCGAAACAGACCTTCGGGCCGTTAGGGTTTGAGATAGTAGTAGGGACTCTGCAGTTCTTAGTTGGGTGCCCATAACTTTTGCACCTATAGCATGGCGTGCCACACGCCCCCGTATGGTGGCTTTCGCATCTGGGGCAGAAGGGTTTGTTTCCCTTGTATTTCTTCTCTCCGGGTTTGATTATATTGAGTGGTACGGGTTCAGGTCTTAAGGTTAGCTCGTGGCTATTGCTGGGATTTCCATCCCATTTCCTCTTGCTATAGGGATTAGGAGATCGAGGGAGTGTCTCAGAGTCGGCTTTCATCGCCATTAGTTCATGAGCCAAACGTATGGCTTTTCGGATGGTTGTAGGTGCGGATGAGATGACGTTTCCTCGGATGGGCTTAGGAAGACCTAGAATGTATTTTCTGATACGCGTGGACTCTGAGTTTACTATGTTTGGGCATAAGGGTGCCAATTGTTGGAATCGAGTGGTGTACGAGGTGATGTCATTCCCCTTCACAGTGAGGTTCCAGAGTTCAACCTCGAGTCGATGTATTTCCTCGTTAGGGCAGTACTCTTCCTTGAGCATTTGTTTCAGTTCCTCCCAGGGCATCCTGTAGGCAACTTCGGTGCTCATAGACTGAACTTGGGTGTTCCACCAGGTAAGTGCACCTTCTTCAAAAGTGCAGGTAGAGAGTCTGACCTTGCGGTCGTCAGGGCATTCGCAGAGACAGAATATGGATTCCATTTTCTCAATCCACCTAGTTAAGCCAATAGCTCCTTCGGTTCCAGAGAAGTGTAGTGGTTTGCACCTCATAAATTCTTTATAAGTGCAGGGTCTCGTTTGGAGTGGGTTGTTCAGTGCGGCATCGCCGTCAGTTCGTAGGTTTCGTGAGAGTAACGCATCGGTCACTCCTTGAGCAATGTATCGGGCGAGTTCAGCTTCGTCGAAAGTCAGTTGCCTTGAAGACATGTTCCTTTAAGAAAAGGCAAACGTGTGTAAGTTGTCGTGGTAGTGTTTATTTCTCCAGTATTTTATAAGAGTGAGATAGGATCCTATATCCGTATCTAAGTCGAGGTTTCCAGTTTTGTGTGGGGTGGACATCGTCCCGCGTTACGTGATTTTTGAAGTGACGATTTTTGTTCCTATCTAGTTATCCAAATCGTTGTGTCTATTTGTTCACATTCCCAATGATGGGATTTAGTTAAGTAGTTTTGATTGGCAGTCATAATCATGACTAAGTAGTATTATTCCCAATAGTCGTTCAAGGCTATGCTATGGTGATGATCCTACAGATCATAATGCAGTACTAACCTACCGTGTGTGTAGCACTATGTGCTATAAGTGTAGTACTAACTGTACCATAACTGCAGTACTATTTGTACTGAAATGCGAAGTCAACACACCATGAGTACAGTGTCCGAAACACCGTACTTGTAAAACTACGTATTGTAAATGCAGCACCCTGTGCCGTAAAAGTAGTGCCACGCACTGTAATGCAGTACTCAAAGTACTATAGGTAGGTAGGGATCGTATATTTCTTGAACGTAGCCTCCAAGGCTGTATGTGTATAAGTCATGGGATTTCTATACGTAGCAAGTATACGTACATAATAAAAGTCAGGTATGGCACCTCGTGCCCAGTTAAGTAAGTGTATATGTATATATGTAAGTCGTACATGCAACTATAACAAGTCTACATGTATAATTGAAGTAGCACCTAGTGCTATAATGCAGTGCTATCAGCACAGTAATTGAAATACTAATGTATTGTGATTGTAGTACCGAAGTACTATGAAATGCAGCACTATGTGCCATAATGTAGTGCCCGCGGCACCGTAATTGCAGTACCCATGTACTGTGAGTGTAGCATCAACATGCTCTGATTTGTAGTATTGACATACAATGGAAGCTGCACTAACGTGCTCAAATGGTGGTATCAACATACCGTGAAATCGTGGCATCACGTGCCGTAGTGTTACACAAGTATAGCCCTCGGGCCGTCAGTAAGTTTGAAGGTAATTCGTGGATTTAGTCATTACGATCATCCTTTGCAATCCTAATCAGTCGTGACCAACCTGGTCAAAATTTGAGGTAAAGTCGTAAAAGTTGGGAAGCTGGCGATATGCCACTTCGAAAGTATATATCAGTACTACAGCGGAATCATGTCAGATGTAATCGTACCTACATGTATACAGATATGTAGGAATAATATACACGTAAGGCCTATTCATATATACCTACAGTACATATAATAGCCTAGGGTGTCTAGCAATAACAAATAACAATCAGAGTCATCTATCGTAATCCCCGTTTCAATATGACCCCCCTTTCAGACTTCACATCATCTTCCGTTAATTGTACATAGTTGGCCAGACTATGTTAAATTAAGTTCGTATGATGTGATTCCTGAACCGGTCATACCTAGCAAGGGATACTGCCTAACGGTCATAGTCTAGGCCCACTAGATGCAACCTAGTTCACTATAACCTTAGGCTCTGATACCAATCTGTAACGCCCGCAAATTTCGAGTCGCGGAAGCAGTCGGGTCGGGTGTTACTAAATCAAATATCACAAGCACAAAGATATATAATGAACGACTCTAAATGAGACGTTGAAAATAGTTATACATTTACCAAATAAAACGTTTACAAAGTTAATAGTGGTTTTCAATTACATAAATTGAAATACAAAAGTAAATGCAGTGTTGTCCCAAAGTTTGAATACATGCGACTCGAGCTAGCATATCTTGTAGTGGTCCTAATCCTGCTGGCCACCTGAGAATACATACTAAAACAGGTCAGCTATAAAGCTGGTGAGTTCACAGAGTATTTAATATGAAATCGTGTGATAATACCATCCGTATTATAAAAAGCGGTTATACACCGTGTGTTTAGATTTAATGAGTTTGCAAGGACATTACAAAAGTTATATATCGGGGTGTAGGTTACCCTAACCATATGATTTACTAGATAGTGGAGTTTAGTATGTATCGGCTATTATTCTTTACTTAGAAGTACGGGTTCCTAGAAGTAAGTCACCTGCCCATGTAGGAACCACAACATATGTTGATTAGTTAATAAGTATCCCGAGTCCCAATAATCCAACGGATTATCCCGCAAGTATATAGTTATGAAAGTAGCACTACGTGCATACTTTATGTTCAAGTGCACCACGTGCTTAAACTGGATAAACAATGAAGCACCACGTGCTTAAGGTCAAATGTAGCGAGGCACTCCGTACCTGAGATGCGTAATAGGTATGCATATGTATGAAGCACCACGTGCTTAGCAATGTAGTAATGTATACATCAACATGTATAGGTAATCAGTAGTAGCACCACGTGCCAAGTAGTGGTTCAGCGAACCCGGAAGTAGCACAACGTGCCAAGTAGTGGTTCAGCGAACCCGGAAGTAGCACAACGTGCCCGGAAGTAGCGCAACGCGCCCAGTGATGGCCCTACAGGCTCGGCAGTAGCATAACATGCCTACTGTGTGATCATATGAAGCATTACATGCTTGTTTAACGTTAATGAAGCACTACGTGCTTAATGGTGTAAATAAGGTGTGTACATGTATATATATATATATATAAGCGAGGCACCGCGTGCTTGTTAGTGTAAGCGTGTGGACATCATCATGTACATGTAATCGTAAGTAGCACCACGTGCCAAGTAGTGGTTCAACGAACCCGGAAGTAGCACAACGTGCCCGGAAGTAGCGCAACGCGCCCAGTGATGGCCCTACAGGCTCGGCAGTAGCATAACATGCCTACTGTGTAATCAGATGAAGCATTACATGCTTGTTTAATCGTTAATGAAGCACTACGTGCTTAACAGTTTATGTATGCATAAATTAGTGTAAGCTATCTACAGATAAACACTACACTCAATTTATGTGCGTTTATTTCCCTACGGTAATGTTGGAGGTGTAATCTAACAATCTACACCTATGAGTAAAGTTTAGTGTTCACAATGCATCTAAGTGTGACTAATCACCACCTAGATGATGGGCGTAGCATGTCATGTCTAGATGCGTATAAATGTCACCTAGCTATTCGGATTAGTACATAATGCCTAAGTGTGTCATTATGTCACTTAGTTGTCGAAAAGTACCTGCAGCACTTAAATGATGGATACTATCAGTCGGTTCTATAAATCGTGACTTGATTAGTAAGTGTGGTCTCTAGGTTGTGTTTCACGAGTAAACTAGCCAAATCTAGTAATACTGAATCGTCGATGTGACGAAGTGTTTAAATGTTGTTCCTTGTATAATTCTAGTTGTTGTCTTGCTAAGGCACACTTAGCTTGCATATGATGTACAGTTGTCTCGAGGGTGTTGGAATCTAATATGTCATTTGCAAACATTTGTAAAGCAGTTGTAAATTCATTTACCAATGAAAAGTAAGTAAATCATGAGTATGTATCTCCCCCAAAATCAGTGAAAACAGTAAAAAGGAGGGGCTATGAACTCACCTGAGGAGCTAGCGTCTTAGAGTAACGAGTCGTGCCAAGTAAAATCTCCTAATGTCCTAAACACGAGAGATTTCGTACGTTTGTAAGTGCGGTTCGTTATGGATGGTTCGTAATAATAATTTATATTATTATTAGGTTCGAGTTTTCGTATACTTTATAAAGTATATTTGCTTTGGATTACAAGCCGTATCGTATTTGAATTTTCATTTGAAAACGTTTTCCGACACTTAGAAAGATTTGGCAAATTTCTGTTTTCTGCGACACAACATGCGACACAATGGTTGTGTCGCATGGTACGACACAATTCTGCGACACAAGGGTTGTGTCGCATGGATTCGAGGTGCTGAGTCAACAGCGACATAAGCGTTGTGTCGCATGGGTTTTGCGATATCAGATGCGACACAAGATACGACATAAGATACGACATAATACGGTTTATACGACACAATAGTGCGACACAAGGGTTGTGTCGCATGGATGGTTTATGCGACACAATATGCGACACAATGGTTGTGTCGCAAAGATGAACACCCAGACAGTCAGCAGCGACTGTCGTATTTTTCCGATCAAAAACCCAATCCAAGCGTGTTTTTGAGCTATAAAATCGTGTTTCTTGGTTGTTTAGGTTATAACTAAGTTGTGTAAACATTATTACACCCAAACATTACACTAAAATGATTAAATCTAAAAATTTAGGAATTTCTTACAATTGCGAATCGAGGTCAAACGAGGAAGAAGATGATGATGTTGCCTTTGTAAATGTTGTTCCTCTCTTGTTGGTGATTCCGAAAATATAAAATTCGTGGGTCGATTTGTAGTTCCGAAAATTTGTGGTAATTGGGTGGAGAGTGTTTGTGTGTGTAAAATGAAAGGGAATGGGAGAGTGAGGTGGGGTGGAGGTGGGTTTTACCCAATTCCAGATCCCGCTTCGCGGACTGTGGTCTCCAACCACAGTGTCAAATACCCGTGTTTCGTTACCCGTTTGTAAAATAAATAATGTTTTTAAATTTCGTAATATTTATTCGTATAATTAATAATGGTTTCGAGTTGGAACATTTTATAAAAATAAAATGTCTAAGTTTAAGTCGTACGAGTCGTTTTAGTTTTCTAATATATCATTTTTAAATGATACGAAAGTATTTAAGTTTCGTCTAGCTAAATTACGTTTTAAACAAAACGATTTATGTTCTAAAATATTTTAATATTTCCCCGTGTAAATAACGTTTATTAAAATAATAACACATTATCTAAAAGTAATACGTACTGAATACGATTGTTTAAAGTTTAAAATAGGCGTGAAAATTGGCCTTTTTGACCGGGTGTTACATAAACCCCAGATACATTGGACCATTCGAGATCCTCGAGAGGATTGGTCCAGTGGCATATCGATTGCAGCTGCCCTCCGAGCTCAGCAGTGTGCACCCCACTTTTTACATTTCTAACTTGAAGAAATGTCTGTCTGATGAGACACTATTATCCCACTTGATGAAATTCTGTAACACCCCCGAAATTCACTGTTTTTGCGGAAGCATAGTTTGGGGTGTTACTAATCAATTATCACAGCACAAAGATAAAGCAAACGACATCTATATGCAACGTTTGTAAATTAGTTACATTCCATAGATATAATGTTTGAAAACTTAGTGTTTTCGTATACAAAATGTAGTTTTCCATAGAGTCCACGCATATAGCGGGAGATTCGATTACATAATCGTAATATACAAAAGATAATGCTAAGAATCTCCGTTAATGCAGTTGTGTTGAAATCATGCGACTCTAGCTAAAATCCTGGAGTAATCCTACTCCATCCGGGTACCTGAGAAAACATGCTAAAAAGTGTCAACCAAAAGGTTGGTGAATCTCACAGGTTTGTAATTAATATCAGCTTTGAACACGAGCTTTCATCAGTAATGCCCGTAGGCGTAAAATCAGCAATTTCAATCCAGAAATCGTAAACCAGTATTTGCAATCCCGCAAATGTAAGTAAGTAAGTTTATACCGTTGCCATGAGGCTCATAATCGAAGCTTAACCCGTAAATAATATGTTTGCTCCCGTGACATGCTCGTAAATGAGCAAGCATCAGTAACGAATAAGTTGTCACCCGTTTATACGTGTAAATCGGTACGTGGCAGCGCTACTGCCCCGGGTGGGGAGGGTCATTTCCCTAATGGATCCATTAACTACTGTTCGCGCTTAAGTCCATAACTAACGATATATGATGGAGAGACTTCTGTAAATAGTAACAACTCATGCAATTCCGTTTGGTATAGTAAACAGTTTAGTACTTGTGTTCAAGAAAATAAGTAGCATGTATCTCCCCCAATAAGATAAAACAGTAAAAGTGGGGCCGTAAGACTCACCTGAGTCCTTGCAAGTACGTTTATATCAATAAACGAGTAAATAATATCAACCGTAGGTTCTCCGAACCCGTAACCTTCAAATGCCTAAACATATAAGGTTAAGTAAGTAGATGTCTCGCAAGACCACCTAGGCTAGTTGTTTACACAACTCATTATGTCCAAGTGTTTGTTTAGTAATCCGTTTGTAGTTTGAAAACAAATATGGCCCGTTGGTGACGGTTTGTAATAATGATTCAAAACGTTATCATTTATAACGCAATTTAGTGTATTTGTAATAGAAAGTATGTTCTATGACGTTTGTTCAGTCGTATGACATAAGTATTTGAAGTTGTGTAAGTTCGACACTTAGTAAAATCTGACTTTTCAAGGTTCTGGTTTGTGCGACGTAGCATGCGACGTAGCATGCGACGCAGGGTGCGACGTAGGGGGGGTACGTCGCATGATGCGACCTTCGCAAATCAATGCGACGTAGGTTCGGTTTGCGACGTAAAAGTCTACGTCGCTATGTGCGACGTCCGCAAGTTAATGCGACGTAATAGGCTGCGTCGCTAGTGCGACGTTGGGATTTTTGTGCGACGTAGGCCGCGACGTCGCTAAGTGCGACGTTGGCCACATAATGCGACGTTTTGAGCTACGTCGCAGATAGTCCAGCGTCTCTGCGACGTAGCGGTCTGATCGGAATATGGTGGCCGGAAAATCGGTCGAAAAGCTTCCGTTTGGTCCAAATCTTTTACCCAACCCATTTTTGGACATTTTAAGCATATATAAACCATAAAAACGTAAAAATGAGTAAAAACGGAGAGTTTCGGGTTTCGTCGGGAACTTACGATTTGCCGAAATGAAATTCCGGAAAGATAGGATTGTAGATCGCGAAGTGGTGAACGTTTTTCTCTAAAGAGGTGGTATGATCCGGCGTCGTTTAGTATGTTTATTTTGCGGTTTTGTAAGATTTTTGGTGATGAAATGGGTTTAGTGGTTGGGAGTAAAAGAAAGAGAGAGAGAGAAAATAGAGAAGAAAATGAAAGAGGAGGTGGGGAAATGGGAGGTTATCCTCCCATTTTCCGGTCCCCGCACCCCGTGCGGTGTTCGTTTTCTCCGTCATTTAGGCGTTATATCAAGCAGTTATATTTTTAAAAGGTGACGAGAATGTTTTAAATGAAATACCTTGAAATTAATTAATTATAAAAACATTTGTCGAAGTATTAAAATTCTTAACTCGTGTTTAATATGTATTCGTTAAATTATTTAAATTGTCGTCGCGGTATTATAAATAATGTTTGTTCGCTGTGTATTTTATATAATAAAATACGTTCTCATTATTTAAGTAAGTTTCTGTCACCAACGTCAAAATAATTGTGTCGGACTCCGTCCGGTTAATTCGTACGATTTATCCAAATCGCGTAAAAACACACATATATATATAAATCAACTTATATATATACAAATAGAGCCTGTAATTAGTCCTATTACATACTAATTACAACTAGTTACAATCAATTAGGCATAAATAATTATCCTAATTTAGCAGGTGTTACATTCTCCCCTTGTTAAAGAAATTTCGTCCCGAAATTAGCTTGAGTGCACGGACGGTGCGTTGTCTGGGAAGAGATGTGGGTATTTCTGTCGCATTTGGTCTTCCCGTTCCCAGGTGAACTCAGGGCCGCGCCTAGAATTCCACCTGACTTTTACTATGGGAATACGACTCTGTTTCAATTGCTTGACCTCACGGTCCATGATTTCCATAGGTTTCTCGACAAAATGGAGTTTATCATCGATTTGAATTTCGTCGAGCGGTATAATCAGCGTCTCGTCAGACAGACATTTCTTCAAGTTAGAAATGTGGAATGTGTTGTGTACGCTGCTAAGTTCAGCAGGAAGTTGCAGGCGATATGCCACTGGACCAATCCTTTCAAGGATTTCGAATGGTCCGATATATCTAGGATTTAGTTTGCCTCGTTTCCCGAATCGAATAACACCTTTCCACGGTGCCACCTTGAGAAGTACCTTGTCTCCTACCTGGAACTCAAGGTGTTTGCGTCTCACGTCAGCATAGCTTTTCTGACGATCACGTGCGGCTTTCAGCCGGTTTTGAATACTAACGATTTTCTCAGTAGTTTCTTGGATGATTTCTGGACCCGTGAGTTGGGAATCTCCTAACTCAGTCCAACAGATGGGTGATCGGCACTTACGCCCGTAAAGTGCCTCAAAGGGTGCAGCCTTTATGCTGGTATGATAACTGTTGTTGTACGAGAACTCGCACAACGGTAAGTGATTTTCCCAAGAAGTACCGAAGTCAACTACGCAGGCTCGTAGCATATCCTCCAGTGTTTGAATAGTTCGCTCGCTTTGGCCATCGGTTTGCGGGTGATAAGCAGTACTCATATCCAGACGAGTACCAAGAGATTTCTGTAGCGATTGCCAAAAGTTAGAAGTAAAACGGCTGTCCCTATCCGAGATGATCGAGGTAGGTACACCGTGTCGCGAGATGATTTCTTTGACATAGATGCGAGTCAGACGCTCCATCTTGTCGGTTTCCTTGATGGCCAAAAAGTGAGCAGATTTCGTGAGACGGTCCACGATCACCCAAATGGTATCGCAACCACTCGAAGTTTTCGGTAGTTTGGTAATGAAGTCCATGGAAATCTGTTCCCATTTCCATTGAGGAATTTCAGGTTGTTGAAGCAACCCAGAGGGTCTTTGGTGTTCGGTTTTAACTTTGGAACAGGTTAGGCATTTACTGACGTACAAGGCGATGTCAGCTTTCATGTTAGGCCACCAATACAACCCTTTGACGTCATGATACATCTTGTCAGATCCAGGATGTATAGAGTATCGAGATTTGTGAGCTTCAGCCATCACCAAATCTCGCAAGTTTCCGAATTTGGGTAACCACACCCGGTTAGAGAAGTATCGAGTTCCATCGGGTTTGATTTCGAATTGTTTATCCAAGCCTCGCAAGGCTTCATTTTTCAAGTTTTCATCGTTGAGTGCTTCAAGTTGAGCGGTAAGGATTTGAGCAGGAAGCTCGTTATGAATTGTCATAGAAAGTGCTCGAACTCGAAGGGGTTTCACTCGTTCTTTTCGGCTTAAGGCATCGGCAACTACGTTCGCCTTGCCCGGATGGTATTTGATCTCGCAGTCGTAGTCGCTAAGTAATTCAACCCAGCGACGTTGTCTCATGTTTAGATCTTTCTGATCGAATATGTGTTGGAGACTTTTGTGATCGGTAAAGATAGTGCTTTTCGTACCGTAGAGATAATGTCTCCAGATTTTCAATGCGAAGACCACAGCACCTAACTCGAGGTCGTGGGTCGTATAGTTTTTCTCGTGAATTTTTAGTTGTCGTGAGGCATAGGCAATGACTTTTTCCCGTTGCATCAACACACAACCAAGTCCTTGGTGTGAGGCGTCGCAGTAAACTACGAAATCGTCGGTGCCCTCGGGTAAGGACAAGATTGGTGCACTGCAAAGTTTGTTTTTCAATAGCTGGAAGGCTGACTCTTGTTTATCAGTCCAATCGAACTTCTTATCTTTCTGAGTCAGTGTGGTTAGTGGAACAGCTATTCTTGAAAAGTTTTCGATGAATCGGCGATAATAACCAGCAAGACCTAAGAATTGTCTCACTTCGGTTGGAGTGGTCGGTGACTCCCAGCCCTTGATTGCTTCAATCTTGGCGGGATCAACATGAATTCCTTGGCTGTCAATCACGTGCCCGAGGAATTGAACGGTTCGAATCCAGAACTCACACTTAGAGAATTTGGCATATAACTCTTCGTGTTTCAGAAGTCCTAGAATGGTTTTCAGATGTTGAGCATGTTCCTGCTCATTGCGAGAGTAAATCAGAATATCGTCGATGAACACAATGACGAATTTGTCAAGATATGGTTTGCACACCCGATTCATAAGGTCCATGAATACGGCAGGTGCGTTGGTTAAACCGAATGGCATCACTTGGAACTCGTAATGCCCATAACGAGTTCGGAAGGCTGTCTTTAGGATATCATTGTCACGGACTCGGAGTTGATGATAACCCGACCGTAGATCAATCTTTGAGTAAACACTCGATCCCTGGAGTTGATCAAATAGGTCATCGATTCTAGGAAGTGGGTACCGATTCTTTATGGTTAGCTTATTCAGCTCTCGGTAGTCAATACACATGCGGAAAGATCCATCTTTCTTTTTCACGAATAAGACCGGAGCTCCCCAAGGCGAGGAACTTGGTCGAATGAATCCTCTGTCCAGGAGTTCCTGTAGTTGGTTAGACAACTCCTGCATTTCGGATGGTGCTAAACGGTAAGGGGCTCGTGCCACGGGTGCAGCTCCGGGCACAAGTTCGATTTGAAATTCAACTTGTCTAGGTGGCGGAAGTCCGGGCAAGTCTTCAGGAAAGACTTCCGGGAAATCCCGCACGATCGGAACATCCTCAAGTCGCTTCTCCTCCGACTTCTTCTCCGTTACATGTGCGAGGATGGCTTGATACCCTTTTCGTAGATACTTTCTAGTTTTCAGACAGGAGACAATATTCAGATTCCGTCTGCCGGTCTCCCCTTGTAGGACTAAGGTTCCACCGGAGACAAGAGGTATGCGAACGAGTTTGTCACGACAGATGATTTCAGCTCGGTGCTTGGATAACCAATCCATACCGACAATAATATCGAAGCTGCCGATCTCGACAGGGATTAAATCAATGGGAAACGTTTCGTTCGTGAGGTTAAGTGTACAGTTGTGTATGATGCTATCAGTCTCAATCAGGTTGCCATTAGCTAATTCTACAATGTATTTAGCATCTAAGGCAGTGGGAGTAATATCAAGTAAAGGGCTAAATTTCTCAGATATGAAGCTTCTATCGGCACCGGTATCAAATAACACAGAAGCAGTAAGGTCGTTGAGAAGGAACGTACCCGTCACGACGTTCGGGTCTTGTCTGGCTTCCCCAGCCTTGATAACGAATGATCTGCCGCGAGCAGGGTTGTTGTTGTTTTTCAGCTTTGGGCAATCTTTCTTGAAATGCCCTGTATTTCCGCACCCAAAGCAGGCCTTTGGTGCATTAGTGTTGGGGGTGGGAATGTTGGTTCGACAATCCTTGGCGAGATGCCCGAACCGCTTGCAGTTGGAGCAAGGGCAAGAACCGTCATGGTGGCGGTTGCATTTGGGACAGTAGGGTCTGCTCCCGCTGTACCCTTTCTTCTCCGAAGTTCCAGATGAATAAGCCTTAATGTACTCAGGCTTTTTGTTGGAGGTTTGGTTGGATGAGTTGGGGTTACCTTCCCACTTGCGTTTGTTGTTTGCAGATGGGGTTGAAGTTGTACCACGGCGGACAGAATTTGCCGTTAGTTCATGGGCCATACGGATGGCGCTCTGAATAGTACCCGGTTTGGAAGAAGTTACCAGGTCTTGGAGTCTCTCAGGAAGACCATCAACAAATTTCTCGATCCTCTTGTACTCAGGATCGACCATGGTTGGGCACAGAAGTGCCAGTTGGTGGAAACGGTTGGTGTATCCGGTGATGTCATTACCTTGCATCTTATGGTTCCAAAATTCCACTTCTAGTTGTTTCAATTCATCCCTGGGGCAATACTCGCCCCTCAACATCTTCTTCAACTCCTCCCACGGGAGTTGGTAAGCAGTAGCAACACTCACAGTCTGGGCATAAGTGTTCCACCAGGTGAGTGCGGTGTCAGTAAAAGTACTAACGGAGAACTTAACCTTATCTCCCTCCGCACAGTTGCAGATAAGAAATACAGACTCAACTTTCTCGATCCAGCGTACTAGACCGATAGCTCCCTCGGTACCTGCAAAGTTTAGAGGTTTGCAGTTCTGAAAGTCTTTGTATGAACAGGGTTTAGCAGTAGTGGTTTCAGCGGCATCGCTGTTCCTCGAGGAATTTGGTGGAGTATTCCGAGCCAAGGCTTCAGTAACAGCCTGGGTTATAAGGGAGGTAATCTGGGCATCGGTGTACGGTCGTGTCTTTGGCGGCATGATTCTTCAATGAAAGAAATGAAGATACATGAGATTTTGTATGCAATTGTAATTGTCACAGATGTATATGTATAAAAGCAGTAATACATAACATCAACATGGAAAATGACAATTAATGTGAGTTGAGATAACAAGGGATATCTGATAGATAAAGTGAGTTCAAAAGTTACATCTTACAGAGATATTACAAAAGGTGTCGGGAATGGTTACATCCGACTAGTTTATAGAGTAGTGCTAGATAGTCCCTAGATTACGAGATAGATTACAAGACAAAAACTACACTAATCTTAATGTAGATTAATTGGTTCCATCAGCGTGACAAAGCGGTCCACAGTTTCTGCTAGTCGGTTGGTTCATTCTTAGTTAGGGTTCCTGGCCTTCGGATTCTTCTTCCGACTCCAGGTTCAGGTCGTGTGGGTGGTAGCGTGCCTCGAGCATGTCCCTGTATCTTTGAGTCGTGGAGCGGTACTTAGTCTCCTCCGTTGATTTCCTGCCCAAACGTTTGATCCATGTTTTGGTCCTACGGGTTAGGTTGGTGGCCACTTTCTTCCAGTAACGGATCTTATCTTTGATTCGTGTAGGGACAGATCGGTTTGAGATTCTCAATCTTTGTTCATAGTCTATGCACTTACGCTTAAGTGCCCAATTTCGGCCGTCAAGTCCCACGGCCTGATCTCGCACTCTTTCATATTCTTCTATGTCGATGCCAGTCATTTCGAAATTCTGATTTTCGTTTCCCTCCAGCATGATTTCTTCTTCTGGTACGATGTCCTCATCGAGATACGTGTACTGGATTTGTTCCTCGTGGACTTGGTCACTATCAGACATGTGGTCGTCCATTTGGGAATTCGCGTCTTTGAGTTCTATAGAAATGACAGAGAGAGGATTTTAGTCCTTGGAAGTACGTTGCTTCCGGGTGTTAGATGTGATTTTCATAAAATCATTAGAGTGCGCCACAAGGTGGTGTGACGGTAATCAAGTCGGTCATGGTCGATGCAAACCGCAGAGAGAATTTCGTAAGTGTCACCAGAGAATCGTCGGCTATCTCTATAGCGAGTGTGTTTACGTGCGAGGCCTATTCATATATATATAATAGCCTAGTAGTATAGTCAGCGAGTGAGGCCTATGTATGTATATACTCGTATGTCACATAATAGCCTAAAGTATGTCTAGCACATAACAAGTAAGAGTCTCGGTTCTCTCGTGGTCAGAGTCTACTAACGCATTCCTGTTTGACATAACCATTTCAGACCTCACATCATCTTTCCTTAATTGTACATAGTTGATCAGGCTATGTTAAATTAAAGTCGTATGATGTAATTCCTGAACCAATCAAGTCTAATAAGGAAATACTGCCTAATGGTCATAGTCTAGGCCCACTAAATGCAACCTAGTTCGCTATAACCTTAGGCTCTGATACCAATCTTTAACACCCCCGAAATTCACTGTTTTTGCGGAAGCATAGTTTGGGGTGTTACTAATCAATTATCACAGCACAAAGATAAAGCAAACGACATCTATATGCAACGTTTGTAAATTAGTTACATTCCATAGATATAATGTTTGAAAACTTAGTGTTTTCGTATACAAAATGTAGTTTTCCATAGAGTCCACGCATATAGCGGGAGATTCGATTACATAATCGTAATATACAAAAGATAATGCTAAGAATCTCCGTTAATGCAGTTGTGTTGAAATCATGCGACTCTAGCTAAAATCCTGGAGTAATCCTACTCCATCCGGGTACCTGAGAAAACATGCTAAAAAGTGTCAACCAAAAGGTTGGTGAATCTCACAGGTTTGTAATTAATATCAGCTTTGAACACGAGCTTTCATCAGTAATGCCCGTAGGCGTAAAATCAGCAATTTCAATCCAGAAATCGTAAACCAGTATTTGCAATCCCGCAAATGTAAGTAAGTAAGTTTATACCGTTGCCATGAGGCTCATAATCGAAGCTTAACCCGTAAATAATATGTTTGCTCCCGTGACATGCTCGTAAATGAGCAAGCATCAGTAACGAATAAGTTGTCACCCGTTTATACGTGTAAATCGGTACGTGGCAGCGCTACTGCCCCGGGTGGGGAGGGTCATTTCCCTAATGGATCCATTAACTACTGTTCGCGCTTAAGTCCATAACTAACGATATATGATGGAGAGACTTCTGTAAATAGTAACAACTCATGCAATTCCGTTTGGTATAGTAAACAGTTTAGTACTTGTGTTCAAGAAAATAAGTAGCATGTATCTCCCCCAATAAGATAAAACAGTAAAAGTGGGGCCGTAAGACTCACCTGAGTCCTTGCAAGTACGTTTATATCAATAAACGAGTAAATAATATCAACCGTAGGTTCTCCGAACCCGTAACCTTCAAATGCCTAAACATATAAGGTTAAGTAAGTAGATGTCTCGCAAGACCACCTAGGCTAGTTGTTTACACAACTCATTATGTCCAAGTGTTTGTTTAGTAATCCGTTTGTAGTTTGAAAACAAATATGGCCCGTTGGTGACGGTTTGTAATAATGATTCAAAACGTTATCATTTATAACGCAATTTAGTGTATTTGTAATAGAAAGTATGTTCTATGACGTTTGTTCAGTCGTATGACATAAGTATTTGAAGTTGTGTAAGTTCGACACTTAGTAAAATCTGACTTTTCAAGGTTCTGGTTTGTGCGACGTAGCATGCGACGTAGCATGCGACGCAGGGTGCGACGTAGGGGGGGTACGTCGCATGATGCGACCTTCGCAAATCAATGCGACGTAGGTTCGGTTTGCGACGTAAAAGTCTACGTCGCTATGTGCGACGTCCGCAAGTTAATGCGACGTAATAGGCTGCGTCGCTAGTGCGACGTTGGGATTTTTGTGCGACGTAGGCCGCGACGTCGCTAAGTGCGACGTTGGCCACATAATGCGACGTTTTGAGCTACGTCGCAGATAGTCCAGCGTCTCTGCGACGTAGCGGTCTGATCGGAATATGGTGGCCGGAAAATCGGTCGAAAAGCTTCCGTTTGGTCCAAATCTTTTACCCAACCCATTTTTGGACATTTTAAGCATATATAAACCATAAAAACGTAAAAATGAGTAAAAACGGAGAGTTTCGGGTTTCGTCGGGAACTTACGATTTGCCGAAATGAAATTCCGGAAAGATAGGATTGTAGATCGCGAAGTGGTGAACGTTTTTCTCTAAAGAGGTGGTATGATCCGGCGTCGTTTAGTATGTTTATTTTGCGGTTTTGTAAGATTTTTGGTGATGAAATGGGTTTAGTGGTTGGGAGTAAAAGAAAGAGAGAGAGAGAAAATAGAGAAGAAAATGAAAGAGGAGGTGGGGAAATGGGAGGTTATCCTCCCATTTTCCGGTCCCCGCACCCCGTGCGGTGTTCGTTTTCTCCGTCATTTAGGCGTTATATCAAGCAGTTATATTTTTAAAAGGTGACGAGAATGTTTTAAATGAAATACCTTGAAATTAATTAATTATAAAAACATTTGTCGAAGTATTAAAATTCTTAACTCGTGTTTAATATGTATTCGTTAAATTATTTAAATTGTCGTCGCGGTATTATAAATAATGTTTGTTCGCTGTGTATTTTATATAATAAAATACGTTCTCATTATTTAAGTAAGTTTCTGTCACCAACGTCAAAATAATTGTGTCGGACTCCGTCCGGTTAATTCGTACGATTTATCCAAATCGCGTAAAAACACACATATATATATAAATCAACTTATATATATACAAATAGAGCCTGTAATTAGTCCTATTACATACTAATTACAACTAGTTACAATCAATTAGGCATAAATAATTATCCTAATTTAGCAGGTGTTACAAATTCGGGTTGACGACAAACTTCACTTCGTTGAGGAACCCGCTGAAATCATGGACCGTGAGGTCAAACAACTCAAACAAAGTCGTATTCCCATCGTTAAGGTCAGGTGGAATTCGCGGCGTGGTCCGGAGTTCACCTGGGAACGGGAAGACCAAATGCGACTCAAGTATCCTCAACTCTTCACCGACTCTACATCAAACGCGCCATCGAACTAAATTTCGGGACGAAATTCTTCTAACAGGGGAAGAATGTGACACCGCGTAAGTTTCCGACAAAAATCCCGAAACCTCTCGATTCTTAGTGTTTTTACTTGTTTGTTGTTTATAATAACTTATAATGTCCATATAAGGGTTGGGTAAAAGAATCGGACCAAGTGGTCATCGGAAAACACGTTTTTGGCTAAAAATCCGTTGAACAGACTGAAGTGTCGCAAAGACGACCAGTATAGCGTTACTTAGTGCGTCACTTAAGTGACGCATAGAGTGTCGCTAAAAACCCTAATTTTTCCTAAGTGTCGCTAAAAACCCTAATTTTTCCTAAGTGTCGCTAAAAGCCCTCTTTTTCCGTCACTACCTAAGTGACGCATTTTTAATATCCGTCACTACTAGCGTCACTTGCCTAAGTGACGCCTATAATCGAAATCGAATTTTATACGACACTTCTGATCGACACTACCCTAGTGACGCCTAGAACCTTAAACCGACACTTGTTACCGTCACTGCCTGAGTGTCGCTACCTCATGCGTCACTTCCCTATGTGACGCCCTAAACTCATATTTCGCAATTTTATGCGACACTTCCTAAGTGTCGCCTAAACTCTTGAGTGTCGCTGTAAGTGACGCATAAAACAGAAGGTTTCAAACCATTTTTACTAAGTGTCGAGACCTAAAATTTATCACTTGATTTCATCCAAATTCAAGTCCAGATGCGTTTTTCACCAAAGCAATTTAGTAGAAATAAAATTTTTTCGAGCTGACTTGGCATCTCGACCCCAACCAGGGGCCAGCCCCTTGGACCCCGCTAGGGGTTGCCACCCCTGGAACCCCGCTAACCAGGGGCGCTGCCCCCGGACCCCCGCCACCTAAGCGCATAAACACTTTTAAGTATAACTATTTGAAATCAAAATGATAATGTTAAGATTTATTACTACAACTAATTACCAACGGGCCGTACACGTTTTCAAAACACAAGTTAATCAAACAACCAAATCGTGGTCATTGGACATTATAGTTGAACGAACAACTACAAAGGTAGTCTTTGTAACTACCTACTCATATTAATAACCATCGCGTGTCATGAACACCCTCAGGTTATCTGTCTGCGGACACCGCACTTCTTGATTAAGCATCTTACGTTATTGACTAAACGCACAAGACTCAGGTGAGTCTCATAGCTCCTCTTTATACCGCTTTTCACTCAGGGGTGTGATTCAATGCCTATTTTTAACATGTGAACGCAAGTACAACTTTTACAATATACTACATGAGTTGTTTTCCACTAATCATTTCAAAGTCCTCCGTCAGCATAGTTTGGTAATACATTGTAGCGTGAATATTAGTATATGGTACCATATAGGATTGACCCTCCTCGTCCGGGTTAGCAAGCACTAACTGGTTAAACGGACGTACTAATAATTGTTCAGACGAGTGTGGATTAGGCACTCGTGGAGGCACCTCGCTCGGATTTCTCTATATGGGACCCGACCCTCGAGTTAAGCTCAGAATATTTAACACCCCTCGTTTCATTATAAACAATAATATAAAAATTTCGACTCGGAAGCGTATATTTAAAACATACTATCAATGTACTCAAAATGTCAATAAACTTTTTCAATTCAAAGTACAAGACATTTCAACGCACTGGGTGTTATTAAAAACATTTCTATAATTATCAAAATAACATCAGAGTTACAGCCTGTCAAACATTCCATCAATTCCAAACACTTCCTGCCCTGTCCCATATGTCCCATCTATTTCAACCTGCAGGAAGAACTGTGGTGGGGTTAGCATAAAGCTAAGTGAATGAAACTATAAACAACAGTACAACCTAGCATAACAATCTGTTTACATCAAATAACAATAAACAGAAAATCAATCAATCATTAGACATCCAATCAATGTCATACACACAACATCATGAGGATCGGTGGCCCCTGAGACACCCTAATACCGGTTTGGTACTCAAGGAACTCTTATCAATCATCTGTATTGGCCCATACAGAACTACCGATAACTTGTTGTCAATCACACACGACCTAGATCTCTAAACTGACATATCAAGTTTCCGAGATCTCCTGTCGTCTACAACAACAACAAATCCAACCATCAAATCAAGTTGACCTCAAAGTCTTACATACTAGCACAATCAGCCAAGTAAACAACTAGTTAAACTATCATGGCAAGATATCTCAACATATGCATCATATCAAAGTAATACTATAAATTACTTGTTGTAAATCAAATCATTACAACTAAATCACACTGAGGTTACAGATCCACTCACCGACTACCTCAGGCCTCCACTCAGTAGTCTAATATCACTGAGCCTTCTCCACATCTGAGAATCAATATCAAATATAAGTTAGTAATCCAGATCATCAATACATAACTTATATCAATCTTTGACATTTAGGAACTTAACATAATTAACATTACAATTACTAGTTCCTAATTGTGTATTAATGATTTACAATATAATCATTAACATATATTATCCTATAACATATATCAAGCACATTACTATCGTAATCAAACAAAATGTGATATCAGCCTATCAAGCCGCCGGCTTCTCTATGAAGCCGCCGGCTTCAAACCACCACCCGCCGGCTTCACCTTCCAAACCGCCGGGTCAATTACCAAATGTGGTAACAGAACTAAACTTCGTTTTAAAGCTTACACTACCCGCCGGGTTTGGGTCTATATCCGCCGGTTTCCTGTCAGACTACCCAAGCCGCCGGCTTGCCCCACGAAGCCGCCGGCTTCAATCAAGTGAGCACAAGCCGCCGGCTTCCCTCAGAAGCCGCCGGCTTCCTACCTCGTCCCTGCCATCAGCGCCTGATCAAAACCCTAACCCGCGATTTTAATAACCAAATCATCCAAACTCGATTTCAAACGGTTATAAACTACTAAAAACTTCAGGTAATCATCATGTAACATTTATAACATGATTTTAACATCTATTTCTCTCAAATCATCAATTCACCCAAATTTCAATCGAAATCAAATTCTTAAATACACAAGAATACTTACTGATTGAAGAACATAGCGATGATAATCTGATGATTATGAAGTTTCATGAGAATCACAACTTCCTGATTTGATTTCTGGATTGATTTGGAGGTTTTCAGAGAGTTTCTGTGAGTTTTGGAATAAAAATGAATAACTTTCCTAAATAGGAAAGGATATATATAAGTCGGCTCATCCAACCGCCTTCAATATACGGGTATAATTTAATACCCCATCTCAATCTATTGTCTGGAACCCGAAAACCATTTGCGAGTCCAAACATTTTATTGCACCGTCAACTATATTAATTTACAACAATTAATATTTCACTTATCACATTGGAATATTCGGATCCTATTCCAATTATTTCACTATTTCAAACAATATTATTTCCAAACACATTTAAATCAAGAAATAATATATAAACAACTAGGTCCATTTCGAGGATGTTACAGAATATGTGCTCATGGCTGTATACACTATTATTTATTTGCTGGTTGAAAATCATTATTTAAATCTTGCGGCTCATACGATATTATCTGATTTCAAACCTGTGAGCTCACCAGCTTTTAGCTGACACATTTTAGCATGTTTCACAGGTACCCAGCAGTAGGTTGGACTGCCATCAGGGATACTATAGCTCGAGTCAGCATGCAGATATTAGAGATTTTCTTGCATTAGTATATTTGGTACAAGTACTCATGTACTGAAATCTCTTATTTAAATCAAACACGAGCTATGTACAGCTTTAAATGTTGTAAACATTTCTTATATTAAATATATTTTGTTAAAACGACGCATATAGAGTCGTTTTCTATATATCTATGTGCTTTGATTATTGATTAGTAACACCCAAAGTATGCTTCCGCCAAACAGTAAATTTGGGGGTGTTACATATTCCGATCAAGGGTGGTCGTAAGAGTTGTCAGATTGTGAGCAATTAATGTGTTTGGGATGATGATGACGAAGATGATTGTCTCTTTTTTTGATTACTGGCTGGGAGTTCTACTTTCTACAATCGAGTAGCTTGTTTCCCCCTTTAATGGTTTATGCCCCCATGTTCCTGAATTGTAGGAACATGGTGTGACACCACGCAAATTTAAACGCGATTATAAACGTTAATTTGCATGCATTATTAGGCTAATTCCCTACTTGAGTGAATTCACAACACATTTTAAAGGTAAGTCTAGCAAAGTCCAACTAGTTAAAACGCGTAGTATTACTTATTTGTAATTAGATGTAATTACATACGAAACGATTGGAACAAACACGACAAAAATATACGACTGTTGGTGAACAAAATTATTTAATAAAACGGAATTATTAAATAACGTTATTAACTATTAAATATTATGTCGATAATATTTACAAAGAATTTTATAACGCATAAAAATTTATTTCGCAAATTGAAACAAAACAAAGTTAAAATTTCATAAACTTAATTAAATTGTTCCATAAAATATTCCAACCAAAAATATAAGCGAAAACGTATTTAATTATTTATTATTTAAAAATATTGTAACATTTAACGATCGGGGAAACGAACACCACCCGGAACGCAAACACGGGAGACGAAAAGTGGAACAAAACCCACCTCCCACCTCATTTTTCTTCCATTTTCACTCTTTCAATTCTCTCTCTTCATTCTCTTTTCTCTCATCCTTCTCTCTAAACTCAACCACAAACCACACAAATCATACTAAAACTACACCAAAAACGCGCCGAATCATCTAGCCATTTAGAGAAAAACGATCACGGGATCACGATCTACACTTCTACCTTTTCGGATTTCAAAACCGACACGCGTAAGTTTCCGACATTTCCCGTAAATCCGTAGATTTCGAAGTTTTCTTTCATATTTCATGTTTAATATACTTAATGTAACATGTTTTAGTGTTCTTAACAACCGAAAATGTCCAAAATCGACCAAAAACCCGTTTTTACCAAGCTGTTCGTCGAACAGTTGGAAGTGTCGCTATGTGCCAAAAACAGTGGTAACGACACTAGCTAAGTGTCGCTATGCCTAAGTATCGCCCTTATAGCGACACTACTTAAGTGTCGCTGAAATACTTAACCAGATCCATCCTAGCGACACTATCTTAGTGACGCCATAATTGAATAAGTGTCGCCTATAGCGACACTAACCAAGTGTCGCTACTCAATTAAAAATCAGGAATCTAGCGACACTCACCTAGTGTCGCCTAACTAGTGTCGCCTATAGCGACACTAGCCCAGTGTCGCCAAAAGCAGAAAACTTACGACTTATTTTTAATCTAAGTGTCGAACTTAATCGGGAACGGATATTTACATACGACACTATACACGAACTATACAAACATAACAAACACACTTACATTATTGAAATTTTGATTTCAAACTATCACCAACGAGTCGTATACATTTTCACAACAACGAAATACAAACTCAAACGTTTAACAAACACTTTGGACACAACATTGGTTGTACGAACACTAGCATGGATGATTAGCTTAGACATCCACATACTTATTAAATCTCATACGTTTAGGACGTTAGGAGATTTCAGACTGTACTTGGGCTTAGGTTTGCTAGCACTCGCACGCAACTTAACTCGACAGGTGAGTTCACAGCCCCTACTTTTACTGTTTTAACTGCTTTGAACAGGGGTGGAAAACATAGTCAAACACTTTTACTACATGATAGTATACTTGCTTTACTCGAATGTATATAGTACTTTGAATAGTTGAACATTTACAACGAAACAATGAACTATGAAATAGTGTTTTCATACGACAAACTATTACAAACGGGATAAACTATACTGGATAAACCGGAGAACGACCGGTACTGTTTTGAAAACGCTGGAGAACGACCAGCAACACTTTTTACTTAACTGATTGAGCAACTGAAAAGTCCCTACTGACATGGGCACTGACTGTTGAAAAGTCCCTACTGACATGGGCACTAGATCCTGCGAACATGGGTCTACTATTGTTGATAAACTGTTGAAAAGTCCCTTCTGACATGGGCACTAGATCCTGCGAACATGGGTCTACTATTGTTGATAAACTGTTGAAAAGTCCCTACTGACATGGGCACTAGATCCTGCGAACATGGGTCTACTATTGTTGATAAACTGTTGAAAAGTCCCTTCTGATATGGGCACTAGATCCTGCGAACATGGGTCTACTATTGTTGATAAAATGTTGAAAAGTCCCTTCTGACATGGGCACTAGATCCTGCGAACATGGGTCTACTATTGTTATAAAACAGATGAAAAGTCCCTACTGACATGGGCACTGGGTTCCTACTGACATGGACCCACCATACGATTAGGATACTGACATTCCTACGAGACACAACTATTAGGATACTGACATTCCTACGATCATCTAATAGGATACCTACATTCCTACTATAATTTGAAATATACTTTTGGGCAACATCTCAACGAAACATACCTACTACTAGGATACGTATATTCCTACAGAACGTACAAACAAATAGGATACTGCTTTCCTACAACTACTAGGATACGAACTTTCCTACAAATTACTATTTGGAAACGTATTTGGTTTTACGAATTACACTTTTGGGTGACATCCCAACGATACTGTATAAACAATAAGCGGGTTACCAACTGTGCTTACAACTCGAAACAATAAAATTGCAAACATAAAACCTGTGAATTCACTCAACCTCGTTGTTGACTTTTTACTATGTTTTTCAGGGAATTAGCTGTACACGTAAGGACCGCCTGCACAAATGGAAATCTAGGCGACCCTTGAAGATTTAGGATGCCGACTTTTTGAAACATATGGATTTCTTTTGTATAACTAAAACTGTTTAGTCATATTTACGAAATCCACTTTTGTACAACTTAACTACTTATACGATTCATTGAATCGTAAACTTTGTAACTAATACTTTTGGCATCTTAATATATATGTTTGATTGTAATCATAAGCTCTGATACGTATGCATGTACCGTGTATTGTGGCACTCCCCATACTTAAACAAATGTTTCCGCTAAACACAATCGACTAATTTGGGGGTGTTACAGATTGGTATCAGAGCCATTGGTTATAGCGAACTAGAAAACTTTAGGTGACTTAGAGACCTAGAGACCTAGACTATAGCCTTGGCTAGAACGCACCTGCATACATACATTTGCATAAGATAAAACCATTGTCACGACATCTCGACACGCGTAAAACTATCTATCGAATCTTATCACATCCGATTTGCTCATCCTCATTTGACCTCATATGAATCTGATCGTGTTAAACGATTGATGAAAAGAAGTATGTATTTAGCATCATATAATGACGCCTGGCCAACGTGATTATATTATACTAAGTACATATGGGTGTTACATAATTGTAAGATATGTAAGGGGGAACTTGTCAATTTTTCCATACGCTTGATAACTAGAACTTTGTTCTTCGCATTCTCCTTCTTTGGCATTGACTTCTGCAATTTATTTCCTTGCAGAACGTCATCATGCCGCCTAAAAGAAATACTCGAAACAGTCAACGAAATGTTCCTCCTCCACCTCCGCCTCCGGAAACAACCGAACAAATAATCGAACGCCGCGTGGCTGAAGCTATTGCTCAGTACGAGGCAAGTCGAAACCGAGACCATGTGGCAAACAACAGTGGAGCCACCCCAGTTAACAGCGAAACACCAACAAATATCCAGCAGGGGTGTTCCTACAAAACCTTCCAAGCCTGTAAACCGAGCACTTATACCGGGACCGAAGGGGCAATCGGCCTGGTCCACTGGATCGAAAAGATGGAATCGGTCCTCGATATCAGCGACTGCGCAACTGAAAACGTGGTGAAATTCGCCACGTGAAGTCTAGCCGACGAAGCATTAACCTGGTGGAACGCTCAGGTCCAGATCATTGGACGCCCAGCTGCCTACTCCATGAGTTGGGAAGCTCTGAAACAGATGATGATGGAGGAATTTTGCTCTACCAACGAGATCCAGAAACTCGAGACTGAACTCTGGAATATTCAGAAGATCGGCGCTGACATCACCGGTTACACGACAAGGTTTCAGGAACTTGCACGCCTGGTACCCCACATGGTAACTCCCGAGAAGGAGCGCATCAAGAAATACCTTAAGGGCTTGGCCCCACAAATCAGAGGCATGGTGATGTCCTCCAAACCAACTACTTTCAGGAGCGCAGTGGATCTGGCTCAAAGCTTGACTGACGACGCAGTCCTTATTGGAACTCTAAAAGCTGCGTCAGGGAAAAACGAACCCCGCCGTACCGACACTGGTGACTCTAGTCACAATAAACGAAAGTGGAACAACGATGGTAACGACCGTCAGGGTCAACAAAACAGAAACCCAGGGAACGCCCGAGCTTACGCCGCAAACACCAACCCCGAACCAAAAACATACCAAGGCAAAAGGCCTAAATGTGGAAAGTGTGGAAAACACCACGAAGGGGATTGTTTCTTCTGTGATAACTGCAACCGATTTGGACACAGAACCGAAGCTTGTAGAACTCACCCCACGAACAACGAACAACGAAACACTGGCTGTTTCCGATGTGGCGACCCGGGACACTACCGAAATCAGTGCCCCCAACTCAACAACGCCAACAACAATCAGAATAACAACAACCGCATTGCTAACGTCCCACCAGCTCGTGGACGTGCATACATCCTCCGTGCACCGGAAACGGTTGCGGACCTTGGCTAGCACGGTATGTCTTAACAGCTGTTGCTACGATTTAACATTTCTTTTATTCGGATGCCGATTCGAACATAACGCTTGGTAAACTTTGACCATGAAAAGAAACACACAACTTATTGAACTATGCCGCGAGCATACTTAAACTGATTGAAATTTTATGGCAACAATTGAGCGCCACGCAAACTATTATTATTGTTAACAACATGACTTATCGGAAAACATACGCCGCGGGCGATCCGACTTGATTTTAAATCTCGGGATGAGATTTCTTTAACGATGGGAGAATGTGACACCCCACAAATTTAAACGTGATTATAAACGTTAATTTGCATGCATTATTAGGCTAATTCCCTACTTGAGTGAATTCACAACACATTTTAGAGGTAAGTCTAGCAAAGCCCAACTAGTTAAAACGCGTAGTATTACTTATTTGTAATTAGATGTAATTACATACGAAACGATTGGAACAAACACTATAAAAATATACGACTGTTGGTGAACAAAATTATTTAATAAAACGGAATTATTAAATAACGTTATTAACTATTAAATATTATGTCGATAATATTTACAAAGAATTTTATAACGCATAAACATTTATTTCGCAAACTGAAACAAAACAAAGTTAAAATTTCATAAACTTAATTAAATTGTGCCATAAAATAATCCAACCAAAAATATAAGCGAAAACGTATTTAATTATTTATTATTTAAAAATATTGTAACATTTAACGATCGGGAAAACGAAAACCACCCGGAACGCAAACACAGGAGACGAAAAGTGGAACAAAACCCACCTCCCACCTCCTTTTTCTTCCATTTTCACTCTTTCAATTCTCTCTCTTCATTCTCTTTTCTCTCATCCTTCTCTCTAAACTCAACCACAAACCACACAAATCATACCAAAACTACACCAAAAACGCGCCGAATCATCTAGCAATTTAGAGAAAAACGATCACGGGATCACGATCTACACTTCTACCTTTTCGGATTTCAAAACCGACACGCGTAAGTTTCCGACATTTCCCGTAAATCCTTAGATTTCGAAGTTTTCTTTCATATTTCATGTTTAATATACTTAATATAACATGTTTTAGTGTTCTTAACAACCGAAAATGTCCAAAATCGACCAAAAACCCGTTTTTACCAAGCTGTTCGTCGAACAGTTGGAAGTGTCGCTATGTGCCAAAAACAGTGCTAGCGACACTAGCTAAGTGTCGCTATGCCTAAGTTTCGCCCTTATAGCGACACTACTTAAGTGTCGCTGAAATACTTAACCAGATCCATCCTAGCGACACTACCTTAGTGACGCCATAATTGAATAAGTGTCGCCTATAGCGACACTAACCAAGTGTCGCTACTCAATTAAAAATCAGGAATCTAGCGACACTCACCTAGTGTCGCCTAACTAGCGTCGCCCAGTGTCGCCAAAAACAGAAAACTTACGACTTATTTTTGATCTAAGTGTCGAACTTAATCGGGAACGGATATTTACATACGACACTATACACGAACTATACAAACATAACAAACACACATACATTATTGAAATTTTGATTTCAAACTATCACCAACGAGTCGTATACATTTTCACAACAACGAAATACAAACTCAAACGTTTAACAAACACTTTGGACACAACATTGGTTGTACGAACACTAGCATGGATGATTAGCTTAGACATCCACATACTTATTAAATCTCATACGTTTAGGACGTTAGGAGATTTCAGACTGTACTTGGGCTTAGGTTTGCTAGCACTCGCACGCAACTTAACTCGACAGGTGAGTTCACAGCCCCTACTTTTACTGTTTTAACTGCTTTGAACAGGGGTGGAAAACATAGTCAAACACTTTTACTACATGATAGTATACTTGCTTTACTAGAACGTATAGAGTACTTTGAACAGTTGAACATTTACAACGAAACAATTAACTATGAAATAGTGTTTTCATACGACAAACTATTACAAATGGGATAAACTATACTGGATAAACCGGAGAACGAACGGTACTGTTTTGAAAATGCTGGAGAACGACCAACAACACTTTTTACTTAACTGATTCAGCAACTGAAAAGTCCCTACTGAAATGGGCACTGACTGTTGAAAAGTCCCTACTGACATGGGCACTAGATCCTGCGAACATGGGTCTACTATTGTTGATAAACTGTTGAAAAGTCCCTTCTGACATGGGCACTAGATCCTGCGAACATGGGTCTACTATTGTCGATAAACTGTTGAAAAGTCCCTACTGACATGGGCACTAGATCCTGCGAACATGGGTCTACTATTGTTGATAAACTGTTGAAAAGTCCCTTCTGACATGGGCACTAGATCCTGCGAACATGGGTCTACTATTGTTATAAAACTGATGAAAAGTCCCTACTGACATGGGCACTGGGTTCCTACTGACATGGACCCACCAAACGATTAGGATACTGACATTCCTACGAGACACAACTATTAGGATACTGACATTCCTACGATCATCTAATAGGATACCTACATTCCTACTATAATTTGAAATATACTTTTGGGCAACATCCCAACGAAACATACCTACTACTAGGATACGTATATTCCTACAGAACGTACAAACAAATAGGATACTGCTTTCCTACAACTACTAGGATACGAACTTTCCTACAAATTACTATTTGGAAACGTATTTGGTTTTACGAATTACACTTTTGGGTGACATCCCAACGATACTGTATAAACAATAAGCGGGTTACCAACTGTGCTTACAACTCGAAACAATAAAATTGCAAACATAAAACCTGTGAATTCACTCAACCTCGTTGTTGACTTTTTATTATGTTTTTCAGGAAATTAGCTGTACACGTAAGGACCGCCTGCACAAATGGAAATCTAGGCGACCCTTGAAGATTTAGGATGCCGACTTTTTGAAACATATGGATTTCTTTTGTATAACTAAAACTGTTTAGTCATATTTACAAAATCCACTTTTGTACAACTTAACTACTTATACGATTCATTGAATCGTAAACTTTGTAACTAATACTTTTGGCATCTTAATATATATGTTTGATTGTAATCATAAGCTCTGATACGTATGCATGTACCGTGTATTGTGGCACTCCCCATACTTAAACAAATGTTTCCGCTAAACATAATTGACTAATTTGGGGGTGTTACACATGCGTACGTGAAGTAACTAACACATTAATGAGGACGGGACTAATAGCTGAAAAGGCCAATCTTGCCAGTTATACCGATACCTCTGGGCCGAGGTACATATAAAGATGTATGTAGAAGCGAAAAAGATAAGAGTTCTGGAGTGTCCTGCAAGGGAGCTCGTAATCTACAAGTGAGATCTGAGGGACACAATGTGGTGGGTCTGTTCAGAGGTATATCATTAAGTCGCCCAGTTCATGTAGAGTGTCTGGGGAGAGCGTCTATATGAACTTAGAGAATGCGACCCTTGGAACTATGAAACGCTAAAATATATCTGGAAGAGAGGTCAATTTCCAATGGTCAATGATGGAAACATGTTTAATGTCAAATAAATGCTACTAAAAAGTTAATAGCGCGTGAATTACAGGGCAATGATAATGAACGCGTGGTATTCGAAAAAACGTCTTGCAGAGCGGCCAATTAGACGTATGTCTGCAGGCATCTTGAGTGCCTGAGAAAGACACGCGGACGGATGAGATTAAAAACTGCAAAAGATATATATTTTAAAATTTCAAAAAATAACACCGCACTTCAATTTTAAGTTTTTCGCTCAATAACTTATTCCCCCATTTACTCTTAAAGCCAGAATTGCGAAGAACTCTGATCGGAATAATATCAAATCAGTTGTTATTGTTAATCGGGTTAGTATTTTCAAACTTAATCTGGTTATTGTATTGATCATTTCACTAAAGTTTATAGATTAACAGATGGATTCCGGTAACGTAGAGAGAGAAATAACCCCTAGTGAGATTACTCCGGTGTAGGATAAAAGCATAAATCCGGCGATGGAGGAGGTTAGTGTTACTGTGACTAGTAGAGATGAAGAGAACGTTGATGCAAAAGGCCCATTCGTTGCGCGCTGAAGAGATCAGTAGGTTGAGGGAGAGGGATCTAATTAGATTTAGGTGTTATATTTCCGTATTTGATCAAGTATAATGCCATGCTAGTGTCCGTATCAGATAGGGTGGACATCCCTCCAGAAGGGAAAACAACTGTTTATAACAAATATTTGGAGGTTAGTAACTTTAGGCTTCCAAGCTCCTACGACATTCTTGTTGTCTGTACTAAAAATTCTATGAGATTAGGTTCTCCCTTCAAAAAAATTTGTACATTCAATATGTACTGTAGGGCACACAAGCAGACTCCTAACTTTACCTTGTTTCGTTATCACTTTTTGGTGACCCCATATTCTGGGAGTTGGTTTACCTTTGGTATCAAACTTTTCAAAGTTCTGCAACTTGCAGAAGACATCGCTAAGAGATTGGAGGGATAGGTTTTTCTTTGTTGAGAAAAAGTCATATCTAGAAGCTGAGTTGGGTTGTTAAACTGGGTAAATCCGTCGACATGGACCACACAAAAGTATTCAGAAAAGAACAAACAACCAGATTTGTATGTAGGCGGTGCAAATGGGGATGAATTCACAAATGGGTGCGACAAAGTCGGAGTTCATATGCATCCCTACCACCGAGCCGTACTTGTGATGGCTGGGATGAGTCAACATTGGCCGCATGGCAATCGTGTCGCCATTTTAGCCACAGACAATAAAGGTAAGGGGTAGGGACAAATAGTTAGTTATATTAAACTTCATAAAAATAGTTAGTTATATTAAACTTCCTAAATAATACTTATTTATTGCCACAAAGATTTTATTATGATTCGAAAGTTGATTATGATTATAATTTCTATATTGTAATAGTGATGAAACTTGACGAGCTTTACCCGAAGAAAGTAATTGATGACGTTCAAATGGGGCATGTGGGTATGTCAAGTGACGCTGCAGTAGAGGGTGAAGATTCTAGGTTTCCGAAGTTCGGGGATGACCTATCGCCGAATTCTACCCCTATACAGTCACTTGGTGAGACAACTGTTTCGAAGAATAAAGCTATGATTAGGAATGCAGAGCCGAAGAGGAAAAGGAAAAGGATTGCCCTAAGGAAAAAATGGACATGAACTTGGAGACGTTTCAAGAGATGAACTTGACCGGTCAGCCTGAGCTCCGTGGTAAGTGTATCATGATTGAAAGCTATGTGCGTATCTACCAAATACTATGTGAATATTTTTATTTTACTATTCACATGTATATAGATGTTGCAAGTGAGGGAGATGATGATGAGGTGAAAATAATTACCCAAAAGAAACAGAAGGAGGTTGTTGGATCTGATGTCGAAGCTCAGCATACTATAAACAAGGAGGATGAATCAAATAATATGGCTGACATGACGTTGCATGGATCTGGACAAAGTCAGCTAGCCAACGTCATCAGCTGGGGGGTCGAACACGCTCGGGTCCGACCTTTTTGGAGGGTTAAGGTACTTGCGAAAAGGGACCATTTACGAGCAAAACGTAAATTTATAGAATCGAAAACCTGGGAAAAAAAGTATAAGGACGATCTTTGTAAATCAGTTTAAAACACATTTGTGGAATTTACTCTTAAAAAATGAAAAAGAAAAAGAAAGAAAGAAAATATCAAAAATCGGTTCAACCGGCCCAGTCCAACCGGTTTTAGCCACCATGTGTTTGTGAAAAATAAATATTTTATTTGGACATTGAAGTTCACGTACATTGACAGTTTTATACTTTTGAAACTCAAATTTGGTTAACAAGTAACACTATTAATAGTTGGATTTATATAATTTGTATCGTATAATCGTGCATATTTCGTAACTTTGTACGTTGAACGCTATTTTTGAAAGAATGATAATTTTATTGGTTTTTCGGGTTTAACTGAAACCGAACCGAATTCGAATTCGGTTTTCAGTTCAGTTTAGACATATGAATTCGGTTTAATACCGAATAAACCGAGGAAACCATAAACCGAACCAATTAATACCCTAATAATAAATGTGACGTAACATTATAAATTATAAATTATTAATATTAATATAGAACCTATTATCAAAGTTCACGTACATTGACAGTTTTATACTTTTGAAACTCAAATTTGGTTAACAAGTAACACTATTAATAGTTGGATTTATATAATTTGTATCGTATAATCGTGCATATTTCGTAACTTTGTATGTTGAACGCTATTTTTGAAAGAACGATAATTTTGTTGGTTTTTCGGGTTTAACTGAAACCGAACCGAATTCGGTTTTCGGTTCAGTTTAGACATATGAATTCGGTTTAATACCGAATAAACCGAGGAAACCATAAACCGAACCGATCAATACCCTAATAATAAATGTGACGTAACATTATAAATTATAAATTATTAATATTAATATAGAACCTATTATTGACGTATTTAATTAGGGCGATATATGGGAGGGATTAGTTGGAACAGAAACTAGAAAACATGATTAAGCAATCTAATGGGAAAAACACACGAACATGTCAAAGGTGACATGATGGGACCCATGCAATGATTTTGATTGGATTCGTAGAATTGAATTGATGATTGTGGTACGTAGAATCGAAGATGTTGGCAATTATGGTGGCTTTGAATTTAAGATTTCTTTTTACTTTTTTTATTGTTGGGTCCGTAGTTTATGGCCGTCCGACCAAGGTTGCCTTATTGCTGTCCCAATTATCATATATGGTCGATCGAAATGGTTAAAATAAAAGAATCTGAGCGAGTGAGCGTAGATCAAAATTCGATTCGTTTTCAAAAACAGAAAATAACATTTTCTACGAAATAGCAGTTTCTACGAGTCCATTCGCAATTTTTTTAAGTGTAAATTTCCAATGAAAAATAACATTTTTGTTGTATTCTTTATTTGAGCTACGAGTTCACAAAAATTTAAAAAAAAAAATAAAAAGTAACAGTGATACGAATCACCTTAAAATCCCAAATCTGTACCGATTTCATTGTATGGTACTATAAACAAGGGACCTACTAAACATACCAACAGTATTCTGGACAGTATTCTAAAGATCTTTATTATAAAAGAATAAATTAAAAGAAAACATAATTATTACTGTACTTTTTCTGTACTTTTTTTCATCACTCTTTCTTATCATTCTGTATTTTTTCTCATTAATGTCCAATGATTGTACTTTTCTTATTATTATTTATATTAAATATTAATTTAATAATATGGTTATTGGATTTAAATGGTATATTTAGAGATTCCCATTAACAATGCATAATTTATGGGTGGTGATATTTCCACCCTTTTTTTGATAGATCCACCGTATTTTTGCATCGAAAACTTGTACTGTACAAATTATTACTGCACAGTAATGGTGGATTTATCAAAAACTTGGATGGATTTATCATCACCCATAATTTATGCGGATCAATGATTAACTCCACTTAGAGCAATTATTAAATTAAGGATAAGTGAGTGGAGTTAATTGGAAGCATCATATCACTGATCGAGTTACTATTTGCATTTTTTAAACCCAAATACAATCGTTATAAAATACAAACCAAGCAGTGCATATATTTACTACTCGTATATAATAAAAAAATAAATGAAAATTAAGGAAAAAACAAATAAGAAGCATCATGAAAAAATTCCAAAAAATTGCTTTTGTGCTTAAAAATATAAGCCTAAAACGTGCTTAATGGTTTAAATGGTAAATATACAAGATGATTGTTATATTTAAACTTGTAGGCCTAAATATAAACTTAAAAATGTGAATGATAAATGTGAAAAATTGATTAGATAAGATTAACATAAAAAAATAAAAGTACGTATACTTTTTGTTCTATGTAATTAGGCTTATATAGTATTACTCGGATATATGTAATAGATCGATCGACGGGTTAATTTATTACTACATTTGAAACGTAATTTATATCACTAGTCTATTTTTCTCTATAATCTCCTATTACATGTCATGTTCATAATCTCTTACTACATGTCATGTTCACCGTTTTCAACAGATTAAATCAACGGAATTCAAATGCATTCAATTATACTCCGTATATTATATCGATATCATATATTGCATTGAATTCAAACTTATATTTTTTAAATGGGTGACCAATTATTACCCACAAAAATAACTTTGAGACGCTATTATAAAACATCATTGCTTACATAATTATTATCTCATCATATCGATCCATAATCAAATTGCACAAAACACGTGTTTGTGTGCGCGTTTGTTGAAAATTGAAATGAGAATTGGGGATCGAGTTTTTTATTAACAACTGTGTTTAAGCCGTCACCACTCCGTATGCTCTTATAAGAAAAAACTTTTGCTCTATCAATTAAAAGCTTTACAAAGCTTTTTCTCAATTTATAGAATATTTGAATGAAAGAGAGTGTGATAACATGAGAAAAAGCTTTGTAAAGCTTTTAATTAATAGATCAAAAGCTTTTTTATAAAAAACTCTACAAGAAGAGCTTTATAGATATGTACATCGGAAATGTTCTTACAGTAATTTTATGAACAGGAAAAATAGAAGCTTCCAATTTAAAACTGACACATAGAGGTTAAATAATAAATATTCTAAAACTAACATGTGGTGTTGGTATGGCTCTCTCTATTTGACTTTTTGTTTGACCGTATTTGCTTATTTGTTTGAATCAACTTTATCACATTAATATAATTACATTCTTTTTACTTTGTACGAGTATAACATTTTTGTTATTAAATGATAGCATTAATAATACAGTAACTTAAATACCAAATAACGTTTTATTTGTTACACAGTTCTCAAACATTTACATTAGGAAATGTGTATTACGATTTATAAATAATTAAGGTCTAATCTTTTATTAACTTCCTTTTGCGAATAGGTATAAATAAGAATAAAATAGAAAAATTAATGAATCCGTTCAGGAATGAACTAGGAGATTTACTTTAATACTAGAAAAATGATTGATGTTTCATAATTATTAACTTTGTCCCGACGCGAAGAGCGGGCAGATTAAACCCTCGTTACTGTCATTTTTACCGTGTACAAATAATCAAGAAGTAGATATATTTCGAATCTTTCTGATTGGCTGGTATTTTCTTCATTTAAAAGTTCAAACCATCCGAACAAATTAGTTGTTCATTATCTATTCTTTTCATCTGATTACTTCAATATTAATTTATATATATATCTATTAATTTTGTTTGTTGCTGTTTATGTTGAGGTTTTAGTTTTTTTTTTTTTTTTTTTCCTCTTCACATTTCTATTGTTCGAATGAATTTGTGGCTGTAACTCAAAATCCCATAGTTAAAAAGGTCACCATCAAATATTTGTTTGTTGAAATATTATAACTGCATGATAATTACATTTTACAATACACTCGATTTCATATTCCCAATCCTAGAAAATGTATGTTTTATTAACATGATGTCGATTAGAATGTTAAAAATGAATCAGATAGTATTCTCTTATCTTTTGAGTATATGTCCGCATCAACAAGAGGGGCGGAGGGTTTAATGCTAAGGGTAACCGGTAGTAGCAGAGTTAGAAAATCTACGTGGAGGGTGTAGAAAAATTTATCTTGTTCTTTAATATAATTTTGAATGGGCAAAATTCTTAAATTGTTGTTAATACTTTGAAAAAAGTTCATTTTTATGTAATTTGAAATTTTTTGAGGGGACAACTGCCCCCATTCTAGATCTGCTCCTGGTAACCTAGACTGCTGGTGTTCAAAAAGGCAGATGAAGTGTACAAACTTTCCAAAAGGGGAGTGATAAATACAACAAAATAATTGTTGCATACAACAAACATATGCTTTAGAGTGCTTGTACTATAATAGTTTGGTGTATGTAGTAATTAATTTGTTGTATCTATCAACTCCCTTCCAAAAAGATTCTATTAAAATTGGTGCTACGAGTCTGATATGGTCCAATTAAAATGAACGCGTTTTTTATGTTATCCATTTGAACAATACCAGTATTATTATTAATTAATTATATCAATTTACTTATTTAACTTGTTGCATGAAAAGAATGTTGTTAACGTGCTTATCTTTTTTTAATGAAATTGAACTTTTTCTGATTATCTGTATTTGATTTGATACCACGAAAATATGAATTCATGTTGCATCACTCATGTGATGCAGTGATGATGATCATTGATAAATGAAAACTTAAGTTCCTTTAGCTTGTATAAATATAGTCCAGCCCACTTAAGTTGGGCCTATAAATCCTATATAAGTTTTATTTGTGACCTCGCCCAATACAAAATCTACGAGAAAATGATTCTAAATCGATCCTGCCAGTTTTTTTTCTTTCTAGAATTTTGGATTCACCGAGAGTTATCGGCTCAAGAATTGTTGGTTAGTGTAGAACTCCATCGATAATCCAACATTATAAGTTACTTTTATAGCAAAGTAATACAAAACAATAATAGTTATAATTATCATGATATAATCATGGGAAATTAATCAATATACCACTTTTTCTACAAGCATAATTCGTTTTGCCCCTTTAAAAAAAAAATTGCCGTTTTGCCCTATCCGGTCGCAGGTCGCATGATGCGACCTGCGACCCGTGTCCCGCGACCTGCGACTGACGAGTTACCGAGTAAAAGACATCAAAACAAAGCCTGCGACTAAAACGATGACCGAGTAAAAGACACTCAAACGGTCCGGGCGCAGGTCGCATGATGCGACCTGCGACTCGTTCACCACGACCTGCGACCACACGACGTTTCCGAGTAAAAGACAAGCCTGAGCCCCGTTCACCGATCGCTGCGACCAAATCGTGGGGACCTGCGACCCGTTTATCAGTCGCAACTGATGTTCACTAGTCATAACTCTTGTTCACTGGTCGTAAGTCTTGGTCACTAGTCGTAAATTACCATTTTCGGATTTTTCAAATTAAGATTTTTAAAATTTTTCAGATAAGCTTTTTTGATATTTTTAAGATTTTCTGGGTTTTTTGTACTTTTTTGATGATGATCTAGATAACTTTTTATCTTTTTAGATAAGATATCTTATCTTATCTTATCTTTTCGGATAAGATTTTCCTTGATTTTCTTATCTGTTAATTTATAAATAGAATTATCAACACCTCACATTCTCACCACATTCTCAACTTTTTTATATATCTTCGTCATTAGTTTTCTGAAAATGGTTTTGAATGAACATTTTTGGTATTTTTGGTCTCCAAATGAAGAACCATCAACTGAGAAAATATACGCAGAAGTACCCTGGATGTTTAGTGTTGCTTTCCGTCACGCCGGACATTTTCAGGGCGCTTACAGAATGTACACTCAAGGTTCATTGACGTTTCTTGACTGCGTTGAGGCCGATGAATTTTCAACCAAACTTTTGGAAACGGCTTTGAACGAGCTCGGTTACGTGCCTCCACCGAAGTGGTATTTTTACTTTAAGGAGCATGAAAAAGACCTAGATAATGGTTTACAATTGATAACCGATGATGTCCAGCAACTCAAGCAGATTACTGACTATGCCAAAATACATAGAGAAATTGAGGTATATGTTACACGCAACGATCTGTCACATTTCTCGAATTCTGATCCAACAATGCCGTTTGCAATATCTAAGGTTATTACCGGCTCTTCTGCCGCTAGGCGTTTATTCGATTAGTTATTGGTTAAATCTTGTAATTTGTAACAACCCCAAAATTAGGGTAAATTTAAAATTTTCCTAATTACGTGTTTACTACTTGTATTTAATATGAAATAGGATTAAATACGTTACTTACTTATTATATATATGGATGGAATATATATATACGCGTATACGATTCGTTCAAATCGTATAAAACTACAATTGTACAAACATACGGACGTTGGTAAAACAATTATTAAATAATGCGAAATTATTTAATTACTTCAACTACTACTTTTATAATATAACGAAAACGTACGTTTTAATTAGAACGTTACCGAACTCTCCGAAAACTCGACCAACCGACAAAACAAAACAAAGTTATGTTTTATAACTTAAAAACAAGTATTTTATTTAAAATACTTCAACTAAATTATCGGATATTATTTTGTATTTTTAAACGTATATTTAATCGCGTATAAAATTATTTTACGTTTAAACGACCGGGGAAACGAACACCGCACGGAGCGCAAACACGAGGATACGAAAAATTGGTGAGACCACACCTTGGTGGCCCCACCCCAACCGGCCAAAGACATGGGGCACCACCCCCATGCCCTTTTCTCCTTTCCCTCACACAAACACAAACATAAACACACTCAATCTCTCTCTCTCTCTCTCTCTCTATCGGTTTTCTCTCTCTCTCTCTAAACCGCCACCCTCAAAACACCCTAAAAACACCATTAAAACACCTCGAAGGTCTATACTCGTTTGGAGAAAAGTGATCACGAGAACGAGGACTACAAACCTATCTTTTCGGATTTTCGTTTCGACAACTTGGTAAGTTTTCCGGCGACCCGAAACTTTTCCGATTACATTTATTTTGCTAGATTATTGTTCCCCTAGCTTAGTAATGTCCAAATATATAATTTAAACTCGTTTTTGAACAAGTTAACGGAAATGTCGGTTTTGGTCATTTTAAATAAAACGGTACTACAAACATTAAAAACGACATCCAACAATTTTTATGAACTCTCTATAACATAATAAAGCTTGTGTAAAAGTTTCACCTTGAACGGAACTCGCTAAACACGTTTTCGACATGAACCAAAATCTGACCAGACGCTAGTGTCTCATGGCTCACGCCAGTTATGCGACACTACGTCTGAGTGACGCATAGGTCACGAACAGCCCATACGCGACACTTCATTAGTGCCGCTAAAACATTAATACCGTCACTGCGTTAGTGACGCGATTATAAATCTTTCAGCAGAAACAATACGACACTTCATTAGTGTCGCTACCATACAACTATCAGTAGTAACTTACGGCACTTCCTTAGTGACGCTAGAACATTTATACCGACACTTCATTAGTGTCGCTACCACATAAATTATCAGCAGAAACAAGCGACACTTCCTTAGTGTCGCTATCATCGGTAAAAACTTATAACTTTCAGTAGAAACGAATGACGTCCGATTACTACCGATGACGTCACCGACCCTTATAACGACACTTCGTCAGTGACGCATAAATACATATACCGACACTTATCTAGTGTCGCCCTGAAATTGATTTACTTACTTATACCGTCACTTCGTTAGTGACGCACTGCTTGACCACGACACTAAATACCGTCACTATTCTAGTGGCGCACTGATGAAAAATGATACTTAATAACGTCACTCACTTAGGGACGCATTATCTGAATACCGACACTACATAAGTGTCGCATACATTATTACACAGACGTTTAATACGACACTACATAAGTGACGCATACCACATATAAGTGACGCATACAAGTGTCGCTAAAAACAGGCTGTTGACACTTACATTTTATACAAGTATGGAATATACTTAAAACGTAAATGTACTTTACTCGGCGTTATTTATACATGAAAATACTATACTTTGGAAGTATACAACAATACTTGAATACGTACAAGACTATACTAAATTTAACGTGAGATTTCACTCACACTCGTACACGAGAATACACTCGAAATACTTAGGAGATTACACTCCAACGAACTTACACTTGTACACTACTTACGTGCTGGATTACACGTTAACTGATACGAACTTACACTCGAATACTTACGAGGTTTCACTCGTACCCTTTGGGGATTAAGCCCATTGGAATTTACGCGAACGATACACGTTGTGATACACACAAACAATTATACAAGTACACTTTACAATTGTACAACTACAATGAATATATAATAATAATGGATGGAATTATTATTATACAACGATACCAACGGGCCGTACAACTTTTATACAAACTACAAACGATTACAAACGTACAAATAAACTTATGGACATTAATTAGTTTGGGAACAACTAGCATGGATACTTTACAAAGTATTCCACTTACTTACTAAACCTTGTGCGTATTAGGACGCTAAGGGTTGCTAGTTCGGAATACTACTTGCTTACTTACTGCATTGTCTGCTAGACTCAGGTGAGTCTTACAGCCCCTATTTTACTGTTTTATACTCAGGGGTGAGATACATTACATGTTTACATGAACACACCGATTTACTTACTTACTAGCCGTTTACTTACTACGAACTTACTGTTACACTGTTGCATGAGTTTTCGACTAATCCAATGAAATCCTCCTTAATCATAGTTGTTAGTTATGGGATAAGCGCGAGTTTTAGTATATGGATCCATATGGGACTGACAATCCCCGCCCGGGGTAGCACGCACTACCACGAACCGTACTGTAGAAACGGGCGTTTCTTACTCGTTTCATATGAATGTTTTGGATTACATTCACGGGGGTACTATATTTACTGTACGTTAAGCTTCAACTATGGTGGCTCATGGCAACGTATGATTGGCATAACCTGCGATCATTTCTGAGTGAACGATTAGTATAGCCTACAATCGTTACTCAATGGCTAGTAAACCTTTTACTGAAACTAATACTACTTGTGTGTTCAACTATTTACTTACTTACAAACCTGTGAGATTCACCAACCTTCTGGTTGACCGTTTTAGTAATGTATTCTCAGGTACACAGCATCAGTAGGGATGCCCAGTAGGATAAGCTTACTTAGCTCGAGTCGCATGCATATACAAGCTTAGAGATTTTATTACATTACTTTTGTACTTACTGTTATGTATTAGAATCTCTAGGAAAATTTACTCGGACTCGAGCTTGTATTTTGAACTACTTATGTATTAATGTAATGACTTTTCGAACGTCTCATTTAGAGTCGTTCACTGTATCCTTTGTGCTTGTGATTATTGATTAGTAACACCCAAAACGTCGCTTCCGCAAACTGTTAAATTTGGGGGTGTTACAGATTGGTATCAGAGCCTAAGGTTATAGTGAACTAGGTTGCATTTAGTGGGCCTAGACTATGACCGTTAGGCAGTATTCCTCATTAGATATAACTGGTTCAGGAATTACAGCATACAAGTTTAATTTAACATAGCCTGATCAACTATGTACAATTAAATGAAGATGATGTGAGTTCTGAAAGGGGTTATGTTGAACAGGAATACAATAGCTGACTCTGACCTCGAGAGAACCGGGACTTTTACTTGATTGTGCTAGACACACACTAGGCGGTTATGTGATATATATATATATACATAGGCCTCTTTCCCCGATACGATATTCTCTCGACTACTGCGAAGTTCATTTTCAATTTACACCAAACAAACGACAACTCGATTCTAGTCGTTCCAATTTTACTCAAACTTTTATGAATTCACAAATACCGACATACTTCCGAAGGCTTCGACTACCTACTACTCTTTAGGCTATTATATACTGAAGGTATAGGAATAGGCCTTGTCCGATGATACTTTGTTTATCACCCACACCATTTTAACTGACAAACATAGCTACTCCAACATCCTTCGATATGAAGATCGAGACCTTGTTTTCATTTGCTATTCCTACCTAATTCTACATTTAAAACTTTCTACAACGTACCCCACTGTACAGTTAAGTATAACCTAGGAAAACCATTTTCAACTCAAGTTTTCGTCAGACTTCAAATTATACAACCGACTATTACTATCAAAATTTTATAACAAATGTATTTTTATCAAACATGTTACAAAAATTTCTTACAAAATGTTTTATAAAATTCTCAAAATTTCAAAACAGTATAAACTTATTTATAGTACATAACTTTGAACAAATTTCAAACTTTGGCGTAGTTTCTCTAAACTTACTAAATCATCACAATCATAATTCTTATTCAAACCTTCACATGTTCTTTAATTGTTGTTTCAAGGAACATGCCTCCTCGACGACAAATCACGCTTACTGAAGCCGAATTCGCGGGTATAATTGCCCGTAGTGTGGCTCAAGCATTAGCTGTTCGAGCAACTACTCCTGGTAGCGAAGATACGGCTAACAATACACCACCACCCAAAACCTGCACCTACAAGGACTTCCAGAACTGCAAACCCTTGAGCTTTGCAGGTACTGAAGGAGCGATCGGTCTGATTCGTTGGACCGAGAAAATCGAATCAGTGTTCCTCATCTGCAACTGCAAGGAAGAGGATAAAGTTAAGTTCGCCGCCAGCACCTTTTCTGACACCGCCCTTACCTGGTGGAACACTTATGCGCAAACTGTGAGTGTTGCCGATGCTTACAAACTACAGTGGGATGAGCTGAAGAATATGCTGAGGGGCGAGTACTGCCCAAGAGATGAACTGAAACAATTGGAAGTGGAATTTTGGAATCACAAGATGCAGGGTGATGACATCACCGGTTACACCAACCGCTTTCACCAACTGGCACTTTTGTGCCCATCCATGGTCGATCCCGAGTACAAGAGGATCGAAAAATACGTCGATGGACTCCCTGAGTGACTTCAAGACCTGGTGACTTCATCTAAACCGGGAACTATTCAGAACGCCATTCGTATGGCTCATGAGTTAACGGTCAATTCTGTCCGCCGTGGCTCGACTTCAACCCCACCTATGAATAATAAACGTAAATGGGAAGTGAGTCCCCACTCATCTAACCCTACCTCTGACAAAAAGCCTGCCACTGTCAATGCCAATGACTCAAAGGCTTACAAGGGGAGCAAGCCTTACTGCTCCAAATGTAGTCGTCATCATAATGGCTCCTGTCCCTGCACCAAATGCAAGAAATTCGGGCACCTGGCCCAAGACTGTCGAACCAATCCTACTAGTACTGATACTCCTGCACCCAAAACCTGCTATGAGTGCAACGGTGCCGGGCACTTCAGGAAGGATTGCCCAAAACTGAAACTCCGAACCAACTACACGAAGAGTAGAGCTTATGTAATTAACGCTAGGGAGGATGACCCGAACTTGAGACTTTGTGATTTGCTCAACCCGGGTACGCTCATTCTTTGATTACCCGAAACTGTTTTCTCATAAATATCTCACTTAATGACTTATGTATATTGTCTTTCCTTCTATGTGCTTTTCTAGATCCTAAGTACCCAATAGGATTAGGAAACGACTGACTATACGGATTCATGAATAAACTGACCATATAACTTGTTTTGCACCTTGATTTCCGTGAACAAACTCCCTTCCCAATTATCTCACACTGGTTGAGACCGGGAACTCGTCTACTACTCGTTATTTTAAACAGGTCATTCTATAAAACTTTACTTACTTGAGACAATTCTTAAATAGAACACTTATTTCGTAGGAAATGACAACTCACTCCGTCAACAACCCTACATTGGATGATAAACTGCTCAGTGAGGAACCAGCGATGTTTCCTTACCTACTCGAACTCGAATGTGATACCGAACCTTTCGTTGAAACAGCAATAGCACCTGCCTCTCCTATTGCTCTAACCGCTGCAAAAGCACCGATTAATGTAACCCTGACTGCTGAATCAGTCAGCCACCTCAACCAAACTATTGAATCGCTGCGAAAACAACTAATCGAAGCACGTGAAGACATAGATGACCTACGACGAATTGTTTTCCAGAATAACGTACGTATGCATGAATACGAGTTACGCTTGATAGCCTTAGAAAACCCTACTTCACCACCAACTTCACAAAGTACTCCTGCTGAAGAGGATAACAACACTGACTGTACCCCGCCTCCAGCAAAAAGGGCGAAAATCACTCCGACCAACTCTTCAGGAAAATACTTGGGAAAGAAACCTTTCTGTTCCCGATGCACTCGGCATCATGAAGGACCGTGTACCATACCCACCGGTCGATGCAAATCCTACCCTAAAGGTACGAACCCTCCCAAGGCGAAGCTGTGCTTCAACTGCGGGAGTGCTGGCCATCTCAAGGCCCAATGCCCACTACCTCCAGGCAACAAAATCTAGGGTACGTTACCACCTGATAACTACTTGATTTCAAACACTGTAGGACCTATCCTACTACTGTAGGCTACTAGTACACATTGTAGCTACCTGACGAATATCGAACTACCGATTACTACTTCGAACAAATTTCGGGACGAAATTCTCCTAACAAGGGGAGAATGTAACAACCCCAAAATTAGGGTAAATTTAAAACTTTCCTAATTATGTGTTTACTACTTGTATTTAATATGAAATAGGATTAAAATACGTTTCTTACTTATTATATATATGGATGGAATATATATATACGCGTATACGATTCGTTCAAATCGTATAAAACTACAATTGTACAAACATACGGACGTTGGTAAAATAATTATTAAATAATGCGAAATTATTTAATTACTTCAACTACTACTTTTATAATATAACGAAAACGTACGTTTTAATTAGAACGTTACCGAACTCTCCGAAAACTCGACCAACCGACAAAACAAAACAAAGTTATGTTTTATAACTTAAAAACAAGTATTTTATTTAAAATACTTCAACTAAATTATCGGATATTATTTCGTATTTTTAAACGTATATTTAATCGCGTATAAAATTATTTTACGTTTAAACGACCGGGGAAACGAACACCGCACGGAGCGCAAACACGAGGATACGAAAAATTGGTGAGACCACACCTTGGTGGCCCCACCCCAACCGGCCAAAGACATGGGGCACCACCCCCATGCCCTTTTCTCCTTTCCCTCACACAAACACAAACATAAACACACTCAATCTCTCTCTCTCTCTATCGGTTTTCTCTCTCTCTCTCTAAACCGCCACCCTCAAAACACCCTAAAAACACCATTAAAACACCTCGAAGGTCTATACTCGTTTGGAGAAAAGTGATCACGAGAACGAGGACTACAAACCTATCTTTTCGGATTTTCGTTTCGACAACTTGGTAAGTTTTCCGGCGACCCGAAACTTTTCCGATTACATTTATTTTGCTAGATTATTGTTCCCCTAGCTTAGTAATGTCCAAATATATAATTTAAACTCGTTTTTGAACAAGTTAACGGAAATGTCGGTTTTGGTCATTTTAAATAAAACGGTACTACAAACATTAAAAACGACATCCAACAATTTTTATGAACTCTCTATAACATAATAAAGCTTGTGTAAAAGTTTCACCTTGAATGGAACTCGCTAAACACGTTTTCGACATGAACCAAAATCTGACCAGACGCTAGTGTCGCATGGCTGACGCGATTATAAATCTTTCAGCAGAAACAATACGACACTTCATTAGTGTCGCTACCATACAACTATCAGTAGTATCTTACGGCACTTCCTTAGTGACGCTAGAACATTTATACCGACACTTCATTAGTGTCGCTACCACATAAATTATCAGCAGAAACAAGCGACACTTCCTTAGTGTCGCTATCATCGGTAAAAACTTATAACTTTCAGTAGAAACGAATGACGTCCGATTACTACCGATGACGTCACCGACCCTTATAACGACACTTCGTCAGTGACGCATAAATACATATACCGACACTTATCTAGTGTCGCCCTGAAATTGATTTACTTACTTATACCGTCACTTCGTTAGTGACGCACTGCTTGACCACGACACTAAATACCGTCACTATTCTAGTGGCGCACTGATGAAAAATGATACTTAATAACGTCACTCACTTAGGGACGCATTATCTGAATACCGACACTACATAAGTGTCGCATACATTATTACACAGACGTTTAATACGACACTACATAAGTGACGCATACCACATATAAGTGACGCATACAAGTGTCGCTAAAAACAGGCTGTTGACACTTACATTTTATACAAGTATGGAATATACTTAAAACGTAAATGTACTTTACTCGGCGTTATTTATACATGAAAATACTATACTTTGGAAGTATACAACAATACTTGAATACGTACAAGACTATACTAAATTTAACGTGAGATTTCACTCACACTCGTACACGAGAATACACTCGAAATACTTAGGAGATTACACTCCAACGAACTTACACTTGTACACTACTTACGTGCTGGATTACACGTTAACTGATACGAACTTACACTCGAATACTTACGAGGTTTCACTCGTACCCTTTGGGGATTAAGCCCATTGGAATTTACGCGAACGATACACGTTGTGATACATACAGAAAATTATACAAGTACACTTTACAATTGTACAACTACAATGAATATATAATAATAATGGATGGAATTATTATTATACAACGATACCAACGGGTCGTACAACTTTTATACAAACTACAAACGATTACAAACGTACAAATAAACTTATGGACATTAACTAGTTTGGGAACAACTAGCATGGATACTTTACAAAGTATTCCACTTACTTACTAAACCTTGTGCGTATTAGGACGCTAAGGGTTGCTAGTTCGGAATACTACTTGCTTACTTACTGCATTGTCTGCTAGACTCAGGTGAGTCTTACAGCCCCTATTTTACTGTTTTATACTCAGGGGTGAGATACATTACATGTTTACATGAACACACCGATTTACTTACTTACTAGCCGTTTACTTACTACGAACTTACTGATACACTGTTGCATGAGTTTTCGACTAATCCAATGAAATCCTCCTTAATCATAGTTGTTAGTTATGGGATAAGCGCGAGTTTTAGTATATGGATCCATATGGGACTGACAATCCCCGCCCGGGGTAGCACGCACTACCACGAACCGTACTGTAGAAACGGGCGTTTCTTACTCGTTTCATATGAATGTTTTGGATTACATTCACGGGGGTACTATATTTACTGTACGTTAAGCTTCAACTATGGTGGCTCATGGCAACGTATGATTGGCATAACCTGCGATCATTTCTGAGTGAACGATTAGTATAGCCTACAATCGTTACTCACTGGCTAGTAAACCTTTTACTGAAACTAATACTACTTGTGTGTTCAACTATTTACTTACTTACAAACCTGTGAGATTCACCAACCTTCTGGTTGACCGTTTTAGTAATGTATTCTCAGGTACACAGCATCAGTAGGGATGCCCAGCAGGATAAGCTTACTTAGCTCGAGTCGCATGCATATACAAGCTTGGAGATTTTATTACATTACTTTTGTACTTACTGTTATGTATTAGAATCTCTAGGAAAATTTACTCGGACTCGAGCTTGTATTTTGAACTACTTATGTATTAATGTAATGACTTTTTGAACGTCTCAATTAGAGTCGTTCACTGTATCCTTTGTGCTTGTGATTATTGATTAGTAACACCCAAAACGTCGCTTCCGCAAACTGTTAAATTTGGGGGTGTTACATAATTCGTATCTTTATTTCAATAAATTCTATAGTTTGCCAATTATGTACGTTTAGTTGATAATGTAATTTTATGATTTTTAATCCTTATGTAATATCCGAGGTTTAGTAATGTTCAAACAAAGTAAGTTAATCAAATACACCACAATAATGCAAACATAGATAACATTGCAAACAAGCACATAACATAGTTTTTTTCATCACAACAATTCCAAATGTGACTCAAGGTTGACTCAAATGTACACTCGGATAAGTTTGAGTCGCCTGGGATGGCTCTCCTTCCTCCTCCTCTAAGTGGCTTTTCGTTGATTTTGTGGACGTCTGCTGCAAGTCAAATAATGACGATTGTAATAATAATACAATGTAAATTTTCTATGTTAATATGAATAAATTTAATAACTTACTTTCTTAGATCTTGATTTAGATCTTGATTTGGACCTTGAGTTTGATCTTGCGGTGGTTCTTGATCGGGTTGGCTCATCGGTTCTATCGTAAGGAGTCGTACAATTAACTCGACTATGACCGCGTTCCTTGCACCGACTACATTGATTTTTGTATTTCCGTTTCTCCTCTCCTTTCGAAGGAATACGAGCACGGCCAGGTGGGCGGCCAGATTGCCTCTTCACAAGTACCGGCGGTAAGCAAATCTGCAGATTACCTGGATCTTCCAATTCTGAAGGATGAGGTGTTGGATTTATAGCCTCACTGTAGGCTGCTCGATATGTTTCCGTGGTGAAATACCTCTCCGCAAAGCAGCTCACATTGTCCATTTTAAAGTGACGGGTCACTGCCGCTACGTGTCCGCAAGGTAAACCAGACAGTTGCCATTGCTTACAAGTGCATGTTCTTGCTTCCAAGTTGACTGTTCCATTCTTTTGCCTATCCACCACCTCACATATCATGTTTGTGGATGGTTTGACCTTCCAGCTGAGTGATTTGCCAACCCTCTTACCAATTTTGTGTTCGGCATATGGCGTGACAGGTGTTATAACGGCCGCTGCAGTGTTTCGATGTTTGAAATACCATTGTTGTATTGAAGATCTAAAAAACTCCAATAACATTGTCACCGGGAGTTTTCTTGCATGCTTGGTCATGGCGTTAATGGACTCTGCACTATTAGTTGTGAGGTATGCATATCGTGTCTTTGTTGAATGATGCCTTGACCATCGTTCTTTCCCCACCTCTCTAAGAACATTAGCTGAAGTTGGTAAATGTCTCGAAATGACATCAAAATGTTCATCGAAATCAGCCTTTCGGTAAGCCTTACACATTTTCCAGTAATGCCATTCAAAGTGCTTGACTTTTGCAGATTTGCTTTTCAGGTTCATCAACAAATGACGGCTACATAGGGCATGAAATGCCTCTGGAAATACATCTGAAATACCGGCTGCAATTGCTGGAGCCCTATCAGAGATGAATGTGAGGTTGTCAATCCCACCAGCAGATTCAAGTGCGTCACGTAAGTTTCCCAGGAACCAGGTCCACACGTCGGTCGTCTCTCCCGCACCAATGCCATAAGCCAGCGGCAAGATGCCATTGTTACCGTCCATCGCCACAGCAATTAAGTTAGTACCCAAGTACCCACCCTTCAAATGTGCCCCATCTACAATTATTACTGGGCGTGTATGGTTGACAAATGAACGTATCTGCAAAGGTCAGATAAAAATATATATAAATCATATAAGATTGTACGTATGTGAACTAATAACAATTACTTACAGCTGCACCGATGGACATGTAACACACTTCAAATTAGCATAATAGTATATTATATAGAAAAGTACGTTAAACAATAATAAGTAACATGGAGCTACCTTAAACGCCCACCCGAAACCACTCAATGTGTATTTCATCCCTTCCTTAGCCTCCCTTTTCTCCAACCCATTATTCAACTGCGCATAAGTTCTATCCCAAACAAGATTACCCCAAGGGTACCTGGCAAACAAAAATAAGCTGACATATATTAGTATATGTTAAAAATTAGGAACATTGACAATTTTCAAATCGGACGAAACAATCGTTTAAAGTACCTGTCAAACACTGTTGGTACATGTTTGTGTCTGTCAGTTGGTCTAGCTCGTAGTTTGTAATTAGAATTTGTTTTCCTGATTCCTGCGACGTAGCGTGTAACGTCGCAGGTGCGACGTCAGGTATTGGGCCTGCGACGTAGTCAACGTCGCATGGGCTTGGGCCTGCGACATCGTGTGCGACGTCGCAGGTGCCAGATTTTGTATATAAACGTTTTACGTTTTCTGTTTTAGGGTCGACGAAACCCTAAACGCTATTAGTCGAATCCACCTGTAATCTGATCGGTTATAATCAATATACTTGCGTTTTGTTCTTATTCTATTGTGTTTTGATTATTCATTGTGTTCGTGTGATAACTTAATCGTTGATTCCGCAAACGATTGAGTGACTCGGTTCTGTTAGATCCTAGGTACGGGACAAACAACTGGTATCAGAGCAGAAAGTGCTCGTTTTTGGCGATTCGGATCGAGTTCGGGATAAAGCGACGTGATTCTCATATTGTTTTGTGATTATTACGTTTATTTTTTGTGTTTTTACAGGTGTTCGATCAATATTACTGGGATTATTGAAGGTTTCTGTCGTTCGACATTCGTGACTTTGGTTTTAGGGTTAAAAATTCGTTTTTAGGGTTTTTGGCCGCAGGTTTTTCGCGTTTTGCGACGTTACCTGCGACGTCAGCTGCAACGTCGCTTGCGACGTAGTGATTTGGACTTTAATTAGTCTGTGCGACGTACTATTGCAACGTCATCTGCGACGTCGTTGTTTTGACTTTAATTAGTCTTTGCGACGCTGTGTTGCGACGTCTTGTTGCGACGTAGTGTGACTCTGCGACGTCCTCTGCGACGTACCTCTCAACGTCGCATATTTCTGATTCTTAATTGAATCCTTTGCTTTTTGCGACGTAACCATCGCCGTCGCATAATTTTTGTGCGACGTTATCAACTACGTCGCTAAGATCAGAAGATTGTTTTTTCGATTAAGTAATTACAATGGCAGCTGATAAAGAGGATATTAGAGGACTGGGAGAAATGATTAAACAAAGTAATGACATAGGTTCAAGTAATAAACCTCCACTATTTACTGCGGACATGGATTACGTGTACTGGAGAGACCGAGTTGAGCAATATATTGACTTTCACTGTCCAGAATTATGGGGACCATTACGTGAGCGTTATGTACCTCCATTAGCTGAAGGGGAATACCGTGGTATTCGTCCTGCTAAGACCTATAAAGCTATGTCTCCTGAGGAGAAGAAAGATTTTGATACGGAGAGAAAGTCATTTTCAATGATTAAAATGTGTTTAACCAAGGATGTTCTATGGCTTTTCAGAACTCATGAAACAGCCTTTGATTTACGGAAGGCAATTGAAACTCGTTGTGGAGGAAATGATAAGTACAAGGAAGCCAAGCTCGAACTGATTAAGAAACAGTACGATATCTTTGACATTCTTCCTAATGAAGACACAACTTCTTTATTCACTAGGTACTCACGGTTAGTTGGTGAGTTGTTTGAAGGGGGTTATACTTTTCCTCCTATTGAAGTTAATAAGAAGCTACTGGACGTGTTGCCGAGTTCTTGGGATGTTAAAGTTCAATTTTTAAAAGAAAATGAAGAACTTGCAAACATGTCTTTGGATACGTTGATAGGGGATCTTCAAGCTCACGCGATGGAGATTAAGAAGAAAGAAACAAGGTCTGGTGCTGCTGTTCAGAATCCTAGTGTGTATGGTGTTCAACTTAACTCTGGAAAGACTTATGGATCTGGAGTGGCCTTCGTAACAAATACGAATGCTTCATCAACCTCTTCTTCTTCTTACGATGGGATTCATTCTGCTTTCATGTCTGGACCTTCTTCAAATCAACAACAGGTCCAAGTCTCACCTGCTATTCAGGAGCAAGCTGCCATTTACACAGCTTTCTTAAGCTCATACAAGGATTTGGTTACTCAACCAAATCTTACTTTGGAGCTGACTAAGGAAGACTATGCTCAGCTTGATGAAGATGATCTGGAGCAAATGGATCTAACTTGGAATGTGGCAATGATTACCCGAAGAATTCAAAAGTTTTTGCAGAGGACAGGGCGTAAAAGCTTGGAAGGTGACGGGAAGACTGGCTTTGGATTTAACAAGAGTAAGGTCCGGTGTTACAATTGTCAAAATTTGGGTCACTTCGCCAGGGAATGCGAGAAACCCAAAAAGCCAGCATCGGGATTCACAACACCGTCTACTCCTCCAAAGGCCAAAGAAATGGAAGTTACCAAGAAAGGGCCTGCTGATAATGCCCTGATTGTTTTCGAGCCCACAAGTCAGGATTGGACGGCTGTCTCCCAGCAATACCAACAGTGTCTGATGGCTCACATTGTGAATGAGGTACCTGATGAACCGTTAAATTGTATCTCATGTATTAAGTTAACTGAATCTCTAAAGGCATATCAGACAGACACCGCTGAGTTGAGGAAAAAGAATGAAAAACTAACCGAGTCAAATAATTTTTTAAAAGCTAATGAGAAACTTTATGAAAAACATCTTGAGGCTCATCGGTTAGATACTCAGAAATATAAATCTAAGGTTTTTAGTCAAGAAGATGCCATTAAAAGCTATCTTGTTGAAATTGAACTACTAAAGAAAGAACTTACAGATTTAAAAAATGAGTATGAGAATTATAAGAGTAAAATCTTAGGTTCAAATTCCTCAACGGTTGTCTTTAATGAAATTCTTAGCAAGCATGGTACTAGTGGGAAAAAGAATGAGGGATTGGGATACCACTCAGTCCCTCCTCCTACTACTCATTGTCCCCTGCCTGTTAAGGAAGGCTTTGAAGAGATTCCAGTTGATTGGTCCATGCTTTACGGTATAAAAGCTAAAGATGCTAAAGAGACCAAACACAACAAACCGGCAAAGGAGAAAACCAAGCGGCCTGAGTACCCCTTGCCAACGTTTGTTAAGTCTGTGCATGAATCTCCTGTTAATGTTAAGGAGAGTGTTGAGCTAAAGAATGAATCTCCTGTTAGTGTTGAGGAGATTGTTGAGATTGAGGACATTACGGATCAGGAGTATCCTGAGGTTAAGAAAGTTGCAGCTAAACCTGAAAAAGTGATTTCAAAGGTTGAACCTGAAATTAAGGTTAAACCAAATAAGGGAAAAGCCAAGGTTTTAAATTCGAAACAACAAACTTTACAGTCACCTGTAAAGATTTTGCAACACAAAATAGTAAATGAAAGAGTTTCGTATGATAAACCTTCAACTTCAACCTCTCAACCAAAACAAACACTTTCTAAGATGTGTACGCAATGTTCATGTTCTAGAAATGTTTCTCCATCTCCTGTGGTAATTCCTCAGCCTCAACCGTTTGTTGAGACTCGTTCTTGTTTCTACTGCAAGAAACAAGGACATTTAATTCGTGAATGTCCAAAGCTGTCAAATCAGCGCTATGGGAGAGAGATGCCTAGGACATCTGTTTATAGAAATTCTTTTTCAAAATCTCCACCTAGGCGTCACTCAAACTCTCTCAAGCCTGTTTTGAAGCCAAGTAATGTTGAGCAAAAATCTTTGTCAATTCAAACGCCCAACATTACTTCTAATACAAATTCCGAACCTTCTAAAGTTTGGAAACGAAAAGAGTCTGATGTTGACTCTTTAGTCGTCAACAATAACACATCAGATAAAAATTCTAATTTGTTTAAAAATAAAGTCCTATCTGACGTGCTTATTGTTGATGACCACGGTCGACCTAAGTCTGTAAAGGCTTGGGTCACCGTTTCTCACTAATCTCCTTTCGTTTGTGTGTTGCAGCAGTCAGAACGTGTTAAAGATAGTGAATGGTATTTGGATAGCGGCTGCTCGCGACATATGACAGGCGATGTATCTCTTCTTGTGGATATTAAACCACATGCAGGAGGATATGTTGCCTTTGCTGGAGATTCTGGAGGAACCATTTCTGGAAGAAGAACGCTAACTAACGGCAATGTTAGTTTTGAAAATGTGAACTACGTGGAACAGCTTACGCACAACTTGCTAAGTGTTTCACAGGTCTGTGATAAGGATTATACAACTGCGTTCACAAAGACAGAGTGCGTGATACTGAAGCCTGGGTATGTCATTCCGGAAGAATGGGTGTTACTGAGAGCACCAAGAAAGGATGACACATACATTTTGAACATGAGAACTGTTGAGACCTCGAATGAGTATACGTGTCTCTTGTCTAAGGCTTCTGAAAAGGATTCACTGCTTTGGCACAGACGAATGGGACACATTCATTTCCGAAAAATGAATTTCTTGACTAAAAATGACCTAGTGCTAGGAGTTCCAAAACAGTCATTTGCTCTAAAGGATGACTGTATCTCCTGCCAAAAAGGAAAGCTACGTAAGCAGTCCCATAAGTCTAAGCAGGTGAATTCCATTACCGCACCATTGGAACTACTGCATATGGATCTTTTCGGTCCAGTCTCTACAAAGAGCATTGGTGGTCGGTCTTACTGCTTGGTAGTTACTGATGACTACTCAAGGTTTTCGTGGGTTTACTTTTTGACCTCGAAGGGGGAGACTCCTGATATTCTGGTGTATTTGTTGGACAAGTTGGCAAATCTGTGCAACTTGAAGGTGAAAAGGATACGGAGCGACAATGGAACTGAATTCAAGAACTCAACTCTTGAATTGTTTTGTGCTACAAGAGGTATTGAGCATCAATTTAGTGCTCCGAGGACTCCACAACAGAATGGAGTTGCAGAAAGGAAGAACAGGACAATCATCGAGACAGCTCGGACTATGTTAGCTGACTCCAAGTTACCAATCATCTTCTGGGCTGAGGCAGTTAATACTGCCTGTTATGTTCTCAACAGAGTGCTCACGGTTAAGAAAAAGAACAAAACGTGTTATGAACTGTTCAATAACCGTAAGCCAAACCTGCAGTTCTTAGAACCATTTGGGTGTCCATGCATGATCATGATTACAAAAGATAAGGTCTCTAAGTTTGGTGATAAAGCTGTTGAAGGGATTTTTCTTGGATATTCAGTCAACTCTCCGAACAAAAGAGTCTTCAACAAATCAACGAATCAGATTGAGGAACAGTTTGAGGTGAAATGCTTAAGGTATACGGAACCTCCTCAAGGAACGGGTCCGGATTGGTTTTTCAACTATGGAAACCTCTTCAACTCTTTCAATATTCCGGAAGAGGATGAAACGGAAGAATTGGTTTCTATACTTCATGAACTTGATATTACTCAAGATACACCTGTTAATAATAAACCATCCGACCCATCTCCCAATGCAACACCCGCACCTCCACCAACTAATCCTACACCTTCACAAACAACACCTACACCATCACAACCAACACCCACGCAACCACAAACAACAACCAAATCACCACCATCTACACCTACACCTACACCGTCTCCTACTCCACCATCTTCGGCTGCTCCTTCTAAAACAGTTTATAACTACACAAAGGAGCTTCCATATGATCCAAACATGCCTCCTTTAGAGGAACCTCAAGAAGAAGATGAAGTGGAAGACACAATGGCCTACTCTCGCTTATATACTTCTGAACATGAAGGGGAAGAAGAAGAGTTAGCCTTTCCTGAGTCTGCTGCTACTCCCGAAACTGAGGGAGATCTGAACAATCTGGGTGTGGACGTTGTGCCAACTGCCATACCAGAAACTCGTATACAAAGGATCACCCCATTGATAATATCATTGGTGATCCTCATGCATCTGTTCAAACACGACAGCAAGCAAAGCAGACTTCAGCTCAGCAGCTTTTGGGACTTATAGCTCATATTGATTCATGTCATTTGTCTCAAATTGAACCTAAAAAGGTTGAACAAGCCTTAAAGGATCCATCTTGGGTTGAGGCTATGCAGGAGGAACTACAACAAATAAACAAGATGAATGTTTGGGAAATTGTTCCTCTACCCAAGGGTGCTCACTTGACGGGTACTCGTTGGGTTTACCGTAACAAAATGGATGATCGTGGGGCTGTTATTCGAAATAAAGCCCGTCTGGTAGTTCAAGGATATAGTCAACTAGAAGGTATTGACTATGATGAAGTTTTCGCTCCTGTCGCCCGTTTGGAATCAATTAGAATTTTTCTAGCCTATGCTTCTTTTAAAGGATTCCGCATGTATCAACTTGACGTAAAGTGTGCTTTTCTATATGGAGATGTCGACGCCGTGATTTATGTGTGTCAGCCTCCTGGTTTTGAAGACCCAAAGCATCCTAATCATGTTTGCAAGCTGAAGAAAGATTTGTATGGTCTTCATCAATCTCCTCGACTTTGGTATGAGCGACTTGCCAAGTACTTGCTGAAGAATGGATTTGATAGAGGACAGATTGATAGCACGCTTTTCATCAAAAGGGAAGGAGCGGATTTATTGCTTGTTCAGGTTTATGTGGACGACATAATATTCGGATCAACGAATGATCAGTTGTGCAAGGATTTTGAAGGATTGATGAAAGCTGAGTTTGAAATGAGTGCTATGGGGGAACTCACGTTCTTTCTGGGACTACAGGTCGAGCAATCTGACAATGGAATTTATATACATTAGTCAAAATATGTCACTGACATGTTGAAGCGGTATGAATTGCTCAATTGTAAACACTATGGCACTCCAATTGAAGTGAAACACAATCTTGGACCTAATGAGGATGACGAAGATTGCAAGGAGAAAGACTATCGCTCAATGATAGGCTCTCTCATGTATCTGACTGCCTCAAGACCAGATATAGTGTTTGCCGTTTCACTCTGCTCTCGATTTCAAGCAAATCCGAAGGTGTCTCATATGAAGGCAGTAAAACGCATTTTTGGATATCTTGCTTTTAGACCATCTCTGGGTCTATGGTATTCAAACGAGAAAAACTTCGAGTTAACTGCCTATTCGGATTCGGATCTTGGTGGCTGCAAGGTAGATATGAAGTCAACTACTGGAGGATGTCAGTTCCTTGGATCGCTCTTAGTTTCTTGGCAGTGCAAAAAGCAGACTGCGGTTGCTATTTCCACAGCTGAAGCCGAGTATGTTGCTGCTGCAAGTTGCTGTTCTCAGGTTCTTTGGATTCAGCACCAGCTGCGCGATTACGGGTTCAATCTCTCTATGACTCCTATTTACATTGATAATACAGCTGCTATATCTATAACTCACAATCCCGTACAGCACTCAAAGACCAAACATATCGAACTTAGGTTCCACTTCATACGGGATTGCTTTGAGAAACACCTTATAGATGTCGTACATATAGAAACCCTTAAGCAGTGTGCGGACCTTTTCACAAAAGCCTTTTTGCGATCACGTTTTATTGAACTGGTCAATCTAATAGGTTTAAGATTCTTTAAGTCAAAGAAATGATTTGTGACTTGGATTTTTAAGTTTTTAAATTCATTTAAAAAAAAAAAAAATCGCAACAGCCACTCTTTATACTCCTTAGTATTAAAGAAAACGCGAGGTTGCAACATTTTTAAAATAGACGTTGAAGTTGTGTCTGTAAACAACTTGGGATATGATAGTACATCGGGTGACATGCACAAAATGGAATTTTCAGGTTTATCTTGGATGTGTCAGTAGGTTTATCTGACACATTTTAAACAGTTTTTATCTAAATTATCTTCATCATACGATGTATTGGTAGGCATGGTACACACCGGTCTCTGAGATATTAAGAAGTAATTTAAATACATGTCTATGATCATGTGGTAAACACCTTATGATGTACAACTCTAAGTCTTAATTCCTTAGCGTAGCTTGACATACTTCTATTTTTAGATCGTATATCTGAGATCTTTTGGGGGAGTATGCTGATTGTTTCCTCTGTTGTACGTAAGTGCAGACCTGGTCTCAATTCAGCTTACTCTCAAAAACTAAGCAAACGTGAGTCAATGTACTTGCAAAGTCTTAAATTCTAAGATACTGATCAAGGTCGCCAATTGAATTAAAACAAGTTTGGTTTGACTGCGATCGGTCTTGCTTAAACCTGAATCAAGTGTATGTTGCTCTGTTGTACGCAAGTACAGACCTTATTGTGTGATTGATTTTGAAAACCCCTAAAATCGAAAGTTAGGTTTTCTGGGTTGGGGACGACTGTTCGTCGATGCGACGTACGCTGCGACGTCGTGGCCTACGTCGCTATCCTTAATTATTATTAATTGCCTACGTCGCCCTTCCCTACGTCGCCTTTTACTGCGACGTCCTACGCGACGTCCCGCACTACGTCGCTATTTTAATTAAAGTGATTAAATTCACAATAAATTGCAAAATGCGACGTCCCTCTTGACGTCGCTCGAATTTTCTGCGACGTCAGGCGTTGCGTCGCTTTTCAATTTATTCTGATTTTTGGCGACGTACTATTCTACGTCGCTCTGTATTATGCGACGTCAGTGGCTACGTCGCTAGTTCCAGGAACATTAAAAAGGTTTTACAAAAAATGTAACTTTTTTTTTTTGCTAACCTTTTTCGAGTTGCAATCTGTTTTTGTTTTTGCAGATATGGCTCTTGTTTTCGAAGCGCGTCATAATACTGCTGCTTACCTTGATGATACATCTGATAAAGCTGCACCGTATCGTCAGATGATTGCGTTTTTGAGGCGTTCAAGGGTATTCCACGCCATTTCGGATAACACTGTGGCTTTTGGAAATCTGATCAACCCTTTCTGGAGAAATGCAAATGTTGTTACTGATAACAACGTTCGAATACTGGTTTCTACAGTTCTTGATACGGAAATCACTATTACAGAACCAAGTATTCGGGAACTTTTACAGCTGAACGATCAACCAAATATGCCAGTCGGTTTTGATCATGTTTTCGTTTCGGGAGCGATGCAAAGGATTGGATATCCCGGGATTCCCACTGATCAGTATAGGAAAGCGAACTTCACACGTGTTTGGAGATATATGATGCATGTGATTATCGTTTGTTTGGGAAATAGGAAAGGCGGAACGGATGGTATGAGCCGAAGTCCGGCCTCTGCCATGTTAGCGTTAGTGTACAACAAGCCGTTTAACTTCTCGGGTTTTATATTCAAGGCTATGGTCGACAATGCAAATGCCGGAGATCAGAAATGGATCTTGTATCCGAGGTTTATTCAGCTGCACATCAATCGCCATCATCCAGACCTTCAGGCACAGGGTGATATTGATCAACAATTAAAGATTTCACCGATGATGAGTCGGATCTTTACCATTTGTGCAGGTTTTGAGAAAGGGGTTCAGGCGGCAAGGGATGTTCCCTTATTTGGTCATATTGTTGATGAGAATTACGTGCCGCCTCCGGAACCTCAGTATATGGACATTCCAGCACCACAGCAACCGCAGCAACCACTTGTGAACATTCCTGTTCAAGCTGCGGGGGAGCATGTGGAGGCTATTTTGGAGAACATCGAGCAGTTTGGCCATGTTGACTCGGATCATTCAGCATCTCATGACACGGTTGAAGGTTCTGATTCTGAAGCTGCAGAAAATGTAGGTCCTCAGGATGGGGGTCCGACGCCTGAGCACTCGGACGGTACTGTTCCGCATCCCTCTGAGATGGAACGTATCCGGATTACCGATTCATTCAGATATTTGAGAATTCAGCGTCGGATCAGGGCAGGACGCAAGTATGTACCTCCAAGGGATACTGGGAAACGAACTAGAGGTGATGATGATCCTGCTGATGAGACTTATCGACCGAGTCGTCGTGTTCGTCGCTCTTCGTCAACACGAGCTCCAGTCAACCCGTCGCCTCAAGCTGATTTTGAGATTCAACCGACTCCAGCATTCATGCAAAAGATTATGGAAGATATGCAGAAGATGAAGCAAAAGCTGGAGGCTCAAGACGAAAAGATTGCTGAACAAGCTGCGTTGATCGAGGTTCAATCTAAGGAGCTTGAGGAAACGAAGCTTAGGGTTAATGTTTTGGAAGGCAGGTTACTTGCCTCGGGGGAGTCTGGGTCTGGGATACCCACTTTAGAGTCAAGTGAACCTGCGTCTGTAAATCCCAACCCTGTACTTGAAAATGTTAATGAAAATATTTCTCGTTTGGATTATTTTTGTGTTGATGATATTCCAGGGCAACCGAGACCGCTGGCAGTTGACTATTCATTCGCTGACTTATCATTCATTCAGAGAATGGCCAGTGGAGTTGGCTCTGAGGAAGAAACGGAGAATGTTTTTGAGATGAATGAGGATGTTTCGATTGAAGAAGAACAGTTGAATTCAGATGAAATGTATGATGATGCACAATCTGGGGAAGCTTATGATGGTGCACCGATTATAGAATCTGATTCAAGTGAAGATGAGAGTCCTGCTCAACATGGAGAATCAAGTTCTGCTGCAACTCCAGCTTCAGAGACACAGGCACCGGACTCAGCAGCGAAGAAATTAACTGCTGAAGAAAAGAGAGAGAGAAACAAGAAATGGTGGCCTAAGGGACGAAATCCAGTTCCTATTCCAGTTAAATGTCAAGTGTACCGGGTTAGTCGAAATTATACCGGAGTTATTAAAAGCTGGAAGTGTCAGAGGAATCTTTTTATGGTTAAGAGAGAAGATGGAGTTCAGTACTTTAGAATGCGATTTGATAGATTAAGTACTTTGCCAAAAGGAGAGATTAATCGATTAGCTCAGCTTAAATTGATTAATCCGTTCGAGAATGATTATGCTGAGTTTATTCAGAGAAATTTACGTCGGGAAGTGTTATCGAAGACATATTCTAAATTGAAACCGACGTTGGGCACTAGGTATACGTGGAAAAAGAAGATTGATCCAGTCACCAGGAAGCCTATGGTTAAAGTTCACTATCCGCCTGCTAACTGTTTGACCGAGATACCTCTGGAACCAGTTCCTTATTATTTTCTGAGAAGACTTGTAAAATGGGAACTTGATCCACAGTCCGGTGAAGCGGTTATTACTTTCGTTCCAGATTCTGAACCGTGGCCAGAAGTTGGAGGTATATGGAATTTGAAGCAAGCAACGTTTAGACTGTATGATCCGATGAGTTTGATTAATTTTCATGAAAAAGATTTAAGAAAACTCTATGATGATCGGATTCGTGTTGGTCAGAAGAATGAATTCAACAGACGTTTAGCGTAGCAGTTTTACAATGTTGTTACTGTTTGCGTGGCTAATGGAATTCACGCCAATGGCCAATTTCCTGCGGGCTGGGTTTAATGAAGATTTTTGAAGACCAAGCTGAAGACACGGGGGAGTTTGTTGGTACATGTTTGTGTCTGTCAGTTGGTCTAGCTCGTAGTTTGTAATTAGAATTTGTTTTCCTGATTCCTGCGACGTAGCGTGTAACGTCGCAGGTGCGACGTCAGGTATTGGGCCTGCGACGTAGTCAACGTCGCATGGGCTTGGGCCTGCGACGTCGTGTGCGACGTCGCAGGTGCCAGATTTTGTATATAAACGTTTTACGTTTTCTGTTTTAGGGTCGACGAAACCCTAAACGCTATTAGTCGAATCCACCTGTAATCTGATCGGTTATAATCAATATACTTGCGTTTTGTTCTTATTCTATTGTGTTTTGATTATTCATTGTGTTCGTGTGATAACTTAATCGTTGATTCCGCAAACGATTGAGTGACTCGGTTCTGTTAGATCCTAGGTACGGGACAAACAAACACATCAAAATCCTCAACTAGATGCATATCCTCAACAACATACGTCGGCTGCTTTCCCATAAAACCAATGTTTATCAGAAGTAGCATACACAATCTAACGCAATCCTCATCGCTTAGTTTATTCGACCCGACGAATGTGTTTGGATCCCAAACCTTTTCCTGAAGATTTCTTACTTTCAACTTATCCAACTTCGGAAACACACGTTCTTTAAATGCAGGAGTCGTCTTAAGAACATCCGAGCTAATGTGATGCGCAAAATCAACGTTGTGACCGAACCGAAGCCCAGTCACTAGACAAAACTCCCGCCGACCAAATCGAATATGATGTTCCGGGGTGATCTTAAACCACAACTCATCAACCTCCTGCCGAGGATGCTCCAGATTAGGTCGATTACAGCGTAATTGGAGCATATGATGTACAAAGCCTGGGCCATTGTCTATTGTCTTTAAATCCAACCAATGACCTAAACAATGTTCTCTAAATATCTTAACTTGCTCGGTTGTCAAAACACGCCTAAATTCACTAATGACACTAAGTTGGCTCTTCAATGTCAATTTCGCATGAGTAAACTGCAAAAACATCATCAGTCAATCACTGTTAGTCGAAAATAAAAGGGCACATATATATACACATACACACATATTATACATATACTTACTAATATATTATACTAATAATCATATAAATATATATATCCTTCCAATAATAATATATAATACATACACACATATACATATACTTAAGAATATCTTTAATAATGATCATATACATATATATATATATATATATATAAACATACTAATGATATATACATACATATATATATATATACATACATATATATATATATATATATATATATATATATATATCATTATATATATGTATATAATGATATATATATGTATATGTATATATATCATTATATACATATACATATATATATATATATATATATATATATATATATATATATATATATATATACATATATATATCATTATATACATATATATAATGATATATATATATATATATATATATATATATATATATATATATATATATGTATATATATCATTATATATATGTATATAATGATATATATATATATATATATATATATATATATATGTATATATATCATTATATATATGTATATAATGATATATATATGTATATGTATATATATCATTATATATATGTATATAATGATATATATATGTATATGTATATATATAATGATATATATATATATATATATATATATATATATATATATATATATATATATATATATATATGTATATATATCATTATATATATGTATATAATGATATATATATGTATATGTATATATATCATTATATATATGTATATAATGATATATATATGTATATGTATATATATCATTATATACATATACATATATATATATATATATATATACATATATATATATATATGTATATATATATATATATATGTATATGTATATAATGATATATATACATATACATATATATATATATATATATATATATATATATATATATATATATATATGCATATATATATCATTATATACATATACATATACATATATATATATATATAATGATATATATATGCATATATATATATATATATATATATACTAATGATATATATATACATATATATATATACTAATGATATATACATATACATATACATATATTTATATATACTAATCATATATATATACCTATATATATATATATATATATATATATATATATATATATATATATATATACATACGAGAACAATTGCGACTAGTGAACTTCATCCCCAAGATTGCGACTAGTGTCCAAGAATTACGACTAGTGAACAAGACATTAATTTGCGACTAGTGATCAAAACGTAGGTCGCAGGTCGCAGGTCGTGGTGACTAGTTATTTATACTACGACAAAACAAAATACTACGACTAGTTATTTGCGACTAGTGATCAAAACGCAAGTAGCAGGTCGCAGGTCGTAGAGAAGAAAATGAAAAAAATGTAACAAATATCACGCACGCCAATTGTTCGATGAAATGCCTCAAAGAAATTTCAAAGGAAAAAAATATAAATCGAGTATAAACTAGATTATCCATTATTCTAACCTACCAAACACATCAAAACACGGTAATATCAATTAAACAAAGCAATGTATTTGTCTAAATATCAAAAATAAGAGCGCACACCAAGTGTTCGATAAAATGACTAAGAGAAATTTAAAGAATAAAGCTTATAAATCGAGTATAAACGAGTTTTGAGCCAATTAACCTTCAAATTCGCATCACATTTTGTTTGAGCTTCGAATTTGGAAACGGCAGCGGCGGCGGTGGAGTATGTGGTGGTGGTTTACGGCTTGGTGGTGGTTACCGGGTATTGGTGGTTCACGGTGGGTGGCGGTTCAAGATTGGTGGTAGTTCACGGTGGGTTTGGTGGTGGTTGCCGCGGAATCGGGTGGTCGCAGAATGGGTGGTCGGGTGGTGAGGGTGAATCGCTCACAGGTCGCACAAAAAAATGGAACGTGAATGGGTTATTTAAACCGCGGTAGGGTCGGTCGCAAGTCGCATAGGGTCAGTCGCAGGTCATTGTGAACGAGAGATCTTGCCGGCTTCGTGTCTTTTACTCGGAAACGTCGTGTGGTCGCAGGTCGTTGTGAACGAGTCGCAGGTCGCATCATGCGACCTGCGCCTGGACCTTTTGAGTGTCTTTTACTCTGTCATCGTTCTAGTCGCAGGCTTTGTTTTGATGTCTTTTACTCGGTAACTCGTCAGGTCGCAGGTCGTGGTGACCGAGTCGCAGGTCGCATGGTGCGACCTGCGCACGGGTAGGGCAAATCCGCAACTTTTTTTTGTGAGGGGCAAAACGAAAAATAACTTCGAAAATAATGGCATTTTTATTAATTTCCCTATAATCATCATCATCATCATCATGAAAATATGATGCTAGAGATTTCATGAAATTTCTTGAGATTCTCTACCATTTTTTCTCATAATGATTACTCCCTCCATCCCAACACAATTTTTTTCTCATAATGTATTACTACTTCTCCTTTCTATTTATAGTTTTATTATTTGTCCAAACACAAATGTCCATTTCATATTTCAACCAATCAAAATAGGTTTTAGTGAGTAGATTTAATATATGATTGGTGAAATTGTGAAAATGATAATTAATAGAATCTTAAAACTTTGCCCAAGTCAGAGAGGACACTTTGACCGAGACACGTGGAGTAAAATAACCAAACTTATATTGCTAAGTAATATTGTTTGGAAGTCTTAACCATAATTTAAAACGAGTTTACCAATTATCAATATAAACAAAATTATATCTAGTTAATAATTGTACTTGTGACGGACTGCGGGTGTAACACTTACCAATTATCAATAAAAAATAAAACAAGAATTCATTCATTAAAACAAATAAAAAAAATTGTAATACGTAAAATTAAAAAAAAAAAAAAAGAAGCAAAATCAGTAGCATTTTTTAATAACTTTAATGGGCTTTGCCTAATTAAAATTGATAACCAATAATAATGTTTAAATGGGCTTGGCCCAATTTTCATTTATAAACACACAGGCACATCAATAACTGCGGGTTCTTCTTCTTCGTTGATACAGACGCAGAACACACACAGAAGTACAAAAAACACACATACACCACACAATACACACACAACAAAACACAAACACTTTTTTTATTTTTGAAATAAAAAGAAAGATAAAAGGAAAAAGCTAAAAAAAAAAAAAAAGGAAGACGGTGAGCGATTCGGCGTCCGATTTAGAACGTTGGTCGGAAGACGGTGAGCGATTCGGCGTCCGGAACGCCAGAACGCCGTCGCACGGCGTTCTCGATGGTGAACGGCGATGCCACGTCTTCGCACACCGTGTGCTCTAAGGAGAACTTCAAAATAAAATTCAATAACAAATAAGTACTACGATGATGATGATGATGATGATGATGATGATGATGATTCAACAATCAACCTTTATTCTTATAAACATGAAAAATATACATATAAATAAGATAAAGCAAAAGAAATAAAAACCACTTTAACCGTGATACAAAGATCTAGTTCCTTTAAATTGTAAGTAGACATTAGATATATTAACTATCCTAACATAAAATCTTTTGGAATTATTGGCATAAAAGTGATAATAAGGTTGGAACCCCACAAAATATAATGCATCTTTTTCTTCTGAGACTAATAAGCGATACGTTGGATTTTACTCCGTATCAACTTCGTAGTCATGTAGACTCTTTTATCCCTATCATGTTTTTGTTTATTCTCGTTAGAGAAGCACGAGTGGAACGGCTTTAGTGTCAGTAGTAAGAGGAAGTGGTAACGGTCGACCAAAAGGCCTCATCTCTAAAAGCCCGGCTCGCGAGGTGTAACAACCGGCAAATTAGGACTAGAATTAGTGCCTAATTCTTTGTAAATACATGTAATTAGTTCTGTGTTAGGCTAATTTATGTATCGGATTATATGTTGGTAAATATATACAACTTTGCGATTTGGCTTAAATCGTACGCAACTTAAATAGAATGAAATTCTATTTGATTAATACGGACGTTGGTGAACAAAGATTTATAAACAAAAATAACGCAACTATGACCGAAATGCTATTTTATAATAACTAGTAACTGCCTTATACTACTCGATTAAAACGTACACGATTTAAAAACAAAAGTAATTAAATTTAATTTAATCTATTAAAGATTTAGGGAAATAATTTAATTAAATTATTTAACAAGATTTGTGATTTCATAAATATAATTAAACGCGTAAAATACATATTTAACGTAAAACGACGGAGAAAACGAACACCGCCCGGAACGCGGAGCGGAGACTGAAGGTGGGGGAGCTTCACCAAAACCCCACCCACCTCCATTTTCTTCTCATTTTCATCCTTTCTCTCTCTCTCCTCTCATCTTTTTCTTTCAACTAACAATCCACCACCACCCACTTAAATCACCAAATAACACCATCAAACCTCGCCGAAACATACCACTCGTTTGGAGAAAAGTGACCACGACTACACGATCTACACTCCTATCTTTTTGGATTTTCAATCTGACACTTTGTAAGTTTTCGACCAAAATTCCGGCCATCAGACCGCTACGTCGCACCTGGCCAGGGGCCTCTGCGACGTCGCGACCTACGTCGCACAAAAACCTCAACGTCGCACCAGCGACGCAGCCTATTACGTCGCATTAACTTGCGGACGTCGCAAGTAGCGACGTAGACTTTAACGTCGCAAACCGAACCAACGTCGCATTAGCGACGTCGCCCCCTACGTCGCATTGATTTGCGAAGGTCGCATCATGCGACGTACCTGCCTACGTCGCACCTTACGTCGCTTGCAACGTCGCATGCTACGTCGCACAAACCAGAACCTTGAAAACTCACATTTTCACTAAGTGTCGAACTTTTACAACCTCAAATCCTTATACGATACGACCTAACAATCATAATAAAACATACTTTCCTATTACAACTACTCTAATTTGCGTATTGAATGATAAACTTTAAATATAACAAATCACCAACGGGCCGTATACTTTGATACGAACGCGAACAAACCAACATTTAAACACAACGGGTTGTATGAACAACTAGCCTAGATGGTCTTGCGAGACATCTACTTACTTAACCTTACGTGTTTAGGCACTAGAAGGTTACGGGTTCGGAGAACCTACTTGCTTTACTACTACTTGCTATTTACCACCGCTCGACTCAGGTGAGTCTTACAGCCCCACTTTTACTGTTTTATACTTTGGGGTGAGATACTTAGCAACTGTTTTACGTATGAACACAATGTACTGAACTGAAAACATTACTGATTACAAACAAACGCATGAGTTACTTTTATCCACTGAAAGCCTCCTAATCGTAAGTTGTTAGTTATGGACTTAAGCGCGATTACTAATAGATGGATCCATTTGGCACTGACAATCCCTGTCTGGGGTGGTAGCGCCACCACGTACTGATTTACACGTAGAAACAGACATATTAATATTTGTTACATATGAGTGTGCGGATAGCACTCTCGGGGGTACGTGATATATTCACACTACAAGGTTAAGCTTCAACTTATGAGCTCATGGCACTGTACTGATTTACTGAATTACTTACTTTGCTTGATAGCAATACGGGTACATACTTGTGGTTCATAACACCTACTTATTACTAAACCTGTGAGATTCACCAACCTTTTTGGTTGACACTGTTTAGCTTTGTATCTCAGGTACACTTACGGAGTAGGATCACTCCAGGATTACTAGCTAGAGTCGCATGATTTCCAAACTGCATTTAAAGGAGATTCTTTGGCATTATCTTTTGTATATTATGATTATGTATTAGAATCTCCCGCTATACGCGCGGACTCTAGGAAACTACATTTTTGTGTACGAAAACCTACGGTTTTCAAACGATTCAAATTATGAAATGTAACTATTTTACAAACGTCTCATTTAGAGGTCGTTTGCTATATATCTTGTGCTTTGTATATTGATTAGTAACACCCAATGTATGCTTCCGCAACTCGGTAAATTTGGGGGTGTTACACGAGGCCTGGAAAGAATAACCACTAGTAGGGATATAGATGGAGTCTCGCTCAGTAAAGAGAGTTGTAGATTCGTAAAACAGGAGAAGAGCCTTTTCTTTCTATTATATTAGTCCAGCACGCTAGCTGCAATCTTTCTAAAGCAAGAAGGGAAGGAAGTTGACACCGAACTGAACTAATAATAGTTTATCATTTAGAAAGAATGGCGAAAGAGCCCTCCTTGCATTGCCCAACTAGAGCGAAAAGCCTTATTGAGTTGGGGCCTCTTCCTTTTGGTATTTTAAAGTTGAACACAGATGGTTCTTCAAGGAATGGCATCCCTTGGACAGTCCTTCTATGATCAGATCTTTAGCCGACCGGATGTGCACAATTGATCATTGACCGCAGTCTTCTCTTTTCTCTCCCAATGAGGAGGGATCCTCAAAATAGAATAGAGAAGGGCGGGCAGGGCTTCCGCAAGAGCCTCCCCCTCTTCCCGGTCAAGATAGATGGGAAGGAGCTCGGGCATCTGCTCTATTTGAAATTGACTTATTGGGGATGCAGCCTCTCCTGTCAATTAGTGCTTTTTCACGCGCTCGAGCTCCACCTCCCCGGGGTTCAAAGAGTAACTCATAATTAAGAGAGTGAGGGCTAAAGTTGGATACTTGGCGGGACGTAGAATGTAAGAGAAATTCAAATGTTAGAACTTCAGTAAGTATGGAACCAAAAGGTAAAGAGAAAGTCTTTTGAACAACCAACCTGACATAAGGATTCTAGCTCGCCCACTTAGAGCAGATGGAGATTCTCGGACGGGAAAAAGCGGCACTCGACATCTATTAAACAAGACCAAGAACAAGCCATACAAGAAGATTGTATCATGGGTTCAAATCCCATTTCCTCCGGAACAAAGGAAATGAAACGGGCGGGCGAAATGACGTGTTTATTTCTATGAAGGGCAACCCTGTTGGAGGAGGACTTTCTCCTCTCGCTGCAAGAAAAGCCCTTTTATCGATCTTGATTATATGCCGTAGTACCTACCCCTCACCTGGCCTACGAGGGGCTGCAAAGGCTCACAATGCCCCTTTTTAATAAGTTAGAACAAATCTTATGTCTTTTTCCCAGAGAAAAATTGATTTCTACTAGATCAACCTGAAGGAGCTAATGAAAGCCTGAATTCAATATGAAAGTGGGCTCTTCTTCTTCGATTCAGGCAAGTCGACCATAAGGTGAATCGATGACCTGACTGAAGCCATTCCTACAGTGGTAGAACCTGGTGAACCGGGCGTACTACTTCTCAACCTTCTGTGAACTTTTCTTCTCTTATGATTTTTGCTACTTTGTTTAGTACACAGAGTCTTCCCCTGCCTAATTGATCTAATGATAAAGAAGTATGCTTTACAAAAGGAGTCCTTAGTATGTGTCAAAACCGTTATAGTACTACTACACCAGTCAAGTAGTACAACAGCTGTATCTTATCTTATAGCCCAGCGCGGTGGGTCGCCTTTTTAATTCAGTAGATAGAAGAAAGTATTAGATAAGGAGTAGGTGAGTGAGTCCTCGCTGACCTGAGCGATTTCGATCACCTAGCAGGCCTTTTATTTGGTAGGTAACATCGCCAAACCCCCGAAGTAAACATAAATGAAGGGGCATACCCCACCCCAGGCAACCAAACAAAGAACTCAAGACATTCCCCGAGACACCTGCCCGGTGCTGGAAAGTCGGAAGGAGAAGCTCGGGGGCTTGCGTCATCTTTTTGAGCACCGAACGGCGGAGTACCCCCGTTAGCCGGCTTTTGTAACAAATTCTATTTCCGCCCAACCTGTCAGATATTCCTGAACTCGTTTCCACTTTCTGTTAGTCAAGCTTTGAAGCCCCTACTAGGATGGGATATTTGAAGAAGCACAGGTTTGGAACCCTATATACAAGGGGCTGGTCTCGATCCCGCTTGGTGGTGCCCCTCTGGATTATTGTTGACTCAACATTGATTTCGTGCTTGTGTTGGAGGGCTCTACCTCCATCCATCGAGTCAAGTAATTCGCTATCGGAAATTCTTCCGCCGCCTATCTCAATTAACAAGCCCAGGGATCACATACGAGATCTAACCTACCATCATTTGCTCTCTTATACTCAATGGACGAGGTAGTAGTAAATCCATCCATTACTATCAGCCGTCTGATGGAAAACTATAACGCCTCTCATTTAATACAACAATATAATATTAAGTTTGGCGGAAGCGACTACTTGAAATACATATTCTATTAAAACCTGCTAGAAATTTTCGCAACCCTTTATACAATATGTTTAACTACTAAACAAACATAGTTAACATGTTTACAAACCCGGGGCATTATATACTATAAAACATTATTTATTACAAACTGGATCAGAGTTGCAAGTTTCAAACATTCCCAGCATCAAAACGTCCTTTCCTGGCTACCCACATAATTAAACATAACCTGCAGGAAGTAAATTGAGGGATTAGCACGAAGCTAAGTGAATGAATAATCAACTACAATTCAATTTAGCTAGCAATCTGTTCACAATCAATAATGCAACAAATATCGTCAAGAGGAACGGTGGTTCCTAAGGACCCTGTTCCGGGTGGCCCCATCAGAACACTTAAATCAACTGTAGGCCAAAACAGTGATTAACCGCTAACTAAATGCTAATCTCTATCAACACATGTACGCAACCCTGTGTTGACCAACATTAGCAATCAAGTCCAACCGACAATCTAGTTGACCTCTGTATTCATCAATCAAGCTCACAGGCTAATCAAACCACCAATCAAATGGCATATCATTTCCAAGTTAACATTCTATCAATAGTAATCCTATAATTACTGATTGAAATCAAACTGACACAACCAAATCAAACTATGAGTTTCAAATCCACTCACCTGATTCGTCTCAGTTACTTACTCAGCAGTCTTATCTCGCTGAGCCCTTGGATTATCTGAGAACATAAAATCAATCATAAGTTAATAATTTGTTTTCAACTAATGGTACTTATGTAATTAAACACATTACATAAGTAATCACATTGTTAATCAATTCCAAACATAAGTAACAATAATATCTTTCTACAAAAGTGCCACTAAAACATCAATAAAGTGCCACCTAAATGCCACTAAAAACACCCTCTTCCAAACACTTATGCATTTTCAAAATTTGAAAAACTCATCAAATTTATTCATTCAAACGCGATCCGGCAAAGGGTGGTGGGATCGCGTTCGTCAGTTAAAAAAGTTCTGTGACAATATTTCACATGGTAACGCGATCCGGGTAACATGAGCTGGATCGCGTTCCCAAGAAGAAAAAGTTCTGTAACCGTTTTTCATATAGTAACGCGATCCAGGAAAGGTTTCAGGATCGCGTTCCCACGCGTTTTAGCTCAGGTGCAGACCTGGCAAACACACAGCTCAACCCATTTTCTTAAACCAACATTATAATCACTTGATTCTCAGTTTTGAAGTTACAATTCACTCAAATACTACCATATATGCATACCAAAGCATCATTCAAGCTTCAATTCACATATACTTCAATAATTTGCATGATCACACTCAAAACTCAATTCAAATATTCAAATACTTACCAAATTAAGAATTTCAAAGTGATGATGATGATGTTTATGCTATCACAAGCTCACAATCAGCTCAAGATCACAGATTGAATTTTGATTCACTTGATTTCTAGCTTTAGGGTTTAAGGGTTTTGAGAGTTTTAGGTTTTAGACAAATAAGGAAAGTAAGAACTTTCCTAAAAGGGAAAGGTATTTAAGTCGGTTAACTTTTACACCGACCCGCATCCACTTAAAACTAGTCCTTTTTCAATCTATTGTCTGGAACCTAAAAACCATTTGCGAGAAACTTCTTTTATTGCACCGTCAACTATAGTAAATCAAAACAATCAATAATTTACTAAGCACAATAAGTCCTGAGGCTTATTTAACTAAATTTCGCAATTTAAACATATTTATCGAATAATTTCTAATACAATTAAATACATCAATTTAAAATTAGAAATTACCGGACCAGAAGAGAGGATGTTACAAAAACGACTTTCACGTTTACATAGATGTCTCATCGAATAAATTTCCTCTAGATAGAATGAGGCTCTCGTTGAGAGATCCATTAGTGATTGGCCCACACCTCCTGGAAAAGTCTTCGTTTTTGAAAACTGAAACTAACGCATAAAGAATCATCGCAATTCGTCGTGTAACGAAGAAGATACGAAGCAAAACATAAACGAAATGTGGGCTGAAACTTAGCGACGTGATTTGGAGAATCTGGCCAGCCCAACCCTTGTCCCAAACCCAAACCCATTCAAATTCAAGTAACCCTAGAACTATAAATAAAAAACTAAACCGAAAAACTTAGTTTATGCCGATTTAATTTCGCAGTCAACTTTAGAGGCCGTTTTGACCCATTTACGTTCATTTTCAGGCTTCGGCCAAAACTAAAAAGTTGTAGATCTCGATGTTTTCAACAAACACACTCGGTTTCGGCCTCTGAAACGTACTAGATTATTTTATAAAAATTGTTTTGTAAACTGCTGCAGGGTATTACGAATTTTCTGAAACTTTTAGTTAATTTAAGTTCGTATATAAACATGTTTTAACCCCAAAAACGAATTGAAACCCTAATAAACGAATTTCAGCCTCCCTAAACCCTATTTACAAAGATCAAACCCCAAGAACTCAAGTTTTGATCTCCTCATTCAATCTATCAACCGAAATCCTTCGTTATTCGTATTCGTGAGTAAGTTTTCGATATCAAACACCTATATCTACTGATTTTTTTCTTTTAAAACGTGATCAAGGGACTTATAAACATGTATTCACATATTCTAAGAAGGTCTCTCGCGTTCTCGATCGTTAGTTGGTATAATCTCTATCCCATTATTTCATTTAAACGTATTTCGATTGTTTCGTATTGTCAGTTTTATTTTCGGTTCAATTCCATTGTATTCCGGGTTATGATATTGTTAGGATGTTATTAAAATCAGTATATAAGTTGCTAGAATCGAGAAATATGATTGTGATGATGATTTGGATAAATTATATATGTGATTAGGGTGGTTTGTTCATAAACCCTAATCTGATCAGATTGTGTCTTCGATTTGGGGAAGCTCGTAACTTGGTCATTTCATGGTAGTTTTTGATGAAATAGAAGTATAAACTTATGTATTTTGAGTCTAATTTCAAACGGCATTGGTTTAATGGCTAAATGATGAGTATAAGTCAGTCAAAACTATTTTACAAGATCGAGTGTCATTTCTGAGTTTTTCGGTTCCTGATTTTGATTGATTTGTCGATTTTTGAAACGTAAGTTAAACTAATAATTGAGTCTTGAAATTTTTACTGAGGTATTTTTAAAGTGTTAATTATTTTCTGTAAAATATTATAATCTTTGTAAGTTTTTAAGTATTTTAAATAAATTGTAACTTTTGTGTACTCAGAAATCGTTATTGTTACAGAGCAGATTACTTTGATGAATTTTTAAAAATAGTAAACTATTGAAATAAGTTCTGGAAAAATTACAGGATGTTCTTAACACATTGAAGTGTCATTGGTAAACATTTTAGAGTCAAATGATTTAATTAAGTCATGTTTAAAAATTCGTGAAGTGGTACAAAATTCTGGACACATGAGGTTTGTTGTGAGGAAACTTAGTAGAGGTGATTTGGACTTGGGATACAATGGAAGAACATAGTATTGTCTAGGTTGTAACCTATATGTATATGTTCATTTGTAGATTTGCGTTTGTGTTTGGTGGATTCTTTTGAGGGCAATACTTACTTTGATTCTTAAGGTGAGTTTTCGTGGCCCCATTTTCATTTACTTATTTTCAAATTGGGGGAAAAGTATGCTCATATTTTATAAATGGTTTTTCATGCTGTGAACGTGTTTATTTCTATTTTTGGACATATGCTTGAAATGTGTAACACTATGTGACTATGTGCTTTGGTTGTTGGATTTATTTTACAAGGCCTTACTCCCTTAGGAGTGAGTACCTGATGTATACTTTTTGTATGCATTAAAGCCACGTTTGTTTACAAGGCCTTGCTCCCTTAGGAGTGAGTACCTGATGTGTACGTTATGTATGCATTAAAGCCACTGTTGGAGTAGCTACTGCCATTTGAGTTGTTGTTTGGGTCATACTCCTTCGTGGGGTGATGACAGCTTTGTGAGATGTTTGGTTATATTATATCACTTGTGTACCTTTTCATATGCATTGTCCTAACCAATGATTATCACAGCAAAAAGGTTTATTTTATGGTGTCTTGTTTCAAACCTACGAAACTCACCAACATTCGTGTTGACGTTTTTGAGCATATCTTTTCAGGTTATACTAGTGAACTTAAAGGAGTGGACAAGAGAACTTAGTGGACCTTTAGGGTTGCATTAAGAGTTATTTGAGACTTGTGGTACATCATTAAGGTTGTTTGTGAAGGCTTGTTTTGCCGTAACATTGTAGTGTACGTTTGTTTGTAAGATTTTGAATTCATTGTTGAAATGTATGCACGACATGAACCGTTATTCATGTTAATGGCATCATGACACATTGGATATTGTAATTCATATAGCATTCTTTATAATGATGTGTTATGATCCTATCACCGTTATATCCCGTTGTTTCCGCTTTAGACGAGGTGTGACAGATTGGTATCAGAGCCATTGTTTATAGAGATCTAGGTGGATTGGCCTAGAATATAAATAAGGAACCCGCATATAGAACATGTGTTAGGAAGTTATGTGTGCATACAATTCCGTGAAGCTAGTTGTAGCTGGTGTCGATCATTCATCTTAACCATTTCAAATAAGAAGGACGTTGTAAGCGTTTCTTCATCATCTTTTGACTCTTTATGTGGTTCGTCTACATGTTGCTTAGGATTCCATAACTATCTGATCTCTTTCCGTAAATACAAAGCTTATTGTGATACAAGGACTTGGAAGATAAGTATGTGTATGAAAGAATACTTTCACAATTATGGCTGCAGACGTAATTGACAAAGGTGTTCTGACGTATGTGTGCTTATCCAACCATGTTTGCGTGTCTCATGTGCTATCTTTGTGTCATATGGTCATAAAATACCAATTATATTCCTTACCGAATCATTCTTATGTTGCGAGTCTTGTGCATTTATGCCTAGATAAACACCAAATATTCGTTTATTCTATACTCATATGAATTCAAAATGTTAGTGAGTGATGTCACTTATGAAAGCGTCTCATGTTTTATAATTTATAAATAGAAATACCTAATAAATACTTTCAAGCACCATGCAAGAATACCCGATCAATTGTAAATATAGATTTGGTAAGTCAGATTCGAACACAGGGAAAATGGAATAAAAAGAATAAATAATCTTATAAATTATAGAGAAGAGGGGGTTACGCTTTAGTTCCGTATGAACATAAGATTTATAAAACAGTAAATTAAAAACTAAATAAACTTAATAAACTTAAACCAAAATAAATAAATAATAATGTACAATAGGAAGGAACAAATAGTATGTAATAACTCCGCTCAGATTCATATATTCTGACTCATTTGCACATTAATTATCTAATTGTGATTTCTTTTATATCAACTTAATACCAAATTCTTCAATGAATAGTAAGTCGAATGTGAACTAGCCAACGTTTCGGGTCCAACTAATTCCTATAACTTAAGGTCCAACATAAAACACTGGTTTCAATGTCACAAGATGATCAGTCAATTGTGTGCCTTTCCCTAAATTATGCATTAAGTATATCACGATCTATTATAATTATCCTGTGGTATGACTCAACAATACCTACTAATAATTACTTATTAGTCTTGTTCATCTTAGGGATATTGATTACTAATTCTTAACCTATCAGACTCAACGTATTTAGCAATAACTATAAACCTAAGTTCATAATTATCAATGATTACTATCACCAAAGGAACTCAATCTCAATGATCCTAGTAACCACGTTAAGCAAGCAATCAATACAGCACCAATAAATAAGGATTCACGGATAACATAATAGTCTTCAACTAAATAACTCAACAAACGTGCAAATGAAATCATTCAATAATCATAATCTAAGATTTGTTAAAACAAAACTAAATGAATCAATTCATCAAATAAGAATACATCAGAATATTAAACATCAAATTCTTCAATGACATAAAATAAACGATGCAAACCCATTGACGAATCACGCAAAGATCGGTTGAAATGAAATCGACCATCACTTCTTGTGCCTCCACGACATACCTAAGACTCAAAATGATAAAAACCTAACCTAATAAAACTGTAAAATTCGTAAAATAAAAAGTGTACAATATGTGTATAAGGTGTGTAAAACGTCTGGCCTGAGCAGCCTTTTATACTTGAGAATCAGGACGTTTGACCGCCGGCTATTGGCTTTAGCCGCCGGTCAGCATTATCTTTACACGGCAACAAACCGCGTTGCCACCGCCTTCCATGTTTAGCGCTTAGCCGCCGGTCACAAGCCTTAGCCGCCGGCTAATTGTCATTTCCAGAGATTTACCCTAGCGGGCTTGGATTTAGTCTTGGGCCACCAACTTTTCCTTTTTGGGCTTCTTCTATCTTCTTAAAATCCGAATTTAAACATCCTCATGGCCCAACTCTTCCTTTTGATTCATTCTTTCGTTATCTTTTCTCTTAAATCTTTCGGCTTCACACGATTCTTCAAAAATGCATCTTTTAACTCGTTATTTGACTATTTTTCGTTCCTTTTCCATAAACGCTCCATTTCCACACCTAATTGCAAATATGAACAAAATCAATATATAAACTTAATCAAATGCAATAGAAACATCCAAGATTAGGGGTAAAATACTACTAAAATATAGTACTTTTGAGCGTTTATCAGTGAGCATACTACTAAGACGCGTTACTCATAAATTTTACTCATGGAAAAGAAACACTTGGTGGTGGTCGTGCAAGTAAAGGTAGTGATTGAACTGATGGTTGAACTGGAGGAAATTTGTGGCATCAATGGCAAGAACTCCAATGTTGCTGCAAGCATTGCACAACAGTGGTGGGCCTTAATATTCGAAATTTATATGCAAGTTAGTAACAACATATTGAATCATGGTAGAGCTAACGACACCGAAGGCGAAAACGGAACCAATAGTTGAGAATCTAAATGATGGGAATGGTGATGGCGCGAAACGGATGGAAAATGAAGGAACTGCTAAAGGAGAAATATTCTTTCAATAACTAAATGAAGAAGTTAGTGAACAAGTTTTGAAATTTCTCTACGAGGGGAGTTAAGCATGCAACATATATCTGACAATTTCATGAGTTGGCAAGAATTAGACCTCATCCCTTGGCACTCTAAGCTAGAGAATTGAGAAGATGCATCAACGGCTTTGTTCTGGAAACTAGCAGGACGGTAGAAATGACTGAGCATCCTACCATCCAAGGCGCAATACGGATGGGTGGATTATCAATCGATGAAACCAATAAGACATGGCATGTATAAATAGTACCAAGAATGAGAGGGTACTCAAGAAATTCATAAATACTAACGCATGAAGAGAGGTTTACATTGGTTCACATCTTCTGTGAGTAAGATGTAACTACTATCATCATACATCTGCATCATGTTATATTTATTCAAACTGCAACTTAAGAGGCCGCTTTACAATTGAAGGTCGGATGATAGCTCGTCAAGTGGCACCAATCAACGCGGTAGAAAACTGATGGCTTGTTTTGGGTGAGGGACTTTGGAACAATTTTGTTAGTGAAAGCACATAGAGACTAAAATAGATTATATAGGGGTGTACTGTAGTGCTAGAAGATTACTCTTTAGGCATTGATTTGTTGTCCTTAGGACTCGGGGGTTTTGGTATAGTTGTGGGAATGGATTAGTTGACGAAATTCAGGTGAAAATTGTGTGTGTGAGAAAGTATTCCGTATACCACTTAAATGGTGGTGAAATACTTGAGACTCGCATAGAACCATCCGGAGGCGAACAGAAACAATTCACGAGCGTAAAGGCCGAAGAGTTAAAACTCAAAAACTTCCTATTATCAAAGATTTACTCTAAGTCTTCCCGGAAGACTTAGAAGGACTTTATCCCTCCTTACTCGAAAAATTTTGTATCAATCTTATTCTTCGAGCAACCCCAGTTGCAAAAGCTCCATATCGCTTAACACTATTTGAATGCAAGAATTATTTAATCCACTTTAAGATGCTCCAAGACAAAGGTTTTATTCGCCCTAGTCATTTCTCCATGGGAGCACTTGTTTTATTTGTCAAAAAGAAATATAGTTCTTTTCATATGTGCATTGATTATCGTGAACTTAATAAACTTACGGTCAAGAATCGTTGTCCTCTTCCAAGGATATATGATTTTTTCGATCAACTTCAAGGTGTTCAGTGGTTTTCAAAAATCAATATTTGTTCTGGTTATCATCAATTGATGGTACATGAATTAGACATACCAAAGACTGCGTTTAGGACTCGTTATGAACATTTAAAATTTCTCGTTATGTCTTTCGCTCTTACTAATGCGACTATAGCATTCGTATATTTAACCAAACACGTACGTAAACCATGTCTCGACGAATTTATCTTACTTTCATTTGCGACGTTCTAATTTACTCCCGATCTAAGGTGGAGCACGAAATTCATTTGAGACAAATTCTAGAATTACTTTTGAAGGGAAAACTCTACGTGAAAATTTTTGAATTGTAAATTTTGGCTACAAAAGGTTTATTTTTCTTGGAAGTTGTGAGCAAAGAAGTTATTCTTGTGAATTTTAGAGAAAAAAAATAGAAGCTGAAAAGGGATGAAAGGTCCCACAGTTACCATTGGAGGTTTTTCGTAAAGCATTTAGGATCTACAGGCTATTATCGGCATCTTATCGAGGATTTTACAAAGATCGCTCAACTACTCACATATATATATATATATATATATATATATATATATATATATATATATATATATATAAATATAAGAAGTTTGTTTTGGGATAGAAACTGAAAAAAAAACTATTCAAACATTGAAGGATGTCTTGTGTAATGCATCACCTCGGACTCTTCCCGACGGATCGGAGGATTTCGTTGTGTATTGTGATGCATCAGACCGAGGTCTGAGTTGTGTGTTAATTGAATGGGAAATGTAATCGTATTTGTCTCTCGACAGCTCAAGATACATAAGCATTACTATGTTGCCCACAATTTGGAACTTGGAGCGGTAGCATTCGTACTTATGTGATGAAGACACTACTTGTATGGAATGAAGAACGCTATGTATACCGATCATAGGAGATTTTTAACACATCTATGTTCAAAAGAAGTTGAACACGATACAAATGAGGAAGCTCGGATTATTTAGTGTTGCAATTGTGAAATTTGATACTATCCGGGGAAGACGGATGTTGTTGCAGATGTTTTGAGTAGGAAGAAAGAGTATGCCAAGGTGAGTGCAAATCAAGTATGACGATACACTCTGGCATTAAGTATAAGATGTTCAAAGTACATGATGAAGCGTTAAGGGATACCCTTATACAAAACGAAAAGTTGCATGGGTTAGATAAACAGCTGAAACACGAAGTGGATGTGCTGTTACATCTTATGAGAAGATTATGGATTTCTTTGCTAGGTAGTCTATGGACACTAGTATGAACAGAGTACGTAAGTCAAAAATATTTCATACGTCGAGAAGTATCTCGATATTATGGAATTGTATTGGTGACTGGGAACGAAGAAGGACATCATTAAGTACATTATTCAATTAGTCAATGCATGATCTATTTGAAGTTCAAGGCTGAATATTCGAGACTCTCATGTCTATTACAGCAACCGGAGTTTCCCGAATGGAAAAGGGGAAAATATGACTATGGATTTCATTACGAAGTTTCTTAGAACTAATAGTGGGCATGACTCGATTTGGGGTAGAATAACCGAGTCTGCTCATTTTTTAGCTATTCACGAGAACTACAAAATGGAGAAATTGGCGAGGTTGTGTATTAACGATGTAGTAGCAAGGCCTGAAGTGTTTGTGTCAACTATATCTGATTTTGATGGTTATTTTACTTTAAAATTTTGGCAAATGTTACGGAAAGCTTTGGGAATGCGTTTTGATTTGAGGACGGTTTATCATTCTCGAACTGAAGGACGGAGTGAGCGAAACATTCAAACATTTGAGAGTATGCTTAGAGCGTGTTATCGATTTTGGTGAAAGTTGGGATACCCACTTACCACTAGTCGAGTTCTCATACAACACAGTTATCATTCTAGTATTCAATGTGCACTAGTTCAAGCACTTCTGGAGTGTAGGAGTCGTTCATTGTAGCGTGGGTTGAAGTTGGATTAAAGTCAGTTGATTGGATTGAAATAGTCCATGAAGCTATTGACAAGATCGTTCAAATCAAGGAGAGGTTGGAAACAGTACGAGTTAGGCAAAAGAGTTATGCAAACAAACGACGAAAGCAGTTAGAGTTTTGTGTTGGGAATCATATATTGTTTAAAGTGTTAATTTGGGAAAGTGTCATACATTTTGGGAAGTTTGAAATATTAGCATATGTGTTTGTTGGACCGTTCTAAATTATTGAACATATGGGTTTAATAATGGCAAGAGTGAAGTGGTGTTCATGAAGTATTTCATATTTCAAATCTAAGAAAGTGTTGACTGATAAGGTCTTACACGTATTTCTAGATGGAATTTACAGGGAATCGCAGATAACATTGGGTAGAGAAAACGGTAGAAACCATGGATTGTGAGGTAAAAATGTTGAAACACAGAAAGTTTTAATTGGTCATGGCCTGATAGAACGCTTAGAGAGGATTCGATTTTACTTGGGAATAAAAAGAGTGAACAAAGCTTAAGTATTGGTACTTATTCAGTGAGCGTGTTAACAGTATAGCTCCAACTGAATTTCGGGACGAAATTCTCTCAACTGGGGGATACTGTGACAACCGTCACCAAACCGTAATCGTAAATTACACCATAAAAGATTATTTTTTTGTGCTAAGACTCAATACATAGATTTAATTACATCAAAGACGTCGTTTTTGAAAACTGAAACTAACGCAAAAAGAATCATCGCAATTCGTCGTGTAACGAAGAAGATACGAAGCAAAACGTAAACGAAATGTGGGCTGAAACTTAGCGACGTGATTTGGAGGATCTGGCCAGCCCAACCTTTGTCCCAAATCCAAACCCATTCAAATTCAAGTAACCCTAGAACTATAAATAAAAAACTAAACCGAAAAACTTAGTTTATGCCGATTTAATTTCGCAGTCAACTTTAGATGCCGTTTTGACCCATTTACGTTCATTTTCAGGCTTCGGCCAAAACTAAAAAGTTGTAGATCTCGATGTTTTAAATAAAAACACTAGGTTTCGGCCTCTGAAACGTAATAGATTATTTTATAAAAATTGTTTTGTAAACTGCTGCAGGGTATTACGAATTTTCTGAAACTTTTAGTTAATTTAAGTTCGTATATAAACATGTTTTAACCCCAAAAACGAATTGAAACCCTAATAAATTTATTTCAGCCTCCCCAAACCCTATTTACAAAGATCAAACCCCAACAACTCAAGTTTTGATCTCCTCATTCAATCTATCAACCGAAATCCTTCGTTATTCGTAGTCGTGAGTAAGTTTTCGATATCAAACACCTATATCTACTGATTTTTTTCCTTTTAAAACGTGATCAAGGGACTTATAAACATGTATTCACAGATTCTAAGAAGGTCTCTCGCGTTCTCGATCGTTAGTTGGTATAATCTCTATCCCATTATTTCATTTAAACGTATTTCGATTGTTTCGTATTGTCGGTTTTATTTTCGGTTCAATTCCATTGTATTCCGGGTTATGATATTGTTAGGATGTTATTAAAATCAGTATATAAGTTGCTAGAATCGAGAAATATGATTGTGATGATGATTTGGATTAATTATATATGTGATTAGGGTGGTTTGTTCATAAACCCTAATCTGATCAGATTGTGTCTTCGATTTGGGAAGCTCGTAACTTGGTCATTTCATGGTAGTTTTTGATGAAATAGAAGTATAAACTTAAGTATTTTGAGTCTAATTTCAAACGGCATTGGTTTAATGGCTAAATGATGAGTATAAGTCAGTCAAAACTATTTTACAAGATCGAGTGTCATTTCTGAGTTTTTCGGTTCCTGATTTTGATTGACTTGTCGATTTTTGAAACGTAGGTTAAACTAATAATTGAGTCTTGAAATTTTTAATGAGGTATTTTTAAAGTGTTAATTATTTTCTGTAAAAATATTATAATCTTTGTAAGTTTTTAAGTATTTTAAATAAATTGTAACTTTTGTGTACTCAGAAATAGTTATTGTTATAGAGCAGATTACTTTGATGAATTTTTAAAAATAGTAAACTATTGAAATAAGTTCTAGAAAAATTACAGGTTGTTCTTAACACATTGAAGTGTCATTGGTAAACATTTTAGAGTCAAATGATTTAATTAAGTCATGTTTAAAAATTCGTGAAGTGGTACAAAATTCTGGACAGAATCTGAATTTCATAATGGGGTTGATTTTTGTAAAGACACATGAGGTTTGTTGTGAGGAAACTTAGTAGAGGTGATTTGGACTTGGGATACAATGGAAGAACATAGTATTGTCTAGGTTGTAACCTATATGTATATGTTCATTTGTAGATTTGCGTTTGTGTTTGGTGGATTCTTTTGAGGGCAATACTTACTTTGATTCTTAAGGTGAGTTTTCGTGGCCCCATTTTCATTTACTTATTTTTAAATTGGGGGAAAAGTATGCTCATATTTTATAAATGGTTTTTCATGCTGTGAACGTGTTTATTTCTATTTTTGGACATATGCTTGAAATGTGTAACACAATGTGACTATGTGCTTTGGTTGTTGGATTTATTTTACAAGGCCTTACTCCCTTAGGAGTGAGTACCTGATGTATACTTTTTGTATGCATTAAAGCCACGTTTGTTTACAAGGCCTTGCTCCCTTAGGAGTGAGTACCTGATGTGTACGTTATGTATGCATTAAAGCCACTGTTGGAGTAGCTACTGCCATTTGAGTTGTTGTTTGGGTCATACTCCTTCGTGGGGTGATGACAGCTTTGTGAGATGTTTGGTTATATTATATCACTTGTGTACCTTTTCATATGCATTGTCCTAACCAATGATTATCACAGCAAAAAGGTTTATTTTATGGTGTCTTGTTTCAAACCTACGAAACTCACCAACATTCGTGTTGACGTTTTTGAGCATATCTTTTCAGGTTATACTAGTGAACTTAAAGGAGTGGACAAGAGAACTTAGTGGACCTTTAGGGTTGCATTAAGAGTTATTTGAGACTTGTGGTACATCATTAAGGTTGTTTGTGAAGGCTTGTTTTGCCGTAACATTGTAGTGTACGTTTGTTTGTAAGATTTTGAATTAATTGTTGAAATGTATGCACGACATGAACCGTTATTCATGTTAATGGCATCATGACACATTGGATATTGTAATTCATATAGTATTCTTTATAATGATGTGTTATGATCCTATCACCGTTATATCCCGTTGTTTCCGCTTTAGACGGGGTGTGACAATTTAAATCATAATATTCATATCTATATATATATATATATATATATATATAAAATTTATAATCTATAACCCTTATAAAGGGTTTAGCCCTTTTGGCTTAAACTTACAAAAATCGTATCTTTTTATTAATTAAATGATCACTACTTATTCACAAATTTTCATACGTCTAGTATACTACTTATAATATATATATATATATATATATATATATATATATATATATATATATATATATATATATATAGTTTAATCATTGGTATTAATATTCAATCAAAAATGAGTATTTTGACCATAGATTTAATTAGTATAACATAAAAAGTGATCCATCATCCATTAATAGTATATTAATGAAATTGTCCCAATTATATATTAATGAAATTGTCTCTCGCCATGGTATTCCTTTATCGATTGTCTCTGATCGTGATTCTCGATTTATTTCTCATTTCTGGCGAAGTCTTCAACATGAATTGGGTACTCGTGTAAATCTAAGTACTGCTTATCATCCTCAGACAGATGGTCAATCAGAAAGAACGATTCAAACTCTTGAGGATATGTTACGTGCTTGTATTCTTGATTATGGCGGTTCTTGGGATACCCACTTACCTTTGGTAGAATTTGCCTACAATAATTCATATCATTCTAGCATTGGCATGCCTCCCTATGAAATGTTATATGGAAGACGTTGTCGAACTCCTACTTGTTGGCTTGAAGCTGGAGAGAAACAATTTTCTGGTCCCGATATTGTTCAAATTACTGCCGATAAGGTATCTATTGCTCGTGAAAGACTGAAAGCTGCCAGAGATAGACAAAAGCAATATGCTGATCCTCGTCGTCGTCCTGTATCTTTCGTTGAAGGTGAAATGGTATATTTAAAGGTTTCACCATGGAAAGGCGTTATTCGTTTTGGGAAACGAGGAAAACTAGCCCCTAGATTTATTGGCCCATTTAAAGTAAAGCAAGTTGTTAATGACCAAACGGTTGTCTTAGATCTTCCTCCTGAATTAGCTAGTATTCATGATACTTTTAACGTTTGCTATTTAAGGAAATGTAATGTGGAGGATCAATCCCAAATCCTTCCATTGCGTGACCTAAGAGTTGACCAGAATAGAAAGTTAATAGAAGAGCCTCTTAAACTTTTAGACAGAAAAGTGACCAAACTTAGAAAGAAACAAATTCCTATGGTTTTGGTCGAGTGGAAGCATAGTCTTGGCTCTAATCTTACTTGGGAAACGGAGGATAGCATGAAAGTTCGTTATCCGACTCTTTTTGGTCATGGCGAGATTTGGACGAAATCTCCTTAAGGAGGGGAGATTTGTAACATCCACTCCTTGGGCCTAGATATTAACTGGTAATTTCTTTTATTTGATATAATTATTTTATATGTTATAAGAAATTATGTGCATTTATATGTATTTGTTTGAAACTTAGATAATTTGACCAATTGATTAATTGTGATTAGTAAATTATTACTTGATTTAAATAGTTTTACTTGACGATAAAATAAAATAAGTTTCTCGCAATTGGTATTTAGGTTCCGGACAATAGATTTAAGACGGGTATAAAATACCCAAAATTGTGGGAGTCGGTTTATGGAGGCCGACCTCCTTTTTACCTCCATTTTCTTCTCTTCTTTGATTTTGTATCTCCAAAATACTCTTGAACCTAAAACCCTAACAAGAAATTAAATAAAACTAGTTCTTGTGTTTGATTCAAGTTCTTCAATCATCATTATCAATTGCTCATCATCATCATCATCATCATCATCTCAATACCTTATACATGTAAGTAAATTCCATTTAAGTTCATAAGTGATTTTATGAGAAATTGATTAATTCTTGATTTTGATATGAAGTTGAGGTTGTAATTTGATATATGATGATTGATTGAAGGTTATGTGATGTTTATATGTTACTCTTATTGTTGAATTCATAAGTTTGATTTATTAAAAAAATTAGGTTATGTGTTCATATGGTGAATCATGAAATTGGTGATTTGATGTGGTAAAACTTGTTATTAGATGTTATGGCATGTTTATAAAGGTTACTTGATGCTTAAAGGTAGTTCAGAATCTGATGCAAAGTGAACTTTGGTCGTTTTTATGTTTTGAGTTCGTAGTTGAGAAGTGCAGGAAACCTGCAACTGCATTGAGCAGATATTTCAGGGAATCCGGTCGTATTCCCATGAATACGGTCGTATTCCCGGGAATACGGCGTATTCCTTGGGGTATTCCCAAACGTATTCTTATCTTTCAGGTCTGATCAAATGTGAGGCTGAAATTGGGTTGGGAATACGGCGTATTCATCTGAATACGGTCGTATTCCTATGAATACGGACGTATTCCCATGAATACGGTCCGTATTCCCACTGCAGTGCTGAATGATTATTTTACTTGCATTTTGTTGTATTATTTGGTTGTGCACTATGTTTACATCACTTAAATTAGTATTTAGTTGTTAATATGTATGTAAATTAAGTTATTTACATGTAGGTTAATACCGATACTTGTGTTAGCATGTAATTAACTCAATTGTTATAATTTAAATGATTGATGTGATTTTATAATCTTATGGATATTTGGAACAAGTTGATAATTCTATTGTTTTATTGTATTTCAGATAATCCAAGAACTTAATAAAATAAGATCTTTGAGTTGAAGGCTTGAAAAGACAGGTGAGTGGATTTATACTCTCGGTATAATTTAGTTGTAATAATTAAGATTACAACAAGTAATTGTGGTTTACTGATTATATTGTTGCCTGTCATGATGCCCAAATATTGTTACTAATTGCTATATTGCCATGTGCGTATATGTGTATAATGAGAGGTCAAATGTTATTGGGCTTAAGGCTACTATTAATTGGCCAATACAGGTTCTTGCACATGTGTTGTTATGGAAACTGTATTGTGTGAGTAAATAGTACACTAGCTTATCGGTTTCCTGTATCGGCCAAATACAGTTGGTTATAAGCGTTCTTGAGGGCCACCGCGGCATGAGGGTTACCTCAAGAACCACCGATCCTCTCTGATATTGTGTTTACCATAAGAATTATTGTAAACTGATTATTATTATTAAGTTAGACTGTTTGCTATAAGTCTATTCACTTAGCTTCGTGCTAATCCCACCGCTTAAACTTCTTGCAGGTTGTTCGTTTTGATCTGTTTAAAGATAAGAAGTTGGGGCTTAGAAGAATGTTTTGGCTACTTATTACTCTGACAGCTTTGAACTATGTTTTAAATATGGTTATGTAAAATATAACACCTAAACTTAAATCTTTTGATTTTATGTGTAATTATTATATGTATTAGGATATAGTACCGAGTTTTGATAATGTAGTTTATATGTACATATTTATCCAACGTTCCCAGGTTTAAAAAAAAAATATGGGGTGTTATAGAAGTTATGTGTGCATACAATTCCGTGAAGCTAGTTGTAGCTGGTGTCGATCATTCATCTTAACCATTTCAAATAAGAAGGACGTTGTAAGCGTTTCTTCATCATCTTTTGACTCTTTATGTGGTTAGTCTACATGTTGCTTAGGATTCCATAACTATCTGATCTCTTTCCGTAAATACAAAGCTAATTGTGATACGTGGACTTGGAAGATAAGTATGTGTATGAAAGAATACTTTCACAATTATGGCTGCAGACGTAATTGACAAAGGTGTTCCGACGTATGTGTGCTTATCCAACCATGTTTGTGTGTCTCATGTGCTATCTTTGTGTCATATGGTAATAAAATACCAATTATATTCCTTACCGAATCATTCTTATGTTGCGAGTCTTGTGCATTTATGCCTAGACAAACACCAAATATTCGTTTATTCTATACTCATATGAATTCGAAATGTTAGTGAGCATACTACTAAGACGCGTTACTCAAAAATTTTACTCATGGAAAAGAAACACTTGGTGGTGGTCGTGCAAGTAAAGGTAGTGATTGAACTGATGGTTGAACTGGAGGAAATTTGTGGCATCAATGGCAAGAACTCCAATGTTGCTGCAAGCATTGCACAACAGTGGTGGGCCTTAATATTCGAAATTTATATGCAAGTTAGTAACAACATATTGAATCACGGTAGAGCTAACGACACCGAAGGCGAAAACGGAACCAATAGTTGAGAATCTAAATGATGGGAATGGTGATGGCGCGAAATGGATGGATAATGAAGGAACTGCTAAAGGAGAAATATTCTTTCAATAACTAAATGAAGAAGTTAGTGAACAAGTTTTGAAATTTCTCTACGAGGGGAGTTAAGCATGCAACATATATCTGACAATTTCATGAGTTGGCAAGAATTAGACCTCATCCCTTGGCACTCTAAGCTAGAGAATTGAGAAGATGCATCAACGGCTTTGTTCTGGAAACTAGCAGGACGGTAGAAATGACTGAGCATCCTACCATCCAAGGCGCAATACAGATGGGTGGATTATCAATCGATGAAACCAATAAGACATGGCATGTATAAACAGTACCAAGAACGAGAGGGTACTCAAGAAATTCATAAATACTAACGCATGAAGAGAGGTTTACATTGGTTCACATCTTCTGTGAGTAAGATGTAACTACTATCATCATACATCTGCATCATGTTATATTTATTCAAACTGCAACTTAAGAGGCCGCTTTACAATTGAAGGTCGGATGATAGCTCGTCAAGTGGCACCAATCAATGCGGTAGAAAACTGATGGCTTGTTTTGGGTGAGGGACTTTGGAACAATTTTGTTAGTGAAAGCACATAGAGACTAAAAGAGATTATATAGGGGTGTACTGTAGTGCTAGAAGATTACTCTTTAGGCATTGATTTGTTGTCCTTAGGACTCGGGGGTTTTGGTATAGTTGTGGGAATGGATTAGTTGACGAAATTCAGGTGAAAATTGTGTGTGTGAGAAAGTATTCCGTATACCACTTAAATGGTGGTGAAATACTTGAGACTCGCATAGAACCATCCGGAGGTGAACAGAAACAATTCACGAGCGTAAAGGCCGAAGAGTTAAAACTCAAAAACTTCCTATTATCAACGATTTACTCTAAGTCTTCCCGGAAGACTTAGAAGGACTTTATCCCTCCTTACTCGAAAAATTTTGTATCGATCTTATTCTTCGAGCAACCCCAGTTGCAAAAGCTCCATATCGCTTAACACTATTTGAATGCAAGAATTATTTAATCCACTTTAAGATGCTCCAAGACAAAGGTTTTATTCGCCCTAGTCATTTCTCCATGGGAGCACTTGTTTTATTTGTCAAAAAGAAATATAGTTCTTTTCATATGTGCATTGATTATCGTGAACTTAATAAACTTACGGTCAAGAATCGTTGTCCTCTTCCAAGGATATATGATTTTTTCGATCATCTTCAAGGTGTTCAGTGGTTTTCAAAAATCAATATTTGTTCTGGTTATCATCAATTGATGGTACATGAATTAGACATACCAAAGACTGCGTTTAGGACTCGTTATGAACATTTAAAATTTCTCGTTATGTCTTTCGCTCTTACTAATGCGACTATAGCATTCATATATTTAACCAAACACGTACGTAAACCATGTCTCGATGAATTTATCATACTTTCATTTGCGACGTTCTAATTTACTCCCAATCTAAGGTGGAGCACGAAATTCATTTGAGACAAATTCTAGAATTACTTTTGAAGGGAAAACTCTACGTGAAAATTTTTGAATTGTAAATTTTGGCTACAAAAGGTTTATTTTTCTTGGAAGTTGTGAGCAAAGAAGTTATTCTTGTGAATTTTAGAGAAAAAAAATAGAAGCTGAAAAGGGATGAAAGGTCCCACAGTTACCATTGGAGGTTTTTCGTAAAGCATTTAGGATCTACAGGCTATTATCGGCATCTTATCGAGGATTTTATAAAGATCGCTCAACTACTCACATATATATATATATATATATATATATATATATATATATATATATATATATATATATATATATATATAAATATAAGAAGTTTGTTTTGGGATAGAAACTGAAAAAAAAACTATTCAAACATTGAAGGATGTCTTGTGTAATGCATCACCTCGGACTCTTCCCGACGGATCGGAGGATTTCGTTGTGTATTGTGATGCATCAGACCGAGGTCTGAGTTGTGTGTTAATTGAATGGGAAATGTAATCGTATTTGTCTCTCGACAGCTCAAGATACATAAGCATTACTATGTTGCCCACAATTTGGAACTTGGAGCGGTAGCATTCGTACATATGTGATGAAGACACTACTTGTATGGAATGAAGAACGCTATGTATACCGATCATAGGAGATTTTTAACACATCTATGTTCAAAAGAAGTTGAACACGATACAAATGAGGAAGCTCGGATTATTTAGTGTTGCAATTGTGAAATTTGATACTATCCGGGGAAGACGGATGTTGTTGCAGATGTTTTGAGTAGGAAGAAAGAGTATGCCAAGGTGAGTGCAAATCAAGTATGACGATACACTCTGGCATTAAGTATAAGATGTTCAAAGTACATGATGAAGCGTTAAGGGATACTCTTATACAAAACGAAAAGTTGCATGGGTTAGATAAACAGCTGAAACACGAAGTGGATGTGCTGTTACATCTTAGGAGAAGATTATGGATTTCTTTGCTAGGTGGTCTATGGACACTAGTATGAACAGAGTACGTAAGTCAAAAATATTTCATACGTCGAGAAGTATCTCGATATTATGGAATTGTATTGGTGACTGGGAACGAAGAAGGACATCATTAAGTACATTATTCAATTAGTCAATGCATGATCTATTTGAAGTTCAAGGCTGAATATTCGAGACTCTCATGTCTATTACAGCAACCGGAGTTTCCCGAATGGAAAAGGGGAAATATGACTATGGATTTCATTACGAAGTTTCTTAGAACTAATAGTGGGCATGACTCGATTTGGGGTAGAATAACCGAGTCTGCTCATTTTTTAGCTATTCACGAGAACTACAAAATGGAGAAATTGGCGAGGTTGTGTATTAACGATGTAGTAGCAAGGCCTGAAGTGTTTGTGTCAACTATATCTGATTTTGATGGTTATTTTACTTTAAAATTTTGGCAAATGTTACGGAAAGCTTTGGGAATGCGTTTTGATTTGAGGACGGTTTATCATTCTCGAACTGAAGGACGGAGTGAGCGAAACATTCAAACATTTGAGAGTATGCTTAGAGCGTGTTATCGATTTTGGTGAAAGTTGGGATACCCACTTACCACTAGTCGAGTTCTCATACAACACATTTATCATTCTAGTATTCAATGTGCACTAGTTCAAGCACTTCTGGAGTGTAGGAGTCGTTCATTGTAGCGTGGGTTGAAGTTGGATTAAAGTCAGTTGATTGGATTGAAATAGTCCATGAAGCTATTGACAAGATCGTTCAAATCAAGGAGGGGTTGGAAACAGTACGAGTTAGGCAAAAGAGTTATGCAAACAAACGACGAAAGCAGTTAGAGTTTTGTGTTGGGAATCATATATTGTTTAAAGTGTTAATTTGGGAAAGTGTCATACATTTTGGGAAGTTTGAAATATTAGCATATGTGTTTGTTGGACCGTTCTAAATTATTGAACATATGGGTTTAATAATGGCAAGAGTGAAGTGGTGTTCATGAAGTATTTCATATTTCAAATCTAAGAAAGTGTTGACTGATAAGGTCTTACACGTATTTCTAGATGGAATTTACAGGGAATCGCAGATAACATTGGGTAGAGAAAACGGTAGAAACCATGGATTGTGAGGTAAAAATGTTGAAACACAGAAAGTTTTAATTGGTCATGGCCTGATAGAACGCTTAGAGAGGATTCGATTTTACTTGGGAATAAAAAGAGTGAACAAAGCTTAAGTATTGGTACTTATTCAGTGAGCGTGTTAACAGTATAGCTCCAACTGAATTTCGGGACGAAATTCTCTCAACTGGGGGATACTGTGACAACCGTCACCAAACCGTAATCGTAAATAACACCATAAAAGATTATTTTTTTGTGCTAAGACTCAATACATAGATTTAATTACATCAAAGACGTCGTTTTTGAAAACTGAAACTAACGCAAAAAGAATCATCGCAATTCGTCGTGTAACGAAGAAGATACGAAGCAAAACGTAAACGAAATGTGGGCTGAAACTTAGCGACGTGATTTGGAGGATCTGGCCAGCCCAACCTTTGTCCCAAATCCAAACCCATTCAAATTCAAGTAACCCTAGAACTATAAATAAAAAACTAAACCGAAAAACTTAGTTTATGCCGATTTAATTTCGCAGTCAACTTTAGAGGCCATTTTGACCCATTTACGTTCATTTTCAGGCTTCGGCCAAAACTAAAAAGTTGTAGATCTCGATGTTTTAAATAAACATAACAGGTTTCGGCCTCTGAAACGTAATAGATTATTTTATAAAAATTGTTTTGTAAACTGCTGCATGGTATTACGAATTTTCTGAAACTTTTAGTTAATTTAAGTTCGTATATAAACATGTTTTAACCCCAAAAATGAATTGAAACCCTAATAAATTTATTTCAGCCTCCCCAAACCCTATTTACAAAGATCAAACCCCAAGAACTCAAGTTTTGATCTCCTCATTCAATCTATCAACCGAAATCCTTCGTTATTCGTAGTCGTGAGTAAGTTTTCGATATCAAACACCTATATCTACTGATTTTTTTTCTTTTAAAACGTGATCAAGGGACTTATAAACATGTATTCACAGATTCTAAGAAGGTCTCTCGCGTTCTCGATCGTTAGTTGGTATAATCTCTATCCCATTATTTCATTTAAACGTATTTCGATTGTTTCGTATTGTCGGTTTTATTTTCGGTTCAATTCCATTGTATTCCGGGTTATGATATTGTTAGGATGTTATTAAAATCAGTATATAAGTTGCTAGAATCGAGAAATATGATTGTGATGATGATTTGGATTAATTATATATGTGATTAGGGTGGTTTGTTCATAAACCCTAATCTGATCAGATTGTGTCTTCGATTTGGGAAGCTCGTAACTTGGTCATTTCATGGTAGTTTTTGATGAAATAGAAGTATAAACTTAAGTATTTTGAGTCTAATTTCAAACGGAATTGTTTTAATGGCTAAATGATGAGTATAAGTCAGTCAAAACTATTTTACAAGATCGAGTGTCATTTCTGAGTTTTTCGGTTCCTGATTTTGATTGATTTGTCGATTTTTGAAACGTAGGTTAAACTAATAATTGAGTCTTTAAATTTTTACTGAGGTATTTTTAAAGTGTTAATTATTTTCTGTAAAAATATTATAATCTTTGTAAGTTTTTAAGTATTTTAAATAAATTGTAAATTTTGTGTACTCGGAAATCGTTATTGTTACTGAGCAGATTACTTTGATGAATTTTTAAAAATAGTAAACTATTGAAATAAGTTCTAGAAAAATTACAGGATGTTCTTAACACATTGAAGTGTCATTGGTAAATATTTTAGAGTCAAATGATTTAATTAATTCATGTTTAAAAATTCGTGAAGTGGTACAAAATTCTGGACAGAATCTGAATTTCATAATGGGGTTGATTTTTGTAAAGACACATGAGGTTTGTTGTGAGGAAACTTATTAGAGGTGATTTGGACTTGGGATACAATGGAAAAACATAGTATTGTCTAGGTTGTAACCTATATGTATATGTTCATTTGTAGATTTGCGTTTGTGTTTGGTGGATTCTTTTGAGGGCAATACTTACTTTGATTCTTAAGGTGAGTTTTCGTGGCCCTAATTTCATTTACTTATTTTCAAATTGGGGGAAAAGTATGCTCATATTTTATAAATGGTTTTTCATGCTGTGAACGTGTTTATTTATATTTTTGGACATATGCTTGAAATGTGTAACACTATGTGACTATGTGCTTTGGTTGTTGGATTTATTTTATAAGGCCTTACTCCCTTAGGAGTGAGTACCTGATGTATACTTTTTGTATGCATTAAAGCCACGTTTGTTTACAAGGCCTTGCTCCCTTAGGAGTGAGTACCTGATATGTACGTTATGTATGCATTAAAGCCACTGTTGGAGTAGCTACTGCCATTTGAGTTGTTGTTTGGGTCATACTCCTTCGTGGGGTGATGACAGCTTTGTGAGATGTTTGGTTATATTATATCACTTGTGTACCTTTTCATATGCATTGTCCTAACCAATGATTATTGTTGAGACCTGAGACACTGCTAGATTTGCTCAGAATACAAGTATCATGCCGCTGTTGGTATAAGACTTCAACCACTGTTAGTAGAAGTCAAAAGAATACAACAGCTGTTAGTACATTTGTCTAACAGGGCCACTGTTAGTGTATAGTTTGTATTTAGTAAGTACTCAACCACTGTTGATAATATACGAGTACTACCCCTGTTAGTTATATACTCAACCACTGTTGGTTAGTCGGTTAGAGATAATTATGGAATAGATAGGATTTCCATAATAGTTTGATTCTGTAAAGGACTCTATGTGTTATAAATAGAGATTCTGTAAAACCCTAGAAGTAGTGAGACGAATTCATTCTAGTTATTAGCTTCAAGGTTGTAAACCCTAACACAAGTTGTGTGTTCGTATTATTGTTAATAATATTGAAGCTTTTAGTTAGATATTCTGTTATATACAAGTTTGATCTTCAAGTTATTAATAAACTATTCCGCAAGCTTATTAATAATCCATCAAAGTAATACATACTAAGATCTCTAGCTGGGATCATCAAGTGGTATCAGAGCTTGATATTACTTTGATCTTGAAGAAGGTAATTGAATTTCGCAGCTTTTTCAACAAATAACAAGATGTCTACTGAATCAATGGAAGGTATTCAAGCTACAAAGATACCCATGCTCAAACCTGATGAGTTTGAGCTATGGCAGACTAGGATTAGGCAATACATGTTGCTTACGGATTATATGATGTGGGAGGTGGTTACTAATGGACCAAACTATACTAAGGATGCAGATGGTAAAAAGGAAGAAAGACCACCACCAAAGTCTGATGCAGAAAGAAAAGAAAGAGCAACAGAGTGGAAGGCATTAAGTACTCTACTTTTGTCTATTCCTAATGAGTATCAAAGGAAGTTTGAAAACTGTGAAGATGCTCAGGTTCTTATGCAAGCAATTGTTAAGAGATTTGGTGGTAATGATAACACCAAGAAGAATAAGAGATCTCTTCTCAAACAACAGTTTGAAAACTTTGCAGGTGTAAAGTCTGAAACTCTGACTCAGACTTTTGATAGGTTTCAAAAACTTGTGGGTGATTTAGAAAATCACAATGTCAAGATTGATAAAGATGACTTGAACAGGAAGTTTCTAAGATCACTTGGTACAGATTGGAATATGTACACTGTGGGACTTAGACAAAGTCCAGATCTTGAAGAGAAAGAGATTGAAGACCTGTATAATGATCTGAGGAATTTTGAGCCTGAAGTTCTAGCATTGAAACAGTCCAATGGTAGCTCTAACAATGCTGCTTTTGTTTCTGTTGGTGAATCTGGTAGTTGTAGCACATCTGGTGCTAATGATAATGTATTGGAAGCATTCTTTGCAAGCCATGTGAATTCTTCATTAACTACAGAAGATTTGGAGCAGGTTAGTGAAGAGGACCTGGAAGAGATGGATTTAAGATGGCAAATGGCCATGATTACAATCAGGGCAAAGAGGTTTATGCAGAGGTCTGGGAACAGAAACTTTTCTTACAAGAGAGATGGTGTAGCTGGTTTTGACAAGAGCAAGGTGGAGTGTTTCAATTGTCACAAGATGGGACACTTTGCTAGAGAATGCAAGAGCACGCAGGCTGGAGGATCTCAGAATGGTATTATGAGAAATAATTCTGCTCCACAAAGAAGATTGGTACCTGTTCAGAACACCACTTCAGATTCATTGGTTGCTCAAGATGGAATGGGAGGATTTGACTGGAGTGACCAAGAAGAGCTTGTAGTTCAGAATCAAGCTTTGATGGCTGTCACAGAAGAACCAGAGTCTTCAGACATTCCATATGAGGTACAATCTAAATTATGTTCTCCTGCATGTAAGAAAATGGTTAAATTTTATAGGGATCATAATATGGTTGTGTGTAATGAATTAAAAGCTTGTAAGGAAAAGAGTCAACATGCCACTTTAGCTATTGAAAACTTAGAAAATCAGATAAAAGCTTATGAAAAGAATGAATCTCAATTTCACTTAGATGTTAAGTATCTAAATTGGGAAAAGAAAGCTTTACAAACAAAAGTTGATATGCTAAGTGCTAAGTTGGCTGAGGCAATTTCTGATAAGGAGTCAATAAAATTGAAAGTTGATGAGTTGGAAAATGTTTCAAAAGGTGTTCAAAACTTAATCAAGTCTCAAATTCATGATAAATTAAAACTTGGATTAGGTTACAACCTTAATGCTGTTCCTCCACCTTATAATCATACTTATTTCCCACCTAAAACTGATTTTGTTTTAGAAACACTTAAGGTAGGTGTGTCTGAGGAGGTTAAAAAGGTAGATCCAGTTGTTAATTGTGATGATAATGTGAATTTTGATAAAGTTGAGGTATCTGATTGGACTGAGGAAGATGAGTGTGATAGTGATAGCTCATCTAGTGGTAATTCTGTGGATGGTAGTGTTAAGTCTATTACTGGTCTAGTTTCTGAACTTAATAGTACTAAACTAGAAGAGGGTAAAAAGATGTTTGTTGAGAAAGCAAAGGCTCAGTTAGATCAAGTCAGGAAAACCAACAAGGCTAGTTCAGGTTTAGGGTATGTACACAAAAAGGTCAATACTGAATCAAAAGACAAGTTGAAATCTGAGTGTGATAAGTGTACATGTAAATCAAAGAAGTCTGAGTTACATACTGCAAGTAATGTGAATAAATCCATTCCCAGGGGTAATCAAAGAAATTGGAACCAACTGGTTTCACAAAGGTTGGGTAATGGGTTTGAATGTGTGAAAAGAAAGTCATGTTTTATTTGTGGTAGATATAATCATCTTCAACAGGACTGTTACTACAATCCTAAAAATAATAGGAACAGTGGTACAGGTCATGTGTTGATAAATAAGCCTAACAGAGGCAAGGCTGCAGCCCCTGTTAATGCTACAGCAGTGCCCCTGTCAACGGCTAACAGAGGCAAGACACGAACAGGGGAGGGTTTGACCACTGTCAGGCATGGTACCTCTGCTGGTATTAAACATTTCAAAAGAATGTATATACCAAGTAAAGCTACCACTCCCAGGGTAATCAATACAAACTTAAAGGTGACCACTGTCAGACCATTAACCCCTGTCAGGTCTAAAATTGATTGTTTTTGGAGACATAAAAATGAGTGTAAATCTGAAGTGTCCAAAACCAATGCAGCACTGAGATCAATCACTGTCAAAAGGGTTGATGTCAATGGTGCTCAAGGGAAACCCAAAGCCAAATTGGTTTGGGTTCCCAAGAAAAACTAATTGTTTTTCTCATATATGTGCAGGGCAAGCCACCAAGCTTATGGCATATTGATTCTGGCTGTTCAAGACACATGACTGGAGACAGGAAAAAGCTACAGGACTTTAAAGCGTTTTCTGGAGGAGATGTAGCATTTGGAAGCAATCCTAAAGGAGGTAAAATCACAGGTAAAGGTAAGGTAAAAAGCAGTAAGCTCACTTTCAATGATGTTTATTATGTTGAGCAATTGAGATACAATTTGCTTAGTGTGAGTCAAATCACAGATAAGCAAAATCCTGTATATTTCACTGACACAGAATGCCTTATACTTTCTGAAAAACTCAAAATACCTGAAGATAAGATTTTAATGAGAGTTCCAAGAAAGGATAATGTATACTGTAGTGATTTAAACAAGATGGAATCTCAAAATGTTAACTGTCTCATTTCTAAAGCTACTGTATCTGAATCTGAACTATGGCATAGGAGGATGTGTCACTTGAATTTCAAGACCATGAATAAACTTGTTAGGAATAAGCTAGTGAGAGGCTTACCTGAAAAGTTATTTGAATGTAGTGACCACTGTGTAGCATGTCTCAAAGGCAAGCAACACAAGACCTCTTATAAGACCAAGCTTGTGAATACCAATACCACTCCCTTACACCTGTTACATATGGATTTGTTTGGCCCTACCAATGTAGCTAGTCAAGGGAAGAAATCTTACTGTTTGGTAATAACTGATGATTACTCTAGAATGAGTTGGGTGTTCTTTCTTAGGACTAAGGATGAGACAGGTGAAATACTTAGATCATTCATAACTAGGATTGAGAATTCAACTAATCAAAAGGTTAAGATCATCAGGTGTGATAATGGGACAGAATTTAAGAATCATGAGATGAATAAGTTCTGTGAGGATAAAGGTATAGAAAGACAGTATAGTGCACCTAGGACTCCACAACAAAATGGAGTAGCTGAGAGGAGGAATAGGACACTAATTGAGGCTGCTAGAAGCATGCTAGCAGATGCTAAACTACCAATGTCCTTTTGGGCAGAGGCCGTTAGCACTGCTTGTTATGTTTTGAATAGGATTTTGATTATTAAACCTCATAACAAGACACCCTATGAGTTATTCTTTAAAAGAAAACCTTTGGTTAGCTTTTTAAAACCATTTGGATGTCCTTGTACTGTCTTAAATACCAGAGATCATCTTGGTAAGTTTCAGAGTAAGGTAGATGAGGGTGTATTTGTTGGATACTCTATTCAAAGCAAGGCTTATAGAGTATTTAACAAAAGGACTAGGATCATAGAAGAGACCATGGATGTGACCTTTAATGAACATACATCAAATGTAGAAGGAAAAGGTCCAGAAGTTTTGTTTGATATTGATGCACTAACCCATGCTTTTAGATATCCAGATTTGTCTATTAGTGCAGGTACAGATGCAGGTAATGATGCAGGTAAAGATGGGAAATCAACCTCAAGTCAAACTAAAAAGGATGACTTGAAGTATGTCTTGTTTCCTATTTGGTCTCCAGATCCTCCAGAAGTATTCCAGTTAGAGCAAGATGAACCTTCAGATGATTCAAGTGGGTCAAGTAGCACAAATGGTTCAAAGGATGAAGATGGTTCAATTCCAACAGAAAATCAACCATTTATCTCAAAGAGTTCTCATATAGTTTCAGAGCATGATTCAGAAGGAGAGCACGATTCTCCAAAATTTGTTGAACAAAGTCCTCCATTTCAAGTTTTGGAAAGGACTTCTTTGTCAGATTCTGAAGCAACTCCAAAGCCATCAAAGGAAAGAGAGGAAAGAGAGTCTTTTTCAGACTCTGAGATAGATAATCTTTTGGGGTCTAATTTGGAAAGAGAACTACTTGATCCTTCTACCTCTAAATATGTGGTTCATAAAGATCATTCCTTGGATTTGATCATTGGTGACATTAGTACTTCTGTTCAGACTAGACATCAAACCAAGGTAAGAGAAGAAGATGTACATACTTCATTATATGTATGTTTTCTTTCTCAGATGGAACCAAAGAAGGCAGTGGAGGCTCTCAAAGATCCAAGCTGGATTGAATCTATGCAGGAAGAATTGTTGCAATTCAAACTGCAAGATGTGTGGGATTTGGTTGATCTTCCAAAAGGAAAGAAAGCTATAGGCACAAGGTGGATCTTCAAGAACAAGAGAGATGAAAGAGGTATAGTGATCAAGAATAAGGCTCGGTTGGTAGCACAGGGGTACACACAGGAAGAAGGCATAGATTATGATGATGTATTTGCCCCTGTTGCTAGAATAGAAGCTATTAGATTATTTTTAGCTTATGCATCTTATCAGGATTTCAAAGTCTATCAAATGGATGTGAAGAGTGCTTTTCTTCATGGTCTAATTGATGATGAGGTGTATGTTTGCCAACCACCAGGGTTTGAAGATCCAACATATCCAGATAGAGTGTGCAGATTGAAGAAAGCATTGTATGGATTACATCAAGCTCCAAGAGCTTGGTATGATACTCTATCTGAGTACTTGCTCAAGAATGGATTCAAGAGAGGTACTATTGACAAGACATTGTTTACCAAGAGGGTTCAAAGAGATATATTGCTGGTACAGGTGTATGTTGATGATATTATTTTCGGGTCTACAAGGGATTCATTGTGCAAAGAGTTTGAAGATTTAATGCATAAGAAGTTCAAGATGAGTTCAATGGGTGAACTCACATTCTTTTTAGGATTGCAGGTCAAGCAGAAGTTAGATGGAATCTTCATTAACCAAGGGAAGTATGTGAAAGACATTTTGAATAAATTTGGCTATAAAGACGTGAAGGTAGCTAGCACTCCCATGGAGGCACATAAACATCTTAATTCTGATCCTGAGGGGGAGGAAGTAGATGTGCACTTATACAGGTCAATGATTGGTTCATTGATGTATTTAACTTCATCTAGACCTGATATAATGTTTGCAGTGTGTCTTTGTGCTAGATATCAGACCAATCCAAAGCAGTCACACATGTATGCTGTGAAGAGGATCTTTAGATACTTGAAAGGTCAACCAGACTTGGGTCTTTGGTATGCTAAAGGATCAGATTTTGAGCTAAAGGCCTTCACAGATAGTGACTATGGTGGTGAGAATATGGATAGGAAATCGACTAGTGGAGGTTGTCAATTTCTTGGAAATAGGTTAGTGTCATGGCAATGTAAAAAGCAAACCACAGTTTCCACTTCTACAGCAGAAGCAGAATATGTTGCAGCATCAAGTTGCTGTGCACAGGTTCTTTGGATTCAGAATCAAATGCTGGATTATGGTTTGACTTTCATGAACACTCCTATTTATATTGATAATACTTCTGCTATTAGTATCATTCAGAATCCAGTTAAGCATTCAAAAACCAAACACATTGAAATCAGATATCATTTTATAAGAGATTGTTATGATAAAAGATTGATTCATATTTTTAAAATTCATACTGATAATCAACTTGCAGATCTTTTTACAAAAGCATTTGATGTAGGAAGATTTACATTTTTGATAACTAATATTGGTATGATCAATCTCACGTAGTGTTTTGGTCTGGATTTGATACTAACAGGGGTAAAATATATTGTATGTGACAGGGTCAGGTGTTGCCACTGTTAGCTTCATCATGATAACAGATGGTGCCACTGTTAGTTTACCTTTGCCACTGTCAATGTATTTTAAACCCCTGCTGTATATGTGTGTAATTTAACCCCTGCTAGTTGTTTTTCTTAGTTTAATATTGCAGGTTTCAGCCACTGTCAAGAGACATCACTTGAGCTGGAATTTAATGTTTTCTTTGTTTCTTCTTATTTGTTTTGGTTAAAAAAAAAATAAAAAATAAAAAAAATAAAAAAAATTTTCGTTGTCTAACTAAGCTAAGTTTATGCCCCTGTTAGTTCTAAGTTGGCGTTTCCTTGGTCGGATGCCCCTGCTAGACTATCAGCCGCTGCTAGCTTTGTTAGATGATTAAAAAAGGTTGACTATAAATTGATCAAGTGAGGTACCCCTGTTGGGTTTGTTTGTAAATTGTGCCCCTGTTGGGTATAACCAGAAGTGCCACTGCTAGTTCTATTTTTAGGGCTTGGCACTGTCATCAAATAAATACTCAAATACTTCACTTTTTCAATTACGCTTTCAAAATTTTCAAAACCCTTCAATAATCGCTCTCGCTTTGAGTTGTTTATTGTAATTCACTCTTCGTTCGTTCATCGATTACATCAATGGCATCTTCATCATCATCTGATTCTGATCATTCTACGCTAAGTGTTCATTCTGAACACAATATGAGGGCTTTCTTGAATAAAGAACTTGCCGATGAGTATTTTCACCCTATCATCGATTTCTTGAGTAATTGTCCAGTTACTTATGCCCTTACTGTAGCTCCACGATTGATTCGATCACATATTCAGGAATTTTGGAAGAATGCAAAGGAAGGGAATGTTAATGGCATTACTCATATTCATTCCACTGTCAAGGGTCAGAAGGTAATGGTTACTGAGATTGTTCTACGAGAACTTTTACAGTTTGATGATGAAGGTGGAATTCTGGAGTTATCGAGAGAAGATTTGTTTAAAGGCATTATGGATATGGGGTATGAAGGTTCAGGAAAGACAAGATCAGACTATACTTTCTTGAAGTCATGGTTTTGTCCTCAATGGAAGTTCTACATTCATACTTTTCTGGTATGTTTGTCTCAAAAGAGAACTAGTTTTAATGAATTTAGTTCTACGATTGCATATCCTATTATCTGCTTGGCACAGGGTATTAAGTTTAATATGTCTAGATTTATCTTAGATAATATGATTAGGAATGTAAAGGGTGATACATTCGTTATGTATCCTAGATTTGTTCAGCTTTTGTTGAATAATCAATTGTCAAATCTGCCAGCAGAGGATAGTGTGATTGTTAGTTCTACTCTATCTTTAAGGACTATTCAGGCTATGAATAAGTATCAGAATGCTTTTTCTAAGAAGGAAACTGCATTATTTTCTACAATGCTAGTTACTCCTTCTGCCACTGGTGGTGTATTACCAACACCATCTGGACCAAATGATGACAGACCAACGACACAAGTTGGTTCTGAACACACATCAAGAGGTGGCATCAAAAGAAAACAAGGGAACAAACAGCCTACCCAATCTAAAGCCAAGAAATCCAAGAAGGCTACACAGGCTATGGAGATTCCTGTTTCTCCACAGTCTCAGTCAAATGTTCCAACACAACAGGTGAACATACTTGATGAAAATGTTCATTCTGGAAGGGCTGCCACTACTGTTTCTAGCCCACTGGCAGGGCAGGATAGTGGTAACATTAATCAGACCCAACCAGAGGCAACTATGTTTGATGAACCTATGGGTGATGATTCAAATGTAGGTCCCAGTACCAATAACCAAGGGACATCTGCAGTGGCAGATGTGGGCAAGGATTCAACTAAGAGGTCACACTCTAATGTTGATGAGCCTAGTGATACTGATGAATTGACGATTTCTTATCTTGTACATGATGTCAATAAACTATGGAGCAAATATGAGAGGGAAAGGGCTTATAGAAAAGAGGCTCAACAGAAAATTCAAGCTCAGGATGAGTTCATTGCTAAACAGAAGGAGCTAATTGATCATCAGAAGGAAGAGTTGCTTGATGTGAAGCATAGGTTGTTAGTGCTTGAGGAGGCTGTCAATAATATTCTTCTACCTGCAAATAGGTTAAAAGAATCTTCAGGCAAGGGGGAGAAGAAAGCAGATGATGATATTATGCCTGAAGATGATGGTTCAAGAGCAGGTGATGATGATGATGATGATTCATATGGACCTCATGATGATATGGATGGAGAAATGATCAATATTGATGAGATGAATGATGATTCTGCAGCTACAGAGGTGTTTGATGATACTACAGCTACAGAGGTGCTTGAGTTTGATGATAATACAGTTGAGATGAATATTGAGGCACAATCAGAAGACACTGTGGAGTTAGTGTTTGATGATAAAGATGATGATTATGTGCAGAGCAGGGATAAGGCTGAGGAGGAGCTAAATGTATCTGATTATGTGATACATGAAAGTTTAGATGATGAGGTAGTTGATGGTGCAGGAGCAGAGCAGACTGATGAAACAGTTTATCAGGTATTTCCATTGAATAAAGGGTTGCCTGAGAAAGCTGCACTTAGATTATATGTTTGGGATGTGATGGGTGCTAACCTGGATGATAAGAAAAGAGTCAGTTTCAGTGATAGGCCAGTGTATGAGGTGGTTGATGATGTTGAAAAAGAAGGAGAAGTTGAGGTTAAGGGGGAGCAATCAAAGTCAATTGCTGAAGAGAAGAAGTTGCAAACCTTTACAAGAAAGAAATCTATTCCCAGAAGAAAGTCAACTAAAACTTTATCCCCTGTCAAAACTTCTACCACTGTTATTGCAATTTCAACCCCTGTCAACACTAACCCAACCACTGTTACATCTACCCCTGTTAGTACACCAACTCCTACCAATGTTAATACACCAATAACCGCTGCTGTCATATCAATCCCTGCCACAACTATAACAACAACAAAACCAAGAGAGGTACCTGTTACAATAAGAGAACCAACTTCACCACTCAAACCTAAGTCTAAATTGCCTGTGATTGATCCAAAAGACAAAGGTAAAGGAAAGTTAAAAGAAAAATCAAAGGTGAAAGAAATTAAAGAGCCTCATATTGAGTCTCATGATATGCTGAGGATGCAAGTAGAAGAAAGAGAAAGGTTGATAAGGAGAGCTGCAGAAGCTAAAGCTGAAGGAGAGGGTGATGATGTGAAAATGATTTTGGATGATCTGAGTGTAGTGACTATTACACAGAAAGCTGCAGAGATTGTTAAAGAAAAGACTGCACAAGGATTAAAGCTTCCTGTTCAGAGAGTTCATGATTATTTAAAGAAGAAGAAAGATAATGAAGAGGAAGAGTTATCTTCTGGATTTTTGTTGATGAAAAGGGCAAATGAGGAAAGGGCTAGAAAGAAAAAGCAAGAGGAATTAGCCAAGAAGAGAAGTAAACCTTTACCATATGCTGAAAGGAGAAGACAAATGATTAATGCACTGTCTGAAAATTATGCCCCAGTTAAAATTGTTAGAGGATGGAATATGCAGAAGCTGCAACAGGCATATGATAGGTATATGGGAAGAGATGAAGAGTGGACAAAGAAAATGGAAGAGAATAGACATTTGAATGCATTGATGAAGGAGAAGAAAGAAAAGGCAGATAGGGAAATGAAAAAGTTTTTGAAAGAAGAAGAAGAAAGAAGAGAAAAGGCAGCTGTTGAAGCAGCAGAGAAAGCTTTAGAGGATAAGCAGAATGAAGTTAGAAGAAATTCATGGAAAAATCAGATTTCTAAAGATAATGTTATTCCTGATATTCCAAGATTTGATCCAGAGCTGAAAAAGAGAATCAAGATTCTGACTGATAGCAAGGAGATTTCTGAAGGACCAAGAAAGGCTAGAATTATAAATTGGGAAGGAGTAGCAATTGATTATGGTTTCAGAAAAATGATCCTTGAGATCAAGATTGAAAGGGAAAGAGGATTTGATGATCATGTTGGGAGTATGGTTGATTTGCTCAGAATTTGTACAAGAGATGATCTTTTGGAATTGTATCAAGTGAGCAGAATCAGGAATAGAAAGAACTCTGAAGCAGTGATTGAAAGACAAATGATGGAGTTATTGCAGAGCCTGTTTGAACCAGCCAGCTTGTATCACTTATTCTTTCATTGTTATCAAAGGGTTATAACCTGGAGATATTTTGCCAGAGCTGGAGTACACATGGTAGTATTCAACAATGGGCAGGTGATCTACATGTTTGATGATCGACATTATGTGCTGGGAACAGGGCTGCTGAATAGATTGATTGATTTGAAGTTATCTACAACCATCATTACTGAAGGAGCTTACAGAGCTTTATACATGGTGTTTAATCAACTGCATAAGCGGCAAACAATGAAGGAGAAAGAAGAAGAAAAGAAGGATTGAAACTTGAATCATTACTCTGAATGATCAAGTTTAGGGGGAGATTGTTGAGACCTGAGACACTGCTAGATTTGCTCAGAATACAAGTATCATGCCGCTGTTGGTATAAGACTTCAACCACTGTTAGTAGAAGTCAAAAGAAGACAACAGCTGTTAGTACATTTGTCTAACAGGGCCACTGTTAGTGTATAGTTTGTATTTAGTAAGTACTCAACCACTGTTGATAATATACGAGTACTACCCCTGTTAGTTATATACTCAACCACTGTTGGTTAGTCGGTTAGAGATAATTATGGAATAGATAGGATTTCCATAATAGTTTGATTCTGTAAAGGACTCTATGTGTTATAAATAGAGATTCTGTAAAACCCTAGAAGTAGTGAGACGAATTCATTCTAGTTATTAGCTTCAAGGTTGTAAACCCTAACACAAGTTGTGTGTTCGTATTATTGTTAATAATATTGAAGCTTTTAGTTAGATATTCTGTTATATACAAGTTTGATCTTCAAGTTATTAATAAACTATTCCGCAAGCTTATTAATAATCCATCAAAGTAATACATACTAAGATCTCTAGCTGGGATCATCAATTATCACAGCAAAAAGGTTTATTTTATGGTGTCTTGTTTCAAACCTACGAAACTCACCAACATTCGTGTTGACGTTTTTGAGCATATCTTTTCAGGTTATACTAGTGAACTTAAAGGAGTGGACAAGAGAACTTAGTGGACCTTTAGGGTTGCATTAAGAGTTATTCAAGACTTGTGGTACATCATTAAGGTTGTTTGTGAAGGCTTGTTTTGCCGTAACATTGTAGTGTACGTTTGTTTGTAAGATTTTGAATTCATTGTTGAAATGTATGCATGACATGAACCGTTATTCATGTTAATGGCATCATGACACATTGGATATTGTAATTCATATAGCTTTCTTTATAATGATGTGTTATGATCCTATCACCGTTATATCCCGTTGTTTCCGCTTTAGACGAGGTGTGACAGATTGGTATCATGATGAAGCGTTAAGGGATACTCTTATACAAAATGAAAAGTTGCATGGGTTAGATAAACAGCTGAAACACGAAGTGGATGTGCTGTTACATCTTATGAGAAGATTATGGATTTCTTTGCTAGGTGGTCTATGGACACTAGTATGAACAGAGTACGTAAGTCAAAAATATTTCATACGATGAGAAGTATCTCGATATTATGGAATTGTATTGGTGACTGGGAACGAAGAAGGACATCATTAAGTACATTATTCAATTAGTCAATGCATGATCTATTTGAAGTTCAAGGCTGAATATTCGAGACTCTCATGTCTATTACAGCAACCGGAGTTTCCCGAATGGAAAAGGGGAAAATATGACTATGGATTTCATTACGAAGTTTCTTAGAACTAATAGTGGGCATGACTCGATTTGGGGTAGAATAACCGAGTCTGCTCATTTTTTAGCTATTCACGAGAACTACAAAATGGAGAAATTGACGAGGTTGTGTATTAACGATGTAGTAGCAAGGCCTGAAGTGTTTGTGTCAACTATATCTGATTTTGATGGTTATTTTACTTTAAAATTTTGGCAAATGTTACGGAAAGCTTTGGGAACGCGTTTTGATTTGAGGACGGTTTATCATTCTCGAACTGAAGGACGGAGTGAGCGAAACATTCAAACATTTGAGAGTATGCTTAGAGCGTGTTATCGATTTTGGTGAAAGTTGGGATACCCACTTACCACTAGTCGAGTTCTCATACAACACAGTTATCATTCTAGTATTCAATGTGCACTAGTTCAAGCACTTCTGGAGTGTAGGAGTCGTTCATTGTAGCGTGGGTTGAAGTTGGATTAAAGTCAGTTGATTGGATTGAAATAGTCCATGAAGCTATTGACAAGATCGTTCAAATCAAGGAGAGGTTGGAAACAGTACGAGTTAGGCAAAAGAGTTATGCAAACAAACGACGAAAGCAGTTAGAGTTTTGTGTTGGGAATCATATATTGTTTAAAGTGTTAATTTGGGAAAGTGTCATACATTTTGGGAAGTTTGAAATATTAGCATATGTGTTTGTTGGACCGTTCTAAATTATTGAACATATGGGTTTAATAATGGCAAGAGTGAAGTGGTGTTCATGAAGTATTTCATATTTCAAATCTAAGAAAGTGTTGACTGATAAGGTCTTACACGTATTTCTAGATGGAATTTACAGGGAATCGCAGATAACATTGGGTAGAGAAAACGGTAGAAACCATGGATTGTGAGGTAAAAATGTTGAAACGCAGAAAGTTTTAATTGGTCATGGCCTGATAGAACGCTTAGAGAGGATTCGATTTTACTTGGGAATAAAAAGAGTGAACAAAGCTTAAGTTGTGACACTCCTCCAAATTAGGTATATAATTATACTTAATTACATGCATTTCTTACGCTAATTCCCTACGATTGTGTTAACATAAACTTTTGATGTGATGTGAGTCTAGCGAGCCCAAAACAATAATACATGAAGTATTACATAAATTGTAATTTATAAAATTACGCGATTTTTAGCTGAAAAGTTACCGAATACGCGTCCGAATGAATGCGACAAAATAAATAACGAAAGTCGGTGACAAAATATATAATTAATAATTCGATTATTAATTACGAGTGTTTATATATCTATAACGTATAGATAAAGTGGTTCAAATATACGTTTAACATAAAACGTATTATAACACGAACAGAAACAATTCTAAAACGCGCATACGACGTCGAATCATAAAAATACAAATTTTCTCGTTCGTTTGGAAGAAGTTAGAACATTACTTCAAAATATGAAATCCTAAAATTACTGAAAATTGGCGCTCAATTGAATACGCGCAGTAAAATGTACAAAAATGTACAACTACCAAAAATAATGAAAACCTCATTATTCTGAAAATATATTACGAACCAGGAGAGCATCTACAAAATAAAAATATAAAATGATAAATTTTATATTGCTATAATTATACACGTACTCGAAATTTCAGTACGCAAACCGGCTACCAACCTCAAAGAGGTGAGCCGAGCCATACTCGTTTAAATTATATACTCCCTCCTTCCCTTCGTCTGATCAACAACACCCACACACATCACCACCATTTTCTTTCTATTTTCTTTCTTTCTTTCTTTTCTTTGATCTGGAGGAACTCAAACAAGAATCAGAAGCAAGAAACAGAGGCATCCATCATCACCATCATCATCATCATCCGATCATCATCTTCATCATTTTCATTTTTGTAAGAAAACTTTCAATCTTTGTTTCTTTACTTAAATTTCGTATATATATGGTGATAACATAACATAATCAAAGCATGAAACACACAAACTTGAAGATTGATGATTTGTTCTTGAAAATGGTTTTAAAACCCAAAACTTCAAATGCAAAATCGATACATGAAAACATGTTATAATGATGTAATAAGTTGTTAAAATGCTATATATTGATAGTATAAACGTTTGGGTTTGATGTACAAATGATTTGAAACCCAAAACATTCGAGTTCATATACACTCTGCACGAACAGAACCTGCAAGACCTTTGAATCCGGCGGATTCAAGCGAATCCGGCGGATTCCCAGACCGAAGCTCAGATGAATCCGGCGTATTCACGGGAATACGGTGGATTCCCATTATTAAACCAGTCGAATACGGCGTATTCCTTCGAATACGGCGTATTCCCACCTCTGACCGCACACAAACCTTCGGCTAAAACGATGAACGAGTAAAAGACACGGGTGAATACGGCGGATTCAAATGAATCCGGCGTATTCCAAAGCTTCACACGAACCATCTGATGAACACACACGAATCCGGCGTATTCGATTCAATCCGGCGGATTCCCCCGAACTTGATTGAATACGGCGGATTCACTCGAATCCGGCGTATTCCGATTTTTGACTTAAATCCGGCGGATTCTTTTAAATCCGGCGGATTCCCGTGTCTGGTCAACAACTTGACTTTTAACTTAAAACACAAAGCAATTCCGTTAACGACTACAATTGTACAAGACATATACGAGACATGATAAATTGTTGAATGACACTATAAAACGAGACAAACTATGATTACGGACATTGGACTTATTTAATGCGTACGAACAATAATATATATATGCGAGAATATATATATGCAACTATATAAGTATATATGTATATATGCTTACACATTTTGGACGATTCGACAAACAAACATAACTTGGGAAAATATTATTTATTTTCAAACAACAATCATCAACGACATACACAAACTTAAGAAATTGATAACTTCTTCAAACAAACGAACTATTAACGTAAGTAAAATATAGTACTTATAGTTAATACATTATTGTGTATAGGTTGATTACGGTTGGGCTACGCTATCATATCTCGCTAGCATTCACATCCGAGCACCTACTGTGAGTTCACAAACCCCTTTTCAATGTTTTAATGTTTTAAAACTCGGGGTGGAAAACATAGAAATCGTATGTATAATCACATGCGACAACTGCTTTAAATACTGTATGTATTTGCTTGAACTGTTTATGAAGGGGTACTTCATACTTGAACTGTTTGTGAAAGGGTATTTCACACAACTATTTGAACTGTGTTTTATGAAGGGGTACTTCATACTTGAACTGTTTGTGAAAGGATATTTCACACAACTATTTGAACTATGTTTTATGAAATGTTTTTCATAACTATTTTGGGAATTTAGGCAACGAATCTTGGTACGGATCTAGGCTGAACGATGTAGTGCATAAAAGACCTTATGGCTACAGACTATAACCATTAGCTAGGTGACTCTAGCCACTGAGTATACGGATAGTACTATCGCCGTGACGACCCTCCTACGGATTTGGGAGCGTATACTTAATTGTCCAGCATGGCAAACAACAACAGATTAGGGTTGTGGTTTGGTTATAGGGTTAGATCGGGTTACCTTACTTGACAGGTTTAGCTCACCTTTCAAGGGATCACCGTCTAAATATTCCCACAAAACTATGGTTTAGGAAGTGATTTCCTGTGTACACTGATTTGGAAATGTTAATCTTTATCTAGGTTAACCTGTGTTTCCTACTAATGACTGAATTAGGAAATGTTATCTCTTGATTGAAATAACCTGCGTTTCCTATTACAACTACAACTGATTTGGGAAATGTTATTTGTTAATAACTTGTGTTTCCTACTTGATAAACAACACTTATTGGAAATGTTATTCTTAAGTGTTTAACTTGTGTTTCCTACATAACGAACAAACTTGTGAATTCACTCAACAATTTTGTTGACGTTTTACTCTATGTTTTTCAGGGAATTAGCAGCGTAAGTAAGATCTGCATGCATATCAGGACGGATTACCCTGGACTTGTTAGGATGCCACTACTTTTGGGACACCTGGATTTCCTCTGTATAACTGCAACTATTGCAGTCATACCTATGAAATCTACTTTTGATATTATGTATTTTATGAAATACTGATTTCAACTACTACTATTACTGTTACTACTTTCCAAGTGGTAACCTTTTGTAAAACTTTAACTAATGGCATCTTAATCTATTTCGTTCTGCGATAGCCATATGCTCTGTGTATGTATGTAAATGTTGGTTGTTTTACTGCTCGCACCCCCGCCACGTCACTAAGCTTCCGCAAACCACTCTACGTAATTGTAATTACCGTTCGGCGGGGTGTGACAGACTTGGTATCAGAGCCATTGGTTATAGCGAACTAGCAGTCTTTAAGTGACTTGGAACCTTAGAGACCTAGACTATAGCCTTGGCTAGAACATTTGTGCATTCATGCATACATACTTTGCATACAACTAACATACGACTGACACGCCACACTCAATTTCTTTTGTCACAGTATGTCTAGTCAATCACATTACCATGTTTACGCTTCGGATGAAGAGCCGACCGAGGCTACTTTTGAGGGTCCCGCTATTACAGTAGGGGATGAGTCATCAGTTCATGTGAGAGCTATGTCTGATGACACTAGTGATGCTTACTTAGTACCACCTCCGACCGCACCTGTGGTCACCCCTACCCCTACACCACCTGTTGCGAGTACCTCTCGTGTGCCTGTACCTAGGATGACAGCTAGGATCTGTGTTCGGGATTTTCCCAGGGGACCACTCGCGCCGCGCGATAAGGCGCCAGTGACTGAGTCTGAGGTTCCAGTTGTCGAGCCGCCACTGAAGAGGCTCCGACCTTCTCATCTGGACTGGATGCCTCGAGTATTGAGAGAGTGGAGATCACTAGAGGGTATTCCCTCGACCTTTGAGATTGGAGAGTCTTCCCACTCACCACCATCTGCATATCTCACTGGTGAGCCTCTGGAGCTCACTGTGCCTACCCTTGTGGCTGTGGTTCACACCATGTTTAGGATATCATCTAGCAGGAGCAGAGATGTGATGGAGTTACTGAGCGATGCCTCCCGTACTGATATGGATATGGCTATGCTCCATCAGAGGATGGATTTTGTGGAGACTCACCGTCTAACAGACTGGCAGAGTCTAGCGTCCACCCGTGCACACGTTGCAGCTTTAGAGAGGCGTGCTAGGGTGTCAGAGATTGTAGCTAGTGTTTGTGTGATGGCTGCAGCAGTGATGGTTGCGGTTAGGATGTATTTACCCTGGTTCCGTTAGGTCTGTGTATGGCGGTTGTGCCTACACCATATTAGACTATTACTTTTGGGGAAATATATGTATGTATTCGTTAGGGACTAGCTGTATGTTGGATGAAACTTTGTTAGTAAAATGGGTATATGTATAGGAAACCCATCATCTTTTGTATAACGCTAACCATAGATGGGTATATTAGAAATCCCATCTTATTTTGTACTAAACTCATGTAACAGCGTTTTGATCTCTAATATATAATGTATGCTTGGTTTACATCTCGTGTTCATTATGCTTATTATCAACCATGTTATTTCATCTTACAACTGTCGACTTGTGATTAAACCTATACTTTATCGACACTTTGTGACCAACTCTTGTAAACCCTGAAACATTTTTCAGCTTGATGATTGATTATTCTTGAGAACCTCTAAAATTTACAGTGTTAAACGACAATGAAAAGAAATATGTATTGGACATTATATAATGACGCCTGGCCAACGTGATTATATTATGCTAGATACATGTGGGTGTTTCAAAGTTGTATGGCACGTGTTGTAAAATTCTATTCATTCATCTTTTCATGTTATTCATTTCTATCAAATGTGAATCTTTGATCTATTCACATTCAATATCTCAACATTAACACTCTGCATTTTATTCATCGCAGAGCTAAATCATGCCTCCCAAACGACGAGCTACTAGAAACAGTCGAAAGACGACTACGCCTCCACCACCACCACCCACTGAAACCACCGAACAAATGATCGCACGAAGAATAGCTGAAGGTATTGCTGAATATGAGGCAAGCCGTAATCGCGAACCCGTAGTTAACAACAGTGGATCTACCCCTGTTAATACTGAGACACCCGTGAATGCTGGCCGAGGGTGTTCATACAAAACATTTCAGGCTTGTAAGCCGATTTCTTTTCGTGGCACCGAGGGTGCAATTGGTATGATTCACTGGATAGAGAAAACTGAGTCGGTATTGGATATTAGTGACTGTTCACCTGACTGTATGGTGAAGTATGCTGCTTGCACTTTGGCTGACAAAGCGCTCACTTGGTGGAACAGTCAGATCCAATCACTTGGTCGACCAGCTGCTTATTCAATGTCATGGGGAACATTTAAGAATCTGATATTGGAGGAATTCTGCCCTCGCAGTGAGATGCAGAAAATAGAAACAGAGTTGTGGAACATCACCATGATTGGTGCTGATATTACTGGGTACACCACTAAGTTTCAGGAACTTGCACGTCTAGTGCCACATATGGTGACTCCCGAGTATAAGCGTATCGAACGCTACATATTCGGTCTGGTACCACAAATCCGCAGTCTGGTGACATCATCTAAACCGGACACTTTCAGGAGTGCTGTTACACTAGCACAAAGTTTGACTGATGAGGCAGTCAGGATGGGAAATCTGACTAAGAAAGCTGTGTCGGGAAAAAGTGAACCGAACAGCACTGATGTTAGTAGTTCTGGTGGTGCAAAGCGAAAGTGGAACGGTAGTGGTGCTGATCGCCAAGGTCAGCAAAACAAGAAACATTCTGGAAATGCGAAAGCATATGTTGCCACTACTACCGACTCGAAACCATACCTGGGTAACAAACCCAAATGTGATAAGTGCAACCGACACCACGAAGGCGGGTGTGGGTATTGTGGAAACTGTAAGGCATGGGGACATAGAACCCGAGAATGCAAAACTAACCCTCCTCCATGAGCAAACACTGAGCGTCAAAACCAGGGATGTTTTGAATGTGGTGAGCAAGGACACTACCGTAACCGATGCCCTAAGCTCAACAACAACAACCGCGGTAACAACAATAACCGAGACAACAACATCAACAACCAACCGGCTCAAGGAAGGGCATTCGTGATCGGGGCACAAGAGGCACGCCAGGACCCTAACACCGTCACTGGTACGTTTCTTGTAAACAATCATTATGCCTCTGTGTTAATTGATTCGGGTGCTGATTTAAGTTTTGTGTCTACTGAATTTAGACCACTATTAGAACTTGAATCCCGTAAGTTAGACAACAAGTATACCATAGAATTAGCCGATGGTGAGTTAATCGAATCAGGAGAAATAGTACCGGGATGTACATTGGAGTTAGAAGGTCATCTCTTCGAAATAGACTTACTACCGGTTAAGTTGGGAAGTTTTGACATTGTAGTCGGTATGGATTGGTTATCTAAGAACCGCGCGGAGATCATATGTCATGATAAGATGGTTCGCTTACCACTGTCAACAGGAGAAACATTTGTGGTTCAAGGTGAGAAACGAAAGAGTACCACAAAAATGATTTCGTGCTTGAAGGCCAGTAAGTATCTCCGAAAGGGGTACCAAGCATTTTTGGCACACATTGTAGAAAAGAAAACTGAGGAGCGACGTATAGACGATGTGCCCATTGTACGCGACTATCCAGGAGTATTTCCTGATGAGTTGCCGGGATTGCCACCCCCACGACAAATTGAGTTTCACATTGACCTGGTGCCAGGAGCCGCACCTATCGCACGAGCACCTTATCGTCTAGCTCCCTCTGAAATGCAAGAGCTGTCTACGCAACTACAAGAACTTCTAGACTTGGGATTCATTCGACCGAGCTTTTCCCCTTGGGGAGCTCCGGTTCTATTTGTCAAGAAAAAGGATGGATCTATGCGGATGTGCATAGATTATCGAGAACTGAACAAGGTAACTATCAAGAACAGATACCCGTTACCACGCATTGATGATCTGTTTGATCAACTGCAAGGGTCAAGTTATTATTCAAAAATTGACCTACGATCTGGTTACCACCAACTTAAGGTACGAGAAGAGGATGTACCGAAAACTGCTTTTAGGACTCGTTACGGTCACTACGAGTTTCTAGTCATGCCTTTTGGGCTGACCAACGCACCAGCAGTATTCATGGATTTGATGAACAGAGTGTGCAAACCCTATTTGGATAAATTCGTCATTGTGTTTATTGACGACATCTTAGTATACTCACAAACGAAAGAAGATCACGAGCAACATCTGAAGCTTGTTCTCGAACTACTACAAAAAGAGAAGCTTTATGCAAAGTTCTCTAAATGCGAATTTTGGATACGAGAGGTTCAATTCCTTGGTCATGTGATAAATGACAAGGGGATTCACGTGGACCCATCCAAAATTGAGGCAATCAACAACTGGGAAGCACCGAAAACCCCAACGGAAGTACGACAATTTCTTGGTCTAGCTGGCTATTACAGGCGATTCATCGCAAACTTTTCAAAGATAGCACAGCCACTTACCACGTTAACTCAAAAAGACAAGAAATTTGAGTGGAATGAGAAACAAGAGAAGGCATTCCAAATATTGAAACAGAAACTGAGCAGCGCACCCATATTATCACTACCCGAAGGAGTAGATAACTTTGTTGTTTACTGTGAGGCATCGCATCAGGGATTGGGTTGCGTACTGATGCAAAACGAAAAGGTCATTGCTTATGCATCACGACAACTAAAAGTGCATGAGAAAAACTATACGACTCATGATTTGGAATTGGGAGCCGTTGTTTTTGCACTGAAGATCTGGAGACACTACCTATACGGTACAAAGTGTACGATCTTCACTGATCATAAGAGCCTACAACATATATTCGACCAAAAAGAACTTAACATGAGACAACGACGTTGGGTCGAATTACTAAACGATTACGACTGTGAAATAAAGTATCACCCGGGTAAAGCTAACGTAGTAGCAGATGCCCTGAGTCGTAAGGAACGAATCAAACCTCGAAGAGTTCGAGCCTTGGGATTGACAATCCACTCGAATCTCATTACTCAAATTCGTGAAGCCCAAGAACTTACTTTCACTCCCGAACGCCTTAAGGATGAATCCTTGAAAGGGATGGAAAAACAACTCGAGAAAAAGGACAACGGAGTGTTGTACTTTATGAATCGAATTTGGGTACCATGCGTGGATGAGTTACGCAAACTGATTTTGGATGAGGCACATAAGTCTAACTACTCAATACATCCTGGTGCAGACAAGATGTACCATGACTTGAAAGGCTTTTACTGGTGGCCTGGAATGAAACGTGACATTGCCACCTACGTTAGCAAATGCTTAACTTGCTCGAAGGTAAAGGTAGAATACCAAAAGCCGTCTGGGCTTTTGCAACAGCCTGAGTTGCCCAAATGGAAATGGGAGCAAATAACAATGGACTTCATTACGAAGTTACCTAGAACGGCATCGGGAGCAAATGCCATATGGGTGATTGTCGATCGATTGACGAAATCAGCCCACTTCCTCGCTATTAAGGAAACGGATGGAATGGAGAAACTAGCAAAAATCTATATTAAAGAGATTGTTTCTCGGCATGGAGTGCCACTATCTATCATCTCTGATAGAGATGCACGATTCACTTCTCGCTTTTGGCAAACATTACAACAGGCGATGGGTACTCGACTTGATATGAGTACTGCCTATCACCCGCAGACTGACGGCCAAAGTGAGCGAACTATACAGACGCTCGAAGACTTGTTGCGAGCATGTGTGATAGACTTTGGAGGTAACTGGGATACTCACCTACCTCTAGCTGAATTTTCTTACAACAATAGTTATCACACGAGTATACAGATGGCACCATTTGAGGCGTTGTATGGACGTAAGTGCCGATCACCACTCTGTTGGGCAGAGTTAGACGACAGACAACTATCTGGACCCGAACTTGTCCAGGAAACCACTGACAAAATAACTCAAGTATTGAGCCGATTGAAAGCGGCACGAGACCGACAAAAGAGTTACGCTGATAACCGCCGTAAACCTCTTGAGTTTCAAGTAGGAGACAAAGTCCTACTCAAAGTATCTCCCTGGAAAGGAGTAGCACGATTTGGCAAACGAGGAAAGCTGAACCCACGATACATCGGACCATTTGAAATCCTTGCTAGGATTGGTCCTGTCGCTTACAAGCTTAAACTACCGCAAGAGCTTAGTAGCATACACGATACTTTCCACGTTAGCAACCTCAAAAAGTGTCTTTCTGATGAAACACTTATCATTCCTCCTGACGAAGTCTTCATTGACTCAAAACTTAACTTTGTGGAGGAACCTGTTGAAGTTATGGATTCTAAAACCCAGAAACTTCGACACAAACGAATCAAACTGGTTAAAGTTCGTTGGAACTCGAAACATGGCCCAGAGTTTACCTGGGAACGAGAGGATGAAATGCGAAGGAAATACCCCAACCTATTTGAGAGCGTGACCGAGACTCACGGCTCGACTTAAATCTCGGGACGAGATTTCACTAACGGGGGGAGAATGTGACACTCCTCCAAATTAGGTATATAATTATACTTAATTACATGCATTTCTTACGCTAATTCCCTACGATTGTGTTAACATAAACTTTTGATGTGATGTGAGTCTAGCGAGCCCAAAACAATAATACATGAAGTATTACATAAATTGTAATTTATAAAATTACGCGATTTTTAGCTGAAAAGTTACCGAATACGCGTCCGAATGAATGCGACAAAATAAATAACGAAAGTCGGTGACAAAATATATAATTAATAATTCGATTATTAATTACGAGTGTTTATATATCTATAACGTATAGATAAAGTGGTTCAAATATACGTTTAACATAAAACGTATTATAACACGAACAGAAACAATTCTAAAACGCGCATACGACGTCGAATCATAAAAATACAAATTTTCTCGTTCGTTTGGAAGAAGTTAGAACATTACTTCAAAATATGAAATCCTAAAATTACTGAAAATTGGCGCTCAATTGAATACGCGCAGTAAAATGTACAAAAATGTACAACTACCAAAAATAATGAAAACCTCATTATTCTGAAAATATATTACGAACCAGGAGAGCATCTACAAAATAAAAATATAAAATGATAAATTTTATATTGCTATAATTATACCCGTACTCGAAATTTCAGTACGCAAACTGGCTACCAACCTCAAATAATTGAGGTGAGCCGAGCCATACTCGTTTAAATTATATACTCCCTCCTTCCCTTCGTCTGATCAACAACACCCACACACATCACCACCATTTTCTTTCTATTTTCTTTCTTTCTTTCTTTTCTTTGATCTGGAGGAACTCAAACAAGAATCAGAAGCAAGAAACAGAGGCATCCATCATCACCATCATCATCATCATCCGATCATCATCTTCATCATTTTCATTTTTGTAAGAAAACTTTCAATCTTTGTTTCTTTACTTAAATTTCGTATATATATGGTGATAACATAACATAATCAAAGCATGAAACACACAAACTTGAAGATTGATGATTTGTTCTTGAAAATGGTTTTAAAACCCAAAACTTCAAATGCAAAATCGATACATGAAAACATGTTATAATGATGTAATAAGTTGTTAAAATGCTATATATTGATAGTATAAACGTTTGGGTTTGATGTACAAATGATTTGAAACCCAAAACATTCGAGTTCATATACACTCTGCACGAACAGAACCTGCAAGACCTTTGAATCCGGCGGATTCAAGCGAATCCGGCGGATTCCCAGACCGAAGCTCAGATGAATCCGGCGTATTCACGGGAATACGGCGGATTCCCATTATTAAACCAGTCGAATACGGCGTATTCCTTCGAATACGGCGTATTCCCACCTCTGACCGCACACAAACCTTCGGCTAAAACGATGAACGAGTAAAAGACACGGGTGAATACGGCGGATTCAAATGAATCCGGCGTATTCCAAAGCTTCACACGAACCATCTGATGAACACACACGAATCCGGCGTATTCGATTCAATCCGGCGGATTCCCCCGAACTTGATTGAATACGGCGGATTCACTCGAATCCGGCGTATTCCGATTTTTGACTTAAATCCGGCGGATTCTTTTAAATCCGGCGGATTCCCGTGTCTGGTCAACAACTTGACTTTTAACTTAAAACACAAAGCAATTCCGTTAACGACTACAATTGTACAAGACATATACGAGACATGATAAATTGTTGAATGACACTATAAAACGAGACAAACTATGATTACGGACATTGGACTTATTTAATGCGTACGAACAATAATATATATATGCGAGAATATATATATGCAACTATATAAGTATATATGTATATATGCTTACACATTTTGGACGATTCGACAAACAAACATAACTTGGGAAAATATTATTTATTTTCAAACAACAATCATCAACGACATACACAAACTTAAGAAATTGATAACTTCTTCAAACAAACGAACTATTAACGTAAGTAAAATATAGTACTTATAGTTAATACATTATTGCGTATAGGTTGATTACGGTTGGGCTACGCTATCATATCTCGCTAGCATTCACATCCGAGCACCTACTGTGAGTTCACAAACCCCTTTTCAATGTTTTAATGTTTTAAAACTCGGGGTGGAAAACATAGAAATCGTATGTATAATCACATGCGACAACTGCTTTAAATACTGTATGTATTTGCTTGAACTGTTTATGAAGGGGTACTTCATACTTGAACTGTTTGTGAAAGGGTATTTCACACAACTATTTGAACTGTGTTTTATGAAGGGGTACTTCATACTTGAACTGTTTGTGAAAGGATATTTCACACAACTATTTGAACTATGTTTTATGAAATGTTTTTCATAACTATTTTGGGAATTTAGGCAACGAATCTTGGTACGGATCTAGGCTGAACGATGTAGTGCATAAAAGACCTTATGGCTACAGACTATAACCATTAGCTAGGTGACTCTAGCCACTGAGTATACGGATAGTACTATCGCCGTGACGACCCTCCTACGGATTTGGGAGCGTATACTTAATTGTCCAGCATGGCAAACAACAACAGATTAGGGTTGTGGTTTGGTTATAGGGTTAGATCGGGTTACCTTACTTGACAGGTTTAGCTCACCTTTCAAGGGATCACCGTCTAAATATTCCCACAAAACTATGGTTTAGGAAGTGATTTCCTGTGTACACTGATTTGGAAATGTTAATCTTTATCTAGGTTAACCTGTGTTTCCTACTAATGACTGAATTAGGAAATGTTATCTCTTGATTGAAATAACCTGCGTTTCCTATTACAACTACAACTGATTTGGGAAATGTTATTTGTTAATAACTTGTGTTTCCTACTTGATAAACAACACTTATTGGAAATGTTATTCTTAAGTGTTTAACTTGTGTTTCCTACATAACGAACAAACTTGTGAATTCACTCAACAATTTTGTTGACATTTTACTCTATGTTTTTCAGGGAATTAGCAGCGTAAGTAAGATCTGCATGCATATCAGGACGGATTACCCTGGACTTGTTAGGATGCCACTACTTTTGGGACACCTGGATTTCCTCTGTATAACTGCAACTATTGCAGTCATACCTATGAAATCTACTTTTGATATTATGTATTTTATGAAATACTGATTTCAACTACTACTATTACTGTTACTACTTTCCAAGTGGTAACCTTTTGTAAAACTTTAACTAATGGCATCTTAATCTATTTCGTTCTGCGATAGCCATATGCTCTGTGTATGTATGTAAATGTTGGTTGTTTTACTGCTCGCACCCCCGCCACGTCACTAAGCTTCCGCAAACCACTCTACGTAATTGTAATTACCGTTCGGCGGGGTGTGACATAAGTATTGGTACTTATTCAGTGAGCGTGTTAACAGTATAGCTCCGACTGAATTTCGGGACGAAATTCTCTCAACTGGGGATACTGTGACAACCGTAACCAAACTGTAATCGTAAATAACACCATAAAAGATTATTTTTTTGTGCTAAGACTCAATACATAGATTTAATTACATCAAAGTCGTCGTTTTTGAAAACTGAAACTAACGCAAAAAGAATCATCGCAATTCGTCGTGTAACGAAGAAGATACGAAGCAAAACGTAAACGAAATGTGGGCTGAAACTTAGCGACGTGATTTGGAGGATCTGGCCAGCCCAACCTTTGTCCCAAACCCAAACCCATTCAAATTCAAGTAACCCTAGAACTATAAATAAAAAACTAAACCGAAAAACTTAGTTTATGCCGATTTAATTTCGCAGTCAACTTTAGAGGCCGTTTTGACCCCTTTACGTTCATTTTCAGACTTCGGCCAAAACTAAAAAGTTGTAGATCTCGATGTTTTAAATAAACTCTCTAGGTTTCGACCTCTGAAACGTAATAGATTATTTTATAAAAATTGTTTTGTAAACTGCTGCAGGGTATTACGAATTTTCTGAAACTTTTAGTTAATTTAAGTTCGTATATAAACATGTTTTAACCCCAAAAACGAATTGAAACCCTAATAAACGAATTTCAGCCTCCCTAAACCCTATTTACAAAGATCAAACCCCAAGAACTCAAGTTTTGATCTCCTCATTCAATCTATCAACCGAAATCCTTCGTTATTCGTAGTCGTGAGTAAGTTTTCGATATCAAACACCTATATCTACTGATTTTTTTTCTTTTAAAACGTGATCAAGGGACTTATAAACATGTATTCACAGATTCTAAGGAGGTCTCTCGCGTTCTCGATCGTTAGTTGGTATAATCTCTATCCCATTATTTCATTTAAACGTATTTCGATTGTTTCGTATTGTCGGATTTATTTTCGGTTCAATTCCATTGTATTCCGGGTTATGATATTGTTAGGATGTTATTAAAATCAGTATATAAGTTGCTAGAATCGAGAAATATGATTGTGATGATGATTTGGATTAATTATATATGTGATTAGGGTGGTTTGTTCATAAACCCTAATCTGTAAAAATATTATAATCTTTGTAAGTTTTTAAGTATTTTAAATAAATTGTAACTTTTGTGTACTCAGAAATCGTTATTGTTATAGAGCAGATTACTTTGATGAATTTTTAAAAATAGTAAACTATTGAAATAAGTTCTAGAAAAATTACAGGTTGTTCTTAACACATTGAAGTGTCATTGGTAAACATTTTAGAGTCAAATGATTTAATTAAGTCATGTTTAAAAATTCGTGAAGTGGTACAAAATTCTGAACAGAATCTGAATTTCATAATGGGGTTGATTTTTGTAAAGACACATGAGGTTTGTTGTGAGGAAACTTAGTAGAGGTGATTTGGACTTGGGATACAATGGAAGAACATAGTATTGTCTAGGTTGTAACCTATATGTATATGTTCATTTGTAGATTTGCGTTTGTGTTTGGTGGATTCTTTTGAGGGCAATACTTACTTTGATTCTTAAGGTGAGTTTTCGTGGCCCCATTTTCATTTACTTATTTTTAAATTGGAGGAAAAGTATGCTCATATTTTATAAATGGTTTTTCATGCTGTGAACGTGTTTATTTCTATTTTTGGACATATGCTTGAAATGTGTAACACAATGTGACTATGTGCTTTGGTTGTTGGATTTATTTTACAAGGCCTTACTCCCTTAGGAGTGAGTACCTGATGTATACTTTTTGTATGCATTAAAGCCACGTTTGTTTACAAGGCCTTGCTCCCTTAGGAGTGAGTACCTGATGTGTACGTTATGTATGCATTAAAGCCACTGTTGGAGTAGCTACTGCCATTTGAGTTGTTGTTTGGGTCATACTCCTTCGTGGGGTGATAACAGCTTTGTGAGATGTTTGGTTATATTATATCACTTGTGTATCTTTTCATATGCATTGTCCTAACCAATGATTATCACAGCAAAAAGGTTTATTTTATGGTGTCTTGTTTCAAACCTACGAAACTCACCAACATTCGTGTTGACGTTTTTGAGCATATCTTTTCAGGTTATACTAGTGAACTTAAAGGAGTGGACAAGAGAACTTAGTGGACCTTTAGGGTTGCATTAAGAGTTATTCAAGACTTGTGGTACATCATTAAGGTTGTTTGTGAAGGCTTGTTTTGCCGTAACATTGTAGTGTACGTTTGTTTGTAAGATTTTGAATTCATTGTTGAAATGTATGCACGACATGAACCGTTATTCATGTTAATGGCATCATGACACATTGGATATTGTAATTCATATAGTATTCTTTATAATGATGTGTTATGATCCTATCACCGTTATATCCCGTTGTTTCCGCTTTAGACGGGGTGTGACAATTTAAATCATAATATTCATATCTATATATATATATATATAATTTATAATCTATAACCCTTATAAAGGGTTTAGCCCTTTTGGCTTAAACTTACAAAAATCGTATCTTTTTATTAATTAAATGATCACTACTTATTCACAAATTTTCATACGTCTAGTATACTACTTATAATATATATATATATATATATATATATATATATATATATATATATATATATATATATATATATATATATATAGTTTAATCATTGGTATTAATATTCAATCAAAAATGACTATTTTGACCATAGATTTAATTAGTATAACATAAAAAGTGATCCATCATCCATCTATTTATACTTATAAAACAAAGATTTTTCATTGAATTTTAAACATACCACATCATTATGTTGTCATTTTTTTAAACTCTCCTAATTTGCCACATCATCATATTATATTTTTCTTAAAAACCTAAAAAACAATTCCTTAATTGATGACATGCCACATAATCACATTACCTTTTCTTTATAATTTTCTAACTTGCCACATCATCAAATTATTTTTTCCTTAAAACTCTTAATAATTATTAATAAGAATATTATTTATCAATTATATACTTTATTATAATTATAATGGTATTTAAAATTCCTATTTACATTTAATATGTAAAAAGTAGATTCATTTTCTTATTCATTCATATCTTATACATTTAAATTAACTAATATTATCATCATTAACTACCATGTTTATGTTTTAAGAAAATTAGTTTTAATAAAAACATATTAATTGATTATTTTATGTACATTTTCATATATATTGAGTTTCAATAATATATTCTAAAACTTTAACAATATTATAACGCAATTGAAAATCTAAAAAACATAAGATTAATTTTTACTTTTCTAATTACCGTGTATTGTAAAGTCTCAACAAATATTGTTACTTTTGTCATTCACAAGGTGAAAAAGATCGGTATTATGGTGAGAAGTAGGCAGAGACCTAAATTAAAAAAAAAAAAAATGAGATTACATCATACTTTATGTATCAACTTTTATCCCACGAATGTTAACCTGTTCTTCTGACAAACAAATATCGTTTAAGTTATCCCTTTGCAGTATGTTTCGAGATGGCTATTAACTCGACCTTATAAAATAAATTTATTTTATTTAAAAAACCTCCATACATGAGTGAAAAAAATAAAAAGATTCTATATTATTTAATTGTCACGGAGTATAGTTTTTTTTTATATTAATCGTTTATAATAATCAAACACCTTAATACAAATATGAATTAACAACACTATTAAAACAACTTTTATCCCACGAATGTTAATATGTTCTTCCAACATACAAGTATCGTGTAAGTTATTCCTTTGCAGTATGTTTCGTAATCACTATTAACTCAACCTAATCACAATCATTGTCTCATGTCATTTTGTTTCTTAAGCATCCAATTTATAGTCATGTCAAAGTATATGATGCATTTAAAGAGTTAAAAGTAAAATTGGTTAAAAAATGATAATTTTTAACAAATACTTAAAAATCATCAACGCCTGACTTTGATTTACAAAGAATTGATTCAACATTCAAAAATTATTTCAACAATACTGTTTGTTTTTGTCATTAATAATTTTTCAACTCCAGTAATATTTTAGTTTAAGTCACCAATTAGTTCCATTTTCAATATGTGATAATTGCACATTCAAATTAACAAAATTAATTTTTTGGGCTACTTACAGATTAACAATATATCTATATTTTTTAATGGTCGCTTAATTAACAACATTAAGGTTACAAATTGAAATAATCGTAATTTATAAACGGTCGTGCATCGCACGGGCTCAATACCTAGTTAATAGTATAAAACATAAAAATACATATAATATAAATTGAGCAATCCGTTGAACCTTTGTTCCATGTCAAACATCAGACATCAGGAATCTATAGCTCAAAGTTTAACCCGCTGCTTTTGCGCGGGCAATGTGCTAGTATTTATTTGATTGATAATTAAATTTGATACAAATAAGTTGGAATCTGATACAAATACGTTGAATTTTACGTATTAATAATAATAATAATAATAATAATAATAATAATAATAATAATAATAATAATAATAATAATAATATTTATTATGATTAGTAATAATTTGTTAATTGCAATGATTAAAAGTTGTCACGTGTCATTGTTGCCTACGTGACAAATTCCGGAGCCATATTTAATACTCGCTTAGCATATATACATAGATAAGCTTTTGTTTACATTTTATATATAGTATTTGAATTTGAATTGTTTAAATGTTTGGGTAATATATATATAAAATGTATCTTATTAGGATTACTTGTTATTAAATGTTTAATCTGGGGTAGTTATGGTGATTATCGAAGATTAAAGCACTGATTCAATTACCAAATGGAAGATGTATGTGTATGGATTATATTTTAAAGACAAATGGTGTATAAATTTGTACGTAGTAGTTAGTAAAAAGTTTTAGAAAACTTTATGGCCGGCTTGAATATATTTTAGAAGTTATCAGTTGAATATTTAACACGTGTTGGGCTCATTCATGAGGGCCAATTTATTTTTACGGTTAGCCCATTTTTTTTTAACCAAACCGACCATTTAACCAATAATCGGCCCACCTATCAACCAAAACCGATCTATTGTAAATATGGTACCGAAACTTCAATTATGGGTTCAGTTTTAGATCATAACCGACCCATACTCACCCATAACGATATGTGTTTGGTGATACCGACTAGCCATTTTCTCTTTCTTTTTCCTTTTCTTTCAATTTTTAGAAGCAGACGTGGAGAAGTAGGCCCCCATTTTTAATTATAAAAAAAAAAAAGAGAAAAGAAAAAAAAAATAAGGTAGGTTTTGGCCTTCTAAACTATTCATTTAATTAAAAGTGTTTGTACTAACCTTAACAAATAAATAATACAAAGCATATATGTAAATCTTTGTTAAATTCTATATTAAGTTTTCTAAAGTTATTTTTTTTTAATGTTTTTAATTTAACTAAATGTAATGTTTTCTTATAATTATTATGGCTTTAAAAATAAAAAAAAATTAAAGAAAATAATGAGGTCTAAATTATAGTCATGGTCAGTTGTGACTGCGAACAGTCGTGGAATGAGTAACAGTCATGCTGCTGATGTGATTTATAGTCATCTCACAACTACTAGTTACGGGCACAAGTGGTATCAGACAATAAAACTAACGTGTTATCGTCACACCATCTTTTAATTTCCTTTTCAAACTCTAATCTCTTTCAAAATTATAGAAAATCCAACAACATATCTTGTTTAGTCTCAAATTCATTTATCTTTCTTATACTAGTAATAATACATATCTCTACCCCTTTATTAAGCATTCTCATGTGTTGACCGTATGTCATATGGGAAATCCCCATAATACTCTTTCTATTACCAACTTTTGGCACTAGCTGTCACCTAACATGTCAACTTATTTTGGCAAGTCAACTATACAATAACTCTACAAAATCAATTACATCAAAACATTCACTGCTCAATCAATTACAAAATCACTACACAGAAAAAACATAGTAAAATTAATACTATATAAACGTACTTGTACTCATGAAAAAAAATACCAATCTATTCATGTGTGTTTGGATTTTGCTATTTGAAGTATAAATTAATTTTCAATTATCTGTTATATAATTTTTTTACGTAATCATATGAATATGACATTTATAATGCACACATCTTAGACATGCAGTGTTTTTTTAATTTGTTATATTGGTGTTCATCATATTACTTCGTATTATTATTATTATTTGCTTGATTTAAGCCGTATATTTTATATCAATTTTTCAACTGCTCTTTCACCACCTTTTTTCACGAATTTCAAATATATTCCCGCCGCATTGCGCGGGTTATCGGCTATATATGACTAAATAGGCTCAAAAGTATGGTTACTTATTTCATTGATTGATAAAATTTCCCTCTTATAACTTTATACTGAAATTAAAACTTATAATGTGTCGATGTTCACATTGTCATGTTATTTTAGATATATTTAAGTTAATTTCGGTTATCATTTTCCTTTTCTCGTATATGAGAACTTTGTTTTTTTTCAAGCTAAAGATGAAAGAAATTGAAACCTACATTTTTGTTTAAAGGCATCTTTATCTTGAAGATAAAGAAAAGAAAAAAAGTTCTTGCTTTTTTCCCTTTAATTTCTTGTTGTCACATGAACATTAAGAAAAAATGATCAATTTTTATTTTCAGTCAGCTTTCAATCCGGTTTTTGTCTACGTCTTGAAGGATCGAAGATTAACCCCATTTGTATTGTCATCAAGGTCGTTCCTAAGGTTTTAAAGACCTTTTACAAACTTTAAAACGAGGCTTTACAAAATATTACTCGTAAAATAATAGGAAGTAAACCTGTAACCTTAATTGATTAATTCGTGCAATCGATATAAATCGTTTTTTTCTCTATTTTTAGTAACATAATAATATAATATTTGATTTGAAGATAATACAATGAGAATGTTCCTTTATCTTTTTCCATTGATTCCTTTTGGAAAAATCGATTTCATGGAAGAAATAATTTCATATTTGTTGGATTCCTCCAAATAAAAATAAAGTATCAATGACAATCTGCTAATTATATAATGTAATTTTCTTTATCGTTCATTGATGCAAAATATTTAATATTTCTTTGTAGTCGATTTTCTTCGAAGTATCCGTATAAGTTGCTATCATTGACCAAGTTGTACCGATCGCTACCACGAACGTTCAAACTCCACATACATAACCAATAAATCAAAGGTCAAATCCTTGCCTCAGCATATGTGAGTGATTTTTGAACATGTGATTTGTCCGATATTGATGATCATTGAAAGTGAGACGGACACGTAACATTGAAATATGGTACATGTTGAGTCGTACCCTTCAAATTACCTTTTTTTTTAAGTTGCTATCATTATTAATTCATAAAGACTTACAATATATGTTATTAGTAATTGTTGGAACTTGCCTTTTATGTGTGGACATTGATCCCACATAGGAGCAAAGAAGAATGTTTCATCTCTTTATAAACCCATACATCTATTAACATTAGTTTGGACAAAGGCTTGCTAATGGGCTTGATATTAGATGGTGTGGTTTTATGTGGGTTTGAAATTGGGCTCAATAAATATATATACTAAATGATCAAAAGATGAGCCTTTGGACTCTCTTGATCAAACTGACCCTGTTTTAACGCTCCTTTTTACTAACCCGAATTCAGTTATTTTTGTGTCGTTTTGTAACAGATATGTTGTTTCAAACTGGTACAACACATCAAGAAGGGTTGCAACCCGAATTCAGTTATTTTTGTGTCGTTTTGTAACAGATACGTTGTTTCAAACTGGTACAACACTTCAAGAAGGGTTGCAACGCTTCAGTGATATATATATATATATATATATATATATATATATATATATATATATATATATATATATATATATATATATATATAATCTATAACTACTTATAATACATCTTCACATCTTAAAATTCAACACTTTATTCAGATAATCCCTAAACTACCCATATCCCATTCTCTATTATCTTTTACTATTTACTCTCCACTAACTACACTTCCATTGATACCCATATCCCATTATCTATTATTTTTAATTACTACTTATTCTCCACTAACTACACTTTTCATCCATCGAATATTAAAATTACACTTTTCACCCAAAATACTAATGTCGACATTTAAATGGGACGAACGTGGTACAATATGTTTTTATTTTTAAACATTTACCCGCTCCTCCATCCACCGTCACCACTTTCACCGCTGCATTGCGCGGGTATTGTGCTAGTATATATATATGTTGGTTCGTTTTGGGAGAAACACACAGAAAAATACAATCAGAAACTCAATCTCCTCCATCATGCACAATATTTAGATTCGATAGATTCAAGTATCTAACTTGAATTGATTGTTGTATCCTCGGGACAGACGTGAAATTTCTGTCTTAGGACACTGCTTGGCAGGTCTCAATCATCAATTGCTAGAATCATCAGCAATTCAATCAAAGTCAGTTTCTTCGAATTCCTGATTTGTAATACATATACGTATCAATATATTATATATTTATATTCGTATTTGTTGTTTCTTTCTATTTATATTATTATTTGTAATTGTTGTTTATCTATTTCCTAACAGTAATATCAGTCATCAAACTAGATTTGTGCTGAAGCAACGCTTACATGAATAGCAACATTAAAAAGGGTATTTTTGTTATCGACAATTCACATAATACACTCGGAGACGATGAGACGTGAGAGATTTCAGATTTAATATGTGTTTCGATTTAATTTCTAGCGTTCTTTTTTTGATCGTTAATAGATTGTTTTTGGATGATTTTAACAATTGTTAAGGGTAAACAAAAAAAAGTTATGTTTCAAAATAAGCCATCATCAAAAAGTTATGTTTCTTTAATAGGGTAGGGTTCAAATGAGAATAGGAATTTGTGTGAGAATGAGGGAACCAATGATATCAAGCCATGTGTAACAACCGGCAAATTAGGACTAAAATTAGTGCCTAATTCTTTGTTAATACATGTAATTAGTTCTGTGTTAGGCTAATTTATGTATCGGATTATATGTTGGAAAATATATACAACTTTGCGATTTGATTTAAATCGTACGCGACTTAAATAGAATGAAATTCTATTCGATTAACACGGACGTTGGTGAACAAAGGTTTATAAACTAAAATAACACAATTATGACCAAAATACTATTGTATAATAACGGATAGTTATCTCGTATCACTCGATTAAAGTTACACTATTTAAAAACAAAAGTATTCAAACGTAGTTAAACTAAATTATATTTCAAACAATTAAAGATTTAAAGAAATAATTTAAGTAAATTATTTAATAACCTTCGTATTTTAAAAAAAAGGATAATTCACGTGTAGAAATAAACAATTTAACGTAAAAGACGGAGAAAACGAACACCGCACGGAGCGCGGGGACGGAGACTGAAAATGGGAGGTTAAAACCTCCCACCTTTTCTCTCTTTTCCTCATTTCAACCAACTCACTCTCTCTCCTCTTCTCTTTTCTTTCTTTTCTCTCTCAATCACCAACCACACCACCACCATTAAAATCACAAATTACTGCCATTAAACGCACCCGAATCTACTTGACCGTTTGGAAGAAAACGTTCACCATCACACGATCTACAACTTCACCTTTTCGGATTTTCATTTCGGCATTTTGTAAGTTCCCGACAAATCCCGACATCTCTCGTTTTTGATCATTTTTACTAGTTTATGGTTTAAATAGGCTTAATATGTTCATATAAGGGTTGGGTAAAAGATTTGGACCCAACGGAAACCGGGAAACTCGTTTTCGACTAAATTTCCGGCCATCAGACCGCAACGTCGCACCTGGCCAGGGGCCTCTGCGACGTCGCGACCTACGTCGCACAAAAATCTCAACGTCGCACTAGCGACGCAGCCCCTTACGTCGCATTAATTTGCGGACGTCATACATGGCGACGTAGACTTTAACGTCGCAAACCGAACCAACGTCGCATTAGCGACGCCACCCCCTACGTCGCATTGATTTGCGAAGGTCGCATCATGCGACGTACATGCCCACGTCGCACCTTACGTCGCTTGCAACGTCGCACAAACCAGAACCTTGAAAACTCACATTTTTACTAAGTGTCGGAACCAAGATTTTACCACCTAATTTTACTCCAAATCCAGATTTCGGATACGTTTTCACTAAAGCAATATAGTAGAAATAAAAATTTTCCAAGCTGACCTGGCAGCGCGACCCCAGCCAGGGGCTCTGCCCCTTGGACCCCGCCAGGGGCTGCCGCCCCTTGGACCCCGCTAACCAGGGGCGCTGCCCCCGGACCCCCGTACTTAGATTCTGTAAGCACATTTCTCACCAAGTGTCAAACCTGTACAATTTCAAATACTTATACAATACGAATCATCGAACATAATAGAACATACTTTTCAAGTGCAATCACTCTAAATCGCGTTATAAGTGATAAAACTTTAATTATAACAAATCACCAACGGGCCGTACACTATTATACAAACGATAACGAACCAACGTTTAAACACAACGGGTTGTATGAACAACTAGCCTAGATGGTCTTGCGAGACATCTACTTACTTAACCTTACGTGTTTAGGCACTAGGAGGTTACGGGTTCGGAGAACCTACTTGTTTTACTACTACTTGCTATCTACCACTGCTCGACTCAGGTGAGTCTTACAGCCCCACTTTTACTGTTTTTATACTTTGGGGTGAGATACTTAGCAACTGTTTTACATATGAACACAATGTACTGAACTGATTACCTTACTGTTTACAAACAAACGCATGAGTTACTTTTATCCACTGAAAGCCTCCTATTCGTAAGTTGTTAGTTATGGACTTAAGCGCGATTACTAGTAGATGGATCCATTTGGGACTGACAATCCCTGCCTGGGGTGGTAGCGCCACCACGTACTGATTTACACGTAGAAACAGGCATATTAGTATTTGTTACATATGAGTGTGCGGATAGCACTCACGGGGGTACGTGATATATTCACACTACACGGTTAAGCTTCAACTTATGAGCTCATGGCACTGTACTGATTTACTGATTTACTTACTTTGCTTGATAGCAATACGGGTACATACTTGTGGTTCATAACACTTACTTAATTCTAACTTGTAAGATTCACCAACCTTTTTGGTTGACACTTTTTAGCTTTGTATCTCAGGTACACAGACGGAGTAGGACCACCCTTAGACACTAGCTAGAGTCGCATGATTTCTACTTTGCATTTAACAGAGATTCTTAGCATTATCTTTTGTAAATTATGATTATGTAATAGGATCTCCCGCTATACGCGCGGACTCTAGGAAACTACATTTTTGTATACGAAAACCTACGGTTTTCAAACGATTATTATTTATGAAACCTTTTCGAAACGTCTCATTTAGAGGTCGTTTACTATTAATCTTGCGCTTTGTATATTGATTAGTAACACCCAATGTATGCTTCCGCAAATCGTTAAATTTGGGGGTGTTACAGATTGGTATCAGAGCCTAAGGTGATAGTGAACTAGGTTGCATTTAGTGAGCCTAGACTATGACCATTAGGCAGTATTCCTTATTAGGTATAACTGGTTCAGTGATTACATCATACGAGTTTAATTTAACATAGCCTGATCAACTATGTACAATTAAGCAAAGATGATGTAAGACCTGAATGTAGTTATGGCTGAACAGGGTACAATAGAAGACTCTGACCTCGAGAGAACCGAGACTTAAACATGTTTATGCTAGACACTCAATAGGCTATATTATATAGGAACTATATGAATATAGGCCTCAATCTTACTAACGCTTTGTCTCAGAAATGGCAAACATCCCATCCAATTCATCTCGTACTCAATCCGGGTTGCAGAACCCAAGGGTAGCAAGAAGGAACAACAGGTTGCCTCGAGCTGGCCCGTACCCCACTCACTTCACCTTGCCGGCCTTAGCTGCTAGGGTGAACCAACACGAGCAACGACTTCGCACCATGGATGTCGTGTTGCAAGAAACCAACGAAAACTGGCAAATTACATCTCTTGAACGCATCGAACAAGTCACCGAGGATCACGAAACCACCGTTAATAATGTGGACGTTCTTTTCAAAAAAGTGGTGGAGATAAGCGTGGAAACCGCTCTTTTGAAACGCAGACTTGATGAGTGTGAACAACGCTCACGGAAAACGGAAGAATATACCCGTGGATTGGTACAGCGACTAGCATTAGCTGAAGACAATGCTCGACAAGCCAGCAGACTTGCCAATACTGTGGATCGTCTCATTGAAATGATGGAGCAGATTAGCCTACGTTAAGATTAGTGTAGTCCTTGTTTTGTAAACTATCCTGTAATCTAGTAACTATCTAAGCACTACTCTATGTGTAACACCCCCGAAATTCACTGTTTTGCGGAAGCATAGTTTGGGGTGTTACTAATTAAATATCACAGCACAAAGATAAAGCAAACGACCTCTAAATGAGACGTTTTGTAAATTAGTTACATTCCATAGATATAATGTTTGAAAACTTAGTGTTTTCGTATACAAAATGTAGTTTCCCCTAGAGTCCACGCGTATAGCGGGAGATTCTATTACATAATCAAAATATACAAAAGATAATGCTAAGAATCTCCGTTAATGCAGTTGTGTTGAAATCATGCGACTCTAGCTAAAATCCTGGAGTAATCCTACTCCATCCGGGTACCTGAGAAAACATGCTAAAAAGTGTCAACCAAAAAGGTTGGTGAATCTCACAGGTTTGTAAATGATATCGGCTTTGAACACGAGATTTCATTAGTAGTGCCCGTAGGCGTAAAATCAGCCATTGCAATCCAGCAATCGTAAAATCAGTATTTGCAATCCAGCAAATGTAAATAAATAAGTTTATACCGTTGCCATGAGGCTCATAATCGAAGCTTAACCCGTAAATAATATGTTTGCTCCCGTGACATGCTCGTAAGTGAGCAAGCATCCGTAACGAATAAGTTGTCACCCGTTTATACATGTAAATCGGTACGTGGCAGCGCTACTGCCCCGGGTGGGGAGGGTCATTTCCCTAATGGATCCATTAACTACTGTTCGCGCTTAAGTCCATAACTAACGATATATGATGGAGAGACTTCTGTTTGTAAGTAAACTCATGCAATTCCGTTTGGTATAGTAAACAGTTTAGTACTTGTGTTCAAGGAAAAGTAGTAGCATGTATCTCCCCCAATAAGATAAAACAGTAAAAGTGGGGCCGTAAGACTCACCTGAGTCTTTGCAAGTACGTTTATATCAATAAACGAGTAAGTAATATCAACCGTAGGTTCTCCGAACCCGTAACCTTCAAATGCCTAAACATATAAGGTTAAGTAAGTAGATGTCTCGCAAGACCACCTAGGCTAGTTGTTTACACAACTCATTATGTCCAAGTGTTTGTTTAGTAATCCATTTGTAGTTTGAAAACAAATATGGCCCGTTGGTGACGGTTTGTAATAATGATTCAAAGTGTTATCATTTATAACGCAATTTAGTGTAATTGTAATAGAAAGTATGTTCTATGACGTTTGTTAAGTCGTATGACATAAGTATTTGAAGTTGTGTAAGTTCGACACTTAGTAAAATCTGACTTTTCAAGGTTCTGGTTTGTGCGACGTAGCATGCGACGTAGCATGCGACGTAGGGTGCGACGTAGGGAGGTACGTCGCATGATGCGACCTTCGCAAATCAATGCGACGTAGGAGGCGACGTCGCTAATGCGACGTTGGTTCGGTTTGCGACGTAAAAGTCTACGTCGCTATGTGCGACGTCCGCAAGTTAATGCGACGTAATAGGCTGCGTCGCTAGTGCGACGTTGGGATATCTGTGCGACGTAGGCCGTGACGTCGCTAAATGCGACGTTGGCCACAAAATGCGACGTTTTGAGCTACGTCGCAGAAAGTCCAGCGTCTCTGCGACGTAGCGGTCTGATCGGACTTTGGTGGCCGGAAAATCGGTCGAAAAGCTTCCGTTCGGTCCAAATCTTTTACCCAACCCATTTTTGGACATTTTAAGCATATATAAACCATAAAAACGTAAAAATGAGCAAAAACGGAGAGTTTCGGGTTTTATCGGAAACTTACAAAATGTCGGATAGAAAATCCGAAAAGATAGGAATGTAGATCGTGTTGTCGTGGTCACTTTTCTCCAAAAGAGTGGTATGATTCGGCGAGGTTTCGTGGTGTTATTTTGCGATTTAGTGAGGTGGTGGGTTTTGTTTATTTTGAAAAAAAATGGAGAGAAAGAGAGATGAGAGATAAGATGATGATGATGAAATGAAAGTGGGGAGGGGGGTTTCCCCCCTTTTTGGCTGAAAATCGGTGGGGTCCACCGAGTGGACTTCACCAAATTTTGTTCCCTGCGTTTCGAGTTCTGCGCGGTGTTCGTTTCCTCCGTCGTTTAAACGCTATATCAAGCAGTTATATTTTTAAAAGGTGACGGAAATATTTTAATGAAATACCTTGAAATTAATTATAAACATTTGTCGAAGTATTAAAATTCTTAACTCGCGTGTAATACGTATTCGTTAAATTATTTAAAATGTCGTCGCGATATTATAAATAATGTTTGTTCGCTGTGTATTTTATATAATAAAATATGTTCTCATTATTTCGGTAAGTTTCTGTCACCAACGTCCAAGTAACTGTGTCGGACTCCGTCCGGTTAATTCGTACGATTAATCCAAATCGCGTATGTACACACATATATATATAATTCACCTTATATATATACAAATAGAGTCTGCAATTAGTCCTATTACATACTAATTACAACTAGTTACAAGTAATTAGGCAAAATTAATTATCCTAATTTAGCAGGTGTTACATTCTCCCCTTGTTAAAGAAATTTCGTCCCGAAATTAGCTTGAGTGCACGGACGGTGTGTTGTCTGGGAAGAGATATGGGTATTTCTGTCGCATTTGGTCTTCCTGTTCCCAGGTGAACTCAGGGCCGCGCCTAGAATTCCACCTGACTTTTACTATGGGAATACGACTCTGTTTCAATTGCTTGACCTCCCGGTCCATGATTTCCATAGGTTTCTCGACGAAATGAAGTTTATCATCGATTTGAATTTCGTCGAGCGGTATAATCAGCGTCTCGTCAGACAGACATTTCTTCAAGTTAGAAATGTGGAATGTGTTGTGTACGCTGCTAAGTTCAGCAGGAAGTTGCAGGCGATATGCCACTGGACCAATCCTTTCGAGGATTTCGAATGGTCCGATATATCTAGGATTTAGTTTGCCTCGTTTCCCGAATCGAATAACACCTTTCCACGGTGCCACCTTGAGAAGTACCTTGTCTCCTACCTGGAACTCAAGGTGTTTGCGTCTCACGTCAGCATAGCTTTTCTGACGGTCACGTGCGGCTTTCAGCCGGTTTTGAATACCAACGATTTTCTCAGTAGTTTCTTGAATGATTTCTGGACCCGTGAGTTGGGACTCTCCTAACTCAGTCCAACAGACAGGTGATCGGCACTTACGTCCGTAAAGTGCCTCGAAGGGTGCAGCCTTTATGCTGGTATGATAACTGTTGTTGTACGAGAACTCGCACAACGGTAAATGATTTTCCCAAGAAGTACCGAAGTCGACTACGCAGGCTCGTAGCATATCCTCCAGTGTTTGAATAGTTCGCTCGCTTTGGCCATCGGTTTGCGGGTGATAAGCAGTACTCATATCCAGACGAGTACCAAGAGATTTCTGTAGCGATTGCCAAAAGTTAGAAGTAAAACGGCTGTCCCTATCCGAGATGATCGAGATAGGTACACCGTGTCGTGAGATGATTTCTTTGACATAGATGCGAGTCAGACGCTCCATCTTGTCGGTTTCCTTGATGGCTAGAAAATGAGCAGATTTCGTGAGACGGTCCACGATCACCCAAATGGTATCGCAACCACTCGAAGTTTTCGGTAGTTTGGTAATGAAGTCCATGGAAATCTGTTCCCATTTCCATTGAGGAATTTCAGGTTGTTGAAGCAACCCAGAGGGTCTTTGGTGTTCGGTCTTAACTTTGGAACAGGTTAGGCATTTACTGACGTACAAGGCGATGTCAGCTTTCATGTTAGGCCACCAATACAACCCTTTGACGTCATGATACATCTTGTCAGATCCAGGATGTATAGAGTATCGAGATTTGTGAGCTTCAGCCATCACCAAATCTCGCAAGTTTCCGAATTTGGGTAACCACACCCGGTTAGAGAAGTATCGAGTTCCATCGGGTTTGATTTCGAATTGTTTATCCAAGCCTCGCAAGGCTTCATTTTTCAAGTTTTCATCGTTGAGTGCTTCAAGTTGAGCGGTAAGGATTTGAGCAGGAAGCTCGTTGCGAATTGTCATAGAAAGTGCTCGGACTCGAAGGGGTTTCACTCGTTCTTTCCGGCTTAAGGCATCAGCAACTACGTTAGCCTTGCCCGGATGGTATTTGATCTCGCAGTCGTAGTCACTAAGTAATTCAACCCAGCGACGTTGTCTCATGTTTAGATCTTTCTGATCGAATATGTGTTGGAGACTTTTGTGATCGGTAAAGATAGTGCTTTTCGTACCGTAGAGATAATGTCGCCAGATTTTCAATGCGAAGACCACAGCACCTAACTCGAGGTCGTGGGTCGTATAGTTTTTCTCGTGAATTTTTAGTTGTCGTGAGGCATAGGCAATGACTTTTTCCCCGTTGCATCAACACACAACCAAGTCCCTGGTGTGAGGCGTCGCAGTAAACTACGAAATCGTCGGTGCCCTCGGGTAAGGACAAGATTGGTGCACTGCAAAGTTTGTTTTTCAACAGCTGGAAGGCTGACTCTTGTTTATCAGTCCAATCGAACTTCTTATCCTTCTGAGTCAGTGTGGTTAGGGGAACAGCTATTCTTGAAAAGTTTTCGATGAATCGGCGGTAATAACCAGCAAGACCTAAGAATTGTCTCACTTCGGTTGGAGTGGTCGGTGACTCCCAGCCCTTGATTGCTTCAATCTTGGCGGGATCAACATGAATTCCTTGGCTGTCAATCACGTGCCCGAGGAATTGAACGGTTCGAATCCAGAACTCACACTTAGAGAATTTGGCATATAACTCTTCGTGTTTCAGAAGTCCTAGAATGGTTTTCAGATGTTGAGCATGTTCCTGTTCGTTTCGAGAGTAAATCAGGATATCATCGATGAACACAATGACGAATTTGTCAAGATATGGTTTGCACACCCGATTCATAAGGTCCATGAATACGGCCGGAGCGTTGGTCAATCCGAATGGCATCACTTGGAATTCATAATGCCCATAACGAGTTCGGAAAGCTGTCTTTGGGATATCATTGTCACGGACTCGGAGTTGATGATAACCCGACCGTAGATCAATCTTTGAGTAAACACTCGATCCCTGGAGTTGGTCGAACAGGTCATCGATTCTAGGAAGAGGGTACCGATTCTTTATGGTTAGCTTATTCAGCTCTCGGTAGTCAATACACATGCGGAAAGATCCATCTTTCTTTTTCACGAATAAGACCGGAGCTCCCCAAGGCGAGGAACTTGGTCGAATGAATCCTCTGTCCAGGAGTTCCTGTAGTTGGTTAGACAACTCCTGCATTTCGGATGGTGCTAAACGGTAAGGGGCTCGTGCCACGGGTGCAGCTCCGGGCACAAGTTCGATTTGAAATTCAACTTGTCTAGGTGGCGGCAGTCCGGGCAAGTCTTCAGGAAAGACTTCCGGGAAATCCCGCACGATCGGAACATCCTCAAGTCGCTTCTCCTCCGACTTCTTCTCCGTTACATGTGCGAGGATGGCTTGATACCCTTTTCGTAGATACTTTCTAGTTTTCAGACAGGAGACAATATTCAGATTCCGTCTGCCGGTCTCCCCTTGTAGGACTAAGGTTCCACCGGAGACAAGAGGTATGCGAACGAGTTTGTCATGACAGATGATTTCAGCTCGGTGCTTGGATAACCAATCCATACCGACAATAATATCGAAGCTGCCGATCTCGACAGGGATTAAATCAATGGGAAACGTTTCGTTCGTGAGGTTAAGTGTACAGTTGTGTATGATGCTATCAGTCTCAATCAGGTTGCCATTAGCTAATTCTACAATGTATTTAGCATCTAAGGCAGTGGGAGTAATATCAAGTAAAGGGCTAAATTTCTCAGATATGAAGCTTCTATCGGCACCGGTATCAAATAACACAGAAGCAGTAAGGTCGTTGAGAAGGAACGTACCCGTCACGACGTTCGGGTCTTGTCTGGCTTCCCCAGCCTTGATAACGAATGATCTGCCGCGAGCAGGGTTGTTGTTGTTTTTCAGCTTTGGGCAATCTTTCTTGAAATGCCCTGTATTTCCGCACCCAAAGCAGGCCTTTGGTGCATTAGTGTTGGGGGTGGGAATGTTGGTTCGACAATCCTTGGCTAGATGCCCGAACCGTTTGCAGTTGGAGCAAGGGCAAGAACCGTCGTGGTGGCGGTTGCATTTGGGACAGTAAGGTCTGCTCCCGCTGTACCCTTTCTTCTCCGAAGTTCCAGATGTATAAGCCTTAATGTACTCAGGCTTTTTGTTGGAGGTTTGGTTGGATGAGTTGGGGTTACCTTCCCACTTGCGTTTGTTGTTTGCAGATGGGATTGAAGTTGTGCCACGGCGGACAGAATTTGCCGTTAGTTCATGGGCCATACGGATGGCGCTCTGAATAGTACCCGGTTTGGAAGAAGTTACCAGGTCTTGGAGTCTTTCAGGAAGACCATCAACGAATTTCTCGATCCTCTTGTACTCAGGATCGACCATGGTTGGGCACAGAAGTGCCAGTTGGTGGAAACGGTTGGTGTAGCCGGTGATATCATTACCTTGCATCTTATGGTTCCAAAATTCCACTTCTAGTTGTTTCAATTCATCCCTGGGGCAATACTCGCCCCTCAACATCTTCTTCAACTCCTCCCACGGGAGTTGGTAAGCAGTAGCAACACTCACAGTCTGGGCATAAGTGTTCCACCAGGTGAGTGCGGTGTCAGTAAAAGTACTAACGGAGAACTTAACCTTATCTCCCTCCGCACAGTTGCAGATAAGAAATACAGACTCAACTTTCTCGATCCAGCGTACTAGACCGATAGCTCCCTCGGTACCTGCAAAGTTTAGAGGTTTGCAGTTCTGGAAGTCCTTGTAAGAACAAGGTTTAGCAGCAGTGGTTTCAGCGGCATCGCTGTTTCTCGAGGAATTTGGTGGAGTATTCCGAGCCAAGGCTTCAGTAACAGCCTGGGTTATAAGGGAGGTAATCTGGGCATCGGTGTATGTTCGAGTCTTTGGCGGCATGATTCTTCAATAAAAGAAATGAAGATACATGAGATTTTGCATGAACTTGTAATTGTCACAGATGTACATGTATAAAAGCAGTAATACATAACATCAACATGAAAAATGACAATTTATGTGAGTTGAGATAACAAAGGATATCTGATAGATAAAGTGAGTTCAAAAGTTACATCCTACAGAGATATTACAAAGGTGCCGGGAATGGTTACATCCGACTAGTTTATAGAGTAGTGCTAGATAGTCCCTAGGTTACGAGATAGATTACAAGACGAAAACTACGCTAATCTTAATGTAGATTAATTGGTTCCATTAGCGTGACAAGGCGGTCCACAGTTTGCTAGTCGATTGGTTCCTTCTTAGTTAGGGTTCCTGGCCTTCGGATTCGTCTTCCGATTCCAGGTTCAGGTCGTGTGGGTGGTAGCGTGCCTCAAGCATGTCCCTGTATCTTTGAGTCGTGGAGCGGTACCTAGTCTCCTCCGTTGATTTCTTGCCCAAACGTTTGATCCACGTTTTGGTCCTACGGGTTAGGTTGGTGGCCACTTTCTTCCAGTAACGGATCTTATCTTTGATTCGTGTAGGAACAGATCGGTTTGAGATTCTCAATCTTTGTTCATAGTCTATGCACTTACGCTTAAGTGCCCAATTTCGGCCGTCAAGTCCCACAGCCTGATCTCGCACTCTCTCATATTCTTCAATATCGATGCCAGTCATTCCGAAATCCTGATTTTCGTTTCCCTCCAGCATGAATTCTTCTTCTGGTACGATGTCCTCATCGAGATACGTGTACTGGATTTGTTCCCCGTGGACTTGGTCATTATCAGACATGTAGTCGTCCATTTGGGAATTCGTGTCTTTGAGTTCTATAGAAATGACAGAGAGAGGATTTTAGTCCTTGGAAGTACGTTGTTTCAGGGTGTTAGATGTGATTTTCGTAAAATCATTAGAGTGCGCCACAAGGTGGTGTGACGGTAATAAAGTCTGTCATGGTCGGTGCAAACCGCTGAGAGAAATTCGTAAGTGTCACCAGGGAAACGTCGACTATCTCTATAGCGAGTGTATTTACGTGCGAGGCCTATTTACATATATAATAGCCTAGTAGTATAGTCAGCGAGTGAGGCCTATGTATGTATATACTCGTATATCACATAATAGCCTAGCGTATGTCTAGCACATAACAAGTAAGAGTCTCGGTTCTCTCGTGGTCAGAGTCTACTAACGTATTCCTGTTTGACATAACCATTTCAGACCTCACATCATCTTTCCTTAATTGTACATAGTTGATCAGGCTATGTTAAATTAAAGTTGTATGATGTAATTCCTGAACCAATCATGCCTAATAAGGAAATACTGCCTAATGGTCATAGTCTAGGCCCACTAAATGCAACCTAGTTCACTATAACCTTAGGCTCTGATACCAATCTGTAACACCCCCGAAATTCACTGTTTTGCGGAAGCATAGTTTGGGGTGTTACTAATTAAATATCACAGCACAAAGATAAAGCAAACGACCTCTAAATGAGACGTTTTGTAAATTAGTTACATTCCATAGATATAATGTTTGAAAACTTAGTGTTTTCGTATACAAAATGTAGTTTCCCCTAGAGTCCACGCGTATAGCGGGAGATTCTATTACATAATCAAAATATACAAAAGATAATGCTAAGAATCTCCGTTAATGCAGTTGTGTTGAAATCATGCGACTCTAGCTAAAATCCTGGAGTAATCCTACTCCATCCGGGTACCTGAGAAAACATGCTAAAAAGTGTCAACCAAAAAGGTTGGTGAATCTCACAGGTTTGTAAATGATATCGGCTTTGAACACGAGATTTCATTAGTAGTGCCCGTAGGCGTAAAATCAGCCATTGCAATCCAGCAATCGTAAAATCAGTATTTGCAATCCAGCAAATGTAAATAAATAAGTTTATACCGTTGCCATGAGGCTCATAATCGAAGCTTAACCCGTAAATAATATGTTTGCTCCCGTGACATGCTCGTAAGTGAGCAAGCATCCGTAACGAATAAGTTGTCACCCGTTTATACATGTAAATCGGTACGTGGCAGCGCTACTGCCCCGGGTGGGGAGGGTCATTTCCCTAATGGATCCATTAACTACTGTTCGCGCTTAAGTCCATAACTAACGATATATGATGGAGAGACTTCTGTTTGTAAGTAAACTCATGCAATTCCGTTTGGTATAGTAAACAGTTTAGTACTTGTGTTTAAGGAAAAGTAGTAGCATGTATCTCCCCCAATAAGATAAAACAGTAAAAGTGGGGCCGTAAGACTCACCTGAGTCTTTGCAAGTACGTTTATATCAATAAACGAGTAAGTAATATCAACCGTAGGTTCTCCGAACCCGTAACCTTCAAATGCCTAAACATATAAGGTTAAGTAAGTAGATGTCTCGCAAGACCACCTAGGCTAGTTGTTTACACAACTCATTATGTCCAAGTGTTTGTTTAGTAATCCGTTTGTAGTTTGAAAACAAATATGGCCCGTTGGTGACGGTTTGTAATAATGATTCAAAGTGTTATCATTTATAACGCAATTTAGTGTAATTGTAATAGAAAGTATGTTCTATGACGTTTGTTAAGTCGTATGACATAAGTATTTGAAGTTGTGTAAGTTCGACACTTAGTAAAATCTGACTTTTCAAGGTTCTGGTTTGTGCGACGTAGCATGCGACGTAGCATGCGACGTAGGGTGCGACGTAGGGAGGTACGTCGCATGATGCGACCTTCGCAAATCAATGCGACGTAGGAGGCGACGTCGCTAATGCGACGTTGGTTCGGTTTGCGACGTAAAAGTCTACGTCGCTATGTGCGACGTCCGCAAGTTAATGCGACGTAATAGGCTGCGTCGCTAGTGCGACGTTGGGATATCTGTGCGACGTAGGCCGTGACGTCGCTAAATGCGACGTTGGCCACAAAATGCGACGTTTTGAGCTACGTCGCAGAAAGTCCAGCGTCTCTGCGACGTAGCGGTCTGATCGGACTTTGGTGGCCGGAAAATCGGTCGAAAAGCTTCCGTTCGGTCCAAATCTTTTACCCAACCCATTTTTGGACATTTTAAGCATATATAAACCATAAAAACGTAAAAATGAGCAAAAACGGAGAGTTTCGGGTTTTATCGGAAACTTACAAAATGTCGGATAGAAAATCCGAAAAGATAGGAATGTAGATCGTGTTGTCGTGGTCACTTTTCTCCAAAAGAGTGGTATGATTCGGTGAGGTTTCGTGGTGTTATTTTGCGATTTAGTGAGGTGGTGGGTTTTGTTTATTTTGAAAAAAAATGGAGAGAAAGAGAGATGAGAGATAAGATGATGATGATGAAATGAAAGTGGGGAGGGGGGTTTCCCCCCTTTTTGGCTGAAAATCGGTGGGGTCCACCGAGTGGACTTCACCAAATTTTGTTCCCTGCGTTTCGAGTTCTGCGCGGTGTTCGTTTCCTCCGTCGTTTAAACGCTATATCAAGCAGTTATATTTTTAAAAGGTGACGGGAATATTTTAATGAAATACCTTGAAATTAATTATAAACATTTGTCGAAGTATTAAAATTCTTAACTCGCGTGTAATACGTATTCGTTAAATTATTTAAAATGTCGTCGCGATATTATAAATAATGTTTGTTCGCTGTGTATTTTATATAATAAAATATGTTCTCATTATTTCGGTAAGTTTCTGTCACCAACGTCCAAGTAACTGTGTCGGACTCCGTCCGGTTAATTCGTACGATTAATCCAAATCGCGTATGTACACACATATATATATAATTCACCTTATATATATACAAATAGAGTCTGCAATTAGTCCTATTACATACTAATTACAACTAGTTACAAGTAATTAGGCAAAATTAATTATCCTAATTTAGCAGGTGTTACACTATGTTTCAGTCGGATGTAACAATTCCCGACATCTTTTGTAATACATCCGTAGGATGTAACCTTTGAACTCGTATCATCTATCAAATATTCCTTGCTGTTTCGACTCATATTAATTACCATAATTCTTTTTCATATTAATGTTATGTATTACCACCTTTATACATGTACATCTGAAATAAATGCAACTTTCTTACAAAAGCTCATGTATCTTCATTTCTTTTATTGAAGAATCATGCCGCCAAAGTCAAGACCTTACACTGATGCTCAGATTACGTCACTCATAACCCAGGCTGTTACTGAAGCCTTGGCTCGGAATACTCCACCAAACTCCACAAGAAACAGCGATGCCGTTGAAACCCCTGCTGCTAAACCTTGTTCATACAAGGACTTTCAAAACTGCAAACCCTTGAGCTTCAAGGGGACCGAAGGAGCCATCGGACTTATCAGATGGTTCGAAAAGATGGAATCCGTTTTCCGCATCAGCAAATGTGCGGAGGACGACAAAGTCAAATTCTCCACCTGCACCCTTGAAGATGGTGCCCTCTCGTGGTGGAATTCCTATACCCAGTCCGTGGGGATTGACACCGCTTATCTACTCCCTTGGGAGGATCTGAAGAAAATGCTCACGGATGAGTATTGCCCGTCCGAACAACTTCACAAGCTGGATGAAGAGTTCTGGAACTTAAAAGTGCAAGGAACTGATATCGTTGGATACACCACCAGATTCCAACAACTCACCGTCCTTCGCCCAGCCATGGCAGGTACTGAACCCGAAAAGATTAAGAAGTACATCCGCGGCCTCCCGGAACCCGTCCGGGAAAATGTCGCCTCATCAAACCAAACCACCCTTCACGGTGCCATCCGGTTGGCCCATGAACTTATAGCTATGAACGAGGACCCAGAACCACCCACTCCATCCTCCAACAGCAATAAAAGAAAATGGTCCAACAACCACAACAACCACCAAACCAAGAAACCCGAGACCATTAAAGCCTACACCTCCGGTTCTGATGACAAGGGAGCGTACAAGGGAACCAAGCCCTATTGCTCAAAGTGCCAACGACACCATCATGGTTCGTGTCCCTGTAGCAAGTGTAAGAGATTTGGACACTTGGCTAAGGATTGCAGATCAAACACCACTGGCACCAATACCTCTGCACCAAAGACCTGTTATGAATGCAACGGTACGGGGCATTTCAGGAAAGACTGCCCGAAGCTGAAAAACAACAACAACAACAACAAGAACAACAACAATGCTCGAGGAAGGTCTTTTGTGCTGAAATCTGGAGAAGCCCGTCAAGACCCGAATGTGGTCACGGGTACGTTCCTTCTCAACAACTTGACTGCTTCAGTATTATTTGATACTGGTGCCGATAAGAGCTTTATTTCTGATGAGTTTTATCCACTACTTGACACTACACCTATTGCATTAGATTCTAAGTACACCGTAGAATTGGCAAACGGAAAACTTATTGAGGCCGATAGTGTGATACCTAATTGCACTCTAAACTTAGCTAATGAGCTCTTTTCCATTGACTTGATACTCGTCGAAATTGGCAGCTTCGACATTATTGTCGGTATGGATTGGTTGTCCAAGCACCGAGCCGAAATCGTTTGTTGCGAGAAAATTGTACGCATTCCTCTCGTCACCGGTGGAACTTTGAGCATACAAGGGGAGACCGGTGGGACGAGAATAAATATCATTTCTTGCATGAAAACCCGAAAATACTTGAGAAAAGGGGACCAGGCAATCCTCGCACACGTTATGGAGAAAAAGTCGGTGGAGAAGCGACTTGAGGATGTGCCTATTGTTCGAGACTTTCCAGAAATCTTTCCTGAAGACTTGCCTGGCCTTCCGCCACCTAGACAAGTCAAATTTTCTATTGACCTTGTGCCCGGTGCAGCACCCGTGGCACGAGCACCTTACCGACTAGCCCCATCCGAACTTCAGGAGTAGTCCACTCAGTTACAGGAACTCCTGGACAAAGGATTTATTCGACCAAGTTCCTCACCTTGGGGAGCTCCGGTCCTGTTTGTGAAAAAGAAAGACGGTTCTTTCCGCATGTGCATCGACTACCGAGAACTCAACAAATTAACTGTCAAGAACCGTTACCCACTTCCTCGCATCGATGACCTGTTCGACCAACTTCAGGGGTCGAGTTTCTACTCAAAGATCGATCTACGGTCAGGTTATCATCAACTCCGAGTTCGTGACGAAGACATCCCAAAAACTGCTTTCCGAACTCGCTACGGGCATTATGAATTCCAAGTGATGCCATTCGGCTTAACCAACGCACCAGCTGTATTCATGGACCTTATGAATCGGGTGTACAAACCTTACCTTGACAAGTTTGTTATCGTCTTCATCGATGACATCCTGATTTACTCGCGCACTGAACAAGAACACGCGCGTCACCTGAAAACCATCCTAGAGCTGCTCAAACACGAAGAGTTATACGCCAAATTCTCTAAGTGTGAGTTCTGGATGCAAACCGTTCAATTCCTTGGACACGTCATTGACAATCAAGGGATTCATGTCGATCCTTCAAAAATCGAGGCTATCAAGTGTTGGCAAGCACCTACAATACCGACCGAGGTACGCCAATTCTTAGGACTCGCCGGATACTACAGGCGGTTCATTGAGAATTTTTCGAAAATAGCCCTACCTCTCACTGCACTGACTCAAAAAGAAAAGAAGTTCGATTGGACTGACAAACAGGAGTCAGCTTTTCAGCTACTAAAACAGAAACTCTGCAGTGCACCCATTTTATCTTTACCCGAAGGCAACGATGACTTCGTGGTATACTGCGATGCTTCGCACCAAGGTCTTGGTTGCGTGTTGATGCAACGAGACAAAGTCATCGCTTACGCCTCTCGACAACTCAAGGTCCACGAAAAGAATTACACAACTCATGACCTAGAGTTAGGGGCTGTTGTATTCGCTCTAAAAATCTGGAGACAAATTTATAACACCGCAATATTCCAAGAGACAAAATTTTTTTTTTTTTTTTTTTACATATATCGGAAGCGATTAAATACAAATCATGCATTATAGATTGCGTATAACATAGTTCCCAAAACACAATCTATGCCTGCATGATAAGTTGGTTAGATAACCCCATTAGTTACAACATTAAGTTAGGTGTTATTTAAATTCCAAAACATAAGTTTATAAACGACTACATGTCGTATAGTCAGAGTAGGCAGTCAAACATTCTTCCAACTAACTTCTTGCCCACCCACATCAAAAGTAATCTGCAAGAAGTGAGGAGAGGGATTAGCACGAAGCTAAGTGAATAGATCACAACTATCAATCTAAACTATCATAGCAATTGATCACCACAAAGCATCATAACAAATACATCAAAGAGGATCGGTGGTCCTTGAGGTACCCTCATGCCGCGGTGGTTCCCCAAGTAACACTTATAACCACTGAAGGCCAAACAGTGGTCTTACCGATAGTTTAGTACCATTACTACATACGACATGATTTCAATAAACAACACATGTACAAAGTCCTCATGTCGTCCAAAGTAATAGTATCCAAACCCAATATCATATTGACCCCTGACAAGATAGCACATTCCATAATCATCATGGCAAAATGTACTTATTCAATATATAACTGTAAAACCATGTTTACCCGTTGTAACCGGATTGTTACAACTAATTTAGAAAGAGAGTCAATGATCCACTCACCCTTACTTTCACAATCTCCACTCAAAGTTCTTATGTTATTGAGTCTTCGGTTTATCTGGAAACATAAACAATTAACGAATTAGGAACCCATTTGAAATAATGTAATTCATGTCAAATACGTCACTTAATAATAAGCTTAAGGTTCCACATTTATTTTCACCTATCAAGTTTTACTTAGCGCACAAATGTACATATATGCACAAATACACACACACACATATATATATATATATATATATATATATATATATACACCGAAGTACAACACGACAAACTGATTGTTGTCCACTTTTAGACCCAAAGCCGATCGGCTAAGGGTCCCTAGCCGTTCGGCTAAGCCCAACCGATCGGCTATATCATAGCCGATCTGCTTTATTAGTTAATTTTCAAGCTTCGGTTCAAGTGGCTGAGTTCTGTGATGATTTTGAACTAACCTAACCGATCTGCTAAATTAAGCCGATCTGCTTTACTACCTTAGCCGATCGGCTTCTTCATAACCGATCGGCTATGAAGAAGAAACCCAGGTACTCAGTTCCTTATCACAACCTGATCCGAAACAAAACCCCAATTCACCAATTTAAAGACATACTACACGATTTATACATGAAAATAACTTAAGGCATCATCATATATCAAGTTCTAACAACAACTATCTTCCTAAATCATCAATCTAAGCATAATCACTCATTTACCTATTTTATCAAACCCTAACACATAAACACATATTCAAAGCCAATTTAAACTTACAATCGAAGTAGCAACTATATAGATGATGATGTTGATCAGTGGTAACCACGAATCCAAGCTCTAATCGATTGATCAAAGTTTCTCCTTAGATTTCCCTAATTTTTTTCAAGTATATGGGGTGTGTGTTTTGTTTGAGGAGTTAGAAGAAATTGGGGAAGAAAGAAAACAAATAGGCCGATCCATTTCCAAGTTGGGTATAAGTTGGTTACCAAATAATACCCGCTCTAAATCTATTGTCTGGAACCTAAGAACCGTTTACGTGAAAATATATATTATTATACCGTCAACTATAATAATTTAAAACAAGTAATAATTCATGTATCACAATAAGTCATTTGACCACTGGACATATTTATTTCAATTAGCCAAATAATACTAATTATTTCTAAACTCAATTAAATAATCAAATGAGTTAAGTACATTACCAAATTTCTCCTAGGCCGGTAACGAGGATGTTACAAATCTTCCCTCCTTAAGAAGATTTCGTCCCCGAAATCTCGCCACGCTCAAAGAGATTAGGGTAACGCACCCTCATGCTTTCCTCCGTTTCCCACGTAAGGTTAGCACCCAAACTATGTCGCCACTTAACCAAAACCATGGGTATCTCCTTCTTTCAAAGTTTAGTCACTTTTCTATCTACAAGCTCTATGGGTTCTTCTACAAGTTTCTGACTTAAGTCGACACGCAAGTCTTGTGACGGAAGGACTTGGGATTGGTCCTCCACCTTACATTTTCTTAAGTAACAAACATTGAAGGTATCATGAATACCCGCTAATTCAGGAGGAAGATCTAACGATACTGTTTGATCATTAACTACTTGGCGAATTCTAAATGGCCCAATAAACCGAGGAGCAAGTTTACCACGCTTACCAAACCGAATCACACCTTTCCAAGGGGAAACCTTTAAGTAAACCAATTCACCCACCATAAACGAAACCGGACGGCGCCGCGGATCAGCATACTGTTTCTGTCTATCACGTGCCGCTTTTAACTTCTCACGAGCAATGGCTACCTTATCAGCAGTAATCTGAACAATATCTGGACCCGCAAATTGTTTCTCACCCGCTTCCAACCAACATGTGGGTGTTCTACAACGACGCCCATAAAGCATTTCATACGGAGGCATACCTATACTCGAGTGATAATAATTATTATACGCAAACTCAATCAATGGCAGGTGGGAATCCCAAGACCCACCATATTCCAACACACAAGCACGCAACATGTCCTCCAAAGTTTGAATGGTGCGCTCTGATTGACCGTCCGTCTGAGGGTGATAAGCCGTACTCAAATTAATTCGGGTACCCAATTCCTTCTGCAAACCTTGCCAAAACCCGGACACGAATCGTGGATCTCTATCCGACACAATAGATAAAGGAATTCCATGTCGTGAAACGATCTCATTGACGTACAATTGGGATAATTTACTCAAAGAAGCCGTCTCACTAGTAGCAAGAAAGTGAGCACTCTTAGTCAATCGGTCCACAATCACCCAAATCATGTCGTTTCCTCTAATGGTTCGCGGGAATTTTGTTACAAAGTCCATCGTAATGTTTTCCCATTTCCACTCGGGGATCTCAAGTTGTTTCAACGACCCATACGGTTTCTGGTGCTCGGCCTTTACTTGAGAGCATATATGGCATGATTCCACAATTCGAGCAACATCCATTTTCAAAGTAGGCCACCAATATAAAGGTTTCAGATCATTATACATTTTTGTGCTCCCGGGATGGACCGACAATTTGGACTTATGAGCTTCCATCAGTATTACATCACGAAGCCCACCAAGCAAAGGAATCCAAACACGAGATTGGAATGTCTTTAATCCACGAGAATCGTCACATAACAGTTCTTTTCTTTTCAATAGAATCTCGGCTTTCAAATTTTGATCCAACAATGCTTCCATTTGTGCCATTCTCAGTTTGTCAATCAAATCCGAGGAAACTTCTAATCGCATAAAACAACCCTTCTCGAGTTTCCCTTTTCGACTCAACGCATCTGCGACCACATTCGCCTTACCCGGATGGTAACGAATTTCACAATCATAATCTTTTATCAACTCCAACCATCGCCTCTGACGCATATTCAGTTCTTTCTGAGAAAACATGTATTGAAGACTCTTGTGATCCGTACAAATAACGCATTTAGTACCATACAAATAGTGTCTCCAGATTTTCAAGGCAAAGACTACTGCTGCAAGTTCCAAGTCATGGGTAGGATAATTCTTTTCATGAGGCTTAAGCTGACGAGAAACATACGCAATGACCCGACCACGTTGCATCAAGACGCCACCTAACCCCGCATGCGAAGCATCACAATACACAATAAAATCCTCGGACCCTTCAGGCAAGGCTAAAATTGGAGCCTGACACAATAACTGTTTCAAAGTCTGGAAAGCCGACTCTTGTTGATCATTCCACTGAAACTTAACATCCTTTCGAGTCAATTTCGTCAAAGGACCCGCGAGCTTAGAGAAATCCTTGATGAACTTTCGATAGTAACCCGCTAGACCGAGAAAACTCTTAATCTCCGAAGCAGACTTAGGCGCTTGCCAATTCATAACTGCCTCAACCTTAGATGGATCAACCTTAACTCCATCCTCACAAATGATATGCCCCAAAAACTGAACCTCACGCAACCAAAACTCACATTTGGAGAACTTAGCATACAACTTCTCCTGTTTCAAAGTGTCGAGTACTAAACGCAAGTGTACTTCATGATCAGCCTCAGTCTTAGAATAAATCAATATATCATCAATAAATACAATAACGAACTTATCAAGATAGGCCCGACAAACTCTATTCATCAAATCCATAAAGACCGCCGGAGCATTAGTCAACCCAAAAGGCATAACAAGAAATTCATAATGACCATATCTAGTGCGAAAAGCCGTCTTAGGAATATCCTCCTCACAAACCCGCACTTGATGATAACCCGACCTCAAGTCAATCTTAGAAAAATAGGAAGACCCTTGTAATTGATCAAATAATTCATCTATTCGAGGCAAAGGGTACTTATTCTTTATGGTTCGCTTATTCAACTCTCTATAATCAATACACATCCGAAGGGTGCCATCCTTCTTTTTAACAAACAACACGGGTGCACCCCAAGGAGACGAACTAGGCCTGACGAAACCCTTATCTAATAGCTCCTGGATTTGGGTCATCATTTCACGAATTTCGGAGGGAGCTAATCTATAAGGAGCCTTAGCTACGGGAGTAGAACCCGGAATTAGGTCAATTTTATATTCCACCTCTCTAATGGGAGGTAACCCAGGCAATTCATCAGGAAAGACGTCAGGGTAATCAGAAACCACCCGAACATTGGAAACGGTTTTCTTTTCTAATTTTGCATCAACTATATAAGCCAGGTAGGATACACACCCCTTAGCTAGAGATTTACTAGCTTTCATCATAGAAATCATAGGGATACTACCTCCTTCCCGTTCCCCTCGAGCCACAACATATGACTCATCCGAGATTGGAATCCTAATTAGTTTCTTATGGCACTCTATACTTGCCTTATTCTTACTTAACCAATCCATGCCTAAAACCGCATCAAAACTGGGGATAGGCATCAATAGAAAAGAAATTGGGAAACTATGATCCTCAATCAAGATGCTAGCTCCAGTCACCGATGTGGTAACTGGAACTATCTTGCCATTTGCTATCTCAACCTCAATAGGATTTGTAATACAAGTGGGAGTCAATTTCAGTTTATCGCAGAAAAGCATAGATATAAATGAGCAATTGGCTCCCGAATCAAACAGAACAATAGCTGGTACAGAGTTGATTAGAAATGTACCAGTTATAACATCTTCAGTCCTGACAGCATCATCAGCTGTCATTTGGAATGCCCTACCAGTTGCCGTTGGTGGATTCTTTCTTTTCTGGCCAGAAGATGAAGACCCTCCGACCACACCCATCTTTTGTTTCCCAGCCTCCGGACACAAACCCGAACGATGACCTTCCTTTTGACAATTCCAACACACATGTCTAGGAAACGCACAATCCTTGATGTCATGACCAAGTTGTCCACATTTGATACACCTAGCAGTTTGTGGAGTGCAAGGACCCGTGTGTCGCGATTTACAATTGTGGCACCAATTGTTTCTGTCCAATGATTTACTATCCGAACTGGACTTCTTAGGTTGATGAGATCCCTGCCATTTCTTCTTTCCAGGACTACCCGAAGATTCACCCTTGGGTTTAAATGAAGATTTTTCCTTAACCTCCAAACCTTGTGCCCTAACATCCCCATCCACAGAACGAGCAAGATCAAAAGCCTGGGAAAGAGTACCCGCCAATCTCACGGTCGTCCGATAAGTATGCGGTAACATTCCCACAAAATGGTCAATCTTCATACGTTCCTCCGGTACCCATTGTTGCACAAATCTCAACTTGTCAGTGAATTGGGAAATGAGATCATCCATCGTCATCTTATCCGTTAATTGCAAATCCAAAAACTCACGTCGAATCCTAGTCATGTCAAATCCAGAACAATACTTCTTACAAACCTCATTGTGGAAATCAGACCAACAAATTGAGGCTCTCTGCTGTGGGGTAAAATGCGATGTAATGGAATACCACCAAACCATTGCGGGACCCTTGAGAAGTTGCACTGCAAAAGGAACCTTGACTTCCTCTTCACATCGACAAACCTCAAACTTTCTTTCCACATCCCTCAACCAATCCAAGGTAACGGAGGGATTTGTACTACCCGAATAATCCGATGGTCCACAAGACTTGAAAGTCTTAAAAGAGCATAGCTTAGGTTGATTCTGAGCTTGAAAAATCGGAGTCTGATAACCCGAAGGTCCGGAAGAGAACGGAGCCGAAATCGGATAGGTACCATAGTGTGGATGATGATAATAAGACTGAGATACTGGAATCTGTGAAGTCACCAAAAGTGGTGGTACAGTGCTAACAGTAGGTGGCAAAGATTGCAAGATTTGTTGAGAAGACCGGGTTTGTTGTTGTTGCAAAAACTGTTGCTCTATTGCCTTAAGTCTCAGATTTTCTGTCTCTAGATGAATCATATAATCATCATGATCAAAATCCCCTGCAGAAAAGGTAGTTCCAGTTTGACCCTGGCTAACATTTTGGGTTTCAGGAGGGGATACATTAGTTCGGGGGGCATCATTGGGTGTGTCAGCTGGAGGTTCATTCTCTGCCATATCTGTACCAAAACAACATCTCATAACACGTTAGTTGTTAGTACCTATATACTAACCAACTTCACATGCTAACGAAATCCCACTCATAGGAATGATTGACTGACACACATAGATTTGGGATTGAACACTTAACCCATGCTCAATTCACCCAAACCTAGGCTCTGATACCAATTTATAACACCGCAATATTCCAAGAGACAAATTTTTTTTTTTTTTTTTTTTTTTACATATCTCGGAAGCGATTAAATACAAATCATGCATTATAGATTGCGTATAACATAGTTCCCAAAACACAATCTATGCCTGCATGATAAGTTGGTTAGATAACCCCATTAGTTACAACATTAAGTTAGGTGTTATTTAAATTCCAAAACATAAGTTTATAAACGACTACATGTCGTATAGTCAGAGTAGGCAGTCAAACATTCTTCCAACTAACTTCTTGCCCACCCACATCAAAAGTAATCTGCAAGAAGTGAGGAGAGGGATTAGCACGAAGCTAAGTGAATAGATCACAACTATCAATCTAAACTATCATAGCAATTGATCACCACAAAGCATCATAACAAATACATCAAAGAGGATCGGTGGTCCTTGAGGTACCCTCATGCCGCGGTGGTTCCCCAAGTAACACTTATAACCACTGAAGGCCAAACAGTGGTCTTACCGATAGTTTAGTACCATTACTACATACGACATGATTTCAATAAACAACACATGTACAAAGTCCTCATGTCGTCCAAAGTAATAGTATCCAAACCCAATATCATATTGACCCCTGACAAGATAGCACATTCCATAATCATCATGGCAAAATGTACTTATTCAATATATAACTGTAAAACCATGTTTACCCGTTGTAACCGGATTGTTACAACTAATTCAGAAAGAGAGTCAATGATCCACTCACCCTTACTTTCACAATCTCCACTCAAAGTTCTTATGTTATTGAGTCTTCGGTTTATCTGGAAACATAAACAATTAACGAATTAGGAACCCATTTGAAATAATGTAATTCATGTCAAATACGTCACTTAATAATAAGCTTAAGGTTCCACATTTATTTTCACCTATCAAGTTTTACTTAGCGCACAAATGTACATATATGCACAAATACACACACACACATATATATATATATATACACCGAAGTACAACACGACAAACTGATTGTTGTCCACTTTTAGACCCAAAGCCGATCGGCTAAGGGTCCCTAGCCGTTCGGCTAAGCCCAACCGATCGGCTATATCATAGCCGATCTGCTTTATTAGTTAATTTTCAAGCTTCGGTTCAAGTGGCTGAGTTCTGTGATGATTTTGAACTAACCTAACCGATCTGCTAAATTAAGCCGATCTGCTTTACTACCTTAGCCGATCGGCTTCTTCATAACCGATCGGCTATGAAGAAGAAACCCAGGTACTCAGTTCCTTATCACAACCTGATCCGAAACAAAACCCCAATTCACCAATTTAAAGACATACTACACGATTTATACATGAAAATAACTTAAGGCATCATCATATATCAAGTTCTAACAACAACTATCTTCCTAAATCATCAATCTAAGCATAATCACTCATTTACCTATTTTATCAAACCCTAACACATAAACACATATTCAAAGCCAATTTAAACTTACAATCGAAGTAGCAACTATATAGATGATGATGTTGATCAGTGGTAACCACGAATCCAAGCTCTAATCGATTGATCAAAGTTTCTCCTTAGATTCCCTAATTTTTTTCAAGTATATGGGGTGTGTGTTTTGTTTGAGGAGTTAGAAGAAATTGGGGAAGAAAGAAAACAAATAGGCCGATCCATTTCCAAGTTGGGTATAAGTTGGTTACCAAATAATACCCGCTCTAAATCTATTGTCTGGAACCTAAGAACCGTTTACGTGAAAATATATATTATTATACCGTCAACTATAATAATTTAAAACAAGTAATAATTCATGTATCACAATAAGTCATTTGACCACTGGACATATTTATTTCAATTAGCCAAATAATACTAATTATTTCTAAACTCAATTAAATAATCAAATGAGTTAAGTACATTACCAAATTTCTCTTAGGCCGGTAACGAGGATGTTACACTACTTATACGGTACCAAGTGTACAATCTTTACTGACCATAAAAGTCTCCAACATATCTTCGATCAAAAGGATCTCAACATGAGGCAACGTCGATGGGTCGAGTTGCTTACTGATTACGATTGCGAAATTCGCTATCATCCAGGCAAGGCGAATGTTGTCGCCGATGCTTTAAGCCGAAAAGAACGAGTGAAACCACTTCGAGTTCGAGCTCTCAGTATGATCATTCACAACGACCTCATCAATCAAACTCTCACCGCTCAACTCGAAGCACTCAAACCAGAAAACTTGATAAACGAGGCCTTGCGGGGCGTGGACAAACAATTTGAAACCAAACCTAACGGGGCCAAATACTTCTCGAATCGAATCTGGTTACCAAGTTTCGGGAACCTTCGAGACTTGGTGATGAATGAAGCTCACAAGTCTAAATACTCTATACACCCCGGTGCCGATAAAATGTATCACGGTATCAAGGAAATGTATTGGTGGCCCAACATGAAATCTGACATTGCAACCTATGTTGGCAAGTGTCTTACTTGTTCCAAAGTTAAAGCTGAACACCAGAAACCCTCCGGTTTGCTACAACAACCCGAAATACCACAATGGAAATGGGAGCAGATTACCATGGATTTCATTACTAAACTCCCGAAAACATCTAACGGTTGCGATACCATTTGGGTGATTGTCGACCGACTCACTAAATCTGCTCATTTCCTAGCCATCAAGGAAACTGACAAGATGGAACGTTTGACACGGATCTACCTGAAAGAGATCGTGTCAAGACATGACGTGCCCATCTCAATCATCTCCGACCGAGATGCTCGGTTTACTTCTCGCTTCTGGCAATCACTGCAAAAATCTCTTGGTACTCGTCTGGATATGAGTACGGCTTACCATCCTCAAACCAACGGCCAGAGCGAACGAACCATACAAACACTGGAAGACATGCTACGAGCCTGCGTAGTGGACTTCGGTAAAAACTGGGATAATCACTTACCGTTATGCGAGTTCTCGTACAACAACAGTTATCACACCAGCATAAAGGCTGCACCCTTCGAGGCACTGTACGGTCGTAAGTGCCGGTCACCTATTTGTTGGACTGAGGTGGGGGATACACAACTCACCGGTCCAGAAATCATACATGAAACAACTGAAAAGATCGTCGGCATACAAAATCGACTAAAAGCCGCGCGTGATCGTCAGAAAAGCTATGCTGACGTGAGACGCAAACACCTCGAATTCCAGGTTGGAGATCGAGTACTTCTGAAAGTCTCACCTTGGAAAGGCGTTATTCGTTTCGGAAAACGAGGCAAACTAAATCCAAGATACATCGGACCATTCGAAATCCTTGAAAGGATTGGCCCAGTGGCATACCGCCTGCAACTTCCTGCTGAGCTTAGCAGCGTTCACAACACATTCCACATTTCTAATCTGAAGAAATGTCTGTCTGACGAGACACTGATTATACCGCTCGACGAAATTCAAATCGATGATAAACTTCATTTTGTCGAGGAACCTATGGAAATCATGGACCGCTAGGTCAAACAACTAAAACAGAGTCGTATTCCCATCGTAAAAGTCAGGTGGAATTCGCGGCGCGGTCCGGAATTCACTTGGGAACAGGAAGACCAAATGCGACAGAAGTACCCACATCTCTTCCCTGACAACGCACCGACCGTGCAATCAAACTAATTTCGAGACGAAATTCTTTTAACAAGGGGAGAATGTAACAACCGGCAAATTAGGACTAAAATTAGTGCCTAATTCTTTGTTAATACATGTAATTAGTTCTGTGTTAGGCTAATTTATGTATCGGATTATATGTTGGAAAATATATACAACTTTGCGATTTGATTTAAATCGTACGCGACTTAAATAGAATGAAATTCTATTCGATTAACACGGACGTTGGTGAACAAAGGTTTATAAACTAAAATAACACAATTATGACCAAAATACTATTGTATAATAACGGATAGTTATCTCGTATCACTCGATTAAAGTTACACTATTTAAAAACAAAAGTATTCAAACGTAGTTAAACTAAATTATATTTCAAACAATTAAAGATTTAAAGAAATAATTTAAGTAAATTATTTAATAACCTTCGTATTTTAAAAAAAAGGATAATTCACGTGTAGAAATAAACAATTTAACGTAAAAGACGGAGAAAACGAACACCGCACGGAGCGCAGGGACGGAGACTGAAAATGGGAGGTTAAAACCTCCCACCTTTTCTCTCTTTTCCTCATTTCAACCAACTCACTCTCTCTCCTCTTCTCTTTTCTTTCTTTTCTCTCTCAATCACCAACCACACCACCACCATTAAAATCACAAATTACTACCATTAAACGCACCCGAATCTACTTGACCTTTTGGAAGAAAACGTTCACCATCACACGATCTACAACTTCACCTTTTCGGATTTTCATTTCGGCATTTTGTAAGTTCCCGACAAATCCCGACATCTCTCGTTTTTGATCATTTTTACTAGTTTATGGTTTAAATAGGCTTAATATGTTCATATAAGGGTTGGGTAAAAGATTTGGACCCAACGGAAACCGGGAAACTCGTTTTCGACTAAATTTCCGGCCATCAGACCGCAACGTTGCACCTGGCCAGGGGCCTCTGCGACGTCGCGACCTACGTCGCACAAAAATCTCAACGTCGCACTAGCGACGCAGCCCCTTACGTCGCATTAATTTGCGGACGTCATACATGGCGACGTAGACTTTAACGTCGCAAACCGAACCAACGTCGCATTAGCGACGCCACACCCTACGTCGCATTGATTTGCGAAGGTCGCATCATGCGACGTACATGCCCACGTCGCACCTTACGTCGCTTGCAACGTCGCACAAACCAGAACCTTGAAAACTCACATTTTTACTAAGTGTCGGAACCAAGATTTTACCACCTAATTTTACTCCAAATCCAGATTTCGGATACGTTTTCACTAAAGCAATATAGTAGAAATAAAAATTTTCCAAGCTGACCTAGCAGCTCGACCCCAGCCAGGGGCTCTGCCCCTTGGACCCCGCCAGGGGCTGCCGCCCCTTGGACCCCGCTAACCAGGGGCGCTGCCTCCGGACCCCCGTACTTAGATTCTGTAAGCACATTTCTCACCAAGTGTCAAACCTGTACAATTTCAAATACTTATACAATACGAATCATCGAACATAATAGAACATACTTTTCAAGTGCAATCACTCTAAATCGCGTTATAAGTGATAAAACTTTAATTATAACAAATCACCAACGGGCCGTACACTATTATACAAACGATAACGAACCAACGTTTAAACACAACGGGTTGTATGAACAACTAGCCTAGATGGTCTTGCGAGACATCTACTTACTTAACCTTACGTGTTTAGGCACTAGGAGGTTACGGGTTCGGAGAACCTACTTGTTTTACTACTACTTGCTATCTACCACTGCTCGACTCAGGTGAGTCTTACAGCCCCACTTTTACTGTTTTTATACTTTGGGGTGAGATACTTAGCAACTGTTTTACATATGAACACAATGTACTGAACTGATTACCTTACTGTTTACAAACAAACGCATGAGTTACTTTTATCCACTGAAAGCCTCCTATTCGTAAGTTGTTAGTTATGGACTTAAGCGCGATTACTAGTAGATGGATCCATTTGGGACTGACAATCCCTGCCTGGGGTGGTAGCGCCACCACGTACTGATTTACACGTAGAAACAGGCATATTAGTATTTGTTACATATGAGTGTGCGGATAGCACTCACGGGGGTACGTGATATATTCACACTACACGGTTAAGCTTCAACTTATGAGCTCATGGCACTGTACTGATTTACTGATTTACTTACTTTGCTTGATAGCAATACGGGTACATACTTGTGGTTCATAACACTTACTTAATTCTAACCTGTAAGATTCACCAACCTTTTTGGTTGACACTTTTTAGCTTTGTATCTCAGGTACACAGACGGAGTAGGACCACCCTTGGACACTAGCTAGAGTCGCATGATTTCTACTTTGCATTTAACAGAGATTCTTAGCATTATCTTTTGTAAATTATGATTATGTAATAGGATCTCCCGCTATACGCGCGGACTCTAGGAAACTACATTTTTGTATACGAAAACCTACGGTTTTCAAACGATTATTATTTATGAAACCTTTTCGAAACGTCTCATTTAGAGGTCGTTTACTATTAATCTTGCGCTTTGTATATTGATTAGTAACACCCAATGTATGCTTCCGCAAATCGTTAAATTTGGGGGTGTTACACCATGTGTACAAAGAGAATGTTCCACATGTACAAAACCCATTTACCCCCAACATCAATTATCTCACAAACGACAAATCAAAAAATTATGAAAATTGCACCATTAAATTCGTCGTTTTCTCCTCTTCGATTTGCCGTCCCTCAAGACATACTTTCGAAAAGTTTTTTTTTTTTTCAGTTTTTTGGTGGGTTTCACATTTACTAACACATGTGTTAAAGTGTTGTGTTTAGGGTTTAGGGTTTGTGGTTTAGGGGTTAGGGTTTAGGGTTTAGGGTTTGAGGTTTAGGGTTCCGAAACCCCAAACCTCAAACCCTAAACCCTAAACCCTAACCCCTAAACCACAAACCCTAAACCCTAAACGCTTTACAAAACGCTAAACCCTAAATCTTTCTAAACCCTAAACCTTGAACCCCTTCTAAACCCTAAACCTTTATAAACCCTAAACCATAAACCCTACTAAACCCTAAACCTAACCCTAAACCCTAACCTTAACCACAAATTAAATGTACAACTAATCACTAACACATGTGTTACTAATTTGTGAAACTCACCAAAAAATGAGAAAAAAAAAAGTTGTCAAAAGTATGCCTCGAGGGACGGCAAATCGAAGAGGAGAAAACGCTGAATTTTATGGTGCAATTTTCATGATTTTTCGACTTACCGTTTGTGAGATATCTAATTTTTAAAAATGTGGAGGATAGAGAATAAAGTGTGGAGGAGAGAGAATAAAGTGACACATGGCAGAAATCTGTTGATTCCCTCATTCTTACTCAAAATTAGTGTACTCATTTGAACCTTACTCTTCTTTAATAATCCAATATGATCATCAAAAGTCACAAATTAAAAAAGTTGAAAGATGACAAAAACAAAAAGCTGATGATAAATAAACAATTAAATTAAATTATAAACATAAATAAATAAGTCCACTTTCACTACCACTTGCTTTTTGTTCATCGCTACAATGACGAAACCCCTTATGTTCTTCTTCATCTTCATCATCATCATCTTGATCATTTCATTATCTTCAGAATCTCGTCATCTCCCTCATCATTTTCTCCGCCAAAACAATCTCGTAAAACAACAACAACAAAACTACACTTACGAGATACGATATTTTGAACAGACCCTCGATCATTTCAGTTTCCATAATCTCCCGAGTTTTCAACAACGTTATCTCATCAACACCGATAACTGGGTTGGCCCAAACAGCCCTATCTTTCTTTATTGTGGCAATGAAGGCGACATTGAATGGTTTGCTATCAACACTGGTTTTGTTTGGGAAATCGCCCCTGCTTTCGGTGCCATGATCCTCTTCCCTGAAGTATTTCTTTTTCAATTTATTCTTATTATTGTTTTTATTATTTATTATTATGTAAATGTCATACTTGTCATATATCTTTAACTATGACGTTGCAGTATTGACGTGTTAGTTCAAATATGATGAAATCCATTTTTTTTATTTAGGTTCAAATTTGAACTTATCAGAAAGTGAAAACACTAAGACGGATGTTTTCGTGTTCGGGTTATCCGGGTAGGGCGATTATTTTTCTGACTAAGATGTACATGGTCTAATCGGTGTATCCCATGACCGTTTCCGATCTTTTCCCTGGTCACCCTCAAGGTGTTTATCTAGTGAGCTTCGAACCTAAAACCTCTTGTTAGGATATTGGGACGCCTTGGTGATGGTTGATTGAAAACACTATATTACGTGTTAAGACACATTCTAATTTTCTTTGTTCCAATCTGAGTGGTTTAAGCATTCAACTGTGAATGATGTCATTTGAGATGTAATTATGGTTTTCAACAATTTCATTTGATTCTCATTCTATTAATTGAGGGTTGAGGCGTGTGAAAAAAGTTAAATACATCTGAATTAATACGTAATCTTGTTGTTCTCACGGAGTTGATTTTTTTGTTGGTTATCGCTTGAAACTTCCCTCAAGATAATAATTGGTTGAATTTAACTGATTGTAGCATCGATATTATGGTGAATCATTGCCCTATGGGAGTCGAGATGAAGCGTATAAGAATGCATCTACTTTAGCTTACCTAACATCTGAACAAGCGATTGCCGATTATGCTGTTTTGATTACTGATCTGAAAAGAAATTTGTCTGCACAGGCTTCCCCTGTAATATTGTTTGGTGGATCATATGGTGGAAGTAAGATAAAATGAAGACAAATACCTTTTTTCTAATAATAATTTTTATTTTTTTAAATATGCTTAGACTTATTCATTTATTCTTTTCCTTTTATTCTAGTGTTGGCAGCATGGATGAGAATCAAGTATCCGCATATTGCTATAGGTGCACTTGCTTCATCAGCACCAATCCTTCAATTTGAGGATATTGTGCCACTAGATACTTTTTATGATATTGTCTCTAATGATTTCAGAGTTAGTGAATACTTAAATCACACTCTATTTTTCATTAATTCCATTTCCTACTTAGTTTTATGTTTTGAATGTTTGAATGTTTTATGTATTATGAAAGAGAGAAAGCAGAAGCTGTTTTGACACTATAAAGAAGTCTTGGGGTATAATAACTTCCGAGAGCCAGAAAGCAAACGGTCTTGATCATCTTGCCAAAACTTTTCACTTATGCGGGTTAATATGTTTTCTATCTTACAAATGATATATCAGTCATTTTCTTTTTTATATATATATTTCATTTCATGTGATGATTCTTGATTATTGATTCAAGAGATGTAATAATGACAGGAAGCTAAACACAAGTGAAGATCTTTATAATTGGTTGGAGTCAGCATATAGTTTCCTGGCAATGGTAGACTACCCATACCCATCAGAATTCTTAATGCCTTTGCCTGCATACCCAATTAAAGAGGTTAGTTCTTATATCTGTTACTGCTAACTTATGAAACTTAATCTATGAACTTTGTACCCAAGACCCAATTATTGCACCAATTTCTTGCTGTTAATTTTTATGTTTAGTTTAAGTAAATGCAAGTCCTCAGGTATGCAAAGAGATAGACAATCCTTCTGATGGGAATAGCGTTTTGGAGCGCATCTTCAAAGGTGTAAGCGTGTATTACAATTACACTGGAAAAACCGAGTGCTTTGATTTGGATGATGACCCACATGGCATGAGTGGATGGGACTGGCAGGTATATATGCATTTATGATACTAATTGATGTTAGACTTATAAAACTCACAGTTGTTTAATTTGTCAGTAATAAATGACTTAAGATAACTTTTATATGTTACAGGCATGCACTGAAATGGTGATGCCAATGTCTAGTAACAGGGACTCCAGTATGTTTCCGGAATGGGAATACAATTACACTTCCTATGCAGAGGATTGTTGGGACGAATTTCGTGTGATACCTAGGCCCACTTGGATAACTACGGAATACGGTGGACATGTAAGACTTTTTAGATATTTATGTAACCATAGTTTTGGTTTGATATATTAGTTACTTATAATATGGTTGTGGTTAATTTGGATGTAGGATTACAAGTCTGTCCTAAAAACATTTGGAAGCAACATCATCTTTTCAAATGGTCTCTTAGATCCTTGGAGCGGTGGCAGGTAACTTACATTGCTACAACAAACCATCATTCTAGTAAAAAATTTAAACAAGAATACATGCATTTAGAAGGATATAAATTCTATGGAAATATAGCTTCACCAAAATTTAAGTGTTTTTCGAGGAATTTTGCTTGAACCATGGTTTGAATATGAAAAAAATGCCTAACTTTTTCAATTGGTGAATATTGCAGTGTTTTAGAGAACATATCAGAAAGCGTAGTGGCTCTGGTGACTGAAAAAGGTAACCTTAAACACACTCTTTTGATACATCCCTAATTTTTTATTAAGAACACATATATTGACTATTTGATGAATTGGATGGTTTAGGTGCACATCACTTAGATTTACGAGCAGCTACGGCTGATGATCCCGATTGGTTGTTGGAGCAAAGAGCCTCTGAAGTCAAGATTATAGAAGGTTGGATTGCTGATTACTACAAGAAAATGAAAGCAGTTTTTACCATGTAAGAGTCGGTCCGTGTATAGATCTTAACAGAACTTTTATTCCACGTTTTAGTATGAAGGATTGACTGGCATCAAATAAATTTGAAAATCTACCTTTTCAAGCCTTTATCCTTGCCTTCTTATAAATCTGTACAAATGTTTGATAACTAATTAATTTAGTGGATAAAGTTTCTTGGCAAATTTATTAATTAACGCTACAAATTTGTTTACACATGATATATATCTTGTATCTTATTTTGAAGATACTGTATCATTACCTGCATTCAAAAATCTGATATCTGTAAAGGAAATATTTGTTAGTTAAATTAGAACACTAGTTAGTCTTTTTGAACATCGGCGTATGTTGGTACATCTATGTGTGTCTGTCAGTTGGTCTCAGTCTGTAATCGTGTCGAAATTGTAATTACGTTTTGTATAGTTTTAGATTTAGTTTAATTACAATTTTTGTATCCATGCGATACAAGCATTGTGTCGCAGAAGCATTCTATGCGACACAAGGATTGTGTCGCAGAAACATTCCATGCGATACAAGCATTGTGTCGCAGAAGAGTCTATGCGACACAAGGCTTGTGTCGCATAAAGTTTGGATCAGGCTATAAATAGAAGCTCGCCAGCTTCTGTTTTGGCAAGACATTTTTACACACACATATCACTTCTACTATCACAAAATACTCTCTAAGTGTTATTTGTTCTTTGTGTGTTAGTGTCCAAGTGTATGTATTGTTGCTAGCATTTTATATATATAAACATACACTTTGTGTTGTGGTCATTTTATGTGTTAATCTAGCATATATTTGTGTGTTTGATTTCCGCTTTAAATACACAAGTAAAACTACTCGATTTGGTCCGTATAAGTGGAACCTACAATTGGTATCAGAGCCGCATACTCTTGAGTTGCGGTTTCGAGTTAGTTTTGCTAGATTTTGGTCTAAAAATATTATTTTCACATCTTATGTTCTTGGTGTTCTTGATGTTCTTGGTTCAAGAAGGTTGTTTTTGATCATATTTTGGTTGTTAATCTTCAAACATATGTGTTGGTGATTTGTTTGGTAAAAAGTTGGTAATCATTTTGTTTAAAAGGTTGGTTTTTCAGTCTGAAATAAAGCATGGTGTTTTATGTAATGATGTGGGTTGAAAATTGAAATTTTTGTGGGCTCAAAAACTGTCTGCACGTGCACTTTTGCGACACAATATTTGTGTCGTATCCACTGTTCATACGACACAACCATACGACATTAAATTGTCTGCGACATAACGTGCGACATATCGTGCGACATAAGCCTACGACACAACTTATTTTGACCTTGACTGGTCTGCGACACAAGTTGCGACATAACCTACGACATAACGGTTGTGTCGCATTTTTGTCTTCTGTCTGATTAACTTCAGCGACACAACACCTGTGTCGTATTGCTTCTCTGCGACACAACGACTGTGTCGTATTGATACTTTGCGACATAACACTGTGTCGCATAATTCCAGACTTAGACAAAAATCAGTTTGTTTATTGTGTATTTTCTGATTTTTTTTGCAGATTTTCATCATGTCTCTTCAAAGCGTTGATGCAGTTTTACAACATAATGCTACGATCGGTAGTGCAAATAAACCTCCTTATTTTGCACCGGGTTTGCCATTTCGAGAATGGAAACAACGTTTCATGTCGTTTGTATTATTCACTGATCCTGATATGGAGTTGGCTCTTCTTGAACGATATGTTGTTCTTGTTGCTCTTGGAGAACATATCGGTGTTCCTCCACCCAAACCCGTTCGTTCATACACTCCCGAAGAACGAAAAGCATGGGAAATTGAACACAAGACTCATTCTGCTATTACTATGTCACTTCCAACTGACGTTTTGGATATGTTTCCACAAACTATTGCTTATGATCTTTTGAATGCAATTGAGAAGAGATTTTGTGGCAACACTGAGTACATCGAAAGCAAATTGGAATTAGTCAAAACTCAGTTTGATTATTTCTATATCCAGAAGAATGAAACTGTCAGAGACATGCTTTGCAGATTTACTCGCACAGTAAATGAACTGAAAGCTGGCGGATATAATCTCAAAAATTCTGAGATTAACAAAAAGGCTTTAGCTGCTCTACCACCAAGTTGGGAAACACGAGTTTTGTTATTAGAAAACGATCCAAAGACAAGGCAATTGTCTCTGGATGATCTTATTGGAAAACTTGAAGCTGGTGCGTTGGATATTAAAAAGAAGGAAACAAGATCTACTGCTCGTGCATCAGAATCAAGTCATGGTGGAACGGCTTTCATCTCAGCTGAGTCAAATTCTCAGAGATCCTCGTCTTACAGTAATCCTACTGTAGGAACATTTTCAGCCCTACCAGCTTATAATGCTTCTTCAAGTAGTACATATTCATCTTCATCTGTTCCTTCTTCAGCAACCACCGATGAACATGCAGCCATGTTTACTGTCTTCTTATCATCATATGAAGACTTTCTTTCTAAAAGAGTCAGTACATTGGAGCTGACTGATGAAGACTTCAATCAGGTTGATCCCGATGAGTTAGAAAGGATTGACATTAGATGGAATATGGCTATGCTCACTCGCAGAGCCAAAAACTATCTAAGAAGAACTGGAAAGAGATCTCTTGAAGATGCAGCTGACCGAACACCAATGGGATTCGATAAAAGCAAAATCAAGTGTTATAAGTGTCAGAATCTTGGACACTTTGCCCGCGAATGTGAGAAAGGACGACAGCCTGCTTCTGGTTTCACAAAACCATCTGTTGCTCCAAAACTGATTGAGCATTCTACTGCTAAGGCTGCATTGTTGATTGAGGATGGAGATGCTTATGATTTCTCTGCTCATGAAACTCAAGAGCAATGCTTCATGGCTATCAACAATGAGGTACCATTTGCTAAATTTACTTGTGATTCATGTATTAGTTTAACTGGTAAAGTAAATGGGCTTATGAAACATAATGAAAACTTGAAGTCTGATATCTTGAATTTGATGGAGGCAAACAAAGTTTTAAAAACTAATGAGAAACACTTTGAAAGTAACATTAATCAACTTATTGAAGATAAAAAGGAGCTAAAAGCTCTAATTTTCAGTAATCAAGATGAAATTGACAGTTACTTAAAAATGATTGCTCATTTAAAAAAGGAATTGGCTGACTCTCAAGCCAAAGCTGTTGATTTGCAACGAAAACTCAAGAATATCAACACTTCAGCCTTGGTCTTTACTGATATCCTACAGACGGGTAGAACTAGTTCTAAAGATAAGTCCGGTTATGGTTATCATCATCAACCGCCTCCGTCTTTAGATGTGAATTTGTGTAGACCGTCTAAGGATGAAATTAAAGATTTTGTGCCTACTGCTTTAGTAGATGCAAAGCCCATTGAAATATCAGTTAATGAGCCTGTTGTTAAGAAAGTAGCTATGCCTGTATGTGAACCTGTTAGTTTGAATCCGTTTAAGTTGCCTGAATTCTATAAAGCCAACATAGAAGTAAACCATGATAAGAAGAAACCTAAGACAATTAAGGCTGAACCTGTGAAGCCTTTTGAACCTGTTAGGTTTACCCCCTCAGGAACCGTCAAGTTTACCCCCTTTGGTAGTTTTTCGCCTGCTCCCTTAAAAACTATTGAAGAAGAGGTCGAGGTTGAGGATGTTCCCTGTAAGTTTGTGCCTCAATGTGAAAAGAAAAACATTAAGCCTGAACATCACATCCTTACTACTGAAATAGATGATGAAACTTTTCAAATGAATACTAAGGTTAAGGCTGAACATAAAAGGAAAGATTTACAGAATACTAATGACAAATCAATTAAGAATTCCGTTAAACCTTCTGTTTCACATTCTGGGGCATCCACTTCAACATGCTCACATAAGTTACCTGTCTCACCTCAATTTTTAGGCAGTGACGACCGAACCTTTAAGGAAAGACGATCATGTTTCTACTGCAAGAAACAAGGTCACTTGATTAATCAATGCCCGTTGCTTTTGAGAAAGAAGTTTTCAAAAGGTGTTCCCAGAAATTCTGTTTACAAAAATTCATCTGTTAAATCTTTTTCAAAGAAGGGTTCACTTTCTCATACTTTTATCCCGAAAGTTAATGCTGCTAGGCCTAGTAAACCTCTGGTTAAACAGCCTGACAATGTTAACAAGCAACCCACTATTGTTCCTGTGAAAATTTGGAGACCAAAAGAGTCGTTAAAAGACTCATCATCAAGTAATACTGCATCAGGAATTGCACCTGATTTATTGAAAAACAAAGTTTTAACTGATGTAGTTATTATTGATGAGGTCTCTGGAGTACCCAAGTCTGTCAAGGCCTGGGTCTCCATTTCTAACTAACTCTCTCTCTATGTTGTGCTGTAGCAGTCAGATCATGTACAAAGAAGTAGATGGTATGTGGATAGTGGCTGCTCACGGCACATGACTGGTGACATGTCTCTTCTGTCTGATGTGAAACCATATCGCGGAGGACATGTTGCTTTTGCGGGAGATACAGGTGGCAACATAACGGGTCAGGGTACACTTTCTAATGGGCAAGTGAGTTTTGATAAAGTGAACTATGTCGAGGAACTGCAACACAATCTGATAAGTGTTTCTCAAGTCTGCGACAAGAAGTTCACTACCGCATTTACAGATGTTGAATATTTAATTCTGAAATCGGGATTTGTTATTCCCGAGGAATGGGTGTTACTGAGAGCACCCCGTGTACGCAATTCGTACATTTTGGATATGCAAACTGTGGTTACCAAGGAGCATACTTGTTTGCTATCAAAAGCTTCTTCTACAGATTCACTGCTTTGGCACAGACGAATGGGACATATTCATTTTCGCAGAATGAATTATCTTGTTAATAATGATCTTGTGTTAGGCGTGCCTAAAAAATCATTCGTAACAGATGATGAATGCGTTTCCTGTCTCAAAGGGAAACAACACAAGAAGTTCCATAAGTCTAAGCAGGTGAACTCTATTGAATCTCCATTGGAGTTGCTTCACATGGATTTGTTCGGTCCTGTAAATAAGAAAAGTATTGGTGGAAAATCGTATTGTCTGGTTGTTACTGATGATTACTCAAGGTTTTCTTGGGTGTATTTCTTGGCTGGAAAGGATGAAACACCTGATACTTTAATCTACTTGTTCGACAGACTGGAAAATCTGTGCAATCTGAAAATCAAGAAACTGCGCAGTGATAATGGAACTGAATTCAAGAACAGAACCTTGGAAATGTATTGTCTTCGAAAGGGAATCTTTCATCAGTTTAGTGCTGCTCGTACTCCTCAGCAAAATGGAGTAGCTGAAAGAAAGAATAGGACAATCATTGAGACAGCAAGAACCATGTTGTCTGATGCGCATCTGCCTACCACTTTTTGGGCAGAAGCAGTTAACACTGCCTGCTATGTGTTAAATAGGGTTTCGATTGTTAAAAAGCGAAAGAAAACATGTTATGAATTGCTGAATAATCGCAAACCAAATTTGAAGTTTCTTGAGCCTTTCGGGTGTCCTTGCACAATCTTAATCACTAAGGACTCGGTAGGCAAATTTGATGAAAAAGCAGTCGATGGGTTATTTTTGGGATATTCTATGAACTCGCCAAATAAAAGAGTGTTCAACAAGTCTACTGGGAGAATAGAGGAACATTTTGAAGTAAGGTTTATGAAATATACTGATTCTCCAAAAGGCAAGGGACCTGAGTCCTTGTTTGAGTATGATAAGTTGGTGGACTCTTTCAATCTTCCAAAATTTAGTGAAGAAGAACTGGTGGTGTCTCTACTTCATGGATTGGATCTTTCTTCTGACGACTCAATCTCCAATTCTAGAGTTGTACCTCCAGAGAATATTGTCAATGATGACAATCTCTCCGATGTTGATCAAGTGGCTTCTGAATCTAATCCTCAAACTGAAAACGATATTGTCACACCAATTGACAATGAGGATACTGCCACTAATAGCTCGGTTGAAATTGAAAATCCAGGAGGTGATCTGTCAAATTTGGATTCGATCATTGTGCCTGATCCGATTCCTCAGCTTAGAATTCATTCTACTCACCCCACTGAAAATATCATTGGTGAGCTTCAACAAGGTGTTTTAACTAGGCATCAAACTGCTGCTAATGAAGTCCGTGAAGAATCTTCATCTGCCAATTTTGCCTGTGTTGAAGAAGAATTGGAAGAATGCTTCTTGTCTCAGCATGAACCGAAGAAAATAGCTGAAGCTTTGAAAGATCCATACTGGGTTGAGGCTATGCAGGAAGAATTGAATCAATTCAAAAAGCTTGATGTCTGGGAGTTGGTTCCTTTACCAAAAGATGTCGATCCAATTGGAACTCGCTGGGTTTATCGCGTGAAGAAAGATGACAGAGGCGTAGTTATTCGGAATAAGGCTCGGCTGGTTGTTCAAGGTTTTACTCAGATTGAGGGTTTGGACTATGATGATGTGTTTGCTCCAGTTGCAAGATTGGAATCCATTCGCATTTTTCTGGCTTATGCGACATTTAAAGGTTTTCGGGTTTATCAACTCGATGTCAAGAGCGCATTTCTGTATGGAGAGGTTCTGAAGGATGTGTATGTCTTGCAACCTCCTGGTTTTGAAGATCCAAACCATCCTGATTATGTGTGCAAGTTAGGCAACGCATTATATGGTCTTCATCAAGCTCCAAGAGCTTGGTATGCGAGGTTGGCAAATCATCTCACGAGAAATGGCTTCTCACGAGGCCAAATTGATAGCACTCTCTTCATAAAAAGGGTTGGAAAAGATTTGTTACTTGTGCAGGTTTACGTGGACGACATCATATTTGGTTCAACAAATGATTCTTTGTGCAGAGACTTCGAGAAGATTATGAAGTCCGAGTTTGAAATGAGTGCCATGGGAGAACTTAAGTTCTTTCTAGGTGTACAGGTTGAGCAGTCTGACAAGGGTTTCTACATTCATCAGTCCAAATATGTCAATGACATGTTGACTCGGTATGAACTCCATGACTGTAAGCCATATGGTACTCCCATTGAAACTGATCACAAACTCGGACCCGCTGAACACGAAGAAGATTGCAAGGAGCGGGACTATCGTTCTATGATAGGATCACTGATGTATCTCACTGCATCCAGACCAGATATTGTGTTTGCTGTGTCTATCTGTTCCAGATATCAATCAAAGCCCAAGGTTTCTCACATGAAGGTTGTGAAGCGAATTTTTGGTTACCTCAAATATAGACCATCACTTGGTCTATGGTACTCAAATGAGAAAAATTTCGCTCTCACTGCCTATTCTGATTCTGATTATGGCGGCTGCAATTCGGATAAAAAGTCAACTACAGGAGGATGCCAATATCTCGGTTCTCGATTGGTGTCTTGGCAGTGTAAAAAGCAAACCACAGTTTCCACCTCAACAGTGGAAGCTGAATACATTGCTGCTGCAAGCTGTTGTTCACAGATATTGTGGATTCAACATCAATTGCGTGACTATGGGTTACTTCTTACTTTGACTCCTATTCATATTGATAATACTGCTGCTATATCTATTATTCGCAATCCCGTTCAACACTCTAAGACCAAGCACATAGAGATTAAGTTTCACTTCATACGAGATTGCTATGAGAAACATTTAATTGACCTCATTCACATAGATACCCTTAAGCAAAAAGCCGACTTATTCACTAAAGCATTTTCGCGTGCTCGTTTCGACGAACTTGTGGATATGATAGGGATGATTTCCCTTGATCTCAAGAAATGATTTGTGACTTAATTTCTGTACAGTTTATTTGCTTTATTGTTTTGGTCAAAAAAAAAAAAAAAAAATTAAGCAACCGCCACTCTTTATACTCGTTAGTATCAAAGAAATGCAATGGTTGCTACATTTTTAAAATAGACGTTGAGTTGAGTCTGTAAACAACTTGGGATATGATAGTACATCGAGTGACATGCACAAAATGGAATTTTAAGATTTATCTTTGATGTGTCAGTAGGTTTATCTGACACACTTAAAACAGTTTTTATGAAAATTGTCTTCATCATGCGATGTACTGGTAGGCATGATACACAACGATCTATGGGTTATTAAGAAGTCATTTAAATACGTGTCTACTATCTTGTGGTAAACACCGTGTGATGTACGACTCAATGTCTTAATTCCTTAGCATAGCTTAACATATTTCTATCTTTGGAACTTTTATCTGAAATCATTTGGGAGTTTATGCTGGTTGTTGCCTCTGTTGTACGAAAGTACAGAACTGGTAACAGTTACTATAAACTTGGGGTTAAGCAATTACAGGTCAATGCACTTGAAAATCTTGACAATACTGAACAAGGTCGCTGTTTGGGAAACTCCAAATTCAGTTTGACTGCGATCGGTTTTGCTTAATCCTAAATCACACTAAACAAGGTCGCTGTTTGGGAAACTCCAACTTCAGTTTGACTGCGATTGGTTTTGATTATACTTGAATCACGTTAGGTTGCTTTGCTGTACTTCCGTACTGACCTGTCAACTCTAGCCTGATTCTTAAAAATGATCTTTCTTTATTCTTTCTAAATTTGGAAACTATGTTATTGTCTAGGTTATAGGGGTATATCAATGGTGGGGATCACAGAGAATTATTCATACTAACAATAAAAGGTTAACTCCACAGACTCGGTTGTAACATGCTTAAGTGGACAAACAATATCGGTAATCGTCTTGAAATAATTTTTATAAAACGTGTTTTAAATGTGCCACGTAAATTTAAAGTGGACAAATATACTGACAATTGAAATAACTCTTACTATTCCTAATAATTGCATGTTATTTCGGTATGATCCCTAACCAGAATCTCAACTCCGTCACCAAAAAGATTTTATAAATTTCTCGCTTTTAGTTGTATTTGTTTCTTTTCTTTTATGTTTATATTTAGTTTTATCTCTTTAATATTCATTAAATTGTATTTTTCTTTTTTATTTTTATTTTTTTTTTAAGTCACAAGTCATCTTCTTTGCGAAATTTCTAAAATCAAAATCCGAATCGGCATCGAAATCAAATTCTTAATCTTCAAAATTTTACTCTGTGTCCTGTGCGACACAACCACTGTGTCGTACTCAAGCTATACGACACAACACTTGTGTCGTATTCGTCCGTTACTTTGTGTCGTATATTATGTCGTATGCGGATAACTGGTTAACTATTCACATCATACGACATAATCATTTACGTTTTCAAAACTTTCACGACACAAATTATACGACACAAAGGCGATTTTGCGACACAATCGATTTTCGATCGGATTCGTATTTTCGAAGGCTTTTCACCGCGCTTTGTTGATCGATTCTTGTTCATCATCTGTGTAACACCCCCAAATTTAATGATTTGCGGAAGCATACTTGGGTGTTACTAATCAATATACAAAGCACAAGATATACAGCAAACGACCTCTAAATGAGACGTTTTGTAAAATAATTACATTTCATAATTAAATCGTTTGAAAACATATAGTTTTCTTTACAAAAATATGTAAGCCTAGAGTCCGCGTATGTGGCGGGAGATTCTATTACATAACCATAGTTACAAAAGATAATGCCAAAGAATCTTCGTTAAATGCAGTTTGGAAATCATGCGACTCTAGCTAGTAATCCTGGAGTGATCCTACTCCGTAAGTGTACCTGAGAATACATGCTAAAAAGGGTCAACCAAAAGGTTGGTGAATCTCACAGGTTTATCAGTAAATAATCAGTTTGAACACAAGATTTCATCAGTAGTGCCCGTAGGCGTATATCAAGTATTTGCAAATCTCGCAAAAGTAAAGAAATCAAGTTATACCGTTGCCATGAGGCTCATAATCGAAGCTTAACCCGTAAATAATCAGTTGCTCCCGTGACATGCTCGAAATTGAGCAAGCATAAGTAAACGAAATAATAGTCACCCGTTTATACGTGTAATTCAGTACGTGGTAGCGCTACTACCCCGGGCAGGGAGGGTCATTTCCCTAATGGATCCATTAACTACTGTTCGCGCTTAAGTCCATAACTAACGATATATGATGGAGAGACTTCAGTAAATAGTAATTAACTCATGCAATTCCGTTTGGTATAGAAATCAGTTTAGTACTTGTGTTCAGGAAAAATAAGTAGCATGTATCTCCCCCAATAAGATAAAACAGTAAAAGTGGGGCCGTAAGACTCACCTGAGTCTTTGCAAGTGCGTTTATATCAATAAACGAGTAAGTAATATCAACAGTTGGTTCTCCGAACCCGTAGCCTTTAAATGCCTAAACATATAAAGTTAAGTAAGTAGATGTCTCGCAAGACCATCTAGGCTAGTTGTCTACACAACTCGTTATGCCCAAGTGTTTGTTTAGTAATCCGTTTGTAGTTTGAAAACAAGTATGGCCCGTTGGTGACGGTTTGTAATAATGATTCAAAGTGTTAACATTATATGTATCGTTGAATCAGATTTCGTTATTTGTAAGTGTTCGACACTTAGTGTGAAAAGTATTTACAACATCTAATGACGGGGGTCCGGGGGCAGCGCCCCTGGTAGCGGGGTCCAAGGGGCAGAGCCCCTGGCTGGGGTCGAGCTGCCAGGTCAGCTTGGAAAATTTTTATTTCTACAATATTGCTTTGACGAAAAACGCATCTGGATCCGAATTTGGGTAAAATCAGGTGTTAAAATCTTGGTTCCGACACTTAGTAAAAATCTGAGTTTTCAAGGTTCTGTTTTGTGCGACGCTGGGTGCGACGTCGCAGGTAGGACTGCGACGTTGAGCATGACGTCGCTAAAGGCGACGTTTCGCAATTTAATGCGACGTAGGGTGCTGCGTCGCTAATGCGACGTAATAGGCTGCGTCGCTATATGCGACGTCGAGGATTCGTGCGACGTTGTGACTGACGTCGCACAATGCGACGTTACGAGGGGTTGTGCGACGTTGAGGCTGACGTCGCATGGATCTGGGTCCAAATGCGACGTCGCGGTCTGTTGGCCGGAAAATGTGCCGAAAACGAGTTTTCCGGTTTCCGTTCGGTCCAAATCTTTCACCCAACCCATTTTTGGACATATCAAGACATTATAAACCATAAACAAGTAAAAATGATCAAAAACGAGAGATGTCGGGATTTTGTCGGAAACTTACAAGGTGTCGGATCAAAAATCCGAAAAGATAGGATGATAGATCGTGATGCGGTGGTCGTTTTCTTCCAAAGGGATAATGAGATCCAAGGTCGTTTGGTACGTTTATTTGGTGATTTTGTGAGGTTTTTGGTGATGAAACTTTGAGAGAAAAAGTGAAAGAGAGAGAGAGAAAAAGAATAATGAAAGAAAAGGTGGGGGAAATGGGAGGTTATCTCCCATTTTCGCTCCGCGTTCTCGTTCCCTGTGGTGTTCGTTTGCTCCGTCGTTTAAACGTTAAATAATCATTTTATATATTAATTTGTACGTTTTAAAATACAATTTATTACGCGATATTCTATTTAAATATTTTACAGTTTAATTTATATTTTAGTTATAAAATGTACGTTAATTTATTTAGTTGCGCGTTTTAACCTTTTAAATTGTGTAAGGTTTGTTTGTACGATACGAATGAATACGAAATATTTTTATAATAATATTTTTGACATCAAAGCGTTATTTAATAAAATTGGTCACCAACGTCCGTATTAAATTGAATCGAAATACATTCGATTTAAACTGCGTACGATTTAACCAAATCGCATTTTTGTATATATTCAACAATATATATAATTCGATACATAAATTAGCCTAACACAGAACTAATTACATGTATTAACGAAGAATTAGGCACTAATTCTAGTCCTAATTTGCCGGTTGTTACATTCTCCCCCTGTTAAAAGAATTTCGTCCCGAAATTTAAGTCGAAGTCGCGTTAGGGGCAGAATCGGTGAATAAGTGGGGATACTTGAGTCGTATTTGGTCTTCCCGTTCCCAAGTGAATTCCGGACCGCGCCGCGAATTCCACCTGACTTTGACGATTGGAATACGACTTTGTTTCAGTTGTTTGACCTCACGGTCCATAATTTCGACAGGTTCCTCAACGAAATGTAGTTTGTCATCTATGCGAATCTCGTCAAGGGGGATAATAAGTGTCTCGTCAGACAAACATTTCTTTAAGTTAGAAATGTGAAAGGTAGGGTGCACGCTGCTGAGTTCAGAGGGCAGCTGCAATCGGTATGCCACTGGACCTATCTTCTCGAGGATCTCAAAAGGTCCAATGTACCTGGGGTTTAATTTTCCGCGTTTGCCGAATCGGATTACGCCTTTCCAAGGCGATACTTTTAAGAGTACTCGATCCCCAACTTGGAACTCGAGTGGTTTGCGTCTCACGTCAGCATAGCTCTTCTGACGATCACGCGCGGCTTTGAGTCGGTTTTGGATTTCAACGATTTTCTCTGTGGTTTCATGTATGAGTTCAGGACCAGTGAGTTGACTCTCTCCCACTTCAGTCCAACAGATCGGTGATCGGCACTTACGACCGTACAGTGCCTCAAAAGGTGCAGCTTTAATGCTGGTGTGATAGCTGTTGTTGTACGAGAACTCGCACAACGGTAGGTGTCTTTCCCAATTTGTGCCGGAATCCACTACGCAGGCTCGTAGCATGTCTTCCAGTGTCTGAATAGTTCGTTCGCTCTGGCCATCGGTCTGAGGATGGTACGCGGTACTGATCATATCGAGACGGGTACCCAGTGATTTTTGGAGTGATTGCCAGAAGCGAGATGTGAAACGGGCATCCCTGTCAGAGATAATCGAGAGAGGGACACCATGTTGGCAAACGATTTCTTTGATGTAAATTTGTGTAAGGCGTTTCATTTTGTCGGTTTCTCTGATTGCCAAGAAATGAGCCGATTTGGTGAGACGATCGACGATCACCCAAATGGTATCGCAACCGCTCGCCGATTTAGGTAGTTTGGTTATGAAATCCATGGTAATTTGCTCCCATTTCCATTGAGGAATTTCAGGTTGTTGGAGCAATCCAGAAGGTCTTTGGTGCTCGGCATTGACCTTGGAACAAGTTAAACATTTGCTGACGTACAAAGCAATGTCAGCTTTCATATTCGGCCACCAGTAAAACTCCTTGATGCCGTGATACATTTTGTCGGATCCCGGGTGGATAGAATATTTGGATTTGTGAGCTTCATCCATCACCAAGTCCCGAAGGTTCCCGAAATTAGGCAACCAGATTCGGTTAGAGAAATACTTAACTCCGTTGGGTCTGATCTCGAATTGTCTGTCCATGCCTCGCAAGGCCTTGTTCTTGAAGTTATCGGGTTTCAGGGCTTCGAGTTGGGCAAGGTGTATTTGGGTGGTGAAGTCGTTATGAATGGTAATACTGAGTGCCCGGACTCGGAGTGGTTTTGTTCGTTCCTTACGACTGAGAGCATCAGCAACCACGTTTGCTTTGCCCGGATGATATTTGATCTCACAGTCGTAATCGGTGAGTAATTCAACCCATCTACGTTGCCTCATGTTAATATCCTTCTGGTTGAAAATGTGTTGGAGGCTTTTGTGGTCGGTGAATACAGTGCTGCGGGTACCATAAAGATAATGTCTCCAGATTTTTAAAGCGAACACCACGGCCCCTAGCTCGAGGTCGTGAGTTGTGTAGTTTTTCTCGTGAACTTTAAGTTGTCTGGAGGCGTAAGCAATGACCTTGTCTCGTTGCATCAGCACGCAACCGAGACCTTGGTGAGAAGCATCGCAGTATACCACGAAGTCATCGGTGCCTTCGGGTAGAGATAGAATGGGTGCACTGCAAAGCTTGGATTTCAAGAGTTGAAATGCCGACTCTTGTTTATCGGTCCAATCAAATTTCTTTTCCTTCTGAGTCAGCACTGTGAGGGGTTTGGCAATTTTTGAGAAGTTTTCGATGAAGCGGCGGTAGTAACCGGCCAATCCCAAAAATTGGCGTACCTCGGTTGGAGTAGTTGGCGCTTTCCAGTTCTTGATTGCTTCAATTTTCGACGGGTCTACATGAATTCCCTGACTGTCGATAACGTGTCCAAGGAATTGAACGGTGTTTATCCAGAACTCACACTTAGAGAATTTGGCGTAAAGTTCCTCGTGTCTAAGTAGTTCCAGGATGGTTCTGAGGTGTTGTGCGTGTTCATGTTCGTTTCGCGAATAGATAAGGATGTCATCGATAAAAACAATGACAAACTTGTCGAGGTATGGTTTGCACACCCGATTCATAAGGTCCATGAATACAGCCGGTGCGTTGGTTAGGCCAAAGGGCATTACTTGAAATTCGTAGTGCCCGTAACGGGTTCTGAATGCGGTTTTTGGGATGTCAGCATCGTGAACACGCAACTGATGATAACCTGATCGAAGATCAATTTTTGAATAACAGCTTGATCCTTGGAGTTGATCGAACAGATCATCGATTCGAGGAAGTGGGTATCGGTTCTTGACGGTTAGCTTGTTCAACTCTCGGTAGTCAATACACATTCGAAATGAACCGTCTTTCTTTTTAACAAACAAGACCGGAGCTCCCCAAGGTGAAGAACTCGGTCTGATGAATCCTCTATCCAGGAGTTCCTGTAACTGCGTGGACAACTCCTGAAGTTCAGATGGAGCTAGGCGGTACGGTGCTCGGGCCACCGGTGCGGCACCCGGCACGAGGTCAATCGAGAACTCGACCTGTCTAGGTGGAGGTAAACCAGGTAGTTCTTCTGGAAAGACTTCGGTAAAGTCTCTAACGATTGGCACATCTTCAAGTCGCTTCTCCTCCGACTTTTTCTCCGTGATGTGCGCGAGTATTGCTGGGTAACCCTTTCTCAGAAATTTTCGGGTTTTTAAACAGGAGATTAAGTTTAGTCTCGACCCACCGGTCTCCCCCTGTATGACCAAGGTACTACCGGCGGCGAGAGGAATTCGGACGATTTTATCATGGCACACAATTTCGGCCCGGTGCTTGGACAACCAGTCCATACCCACGATGACATCGAAACTTCCCAGTTCAACAGGCATTAGATCGATTGAAAAGATTTCGTCGGCTAAGTTTAAAGTGCAATTAGGTATCACACTATCGGTTTCTATAAGTTTACCATTTGCAAGTTCTACTGTGTACTTAACATCTAAGGCCGCGGGGGTGATATCAAGTAGTGGACAAAACTCATCAGATATGAAACTTTTATCAGCACCGGTATCAAATAATACTGAAGCAGTAAGATCGTTGAGAAGAAACGTACCCGTTACAACGTTCGGGTCTTCCTTAGCTTCCCCAGCTTTGATGACAAATGCTCTGCTACGAGCAGAGTTGTTGTTCCGCTTGTTGTTGTTGTTGTTGTTTTTCTGCTTAGGGCAATTATTCTGAAAATGCCCAGGACTTCCGCACCCATAACAAGTCTTCGGGGCACTGGTGTTTCGACAATCCTTGGCCAGATGCCCAAAGCGTTTGCAGTTTGTGCAAGGGCAGGAACCGTCGTGGTGACGATTGCATTTGGGACAGTAGGGCCTGCTTCCAACGTACCCTTTCCTTTCAGAAGTGCCAGATGAATAAGCCCTAAGGGGCTCAGGCTTTCGGTTGGTGATTTGGTTGGATGAGTTGGGGTTTCCTTCCCACTTTCGTTTGTTGTTTGCAGGTGGGGCTGAGGTTGTGTTACGGCGGACAGCGTTTGCCGTGAGTTCATGGGCCATACGGATGGCGTTCTGGATAGTACCTGGTTTGGATGAAGTCACCAGGTCCTGAAGTTTTTCGGGCAGTCCATCAACGTATTTCTCGATCCTCTTGTACTCAGGATCGACCATGGTTGGGCACAGAAGTGCCAGCTGGTGGAAACGGTTGGTGTAACCGGTGATATCATTACCTTGCATCTTATGGTTCCAGAATTCCAGCTCCGGTTGTTTCAGTTCATCCCTGGGGCAATACTCACCCCTTAACATCTCCTTCAACTCCTCTCACGGAAGTTTGTAAGCATTGGCAACGCCCACAGTTTGGGCATAGGTGTTCCACCACTTGAGTGCGGTGTCGGTAAAAGTACTAACAGAGAACTTAACTTTGTCCCCCTCCGCACAGTTGCAGATAAGAAATACCGATTCAACTTTCTCGATCCAGCGTATTAGACCGATAGCTCCCTCGGTACCTGCAAAGTTTAGAGGTTTGCAGTTCTGGAAGTCCTTGTAAGAACAAGGTTTAGCAGCAGTGGTTTCAGCGGCATCGCTGTTTCTCGAGGAATTTGGTGGAGTATTCCGAGCCAAGGCTTCAGTAACAGCCTGGGTTATAAGGGAGGTAATCTGGGCATCGGTGTATGGTCGTGTCTTTGGCGGCATGATTCTTCAATAAAAGAAATGAAGATACATGAGATTTTGTATGAGCTGGTAATTGTCACAGATGTACATGTATAAAAGCAGTAATACATAACATCAACATGGAAAATGACAATTAATGTGAGTTGAGATAACAAAGGATATCTGATAGATAAAGTGAGTTCAAAAGTTACATCCTACAGAGATATTACAAAAGGTGTCGGGAATGGTTACATCCGACTAGTTTATAGAGTAGTGCTAGATAGTCCCTAGATTACGAGATAGATTACAAGACAAAAACTACACTAATCTTAATGTAGATTAATTTGTTCCATCAGCGCGACAAGGCGGTCCACGGTTTCTGCTAGTCGGTTGGTTTGCCTGGCGTTGTCTTCCACCAAGGCCAGTCGTTGTGCTATTGTTCGAGAGTGATCCGCAGTCTCCTGTGAACGCTGTTCACATTCTTCTAATCGGTTTCTTACAAGTTCATCTGCACCTAATTCGGCGGTCATGGAATCCTGAATTATGCTTACAGAGAGGTTGGTATCCTCTTGTTCTCGCTGTAGTTGTGATATGCGGTCAAGAGCTTGACGAAGCAGGTAAGTCATTCGGTGTTGTTCCAGTTCCAGGTTTTCGAGTCTTTGCTCCTGACGGCGGGATTGGGTAGCCAATACTGGCAACGTGAGATGTGCCGAGTTCTGAGAGTTATGTACAGGATAAGGGCTGGTTCGAGGTGACCTTGTGGTCCTCCTGGCTACTCGTGGGTTCCGTGACCCATGTGAGTGAGAGTGTGTCGGATTAGGTGGTGTGTTTGCCATTCCTGTGGCAGAGTGTAAGTAAGACGAGGCTAATGTATAAATATATAATATCCAGCCTAGTGTCTAGCACGTATCAAGTAATGGTCTGATTCTCTCGTGGTCAGAGTCAACTAACGCGTTCCTGTTCGACACAACCATTTCAGACCGCACATCATCTTTCCTTAATTGTACATAGTTGATCAGGCTATGTTAAATTAAAGTCGTATGATGTGATTCCTGAACCAATTATGCCTAGTAAAGGAATACTGCCTAATGGTCATAGTCTAGGTCCACTAAATGCAACCTAGTTCACTATAACCTTAGGCTCTGATACCAATCTGTAACACCCCCAAATTTAATGATTTGCGGAAGCATACTTGGGTGTTACTAATCAATATACAAAGCACAAGATATACAGCAAACGACCTCTAAATGAGACGTTTTGTAAAATAATTACATTTCATAATTAAATCGTTTGAAAACATATAGTTTTCTTTACAAAAATATGTAAGCCTAGAGTCCGCGTATGTGGCGGGAGATTCTATTACATAACCATAGTTACAAAAGATAATGCCAAAGAATCTTCGTTAAATGCAGTTTGGAAATCATGCGACTCTAGCTAGTAATCCTGGAGTGATCCTACTCCGTAAGTGTACCTGAGAATACATGCTAAAAAGGGTCAACCAAAAGGTTGGTGAATCTCACAGGTTTATCAGTAAATAATCAGTTTGAACACAAGATTTCATCAGTAGTGCCCGTAGGCGTATATCAAGTATTTGCAAATCTCGCAAAAGTAAAGAAATCAAGTTATACCGTTGCCATGAGGCTCATAATCGAAGCTTAACCCGTAAATAATCAGTTGCTCCCGTGACATGCTCGAAATTGAGCAAGCATAAGTAAACGAAATAATAGTCACCCGTTTATACGTGTAAATCAGTACGTGGTAGCACTACTACCCCGGGCAGGGAGGGTCATTTCCCTAATGGATCCATTAACTACTGTTCGCGCTTAAGTCCATAACTAACGATATATGATGGAGAGACTTCAGTAAATAGTAATTAACTCATGCAATTCCGTTTGGTATAGAAATCAGTTTAGTACTTGTGTTCAGGAAAAATAAGTAGCATGTATCTCCCCCAATAAGATAAAACAGTAAAAGTGGGGCCGTAAGACTCACCTGAGTCTTTGCAAGTGCGTTTATATCAATAAACGAGTAAGTAATATCAACAGTTGGTTCTCCAAACCCGTAGCCTTTAAATGCCTAAACATATAAAGTTAAGTAAGTAGATGTCTCGCAAGACCATCTAGGCTAGTTGTCTACACAACTCGTTATGCCCAAGTGTTTGTTTAGTAATCCGTTTGTAGTTTGAAAACAAGTATGGCCCGTTGGTGACGGTTTGTAATAATGATTCAAAGTGTTAACATTATATGTATCGTTGAATCAGATTTCGTTATTTGTAAGTGTTCGACACTTAGTGTGAAAAGTATTTACAACATCTAATGACGGGGGTCCGGGGGCAGCGCCCCTGGTAGCGGGGTCCAAGGGGCAGAGCCCCTGGCTGGGGTCGAGCTGCCAGGTCAGCTTGGAAAATTTTTATTTCTACAATATTGCTTTGACAAAAAACGCATCTGGATCCGAATTTGGGTAAAATCAGGTGTTAAAATCTTGGTTCCGACACTTAGTAAAAATCTGAGTTTTCAAGGTTCTGTTTTGTGCGACGCTGGGTGCGACGTCGCAGGTAGGACTGCGACGTTGAGCATGACGTCGCTAAAGGCGACGTTTCGCAATTTAATGCGACGTAGGGTGCTGCGTCGCTAATGCGACGTAATAGGCTGCGTCGCTATATGCGACGTCGAGGATTCGTGCGACGTTGTGACTGACGTCGCACAATGCGACGTTACGAGGGGTTGTGCGACGTTGAGGCTGACGTCGCATGGATCTGGGTCCAAATGCGACGTCGCGGTCTGTTGGCCGGAAAATGTGCCGAAAACGAGTTTTCCGGTTTCCGTTCGGTCCAAATCTTTCACCCAACCCATTTTTGGACATATCAAGACATTATAAACCATAAACAAGTAAAAATGATCAAAAACGAGAGATGTCGGGATTTTGTCGGAAACTTACAAGGTGTCGGATCAAAAATCCGAAAAGATAGGATGATAGATCGTGATGCGGTGGTCGTTTTCTTCCAAAGGGATAATGAGATCCAAGGTCGTTTGGTACGTTTATTTGGTGATTTTGTGAGGTTTTTGGTGATGAAACTTTGAGAGAAAAAGTGAAAGAGAGAGAGAGAAAAAGAATAATGAAAGAAAAGGTGGGGGAAATGGGAGGTTATCTCCCATTTTCGCTCCGCGTTCTCGTTCCCTGTGGTGTTCGTTTGCTCCGTCGTTTAAACGTTAAATAATCATTTTATATATTAATTTGTACGTTTTAAAATACAATTTATTACGCGATATTCTATTTAAATATTTTACAGTTTAATTTATATTTTAGTTATAAAATGTACGTTAATTTATTTAGTTGCGCGTTTTAACCTTTTAAATTGTGTAAGGTTTGTTTGTACGATACGAATGAATACGAAATATTTTTATAATAATATTTTTGACATCAAAGCGTTATTTAATAAAATTGGTCACCAACGTCCGTATTAAATTGAATCGAAATACATTCGATTTAAACTGCGTACGATTTAACCAAATCGCATTTTTGTATATATTCAACAATATATATAATTCGATACATAAATTAGCCTAACACAGAACTAATTACATGTATTAACGAAGAATTAGGCACTAATTCTAGTCCTAATTTGCCGGTTGTTACAATCTGTTTGTGCATCATTAGGTATAATTCTTTCGTGTTTTTATCGCGTATTATGTCTTGAATTCGATCGACCCGTATTACGTTTTTAGGGTTTCGGTTTTTCGTTAAATTATTTAGGGTTTAGGGGTTATTAGGGTTAGATAAATACATATTATTGATCCACTATTGATTGCGAACCCTAGGGTATGCGTAGATTTTGAAAACCCCAAAATTGTTCATCGATCGAATCTGGGTTTGCTTTGATGTTCGTCTTTGCGACATAACATACGACACAACGGTTGTGTCGTATAGATTCATGGATTTTATGTCGTACTGATCACAGGTGCTTATGTCGTATTTGTATGCGACACATATGTTATGTCGTATCTGTTTTATACGACACAACCATACGACACAGGGGCTATGTCGAATCCGTGATTAATTTCACAAAAATTGCTAAATGCAGGGGAAATGCTGTCCGCGTGACACGTGTCATACGACACAAGGCTTGTGTCGTAGTGTCCTTCTACGACACAATCCTTATGTCGTATGGACCTCGTGCGACACAACTGTTGTGTCGCAGAACATTTGTAAAATTAAAACGCGAATTATTTTTTTTTGGTACTAACGCTAACGCATTTCGAGTTTTGGCTGTTTTATTGTTATTTTTTGTAGAAATGGCTGAACAACCTGCTCAAGCTGCTCCAGCACTCCCAGAGATCGATGTCTCTAAATATTTCTGGGAGCCACGCCACAATATCGTGGCTTTCATGAATACATCTGTCGAGACTTCTCGCCCGTACCGACCGATGATAGCATTTCTTCGTCGCTCCAGAATTCACAAAGCTATCACTGCTGATACTCGGATCTTGACAAATCATATCACCGAGTTTTGGGACAACGCGATGGTCAACTATGATGAAGCAGATACTCGTATCATTTCTACTGTCTGCGGCCGCCAAGTTATCTTCACCGAGCAGCTTATTCGGGATTTCTTTGAGTTCGGTGATAATTCTGACATGATCACCCAGTTTACTCCAGCTGCAATTGCACAGGGCATGTGATCGATTGGATATCAAGATATTCCAGTTGATCAGTACAAGAAGACCTACATGACAAAGGTCTGGAGATATCTTGCTCACATTGTCATCGTCTGCTTATCCAGTCGCAAGGCAGGTCTCGAAGGGATGAAATTTTCGACTGCCTCTGCTATTCTTGCCCTGATATACAACAAACCCTTCAACTTCTCCGGTTATATCTTCAGGGGTTTTGTGAACAATGCCTTGGATGCTAAAGATAAATGGGCTCTTTATCCTAGGTTCACTCAGCTGCTGCTCAATCATCTTCATCCAGATCTTCCGGTGGTCGCATCTTTCACTTTCAAGCAGACACCGATGAATACAAGGATCTACATTACTTGTACCACTTTTGCGAAGCAGGGACAACCACCAGAACGTGAGGTTGCTCTTTTTGGTCACATTGTGGATCCTGATTATGTTGCTCTTCCTGGTGAGCAATTCAATGATCCAGCACCTGATCAACCTATCCCTCAGCCTCCACTACAGCAGCCTCCGGTTCAACAACCTCCAGCTCAACAACCGCAAGTTCAGCCAGCTGTCGAGGATCCGGAGTTGGTGGATCTCGATCGTGAGATCGATGCTTATCGGCCACCTTCTCCACGTCCTGAATCTTCTACCCGAGGAAAAAGGCCTCGAGACACTTCGGACGTTGCTGATCTGAATCCTTTGGTCAGACGTTCTCGTACTTCCACGTCTACATCTTCTGAGCTCCCGACGACTGAAACTCCGATCACTCCTCATCCAGCCGTCATTCAGGAGCTCCTGGCAAAGATTGAAAAGATGCAGCAGTCTATGGAAGCTCAAGCATCAGTTTTTGAAGCTCAGGATGCCAGAATCTCTTGCATTGAAAAAGAGAACGAAGAACTGAAGTCGAAGATTCTGCAACTGGAAACCCAAGCTATTGCTTCGGGGGAGACAGCCCAACCAGCTATAGAATCAACACCTAGGGTTTCCGCCGAGGGCGAAGAAAATGTAAATCCTGATAATGTAAATGCTTCTGCTATTAATGAAACAACTCTTGTTCTTGAGTATATTATTGAGCAACCAGGGCAACCAAAACCGCTAGCTGTAGATTACACGTATTGTAATTTGACTTACTTTCAATCTGCGGTTGACAATGACTGTTGTGCGCCTGAAGAATCTTTTGATTTCAACTCTGCTAATAATGATGATGATGTTGATGTTGAAAAAGAAGAGCTTAATCCTGATGAAGAATATACTGATCGTCCAGCTTATCCTCAAGAGGGTGTTGTACTATCTGATTCTTCAGACGATGAGTCAGGGCCAGCGTTCAATTACGTACCAGGATCTACTTCTCAACCTGGTCCTGCTCAAGAATCGTCTGTACCCTCTAGTTCTTCACAAGCACAACCAGTCCCTGTTCGAGAATCGACAAAATATAATGACATTTTCCCTCAGGATACATCCGAAAGTGTATCTTTTGACAAGGAAATGCCCATCAGAGAAAGGGATAACTGGTTTCCAAAAGGTAAAAATCCAGAACCTGCTCCAGTTACATGCAAGAAATATCAGGTTGGTGGTGATTATACAGGCCTGATAAAAAGCTGGAAGGTGAGTAAAGGGAGGTTGATGATTAAAAGACTTGATGGTATCCAGTACTTTCGTCGATCACTGAGGATATTTAGTACATTGCCAAAGCATGACATCGTACGTCTCTCTCAGCTTCAGTTGATAAATCCTTACGAAGACGGAGTAGCTGATGTAATTCAAAAGGTCATGCGTGAGGAAATTAAACGAAAGAAATATCATTACATCAAACCAATACTGGGTACTAGGTACACGTTCAAGAAGAAACTCGATCCAAAGACCAAGCAGCCAATTGTAAGAGTTCACTATCCGCCTGCTGAATGTCTGACTGAAATCGCTCTGGAAACAGTTCCATTCAATCTACTAAAACGTTTTCATTACTGGGAACTGGATGCTCACACTAGCGAAGCCGTCTTAGTTTTTGTACCAGATTCAGAGCCTCAGACAGGATCTTTGTGGGGTCTACGAAAAGCCAACTTCAGAATATTTGACCCAATGAGCTTGATTAATCTGTCCAGAAGTGACATGAAGAAGCTATTCGACAATCGGATTCGCTACAATCCAGGAAATGAGTTCAACTCTGTTTTAGCGAAACGATTTCAGAAAATTGTTGATATATGCTTCACCTATGGCATACACGCTGGTGGAAACTTTCCACCTGGATGGGTTTGAAATCCAGACATTTGAAGATCTGCATTTTAGAAGACTGAAGCTAATCGAAGAATTTTTGAAGACCAAGCTGAAGACACGGGGGAGTTTGTTGGTACATCTATGTGTGTCTGTCAGTTGGTCTCAGTCTGTAATCGTGTCGAAATTGTAATTACGTTTTGTATAGTTTTAGATTTAGTTTAATTACAATTTTTGTATCCATGCGACACAAGCATTGTGTCGCAGAAGCATTCTATGCGACACAAGGATTGTGTCGCAGAAACATTCCATGCGATACAAGCATTGTGTCGCAGAAGAGTCTATGCGACACAAGGCTTGTGTCGCATAAAGTTTGGATCAGGCTATAAATAGAAGCTCGCCAGCTTCTGTTTTGGCAAAACATTTTTACACACACATATCACTTCTACTATCACAGAATACTCTCTAAGTGTTATTTGTTCTTTGTGTGTTAGTGTCCAAGTGTATGTATTGTTGCTAGCATTATATATATATAAACATACACTTTGTGTTGTGGTCATTTTATGTGTTAATCTAGCATATATTTGTGTGTTTGATTTCCGCTTTAAATACACAAGTAAAACTACTCGATTTGGTCCGTATAAGTGGAACCTACAGCGTACCAAAAATAACAAAAGAAAGAGCTGATGTTTTTTGTAAGTGCTTTTAGCTATTTAATTCGAATTTAAACATAATGATTATTTGGCTTGGTATCGGCAGGTGTCAAACAGTAAGTATTTTTTTCCGCCTTTTTGATTCCATATAGATGTTAGTATATAGTTTGGTCAAAAGTCCAGCAAATTCTTTCTATGAAAACTTCAAAGTCCAATTACGTAGGCTGGGTATTTGTGTGGAATATGCAGGTCATAATTGTTAAATTCCCTGGAGAAATAAGGTGTTTTTACTGGCATGTGTTTTGAAACACTTAATTCTGTCAATTTTAATTCTTTTGAGCTTATCTTTCATATTTTGGGTGAGATGACTATTTCTGTGTTAAGATTACCTGTAAGTAGCTGTAGTAGTGGAGCCTAATACATTCTGAAGTGGTCACAGGGATTGATGATACCAGACATGAGTTAGGCTTCCTAGTTTTGTTTAACTCTTTACAGTGGTCAAACAGCCATTGGATTTAACTTAAATGGTCATATTGTGTCATCCAATGGTTGAGTCCTTGTGTCAGTCTTAGTCTGGTCCTTTTGCATCCTACATGGATAGCAATATGTGATAAAAAGTGGTTTTATCTTGTTCTGATTGCTACTGTAGAACCATCGGGTTTGTACAAGGTGTGTTTGTTTGTTGGAAGTGCCAGGAAAAATTTGATCCGAGGAGAGGTGGTATGGACGGGTCCTTGCTTTTTTTATACCAGAAGTATGATTTGTCTCTGGTGTTACATGCTCTAGATGGCTGGGTTTCTATGATGAAGCAGACTTTGTGGTGGTTGACTTTTATAGGTCAATGATCAAATATTAAATTCAGTGTCTGGAGGAGGAGCGAGAAGAGTTTAGGGAATTGCTATTACAGCCAGAATTTTTATAGCATAAGGATGGATCTGTTAAAAATTGAATGCTTATTTTTCTTTGATAAAAGCTTGGAAGGAGGCAAAGTTGGACTAGTTTGACTAAAGCTCATCAGAATGACCATATCCTAAGTCTCTATGGTCGGGTGACATGGTCTGCTTGTTGGTACGGATGCTGATTTAGATATTATGAAGATTAATTTGTTTTTGGATATGGATTATATGTGAATGCAAGAAACTATAGACATATGGTTAATCAAAATGGTGGTAGTGGTTGATTACTACAAGGCAAAGAAACCAACAACTTTATAATGAAGGATATGCTGACACTTCTAGTATGCATGGAAGACCTTAGATCAGTAGAATGGAAATTCAGTTAGATAGCAAATATTTAGAAGATCATATAAAAGAAGGGTGGTACCTCATTCACCCTCAAACACCTTTTCATAAATAAAAAAAAAAACCCTAAAATCATCCAAGACCTTTTTTCCTTGTTTTATATCTTGATTCTTACCACCCTTTGCTTTATCAAATAAGTACTACTTTAATGGTTAAACACGTAAAACGGACGGTAAGGAATCACCCGATCACAATAGGCACTCAAGTGTAGCTTTATACTTGTTCTGCACGTTCGATTATACTAGTCCTTGCAAATAATAAAACTTTTTAAAATTCTTCTCCAATTCTCCGTCAAACATTCTACTACTTTAATTCTCAGAAATACACATATACACATAAACACTCGAAACAAACATGTTTATAGTTGATTGTAACATATTCTATTACTTTAATTCTCAAAAATATACATATACATAAACACTCAAAACAAACAAATTTATAGTTTATAGTTGATTGTAATCTATCAATCTATCTATCTTATAATTTAAAAGAAAAACTTTGCTTTAGAGATGACCCTTGGATTAATTAACAACTTGCTAATTTCACCATTAAAAAACTTAATGACATCATAAGTATTTTGGTTCTTTAATTAAAGAAACCATTAATTAACCCTTAATGAAAGCATTAATGAGTTAATGCATAATAATAATTAGAAATTAATTAATAATAATAATTAAATAATTTATTAATTAAAAATAATGATTTAATTATAATTATTAAATACTAATATATAGATACTAAAAAAAGCCAAAACGTAAATGTATATATTTAAAAGGAATTGGGCTAGCTGCAATGGGCTTAATGCAATCACCTAAATTAAGCCCAACTATGGTTATATATGGGCTTCAGGCAATCATTAAATAAAGCCCAAAATATTGTGATACATGTGTGAGATAAGGCCCAAATAAAAAAAAACCCCATGCAGACGATGCTAAACATTCGAACACCCGCTTTAACCAATCGTCTTCATCAAAGAGGGAAATCTTCAACAAGGCTGTAAATGGCGATTCATCTTCGAACCCCATGGCGTCTTCAACAATGTTCAATTCTCTCGGAAGCCCCTTATTTTGGAGCATTAAAAAACAATTGAAAGCAACAGAGGTATAATGACTATTTTTTTGGGATAAGTATTTTAAAATGTACTAAACTTTATTAAAAAGTGGATAGAATGTATCCAACTTATAACACTTCTATTGTATGTGTCTAACTTTCAAAAATCTAAATTGTATGTATTGAACGGTATGTTTGATTACATGTCCTTCCTAAAAGTGCCACGTGTCATCCAGATAGTTTAACACATCATCAAAAATACTGTCAAATACATTACAATAGAGATTTTTAAATGTTAGATACATACAATAGAATTGTTATAAGTAAGATACACTTTATAGACTTTTTACTAAAGTTGAGTACATTTACCCATACTTATCCCTTTTTTTTTTTTTATTAATTACGTTAGTGTGTTTGAATCTGTATGTGATTATGTGAATCGATTTATTAAGGATACGAACAGAAGTAATCAAACACCAATTACTGAAATAATTGAAAAAAAAAATATATTTATAGTTTTTTTAAAACAAAATCATTATTTGTATGCGTATTTGAATTTTTTACTTTGGAATGATTTTAATGCTCCAAGATCCAGGTAATCGTATATTGTGAGGTGATTGTTAGGTGAAATAATGATCAAATTATTTTCAAAGTTAGTGAGATTTTCCCACTCATATCCTCAAAATTTGAATCAATCTATGGAATGAGATATGGTATAAATACCACTTATTCCAGTCACTTGATCATTTTTTACGCCAGGTAGACCACATCACAACTACTAATGTATGTTGGTCTAATTCAACATGAAAAATTCACCAATATTTCTTACCGCTTAACATGATTCACATAAATTTATTTTTAAATGGTTATAGATTTGGTTAATAAACACTTTTGTGGAAATAAAATTTAATAATTTTTAGCTTAGCATCATATTTTCTTAGTCATGTATTTTGTCAATATAGCAACATACAATTGTACTGACCTATGATGTCATATCTCAGGCTAATGACTTGCGAAAAAAAGTAATGCAACAAATCCATGCATTACTTACGACTACACAATCTGCACATGCCATCATTGCAATACATAACTACTTCTCTCGGTTACGTGCGCTTAGCATACTTTGGGTTGCCCATCACAAGAATTATATTAGTTCTTCCAGATAATCTGGCATGTATATTTTATAGTATATACTAAAGTTTAAACAGCACTTTCCAATCCCGAGATAGAATTTTGCAGTATACATCACAATATTTTTTTTCTACATGTGTTCATTTAAATTTCTATTAAAATGTATTTTTTTGTGTTAAAAGTCGCGAATATCGCGGGTCTTAGTCTAGTTATTTCTATAAAAATGAAGGAGATAATAAGAATAATGTTAATTGAAGAGAAAATTACTACAGGAGACCAGTCAACCTCCCCTCTTATTAAATAAACTTTGTCAGAGATTATTTTCGTTTCTAGACCAAGAAATCGCCGAATGCAAAAAAGATTCCGGCGATTTGGCGATTTTTGATATTACCCAATCATCTCGCGACACGTGGTACTATTATATCGCCGGAGTACCTAAAAATCGCCGGTCCCATCTTTATCGCCAATCCGACACGTGTACTTAAAAAATCGTCGAATTGTATAAAACATTTGGCGATCGACGATTTTTTTGTGTATAATTCAACCTTTTTCATCACCAAAAGCTTAAAAGACCATACACCTGTTTGTGTATAATTCAACCTTTTTTTGCCTTTAATCTCTCTCTGGTAAGTAATGTTATCTTGTTTCCTTTTCATTCTTTCGGTTCCTGCAGGAGAAGAGGCTTATGGGCCGAACTAAAACTGACTCTACCATACCCTCAAGCTACCGTTCTGACTATTTCCAACGTGTCAAGGACTTACAGAAAAACTTAGAAAATGTATGTTTTGTTTACATGTTTATACAACCAACTCTCCCTCTGTTTTGTTACATCTTACCATTACACGTGGTAATTTCGATACATTTTTAAAGAATAAAGAATATCAGTAACTAACTAGCTGTAACATTAAGTAGTTCTCCATTTCACAGCAAAATTTGTGATAGAACAACCAAACACAATGTTGGAAAATGGGGAAAAAGGTGGAGTTTGGCACGGAAACCGATTTTTTTTAAAAAATCGCCAATCGCAGAACACTTTTGGCAATTTGACGATTTTCAACATACACGTGGCGGGGTGGCGACGAAGGGTGGGACCGGCGATTTTTGGTATTCCGGCGATAAGTTAGTGCCACGTGCCGCGAGATGATTGCATAACCTGAAAATCGCCAAGTCGCCGAGTTGTTTTTCGCATTTGGCGATTTGTGGGTCTATTTTGGTAAAAAATTGTTGACAAGGTTTATTTAATGAAAATTGTGGGTTAACCGGTCTACTGGAGTAATTTTCTCTTAATTAAAACTTTCATATATGGATCATATATTTATAATCAATCATAATAAACTTCCCAAATATCGGTTAGACCCTCATGGTGTGTTTAGTTGTAGAAAAGTGAGGCAATTTTTCAGAAAATTTTTCTAAAAAAATTGAAAAATTGGAAAACATGTTTAAATTGGTTTTTTATAGAAAATTTTTCCAAGAAAATGGAAAACCCATTTTCCAAAGTGATAACTATAAGTTGGAAAACATGATTTCTCACTTTTCCACACTTTTCCTTTATAACTCTTCCCCAACTTTTCTAAAATTTTCCAAATTCTCCTAATTTTAAACTCAATTTTCCAAGATGGAAAATGTTAACACATTTGAACATGTTTTTCATTTTCTCATTACTTTTATAGAGAACAAAACATTTTTTATTTTCTAGAAAATTGAAAATGGAAAAATTTGGAAAATTTTCCACGACTAAACGCACCTAAAATTTTTTGGTCAAGGTCGCAATTTATTATATTATTAACGCTTATTAACAAATTGTTTATCGATATTATTTTGAAACAGTCGAGACCTCAAAAACGCAAAGATTCTGAGCTAACGGACTTTTCGCATTTAATTCAAACCCATAAAAAACCTTTTTCGAAATAAATAAAACAAAAGAAAAAGCGTGAATGAAAACAACGCAGCTCCTAGCTGTTTACAAGTAAATAAAATCTAAAAGAAAAAAAAAAAAAGAGTAAAGCCGAGATCCCAAATTCAAAATCATCATCGATTTTAGGGTTTTTCCGCTTCGTAGATCGTATGGCGAGTCCTCAATCAGGTCGACTTGCAGTAACTCCATCAACACCAAATAATAATAATAATAATAATCATAATAATAATAGGGTTTTGAATAGTATTAAAAGCCCTTTAAGCGATGAAACTATCTGGAAACGTCTTCGTGAAGCAGGTTTTGATGAAGAATCAATTAAACGAAGAGATAAAGGCTCTCTAATCGCTCATATTGCTAAACTTGAAGCTGAGGTGTTTATCACTCTTTTGCCCTAACTTTATTAATTTATTAGTTTTTTAAATTTAATGTTATTATTTATATTGATATGTGGATAGATTTTTTCAATAAATGAATAATGATTATTGTGTTTTAAATTTTTAATTAATTGATACAAATTGGGAATATTAACAAGTTCTTTTCTTTTATCGTTACTGATGTTTCATTGGGTATGTTTTTATTGTGTTGTATAGTATTGTTGATGTGTTACTATGTATTTTGATATGACAATATAGATATACAATCTTCAAAACCAAATGGGCATTTTGATTATTGAGAAAAAGGAGTGGGTTGCCAATTATGAGGAGATGAAATCTGCTGCTGAGTCTGCTGAATTGACGCTGAAAGTCGATCAGTCTGTTCATATGTCTGTGTTAGCTGAAGCTAAGAAAAGAGAAGAAAGTTTGAAGAAGGCACTTGGGATCGAGAAAGAATGCGTTGCCAATGTACACGTTTCTTTCTTATTCATCATTATTATTATTATTATTATTATTATTATTATTATTATTATTATTATTATTATTATTATTATTATTATTATTATTATTATTTCAGTTTTCGGTTATTGCTGTTGTATCTGAACTGTTGTTTTTTTAGATTGAGAAAGCGTTGCATGAGATGCGTGCGGAATGTGCTGAGGCGAAGGTTGCAGCTGATATTAAATTAGCTGATGCACGGAGTATGATGGAGGATGCTGTGAAGAAGATGACTGAAGCAAATTCAAAGATGCAAGCTGCAGAGTCTTTGGAAGCGGAAGGTAGTCGGTCTCGTCGTGCTGCTGAAAGAAAGTTACGTGAAGTTGAGGCACGTGAAGATGATCTTAGGAGGCAGATGAATTCGTTCAAGTCTGAGTATGTCTTCTTTTCCTCACTAGTATTTTGCACATCATCATTAGCATTAGCATAATATAATTGGTTGCATATAGGTTTGGCATTTGCAATAGAATAAGACAGTACTCACAGAAATAACTCATGTACATTGAGGTTTAATTGTTTGCATATCAGTTACTTAAAACGAGTCCCCTATAATACTAATTCCTTTTTCTTGTTTTGCCTTATCAAGCACGTACTTTATTACATTGATAATGAGATTTGTGGTTGTCTGAATATGTTAGGTGTGATTCCAAAGAAAAAGAAATTGCTCTTGAAAGACATTCTTTGGCTGAAAGGCAGAAATCTGTACAACAATCACAAGAAAGATTACTTGATGGGCAAGCGTTGCTAAATCAACGGGAGGATTATATTCTTAGCAGGAGTCGGGAAATAGATCGCCTTGAGAAGGAGCTACAGGCTTCAAGATTAAACCTTGAGGAGGAGCGGAGAGCTCTTAAAGAGGAAAAATACAATTTAGATCTAAAAGCAACTTCCTTGGATGCAAGAGACGAGGTTAGGTTCATTCAAATTTCCCTTCTTTGTTTTGGTAATTAATATTATATCATTACATTCTAGTAGTACAAGTCCTTGATGGATGGCGAGTGATGTATGTGTATCTATGATGATTGTTTGTAGGATATCATTATGAAGGAAAACGAGTTAAAAAAGAGGTATGAAGAGTTGCAGAAGCAGCAAGAGGAAATTGCAAGCAAGGAAAGCGTGAGTCACCATTACTTTAATTGATCTTACATTTTTATGTTTTGATTATTATTGGACTTCAGCTAATTGTGTGTGTGTGTGATTCTGTAAGTGTCTGAGCTAGTATAGCTCTTTTTTTCAGTTACTTAGCTGTTGCTTTATCATTGTGCAGGACCGGATCAAACAGGTGTTGGCTAATCATGAAGCTTCTTTGAAAGAAAGAAGCTGTCAATTTGAAGCTGAGTTAGAAACGAAGCTCAAGTTAATGGATGAAAAGATTGAGAGCAAGAGGCGAGATTCAGAATTAAGGGAAGTGGAGCTTGGTCAACGGGAAGACTTAATCTTAGAAAAAGAGCATGACTTGGAAGTTCAGTCAAGAACCATTAGCGATAAAGAAAAGGATCTTCTAGAAAAACTGAATGCTGTGGAGGAGAAGGAGAAAAGTGTAGTTTCTGCTGAAAGGGAGGTAGAGTTGCAGAGAACTATATTGCAGAAACAGAAAGAAGAGGTGAACCGCATGCAGAACGACCTTCAGGAGTCGTTGAAATTATTGGATGACAAAAGCAAAGAGGTATCTCATGCAGAGGAGAAAGTGGACGCTATGAGAACCGAAACAAATGAATTAATGATCTTAGAAGGCAGGTTGAAAGAAGAAATTGATCTGATAAGAGCTCAAAAACAGGAACTCGAGATTGAAGCAGACAAGTTGAAAACAGAGAAAGCAAAGTTTGAAGCGGAGTGGGAGATGATTGATGAAAAACGAGAAGAATTGAGACTGGAGGCCGAGCGTATTGCAGAAGAAAGAGTTACCATTTCAAAGTTTTTGAAGGATGAACGTGATGTTCTCAAGTTAGAAAAAGACTTATTTCGCGAACAATATAAGAAAGACACAGAGTCACTTTCACGTGATCGGGAGATCTTCATGAGAGAAATTGAGCAAGAACGTTCTGATTGGTTCAGCAAGATTCAGAAAGAACGCACTGACTTCGTTCTAGATATTGAGTTGCAGAAAAAGGAGGTGGAGAATTCTATTGAAAAAAAACGTGAAGAAATTGAAGGTTATCTGAGGGAAAAAGAGAGAGCTTTTGAAGAAGAAAAGAAGAAAGAGCTCGAGTATATATCATCTCTTAAAGAAATAGCAGCAAAAGAGGCTGAACAGGTGAACATTGAGATGCAAAAACTTGAAATGGAGAGAAAAGAAATCAATGTTGACCATGAGAGAAGAGACAAAGAATGGGCAGAGTTAAACGCTTCCATAGAAGAACTTAAAGTTCAAAGGGAAAAATTGGAGAAACAGAGGGAACTTTTGCATGCTGATAGAGCAGAGATTCTTGGTCAGATTGAAGAGTTGAAGAAACTGGAGGATGTGAAAGCTGTTCCATATCGTATTGCTGCAAGTGAGATTGAATGTGGTTCAGATTCCCAAAAACATTCAAAACGATATGTTGTGAAGCAGCATCGGAGCAAGTTGTTGGATTCAGCTCAGAAAAATGGTGAAGCTGCTGCAACTGATTCGCCATCTAAAAAAGAATTAACTAACGGGTCCCCTCCTCTCTCTGCTCCTTTCGGGTGGCTCAAACGGTGTGCTAGTAGTTTGTTGGAGCAAACACAGAGTAACAAGAGAAGGAAGCAGCAAAAGGAAAGTAAAGAACCTGAAGAGAGTATTACCCCTCGGTACATCTCTTTTCTTGTTTATACATCTATATATAATTCATAACCGCTTAGCTTAATATAATATGTGAGTTGGTTATCTTCACTCTATCTATATCAGAGGCTTATCATCACTGTTGAACACTGTGGAGAATGAAAATGGAGCAAGTACAGTAAGTGCCAAGGAGACTACTATACATATAGACAAGATCATCACAATTCGGCAAGTAAAATCTGTTAACAGTGGTGCAAATGCTACTGAGAATACTCAGGTAACATCATTCGACTAAATGTTATGAGTACCTGAAAGCTCCTTATCACATTAATATATCATACTTTGGAGCTCACTTCATTTTGTTGTTTGAACAGGAAGGTGAACATCAAGATGATACCAGGAAGTTTGCGAGCCAAAAGCTCAAGGGACAAGTCGAAGGCTGAAGTAGTGATTGGTGTGCATGATGATAGATATAAATACGTATATCTTAGGTTTTTAGGTACATATTTGTGAACCTTTCTCCTAGTGCTTCATATTCTTGGTTAGGGTTTGGTGTTCTGAGTTAAAAGAGAAGGGTATCTTTGTTAGGGTTTGGTGTTATGAGAAGTTTAACGATAGTCAGAAATACCTATAATAGGTTTAGAGGAGGGTTTCTCTAACCAGTTTTCGGGTGTTTATTTCTTTACCCGCTTAAGCATGTATAATGGCTTAAGGTTTTTGGTTTGTAGTTTGTATATGGTTTTGCTAACCTGGGCTTAGATTTGGTGTTGGCTGTGGTCAGTTGGTCACTGATGCTCTGTTTTTTTACGTATCTTTTGTGTAAGATGACATTCTTTGGCTTTATTATCTCTTTCTTTTGTTAATTTTCTTCTTCATTTTGAGCTGTCAATTGACCCTAATAATCTTGGAACGTAAGTGTTTATTTGTTAATGTTAATCAATTAGGGCTGGAAACATCTGTTAAAGAATTGGTCTGCTGTATTTTGATCACATTCAAGAATAGTTATAAGTATCACGGCATTCTGATTGATTTGTAACAACATAATTAAAGTGTAAGATAAACTTTTTTGATAGTTATATCACTTTTAATGTTAACCTTTACTTAAAAGATGACAAGTATCATGTTAACTACGGTATTTAGCATATGATATATGTACGAGTTACTAGAGTGCTAAAAAAGTAGAACATATTTTGTTGTGGGAAGTTACTTTCCTAATTCATAACCAACAATCAATCTGTTTGTGTGAAATACAATGAAGGCAAACAATATAGGATGATGCCAAAATGATACTAGTACTTCATTGTCAATAAACGAAAAAAATACTTCTATCTACAAGTTTAACTCAGATGGATCTCCCTTTTTTTGGGTGTGAAGCAGTGCCAAACCGAAATACCCAACAAACATTAGCTGTCCTTGAAAAGGAGGTGATTCAGCCGTAACTTCTAGTACGTCTACCTTGTTAAGAATTCACTCCATAATATGAAAAATGGCCTTTAATTATCTTTGGTTAAGAATTCACTCTATTTACGTTGACCATTTGGATTTGATTTTGACCTGCCGAATTAAAGTTCTAAACTTCTAGTCCTTGTTCTATCATCTAATGTAATATGTTTAAAAAAACTTATTTTCGACAAATGTATAAAATTATTTATGAATAACTTAGTCACGAATACGTCTTTCCGAAAGTCTTAACGGTTTAAATTTTAATCAATCAACACAGGATTATATATTGATGACACATTTAAAAGTTAAAGCTAAAAAAAAATATATGCATCAATATAAAACCATGAATTATTTGAAAGGATCGTAGCTAATCCCATTGAGCAAAGTTTCCCAACATAAAGGAGTCCTTGAACACCGGTAGACGTTTTGAATTTTGGAAGTCATTCTCTTTAAACTTTGACATTATATATTTTTGTTTGCGTTATATAATACTTGATGCAAAATATATGAATGGATTGAGTTTTAGATGTGTTTTCATTGGTATAATTTTCATCAAGTATTATATAACAAAAACAAGAATATTTAAGGTCAAAGTTGAGAAAGAAAGACTTCAAAAAGTCAAAACTGGACGATTATTTTGGGACGGACGGAGTAATTGATTATTTTATATATATATATATATATATATATATATATATATATATATATATATATATATATATATATATATATATATAATGAGATCATGTGAAAACAATGAGATAAAAAAAAACAGTGAAAACACATCCCCACCCTCCATCTAATCTAACTTATATATATATATATATAAAAGGGGTGGAGATAAAAAAAAAACGGTGAAAACACTTTTTCATTCACAATTTTTTTAAGGTGTGAACTTTTTTTTTTCTTTTGAAGTAAACCATAAAAATTAAGGTTCATACAAAAAAAATATTTTTTGTGGAAAAAATAAAATAAAGTCAAATCCGAAAACCAAAACAAAAAATTAAAGTTCACAATTGAAAAACTTAAAAAGTTTCTGTAAAGCCAAAACAAAAAAATTAGGTTCACAATTGAAAAAGTTAAAAACTTGCTGTGAACCCAAAAAAAAAAAAATTAAGGTTCACATTTGAAAAAAAAAGGTTCACAATTAAAAAAGTTAAAAACTTTCCGTGAACCAAAGAAAAATTAAGGTTCACAATTGAAAAAGTAAAAAACTTTCCGTGAATTCAAAATAAATTAAGGTTCACAGTTGAAAAAAAAGGTTTACAATTGAAATTTTTTTAAATTTTTCGTGTACCTAAAAAAAATTTAAGGTTCACAGTTGAAAAAAATAAGGTTCACAATTGAAAAAGTTAAAAACTTTCCGTGAACTCAAAAAAAAATTAATGTTCATAGTGGAAAAAGTTAAAACTTTTCGTGAACCCAAAAAAAAATTAAAGTTCACAATAAAAAAACTTAACAAAATTTCGTGAAATTTTTTTTAAAAAAATTTATGTGAAAAAAATAAGGGTCACAATTAAAAAGGTTAAAAACTTTGTGTGAAGCAAAAAAAAAAAATAAAGATTCATGACAAAATTTTTATGTGAAAAAAAATATGTAAGGGTTCAACAAAAAAAATTCATACGTGAAGCAAAAAAATGAAAGTTCACAACTTAAAAAAATTGTGAATCAAAAAGTGTTTTCACCGTTTTTTTTTTATCCTCACCCCTTTTATATATATATATATATATATATATATATATATATATATATATATATGTTAGATTAGATGGAGGGTGGGGATGTGTTTTCACTGTTTTTTTTTTTATCTCATTGTTTTCACCAGAACCCATCCCTATATATATATATATATATATATATATATATATATATATATAGTGGAATGATCCAAAGGGAAATGCATTTTTTGGGGGAAGGGGGGAAGCGTTAGTATGCATCAGGAAGCATATTACCTTCACCCATACAAATCTCAAAAAAAGCAAACTGAAATTTAGTAAATGTTAATCAGAATCGATGCTATGAATGTTAAGCTTCCTTGATAAATTCTTTCTTCAAGTTATAGCATCGATTTATGAAAATTAGATCAAAATCCGTTAATATGCATCGCGGTGCATATTAGTTAATATGCATCGCGGTGCATATTAACAATAAAAATATATTTCAAATAATGTGAAGTTTTAATATGCATCGCGATGCATATTAGTTAATATGCATCACACTGCATATTAACAATTTATTGAATAAATATTCATTAATTAATGTTATGACTTAAAAATAAAATTCGTTCGTTGTAATATTCTTTATAGCATCAATTTTGATTACTATTTACCACTAAAAATAATTTTTTATTGACGTTTTGATTGATAATTGTAATACGCTTCTTGATGCATACTAACGCTTCTCCCTTCCCCCAAAAAGACACTTCCCTTTTGATTACTACCTTATATATATATATATATATATATAGTCAAAAGTTCAAATGAGAACCACAAAAGGTACAGAACTGGATATATATATATATATAGTTGGTTTGGATGAGGCGACGTTGCCCTGGATGTTCTCGGGAAGTCCACGAATGTATTTCTTAATGCCCTTACTTTCTGGTTCGACCAAACCCGGGCATAATAAGGCAAACTGCTGAAACTTGGTGGTATATTCAGCAACATCATTTCCCTGCACCTCCAGATGCCAGAATTCTTCTTCCAGCCTGTGCAATTCCTCTTCAGGACAGTATTTTTCTGTCAGTTTCTTCTTCAGTTCGGCCCAAGGAAGCCGATTTGCAACCTCAAGGCCTACAGAGTTTGCGTGGGTTTTCCACCACGTGAGTGCACCTTCCTGAAAGGTGTAAGCAGCGAATTTGACTTTGTTGTTCTCAGTACAGTCGCAGAGACTGAAAACAGATTCCATACGCTCAAGTTAACGGATCAAACCAATGGCACCTTCCGTGCCCTTGAAGTATAGCGGTTTACAGCTAAGAAAGTCCTTATAGGAGCAAGGTTTGGGTGGTGGAGTATTGGTTGCTGTGTCCTCGCTACCGGGTGGTGTTCGGGTAGCCAAGGCTTCGGTCACACTGCGGGCAATTATTCCCGCGATCTCAGCTTCGCTAAGGGTAATTTGACGACGAGGAGGCATGATGCTGAGTAAGAAAGAACAAGGAAATGAAATAAGATACTAGTCCGAGTATGATGAACTAGTGGTGTGTTTGTCATTTCGAGACAAAGCGTTAGAGAGAAAGAGGCCTATATTCATATAATATAATATAGCCTAAAGTTGTAATGAGGTCTACTTATGTAAATATATGTATATCACATAATAACCTATTGAGTGTCTAGCACAGACGTGTTTTGAGTCCCGTTTCTCTCGAGGTCAGAGTCAAATAATGCATTCCTGTTCAACATAACTCTTTTAGATTTCACATCATCTTTCTCTAATTGTACATAGTTGATCAGGCTATGTTAAATTAAAGTCGTATGATGTAATCCCTGAACTAGTCATAACTAATAAGGAATGCTGCCTAACGGTCATAGTCTAGGCCCACTAAATGCAACCTAGTTCACTATAACCTGGCTCTGATACCAATCTGTGACACCCCCAAATTTAATGATTTGCGGAAGCTTGATTTGGGTGTCACTAATCAATATACAAAGCACATAAGATATAATGAACGACCACTATATGCGTCGTTTTAAACTTGTATAGATAAAGTAAATGTTTACATCAAAATATAGTTACATTAGCTCGATTCCTGAAATTGAGAGATTACATAGCATAATTACTTTTACAAAATATAATAATGCAGTCCAATCTCTAGTTGTATGTATGCTGACTCGAGCTAATATTTCTTGCTTGTGCAGCCAACCTACTGCTGGGTACCTGTGATAAATACTAAAATGGGTCAGCGAAAACGCTGGTGAGCTCACAGGTTTGTATGTCAATGTATAGTTGTCAGAACCGCAAGATTTATATTGAATTTAAAATGCAATTAAGCAAAATAAAAGTTATACTGTCCATGAGCACATAGTCTGAGCTTAACTTGATTTGTCAGGCCCACTTAAGGAAACCTAACTTGAAATGCCTCCTACGAGTGCCTAATCAACACTCGTCTTCCCAAATGCTAATACATCCGTTTGACCGGTTAGTGCGTGCTAACCCGGATGAGGATTGTCAATCCCATATGATATCATATACTAACATTCACGCTATAAATACTAGAGACTATGCTATGGAGGACTTTAAATTGATTAGCCTGAAACTCATGTAGTATTTGAAGTTTGGCACTTGCGTTCTACTTGTAAAACAAAATGAAGTAGTAATATCACACCCCTAGTAAAAGTAGTGAAAATGGGGCCATGAAACTCACCTGAGTCTTGGAGTGTTTAAGTTAATAAACTTGAAGTAATTAGCTGTGAGTTGATGTCCAAAGACTTGAAACCTGAATGTGTCCACGACACTTGATTGTTATTAATTGTACCGGTATCTCGAAAGACTACCTTTGTAGTTGTTATTTAATTATATATGTCCAAATTACTACGATTTGGTTGATTAATTGTTTTGTTTCAAGTTACTACGACTTGATTGACTAAATTATCCAAGTTACTACGACTTGGTTGATTGAATAATCTGTTTTGTAAGTTTTGAAAACGTGTACGGCCCGTTGGTGATTTAGTTGAAATAATAATAATTCTAAAATGTTGACTTTGCTACAGTACTGCTACAGTAAATTTGACTTTTTTGAACAGTAACTTTGACTTCAAAATTCTGGTTTTTATGTGTTTTGCGACACAACATGCGACTCAAAGATTTGACATGCGACACAATGGTTGTGTCGCAGACGTCATGCGACACAAGGATACGACACAGGGACTGTGTCGCATCGAATACGAAATGCTAATTTAATAGCGACATAGTGGTTGTGTCGTATAGAAGTACGACATAGTTTGCGACATAGAGTGCGACACAATATTGTGTCGCATGAGTTACGACACTAAAGGATTTATACGACACAAGGTGCGACATAAAGGGCAAAATACGACACAATATGCGACAAAAGGCTTGTGTCGCATGGATGAACACCAGCCCAGAAAGTCCGGCTGTTCGCGATTTTTCCGGCCAAAACTCAATTTAAACTCGTTTTTAAGCTATAAAACTGTGTTCTAATCTTTGTAATGGACATATATAAGTTGTGTAAACATCAAAACATCAAAATATTACATAAAACTAAACAAATCTAAGTTTTTAGAAATTTCCTTACAAATGCAAATCGAAGAAGATGGAGGCCGAAAACGATGGTAGAGCTTTTGTTAATCTTGTTCCTCACTTGATGGTGGTTCCGAAAATGTAAGTTTTGTTGTCGGATTTGATGATTCCGAAATTTTGTATGAATTTGGTGAGAGTGTTTTTGGTGTGTGTGTGTTTTTGGAGAATGAAAATGAAAGAAAGAATGAAGGAGAGGTGGGGTGTAGGTGAAAGCCTCACCTCGCAGTCTCCGTCCCGTGCTCCGCGTGGTGTTCGTTTTCTCAGTCATTTAACGTTAAATATTTATTTTATTCGTTTAAATTTTCCATTTTAAATTATAAATTATTATAAAATATTTTATTGTAAAATTTTACCAGTTATCTATTTATGATATTTAAAAGGGAAATTCGTTTTATTTGTTTGCGCGTTTGTATTTTTAATCTCGTATACATTAATTGTGTAATAAAACTTGGATACGAAATATTACAATAAATGAGATTCTGAGTAAAATTGAGTTATTAGATAATATTTGTATTTCTTAATAAAATTATTCACCAACGTCCGTATTTATTGTATCGAAATTCATTCGATTTGAAACTCGTACGATTTAAATAAACCGCATAATTGTGTAGATATATATTCAACAATATATATGATAATTGATACATTAATTAGCCTAACACATAACTAATTACATGTATTAAAACTTGATTAGGCACTAAATTCTAGTCCTAAATTGACGGTTGTCACATTCTCCCCCTGTTAGAAGAATTTCGTCCCGAAATTTATGTTGAAGTCGTGTTTGACGTTGAATCAGTGAAGAGTTGAGGATACTTGAGTCGCATTTGGTCTTCCCGTTCCCAAGTGAATTCCGGACCGCGCCGCGAATTCCACCTAACTTTGACGATAGGAATACGACTTTGTTTAAGTTGTTTGACCTCACGGTCCATGATTTCAGCGGGTTCCTCAACAAAGTGAAGTTTTTCGTCAACTCGAATTTCATCGAGTGGAATGATAAGTGTCTCATCAGACAGACACTTCTTCAGATTTGAAACATGAAATGTGGGATGCACGCTGCTGAGTTCGGATGGCAGCTGCAATCGATATGCCACTGGACCAATCTTTTCGAGGATCTCGAATGGTCCAATGTATCTGGGATTTAACTTCCCTCGTTTGCCAAATCGGATTACGCCTTTCCAAGGCGATACTTTGAGTAGAACTCGATCCCCAACCTGGAACTCGAGTGGCTTGCGTCTCACATCAGCATAACTTTTCTGACGATCACGCGCGGCTTTGAGTTTGTTTTGAATTTCTACGATTCTCTCGGTCGTCTCGTGAATGATTTCTGGACCCGTGAGTTGGCTGTCCCCAACTTCGGTCCAACAGATAGGTGACCGGCACTTACGACCGTACAGTGCCTCGAAGGGTGCAGCTTTGATGCTGGTATGATAACTGTTGTTGTACGAGAACTGGCACAATGGTAGATGTTTTTCCCAGTTTACACCGAAGTCTACTACGCAGGCCCGTAGCATGTCTTCAAGTGTTTGAATGGTTCGTTCACTTTGACCGTCGGTTTGAGGATGGTATGCGGTACTCATATCCAGTCGAGTACCTAGGGATTTTTGAAGTGATTGCCAAAATTGTGAAGTGAAACGACTATCCCTATCGGAGATAATTGAGATTGGAACACCGTGTTTGGTCACGATTTCCTTCAGATAAATGTTGGTGAGGCGTTCCATTTTGTCAGATTCCTTGATTGCCAGGAAGTGAGCAGATTTTGTGAGACGATCCACGATCACCCAAATGGAATCGCAACCGTTCGAGGATTTGGGTAGCTTGGTTATGAAGTCCATGGCAATTTGTTCCCATTTCCATTCAGGAAGACTGGGTTGTTGAAGTAAACCAGAAGGTTTTTGATATTCGATTTTGACTTTGGAGCAAGTAAGGCACTTGCTGACATAGGTGGCGATTTCAGATTTCATGTTCGGCCACCAGTAGAAGTCCTTGATACCGTGGTACATTTTATCGGACCCCGGGTGGATAGAATATTTAGACTTGTGAGCTTCATCCATCACCAAGTCTCGTAGGTTCCCATATTTAGGCAACCAGATTCGGTTTGAGAAATACCTAATCCCGTTAGGTCTGATTTCGAATTGTTTATCCATGCCCCGCAAGGCTTCATCTTTGACATTTTCGGGTTTTAAGGCTTCGAGTTGAGCAGTGAGAATTTGAATGTTTAAATTGTTGTGAATGGTCATACTGAGGGCTCGAACCCGAAGTGGTTTCACTCGCTCTTTTCGACTGAGGGCGTCAGCAACAACATTTGCTTTGCCTGGATGATATTTGAGTTCGCAGTCGTAATCGGTAAGCAACTCGACCCATCGACGTTGCCTCATGTTGAGATCCTTCTGATCGAATATGTGTTGAAGGCTTTTATGGTCGGTAAAGATTGTACACCTGGTACCATAAAGGTAATGTCTCCAGATTTTGAGGGCAAAAACGACAGCTCCTAGCTCGAGGTCGTGGGTGGTGTAATTCTTTTCATGAATCTTGAGCTGTCGGGAAGCATAAGCTATGACTTTGTCTCGTTGCATGAGCACGCAACCGAGACCTTGATGAGAAGCATCGCAGTATACCACGAAGTCATCAGTGCCTTCGGGTAATGATAGGATAGGAGCACTGCAAAGCTTTTGTTTTAAGAGTTGGAATGCCGATTCTTGTTTATCAGTCCAGTCAAACTTTTTGTTTTTCTGGGTCAGCGTCGTGAGTGGTATGGCTATCTTGGAGAAATTTTCAATGAATCGTCGATAATATCCGGCCAGTCCTAAAAACTGCCGTACTTCGGTCGGAGTGGTTGGCGATTGCCAGTCTTTGATAGCCTCGATCTTTGACGGGTCAACGTGAATCCCCTGACTGTCAATCACGTGACCAAGGAATTGAACGGTTTTGATCCAGAACTCACACTTAGAGAACTTGGCATAGAGCTCCTCGTGTTTAAGTAGTTCAAGGATGGTTCTGAGGTGTTGCGCATGCTCTTCTTTGCTTCGTGAATATATGAGGATGTCATCGATGAAGACAATGACACACTTATCAAGGTAAGGTTTACACACCCGATTCATAAGGTCCATGAATACAGCCGGTGCATTGGTTAGGCCGAATGGCATCACTTGGAATTCGTAATGCCCGTAACGGGTTCTGAAAGCGGTTTTTGGAATATCGGCATCGCGAACACGCAATTGGTGATAACCGGATCGGAGATCAATCTTTGAATAACAACTCGACCCTTGAAGTTGGTCGAACAAATCATCGATTCGAGGGAGTGGATACCGGTTCTTGACAGTTAACTTGTTCAACTCTCGATAGTCGATACACATTCGAAAAGAACCGTCTTTCTTCTTGACAAATAGGACCGGAGCTCCCCAAGGTGAAGAACTCGGCCTGATGAATCCTCGTTCCAGGAGTTCCTGTAACTGGGTGGACAGCTCCTGAAGTTCGGATGGAGCTAAACGGTATGGTGCTCGGGCCACCGGCGCAGCACCTGGTACAAGATCGATTGAGAACTCAACCTGTCTTGGTGGTGGTAGACCAGGTAGTTCTTCAGGAAAGACTTCTGGAAAGTCTCGAACAATTGGAACATCCTCAAGTCGCTTCTCCTCCGACTTTTTCTCCATGATGTGCGCGAGGATTGCTGGATAACCCTTTCTCAGAAATTTTCGGGTTTTAAGACAAGATATGATGTTAAGCCTCGTCCCTCCGGTCTCCCCCTGTACGACTAGGGTTCTACCGACAGCGAGAGGTATGCGAACAATTTTGTCATGGCAAATGATTTCGGCGCGATGCTTGGATAACCAGTCCATGCCCACAATGACATCGAAACTTCCTATCTCAACAGGCATAAGATCTATGGAGAAGGTTTCGTCGGCTAGATTTAAGGTGCAATTAGGTATCACACTATTGGTTTCTATCAATTTGCCATTTGCTAGCTCTACGGTGTACTTAACGTCTAAAGCAACAGGTGTAATGTCAAGTAGAGGGCAAAATTCATCGGAAATAAAACTCCTATCGGCACCAGTATCAAACAGTATGGAAGCAGTTAAATTGTTGAGGAGGAACTTACCCGTGACCACATTCGGGTCCTGACGGGCGTCCCCTGAGTTGATCACGAAGGCGCTACTTTTGGCGTTGTTGTTGTTGTTGCGGTGGTTGTTGTTGTTGTTGCCCTTATTCTTCAGTTTTGGGCAAGAATCCCTGAAGTGTCCTGGGTTTCCACATTCATAACAGGACTTAGGTTGTCGGTTATTTCTGTCAGAGGGGTTGTTGTTGGATTTGGGGGCTCGGCAATCCTTAGTCGAATGCCCGTACCTCCTGCAGTTGTTGCAAGGAGTACCGCACTGACCAAAGTGGTGATAGTTACACTTGGGACAATAAGGTCTGTCCCCGGTGTAGCTGCGGTTGGATTCAGAGTTGGTGTTGTAGACTTGGATGGCGTTGTTTTTCTTGTTTGAGTTGTGGTGGTGCTCAGTAGATTTGCGTTTGTTGTTGTTAGAGGATGAGGTGTTGGAAGTCTCACGGCTGACAACTAGAGCCATGAGTTCGTGGGCCAATCGAGTGGCACTCTCAGTAGTAGTTGGTTTGGATGAGGCGACGTTGCCCTGGATGTTCTCGGGAAGTCCACGAATGTATTTCTTAATGCCCTTACTTTCTGGTTCGACCAAACCCGGGCATAATAAGGCAAACTGCTGAAACTTGGTGGTATATTCAGCAACATCATTTCCCTGCACCTCCAGATGCCAGAATTCTTCTTCCAGCCTGTGCAATTCCTCTTCAGGACAGTATTTTTCTGTCAGTTTCTTCTTCAGTTCGGCCCAAGGAAGCCGATTTGCAACCTCAAGGCCTACAGAGTTTGCGTGGGTTTTCCACCACGTGAGTGCACCTTCCTGAAAGGTGTAAGCAGCGAATTTGACTTTGTTGTTCTCAGTACAGTCGCAGAGACTGAAAACAGATTCCATACGCTCAAGTTAACGGATCAAACCAATGGCACCTTCCGTGCCCTTGAAGTATAGCGGTTTACAGCTAAGAAAGTCCTTATAGGAGCAAGGTTTGGGTGGTGGAGTATTGGTTGCTGTGTCCTCGCTACCGGGTGGTGTTCGGGTAGCCAAGGCTTCGGTCACACTGCGGGCAATTATTCCCGCGATCTCAGCTTCGCTAAGGGTAATTTGACGACGAGGAGGCATGATGCTGAGTAAGAAAGAACAAGGAAATGAAATAAGATACTAGTCCGAGTATGATGAACTAGTGGTGTGTTTGTCATTTCGAGACAAAGCGTTAGAGAGAAAGAGGCCTATATTCATATAATATAATATAGCCTAAAGTTGTAATGAGGTCTACTTATGTAAATATATGTATATCACATAATAACCTATTGAGTGTCTAGCACAGACGTGTTTTGAGTCCCGTTTCTCTCGAGGTCAGAGTCAAATAATGCATTCCTGTTCAACATAACTCTTTTAGATTTCACATCATCTTTCTCTAATTGTACATAGTTGATCAGGCTATGTTAAATTAAAGTCGTATGATGTAATCCCTGAACTAGTCATAACTAATAAGGAATGCTGCCTAACGGTCATAGTCTAGGCCCACTAAATGCAACCTAGTTCACTATAACCTGGCTCTGATACCAATCTGTGACACCCCCAAATTTAATGATTTGCGGAAGCTTGATTTGGGTGTCACTAATCAATATACAAAGCACATAAGATATAATGAACGACCACTATATGCGTCGTTTTAAACTTGTATAGATAAAGTAAATGTTTACATCAAAATATAGTTACATTAGCTCGATTCCTGAAATTGAGAGATTACATAGCATAATTACTTTTACAAAATATAATAATGCAGTCCAATCTCTAGTTGTATGTATGCTGACTCGAGCTAATATTTCTTGCTTGTGCAGCCAACCTACTGCTGGGTACCTGTGATAAATACTAAAATGGGTCAGCGAAAACGCTGGTGAGCTCACAGGTTTGTATGTCAATGTATAGTTGTCAGAACCGCAAGATTTATATTGAATTTAAAATGCAATTAAGCAAAATAAAAGTTATACTGTCCATGAGCACATAGTCTGAGCTTAACTTGATTTGTCAGGCCCACTTAAGGAAACCTAACTTGAAATGCCTCCTACGAGTGCCTAATCAACACTCGTCTTCCCAAATGCTAATACATCCGTTTGACCGGTTAGTGCGTGCTAACCCGGATGAGGATTGTCAATCCCATATGATATCATATACTAACATTCACGCTATAAATACTAGAGACTATGCTATGGAGGACTTTAAATTGATTAGCTTGAAACTCATGTAGTATTTGAAGTTTGGCACTTGCGTTCTACTTGTAAAACAAAATGAAGTAGTAATATCACACCCCTAGTAAAAGTAGTGAAAATGGGGCCATGAAACTCACCTGAGTCTTGGAGTGTTTAAGTTAATAAACTTGAAGTAATTAGCTGTGAGTTGATGTCCAAAGACTTGAAACCTGAATGTGTCCACGACACTTGATTGTTATTAATTGTACCGGTATCTCGAAAGACTACCTTTGTAGTTGTTATTTAATTATATATGTCCAAATTACTACGATTTGGTTGATTAATTGTTTTGTTTCAAGTTACTACGACTTGATTGACTAAATTATCCAAGTTACTACGACTTGGTTGATTGAATAATATGTTTTGTAAGTTTTGAAAACGTGTACGGCCCGTTGGTGATTTAGTTGAAATAATAATAATTCTAAAATGTTGACTTTGCTACAGTACTGCTACAGTACTGCTACAGTAAATTTGACTTTTTTGAACAGTAACTTTGACTTCAAAATTCTGGTTTTTATGTGTTTTGCGACACAACATGCGACTCAAAGATTTGACATGCGACACAATGGTTGTGTCGCAGACGTCATGCGACACAAGGATACGACACAGGGACTGTGTCGCATCGAATACGAAATGCTAATTTAATAGCGACATAGTGGTTGTGTCGTATAGAAGTACGACATAGTTTGCGACATAGAGTGCGACACAATATTGTGTCGCATGAGTTACGACACTAAAGGATTTATACGACACAAGGTGCGACATAAAGGGAAAAATACGACACAACATGCGACACAAGGCTTGTGTCGCATGGATGAACACCAGCCCAGAAAGTCCGGCTGTTCGCGATTTTTCCGGCCAAAACTCAATTTAAACTCGTTTTTAAGCTATAAAACTGTGTTCTAATCTTTGTAATGGACATATATAAGTTGTGTAAACATCAAAACATCAAAATATTACATAAAACTAAACAAATCTAAGTTTTTAGAAATTTCCTTACAAATGCAAATCGAAGAAGATGGAGGCCGAAAACGATGGTAGAGCTTTTGTTAATCTTGTTCCTCACTTGATGGTGGTTCCGAAAATGTAAGTTTTGTTGTCGGATTTGATGATTCCGAAATTTTGTATGAATTTGGTGAGAGTGTTTTTGGTGTGTGTGTGTTTTTGGAGAATGAAAATGAAAGAAAGAATGAAGGAGAGGTGGGGTGTAGGTGAAAGCCTCACCTCGCAGTCTCCGTCCCGTGCTCCGCGTGGTGTTCGTTTTCTCAGTCATTTAACGTTAAATATTTATTTTATTCGTTTAAATTTTCCATTTTAAATTATAAATTATTATAAAATATTTTATTGTAAAATTTTACCAGTTATCTATTTATGATATTTAAAAGGGAAATTCGTTTTATTTGTTTGCGCGTTTGTATTTTTAATCTCGTATACATTAATTGTGTAATAAAACTTGGATACGAAATATTACAATAAATGAGATTCTGAGTAAAATTGAGTTATTAGATAATATTTGTATTTCTTAATAAAATTATTCACCAACGTCCGTATTTATTGTATCGAAATTCATTCGATTTGAAACTCGTACGATTTAAATAAACCGCATAATTGTGTAGATATATATTCAACAATATATATGATAATTGATACATTAATTAGCCTAACACATAACTAATTACATGTATTAAAACTTGATTAGGCACTAAATTCTAGTCCTAAATTGACGGTTGTCACATTCTCCCCCCTGTTAGAAGAATTTCGTCCCGAAATTTATGTTGAAGTCGTGTTTGACGTTGAATCAGTGAAGAGTTGAGGATACTTGAGTCGCATTTGGTCTTCCCGTTCCCAAGTGAATTCCGGACCGCGCCGCGAATTCCACCTAACTTTGACGATAGGAATACGACTTTGTTTAAGTTGTTTGACCTCACGGTCCATGATTTCAGCGGGTTCCTCAACAAAGTGAAGTTTTTCGTCAACTCGAATTTCATCGAGTGGAATGATAAGTGTCTCATCAGACAGACACTTCTTCAGATTTGAAACATGAAATGTGGGATGCACGCTGCTGAGTTCGGATGGCAGCTGCAATCGATATGCCACTGGACCAATCTTTTCGAGGATCTCGAATGGTCCAATGTATCTGGGATTTAACTTCCCTCGTTTGCCAAATCGGATTACGCCTTTCCAAGGCGATACTTTGAGTAGAACTCGATCCCCAACCTGGAACTCGAGTGGCTTGCGTCTCACATCAGCATAACTTTTCTGACGATCACGCGCGGCTTTGAGTTTGTTTTGAATTTCTACGATTCTCTCGGTCGTCTCGTGAATGATTTCTGGACCCGTGAGTTGGCTGTCCCCAACTTCGGTCCAACAGATAGGTGACCGGCACTTACGACCGTACAGTGCCTCGAAGGGTGCAGCTTTGATGCTGGTATGATAACTGTTGTTGTACGAGAACTCGCACAATGGTAGATGTTTTTCCCAGTTTACACCGAAGTCTATTACGCAGGCCCGTAGCATGTCTTCAAGTGTTTGAATGGTTCGTTCACTTTGACCGTCGGTTTGAGGATGGTATGCGGTACTCATATCCAGTCGAGTACCCAGGGATTTTTGAAGTGATTGCCAAAATTGTGAAGTGAAACGACTATCCCTATCGGAGATAATTGAGATTGGAACACCGTGTTTGGTCACGATTTCCTTCAGATAAATGTTGGTGAGGCGTTCCATTTTGTCAGATTCCTTGATTGCCAGGAAGTGAGCAGATTTTGTGAGACGATCCACGATCACCCAAATGGAATCGCAACCGTTCGAGGATTTGGGTAGCTTGGTTATGAAGTCCATGGCAATTTGTTCCCATTTCCATTCAGGAAGACTGGGTTGTTGAAGTAAACCAGAAGGTTTTTGATATTCGATTTTGACTTTGGAGCAAGTAAGGCACTTGCTGACATAGGTGGCGATTTCAGATTTCATGTTCGGCCACCAGTAGAAGTCCTTGATACCGTGGTACATTTTATCGGACCCCGGGTGGATAGAATATTTAGACTTGTGAGCTTCATCCATCACCAAGTCTCGTAGGTTCCCATATTTAGGCAACCAGATTCGGTTTGAGAAATACCTAATCCCGTTAGGTCTGATTTCGAATTGTTTATCCACGCCCCGCAAGGCTTCATCTTTGACATTTTCGGGTTTTAAGGCTTCGAGTTGAGCAGTGAGAATTTGAATGTTTAAATTGTTGTGAATGGTCATACTGAGGGCTCGAACCCGAAGTGGTTTCACTCGCTCTTTTCGACTGAGGGCGTCAGCAACAACATTTGCTTTGCCTGGATGATATTTGAGTTCGCAGTCGTAATCGGTAAGCAACTCGACCCATCGACGTTGCCTCATGTTGAGATCCTTCTGATCGAATATGTGTTGAAGGCTTTTATGGTCGGTAAAGATTGTACACCTGGTACCATAAAGGTAATGTCTCCAGATTTTGAGGGCAAAAACGACAGCTCCTAGCTCGAGGTCGTGGGTGGTGTAATTCTTTTCATGAATCTTGAGCTGTCGGGAAGCATAAGCTATGACTTTGTCTCGTTGCATGAGCACGCAACCGAGACCTTGATGAGAAGCATCGCAGTATACCACGAAGTCATCAGTGCCTTCGGGTAATGATAGGATAGGAGCACTGCAAAGCTTTTGTTTTAAGAGTTGGAATGCCGATTCTTGTTTATCAGTCCAGTCAAACTTTTTGTCTTTCTGGGTCAACGTCGTGAGTGGTATGGCTATCTTGGAGAAATTTTCAATGAATCGTCGATAATATCCGGCCAGTCCTAAAAACTGCCGTACTTCGGTCGGAGTGGTTGGCGATTGCCAGTCTTTGATAGCCTCGATCTTTGACGGGTCAACGTGAATCCCCTGACTGTCAATCACGTGACCAAGGAATTGAACGGTTTTGATCCAGAACTCACACTTAGAGAACTTGGCATAGAGCTCCTCGTGTTTAAGTAGTTCAAGGATGGTTCTGAGGTGTTGCGCATGCTCTTCTTTGCTTCGTGAATATATGAGGATGTCATCGATGAAGACAATGACACACTTATCAAGGTAAGGTTTACACACCCGATTCATAAGGTCCATGAATACAGCCGGTGCATTGGTTAGGCCGAATGGCATCACTTGGAATTCGTAATGCCCGTAACGGGTTCTGAAAGCGGTTTTTGGAATATCGGCATCGCGAACACGCAATTGGTGATAACCGGATCGGAGATCAATCTTTGAATAACAACTCGACCCTTGAAGTTGGTCGAACAAATCATCGATTCGAGGGAGTGGATACCGGTTCTTGACAGTTAACTTGTTCAACTCTCGATAGTCGATACACATTCGAAAAGAACCGTCTTTCTTCTTGACAAATAGGACCGGAGCTCCCCAAGGTGAAGAACTCGGCCTGATGAATCCTCGTTCCAGGAGTTCCTGTAACTGGGTGGACAGCTCCTGAAGTTCGGATGGAGCTAAACGGTATGGTGCTCGGGCCACCGGCGCAGCACCTGGTACAAGATCGATTGAGAACTCAACCTGTCTTGGTGGTGGTAGACCAGGTAGTTCTTCAGGAAAGACTTCTGGAAAGTCTCGAACAATTGGAACATCCTCAAGTCGCTTCTCCTCCGACTTTTTCTCCATGATGTGCGCGAGGATTGCTGGATAACCCTTTCTCAGAAATTTTCGGGTTTTAAGACAAGATATGATGTTAAGCCTCGTCCCTCCGGTCTCCCCCTGTACGACTAGGGTTCTACCGACAGCGAGAGGTATGCGAACAATTTTGTCATGGCAAATGATTTCGGCGCGATGCTTGGATAACCAGTCCATGCCCACAATGACATCGAAACTTCCTATCTCAACAGGCATAAGATCTATGGAGAAGGTTTCGTCGGCTAGATTTAAGGTGCAATTAGGTATCACACTATTGGTTTCTATCAATTTGCCATTTGCTAGCTCTACGGTGTACTTAACGTCTAAAGCAACAGGTGTAATGTCAAGTAGAGGGCAAAATTCATCGGAAATAAAACTCCTATCGGCACCAGTATCAAACAGTATGGAAGCAGTTAAATTGTTGAGGAGGAACTTACCCGTGACCACATTCGGGTCCTGACGGGCGTCCCCTGAGTTGATCACGAAGGCGCTACTTTTGGCGTTGTTGTTGTTGTTGCGGTGGTTGTTGTTGTTGTTGCCCTTATTCTTCAGTTTTGGGCAAGAATCCCTGAAGTGTCCTGGGTTTCCACATTCATAACAGGACTTAGGTTGTCGGTTATTTCTGTCAGAGGGGTTGTTGTTGGATTTGGGGGCTCGGCAATCCTTAGTCGAATGCCCGTACCTCCTGCAGTTGTTGCAAGGAGTACCGCACTGACCAAAGTGGTGATAGTTACACTTGGGACAATAAGGTCTGTCCCCGGTGTAGCTGCGGTTGGATTCAGAGTTGGTGTTGTAGACTTGGATGGCGTTGTTTTTCTTGTTTGAGTTGTGGTGGTGCTCAGTAGATTTGCGTTTGTTGTTGTTAGAGGATGAGGTGTTGGAAGTCTCACGGCTGACAACTAGAGCCATGAGTTCGTGGGCCAATCGAGTGGCACTCTCAGTAGTAGTTGGTTTGGATGAGGCGACGTTGCCCTGGATGTTCTCGGGAAGTCCACGAATGTATTTCTTAATGCCCTTACTTTCTGGTTCGACCAAACCCGGGCATAATAAGGCAAACTGCTGAAACTTGGTGGTATATTCAGCAACATCATTTCCCTACACCTCCAGATGCCAGAATTCTTCTTCCAGCCTGTGCAATTCCTCTTCAGGACAGTATTTTTCTGTCAGTTTCTTCTTCAGTTCGGCCCAAGGAAGCCGATTTGCAACCTCAAGGCCTACAGAGTTTGCGTGGGTTTTCCACCACGTGAGTGCACCTTCCTGAAAGGTGTAAGCAGCGAATTTGACTTTGTTGTTCTCAGTACAGTCGCAGAGACTGAAAACAGATTCCATACGCTCAAGTTAACGGATCAAACCAATGGCACCTTCCGTGCCCTTGAAGTATAGCGGTTTACAGCTAAGAAAGTCCTTATAGGAGCAAGGTTTGGGTGGTGGAGTATTGGTTGCTGTGTCCTCGCTACCGGGTGGTGTTCGGGTAGCCAAGGCTTCGGTCACACTGCGGGCAATTATTCCCGCGATCTCAGCTTCGCTAAGGGTAATTTGACGACGAGGAGGCATGATGCTGAGTAAGAAAGAACAAGGAAATGAAATAAGATACTAGTCCGAGTATGATGAACTAGTGGTGTGTTTGTCATTTCGAGACAAAGCGTTAGAGAGAAAGAGGCCTATATTCATATAATATAATATAGCCTAAAGTTGTAATGAGGTCTACTTATGTAAATATATGTATATCACATAATAACCTATTGAGTGTCTAGCACAGACGTGTTTTGAGTCCCGTTTCTCTCGAGGTCAGAGTCAAATAATGCATTCCTGTTCAACATAACTCTTTTAGATTTCACATCATCTTTCTCTAATTGTACATAGTTGATCAGGCTATGTTAAATTAAAGTCGTATGATGTAATCCCTGAACTAGTCATAACTAATAAGGAATGCTGCCTAACGGTCATAGTCTAGGCCCACTAAATGCAACCTAGTTCACTATAACCTGGCTCTGATACCAATCTGTGACACCCCCAAATTTAATGATTTGCGGAAGCTTGATTTGGGTGTCACTAATCAATATACAAAGCACATAAGATATAATGAACGACCACTATATGCGTCGTTTTAAACTTGTATAGATAAAGTAAATGTTTACATCAAAATATAGTTACATTAGCTCGATTCCTGAAATTGAGAGATTACATAGCATAATTACTTTTACAAAATATAATAATGCAGTCCAATCTCTAGTTGTATGTATGCTGACTCGAGCTAATATTTCTTGCTTGTGCAGCCAACCTACTGCTGGGTACCTGTGATAAATACTAAAATGGGTCAGCGAAAACGCTGGTGAGCTCACAGGTTTGTATGTCAATGTATAGTTGTCAGAACCGCAAGATTTATATTGAATTTAAAATGCAATTAAGCAAAATAAAAGTTATACTGTCCATGAGCACATAGTCTGAGCTTAACTTGATTTGTCAGGCCCACTTAAGGAAACCTAACTTGAAATGCCTCCTACGAGTGCCTAATCAACACTCGTCTTCCCAAATGCTAATACATCCGTTTGACCGGTTAGTGCGTGCTAACCCGGATGAGGATTGTCAATCCCATATGATATCATATACTAACATTCACGCTATAAATACTAGAGACTATGCTATGGAGGACTTTAAATTGATTAGCTTGAAACTCATGTAGTATTTGAAGTTTGGCACTTGCGTTCTACTTGTAAAACAAAATGAAGTAGTAATATCACACCCCTAGTAAAAGTAGTGAAAATGGGGCCATGAAACTCACCTGAGTCTTGGAGTGTTTAAGTTAATAAACTTGAAGTAATTAGCTGTGAGTTGATGTCCAAAGACTTGAAACCTGAATGTGTCCACGACACTTGATTGTTATTAATTGTACCGGTATCTCGAAAGACTACCTTTGTAGTTGTTATTTAATTATATATGTCCAAATTACTACGATTTGGTTGATTAATTGTTTTGTTTCAAGTTACTACGACTTGATTGACTAAATTATCCAAGTTACTACGACTTGGTTGATTGAATAATCTGTTTTGTAAGTTTTGAAAACGTGTACGGCCCGTTGGTGATTTAGTTGAAATAATAATAATTCTAAAATGTTGACTTTGCTACAGTACTGCTACAGTACTGCTACAGTAAATTTGACTTTTTTGAACAGTAACTTTGACTTCAAAATTCTGGTTTTTCTGTGTTTTGCGACACAACATGCGACACAAAGATTTGACATGCGACACAATGGTTGTGTCGCAGACGTCATGCGACACAAGGATACGACACAGGGACTGTGTCGCATCGAATACGAAATGCTAATTTAATAGCGACATAGTGGTTGTGTCGTATAGAAGTACGACATAGTTTGCGACATAGAGTGCGACACAATATTGTGTCGCATGAGTTACGACACTAAAGGATTTATACGACACAAGGTGCGACATAAAGGGCAAAATACGACACAACATGCGACACAAGGCTTGTGTCGCATGGATGAACACCAGCCCAGAAAGTCCGGCTGTTCGCGATTTTTCCGGCCAAAACTCAATTTAAACTCGTTTTTAAGCTATAAAACTGTGTTCTAATCTTTGTAATGGACATATATAAGTTGTGTAAACATCAAAACATCAAAATATTACATAAAACTAAACAAATCTAAGTTTTTAGAAATTTCCTTACAAATGCAAATCGAAGAAGATGGAGGCCGAAAACGATGGTAGAGCTTTTGTTAATCTTGTTCCTCACTTGATGGTGGTTCCGAAAATGTAAGTTTTGTTGTCGGATTTGATGATTCCGAAATTTTGTATGAATTTGGTGAGAGTGTTTTTGGTGTGTGTGTGTTTTTGGAGAATGAAAATGAAAGAAAGAATGAAGGAGAGGTGGGGTGTAGGTGAAAGCCTCACCTCGCAGTCTCCGTCCCGTGCTCCGCGTGGTGTTCGTTTTCTCAGTCATTTAACGTTAAATATTTATTTTATTCGTTTAAATTTTCCATTTTAAATTATAAATTATTATAAAATATTTTATTGTAAAATTTTACCAGTTATCTATTTATGATATTTAAAAGGGAAATTCGTTTTATTTGTTTGCGCGTTTGTATTTTTAATCTCGTATACATTAATTGTGTAATAAAACTTGGATACGAAATATTACAATAAATGAGATTCTGAGTAAAATTGAGTTATTAGATAATATTTGTATTTCTTAATAAAATTATTCACCAACGTCCGTATTTATTGTATCGAAATTCATTCGATTTGAAACTCGTACGATTTAAATAAACCGCATAATTGTGTAGATATATATTCAACAATATATATGATAATTGATACATTAATTAGCCTAGCACATAACTAATTACATGTATTAAAACTTGATTAGGCACTAAATTCTAGTCCTAAATTGACGGTTGTCACATTCTCCCCCTGTTAGAAGAATTTCGTCCTGAAATTTATGTTGAAGTCGTGTTTGACGTTGAATCAGTGAAGAGTTGAGGATACTTGAGTCGCATTTGGTCTTCCCGTTCCCAAGTGAATTCCGGACCGCGCCGCGAATTCCACCTAACTTTGACGATAGGAATACGACTTTGTTTAAGTTGTTTGACCTCACGGTCCATGATTTCAGCGGGTTCCTCAACAAAGTGAAGTTTTTCGTCAACTCGAATTTCATCGAGTGGAATGATAAGTGTCTCATCAGACAGACACTTCTTCAGATTTGAAACATGAAATGTGAGATGCACGCTGCTGAGTTCGGATGGCAGCTGCAATCGATATGCCACTGGACCAATCTTTTCGAGGATCTCGAATGGTCCAATGTATCTGGGATTTAACTTCCCTCGTTTGCCAAATCGGATTACGCCTTTCCAAGGCGATACTTTGAGTAGAACTCGATCCCCAACCTGGAACTCGAGTGGCTTGCGTCTCACATCAGCATAACTTTTCTGACGATCACGCGCGGCTTTGAGTTTGTTTTGAATTTCTACGATTCTCTCGGTCGTCTCGTGAATGATTTCTGGACCCGTGAGTTGGCTGTCCCCAACTTCGGTCCAACAGATAGGTGACCGGCACTTACGACCGTACAGTGCCTCGAAGGGTGCAGCTTTGATGCTGGTATGATAACTGTTGTAGTACGAGAACTCGCACAATGGTAGATGTTTTTCCCAGTTTACACCGAAGTCTACTACGCAGGCCCGTAGCATGTCTTCAAGTGTTTGAATGGTTCGTTCACTTTGACCGTCGGTTTGAGGATGGTATGCGGTACTCATATCCAGTCGAGTACCCAGGGATTTTTGAAGTGATTGCCAAAATTGTGAAGTGAAACGACTATCCCTATCGGAGATAATTGAGATTGGAACACCGTGTTTGGTCACGATTTCCTTCAGATAAATGTTGGTGAGGCGTTCCATTTTGTCAGATTCCTTGATTGCCAGGAAGTGAGCAGATTTTGTGAGACGATCCACGATCACCCAAATGGAATCGCAACCGTTCGAGGATTTGGGTAGCTTGGTTATGAAGTCCATGGCAATTTGTTCCCATTTCCATTCAGGAAGACTGGGTTGTTGAAGTAAACCAGAAGGTTTTTGATATTCGATTTTGACTTTGGAGCAAGTAAGGCACTTGCTGACATAGGTGGCGATTTCAGATTTCATGTTCGGCCACCAGTAGAAGTCCTTGATACCGTGGTACATTTTATCGGACCCCGGGTGGATAGAATATTTAGACTTGTGAGCTTCATCCATCACCAAGTCTCGTAGGTTCCCATATTTAGGCAACCAGATTCGGTTTGAGAAATACCTAATCCCGTTAGGTCTGATTTCGAATTGTTTATCCATGCCCCGCAAGGCTTAATCTTTGACATTTTCGGGTTTTAAGGCTTCGAGTTGAGCAGTGAGAATTTGAATGTTTAAATTGTTGTGAATGGTCATACTGAGGGCTCGAACCCGAAGTGGTTTCACTCGCTCTTTTCGACTGAGGGCGTCAGCAACAACATTTGCTTTGCCTGGATGATATTTGAGTTCGCAGTCGTAATCGGTAAGCAACTCGACCCATCGACGTTGCCTCATGTTGAGATCCTTCTGATCGAATATGTGTTGAAGGCTTTTATGGTCGGTAAAGATTGTACACCTGGTACCATAAAGGTAATGTCTCCAGATTTTGAGGGCAAAAACGACAGCTCCTAGCTCGAGGTCGTGGGTGGTGTAATTCTTTTCATGAATCTTGAGCTGTCGGGAAGCATAAGCTATGACTTTGTCTCGTTGCATGAGCACGCAACCGAGACCTTGATGAGAAGCATCGCAGTATACCACGAAGTCATCAGTGCCTTCGGGTAATGATAGGATAGGAGCACTGCAAAGCTTTTGTTTTAAGAGTTGGAATGCCAATTCTTGTTTATCAGTCCAGTCAAACTTTTTGTCTTTCTGGGTCAGCGTCGTGAGTGGTATGGCTATCTTGGAGAAATTTTCAATGAATCGTCGATAATATCCGGCCAGTCCTAAAAACTGCCGTACTTCGGTCGGAGTGGTTGGCGATTGCCAGTCTTTGATAGCCTCCATCTTTGACGGGTCAACGTGAATCCCCTGACTGTCAATCACGTGACCAAGGAATTGAACGGTTTTGATCCAGAACTCACACTTAGAGAACTTGGCATAGAGCTCCTCGTGTTTAAGTAGTTCAAGGATGGTTCTGAGGTGTTGCGCATGCTCTTCTTTGCTTCGTGAATATATGAGGATGTCATCGATGAAGACAATGACACACTTATCAAGGTAAGGTTTACACACCCGATTCATAAGGTCCATGAATACAGCCGGTGCATTGGTTAGGCCGAATGGCATCACTTGGAATTCGTAATGCCCGTAACGGGTTCTGAAAGCGGTTTTTGGAATATCGGCATCGCGAACACGCAATTGGTGATAACCGGATCGGAGATCAATCTTTGAATAACAACTCGACCCTTGAAGTTGGTCGAACAAATCATCGATTCGAGGGAGTGGATACCGGTTCTTGACAGTTAACTTGTTCAACTCTCGATAGTCGATACACATTCGAAAAGAACCGTCTTTCTTCTTGACAAATAGGACCGGAGCTCCCCAAGGTGAAGAACTCGGCCTGATGAATCCTCGTTCCAGGAGTTCCTGTAACTGGGTGGACAGCTCCTGAAGTTCGGATGGAGCTAAACGGTATGGTGCTCGGGCCACCGGCGCAGCACCTGGTACAAGATCGATTGAGAACTCAACCTGTCTTGGTGGTGGTAGACCAGGTAGTTCTTCAGGAAAGACTTCTGGAAAGTCTCGAACAATTGGAACATCCTCAAGTCGCTTCTCCTCCGACTTTTTCTCCATGATGTGCGCGAGGATTGCTGGATAACCCTTTCTCAGAAATTTTCGGGTTTTAAGACAAGATATGATGTTAAGCCTCGTCCCTCCGGTCTCCCCCTGTACGACTAGGGTTCTACCGACAGCGAGAGGTATGCGAACAATTTTGTCATGGCAAATGATTTCGGCGCGATGCTTGGATAACCAGTCCATGCCCACAATGACATCGAAACTTCCTATCTCAACAGGCATAAGATCTATGGAGAAGGTTTCGTCGGCTAGATTTAAGGTGCAATTAGGCATAAGTTGGTCGAACAAATCATGGATTTATATCATGCTCATTATCTCCTTAAATGTTTTTGATACACATTAAACAAAAATATATTATCACAAAATACTACAAATGCATTTGTATTACGCTCAACATCTCGTTAAATGATTTTGATACATAATAAACACACGTATATCGTCACAAATTAGACGAATACACATTTGATTGATGAAATACACAATTGATTGATGAAATACACAGAAACTGAAGCGAATCAATTAAACGAATACACAACTGATTGATTGAATATTGTAGGCGCAAAAAATGTATCGAGTTAGGGTTTTAAGGTTTTTGATGAAAGTTGTTTGATGAAGACGAGTTAACTAAGAATTAGCGGAGAGTTAAGTATGTGAATTTGCCCTTAATTGAACGTTCCAGATGTTTGCGTACATTGCGTACGTTTAATGGGCCTGCCCATGAACCCCACTTTAGAGAGAGCCGATATTGAGGGACCCCATTGATACGGTTTTAGTTTGGGCAGGTGATTGTGTGTTCCCTTGCATGTGATGCCCATATCACAACTCTCATGCACTATTTTTTTGCCTATTTCACATGAATTATTTATGGGAAATTAATAAAAATGCCATTATTTTCGAAGTTATTTTTCGTTTTGCCCCTTACAAAAAAAAGTTGCGAATTTGCCCTACCCGTGCGCAGGTCGCACCATGCGACCTGCGACCAGGTCACCACGACCTGCGACTGACGAGTTACCGAGTAAAAGACATCAAAACAAAGCCGGCGACTAGAACGATGACCGAGTAAAAGACACTCAAACGGTCCGGGCGCAGGTCGCATGATGCGACCTGCGACCCGGTCACCATGACCTGCGACCACCTCACGTTTCCGAGTAAAAGACACGAAGCCGGCAAGATCTCTCGTTCACAGCGACCTGCGACTGAACCTATGCGACTTGTGACCGACCCTCCGCGTTTTAAATAACCCATTTACGTTCCATTTTTTTGTGCGACCCGTGATTTTTTATTTTGTGCGACCCGTGAGCGATTCACCCTCTCCACCCGACCACCCATTCTGCGACCACCCGATTCCGCGGCAACCACCACCAAACCCACCGTGAACTACCACCAATCTTGAACCGCCACCCACCGTGAACCACCAATACCCGGTAACCACCACCAAGCCGTAAACCACCACCACATACTCCACCGCCGCCGCTGCCGTTTCCAAATTCGAAGCCCAAACAAAATGTGATGCGAATTTGAAGGTTGATTGGCTCAAAACATGTCTTCTAAAACGGTACTAACTCGTTTATACTCGATTTATAAGCTTTATTCTTTAAATTTCTCTTAGTCATTTTATCGAACACTTGGTGTGCGCTCTTATTTTTGATATTTAGATAAATACATTGCTTTGTTTAATTGATATTACCGTGTTTTGATGTGTTTGGTAGGTTAGAATAATGGATAATCTAGTTTATACTCGATTTATATTTTTTTCCTTTGAAATTTCTTTGAGGCATTTCATCGAACACTTGGCGTGCGTGATAAAACAAAGCCTGCGACCTGCGTTTTGATCACTAGTCGCAAATTAATGTCTTGTTCGCTAGTCGTAATTCTTGGACACTAGTCGCAATCTTGGGGATCACTAGTCACAATCCTTGGGCACTAGTCGCAAATAAAGTTCACTAGTCGCAATTGTTCTCGTATGTATATATATATATATATATATATATATATAGGTATATATATATGATTAGTATGTATAAATATATGTATATGTATATGTATATATCATTAGTATATATATATATATATGTATATGTATATAATGATATATATATATATGTATATATATATATATATGTATATATATATATATATATATATATATTATATATACATGTATATATATATATATACATATATATATATATATATATATATATATATATATATATATATATATATATATATATATATATATATATATGTATATATCATTAGTATATATATATATATGTATATGTATATATAATATATATATATGTATATATCATTAGTATATATATATGTATATGTATATATATATATATGTATATGTATATATAATATATATATATGTATATATCATTAGTATATATATATGTATATGTATATGTATATATATATACATATATATATATACATATATATATATATATATATATATATATATATATGTATATGATCATTATTAAAGATATTCTTAAGTATATGTATATGTGTGTATGTATTATATATTATTATTGGAAGGATATATATATTTATATGATTATTAGTATAATATATTAGTAAGTATATGTATAATATGTGTGTATGTGTATATATATGTGCCCTTTTATTTTCGACTAACAGTGATTGACTGATGATGTTTTTGCAGTTTACTCATGCGAAATTGACATTGAAGAGCCAACTTAGTGTCATTAGTGAATTTAGGCGTGTTTTGACAACCGAGCAAGTTAAGATATTTAGAGAACATTGTTTAGGTCATTGGTTGGATTTAAAGACAATAGACAATGGCCCAGGCTTTGTACATCATATGCTCCAATTACGCTGTAATCGACCTAATCTGGAGCATCCTCGGCAGGAGGTTGATGAGTTGTGGTTTAAGATCACCCCGGAACATCATATTCGATTTGGTCGGCGGGAGTTTTGTCTAGTGACTGGGCTTCGGTTCGGTCACAATGTTGATTTTGCGCATCACATTAGCTCGGATGTTCTTAAGACGACTCCTGCATTTAAAGAACGTGTGTTTCCGAAGTTGGATAAGTTGAAAGTAAGAAATCTTCAGGAAAAGGTTTGGGATCCAAACACATTCGTCGGGTCGAATAAACTAAGCGATGAGGATTGCGTTAGATTGTGTATGCTACTTCTGATAAACATTGGTTTTATGGGAAAGCAACCGACGTATGTTGTTGAGGATTATTATATGCATCTAGTTGAGGATTTTGATGTGTTTGACAGGTACTTTAAACGATTGTTTCGTCCGATTTGAAAATTGTCAATGTTCATAATTTTTAACATATATTAATATATGTCAGCTTATTTTTGTTTGCCAGGTACCCTTGGGGTAATCTTGTTTGGGATAGAACTTATGCGCAGTTGAATAATGGGTTGGAGGAAAGGGAGGCTAAGGAAGGGATGAAATACACATTGAGTGGTTTCGGGTGGGCGTTTAAGGTAGCTCCATGTTACTTATTAATGTTTAACGTACTTTTCTATATAATATACTATTATGCTAATTTGAAGTGTGCTTATATTTTATCAGAGTTGGATTTTGGATGCTTTTTCCCATCAATTAGAAGATGTTGTATTCAGGTTGCCAAAGGAAGTTCCTCGGGGTGTTTATTTGACGCGCAAAATTAGGATTGGCGAATCTCAAAAATTTGACAAATTCTTAGAAGTGCCGGTAAGTGACTTACTTTGATATATCTCCTTTGGTGTTATTTATAAACTTATGTTGATATATATATATATATATATATATATATATTTATATATTTATTGTTGAAATTGTGTTGACTTGTAAGCTGAAACATTAGCTGGTTTATTAGTTTTATTAAAAGGACATTTCCAATTTTTTGTGTATTTCTTTTTAAATTGTAGGATTCTACTACGCCTGACATGCTTCCGAAGATGACGTTGAGGCCGACTAAAACGGAGAAGGAGTGCGATTGGTGGAAGGATAGTTACAAATTCTTTAATGAGCAGAAACATGTCGTTGATGTCAAGAGGCCTTATAAGAAGCCACGTATTAGTCCAAAAGCTGTTGATCTGGTGTCTCCTGCCCCCGTATCTCATGACGAGGCGCTTGATGATATTGTTTTGTCAGCGCCTCATGACGATCAGGATATGTAACACCCCCAAATTTGATGATTTGCGGAAGCTTGATTTGGGTGTTACTAATCAATAACAAGGCACAAAGATATACAGCAAACGACTCTATATGCATCGTTTTAATAAAATATATTGATAATTGAAATGTTTACAACATTTTGAAGCTTTACATAGCTCGAGTTAAATAAAAGGAGATTTCAGTACATAAGTACTTGTACAAAATATACTAATGCAAGAAAATCTCAATCGTCTGTATGCTGACTCGAGCTAAAGTCCTGAAGCAGAAACATCCTACTGCTTGGTACCTGCGATATACGCTAAAAGGTCAGCTATAAAGCTGGTGAGCTCACAGGTTTGAAATAAGTTATTATAGTATGAACCGCAAGATTTAAATAATGAATTGCATCCAGCAATTAAATAATGAATTGCATCCAGCAATTAAATGATAGTCATCGTGTATACAGCCATGAGCACATAGTTGAGCTTAACTCGAGGGCCAGGTCCCCTATAGAGAATTCCGGGCGAGGTGCCTCCACGAATGCCTAATCAACATTCGTCTTCCCAAATATTAGTACATCCGTTTGCCCGGTTAGTGCTTGCTAACCCGGATGAGGTGGGTCAATCCTATATGGTACCATATACTAATATTCCCGCTACAACGTATTAACAACTATGCTGACGGAGGACTTTAAAATGATTAGTTTCGAAAAACTCATGTAGTATATGAAAAGTTGGTACTTGCGTTCACATGTTAAAAGTTGAGCAGTATATCACACCCCTGAGTAAAACAGTAAAAAGAGGGGCTATGAGACTCACCTGAGTCTTGTGAGTTTAACTTAATAAACTTGAGTTGATTAGCCGAATATGAAGTCCAAAGACTTGTAACCTGAGGGTGTCCACGACACGCGATGGTTATAAACATGATTGGGTATCTCAAAAGATCACCCTTGTAGTTGTTACACAACTATATATATTTCCAAATTACTACGATTTGGTTGATTTGTTAAGTGTTTGAAAACATGTACGGCCCGTTGGTGACGGATTTGTAATAATAATCTCAACTATTATTATTTTGATTTCGTGGCGTTTTACTTGAAAAATGTGTTTTAGAAGCCGTTACGGAATCTAAGTACGGGGGTCCGGGGGCAGCGCCCCTGGTAGCGGGGTCCAAGGGGCGGCAGCCCCTGGCGGGGTCCAAGGGGCAGAGCCCCTGGCTGGGGTCGAGCTGCCAGGTCAGCTTGGAAAATTTTTATTTCTACTATATTGCTTTGACGAAAAACGCATCTGGGATCTGAATTCGGGTAAAATCGAGTGATAAATTTCGAGTCTCAACACTTAGTAAAAATCTGAGTTTTCTGTGTTTTGCGACACAATATGCGACACAAAAGTTTGTCATGCGACACAAGGGTTGTGTCGCATAGGAATGCGACACAATGTCTATGCGACACAATGGTTGTGTCGCATAGATGCGAGATGCTGATTCAACAGCGACATAGTGATTGTGTCGTATGAAAATACGACATAGAATACGACATAGTGGTTGTGTCGCAAAACTTACGACACAAATTCTTTGGTACGACACAAGGTGCGACATAGTAGGTTTTATACGACATAACATGGAAAATACGACATAATGTGCGACACAAAGGGTAAAATACGACACAACATGGGACACAAGGCTTGTGTCGCATGGATGAACACCAGCCCAGAAAGTCCGGCTGTTAATGTTTTTCCGGCCAAAATTCCGTTTTAAACTCGTTTTTAAGCTATGAAATCGTGTTATATACTTAGTAAGGGACATATATATGTTATATAAACAACCACAAGTGAAAAATACTAAGATTCGAGAGATTTCGGGATTTTGTCGGAAACTTACAATTCGCCGAAATGAAAATCCGGAAAGATAGCGTTGTAGATCGTCGCGAGGTGGTCGTGAATCTCTAAAAATATTGATGATACGAGTGCGTTTGGTAGTAGTATTTTGCGATTTTTAATGGTTTTGGGGTGTTTTTATTTTTAGAGAGAAAAGATAAGAGAGAGATAGAAGAAAGAGATGAAATGAAGAAGAAAAGTGGGAGGTGGGGGTTTATCCCCACTTTTCAGTTTTCTCCCCGCGTTCCGCGCGGTGTTCGTTTTCTCCGTCATTTAACGTTTGAAACAATTATTTACATTTTAATTATAAGTTTTAAAATACAATTTATTACGAAAGGTTTTGTTTAAATATTTTACACATCAATTTATATTGGAGTTATAAAATGTAAGTTTGTTTATTTAGTTTGCGCGTTTTAATATTTTTAATTGTGTAAGTTCGGTTTGTACGATACGAATGAATACGAAATATTATCATAATAATATTTTTGACATAAAAGCGTTATTTAATAAAATTGGTCACCAACGTCTGTATTAAATTGAATCGAAATACATTCGATTTAAATTGCGTACGATTAAATCCAATCGCATTTTCGTATATATTCAACAATATATATAATTCGATACATTAATTAGCCTAACACAGAACTAATTACATGTATTAACATACGATTAGGCACTAATTACTAGTCCTAATTTAGCGGGTGTTACATTCTCCCCCTGTTAGAAGAATTTCGTCCCAAAATTTAGCTTGAGGTCGCGTTTGATGTAGAATCAGTGAAGAGTTGAGGATATTTGAGTCGCATTTGGTCTTCCCGTTCCCAGGTGAATTCCGGACCACGCCGCGAATTCCATCTGACCTTGACGATGGGAATACGACTTTGTTTTAATTGTTTGACCTCACGGTCCATGATTTCAGCGGGTTCCTCAATGAAATGAAGTTTGTCGTCGACTCGAATTTCATCGAGTGGAATGATAAGTGTCTCATCAGACAGACACTTCTTCAGATTTGAAATATGAAAAGTGGGGTGCACGCTGCTGAGTTCGGATGGCAGCTGCAATCGATAAGCTACGGGGCCAATCCGTTCGAGGATCTCAAAAGGCCCGATGTACCTGGGGTTTAACTTCCCACGTTTACCAAAACGGATGACGCCTTTCCAAGGCGATACTTTTAAGAGTACTCGATCCCCAACTTGGAACTCGAGCGGTTTGCGTCTCACGTCAGCGTAACTTTTCTGACGATCACGTACGGCTTTGAGTCGGTTTTGGATTTCCACAATTTTCTCAGTGGTGGCGTGTATGAGTTCAGGACCAGTGAGTTGACTGTCTCCCACTTCAGTCCAACAGATCGGTGATCGGCACTTACGACCGTACTGTGCCTCAAAAGGTGCAGCCTTAATGCTGGCGTGATAGCTGTTATTGTACGAGAATTCGCACAACGGTAGATGTCTTTCCCAGTTTGTATCGAAATCAACTACGCAGGCGCGTAGCATATCTTCCAGTGTCTGAATGGTTCGTTCACTTTGGCCATCGGTTTGAGGATGGTACGCGGTGCTCATATCGAGACGAGTACCCAATGCTTTTTGAAGTGATTGCCAAAAGTGAGAAGTGAAGCGGGCATCTCTGTCAGAGATGATCGAGATTGGAACACCGTGATGAGAAACGATTTCTTTAATGTAGCTTTGTGCAAGGCGCTCCATTTTATCGTTTTCCTTGATTGCCAGGAAGTGAGCAGATTTGGTGAGACGATCGACGATCACCCAAATGGTATCGCAACCGCTCGACGACTTGGGTAGTTTGGTTATGAAATCCATGGCAATTTGTTCCCATTTCCATTCAGGGATTTCAGGTTGTTGGAGTAAACCAGGCGGTTTCTGATGTTCGGTTTTGACTTTTGAGCAAGTAAGGCACTTGCTGACATAAGTGGCGATTTCGGCTTTCATGTTTGGCCACCAATAAAATTCTTTGATTCCGTGGTACATCTTATCGGATCCCGGATGGATAGAATATTTAGACTTGTGAGCTTCATCCATCACCAAGTCTCGTAGGTTCCCGAAATTAGGCAACCAGATTCGGTTTGAGAAATACCTAATCCTGTTAGATTTGATTTCAAATTGTTTGTCAATACCCCGTAAGGCTTCATTTTTGATGTTTTCAGGTTTCAGGGCTTCGATCTGAGCGGTATGAATCTGAACGGTAAGATCGTTGTGAATGGTCATACTGAGGGCTCGGACTCGAAGTGGTTTTGGTCGTTCCTTTCGACTGAGGGCATCGGCCACAACATTAGCATTCCCTGGATGGTACTTGATCTCGCAATCATAATCGGTAAGCAACTCGACCCATCGACGTTGCCTCATATTGAGATCCTTCTGATCGAATATATGTTGGAGACTTTTGTGATCGGTAAAGATTGTGCACTTAGTGCCATAGAGATAATGTCTCCATATTTTGAGAGCAAAAATGACAGCTCCCAGTTCGAGATCATGAGTGGTGTAGTTCTTTTCGTAAATTTTCAGCTGTCGTGAGACATAGGCAATGACTTTGTCTCGTTGCATCAGCACGCAACCGAGACCTTGGTGAGAAGCATCGCAGTATACCACGAAGTCATCGGTGCCTTCGGGTAAGGATAGAATTGGAGCACTGCAAAGCTTTTGTTTCAGAAGTTGGAATGCTGACTCTTGTTTATCGGTCCAATCGAACCTTTTGTCCTTCTGAGTCAGTACCGTGAGTGGTTGAGCTATTTTAGAGAAGTTTTCGATAAATCGCCGATAGTACCCAGCAAGACCCAAGAATTGTCGTACTTCAGTTGCAGAGGTGGGTGCTTGCCAGTCTTTGATAGCCTCGATTTTTGATGGGTCAACGTGAATTCCCTGACTGTCGATCACGTGACCAAGGAATTGAACTGTTTGTATCCAGAACTCACACTTAGAGAATTTGGCATAAAGCTCCTCGTGTCTAAGTAGTTCAAGGATGGTTTTGAGGTGTTGCGCATGTTCTTGCTCGTTGCGCGAGTAAATGAGTATGTCATCAATAAAGACAATGACAAACTTGTCGAGGTAAGGTTTGCACACCCGATTCATAAGGTCCATGAATACAGCCGGTGCGTTGGTTAGACCAAAGGGCATCACTTGGAATTCGTAGTGCCCGTAACGAGTTCTGAAAGCAGTTTTTGGAATATCGGTGTCGCGAACCCGTAACTGATGATAACCTGATCGCAGGTCAATTTTTGAGTAGAAACTTGAACCCTGAAGTTGGTCGAATAGATCATCAATGCGAGGAAGTGGATAACGGTTCTTGACGGTCAATTTGTTCAACTCTCGGTAGTCGATGCACATTCGAAATGAACCGTCCTTCTTTTTAACGAATAAGACCGGAGCTCCCCAAGGTGAAGAACTCGGTCTAATGAATCCTCTATCCAGAAGTTCCTGTAACTGGGCAGACAACTCCTGAAGTTCGGATGGGGCTAAACGGTACGGTGCGCGGGCCACCGGTGCGGCACCCGGCACGAGATCAATTGAGAACTCAACCTGTCTAGGTGGAGGTAAACCAGGTAATTCTTCCGGAAAGACTTCTGGAAAGTCTCTAACAATTGGCACATCCTCAAGTCGCTTCTCCTCCGACTTCTTCTCTGTGATGTGTGCGAGTATTGCAGGGTAACCCTTTCTCAGGAATTTTCGGGTTTTTAAGCAAGAGATGATATTGAGTCCCGTCCCACCGGTCTCCCCCTGTATGATCAAGGTTCCACCGGCAGCGAGTGGAATGCGGACGATCTTATCGTAACAAATGATTTCGGCTCGGTGCTTGGACAACCAGTCCATTCCAATGATAACGTCGAAACTTCCGATTTCAACGGGTACAAGATCGATTGAAAAGGTTTCGTCAGCAAGGTTTAAAGTGCAATTAGGTATCACACTATTGGTTTCTATAAGTTCTCCATTTGCTAGCTCTACAGTGTACTTAACATCTAAGGCAACAGGATTGATGTCAAGTAGTGGGCAAAAGTCATCAGAGATAAAGCTTCTATCAGCACCAGTATCAAATAGAACAGAAGCATGTAAGTTGTTGAGGAGGAACATACCCGAGACCACATTCGGGTCTTGGCGGGCGTCCCCGGATTTGATGACGAAGGCTCTGCTTCGGGTGTTATTGTTGTTGCTGTTGCGGTTGTTGTTGTTGTTGTTGTTGTTGTTGTTGTTGTTGTTGTTGTTGTTATTCTTCAGTTTTGGGCACGTGTCCCTGAAGTGTCCGGGTTTCCCACACTCAAAGCAGACTTTGGGTGGTCTGGTGTTATTGTTGGAATTGTTGTTGGCAGGGGAATTGCAGTCTTTGGTGAGATGGCCGTACCTCTTGCAATTGTTGCAAAAGGGACCACAGGAGCCTTCATGGTGACGGCTGCACTTGGAACAATAGGGTTTGTTCCCAGTGTAGCCCCGTGTGATGTCTGTGGTGGTGTTGTAGGCTTTGATGGTGTCGGGTTTCTTGTTTTGTTGGTTGGAGTGGTTGTTGTGGTAGTCAGACCACTTTCGTTTGTTGTTTTGGGAGGATGAAGTGGGTGGTTCAGAATCTTGGCTCATGGACATCAGGTCTTGGGCCAGTAGGATTGCACCGTCAATGGTGGTTTGGTTGGAAGAGGCAACATGTCCCCGAACAGGCTCAGGAAGGCCAAGGATGTACTTCCTGATTTTATCAGGTTCAGTGCTCACCATAGCTGGGCGGAGGGCGGCAAGTTGTTGGAATCTGGTGGTATAACCATCGATATCACCACCCTGAACCTTTAGGTTCCAGAACTCCTCGTCTAGCTTTTGGAGTTTGGCGATTGAGCAGTATTTGGCAGTGAGTTTTGCTTTCAATTCCTCCCAAGTTAGTTGGTAGGCAATGTCAGCACCCACTGATTGGGTATATGAATTCCACCAAGAGTGGGCATCATCTTCGAGGGAGCAGGTGGCGAAATTTACTTTGTCGTTCTCCGCGCATTTGTTGACACGGAAAACAGTCTCCATCTTTTCGAACCATCTGATCAGTCCGATGGCTCCTTCAGAACCCTTGAAGCTTGAGGGTTTGCAGCTTTGAAAGTCCTTGTAAGAACAAGGTTTAGCAGTAGTGGTTTCAGCGGCATCGCTGTTTCTGGTGGAATTTTGAGGAGTATTCCGAGCCAAGGCTTCAGTAACAGCCTGGGTTATAAGGGATGTAAGCTGAGCATCAGTGTATGGTCTTGACTTTGGCGGCATGATTCTTCAATAAAAGAAATGAAGATACGTGAGATTTCGTAGGGAAGTTGTATTTGTTATAGATGTACATGTATAAAAGCAGTAATACATGACATCAACATGGAAAAATGACAATTAATATGAGTCGAATCATCAAGGGATATTTGATAGATAATACGAGTTCAAAGGTTACGTCCTACAGAGTTATTACAAAAGGCATCGGGAATCGTTACATCCGACTAATTTATAGAGTAGTGCTTAGATTGTCATTAGATTACGAGATAGATTACAAGACAAGGACTACACTAGTCTTAATGTAGATTAATTTGTTCCATCATCGTGACAAGACGGTCCACAGTGTTTGCAAGTCTGCTAGCTTGTCGGGCGTTATCTTCTGCTAGTGCTAGTCATTGCGTTAGTCCACGGGCATACTCTTCTGCTTCATGTGAACGCTGCTCACATTCTTCCATCCTTTGACGCAGGAGGGCATTTTCCACGCTTATCTCTATTACTTGGTTGCGAAGGACATCCATGTTGTTGTTTGTGGTTTCCAGGTCGTCGGAGACTTGTTCGATGCGTTCAAGGGATGTAAGTCTCCAGTTTTCGTTCGTTTCCTGCAGCACGACATCCATGGTGCGAAGTCGCTGCTCGTGTTGGTTCACCCTAGCAGCTAAGGCCGGCAAGGTGAGTTGAGTGGGGTACGGGCCAGCTCGAGGCAACCTGTTGTTCCTCCTTGCTACCCTTGGGTTCTGCGACCCGGATTGAGAGCGAGATGAATTGGGTGGGATGTTTGCCATTTCTGAGATAAAGCGTTAGTAAGATTGAGGCCTATATTCATATAGTTCCTATATAATATAGCCTATTGAGTGTCTAGCATAAACATGTTTAAGTCTCAGTTCTCTCGAGGTCAGAGTCTTCTATCGTACCCCGTTCAGCCATAACTACTTTCAGATCTTACATCATCTTTGCTTAATTGTACATAGTTGATCAGGCTATGTTAAATTAAACTCGTATGATGTAATCACTGAACCAGTTATACCTAATAAGGAATACTGCCTAATGGTCATAGTCTAGGCCCACTAAATGCAACCTAGTTCACTATAACCTTAGGCTCTGATACCAATCTGTAACACCCCCAAATTTGATGATTTGCGGAAGCTTGATTTGGGTGTTACTAATCAATAACAAGGCACAAAGATATACAGCAAACGACTCTATATGCGTCGTTTTAACAAAATATATTGATAATTGAAATGTTTACAACATTTTGAAGCTTTACATAGCTCGAGTTAAATAAAAGGAGATTTCAGTACATAAGTACTTGTACAAAATATACTAATGCAAGAAAATCTCAATCGTCTGTATGCTGACTCGAGCTAAAGTCCTGAAGCAGAAACATCCTACTGCTTGGTACCTGCGATATATGCTAAAAGGTCAGCTATAAAGCTGGTGAGCTCACAGGTTTGAAATCAGTTATTATAGTATGAACCGCAAGATTTAAATAATGAATTGCATCCAGCAATTAAATAATGAATTGCATCCAGCAATTAAATGATAGTCATCGTGTATACAGCCATGAGCACATAGTTGAGCTTAACTCGAGGGCCGGGTCCCCTATAGAGAATTCCGGGTGAGGTGCCTCCACGAATGCCTAATCAACATTCGTCTTCCCAAATATTAGTACATCCGTTTGCCCGGTTAGTGCTTGCTAACCCGGATGAGGTGGGTCAATCCTATATGGTACCATATACTAATATTCACGCTACAACGTATTAACAACTATGCTGACGGAGGACTTTAAAATGATTAGTTTCGAAAAACTCATGTAGTATATGAAAAGTTGGTACTTGCGTTCACATGTTAAAAGTTGAGCAGTATATCACACCCCTGAGTAAAACAGTAAAAAGAGGGGCTATGAGACTCACCTGAGTCTTGTGAGTTTAACTTAATAAACTTGAGTTGATTAGCCGAATATGAAGTCCAAAGACTTGTAACCTGAGGGTGTCCACGACACGCGATGGTTATAAACATGATTGGGTATCTCAAAAGATCACCCTTGTAGTTGTTACACAACTATATATATTTCCAAATTACTACGATTTGGTTGATTTGTTAAGTGTTTGAAAACATGTACGGCCCGTTGGTGACGGATTTGTAATAATAATCTCAACTATTATTATTTTGATTTCGTGGCGTTTTACTTGAAAAATGTGTTTTAGAAGCCGTTACGGAATCTAAGTACGGGGGTCCGGGGGCAGCGCCCCTGGTAGCGGGGTCCAAGGGGCGGCAGCCCCTGGCGGGGTCCAAGGGGCAGAGCCCCTGGCTGGGGTCGAGCTGCCAGGTCAGCTTGGAAAATTTTTATTTCTACTATATTGCTTTGACGAAAAACGCATCTGGGATCTGAATTCGGGTAAAATCGAGTGATAAATTTCGAGTCTCAACACTTAGTAAAAATCTGAGTTTTCTGTGTTTTGCGACACAATATGCGACACAAAAGTTTGTCATGCGACACAAGGGTTGTGTCGCATAGGAATGCGACACAATGTCTATGCGACACAATGGTTGTGTCGCATAGATGCGAGATGCTGATTCAACAGCGACATAGTGATTGTGTCGTATGAAAATACGACATAGAATACGACATAGTGGTTGTGTCGCAAAACTTACGACACAAATTCTTTGGTACGACACAAGGTGCGACATAGTAGGTTTTATACGACATAACATGGAAAATACGACATAATGTGCGACACAAAGGGTAAAATACGACACAACATGGGACACAAGGCTTGTGTCGCATGGATGAACACCAGCCCAGAAAGTCCGGCTGTTAATGTTTTTCCGGCCAAAATTCCGTTTTAAACTCGTTTTTAAGCTATGAAATCGTGTTATATACTTAGTAAGGGACATATATATGTTATATAAACAACCACAAGTGAAAAATACTAAGATTCGAGAGATTTCGGGATTTTGTCGGAAACTTACAATTCGCCGAAATGAAAATCCGGAAAGATAGCGTTGTAGATCGTCGCGAGGTGGTCGTGAATCTCTAAAAATATTGATGATACGAGTGCGTTTGGTAGTACTATTTTGCGATTTTTAATGGTTTTGGGGTGTTTTTCTTTTTAGAGAGAAAAGATAAGAGAGAGATAGAAGAAAGAGATGAAATGAAGAAGAAAAGTGGGAGGTGGGGGTTTATCCCCACTTTTCAGTTTTCTCCCCGCGTTCCGCGCGGTGTTCGTTTTCTCCGTCATTTAACGTTTGAAACAATTATTTACATTTTAATTATAAGTTTTAAAATACAATTTATTACGAAAGGTTTTGTTTAAATATTTTATACATCAATTTATATTGGAGTTATAAAATGTAAGTTTGTTTATTTAGTTTGCGCGTTTTAATATTTTTAATTGTGTAAGTTCGGTTTGTACGATACGAATGAATACGAAATATTATCATAATAATATTTTTGACATAAAAGCGTTATTTAATAAAATTGGTCACCAACGTCTGTATTAAATTGAATCGAAATACATTCGATTTAAATTGCGTACGATTAAATCCAATCGCATTTTCGTATATATTCAACAATATATATAATTCGATACATTAATTAGCCTAACACAGAACTAATTACATGTATTAACATACGATTAGGCACTAATTACTAGTCCTAATTTAGCGGGTGTTACAGGATACTCGTCATACATCTAGTATAGGTCGTTTTGGCACCTACCAGTCGGCATCACTGATGGAGGAGCTTTCCTTACGCGGTCTGAAAGTCGTTCATCATCAGTAAAACATATGGGAAACATCTGAAATCAATCTTCAGGTACAATTTTACAACCACTTATTTAGTTTTGCGGTTTGTAATGGATAAGTTTAAACTTTTTATCTGTTATGGGGGTCGTTTTGAATATATTAACAACACGCCAATGTATTTGCCAATAGATTGTAGTAGAGTGCCGTTAAAACTTCAGTGGCACCAGAAAAGCCCATGACATGCAAAGTTTTGTTGAAAAACGTTTTGAAAAAAATAGCTCTACCACTTGATTCACCAGTGTGTCTAAAATATAAGCTCGGTCAGTATGTTGTTGATATAAGTGATGATGTTGATGATTTTGGGGAATTTTTGTGCCATGCAATTAACAATGCTCCAATAGAAATTTACATTATTGATATTGTACGAAATATCTCGGGCATGGGTAGCAATCAACCTAGTAGTAGTAGTTCTGGTTATCAACCACAATTTCACCAACAAAACACTAATGAATATTACCAACAACCTCGATATCAACCATTTCAACAACCCTTTCAACAACCTCAATATCAATCTTTTCAACAGCCCTTCCAACAACCCTTTCAACAACCTCAATATCAATCTTTTCAACAGCCCTTTCAACAAATTCCGTTTCCTTATCAACCACAATATCAATTTCATTACCATGCTCCTCCACAAAACACATCAAATCACGCATACACAACACAACAACCCTTAAACCATTCATTTAGGGTAGTTGAAGAGACCCAGTATGATTCCAACTTTAGTTCGGATGTTCACTATGATCATTCCCATTCAAAATACTATGTGGAGGAGCCAGAGCCAGATCCACATCCTCATGATTATGATCATTATGATGAGGAAAATGTCAATCCACCAAAGGATCATGACCATCCATTTTGTAATCACATTGTTGAAGATGATGAGGATGATGAGGAGGATGAGCCAGATCCAAGAGATATATACGACAAGCCAATACCAGTAAAAGCAACCGAACATGATATATTCTGGAATATACCAAAGCCGTTAGAAGAGGAAGAGGAAGAAGTTCCAAAACGACCAGTTACCATGTATGAGAAATCTTGTCGTATTCGAGAGGGCCAAACATTTAAAAGTAAAGATGAATTTCTCCTTCAATTGCAGACCAAGTGTCTTGAAGAAGGTTTTCAGATTAAACCAAAGAAGTCAGACAAAAAAAGGTACACAGCAAAATGTATTTTGCCTAATTGTGATTGGAAGATAAGTGCAGCGTGTATCCAATATTGTGACAACTTCCAAGTTAGGAAGTTACACGACGCTCACACATGTTCTCGTACTCAAATATTGTCAAATAGCCGTCATGCAACCAAGAAAGTGCTTGGTAACATATTGAAAGAGGCGATGACTTAGGAAGGACGTGTATACAGAGGAAAAGAGATCAAAGTTGATATGACTGAACGCTTTAAAATCAGCCTTACATACAACCAAACATGGAAAGCAAAGTGTTATGCTATAGAGCTGTTGAGAGGTAGTCCCGCTGAATCGTTTAAAAAGCTTCCGATTTACCTGCACAACCTAAAGCTACATAACCCGGGGAGCACTACGAATCTCCGTACAGACGATGAGGATAAATTTGTAATGTGTTACATGTCCATCTGTGTAGCTGTAAGTAATTGTTATTAGTTCACATACGTACAATCTTATATGATTTATATATATTTTTATTTGACCTTTGCAGATACGTTCATTTGTCAACCATACACGCCCAGTAATAATCGTAGATGGGGCACATTTGAAGGGTGGGTACTTGGGTACTAACTTAATTGCTGCGGCGATGGACGGTAACAATGGCATCTTGCCACTGGCTTATGGCATTGGTGCGGGAGAGACGACCAACGTGTGGACCTGGTTCTTGGGAAACTTACGTGACGCACTTGAATCTGCTGGTGGGATTGACAACCTCACATTCATCTCTGATAGGGCTCCAGCAATTGCAGCCGGTCTTTCAGATGTATTTCCAGAGGCATTTCATGCCCTATGTAGCCGTCATTTGTTGATGAACCTGAAAAGCAAATCTGCAAAAGTCAAGCACTTTGAATGGCATTACTGGAAAATGTGTAAGGCTTACCGAAAGTCAGATTTCGATGAACATTTTGATGTCATTTCAAGACATTTACCAACTTCAGCTAATGTTCTTAGAGAGGTGGGGAAAGAACGATGGTCAAGGCATCATTCAACAAAGACACGATATGCATACCTCACAACTAATAGTGCAGAGTACATTAACGCCATGACCAAGCATGCAAGAAAACTCCCGGTGACAATGTTATTGGAGTTTTTTAGATCTTCAATACAACAATGGTATTTCAAACATCGAAACACTGCAGCGGCCGTTATAACACCTGTCACGCCATATGCCGAACACAAAATTGGTAAGAGGGTTGGCAAATCACTCAGCTGGAAGGTCAAACCATCCACAAACATGATATGTGAGGTGGTGGATAGGCAAAAGAATGGAACAGTCATCTTGGAAGCAAGAACATGCACTTGTAAGCAATGGCAACTGTCTGGTTTACCTTGCGGACACGTAGCGGCAGTGACCCGTCACTTTAAAATGGAAAATGTGAGCTGCTTTGCAGAGAGGTATTTCACCACGGAAACATATCGAGCAGCCTACAGTGAGGCTATAAATCCAACACCTCATCCTTTAGAATGGGAAGATCCAGGTAATCTGCAGATTTGCTTACCGCCGGTACTTGTGAAGAGGCAATCTGACCGCCCACCTGGCCGTGCTGGTATTCCTTCGAAAGGAGAGGAGAAATGGAAATACAAAAATCAATGTAGTCGGTGCAAGGAACGCGGTCATAGTCGAGTTAATTGTACGGCTCCTTACGATAGAACCGATGAGCCAACCCGATCAAGAACCACCGCAAGATCAAACTCAAGGTCCAAATCAAGATCTAAATCAAGATCTAAGAAAGTAAGTTATTAAATTTATTCATATTAACATAGAAAATTTACATTGTATTATTAATACAATCGTCATTATTTGACTTGCAGCAGACGTCCACAAAATCAACGAAAAGCCACTTAGAGGAGGAGGAAGGAGAGCCATCCCAGGCGACTCAAACTTATCCGAGTGTACATTTGAGTCAACCTTGAGTCACATTTGGAATTGTTGTGATGAAAAAAACTATGTTATGTGCTTGTTTGCAATGTTATCTATGTTTGCATTATTGTGGTGTATTTGATTAACTTACTTTGTTTGAACATTACTAAACTTCGGATATTACATAACGATTAAAAATCATAAAATTACATTATCAACTAAACGTACATAATTGGCAAACTATAGAATTTATTGAAATAAAGATACGAATTATAAGATTTAACCAATAACTAATCGAATAAACGCCTAGCGGCAGAAGAGCCGGTAATAACCTTAGATATTGCAAACGGCATTGTTGGATCAGAATTCGAGAAATGTGACAGATCGTTGCGTGTAACATATACCTCAATTTCTCTATGTATTTTGGCATAGTCAGTAATCTGCTTGAGTTGCTGGACATCATCGGTTATCAATTGTAAACCATTATCTAGGTCTTTTTCATGCTCCTTAAAGTAAAAATACCACTTCGGTGGAGGCACGTAACCGAGCTCGTTCAAAGCCGTTTTCAAAAGTTTGGTTGAAAATTCATCGGCCTCAACGCAGTCAAGAAACGTCAATGAACCTTGAGTGTACATTCTGTAAGAGCCCTGAAAATGTCCGGCGTGACGGAAAGCAACACTAAACATCTAGGGTACTTCTGCGTATATTTTCTCAGTTGATGGTTCTTCATTTGGAGACCGAAAATACCAAAAATGTTCATTCAAAACCATTTTCAGAAAACTAATGAAGAAGATATATAAAAAAGTTGAGAATGTGGTGAGAATGTGAAGTGTTGATAATTCTATTTATAAATGAACAGATAAGAAAATCAAAAAAATCAAGAAAATCAAGGAAAATCTTATCCGGAAATATAAGATAAGATAAGATATCTTATCTAAAAAGATAAAAAGTTATCCAGATCATCATCAAAAAAGTACAAAAAACGCAGAAAATCTTAAAAATATCAAAAAAGCTTATCTGAAAAATTTTAAAAATCTTAATTTGAAAAATACGAAAATGGTAATTTACGACTAGTGACCAAGACTTACGACCAGTGAACAAGAGTTACGACTAGTGAACATCAGTTGCGACTAGTAAACGGGTCGCAGGTCCCCATGATTTGGTCGCAGCGATCGGTGAACGGGGCTCAGGCTTGTCTTTTACTCGGAAACGTCGTGTGGTCGCAGGTCGTGGTGAACGAGTCGCAGGTCGCATCATGCGACCTGCGCCCGGACCGTTTGGGTGTCTTTTACTCGGTCATCGTTCTAGTCGCCGGCTTTGTTTTGATGTATTTTACTCGGTAACTCGTCAGTCGCAGGTCGTGGTGACCGGGTCGCAGGTCGCATCATGCGACCTGCGCCCGGACCGTTTGAGTGTCTTTTACTCGGTCATCGTTCTAGTCGCCGGCTTTGTTTTGATGTGTTTTACTCGGTAACTCGTCAGTCGCCGGTCGTGGTGACCTGTTCGCAGGTCGCATGGTGCGACCTGCGCACGGGTAGGGCAAATCCGCAACTTTTTTTTGTAAGGGGCAAAACGAAAAATAACTTCGAAAATAATGACATTTTTATTAATTTCCCATTATTTATCGATCAATAATCATCAATCAACTAACCATATATATAGCTACAACTATTCTTATATCATTATATCACTTAGGAAAACTTAACGATCACCGAGTCAAAATTGAAACCTATTCAAGATTTAAAGTCATCAACTATCAAAATTTAAGATACTCAGTTTTCACATTAGCGTTATAAAAAGACTTTCGACTTGTTAATCAGATCACCTACTAGTCAAGTACTCAAGTTAAAAATTGACATCATAAACTACCCTAGATTATTATTATAATACCAAAAACACAACTAGATGATTATATAGTACGACTTTCAACTCTTAATACTTTCTTCAAACTCAATCTTTTTCGTAATTACCTGAGGATTACATTATATATGTTATTTGTAGGTAATACATTTCTCAGAAAATCATTGCTGGTGCCGGCTACGGCTCAACAAGTTAAAAGTCCTTAATTTGATGACAATTATAGAGGTATTACTACCTTAAAATAAAAGTATTATCCTTTAAATAGAAGTTGGTGTAAAATTAAGTACCTTCTTTTTCATTTTACCCTTGAATCTTTGATGATAATTTAACTCCTATCACCCCAATGAGATAATTGGGTGAACAAGTCGCAACCCAGACTCAATCAAATCTTCGAACACGCTATAACAATACTCTAGGGGCAATTTTATTTTTTTTTCACGCAACATCAGATCTTTTATGAGATCAGTCGCGATCGGTAGGGCTTCATCATAAGATCATTTTACCCTTTAGTTTTTAACAAAAATCAAGATCTCTTATATTGTGTATGCGCCTAAGGTGTCACAATGAGTCTTGATTTGACCAGGTTAGAGAAGATGATAAAACTAACTAATAAAGGATTAAAAATTAGACTTTATATTGGAGAATATTATGTTTTATCATATATATTGTATTGACATATACGTAGGAGATTATTTTGGTAGGTTGGCAACTTATTTTTAGAATAGATATGGCTTGTTCTCCAAGTAGGTTTATTTGTATATATATTTAGCCATATTGGCTCAAAGAAAAGACAGAGAAAATTCGATCAATTCTTGTTATGGTATCAAAGCCGTCACGATGACCGGAGAAGGCAACACCTCGATGACCGGAGAAGGCAACAACTCAAAGAAGAATGGTGAGGAAAAGAAGCCTGTCTCACCATACTTCTTGAATTCAAATGACAATCCTGGGAATGTCATTACTCAAGTTCAACTGAAAGGAGACAACTATGACGAATGGGCTCGAGCAATGCGTACGTCGTTGAGAGCCAAGAAGAAGCATGGTTTTATAGATGGAACGATGAAACAGCCTGACAACGATTCTCCAGACTTGGAGGATTGGTGGACCGTAAATTCAATGTTGGTTTCGTGGATACTAAACACTATCGAACCGGTGTTGAGATCCACAATAACTCATATGGAGATCGCGAAGGACGTATAGGATGATATTCGAGAACGGTTCTCAGTTGCTAATGGTCCTCGAGTTCAACAAATCAAGGTTGAACTTGCGGAGTGTAAACAACGAGGACTGCCGATAGTCACTTATTACGGAAAACTGAAACAATTGTGGGAAGAACTCGCAAACTATGACCAAATACCGATGTGTCGGTGTGGGGGATGCAGGTGCAATTTGTCGGCCGAGTTTGACAAGAAACGTGAAGAAGAAAAACTTCATCAGTTTTTGATGGGTTTAGATGACGTGGTTTACAGAACAGTTCGTTCCCATATTCTCGGGACTGAACCATTGCCTAGTGTAAACAAGGCATACTCACTTATATGCCAAGAGGAACGTGTTCGTAGCATGTCTCGAGATAAAGATGCACGGCGAGAGCCAATGAGTTATGCTGTCCAAGATAATACAGGAAGCAAAAGGCATGTATTCGAGACCAAGGATAAATCTTTAAAGTGTTCGAATTGCAATCGTAATGGACACACTGAAGAAAACTGTTTTGAGACCGTGGTATATCCCGACTGGTGGGGAGATAGACCCAAAGTCAGCTCACGTGAGAACCAAAACTCGAGACGGGGACGTGGGATAACACATAAGGCTCATGTTACACAAGTAAATAGCCAACACTCTTCATCAACAGGAAGTTCAAAAGCAGATAATCAAACATCTTTTGGCCCAATGAGTAGTGAGCAGTGGGCTACTTTTCTTAATATTATCAATTCTTGCAAAGTTGATGCTAAAGAAAAGTTGTCTGGTAAGAACTATCTTGACTGTTGGATAATAGATTCAGGAGCTTCTAACCATATGACTAAAAATTTAGAATGTTTAATCAATTCAAAACGAATAGCGGAATGTGCAGTAGGGTTGCCAGATGGTAATCAAACAAATGCCTTTAAACAAGGAACGGTTCATTTGGGAAAGACATTACATTAAAAATGTTCTTTATGTTCCAAAATTGAAATGCAATTTGATTTCAGTGTCACAATTGCTCCATAATTCCAACTTGGGAATCTTTTTCACTAATAAAATTTGTACTATACAGGACCTAGCTTCGCGGATGGTGATTGGAGCGGGTGAAGAACGCGATGGGCTTTACTATCTCAAGTTAAGAGGAAGGTTTGAATCTTGTAACGCAACTCGTTTGGAGTCACTAGAACTATGGCATAAAAGAATGGGACACCCATCCACAAAAATTGATGGATTGGGGCATGATAATGGTGAACGTTTTGTTATGAATAAAAGATGTGATATTTGCTTAAAAGCTAAAAAAACTAGAGAAGAGTTTCCTTCTAGTGATAATAAAGCAAGTGAAATTTTTGAAATGATCCACTGTGACCTATGGGGTCCTTATCAAACTGTTGCTTCTTGTGGTGCATCATATTTTTTGACAATTGTTGATGAATTTTCAAGAAGTGTATGGATTTATTTGTTGGTTGACAAATTGGAAGTTGCACCTATGCTGTAACATCCTCGATTTGGGCTTGGTAGAAATACGGTAATTCCTTTATTTATTTCGTATTTAAATTGTACTCCCTCCGCCCAATTTTATTGTCCCCGGACAAAAAATACGCAGTTTAAGAAAAACATCAACATCTCTCTTACTTTTTGATAACAAGACAATTTTACCCTTTACTTTTTACCTACCTTTTTGTCTTACATATATAAATTAGGGGCATAAATGAACTTTATCTCATTATTCTTTTCTATTTATGGAAGTGGACAATTAAATTGGGACATCCAAAAAAGGAATACTGGACAATAGATACGGGACAGAGGGAGTATTTAGAAATACTTGATGAATTTTGGTAACTAAAATATATAGGTCAAATGGTCAAAAGACTTATTGTGATAAATAAATTATTAATTTTTTAAATTAATTTAGTTGACGGTATAATAAAACTTATTTCTCGCAAATGTTTTTTTAGGTTCCAGACAATAGATTTAGGACGGGTATAATATTACACTACTTTGAGTTGGGTTAAATGAGTTAGTCGACTCTTATTTCCTCATTTCCTGATTTTGCTCTAAAACTACTAAGAACTCACACTCTCACTTGAAATTCATGAGAAAATTATCCCCATAAACAATTGTAGCTGTGATTTTGGATTTAACATCTCATCTCCATCTGATCATCATCTCCATTGTAAGCTAAACTATGCCCCATTATGTGTTCTTGCTTGATTTGGTTAAATTAGGTTAAAGTGATGATGCATGTTTAGGATTTAGGGTTTGATGATGTTTATGTGTTGTTATAACATGTTGGTAGTGATGAATGTGGCTATTCTTTGATTAAAATCGAGTATTGCATATGCAATTGTGAAATTTGGTGTAACACCCGCCAAATTAGGACTAGTAATTAGTGCCTAATCAGATGTTAATACATGTAATTAGTTCTGTGTTAGGCTAATTAATGTATCGAATTATATATATTGTTGAATATATACAAAAATGCGATTTGGTTAAATCGTACGCAATTTAAATCGAATGTATTTCGATTCAATTTAATACGGACGTTGGTGACCAATTTTATTAAATAATGTTGTTATATCAAAAATATTATTATGATATTATTTCGTATTCATTCGTATCGTGCAAACAGAACCTACACAATTTAAAATATTAAAACGCGCAAACTAAATAAACAAACTTACATTTTATAACTCAAATATAAATTAAATTGTAAAATATTTAAATAAAATATCGCGTAATAATTTGTATTTTAAAACGTACCATTTAATATGTAAAATAATTATTTAACGTCTAAACGACGGAGTAAACGAACACCACACGGAGCGGGAACGCGGGGCGAAAAATGGGAGCTTAACCTCCCATTCCCCACCATTTTCTTTCTCATTTCTCTTATCACTCTCTCTCTCTCTTACACTCTCTTTCTTTCTTTTCTCTAACCACCACCACCTCCAAAATACTCACAAAATCACCAAATAAACATACTAAACGCACTCGGATCATAGCATCGCTTTGGAGAAAAACGACCACGACACCGCGATCTATCATCCTACCTTTTCGGATTTTTGATCCGACACTTTGTAAGTTTCCGACAAATCCCGAAATCTCTCGTTTTTAAATGTTTTCACTTGTTAGTAGTTTGTAACAACTCATAATGTCCATAAAAGGGTTGGGTAAAAATATTGGACCGAACGGTGGCCGGGAAACTCGTTTTCGACACAAAATCCGGCTAACAGCCCGTAACGTCGCATCTGGCCTGGAGCCTTTGCGACGTCGCGTATAACGTCGCACAGAAATCAATAACGTCGCCTTAGCGACGTCGCACATAACGTCGCATTGAATTGCGAAGTCTCACATAACGACGTCGCCTACTACGTCGCTAGAATCAACAACGTCGCGTATAGCGACATCATCCTTAACGTCGCATTAAATTGCGAAACGTCGCCTTTAGCGACGTCATGCTCAACGTCGCTGTAACACCTCGCAAATTTGAACACGATTAATTTCGTTAATCACTTGCATTATTAGGCTAATTCCCTACTTGAGTGAATTCACAACACATTTTAGAGGTAAGTCTAGCAAAGCCCAACTAGTTAATACGCGTAGTATTACTTATTTGTAATTAGATGTAATTACACACGAAACAAATTGAGCAAACGCGACAAAATATACGACTGTTGGTGAACAAATTTATTTAATAAAATAAAGTTATTAAATAACGTCATTTGCAATTTAATATTATGTCGATAATATTTACATATCATTTTATAACGCAAAACGTTAAAACGAATAATTTAAAAATAAAACAAAACTAAAAAATTCTTAAAACTTAATTTATTAAACTTCATAAAAAGATCCAAATTAAAAATATAATGAAACATTGTAATTAAAAATATGTTAGTTAAAATAATGTAACATTTAACGATCGGGTAAACAAACACGGGACAAAAACACAGGAGATGAAAAGTGGGACAAAACCACCTCCCATCTCCATTCTTCCTCTCATTTCAATTTCATCCTCACCAAAAACACACACTTCTCTCTCAACCAAATCCACACCAAAAATTCGGATTCGCAAATCAACCCACGAAATCTACATTTTCGGAATCACCATTACGCAAGGAACAACATTAACAAAAGCCGTATCATCATCTTCTTCCTCAATCGGTCCCGATTCACAATTGTAAGAAATTTCTAAAAACTTAGATTTACTCGTTTTTATGTGTTATATGGGTGTAATATTGAACCTACAACTTTGTTTTAACTATATAATGGAAGAAATCAAGGTTTTATGGCCGGAAAACGGGTTAAAATCGGGTTTTTGGTCGGAAAATCGCGACAGTCGCTGGGTTCTGTCTGGGTGTTCATCTTTGCGACACAACGACTGTGTCGCATATTGTGTCGCATAAATCATCCATGCGACACAACCCTTGTGTCGCATGTTGTGTCGTATAAACCATATTATGTCGCATTTTATGTCGTATCATGTGTCGCATCCTTGTGTCGTAAACTTCATACGACACAACCCTAGTGTCGCTATTGACTTAGCATCGATCGCCTATGCGACACAACCCTTGTGTCGCATAGCCCTTGTGTCGCACCCTTATGCGACACAACCATTGTGTCGCATAACCACATTAGTGTCACATACAGTGTCGCAGAAAACAGAAACTTCACAAACTATTTTTACACTAAGTGTAGAACTTAACCGATAACGAACACTTACATTCGATACTATATGTGGACTTTACGAACAATACAAACACGCTATTTTATTGAAATTATGATTTCAAACTATCACCAACGAGTCGTATACATTTTCACAAACAACGAAATACAAACGTAAACGTTTAACAAACACTTTGAATATAACTTGGTTGTACAAACACTAGCATGGATGATTAACTTAGACATCCACATACTTATTAAATCTCGTACGTTTAGGACGTTAGGAGATTCTGGACTGTACTTGGGCTTAGGTTTGCTAGCACTCGCACAACTACTTAACTCAACAGGTGAGTTCACAGCCCCTACTTTTACTGTTTTAACTGCTTTAAACAGGGGTGGAAAACATAGTCAACTGTTTTACTGATTGCCATAACTGCTTTTACTATATGATTATTTATCATACTACTTACTCGAACAATTAGAGTACCTGAACTGTTAAACTGCTATACAAACTGTCACATAACTGCCTTTGGCACACTTATACCAACTGCTTATGACTGCGGTCAACTATTACAACTGTCTGAACGAAATGATACTTCCATACAAAAACTAATATTACTATGTGAAACTTATTTGGTATCTTACCGGAGAACGACCGGTACTAACAATGTATCTTGTCGGAGAACGACCGACACTGACATGGTATCTTACCGGAGAACGACCGGTACTAACATTGTATCTCGCCGGAGAACGACCGGTGCTAAATTGGTATCTTACCGGAGAACGACCGGTACATTTGGTAACTAGTCGGAGAACGACCGACTCAAACTTTAAAACTACTGGAGAACGACCAGCAACACGTTTTCAAACATATGATTTTGGGTAACGTCCCAACACAACTATTTTGGGCAACATCCCACATAAACCGAAACTCTTGGGCGAATAACCCACTAAACTTATACTTTGGATGACGTTCCACTAAACATTACTCGACTATTATGGCAATTACTATTTATGAACGTATTTGGTCCAACAAATGTGACTACAAAACTTGAACACAACATTGTACAATAAAACCTGTGGATTCACTCAACCTAGTTGTTGACTTTTACTATGTTTTTCAGGGAATTAGCTGCGCATGTAAGATCGCCAACACACATGGAGAATTAGGCGACCCTTGAAGCTTAGGATGCCAACTTTTGGAAACATATGGATTTCTTTAGTATAACTGAAATGTTTTAGTCATATTTCAGAAATCTACTTTTGTAAACTTACTACTTTTAACTTATACGATTCGATGAATCGTAAACTTTGTAATTAACATTTTGGCATCTTAATATATATTGTTCTGTTGTAATCATAAGCTCTGATACGTATGCATGCTTTATTATTGTGACACCCCAAATACTTAAACTAAATGCTTCCGCTCAACAAATTTGGGGGTGTTACAGTCGCAATCCTTACCTGCGACGTCGCACCCAACGTCGCACAAACCAGAAAACTCAGATTTTTACTAAGTGTCGAGACCTAAAATTTTAACACCTGATTTCACCCAAATTCGGATCCAGATGCGTTTTTCGTCAAAGCAATATAGTAGAAATAAAAATTTTCCAAGCTGACCTGGCAGCTCGACCCCAGCCAGGGGCTCTGCCCCTTGGACCCCGCCAGGGGCTGCCGCCCCTTGGACCCCGCTACCAGGGGCGCTGCCCCCGGACCCCCGTACTTAGATTCCGTAACGGCTTCTAAAACACAATCAAAACACATTTTTCAAGTAAAACGCCACGAAATCAAAATAATAATAGTTGAGATTATTATTACAAATCCGTCACCAACGGGCCGTACACTTTTCAAACACTTAAACGTATAAACCAAATAGTGGAGATTTGGACATTATAGTTGAATGAACAACTACAAGGGTGATCTTTTGAGATACCCAATCATGATTATAACCATCGCGTGTCGTGGACACCCTCAGGTTACAAGTCTTTGGACTTCATTTCTCGGCTAATCAACTTACGTTTGTTTAAACGCTTTCAGACTCAGGTGAGTCTCATAGCCCCTCTTTTTACTGTTTTACTCAGGGGTGTGATATATTGCTCAATTTTAACATGTGAACGCAAGTACAAACATTTCATATACTACATGAGTTTTTCGAAACTAATCATTTAAAGTCCTCCGTCAGCATAGTTGTTAATACGTTGTAGCGTGAATATTAGTATATGGTACCATATAGGGTTGACCCACCTCGTCCAGGTTAGCAAGCACTAACCGGGTAAACGGACGTACTAATATTTGGGAAGACGAATGTGGATTAGGCATTCGTGGAGGCACCTCGCCCGGAATTCTCTATAGGGGACCCGGCCCTCGAGTTAAGCTCAACTATGTGCTCATGGCTGTATACACGATAACTATCATTTAATTGCTGGATGCAATTCATTATTTAAATCTTGCGGTTCATACTATATTAACTGATTTCAAACCTGTGAGCTCACCAGCTTTTAGCTGACCCATTTATCATGTATCGCAGGTACCAAGCAGTAGGATGTTTCTGCTTCAGGACTTTAGCTCGAGTCAGCATACAGACGATTGAGATTTTCTTGCATTAGTATATTTTGTACAAGTACTTATGTACTGAAATCTCCTTTTCATTTAAACTCGAGCTATGTAAAGCTTTAAATGTTGTAAACATTTCAGTTATCAATATATTTTGTTAAAACGACGCATATAGAGTCGTTTACTATATATCTTTGTGCTTTGTTATTGATTAGTAACACCCAAATCAAGCTTCCGCAAATCATTAAATTTGGGGGTGTTACATTTGGGTTTTTGGTTCGAGCTAAAAGTGTTGAAGTTCTGGGTTTTGTTGCTGATGTGCATAGAAACGCGATCCAGCACCTTAAGCCCGGATCGCGTTCCTCTGTGTTAATTGAAATCAATCGTTTTTGTTCTTCGGAACACGATCCTAGCCCCTTAAGCCCGGATCGCGTTACTCCATGAAAATTGCGTGTCCATCAGATTTTACTCTTTGGAACGCGATCCAGCCTCCTTACCCGGATCGCGTTCCCAAGTGAAAAACGGTAACAGAATGTTTTGGTGCTATGGAACGCGATCCAGCCACACCTTACCCGGATCGCGTTTGTCAGTTTTAATTTGATGAATTTGACAACTTGTGACTTGAGTACTTATGTTATTTAACTAGTAATGGAAGTATGGAGTAAGTAATTAATTGACATTATATGCATGATTAGATTGTAATAAACTTGATACGAGAATCTAATTCGGTTTTGATTGTGTTCTCAGATAAACCGAAGACTCAATAAGATAAGACCTTTGAGTGGAGACTGCGATCGACAAGGGTGAGTGGATCTTGGACTCTTAGTCTAAGTTAGTTGTAAAAACGTGGTTACAATGGGTAATTTGGTTTATTACAATGATTGCTTTAATATTATATTGCCATGACGGTTATCCCTTGAACGATTTATTGGTGTCCTATATACTATGATAGTTTGGATTATTTGTTTGGGTGAAAGTCAACTAATGTGTTGGGTTGAGTACTATTACTTTGGACAACGTAATTGATTTGTACATGTGTTGGGCACTGAAATTACGTTGTATGTAGTATTAGTACTAAACTATCGGTCTAACCACTGTTTGTCCTTCAGTTGGTTATAAGTGTTACTTGGGGAACCACCACGGTATGAAGGTACCTCAAGAACCACCGATCCTTCTATGTTACTTGAGATGTGCTAGTTGTAGTTACTTGTTATGCTAAGTTAGCTTGTGAATCCTGGATTTGTTCACTTAGCTTTGTGCTAATCCCTCTCCCCCAACTTCTTGCATGTTTAGCTTTTGATTGTGGGTACTAGAAGTTGGTTGAAGGAATGTTTGGCACTGCTCTCTCTGATTGTGTTTGATACGTTTTGGGTCAAAACAATTATGACATGGATTTTTATATAACGCCTAAATTGTGTTAATACTTTTAGCAATGACTTAGTATTAAATATTGTATGTATTTGGGTTGCACATTTTGAAATGTAAAATACGCAATCTTTGTCATATTACTTTTATCTACGTTTCCGTAATAAAAAAAATGCCTTGTTATTTTGGAGGGTGTTATAAGTTGGTATCAGAGCATAAGTTTGGGTGAATTGAACAATTGTAAGTGTTCAATCCCAAATCTATTGTGTAAGTCAAACATTCTAGGGTGTGGGATTTAGCTATGATTGAATAATTGCTTAGTATGTAGGTACTAACAATTAACGAGTTGTGAGATGTGTTGTAATGCAGGATATGGCTGACAATGAGAACCCGATCGTTACTTTCATTAACCTTCCGGTATCCGATGTCTCTCATCCTGAAACCCAACATGTTAGCCAAGGGCAAACCGGTACTTCCTTCTCGGCCGAGGATATGACCCAAGAGGATTATCTGTTGCACTTAGAGGGGGAAAATGTTAGACTTAAGGCTATTGAGCAACAGTTTTTAGAGCAACAAGCCCGGTTATCTCAACAGATTCCTCGGACTTCACCACCAGTCTATAGCATGGTAACGCCTACCGTGGTGACATCACAGATTCCTACATCTATGCCTCATTATCATCAACAGCAGCATGATGGTAATTATCAAACATCAGCCCCATTCTCTTCCGGGCCTTCAGGTTATCAATCTCCGTTATTTCCCCCACCGTATCAACATAAGCTTTGTTCTTTTAAGACGTTTAAATCCAGCGGACCGTCGGACTATTATGGCAGTTCTAACCCCTCAGTGACTTTGGATTGGTTGAGGGATGTTGAAAGGAAATTTGAAGTTTGTCATTGTGAGGATGAGGTCAAGGTCCCTTATGCAGTGCAACTCCTCAAAGGTCCGGCTATGGGTTGGTGGGACTCTATTACCTCACATTTGTCGCCACAGCAGCGGGCTTCTATTAGGTGGCTCGATTTCTATAATGAGGTTTGCAAGTCGGGATATGATATGACTCGTATTAGACGTGAGTTTTTGGATATGCAATTGACGGATAAAATGACAATGGATGACCTTATTGCCCAATTCTCTGAAAAATTGAGGTTTGTGCACCAATGGGTGCCGGATGAAAAGACCAAAATTGATCACTTTGTCGGTATGTTGCCCCATGCTTATCAGACGACTGTTAGACTTGCGGGTACTCTTAACCAAGCATTTGAGTTAGCTCGTTCGGTGGATGGTGATGTTAGGGCTCAGGGATTAGATGTGAATGACAAGCCTCAAATGAAACCCAAGGGTGAGTATTCGGGCAGTCCGGGAACGAAAAAGTGGGATGGTTCCTCTCGTGGTAAAGGACAAGGTTCGAGTGGTAGTGCTGTAGTGGATAAATCTAATTAGTGCACTAATTGTAAGTCAAAGCACACGGGTCCTTGCACTCCTCAGACGGTTAGGTGCATCAAGTGTAGGCAGTTTGGCCATGATATCAAGGATTGCACTTTTCCTAAGCCTGTGTGTTGGAATTGTCATAAGGAAGGTCACCGTTCGGGTTTATGTCCGGAGGCTGGGAGACAGAGAACGGGTACGGTCAGAGGTTCCTCATCTTCGGGTCATAAAAGAAAGAATCCACCTTTGGCAACGGGTAGGGCTTTCCAAATGACAGCCGATGAAGCTGTTAGGACGGAGGACGTCATCACTGGTACTTTTCTTGTTAATTCTACCGGCATGCGTTCTATTTGATTCTGGAGCTAATTGCTCGTTTATATCCATGTCCTTTTGTGATAAACTGAATTTGATCCCCTCTGTTATTATAAATCCTATTGAGGTTGAAGTAGCGAATGGTAAAATGGTTCCAGTTACCACATCAGTGACTGGGGCTAGTATTTTGATTGAAGGTCATAATTTTCCTGTCTCTTTTCTTTTGATGCCCATTCCGGGATTTGATGTGGTTTTGGGTATGGACTGGTTGAGTCAAAATAAGGCCAACATTAATTGCCATAGAAAGCTAATACGACTTCCTACCTCGGATGAGTCATATGTCATGGCTCGGGGTGTGCGGGTAAATGGTAGTATTCCTTTAATTTCGATGATGAAAGCTAGAAAATCTCTAACTAAGGGGTGTGAATCATATTTGGCCTATGTTGTTAACTCCAAACTAGAAAAGAAAAAGGTCACCGACGTCCGAGTGGTTTCGGAATACTCGGATGTTTTTCCCGATGAATTGCCCGGCTTGCCTCCTATTAGAGATGTAGAGTATCGAATTGAATTGATCCCTGGTTCTTCTCCCGTAGCTAGGGCTCCTTATAGACTAGCTCCTTCCGAAATTCGTGAAATGATGAGTCAAATTCAAGAGTTACTAGATAAGGGTTTTGTTAGACCTAGTTCCTCTCCTTGGGGTGCGCCTGTGTTTTTTGTGAAAAAGAAGGATGGCACCCTTCGGATGTGTATTGACTATAGGGAGTTGAATAAGAGAACCGTAAAGAATAAGTACCCTTTGCCTCGAATTGATGAGCTGTTTGACCAATTGCAAGGGTCCTCATATTTTTCTAAAATTGATTTGAGATCGGGTTATCACCAAGTGCGGGTTTGTGAGAAGGATATTCCTAAGACGGCTTTTCGCACTAGATATGGGCATTATGAATTTCTTGTTATGCCTTTTGGGTTGACTAACGCTCCGGCAATCTTCATGGATTTGATGAATAGAGTTTGTCGACCTTATCTCGATAAGTTTGTTATAGTGTTCATTGATGATATCTTAGTATATTCTAAGTCTGAGACTGATCATGAGATGCATTTACGTTTGGTTCTTGATACTTTAAGAACGGAGCAATTGTATGCTAAATTTTCCAAGTGCGAGTTTTGGTTGCGCGAGGTGCAGTTTTTGGGTCATATCATTTGTGAGGATGGAGATAAGGTGGATCCATCTAAAATTGAAGCAGTCATGAATTGGCAAGCGCCTAAATCTCCTTCTGAAATTAAGAGTTTCCTTGGATTAGCTGGGTATTACCGAAAGTTCATTAAAGATTTTTCTAAGCTCGCGGGTCCTTTTACTAAGTTAACTCGTAAAGATGTGAAATTTCTATGGGGTGACCAACAAGAATCGGCTTTTCAGAATTTGAAACAGTTGTTGTGTCCGGCTCCGGTTTTAGCATTTCCTGACGGGTCCGATGATTTCATTATGTATTGTGATGCTTCGTCTGCGAGATTAGGTTGTGTTTTGATGCAACGTGACCGTGTTATTGCCTATGCTTCGCGACAATTGAAACCTCACGAGACAAATTACCCTACCCACAACTTGGAGTTAGCGGCTATGGTCTTTGCCTTGAAAATCTGGAGACATTATCTGTACGGTACTAAATGTGTTATTTGCATGGATCACAAGAGCCTTCAATACATGTTTTCTCAAAAGGAGCTTAATATGCGTCAAAGGAGATGGTTGGAATTGATCAAAGACTATGATTGTGAAATTCGTTATCACCCGGGTAAAGCCAATGTTGTAGCGGATGCTTTGAGTCAAAAAAGGAAATCAGAAAAAGTTTGTTTTATGCGATTGGAGGTTTCTTCAGATTTGATTGATAGTTTGAAATCAGCTCAAATGGAGGCATTGTTGGAGCATAACTTGAAATCTGAGGCTATATATAAAAGAAAGGATTTGATGATTGATGACTCTCGTGGATTAAAGACTTTTCAGAATCGAGTTTGGGTTCCTTTGGTTGGTGGTCTTCGAAATGTGATCTTGTTAGAAGCTCACAAGTCTAGATTGTCGGTTCATCCAGGTAGCACCAAGATGTATCAGGATTTGAAACCATTGTATTGGTGGCCTACTTTGAAATTGGATGTTGCTCGGTTTGTTGAACCATGCCATATTTGTTCTCAAGTAAAAGCCGAACATCAGAAACCCTATGGAACTTTGAAACAGCTTGATATTCCCGAGTGGAAATGGGAGCATGTTACCATGGATTTTGTGACCAAGTTGCCTCGGACGGTCAAGGGTAACGATATGATTTGGGTGATTGTAGATAGACTAACCAAAAGTGCTCATTTCCTTGCTACTTGTGAGTCGGCATCTTTGAGTAAGTTGGCCCAGTTGTACATCAATGAGGTTGTGGTTCGACATGGTATTCCGTTATCGATTGTTTCCGACAGAGATTCTCGGTTCGTATCGGGTTTTTGGCAGAGTTTGCAGCGTGGATTGGGTACCAGAATTAATTTGAGTACGGCTTATCACCCTCAGACGGATGGTCAGTCGGAACGCACCATTCAGACCTTGGAGGATATGTTGCGTGCATGTGTATTAGAATATGGTGGGTCGTGGGATTCTCATTTGCCATTGGTCGAATTTGCTTATAATAATTCATATCACTCTAGTATAGGTATGCCACCTTATGAGTTGTTATATGGTCGTAGGTGTAGAACGTCCACATGTTGGTTAGAGGTGGGCGAGAAACAGTTTTCGGGCCCCGACTTAGTTCAAATTACCGCCGATAAGGTAGCCATAGCCCGTGATAGATTGAAAGCGGCTCGTGATAGGCAAAAGCAATATGCCGATCCACGTCGTAGACCCGTTTCTTTTGTAGAAGGTGAGTTGGTTTACTTGAAGGTTTCACCTTGGAAGGGTGTTATCCGGTTTGGAAAACGTGGTAAACTAGCTCCTAGATACATAGGACCATTTAAAATTCGACAAGTAGTCAATGACCAAACTGTTTCCTTAGATCTTCCTCCGGAATTGGCGGGTATTCATGATACCTTTAATGTGTGCTACTTAAGAAAATGCAATGTGGAGGACCAATCCCAAGTTCTTCCATTGCAAGACCTACGTGTGGACTAGAGCCAGAGACTTGTAGAAGAGCCTGTGGAACTTTTAGATCGTAAAGTGACTAAACTTCGTAAGAAGGATATCCCAATGGTGTTGGTTAAATGGAATCATAGTTTGGGTCCAAACCTTACGTGGGAGACCGAGTCTGGCATGAGGATGCGTTATCCTAGTCTTTTTGGGCGTGATGAGATTTCGGGGACGAAATCTTCTTAAGGAGGGAAGATTTGTAACATCCTCGATTTGGGCTTGGTAGAAATATGGTAATTCCTTTATTTATTTCGTATTTAAATTGTATTTAGAAATACTTGGTGTATTTTGGTAACTAAAATAAATAGGTCAAATGGTCAAAAGACTTATTGTGATAAATAAATTATTAATTGTTTTAAATTAATTTAGTTGACGGTATAATAAAACTTATTTCTCGCAAATGTTTTTTAGGTTCCAGACAATAGATTTAGGACGGGTATAATATTACACTACTTTGAATTGGGTTAAATGAGTTAGTCGACTCTTATTTCCTCATTTCCTGATTTTGCTCTAAAACTACCAAGAACTCACACTCTCACTTGAAATTCATGAGAAAATCATCCCCATAAACAATTGTAGCTGTGATTTTGGATTTAACATCTCATCTTCATCTTCTCCATCTGATCATCATCTCCATTGTAAGCTAAACTATGCCCCATTATGTGTTCTTGTTTGATTTGGTTAAATTAGGTTAAAGTGATGATGCATGATTAAGATTTAGGGTTTGATGATGTTTATATGTTGTTATAACATGTTGGTAGTGATGAATGTGGCTATTCTTTGATTAAAATCGAGTATTGCATATGCAATTGTGAAATTTGGGTTTTTGGTTCGAGCTAAAAGTGTTGAAGTTCTGGGTTTTGTTGCTGATGTGCATAGAAACGCGATCCAGCACCTTAAGCCCGGATCGCGTTCCTCTGTGTTAATTGTGATCAATCATTTTTGTTCTTCAGAACGCGATCCTAGCCCCTTAAGCCCGGATCGCATTACTCCATGAAAATTGCGTGTCCATCAGATTTTACTCTTTGGAACGCGATCCAGCCTCCTTACCCGGATCGCGTTCCCAAGTGAAAAACGGTAACATAATATTTTGGTGCTATGGAACGCGATCCAGCCACACCTTACCCGGATCGCGTTTGTCAGTTTTAATTTGATGAATTTGACAACTTGTGACTTGAGTACTTATGTTATTTAACTAGTAATGGAAGTATGGAGTAAGTAATTAATTGACATTATATGCATGATTAGATTGTAATAAACTTGATACGAGAATCTAATTCGGTTTTGATTGTGTTCTCAGATAAACCGAAGACTCAATAAGATAAGACCTTTGAGTGGAGACTGCGATCGACAAGGGTGAGTGGATCTTGGACTCTCAGTCTAAGTTAGTTGTAACAACGTGGTTACAATGGGTAATTTGGTTTATTGCAATGATTGCTTTAATATTATATTGCCATGACGGTTATCCCTTGAACGATTTATTTGTGTCCTATATACTATGATAGTTTGGATTATTTGTTTGGGTGAAGGTCAACTAATGTGTTGGGTTGAGTACTATTACTTTGGACAACGTAATTGATTTGTACATGTGTTGGGCACTGAAATTACGTTGTATGTAGTATTAGTACTAAACTATCGGTCTAACCACTGTTTGGCCTTCAGTTGGTTATAAGTGTTACTTGGGGAACCACCGCGGTATGAAGGTACCTCAAGAACCACCGATCCTTCTATGTTACTTGAGATGTGCTAGTTGTAGTTACTTGTTATGCTAAGTTAGCTTGTGAATCCTGGATTTGTTCACTTAGCTTTGTGCTAATCCCTCTCCCCCAACTTCTTGCAGGTTTAGCTTTTGATTGTGGGTACTAGAAGTTGGTTGAAGGAATGTTTGGCACTGCTCTCTCTGATTGTGTTTGATACGTTTTGGGTCAAAACAATTATGACATGGATTTTTATATAACGCCTAAATTGTGTTAATACTTTTAGCGATGACTTAGTATTAAATATTGTATGTATTTTGGTTGCACATTTTGAAATGTAAAATACGCAATCTTTGTCGTATTAGTTTTATCTACGTTTCCGTAATAAAAAAAAAATGCCTTGTTATTTTGGAGGGTGTTATATAAAATTCGTAATTTTTTTGCTATGATTAAAAGACAATTCAATAAAGATGTTAAAATTGTTAGAAGCGATAATGGTACGGAATTTACTTGCTTGAATAAATATTTTTCTGAAGTAGGAATAATACATCAGACCTCATGCGTACCCCAACAAAACGGACGTGTTGAGAGAAAACATCGTCATATTTTGAACGTGGCTAGGGCATTAAGATTTCTAGCAAATCTCCCAATTGAATTTTGGGGAGAATGTGTATTAACCGCGGGATATTTAATTAATCGTACACCATCCAAAGTTTTAGGAGGTAAGACGCCTTTCGAACTTTCGTTTGGCAAAGCGCCTAGTTACAAACATATACGTATTTTTGGTTGTTTATGTTATGCTCGAAACTTGAATCGCGAGAAGGATAAATTTGCAAGTAGAAGTCGACGTTGTTTATTTGTTGGCTATCCTTATGGAAAGAAAGGGTGGAGAGTATATGATCTTGAGAGTCATGAATATTTTGTTTCACGGGATGTCATCTTTTCCGAGAATGATTTCCCGTATGCCAAAACTCATGATGAACAATATGATATTTCAGAGTTAAATTCTTCAGAAACTCATATTTTTGATGATGATGATGTGCCTAATGAAAGAGTAGACAATTCTAATAAAGATAGGGAATGTGAAATGCCAAATGATGAACCACAAGTTTCCTGTGACATGAATAATGAAACAAGTGGGATTGATAACGTCATAAATGAAGATGTTGGAACGGAAGATGAGCAACTCGGGCGTGGTCATCGAATAAAGCAACCTTCTACTCGTTTAAAAGACTTCGTAACTCACACTACTCGATGCATAAGCCCATCTGCGCGTTCACCCGAGCCAAAACCATCTTCAGGTACTTCCTATCCTATAGCACATTATGTGAATTGTGATAGATTTTCTTTGCAACATCGATCTTTCTTAGCAGCTGTGACAAATGGAAAAGAACCAAATTCTTATGCACAAGCAGTAAGAGATCCTCTATGGAGACAGGCTATGAAAAATGAGATCGAGGCATTGGAGAATAATGGAACTTGGACAGTTGAAGATCTTCCACCGGGAAAGAAAGCCATAGGAAGCAAATGGGTGTTCAAAATCAAGTATAACTCAGATGGATCTGTAGAAAGATACAAGGCCCGTTTGGTTATTCTTGGAAACAAACAAGTTGAAGGAATCGATTACACAGAAACATTCACTCCTGTAGTGAAAACGGTGACGATTCGATTTTTTTTGTCGGTAGCAGCAGCTAAAGGGTGGGAGCTTCACCAAATGGATGTACATAATGCATTTTTGCATGGAGATTTATTAGAGGAAGTTTACATGAAGATGCCACCAGGTTTTACGACTCAACAACCAGGAAAAGTTTGTCGATTGTGGAAATCTCTTTATGGATTACGACAAGCTCCTCGATGTTGGTTTTCTAAGCTTGCAGGTGCCTTGAAGAAATATGGTTTTTCTCAATCTCAATCTGATTATTCGTTATTCACGTTGAATCGTAATCAAATACAATTATGCATTTTAGTATATGTTGATGATCTTGTGATTGGAGGAAACAATGGTGCTGCTATTCAAAAATTTAAAGAATACTTATTTCAGTGTTTTCACATGAAAGATTTGGGTACACTCAAATATTTTTTGGGAGTGGAAGTTGCACGAAATAAGGATGGCATTTTTCTTTGTCAACGTAAATATGCGTTGGATATCATTGACGAAGCTGGTTTGCTCGGTGCCAAACCCACAACATTTCCGATGGAGCAGAATCATAGTTTGGCCCTTGCAAAAAGGTCCGATATTAAATGATCCAGAGAAATATAGACGTCTAGTTGGTCGTCTAATATATTTGACACTTACGCGACCAGAGTTGTCGTATGGTGTTCATGTTCTTTCTCAATTTATGCAAAATCCAAGGAAGGAGCATTGGGAAGCGGCTTTACGTGTGGTTCGTTATCTAAAAGGTAGTCCGGGCCAGGGAATACTTCTTCGATCAGATTGTGATCTAAAACTATATGCGTATTGTGACTCGGATTGGGACAGTTGTCCAATAAGTCGGCGATCAGTTACGGGTTATTTTGTGTTATTGGGAAGTTCACCTATTTCATGGAAGACAAAGAAACAACATGTAGTATCAAGGTCTTCGGCAGAGGCGGAGTATAGATCTATGGCTATTACCGCTTGTGAAATAAAATGGTTGAAAGGATTGTTGTCTGCTCTTGGTGTGTCACATACTGGACCCGCGAAACTGTTTTGTGATAACGACGCAGCTCTGCATATTGCATCGAATCCGGTCTTTCATGAACGTACAAAGCACATAGAGATCGATTGTCATTTTGTCCGCGATGAAGTACAAAGTGGAAGCATTGAAACTGCTCACCTTCATAGCTCTGAGCAATTGGCTGACATTTTCACGAAAGCATTGGGAAATCAACAGTTCAATTATCTAAGGAGCAAGTTGGGTGTTCGGGATCTACACGCTCTCACTTGAGGGGGGTATTGGAGAATATTATGTTTTATCATATATATTGTATTGACATATACATAGGAGATTATTTTGGTAGGTTGGCAACTTATTTTTAGAATAGATATGGCTTGTTCTCCAAGTAGGTTTATTTGTATATATATTTAGCCATATTGGCTCAAAGAAAAGACAGAGAAAATTCGATCAATTCTTGTTACTTTATTGCCTGAATCATTTAGCAAAAGAATATATTCATAGAAGCGAACCCCGTTTAATTAAAGCTACATCGATCTTTGACCCATGAACCTTCCTGGTCACTTTGAGTCCACGTGTACTCATTCCTCATAATCGAATATCGGATGCCTAAAACATGTGACACAATGTTAAGTTGTCTACCCATGAAAACAATATTAAATTTAAATATATTTTTTGAACTATTAAATCTTCAAGAATCCAAACATGTGGGAATAGGAAGTGCTACATTTAGGTTTTGTTTTTTGCGTTTCAAACCCTTTTTTTAAGTAACAATGTTACATTTCTAGCTTGTTCCAAGTCATCTTTACGATGAAGGAATCGAGTCTCATAGCCTTATTATTATTATTTTTTTTTGAAAAACTGGCGCGACAATGAGCATGACGAGCTGTCGAAGAGCTAGCAAAGAAAAAATCAGTCGAAGCTCTACCCTTTGATTTGCCCCCATGAGTCATCATCACGAGAGGCCAACTAGAAAGAACGGCGAAAGTGACCTCAGTTCCTTGCATAGTTTTGTTTAATATTTTATTTATTTATTGATATCTTTTATATACGATGATAATTTTATGGTTTGGTCACTCAACTCTGTACTTACAATCCATGACAAATCATGTTAAAACTTGCCAAAAGTTGCACAAATATGTCATGTCTATAAATTGAAGATGCAAAAATATAAATTTACCCCTAGACAACATTCATATACTCACATATAAATTATAAATTAAAATCATATTTTTGAAAATTGATTTATTATGGGTTAAGTGTTAAAATACAGTTAACTAAGGTCTGACATTCATATACTCAACTATTCAGGCAACATACGAAACTTGTCATTTGTTGCTATTGTATGTTATTTTTGGGTATTATTGATGTGTGTCATCTATATAAGTTGACACGTGACATCCTTACAAGTTGACAGTCACCAAAATACATACTATACGCTGACAATAAATAACAATTTTCTTATACACAATGTACACTCGAGTACTTGACTACACATTACGAATGTCAAACCTTACTTAATTACACCTTCATGCACTTAACCGTTATTTATCATATTCATACATTAGCCGTTAACTAACACTATCGATCTATTTTCATTGCGAGATAACATCTAGCTTTTCTTTGTCAACCAAAATTAATCACGTACCATTACTACGTAAGTTCATTGAAACTGACACTTATTTTGTAGTGATATATATATTATCCCTTAATTACTAATTAACAACATATATTTAATAATATGTATTATCCCTTAATATCAATTATTAACCACTTAAGAGAATATATATGATAGATACAAGTTGATTTGATGGTAAAGTTTGTTTGCTTTGATCTCTAGGTTTTTGGTTCAAGCCCATCATGTCATTAGTATTTTCTTATAATTTTTTTAGTTCAATATTAACTTAATAAACCACTTCCTTGTTATTAATTTAGTTATGCTAATAATTTTAAAGTAATAAAATGGTGGCCTAAATATTTTAGTACAAAGAAAGTAATATGTATAGAATTTTGATTAAGTAATAGGGGAAAGTACGTAAAATATACATAATACATAGACTATACGTACACTTTCTTTGAATTTTCATTTTAAGTCGCGCTAAGTACCGTTTATTATTTAACTAGACATATAGCTTATAGCCTCGAGTATAACCCATGTTAGCTTATAGACACGAGTATCGTTCAAAAAAATTGAGTGGCAAATATAGTAAGTAACAAAGCTATATTATTAATTTACAAATGTATTTTTACTTTCTTAACAAAATTTTTGGTAATTATAGTGTGACCTATGGCTGGCTAACTCACAAGATTCGAGTCCACCAACATACAAACTCGATATATATAAAACTCTCTCAAAGGGAGACTCACATGGCCATACAAGGATCGTCTTTTATTCTCTCTTTTTACGTCGTTGTCAACGTTGGACCTTGAACTTCCAATTTGCTCAATACTTATTCAAATGTTTTGACAACCATTTGGTTTAACTTACTAAATATTACTTATACTTATATTGTAATTGTAATTGTTAATTAGTGGATGAGTTATGGTACAATACCTAAGTGAGAAATAGGTATATATGTATTGTTAATTATGTTGTCGTAAGAAGGAAAATAAAATATCATAAGTATTTTTTAAAATGAAGATTCAATTATAGATTCATCTGAAATGCATTATATAAATTTTTTTAATAATGCAATTGTTAATAAAATGCTGTAAATACTTGATGTTAATATTTGAAAATCCCAACGCAACACACAGATATGATGATCCTTGTTCATTTTAAATACTCACCGCTATTATTCGATTAAGTATCAAACTACTCACAGCAATAACGATGACATAATTCAACCGTCGTAAACAATGTCCTAATTCAAACAACTGTGACTACTATTGATTTCAACTGTAGTAAACAATGTCCTAACTCAAACAAGGATATCATTTATCCATACTTTTTTTCCCGCACCTTTTAAAATGTGTGGAATTATGTTAAATTATTCGCACTTATAATTGTGTAAAAAATTGTTACATCAATAAGTGTGGAAATCGTCACCACAATCTTCACATTTATAAGTGTAAGAAAAAAAATTTACACTTAAAGGTGTGAAGAAATTATAACTTGTCAACACTTAAAAGTGTTGAAAAAATTTGTAACACCCGGTTTGTAACAACCGGTAAATTAGGACTAGAATTAGTGCCTAATTCTTTGTTAATACATGTAATTAGTTCTGTGTTAGGCTAATTTATGTATCGGATTATATATTGGTAAATATATACAACTTTGCGATTTGATCTAAATCGTACGCGACTTAAATAGAACGAAATTCTATTCGATTAATAAGGACGTTGGTGAACAAATGTTTATAAACTAAAATAACGCAATTATGACCCAAAATGCTATTTTTCAATAATTAGAAATTATCTCGTATCACTTGATTAAAGTTTACACGATTTAAAAAGAAAAGTAATTAAATTTAATCTAAACTATTAAAGACTTAAGGAAATAATTTAATTGAGTTATTTAACAAGGTTTGTGATTTTTATAAATATAACTAAACACATAAAAGAAATAATTTAACGAAGAACGACGGAGAAAACGAACACCGCACGGAGCGCGAGGACGGAGACTGAAAATGGGAGGTTAAAACCTCCCACCTTCTTCCTTTTTCCCCATTTCCACTTTCTATTCTCTCTCTCTCTCTTTCTTTTTACTCCCAATCACCAAACCACCTTCATCACCAAATTCGCTAAATAACACCACGAAACATCGCCGAATCATACCCTCCGTTTGGAAGAAAAGCATCACCTCGCAACGATCTACATTTCTATCTTTTCGGATTTCTCATCCGACATTTTGTAAGTTTCCGACAAAACCCGACATCTCTCGATTCTTAATGTTTTTACGTTTTTATGGTTTATACATGCTTAAAATGTCCAAAAATGGGTTGGGTAAAAGATTTGGACCGAACGGAAACCGGAAAACTCGTTTTCGGCACAATTTCCGGCCATCAGACCGCTACGTCGCACCTGGCCAGGGGCCTCTGCGACGTCGCGGCCTACGTCACACAAAAATCTCAACGTCGCACTAGCGACGCAGCCCCTTACGTCGCATTAATTTGCGGAGGTCATACATGGCGACGTAGACTTTAACGTCGCAAACCGAACCAACGTCGCATTAGCGACGCCACCCCCTACGTCGCATTGATTTGCGAAGGTCGCATCATGCGACGTACATGCCCACGTCGCACCTTACATCGCTTGCAACGTCGCATGCGACGTCGCACAAACCAGAACCTTGAAAACTCAGATTTTTACTAAGTGTCGGAACCAAAATTTTAACACCTGATTTTACCCAAATTCGGATCCAGATGCGTTTTTCGACAAAGCAATATAGTAGAAATAAAAATTTTCCAAGCTGACCTGGCAGCTCGACCCCAGCCAGGGGCTCTGCCCCTTGGACCCTGCCAGGGGCTGCCGCCCCTTGGACCCCGCTACCAGGGGCACTGCCCCCGGACCCCCGTACTTAGATTCCATAAGCACATTTCTCACCAAGTGTCAAACTTGTACAATTTCAAATACTTATACAATACGAATTATCGAACATAATAGAACATACTTTTCAAGTGCAATCACTCTAAATCGCGTTATAAGTGATAAAACTTTAATCATAATGAATCACCAACGGGCCGAACACTTTATTACAAACGATAACGAACCAACATTTGGACAACGGGTTGTATGGACAACTAGCCTAGATGGTCTTGCGAGACATCTACTTACTTAACCTTACATGTCTAGGCATTTAAAAGTTACGGGTTCGGAGAACCTACACGCTACTTACAGTTTTCAACTGCTTACTACTAGGCTCAGGTGAGTCTTACGGCCCCAATTTTATTGTTTTATCTTATTGGGGGAGATACATGCTACTTATTTTTCCTGAACACAAGTACTAAATTGATTTCTATACCAAACGGAATTGCATGAGTTATTCACTACTTACTGAAGTCTCTCCATCATATATCGTTAGTTATGGACTTAAGCGCGAACAGTAGTTAAAGGATCCATTAGGGAAATGACCCTCCCTGCCCGGGGTAGTAGCGCTACCACGTACTGAATTACACGTAGAAACGGGTGACTATTATTTCGTTACTTATGCTTGCTCAATTACGAGCATGTCACGGGAGCAACTGATTATTTACGGGTTAAGCTTCGATTATGAGCCTCATGGCAACAGTATAACTTAATTACTTTACTTTTGCTGGATTTGCAAATACTTGATATACGCCTGCGGGCACTACTGCTGAAATCTTGTGTTCAAACTGATTATTTACTGATAAACCTGTGAGATTCACCAACCTTTTGGTTGACCCTTTTTAGCATGTATTCTCAGGTACACTTACGGAGTAGGATCACTCCAGGATTACTAGCTAGAGTCGCATGATTTCCAAACTGCATTTAACGGAGATTCTTTGGCATTATCTTTTGTAACTATGGTTATGTAATAGAATCTCCCGCCATATACGCGGACTCTAGGCTTACATATTTTTGTAAAGAAAACTATATGTTTTCAAACGATTTAATTATGAAATGTAATTATTTTACAAAACGTCTCATCTAGAGGTCGTTTGCTGTATATCTTGTGCTTTGTATATTGATTAGTAACACCCAAGTATGCTTCCGCAAATCACTAAATTTGGGGGTGTTACAGATTGGTATCAGAGCCTAAAGTTATAGTGAACTAGGTTGCATTTAGTGGGCCTAGACTATGACCATTAGACAGTATTCCCTTACTAGGCATGATTGGTTCAGGAATTACATCATACGACTTTAATTTAACATAGCCTGATCAACTATGTACAATTAAGGAAAGATGATGTGAGGTCTGAAATGGTTGTGTCGAACAGGAATGCGTTAGTTGACTCTGACCACGAGAGAACCGGACCATTACTTGATACGTGCTAGACTTTAGGCTGGATATTATATGCCTATATATATTAGCCTCGTCTTACTTACACTCTGCCACAGGAATGGCAAACACACCACCTAATCCGTCACACTCTCACCCACATGGGTCACGAAACCCACGTGTAGCCAGGAGGAACACAAGGTCACCTCGAACCAGCCCTTATCCTGTTCATAACTTTCAGAACTCGGCACATCTCACAGTGCCAGTGTTGACTACCCAACTCCGCCGCCAGGAACAAAGGCTCGAACATCTCGAACGAGAACAACACCGGATGACCTACCTACTTCGCCAAGCGCTGGATCACATAGCCCAACTCCAGCAAGAACAAGAGGATACAAACCTCTCTGTAAGCATAATTCAGGATTCAATGACCGCCGCACTAGGTGCGGATGAACTCGTAAGAAACCGACTAGAGGAGTGTGAACAGTGTTCACAGGAGACTGAAGATCACTCTCGAGCACTAGTACAACGATTGGCCTTGGTCGAAGATAACGCCAGACAGGCCAACAGACTAGCAGAAACCGTAGACCGCCTCGTCGCACTAATTGAGCAGATTAATCTGCATCAAGATTAGATCAGTATGTAATTTGTAACCAGTTAACTATCTAATTAGAACCTATGTAATTCAACCGGATGTAACAATTCCCGGTACTTTTGTATTACCACTACTCTGTAATCTTTTGAAAACCCGTACTTTGTATCCAACTTTTATCTAATGGAATGTGATTATCACCTCGTACTGTTATTGTATATCTCATTATATACACTTGTGATATATCATAAATTTCATGCAATTATCTTATTCCACTTTCCTTGTGCTTTTCGTGATCAGCAGCATGCCTCGTCATCGACAGATCACTCTCACTGAAGCCGAAGTTGCGGGCCTGATTGCCCGTAGTGTGGCCCAAGCTCTAGCTACCCGGACCTCAACTCCTGGTAGTGAAGACACCGCTAACAATGGACCACAACCGAAGCCCTGTTCATATAAGGACTTCCAAAACTGCAAACCGCTGAACTTTGCAGGTACTGAGGGAGCGATCGGCCTAATACGCTGGATTGAGAAAGTTGAATCGGTATTTCTCATCTGCAACTGTGCAGAGGGGGACAAGGTTAAGTTCTCCGTTAATACTTTTACTGACACCGCACTCACCTGGTGGAACACCTATGCCCAAACTGTGGGCGTTGCTAATGCTTACAAACTCCCGTGGGAGGAGTTGAAGGAGATGTTGAGGGGCGAGTATTGCCCCAGGGATGAATTGAAACAATTGGAGTTGGAATTCTGGAACCACAAGATGCAAGGTGATGATATCACCGGTTACACCAATCGTTTCCACCAACTGGCACTTCTGTGCCCAACCATGGTCGATCCTGAGTATAAGAGGATCGAGAAATACGTTGATGGACTGCCCGAGAAACTCCAGGACCTGGTGACTTCATCCAAACCAGGTACTATCCAGAACGCCATCCGCATGGCCCATGAACTTACGGCAAACGCTGTCCGCCGTAACACCACCTCAGCCCCACCTACAAACAACAAACGAAAGTGGGAAGGAAACCCCAACTCATCCACCCAAATCACCAACCGAAGACCCAAGCCTATTAGAGCTTATTCATCCGGCTCTTCAGAAAAGAAAGGGTACAGTGGAAGCAAGCCCTACTGCCCCAAATGCAATCGTCACCACGACGGTTCCTGCCCTTGCACAAACTGCAAACGTTTTGGGCATCTGGCCAAGGATTGTCGAAACACCAGTGCCCCGAAGACTTGTTATGGGTGCGAAAGTCCTGGGCATTTTCAGAATAATTGCCCTAAGCAGAAAAACAACAACAACAACAACAAGCGGAACAACAACTCTGCTCGCAGCAGAGCATTTGTCATCAAAGCTGGGGAAGCTAGGGAAGACCCGAATGTTGTAACGGGTACATTTCTTCTCAACGATCTTACTGCTTCAGTATTATTTGATACCGGTGCTGATAAAAGTTTCATATCTGATGAGTTTTGTCCACTACTTGATATCACCCCCGCGGCCTTAGATGTTAAGTACACAGTAGAACTTGCAAATGGTAAGCTTATAGAAACCGATAGTGTGATACCTAATTGCACTTTAAACTTAGCCGACGAAATCTTTTCAATCGATCTAATGCCTGTTGAACTGGGAAGTTTCGATGTCATCGTGGGTATGGACTGGTTGTCCAAGCACCGGGCCGAAATTGTGTGCCATGATAAAATCGTCCGAATTCCTCTCGCCGCCGGTAGTACCTTGGTCATACAGGGGGAGACCGGTGGGTCGAGACTAAACTTAATCTCCTGTTTAAAAACCCGAAAATTTCTGAGAAAGGGTTACCCAGCAATACTCGCGCACATCACGGAGAAAAAGTCGGAGGAGAAGCGACTTGAGGATGTGCCAATCGTTAGAGACTTCCCCGAAGTCTTTCCAGAAGAACTACCTGGTTTACCTCCACCTAGACAGGTCGAGTTCTCGATTGATCTCGTGCCGGGTGCCGCACCGGTGGCCCGAGCACCGTACCGCCTAGCTCCATCTGAACTTCAGGAGTTGTCCACGCAGTTACAGGAACTCCTAGATAGAGGATTCATCAGACCGAGTTCTTCACCTTGGGGAGCTCCGGTCTTGTTTGTTAAAAAGAAAGACGGTTCATTTCGAATATGTATTGACTACCGAGAGTTGAACAAACTAACCGTCAAGAACCGATACCCACTTCCTCGAATCGATGATCTGTTCGATCAACTCCAAGGATCAAGTTGTTATTCAAAAATTGATCTTCGATCAGGTTATCATCAGTTGCGTGTTCGCGATGCTGACATCCCAAAAACCGCATTCAGAACCCGTTACGGGCACTACGAATTTCAAGTAATGCCCTTTGGCCTAACCAACGCACCGGCTGTATTCATGGACCTTATGAATCGGGTGTGCAAACCATACCTCGACAAGTTTGTCATTGTTTTTATCGATGACATCCTTATCTATTCGCGAAATGAACATGAACACGCACAACACCTCAGAACCATCCTAGAACTACTTAGACACGAGGAGCTCTACGCCAAATTTTCTAAGTGTGAGTTCTGGATACACACCGTTCAATTCCTTGGACACGTTATCAACAGTCGGGGAATTCATGTAGACCCGTCAAAAATCGAGGCAATCAAGAACTGGAAAGCACCAACCACTCCAACCGAGGTACGCCAATTCTTGGGATTGGCCGGTTACTACCGCCGTTTCATCGAAAACTTTTCAACAATTGCCAAACCCCTCACCGTGCTGACTCAGAAGGAAAAGAAATTCGATTGGACCGATAAACAAGAGTCGGCATTTCAGCTGTTGAAATTCAAGCTTTGCAGTGCACCCATTCTATCTCTACCCGAAGGCACCGATGACTTCGTGGTATACTGTGATGCTTCTCACCAAGGTCTCGGTTGCGTGCTGATGCAACGAGACAAGGTCATTGCTTACGCCTCCCGACAACTTAAAGTTCACGAGAAAAACTACACAACTCACGACCTCGAGCTAGGGGCCGTGGTATTCGCCTTAAAAATCTGGAGACATTATCTTTATGGTACCCGCAGCACTGTATTCACCGACCACAAAAGTCTCCAACACATTTTCAACTAGAAAGATCTTAACATGAGGCAACGTAGATGGGTTGAATTACTCACCGATTACGACTGTGAGATCAAATATCATCCGGGCAAAGCAAACGTGGTTGCTGATGCTCTCAGTCGTAAGGAACGAACAAAACCACTCCGAGTCCGGGCACTCAGTATTACCATTCATAACGATCTCACCACCCAAATACATCTTGCCCAACTCGAAGCCCTGAAACCCGATAACTTCAAGAACGAGGCCTTGCGAGGCATGGATAAACAATTCGAGATCAGACCCAACGGAGTTAGGTATTTCTCTAACCGAATATGGTTGCCTAATTTCGGAAACCTGCGGGACTTGGTGATGGATGAAGCTCACAAGTCCAAATATTCTATCCACCCGGGATCCGACAAAATGTATCACGGCATCAAGGAGTTTTACTGGTGGCCGAATATGAAAGCTGACATTGCTTTGTACGTCAGCAAATGCTTAACTTGTTCCAAGGTCAAGGCCGAGCACCAAAGACCTTCCGGATTGCTCCAACAACCTGAAATTCCTCAATGGAAATGCGAGCAAATTACCATGGATTTCATAACCAAACTACCTAAATCGGCGAACGGTTGCGATACCATTTGGGTGATCGTCGATCGGCTCACCAAATCGGCTCATTTCTTGGCAATCAGAGAAACCGACAAAATGGAACGCCTTACACAAATCTACATCAAAGAAATCATTTGCCAACATGGTGTCCCTATCTCGATTATCTCTGACAGGGATGCTCGATTCACATCTCGCTTCTGGCAATCACTCCAAAAATCACTGGGTACCCGTCTCGATATGAGTACCGCGTACCATCCTCAGACCGATGGCCAGAGCGAACGAACTATTCAGACACTGGAAGACATGCTACGAGCCTGCGTAGTTGATTCCGGTACAAATTGGGAAAGACATCTACCGTTGTGCGAGTTCTCGTACAACAACAGCTATCACACCAGCATAAAGGCTGCACCTTTTGAGGCACTGTACGGTCGTAAGTGCTGATCACCGATCTGTTGGACTGAAGTGGGAGATAGTCAACTCACTGGTCCTGAACTCATACATGAAACCACAGAGAAAATCGTTGAAATCCAAAACCGACTCAAAGCCGCGCGTGATCGTCAGAAAAGCTATGCTGACGTGAGTGGCAAGCCACTCGAGTTCCAAGTTGGGGATCGAGTACTTTTAAAAGTATCGCCTTGGAAAGGCGTAATCCGATTCGGCAAACGCGGAAAATTAAACCCCAGGTACATTGGGCCTTTTGAGATTCTCGAGAAGATAGGTCCAGTGGCATATCGACTGCAGTTGCCCTCTGAACTCAGCAGCGTGCACCCTACTTTTCACATTTCTAACTTAAAGAAATGTCTGTCTGACGAGACACTCATTATACCCCTTGACGAGATTCGCATCGATGACAAACTACATTTCGTTGAGGAACCAGTCGAAATTATGGACCGTGAGGTCAAACAACTGAAACAGAGTCGTATTCCCATCGTCAAAGTCAGGTGGAATTCTAGACGTGGTCCGGAATTCACTTGGGAACGGGAAGACCAAATGCGACTCAAGTATCCCCACTTATTCACCAATTCTACCCCGAACGCGACTTCGACTTAAATTTCGGGACGAAATTCTTATAACAGGGGGAGAATGTAACAACCGGCAAATTAGGACTAGAATTAGTGCCTAATTCTTTGTTAATACATGTAATTAGTTCTGTGTTAGGCTAATTTATGTATCGGATTATATATTGGTAAATATATACAACTTTGCGATTTGATCTAAATCGTACGCGACTTAAATAGAACGAAATTCTATTCGATTAATACGGACGTTGGTGAACAAATGTTTATAAACTAAAATAACGCAATTATGACCCAAAATGCTATTTTTCAATAATTAGAAATTATCTCGTATCACTTGATTAAAGTTTACACGATTTAAAAACAAAAGTAATTAAATTTAATCTAAACTATTAAAGACTTAAGGAAATAATTTAATTGAGTTATTTAACAAGGTTTGTGATTTTTATAAATATAACTAAACACATAAAAGAAATAATTTAACGAAGAACGACGGAGAAAACGAACACCGCACGGAGCGCGAGGACGGAGACTGAAAATGGGAGGTTAAAACCTCCCACCTTCTTCCTTTTTCCCCATTTCCACTTTCTATTCTCTCTCTCTCTTTCTTTTTACTCCCAATCACCAAACCACCTTCATCACCAAATTCGCTAAATAACACCACGAAACATCGCCGAATCATACCCTCCGTTTGGAAGAAAAGCATCACCTCGCAACGATCTACATTTCTATCTTTTCGGATTTCTCATCCGACATTTTGTAAGTTTCCGACAAAACCCGACATCTCTCGATTCTTAATGTTTTTACGTTTTTATGGTTTATACATGCTTAAAATGTCCAAAAATGGGTTGGGTAAAAGATTTGGACCGAACGGAAACCGGAAAACTCGTTTTCGGCACAATTTCCGGCCATCAGACCGCTACGTCGCACCTGGCCAGGGGCCTCTGCGACGTCGCGGCCTACGTCGCACAAAAATCTCAACGTCGCACTAGCGACGCAGCCCCTTACGTCGCATTAATTTGCGGAGGTCATACATGGCGACGTAGACTTTAACGTCGCAAACCGAACCAACGTCGCATTAGCGACGCCACCCCTACGTCGCATTGATTTGCGAAGGTCGCATCATGCGACGTACATGCCCACGTCGCACCTTACGTCGCTTGCAACGTCGCATGCGACGTCGCACAAACCAGAACCTTGAAAACTCAGATTTTTACTAAGTGTCGGAACCAAGATTTTAACACCTGATTTTACCCAAATTCGGATCCAGATGCGTTTTTCGACAAAGCAATATAGTAGAAATAAAAATTTTCCAAGCTGACCTGGCAGCTCGACCCCAGCCAGGGGCTCTGCCCCTTGGACCCTGCCAGGGGCTGCCGCCCCTTGGACCCCGCTACCAGGGGCACTGCCCCCGGACCCCCGTACTTAGATTCCATAAGCACATTTCTCACCAAGTGTCAAACTTGTACAATTTCAAATACTTATACAATACGAATTATCGAACATAATAGAACATACTTTTCAAGTGCAATCACTCTAAATCGCGTTATAAGTGATAAAACTTTAATCATAACGAATCACCAACGGGCCGAACACTTTATTACAAACGATAACGAACCAACATTTGGACAACGGGTTGTATGGACAACTAGCCTAGATGGTCTTGCGAGACATCTACTTACTTAACCTTACATGTCTAGGCATTTAAAAGTTACGGGTTCGGAGAACCTACACGCTACTTACAGTTTTCAACTGCTTACTACTAGGCTCAGGTGAGTCTTACGGCCCCACTTTTACTGTTTTATCTTATTGGGGAAGATACATGCTACTTATTTTTCCTGAACACAAGTACTAAACTGATTTCTATACCAAACGGAATTGCATGAGTTATTCACTACTTACTGAAGTCTCTCCATCATATATCGTTAGTTATGGACTTAAGCCCGAACAGTAGTTAATGGATCCATTAGGGAAATGACCCTCCCTGCCCGGGGTAGTAGCGCTACCACGTACTGAATTACACGTAGAAACGGGTGACTATTATTTCGTTACTTATGCTTGCTCAATTACGAGCATGTCACGGGAGCAACTGATTATTTACGGGTTAAGCTTCGATTATGAGCCTCATGGCAACGGTATAACTTAATTACTTTACTTTTGCTGGATTTGCAAATACTTGATATACGCCTGCGGGCACTACTGCTGAAATCTTGTGTTCAAACTGATTATTTACTGATAAACCTGTGAGATTCACTAACCTTTTGGTTGACCCTTTTTAGCATGTATTCTCAGGTACACTTACGGAGTAGGATCACTCCAGGATTACTAGCTAGAGTCGCATGATTTCCAAACTGCATTTAACGGAGATTCTTTGGCATTATCTTTTGTAACTATGGTTATGTAATAGAATCTCCCGCCATATACGCGGACTCTAGGCTTACATATTTTTGTAAAGAAAACTATATGTTTTCAAACGATTTAATTACGAAATGTAATTATTTTACAAAACGTCTCATCTAGAGGTCGTTTGCTGTATATCTTGTGCTTTGTATATTGATTAGTAACACCCAAGTATGCTTCCGCAAATCACTAAATTTGGGGGTGTTACACGGTTTATCCACACTTCCTTTTGCGTGGGAAAATCATGCGTTACAAAATTTTTTCCACGCTTTTAAGTATTGACAAATTGTAATTTCTCCACACTTATAATTGTAAGCTTTTCTTTTTAACATATATAGGTGCGGAAAATCTTATCTTTTGCAAAAAGTTTTACACACATCATGGAGAAAAAAGTGTAACATTTTTTTTTTAGTGCGGGAAGGGTACTCTACTAGTAATTTTTTTTCAATGAGTAGCATTGGTATTGCGTAATAAATCACTAAACATTTCATGTGTATTAAGCAATATTTTGAATAAATAATTGAGTAGAATGTCGCACCCCCAAATTATGATGCAGCGGAAGTCAAGTCGGGGCGCAACTAATCGGAAATCATCACACAAAGTTACAACGAACGACCTCTACATGAGTCATTTTGAAATAAATACATTTTCATTGATAAAATGTTTGAAAACATAACGTTTACATACCAAAAATACGATCCCTAGAGTCCACGTATATAACGGGAGTGTCTATTACATAACGAATGTACAAAAGTAATGGGATAAAATCTCCTTTAAATGCAGTTGTAAAATCATGTGACTCTAGTATGCTTTTCCCTGAAAGAATCCGTTAAAAGGGTCAACAAATATGTTGGTGAGTTCATAGGTTTAGCAGTTAAAATCATAAGTATGAAACATAAGATTTCCTTTCGTTGCACGAATGCAAAAATAATGTAAACATATGTGCCATGAGCTCACAGTCCGAAGCTTAACCCTTGTTGGTGCCTCAGCGAGTGACTAATCAAGAACTCTCACCATATCAAGTACTAAGCGTCCGTTTGACCAGTTAGAGCTACCTAACCCGGACGGTGGTGTCAATCCCTAATAGATCTATTCTCTAATACTCACGCTTCTAAAATTAACGAACTATGATATGTGAGGACTTTTAGTGGATTATGGTATCACTCATGTAAATCAGTGTAAGTTTTCCTTGTTACTTGTGCTCATATAAAAACAGAGCAGTGCATTCTCACCCCAAAGTAAAAACAGTAAAAGTGGGGCTATGAGACTCACGTGAGTCTTGTAAGCAAGCGTTTGCAAATAGCAAATATGTGTTTTCCGAAATGCAACCTCCTAGCGTCGTAAACGCATAAGGTTGTACGTAAGTAGATGTCTCAAAAGATCATCCATGCTAGTTGTCCACTCAACTAGTTATGTCCAATGTTTATCGTTTGTTTTTGAAAACGTGTACGGCCCCTTGGTGACGTTTTGTAATAATAATTCCCAAAGACATTATTATTATGTTTGTTTCATTGTATACTTATAAAAGTATATGTATTGCGTGTACGGTAGTATCGTATATAGTTTAGTTGTTGTTACACGAATTTGATACTTTGTTGTGTTTTAACTTAACTATGAGTTGTGACACAAAGTACGTGTCGCTGGATGGGTTGCGACACAAAGCTGATGTCGCAGGGTGTGTTATTTAGGTATATACGCGACATAGTGGTTGTGTCGCAAGTTGTAAGAATCCAATAAGTATGCGACATTAAAGTTGTGTCGCAGTGTTGTGCTTTTTAATTTATTGCGACACGAAGGTTTGTGTCGCAGTGTTGCGAGAATCGTTGGATATGCGACATAGTTGAATGACTATGTTTAACAAAAATTCGTTGAAAGTTCTGGTTATTGAAAAGTGTTGAAAATTCTGTTTTGTCAAAAATCAGTTGAAAGTTTACGTCTGTGAAAAATCCATATCGTCTATTCTATTCTCATGGCGGCGTAGCCTAACAGCTAGTACCATAACGGTATGATGAGCGTGTTCCTATGCGTATGGAGGGGTATTCATGTTGGAAGATTCTCCGCGTCTCAAGAGTTGTAAATAGCCAAATCGTAGTTTCTAAAAGTAGTCATGACAATGACCGAGTAGTGTTCTTGAAGTAGTCAATCATGACTATGTTATTGTTTCGAAATGAACGAATGTTTGATAAAGGTGTTCGGAGCAGTCAAAGTCGCGAATCAAGTTATAGGTAAATCGTGTGACGAACGTGTTGAAATAGTGACCAAACATGATCAAGTAGAAATACTATGAATAGGATAAGGACTAGTCCGAGGAGGTCTATCAGTCAGTCCTTCTAGTGGTGTAAAACACACGCGATTCATATGTCCAGGTCGAGAGCGGGTGGAGAAAGTGAAGTGGCGGGAGTAGGTATAGTCCGTCTAAGTGACGAAGTATCGTACGGTTTAAGTTCTATACGTGTTCCCGAGTGATTTGGTTGCAAGCGGAAAGAAGAGGGTGAAGTAGATGTGACTTGTTTGGTTGGCGAATCCTCATATAGATTCTTCTCAAGTGAGTCCTATTCGATTATGTAGTCACCCTATGCGGTTGGGCAAGTGGTACCGTGGAAGTCTCCTCAGTGGTAAGTAAGGGTTGAGTCTCATTTTCAGAGTTGGGTGACGTAGCTGTGGGAGTGGTTGCCATGAAGGGTGGCAAATAAGTTTAGTGTACGTAAGGTTATACATATATATATATATATATATATATATATATATATATATATATATATATATATATATATATATATATATATAGACACACACACACACACACACATAAAAGCCTAGCACATAAGCATGTATAAAGGTTGGTCCCGTTTCTATCCTTGGTCAAAGTCTTCTAATGCATTCCCATTCACTATAACCATTTCAGGTCTTGCATCGATTCTCCTTTAATTGTACATAGTTGATCAGGCTGTGTTAAATTAAATTCAAATGATGCAATCGCTGAACCAGTCATACCAAAGAAGGAATACTAACCTAATGGTTATAGTCTAGGTCACTAATGCAATCCTAGTTCGCTATAACCTCAGGCTCTGATACCAATCTGTCGCAACCCCCAGAACACGTGGCAGCGGAAGTATGAGGTGTCACGGGGGCGTCGACCAAATTGAATATCACAACACAAAGATTAAAGCAAACGACCTCTATATGAGACGTTTGTAAAACATTACATTTCATAAATCAAATGTTTACAACTGTTATCCCCAAAACATTAGAGTTCGCAAAAATAGTCTAGAGATTTCTAATACATAATCGTTGATACAAAATGTCATAATGCAATTAAATCTCTTGTTCAAAAATATGCGACTCAAGCTATGCTTTCCCAAAGCGTCCTACTGTCTTGTTTCTTGTGGGTAGTCCTACTGCGTCTGCAAACCTAAGAATACATACTAAAAGGGTCAACATAAAGTTGGTGAGTTCATAGGTTTGTTCTGTAAAGTAATAATATAAACACCTGATTTCCTGTTTTACGAAAAGGAATCTGCAAGATATTCTGTAAAAATAGTAAAGTTTCTGTACAATAAAGTTCTGATTAATAAATCCGATTCTGTATTTGGTATACTATTGCCACAAGCTCATGTATTCGAAGCTTAACAAATTCTGCTGCCTCTATGTGTCTAATCCGGGACACATCCTGAATCAAATAATTATGCGCCCGTGGGTTAGCTGGAGCGACCAGCTCGGACGGGATTGTCAATCCCAATAGTACTATTCACAATTATTCGCGCTATATGAAATTAACGAACCATGAAATTGAGGTCTTATTGGTGGATTACTTCTGCTACCCATGCAATAAGTATATGTTCTGTTTCTGTTTAGGTTTCTGTTTCTGTTTCTAGCAATTATAAGTAAAATCTATAAAAGTTTCTGCTTCTGTTTAAGTAAAAATATGTAAAAGCATGTGTATGTATTCTCACCCCAAAACAGTTCAGAAGCTAGTAAAAAGGGGGCTATGAAACTCACCTTAGGTTAGCAAGTAGCAAACAAATATCAAGTAGCAAGCAATGTGTCCCAAAGTGCAACCTTCTAACGTCCTAAACGTATAAGGTTGTGTAAGTAGATGTCTCATAAGACCATCTATGGCGATTGTATAAGTGGGGGTCAATGTCCACTTAAGCCAATCGTGTATGTGGAGGGTTAATGTCCACCTAAAGCTAGTTCATCAACTAGTATGTCCAAATAAGTTGTTCAAGTTCGTTTATTAAAAACACTTACGACCCGTTGGTGAAAGTTTGTAATAATAATTCATTTAGACATTATTATTAAGTTTGTTTTGTTATATATTATTTATTAGTACATATCGTACGTTGCAAACAGATTATTTAGTTCATAAAAACCTTAAACCGTAGGTCAAAGTTAGTCAAACTTGTCAAAGTTGGTCAAACTGGTTAAAGTTGGTCAAACCTAGTCAAACTTGTCAAAGTTGGTCAAACTGGTCAAACCTGGTCAAACCTGGTCAAACCTGGTCAAACTTGGTCAAACCTGAGACACTTCCCAATTTATGAGACACTTCCCAATTTTATGAGTCACTTTCCAATTTTATGAGTCACTTCCCAATCCAAGTGTTCTAAGTGTCGGTTTCTAATTCGGAAAACTTTCTAAGTTTAGTTTTAGGTCCAAGTTACTAACTAAGTCACCCAAACCCGTTTTTGTTACCATTTTCCAAAAATAGTAAGTTTTGCCGTTTTTAGAAACCGAGCCATTTCTGTTGACTTGGTCAAACCTACCCGGTTTGACCCGAAACTTTTACCCAACCCATATATCAGTTTATAGAGTCCATAAAATTTGTCGGTTCGTGTCGGAGTTCACCCAAAGTGTTGGTTTTTTACATGCAACTTAAGACTTCAAGATTTCATATTTTCGACTTTTGTCATTTTAGTTCGCCACTAGATTTTACCTACTTCTGGTCCAATTCTGAGTTCAAAATTTTTACCAACTAATCTTCTTTGTTTCTATTTCATAACATAATTTTTATGAGATTTATAATGTCCATTTACATATTTAATTAATTTCGCATAAGAACCGAACATATATATCGAAAACTTTCAGGTTAGTCACAAGATCAGTTTATTCACAAAAATCCGTACAGATCTGGAAAAAGTGTAAAACACGAAAGTTGTAGCACTTTTCAATACGCAAATTTTAAAAAACAATTCGTTGTCTAACTCTTAGAACTCCAGATATGGTCATTTTGGTGGACTGAGTTTTTGAAGGCAGATTATTGCATGTTTATGTTTGCTTTATAAAAAAGATTTTTACACTTATATTTGGACATAATCTAGTTACTAGAGCTATAAAACAATAAAATCAGTAACATGCAAGTATATTAATCAAGAGAAAGTGGTACCTTACAATGAAAATAAGATGTGGAAAAGGAGGTGTTGATCTTGAGCTTATTATTATTACAAAAAGTTAAGTAATTTGTTGGTGGTTGATGGTGACCCTTTGGTGGTTTATGGTGGTGTTAGGGAGCTAAATGGTGGTCTTGGGTGGTGGTATGGGGCTGAGATGGTGGCTAATCTTCAGCCAAAGTGAGAGAGAATAATTGTAGAGAGAAGTTTGAAAGAGTGTGAAAGAAACTTTGAGTGTGAAATGAGAAGTTTGCATGAGTGTTTAGTGGTTAAAGGGAAATGAAATCATTTTGGTCACATGGGGAAGGGAGGGGCCAGCCAAGGGGGCCCATGGGGTGGGGCTTTGTGATTTTTAACTTCGTTTCCAGACTGTGTTACGTATAGTGTTCGTTTACTCGTTAATTCGTTAATTCGTTAAATCGAGTAGCGTTTTCTTTCGTCGTTTTAATTCATGATATGTTTGGGATTATTTTTCATTGAAGTATTGTTAAAATACTTTATTTTGAGTTGTCAAAATATTTATTGACGTTCGTTTGGTTGCCGAATTAAAATCGCGCCTTTTCGTTGCGTTTAAGACGTTTTAATCGAAACGTCTAGGTTTTTCGTGTATTATTTTAACAAAATAATAAATAATGATAAATAACCGACAAAATTGCGTGGAGCGTCCCTGTGGTTTGCCCAAAATAACACTCCCCATCCCTGTGCTTTTTTTTTGACCTAAGACATCCCTAAACTTGCAAAAAGTTGCGTGGGGAGTCCTTCCGTCAAATAGGAGTTAGTTTATTTCGTTAAAGGACCTTGAGTGTAATAATTTTATGGCAGAGGCTATTTATGTATTTTTAAAATTTTAAATATATAACTTTATTTATCGGAGTCATAATAATTCAATGCCTTTTTAGTTAAAATTAAGCAAGTTGTTTTTAATAAACTTTTCAAGTTAATTTAACTATTTTAATTGATTTTTTAATATTTATTTTTTTGTAACAATTGAAATGATCAACTTGTTTATTCTAGTTTCGATTTCACATATTCAAAATTTCGGATATCCAAATTTTCAGATTCGGATAGTATATTTCAAATTTTTTGAATATTTCGGATATCCGATTTCCAAAATTTTCAAAACTTTTTTAATTTTTTCCCATTTTAATAGGTAACTATGCCGTCGCCTATCGTAATATACAAATTATTTGCAAAAACATCAATAAATGATTAAAATACTTTCTAAATGGAAGAATTGTAGAGTATTTTGGTTAATTGTACGTACTTAGCAACCAAATCTATAGCGAATCTCGATTTAAAAGCTTAAAAGTAATAAATTTCGGATATTCGAATATCCGAAAATTTCGGATATCCAAAATTTCGGATTCAGATTCGAAACTATAATAAACAAGTTGATTATTTCAAATAAAAAATAAATATTAAAAATCAATTAAAATTGTCAAATTAACTTGAAAAGTTTATTAAAAATAACTTTGTTAATTTCAACTAAAAAGTCATTAAATAATTATTATGATTAAAAAAGAAAAATTACACTAATAACATCTGTCACAAAATGAGTCGGGTTAGAAATTAAATCTAAAAGAAACATTGTGTCAATTTTGTGAATTTTTGTTCGATCAGGGTTTTGTTGTTTCAAAGTTTGAGATAACTTTGTCATATTTGTTTTTGTTTTTCGTTTTATTTTTTAATTTTCAAATTTGATAAATTTAGGGAACGGTTAATACATTTGTATTTGTCGACGAAAATAATTGTGATCGAATGTGACAGTTATTGGTAGTGATTATTTGAAGATTTTAATGATATTCTTGATGAATTAGTGTAGATAAATTTTGTTTCACAAACTTGAATAATTAAGTTGATTATTTTTATTATCAAACAAAAAGTAATTTTAAACAAAAGAACATAAAAATATTTAATTGAATTGAAAAGTTTAGTATGGTTTTAAATTAGTTAATTCAATTTAAAAAGAATATTAAATAAAATTATATATTAAAAATTTAAAAAATACATAAATAGCCTCTGCCATAAAATTATTACACTCAAGGTCCTTTAACGAAATAAACTAACTCCTATTTGACGGAAGGACTCCCCACGCAACTTTTTGCAAGTTTAGGGATGTCTTAGGTAAAAAAAAAAGCACAGGGATGGGGAGTGTTATTTTGGGCAAACCACAGGGACGCTCCACGCAATTTTGTCTAAATAACCTATAAAAATAGATTAAAGTTATTTATTGAAATGTTTTCACCAACGTTGTATAGTTTGTCGGACTCCATCCGGTTGTTTTGCACAATTTCAACAAATTGCGTAAGAGTAATTATAACTAATTACGTAAGCATATATTCACAAAATATACAAGTAGTTACAAGTAATTACAAGCATTTAGCCTAATTCTAAACTAAACACACGTAATTAGGGTCCTAGCTTAGGTCTACAGTTAACCTAAATCGTCGGGTGTCACATTGGTAAATCCGAAAGTGTCGTTAATTAAGTTATTCCAAAACAGTCCCCGAGGTTAGTTTTACAAAAATTACACGTTTTTGCGAGCTCGTTTTGACTAGACAAATGCTCGAGATAAAATCCGAAAATTTTTGCCAGTATACCCTTATGTCTTAGCTTTTCAAAATAAATTTTTACATAATTTTTAGTGGTGTTTAAGTCATTCAAAATTAGTAAAGATTAACCCTATGTCCAGCAGCAACAATTTCTGACACACGTTCGAAGACTAATTTATATCTCGAGTTTTACTCCACTTCAGAAAATGCAATTATACTACTTTAAAGCTAACAAAATTTGTAAAGTGTGGAAAGAGGTCTCATCTCGTTTTGATTCATGTACACAGAGATATCGTTAACCAAAGTTTGACCAAAATTCTGACCGTTAGGTCAGACAGTCTATGTACTTTTGTAAATTCAGTTTGAAGTACTAAATGGAGGCCAAAAATTACGAAACCACATGGAAACGAAAGTTAAGACTCTGAACTTGGTTTTACCCTCTTGAATCGATCGATTTGGTTAAGTTATGAGCTACATATCATGAATTAAACTCGGATTAAAGTTTTGTCCAACGGGTAAAGGCTTTACCAGATGGTTTTCCGTGTTTCGAAAATGTTTTCGGACAGGTTTTTGGACAATATTCAGTAGGAATGAACCTCTAACATGTATGTAGGTGTAAACCAAGGAAATCTAACAATAAAGAAGTTCTCACAATGGTACGAAAAGCCGATCTAGTAGCCGAAGGTGAGTGAGGGATGCTGCTGTTGTTCCTCTTGCTTTCTCTTGTGAAATTCGATGGTGGTGGTGATGAGGAGGATGATGGTTGCTCGTGGTGGTGGTGAACGACAGTGGTGGTGATGTGGACTGGCCTTTTGGCCGTTTTATAGAGAGAGAAGGAGGGAAAAAGATAAGATAGAGAGAGAGAGAGAGTGCTTGTTTGGAAATGAAGTGAAAAAGAAAGAAAGAGAGGGGTTTTAAGGGAGGGGTTGGGCCGGTTTGGTGGGTTGGTCTTGGGGCTGGGCTTGGGCCGACCCAAACGGGTATCGGGCTCGCGCATTTCGTTCCTCAAATTCGTGTTACGTTCCTTGGTCGGTTAATCGTTAATCGCGTGTTTTAAATGTTAATTCATTAAACGTTTGATTTTTATGTTTTGTTTTTGATTTGTAAATGCTAATTTAAGTTGAATAATCATTTTAAAATACTTTATTTTGCGTTGTTAAAATGTTTGTTGGGTTTCGTTTAGTTGTCGGGTTTGAGTAGTGTGTTTTCGTTGTGTCGGTTACGTTTTATATAAAATGTGTAACTTTTCGCGTATTACTATTACACAATAATAATATAAAGCAAATAACGACCATTTAACTACGTAATAGGTTTACGATATTTATGAAAATATGTTCACCAACGTCAGCATATGTCGGAATCCATTCGATTGTTTCGCGTAATTACAATTAATTACGTACGTGTATATATAAATATACATAATGTTACAAGTACTTAGTCTTATACAAAACTAGATACATGTAATAACGATATGATTTAGGTGCTAATGATGACCTAAATTGTCGGGTGTCACATTAAAAAAATAAAAACAAATGTAATAGGCAATGTTTAAAACTTGAAACCAGTGACAGAGCCCATTGGGTGATGCCTGCTTGTCTTAAAAATAACAAAAAAAGGTCGGTTTGAAGAAAATATATAAATAGTTAACTAGTTGATTTAATTAGTAGTCGGGTGGGCGATGTCGGTAGTTCGATCAAGAATTAACGCCTATTGGTGGCCGTGGATATCGCCGCTGCTATCTTTACATGTACTCGATCATACTAATTATTATTATAGTATAGTAAACCCTTTGGCCAAGTGGAGATCGCTCTAAACTTAACTCCACCTTATTATATTCTAATTATTCTAAGTTTTGTTATATTCAACTCCACTCCTAGCTAGCTGCTATCTGATTTTATTCTACAAGATACTAATATTCTAAAAGTTCGAGACCAAATCCTTCCCATAATAGTCAAAGATTCATACATGTAACAACATAATAATCGCACAATGCAACGGAACAAATAATAGGTTATTTACGTTTGGTTACGTTATTTACGTTTGGTACATGGTCATCAAGTATAGTGTTAGTTTTGAACGGACGTGAAGAAGACGACTTTATATGTTTATCTTCATATATATAGATTATTGGTCCCAAATGTTTATGAAAACTTAAAGTTAGAAAAAGACTTGAGTTATAAAAGTGTAGTTATCATAGGAAGGGACAAAAGATGATCCATCTGATGCATATTTTTTCAACATTATATGTTAGATGGAGGAAAACAACTAACATGAAGAGTAGTATGATTGGAACTTGGGGGGAATGATAAAATATATTTAAAGGTTTATATACACGCAAATTATATAAGGTTTGATGGAATACTAACTTTATTTAGAGTTCCTAATATATAGGAATTTCAAGCGGCCTATATGGCGCCTTGATGTTTTTACAAGAAAGAGATCAAGTTTGAACCTCACAGCCCTGAACATCTTGGGTGATCAGAAATCACTACGGGATACTCAGGTTAGCTGCATACATTAATTTGAGTTAAAGACAGTCCTCGTTCGTTTAAGGTAACGGAATAACGAATTGGTGTCCAATTTTTTTGGGTCAAAACTTCTTTTTCACTCGATCATATATCATCATTAGGCCCGGCCATTCCCTTTATCATATCATATTCTTAAATAAATAGAAACACGAACGCCCTTACTTTCTACTTTCAAGTATATAAGCTCCTTGAAAGTAAATTTGCTAACCTGATATGAAACACAGTTTAAATTATCCTAAAAACTGGTCTTAGTTAGTAATGATCTATCGTAAACTATTAACAAAAACTATATATTTACTCTCCCTAATAAGATTTACTCAGCTTCCGAAAAAGATTGTCAAAATTATAAAATTACCACTTGAGTTCAAACCGGAGTTAGTTTGATTACACGGGATGCTAACCAAACTCTGATTAGTTAGTTAACTGATCATACTACAAAGTATTTATAACTCAATAAAATAGTACACTAATCGATCAAATCCTTTAAACAATTCAAAAAGGTTACATCAAAATTACTCCAATATAATGGGTTTACAAAGAAGCATATGCCACTCCTAAATCCTAATCCATAGGGATTGAGTTCAAATTTCTATACCCTATAATCCCTGTTATAAAATTAAAGGATTAAAGGGTTAACTTGAAAATTTACATCAAGTGTAAAAAAGAAAAAAAAACAATAAAAAATTCACGAACGTAACAATTTGAACAAATGATCGATCGGTCGGCTAACGCTGTTCCCCAACTTCAAGTTGGTCTAACGAAAGCGAAAAAACCCATTTGGGTAACGACTTTGTTCTCCTTGCGAGATTTTGTGGTAACTGTTTTTGTTGTTGAGACAGATTGTTTTTCTTCCACATCGAGTCCACAAATGACTTGACACGTTGCATGGCTTTAGCCAACGTTTCTTCTGACATATTAGCAAAGCAAACCCTGAACCAACCTGGTTCACTACAATGACAAGATGAACCGGGTGAAATATTTAACCGGACTTGATACACAATTTTCTTCCAAATCTCCATTTCCCCTTCAAAAGTCTTGGACTTCAATAGATGTCTCATATCCACCCAACAAAATAAACCGGCATTGCTTTTCAAGCATCGTATTCCTGCCTTTTGAAGCCCTTTTACTAACATTTCTTGCCGTTGTTTCAGCCTTCGACGATTCTCTAACAAATATGTTTTTGTAAACTTTCGGTCTGATAGCATTTCAGACAACAAAAATTGAGTTTGAGACGAAACTAACCCAAAACTTGACATCTTTGTTGAGGCGGAAACAACATCATCATTTGTGGAGTAAATTGCTCCAATACGAAAACCTGGTAGACCAAGATCTTTGGAGAGGCTGTAGATGATGTGTACTCGCTTAGAAACCTCGGCGTTGATGAGATTTTTGCTCTTTAAAACCTCAATGATGCTAATGAAATTAGGGGAACTGAAAACGGTACCAGAGTAGACTTCATCACTAATGATGTGTATGTTCTTTGTGGATATGAAGTTTATGAGGATTTCAAGCTCATGCATGCTCAATGATGTCCCTAATGGATTTGAAGGGTTTGTGACCAAAATGCCCTTCACTTTAAGGTCTTGTTTTTGTGCTTGTTGGTAGGCATCTTGAAGAGCAGTTTTGGTAATTCGGAAACTATTTGAGCTCGAGCAGTGAATAGGAACGATTTCAGCTCCGGTTCGCCACTTGAGATCTCTATCAAATCTACATGACGTACGTAGGAAACCAGATTAATTGAAATCATAAGTGGCATAATGACTTTGCTGTCACGTTACTTGAGATTTAGTTAAAGAACATCGATATAACTGCTAGAAAGCAATGTAAAGTTAATTAAGTAACTAATTAATTACCCCGGATAATACGGCGTGGGAAGGAGGAAAGCATCGCCGGGGTTAGCGATGCAAAACATTAAAGTTTCGTTGGCAGAAGTCGCACCTGCAGTGAGAACAAGGTTGTTCGGGTTGAAAGTAACAGTGTTTCCTCTTATCCCCGACATGAACTTGACAAGTGCCTGTAAAATAGATTAATATATGAAACTATTAGATATGGAAGTAGTACTCTAGTACGACGCCCAAACAGATTGATCTTGTTTTACGTTAAAATAATAGGTTATGAGTTACAATGGTAGGTGGATGCGAGTTTAAAAAATGTTTTAAGTATATAAAAAAGGGATGAGCTAATTAAGTACGTAGTAAAATAGTAGTAGCGCATACATTTTTGAAAGAAGGAAGACCATGATAATCTTGAAAGAGAGCAAGTTCTTTAAATATGGATTGATCATCTTTCTTAAACCTCATTGCATCCGGGTTGTTCTCGAGCCAAGACTCTAGAAGATCGAACGACAATTGATTTTCTGCAAGACCCATTTGGATAATACCATCAGGATTGTTGATCTCGTGGTATGGATTCTTTTCGTACTCTTCCCAACCAAGAAAGTACGACGAATCCTGCCCGTGAGCATTACAATCCGTAACCTTCGACGACAACATTAGTATCAACCTCGTATTCGTATATTAGAATTATAAAATTTACGAGATAACTAAATAGGAAAATGGACGGATTTGATGTTTTGCTTAAAAATGGTTGAAGTTGAAGTGATATAGGAGCAAGTGAGGAAGACACATTTTATGATGGGTGTGATTGAAAGGTATTTATAGAAGTTTAGAGGTGTAGTTGACAAATGAGTTTTAACTTTTAACTTAAATTCCACTTCACTTGCTTGACGTTGGATTCGTAGACTTAATATTATGTTATTTTTGGGTTAATAATGGTTTAATCCTCAAAGTTTTACATTTTTTCATTTTAACCACTTAAGTTTTTTTTCTAATGATTTAACCTTCGAAGTTTCAAATTTTGGTGGTTTAATTCTAAAGTTTGATTATACTTTAAAAATTTGATGGTTTAATCCCTAAAGTTTATCTTTTATAATGATTTGGCATTTTTAAGTTTTTCTATCTTAATCATTTAACTTTCAAAAAATTTATGGTTTAACCATTTGAAGGGTTAAATCAATAAGTCAATACAAACTTGAAGGGTTAAATCATGATAAAAAAAACTTGAATGGTTAAAACGAAAAAAAAAGTAAACTTGGAGGATTAAACCATTATTAACCCTTATCTTTTTCATTAATTAGATTATTACGGTCTACGCGCATTCTTATGGACACTCCACCGTCATTCTTATGTGTATCCCTAGGATTTCCACTTGGTCACTTGAATACATTTAATTGTTGGTCTAATTTAACTCTAAGTGTACGTATACAGTCATCAAGCTAAGCTAGTTGGATCTTAAAACTTATCAAGTTGATATTGGGCAGAGGCTTAACGAATAACTTTCGATTCAGAAAACAACTGTATAAAGACCAAAAATGAAGAATCAATAATTTATCTATCATTCATTAAGTAAACAAACATGTAATAAAAATATTTAGTTAAAACTATTGATATTCATCACAAAATATTTTCATGACTAGGTACTTATAAATGTTACAAGTTAATATCAATCATATCAACCGTGAAGATTTACAAATGTTATAACTTAAGCGACTTAGCGTTATAAAAATACTAAGAAACACGGGGTACCATATGTAGATGTTGACCAGATTAGAGAGATAGAGCTGTTTTTGGATTTATGAGTTGATAAATGCAACAAAAAGATACACTATTATATTTTAACTATGGTGCATCAATCAATTTGGGTTTGTATATAACTATCTGTTGTCATCTACCGATGGATATAGAAAAAAACAACCGAAAGAATAAGAACAAGCTAGTAAATTGAGAATTGGGATGTGGAAAATTAGGGGAGGGGTAAGATTGCTCCCATCCACTGTGTCGGTTTGGCGATGCCATCCGCATACGGTTTGTTTGTCTCGGGAAGCGACGAGATAACGGACGCGGGTGTGAGGCCCAAATTGAATAAATTTTTTTTTTTTTTTACCGTCGAGGGGGAGTATATAAACAAAAAGTGTTTTTAAACGTTATATGACGGATATATATCCTGTTGGTCAACAAATATATATACCCTTTTTCCTATCTCAAGCACCATATAAATATACATACAAATAAACTTAAACCTACACACACTTTTCATCATCCTTTTACTTACACTCAAATATAATCTACATTATTCTACCCAACTATTATCTATATAATTCAAACCAATAATTATCATACCGTAAATGGATCCAATCTCGTCCTCGAGCTCCAGTTCCGATTATGATGATTTCTTAGCGGTCACAACATGTTTTGATCCGGTTGCGATGCTCGATATTGCTGATATGTTGGACCAAGATGAGGAAAACGAAGCCTAAAGTTCAAGTCGACCAAGAGCACCAAGAAGATATATACTTACCGGTGCCAGCACATGTTTGTGGCAAGACTACTTTGTCGAGGACCTAAAACTCCCGCTTGATTACTTTCGAAGACGATTCCGGACGAGTAGGACATTGTTTCTCCGTATATGTCAAGGTATGACATCTTACGCTTAAGTACCGCTGTCAATAAACTTGGTTCCAACATTTACCAAAAATGCACTTATGATGTATGCCAATTTGTGTACAGTGTCACATCCTATGCGTTTGATGAATAATCACACATGGGTCAACAAACATCATATGATTGTTTGGACACCTTTACCAAGTGAGTATTTCATCTATTCTCGACGACTACCTTAGAAAACCAACACTTCAAGATTTTCAACGGTTACGTGCTAAACATGAAGAGTTGCATAGTTTTTCGTGTATGTTCGAAAGCATCAATTGTATGCATTGGCCTTGGAAAAATTGTCTAGTAGGATGGAAAGGTCAATACACATGAGGTGATCAAGGATGTCCAAGGATCATGCTCGAAGTGGTTGCCTCTTACGATTTGTGGATTTGGCACGCTTACTTTGGTCATGCGGGTTCGAACAAAGACATCGATCAATAAGTTTCATGAATCGGAATTGTTCAAAGATTTACTCCAAGATAGAGCTACCGATCAAAGTATTATTACCCTCATGTAATTTATGTATGATAATTAGATATATAGTTTATCCGTCGCTTCATTTGTTAGCGGCGACCTTCTAAGCATTCTACGCGCATTCTCAAGGACACTCCACCGTATGTGTATCTCTAGGATTTCCACTTGGTCAATTTGATACACTTAATCGTTGGTGTAAACTCTAAATATATACATCATCAAGCTAGTTGGATCTTAAAACTTATCAAGTAGCTATTGGGCAGTGGCTTAAGAAGTTATATAACGTCGAATCCAAAAAGTTTATGTAATGCTTATATCTATATGTGACACCCGACAAATTAGGGCTAGTAATTAGTACATAATCATTTTACTAATACATGTAATTAGTGCTATATTATGCTAATTGTATGTATCATCATTTATTTTGGAATATATACACGTACGCGATTTGATTAAATCGTGCCATTTCATATCGGATGGATTCCGACTCAGTAATACGGACGTTGGTGAACACAATTTATTAAATAATATGAAATTATTTAATAAACATATGGAATTCCAAAAAATAATGATAATATTTCACAAGTATTTCGTATCGTAACGAATAAATCATACGCGACAAACACGCCCGACAACCGATCGAAAACTGAAATATATTTTCATAATTTGAAATATATTACCTTGAATGGAAATATTCATTTAAAATATCGTATTTTATAACGATAACAAAAACGTTTAATTAAAACGTCACGCGATTAAACAAACGAAACACGAGCGCGTAAACCAAACCCGACATTGTAACTAAACATTTTTATAAATGTTTTACTAGGTATTATTGAGTAATACTCATTTTTATAAATGTTTTACTAAGTATTACCTTGAATGGAAATATTCATTTAAAATATCCTATTTTATAACGATAACAAAAACGTTTAATTAAAACGTCACGCGATTAAACAAACGAAATACGAGCGCGTAAACCAAACCCGACACTGTAACTAAACATTTTTATAAATGTTTTACTAAGTATTATTGAGTAATACTACCAACTAAATTATCGGATTTTGATCGTTATTTAAAACACGTACGAATAACATATAATGTATAATTAAACGTTTACACAACCGGTGAAACGAGCACCGCACGGAGCGCAAATTGGGGAACGAGATTTGGGAGACCCACACCTTGGTGAGCCCCCCTCGAAAACGGCTAGCCACCACCCCAAAATGGGGATCTTGTCTTTGACTACAAACCCCAAACCATCTCCATGTTTTCCTCATTCAAACCCACCCTCCTCTCTCTCTAACTCTCAACTCTCTCTCCTTTCCCTCTCTAAAAATCAGTCCAAAGAGATCACCATAAACCACCATCAAAACCACCTTTGATCACAACGAGTTTGGAAGCAAAAACGATCACGTTGACGCAAGGAACATTCCTATCTTTTCGGTTTCTCCATACGATACTTGTAAGATCTCGTCACCTTTGAATATACTTGTATTATGTTTTTTTACATGTTAGTGTGTTCACCCAACTTGAAAATGTCCAAACCAAAAGCCAAAACTCGTTTTTCAAGCATATATATACTTTTCTGGGCAGAAATTTGGTGTTTGGTAGAAAATTCATATAAAATCGTATACTCAAAATAAATGTATAAAAAATATGCCAAAATCTTCGTAAGTTCGTTGTCTAAAACTTTCATGTTGAACACTTCCTCCATAAATACACCGATTTTTATAGAAAATTCAATTTGTGTACGATAGTCCGTTTTGGCCGAAAATGGAACTCACTTGTTTCTTGATTTTATTTACCTAAAAAATGACCTCTATAATTCACGGAAAAATTAGTTAAAATACTAGTCATATAGTAGAATATGTGTGATTTTTGTTGGATTTGATTTCGGGCTAGAACATGTCAATAACGAGAGGCGAAACAAACCGACAAAACCGAAAATATAACTTAAGGGCTGTTTTGGAAATAATCATAAAACCGAGACTTCGGGCTAACCCGGACACAAACCGACGATTTTTATAAACTCTATGAACCATTTTATGGATTGGGTAAAAGTTTCGGGTCAAACCGAAGTAGTTTGACCATGTTCCCGACAACACGAGACCTGATCAGCCTTTTGTGTCAAAGGTGGCCCAAAGCCATTGCGACACAAGCCACTATGTCGCAATAATCGATTATGTCGCAACCTGCGACACCAGACTTATGTCGCAAACGAATCTCGATATCGCATGGTGCGACACAAACCCTTATGTCGCAAAAACTGATCGCTGTCGCATACTGCGACACAGCACCTTTATGTCGCATTAAATTGCGAATGTCGCATGATGCGACACAAACCCTTGTGTTGCTAACTCATCAGATGTCGCAGAATGCGACACAAATCTCAGTGTCGCAATATTCACAAATTTAAATCTCTGATGGCTCGACCCCAGCCAGGGGCTCTGCCCCTTGGACCCCGCCAGAGGTTGCCATCCCTTGGACCCCACTACCAGGGGCGCTGCCCCCGGACCCCCATCGTTCAAAAGCTTAAGAAAACTTATAATTACTTTCACATTAAGTGATGAACTTTTATATCCACAAATACTTATACGATGCGACATCTAAACACACGAAATATACTTTATAAGTATAACGTAACAACATAATGATAATTACACTTTGGAATTATTATTACAAAAACTCACCAACGGGCCGTACATGTTTTCAAAACTCAAACCTAATCAATCAAACCAAATCATTTGGACATTACTAGTTGAATGAACAACTAGCATAGATGGTCTGTTGAGACATATACTTATATTTATAACCTTGCGCGTGTTGAACGCCCAGCAGGTTACAGTCTTTGGACAACATTGCCTTGTGCAACATCATACTTGCTTGATAGCAACATATCAGACTCAGGTGAGTCTCATAGCCCTGCATTTTACTGTTTTTACTCCCGGGGTGGGAATACATGCTCTATTTGTTTTACATGTGAAGTACTAAACCTCGCTATATTCTGCATGAGCTATTTGCTAATCATTTTAAAGCCCTCCACGATCATAGTTTGGTCTTACTTTTGTAGCGTGAATGTTAGTCTATGGTACCATATGGGATTGACAATCCCTGTCCGGGTTGGAAGCCCCAACTGGTGAAATGGACGCATTATCATTTGTTCATACGAGTGTAGATTAGGCACTCGCAGGGAGGCACTCTCGATCGGGCACTTGATTGTGATCCCGACACCGAGTTAAGCTCAGACTATGACCTCATGGCAGTAATATATACATTATTTGATTGGTTTCAAATCATTATATAAAATCTTGTGGTTCATACATTATGTTTATTCATACAAACCTGTGAGCTCACCAGCTTTTAGCTGACCTTTTAGCATGTATTCTCAGGTACTCAACAGCAGTAGGTCTGCTCAGGATTAGATAGCTCGAGTCGCATACAGACACCAGGAGATTCCCCTTCATTTCTACATTTTGTAAAACTAGATATGCCTTAGAATCTCTCACATTTGGCTTACAAGCTTTTGTAACTATTACAACATTGTAAAACTTTTACTATTATCAATGTAATTTATAAACGACGCATATAGAGTCGTTCATTATATATCTTTGCGCACTGTTAACCTGATTAGTCGCGCGCCCCGACCCGAATCACTTCCGCATCATGAATTTGGGGGTGCGACACTATCTATACTACTTAATAAACCATTTTGAATCCAGGTCTTAATCCCCTTACAAAAGGGGACAATACAATTTACTATATTACCGTCACTCAAATTCACAATACCTAACATACCATATGGATTTAATGATTCAATGATGTTCAAAATTGGTCCATACGTATTACGTGTAACTAGCAACTCATGATATGAAATGTAACTGACAACTGTAAAACGAATTCAATGTTAGTAACTCATGATATGAAATGCATAATTGACCAACGCTAGAAATTTTAAACCTATTGATGAAAAAAATTATGTAACTTGTATAACCGCTAACAATTACAATTACAATTACATTAATTAAATATATATAGCAAGGTAGGTATGAAACTGATGATGATATAATTTTATATATATATGAAAGGTGGCAATATTTGTATTTTCACTATTCTTTGTAGGTAATTATATGTCATGTTAGGAAAACAACAACATTAGTTACTGCTTTTAGCTTGAGAAGTGTTTTTACCAAATTCACAAACCCGGCCAGAAAGTTGAGTTGAAATCATAACTTAGGGTTTGAATCCTAATATGATTGAATCTCAAATATGAGATTATGGTTAAGCGTGCATGCATATACAAAGCTAAAGATTTCAATGTCAAAGAAACTAGTTGGTTCATTAGTTGCTTGTATGATGAGGTTCGTGTTATGATATTACATGTTTTTCCGTTGCCTACAGTCTACTACTTTCTGGAAAGAAATAATGGATTAATTTACAATTCAAAAATACCAAATGACCGAATGAGTCCGACAAACCTTCAATGGGTTATTATCACTCCAAAAGAGTATAACCACTAGAAACATCAAATGATCACAGTTAGAGGTAATTGCTCGGTTGTACAGTATATATATAGTTAGTTTAAATGTTTGATATTGATCGATCAATGTATATATATGTTTAATAAGATTTGATTAACTTTCATAAATATTGAGAAACAACACATAATGTATCTCCATCATTCTTTATTACCGCCTTCTCGATCCTTTGGTCCGGATAATTTTGCATAACTTTGCATATCACCGCCACTTTGGTCCGGGTATTCTGCTTGTTATTATTAAACTAGACTAAAATGTATACTTAAAAATGGACCTAATTCAATATATCTCATAGATAGATAGATAGATAGATAGATAGATAGATAGATAGATAGATAGATATAATCTAGTAGTTCTCACAGTTTTCTACTTTTAGTTGGTTCTCATTAGGTTCAAATAAGAACCAACTAAAAGTAGAGAACTGTGAGAACTACTAGTTTACGTGTTTGTTCACATGTGATTAACTTCAATCATATGTGAACATTGATTTAGGCTCGATTGAGAAAGAAAAAATAATCAAAAAAAATTCCTAGAATTACGTCTTAAAACACGTTTTACCTGATTTGTTCACATTATCGTTCAACTGTGAACATATATTTTTTTTTTGTGTTTTTCAATATAATTTTAGGATTTTTCTGACTTTTTTCTTTATCAATTAAATGTACATCAATGTTCACATATGATTGAAGTTAATCACATGTGAACAAACACGTAATATATATATATATATATATATATATATATATATATATATATATAACTAAAGGAGGAGACCTCCAATGATTTGTCAAATATACACCTATGTCACTTCACTATCATCCTATGTGTCATCATTATATAAAAAAAATTTGATGAGGTGGATTCTCGTACATTCAAATAGTAAATAAGGTAATATTTTATTGAAAAATTTAATTATAATTAATTTAATTTAATGTGTCATCATTTTTTGATGGTAAATAATGCAATAGATAATTAAATTATAACAAATTTAATCCAAACTAATGTGTCATGGGATAACATTTGTAGTATAATTTTTGGTTATAGTCGAAAATCAAGAATGTTGTTATCTATTTTTTCCCTTTAATTTGGAGTTATAATTTTTTTTTCTTATTCATCTTAATATTCACCCTTCTTTCTCTAACTCTATTAAAATGTATTTTTTAAGTAAAATAAGATAGCTGACATCATAGTTTTGTCAATTTGACAAATTTTTTATTATCTTGCAAATGCAAGGATCGTAATTACATTTATTTTGTAATCCGAGTACAAGTTTCATGGATAGGTATATCAAGTTTCATCTTTTTTTTTTTTTTCTTTTTTCTAAAAGGTTTTATTTAATTTTAATCACACATTTAGGCTACTGGTAAAAGGTGAAATCTTATAATTTCTATATTACTTTTCAAATCTATATAATGTCTTATGTATGTATTTGTATATATGTGATTGCTATAAAATGAATTTTATTTTGTACATGTAGATGCACATTAGTTGTTCAACAAAATGTCTAAATAGTTATATTAAGTAGTAGTTACAGTTTATGTTTGCTAAAATTATGAACATACGCATTGCTTAACAAATTATTGCAACTTTAGCAACGAAAAGGCAACTATGACCTAACAATTACTTTTAGCTACAAATGTGACTTTAAAACATACACGTATTTTTTAACCTTCCTAATTTATTTATGTGGGGAAAATTTGTTCTTATTTCATTTTTAAACAGTTAAAACTTATAAAATATCATTAATATCGGTTGGAAAATTTTAAAAGATTTTTAGCGAGTAATTGTCCTCCATCGCCAGATACTTACTCAACATTATTTACGGAGTATTCATTTTCTAAACGTTATCAAAAAAGATTAGATAAAGTGAAGTGATTTTTACACCATCTTCTTTTAGTCGTATAACACAAATTATGTAAAGTGTATACAGCACAAAATTGAATATGATCATTAAAACATTTCATATACCATTATAGATTATGATCAATGTATCGTCACATTATATTTTTCTAGCCGTGCATCGCACGGGTTTAACATTAGTGTGTGTGTGTGTGTGTGTGTATATATATATATATATATATTAATCTTTTATTTTACGGCATTGATCAACTATATTGGTTTATTACTAAATTTATATTTTTAGCGTTATCAATCATCTTTCGAATAACAATAAGGTTGTCAGATAAGAAAGAATGTAGGTGTAGAGTGGGAGAAGCGTGTTCATTGGATTTGATATGCTATTTTTGATGTGGTGACATTTTCATAATTGGCTACGAATTGAAACAAATGTAATGAAAACAAGCCAAATATATAGTATGCAGTGTAGAAATAAATTTCGATAGAAAAAAATAAGGAATGAAACCATTCATATCGAAACCAACAAGAATTTATAAGTATTTTAGTCATTTCATAAGGGATGAAGGACTGTGAGTGAAACGAAAATTCGGGTCAATGTATTGAGCCCCGACTCGGAGACGAGGAGTGAAATGTATGACAAAACATCGGGACAAGAAATGTTTACTCTTAATTATTTCATTTGAGAAATGGTCAATAAGTTGTGTGTTTTTGGACCTAAAATATAAAAAGAAATGGAGGGATTGTAGTGAAAAACACTAGTACAGATTTGGGCTTTGGTCACACCAGAAAAGCGTGATGATATGCTTACGGTCACGCTTGTTTTTCAACGTGTGTGTGACTAAAGGTCCCGCGACCATAGGGTGCATACGGCCACATTAAATCGTTAGTGGCCGTATCCATTTAAAAAGAGTGACCAAAACCATAAAAGGTGTGACCATATGCTCTTTTAAATCAAGTAAAGGTGTATTATATGTGACTATTGTTCATCCAATGGCCACTTGAATTCTATGTTTGTGTGGCGTTATGTAACATGTTGTCACAGAACGAATGTTTTAATTTGGAGATATGGTCACATAAAACGAAGCCAAAAGTGGCCATAGGTGTTAATAAGCGTGTCCAAATGCTCCTTAAAGCCAAGTAAACGTGGATTTTGTGTGGCGATTGTGCCTCCAATGGCCACGTGAATTCTATCTTTGTGTGGCGTTATGTAACATTTAGTCACACAACGAGTGCTTTTCTTTGGGATTTGGTCACACAAAAGTAAGCCAAAAGTGGCCATAGGTATTCATATGTGTGACCAAATTCTCTTTAAAGTCACGTAAACCTGTATTTTGTGTGACTATTATTCATCCAATGGCCACTTGAATTTTATGTTTGCGTGACGTTTGGTATCATTTAGTCACACAACGAGTGTTTTATTTTTGGATTTGGTCACATATATAGAATTAAACCAAATGTGGCCGTAGGTGTTAATATGTGTGACCATATGATCTTCAAAGTCACGTAAACCTGTATTTTGTGTGACTATTGTTCATCCAATGGCCACTCGAATTTTATGTTTGCGTGACGTTTGGTATCATTTAGTCACACAACAAGTGTTTTATTTTTGGATTTGGTCACATATATAGAATTAAACCAAATGTGGCCGTAGGTGTTAATATGTGTGACCATATGATCTTCAAAGTCACGTGAACCTGTATTTTGTGTGACTATTGTTCATCTAATGGCCACTCGAATTTTATGTTTGCGTGACGTTTGGTATCATTTAGTCACACAACGAGTGTTTTATTTTTGGATTTGGTCACATATATATAATTAAACCAAATGTGGCTGTAGGTGTTAATATGTGTGACCATATGATCTTTAAAGTCACGTGAACCTGTTTTTTGTGTGACTATTGTTCATCCAATGGCCACTCGAATTTTATGTTTGCGTGACGTTTGGTATCATTTAGTCACACAACGAGTCAATCAAAGTGTGACCGTATTATGTGAGCGCATCATTTAGTCACATATAACAAATCAATATTTCGTGTGACAATTGGAATTATATATATATATATATATATATATATATATATATATATATATATATATATATATATATATATTATAACACGACAAATTAAAATTGGAATAATATATATGTACATAATTAACTCCATACATGTACCCAAACTAATATTGGAATATTGTTTTACATGATAATAATAACCGAATAAATGTATCAAAATGATAAAGTAATTATACATGATCACAGTTGCAAGGCCTTTTGACTCTTGAGTTTCATCTTCGCTTGCTTTTGCACAGTATAACTAGATACAAAAACCGATATTTTGCGCCTTTTCTTTGATACTTCTGGTGCAGTTTTGTTTTCCGCATACGCCAATTGACCTGAAGTAGGTGGTGTTACCTGTAAAAGACAAAAGCCACATATATATGTATCAAACATCAATTATTAATATATGAAGAATTATATATGTATACGTAGGTAGATATAGGTTGTTAAAAACGTATACGTACTGTATGTACCTCATCCTCAAATACCACTTGCTCATTGGGCCATGCATAAGAACCACCTACTGCCTGCTTAGCAGTTTTGACACCATTGTCTCCAACGTCCGGTAAAAAAGCTGCATCCACCAACGATGTACCAACAGACACTTTGTAGCAATCCTTTGGGAGTACTTTGTTATGAAGCATCTGTTTTCCACTTGACGCGTGTACGGTACCCAAAGCAATAGTGTTTGACTTCTTTAGGTTCCACAGTTTACACTTGAATACCTAAACAAAATGATATGATGACGATTAATATAAATATATATACTAATTATAACTAAAGCATAAGTCTCTGTCTTAAACGGTGAAGATTTCAGATATGCACAGAGTACAACTCACAATAAATACCCTGTAATTGCATTCTAATTAAATTCAGAATTGTATAAACCAATATTTCAACAAATAATTAATAGCACTTCATATTTACCGATTTCAATATTTTCCAGCAGCATCATATCATGTATATATATATATGTATGCAATATTAGAATTAGATGAAACTTAATTGAATAATGTTTCAACATGCTGAAATACATATATATACCTGCAGCGTTGGTGGTGTTGGAGACTGTTTCTTTTGTGATCGGGATGACCGGTTAGGTTCAACCGTGTTCTCTTGTGAATCAGGCGTCCTGTTTGCTGACTTGTTAACTGCTTTTTTAACAGTCTCCTATATAAAACAAGGCAAACAAGTAATTATTGTAAATGACAGTGACAAATATTAAAATCAATGTAATTCAAATGTTTTATTACTTAATTACCATTTTGTCTTTTTGGTTGATCATGCTAGTTGCAAGTCCATTAGGAATGTCAAAACTAGCTTCCTGCCCACTTCAAACCACATTTGATGACCTTATTTGGCACTCCCGATCTGCAGTTTCAATGGTTGCTTTAGGATTAACGTCCACTGATGGAGACACCTGCAATATATATAAAGAAATACATATATCCGTTAGCTGCAATATAAATTAATGAATAATATGTTAGCATAATTACTTAATTAATACAAGAATTAAATGTCTTTCCTCCGATGGTAGGTTTTGAGTTGACATTGAATTAATTTTCGCCTCTTGTGCAGTCAACTTGGCCATCACTACTGACACCTGGTTGGACAACGTTTCTATAACTTTGTCTTTGTATTCACGGGCACGTTTCTCAGCTGCAAGTTCTGCTTGAAGTAATTTCATCTGTTCGTCATCTGCTGCTTTTCTACTTCGACCTGCTGGAAGATGAAAATACTTGTTGATTGTCACTCCACTTCCTACTCCTCTGGCATACCCTCCCTTTTCCTTTCCAAATACCTCTGTCATTGCATCGTTGCCATGAGGAAGCTGTAAGGTTCCGGTTTTGATCTTCTCCTGAGTGTCTATCTGCATTATAGATTCCAACAGCCAGTAGTTAATTGATTTATCGAAAGTAAACTACATGAACTATTTAAACGGAAAATTTGCATGTCAAATTAATGCTTACTAGTTGTTGTCCCTTATCTTTAGTCATTTCGTCTAGAAATAACCCGGCTTTGTTTTGCCTTCCTCTCAACCACTGTATACCACGTGGGGGTTCTTGATGTGCTTCAATTACTTTTTCTTCAATCTTATAATCATCAAATCAACACACATGTAAATTAGTCAAATTACCAATTAACATGTAACCATATAAAATTGAAAACAGAAACAAAGTACATTAGCTTTCTGTGTATTTTACTTTGATCTTATATATAATTGATACATATATTGTACAAAATAGAAACATACATTATATATGTAAATGTAATTACCAATTTCTTTTTCACATGTATGTAGCCACCTCGTCCCATGGTATGCGGATAAACCGACTTGGAGCGCGCCTCTTTTGATGCATCTGACTTTTTCTAATTACAGAACAAAATGATTATTAGATGGCATTAATGTGCAAACACAATAATCTGAAATTATATATATATATATATATATATATATATATATATATATATATATGCACTCTAATATAAATGACTAAACCTGGTAATCCTCCGTGCTCGTATACTCTACAAAAGAGTTCCATTCCAGGGCATGGACAAATGCACTATATTTCATTGGGACTTCATTTACTGCTGGTGTGTTTAGGTTGGGCAGTATGTAGGATTCCCTCAATTTCCTTCTGAAATTCCTAAGATGGGCACCAAGACGATTCATTACTAGCTTTCTGTGTGTCTCATCAACATCAAAATATCACTGCAAGATCAATATTAACAAGTTAAATGTGTATATATATATATATATATATATACAGTTGCATATATAATGTATTGTAAACATTTTTAATTAATAAAAGAAATTAATCAAGGGAGCATGGAGTGGGTTACAAATACCATGATTTCATACCACAGTTTATCTCTTTCTTCTTTATTGACCTTCTTCCAGGATAGAATCTTCAAACCAATATGCTCACGAACAATGTCTCCCAAAAAACTCAAAAACAATGCTCTATTGTCCCCTATTAGCCTATCCATTTGATCGAAGGTTACCTTGAGCTTTTGTGCACCGGGTCTGCCATACTTGTTGCGAAACGCAAATAATCTTGTTATGCCCCTCGGCGGAACTATTTTGGGATTTGCATTATTGTCGTTTTCATCGGCTTCATGATCTTGTACATCATCGTAACCCTATGACTCATATCCTAAATCGTGGTCGTCATCATTATAATTATTTAGAGGATGATCGGCTTCGTTATCCATGATATATAATTTAATTGAGATTAATTGAGAGTTGTAAATTCTTTGATATTTTGGTTGGAGATTAATTGAGAGTTGTAAATGCTTTGATCGGCCTAAAAGTTAAAAAAACCTAGTATTAAGATGTTTTGAAATGTAAAAGGTCACTTAAAATTCAAATTTTTCAGCTTGGCTCTAATTAGTCAGTTTGAATTTTTCGGGGAAAAATTTGGCTCCAAAATGAAGGAAATAATATTTAGAGTTAAAATTATGAATAAGGTTAATTATGAATTTATGATTGTACGGGGGAAAAACAGCAAATCAAGCAATATTGAGCTCAAAAAAACAAAATGTGGGTTAGGGGACTCGAACCCGGGATTGCTAGGTTATTTCCTCAGCGAAATGACCAACTCAGCTATCAATACATTTGATTTACTTTTCCCACGATAAGTATATAATATTATGTTGTTAAACCCTAAACGCTAGGCCCTAAACCCTAAAGTGAAATTGTAACACCCCCAAATTTGATGATTTGCGGAAGCTTGATTTGGGTGTTACTAATCAATAACAAAGCACAAAGATATATAGCAAACGACTCTATATGCGTCGTTTTAACAAAATATATTGATAACTGAAATGTTTACAACATTTAAAGCTTTACATAGCTCGAGTTTAAATAAAATGAGATTTCAGTACATAAGTACTTGTACAAAATATACTAATGCAAGAAAATCTCAATCGTCTGTATGCTGACTCGAGCTAAATCCTGAAGCAGAAACATCCTACTGCTGTGTACCTGCGATATATGCAAAAAGGTCAGCTATAAAGCTGGTGAGCTCACAGGTTTGAAATCAGTTAATATAGTATGAACCGCAAGATTTAAATAACGAATTGCATCCAGCAATTTAATGATAGTAATCGTGTATACAGCCATGAGCACATAGTTGAGCTTAACTCGAGGGCCGGGTCCCCTATAGAGAATTCCGGGCGAGGTGCCTCCACGAATGCCTAATCAACATTCGTCTTCCCAAATATTAGTACGTCCGTTTACCCGGTTAGTGCTTGCTAACCCGAACGAGGAGGGTCAATCCTATATGGTACCATATACTAATATTCACGCTACAACGTATTAACAACTATGCTGACGGAGGACTTTAAATGATTAGTTGAGAAAAACTCATGTAGTATATGAAATGTTTGTACTTGCGTTCACATGTTAAAAGTTGAGCAATATATCACACCCCTGAGTAAAACAGTAAAAGAGGGGCTATGAGACTCACCTGAGTCTGAAAGCGTTTAAACAAACGTAAGTTGATTAGCCGAGTATGAAGTCCAAAGACTTGTAACCTGAGGGTGTCCACGACACGCGATGGTTATAATATGCGAAGGTATCTAATAAGACTACCTTGTAGTTGTTCGTCCAACTATAATATCCAAATTACATTTGGTTGATTGATTCGAAAGTTTGAAAATATGTACGGCCCGTTGGTGACGGATTTGTAATAATAATCTCAACTATTATTATTTTGATTTCGTGGCGTTTTACTTGAAAAATGTGTTTTTGATTGTGTTTTAGAAGCCGTTCCGGAATCTAAGTACGGGGGTCCGGGGGCAGCGCCCCTGGCTGGGGTCGAGCTGCCAGGTCAGCTTGGAAAATTTTTATTTCTACTATATTGCTTTGACGAAAAACGCATTTGGATCCGAATTTAGGTAAAATCGAGTGATAAAATTTTAGGTCTCGATACTTAGTAAAATCTGTGTTTTCTGGGTTCTGTTTTTGGCGACACTTTGCTAGTGTCGCTATAGGCGACACTAGTTTGGCGACACTATGTGAGTGTCGCTACAGACGGCACTAGTTAGGCGACACTTGGTGAGTGTCGCTAGATTTCTGATTTTCAATTTAGGGGCGACACTTGATTAGTGTCGCTATGGGCGACACTTAAAATTTTGGCGTCATAAAGGGAGTGTCGCTAGGATAAATCTGGTTAAGTATTTCAGCGACACTTAGGTAGTGTCGCTATAGGGGCGACACTTTGGGATAGCGACACTTAACTAGTGTCGCTAGTACTGTTTTTGGCACACTAGCGACACTTCAGACTGTTCGACGGATTTCGAGCAAAAAATCGCGTTTTCGGGTTTCCGATCGGTTCCATATTTTTACCCAACCCTTTTAGGGACATTATAAGTTGTTACAAACTACTAACAAGTGAAAAACATTTAAAAACGAGAGATTTCGGGATTTGTCGGAAACTTACAAAGTGTCGGATGAGAAATCCGAAAAGATAGAATGATAGATCGTGATACGGTGGTCGTTTTCTTCCAAAGGAGTAGTATAATCCAAGGCCGTTTGATGTTGTTATTTTGCGATTTTGTAGGAATTGTGGAGGTGGTGGTGATTAGTGATTAGAGAGAAAAGAAGAAAGAAGAGAGAGAAAGAAAAGATAAATGAGAGAAAAGATGGTGGGAATGGGAGGTTAACTCCCATTTTCGCCCCGCGTTCCCGCTCCGTGCGGTGTTCGTTTTTCTCCGTCGTTCAATCGTTAAATAATTACTTTAAATATTAAATGGTACGTTTTAAAATACAAATTATTATGCGATATTTTATTTAACTATTTTACAATTCCATTTATATTTGAGTTATAAAATGTAAGTTTGTTTATTTAGTTTGCGCGGTGTAATATTTTAAATTGTGTAAGTTCTGTTTGTACGATACGAATGAATACGAAATATTATCATAATAATATTTTTGACATAAAAGCGTTATTTAATAAATTTGGTCACCAACGTCCGTATTAAATTGAATCGAAATACATTCGATTTAAATTGCGTACGATTTAACCAAATCGCATTTTCGTGTATATTCAACAATATATATAATTCGATACATTAATTAGCCTAACACAGAACTAATTACATGTATTAACGTATGATTATGCACTAATTACTAGTCCTAATTTGGCGGGTGTTACATTCTCCCCCTGTTAGAAGAATTTCGTCCCGAAATTTAGTTCGAAGTCGTGTTTGATGTAGAATCAGTGAAAAGTTGAGGATATTTGAGTCGCATTTGGTCTTCCCGTTCCCAGGTGAATTCCGGACCACGCCGCGAATTCCATCTGACCTTGACGATGGGAATACGACTTTGTTTCAGTTGTTTGACCTCACGGTCCATAATTTCATCGGGTTCCTCAACGAAGTGAAGTTTATCGTCAACACGAATTTCATCTAGTGGGATAATAAGTGTCTCATCAGACAGACACTTCTTCAAATTTGAAATATGAAAAGTAGGGTGCACGCTGCTAAGTTCGAATGGCAGCTGCAATCGATAGGCTACGGGGCCAATCCGTTCGAGGATCTCAAAAGGCCCGATGTATCTGGGATTTAACTTCCCGCGTTTGCCAAAACGGATGACGCCTTTCCAAGGTGATACTTTTAAGAGTACTCGATCCCCAACTTGGAACTCGAGTGGTTTGCGTCTCACGTCAGCATAACTTTTCTGACGATCACGTGCGGCTTTGAGTCGGTTTTGGATTTCCACAATTTTCTCGGTGGTGGCGTGAATGAGTTCAGGACCAGTGAGTTGACTATCTCCCACTTCAGTCCAACAAATCGGTGATCGGCACTTACGACCGTACAGTGCCTCAAAAGGTGCAGCCTTAATGCTGGCGTGATAGCTGTTATTGTACGAGAATTCACACAACGGTAGATGTCTTTCCCAGTTTGTACCGAAATCAACTACGCAGGCGCGTAGCATATCTTCCAGGGTTTGGATGGTTCGTTCACTTTGGCCATCGGTTTGAGGATGGTACGCGGTACTCATATCGAGACGGGTACCCATAGCTTTTTGAAGTGATTGCCAAAAGTGAGAGGTGAAACGGGCATCTCTGTCAGAGATGATCGAGATTGGAACGCCGTGTTGAGAAACGATTTCTTTGATGTAGATTTGTGAAAGGCGTTCCATTTTATCGTTTTCTTTGATTGCCAGGAAATGAGCAGATTTGGTGAGACGATCGACGATCACCCAAATGGTATCGCAACCGCTCGCCGACTTGGGTAGTTTGGTTATGAAATCCATGGCAATTTGTTCCCATTTCCATTCAGGGATTTCAGGTTGTTGAAGTAAACCAGGAGGTTTCTGATGTTCGGTTTCGGCTTTCATGTTTGGCCACCAATAAAATTTCTTGATTCCATGGTACATCTTATCGGATCCTGGATGAATGGAATATTTAGACTTGTGAGCTTCATCCATCACCAAGTCTCGTAGGTTCCCGAAATTAGGCAACCAGATTCGGTTTGAGAAATACCTAATCCCGTTAGATTTGATTTCGAATTGTTTGTCAATACCCCGTAAGGCTTCATTTTTGATGTTTTCAGGTTTCAGGGCTTCGATCTGAGTGGTATGAATCTGAATGGTAAGATCGTTGTGAATGGTCACACTGAGGGCTCGGACTCGAAGTGGTTTTGGTCGTTCCTTTCGACTGAGGGCGTCGGCTACCACATTAGCCTTCCCTGGATGGTACTTGATCTCGCAATCGTAATCGGTAAGCAACTCGACCCATCGACGTTGCCTCATATTGAGATCCTTCTGATCGAATATATGTTGGAGACTTTTATGATCGGTAAAGATTGTGCACTTAGTGCTGTAGAGATAATGTCTCCAGATTTTGAGAGCAAAAAAGACAGCTCCAAGTTCGAGATCATGAGTGGTGTAGTTCTTTTCGTGAATTTTCAGCTGTCGTGAGGCATAGGCAATGACTTTATCTCGTTGCATCAACACGCAACCGAGACCTTGGTGAGAAGCATCACAGTATACCACAAAGTCATTGGTGCCTTCGGGTAGTGATAGAATTGGAGCATTGCAAAGCTTTTGTTTCAGAAGTTGGAATGCTGACTCTTGTTTATCGGTCCAATCGAACCTTTTGTCCTTCTGAGTCAGTACCGTGAGTGGTTGAGCTATTTTGGAGAAATTTTCGATAAATCGCCGATAGTACCCAGCAAGACCCAAGAATTGTCGCACTTCAGTTGCAGAGGTGGGTGCTTGCCAGTCTTTGATAGCCTCGATTTTTGATGGGTCCACGTGAATTCCCTGACTGTCGATCACGTGACCACGGAACTGAACGGTTTGTATCCAGAACTCACACTTAGAGAATTTGGCGTAAAGCTCCTCGTGTCTAAGTAGTTCAAGGATGGTTTTGAGGTGTTGCGCATGTTCTTGCTCGTTGCACGAGTAAATGAGTATGTCATCGATAAAGACAATGACAAACTTATCGAGGTAAGGTTTGCACACCCGATTCATGAGGTCCATGAATACAGCCGATGCGTTAGTTAGACCGAAGGGCATCACTTGGAATTCGTAGTGCCCGTAACGAGTTCTGAAAGCAGTTTTTGGAATATCGGCGTCGCGAACTCGTAACTGATGATAGCCTGATCGCAGGTCGATTTTTGAGTAGAAACTTGAACCCTGAAGTTGGTCGAATAGATCATCAATGCGAGGAAGTGGATAACGGTTCTTGACGGTCAATTTGTTCAACTCTCGATAGTCGATGCACATTCTGAATGACCCGTCCTTCTTTTTAACAAATAAGACAGGAGCTCCCCAAGGTGAAGAACTCGGTCTAATGAATCCTCTATCCAGAAGTTCCTGTAACTGGGCAGACAACTCCTGAAGTTCGGATGGGGCTAAACGGTACGGTGCACGGGCCACCGGTGCGGCACCCGGCACGAGATCAATTGAGAACTCAACCTGTCTAGGTGGAGGTAAACCAGGTAGTTCTTCCGGAAAGACTTCTGGGAAGTCTCTAACAATTGGCACATCCTCAAGTCGCTTCTCCTCCGACTTCTTCTCGGTGATGTGTGCGAGTATTGCAGGGTAACCCTTTCTCAGAAATTTTCGGGTTTTTAAGCAAGAGATGATATTGAGTCCCGTCCCACCGGTCTCCCCCTGTATGTTCAAGGTTCCACCGGCAGCGAGTGGAATGCGGACGATCTTATCGTAGCAAATGATTTCAGCTCGGTGTTTGGACAACCAGTCCATTCCAATGATGACGTCGAAACTTCCAATTTCAACGGGTACAAGATCGATTGAAAAGGTTTCGTCAGCTAGATTTAAAGTGCAATTAGGTATCACACTATCGGTTTCTATAAGTTCCCCATTTGCTAGCTCTACAGTATACTTAACCTCTAAGGTAACAGGATTGACGTCAAGTAATGGGCAAAAATCATCGGAGATAAAGCTTCTATCAGCACCAGTATCAAATAGAACAGAAGCAGTTAAGTTGTTGAGGAGGAACATACCCGAGACCACATTCGGGTCTTGGCGGGCGTCCCCAGATTTGATGACGAAGGCTCTGCTTCGGGTGTTGTTGTTGTTGTTGCTGCTGCGGTTGTTGTTGTTGTTGTTATTCTTCAGCTTCGGGCACGTATCCCTGAAGTGCCCGGGGTTCCCACACTCAAAGCAGACTTTGGGTGGCCTGGTGTTGTTGGGGTTGTTGTTGGTAGGAGAGCGGCAATCTTTGGTGAGGTGGCCGTACCTCTTGCAATTGTTGCAAAAGGGACCACAGGAACCTTCATGGTGACGGCTGCACTTGGAACAATAGGGTTTGCTCCCAGTGTAGCCCCGTTGGGTGTCGGTGGTGGTGTTGTAGGCTTTGATGGTGTCGGGTTTCTTGTTTTGTTGGTTGGAGTGGTTGTTGTGGTAGTCAGACCACTTTCGCTTGTTGTTTTGGGAGGATGAAGTGGGTGGTTCAGACTCTTGGCTCATGGACATCAGGTCTTGGGCCAATAAGATTGCACCGTCAATGGTGGTTTGGTTGGAAGAGGCAACATGCCCCCGAACAGGCTCAGGAAGGCCAAGGATGTACTTCTTGATTTTATCAGGTTCAGTGCTTACCATAGCTGGGCGGAGGGCGGCAAGTTGTTGGAATCTGGTGGTATAACCATCGATATCACCACCCTGAACCTTTAAGTTCCAGAATTCCTCATCTAGCTTTTGGAGCTTGGCGATAGAGCAGTATTTGGCAGTGAGTTTTGCTTTCAATTCCTCCCAAGTGAGTTGGTAGGCAATGTCAGCACCCACTGATTGGGCATATGAATTCCACCAAGAGTGGGCATCATCTTCGAGAGAGCAGGTGGCGAAGTTTACTTTGTCGTTCTCCGCGCATTTGCTGACACGGAAAACAGTTTCCATCTTTTCGAACCATCTGATCAGTCCGATGGCTCCTTCAGAACCCTTGAAGCTTGAGGGTTTACAGCTCTGAAAGTCCTTGTAAGAACAAGGTTTAGCAGCAGGGGTTTCAGCGGCATCGCTGTTTCTCGTGGAGTTTTGTGGAGTATTTCGAGCCAAGGCTTCAGTAACAGCCTGGGTTATAAGGGATGTAAGCTGAGCATCGGTGTACGGTCTTGTCTTTGGCGGCATGATTCTTCAATAAAAGAAATGAAGATACATGAGATTTCGTAGGAAAGTTGTATTTGTTATAGATGTACATGTATAAAAGCAGTAATACATGACATCAACATGAAAAAAAATGACAATTAATATGAGTTGAAACAACAAGGAATATTTGATAGCTAATATGAGTTCAAAGGTTACATCCTATGGATGTATTACAAAAGGCGTCGGGAATTGTTACTTCCGACCGAATTATAGAGTAGCGCTTAGATAGTTACTAGATTACAGAATAGATTACAAGGCAAAGACTACACTAGTCTTAACGTAGATTAATTTGTTCCATCATCGTGACAAGACGGTCCACAGTGTTTGCAAGTCTGCTAGCTTATCGGGCGTTATCTTCCGCTAGTGCTAGTCGTTGTGTTAGTCCACGTGCATACTCTTCTGCTTCATGTGAGCACTGTTCACATTCTTCCATCCTTTGTCGCAGAAGGGCATTTTCCACGCTAATTTCTATTACTTGGTTGCGAAGGACATCCATGTTGTTGTTTGTGGTTTCAAGGTCGTCGGAGACTTGTTCGATGCGTTCAAGGGATGTAAGTCTCCAGTTTTCGTTCGTTTCCTGCAGCACGACATCCATGGTGCGAAGTCGCTGCTCGTGTTGGTTCACCCTAGCGGCTAAGGCCGGCAAGGTGAAGTGAGTGGGGTACGGGCCAGCTCGAGGCAACCTGTTGTTCCTCCTTGCTACCCTTGGGTTCTGCGACCCAGATTGAGAGCGAGATGAATTGGGTGGGATGTTTGCCATTTCTGAGATAAAGCATTAAAGAAGGTGAGGCCTATATTCATATAGTTCCTATATAATATAGCCTATTGAGTGTCTAGCATAAACATGTTTAAGTCTCGTTTCTCTCGAGGTCAGAGTCTTCTATTGTATCCTGTTCAGCCATAACTACTTTCAGATCTTACATCATCTTTGCTTAATTGTACATAGTTGATCAGGCTATGTTAAATTAAACTCGTATGATGTAATCACTGAACCAGTTATACCTAATAAGGAATACTGCCTAATGGTCATAGTCTAGGTCCACTAAATGCAACCTATTTCGCTATAACCTTAGGCTCTGATACCAATCTGTAACACCCCCAAATTTGATGATTTGCAGAAGCTTGATTTGGGTGTTACTAATCAATAACAAAGCACAAAGATATATAGCAAACGACTCTATATGCGTCGTTTTAACAAAATATATTGATAACTGAAATGTTTACAACATTTAAAGCTTTACATAGCTCGAGTTTAAATAAAATGAGATTTCAGTACATAAGTACTTGTACAAAATATACTAATGCAAGAAAATCTCAATCGTCTGCATGCTGACTCGAGCTAAATCCTGAAGCAGAAACATCCTACTGCTGGGTACCTGCGATATATGCTAAAAGGTCAGCTATAAAGCTGGTGAGCTCACAGGTTTGAAATCAGTTAATATAGTATGAACCGCAAGATTTAAATAACGAATTACATCCAGCAATTTAATGATAGTAATCGTGTATACAGCCATGAGCACATAGTTGAGCTTAACTCGAGGGCCGGGTCCCCTATAGAGAATTCCGGGCGAGGTGCCTCCACGAATGCCTAATCAACATTCATCTTCCCAAATATTAGTACGTCCGTTTACCCGGTTAGTGCTTGCTAACCCGAACGAGGAGGGTCAATCCTATATGGTACCATATACTAATATTCACGCTACAACGTATTAACAACTATGCTGACGGAGGACTTTAAATGATTAGTTTCGAAAAACTCATGTAGTATATGAAATGTTTGTACTTGCGTTCACATGTTAAAAGTTGAGCAATATATCACTCCCCTGAGTAAAACAGTAAAAGAGGGGCTATGAGACTCACCTGAGTCTGAAAGCGTTTAAACAAACGTAAGTTGATTAGCCGAGTATGAAGTCCAAAGACTTGTAACCTGAGGGTGTCCACGACACGCGATGGTTATAATATGCGAAGGTATCTAATAAGACTACCTTGTAGTTGTTCGTCCAACTATAATGTCCAAATTACATTTGGTTGATTGATTCGAAAGTTTGAAAATATGTACGGCCCGTTGGTGACGGATTTGTAATAATAATCTCAACTATTATTATTTTGATTTCGTGGCGTTTTACTTGAAAAATGTGTTTTGATTGTGTTTTAGAAGCCGTTCCGGAATCTAAGTACGGGGGTCCGGGGGCAGCGCCCCTGGCTTGGGTCGAGCTGCCAGGTCAGCTTGGAAAATTTTTATTTCTACTATATTGCTTTGACGAAAAACGCATTTGGATCCGAATTTAGGTAAAATCGAGTGATAAAATTTTAGGTCTCGATACTTAGTAAAATCTGTGTTTTCTGGGTTCTGTTTTTGGCGACACTTTGCTAGTGTCGCTATAGGCGACACTAGTTTGGCGACACTATGTGAGTGTCGCTACAGACGGCACTGGTTAGGCGACACTTGGTGAGTGTCGCTAGATTTCTGATTTTCAATTTAGGGGCGACACTTGATTAGTGTCGCTACGGGCGACTGAGAGTCTCGTAATCACTATTAATTAGTGATTTGGAATCACACAGTGTAAAGTTTAATTGTAAAAAGGGGGGGGGGGGTTGAATACAATTTAAAACAATTTCAGATTTTACCAAGTGTTTCAGTTTATCTTAAATTGATTACCTATAACAGAGTATGACGGTATTGAAATAACAAGTTAAAGATATAACAGAATCAAGGAAAGACAAGTAATAGTAGCTGAAAGTGAATTGTATTTATCAAATTCACAAAGTGTTGAATGCGGAATGGATTAACCAAAGTTAATCCAATTCAAACACTTAGCTAGATTATTACAATGAAGAGAATTAACTACAGTGGACATACACGCTGATAGTTAACCTCGCTGAGTCTTAACATACACCTAGACAAACTGGTTCTCTGACAAACAGAAGAACGGTGCATGTGACGACTAGCCTCAATAGTACAAAACACTGAACTATTTATACTACAAGAGTTCCTAAAATATCGCCTACAAAATAGGATCTCGAAAGGACACGTGTTGCTGCTTGATTGGTCCTGATCTCTGATAAACCGACATTCTGCAGGTCCCAATTCTGTTACCGCAAATATCTCGTTACCTTAACACCAATCACTTGCTGCCACGTAATCTTTCGGACATTCTTTGAACTGGAACACTCTTGCTGATGTATAGATAAGAACAGTACTTTTTAGTACTTGGAGATTGAGAGGCTTTATTGAATAGTCACTGAAGATGCAGCAATCCTCCTCACTCACTCCGAGCTAACATGCTCTTGTAGAATGAATTGAACAACGGATCTTCAGTGACTAGCTGTTATTCTGGCAGTGACTTTTGCCTTTATTGATATTGAATTAACTTTATCATTAGCAACAACAGCTTCGATACAATCCATTTCTTCATTGAGTAGTGTATAGTTGAGTTGGTCAGCGACCAGTGACTTCATCATGGTCAGCGACCAGTGACTCAACAATCTCCCCCTAAATGATTGTGATTGAAGCTCCCTAGACAAACTAGTTGCTGTGAAAGTTTATAGTCAGTGTTTAAGAATTTAAACATTCAGTGACTGTATACTTGTGATCCATTCATCTTTCTGATTGGATTCTTTTGATATGATCTGAGTTTTGCACTAAGTTCAAAAACAAGACTAGGTTTCATTGAACTGTAGAAAGTAAATTTAGTTACAATAAACCTAATCTATTACAAGCCTCAATTTAAACACCCCCAAACTTCTTCTTCTTTTACGATGCCCAACTCACTCTGTAATTCATATTTGTCACTGGATGGTAGGAATCTGTACTGTCTAGCAAGCCCTTCTTCCATGATTGCTTTTCTCATAATTGAGTTCTTGGGAAGCACGCTGACTATTCTGATGAGATGTACAAGCTGCTCATGATCTATCTTTTCAAGTTCTGATTCTCTTTGGAAACATAGTTTTCCATTGAAGTCCTTGTAAACAATCCCTTTCTCACCTTCAGTAACTTCAGTGCCTTCAATTCTTGGTACTCCATCAGGAATTGAAAGATTCAGTTTGCTGGTGTTTGGAATTCTGATAACTCTGTTGGTACCTGTCCTGTACCTTGGACTTGGTGGCTGCACTATCTCTTCACCAAATATGACAGTGTCTTCTGGTCTAAGTAGCTGTAGATCCACCATTTTCTTGAACAATCTGTCAATCTCAGCCAAAACTTCTTCCTTTGCAGCACTTAAGGAATGATTGACAGCAAGTCTAATTTCGTTCCATTCTTCTCTGTGTAATTTACAGACTTGATCAAGATTGATTGCTTGAGAATCCAATCCTCTGTGAATAAGTAGCTGAGCTTGAGACTTGTTCTTAGGCTTCTTCAGGTAGACTTTTGTGATAGGAGCAGGGTTTGATCTTCCAACCATTCTGACAGCATATTTCTTTCTGTCAATCTCATCCAACATTTTATCAGCAGAGGTCTTTGCTCCCCCTTTCTTTTTCAACTTGCTGCCCTTCTTATTTGCACAAATTTCTTGTTGAAGATCAGATTCTTCAACATCTTGAAGAAGTTTAGACAGCCTAAAGTCTTCATCTTCTTGCTGTCTTTTTAAGAAGATTTCTCTTTCTTTTTGAATGGCTTCATCTCCACTCAGCTTCAATAGAAAAGCTCGATCAGAGTCAGCTTGTTCTTTCAGCTTTCTCTTTCTTTCTTCTTCTTCTTCTTCATCTAGCTCAGCTTGAAATTTCAAAAGCATCTCCCTCTCATGCTTTTGTATCTCTTTAATTTTTCTTACTATTCGCTGCTGTTCAGTTTCTTCATGATGAGAACTTTCTGAAGTTACGACTGATGGCAAAAGATGAGCAGGAACAGAAGAATCTGACTCTGTGATCTCAGATTGAGAGTGATGATGAGTTGTAGTAGTTGTTGCTTCTGTTGGAATGGTGATAGTAGGAATTGAGATGGTGATCTGTGTAGTTGCTGTTGTGGTGGTGGTAATTGTAACATCCTCGAAATGGACCTAGTTGTTTATATATTATTTCTTGATTTAAATATGTATTTAAACGTGTTTGGAAATAATATTGTTTGAAATAGTTGAAATAATTGGAATAGGAGTCGAATATTCCAATGTGATAAGTAAATTATTAATTGTTGTAAATTAATATAGTTGACGGTGCAATAAAATATTTGGACTCGCAAATGGTTTTCGGGTTCCAAACAATAGATTGAGATGGGGTATTAAATTATACCCGTATATTGAAGGCGGTTTGTGAACCGACTATATATTTAACTTTCCATTTTAGGAAAGTTCATTTAGAAACTTCAAAACTCACAGAAACTCTCAGAAAACCTCCGAATCAAACTAGAAATCAAATCAGGAAGTTGTGATTCTCGTGAAACTTCACCATGGACAGATTATCATCAGTATATTCTTCAATCAGTAAGTGTTCTTGAGTATTTAAGAATTTGATTTTGATTGAAATTTGGGTGAATTGATGATTTGGAAGAATTAGATGTTAGAAACATGTAATAACTGTTATATAGTGTTTATATGAAAGTATTTGTGACATATAACAGTTAGAAAATGAGTTTGGGGTGATTTTTGTTAAAAACCCGTGGGTTAGGGTTTTGCTGTTCGTACAGGGCCTGGACGACGATGGAAGCCGGCGGCTTCATATGGAAGCCGGCGGCTTGGTCTTGTTTGTTGAAACCGGCGGCTTCATGATGAAGCCGGCGGCTTGTGCCCAGTTGGTTGAAGCCGGCGGCTTCTTTGGCAAGCCGGCGGCTTGTGTTGCATTTTAGGAAACCAGTGGATGATGATAAGAAGCCGGCGGCTTCTAGGAGGAAGCCGGCGGCTTGGAGGGCTGATATAGCTTTTTATTATCTTGTTGATTGTTATGCGACTGGTACTTGTTGTAAAATGGTACTGTGATTGATAATTAATATATGATAAGAGTTATATTGAAATCCATAAAATGTGATTAGGAACTAGTAATTGAAAAGTAAATTGTGTTAAGTTCCTAAATGTTAAAGATTGATATAAGTTTAGTATTGATGATCATGATTACTAACTTATATTTGATTTGTTGATTCTCAGATGTGGAGAAGGCTCAGTGATATTAGACTACTGAGTGGAGGCCTGAGGTAGTCGGTGAGTGGATCTGTAACCTCAGTGTGATTTAGTTGTAATGATTTGATTTACAACAAGTAATTATAGTATTACTTTGATAGAATGTAATTGTTGAGATATCTTGCCATGATAGTTTGACTAGTTGCTTACTTGGCTGTTTGAGCTAGTATGTAAGATTCTGAGGTCAACTTGACTTGACAGTTGGACTTGGTTGTTATTGTAGACGACAGGAGATCTTGAAACTTGAAATGTTGGTTTGGAGATCTAGGTCGTGTGTGATTAACAACTGGTTATCGGTAATTCTGTATAGGCCAATACAGATGATTGATAAGAGTTACTTGATTACCAATCCGGTATTAGGGTATCTCAGGAGCCACCGATCCTCATGACGATTGATAATGTTTGATTGGTGTAGCTTGACATTGATTGGATGTCGAGTGAATGATTGATTTTCTGTTTATTGTTATTTGATGTAAACAGATTATTATGCTAGGTTGTACTGTTGCTTATAGTTTCATTCACTTAGCTTTATGCTAACCTCACCACAGTTCTGCCTGCAGGTTGAAATAGATGGGACATATTGGGCAGGGCATGAAGTTGTTGGACTGGATGGAATGTTTGACAGGCTTTTACTCTGATGTTAGTTTTATAACTAAAGAGATGTGCTGAATTATATAACACCGAGTTTGTTAAAATGTCATGTATTACATTTGAAAAAGTTTATTGACATTTTAATTGACATTGATAGTAATGTTTTGAAATATATACGCTTCCGAGTCGCAAATATTATATATAGTGTTTATAATTAACGAGGGGTGTTATAAGTTGGTATCAGAGCAATAGTTTGGGTGAATTGGACATGACAGAATGTTCAATCCTAAACTTTGATTGAGTTGAGTCAAACATTCCAGTGGGTGCGGGTTTAGTTGATTAGTGAATGTGTGAGAAAGTGATTGGTTGAATATGTACTAACTCTTAACAAGTTGTGAAGTTGTTGTTTGATTGCAGAGACGGAGGAACATGAGTATTAGATTGGTATATTTCATGTTTCCTCAACACTCGTGGGCTTAAGATTGCCAGGTAATCTTCGATAAGCCTATGTTAATTTACATTAACTTAAATTGTTTACTCTGTTATGTTGAGTAAGCTTTGTTGTGAAGTTAATTGAGTCAGACTGATATGATTCCCCAGTTTTGAGTCAACTAATGATTGCTATATGTTGACATGAGGATAGCAATATTGAATGAGATGTTCATTGTTGTGGTTATTTCTGATTGAATTGTAAATGCAGAAATATGTTTAAGTAGACAGAGAGTTGATTAAGGTTTAACAAGATTGATGTTAGAACCTAAGAGTGTCTTTATTGGTGATACAAAATAATTGATAGTATTATGTTAATGGATTAATCACTAGGTGTGATCTAAATCCTTGTTAAGGAAGGTTGTGTCATTTGAATTGATAATGACTGCTAATTGAGAAAATATGTGTTTATGTGACTATATGATATGTGTCGACTATAGTTAAACACTTGACCTAAACAATGACTGATAGGTTTATAAGAAATAGGGCTTATGATAAAGCTAAATTGATTGGGAAGTGATGGATCTTTCTGGGCAATTGTAAATTAAGAAATGAAATGTTTTATAGTAACAGGATTGAGTAGGCTTGTTATGACAGTGATGCTTGATAGTATAGTATATGTCAAAGTGATAATAGTTAATTAAGATGTGTCCTGAATTTGGAGGAAAATAAGGACATTGATTAGTGTTAAGTATTGAAACTATGATGATGAGTTATCATGTGTTTGAGGTTTCAGATAAGTGATATACTGAGTAATTCAGTTGTTGAAAATTAGAACATTGTGTGTATGTGAGATGACTTGCATATGTAAGGTTGAATATGTAAAGTAGTAAACTGATTTTGAGTATGTATCATCTGTTAGAAATTATTAAATAGATGTTGATTGATTTGAAATCATGAAGTATTTAATATATATGAGATGAGAATATATCACATTGATAATTATAATGTAGAGTAGCCTGAGAATGGATTGTGAATAACATAATCTTGCAACGCCTGATCACCGTTGTTATATTATGTGGTGTCACATGAACTTGTTGAGGCTACTTGGTATAAAAGAAATGTAATGTGATTTTAGAAATGGAGCATGATGGTATGCTAAGTTGTTTAATAATTGTTTTGACAAGAAAACAATCAGTTGATAGGACTGTGACTTTTAGACTGTAAAAGTGACAGTGTAAATGATAGTTGTCATTGATAGAGGTTTTGATGATAAACCTAATTAACAAATTTGATTTTGTTGAATGAGTAATTGTGATTGATTTTGATAGATTACTTGTAGATGAATTTGATAGTGTTTAAAGGGGTCACTATTTTGTATTTGGCTTGTATGATGCCAAAGTTGAAATAGGTTGATATTGCCTTGCTTGAGGAATTTCTAGTATTATTGAATGTAATAATTTAAAATATAAGTTTGAAAGTGAACATATAAGATGAAATGGTTTGTTGTGAGTTAATATTGATAGTATGTTAACTTTGAAAGTCAAACCATGAATAGTGAGTTGTGTATAAAATTAATTGCTTGTGATTGGTTTGAGATTGGGTCAAACTAGAGAAAAGCAATTAGAGAATTTTATTGATTAATTGATTGAAATTGAAGTTGACATATAGTCAACTGTTTGTGTTGAAATAGTCTAACATAGATTGAAATGTTATGATTGCGTGTAATGTGATTAAATTCCTAAATTGGTTTAAGTTTGTGAAACTTGATAACTTACTTAAAGCTAGTATTAAGTAATTGAAATATTGTTAAGTGTAATTGAGTATTCAGTTAGGTAATATTTGATATTTGAACTGAATATGTGTTGAAGAATTATACAGATATGAAGTCATTGTTTGATATGACAATTATAATTTGTTAAGATATGTTAGAATAATTAAATCACATTGATTAGAATTGTGATAAGAACTAAATGGGTTGAGCCATTGTAGCTGTCTGTAGGCTTCCCTTAGATGTCTTTTTCTGACACTGTCCTAGATCCTTTGATGTCAGGGACTTTAACTTGATTTTCTTAGGAGCAGTTGGTGGCTTTTGCTTTGGTGGTTGAGCAGCAATGGTCACTGGAGGTGAGATCAGTGACGTGATCGATGGGGGGGCAGAACCAGATGGATGTATAGCTTGTAAAGGCTGGGGTGCAAGTATCCCCTTTGGTTTCATAAAATCAGGGAGAAGCACAGTTGCAGTTTTACCAAAAATCTGACTTCCTATCAGAGTAGGTTCAAAACCTTTAAATGAAATCCTGTCATAGGATTTAAATTGATCTCTAAAGATAAGAGAAAGGAACCTAGGATAGGAAACAAATTTTGCTCTGTTAGATTCACAGATTCTAGAAACAATATCATCAAAAATCACACTTGCATAGTCAACTTTTAAGGAATTGACCAGTGACCAGCTTAACTGTGCTTCTAGGGAGTTGAATTGATCATAACTCCCTGTTTTTGTGCCCAAAGATTGAATAAAGTTTGAAAATAGGGCATTCCACACACCATCCATTTTAGATTTAAGAACAGTAGAGTACTTACGATTTCCATTGCTATCCATAGTATATTTGCATTGAATCCCAGTGAGATTCACTATGCCTCCTTTGGCATCTTCTTTGTCAGACAGTGGATCGTAAGTATCATGTTCAGGGAGTTGTAAAATAGTACGGATGGTGTGTGCAGTAATGATTATTTCTTGACCTCTGTTATCGATAAAACCTTTAAGTTGAGAGGTACTATTAACGATTGAGTGAGTACAGGTATACCAAAACTCACTCAACCATTCTGGATTCATCTTTTCAGGGGATAAAGTGAGAGCAGGGAGAATAAAATGATTTTTCAGAAAAGTGATAATCTCCGCGTACTCTGGTTTAGGGCATGAAATATTACCCAAATAATTTGCTTTTGGAACTGTAATGATATCATCTTCACCGACTGCAGGAGCTCGAAGAGCTTTGATTTCTGCAGAGGCAGTGTATGAGTTGAGAAAATATTTTGATTTAGCCATTACAGAACCTTTGAAAATCGTAGATTAAAGGTGTATTTTAGGGTTTTGGAAAAGCCAAGGGTTTTTCGAAAATTAGTAAAGTGTAAAGGTTTACAAGTTGCTGATTTGTAGATTTAAATAGTACACTTTACTAATGATCGTGTGGCTAAGATGAAAACAACGTGGGCAGTCGTGGTGGAAGATGTAGAGGTGGAGAGTGTGATGATGGTGGTGCGTGGTGGCATTAATGGTGATGGGAATGGTGTGCCGGAAAAAGTACGCTGACGTAAGAAAGAGAAAGTCAGAGGCGCGCGATTTTTCCGATATACCATAAAATATTTAATTTTGAAATCCGTTAAGTTAAATACACAAAGTACTAACTATAACGAATGTTTTGTTGATTGAAAATCACCATTAAATGATATCTTTAGTAAGTTTGAAAGTTACTGAAGATACATAATCAATTTTCTTGATTTACCACAAAGAGAAAAAGTCAAGAGTAATAACATTGTTTCTTTATTTAGGCAAGGATGTAGTCTCGCTGATTTAAACACAACTTAGAATACTGAATAAATCATAGAGATGTGATCACTTTATAAATAAAGAAAAAGGATTATTATTCTTGAATAAACCATGAAGATTTTATTATTATTTTTTTATTTTTTATTTTTTAAATCATGAGTAAAGATTATGTTGTATAGAAGTTGTATACCATATCGTTAGATTGCTTCGTCACTGATTAAGTTACAACTTAGAATACTAACAAAATCAGCTTAGAAGAAATTTAAATCACTGATATAAAACCATATGACATCATAATAATTACTCATGAGATAAAATGAACTATATGATTAGTCCAATTGATGAACCCATCCAGAGATAGGTTCATAGTGGCCAAGCGCTGGTTTTGGCTTCCACTGATTTGGATAAACTGTGTCTGAATGTTCACTGATAGTGTTTTGTTTTTCAAACAGTGAAACAGAACATTCAGATGACACATGTTGCCTGTAGCCACATTTATAACATTTTTTGTTCAAGGAGCCGGTCTTTTTGGCTTTCTTCTTTTTAAGTTGTTGATCAGACACAATCACACAACTTTTCTCGCTGATTGTTACTTCTTGCATCTTTGACTTTAGGTCACTGATAGAAGTTGTCTCAGTGACAGATACATTGTCCGAGAAGTTACTGATGATAGTTTGATTATCAGCGATGGTTTTGATGAGATGAGATGTTACTGATGATTTGACAGTTTTCAAAATTTTTATCTCATTATCATCATTTAAGACATCAGTATCTTCAGCGACCAACTTGTTTTTAGTAAAATAATTTGGTCGTGGCTTACTGAAGATGGAGATGGGTTCAAATACAGCTTCTGAAAAATTACCCTTGGGATCAAAAACAGGGTCAACCTTTGTTGAATCAACGAGGGATGCAGCATATTCATAATCTCCTCCCAAAATAGCTTTGACTTGTTTTGGGATTTGATTATTTACACAGTGATTGACTTTATCATTTGACTTACACCAAAATTTCATGACCTTTTTAAGCTTTTGAAATTGTGTTTCAAACTTAACCTTTTCTTGAACACACACTTGATTAGCATGAATTTGTGCATCAAGATCAAGTTTTAATTTCTTCAACTTTGACTCATTTTCACTTTGATCATTAAGTTTGGATTGTAAGTCACAAATTTTACGTTTCTGCCCTCTTTGAATATCATGAGCATTTGATAAGTCAACTATCAAAGACTCAAAGACTTTATCTTTCTCAGTAGCTGTGTATGTTTTAAAACAGTGTACCTTGTAGAGAGTTTCAGGATTCCATTCAGATGCTGAACATTTAGGAGAGACTTCTTTGATATCTCCAAGAGGTTCAGCGTCATTAGCCATCAGACAGTACACTTTGTCTAAACAAATCATTGCTTCTTCTTCATCAGATGATGAGGAATCAGAATCACCGAATGAACCTTCTTCAGCAACGAAACCTTTTCCTTTCTTCTTCCCAGATTTAGCTACTGCCTTCAATTTCTTGTATTTTGCCTTGTACTTGTTGTACTTGTCATTTCTGACATCTGGCATGGGTTCAGGAACTTGATGCACTGACTTTGATCTGCATTCAGCTGCAAAATGACCAATTCTGCCACACTTGTAGCATTCACCTTTAGATTGAAATTTATCAGATGATGGAGCACCAACGAATTTTCTTGATCTGGTGTTCCTTCTGAAATTAGCAACCATCATGGCCATATCCTTCTCAAGCTTCTCCAATCCTTCATCATACTCATATTCTGACTCTTCTTCATTCTGACCTTCTTCTTCTTCAGCTATCAGTGACTTCGAGCTCTTCTTAGACACCTTTGACTTCTGTCTTTGATCGATTTCATCAAGCTCTGCTACAAGGGTATTGGATATCTTCTGACTTCCAAGAGTAGCACGAATATGCTCACTCTGATCAGCTTGCTTTTCTGACTGCTCCCAATTGAGCAAAATACCATAGACCTGAGTTAGATTCAGAATTGAATAATCATTTCTCTGTCTGGTACACGTTGCAATAGTTCCCCAGATTTTCCTTGGCAGCAACTCAAGAAACTTTTCAACAACAAATCTCTGTTCCTTGCATATACCAGCCTTCTCCATTTTGTTCATCAGTGACTGGTATCTGGTGTAAGTTGAAGACAGAGATTCATTTGGTTCCATTGCGAACAGCTCATACTGGCGAGTGAGATTGACTTCCCTGCAGCGAATAATATCAGGAGTTCCAATATATATATTCCTAAGGGTATCCCACATATCTTTAGCAGTTTTACAAAGCCTAATTGATTCGAACACTTCATCAGGAAGTGCCATGCCTATGTAGATTTTAGCTTGTTTATCAAGTCTAACCAATCGCCTATCCTCATCAGTCCATTGTTCCTCTCTTTTAGGTAAAACCATTTCTGGTATAGCTGGAGTAGTAGCTGTTGCAATTACAGCAGGAACAATAGTAGTTGGGATATGGGGACCATTGGTTATGATATTACAGAGACGGTCATCAACTAAGTCCAAAAACATCATCATCCGGGACATCCAAGTTTCAATCCTTGAAGGATCAAAAGCTGGAGGTTTGGTTGTAGAACCATTTCCCTTTTGATAATCAGAGTCAACACAGCTGTACTTTACTGATTCCATAGCAGACCTGGTTAATTGAATTTAAACCAACTCTGCTCTGATACCAATTGAGAGTCCCGTAATCACTATTAGTTAGTGATTTGGAATCACACAGTGTAAAGTTTAATTGTAAAAAGGGGGGGTTGAATACAATTTAAAACAATTTCAGATTTTACCAAGTGTTTCAGTTTATCTTAAATTGATTACCTATAACAGAGTATGAAGGTATTGAAATAACAAGTTAAAGATATAACAGAATCAAGGAAAGACAAGTAATAGTAGCTGAAAGTGAATTGTATTTATCAAATTCACAAAGTGTTGAATGCGGAATGGATTAACCAAAGTTAATCCAATTCAAACACTTAGCTAGATTATTACAATGAAGAGAATTAACTACAGTGGACATACACGCTGATAATTAACCTCGCTGAGTCTTAACATACACCTAGACAAACTGGTTCTCTAACAAACAGAAGAACGGTGCATGTGACGACTAGCCTCAATAGTACAAAACACTGAACTATTTATACTACAAGAGTTCCTAAAATATCGCCTACAAAATAGGATCTCGAAAGGACACGTGTTGCTGCTTGATTGGTCCTGATCTCTGATAAACCGACATTCTGCGGGTCCCAATTCTGTTACCGCAAATATCTCGTTACCTTAACACCAATCACTTGCTGCCACGTAATCTTTCGGACATTCTTTGAACTGGAACACTCTTGCTGATGTATAGATAAGAACAGTACTTTTTAGTACTTGGAGATTGAGAGGCTTTATTGAATAGTCACTGAAGATGCAACAATCCTCCTCACTCACTGCGAGCTAACATGCTCTTGTAGAATGAATTGAACAACGGATCTTCAGTGACTAGCTGTTATTCTGGCAGTGACTTTTGCCTTTATTGATATTGAAGAAGTAATGCTCTCGCTGACGTAGGTCAGCGACACACCAAGTTTGAGTATTAAATCTTCCTCAGAATATCGACCAGAATGAATGACGATCAGCGAAACTTTATCATTAGCAACAGCAGCTTCGATACAATCCATTTCTTCATTGAGTAGTGTATAGTTGAGTTGGTCAGCGACCAGTGACTTCATCATGGTCAGCGACCAGTGACTCAACAGCGACACTTAAAATTTTGGCGTCACAAAAGGAGTGTCGCTAGGATAAATCTGGTTAAGTATTTCAGCGACACTTAGGTAGTGTCGCTATAGGGGCGACACTTAGGGATAGCGAAACTTAACTAGTGTCGCTAGTACTGTTTTTGGCACACTAGCGACACTTCAGGCTGTTCGACGGATTTCGAGCAAAAAATCGCGTTTTCGGGTTTCCGATCGGTTCCATATTTTTACCCAACCCTTTTAGGGACATTATAAGTTGTTACAAACTACTAACAAGTGAAAAACATTTAAAAACGAGAGATTTCGGGATTTGTCGGAAACTTACAAAGTATCGGATGAGAAATCCGAAAAGATAGAATGATAGATCGTGATACGGTGGTCGTTTTCTTCCAAAGGAGTAGTATAATCCAAGGCCGTTTGATGTTGTTATTTTGCGATTTTGTAGGAATTGTGGAGGTGGTGGTGATTAGTGATTAGAGAGAAAAGAAGAAAGAAGAGAGAGAAAGAAAAGATAAATGAGAGAAAAGATGGTGGGAATGGGAGGTTAACTCCCATTTTCGCCCCGCGTTCCCGCTCCGTGCGGTGTTCGTTTTTCTCCGTCGTTCAATCGTTAAATAATTACTTTAAATATTAAATGGTACGTTTTAAAATACAAATTATTATGCGATATTTTATTTAACTATTTTACAATTCCATTTATATTTGAGTTATAAAATGTAAGTTTGTTTATTTAGTTTGCGCGGTGTAATATTTTAAATTGTGTAAGTTCTGTTTGTACGATACGAATGAATACGAAATATTATCATAATAATATTTTTGACATAAAAGCGTTATTTAATAAATTTGGTCACCAACGTCCGTATTAAATTGAATCGAAATACATTCGATTTAAATTGCGTACGATTTAACCAAATCGCATTTTCGTATATATTCAACAATATATATAATTCGATACATTAATTAGCCTAACACAGAACTAATTACATGTATTAACGTATGATTAGGTACTAATTACTAGTCCTTATTTGGCGGGTGTTACAGAAATGACCAACAGGTTCCTAGCATCTTGTTTCCTTTCCTGACCTTCCATTAACAAAAGCATATAATGCACATATATATAACACATCATTAACTTAACTACAAAAGATTTATATATATATTTATAAGTAGCAAAAAATATGAACATATGTATATATATATATATATATATATATATATATATATATATACATTCAGTTGCATAAGTATTCAATATTACAACCCAATTAGCTAATTGATCATAAGTAGTTAATATCCTAAATTTCTTTAAACCGCTGTAACACCCCCAAATTTAACGATTTGCGGAAGCATACATTGGGTGTTACCAATCAATATACAAAGCGCAAGATTAATAGTAAACGACCTCTAAATGAGACGTTTCGAAAAGGTTTCATAAATAATAATCGTTTGAAAACCGTAGGTTTTCGTATACAAAAATGTAGTTTCCTAGAGTCCTCGCGTATAGCGGGAGATTCTATTACATAATCATAATATACAAAAGATAATGCTAAGAATCTCCGTTAAATGCAAGGTAGAAATCATGCGACTCTAGCTAGTGTCCAAGGGTGGTCCTACTCCGTCTGTGTACCTGAGATACAAAGCTAAAAAGTGTCAACCAAAAAGGTTGGTGAATCTTACAGGTTAGAATTAAGTAAGTGTTATGAACCACAAGTATGTACCCGTATTGCTATCAAGCAAAGTAAGTAAATCAGTAAATTTGTACAGTGCCATGAGCTCATAAGTTGAAGCTTAACCGTGTAGTGTGAATATATCACGTACCCCCGTGAGTGCTATCCGCACACTCATATGTAACAAATACTAATATGCCCGTTTCTACGTGTAAATCAGTACGTGGTGGCGCTACCACCCCAGGCAGGGATTGTCAGTCCCAAATGGATCCATCTACTAGTAATCGCGCTTAAGTCCATAACTAACAACTTACGAATAGGAGGCTTTCAGTGGATAAAAGTAACTCATGCGTTTGTTTGTAAACAGTAAGGTAATCAGTTCAGTACATTGTGTTCATATGTAAAACAGTTGCTAAGTATCTCACCCCAAAGTATAAAAACAGTAAAAGTGGGGCTGTAAGACTCACCTGAGTCGAGCAGTGGTAGATAGCAAGTAGTAGTAAAGCAAGTAGGTTCTCCGAACCCGTAACCTCCTAGTGCCTAAACACGTAAGGTTAAGTAAGTAGATGTCTCGCAAGACCATCTAGGCTAGTTGTTCATACAACCCGTTATGTTTAAACGTTGGTTCGTTATCGTTTGTATAATAGTGTACGGCCCGTTGGTGATTTGTTATAATTAAAGTTTTATCACTTATAACGCGATTTAGAGTGATTACACTTGAAAAGTATGTTCTATTATGTTCGATGATTCGTATTGTATAAGTATTTGAAATTGTACAGGTTTGACACTTGGTGAGAAATGTGCTTACAGAGTCTAAGTACGGGGGTCCGGGGGCAGCGCCCCTGGTTAGCGGGGTCCAAGGGGCGGCAGCCCCTGGCGGGGTCCAAGGGGCAGAGCCCCTAGCTGGGGTCGAGCTGCCAGGTCAGCTTGGAAAAATTTTATTTCTACTATACTGCTTTAGTGAAAACGTATCCGAAATCTGGATTTGGAGTAAAATTAGGTGGTAAAATCTTGGTTCCGACACTTAGTAAAAATGTGAGTTTTCAAGGTTCTGGTTTGTGCGACGTCGCATGCGACGTTGCAAGCGACGTAAGGTGCGACGTGGGCATGTACGTCGCATGATGCGACCTTCGCAAATCAATGCGACGTAGGGGGTGGCGTCGCTAATGCGACGTTGGTTCGGTTTGCGACGTTAAAGTCTACGTCGCCATGTATGACGTCCGCAAATTAATGCGACGTAAGGGGCTGCGTCGCTAGTGCGACGTTGAGATTTTTGTGCGACGTAGGTCACGACGTCGCAGAGGCCCCTGGCCAGGTGCGACGTTGCGGTCTGATGGCCGGAAATTTAGCCGAAAACGAGTTTCCCGGTTTCCGTTGGGTCCAAATCTTTTACCCAACCCTTATATGAACATATTAAGCCTATTTAAACCATAAACTAGTAAAAATGATCGAAAACGAGAGATGTCGGGATTTGTCAGGAACTTACAAAATGCCGAAATGAAAATCCGAAAAGATGAAGTTGTAGATCGTGAAGAGATGAACGTTTTTCTCCAAAGATGTGGTATGATCCGGCGTCGTTTGATGGTGTTAATTTGTGCTTTTAATGGTGGTGGTGTGGTTGGTGGTTTAGAGAGAAAAAAAGGAAGAAAGGGAAAGAAGAGAGAGAAGGAGGAAGTGAGAATGAGGAAGGAAAAGAGAAAAGTTGGGGGTTTTGATGAAAGCCCCCACTTTTCAGTCCACGCGCTGTGCACCATGCGGTATTCGTTTTCTCCGTCTTTTAAGCGTTAAATCTTTATTTTACACGTTTAATTATATCTTTTGTTAAATAATTTATTTCGCTAAATCTTTAATAATTTGCAATATAGTATGGTTTGAGTAAATCTTTGTACTTTCGTTTTTAAATCGTGTAAGTTTAATCGAGTGATACAAGATAACTATCCGTTATTATAAAATAGTATTTTGGTCATAGTTGCGTTATTTTAGTTTATAAACATTTGTTCACCAACGTCCGTGTTAATCGAATAGAATTTCATTCTATTTAAGTCGCGTACGATTTAAATCAAATCGCAAAGTTGTATATATTACCAACATATAATCCGATACATAAATCAGCCTAACACAGAACTAATTACATGTATTAAGAAAGAATTAGGCACTAATTTTAGTCCTAATTTGCCGGTTGTTACATTCTCCCCTTGTTAAAAGAATTTCGTCCCGAAATTAGTTGATTGCACGGTCGGTGCGTTGTCTGGGAAGAGATGTGGGTACCTCTGTCGCATTTGGTCTTCCCGTTCCCAAGTGAATTCCGGACCGCGCTGCGAATTCCACCTGACTTTTACGATGGGAATACGACTCTGTTTTAGTTGTTTGACCTCGCGGTCCATGATTTCCATAGGTTCCTCGACAAAATGAAGTTTATCATCGATTTGAATTTCGTCGAGCGGTATAATCAGTGTCTCGTCAGACTGACATTTCTTCAGATTAGAAATGTGGAATGTGTTGTGAACGCTGCTAAGCTCAGCAGGAAGTTGCAGGCGGTATGCCACTGGGCCAATCCTTTCAAGGATTTCGAATGGTCCGATGTATCTTGGATTTAGTTTGCCTCGTTTTCCGAAACGAATAACGCCTTTCCAAGGTGAGACTTTTAGAAGTACTCGATCCCCAACCTGGAATTCGCGGCTTTTAGTCGATTTTGTATGCCGACGATCTTTTCAGTTGTTTCATGTATGATTTATGGACCGGTGAGTTGTGTATCCCCCACCTCAGTCCAACAGATAGGTGACCGGCACTTACGACCGTACAGTGCCTCGAAGGGTGCAGCCTTTATGCTGGTGTGATAACTGTTGTTGTACGAGAACTCGCATAACGGTAAGTGATTATCCCAGTTTTTACCGAAGTCCACTACGCAGGCTCGTAGCATGTCTTCCAGTGTTTGTATGGTTCGTTCGCTCTGGCCGTCGGTTTGAGGATGGTAAGCCGTACTCATATCCAGACGAGTACCAAGAGATTTTTGCAGCGATTGCCAGAAGCGAGAAGTAAACCGAGCATCTCGGTCGGAGATGATTGAGATGGGCACGCCGTGTCTTGACACGATCTCTTTCAGGTAGATCCGTGTCAAACGTTCCATCTTGTCAGTTTCCTTGATGGCTAGGAAATGAGCAGATTTAGTGAGTCGGTCGACAATCACCCAAATGGTATCGCAACCGTTAGATGTTTTCGGGAGTTTAGTAATGAAATCCATGGTAATCTGCTCCCATTTCCATTGTGGTATTTCGGGTTGTTGTAGCAAACCGGAGGGTTTCTGGTGTTCAGCTTTAACTTTGGAACAAGTAAGACACTTGCCAACATAGGTTGCAATGTCAGATTTCATGTTGGGCCACCAATACATTTCCTTAATACCGTGATACATTTTGTCGGCACCGGGGTGTATAGAGTATTTAGACTTGTGAGCTTCATTCATCACCAAGTCTCGAAGGTTCCCAAAACTTGGTAACCAGATTCGATTCGAGAAGTATTTGGCCCCGTTAGGTTTGGTTTCAAATTGTTTGTCCACGCCCCGCAAGGCCTCGTTTATCAAGTTTTCTGGTTTGAGTGCTTCGAGTTGAGCGGTGAGAGTTTGATTGATGAGGTCGTTGTGAATGGTCATACTGAGAGCTCGAACTCGAAGTGGTTTCACTCGTTCTTTTCGGCTTAAAGCATCGGCGACAACATTCGCCTTGCCTGGATGATAGCGAATTTCGCAATCGTAATCAGTAAGCAACTCGACCCATCGACGTTGCCTCATGTTGAGATCCTTTTGATCGAAGATATGTTGGAGACTTTTATGGTCAGTAAAGATTGTACACTTGGTACCGTATAAGTAGTGTCTCCAGATTTTTAGAGCGAATACAACAGCCCCCAACTCTAGGTCATGAGTGGTGTAATTCTTTTCGTGGACCTTGAGTTGTCGAGAGGCGTAGGCGATGACTTTGTCTCGTTGCATCAACACGCAACCAAGACCTTGGTGTGAAGCATCACAGTATCCCACGAAGTCGTCGTTGCCTTCGGGTAAGGATAAGATAGGTGCACTGCAGAGTTTCTGTTTTAGTAGCTGAAAAGCTGACTCCTGTTTGTCAGTCCAATCGAACTTCTTTTCTTTTTGAGTCAGTGCAGTGAGAGGTAGGGCTATTTTTGAAAAATTCTCAATGAACCGCCTGTAGTATCCGGCGAGTCCTAAGAATTGGCGTACCTCGGTCGGTGTTGTAGGTGCTTACCAACACTTGATAGCCTCGATTTTTGAAGGATCAACATGAATCCCTTGTTTGTCAATGACGTGTCCAAGGAATTGAACGGTTTGCATCCAGAACTCACACTTAGAGAATTTGGCGTATAACTCTTCGTGCTTGAGCAGCTCTAGGATGGTTTTCAGGTGTTGCGCGTGTTCTGGTTCAGTGCGCGAGTAAATCAGGTGTCATCGATGAAGACGATAACAAACTTGTCAAGGTAAGGTTTGCACACCCGATTCATAAGGTCCATGAATACAGCCGGTGCGTTGGTTAAGCCGAATGGCATCACTTGGAATTCATAATGCCCGTAGCGAGTTCGGAAAGCAGTTTTTGGGATGTCTTCTTCACGAACTCGGAGTTGATGATAACCTGACCGTAGATCGATCTTTGAGTAGAAACTCGACCCCTGAAGTTGGTCGAACAGGTCATCGATGCGAGGAAGTGGATAACGGTTCTTGACAGTTAATTTGTTGAGTTCTCGGTAGTCGATGCACATGCGGAAAGAACCGTCTTTCTTTTTCACAAACAGGACCGGAGCTCCCCAAGGTGAGGAACTTGGTCGAATAAATCCTTTGTCCAGGAGTTCCTGTAATTGAGTGGACAACTCCTGAAGTTCGGATGGGGCTAGTCGGTAAGGTGCTCGTGCCACGGGTGCTGCACCGGGCACAAGGTCAATAGAAAATTCGACTTGTCTAGGTGGCGGAAGGCCAGGCAAGTCTTCAGGAAAGATTTCTGGAAAGTCTCGAACAATAGGCACATCCTCAAGTCGCTTCTCCACCGACTTTTTCTCCATAACGTGTGCGAGGATTGCCTGGTACCCTTTTCTCAAGTATTTTCGGGTTTTCATGCATGAAATGATATTTATTCTCGTCCCACCGGTCTCCCCTTGTATGCTCAAAGTTCCACCGGTGACGAGAGGAATGCGTACAATTTTCTCGAAACAAACGATTTCGGCTCGGTGCTTTTACAACCAATCCATACCGACAATAATGTCGAAGTTGCCGATTTCGACGAGTATCAAGTCAATGGAAAAGAGCTCGTTAGCTAAGTTTAGAGTGCAATTAGGTACCACACTGTCGGCCTCAATAAGTTTTCCGTTTGCCAATTCTACGGTGTACTTAGAATCTAAGGCAATAGGTGTAGTGTCAAGTAGTGGATAAAACTCATCAGAAATAAAGCTCTTATCAGCACCAGTATCAAATAATACTGAAGCAGTCAAGTTGTTGAGAAGGAACGTACCCGTGACCACATTCGGGTCTTGACGGGCTTCTCCAGATTTCAGCACAAAAGACCTTCCTCGAGCATTGTTGTTGTTCTTGTTGTTGTTGTTGTTCAGTTTCGGGCAGTCTTTCTTGAAATGCCACGTACCGTTGCACCCATAACTGGCCTTTGGTGCAGAAGTATTGGTGCCAGTGGTGTTTGTTCTACAATCCTTAGCCAAGTGTCCAAATCTCTTACACTTGCTACAGGGACACGAACCATGATGGTGTCGTTGGCACTTTGAGCAATAGGGCTTGGTTCCCTTGTACGCTCCCTTGTCATCAGAACCGGAGGTGTAGGCTTTAATGGTCTCGGGTTTCTTGGTTTGGTGGTTGTTGTGGTTGTCGGACCATTTTCTTTTATTGCTGTTGGAGGATGGAGTGATTGGTTCTGGGTCCTCGTTCATAGCTAAAAGTTCATGGGCCAACCGGATGGCACCGTGAAGTGTGGTTTGGTTTGATGAGGCGACATTTCCCCGGACAGGTTCCGGGAGGCCGCGGATGTACTTCTTAATCTTTTCGGGTTCAGTACCTGCCATAGCTGGGCGAAGGACAGTGAGTTGTTGGAATCTGGTGGTGTATCCAACGATATCAGTTCCTTGCACTTTTAAGTTCCAGAACTCTTCGTCCAGCTTGTGAAGTTGTTCGGACGGGCAATACTCATCCGTGAGCATCTTCTTCAGATCCTCCCAAGGGAGTAGATAAGCGGTGTCAATCCCCGCGGACTGGGTGTAGGAATTCCACCACGAGAGGGCACCATCTTCAAGGGTGCAGGTGGAGAATTTGACTTTGTCGTCCTCCGCACATTTGCTGATGCGGAAAACGGATTCCATCTTTTCGAACCATCTGATAAGTCCGATGGCTCCCTCGGTCCCCTTGAAGCTCAAGGGTTTGCAGTTTTGAAAGTCCTTGTATGAACAAGGTTTAGCAGCAGGGGTTTCAGCGACATCGCTGTTTCTTGTGGAGTTTGGTGGAGTATTCCGAGCCAAGGCTTCAGTAACAGCCTGGGTTATGAGTGACGTAATCTGAGCATCAGTGTAAGGTCTTGACTTTGGCGGCATGATTCTTCAATAAAAGAAATGAAGATACATGAGATTTTGTAAGAAAGTTGCATTTATTTCAGATGTACATGTAAAAAGGTGGTAATACATAACATCAATATGAAAAGAATTATGGCAATTAATATGAGTCGAAACAGCAAGAAATATTTGATAGATGATACGAGTTCAAAGGTTACATCCTACGGATGTATTACAAAAGATGTCGGGAATTGTTACATCCGACTGAAACATAGAGTAGTGCTTAGATAGTTACTAGATTACAGGATAGTTTACAGAACAAGGACTACACTAATCTTAACGTAGGTTAATCTGCTCCATCATTTCAATGAGACGATCCACGGGTATATTCTTCCGTTTCCCGTGAGCGTTGTTCACACTCATCAAGTCTGTGTTTCAAAAGAGCGGTTTCCACGCTTATCTCCACCACTTTGTTGAAAAGAACGTCCACATTATTAATGGTGGTTTCGTGATCCTCGGTGACTTGTTCGATGCGTTCAAGAGATGTAATTCGCCAGTTTTCGTTGGTTTCTTGCAACACGACATCCATGGTGCGAAGTCGTTGCTCATGTTGGTTCACCCTAGCAGCTAAGGCCGGCAAGGTGAAGTGAGTGGGGTACGGGCCAGCTCGAGGCAACCTGTTGTTCCTCCTTGCTACCCTTGGGTTCTGCGACCCGGATTGAGTACGAGATGAATTGGATGGGATGTTTGCCATTTCTGAGACAAAGCGTTAGTAAGATTGAGGCCTATATTCATATAGTTCCTATATAATATAGCCTATTGAGTGTCTAGCATAAACATGTTTAAGTCTCGGTTCTCTCGAGGTCAGAGTCTTCTATTGTACCCTGTTCAGTCATAACTACATTCAGGTCTTACATCATCTTTGCTTAATTGTACATAGTTGATCAGGCTATGTTAAATTAAACTCGTATGATGTAATCACTGAACCAGTTATACCTAATAAGGAATACTGCCTGATGGTCATAGTCTAGGCTCACTAAATGCAACCTAGTTCACTATAACCTTAGGCTCTGATACCAATCTGTAACACACCCAAATTTAACGATTTGCGGAAGCATACATTGGGTGTTACCAATCAATATACAAAGCGCAAGATTAATAGTAAACGACCTCTAAATGAGACGTTTCGAAAAGGTTTCATAAATAATAATCGTTTGAAAACCGTAGGTTTTCGTATACAAAAATGTAGTTTCCTAGAGTCCTCGCGTATAGCGGGAGATTCTATTACATAATCATAATATACAAAAGATAATGCTAAGAATCTCCGTTAAATGCAAGGTAGAAATCATGCGACTCTAGCTAGTGTCCAAGGGTGGTCCTACTCCGTCTGTGTACCTGAGATACAAAGCTAAAAAGTGTCAACCAAAAAGGTTGGTGAATCTTACAGGTTAGAATTAAGTAAGTGTTATGAACCACAAGTATGTACCCGTATTGCTATCAAGCAAAGTAAGTAAATCAGTAAATCTGTACAGTGCCATGAGCTCATAAGTTGAAGCTTAACCGTGTAGTGTGAATATATCACGTACCCCCGTGAGTGCTATCCGCACACTCATATGTAACAAATACTAATATGCCCGTTTCTACGTGTAAATCAGTACGTGGTGGCGCTACCACCCCAGGCAGGGATTGTCAGTCCCAAATGGATCCATCTACTAGTAATCGCGCTTAAGTCCATAACTAACAACTTACGAATAGGAGGCTTTCAGTGGATAAAAGTAACTCATGCGTTTGTTTGTAAACAGTAAGGTAATCAGTTCAGTACATTGTGTTCATATGTAAAACAGTTGCTAAGTATCTCACCCCAAAGTATAAAAACAGTAAAAGTGGGGCTGTAAGACTCACCTGAGTCGAGCAGTGGTAGATAGCAAGTAGTAGTAAAGCAAGTAGGTTCTCCGAACCCGTAACCTCCTAGTGCCTAAACACATAAGGTTAAGTAAGTAGATGTCTCGCAAGACCATCTAGGCTAGTTGTTCATACAACCCGTTATGTTTAAACGTTGGTTCGTTATCGTTTGTATAATAGTGTACGGCCCGTTGGTGATTTGTTATAATTAAAGTTTTATCACTTATAACGCGATTTAGAGTGATTACACTTGAAAAGTATGTTCTATTATGTTCGATGATTCGTATTGTATAAGTATTTGAAATTGTACAGGTTTGACACTTGGTGAGAAATGTGCTTACAGAGTCTAAGTACGGGGGTCCGGGGGTAGCGCCCCTGGTTAGCGGGGTCCAAGGGGCGGCAGCCCCTGGCGGGGTCCAAGGGGCAGAGCCCCTAGCTGGGGTCGAGCTGCCAGGTCAGCTTGGAAAAATTTTATTTCTACTATACTGCTTTAGTGAAAACGTATCCGAAATCTGGATTTGGAGTAAAATTAGGTGGTAAAATCTTGGTTCCGACACTTAGTAAAAATGTGAGTTTTCAAGGTTCTGGTTTGTGCGACGTCGCATGCGACGTTGCAAGCGACGTAAGGTGCGACGTGGGCATGTACGTCGCATGATGCGACCTTCGCAAATCAATACGACGTAGGGGGGTGGCGTCGCTAATGCGACGTTGGTTCGGTTTGCGACGTTAAAGTCTACGTCGCCATGTATGACGTCCGCAAATTAATGCGAAGTAAGGGGCTGCGTCGCTAGTGCGACGTTGAGATTTTTGTGCGACGTAGGTCACGACGTCGCAGAGGCCCCTGGCCAGGTGCGACGTTGCGGTCTGATGGCCGGAAATTTAGCCGAAAATGAGTTTCCCGGTTTCCGTTGGGTCCAAATCTTTTACCCAACCCTTATATGAACATATTAAGCCTATTTAAACCATAAACTAGTAAAAATGATCAAAAACGAGAGATGTCGGGATTTGTCAGGAACTTACAAAATGCCGAAATGAAAATCCGAAAAGATGAAGTTGTAGATCGTGAAGAGATGAACGTTTTTCTCCAAAGATGTGGTATGATCCGGCGTCGTTTGATGGTGTTAATTTGTGCTTTTAATGGTGGTGGTGTGGTTGGTGGTTTAGAGAGAAAAAAAGGAAGAAAGGGAAAGAAGAGAGAGAAGGAGGAAGTGAGAATGAGGAAGGAAAAGAGAAAAGTTGGGGGTTTTGATGAAAGCCCCCACTTTTCAGTCCACGCGCTGTGCACCATGCGGTATTCGTTTTCTCCGTCTTTTAAGCGTTAAATCTTTATTTTACACGTTTAATTATATCTTTTGTTAAATAATTTATTTCGCTAAATCTTTAATAATTTGCAATATAGTATGGTTTGAGTAAATCTTTGTACTTTCGTTTTTAAATCGTGTAAGTTTAATCGAGTGATACAAGATAACTATCCGTTATTATAAAATAGTATTTTGGTCATAGTTGCGTTATTTTAGTTTATAAACATTTGTTCACCAACGTCCGTGTTAATCGAATAGAATTTCATTCTATTTAAGTCGCGTACGATTTAAATCAAATCGCAAAGTTGTATATATTACCAACATATAATCCGATACATAAATCAGCCTAACACAGAACTAATTACATGTATTAAGAAAGAATTAGGCACTAATTTTAGTCCTAATTTGCCGGTTGTTACAACCGCATATAACAAGCATCCCATAGACATACTATACACTGGAACAGCCAATCAACACGGTTCAACCACGCCACGTCTAACGTACGCCTGTGGAGGATGCGGTGATCTGTACAACAAAGGAGGCAGCCAGCGAATTCCCTACGGTGTAAGGCTCCGCGGTCAGCTGCCAACAACCTCGCAACCTTGGTGACGGTTCGTTCCACGTTCCAAAGACCTCCTGACGTCTTAATTCATCATTCAACAGTTGCTTGGCCTCCTCCCTGTTATCTTGACTTTGTGCCATCAGCAGCATCCCCATCACAAACTTAGCATCACTAACTCCCTGGCTCGCTGCCTGATCCAGCATCTCTTTACCAGCAGCCTCATCACCCAAAAATAATAACTTGTTCTGATCAACACATTTATCAAATTAAAGGTAAATATGTATGTAGAATTGAAGAGTACAGAGCATCCACAATCCATGTACTTTTGAAAGTTTAATACACTGCCACATCATCATCGTACTTCATTATACAAACACCCACAATGCATTAAGTTTAACACCATTTGACTAACTAACACATCAGCATTATATTTTCAATTAATTTTAAATGCATATGAGTTGTTACAGAGATCAAAAGTAAAAGAAATACATATCTCTTATATTCACACTCCATGTACTCTTATTGACTTGATTAACTTTCTATTTACTTTTGCCACCATGTATGATTGTGGATGCTCAATTAAACAGTTAAATATATGATGTAATATAAAAATCCACGTACCATTCCATCCCTAAACGTCATGTTTGGGTTTCCATTCTCCCGCATTTTGGCAAGCAGTTCAATCTTCCTCATCCTCATTATATAAATTGGAAAGAGGGAATCAGCCTCCAACTTTCCATAGACCTCATCTGAATCAACTACACTTCTGAAGGTCTTGCAACTGTAATGCACATAAACGATGTCATAAACACAATCTAAGTCCCTTGATCATAAAAGGTGATTTCATAAATACTGTACATGCACAATATAATTTAAATATTCCTAAATCAAGCCCTAATAATTGCGCTACATTTTTTAAAAATTACAGAAAATACAAGGCTTATATTGACAAAACGTCAAGTATTTAAGTTGAAACGAGAATCCAAACTAGAAACTAGGGTATGGATCGAGACTTACAGAGTCCTCAATTTAAAAACTTCCTTGGCGTTGCAAGCCCTGACATGGGCCAGAAACGACGCCGTCCGGAAGGTCAGCAAGAGTTCGATCATCTTCCAAAGCAGGTTTCTTTTGTTTAGAGCTTTGGGAATCCATGGTTTAGATGATTTGTTGATGCTCTGTTTTGAGTTTCTTTGGAAGTTGGTACGCCGGGAAAGGTGTTGTTCAGATGTCTGAATTATTACTTTTTACGCCTCACAAGCCTACTTCCTAGTCTTTAAGTAAATTACCTAAATGCCCTTACTAATAAAATCCTTCTTATTGTATTGGTAATGGATTATTAAGGGTATTTATGTCATTCAACCTTTAAGGGTTAGTATTAGCAGACGTAATTACCAAATGTGGTAACAAGATAAACTATTTTTACTCTTGATATACACAATTTCACAATAACATATTTATATACAATATTATAAAAACAATTTTATAAAAATGTTATAAAAACGTATTTATATAAGCAAATATGGTAAGAAGATAAATTATATTTTTACTCGGTACATAATTTAACAATAACGTATTTATATTTATACACACACAAACAAAAGTATGAAAATCTTATACTTATAATAAGTAGAAATTATGTCGTATATCATACATTTGACTATTAACCTTAGGACAATGTCACATACATATGCCGAAATGACGAATTACATAACACCCTAAGTTCAATAGTGGCGTGTGTGATACCACAACTGCCGTATATCATATATCTAATAATTAACCTTAGGACAATGTCACATACATATGCCGAAATGACGAATTACATAGCACCCTAAGTTCAATAGTGGCGTGTGTGATACCGCAACTGCCGTATATCATATATCTAATATTTCACTATTGGCGTATGTGATTATTTGTATCAATGTTATTATTTGCATATAATATTTCACAAATGGTTTTTTGTTCATTCTGCTTTGATTAATTTATTTATTATTAGTTGAGGTTACATTTATATAATAAATTTTAGAATTGTATGTGTAAATACATATAAGAACCATAAACACAGTACATAATTGTTTAGAAACATAAACATAATTATTCATTTATTCAAGTTTGACGAAGTTTAAAATGTTGATTAAGTTTGACTTTGACTGTTTTTGACCGATTAATCATGATTTAGATTGAATAATCCTGACTATTGACCCATTGACCTGTTGACCATAAACACAAACATAATTATTTAAAAACATTAACATAATTATTCACTTATTCAAGTGAAACGAGGCCGTGCGGAAGGTCGGCAAGAGTTCGATCATGTTCCAAAGCAGGTTGCTTTCGTTTAGAGCTTTGGGAATCCATGGATTTGGTGATTTGGTGATGCTCTGTTTAGAGTTGCTGTGGAAGTTGGTACGCCAGGAAATGCCTTGTTTGGGTGTGTAGCGTTACATTTTCCACCGTCACAAGCCTCCATCCTCTCTATTAGTAAATTACCTAATTGCCCTTATTAATAAAATCCTTCTTATTGGATAGTAAGGGTATTTCTGTCAATAACACCTTTAATAATGTAATTATATCATACCTTTACCATTACAAATATGGTAACAAGATAAACTATTTTTATACTTGATACACAATTAAAAAATAATAACATAGTTATGTACACTCAATAAAATTTATAACCATTATATATATTTTAAAGGGTAAATTACATTCCCTACCACTGTGGTCTTTCATTTTCTCATTCCTTATCCCTCCCAATTTTTTATTACATTCCCTGTACTCGAGGTTTCATACACTTAAAATACTCCGTAATTCCATAAATGTATCACTAGCAGTAAAATTATTTTGATATATTACACACAAACACTGATTTAAAGAGTAAATCACTAAAATTTGATAGGCAAATCAATATGTATTCGATCATTGAATTGTTAAAAACGTGTTTTCTCGTGTTGCACATGGCTAGTAATCCACTAGTTAGCTAGATAATGTCTTATGGGTATTATATATGGATCTAGTAGATTGATATATCGTTATTAACCTTTTAATCTAATCTATCTAATATAAATACATATATAAATGTGTACTAATAATAGAAAGCAAAACATGGTTTATAGTAATTTCATAAACGTGCTTTTGCAAAAGTAAACATTACATTCATACTTAATTCTTGCCATGCCATGTTACCATACACCCACCAAACATGATACATATAGCTACTTAAAAGAACCATTAAACACACCATTAAATGAAACTTAGTTCATAACAAGAACAAGTATAACTACACACAACATCACTACAACACCAATTAAAAGTGCAAACACTTGGTCAAACATCTTCAATTTTGACTTCATGAGAGTCAACTCTTCAACCTTCTTCATCAACACCATCTTTGAGTCTGAATCTTCTTCCGTTTCATTCCAGATGGACTTTTTTTTGCATTCCATTCTTAATTGATACATAATCTTCCTGTAATACTCTGGAAGCTCCGAATCAAGAAAGCGATATCTTGTACAAAAACGGGTTTTAACCTAAATCACAACAAAATAATAAAATTAAAGAATTTTTGAGTCAATATTTAACCTAATAGCATCATCAATTGCAGATACCAACAACAATAAAAAAATAAGGTTAAAACTAACATCTGGGCATTTTACGAATCTGCGTGCCAGGTTGATCTCAGTCCATGATGTGCGAACATACATCTTGGCTCCGCAATGACAGTAATAAAATTGTGGTTCCAAAACTTGATTTTGAGAAGATGATGATGACGCCATGTTACAGGGAGAAAAATGAGCAGGAATAAAATGAGGATGGTAATGGAGGGAAATAGCAACTGGATGATGTAAAGGAATGGGGAAGAAAGGGGATTAAAAAGGTGGGTAGGAAAGGAATTTTACAAAAATACCCTCATGTGCAGGGCACATGGGTGTATTTAACGGAAATAAGTTAACTTTCGTTAGGAGAAGGGTATACCTGGGACGAAAATAGCAACCACAGGTATAGGGATTGTAATAAAAAATTGGGAGGGACAAGGAATGAGAAAACGAAAGACCACGGTGCATGTGTGATACCGTTAGTGCCGTATATCATATATCATCTATGTCACTATTACCCTTATGAAAATGTCACATATGCTGACATGACGAATTAATGTTATCCTAAGCTCAACAGTGGCGTGTGTGATACCGGTAGTGCCATATATCATACATTTCACTATTAAACTTAGGCTAAAGTCACATACATATGCCGAAATGAGGAATTGAACTAATGATATATATCCTAGGTTCAATAGTGGCGTATGTGATACTGGTAGTGACATATATCATATATATTACTATATTAACCTTAGGACAATGTCACATATGCCGAAATGACAAATTAATGTTTTGCTAAGTTCAATACTAGCATGTGTGATACCGTTAGTGCCGTACACCTTAAAGCTAATCGTAACCTATGTATCGAACTATTTAACTAGGTTACCAGGATCTCTATTTATATCGTATAGAGTCCTATACAATCTCTAGTTATTATGGAATACGTATTTATCCCATAAATAACTCTAACAAACTAACCGACTCATTAATTACATTAACAGTGGCTACGCCATGTTTTCCACTAACAGTGGCTACAATATACTTATCACAATATTCACCAAGTATATATCTAACAGTGGCTATCATACAATTACACTAGCAGTAGCTAGTCTTCACTTCTTCTAACAGTGGCACTCTTCAACACGAACAGTGGTAAGCACTTCCACACTTAGCCAAATCAGCTCAGATCCCAACAATCTCCCCCTAAACTTAATCAATCTGGAATTGCATTAAGTTTCTTCATTCAGCCTCAGATTCTTAGAAGATTTGGACCCTTTCTTGCTTGATTCTACCCTCTTGTTGTACTGATTCATGATTTTATAGATTATATCCTTTCCTTTATCAGATTTGACAGCTACAAGTAACTTTCTTTCAATTAGCTATTTCAACAGTGAGTTGCTCAGAACATAATCTCTTTCTTCCAACATATAGATGTATTTACCATTCATCATTCGTATGCAATGAACTCCTGCTCTAGCAAAATGTCTCCAATCATTAACAGCTTCAAAACCCAAAAATAGTTCACCATACTGTTCTGGTTCAAACATCATTCTTAACCATTCCCATACATGTCTTTCAATATCAATATTCACAAGCTTCATATCGTTTTCCATTCCAACTCTATACATATCATACACATCCATTTTCTTTACTTTTCTCAAAATATCACCCATAGACTTATGAAAACTCACATCTCCATTTCTTCTTTTAATTCTGAGTTCATAAGACACAGTGTTTGACTCTATGAAAATTCCTTGCCATTCAACAATATCTGAGAGATCTTCATCATTAAAATTTGTATTTTCATTCCTATCTCTCTTTTCAATCCAAATCATATATCTGATCATCAGAGTCTTGAATCATTTGAAATGACCTTCTATGACTTGCAACTTTTAATCTCAACTCTTCAGCCTTTTGGTCTTCGATTTTCTTTTGTTCAAGCTCCTCATCAATCTGTTGATACCTTAATTTCAGCCTTCTCTATATCTCTTCATCCTCTCTCCTTTTCTTTTCAATTCTTTCTCTTGCCTCAGGATTAACAATTGGATTGTTATCATACAATTTCTGCAATTGCTCTAATGTCATTCTCCTTAACTGCATTGTAGAATATCTATCTCCTCTTAACTTGCAAACCAATTGATTTTTCAATTCACCTCTTGTTGGTTTCTTAGCTTTCCTTTTAGCTTCTTTCTTTTCAGTATCCTTCTTTCTGATCCTATCAATTTCCACTTGCAGAGGGTTACCCTTGGTATTTTCAACATATGCATTATACATAATGTCATCCTCTATTTTCAAACCCTTTTACTTTATTTCTGCATACACTTTGCTTGCTTCTCTGGTCATCTTCACAATTCTTCCAGATGGTAGCAAAACATCTACTTCATCAGATTCAGATGCAGATTTCTGAATAGGTACTGACCTCTGAATAGGTAGCTTGGAATCAGGTTTAGGCACACTACTAGGTTCATTGATTTTAAATGGTACTTCAGGTTTCCTGGCAGTGGATGATTTTGTAGCAGTGGGTGGTTGTGGTATATCAACAGTGGGTTGATTTATAATAGTAGGTTGAAGTTCTGGTTCTTTGGTAGCAGTGGCTTGAGGTTATGTTGGAACAGTGGTAGTAGGTGTTGTAGCAATGGTAGGTTCAGTTGGTATAACAGTGGTAGGTTTACTACTAGCTGTACTTTGAATACAACGAGCAGTGGCTGGTGTTGATTTTGCAGTAGCAGTGGGAGTGACTCTTGAACTAGCAGTGGGACTACATGACTTGGCCCTTTTAAGTTCTTCAATTCTACTAGCTTTAGCACTTGCATATCGTATTGATTTCTTTCTTCCCATTGTCATCTTAGGCTCTGTTCTAACATTTGACTCCCCCTCAGCCTCTGCATCATCTCCATCACCTTCCACCTTCTCAGTTTCAACACTACCTTCATCTACATTCTTTGATTGATCAACATTTTCAACACTTTCAACATCCTTAGGCTGCACATCATCCATATTGACCTCAGGTGCCTTTGCAGTCTCCTCAGCCATATCATCATTCTGCACCACTTTTTCAACATTTTCATCCATATCAGGCATGACTTCATCATCATCATTATTCTCCCACTTGTTGAAAGTGGTCTTAACCAGCAAAGCTTCAAGTACAGCAAGCCAGTCTTTGAGATCCTCAATCACTTTTTGTTGCTCATCAATCTTAGCAGCCTGCTCTGCTATTTTCTCATCTTGAGCCCGATTGATCTTTTTCTCCTTCTTTAATTTCTCCCAAATTATATCCACAGCTTCTGTCAGTTGTACATTCGTCAGTGGACTAGAAGGAGTAGTGGCAGCCCTTCCAGAATGATCACCCAACTCCTCTGTGATCACCTGCTATGGTGGTACATTTGACTGAGACAAATGAGCAGTAGGAGCCTCACTTGCCTGTTTAACTTTCTTTTTCTTAGGCTTAGATGTGGTAGGCTGTTTGGTCCCTTGTTTTCTCTTTTTACCCCCACTTGGTGTGTGTTCAGGCACAACTGGTTCTGCTGGCCTGTCACCAAGTGGTTCAGATGTAGTTGGTGGTACTACATCTGTGGTGGAAGGAGCAGGAAGCATTGTTGGAAACAATGTTGTTTCCTTCCCTAAGAACTTTTTATTGGTATTTTTACTCATCTCTGTGAATGTTCTAGCAGAGAGAGTAGCAACACCAATGACAAGTTCTTGTGCAACTAAATCAGTAATTTGTTTGTTTAAAACAAGTTGCACAAATCTTGGATACATTATAAAAAGATCCTTTTTACCCTTTGTGATGTTTCTGATCATGCCATCAAGTATGTATTTGGAAAAATTATATTTCTGACCCTTAGCCAAACACACAAGAAAATAGGCTAATTGTGTTCCAAATTCATTGTAAGCAGTTCTCTTAGATGACAAGCAATGAAGAATTGTATGAATTAAAAATTTCCATTGTGGGCTAAAGAGTGATTTAAAAAATGTAAAACATGTATAATCACCCTCATACCCTATTAATCTTAAATTATCAAACAATTCTGTGTCATCTAAGGAAGTTATACCTGTGGCATCATCAAGTAAAAGAACATCTCGTAAAATTTCCTCAGTAACCACCACTTTGGTTTCGTGAACCTTTGAAACCACTTGATTTACACCAGCAACCACTTCTAACCGTGCATTCTTCCAGAATTCATTCAGATGACCCCTTGAAACCCTCGGAGATACTGTAAGCGCATGATAAACATAACTAGCACGAAGAAAATCAACTATTTGAGTGAAATTCTGTGCAGATGGGGGTTTCATTAGAAAAGCGATCATATTGTGTTCTTAATGAACACTAAGGGTCAAATCAGATGAAGAAGAAGAAGCCATGATCGTCAAATTAATTGTAGAAGAAGTGGCGGTTGTATTTTGAATTGTAATTGCATTGGTTAGATGAAAGCGTAATGAAAAATTGAAGTGTTTGAAGGTTATATACTGTTAGCAGTGCCAAGCCCTATAAAATAGAACTAACAGTGGCACTGTCCAGAATAACTGACAGTGGGAAGGTATGTAAAATACCTAGCAGTGGCACTCTTCAACACGAACAGTGGTAAGCACTTCCACACTTAGCCAAATCAGCTCAGATCCCCTAATTGCATTTACAGATCCGAATAAATTCCCCTAATTGAATTAATCAAGGCGCTTCCTAAAATATTTCATACCTTAATGAATTACAGTACATAACACGCCGACACAACTAATTGAATTTTTCAAACCCTAAGTAATGGACAATTCTTGGATGGGAACAAACAGGACGAGCAGAATTTATAGAGATGGAGTAGAAGCATTTATTGATTATGCAGTAGACAACTTGAAGAAGATGAGTAACATCGACCCACAAGGTAATTATCCACATCTTCTAATCCCATGTCCATGTACCAAATGTTTAAACCATGTAGTTCGTAAAACGGAGGAAGTGCATTTCCATTTATTGAGCAATGGCATTGATCAAAACTACACACAATGGACTTATCATGGAGAGAAGGATGAGCCAATTGTTACAACAGAATATGGTGACAACCATATGGATTTTGATGCAGAACTCCCAACACATGCGAGTGAAACAGTGGAAATGGTTAGTGCTACAAAAGATAATTTTGATGATGAGGATCCGGATGACCATGCCAAACTTCTAGAACTGCTATCAGATGCAGAGAAGCCACTTTATAGTGGGTGTCCTAACTTCACAAAGTTGTCAGCCATAGTTCACCTACTCAACTTAAAGAGTAAGTATGGTTGTTCTGATCAATTCTTTACTGAACTGCTAGGATTGTTAAAAAAGATGTTACCTGATGGTAACGAATTGCCGGAAAACACTTATCAGGCAAAGAAAATTATGAAATTGCTGGGATCAGGATACAAAAAGATAGATGTATGTATCAACAATTACCTTCTTTACTAGAAAGAAGACAAGGAATTGACCGTGTGTCGTACCTGTAGGACATCAAGATGGAAGGTGGATAAGAAGACAAAAAAGTGTATGAGAAGACTCCAACAAACGTAATGTGGTACTTTCCAATAATACCAAGGCTGAAACGTCTCTTTAAGATAACAAGAATTTCAGAAGATATAAGATGGCACGCGACAAGGAGGAAAACAGATGGTGTGTTACGTCACCCCGCAGATTCACAGGCATGGCGAACCATAGATAACGAATTCCCCAAAATTGCAAATGATCCAAGGAATCTAAGGCTAGGAATATCTGCTGATGGTGTTGATGTCAACAGAGGAAATAGGCATCACAGTGTGTGGCCAGTTTTATCTGTCATCTACAACCTTCCTCCATGGTTGTGTATGAAAAGAAAGTTTATCATGCTATCTGTATTGATATCGGGATACCCGGGAAATGATATCGATGTTTTTTTAGAACCGTTGGTTGATGATCTGCAACTCTTATTCGAGACAGGGGTTGATACATATGATGCTTTCACAAAGCAAATATTTAATCTACGTGCGGTGGTGTTATGGACAATAAATGATTACCCTGCACTTGGTACTTTATGTGGCTGCCCAACCAGTGGATACAAAGGTTGTGTGGTATGTGGGAAAGATACATATTGTATTAGACTTCCTGCGTCATCCAAGCAGAGCTATGTAGGTCACAGAAGATATCTACCATATAACCATGCGTTCAGATCGCAAAAGAAGGGGTTTAATGGAAATCAAGAATTTGGCACGGCTCCAATTCCAATGATCGGTGAACAAATATACAACGAGGTAAAACATATTGAAAATAAGTGGGGACGCATAAAACAAGCAAACCAAGAAGATGCCAGAGGCAGAGGTGGGAAGATCCAAAAGGAGAAGAGGAAAAGATCAGGAAAAGAAGATGGTACTTCAAGCAAATTAAATTGTAACACCCGCCAATTTAGGACTTTAATTAGTGCCTAAACTACTTGTAATTACGTGTATTTAGTTTTGTAATATTCTAAGTATATGTAACATTTTGGTGTAATTACGTACACGCTTACGCGATTTGATTTGAATCGTGCGCTTATCAACCGGACGAAGTCCGACATTATATAATACGGAAGTTGGTGACAAAACTTTTAAATAATGTGGAATTATACAAACAAACATTATTTGCATTAATATATCATGAAAATATATTACACGTATTTCGTATCGTTTAAAACACTCCGAACGTGGCGAAAACACGCGAGAAGCGCCCAACAAAGGAAAATAGTGCAAATTATATTTTTATAACTTATTATGAAGTATTTTGGTAAAATACCTCGGTTAAAAATATTACAGATACACTTTTACATATAACGCGAAACAACATTTAAACGATCGCAAGACATAACGCGAATTCGAGGAACGGGTTCACGAGGCCGAGACCCAAACGGGTCAGCCCAGCCCCGCGGGTTCAACCTGCGACCCATGACCCACCCCCTTATAACCCCATTTTCTCTCATTTCATCTCTCATTTCACACACACACACAAACACTCCTCTCTCTCTCTTTTCTCCTCTCAAAACCGCAACCCAAACCACCAAAAACACCATCAAAAATCGTTCATCATCAACATCCGGGACTAGCACGAGGATCACCATCACGAGCTCTACCTCTTCATCTTCTTCGTTTTCAATTTCGAGGTATAAAACGTTAAAACTCTTTTAAATCACTTATTAAGCTTTGATTTACATGCTAGAACTTTTACTCAACAAGATTATGTCCAAAAATCCGGCCGAAAACCCTTTAAAAATCGAAACCCGCACCAAAATCGCTGACAGTTCATCTCGCGAGTTGAGATCCCAGATCTCGGCCATCCTGCGAGTCGGACTGAGATCTCGACTCGCGAAGCCAAACTACGAATCGAACCCACTCGCGAGTTGACTTGCAAGTCGACCAGCGAGTTAACTTACGAGTTGAATAACGAACCGAAACCAACTACTAGTCGACCCGACCTGCGAGTTGACTTGACCCGCGAACTGACCTACCTTGCGAGTCGAGACCGGCGAGTCGAGACTTACGAACCCACTCGTTCTACGAGTCCAAACTCAACTCGCCTCGTAAACCCGCTTCGCACAACAGTTTCAGCCCTTGACAAATCTTGGTCAATTTTTCCAATTTTAGATTTCAAATGCGTTTTCGATAAAGTAATATAGTAGGCTCTGCCCCTTGGATGAATATAGTAGGCTCTGCCCCTTGGATTTCAAATGCGTTTTCGATAAAGTAATATAGTAGGCTTCGCCCAACCAGGGGCTCTGCCCCTTGGACCCCGCCAGGGGCTGCCGCCCCTTGGACCCCGCTACCAGGGGCGCTGCCCCCGGACCCCCGTCATTAGATGTTGTAAATACTTTTCGCACTAAGTGTCAAACACTTACAAATAACGAAACCTAATTCAACGATACATATAATAATAGCACTTTTGGATTATTATTACAAACCGTCACCAACGGGCCATAATTGTTTTCAAACTATAAACGAATTTCTAACAAACACTTGGACATTACCTAGTTGAGTGGACAACTAGCATGGGTGGTCTTTTAAGACACCAACTTATTTACTTGTTTACTTACAACCTTGCGCGTTTCGGACGCCAGAAGGTTGCAGGGTTCGGAGAACCACTTACGGACTTACATCCGCATTACTTGTTTGATTTCCCATACGTACTTACTGGACTCAGGTGAGTCTTACAGCCCCACTTTTACTGTTTTTATACTTTGGGGTGAGATACTTAGCAACTGTTTTACATATGAACACAATGTACTGAACTGATTATGTAACACCCCCAAATTTGGTGATTTGCGGAAGCTTGATTTGGGTGTTACTAATCAATAACAAAGCACAAAGATATATAGTAAACGACTCTATATGCGTCGTTTTAACAAAATATATTGATGATAGGAATGTTTACAACATTTAAAGCTTTACATAGCTCGAGTTTAAATAAAATGAGATTTCAGTACATAAGTACTTGTACAAAATATACTAATGCAAGAAAATCTCAATCGTCTGTATGCTGACTCGAGCTAAAGTCCTGAAGCAGAAACATCCTACTGCTGGGTACCTGCGATATATGCTAAAAGGTCAGCTATAAAGCTGGTGAGCTCACAGGTTTGAAATCAGTTAATATAGTATGAACCGCAAGATTTAAATAATGAATTGCATCCAGCAATTAAATAATGAATTGCATCCAGCAATTAAATGATAGTCATCGTGTATACAGCCATGAGCACATAGTTGAGCTTAACTCGAGGGCCGGGTCCCCTAAAGAGAATTCCGGGCGAGGTGCCTCCACGAATGCCTAATCCACATTCGTCTTCCCAAATATTAGTACGTCCGTTTACCCGGTTAGTGCTTGCTAACCCGGACGAGGTGGGTCAATCCTATATGGTACCATATACTAATATTCACGCTACAACGTATTAAAAACTATGCTGACGGAGGACTTTAAATGATTAGTTGTGAAAAACTCATGTAGTATATGAAATGTTTGTACTTGCGTTCACATGTTAAAAATGAGCAATATATCACACCCCTGAGTAAAATAGTAAAAAGAGGGGCTATGAGACTCACCTGAGTCTTATGAGTTTAACTTAATAAACTTGAGAATGATTAGCCGAGAATCGAAGTCCAAAGACTTGTAACCTGAGGGTGTCTACGACACGCGATGGTTATAATCATGATTGGGTATCTCAAAAGATCACCCCTGTAGTTGTTCGTCCAACTATAATGTCCAAATTACATTTGGTTGATTGATTCGAATGTTTGAAAATATGTATGGCCCGTTGGTGACGGATTTGTAATAATAATCTCAACTATTATTATTTTGATTTCGTGTCGTTTTACTTGAAGAATGTGTTTTGATTGTGTTTTAGAAGCCGTTACGGAATCTAAGTACGGGGTCCGGGGGCAGCGCCCCTGGTAGCGGGGTCCAAGGAGCGGCAGCCCCTGGCGGGGTCCAAGGGGCAGAGCCCCTGGCTGGGGTCGAGTTGCCAGGTCAGCTTGGAAATTTTTTATTTCTACTATATTGCTTTGACGAAAAACGCATCTGGGATCTGAATTTGGGTAAAATCGAGTGATAAATTTCGAGTCTCGACACTTAGTAAAAATCTGTGTTTTTGAGGTTCTGGTTTGTGCGACGTTGGGTGCGACGTCGGGTGCGACGTCGCAGGTCCCGACTGCGACGTTGAGTATGGCGTCGCTATGTGCGACTTTCGCAATTTAATGCGACGTTGTGCGTGGCGTCGCTATATGCGACGTTGTTCATTTCTGCGACGTAAGGTCCTGCGTCGCTAAGTGCAACGTCGGTCAATTAGGGCGACGTAGTGGCTGATGTCGCTATGTGCGACGTCGTGGTGTGTTTTGCGACGTCGCAGCTGACGTCGCATAAATTCTGGGCCAACTGCGACGTAGCGGTCTGTTGGCCGGAGTTTTTGTCGAAAATGAGTTTTTCGGTTTCCGTTCGGTCCAAAACTTTTACCCAACCCTTATATGGACATTATAAGTTGTTACAAACTACTAACAAGTGAAAACATTTAAAAACGAGAGATTTCGGGATTTGTCGGAAACTTACAAAGTGTCGGATGAAAAATCCGAAAAGATAGGATGATAGATCGCGAGGTGGTGATTCTTTTGTTCCAAACGAGCGAGGAGATCCGAGCGTGTTTAGTGGTAGTATTATGTGATTTAATGAGGTGGTGGTGGATGGTGAAATTGAAAGAAAAGGGAGAAAAGGGAAAGGAGAGAGAGAGAGAGTGGGTTGGAGAAATGAGGAAGAAAGGTGGAGAGGTGGAGGTTATCCTCCACTTTTCCGTCTCCGTCCCCCGCGCGGTGTTCGTTTTCTCCGTCTTTTAACGTTTAATAAATATTTTTCATATTAAATGGTACGTTTTAAAATACGAATTATTACACGATATTTTATTTAAACATTTTACAAATCAATTTACATTTGAGTTACAAAATGTAAGTTTGTTTATTTAGTTTGCGCGTTTTAATATTTTAAATTGTGTAAGTTTTGTCTGTACGATACGAATGAATACGGAATATTATCATAATAATATTTTTGATATAACAACATTATTTAATAAAATTGGTCACCAACGTCCGTATTAAATTGAATCGAAATACATTCGATTTAAATTGCGTACGATTTAACCAAATCGCATTTTCGTATATATCCAACAATATATATAATTCGATACATTAATTAGCCTAACACAGAACTAATTACATGTATTAACATATGATTAGGCACTAATTACTAGTCCTAATTTGGCGGGTGTTACATTCTCCCCCTGTTAGAAGAATTTCGTCCCGAAATTTAGTTCGAAGTCGTGTTTGATGTAGAATCAGTGAAAAGTTGAGGATATTTGAGTCGCATCTGGTCTTCCCGTTCCCAGGTGAATTCCGGACCACGCCGCGAATTCCATCTGACCTTGACGATGGGAATACGACTTTGTTTCAGTTGTTTGACCTCACGGTCCATAATTTCAGCGGGTTCCTCAACGAAGTGAAGTTTATCGTCAACACGAATTTCATCTAGTGGAATAATAAGTGTCTCATCAAACAGACACTTCTTCAAATTTGAGATATGAAAAGTGGTGTGCACGCTGCATAGTTCGGATGGCAGCTGCAATCGATAAGCTACGGGGCCAATCCGTTTGAGGATTTCAAAAGGCCCGATGTATCTGGGATTTAACTTCCCGCGTTTGCCAAAACGGATGACGCCTTTCCAAGGCGATACTTTTAAGAGTACTCGATCCCCAACTTGGAACTCGAGTGGTTTGCGTCTCACGTCAGCATAACTTTTCTGACGATCACGTGCGGCTTTGAGTTGGTTTTGGATTTCCACAATTTTCTCAGTGGTGGAGTGTATGAGTTTTGGACCATTGAGTTGACTATCTCCCACTTCAGTCCAACAGATCGGTGATCGGCACTTACGACCGTACAGTGCCTCAAAAGGTGCAGCCTTAATGCTGGCATGATAGCTGTTATTGTACGAGAATTCTCACAACGGTAGATGTCTTTCCCAGTTTGTACCGAAATCAACTACGCAGGCGCGTAGCATATCTTCTAGTGTTTGAATGGTTCGTTCACTTTGGCCATCGGTTTGAGGATGGTACGCGGTACTCATGTCAAGGCGAGTACCCAAAGCTTTTTGAAGTGATTGCCAAAAGTGAGAGGTGAAACGGGCATCTCTGTCGGAGATGATCGAGATTGGAACACCGTGATGAGAAACGATTTCCTTGATGTAGATTTGTGCAAGGCGTTCCATTTTATCGTTTTCCTTGATTGCCAGGAAATGAGCAGATTTGGTGAGACGATCGACGATCACCCAAATAGTATCGCAACCGCTCGACGACTTGGGTAGTTTGGTTATGAAATCCATGGCAATTTTTCCCATTTCCATTCAGGGATATCGGGTTGTTGAAGTAAGCCAGAAGGCTTTTGATGTTCGGTTTTGACTTTTGAGCAAGTAAGACACTTGCTAACATAAGTGGCGATTTCGGCTTTCATGTTCAGCCACCAATAAAATTCCTTGATGCCGTGGTACATCTTATCGGATCCCGGATGGATAGAATATTTAGACTTGTGAGCTTCATCCATCACCAAGTCTCGTAGGTTCCCGAAACTAGGCAACCAGATTCGGTTTGAGAAATACCTAATCCCGTTAGATTTGATTTCGAATTGTTTGTCAATACCCCGTAAGGCTTCATTTTTTATGTTTTCAGGTTTCAGGGCTTCGATCTGAGCGGTATGAATTTGAATGGTAAGATCGTTATGAATGGTCATACTGAGGGCTCGGACTCGAAGTGGTTTTGGTCGTTCCTTTCGACTGAGGGCGTCGGCTACCACATTAGCCTTCCCTGGATGGTACTTGATCTCGCAATCGTAATCGGTAAGCAACTCGACCCATCGACGTTGCCTCATATTGAGATCCTTCTGATCGAATATATGTTGGAGACTTTTATGATCGGTAAAGATGGTGCACTTAGTGCCGTAGAGATAATGTCTCCAGATTTTGAGAGCAAAAACGACAGCTCCAAGTTCGAGATCATGAGTGATGTAGTTCTTTTCGTGAATTTTCAGCTGTCGTGAGGCATAGGCAATAACTTTATCTCGTTGCATCAATATGCAACCGAGACCTTGGTGAGAAGCATCACAGTATACCACGAAGTCATCGGTGCCTTCGGGTAAGGATAGAATTGGAGCACTGCAAAGCTTTTGTTTCAGAAGTTGGAATGCTGACTCTTGTTTATCGGTCCAATCGAACCTTTTGTCCTTCTGAGTCAGTACCGTGAGTGGTTGAGCTATTTTAGAGAAGTTTTCGATAAATCGCCGATAGTACCCAGCAAGACCCAAGAATTGTCGTACTTCAGTTGCAGAGGTGGGTGCTTGCCAGTCTTTGATAGCCTCGATTTTTGATGGGTCAACGTGAATTCCCTGACTGTCGATCACGTGACCAAGGAACTGAACGGTTTGTATCCAGAACTCACACTTAGAGAATTTGGCGTAAAGCTCCTCGTGTCTAAGTAGTTCAAGGATGGTTTTGAGGTGTTGCGCATGCTCTTGCTCGTTGCGCGAGTAAATGAGTATGTCATCGATAAAGACAATGACAAACTTATCGAGGTAAGGTTTGCACACCCGATTCATAAGGTCCATGAATACAGCCGGTGCGTTAGTTAGGCCAAAGGGCATCACTTGGAATTCGTAGTGCCCGTAACGAGTTCTGAAAGCAGTTTTTGGAATATCGGTGTCGCGAACTCGTAACTGGTGATAACCTGATCGCAAGTCGATTTTTGAGAAGAAACTTGAACCCTGAAGTTGATCGAATAGATCATCAATGCGAGGAAGTGGATAACGGTTCTTGACGGTCAATTTGTTCAACTCTCGATAGTCGATGCACATTCTGAATGACCCGTCCTTCTTTTTAACAAATAAGACCGGAGCTCCCCAAGGTGAAGAACTCGGTTTAATGAATCCTCTATCCAGAAGTTCCTGTAACTGGGCAGACAACTCCTGAAGTTCGGATGGGGCTAAACGGTACGGTGCGCGGGCCACCGGTGCGGCACCCGGCACGAGATCAATTGAGAACTCAACCTGTCTAGATGGAGGTAAACCAGGCAGTTCTTCTGGAAAGACTTCGGGAAAGTCTCTAACAATCGGCACATCCTCAAGTCGCTTCTCCTCCGACTTCTTCTCTGTGATGTGTGCAAGTATTGCGGGGTAACCCTTTCTCAGAAATTTTTGGGTTTTTAAGCAAGAGATGATATTGAGTCCCGTCCCACCGGTCTCCCCCTGTATGATCAAGGTTCCACCGGCAGCGAGTGGAATGCGGATGATCTTATCGTAACAAATGATTTCAGCTCGGTGTTTGGACAACCAGTCCATTCCAATGATGACGTCGAAACTTCCGATTTCAACGGGTACAAGATCGATTGAAAAGGTTTCATCAGCTAGGTTTAAAGTGCAATTAGGTATCACACTATCGGTTTCTATAAGTTCCCCATTTGCTAGCTCTACAGTGTACTTAACATCTAAGGCAACAGGATTGATGTCAAGTAGTGGGCAAAAGTCATCAGAGATAAAGCTTCTATCAGCACCAGTATCAAATAGAACAGAAGCATGTAAGTTGTTGAGGAGGAACATACCCGAGACCACATTCGGGTCTTGGCGGGCGTCCCCGGATTTGATGACAAAGGCTCTGCTTCGGGTGTTGTTGTTGTTGCTGTTGCGGTTGTTGTTGTTGTTGTTGTTGTTGTTGTTGTTGTTGTTGTTGTTGTTGTTGTTGTTGTTGTTGTTGTTGTTGTTATTCTTCAGCTTTGGGCACGTGTCCCTGAAGTGCCCGGGTTTCCCACACTCAAAGCAGACTTTGGGTGGTCTGGTGTTGTTGTTGGAATTGTTGTTGGCAGGAGAATTGCAGTCTTTGGTGAGATCGCCGTACCTCTTGCAATTATTGCAAAAGGGGCCACAGGAGCCTTCATGGTGGCGACTGCACTTGGAACAATAGGGTTTGTTCCCAGTGTAGCCCCGTGTGATGTCTGTGGTGGTGTTGTAGGCTTTGATGGTGTCGGGTTTCTTGTTTTGTTGGTTTGAGTGGTTGTTGTGGTAGTCAGACCACTTTCGTTTGTTGTTGTGAGAGGAGGAAGTGGGTGGTTCAGAATCTTGGCTCATTGACATCAGGTCTTGGGCCAATAGGATTGCACCGTCAATGGTGGTTTGGTTTGAAGAGGCGACATGCCCCCGAACAGGCTCAGGAAGGCCAAGGATGTACTTCCTGATTTTATCAGGTTCTGTGCTTACCATGGCTGGGCGGAGGGCGGCGAGTTGTTGAAACCTGGTGGTATAACCATCGATATCACCACCCTGAACCTTTAGGTTCCAGAACTCCTCGTCCAGCTTTTGGAGTTTGGCGATTGAGCAGTATTTGGCAGTGAGTTTTGCTTTCAAGTCCTCCCAAGAGAGTTGGTAGGCAGTGTCAGCACCCACTGATTGGGTATATGAATTCCACCAAGAGTGGGCATCATCTCCAAGGGGCAGAGCCCCTGGCTGGGGTCGAGCTGCCAGGTCAGCTTGGAAATTTTTTATTTCTACTATATTGCTTTGACGAAAAACGCATCTGGGATCTGAATTTGGGTAAAATCGAGTGATAAATTTCGAGTCTCGACACTTAGTAAAAATCTGTGTTTTTGAGGTTCTGGTTTGTGCGACGTTGGGTGCGACGTCGGGTGCGACGTCGCAGGTCCCGACTGCGACGTTGAGTATGGCGTCGCTATGTGCGACTTTCGCAATTTAATGCGACGTTGTGCGTGGCGTCGCTATATGCGACGTTGTTCATTTCTGCGACGTAAGGTCCTGCGTCGCTAAGTGCAACGTCGGTCAATTAGGGCGACGTAGTGGCTGATGTCGCTATGTGCGACGTCGTGGTGTGTTTTGCGACGTCGCAGCTGACGTCGCATAAATTCTGGGCCAACTGCGACGTAGCGGTCTGTTGGCCGGAGTTTTTGTCGAAAATGAGTTTTTCGGTTTCCGTTCGGTCCAAAACTTTTACCCAACCCTTATATGGACATTATAAGTTGTTACAAACTACTAACAAGTGAAAACATTTACAAACGAGAGATTTCGGGATTTGTCGGAAACTTACAAAGTGTCGGATGAAAAATCCGAAAAGATAGGATGATAGATCGCGAAGTGGTGATTCTTTTGTTCCAAACGAGCGAGGAGATCCGAGCGTGTTTAGTGGTAGTATTATGTGATTTAATGAGGTGGTGGTGGATGGTGAAATTGAAAGAAAAGGGAGAAAAGGGAAAGGAGAGAGAGAGAGTGGGTTGGAGAAATGAGGAAGAAAGGTGGAGAGGTGGAGGTTATCCTCCACTTTTCCATCTCCGTTCCCCTCGCGGTGTTCGTTTTCTCCGTCTTTTAACGTTTAATAAATATTTTTCATATTAAATGGTACGTTTTAAAATACGAATTATTACACGATATTTTATTTAAACATTTTACAAATCAATTTACATTTGAGTTACAAAATGTAAGTTTGTTTATTTAGTTTGCGCGTTTTAATATTTTAAATTGTGTAAGTTTTGTCTGTACGATACGGATGAATACGAAATATTATCATAATAATATTTTTGATATAACAACATTATTTAATAAAATTGGTCACCAACGTCCGTATTAAATTGAATCGAAATACATTCGATTTAAATTGCGTACGATTTAACCAAATCGCATTTTCGTATATATCCAACAATATATATAATTCGATACATTAATTAGCCTAACACAGAACTAACTACATGTATTAACATATGATTAGAACTAATTACTAGTCCTAATTTGGCGGGTGTTACAGATTACATTACTGTTTACACATAATGCATGAGTTACTTTTTATCCACTGAAAGCCTCCTATTTGTAAGTTGTTAGTTATGGACTTAAGCGCGATTACTAGTAAATGGATCCATTTGGGACTGACAATCCCTGCCTGGGGTGGTAGCGCCACCACGTACTGATTTACACGTAGAAACAGGCATATTAGTATTTGTTACATATGAGTGTACGGATAGCACTCACGGGGGTACGTGATATATTCACACTACACGGTTAAGCTTCAACTTATGAGCTCATGGCACTGTGCTGATTTACTGATTTACTTACTTACTTTGCTTGATAGCAATACTGGTACATACTTGTGGTTCATAACAATTATTTACTGTTAAACCTGTAAGATTCACCAACCTTTTTGGTTGACACTTTTTAGCTTTGTATCTCAGGTACACCGACGGAGTAGGATCACCCCTGGACACTAGCTAGAGTCGCATGATTTCTACTTTGCATTTAACGGAGATTCTTAGCATTATCTTTTGTATATTATGATTATGTAATAGAATCTCCCGCCTTACGCGTGGGCTCTAGGGAACTATATTTTTGTAAACGAAAACACTATGTTTTCAAACATTTTATATATGGAAATGTAACTATTTTACAAACGCTGCATATAGTTGTCGTTTGCTTTACTTTTGTGCTGTGATATTTGATTAGTAGCACCCCAAAGCTTGCTTCCGCCAACAGTGAAATTTGGGGGTGTTACACAAATGAACAGGATGGTGCGTATTGGAAGAAATTCAACATTTGGTATTGAAAGCTAAAGTATTGGAGGCACAATGAAGTTCAACATTGTATCGATTTCATGCATATAGAAAAGAATGTTGGTGAGAGTCTAGTCGGGACTTTGCTAAATATGCCGGGAAAGACGAAAGATGGAGAGAATACTCGATTGGATCTTAAAGAGTTGGGAATAGACAAACCAGAGTTGTTTGTTAGGAAAGACGACCGAGAAATAACAGTAATACCACCAGCAGGTTACACGTTAACGAATGCCGAAAAGGACATCTTTTGTCAGACGTTATATAACATGAGGGTACCGCAAGGATATTGTTCAAATTTCTCTAGTTTAGTCAGCCTAACAGATAGGAAGCTCGTCGGCCTTAAATCACATGACTATCACATGCTAATGCAGGAGTTTTTGCCCATTGCAATACGTTCAATAATGGACGAACCCACACACAAGGCTATTATCAGGTTTTGCTTTTTCTTTAAATCTATATGTAGCAAAGAGATCATATTAGAGGAACTAGATAAGATGCAAGAAGAACTTTGTGTCACACTGTGCCTACTCGAAAAGTTCTTTCCTCCCTCATTTTTTGATATTATGGTCCATTTGACTGTGCACCTAATTAGGGAGGTAAATTTATGTGGTCCTGTATGCTTTCGGTGGATGTATCCCTTCGAACAATGTATGAAGGTTATTAAGGGACATGTGCGAAACAGAAATAGACCAGAGGGATGCATTGCTGAGGAGACTATTGCAGAAGAAACAACAGAGTTTTTCGGAGAATATCAAAAATCCATGAAAACTATTGGTATCCCAAATGATACACATGAAACTGATGAAAACGAGGACGGAAAGTGTAACACCTGCTAAATTAGGATAATTATTTATGCCTAATTGATTGTAACTAGTTGTAATTAGTATGTAATAGGACTAATTGCAGACTCTATTTGTACATATATAAGGTGAATTATATATATATGTGTGTACTTACGCGATTTGGATTAATCGTACGAATTAACCGGACGGAGTCCGACACAGTTACATGGACGTTGGTGACAGAAACTTACCTAATTAATGAGAACGTATTTATTATATAAAATACACAGCGAACAAACATTATTTATAATACCGCGACGACAATTTAAATAATTTAACGAATATGTATTAAACGCGAGTTAAAATTTTAAATACTTCGACAAATGTTTTTATAATTAATTTCAAGGTTTTTCATTAAAATATTCCCGTCATCTTTTAAAAATATAACTGCTTGATTTAACGTTTAAACGACGGAGGAAACGAACACCGCACGGGGTGCGGGGACCGGAAAATGGGAGGATAACCTCCCATTTCCCCACCTTCTCTTTCATTTCCATTTCTATTTTCTCTCTCTCTCTTTCTTTTACTCTCAATCACCAAACCTCATTCATCACCAAAAATCGCAAAATAACACCATTAAACCTCGCCGGATCATCTCATCCCTTTGGAAGAAAACGTTCACCATCACACGATCTACATTCCTATCTTTCCGGATTTTCATTTCGGCATTTTGTAAGTTTCCGACAAAACCCGAAACTCTCCGTTTTTACTCATTTTTACGTTTTTATGGTTTATATATGCTTAAAATGTCCAAAAATGGGTTGGGTAAAAGATTTGGACCAAACGGAAGCTTTTCGACCGATTTTCCGGCCACCAAATTCCGATCAGACCGCTACGTCGCAGAGACGCTGGACTATCTGCGACGTAGCTCAAAACGTCGCATTAATTGGCCAACGTCGCATTTAGCGACGTCGCGGCCTACGTCGCACAAAAATCCCAACGTCGCACTAGCGACGCAGCCTATTACGTCGCATTAACTTGCGGACGTCGCACATAGCGACGTAGACTTTTACGTCGCAAACCGAACCTACGTCGCATTGATTTGCGAAGGTCGCATCATGCGACGTACCTCCCTACGTCGCACCCTACGTCGCATGCTACGTCGCATGCTACGTCGCACAAACCAGAACCTTGAAAAGTCAGATTTTACTAAGTGTCGAACTTACACAACTTCAAATACTTATGTCATACGACTTAACAAACGTCATAGAACATACTTTCTATTACAATTACACTAAATTGCGTTATAAATGATAACACTTTGAATCATTATTACCAACCGTCACCAACGGGCCATATTTGTTTTCAAACTACAAACGGATTACTAAACAAACACTTGGACATAATGAGTTGTGTAAACAACTAGCCTAGATGGTCTTGCGAGACATCTACTTACTTAACTTTATATGTTTAGGCATTTGAAGGTTACGGGTTCGGAGAACCTACGGTTGATATTAATTACTCGTTTATTGATATAAACGTACTTGCAAAGACTCAGGTGAGTCTTACGGCCCCACTTTTACTGTTTTATCTTATTGGGGGAGATACATGCTACTGATTTTCCTGAACACAAGTACTAAACTGATTTCTATACCAAACGGAATTGCATGAGTTAATCACTATTTACAGAAGTCTCTCCATCATATATCGTTAGTTATGGACTTAAGCGCGAACAGTAGTTAATGGATCCATTAGGGAAATGACCCTCCCCACCCGGGGCAGTAGCGCTGCCACGTACCGATTTACACGTATAAACGGGTGACAACTTATTCGTTACTGATGCTTGCTCAATTTCGAGCATGTCACGGGAGCAAACATATTATTTACGGGTTAAGCTTCGATTATGAGCCTCATGGCAACGGTATAAACTTACTTACTTACATTTGCGGGATTGCAAATACTGGTTTACGATTTCTGGATTGAAATTGCTGATTTTACGCCTACGGGCACTACTAATGAAATCTCGTGTTCAAAGCCGATATTATTTACAAACCTGTGAGATTCACCAACCTTTTGGTTGACACTTTTTAGCATGTTTTCTCAGGTACCCGGATGGAGTAGGATTACTCCAGGATTTTAGCTAGAGTCGCATGATTTCAACACAACTGCATTAACGGAGATTCTTAGCATTATCTTTTGTATATTACGATTATGTAATAGAATCTCCCGCTATACGCGTGGACTCTAGGGGAAACTATATTTTGTATACGAAAACACTAAGTTTTCAAACATTATATCTATGGAATGTAACAAATTTACAAAACGTCTCATTTAGAGGTCGTTTGCTGTATATCTTGTGCTTTGTATATTGATTAGTAACACCCAAGTATGCTTCCGCAAAACAGTGAATTTCGGGGGGTGTTACAGATTGGTATCAGAGCCTAAGGTTATAGTGAACTAGGTTGCATTTAGTGGGCCTAGACTATGACCATTAGGCGGTATTTCCTTATTAAGCATGATTGGTTCAGGAATTACATCATACGACTTTAATTTAACATAGCCTGATCAACTATGTACAATTAAGGAAAAATGATGTGAGGTCTGAAATGGTTATGTCGAACAGGAATGCGTTAGTAGACTCTGACCACGAGAGAACCGAGACTCTTACTTGTTATGTGCTAGACATACTCTAGGCTATTATGTGATATACGAGTATATACATACATAGGCCTCACTCGCTGACTATACTACTAGGCTATTATATATATGAATAGGCCTCGCACGTAAACACACTCGCTATAGAGATAGCCGACGTTTCCCTGGTGACACTTACGAATTTCTCTCAGCGGTTTGCACCGACCATGACAGACTTGATTACCGTCACACCACCTTGTGGCGCACTCTAATGATTTTACGAAAATCACATCTAACACCCGGAAACAACGTACTTCCAAGGACTAAAATCCTCTCTCTGTCATTTCTATAGAACTCAAAGACGCGAATTCCCAAATGGACGACCACATGTCTGATAGTGACCAAATCCACGAGGAACAAATCCAGTACACGTATCTCGATGAGGACATCGTACCAGAAGAAGAAATCATGCTGGAGGGAAACGAAAATCAGAATCTCGAAATGACTGGCATCGACATAGAAGAATATGAAAGAGTGCGAGATCAGGCCGTGGGACTAGACGGCCGAAATTGGGCACTTAAGCGTAAATGCATAGACTATGAACAAAGACTGAGAATCTCAAACCGATCTGTCCCTACACGAATCAAAGATAAGATCCGTTACTGGAAGAAAGTGGCCACCAACCTAACCCGTAGGACCAAAACATGGATCAAACGTTTGGGCAGGAAATCAACGGAGGAGACTAGGTATCGCTCCACGACTCAAAGATACAGGGACATGCTCGAGGCACGCTACCACCCACACGACCTGAACCTGGAGTCGGAAGAAGAATCCGAAGGCCAGGAACCCTAACTAAGAATGAACCAACCGACTAGCAGAAACTGTGGACCGCCTTGTCACGCTGATGGAACCAATTAATCTACATTAAGATTAGTGTAGTTTTTGTCTTGTAATCTATCTCGTAATCTAGGGACTATCTAGCACTACTCTATAAACTAGTCGGATGTAACCATTCCCGACACCTCTTGTAATACCTCGGTAGGATGTAACTTTTGAACTCACTTTATCTATCAGATATCCTTTATTATCTCAACTCACCTTAATTGTCATTTTCCATGTTGATGTTATGTGTTACCGCTTTTATACCTGTACATCTGTGACAATTACCAGCTCATACAAAATCTCATGTATCTTCATTTCTTTTATTGAAGAATCATGCCGCCAAAGACACGACCATACACCGATGCCCAGATTACCTCCCTTATAACCCAGGCTGTTACTGAAGCCTTGGCTCGGAATACTCCACCAAATTCCTCGAGGAACAGCGATGCCGCTGAGACCACTACTGCTAAACCTTGTTCTTACAAGGACTTCCAGAACTGCAAACCTCTAAACTTTGCAGGTACTGAGGGAGCTATCGGTCTAGTACGCTGGATCGAGAAAGTTGAGTCTGTATTTCTTATCTGCAACTGTGCGGAGGGAGATAAGGTTAAGTTCTCCGTTAGTACTTTTACTGACACCGCACTCACCTGGTGGAACACTTATGCCCAGACTGTGAGTGTTGCTACTGCTTACCAACTCCCGTGGGAGGAGTTGAAGAAGATGTTGAGGGGTGAGTATTGCCCCAGGGATGAATTGAAACAACTAGAAGTGGAATTCTGGAACCACAAGATGCAGGGTGATGATATCACCGGCTACACCAACCGTTTCCACCAACTGGCACTTCTGTGCCCAACCATGGTCGATCCTGAGTACAAGAGGATCGAGAAATTTGTTGATGGTCTTCCTGAGAGACTCCAAGACCTGGTAACTTCTTCCAAACCGGGTACTATTCAGAGCGCCATCCGTATGGCCCATGAACTAACGGCAAATTCTGTCCGCCGTGGTACAACTTCAACCCCATCTGCAAACAACAAACGCAAGTGGGAAGGTAACCCCAACTCATCCAACCAAACCTCCAACAAAAAGCCTGAGTACATTAAGGCTTATTCATCTGGAACTTCGGAGAAGAAAGGGTACAGCGGGAGCAGACCCTACTGTCCCAAATGCAACCGCCACCATGACGGTTCTTGCCCTTGCTCCAACTGCAAACGGTTCGGGCATCTAGCCAAGGATTGTCGAACCAACATTCCCACCCCCAACACTAATGCACCAAAGGCCTGCTTTGGGTGCGGAAATACAGGGCATTTCAAGAAAGATTGCCCAAAGCTGAAAAACAACAACAACCCTGCTCGCGGCAGATCATTCGTTATCAAGGCTGGGGAAGCCAGACAAGACCCGAACGTCGTGACGGGTACGTTCCTTCTCAACGACCTTACTGCTTCTGTGTTAATTGATACCGGTGCCGATAGAAGCTTCATTTCTGAGAAATTTAGCCCTTTACTTGATATTACTCCCACTGCCTTAGATACTAAATACATTGTTGAATTAGCTAATGGCAAACTGATTGAGACTGATAGTATCATACACAACTGTACACTTAACCTTACGAACGAAACGTTTCCCATTGATTTAATCCCTGTCGAGATCGGCAGCTTCGATATTATTGTCGGTATGGATTGGTTATCCAAGCACCGAGCTGAAATCATCTGTCATGACAAACTCGTTCGCATACCTCTTGTCTCCGGTGGAACCTTAGTCCTACAAGGGGAGACCGGCAGACGGAATCTGAATATTGTCTCCTGTCTAAAAACGAGAAAATATCTACGAAAAGGGTATCAAGCCATCCTCGCACATGTAACGGAGAAGAAGTCGGAGGAGAAGCGACTTGAGGATGTTCCGATCGTGCGGGATTTCCCGGAAGTCTTTCCTGAAGACTTGCCCGGACTTCCGCCACCTAGACAAGTTGAATTCCAAATCGAACTTGTGCCCGGAGCTGCACCCGTGGCACGAGCCCCTTACCGTTTAGCACCATCCGAAATGCAGGAGTTGTCTAACCAACTACAGGAACTCCTGGACAGAGGATTCATTCGACCAAGTTCCTCACCTTGGGGAGCTCCGGTCTTATTCGTGAAAAAGAAAGATGGGTCTTTCCGCATGTGTATCGACTACCGAGAGCTGAATAAGCTAACCATAAAGAATCGGTACCCACTTCCTAGAATCGATGACCTGTTCGACCAACTCCAGGGATCGAGTGTTTACTCGAAGATTGATCTACGATCGGGTTATCATCAACTCCGAGTCCGTGACAATGATATCCCAAAGACAGCTTTCCGAACTCGTTATGGGCATTATGAATTCCAAGTGATGCCATTCGGGTTAACCAACGCACCGGCCGTATTCATGGACCTTATGAATCGGGTGTGCAAACCATATCTTGACAAATTCGTCATTGTGTTCATCGATGATATCCTGATTTACTCTCGCAACGAACAGGAACATGCTCAACATCTGAAAACCATTCTAGGACTTCTGAAACACGAAGAGTTATATGCCAAATTCTCTAAGTGTGAGTTTTGGATTCGAACCGTTCAATTCCTCGGGCACGTGATTGACAGCCAAGGAATTCATGTTGATCCCGCCAAGATTGAAGCAATCAAGGGCTGGGAGTCACCGACCACTCCAACCGAAGTGAGACAATTCTTAGGTCTTGCTGGTTATTATCGCCGATTCATCGAAAACTTTTCAAGAATAGCTGTTCCACTAACCACACTGACTCAGAAGGATAAGAAGTTCGATTGGACTGATAAACAAGAGTCAGCCTTCCAGCTATTGAAAAACAAACTTTGCAGTGCACCAATCCTGTCCTTACCCGAGGGCACCGACGATTTCGTAGTTTACTGCGACGCCTCACACCAGGGACTTGGTTGTGTGTTGATGCAACGGGAAAAAGTCATTGCCTATGCCTCACGACAACTAAAAATCCACGAGAAAAACTATACGACCCACGACCTCGAGTTAGGTGCTGTGGTCTTCGCATTGAAAATCTGGAGACATTATCTCTACGGTACGAAAAGCACTATCTTTACCGATCATAAAAGTCTCCAACACATATTCGATCAGAAAGATCTAAACATGAGACAACGTCGCTGGGTTGAGTTACTTAGTGACTACGACTGCGAGATCAAATACCATCCGGGCAAGGCTAACGTAGTTGCCGATGCCTTAAGCCGAAAAGAACGAGTGAAACCCCTTCGAGTCCGAGCACTTTCCATGACAATTCGTAACGAGCTTCCTACTCAAATCCTTACCGCTCAACTTGAAGCACTCAACGATGAAAACTTGAAAAATGAAGCCTTGCGAGGCTTGGATAAACAATTCGAAATCAAAACCGATGGAACTCGATACTTCTCTAACCGGGTGTGGTTACCCAAATTCGGAAACTTGCGAGATTTGGTGATGGCTGAAGCTCACAAATCTCGATACTCTATACATCCTGGATCTGACAAGATGTATCATGACGTCAAAGGGTTGTATTGGTGGCCTAACATGAAAGCTGACATCGCCTTGTACGTCAGTAAATGCCTAACCTGTTCCAAAGTAAAGACCGAACACCAAAGACCCTCTGGGTTGCTTCAACAACCTGAAATTCCTCAATGGAAATGGGAACAGATTTCCATGGACTTCATTACCAAACTACCGAAAACTTAGAGTGGTTGCGATACCATTTGGGTGATCGTGGACCGTCTCACGAAATCTGCTCATTTTCTGGCCATCAAGGAAACCGACAAGATGGAGCGTCTGACTCGCATCTATGTCAAAGAAATCATCTCGCGACACGGTGTACCTATCTCAATCATCTCGGATAGGGACAGCCGTTTTACTTCTAACTTTTGGCAATCGCTACAGAAATCTCTTGGTACTCGTCTGGATATGAGTACTGCTTATCACCCGCAAACCGATGGCCAAAGCGAGCGAACTATTCAAACACTGGAGGATATGCTACGAGCCTGCGTAGTCGACTTCGGTGCTTCTTGGGAAAATCACTTACCGTTGTGTGAGTTTTCGTACAACAACAGTTACCATACCAGCATAAAGGCTGCACCCTTCGAGGCACTTTACGGACGTAAGTGCCGATCACCTGTCTGTTGGACTGAGTTAGGAGAATCCCAACTCACGGGTCCAGAAATCATTCAAGAAACTACTGAGAAAATCGTTGGTATTCAAAACCGGCTGAAAGCCGCACGTGATCGTCAGAAAAGCTATGCTGACGTGAGACGCAAACACCTTGAGTTCCAGGTAGGAGACAAGGTACTTCTCAAAGTGGCACCGTGGAAAGGTGTTATTCGATTCGGGAAACGAGGCAAACTAAATCCTAGATACATCGGACCATTCGAAATCCTTGAAAGGATTGGTCCAGTGGCCTATCGCCTGCAACTTCCTGCTGAACTTAGCAGCGTACACAACACATTCCACATTTCTAACTTGAAGAAATGTCTGTCTGACGAGACGCTGATTATACCGCTCGACGAAGTTCAAATCGATAATAAACTTCATTTTGTCGAGAAACCTATGGAAATCATGGACCGTGAGGTCAAGCAATTGAAACAGAGTCGTATTCCCATAGTAAAAGTCAGGTGGAATTCTAGGCGCGGCCCTGAGTTCACCTGGGAACGGGAAGACCAAATGCGACAGAAATATCCACATCTCTTCCCAGACAACGCACCGTCCGTGCACTCAAGCTAATTTCGGGACGAAATTTCTTTAACAAGGGGAGAATGTAACACCTGCTAAATTAGGATAATTATTTATGCCTAATTGATTGTAACTAGTTGTAATTAGTATGTAATAGGACTAATTGCAGACTCTATTTGTACATATATAAGGTGAATTATATATATATGTGTGTACTTACGCGATTTGGATTAATCGTACGAATTAACCGGACGGAGTCCGACACAGTTACATGGACGTTGGTGACAGAAACTTACCTAATTAATGAGAACGTATTTATTATATAAAATACACAGCGAACAAACATTATTTATAATACCGCGACGACAATTTAAATAATTTAACGAATATGTATTAAACGCGAGTTAAAATTTTAAATACTTCGACAAATGTTTTTATAATTAATTTCAAGGTTTTTCATTAAAATATTCCCGTCATCTTTTAAAAATATAACTGCTTGATTTAACGTTTAAACGACGGAGGAAACGAACACCGCACGGGGTGCGGGGACCGGAAAATGGGAGGATAACCTCCCATTTCCCCACCTTCTCTTTCATTTCCATTTCTATTTTCTCTCTCTCTCTTTCTTTTACTCTCAATCACCAAACCTCATTCATCACCAAAAATCGCAAAATAACACCATTAAACCTCGCCGGATCATCTCATCCCTTTGGAAGAAAACGTTCACCATCACACGATCTACATTCCTATCTTTCCGGATTTTCATTTCGGCATTTTGTAAGTTTCCGACAAAACCCGAAACTCTCCGTTTTTACTCATTTTTACGTTTTTATGGTTTATATATGCTTAAAATGTCCAAAAATGGGTTGGGTAAAAGATTTGGACCAAACGGAAGCTTTTCGACCGATTTTCCGGCCACCAAATTCCGATCAGACCGCTACGTCGCAGAGACGCTGGACTATCTGCGACGTAGCTCAAAACGTCGCATTAATTGGCCAACGTCGCATTTAGCGACGTCGCGGCCTACGTCGCACAAAAATCCCAACGTCGCACTAGCGACGCAGCCTATTACGTCGCATTAACTTGCGGACGTCGCACATAGCGACGTAGACTTTTACGTCGCAAACCGAACCTACGTCGCATTGATTTGCGAAGGTCGCATCATGCGACGTACCTCCCTACGTCGCACCCTACGTCGCATGCTACGTCGCATGCTACGTCGCACAAACCAGAACCTTGAAAAGTCAGATTTTACTAAGTGTCGAACTTACACAACTTCAAATACTTATGTCATACGACTTAACAAACGTCATAGAACATACTTTCTATTACAATTACACTAAATTGCGTTATAAATGATAACACTTTGAATCATTATTACCAACCGTCACCAACGGGCCATATTTGTTTTCAAACTACAAACGGATTACTAAACAAACACTTGGACATAATGAGTTGTGTAAACAACTAGCCTAGATGGTCTTGCGAGACATCTACTTACTTAACTTTATATGTTTAGGCATTTGAAGGTTACGGGTTCGGAGAACCTACGGTTGATATTAATTACTCGTTTATTGATATAAACGTACTTGCAAAGACTCAGGTGAGTCTTACGGCCCCACTTTTACTGTTTTATCTTATTGGGGGAGATACATGCTACTGATTTTCCTGAACACAAGTACTAAACTGATTTCTATACCAAACGGAATTGCATGAGTTAATCACTATTTACAGAAGTCTCTCCATCATATATCGTTAGTTATGGACTTAAGCGCGAACAGTAGTTAATGGATCCCTTAGGGAAATGACCCTCCCCACCCGGGGCAGTAGCGCTGCCACGTACCGATTTACACGTATAAACGGGTGACAACTTATTCGTTACTGATGCTTGCTCAATTTCGAGCATGTCACGGGAGCAAACATATTATTTACGGGTTAAGCTTCGATTATGAGCCTCATGGCAACGGTATAAACTTACTTACTTACATTTGCGGGATTGCAAATACTGGTTTACGATTTCTGGATTGAAATTGCTGATTTTACGCCTACGGGCACTACTAATGAAATCTCGTGTTCAAAGCCGATATTATTTACAAACCTGTGAGATTCACCAACCTTTTGGTTGACACTTTTTAGCATGTTTTCTCAGGTACCCGGATGGAGTAGGATTACTCCAGGATTTTAGCTAGAGTCGCATGATTTCAACACAACTGCATTAACGGAGATTCTTAGCATTATCTTTTGTATATTACGATTATGTAATAGAATCTCCCGCTATACGCGTGGACTCTAGGGGAAACTATATTTTGTATACGAAAACACTAAGTTTTCAAACATTATATCTATGGAATGTAACAAATTTACAAAACGTCTCATTTAGAGGTCGTTTGCTGTATATCTTGTGCTTTGTATATTGATTAGTAACACCCAAGTATGCTTCCGCAAAACAGTGAATTTCGGGGGGTGTTACAGAAAGCCACCGTCGGCTGGTAAATCAAGTGAAGTTTCTGCAGAACTCTTTCAGAAAGCACATTTGTATGTAATGCTGAATACAGATGAGATTGTACCATATATCGAGTAAGTATTAATTACTAACACATGTCTAGCTATTTCGTTACTTTAATTAATGTTCGTCAAATATAATAACAAAATACCTTGTTTCAGGACAAGGAGGTTTTGGTAACACAAAACCCGGGTAAACGAAAAGCATGGCTGCAGAATGAGCACGTTAAATCTTTTGATAAGTGGTTACGCGAAGTGGTAATTGTTATTTAATCGTATATTATTTACTCCTTACAATTGTCCAGTTTTTACCAATTGGAGATCGACTTAATTAACTGTAGTTTCATTAACCAAAGTTACTACTATTGTTACTACTGTCAGAGTTGAAGAATAAAGTCAAACTAAAAGCTGGACAATGGTTTTTTTCTATCACTATTTATGTTTTGTTAATTCGTTCAATTTCAAGCTCATATATATATATATATATATATATATATATATATATATATATATATATATATATATATACTTGTAATGAGATTCTGCAGGTTGAGAGAGAGTTAGAGATCTCCAAAGACAGTGTATCCGAAACCGTAAGGTGGATTTCATATGGACCACGAGCCATCGTAGTGAAATACACTGCATATAACATCAATGGGTATACATTTCGTACTAAATGTAGTGATGGCAGAGTTTACCAAAACAGTGGGGTTAGTGTTGAGACAGAAGATATTCACATATCCAAAGAAGTTGCAACCACTAGATGTGCATTTTATTATGGGGTTTTGCAAGAGATATGGGTACTTGATTACCGCTTCAGGCAACTTCTTCTTTTCAAATGTGATTGGGTTAACCGTAAAGATGGTGCGGTCAAACGCGATACTAATCTTGGTTATACATTGGTTGACCTGAATAATGTAGGCCACAGGGTTGATCCATTCGTGTTAGCCTCACAAGCACGACAAGTGTTTTATGTGAAAGACTAGCTAACTAGGAATTTATCAATTGTCCTGAAAGCACCTCCCAAGAATTACAGAGATACTTATGATGAAATCGATGAGGAATTTAGCACGGTCATTCACCCGCACAATGATAACATATTGCCACGTGTGGATAAACGTGACTTGGGTAATGAATCACAAGATGATTACTTTCGAACCAACTAGAGTTTAGGTATTGTTATACCAAAGTCCAAGTGATCAACATATATGTAATGCTGGAACACTAACTATATTAATTGTAGTACAGTAACCTTGTAAATTACCTTTTGATTATTTTATGGAATGATTACTTGTATCTTAATTTCTATGACTTCCATTTTTTTAGTACATGCATTAACTTTGTAAATTACAACATAAATACTTAAGGATAAATGTCATATATAACATCAATTTTATGTAACCAATAACTAATCACAGGCATATTACAATAACCATTTAATTTGACCATACCACTAAGTCTGCTTGCATACATTAAACCTTTTGGTCAAAATGACATTTATATTAAAAAAACATTCCGAGAGTGGGGTTCGAACTTGGGTCCCAACCAATACACCTACAAAGAAACACGTTAACCAACGCAGCTAAATGTTATATCTGTTAGAATTCCAATGCTTTTTAATATAACAATATACGTTAGATTTAACCACACAAACAGCACTGAATGTGACTAATATCAAATTTAATTATAATCGTTTTTGCCCATTTTAGCTTTAAAAAATAGTCACATATTATCAGCCAAAATGTCGCCATAAACATCCTTTTGGATACACATTTGTGATATAGTGTGGCTATTACCATGCCATATAGTCACATGATCGGGCTAGAAATTAGGGTGACTATACACATTACTTTTTGCCATTCTAAGTTTCTAACACACACTAAACTTTAGACACACATAATAACTTATGTGACCATATGTACCTGGCTTCGGCTACACTTAAATCATGTGTGACAAAAACGACTCTATGCTATAGTCACACAAACCATTACTCCATGTGACCAATAAGGTCTCATGATATAGCCACACAAACAGCACTCAGTGTGACTAATATCAAATTTGATGATAATCGTTTTTGCCCATTTTAGCTTTAAAAAATAGTCACAAGAATATTTAACAACGTGACTGTTGTGAATACATTGGTCACATATAATCAGCCAAAATGTGGCCATAAACATCCTTTTGGATACACATTTGTGATATGGTGTGGCTATTACCATGCCATATAGTCACATGATCGGGCTAGAAATTAGGGTGACTATACACATTACTTTTTGCCATTCTAAGTTTCTAACACACACTAAACTTTAGACACACATAATAACTTATGTGACCATATGTACCTGGCTTCGGATACACTTAAATCATGTGTGACAAAATCGACTCTATGCTATAGTCACACAAACCATTACTCCATGTGACCAATAAGTTCTCATGATATAGCCACACAAACAGCACTCAATGTGACTAATATCAAATTTAATGATAATCGTTTTTGCCCATTTTCGCTTTAAAAAATAGTCACATGAATATCTAAAAACGTGACTGTTGTGAATATATTGGTCACATATAATCACCTAACATGTGGCCATAAACATCCTTTCGATACACATTTGTGATATGGTGTGGCTATTCTAATGCGATATAGTCACATGATCGGGCTAAAAATTAGTGTGACTAAACACATTACCTTTTGCCATTCTAACAGACACTAAACATATGGTCACATAATAACTTATGTGACCATATGTACCTGGCTTTGGCTACACTTTAATCATGTGTGACAAAATCGACTCTATGCTTTAGTCACATAAACAATTACCTCATGTGACCATATAGTGGCGTTTGGTCACAGTGTTCAAGTGTGTGACAAGATTTGTCACGCGTTCCAACTTCATGTGTGACTAAATGAAATACAAAAAAATTGCAGTTCCCTTTTATATGTTTAAGAGTTTTTCTTGAGAATTATCTAGTTCTCTTTTATATTTCAATTGGCCTATATACCATTGAAGGTTTTGTACTCTTTATTATAGTGGATTGTTCGTGGTCGTTGCCCGTGGTTTTTCCTCCCATTAAATTGGGGGTTTCCACGTAAATTGCTTGTGTTCCTTATTTACTTTCGTTACTTTATTACTAGTTGATTATTGTTCGGGTATAATATTTGCTTACGCACGCGCTTTATATCCAACAAGTGGTTATACATGGGAAAACCATGGCTAGTTTATAGCTCAAGTTGGAATCTCTCTACATGACAAAGAGTCTTGCAAATAAGCTTTGCTTGAAGGATCGTCTCTACACTTTTCGTATGAAACCTGGCACATCCATTCAAGATCATCTAGATGAATTTAATAGTATTCTCATTGACTTGGAGAATCTAGATGTTGATATTGACGATGAGGATAAGGTGGTATTATTTGGTTATTTGTTTGCCCGAGTCTTATAAACACTTTAAGGAAATCATGTTATATGGTAACCGTGATACATTATCATTTGATGATGTTAAATCTGCCTTGTTGTCCAAGCAAAAGTATGATGATGATGCCGAACTGGAAAGTGGTGAAGGATTGGTTGCAAGAGGCCGAAATTCTGAGCGAGGCGAGAGTAGTAATAACAATAAGAAATATCGATCATAATCTCGCGGGAAATATTCAAACAAGACTAGCAAGTATTGAAAAAAGTTGGACACATAGTTTCTGATTGTTACAAGTTGAAGAACAAGTTAGAGAGAAAAGGTAAAGGGAATTATGAAAAGAAACCCGAAAAATCCGCCGAGGTAGCTGTTGCTGAGGTGTAGTCTGATGGTGATGTATACTTGGCTATTAACACCGAAAGATCAAAATATGAATGGATAATTGACTCTGGTTGTACCTTCCACATGACTCCCCATCGAAGTTGGTTTGCTACTTATGAATCTTATAATGGTGGCAATGTGTATATGGGGAATTATATTGTTTGTCCAGTTATCGGGAAGGGTAATATTCGGATCAAGATGCATAATGGTGTTGTTAGGACCGTCACTGGGGTTCGACATGTTCCTGACTTAAAAAGAAATCTTTTATCTCTAAGCACTCTCGAGGCTAATGCATATAAGTACTCGGGTCAAGATGAAGTTATGAAAATATTCAAAGGAGCTTTGGTGTCTGACGCGCCTCCGAATGGCACGCCAAGCGGGAGCAGAGATTGTCGTCAAGGATCTCCTGGTAGTTCAAGAGGTCATCAGTGGTTTAAAATTATATATTTTGACGGGGCTTAAATTATATGTACTACCTACTATAATTAGTAAGCGGTAAGTATAACCTAAGTTCGTTCTAAAGATCATAACGTAATGTGGATCAAAGCTGATGCTTTCGGTAGGGAAGTATTTAGGATGGGTTAAAGTAGGTAGATTTTTGGGGTTTTATAGTTAAACCAAAGACAGATAATTAAAATGCAGGAAAGGAGATAAAGATAGATATGTGATTGCTGAGGTTTCAACAATTAATCTTTTGGGATGACAGAATAAATAGGGACATTACTGGATCCAATAAGTACATTATCAGGTGTAAACACTAGAACCCTACCAAATTAATGTATATTGATATTAAAGTGGCATGTCACTAGGAACTAGCTTATCGTGATTCTGATCGGAGCAATACGCAAAACTTCCAATACATACCTAGTTAAAAGATAAGCAACCTATCTTGGTGAAACAGCGAGATACATGATTAAAGCAGCATATCGTCTCATAGGTCCGACCGTTCTTAACACCTAGGTAATTTACTTACTGATTAGTTATGTAACTGATTACTAACGTCGTGCATTTAGACCGTCGATTATGTAAGACCTAGTGGATTAAGAATCCCAAGTCACTTGGACTTTTACTTTCATTTCTATGTCTTTTTGTAATTATTCGAGTTCCGGTTTATTCGACTTATGACTTAAATCTCTCATTTTCAAACAGTTATATATCCCTGGACTATTTGCAGTTTATTAAAACATGTTTCATGTGCAGACTATACCTTTCAGTGATTCGTCTTGTACTTTACAGTATAGTATTTCCAAAGTTACTCACCTCTGCCATGTTTTTGTTAAGTAATAAGCTAGGAGCTTAGATACACAGAAATTCCGTAGCAATTAACTACTATGTACTAAACAGTGCTCTCACAGTGTCTTACTTTGTCATGGACTAGGTACAGATAACTACTTACCCGAATTAGACTTGATCAATTCCTAATTACTAGGTTGCAGTCACGTGGATAACCAGAAAGGGTACTTCATAGATTAAACTTAAGTTCATACAGTCTAAACAGCACAAACGTTATTAACTCCTATTTATCTAAACGTGTTGACGAACATTAATTTATAGTGTTTTGACGTTCGTAGGATTTATCAGTAAGTTTATAAGATTGTACTGACCTTTCGGAGTTCCAATGTTGTGACAACCGTCAAACCTCAGGTCATTATCACACTAGAATCGTAAATTACATTTACCGCATTCCTTAAATCCGAGTGAAATTCCTAGGTTACGACTTCGCAAGCTTATTAAGCCATAGAACGACTTAGAGATTGCTTAGTGAACCATAAGTTCTTTTAGAGATGTTATAATAGGTTACTAAGTGCCAATTTAATCAAAGAAAAGTTCATCCCTTGATGCTTTAATAAAACCCTTAACGGTTCACAAAACTGAAATTTTCGTAACTCGACAACGCAAACTTAATCGGATGAATAATACATGGACATTAAAAATAGACAAATTAAGTGTATCATAACTTAAGTCAAGAACTTAAAATTTCTCACTTTTCAAAACTCAAATTTTAATCACCAAAACATCACAAAATAAACCTCATAAAATACATATATTTATACCAAATTAATACAAATTAATTAGATAACTTTTATACACTTTATTTAACAAAAAAAAAATATATATATAATGACCAAAATACCCTCCAAAAACCGGCCCCCCCACCAACCCCACACCTCATTTCAATTTTTTTTATACTCCCCAAAATCCCTCATTACACACTTCACATTTTCACACACACACTCCACCTCTTCTCTCTACTTCTCTCTCTCTTTTTCTCTCAACTCACACACACAAACACACACTAATTCTCAGCCACATTCAAGTATTTTTCCAGATTATCAAAGGTGTTCATCACCTTCATTCATCAAAACAAGGTAATATATGAAGCATATGTCTTCAAAATAACGTTTTTCTTCATTTTTTCTTTGTAAAAACATGGATTCTAGCCTCTCTATGGCTATGAATCCCATATGATAAGCTTGATGTTTGTAGATTATCATCCTCACATGTATATGTGTTAAAGATGGGTGGTAATCCATGATCAAACCAAAATCAAGAACGAAAAAGCTGATTTCTCTCAAAAACTCAAGTTTTTGTTCATATTGTAAGTTGTTGTTGTAAAATAATCCATCCTACCATATCATGGATGTATATAATCACCATGCATGTGAGTAGATCTGGATAAAAAGGGTCAAAGACCAAAACGTGTTTGCATGTTTGTTGTTGTTTTGTTTTGTGAGGAAAGAACCATGTAAATGCCTATGAATCTGCCCAGATTTTAAGTCTGGTGTAAAACGGCTATATCTCATGGAATAAGTACTCCAAAATTATGAATTTTTTTCTGGAATTTAGCTTTATGTCTTAGCTTTCAAATCCATGTGGTCTCACTCAATTCCATGGTGTGTTCGACCTCCAAATAGCTTATTCCTTGTGGGTGTGCCAGCAGAAAGTTTTCTGCCACCACCAAATCAAGGGGCTTGAAAAATGGATATGTGAAGCTTAAGAAAATGAAAAAAAAATGTTTTTGGTCACTTAACATACTCAAGTCAGTATAATAAAAAGATGGTAATTTAATTTGTTGTGCATGTATTTTAGTTTGGCTCAAAATCATGTGTTATGTAAGAAGGGTGTTATGGTGTAATATTGTTGTGCATGTATTTTAGTTTGGCTCAAAATCATGTGTTATGTAAGAAGGGTGTTATGGTGTAATATTGTTGTGTTGATTGTATAACAAAAATGGAAATAGGACCAAGAACAATGATACAAATTTAGATGATAATTTTTCTAGTAACTAGATGTTGTTCATGAGCTCCAGAAATTAAATGATGATTTTTGGTGGAGAAAAGCTATTTTTCCAAAAATTATTGATAAATTGGGTGAAAAGAGTAGTAAATTACAAATAAAATACTAAATATGGATAATAAAATCTGAAAATTTTACTGCAATGTTCTTGTGTCATGAAGGTTCAATAAACGAAAAATCTCTTGATTTTGGGCACTTTACAGAATATTTCTTGTTGTTGTGGTTAATCATTATGGTAACTTGGAAACCGTAGCTAGTGATCTCAAAAAGGTCTAAGATTTTTACAGTAACCTTACAATGATTAAAAAGTGGTTCAGTAAAAATTTCACAATTTTCTAGACACGTTACCTATTTTATTTAATATTTACTTCTAAAAAGGAGTTAAATTCAAAATATATAATATATGGTTATAAAAATTCTCAAATTATTTCTGGGCACTCATTATACCCATATTAGCATGTAAAAAATGTTTGAGAATTTATTCATGTTTTTTTTTTTGTTTTCTTATTTATTCTATAATTCATTCAAACGCGACAAATATTCGTAAACAACGTTAACTTAACAAACGTCGCATGGCACTTTGTAATCTAGCTACCAACTAGCAAACCATACAAATACATTAGAAATGAGACTAATTAGGACCATTTGATCTTAGGTCGGGAATAGGAGTCGAGCGTGCGAAACTCAAGACTTACCGGCAATTAGGTCAAACCGCAGCTAACAGTGAGTTCTCACAGCCCCTTTTTTTTTACTTGTTTAATATTTTGGGGTGAAAAGCATGATTCCAAAATTTTACTAAATTGGTTGTACATTCATGAATTTGTTAAATCTTTGCCATGCTACTTATGCGAATTGGTGTGTATACTATTGTTATGCTTGAGTACTATCGTGCTAAAGTCCCCGGAAATACCTTTACACTACTTATTAACTCGTCCGAGAGCCAGACGAGCCGTTAATATTTATGGATAGCGCTATTTAGGGTAGACCATCCCTCACTCACACTGTAACGTGGGTGCATAGTATTACTTTTACTCATGTTACCGATAGAACATGGAGCTTGGGGCATGTGTCGGTCTAATCGGTTTAGTAGTGGCCTCATTGCATTAACATTCGTATATACTACTTTCCTATTCGCAATAATTACAACCAATCATTTATATTTATATACTTGATGAACAAAGCTTTTGATTCATTTATCTATAACATTAAACCTGTGAACTCACCAACTATGACCATAGTTGACCGTTTGTTTATCATGCTTTTCAGGAAATCGACAGTAAGACGCATTCTAGGAGTACTTTTGTGTGGATGCATTCTCGCATGCGTTTGCTTTAATTTGGATTATGACTAACTTTTGGAAACTTTTATGAGCTTGTTGTAATCACCTTTGGAATTATGTTTTGAACTTGTGGTAACTTGTAATACTTTTGCTAAATTATGTATGGTATTACTTCTATATCTTGTGCGTTTGTTACCCGGTACTGTTACACCTCGTGTTTCCGCTTTAGCGGGGTGTGACAGATTTGGTATCAGAGCCTAAGGTTATAGAGAATGCCGGTTTTTCCAAACAAAAACCCCAACTATAACCAACATTTTTCTTTAAAATCTTTTCTTAAAACTCCAAAGGTATTACCAATTAAACTAAACCGAGCATAGTACTAGTATAGCTAAACCATGTGTTGCATTATTGGACCTCAATTAGGCATAGCCTGATCACCTATGTTTAATTTAGGTAAGATTATGCGAGACACGGAATATGTATACTACGATTATGTTGATTTTTCTTTCCTGTTTAAACATTTGGAAAGCAAACGTTGTGTGTGTGCATTGCATATCGTAGGCATCCATAGTAGCACTATTAGTAACTAAGTATATCTTTAGGAACTAAGTTCTCCTTTTTATACAGACTTACCATGTCACACTCATCACTTCACGCTCTTGGATCGGCTGACGATTCTGGCTACTACACTGGTCGCCCTCGCGACAACACCTTGAGTTCCGAGCCAGAGGAGGCCCCCTATGAGGATTCTGAGCCAGAGGAAGCCCCCTATGAGGACCATGAGTCAGAAAACGAAGTTAGTAGCCGAGAGGTCACCCGAGAGAATACGAGGGTGACTCCGACACCCATCTCACCTCAGCCACCTCAAAATGGTGTGTGCTTGAGGGCCACTGCTCGTATGAGCGTTGCCCCACCTGTCAGATTTGCAGTACGAGACTTCCCTCCAGGGACTGGACCTTCAGGGACTGGACCTTCAGGAACTGTACCTCCTGAGACTGTTTCTGGGATCCCAATTTCACGAGATCCCAACATGACTTATTGGATTGCACGTAGGGTAGATGAAATAAGTCATGAACTTCATGCTCATAGGACTGGCCTCGCCCAACATGGACAGATGTTGGGTAACATAGCAGACCTAACAGACCGGTTAATTTATCGTGCAAATGATGCCAGGGACACAGCAAGTACAGCGATATTTTGGTGCAGAGTGTTGGCAGGGCTCACGTTTCTTTTGGCTGCGATGCTTATTTGGGTAGTTTGGTTTAGGATGTAGTGCTTGTAGTATGTGTCAACTTTTCAATCCTAGTGAATGTCTTTTGTTTCAGTGAATTATGAAAAATTGTAATGTAATGGTTGATCCAAATTTTCAAATCCTGGTTTATTAATGGAAAAACATTACCTTGTTCATTTTATATGACTATGGCAATTACTTACACACTTACTTGAACGTAAAACTTTTACTGCAGTTTAGTTTCAATTGATTTCTAACATATTAAAGTTTTAATGATACAAATATAAAATACAAGCACTAACCAATAGCTTTTACCTGACTTAGAATCATGCCTCCGAGGAGAAACACAGACAACGTAGCTGAACGAGTAGCACAAGAACTTAACGCGGCACTACCTAACCTCGTTGCTCAAATCACCGCGGGTATCAATGCAGCACAAGGGAACCTGGGAGGACAACCTACTAACAACAATCAAGGATGCAGCTACAAAACCTTCATGTCATGCCGTCCCAAGGAGTTCTTCGGGATAGAAGGTGCTGTTGGGCTGTTATCCTGGATTGAAAGCATGGAGTCAGTGCTCCACATCAGCAAATGCTCACCTGAAAGCCAAGTTGAATATGCATCATGCATGTTTCAGGGAAGAGCATTGAGTTGGTGGAATAACCAAATTCAAACCAGAGGTCGCGAAGCTGCGTATAACCTTTCATGGGAGGAATTGAAGAGGATGTTGATCGAAGAGTACTGTCCAAAAGATGCACTTCAGAAATTGGAATCTGAATTCTGGAATCACGCCATGACTGGAACTGACATCGATAAGTACACTGCCCGATTTCATGAGCTTGCAAGGCTAGTACCCCACATGGTTACCCCAGGGGAGAAAAGAGTGGACAGGTACATATGGGGTTTAGCTCCAGAAATACGAGGGATGGTTACCTCGGCAAACCCATCAACCATTCAGGCGGCTGTAGTCTTGGCTAACCGCCTGACAAATGATGTGATTAGATCAGGTGGATCATCGAAAGGGAAAGATAATGGAAAGAGGAAGCAGGAGAACCAACCAAGGAACAGGGGTGGTGGTAACCCAGATAAGAAACAGATGGTGGCGAAAAATTTTGGTGTGGTTGCCCAAGGACAGAAGCAATACACCGGGCCGCATCCAAAGTGTAACAAGTGCAACTATCACCATTCTGGAAATTGTCCGGTGTGCGACAAGTGTAAACGGACGGGCGACTATTCCAAGTACTGCAAGAGTGGTAATGGGAACAATGGGCAAAAAGCAGCATGCTTCGAGTGTGGAAGCCTGAACCATCTCAAGAACACTTGCCCTAGGCTGAATAGAGCCCCTAATAACAATGCTGGAAATCAAAGGGGCCCAGCACGAGGACGGGCATTTGTCATTGGAACTGAGGAAGCAAGGCAGGATCCGAACGCTGTGACAGGTACATTCCTCTTAAACAATCACTACGCGTCTGTACTGTTTGACTCTGGAGCAGAAAGAAGTTTTGTCTCACTAGAGTTTAGGCCACTGATTAATTTAAAGCCAGACAAACTAAAGGAGATCTATATTATCGAGTATGCTAATGGTCATGAATTTCAGGCTAGGGACATAATTCTAGGTTGTACCTTGAACTTAGCTGATAAGTCATTTAATATCGACCTAATTCCAATCGAACTGAAAAGTTTCGATGTAGTGGTGGGTATGGACTGGCTCACCAAGGTCCGAGCGGAGATTGTCTGTTTTGAAAAAGTTATCCGAATACCTCTCAAAGACGGAGAAACTCTTGCTGTGCAAGGAGATAAACCCGATCGAGAGCTCAAAATTGTGTCTACTATAAAGATGCATAAGTATCTGGAGAAAGAGTGCCGTGCATTTCTGGCTCACGTGGTGGAAAAGAAACCGAAGGAGAAGCGTATCCAAGATATACCTGTAGTTAGAGATCACCCCGAAGTTTTCCCGGAAGATTTACCTGGACTTCCCCCGCCAAGGCAAGTCGAATTTCGAATTGATCTAGTTCCCGGGGCAGCACCTGTAGCTAAAGCACCATATCGCTTGGCACCGGCTGAGATGCAGGAGCTATCAGAACAATTACAAGAACTTCTGAGCAAAGGTTTGATTCGGCCAAGCTCATCGCCCTGGGGAGCTCCTGTTCTCTTCGTCAAAAAGAAAGATGGGTCATTCCGGATGTGTATTGATTATAGAGAACTAAACAAGTTGACTATTAAGAATCGTTACCCTCTTTCCCGAATAGATGATCTATTTGATCAGCTACAAGGCGCATCCTACTTTTCAAAAATTGATCTACGATCTGGATACCATCAAGTGGGTGTGCGCGAGGAAGACGTTCCTAAGACAGCCTTTAGAACTCGATATGGACACTACGAGTTCTTGGTAATGCCCTTCGGACTAACAAACGCACCTGCAGTTTTCATGGATTTGATGAATAGGGTATGCAGACCATACCTAGATAAGTTCGTGATAGTGTTCATCGACGACATATTGATTTACTCACGGAATAAGGAAGATCACGAACATCATTTGAAGTTGATACTAGAACTACTCAAGAACCAAAAATTGTATGCTAAGTTCTCAAAGTGCGAATTTTGGCTCCGAGAGGTACACTTCCTTGGTCACGTAGTCAACGAAAAAGGAATCCAAGTGGACCCAGCTAAGATTGAAGCAATTAAAAAGTGGGAGGCTCCGAGAACCCCTACAGAAATTCGTCAATTTCTGGGATTGGCTGGTTACTACCGGAGATTCATTGAGAACTTTTCAAAAATCGCTAAGCCTTTAACAGAATTGACCCAAAAGACGAAGGAGTTTGTTTGGGGGAAAATGCAGGAGGAAGCATTCCAAACACTGAAGCATAGGCTATGCGATGCACCAATCTTGGCGTTACCCGAGGGAACAGAGGATTTTGTCGTATACTGTGATGCGTCACACCAGGGATTGGGATGTGTGCTGATGCAAAAGAATAAGGTCATCGCTTATGCATCGAGGCAGCTCAAGGAGCATGAGAAGAACTACACAACACACGACTTGGAGCTAGGAGCTGTAGTCTTTGCCCTTAAGATCTGGAGACACTATCTGTATGGTACAAAGTGCACTGTGTTTACTGACCGTAAGAGTCTTCAACATATCTTTGACCAGAAAATGCTCAACATGAGGCAAAGGAGATGGGTAGAATTGCTTAGTGACTACGATTGTGAGATCAAGTATCATCCAGGCAAAGCGAATGTGGTAGCAGATGCTTTAAGTAGGAAGGAAAGGTTAAGACCCTCACGAGTACGAGCATTGGGAATGATGGTTCAAACAAGTTTAAAAACTCGAATCCTTGACGCTCAAGGAGAATCAATGAGACCTGAAAATATAAAGAACGAGACTCTACACAACCTAGACCAGAAATTTGAAATTAAGACTGATGGAGTTCGTTACTTCAAGGAGAGGGCATGGATTCCGAGAACCGACAATCTAAGGGATGTCATCATGGATGAAGCCCATAGATCCAGGTATTCAATCCACCCAGGAGCTGATAAGATGTACAGGGATTTAATGGAATACTATTGGTGGCCGGGGATGAAGAAAGATATTGCCCTGTATGTTGGGAAATGTTTAACATGTTCTAAGGTCAAAGCAGAGTACCAGAAACCATCCGGTTTGTTACAACAGCCGGAAATTCCCCAATGGAAGTGGGAGCAAATATCAATGGATTTTATAACCAAGTTGCCCAGGACGGCAAGGGGACATGACTCGATTTGGGTTATAGTGGATCGGTTGACGAAATCCGCACATTTTCTTCCGATCCGAGAAGACTACAAGATGGAAAAGCTCGCACAGGTCTATATTAATGAAATTGTTGCACGTCACGGAATACCTCTTTCCATAATTTCTGATAGGGATAGTCGATTCACGTCGCGCTTTTGGCAATTACTCCAGAAAACCCTAGGTACTCAACTGAACTTAAGTACTGCCTATCACCCCCAAACTGACGGGCAAAGTGAGCGAACCATACAAACTTTGGAAGACATGTTACGAGCCTGCGTGATTGACTTCGGAGGAAGCTGGGATACTCACTTACCTTTAGTGGAGTTTTCCTATAACAACAGTTATCACACTAGCATTGAGTGTGCTCCATTTGAAGCCTTGTATGGGCGTAAATGTCGTTCACCGCTTTGTTGGTTGGAGGCAGGTGACAGACAGTTGACGAGACTCGACATCATACAAGAAACAACTGACAAGATCACGACAATCAGGGAAAGACTGAAGACAGCCAGAAGTCGTCAGAAAAGCTACACAGATAACCGTAGGAAACCTCTAGAATTCCAAATCGGTGATAAAGTACTCCTAAAGGTGTCACCGTGGAAAGGCGTTATCCCCTTTGGAAAGCGAGGAAAACTAAGCCCGAGATATATTGGACCTTTCGAGGTACTGCAAAGGATTGGTCCGGTAGCTTACCGACTCAAACTGCCGCAAGAGCTCAGTGGCATCCACGACACATTCCATGTTTCTAACCTAAAGAAATGCTTATCTGATGAAACACTCGTTGTCCCTCTCGAGGAAGTTCGAATTGACGATAAACTCCACTTCATAGAAGAACCACTCGAAATCATAGACCGCGAAGTCAAGAGATTGAAGCGAAGCCGAATTCCCATAGTTAAAGTCCGGTGGAATTCGCGACGGGGTCCTGAATTCACTTGGGAGCGCGAGGATCAATTCCGACGCAAGTATCCGCATCTATTCTCGAGTGCTTCGTAGCACAATGGGACGAGTTGAATTTCGGGACGAAATTCATTTCAACGGTGGGATATTGTGACAACCGTCAAACCTCAGGTCATTATCACACTAGAATCGTAAATTACATTTACCGCATTCCTTAAATCCGAGTGAAATTCCTAGGTTACGACTTCGCAAGCTTATTAAGCCATAGAACGACTTAGAGATTGCTTAGTGAACCATAAGTTCTTTTAGAGATGTTATAATAGGTTACTAAGTGCCAATTTAATCAAATAAAAGTTCATCCCTTGATGCTTTAATAAAACCCTTAACGGTTCACAAAACTGAAATTTTCGTAACTCGACAACGCAAACTTAATCGGATGAATAATACATGGACATTAAAAATAGACAAATTAAGTGTATCATAACTTAAGTCAAGAACTTAAAATTTCTCACTTTTCAAAACTCAAATTTTAATCACCAAAACATCACAAAATAAACCTCATAAAATACATATATTTATACCAAATTAATACAAATTAATTAGATAACTTTTATACACTTTATTTAACAAAAAAAATATATATATATAATGACCAAAATACCCTCCAAAAACCGGCCCCCCCCACCAACCCCACACCTCATTTCAATTTTTTTTATACTCCCCAAAATCCCTCATTACACACTTCACATTTTCACACACACACTCCACCTCTTCTCTCTACTTCTCTCTCTCTTTTTCTCTCAACTCACACACACAAACACACACTAATTCTCAGCCACATTCAAGTATTTTTCCAGATTATCAAAGGTGTTCATCACCTTCATTCATCAAAACAAGGTAATATATGAAGCATATGTCTTCAAAATAACGTTTTTCTTCATTTTTTCTTTGTAAAAACATGGATTCTAGCCTCTCTATGGCTATGAATCCCATATGATAAGCTTGATGTTTGTAGATTATCATCCTCACATGTATATGTGTTAAAGATGGGTGGTAATCCATGATCAAACCAAAATCAAGAACGAAAAAGCTGATTTCTCTCAAAAACTCAAGTTTTTGTTCATATTGTAAGTTGTTGTTGTAAAATAATCCATCCTACCATATCATGGATGTATATAATCACCATGCATGTGAGTAGATCTGGATAAAAAGGGTCAAAGACCAAAACGTGTTTGCATGTTTGTTGTTGTTTTGTTTTGTGAGGAAAGAACCATGTAAATGCCTATGAATCTGCCCAGATTTTAAGTCTGGTGTAAAACGGCTATATCTCATGGAATAAGTACTCCAAAATTATGAATTTTTTTCTGGAATTTAGCTTTATGTCTTAGCTTTCAAATCCATGTGGTCTCACTCAATTCCATGGTGTGTTCGACCTCCAAATAGCTTATTCCTTGTGGGTGTGCCAGCAGAAAGTTTTCTGCCACCACCAAATCAAGGGGCTTGAAAAATGGATATGTGAAGCTTAAGAAAATGAAAAAAAAATGTTTTTGGTCACTTAACATACTCAAGTCAGTATAATAAAAAGATGGTAATTTAATTTGTTGTGCATGTATTTTAGTTTGGCTCAAAATCATGTGTTATGTAAGAAGGGTGTTATGGTGTAATATTGTTGTGCATGTATTTTAGTTTGGCTCAAAATCATGTGTTATGTAAGAAGGGTGTTATGGTGTAATATTGTTGTGTTGATTGTATAACAAAAATGGAAATAGGACCAAGAACAATGATACAAATTTAGATGATAATTTTTCTAGTAACTAGATGTTGTTCATGAGCTCCAGAAATTAAATGATGATTTTTGGTGGAGAAAAGCTATTTTTCCAAAAATTATTGATAAATTGGGTGAAAAGAGTAGTAAATTACAAATAAAATACTAAATATGGATAATAAAATCTGAAAATTTTACTGCAATGTTCTTGTGTCATGAAGGTTCAATAAACGAAAAATCTCTTGATTTTGGGCACTTTACAGAATATTTCTTGTTGTTGTGGTTAATCATTATGGTAACTTGGAAACCGTAGCTAGGGATCTCAAAAAGGTCTAAGATTTTTACAGTAACCTTACAATGATTAAAAAGTGGTTCAGTAAAAATTTCACAATTTTCTAGACACGTTACCTATTTTATTTAATATTTACTTCTAAAAAGGAGTTAAATTCAAAATATATAATATATGGTTATAAAAATTCTCAAATTATTTCTGGGCACTCATTATACCCATATTAGCATGTATAAAATGTTTGAGAATTTATTCATGTTTTTTTTTTGTTTTCTTATTTATTCTATAATTCATTCAAACGCGACAAATATTCGTAAACAACGTTAACTTAACAAACGTCGCATGTCACTTTGTAATCTAGCTACCAACTAGCAAACCATACAAATACATTAGAAATGAGACTAATTAGGACCATTTGATCTTAGGTCGGGAATAGGAGTCGAGCGTGCGAAACTCAAGACTTACCGGCAATTAGGTCAAACCGCAGCTAACAGTGAGTTCTCACAGCCCCTTTTTTTTTACTTGTTTAATATTTTGGGGTGAAAAGCATGATTCCAAAATTTTACTAAATTGGTTGTACATTCATGAATTTGTTAAATCTTTGCCATGCTACTTATGCGAATTGGTGTGTATACTATTGTTATGCTTGAGTACTATCGTGCTAAAGTCCCCGGAAATACCTTTACACTACTTATTAACTCGTCCGAGAGCCAGACGAGCCGTTAATATTTATGGATAGCGCTATTTAGGGTAGACCATCCCTCACTCACACTGTAACGTGGGTGCATAGTATTACTTTTACTCATGTTACCGATAGAACATGGAGCTTGGGGCATGTGTCGGTCTAATCGGTTTAGTAGTGGCCTCATTGCATTAACATTCGTATATACTACTTTCCTATTCGCAATAATTACAACCAATCATTTATATTTATATACTTGATGAACAAAGCTTTTGATTCATTTATCTATAACATTAAACCTGTGAACTCACCAACTATGACCATAGTTGACCGTTTGTTTATCATGCTTTTCAGGAAATCGACAGTAAGACGCATTCTAGGAGTACTTTTGTGTGGATGCATTCTCGCATGCGTTTGCTTTAATTTGGATTATGACTAACTTTTGGAAACTTTTATGAACTTGTTGTAATCACCTTTGGAATTATGTTTTGAACTTGTGGTAACTTGTAATACTTTTGCTAAATTATGTATGGTATTACTTCTATATCTTGTGCGTTTGTTACCCGGTACTGTTACACCTCATGTTTCCGCTTTAGCGGGGTGTGACAAATGTTAAATCATAGTTGATTCCTTTAATATGACTACCTTCGGTCGTTCTCCGACTTCCATATGTTTGTACTCCGCGTAAAGCGTTTCCAGCACTATATCGGCGAACAGTCGAATATAGGCCGTCATATTAGTTTACGATTGTCATACACTGATTATATAATTTCATCCCTACTCTTAATTATTTAAATCACAACAATTACAATAATAAACTACTCGCATTTAATGGCAATATATAGATCACATACCAAGTAATAATGCATAATTAAATATAACATAAAACGAGTATGAAGGAATTAGATATTACCCGGAAATTAAAGCGTAGCAGCGTATTATTATAATTGATAAACTCTTTATACCTACAAAGCTATTCATCAATTACAGACGTTCCTTCTAGTTCCTGGATTAATCTAATTAATCCTAGAGAGAGAAAGAATGCGAAAAATTAAAGAAAATTTGGAAGTGTGTTTTTGGAGCTGAAACTTGTCCAAGAGTGTGCATTTTTGAAATACGAATCCAATGGTGTATTTATAGTTTAAATTAGGCTCACGATAGCGAAAATATGCTCATTTTAGCAAACTGTGTGCGCAAGTACGAAAAAGTAACCGGAACCGGGTGGATCGGTCCGGATCCGGGTCACGAACCGAAAAAGGAACTGGAACCGGGTCAGTGGGCCGGTACCGGCTGGCGGCCGGCCGGTTCCGGCTCAGGTGCAATTCGGTTCACGTTTTGCTTCGTTTCTTCTTCGTTACGCGTCCATTTTTCATGATTCTTTTTTCGTTGGATTAGATTTTTAAAAACAAAGACTTTGATATAAAGAAGTCTCAGAGATGAGTTTTCTATCTTGAGATATCTTGTTCCGAATGGTTTGAACATTTCGTTATGCGTTAAATCTTCGTTTCTCATCTGTTTTCAATGATTCTTTTTGCGTAGGATCCGATTTTTGAAAACGAAGACTTTGGTGTAGAGAAATCTCAGAGATGAGTCTTTTATCTTGAGATAGCTTGTCTCGAATGTTTGGAATCTTTAAATGCGCGTAGAATCTTTGTTTTTCACCCGTTTTGCTTGATTTTTCTTGTGCTTCCTCATTTTAACCTACTTAACCAAGTAACTCACTTTAGTGTAATATTTGAGCTTATTTGCCAATTTTTAATCTTAAATGAGGGAGATATCGGTAGTAAAAACGTGACTTTTTATGCGATATCATTGTCGATGAAGGCAATTCAATCAGTTGGTTTATATGTACTACAAGCAACTACAGTTGTTGGTACTGCTATAGTTGCCACATCTAAATCTCACTTGGATGATTCTAAACTTTGGCATTATCTCTTAGGTCACATGGACGAGAAAGACATGAATATTCTAGCCAAAAAAAGGTCTCCTAAAGAATCTGCGCATCCTTGAGTTTTGTGAACATTGTGTGTTTGGCAAGCTAAAAAAGATCCGTTTTTCTTCCGTTATACATAAAACCAAGGGCACTCTAGACTACATCCATTCGGATCTATGGGGACAGTCTCCTAGTTCCTCTCGAGGAGGTAAACGATATATGTTGACTATTATTGATGATTATTCTCGTAAAGTCTGGGCATTATTCTTGAAGCACACGGATGAGGTGTTTCCCACTTTTAAGGAATGGAAAGTCTTGATCGAAAACCAAGCTGAACGAAAGATCAAGAAGTTTAGGACCGTCAACAGTCTTGAGTTTTGCGGTGAAAATTTTAATGCTTTATGTCGAAAAGAAGGCATTGCCCGACACCACACACTTGTTAGGACACCGCAACAACACGGTGTTGCGGAAAGAATGAATAGGACCATAATGGAGAAAGTACGATGTATGCTTTCTCATGCCAAACTTGAAAAGGATTTTTGGGTTGAAGCTGCAACCACCGCAACATAGTTGATAAACCGTACTCCACACAACTCTCTTGATGGCAATGTTCCGGAAATATTATGGTCAGGTAATACAATTGATTATTTTCATCTCAGAATTTTTAGATGTCCAGTTTATGTCCATGTAAATGAGGGAAAATTAGCTCCTCGTGCCATTAAATGCGTTTTCTTGGGTTACGGATCCGGGGTTAAAGGTTATCGTGTTTGATGCCCCGATCCTAAGTATCGTAAGATCATCCATAGTAGAACTTTAACCTTTAATGAAGACGTTATCTTGAACCCATCCAAAGATCACATGTCATCACAAAATTCTTGGCACTATTGATGATAGTACAACGGGTAAGGTGGAGTTTGAAGATGATGTTGAAACCCAAGTTGATGGCACCGTACCTACTAGTCCACAAAATCATCCTCAAACCGAGTATCTCTTGGCTCGGGATTGTAAAAGGAAGCAAATCAATAAACCTCCAAGACTTGAGGATTATTAATGTGACTTAGTCGCTTATGCCTTTGCTGCTGCAACTTATACTAAAAATTGTGAGTCTAAAAATTATTCCGAGGCAATCTCAAGTCATGAAAGTGAAAAATGGATTGTAGCTATGCAAGAAGAGGTCGAAAGCTTCCACAAGAATGAAACATGGGAATTGGTTAAACTTCCTAAGGAGAAACGAGTGATAAGTTGCAAGTGGTTATTCAAGATTAAAGATGGAATTCTCGGGGTTGAAAGTAAGAGGTATAAAGCTGTAACACCCAGAATTCCAGGAAATAAATATCGTACGGGGATATATTTTTATTACGAAATATTATTATGCAGATAACGAGATATAGTGAAAAACGTAAACAGTTTTATCAGTTCCAAACTGTAGAGTTTAAAAGGGGATAAAATATTAGGCCGACTTATATAGATATGTACGTATGAGTTATGTTTATTTCATTTAGTTCCAGAGACAAAAGAAAAACCACAGGGATGATTCTAATTCTAATTTCATCTCTAAGATCCTTGATTCAAGCTTATGGTTTTCAAATTCTTCATTCTTTCATCATTCCTAATAACATGTGCTAAAAGAGTGAAGGCTTATGATGATCAATATGGTGAAATCGTCTAAGAGTTTGTGTTGAGTGATACGGGGGTTAAACAGGTGATGTGATTGTGTAGTACCGGATAGCTTGCGGGCTAGAGGTTTGCACAATCAAGGAATAAGTTATTTGTTCATGTTTGTTTATTTATGTTTATTGCTTAATTTAGTTGTTGTGTTAAATTACTTGTTTATGTTTATTTGTTATGTGATTAAATGATATTTGGTAAGAAAAGTAGTGATTATCTCATTAGCTTGATGATAGCCAAGTAATGAGATTGTCACTTGCTTAAAAGTAAAGAAAAAGAATTGGTGATGAATAGTGTATGATTCGATTGTGTTGGATCCGGATTGCTTTCGAGTAAGAGGCTACACAATCGGGTGGAAGATGACTTGTTGATATATGTGGATTAAATAGTGATTATGTGGTGAACCGTGTATGAATTGGTTGTATGTGTTTCCGGATAGCTTCCAAGCTAGAGGATCATACAATCAAGTGAGAGTTGTTTGTTATATGTTTTATTTCTTATGTGTGTGTTTAAGACTATGTTAAAAGGTGTTGTTGATTAGTGACTTGATTGTTGTTGGTTAATGATTATGTGTAATGATTCAGTAGTGATCAGAGAGTTAACTGCAGTTAACACAGTGTTTAGTGTTCAGTGTTCAGAGCCCAGTGAATTTGTACTTATGTATTGTGTTGATATGTGCTAAGTGTTATGTGTATATTGCTTGTTTGATTGCCTGTGTACTCACTAAGCAGTTGTGCTTACCCGTTTCAGTGTTTATGTTGTAGGTTGATGTTACGCTAGCGACATGTGGATAGAAGGGTTATGAGAAGCTAGTGACATGGATATGGAGCATGCTTGTGGTTAGAATATGCTTTTTTCTTTTGAATTGTTGTTTTGATGCTCAATTGTGTAAACCGCCCAAACAAAGAGTTTTTGAATTAAATATGTTGGTCAATGTATAGTAGTTGACTTTGAAAGTCAAACTGAGTTATGGTGTCTAGTGTATGTGGTTGTCAAGTGTATGAAGTTATATGATTGGTTTGGTTTGGGTCAAAGTGTTGAAAAGTGATTAAGTTTCGAATGTGATTGGTTGGTCAAATGAGAAGTTGACATATAGTCAACAGAGTTATAATAGTCAAACATATGTGGTATTGGGTAGAGTTGTGGTTTTATATGGTAGATTTGGTAAAAGTGTCCAAATGGACATCAAAACGGGTCAAAAGGGTTAAATCGGGTTAGAATGTAGTTATGTGGGTTTGGACAAGTGTGTTAGACTTGTTTTGGTAGGTTGATAATGTGTGCAAAAAGTTAGAGTCAAAGTGTTTATGGTTTGTGATTTGGGTTGTAGTCAAAAAGTGGTTACAATGGTCAAAAAGTGGTTATACGTCCATTTTCTCGTAAAACGTGTATTTTGGAAAAGTGCAAAAATAGAAAGTTTCATTTTGGCATTATGGAGGTGCCTGCAAATTTTCAGGGCCTAAGTGTTAACGAGTAAAAAGTTATGCGCGTCGGAAATTCGTATTTTGGTATTAGTTTGTGCAGCCCTGATTCCTGGGGAATGGGAGTCATTCCTGGGGAATCTGAAATCAAGTGTTTACAGCAGCCCTGATTCCTGGGGAATCCGAATCCAAGTGTTAGCAGCATGCCTGATTCCTGAGGAATGGGAGTAATTCCTGGGGAATCTCTTGTAAATTCAACATTTTGTTATTTGAGTCATTATTTGATTAAGGGAACGATATAACGAGTCTATAATGTCATATTTTAGATGTGGGACCTAATAGAGTGTGTTTTCAGTGTTAGGTAAAAAAAAATGGTTCTGTCTTTGGTGCGTTTCAAGTTGGTATCAGAGCAATGGTTTAAGAGAGTTAGGTGATCCATGATAGGATTGTTTAAACTTAAACCATTATGTGTAGTTTGATTTGTTATGATTATGATTATGTTTAATGGTTAATGTGATTTATTTGGATTAATCTGATTCTGCGATGATAAATGGATAATTGAGTACAGAGATGGTTGCCAGAGATAAGAGTAAGTGTATATAAGGAGTTATTAGTTACAGTTTTGTGCATGTGTTCAAAAAGGATAGAATAGTGAAGTAGTTTTTGACTATGTGTTTAATTGTTAAATTAGTTATTGTGTGTTAACTGTTAAATGAATTGTGTGTTATGTACTTGTGTGAAAATCACATTGAAAAACGATGATATGAGATAGCTTGAGAATGAAGTGTGTATAACATAATATGTCTAAACCTGATCACCGTAGTTATATTATCCTAGTTCACATGGAATTGTTGAAGTTATCAAATATCAAAGTGATTTAATGTGATTGTTAGAATAGAGAGTAAGAGAAGAGGTGTTTAAAATAGGTGAATTACGTGTTAGATGTTATGATAAGAAATTATAATCGAGAAAGTAGGAGTAATAGACTTGTATCTAGTGATACGTATTTCACTAACTTATGTGAAACCAATATGTAAGGGTATATGATTAAGAGTTTGTAGAGTTAGTGTTGATAATGTGTTTGAGTAGCATTAAGTGATGTATGTGTTTATGTCGCACCCCCAAATTATGATGCGGAAGCGGGTCGATTCGGGGCGCGACTAATCAATAACAAAGCACATAAGATACATAATGAACGACCACTACATGCGTCGTTTGATAAAATACATAGATGTAATAGAAATTACATAATCGTTTTCAAAATGTGAGTTCGCATAATTTACTTGAGAGATTCTAATACATATCTAATTTATACAAAATATAGAAATGCAGTTAAATCTCTTGATGTTATTATTTGCATGCGACTCGAGCTACAGTATCCTGATGGGCAGTCCAACCTACTGCTGAGTACCTGAGATAACATGCTAAAAGGTCAGCTAAAAAGCTGGTGAGCTCACAGGTTTAATATGATATGATATGATTTATGAACCGCAAGATTTAATGAATTGATTTACAAAACATGTAAATAGATGAATAATGAGTATCACATGAATATTTGTAATTAAACAAATAAGTAAAGATGTATATAACTGACATGAGCACATAGTCTGAGCTTAACTGAAGGGTCAGGATCACAATTAAGTGCCTGATCGAGGTGCCTCTCTATGAGTGCCTAATCTACACTCAATACTGAACAAATGATAATGCGTCCGTTTGACAGGTTAGTGCTTGCTAACTCGGACGGGGATTGTCAATCCCATATGGTACCATACACTAACATTCACGCTAAATCATATTAACAGAACTATGCTTTAGAGGACTTGGATTGATTAGATGAAAACAACTCATGTAGCATACGTGATGATTTGATACTTGCGTTCACATGTAAAACAAAATGAGCATGTATCTCACCCCTAGGTAAAAGCATTTAAAAAGGGGCTATGAGACTCACCTGAGTCTGATGAATTGTTAGCCAACAATTATGATGATTCACACAGATTTGATGTCGTTACAACAACTGACCCTGCCGGGCGTCCTAAACGCGTAAGGTTATAATAATTATTAGATGTCTTAACAGACCATCTATGCTAGTTGCTCATTCAACTAGTAATGTCCAAATGATTAGTTTTGGATTGTTTGTATTTTGTAATTATGTACCGCCCGTTGGTGAGTTCGAATAATAATTCCAAAGTATTATTATTATGATGTTGAAATGATATACTTATAAAGTATATTTGAAATGATTAAATGTTGTATCGTATAAGTATTAAATGTTACGCGACGTTTGATACTTATTTTGAAAAATGAACTATAAGTGTCGCATATAATGTGAAATTTAGAAAGTTTGGCGTCACACGAGTTAAGTGTCGTAGGTATATGTCATTGTCGAAAACATGGTCAATGGTCTCGGTTTGACCCGAAAATTTTACACAACTCCTAAGATGTTAAAATAAGTTTATAAAAGTTGTCGTTACGTTTCATGGGTCTCTCAAAGTGCCACTTTCACAAAATGACTAAAACAGTCCCTAGAGTTTCTGTTTTCCAGATTTTACCCTTGATTCGACTTCCGATTCCTCCACTTTTTAGTCCGATTCAAGTCCCACGAAAAATCACACATGTTCTTATATATGTCATGTTCATTTCTGCACTTTATGGTATTTTTATATGTTTGTTTACTATTTTTAACAAAAATAAATATGAAGAGTGGTCGGTTTTAGTCCGACGGTGAGGTCAGTCCAAAGACTCGCGTTTTTAGCCATGATCCGTGAGGATATGGTCCAAGGGCCAAAAATAAAAGTTGTAGAAGATATCTTAAGGAACATTGTTCGTTTAGAAGTCGAGAGTTGGTTCTTCCTAGTTTTCGAGATATACTTTATTTGGTGAGTCGGTTTTATGAGGACAGAAACTGTGATTTTGTATACACTTCTAAAAACGATTTTTTGAGTTTTTTTTGGACATTTCCTTGTTAAATAAACTTACTAACATTTATATAAACTGAAAACATGATAATCTAGTGAGAGAAAGTGAGTTCTTACTTAGAAGAATGATGATCTAGAGGCGAGAACAAGTTGATGTTGCTCGGTTTCGTCCCCTCTTCGTTTCTCCTTGCTTCCTCTTCGATTTTCTTCAAGAGATGATGGTGGTTGATGGTGGTTTTAGGTGGTGGTGATGTGTGCCGAGAGAGAGAGAGATGTAGAGAGATATGTGTGTGTGTTTTCTAGTGAGAGAATGGAGAGGTGGAAAATGATGTAGATATTTGATTTGTTACACTATGTATGCATGTTAGTCAAGGGCAAGATCCACCTTTGGTGGATCTTGTCTTGAGCCGGTTTTAGGGTCAAGAAAAATGGGGCAAGATTTGTTAAATCTTGTCTCCAATCGTAGGTATTATATCCGTGTTCGTTTACCCGATCGTTTAAACATGTATTCATACGTTAATTGTTATACGCACGTGTTCGATATAAAATACATTTTCGATATTTTATCTTGAAGTATTACTTAATAATACTTGGTAACATTTACAAAAATGTTTTGGTACAAATGTCGGTATAAATTTACAAGCTTTTGCGTTACTTTGATTTATCGTGTGACGTTTTCACTAAACGTTTTTATTACTGTTTTAATATACGACCTGCATAATAGAAGTATTGTATCAAAATACTTTGTTTGAAGTTATAAAATATAACTTTTGTTAGTTTCGATTGTCGGTCACAATTTGTGCGTTTTCGGTCGCGTTTGAGTGTTTTATACGATACGAAATGCTTATATAATATTATCGAAATAATATTTGGAAATAAATATGTTTATCAAATAATTTCATATTATTTAATAAATTGAGTTCACCAATGCCATATAGATGAATCGGAATTCGGCCGATTTGAAAATGCACGATTTAAACAAATCGCGTATATATATATATATATATATATATATATATATATATATATATATATAACAATATACATATTGATACATACAATTAGCCTAAAACATAGCACTAATTACATGTATTTCTAAATGATTAGGAACTAAAAACTAGTCCTAATTTGACGGGTATCACAGTTTATGTATAACCAGTGAATTAAGTGAAATATTCTAAGTATGATTAAATGTTTGTGTATGAGTAGAGATAGTGTTAAGACTGAGTAGTATGGGTGCCATTCGTGAGGACACGAATGAAATAAGTGGGGGAAAGTTGTAACACCCAGAATTTCAGGAAATAAATATCGTACGCGGATATATTTTTATTACGAAATATTATTATGTAGCTAACGAGATATAGTGAAAAACGTAAACGGTTTTATCGGTTCCAAACTGTAGAGTTTAAAAGGGGATAAAATATTAGGCCGACTTATATAGATATGTATGTATGAGTTATGTTTATTTCATTTAGTTCCATAGACAAAAGAAAAACCACAGGGACGATTCTAATTCTAATTTCATCTCTAAGATCCTTGATTCAAGCTTATAGTTTTCAAATTCTTCATTCTTTCATCATTCCTAATAACATGTGCTAAAAGAGTGGAGGCTTATGATGATCAATATGGTGAAATCGTCTAAGAGTTTGTGGTGAGTGATACGGGGGTTAAACAGGTGATGTGATTGTGTAGAACCGGATAGCTTGCGGGCTAGAGGTTTGCACAATCAAGGAATAAGTTATTTGTTCATGTTTGTTTATTGCTTAATTTAGTTGTTGTGTTAAATTACTTGTTTATGTTTATTTGTTATGTGATTAAATGATATTTGGTAAGAAAAGTAGTGATTATCTCATTAGCTTGATGATAGCCAAGTAATGAGATTGTCACTTGCTTAAAAGTAAAGAAAAAGAATTGGTGATGAATAGTATATGATTCGATTGTGTTGGATCCGGATTGCTTTCGAGTAAGAGGCTACACAATCGGGTGGAAGATGACTTGTTGATATATGTGGATTAAATAGTGATTATGTGGTGAACCGTGTATGAATTGGTTGTATGTGTTTCCGGATAGCTTCCGAGCTAGAGGATCATACAATCAAGTGAGAGTTGTTTGTTATATGTTTTGTTTCTTATGTTTGTGTTTAAGACTATGTTAAAAGGTGTTGTTGATTAGTGACTTGATTGTTGTTGGTTAATGATTATGTGTAATGATTCAGTAGTGATCAGAGAGTTAACTGCAGTTAACACAGTGTTTAGTGTTCAGTGTTCAGAGCCCAGTGAATTTGTACTTATGTATTGTGTTGATATGTGCTAAGTGTTATGTGTGTATTGATTGTTTGATTGCCTGTGTACTCACTAAGCAGTTGTGCTTACCCGTTTAAGTGTTTATGTTGTAGGTTGATGTTACGCTAGCGACATGTGGATAGAAGGGTTATGAGAAGATAGTGAAATGGATATGGAGCATGCTTGTGGTTAGAATATGCTTCTTTCTTTTGAATTGTTGTTTTGATGCTCAATTGTGTAAACCGCCCAAACAAAGAGTTTTTGAATTAAATATGTTGGTCAATGTATAGTAGTTGACTTTGAAAGTCAAACTGAGTTATGGTGTCTAGTGTATGTGGTTGTCAAGTGTATGAAGTTATATGATTGGTTTGGTTTGGGTCAAAGTGTTGAAAAGTGATTAAGTGTCGAATGTGATTGGTTGGTCAAATGAGAAGTTGACATATAGTCAACAGAGTTATAATAGTCAAACATATGTGGTATTGGGTAGAGTTGTGGTTTTATATGGTAGATTTGGTAAAAGTGTCCAAATGGACATCAAAACAGGTCAAAAGGGTTAAATCGGGTTAGAATGTAATTATGTGGGTTTGGACAAGTGTGTTAGACTTGTTTTGGTAGGTTGATAATGTGTGCAAAAAGTTAGAGTCAAAGTGTTTATGGTTTGTGATTTGGGTTGTAGTCAAAAAGTGGTTACAATGGTCAAAAATTGGCTATACGTCCGTTTTCTCGTAAAACGTGTATTTTGGAAAAGTGCAAAAATAGAAAGTTTCATTTTGGCATTATGGAGGTGCCTGCAAATTTTCAGGGCCTAAGTGTTAACGAGTAAAAAGTTATGCGCGTCGGAAATTCGTATTTTGGTATTAGTTTGTGCAGCCCTGATTCCTGGGGAATGAGAGTCATTCCTGGGGAATCTGAAATCAAGTGTTTACAGCAGCCCTGATTCCTGGGGAATGAGAGTCATTCCTTGAGATTCCGAATCCAAGTGTTAACAGCATGCCTGATTCCTGAGGAATGGGAGTAATTCCTGGGGAATCTCTTGTAAATTCAACATTTTGTTATTTGAGTCATTATTTGATTAAGGGAACGATATAACGAGTCTATAATGTCATATTTTAGATGTGGGACCTAATAGAGTGTGTTTTCAGTGTTAGGTAAAAAAAAATGGTTCTGTTTTTGGGGCGTTTCAAAAGCACGATTTGTGGTTCGTGGTTTTGATCAACGTGAGTGTATTGATTTTAATGAGGTATTCTCCCCCGTTGTTCATCATACTACAATTAGACTTTTACTTTCTATTGTTGCTTTACAAGATTTAGAGCTGGAATAGATGGACGTGAAAACTGCTTTTCTTCATTTTCATCTTGAAGAAGAAATTTACATCCGGCAACCCGAGGATTTTGAAGTTCCCGGAAAAGAAGACTCTGTTTGCAAATTGAAAAAGTCACTCTACGGTTTAAAGCAATATCCTCGACAGTGGTATAAAAGGTTTGACTCCTTCATGATTAGTCATGGCTATGATCAGTGTAGCTATGATGAGTGTGTCTATCTATGAAAATTCCCGGATGGATAAATATTTATTAGAAGACCAAGGAGAAAGAAGGAAGAAAAGGGGAATCCAACACCATTTCTTTGTATCTTCTGTGCTTATGAAGATTCAAGTTTATCAACAACAAAATGCTTGCATCTGACGTTCCTTCAAGAGTTAAAGGGAGAATCTGCTGTTCAGGGGGAGTAACTTAATAATTCTGATTATGGTTATGGGAGAATATTCGGATCAGAATTGTGAACAGGCAGATTCTTGAAGGTTTTGGTGAAGTTGTTGATAAGGGGGATATGATATTGTTCTATGCCAAAAGTTAGCCTTGGGCATATGATTTTGATATTAACCTAGTATGGGATAGGTTCATATCATTTGGTGAAGAAATGGATTCGAGCTGGAAGATAACTCTCTCATCAAGCTAAAGTTGAAGGTATGAAGATTTATACAAGCTATTGCTAAGGGGGAGTTTGTTGATGCATAATCAACATGCTTGTTGACAATAGCTTGTATATAAAAAGACTTTGTTTAATTGTGTTTAAAATAGCGACACTATTTGTGTATTGGCGACACTAAGCTAGTGTCGCAATAGCGACACTAGGCTAGTGTCACAATAGTAGGTTATTTAAAGTGTCACAATGGTTAGCCTATAAATATAAGGCTAGGGTTTCATTTGTACGTGTATGAAATCAGAGGTTGAGAGAGAGAGAGAGAGAGAGAGAGAGAGTTTTGAGCTTAAACATTGTGTTCTCTGTAATCATTGTGAATCAATAGACAGAAACATTATTTATATTCTCGTGTTTTATATTTCACGTTCATACAATCGATTGTTTATTTCCGCTATTCAATCGATTTGATTCGTCTATGAGATCGTCAGGAGGACTATCAAACAGGACATCCAAATTACTTTAAGAAACTAACCAATGGTTTTCTTGAAAGGAACAAGTCATAAGGTGTCTTGTTATGAGGTTTGACTACTAATACCTGATGCGCGCCGGTAGTTCAGGTGGTGAGCTCTCTCCTTGTGAAGGGGGAGAACCATCCTCGTCATCGAAGGACTGACCGAACAGTACCGAGCAGCGATCAGCGGGTTTTAAAATTTTTATTTGCGGGGCGTAAGTATTCTTAAAACTATGGGTGTATAGTGATAAGGATGACCTAGGGTCGTTCTCTGAATCAGTGTATTATGGATCTTGGATGTAGGAGACGATCTGTGACACCCGACGACTTAAGGTTACTGATTAACCTGCTAGAAACCCTAATTACGTGTGTTTAGTTTAGTATTAGGCTAAATACTTGTAATTATTTGTAACTATTTGTATATTTATGTGAATATATACCCCCGTAATTGATTTATATTACGCTTACGCAATTTGGTGAAATTGTGCAAAATAACCGGACGAAGTCCGCCTAATTATACGACGTTGGTGAAAACATTTCTATAAATAACTTGAATCTATTTTTAGAAGTTATTTATCATATATTGTTAATTTATTGAAATAATACACGAAAAACTTAGGCGTTTTGGCTAAAACGTCTCAAACGCAACAGAAACACGCAGAACGCGCCCGACAATCGAATGAAAGTCAAAATATATTTTTATAATTGAAAATATATTATTTAGTATGAATTTATTATTGAAAACATCATATAATAGTTCGTCAATGAAAAACGTCTATTTAAAACGCTACGCGATTAAACCTCCGTAAAACGTGCACGCAAATCGAGGCCGACAACTTAACGGAACATTTCTATAAATGTTTCCAAGTATTTAAAACTTTTATATCAAGTGAAAATATCGAAATTTAAATCGTTACTAAAACGTTTATATTAAACGTTTAACGAATATATAAACACCGAACCGACCTAGTAAACGAACGAAAAACGTAACAAATTAAATTGGGAACAAGAAAGTGCAAGAATACAAGCTCAATCTCACCATCCTCCTTTGTATCATTTCTTTGTAAGAATCATCAAACCCTTATTTATTTCACTTACATGCTACTGATCTTGATGTTACATAGCTCATCTAACACTAATATGTCCAAGTATCATACTAAAAATCGTTTTTAAAGCTACTACATTAACATGCAGATTCTGTCTTCTAAAACACAGATTACAAAAACGATCATATCTCGAGTTCTAGGAAGATCTAGACAACGATTCTTTTTTTTAAAATTTGCTTATTGAAAAGATCTACAACTTTCGTGTTTTACACTTTTTCCAGAAATGTACAAGATTTTCCCTACGAGTCGATTTATAGGACTGATCTGGAAGTTTTCGATAAAATTGTACGGTTCTTACGCAGAATTAATTAAAAATGTAAATGGACATTATAGAAGCTGAAATTTCTATGTTAGGATCTAGACTAGTAGAAGAACATCTGGTAAAAATTGTGAAGTTTGATTTGGACCAGAAGTAGGTGAAATCATGTGGCGTAACAAACCGACAAAAACCGAAACATTGAATCTTGAAGTTTTAAGATGCGTATTTAAAACCGACACCTCGAAATAACTCCGACACAAACCGACAAGTTTTATAAACTTAATTAACTGAATTATATGGTTGGGTAAAAGTTTCGGGTCAAACCGAGTCGGTTTGACCAAGTCAATAAAAACGGCTCGGTGGCTAAAAAAGACAAAACTTACTATTTTTGGAAAGTGGTAACAAAAATGGTTTTGGGTGACTTAGTTAGTAACTTGGACCAAAAACTAAACTTAGAAAGCTTCCCGAATTAGAAACCGACATATAAATTGGAAGTGTCTCAAAAAGTGACTCTATAAGTGACTCATAAAATCAGAAGTGACTCTATAAGTGACTCATAAAATCAGAAGTGACTCTATAAGTGACTCATAAAATCAGAAGTGACTCTATAAGTGACTAATAAAATCAGAAGTGACTCTATAAGTGACTCATAAATTGAGAAGTGACTCATAAATCAGAAGTGACTCTATAAGTGACTCATAAATTGAGAAGTGGCTCATAGTTTGACCAACCTTAACCAGTTTGACTAGGTTTGACCAGTTGACCAGGTTTGACCAAGTTTGACCAGCTTTGACCAACGAGTTGACCAACTTTGACCTACGATTTAAGGCTTATACAAACTAAAATAATCTATTTGCAACACACGATTTGTACCACTGAATAGTATACAACAAAACAAACTTGATAATAATGTCTAAATGAATTATTATTACAAACTTTCACTGATGTGCTCACAACGTGTCGTTGTTTTTCAAATGATGATGCGAGCGCAGCAGGGGTTTTAAATTTATATTTTGCGGGGCTTAAATTATACGTACTACCTACTCTGGTTAGTAAGCGGTAAGTACGACCTAAGATCGTTCTATGAATCCAAACGTGTGGGCGATTAAAGTGGGCACTTTCAGCAGGGAAGCATTTAGGATGGAACAAAGTAGGTAGGTTTTTGGGGCTTAAAGACAGGTAATTAAAATGCAGGAAAATAAATTGCAATAAAGTAAAGGAAAAGCATATAAAGATAAAGATGTGATTGCTGAGATTTTGACAATTAATATTTCAGGATGACAGAACAAATAGGGTTGATACATAATGTGGTAAATAAACTACAAGGGGTAAACTCTAGAACCCTACCAGCTCAGATTCCCATTGGCGTGTCATTTGGAACTAGGTTATCATGATTCTGATCGGAGCAATACGCAAACTTCCAATACTCATCTAGTTGAAAGATGAACAATCTATTTTGGTTTTATACCGAGGTGCATGAATCAGTAGCGTATCCTCTCATAGGTCCGACCGTTCTTAACTCCTAAGGTAGTTTACTAATCTATTAGCACGAAGATTAATAGCTTTGTATGTTCGGACCGTCGATTGTGTAAGGCTTAGTGTTTTAAGGATTCTAGGTCACTTGAACTTTACTCTTACTCCTAAGCCTTGTTTTTACTCGATTAAGCTTTAATTGCTTCGACTTATGATTTAAGTTCTCCTTTTCAAACAGTTATACATCTCCAGATTATCCGTAGTTTGATAAAACGTGTTTCATATGAGGACCATGCCTTTCAATAATAGACAGTATACTTTACATGAGAATTCCACTGCTTCTTATATCCAACACGCGGTCAAGAGTAATTGACAGTGAAAGTGACATTCTAGCTAATTAAATGTAAAGCAGTGCAGAAAAGTAAACCTAATATATACAACGAGTGATTTCACTGTGTCTTACTTATTGCATGTCATGGGTACAGATAACTACTTACCCTAATTAAGGTTGATCAGGTCCTAATTACTAGGTTGCAGTCACGTGGATAACTGAAAAGGGTACTCCATAAATTAAACTTAAATTCATAAAGTCCTAACGGTACAAAGATTATTATCTCCTATTTATTCTGAACGTATATTACGAACATTATTTTATAATGCATTGATTCTCGTGGGATACACCAGTTAGTTGTATAGTTGTATTATCCTTTCGGAGTTCCAACTTTTGAACCAGAGCTGATTCCAATGATATAACTACCTTCGGTCGTTTATCGGCTTCCGTACGTTTGTACTTTGCATGAAGCATTTCCAGCACTATACCGAATAAACAGTTGAATAGGGGCCGTTATATCATTTTACGATTATCGTGCATTAATTGTGTAATGACAACCTTACTTATTGTTAGTACATGTTTAGTGTCTGTCAGTTGGTCTAGCTCGTAGTTCGTATTTAGTTTTGGATTCCTGACTCCTGCGACGTAGCGCACTACGTCGCAGGTGCGACGTCAGGTATTGGGCCTGCGACGTAGCAGACGTCGCATGGGCTTGGGCCTGCGACGTAGCGTGCTACGTCGCAGATGCCAGTTTTTGTATAAATACGATTTGTGTTTTCTGTTTTAGGGTGGACGAAACCCTAAACGCTATTTGTCGAAATTCTCTGTAATCTGATCGACTATAATCAATAATATTACGTTCGTTTGATATTCATTGCGTATTGATTGTTCGTGTGTTTAGTTAATAATCTAATCGTTGTTTCCGCCATCGATTGGATTGACTCGGTTCGTGCTAGATCTAAGTAAGGGACAAACAACTGGTATCAGAGCAGTGAGGCTCGTTTTTGGCGATTCGGATCGAGTTTGGGTTTTAAAAAGACGTGATATTCGTGAGTTTTCGTGTTTATTACGTTTGTTTTGTGTTTTTACAGGTTTTCGATCAGTATTATTGGGATTCTTGAAGGTTTCAGTCGTTCGACATTCGTGGTTTTGGTTTTAGGGTTAAAAATTCGTTTTTAGGGTTTTTGGCCGCTGCTCAGCACGTTTTGCGACGTAGCAAAGCGACGTAAGCTGCGACGTCGCGTGCGACGTAGTGTTTTTGAACTTTAATTAGTTCGTGCGACGTACCGTTGCGACGTACCTCCCTACGTCGCTATTTTGACTTTAATTAGTCTTCTGCGACGCTGCGTTGCGACGTAGCCTGATTCTGCGACGTACCACTCTACGTCGCACTTTCTGATTCTTAATTGAATCATTTGCTTTTTGCGACGTACCCATCTACGTCGCATATCCTTTTTGCGACGTACCCATCTACGTCGCATATTCTTTGTGCGACGTACCCTTCTACGTCGCTAAGATCAGAAGTTTGATTTTTCGTTTAAGTATTTACAATGGCAGCTGATAAAGAGGATATTAGAGGACTTCGGGAAATGATTAAACAAAGCAATGACATAGGTTCAAGTAATAAACCTCCACTTTTTACTGCGGACATGGATTACGTGTACTGGAGAGACCGAGTTGAGCAATATATTGATTTCCATTGTCCAGAATTATGGGGACCATTACGTGAGCGTTATGTAGCTCCATTAGCTGACGGAGAATACCGAGGTATTCGTCCTGCTAAGCCCTATAAAGCCATGTCTCCTGAGGAGAAGAAAGATTTTGATACTGAAAGAAAATCTTTTTCAATGATTAAAATGTGCTTAACCAAGGATGTGCTATGGCTTTTCCGAACTCATGAAACAGCCTTTGATTTGTGGAAGGCTATTGAAACTCGTTGTGGAGGGAATGATAAGTACAAGGAAGCAAAGCTCGAACTGATTAAGAAACAGTACGATATCTTTGACATCCTTCCTGATGAAGACACGACTTCTTTATTTACTAGGTACTCACGGTTAGTTGGTGAGTTGTTTGAAGGGGGTTATACTTTTCCTTCAATTGAAGTAAATAAGAAGCTGCTGGATGTGTTGCCGAGTTCTTGGGATATTAAAGTTCAATTTTTAAAGGAAAATGAAGAACTTGCAAACATGTCTTTGGATGCGTTGATAGGGGATCTTCAAGCTCACGCGATGGAGATCAAGAAGAAAGAAACTAGGTCTGGTTCTGCTGTTCAGAATCCTAGTGTGTATGGTGTTCAGATCAACTCTGGAAAGACTTATGGATCTGGAGTTGCCTTTGTATCAAATACAAATGCTTCATCGAATTCTTCTTCTTCTGATGGGATTCATTCGGTTTTTATGACTGGACCTTCTTCAAATCAACAACAGGTTCAAGTCACACCTGCTATTCAGGAGCAAGCTGCAATTTACACAGCTTTCTTAAGCTCTTACAAGGATTTGGTTACTCAACCGAATCTAACTTTGGAGTTGACTAAGGAGGACTATGCTCAGCTTGATGAAGACGATCTGGAGCAAATGGATTTGACTTGGAATGTGGCAATGATCACCCGCAGAATTCAGAAGTTTTTGCAGAGGACAGGGCGTAAAAGCTTGGAGGGTGATGGAAAGACTGGCTTTGGATTTGACAAGAGTAAGGTCCGATGTTACAATTGTCAAAATTTGGGTCACTTCGCCAGGGAGTGCGAGAAACCCAAAATGCCAGCATCGGGATTTACAACACCGTCTACTCCTCCAAAGGCCAAAGAAACGGAAGTTACCAAGAGAGGGATTGCTGATAATGCCCTGATTGCTTTTGAGCCTACAAGTCAAGATTGGACGCCTGTCTCTCAGCATTACCAACAGTGTCTGATGGCTCACATTGTGAATGAGGTACATGATGAACCGTTAAATTGTATTTCATGCATAAAGTTAACTGAATCTTTAAAGGCATATCAGACAGAGACAGCTGAATTGAGGAAAAAGAATGAAAAACTAACCGACTCAAATAATTTTTTAAAAGCTAATGAGAAACTTTATGAAAAACATCTTGAGGCTCATCGGTTAGATACTCAGAAATATAAATCTAAGGTTTTTAGTCAAGAAGATGCCATTAAAAGCTATCTTGTTGAAATTGAACTTTTAAATAAAGAACTTACAGATTTAAAAGCTGAGTATGAGAATTATAAGAGTAAAATCTTAGGTTCAAATTCCTCAACAGTTGTCTTCAATGAAATCCTTAGCAAGCATGGTACTAAAGGGAAAAAGAATGAGGGATTGGGATACAACTCAGTTCCCCCTCCTACTACTTGTTGTCCCCTGCCTGTTAAGGAAGGCTTTGAAGAGATTCCAGTTGACTGGTCCAAGCTCTATGGTTTAAAAGCTAAAGATGCTAAAGAGACCAAAAATAACAAACCGGCAAAGGAGAAAACCATGCGGCCAGAGTACCCCTTGCCAAAGTTTGTTAAGTCTGTGCATGAATCTCCGGTTAGTGTTAAGGAGAATGTTGAAGTAAAAAATGAATCTCCTGTTAGTGTTGTGGAGATAGTTGAGATTGAGGATATTACGGATCAGGAGTATCCGGAGGTTAAGAAGGTTGCATTTAAACCTGAAAAAGTGATTTCAAAGGTTGAACCGGAAATTAAGGTTCAACCAAATAAGGGAAAAGCTAAGGTTTTAAATTCGAAACAACAAACTTTACAGTCACCTGTAAAGATTTTGCAAAGAAAATCAGTAAATGAAAATGTTTCGTATGATAAACCATCAACTTCAACCTCTCAACCAAGACAAACATTTTCTAAGACGTGTACTCAATGTTCATGCTCTAGAAATGTTTCTCCACCTCCTGTGGTAATACCTCAGCCTCAACCGTTTGTTGAGACTCGTTCTTGTTTCTACTGCAAGAAACAAGGACATTTAATCCGTGATTGTCCAAAGCTGTCAAATCAGCGATATGGGAGAGAGATGCCTAGGACATCTGTTTATAAAAACTCTTTTTCTAAATCTCCACCTAGGCGTTACTCTACCTCTCCCAAGCCTGTTTCGAAACCAAGTAATGTTGAGCAAAAATCTTTGCCAATTCAAAAGCCCAACATTACTTCTATTACCATTTCCGAATCTTCAAAAGTTTGGAAACGTAAAGAGTCTGATGTTGACTCTTCAGTCGTCAACAATAACACATCAGATAAAAATTCTAATTTGTTTAAAGATAAAATTCTATCTGACGTGATTATTGTTGATGACCACGGTCGACCTAAGTCTGTAAAGGCTTGGGTCACCGTTTCTCACTAATCTCCTTTGTTTGTGTGTTGCAGCAGTCAGAACGCGTTAAAGATAGCGAATGGTATTTGGATAGCGGCTGCTCGCGACATATGACGGGCGATGTATCTCTTCTTGTGGATATTAAACCACATGCAGGAGGTTATGTTGCCTTTGCTGGAGATTCTGGGGGAACTATTTCTGGAAGAGGAACCTTAACTAACGGCAATGTTAGTTTTGAAAATGTGAACTACGTGGAACAACTTACGCACAACTTGCTAAGTGTTTCACAGGTCTGTGATAAGGATTATACAACTGTGTTCACAAAGACTGAGTGTGTGATACTGAAGCCTGGGTATGTCATTCCGGAAGAATGGGTGTTACTGAGAGCGCCAAGAAAGGATGACACCTACATTTTGAATATGAGAACTGTTGAGACATCGAACGAGTATACGTGTCTCTTGTCTAAGGCTTCTGAAAAGGATTCACTGCTTTGGCACAGACGAATGGGACACATTCATTTCCGAAAAATGAATTTCTTGACTAAAAATGACCTAGTGCTAGGAGTTCCAAAGCAGTCATTTGCTCTAAAGGATGACTGTATCTCCTGCCAAAAAGGAAAGTTACGTAAGAAGTCCCATAAGTCTAAGCAGGTGAATTCCATAAATGCTCCATTGGAATTGCTGCATATGGATCTTTTCGGTCCAGTTTCTACAAAGAGCATTGGTGGTCGGTCTTACTGCTTGGTAGTTACTGATGACTACTCAAGGTTTTCGTGGGTTTACTTTTTGACCACGAAAGGGGAAACTCCTGAGATACTGGTGTATTTGTTGGACAAGTTGGCAAATCTGAGCAACTTGAAGGTGAAAAGGATACGGAGTGACAATGGAACTGAGTTCAAGAACTCAACTCTCGAATTGTTTTGTGCTACAAGAGGTATTGAGCATCAATTTAGTGCTCCGAGGACTCCGCAACAGAATGGAGTCGCAGAAAGGAAGAATAGGACAATTATCGAGACAGCTCGGACTATGTTAGCTGACTCCAAGTTACCAATCATATTCTGGGCTGAGGCAGTTAATACTGCCTGTTATGTTCTCAATAGAGTACTCACGGTTAAGAAAAGGAACAAAACGTGCTATGAACTTTTTAATAACCGTAAGCCAAATCTACAGTTCCTAGAACCATTTGGGTGTCCATGCCTGATCATGATTACAAAAGATAAGGTCTCTAAGTTTGGTGATAAAGCTGTTGAAGGGATTTTTCTTGGATATGCAGTCAACTCTCCGAACAAAAGAGTCTTCAACAAATCAACGAATCAGATCGAAGAGCATTTTGAAGTGAAGTGTTTAAGGTATACGGAACCTCCTCAAGGAACGGGTCCGGATTGGTTTTTCAATTATGGAAACCTCTTCAACTCTTTCAACATTCCGGAAGAAGATGAAACGGAAGAGTTGGTTTCTATACTGCATGAGCTTGATATTTCTCAAGATACACCCGTTACTAATAAACCATCCGACCCATCTCCTAATGCAACACCCGCACCTCCACCGACTAATCCTACACCTCCACAACCTACACCTACTCCTTCACCAACACCCACACAACCGAAAACAACTACCAAATCACCACCATCAACACCATCTCCTACTCCACCATCTTCGGCAGCTCCTTCTAAAACAGTTTACAACTATACAAAGGAGCTTCCATATGATCCAAATATGCCTCCTTTAGAGGAACCTCAAGAAGAAGATGAAGTGGAAGAAACAATGAACTACTCTCACTTATTTTCTCATGAAGATGAAGGAGAAGAGGAAGAGATAGTCATTCCTGAGTCTGCTGCTACTCCTGAAACTGAGGGAGATTTGAACAATTTGGGTGTGGATCTTGTGCCAGGTGCCATACCAGCAACACGTATACATAAGGATCACCCCATTGATGATATCATTGGTGATCCTCATGCATCTGTTCAAACACGACAGCAAACAAAGCAGACTTCAGCTCAGCAGCTTTTGGGACTTATTGCTCATATTGATTCATGTCATTTGTCTCAAATTGAACCGAAAAAGGTTGATCAAGCCTTAAAGGATCCATCTTGGGTCGAGGCTATGCAGGAGGAACTACAGCAAATAAACAAGATGAATGTTTGGGAAATTGTTCCTCTACCCAAGGGTGCTCACTTGACGGGTACTCGTTGGGTTTTCCGTAACAAAATGGATGATCGTGGGGCTGTTATTCGAAACAAAGCCCGTCTGGTAGTTCAAGGATATAGTCAACTAGAGGGTATTGACTATGATGAAGTTTTCGCTCCTGTTGCTCGTTTGGAATCAATTCGGATCTTTCTAGCTTATGCTTCTTTCAAAGGATTCCGAGTGTATCAACTTGACGTGAAGTGTGCTTTTCTATATGGCGATGTTGACGCAGTGATCTATGTGTGTCAGCCTCCCGGTTTTGAAGACCCAAAGCATCCTAATCATGTTTGCAAGCTGAAGAAAGCTTTGTATGGTCTTCATCAATCTCCTCGACTTTGGTATGAGCGACTTGCCACGTACTTACTGAAGAATGGTTTTGATAGAGGACAGATTGATAGCACGCTTTTCATCAAAAGGGAAGGAGCGGATTTGTTACTTGTGCAGGTCTATGTGGACGACATAATCTTTGGATCAACTAATGATCAGTTGTGCAAGGATTTTGAAAGATTGATGAAATCTGAGTTTGAAATGAGTGCTATGGGGGAACTCACGTTCTTTCTGGGACTACAGGTTGAGCAATCTGACAATGGAATTTATATCCATCAGTCAAAATATGTCATTGACATGTTAAAACGGTATGAATTGCTCAACTGTAAACACTACGGCACTCCAATTGAAGCAAGACACAATCTTGGACCTAATGAGGACGATGAAGACTGCAAGGAGAAAGACTATCGATCAATGATAGGCTCTCTCATGTACCTGACTGCCTCAAGACCAGATATCGTGTTTGCCGTTTCTCTCTGCTCACGATTTCAAGCAAATCCGAAGGTGTCTCATATGAAGGCAGTAAAACGCATTTTTGGATATCTCGCTTTTAGGCCATCTCTGGGTCTATGGTATTCAAACGAGAAAAACTTCGAGTTAACTGCCTATTCGGATTCGGATCTTGGTGGCTGCAAGATGGATATGAAGTCAACTACTGGAGGATGTCAGTTCCTTGGATCGCGCTTAGTTTCTTGGCAGTGCAAAAAGCAGACTGCGGTTGCTATTTCCACAGCTGAAGCCGAGTATGTTGCTGCTGCAAGTTGCTGTTCTCAAGTTCTCTGGATTCAGCATCAGCTGCGTGATTACGGGTTCAATCTCTCTATGACTCCTATTTATATTGATAATACAGCTGCTATATCCATAACTCACAATCCCGTACAGCACTCTAAGACCAAACATATTGAACTTAGGTTCCACTTCATACGGGATTGCTTTGAGAAACACCTTATAGATGTCGTACATATAGAGACCCTTAAGCAGTGTGCGGACCTTTTCACAAAAGCCTTTTTGCGATCACGTTTCATTGAACTGGTCAATCTAATAGGTTTAAGGTTCTTTCAGTCAAAGAAATGATTTGTGACTTGGATTTTTTTAGATTTTTTAAATTCAATTTAAAAAAAAAAAAAAAAAAAAAAAAAAAAAAAAAAAAAAAAAAAAAAAAATCGCAACAGCCACTCTTTATGCTCTTTAGTATTAAAGAAAACGCAAGGTTGCTACAATTTTAAAATAGACGTTGAGGTTGTGTCTGTAAACAACTTGGGATATGATAGTACATCGGGTGACATGCACAAAATGGAATTTTAAGGTTTATCTTGGATGTGTCAGTAGGTTTATCTGACACACTTAAAACAGTTTTTATCTAAATTATCTTCATCATACGATGTATTGGTAGGCATGCTACACACCGGTTTGTGAGTGAGTAAGAAGTAATGATAAAACTTGTCTATTACTTTGTGAAAAATGTTATCTGATGTATGACATAAGTCTTAATTGATAAATGGAAGTACTATCATACACTGTCATAATTATGTAAATGTAAAATGGGCATATAGTAATAATATGATTATTCGCCTAACTACTGGTGACTATTGTTGTACTCACGTACAGACCTGAATCCATTAGTTATGCAAATAGTCTCAAACTTGTTATGTTCATACTAAGGGACCCTCTGTTGTACTTTGTACAGATCTGGGGCCACTAGTATCTTCATAGTCGGTTTGATGTATGCCTAAATATAAATATCAAGTGTATGTTACGAGAAAACCGAGATAAACTTGGTCTTGTAATCTCTACCTTGTGTGAATATGCAGTGTTTGTTTTACTGAAGTTTATCAGTATATCCTATAATAGGTTTCACAAAATTAATATTCATTCTAACAATAAAGGTTAGCTCACAAATACGGATGTAACATGTTTAGGTGGACAAGCAATACCAATAATTGTCTTGAAATATTTTTTATAAAAGGTGTTTTAAATGTGCCAAGTAAATTTAAAGTGGACAAATATACTGATGATCGAAATAACACTTACTATTCCTAATAAAGGCATGTTATTCCGATATGATCCCTAAGCAGACAAAACAACTCCGTCACCAAAAACAGAGTGTTAGTTATTTCTATTTTTTGTAAAATTAAAGAAAATACCAAAAAGATTTTATAGTTTAGTTATTTTATCTTATTTTATTCTATGTTATTTTCCCAAGTCACGAGTTATTTGGAAATTATTTGCTAAAAATAACGAGTACACGGTTTGAAAATTTCGAAATTGGATTAAAACTGTTGTATGCGACGTACGGCTCTACGTCGCCTGCGACGTTCGGCTCTACGTCGCCTGCGACGTCCCAGCCTACGTCGCACATAGGGTTATACTTTAAATAGTATCCACTGCGACGTACCTCGTCACAGTATTCACTATTCAAGTGCGACGTAGCCTGCGACGTACCAACCGGCGATTTGCGACGTAGCAATTCTTCGAGCTTTTTCGTGATTTGTAGCTGTTGTCGTTCCTATTCACTCACGTAGTTTTCATATACTCGTTATTCCGCACACTTAGGTACCATATTTACTTGTTTTCACCGTGTATTACATGTTTAAATCGCTATATATGTGTTACGGGTAAATAGGGTTTTGGTTTTGGTTTGAATTCGATGGTCAATTGGATGTTAAAATGGTTATAACTTATGTTTTTGCCATCACCATCGTAGGGCGCACCTTATTGTGTGATCAATTTTGAAAACCCCTAAATTTGACAATTAGGTTTTCTGGGTTGGGGATGAATGTTCATCGTTGCGACGTACGATGCGACGTAGTCGCCTACGTCGCTTTAAATTAGTTATTATTAATTCCTACGTCGCCTTTCCCTACGTCGCTTTTTCTGCGACGTCCGATGCGACGTAGCTCTCTACGTCGCTATTTTAAATAAAGTGATTAAATTCACAATAAATTGCAAAATGCGACGTCCCGCTTTACGTCGCTCGAATTTTATGCGACGTACGGCCTCACGTCGCTTTTCAATTTATTTTGAATTTAGGCGACGTACTTTTCTACGTCGCTCTGTGTTTATGCGACGTATGGTGCTACGTCGCTAGTTCCAGGAGTTTGAAAAAGGTTGTATGAAAAATGAAAATTTTTTGCTAACCTTTTTCGAGTTGCAATATGTTTCTGTTTTTGCAGATATGGCTTTGATTTTTGAAGCTCGTCACAATACGGCTGCTTATCTTGTTGATACTGCTGATAAAGCTGCACCGTATCGTCCGATGATTGCATTTTTGAGACGTTCTAGGGTAATCCACGCTATTTCCGATACCACGGTGGTTTTTGGAAATCTGATCAACCCATTCTGGCGGAACGCAACTGTCGTTACTGAAAACGACGTTATACGCTTGGTCTCTACTGTTCTGGGTACGGAGATCATTATTACAGAACAGAGCATTCGGGAACTTTTACAGTTGAACGATCAACCGGATATGCCTATCAGTTTTGATCATATTTTTGTTACCGGGGCTATGCAACGGATTGGATATCCTGGGATTCCCTCCGATCAGTATCGCAAAGCGAATCTCACGCGTGTTTGGAGATATCTGATGCACGTGATTATCGTTTGTTTGGGGAATAGAAAAGGTGGAACGGATGGGATGAGTCGAAGTTTAGCTTCTGCTATGTTGGCGTTAGTATACAACAAGCCGTTCAACTTCTCGGGATTTATCTTCAAGGCAATGGTTGATAACGCGAATGCAGGGGATCAGAAATGGATTTTATATCCACGTTTTGTTCAGTTGCACATTAATCGCCATCACCCAAATCTTCAGGCACAGGGTGATCCCGATCAGTTATTAAAGATTTCACCGATGATGAGTCGGATTTTCACCATTTGTGCAAGTTTTGAGAAAGGGGTTGCGGCAGCAGCGGATGTTCCCTTGTTTGGTGCCATTGTGGACGCGAATTATGTACCGCCACCGGAACCTCAATATATGGATGTTCCAGCACCTCAGCAACCGCAGCAACCGTTTGTGAACATTCCAGTTCAAGCTGCGGGGGAGAACATTCCTGCTCAAGCTGCGGGGGAGAACGTGGATGCCCTTTTGGAGAACATTGAGCAGTTCGGGCATGTGGATTCGGACAATCCAGCATCGCATGATACGGTTGAGGATTCCGATTCTGAAGATATTGCGATTGTAGGACCTCAGGATGGGGGTCCGACGCCTGAGCATTCTGATGGTACTGTTCCGCATCCCTCTGAGATGGAACGTATCAGGCTTTCAGATTCTTTCAGATATTTGAGGATTAAGCGTCGAATCAGACAAGGACGCAAGTATGTGCCTCCACGAGATACGGGAAAGCGTACACGTGATGGTGATGATCCTGCTGATGAGACTTATCAACCAAGACGTCGTGTTCGTCGTTCTTCGTCGACACGAGCTCCAGTCAATCCACAGCAACAGGATGTTTTTGAGATTCAACCGACTCCAGCTTTTATGCAAAAGATCATGGAAGATATGCAGCTGATGAAGCAAAAGCTGGAGGCTCAGGATGAGAAGATCGCTGAACAAGCTGCTTTGATAGAGGTTCAATCTAAAGAGCTTGAGGAAACGAAGAATAGGGTTAACATTTTGGAAGGCAGGTTACTTGCCTCGGGGGAGTCTGGGTCTGGGATACCCACTTTAGAGTCAAGTCAACCTGAGTCTGTAAATCCCAACCCTGTAATTGAAAATATTAATGAAAATATTTCTGTTTTGGATTACTTTTCTGTTGATGATATTCCAGGGCAACCGAGACCACTGGCAGTTGATTACTCATTTGCTGACTTATCATTTATTCAAAGGATGGCCAGTGGAGTTGGCTCTGAGGAGGAAACAGAGAATGTGTTTGAGATGAACGAGGATGTCTCGATTGAAGAAGAGCAGTTGAATGAAGATGAAACATATGATGATGCACAATCTGGGGAAACTTATGATGATGCACCAATTATTGAATCTGATTCAAGTGAAGACGAGAGTCCTGAAAAAGCGCAACATGGAGAATCTAGTTCTGCTGCAACTCCAGCTCCAGAGACACAGGCACCGGACTCAGCAGCAAAGAAGTTATCTGCTGAAGAAAAGAGAGAGAGAAACAAGAAATGGTGGCCTAAGGGACGAAATCCAGTCCCTATTCCAGTGAAATGTCAAGTGTACCGGGTTAGTCGGAATTATACCGGTGTTATTAAAAGCTGGAAGTGTCAAAGGAATCTGTTTATGATAAAGAGAGAAGATGGAGTTCAGTATTTTAGAATGCGCTTTGATAGATTGAGCACGTTGCCAAAAGGAGAGATTAATCGATTAGCTCAGCTGAAGTTGATTAATCCTTTCGAGAATGACTATGCTGAGTTCATTCAAAGATGTCTACGTCGGGAAGTATTAACGAAGACTTATTCGAAATTGAAGCCGACATTGGGAACTCGGTATACGTGGAAGAAAAAGATTGATCCAGTCACCAGGAAGCCTTTGGTTAAAATTCACTATTCGCCGGCTAAATGTTTGACTGAGATACCTCTGGAATCAGTTCCTTATTATTTTCTGAGAAGACTTGTGAAATGGGAACTTGATCCACAGACTGGCGAAGCGGTTATTACTTTCGTTCCAGATTCTGAACCGTGGCCAGAAGTTGGAGGTATATGGAATTTGAAGCAAGCGACGTTTAGGCTGTATGATCCGATGAGTTTAATTAATTTTCATGAAAAAGATTTAAGAAAACTCTATGATAATCGGATTCGAGTTGGTCAGAAGAATGAATTCAACAGACGATTAGCACAGCAGTTCTACAATGTTGTTACTGTTTGCGTAGCTAATGGAATTCATGCCGACGGCCAGTTTCCTGCGGGCTGGGTTTAATGAAGATTTTTGAAGACCAAGCTGAAGACACGGGGGAGTTTGTTAGTACATGTTTAGTGTCTGTCAGTTGGTCTAGCTCGTAGTTCGTATTTAGTTTTGGATTCCTGACTCCTGCGACGTAGCGCACTACGTCGCAGGTGCGACGTCAGGTATTGGGCCTGCGACGTAGCAGACGTCGCATGGGCTTGGGCCTGCGACGTAGCGTGCTACGTCGCAGATGCCAGTTTTTGTATAAATACGATTTGTGTTTTCTGTTTTAGGGTGGACGAAACCCTAAACGCTATTTGTCGAAATTCTCTGTAATCTGATCGACTATAATCAATAATATTACGTTCGTTTGATATTCATTGCGTATTGATTGTTCGTGTGTTTAGTTAATAATCTAATCGTTGTTTCCGCCATCGATTGGATTGACTCGGTTCGTGCTAGATCTAAGTAAGGGACAAACACTTATAATTATCTACATCATCAGCAATCACAATAATAAACTACTCGCAATTTATGGCAACAAATAAATCACATACCAGGCAATAATACATATTCAAAATATGAAATAAGACAAGTATAATAAAAGTTTAGATATCACCCGGAATTAAATGCGTAGCAGCGTATTATTATAATTGACAAACTCTTTCACACGTACAAAGATTGGTCTCCGAATCTCTAGCGTTCGCCCTAGCTCCTACGTTAGTCCGTGGACTAATTACAATATTCCTAGAATGAGAAAGACTAAAATACTACGAAAGATTTTCTAGTGAGAAAGAAAGAGTGAAATATGCTAGAAAGTGTGCATATTTGGTGTATCTTGCAAATGAACCTAAGCAAACTATTTATAGGTGAGCTTTGGCTCACATTAGCACCATGAGGTGCATGTTAGAAAGCTTTCCAAAAATGGTGTGTACAACATGAAAAGTAGGCGCACCAGGTACCAAAAGTTACCAAAAACTGAAACCGGGGTGGGACACAGGTGGCCGGCGGTGGTGGGGGTCCAGCCGGCGGCGGTGGGCCCACCCCCGCCCCGTTGCGTCGTTTGTTGCTTCGTTTCTTGATTTGTGCGTGTCTTCTTCGTTATACGTCCGTTTGAGTTGATTCCTTTTTTGTTGGATTCGTAATTCAAAAATGAAGATTTTGACATAGGATAGGCCTTGAGATGAGGTCCCTAGCTCCAGATATTGCGTTCGGATCATTTGGATCTTCCGGCGGGCGCGAAATCTTCATTCTTTACCCGTTTTGGTTGATTCTTCTTCTGTTGGATTCGAATTTTGAAAACGAACATCTTGGAAATAATGGATGTTGGTGGAGGGCACTTTAGTTTTGAAATCTTGTTTTTATGCCTCGAATCTTCAAACGTGTGTGGAATCTTCGTTTTACATCCGTTTTGCTTGATTTTTCTCGTGCAACCTTGTTTTAACCATCTTGGCATAATGTCAGTGATTTGTAATGTTTTTGAATTAATATGCCAAGAATCGTTCCAGAATGAGAGAGATATCGGTAGTAAAAACGTGACTTTTTACGCGATATCAAGTATCCCACACTTAGAACTTTGCTTGTCCTCAAGCAAACTCATTCATAAAAACTTATGGAAGGATTCTAATCGCATCAGTTGTTAGAAAACACTATTTTCAGAAAATATAAACTATGGTTATGAAAGAGTTTTTACTGGAAACTAAGAGTTTATAGAATTTCGATACCTTCTTCGGGCAACTTATATGATGATCATGACTAGGCAATCCTCACAAGTGGGTCACTCAGATCACTCAAAGTGTTTAGGTTTTCCTACTTACTAGTGTCAATCACTCGGATAGCCAGTCATGCAGCATTCTCGTCATAGGCTTGATTGAGAATCAAATCTCCATCACTTTTGATGAGGACGATACTAACCTGTCGAGATAACTTGGAAGGAATCGGGTTTTTGGTTTTAAGAATGTAAGTGGTGAGGGGTGTGATGGTTTTTCTTTGTATTTTATTGAAGCTTTCCTTTGAAATTCCTTAGGTTTTTGGAAGGACTACATAGCCTTCCTTCTTTGGATTCTTCCTTTTTCTTGGCCCTTTTCATGGTTGTGTCGGATTGATTGGTTTGATTTCTTTTCTTCTACTTTGCCGATCTTGATAATGTACTTTGCGGCCTGGAAGGTTTCTAATGATCTTGAGTTATGTTGGCTTTTCTTTGCAAAGGTTTTGGGAATTTGGGAGTGTCTCCGAAGGTTTGTGAGACTTTTGAGGTTCGAGATAAATGATAGGAGATCTTTTATGGGTGTGAAGAGTGGGTGTTGAGTGAGTGGATGTTTGATGGTGGAAAGGTGTTTTGGATTCCTTAGAAGCTATCAAGATAGGTTGTACCTATGCCACGTGTGGCACTCATTGATGTGATCTCGAAATGTATTACAAGAGCAAGTTCTAATTCAAATGCATACATCGGCATACACACATGAAACGAAAATTGAAGCATTAAAGATGAATGCTAATTATGGGCTCAATCCTCACGAATCGAATGCTTTGGTCAGTATGTGCCTAGCCATGTGTTGCCTTTTTCGTTCGTATCTTGATCTAAAACAGTTTTGTTTCTTTGTTAAAACTCGTTTCTAGCTATAGTTCATAGTTTTGAAAGATAGGATTTCCAGAAAACGATGTTTTTGAATCCGAAAAATTTGAAATTTTTTCCATTTTTAGCCTTTTGATGAAAATATTGATTGGCTTACGGACAAGAGGTAAAACTTGTGGTTGTAGACCGAATATCCCACACTTAGAGGAACATTGTCCCTAATGTTCGAATCTATTTGTTGAGCACCTCTTGACAAAGTATCCCACACTTAGAGATTCTACTTATCTTTGGATTGTTTCACAAGTGTTATGTGGTATGAGGTATCCCACACTTAGTGTTGGAACATTGGGTGAGATAATCAAAGCTTTAACGGATAAGGGTTTTTGGAACGGTGTACCGCTTTTGCTGTGCGCGTTGTTTGCTGTGTGTTAGAAGTTTGCTGGTCCGCGACTTGTAGCTTACGTCTCTCAGTGTTCTTCATTGTGGGGTCTGTTGCTTCCTTTGATTTGGTCTCCGATAAATAGTCGTTTGGTTCAACAAACAATCCACTCAATCATTTAAATAATAGCTGCTAATAAGAAAAGTAAAGTGAAAGCATAATAAAGTAGTAAATAGATAGATGTGATGTCGAAGCATCAATCGTACATCAATACAGACAATAATAAAATAGAGTTTTGGTAGAAAGTAGAAAGAAGTCAGAAAGAGGAGCAATCCATTGCTCTGCTCATGATCATACTGCTGCTGTAGATGTGGTAGGTCCAGGAGAAGTCTCGTCTGATGAGGAGTCATCATACTGATCATTGGTGCCTTCGTTTGATGCATCAGGGTTAGCTCCTTCGTCTGGCCTGCCGATGGTAAAAGCTCCTTGGTCTACTAGCTGATCGATAAGTGGTCCGGATGGTATCTCGAAGCTACCGAACGGGAACATGGCTGACCCTTGGTGTGCGTTGTCCTGGAAGAGGTCTGTCTGCCTATGAGAGGAAACCTGCACAGGTATAGCTACAGTAGCTGAAGCAGTGGTTTGTCTGCGGGTCCTGGGACTCTGAACTGTGACAGTCCGTGCAGATACTCTGGATGCCCTGCTGCCTCTTGACGTGTGACCCAACAACCGACGGAATAGTCTGTCTGGTGACTGGGACCTGTACTGGAGGTGGCTGAGGTCTAGGAACGATGATCCTGGGTGGTATAACATGCTCACGACCGGGTGGTGGTCGAGGTGCGGGAACAGGAACTAAAGGTGGATATAAGTGCGGTGGTGCTCGGCCCATTCCACATGGTAAGTGTGGTAGTGGAGTCATGGGCATACCAGCTGCCTGCTGTCTCAATGCAGCATAGGTCCTAGTTTGCATCTGCATAGACCAATACCAGTAATCTGGGCCTGGAGGTGCTCCGTAGTGGTAGATGTATATAGGCCCTTGCGGTCTTGGGGCAGGAGTAGAAGGTCTTGCCCTAGTACGTGGTGGCTCCACTCGTGGTGGTGGTGGGATGTCATCATCTTCATCATCATCCTCGTCATCACTGCCATCCTTATCTGTATCTGAATCACTAGGTCCTTGCTGACGTTTCCTCTTCTTTGTTTCTTTGGCAGAATCAGGTCAGGTACCAAAGTGTCAACACTGCCAGGATCTGCTGCCCGTGCTTTGATGTGTTGGTGCATAATTGAATTGTCAGTCAGTTGGTCTAGAGTCTTAATTGTGAATTTGTATATTTGTCAAGTTATGAATAATACATTTGTTGTATCTCTGATTGTTTGATTTGAAATGAAAAAAATCTAAGTCTTAAGCTAATTCAGGCGACACTTCATTAGTGTCGCATATGTTTGTATAGCGACACTTGGTCAGTGTCGCATATGCGACACTAGGCAAGTGTCGCATAGAGTCAGAGTATAAATATGTTTTTCAAGTCAAAAATTCACAACTCTTGGCATAACTTTAAGGTGTTTTGTGTGTTTTTCTCTGTGATAATCTGAAATCAATACAAAACTATAACTTTCAAAATACTAAGTGTTCATCTATTATTCCAAGGGAAGTTACATATATCCGTATATGTTTCTAACCGAAAACATTCCGGTTTGTCACTTGTGTTCGGATTCCGCACGACTCAAGTGAGATTCGATTCAATAGATCCTACTGGAGACCTACTCGGGACCTAACAATTGGTATCAGAGCTTTTAAAGAGCATTCAAAGATTGTTATCCACGGTTTTGAATCGTTTTGAAATATGTTTTCGGAAGAAAATTCAAGGTATGTTTGATTTCTTTGTGTTTTTGAGATTATATGTTAAAATCAAGAAGTTCTTTTGTGTTTAAGAGTGATTTTGTGAAAACTAAATTTTCAAATTTGCCGGAAAAATCACTGTTTCAGCCGGAAAATCAGTTTTTAGTGTCTGAATTCGCAGATACGCAACACTTCTTAAGTGACGCATATCACATTATAGCGACACTATATGCGCCACTATCTTAGTGACGCATAATTGATAACACGTGTAAAACTCTACCAGCGACACTTCTATAGTGCCGCATACTTTTGTACACGTGTAATACACTTGCTGAGTGGACAATTAGTGGAGTATTATTGCTTATTAGTGCGCCGTTAGTGGTAATTAGTGGACAACGCAACATTGCGTCACTACCAGCGACACTACGCTAGTGCCACATATTTCTGCTTAGTGACGCATAGTGGACTTTAAGTGCGGTTTAGTGGGAAATTATTGCTGTTTAGTGGACAACGCATACTCTAGTGACGTATTGATTAGATAAAGACCGCGACACTTCAATAGTGACGCAAGTTTGTTCAACTTTTATTATACGACACTTTAATAGCGTCACTCTGTTAGTGACTTGATTTATCTTGCGACACTGAATAGCGTCACTTATCTAGTGACTTGGTTCTTCATAACGTCACTCTGCTAGTGACTCAGTTTGGTTATACGACACTTCATACCGTCACTTATATAGTGACTTGCTTTATTGTAACGTTACTCTGTCCAATTTTCACCACGAACTTAATAGCGACACTCTGTTAGTGACGCATTGTTTCATATCTTCACTTTGTGCGACACTACCTTAGTGACGCATCTTCCTTTTATCCGACACTTCACTAGTGACGCATAGTTCAGAAATTTTTAGAATTTTGTTTTTACTTCGTGTGATTTTCAATGGCTACTCCTTTACAACAAGTTGGTGCTTTGCTTAAACAAAACAATGAAGTTGGAAGCACAAATAGACCTCCAATGTATACCATGGGTATGGATTATTTTCTATGGAGACTACGATTTGAGGCTTTTATTTCTTTTAATGATCCCGATATGCTAATTCATTTGGAAGAAAGATATGAACGTCCTCTTAGAACTGGTGTTTTTGATGGTTCAACTCCATTTAAGAGTTCAAAGGCTATGACTCCTGAAGAAAGAAAAGCACATGACATTGAAAGAAAAACTTATTCTGCTATAACCATGTCATTACCACAATCTCTTTTGAAGCAGATTCGTCAATATGAAATTGCTTATGATCTATGGAAAGCATTTGAGAAGAGGTGTGGTGGAAGTGAAAAGTACAAGTAAAAGAAGCTAGAACTCATCAAGAAACAATATGAGGTGTTTGATATGTTACCAAATGAGTCTCTTTCAGATATGTGTTCACGTTTTTCACAGCTTGTGAGTGAATTGGTTGATGGAGGTATTTTACTGGATCAAATAGACATGAATAAGAAACTTCTTAATTCATTGCCTAAGAAGTGGAATACTCATGTGCTATTGATGGAAGCTGATTCAGACATCATGGAAATGTCTTTAGATGATATGATTGTTCATTTGGAAACAACTCTATTAGACATTCAAAGAAAAGAAACAAAGCACATTGCTACTGTACAAAATCCAAAGATATATGGAGTTGATGTTTCTGTTTCACATCCTGAGTCTTCTAGTTCTGCTTTATTAGCTGGAGGTTCAAGTATGCCTTCAACAAGTACTGTGAATCCAATTTTCAGTACTCATGGATCGTTGTCACCTGTTTCTGAAGAACATGCTTCTATATTCACAGCGTTTCTTTCTTCTTATGAAGATTTCCTGTCAAACCGAATTGGTTCTTTAAATTTGACTGAAGAAGATTTTAGTCAAATTGATGCTGATGAGCTAGAAAGAATTGACATCAAATGGAATTCAGCTATGTTGACAAGAAGAACCAAGAATTATTTCAAGAAGACTGGGAAGAAGACTCTTGATAATCCAAATGATAAGGGTTTGGGTTTTGATAAAAGCAAAGTTAGATGCTACAACTGTAATAATCTTGGACACTTTGCTAGAGAATGTGATCAAAAGAAAAATCCAGCTTCTGGATTTACCAGACCTTCTCCAAGGAAGCCTGAAGACAAATCAGCAGATGAAGAAAAAGCAATGATATCTGCTGCTGCTCAATTGTCTGATATAGCATTTGATTTTTCTGCACATGATGATGTGGATGATACTGAAGAGAAATGTCTCATGGCCAACATTCATGAGGTAGATAAAGTTCCACTCTCTTGTATTTCTTGTATAAAATTGACTGGTCAACTTAAAAGATATAAAGTAGAGTTAGAACGTATTGATGCTGAACATGAAAAATTGCTTGAAGCAAACAGTTTACTGAAGGAAAATGAAAGCTTGTTTGATGAAAAATTAAAATCAATTTTTGAAGAAAAGAAAGAACTGAGAGCAAAAATTTTTGAACAACAAGATGAAATCAGTAGTTACGTTACTATGCTTGCAAAAGTAAAGCAACAACTATCTGATTCTGAATCTGAAGTTGTCCGTTTAAATGGTAAACTATCAAATGTGTCTACATCTTCTTTAGTTTTTAATGATATCATTGAGGCACAGCAACTTAACAAAGGAAAAACTGGTATTGGTTATAAAATAGTTGCACCGCCTTTGGATTACACGAAAATGCCTTCAAGTGATAATATTAAAAACTTTGTGCCAAACTTGAAAAAGAAAGGCACAACATCTCTTAAGTTTGACAAACCAGTCACTTTTGTTCAAGGAAATGTTGTAAATGTTGAATCTGAAATCAACAAAAATCTTAATGACACTAGTGAGTCTGAGCAAGTTAAGACAAAACTTAGTGAAGTTAAGATTCAAACTGAAAAATCTATTGAAAACAAGGCTGAGCCAGTTAAGCATGTTGTTGTGTCTGAACCTCTTGTTTCTAGTAAAGAGGTTATTGAGATTGAAGATATAACTGATAAGGAATACAAACCGATTGTGAAAGTCAATGTAAAACCTGAAAATCACATTTTTGTAAATGAAACTGATGATAAAGAATTAAAAGGTAAAGCTAAGGCTGAACCTCAACTGAAAATTTTGAAACGAAATGATGAAAATCAGTGTTTTGAAAATGTGTCTTTCGGTCATTCTCAAAGGTTTATTCCTCAGTCTCAATCATTTGTAGAGCAACGATCTTGTTTCTATTGTAGACAACAAGGTCATTTGATTAATGATTGTCCTGTGCTTTCTCGAAAATAATCTGGAAAAGGTGTTCCTCGTACGTTCAAATATAAAAATTCTTCGAGAAACTCTTCAAGAAAATCATTTTCTGAGAAAAGTTCACCTGTTTCCACTCCTGTTAAGAGAAATAACAAGATTGAGTCTTTAAAAGTTTCCGATAAAAATCCAAATCTTGTTACCAAGCATTCTTTCAAACCTAAACATGTTTGGAAAGTGAAAAATCCGATTGGTGGTATAACATCTGACAATATTGCATCAGTCCATTCTTCTGAATTGTTCAAAAATAAATTTTTGACTGATGTAATGATTGTTGAAGATGTTACTGGAGTACCCAAGTCTGTAAAGGCATGGGTCTCCATTTCTCATTAATTCTTTTTCTATGTTGTGCTGCAGCAACCTGAAGCTGTGTTGAATAGTAAATGGTATATCGACAGTGGTTGCTCAAAGCACATGACAGGCAATATATCTCTGTTAACTGATGTACACGCTTATAATGGAGGTTATGTTGTTTTTGCTGGAGATAAAGGTGGAGTGATTACTGGTCAAGGTACACTTTCGAACGGACAAGTGAGTTTTGAAAAGGTGAATTTTGTGGAGCAACTAAATCACAATCTACTCAGTGTTTCGCAAGTGTGTGATAAGAAGTATACTACAGTCTTTACTGATAAAGAATGTTGTATTTTGAAACCTGGCTTCGTAATTCCTGAAGAATGGATATTACTTTGCGCTCCTAGAGAAAAAGACACGTATATTCTTGATATGAGAACTGTTGAAACAAAGCATGAGACGTGCTTTTGGTCTGAAGCTACTGAAAAAGAATCACTTCTATGGCACAGACGTATGGGACACATTCATTTTCGGAAAATGAATTATTTGGTGAAAAATGATCTTGTGCTTGGTGTTCCAAAGCAATCTTTTGGTTTGAATGATCATTGTGTTCCTTGTCAAAAAGGAAAACAGCACAAGAAGTCTCATACGTCAAAGAAGGTGAATTCTATTGAAAGACCATTGGAGTTATTGCACATGGATTTATTTGGTCCTGTAAATAAAAAGAGTCTTGGTGGTAAATCGTATTGTTTAGTGGTTACTGATGATTACTCAAGATTCTCTTGGGTTTATTTTCTGTCAACAAAAGATGAAACATCTGAGATTCTTATTTACTTGTTTGATAAGCTGGAGAATTTGTGCAATCTAAAGATTAAGAAACTGAGAAGTGATAATGGTACTGAATTTAAGAACACAACAATGGAGATGTACTGTTCTAGAAAAGGTATTGATCATCAGTTCAGTGCTGCTTATACTCCACAACAAAATGGAGTTGCTGAACGCAAAAATCGTACTCTCATTGAAACTGCTAGGACAATGTTAGCAGATTCAAAACTGCCAATCACTTTCTGGGCAGAAGCTGTCAATACAGCTTGTTATGTTCTTAATAGAGTCAATTTGGTTAAGAAGCGGAACAAAACGTCATACGAATTGTTAAACAACCGCAAACCAAACCTGCAGTCTCTTGAACCATTTGGTTGTCCGTGTTTAATTATGCGCACAAAGGAAAGAATAGCTAAGTTTGGTGCAAAATCAAGTGAAGGTTATTTTCTGGGTTTTTCAAATAACTCACCAAACAAACGTGTGTTTAATAAGATGACGAAGCGAGTGGAAGAACATTTTGAAGTAACTTGTTTAAGATACATTGAATCTGCACAAGGAATAGGTCCTGAAAGGCTATTTGACTACAATATTGTGTTTGATTCATTTGATCTTCCTGAAGAAACTGATGAAGTTGAACAAGTTGTCACTATCTTACATGATTTAGATTTATCTTCTGATGCATCTAAACCATTCACATCCGCTCAACCGTCGTCTTCTTCACAACCAGTACCTCAATCTCCTGCTGATCAAGTACCTGATTCTTCAAATGTACAAGTTATGTCAGATTCATCTGATGAAGAATTAGTTACCAATCTGAATGATAAAATTTTTGGATCTGCATTAGATCTTACAAATTTGGAACCGATCATTGTGCCTGATTCGATTCCACAATCAAGAATTCATACAAATCACCCAACTGAAAATATTATTGGTGATTTAGACAAAGGAGTTCAAACAAGATCTCAAGTTGAAGCTTCTGTTTTGCAAGCTGATCCTACTGAAGCCTCAGCATCGGATCTTACTGAAGAAAATCTTGTAGCTGAAATTCAATCTTGTTTTCTCTCGCAAGTTGAACCAAAGAAGATTGATGAAGCATTGAAAGATTCACATTGTGTGACAACTCTCCAAATTAGGTATTAATTAACATTTAAGCATGTGCATTCTTACGCTAATTTCCTGATTAAGTTTTAACAAAACTATTTGATGTGATGTAAGCCTAGCAAGCCCAGTACTTTTAAAACAAAAAGTAATAAGTAATACGTAAGTATTTAAAGTTACGTACAAATATATCGGAACGAACTCGACAAAAATAAATAACAAAAGTTTGTGACACAAAAGTTATTAATAATTCAATTATTAATTACGAGTATTTATATATCTACAACGAATAGATAAAATGGTCTAAATATACGTTTAACATAAAACGTATTATAACACGAACAGAAACAATTTTAAAACGCACATAAAAGGTCGAATCATAAAAATTCCAATAGTCTCATTCGTTTGGAAGAAGTTAGAACATTACTTCAAAATATGAAATTGAAACTTGACTGAAATTTGGCGCCCATTTAACTGCGCGCAGTAAAATGTACAAAACTGTACAACTATTTAAAATAATGATAACATCATTATATTGATTATAAATAACGAACCAGGAGAACACCTGCAAAATAAAAATGTAAATTGTTAATTTTTATATTGCTATAATTATACCCGTACTCGAATTTGAGGTGCCAAAATTTGGCACCTAACTCAAATAATTAAGCAGACCGGCTTGTGTTTAAACCATACTCCCTCCTTCTTGATGATCATTCGACGCATACACACACACCTCCAATAATTCTCTCAACAAACTTTCATCTTCAATCTTCTTCTTCTTTGATCATCTTAACAACAACAACAACATCAGGAAGCAGGGGCATGACCAAGATCATCATCATCCGTTCATCATCATCCTCACCATTTTCACTTTGTGAGAAAATCTCAAATCTTTGATCTCTTTACTTTTAATTCGTGATATAACATGTTTATACATCATAATCTAAACATATAACACATATAGTTGAAAGATTTAAGGATTTTTCTTGAAATGAGTTTATAAAACCAAAATATCAAAACAAAAATCGACACACTAAAACTAGTTAAAATGAGATAACAATGTGTAAAAACGACACATAACACTTATATAAACATTAGGGATTGGTGTGTAAAAGAATTGGAACCAAAAGATCGAGCATATGTTTTGCTCTGCTACGAACAGGTTCTGTGAACAAGACGAATACGGCGGATTCCTTTGAATCCGGCGTATTCCCACCGAAAACCAAACGAATCCGGCGGATTCAAGGGAATCCGGCGGATTCCCGTGTCCGACCCGCACACAAATCTTCGGCTAAAACGATGTACGAGTAAAAGACACAGATGAATACGGCGGAGTCAAATGAATCCGGAGTATTTCCAAACCTTCACACGAAATGTCTGTGAACACAAACGAATACGGCGGATTCATCCGAATCCGGCGTATTCCCGAACCAAAACGAAACCGTATGAAAACTATGATGAATACGGCGGATTCACCCGAATCCGGCGTATTCCGACTTTTGATTTGAATCCGGCGGATTCATTTAAATCCGGCGGATTCCCGAGTCTGGTCAACACTTGACTTTTATTTTAGAACACAAAACAATTCCGTTAACGACTACAATTGTACAAGACATATACGAGACATGATAAATTGTTGAATGACATTATAAAACGAGACAAACTATGATTACGGACATTGGACTTATTTAATTCGTACGAACAAACGATATATGACATATATATATATATATGAACTTTGTAAACTATACGATTTGAATACGATTACATTATCGGAATATTCAAGACTTACTAGACAAACGTAGTGATATTAAAAACAAATGACATTCGTTTTATAAAAACAATCTAAGTTTTAAAACAAATAAAACTTGCAACCTTTTTAAAATACGAAACGACGTATTACAATATATGTAGATATATTTGAGAACACACAATATATATAGACACAAACGTATATGTTTTCTTAAACAAATGAAAACTTATATATATTTTGATATACGTAAACAATGTATTGATTTAACATATATACGTACGACACTTAAGAATATATATTCACAAATATATATATACGAATGAAACAAAACGACCTTCCGTTAAATAGACAATTACATATTGGTTTATATACTTAACCAAGTATACGACAAAAGAAATAATAACAATATTTCTACACAATGTCACCAACAATTACAACGACTTATATTATTAAGAAATCAACCAATTCTTCAAACAAACAAACTGTTAACATAAGTGATTAAAACAAATCAAACGTACTTATGTTAATATATTTATTGTATATAGGTTAACATACCTTGGGCAATTATCTGTTTGGCTGCTAGCTTTCCTACCGAGCAAACTACTGTGAGTTCACAACCCCTACTTTACAAATGTTTTATGCTTTTAAACATAGGGGTGTAAACATAGAAACTGCATGCAAACACATGCAGCAAATTATATAAATGCTTTATTGCTTTATACAACTGTTTGATATGAAATATTATTTCACAACTGTTTTGGGAATTAGACAACAAATCCTAGTACGGACCAGACTTGAGATGTGTGCATGAAAGGCCTTATGTCATGCAGACTATAACCATTAGCTAGGTGACTCTAGCCACTGAGTATACGAATAGTACTATTGTCGTGACGACCCTCCTGCGGATGGAGCATATACTTAACTGTCCTTCAGGAAAACAACATAAGTTCTGGTTGTGGTTTGGTTATAGGGTTAGGTCGCGTTACTTTAACCTGCGAGGTTTAGCTCACCTTTCAGGGGATTATAGTATAAACATTCCCACTTACTATTTAGGATGAACTTATCCTACAACTATTTTATACCAGTATACTTACTGGTTATATTTATATACTGGTGAACCACCAGACATACATTTTGGGTAACAACCTGCATAAAACTATATTTTTGGGTAACTATCCCTACAATCTGATAAATTGCAAAACCTGCAAACATTTATTTATTGAATAACATTTCAATAACTTAACATAAATGGTTTAACATACCACACATTTATACAAAACCTGTGAATTCACTCAACATATTTGTTGACGACTTTCTTTCTATGTTTTACAGGAAATTAGCTACGTAAGTAAGGATCGCATGCATTCAGGATGGACAACCCTGGACTACTTAGGATGCCATATATTTTGGGACAGCTTTTGAGGATTTCCTCTGTATTACTGCAGACATTGCAGTTATACTTATGAAATCTTACCTTAACATATGTATTGTAAAACTTAAATGTTTTAAACTTTATTACTACTGTACGACTTACATAGTCATATTACTTTTGTAATAACTATTTTAAATTGGCATCCTTTATATAATATGTTCTGTATGATCATATGCTCTGATACGATGAATGCACAATTGTAACGTCATCACCCCCGTTGTTAAACTGTTTACACATAATGCTTCCGCCAATTATTACTTGCTTCCGCTAAACATTAAATAAACACAATTACCGATTTTGGGGGTGTGACAGACTTGGTATCAGAGCCATTGGTTATAGCGAACTAGAAGTCTTTAGGTGACTGAAAACCTTAGAGACCTAGACTATAGCCTTGGCTAGAACATTCATGCATTCATACATACATACGTTCGCATACATCTAACATATGACTGACACGTCACACACAATTTCCCTTGTCACAGTATGTCTAGTCAATCACTTTACCATGTTTATGCTTCGGATGAGGAGCCGACCGAGGCTACTTTTGAGGGTCCCGCGATCACTGTAGGGGATGAGTCATCTGTTCATTTGAGAGACATGTCAGATGACACTAGTGACGCTTACATCGCGCCACCACCGACATCACATGAGGTTATCCCTACTACTACAGGTATTCACCACCAGGCTGCTGAGACTTCTCGCAGGCCTGTGTATAGGAGGACACCGAGGATGTGTGTCCGAGATCTTCCTATTGGTCCGTTAGCACCAGCGGACGAGTCTGTTGAGTCTCCACAGAGGGCACCCAGAGTTGCTCATCTAGAGTGGATGACTCCTATGTTGAGGCACTAGAGGTCATTAGAGGGTTTTCCCTCCACATTTGAGACAGGAGAGTCTTCACGACCCCCAGCTCCACTGCCTACCACTGGAGAGCCGATAGAGCAGACTCTCCCTACATTAGTTGCTGTTATGCATACATTGTTCTGTATTACTTCTAGCAGGGGTTCTCACCTTGGACAGGTACAGGATGAGGTCTCCCGTCTGTATGGGGACATGGCTGGTATGCATGAGCGTCATCACTTTCTGTTGAACCATGTGTTTACTGCCCAGGAGATAGCTGAGTCCGCACGTGCTCGTGTGAGGACACTTGAGAGATGTGTTAGGATTGCAGGGCTTGTGGTTGGTGTTTGTGTGGTGATGGCTGTGTTGAGGACAGCCGTGGGAGCATTTCTACCGTATCTCAGTTAGACCTATGTAGGGCGGGTTGTGCCTACTTAGGATTATATATACTATGTATTAGACTTGGAACTTTGGTTCGACGGATATAGACAGACCTGTCATGTTTTGTATATCATTTGGATTGACGGTGTGTAGACAGACCCGTCATGCTTTGATTAGTCTTTGGATCGATGGATATCTAGGATAGATCCATCATGTTTTGTATAAAAACTTGTGAATTAACTATGATAAGTTATATGATATGACATATGTATTTGGTTTATTATTATTGTTTATGTTACTGTGCGTTGTGATTGGATTATATATTGACAATAGAGACTACATAACTATGGATACTGAAATATGTCTTTGTAACCTATAGATCTCTTGAAAACTGGAAAAATGGCAGAACCTGTCATAAGCGAATACTCATCAGATGAAGACATAACCATCGACGAGCAGATACAATATGTATATGTCGATACCGAAACCATTCCGATAGTGGAACTTGTGGAAGAAGAAATTGAAAACCACCAATTCGGCATGGTCAACATAGAGGAGTACGAAAGAGTACGAGATTAGGCTGAAAGATTGGATGGTCAATATTGGGAGCTTGTTTTCAAATGTAGGAACCATGAGCTAGAATTGAGAATCCTAAAGAGGCCTATGATTGTCCGAGTTACGGATAAAATACGCTTCTGGAAGAAAGTGGCTAGTAATCGCAAGAAAAGAGTTAAGTCTTGGATCAAACTTTTGTGCAAATGCTCAACTGAGAATGATCTGGGCTATTATCCGACTCTGCGATACAAAACTATGCTGGAGACAAGCTACTTCTCTCCCAATCTGAATCAGGAGTAAAAGCGAAAGATATACACTACGACAGAGAACATAGCTAAAGATAGCTTAATAATGAACTGATGAAGAACTGTCGTAGGAATATAACTATTTTGTTAAGATCTAGGTATAGTTAAGTTTAGTCTAATTAGTACTGTAGCAACTCGTGTTGTATGGGAAACCACTCTTGATGGATGTAGAAGATATCATCAAGTTTTGTATGAAACGATGTAAGGAAGTTTTAGTTAAGGAAGTTTTAGTCCTTCAGGCAAACAACATAAGTTCTGGTTGTGGTTTGGTTATAGGGTTAGGTCGCGTTACTTTAACCTGCGAGGTTTAGCTCACCTTTCAGGGGATTATAGTCTAAGCATTCCCACTTACTATTTAGGATGAACTTATCCTACAACTATTTTATACCAGTATACTTACTGGTTATATTTATATACTGGTGAACCACCAGACATACATTTTGGGTAACAACCTGCATAAAACTATATTTTTGGGTAACTATCCCTACAATCTGATAAATTGCAAAACCTGCAAACATTTATTTATTGAATAATATTTCAATAACTTAACATAAATGGTTTAACATACCACACATTTATACAAAACCTGTGAATTCACTCAACATATTTGTTGACGACTTTCTTTCTATGTTTTACAGGAAATTAGCTACGTAAGTAAGGATCGCATGCATTCAGGATGGACAACCCTGGACTACTTAGGATGCCATATATTTTGGGACAGCTTTTGAGGATTTCCTCTGTATTACTGCAGACATTGCAGTTATACTTATGAAATCTTACCTTAACATATGTATTGTAAAACTTAAATGTTTTAAACTTTATTACTACTGTACGACTTACATAGTCATATTACTTTTGTAATAACTATTTTAAATTGGCATCCTTTATATAATATGTTCTGTATGATCATATGCTCTGATACGATGAATGCACAATTATAACGTCATCACCCCCGTTGTTAAACTGTTTACACATAATGCTTCCGCCAATTATTACTTGCTTCCGCTAAACATTAAATAAACACAATTACCGATTTTGGGGGTGTGACCCATTGGATTGAAGCTATGCATGAGGAGCTGAATCAATTCAAAAAGTTACAAGTATGGGAGTTAGTTCCATTACCTAGAGGTTTCTTTCCTATTGGAACTCGATGGGTATTTCGTGTGAAAAGAGATGATAGAGGAGTAATAATCAAGAATAAAGCCCGTTTGGTTGTACAAGGATATAAACAAGAAGAGGGCATTGATTATGATTAAGTTTTTGCTCCAGTTGCACGTTTGGAATCTATAAGATTATTTCTTGCTTACGCTTCGTACAAGAAATTTAAAGTTTTCCAACTGGATGTGAAATCATCATTTTTGTATGGCAAGATTGATAGAGAAGTTTATGTGTGTCAACCCCCTGGGTTTGAAGACAAAGAACATCCTGACTATGTCTACAAGTTGGACAAATCTTTATATGGTCTTCATCAAGCACCCAGAGAATGGTATAGAGCTTTGTCAACTCATTTGTTGCAAAATGGTTATAAACGAGGAAGAATTGACAGTACTCTATTCATCAAAGAATCGAATGATGATTTGATTCTTGTTCAAGTATATGTTGATGACATCATATTTGGTTCTACAAATTTGAAGCTGTGTACGGAATTTGAAAAAGTGATGAAGTCGAAATTTGAAATGAGTTCAATGGGAGAACTTACATTTTTTCTTGGATTGCAAGTCGAGCAACGAGATGACGGAATTTATATTCATCAATCTAAGTATGGCAATGAAATTATTGTAAAATTTCCGTTGCCTGATATAAGAATTTATGCAACTCCCATTTCTACAAATTACAAATTTGGACCTCATGAAGAAAAAGAAGATACGAATATGATTGAATATCGATCTATGATTGGATCTTTGATGTATCTTACAGCTTCCCGACCAGATATTGTATTTGCCATCTCAATTTGTTCAAGATATCAATCAGCTCCAAAGGTTTCTCATTTGAAAGCAGTTCAAAGAATCATTAGTTACTTGAAACATAGACCATCTCTTGGTCTTTGGTACTCACATGAAGATAACTTTGATCTATTTGCTTACTCGGATTCGGATTATGGTGGCTGTAATTTGGATAGAAAATCAACATCAGGAGGATGTCAGTTTTTGGGAAATCGTCTAGTCACATGGCAATGCAAGAAACAGACAACCGTGTCTACTTCGGCAGCTGAAGCTGAATATATTGCTGCTGCTAGTTGCTATTCTCAAGTTCTTTGGATACAGCATCAACTACGTGATTACGGGTTCCTTCTAACCTTATCTCCTATTTTTATTGATAATACTGCAGCCATTAGCATCACTCAAAATCCCGTGCAACACTCTAAAACGAAACACATTGAAATTCGTTTTCATTTTATAAGGGATTGCTATGAGAAACATTTAATTGATTTGATTCAAATTGACACTTTGAAACAAAAAGCTGATCTGTTCACAAAAGCGTTTGATCGAACAAAATTTGAAAATCTTGTTTCAATGCTTGGATTGAAAGATCCTAGCATTAAATAATTTGTGACTTGATTTTTTTTTGTGTGATTGTGGCAATATCTGTTTTCGTATACTTATGTTCGTTTCAATGAACATTAAGTCAAACAGTGTTGCTGAATTTTTATTTTGTGTGTTTCAAGTTGTACTTTGCTGTTAAAAAAAAATAAAATTTTTTTTTCTTTCATGTACTTGGCGTATAGCATTTATTTGCTTGTTACCTGAGGGGAATCGCCATTCATTTACAAAATTTAAAAGTATCTGTTGTTTAGGGGGAGTAATTTTAAAATTTCATAATTTTACTTAAACAACATATCTTTAAAATTTTGAAGAAAAGAAAAGACGTTGGGTTGTGTCTGTAAACAACTTGGGAAATGATAGTACATCAGGAAACATGCACAAAATGGAAATTTTAAGGTTTATGTTTGATGTGTCAGTAGGTTTATCTGATATATTTAAAACAGCTTTTATAAACATTAGTTTCATTATATGATGTATTGGTAGGCATTTTGCACACCGGTTTATGAGCTATTAAGAAGTAAATTTAATACATGTTTGTTATATTGTGTGAACTACTATATGATGTATGACATGTGTCTTAATTTTTGAATGATTGTACTACCATACAATGTTATCAAAGTTATATGAATGCAATAAATTGACAAATAGTAGCAATATGGGTATTAGCTTAACTATCGGAGACTTTGTTGTACTGAGTACAGAACTGATTCCTTTAGTTACGCCAATATTCTCAAATGTGTTATGTTCATGCTAAGGGATCCTCTGTTGTACTGAGTACAGACCAGGAACCACTAGTATTTTCATAGTATATTTGATATTTGTCTAAATATAAAATTCAAAAGTATGTTACGTATTAGTCAAGAAAATCTTGTACTAGTAACATCTATCTTGTCTGAAAAAGATACAGTGTTATGTGTATTACTTGATTTCTTCAGTATATCATATAACGGTAATCACAAAATGATAATCATATTAACAATAAAGGTTAGCTCATTGACACGGATGTAAATATGTTTAAAGTGGACAAACAATACCAATAATCGTCTTGAACTAATTTTTGTAAATGTTATTTTAAATATGTTAAGTAAATTTAAAGTGGACAAATATACTGATAATCGAAATAACTCTTACTAATTTTTAATAATTGCATGTTGATTTGATATGATCCTGATAACACGCAAAAAGTCATGTTTTTGTGTGCCATTATCTCACCATTTTAGCCCAATTATTAATGAAAACACTTAAATATGAACTTAAACGTCACATTTCATCATTAGGGCTAAAATATAGACGATGTTTCAAGATTCAACCAAAAAGACCTAAAAATGAGTAAAATTGAGCACAAACGATTAACGAATCCTCCGTTCACGCATTTAAGCACAATTTAAGCTATACTTGGAATTATGACCTCTAACTTATGTCATTTTCTTCGTTAGGAAATTACGAAACCGTGACCACGAGAATCACTCAAAACGGATAAACGACGAAGAAGTTACGCCCGAACGAAGGAACAAAGAACCGAAGAATCAGGATACGGGAGAGCTAGACCGTATACGGCCAAACTAGACCGTATACGGCCTAGCATAGACCGTATACGGCCTAGCTAGACCATATACGGCCTAGCACAGCCGTATACGGTCTGTGTTCTCCCGTATTCACCCTATGCTCAACCGTATACACTCCAGTTCTCCCGTATTTGCCCTAGCTCAACCGTATCGTGCGTTTGGGCGATAAAAATCAGGTTTTTATTCGGGTTTGCGATACGGTTGTGCATTTGAAGATTTGGATACGGTCTACGGATACGGTTGTGCGAATTCTATATATAGAGGCTTCATTTCAACATTTCATAAACAACTTTCACACTTCTCATCTCACACACACACTTTCTCTCTCTACTCTCTCTCTAGAATAAATTAGTTAGTAGTTAGTTTAGTTAATCTAGTAGGGTACGAGCTTTAAGCTCTTTTGTAACGGAGGTGCTCCGAGACTGCGGTGTCGCACGATTTGTAATAACGCTTTGCCAGGTTTTATTATATTCTCTATCTTGTTATTTTAAATAATGTTGTGTTGTTGCTATGCTTGTTTAGAATTGCTTGCTAGGATTATTGCCATGCTTAGCTAGACAAATCTGTGTTTGCTATGATAGTTGCCATGCTAGGGTAGTTATACTTAAATCATGCTGTTACTCTGTCCGTATGCTGTTGAAATATATTTGAATCTATGAATTGAATCTCAAATATTTATCTATCCAACTTATGATGTGGTTAGTAACATCCTTCTAGGCTTGGCCAATTGCTAGTTGTATGCCGCTAATTATTCTATGTCTGATGATCATTGAACTCGACATGGCCGGTGTTCTCCTGGTTGAAATATTACCGGAGGGAGACACGGAGCGTAGGATTAGAGATAGATTAGATTCAGGTCATTTAACAAGTGTCTTTGAGAGAACTTTCGGGACACTTGTGACTTAACCGTGTACCCCGTCACTCTGCATGATGGACCCCTGCTATGCTGCCTTACTGCATGTTCTTGTTTGATTGTTGCTTAGGGTGTGCATGTTAGTTTCTGTTATGCTGATTAGTTACATGATTAGGTTTTCGAATATTTATCAATTGCATACACCAGTTTAACATGCATAGAATAGTTAAAATGATTTATATAAAATAATGATGAACAATTTAATCAGCCGTTAGACCAAATCATCCCAACTTGTTCCGGTAAGAAACCCTTGTTCATGTTTTTGTTTATTCAACAATTCATGCCATGATTCGGATATCTCAAATGTCCGAGACTGGGGAACAAGACTCGAGGATGGTTGTTGGTTAAATTGGTTGCTACATTTGGGACAACTTCCGGTGTAGTTTACATTCCATAACTGTTATCCACGTGACATGTTATTTATCTGATTGCGGACAACTCTACGTTAGATAGATAATAGGCTAGGAGTTATGGCTCATTAGGAAATATAGCTGTCATCTTAACTAAGGCTTTATCCCATTAACTACCCCTAAATAGCATGAGTAATTATCATAGTAAACACTCGCTTCACCTATAAGTTCTCGTTGCCACCTCCCCTCCACTTCACTTTATTTTAGTTTAATTTTAGATAAATAGTAGCTAGTTAAAACCAAAAATAAACCAAAATCTCTTTTAAACCCCAGCTAAATCCACATAGATAACTGAAGTCCTAGATCCCATGCCCGTTGTAGTTTGAAGAATGACCCTAGGTCATACCTATCGATGTACTCACCCATAGCTTTAGTATACTTAGGCCCAGCAAAAACAAATTTTTAAAACCCTCTGGTGGCCGTGCCCGGAGGAAGGTCCGCAACGACGCGAGTGAAATCGCAACCGACCTCTTGGCACCCATCAAGTCTTTTGGCGCCGCTGCCGGGGACTACAACGACCGATTTAGGAATTTAGTTGTCTTAGTTATTTAGCGATCCTTTCGGAAGATCAATATCATCCGAAAGTTCCTTTTCTGTTCTTTCCTTTCCAAAACTCTCTTTTCTACCAAACCCGAACTTCAGCTATGACGAACCGTATTACTCTCGCCTCAACCTGCACACCATTACTGGAGGGAAGAGGAGGACCTATCGTGCTGCCCGACGAAAACCTTGAAATTAAGCCTAGCGTTATCAAGTTACTCAAAACCTTCTGCCAATTTCACGGTTTCCCGCTCGATGATCCAAATTCACATTTGGATAGATTCATCAATCTTTCTGATTCCTGTGAGCAATTAGGGATTGCAAGAGAAGTCTCCCGACTAAATCTTTTTCCCTATTCTTTATCTTCGCGTGCTCGAACCTGGTTTGATGAACTCGAACCCAATTCGATTCATACTTGGGAAGAGTTGGCTACTAAGTTTATGGCTAAGTTTTTCCCTCCTTCCAAGCAAACCAAGCTCAAGGATGCAATCGTCAGTTTCCGACAAGAAACCAATGAATCATTATATCTGGCATGGGAACGATTTAAGAAGATGCTTAACAGATGTCCGAATCATCAAATGGGTAAGACGAACCTAATCTGCATATTCTACAATGGTCTGACTCCTCAGCACAAGACAACCCTCGATGCTGCTTCTCAAGGAAATTTCATGTCACACACTTCTGAAGAAGCCTGGGAGCTAGTTAAGACGATAGCAATGCATCAACATGACTGGGAGTTTGGTGAACCGTCTAAGGAAGTAACTAGTACTTCAAGTCTATCCTTGGAAGCTCTGCAAGCTCAGGTAGACAATCTCTCCAGAGTCTTCAAGGATCTTCAATCTTCTACGGAAGAAATTCTTGTCACTACTGTTAAAAACCCTGAATCGAACTTTCATTTTAAACCTTTCATTCAGCGGCCGACCAATAACCCACCTACTCAGTTTCTGCAACCTTTATCCTCTAATATGCCATTTTCCCCCATGAATTCTCAACAACACTATAATGAAACTTTGACTGATTTCATGGTTGAACAAATGAACATAAACAAATAAGTAATAGATTTTCAAGATAAAATTGATGCTTTACTTAAAATATCAGAAGATTTGATCAAAAACCTGGAAGTTAGTCTTAAACAACTGCTTTTAAAAGTTGAGAACCAAGGAGGAATCATGGTCATCACTAGAGGAGGTAAAGAGACCAGAAATGAGAAGTCCTCAGATAATTTTTCAAATCAACTTCCTATCTCTGAACCGACCACTGATCCAGTGCCTAGTGACACCCTTGTCACTGCACCAGATCCAGTATCACCTAAAGCCTCGGAAATCATTCCACGAACTAGGATACCCTTCCCTGGTAGGCTTAAGAAAGAGAAGCAGGAAGCACAATTTGGGAAATATCTAGAAATGTTTAAAAGCATGCACTTAAACGTTAGAATATTAGACGCTTTAGTAGAGATGCCTAGTTGTGCTAAATTTTTTAAAGAACTCATTTCAAATAAGGAAAAATTAAGATAGATAGTTAGTTTACCCCTAGATGCTGAATGCTCAGCAATCATGTTACATGGCCTTCCACCCAAACTAGGAGATACTGGCCGTTTTACTATTCCCTGTTTTCTTCAAAACGTCCAAGTTAGTAACGCCTTAGCTGACCTAGGTGCTAGTGTCAATCTTATGCCTTACTCTCTCTATAAGAAACTAGGATTAGGTGAACTGCTACCCACTCGAATGACCATCCAATTAGCTGATAGATCAGTTAATCTCCCCCGAGGAATTGCTGAAGATATAATGGTCCGAGTCGGTAAATTTATCTTCCCAGTTGACTTTGTCATTATGGATATTGAGGAAGATGCCTACGTTCCCCTCATCCTTGGTAGACCTTTCCTAAACACTGCCAAGGCTGTGATAGATGTAAACGAAAAATCTTTAAAACTGAGGGTCGGAGCGGAGGAAGTCACCTTTAATATCGATAAGTTGATGAAGCATCCTATGGGAGAAGATCTTGGTCTTGTGGATGCCATGCAGGAAATATATGACGAGCATTTGGAAGAGATTCTAGCAGTCAGCAGTAACGAACCCTTCTCCAACACTGTCATCACCAAAAGAAAACTGTGCCAGGACGACATCGGACTCTGCTCAGCTATCTCTGACCAACCAGCACCTTCCGGAGAGCTGCTATTTCCCTTACCTGAAATGAACAATCCTTTAGCACCGCCTAACTACTCTCCCACGAACAACTCCGTTGTTGCTGTTCCTTTAGGCGAAGGCATCCCTATCCCACTTTTAAGAAGAAATCAGTTTTTTCCGATACCCGAATCGTCTCCGTCTGTAGCTGAGATTCTCAAATCTTTCGAGGAGATGGATTCCGGTACTTTGCCACAACTATCTGAAGGTTGTGAGAAATCAAATCCAGAAATCACCATAAGTACTTCTTCTAAAGCTCAATTTCAGAAGTTCGCACTCACCGACAACAACAATGTCATCATCACTGAGGATAATGCAACTTCTTCATCATCTACCTGCAAATACGAGTTAAAGAAGAACGCGCTTTCCAATGAGACGGAACTAGTAGAAATAGCATCAGCCACTACAGCCAACTCATCTCCAGAAGAATCAGAGTTCCAAAAGGAGTATGACGAATTACAAAGAGACGAGATCGCTCGAATGAAACCCTCTATCGAAGAACCGCCAGAATTAGAGCTGAAGGAATTACCCTCTCACTTGGAATATGCTTTTCTCGAAGGAACCTCACATCTACCTGTCATAATCTCCAAAGGTCTTTCACCCAAAGAGAAAGCAAGACTTATCCAGGTCTTGAAGTCACACAAGAAGGCGATTGCATGGAAGATTTCTGATATACAAGGGATCAGTCCAAATTACTGCACGCACAAGATACTCATGGAAAACGACTTCAAACCTTCCATACAGAGACAGAGGAGAGTAAACCCGAAGATTCAAGATGTGGTCAAGAAAGAGGTTATCAAACTCTTGGATGCTGGCTTGATCTATCCTATCTCAGATTCCCCATGGGTCAGTCCAGTTCAGGTTGTCCCAAAGAAAGGAGGAATGACGGTTATCGCTAACGAAAATAATGAACTAATTCCTACACGAACCGTCACCGGCTGGAGGGTGTGTATCGACTACAGGAAATTAAATGAAGCCACCCGGAAAGATCACTTCCCTTTACCGTTCATCGATCAGATGTTGGAAAGATTATCGGGGAATGAATATTACTGCTTCCTCGATGGTTTCTCCGGCTATTTTCAAATTCCTCTCGATCCAAAGGACCAAGAAAAGACGACATTCACATGTCCATATGGTAAATTTGCCTACCGCCGCATGCCATTCGGTTTATGCAATGCGCCTGCAACATTTCAAAGGTGTATGGTGGCAATATTCCACGACATGATTGAACAGTGTATGGAGGTATTCATGGATGACTTCTCAGTCTTCGGTGATTCCTTCACATCTTGTCTTTCCAACCTTGAAAGGATGCTAGCCCGATGCGAAGAATCAAATCTTGTCTTAAATTGGGAAAAGTGCCACTTTATGGTGAAAGAAGGAATAGTTCTTGGACATCGAATATCAAAATCTGGAATCGAAGTTAACAAAGCCAAAGTTGAGACTATTGCCAAACTTCCGCCACCTACTTCTGTTAAACCCATTCGCAGTTTTCTAGGTCACGCCGGATTCTACCGTCACTTTATTAAGGATTTCTCTAAGATCTCTCGACCTATGACACACCTTCTCGAGAAGGATACTCCGTTTGTCTTTTCAGATGACTGTCTTAAAGCTTTCAACATTTTGAAGGATCAGCTCACACATGCACCGATCATGGTCGCCCCCGATTGGAGTCTTCCGTTTGAGATCATGTGCGATGCTAGTGACTTCGCTGTTGGAGCTGTCCTAGGGCAAAGGAAGGAGAAGCAGTTTCATCTAATCTACTACGCCAGCAAGACACTCACTGATGCACACGAGAATTACACCACAACAGAGAAAGAGCTTCTTGCGGTAGTGTTCGCTTTTGATAAATTTCGTTCTTATCTAATATTGTCCAAAACTATTGTCTATACAGATCACTCAGCCTTGAAGTATCTCTTCAAAAAGCAAGATGCTAAACCAAGACTGCTTAGATGGATTCTCCTCCTCCAAGAATTTGACATTGAAATCAAGGATAAAAAGGGATCCGAGAATGTCGCAGCAGATCATCTTAGTCGATTGGAAAATCCGTCGATGGAGAAGCTTGATGAGAGAGAGATTCAAGACCAGTTTCCTGAAGAACAACTCATGAATATCGGAGGATACAAAAAGGGATCTCAATTCGCTTACAACCCTTGGTATGCAGACTATGCAAATCATCTGGTTGGAGGAATTGTGCCAAAAGGAATGCCCACCTCTAGAAAACGCAAATTCTTTAGAGACGTAAAGAACTACTATTAGGACGATCCATACTTATTCAAAGTATGCCCGGACCAAATCATCAGAAGATGCGCAGACGAGAGGGAGGCAAGGAACATTCTTCACCAAAGTCATCACGGACCAACTGGAGGACATCATGGAGCGAATATGACTGCAAGGAAGGTATACGATTCCGGATTCTATTGGCCATCTATATTCAGAGACGCTCACGACTTGGTAAAACGTTGTGATGCTTGCCAAAGGTTTGGAAGTATCTCACGGAGGAGTGAAATGCCACTTACTAACATCCAGGCCTGCGAGATCTTTGATATATGGGGGTTGGATTTTATGGGACCATTCCCAAAATCATATGGGAAAGAGTATATTCTAGTTGCTGTCGACTACGTCTCCAGATGGGCCGAAGCTCAAGCATTTCCTACAAATGATTCCCGAGTAGTGGTGAAATTCTTAAAGCAGCTCTTCTCACGTTTCGGTACTCCAAAAGCGATCATTAGTGATCGGGGCACGCACTTCTGTAATGCTCAGTTTACGAGGACATTACAATATTATGGTGTCACCCATAAGACCTCTACGGCTTACCACCCGCAGACGAATGGGCAAGCCGAAGTGACGAATCGAGCGCTCAAGAGAATTTTAGAACGAACCGTGGTTAATCATAGGGAAAGATGGGCTGAAAAATTAGACGATGCTCTGTGGGCGTTCAGAACCGCATATAAATCACCACTAGGAACCACGCCCTACAGACTAGTCTACGGAAAAGCGTGTCATCTGCCGATAGAGTTGGAGTATAAAGCTCACTGGGCGCTAAGAGAATGTAATTTAGACCCTTCTGCAATTGGATCACATCGGAAAATGCAACTGAATGAATTAGCCGAATTAAGAGACCAAGCATATGATAACTCTCTGCACTTCAAAGAACGAACAAAGAATACTCACGACGCTAAACTCAAATATTCTAAGTTCAAGCCCGGAGACAAAGTTCTTCTCTTCAATTCGCGCTTCAAGAAATTCTCCGGCAAATTCAGATCAAGGTGGAGCGGACCATTTGTTGTATCAAAAGTCTATACCTTCGGAGCAGTCGAACTAGAAGCCCCGGACGGTAATTTTAAAGTCAATGGCCATCGCTTAAAGCACTACATCGAAGATTTCCCCTCTGGTGAGGAAGTCTATATCTTTGAACCACCTTGAGCCGACTAGTAGGTACAAAGAGTCAAGCTAGAGACTCTCTAAACAAGCGCTCTTGGGAGGCACCCCATTGCTTATCTTATTTTATTTTATTTTATTTCTTAGTTATTTTTGCCTTAGTATTATCATCCCTAAAATAACAATGCAGGATAAGCCAAATATCTGACGATGCCACACTCCTACATATACATCAGATAAGTTTTATTCATAGTATACAAATGCGAATGAACAGATGACCTCACAAAGCTTTAGCATTTAAACAAACATTCCTTGAAGTCATATGATTATTTTGCATTTGTATACCCATTTAAAACTATAGCATTACCTGTTTATCTTTATGTTTCAGGATGGACGCTTCAGCCGAGACTTCAGGACAAGCTACTCAGAAACAACAGAGGAAGAGAACCCGCAGAGGAAAAAGAAAGAAGACGACCACCACTACTGATGAGCATGCTCCGACTGCTTCTGTATCTGCCCCACTTTTTGACTTTGGAGTTACCACTTCAGACCCAAGGGTGATTTGGGCGATGCTCAGTGAGCTTTCGATTCAGCGTAGCTCTCAGTCCGAAATCAGAGAGGTGATGGGACTACCGATACTCGCCCACCAGCCGTATCAGCTTGGTCAGGGTCCTAGGCCAGCTCTCCCACCTTGGTCCTTCTTCCCAGCTGCCCCAACACAGACTGTTCCTCCCACTGCTGTTGCTCCTTCAAGGCCACCTCGGATTCCCGCTGATGCATCCATGATGTCTGATCGCACTGCTGCCTTATCACTCACTTCAGATCCTGATCCTGAAGCACTTGCAGCATTTGATCCAGACATGGATGATTTACTAGACGATCTCTAGTTTATTTTATCTTTAGTTATCTTTATTTATCGTTAGACCGGTTGTGTTGTTGAACTGATGATTATGATGGTATTTTATGATATTGCAGACCGTATCTTCATAGGAATTGGATGAGCTTTGAAAAGAGTCTGGTCCTCATAATCCAGCAAATTATTTACACCAACCCTACACGAATCTGGTCCGATATCCAGTGCCCACTGTCCGTAGGGAAGTATCTCTCCTAAACCCGTTCTTCCTATTTTAATATAACTTCGATATGCCTATTGACCACTTAAATCTCTAAGTGTGGGATCCCCCTCGCTTATAACTTTTAAATTCACATTTTTCCTAAACCAAAACCCTAAGTGTGGGATTTTATCCCTACTTAGTGGAGAAACATTGGGGACAATGTTTATTTCTAAGTGTGGGATAGCTGTATATCTCTCGTCTGTCAAAATATCTGTTTAAGTTGATCTAGAAACATGCTAGTCCTCAAATAAATTTTCAAAACCCTTATTTTGCCAAAATTTTCAAAAATTTTAAACTTTTCTGAGTCATAAAGTAAGATGAAGTACATATTTTTTTTACAAGTATGTCAAAAGTTGGTAAATATGAGGTCGAAATCATGTCGGATTCTAAACAATTTAAGATGAGGATCTAAGAGGGGCATCGCACGACTGGACACATATAACCCATTTTTGCGGTGAGGAATTTGAGCCTTATAAGCATTCATTTTAAATGTTTCACTGTTCGTTTGTTGTGTGTGACCGGTGCACGCATTTCTGAATTAGAACTTGCCCCAGGTATACATTTCGAGATCACATTGACAGGTGTCATACGTGACATAGGTACGATTAGAGGACCTTGACATTCCTTAGGATTTAAACCCCTTTTCACATATCTTTTCAAGCCCAAAACCCTTCCAACACTCAATTTTAGTGTTGATGATCCGCTTAGAAAACCCTGTTGAGCCTTAGCCTTTTCATTTCTTTCAACCCATATTATTAATCCCACTTATTCCTTTACCTACCAAAAACTTATCTTAGAATTTTTAAATCTTTTTGAAAGACGATATTTAGTTATTCCTTTTTGCTTTCACTCCAAAAATCACAAATAATGTTTACTAAAACTTCTCGTATGCGTTTTATTGATCTATACTAAAGAATCGAGAGTCATGTGGTGCGAAAAATTGGCACCAAAGTAAACTCAAAAATCATCGAAGGATTGAAAAAATGAAAATAAGAAGGGATCTCAAGAAGGAAAATAAAAGAAAATCCCTTAGAAATTTCTTGGCAAAGAAAAATCTAAGCCCAAAAATAGAAATAGAAAAGCAAAGAAAAAAAAGAAAAATAGCTGAAATAAAGCTAAGTACTTCAACTCTCTCGAAAACTTGACTCTTCAAAGAAATATCATTCTGTGTGTTTTCAAAAGATAGAAGTCAAAATAGCTATCTTATCCCCTAAAAGTGTTATCCGTTTCCGTTTTCATTAAAAAGGATATCTAGATAGAGTTTTTTCGAAAATTTAGAATTCCCAAGATAAGCAAACACCCTTAAAAACCTAGATACCCCCAATCTATCCATACCCTTTAAAACCCACACCAAACACTACAACCCATTTGAATGTCCTGGGATAATCAGTACCGTTCCTGTCTAAGTGATGGAGATTTGATCCTCGGGCAAGCCTATGACGACGAGTGCTGCACGTCTGGTATTTGAGCGATTTTTCATTTGGCTTAGGATAATAGGAACCCCGATACACTTTGAGTGAATTGAGTGACCACCAGTGAGATCGCCCAGTCGTGTATATTCCACAAATTTGAGAATTGAAAGTTTGCCTAAGAGAATCATCTTGAAAACCTTTAGATACTTCATATAAACACCTCTTATTTATCTAACAGGCGAATACTTGTTTTCAATCTGTATGAATTCTTCTTTGTGGGTCAAAATCAAAAACCTTTTTTTGCATGGGGGATTTTTGGCGGTAAGAAGGGAAGTTTGCTTGAGGACAAGCAATTGTCTAAGTGTGGGATATTTGATAACACGCAAAAAGTCATGTTTTTGTGTGCCATTATCTCACCATTTTAGCCCAATTATTAATGAAAACACTTAAATATGAACTTAAACGTCACATTTCATCATTAGGGCTAAAATATAGACGATGTTTCAAGATTCAACCAAAAAGACCTAAAAACGAGTAAAATTGAGCACAAACGATTAACGAATCCTCCGTTCACGCATTTAAGCACAATTTAAGCTATACTTGGAATTATGACCTCTAACTTATTTCATTTTCTTCGTTTAGAAATTACGAAACCGTGACCACGAGAATCACTCAAAACGGATAAACGACGAAGAAGTTACGCCCGAACGAAGGAACGAAGAACCGAAGAATCAGGATACGGGAGAGCTAGACCGTATACGGCCAAACTAGACCGTATACGGCCTAGCATAGACAGTATACGGCCTAGCTAGACCGTATACGGCCTAGCACAGCCGTATATGGTCTGTGTTCTCCCGTATTCACCCTATGCTCAACCGTATACACTCCAGTTCTCCCGTATTTGCCCTAGCTCAACCGTATCGTGCGTTTGGGCGATAAAAATCAGGTTTTTATTCGGGTTTGCGATACGGTTGTGCATTTGAAGATTTGGATACGTTTTATGGATACGGTTGTGCGAATTCTATATATAGAGGCTTCATTTCAACATTTCAAAAACAACTTTCACACTTCTCATCTCACACACACACTTTCTCTCTCTATACTCTCTCTCTAGAATAAATTAGTTAGTAGTTAGTTTAGTTAATCTAGTAGGGTACGAGCTTTAAGCTCTTTTGTAACGGAGGTGCTCCGAGACTGCGGTGTCGCATGATTTGTAATAACGCTTTGTCAGGTTTTATTATATTCTCTATCTTGTTATTTTAAATAATGTTGTGCTGTTGCTATGCTTGTTTAGAATTGCTTTCTAGGATTATTGCCATGCTTAGCTAGACAAATCTATGTTTGCTATGATAGTTGCCATGCTAGGGTAGTTATACTTAAATCATGCTGTTACTCTGTCCGTATGCTGTTGAAATATATTTGAATCTATGAATTGAATCTCAAATGTTTATCTATCCAACTTATGCTGTGGTTAGTAACATCCTTCTAGGCTTGGCCAATTGCTAGTTGTATGCCGCTAATTATTCTGTGTTTGATGATCGTTGAACTCGACATGGCCGGTGTTCTATTGGTTGAAATATTACCGGAGGGAGACACGGAGCGTAGGATTAGAGATAGATTAGATTCAGGTCATTTAACAAGTGTCTTTGAGAGAACTTTCGGGACACTTGTGACTTAACCATGTACCCCGTCACTCTGCATGATGGACCCCTGCTATGCTGCCTTACTGCATGTTCTTGTTTGATTGTTGCTTAGGGTTTGCATGCTAGTTTCTGTTATGCTGATTAGTTACATGATTAGGTTTTCAAATATTTATCAATTGCATACACTAGTTTAACATGCATAGAATAGTTAAAATGATTTATATAAAATAATGATGAACAATTTAATCAGCCGTTAGACCAAATCATCCCAACTTGTTCCGGTAAGAAACCCTTGTTCATGTTTTTGTTTATTCCACAATTCATGCCATGCTTCGGATATCTCAAATGTCCGAGATTGGGGAACAAGACTCGAGGATGGTTGTTGGTTAAATTGGTTGGTACATTTGGGATAACTTCCGGTGTAGTTTACATTCCATAACTGTTATCCACGTGACATGTTATTTATCTTATTGCGGACAACTCTACGTTAGATAGATAATAGGCTAGGAGTTATGGCTCATTAGGAAATATAGTTGTCATCTTAACTAAGGCTTTATCCCATTAACTACCCCTAAATAGCATGAGTAATTATCATAGTAAACACTCGCTTCACCTATAAGTTCTCGTTGCCACCTCCCCTCCACTTTACTTTATTTTAGTTTAATTTTAGATAAATAGTAGCTAGTTAAAACCAAAAACAAACCAAAATCTCTTTTAAACCCCAGCTAAATCCACATAGATAACTGAAGTCCTAGATCCCATGCCCGTTGTAGTTTGAAGAACGACCCTAGGTCATACCTATCGTTGTACTCACCCATAGCTTTAGTATACTTATGCCCAGCAAAAACAAATTTTTAAAACCCTTTGGTGGCCGTGCCCGGAGGAAGGTCCGCAACGACGCGAGTGAAATCGCAACCGACCTCTTGGCACCCATCAGATCCCTAACCATACCAAAACAATCCATGTCACCAAAAATATTTTGTTAATTTTATTAAAAATTGCTTTACGTATGGTTTGTTAAATTTTATTTTATTTTTGTAAATATTGTAAATATTGTTTGAATTGTGTGAAAATCATTAAAGAAAATTACAAAAAGATTTTGTTTCTTTATTATTTTCTTCAAGTCACATTTTATTTTATTTCATTTTGATGAAACAAGTATAGATCGAAAAAAGTTTTAAATTTTTCAAAATCTGTCTCCATGTGTCACTTCATTAGTGCCGCATAGTTTGTGACACTGACGCTATGTTAGTGGCGCATGATAGTGACTTGGTATAAATACTACAGAACACGCCACTAACCTAGTCACTTCATTACTGCCGCAATAGCGCCACTATACATACGATAGCGTCACTACTTTCTCGATAGCGTCACTACGGATTTTGGATTTTCGATCGATCTTCGCGTGTTTTCTTCGTGATCAGCTTATTGATTCTTGTTCTACTCTTCCTCACGCACACTTTGGTATATAACTTGACCCTTATAACTTCGTATTTTGTGATTAATCATTATATGTAGTTACGGTTTTAGGGTTTCGGGTTAAACGAGAAATTAATGATCGATTTGCATGATTTAGATGCTAATTCTCTGTGTGTTTTGTTTGTGATTACATTCCGCATCTTTTGGCGTTAATTTTAATCCGTAACAGTTAGTTTTTATTGATTAATCAATTATTGGTGGTTACGGGTTAGGGTTTCGCAAAATTTTGAAAATAAACGATCGATTTGCATAATTTAGATGTTAATACTTGTTGTATATTGTTTGCGGATATATTACGAACTTGTTAGTATAGATCTTAGCTCGTATTACCATGTTTTTAGTGATTAATTGTGTATACGGCTACGGGTTAAGGTGTTCGGGAAAAACGATGAAATTCGAGCATGATTTGAGTGTTTTAAACGTTAAAACTGGGTGTGTTTTGCTTGTTATTGAATTGCGCAACTTGTGGTTTTGTCAAAACACAAAAGCCCCAATTTTTGTTCGAACGAATTTCTGGGTTTCATCGTTCTGGGCTTGTGTTCTTCAGTGCGTCACTCCTGAAGTGACGCATATGTTGATTAATTGAGATATATTATGCCACTACTTTAGTGTCGTTATGTTTACATAGCGTCACTAACTTTGTGTCGTATAGTTTTAACTGAATTACATGATAGCGTAACTGCATAAGTGACTTGATTTGTAATAGCGTCACTTCTTCAGTGACGTAGTACCAAAATTTTTTCTATATGCGTCACTTAAACGTTATGCTGCCCAAATTTTTCCTGGATAGCGTCACTTACCCATAGTGACGCAAGTGTTATATTGTGTGTTGAATAGCGTCACTCACTGAGTGTCGTTGTGTGATCACTGCGTCACTTCTTAAGTGACGCATGTACATCAGATTTTTTTTCTTTTTGGATTTCTTCGTTATAGTTAACCTGAACTTGTATATTTATGCTTAACTTGTAAATGTTCAGTGTTTTAGCTATTCAGATGGCCGATCAAGAAAATCAACCAGGCCAAGAAAATCAAGAAAATCAAGAAAATGTGGCGGCACCTCAAGAAAATCAGAATCTCCGCAATTATCATCGAAGGACAAACGATCGACACAATATTGTTGCATTTCTCGATGATACGCACAAGAACTCTATTCCATTCAGACCTATGATTAGATTCCTTCATAGATCAAGGATTTATCGAGCTATTACTGCGTCCACGATCGTTTATATGAATCAGATCGAGGAGTTTTATGATAATGCTCGTGTCGTTACTGAAAATGACATTACTAGGATTGAATCTACGGTGTTTGGTAAACCGGTGGTGATTTATCAAGATTTGGTTAGACAGACTCTTGGGTTTGATGATACAAATGAAATGTTGACCAAGTTTGATACGACTTTCATTTTTGGAGGTTTAAAGAGAATGGGATATCCTGAAGACCATCTGTCTGATTTCAGGAAACCATATTTGAGCAGGGTTTGGAGATTTTTATGTCACATTGTGATTGTTTGTTTATCTCCGAGACGTGGTGGATTTGATGCTGCAAGCCACGAGACCTTGTCCCTGATGCTTGCTTTGGTTTACAATAAGCCATACAACTTTAGTGGATATGTTTTTGGGAACATGGTCGAGAATGCTCGAGCTGGAGTTGATAAGTGGTTGCAATATCCACGTTTTGTGCAGCTGATGTTGAATACGATGAATCTCGGGATTGCACCTGATGAGAGATCTATTTTGCATGCCAAGCCGATGCTGTTAAGGGTTTTTGCTGATTGTAAGAAACCCCCCAAGGACGAACAAGAACAAGCTGATGTTGAGTTGTTTGGGCACATAATCAATGAAAATTATGTTGCGCCACTGAATGATGGATTTGCTGATCGAGTGACTTCTCTGCCTGTTGAAGAGACTGCTGATGATGATCTCGAGCAGGAATTGCAAGATATTGATGATCCACAAAATCTAGATGCTGCTAGAAATGTTGGTGGATCTGCTTCTGTTGGAACAGGTCGTGTTCAAAGGAAAGATAAAGGAAAAAGGCCAACTGGGTCTTCACCATCATATACCGACCTTCCACTGAGAAAACGCAAGAAAAGCTCTGGGATTTCAATTCAAGAACCTGCTGAGCGTCCTCGTCAACAACAACAACAACAACAGCGTCCAACTCAACAACAACAACCACAACAGCAACAAAAACCTCAGCTACCAACAATTCAGCAGCTGTTTGCTAGGTTAGAGCAAATGAACAAGAAATTTGAAGATCAAGCTGCTGAGATTGAAGAATTGAAGACAAAGGCTGCAGAGGTTGAAACTTTGAATTGCAGGTTGCTGAAATTCCTAGTTTGGTGTCTAGGATTTCTGATTTAGAATCTAGGGTTATTGTACCAGCGGAGTCTGTTCCTGCTGTAAATGAAACTGAAAATGTAAACCCTGATTCTGCTGACAATGAAATTGCTGCTTTGAATTACTTTGTTGATGTTCCAGGGCAACCGACACCGATTTCGGTTGATTATTCGAACGTTAACTTGACGTTTTTGCAAAGCTTAATCAACCCGATTATTGATCAAGATGATGAAGATTTTAATGATGATGATGTCGAGGTTGATCATGTGAATCCAGGACTGGATGAAGAATACTTGGATAATCCTAAACAAGAACCGGTGCCTGAGCGTGAACCTGAACCTGTACAGAAACAGCCAGCTACATCTTTCGATTGGGATACTCCTGTTATCGAATCTGACTCCTCAGAAGATGAAGCTGAACCTGCTAAAGAAACAACTCAGGAACAACTTGCTGATGAATCAGTTCTTGAAACTGCTGAGTCTGTACCCGAACAACTGATTGCTGGATCTTCTTCTGGATCGTATATGCCGGATCCTTCTAAACCACATTTGAGGTATCATTCGATTATACCTGATCCTAAAATTTGCAAGACATATCAAATTAGAGGAGAATTAACAAGTTTAATCAAAAGCTGGAAATTCGATGCTGATAATTTTCTGATACTAATCAAGAGAAAAGATGGCGTACAATATTTCAAACCGAGATTTAGTCACATAAGTACGCTACCAAAGGTTGAATTGAATCGCATCGCTCAGTTGAACATTGTTAATCACGATAATGATTTTCGTGGTTACATGTTTCAAAAGATTTTGAGAAAAGATCTGAATAGTAAGAAATATATGTGGATACGACCTGAGCTGGGAATTAGATATACTTATAAGAAAAAGGTAGATCTAAGAACTCGGGAACCAATTGTCAAAATTCATTACCCGCCAGCTGCTAGTCTAAAGACTGTGCCGTTACAGTCGTTACCACTAGATTTTCTCAAACGTCTTCGATTCTGGTGGTTTGATCCTGCTACACAAGAAGCTGTCATAGAATATCTTACCGATAAAGATCCAGTGATTGAGAAAGGAAAATGGGGTTTACCAGCGAATTATGGTAAATCAATTCGTGTTTTTGATCCGATCAGCCTCATAAATCTAACAAGGAAAGACTTGAAAGCGCTTCACAAATGCAAATTAGAATATCATCGATATGATCGAGAAGAAGCTGCTAAATTCGAAAAGGTGGTCGAGATTTGCTTGAAAGTAGGAATCCACGCTGGTGGAATATTTCCTGAAGGCTGGTGCTAAACGAAGACATCTAAAAGACCAAGCTGCTGCCAAGGGGGAGTTTGTTAGTGCATAATTGAATTGTCAGTCAGTTGGTCTAGAGTCTTAATTGTGAATTTGTATATTTGTCAAGTTATGAATAATACATTTGTTGTATCTCTGATTGTTTGATTTGAAATGAAAAAAATCTAAGTCTTAAGCTAATTCAGGCGACACTTCATTAGTGTCGCATATGTTTGTATAGCGACACTTGGTCAGTGTCGCATATGCGACACTAGGCAAGTGTCGCATAGAGTCAGAGTATAAATATGTTTTTCAAGTCAAAAATTCACAACTCTTGGCATAACTTTAAGGTGTTTTGTGTGTTTTTCTCTGTGATAATCTGAAATCAATACAAAACTATAACTTTCAAAATACTAAGTGTTCATCTATTATTCCAAGGGAAGTTACATATATCCGTATATGTTTCTAACCGAAAACATTCCGGTTTGTCACTTGTGTTCGGATTCCGCACGACTCAAGTGAGATTCGATTCAATAGATCCTACTGGAGACCTACTCGGGACCTAACATGATGTAAACAGCACCATCTCTCGTGACACGGAGTATTTCCATACTCCTAAGAAACTGGTAGTCGAGTGGCTTAGAGATCCACCCTGATTTAAATCTCTCAACATCGGATGTCCGAAGTAATCCCATCTTTCGGATCAATCTAGTAATTACCGCGCCCAAATATGATCTTTTCTTGCCAAAATCCTTTTGTCACGCCCCCAATTTCATGCTTTGCGGAAGCGATTGTTTTTGGGCGTGACTAATCAAATATCAAAACACCAAAGTACAAGCAAACGACTCTAAATGAGACGTTGTAGAAAATATATTACATTACATAAGTTTTCAAAAGTAGTACAAAGTTTAAGTCATAAGTTTGAAACATAGTAGTGAGTTCGCAAAATGATTTCAGAAGATTTTAATACATAACCATTATACAAAATATAATGCAAGAAAATCTTCATGTCTAAATGGATGCATGCGACTCGTGATAGCTAGCTTATCCTGTAGGCCAGTCCTACTATTGATGAGCACCTGAGAATACAACACTAAAAGGTCAGCTATAAAGCTGGTGAATCTCACAGGTTTAACAAAAACATTGATGTGATCAATATGATTATCCGACGATAATAACCAGTTATAAATAAATAGTGATTTAAGCAATTTACTCAAACAATGATTTTTAAACCAACGCAGGTTCCTAAACAATGATTTAAACCAACGCAGGTTTTCTAAATGGTGATTTATCATTTAAGCTTCAAAACAATGATTTAACCATTTCCGGTTACTAAATAATGATTTGAACCAACGCAGGTTCCCTAAACAATAACGAAATCAACTAGGATGAAACCAACGCAGGTTTCGGAACATTGAACAAACCAACGCAGGTTTTTGAACAATATGAAATTAGACAATGATGAAACCAACGCAGGTTTTGTAACATTGAACAAACCAACGCAGGTCTTCGAACAATGTGCAATTAAACAGTGATGAAACCAACGCAGATTTCGCCACATGGAACAAACCAACGCAGGTTTGCGACAAATGTGAAATCTAACAATGCTAATCAAGACCAAAGAATGGTAGTCAAACAATGTAACTAATATAGTTAACTGAACTAAATAATCATTTAATTCCATGAGTTAATAATTAAATTAACTAATCAAATAACATATGATCACGAAAACATGTAAGCATTGTATCTCACCCCAATATTTAAAACATGTAAAAATGGGGCTGTGAGACTCACCTGTAGAGCGAGCAATCCTATTGTGCGTACGTATCCCAACAGTAATCTCCTAACGTCCTAAACACGCAAGATTGTATGTTTGTAAGTGTACGCGTAGTAGTTCGTTTGTTTAGTTGTTCATGTGGTTGATTACTTCTAAAGTATTTGTTACGTGTTACATTCGATGTTTCATAAAATACGCGGCCCTTTGGTGGTGCTTCGGGATTATATTTTGAAAATATAATATTGTTTGTTTTGTATAAACACCTTTCGTACATTTGTATACCGTGTCGTTTATCCTTATTTGAAAACGTATAAAGTTAATTACTTAGTTTGTAAAAAGGTACGACTCGTAGTCGTCAGGTTACAATTATATTTCAAAAATATAATTAAGTTTGTTTCATGTAAAAATGTTTATTTAAACGTATATTGTATCCATATAAATGTTTGTATTCGTTTTAGTTAACATTGAAATCAGAAAACTGGGCTGGGCTAGGTACCCGCCGGTTAGTCGAGGTACCCGCCGGGTAAAACGGTAATGGGTCGAATCCGCCGGATTTAAATCAATACGCCGGATTCAATGGATTTCGAGGGGAATCCGCTGGATTCACCCGAATCCGCCGGATTGGGCTCAAAGTTTGGGGAATACGCCGGATTCCCTTGAATCCGCCGTGTTCATGTTTTCTGGGTAGGAATCCGCCGGATTCATCATGAATCCGCCGGATTCACGTAACTGGTTCGACTCTGTACGCACAGAAAACATACAAAACCATTTCTAAATCCAAATTCCGCTTACAACAACTTAATAAAAAGCTAATACATGTTATATTACGTAGTTTAAACACGAAATAAAAAGGAAAAACGAAATGATTCCTTACAATTTTTGAAAACGAAATCGTGTGGGTGTTGATGAAGATGAACACGATGGTGATGGTGATGATCCAAAAAGAAGAAGAAGGTGGTGATTATGATTTTGATCTTGTTGTTGTTTGTTATTGTTGTTGTTAAAAATTTGAACCGAGAGGGAGTGAAGAGGAGAGAGCCAAGTGATCAACTAATGTGTGCGTATGTGTGTGAAAATAATTGAGGTCGGGTATTATAACCGGCCTCAATTATTGAAGGTTGGTAGTATTTTCCGACCCGTGTTCGCGTACCCGATCGTAAATTAATAAAATCTTTTAGAATGATAAATATCTAAAAATGTAATCGTATACGTTTTAAATCAAAGTATTTTATAAAAATACTTTTAAAGAGATATAAAAATATATCTTTGTTTAACTCAAAATACACGGATAGTTTTCTGTATCTAAAATGTATTTAAATTTCAAAGGGAGTACATAGTTATTATTCTCAATAATAATACTTTGTTTAAAACTGTTTTTCACCAAATCTTATTTTGGGTTTCTACGTTTTGTTTGGTTCGTGTATTTGCGATTATTAATTTATCGTTTCGATTTATATATATATACATATATATATAATACTTGAATGCTTAAGTGTTAACACGTATATAATACATGTTTTAAAAGTTTAAATTTGGACCAAATTTTGGGTTATTTTGACCGGGTGTCACATTCTCCCCTTGTTAGGAAAATTTCGTCCCGAAATTTGTTCGTAATATTTATCGTTGTATTCAAGTTGTAGATTGCGTGTTATCTACGTAAGTCTGACAACACCTATCTAGAGTTGTCTATCTCCCCTTGTTGAACTAGTGCCCTTCCGGCAACTAAGGAGTTCGAAATGAGGTTTCAAGATGTTTTAACTATTGTGCCTACATGATCAGTCCAGTCGATCACTAGGGAGTAGCTACAATGTGTACTAGTAGCTTAAAGTAATTCAGTAAATCCTTGATGGTTTGGTCGGTAGGACAAAGTTTGTCGTTTAGCCAATTGCTTGAGGACAACTACTTTTTGCACTAGTAGCCCACCTTAGACTCTATCAGTCTCCTATAGAAACGAAATGATTCAGCCTACATTAGCTTTATATGGGATGTGACCCATTGTTTTCATAAAAATATTAACCGGTGTGTTTTCCGGTATAAAACAATGTAGGATTTGTTATCCCAACACTTATGCAAGCTAAACCTCGTCTCATAAAGAAACTATAGAACCTAAATTGTCACCTTGCCCTAACCCTATCATACAGTTAGGATCTAGGGAAAACATAAAAGATATCAAGCAACAAGTAATATCTATCCATGTAAACAGTGTAAAGCAATTAGGTCATGTATGAGTGACCATACCAGTGTTGAGCAAGTCAATGAGTCTAGGGTTCTGGTCGTCATCCCTAGTTCTGAGTACGTAGGCTCTTCCTCGAGCAGGGCCGATGTTTTTGTCCTTTAGATTCGGACAGTCATTTCTGTAGTGACCTACAGTTCCACATTCAAAACAGGCTTTCACACGGCAATCTTTAGCAAGATGCCCAAAACGCTTGCACTTCTCACAGTGGTCGCCACAAGGCCCATCATGATGGCGTTTGCACTTTGAGCAGAAGGGCTTGGTTCCAGCGTACTCTTTCTTGTTTTCAGACCCAGAGGTGTTGGCCTTGATGGTTGCAGGCTTTTTGGTAGCCGAGCTTTGATTATCAGGATTTCCCTCAAGTTTTCTCTTGTTATCACTAGGGTGGTTTACAGTACTCTTGACAACAGACGTTCCTTGGCGAACGATCTGTGCCATCAGCTTATGTGCCATACGCACAGTACCATGAAATGTAAGAGAGTTGGATGAAGTAACCATCCCTTGAATTTGTGGAGGAAGTCCCCAGACATAGCGCTCAATTCGCTTGGATTCTGTATCCACCATAGATGGACACAGGTGCGCCAACTGATTAAATCGAGAGGTGTAGCTGGCAATGTCGTTCCCTTGAGTGGAGAGATTCCAGAATTCCGACTCAAGCTGTTGAATTTCATCCCTAGGACAATACTCATCCTTGAGCATTTTCTTCAGCTCATCCCAGGGAGTTTCCAGAGCAATGTCTTGGCCTATGGAGTCAGCATAAGTGTTCCACCATGTTAGAGCATCGTCCATGAAAGTGTAGGTGGCGAACTTGACCTTACAGTTCTCAGGGCAGCTGCAGATACGAAAGACTGCCTCTGTCTTCTCCAGCCATCACAACAACCCAATGGCACCTTCTGTGCCTTTGAAGCTCAAAGGATTGCAGTTAATGAAGTCTTTGTAGGTGCAGGGTTTCACTACAGGGGCATTTGGTGTTGTTTCGACACTTTCAGATCGTTGTCGTTCGGCAAGTACTGCATCAGCCACTAGTCGGTCAACCTGAGCTTGAGTGAATTGGCGACGTGGAGGCATGTTCCTTCAATGAAGATAAGGGACATGTCAGAGTTTCGTATAAGAATATGATCATCGTAGTTGTATATATAACAATAATATACCACAACACAAATGACAATCAATAGTGTAGAATAAAGAAGATTGCAATCATTTAACATGCGAGTTCAAATGATTACGAGGATTAGGGTTTACAAAAGTGAAAGGGATATTACATCCGTACATGTATCAGCAGTTAAGCGGAATATGATAGGCGGTAGGAAAAGATTTGTACTTAGAGGAATACTGGATTCGAATGTTAAAACTGATAGGTGAATGAAGGATGGTCCTCTGATGACCAGTTGATGTCAAATAAGATATTGAAGTTTTAATCTCTACCTAGGGTAAGCCTATTTCGAAGAGATGACCCTCTCAGGTAGGGCACATCCCGATACTATATTTCCTGACTAGATCAACTTACCATAGGCAAATTCTAAAATGTATCTTATCATTGATTATGTTAACAAGTATCTGAGGCGTATTATTATCCATACTATATAATAGCCTAATTGTATAAACCATATATACATATCGTCCACCTAGTCGTGACTAGCATAAAACAATTATGAGTCCCGGTTCTCTCGTGATCAGAGTCAACTAATGCATTCCTGTTCAACATAACCCCTTTCAGATCTTACATCATCTTTATTTAATTGTACATAGTTGATCAGGCTATGTTAAATTAAACTTGTATGATGAAATCCCTGAACCAGTTATATCTAATGAGGAATACTGCCTAACGGTCATAGTCTAGGCCCACTAAATGCAACCTAGTTCGCTATAACCTTAGGCTCTGATACCAATCTGTCACGCCCCCAATTTCATGCTTTGCGGAAGCGATTGTTTTTGGGCGTGACTAATCAAATATCAAAACACCAAAGTACAAGCAAACGACTCTAAATGAGACGTTGTAGAAAATATATTACATTACATAAGTTTTCAAAAGTAGTACAAAGTTTAAGTCATAAGTTTGAAACATAGTAGTGAGTTCGCAAAATGATTTCAGAAGATTTTAATACATAACCATTATACAAAATATAATGCAAGAAAATCTTCATGTCTAAATGGATGCATGCGACTCGTGATAGCTAGCTTATCCTGTAGGCCAGTCCTACTGTTGATGAGCACCTGAGAATACAACACTAAAAGGTCAGCTATAAAGCTGGTGAATCTCACAGGTTTAACAAAAACATTGATGTGATCAATATGATTATCCGACGATAATAACCAGTTATAAATAAATAGTGATTTAAGCAATTTACTCAAACAATGATTTTTAAACCAACGCAGGTTCCTAAACAATGATTTAAACCAACGCAGGTTTTCTAAATGGTGATTTATCAATTAAGCTTCAAAACAATGATTTAACCATTTCCGGTTACTAAATAATGATTTGAACCAACGCAGGTTCCCTAAACAATAACGAAATCAACTAGGATGAAACCAACGCAGGTTTCGGAACATTGAACAAACCAACGCAGGTTTTTGAACAATATGAAATTAGACAATGATGAAACCAACGCAGGTTTTGTAACATTGAACAAACCAACGCAGGTCTTCGAACAATGTGCAATTAAACAGTGATGAAACCAACGCAGATTTCGCCACATGGAACAAACCAACGCAGGTTTGCGACAAATGTGAAATCTAACAATGCTAATCAAGACCAAAGAATGGTAGTCAAACAATGTAACTAATATAGTTAACTGAACTAAATAATCATTTAATTCCATGAGTTAATAATTAAATTAACTAATCAAATAACATATGATCACGAAAACATGTAAGCATTGTATCTCACCCCAATATTTAAAACATGTAAAAATGGGGCTGTGAGACTCACCTGTAGAGCGAGCAATCCTATTGTGCGTACGTATCCCAACAGTAATCTCCTAACGTCCTAAACACGCAAGATTGTATGTTTGTAAGTGTACGCGTAGTAGTTCGTTTGTTTAGTTGTTCATGTGGTTGATTACTTCTAAAGTATTTGTTACGTGTTACATTCGATGTTTCATAAAATACGCGGCCCTTTGGTGGTGCTTCGGGATTATATTTTGAAAATATAATATTGTTTGTTTTGTATAAACACCTTTCGTACATTTGTATACCGTGTCGTTTATCCTTATTTGAAAACGTATAAAGTTAATTACTTAGTTTGTAAAAAGGTACGACTCGTAGTCGTCAGGTTACAATTATATTTCAAAAATATAATTAAGTTTGTTTCATGTAAAAATGTTTATTTAAACGTATATTGTATCCATATAAATGTTTGTATTCGTTTTAGTTAACATTGAAATCAGAAAACTGGGCTGGGCTAGGTACCCGCCGGTTAGTCGAGGTACCCGCCGGGTAAAACGGTAATGGGTCGAATCCGCCGGATTTAAATCAATACGCCGGATTCAATGGATTTCGAGGGGAATCCGCCGGATTCACCCGAATCCGCCGGATTGGGCTCAAAGTTTGGGGAATACGCCGGATTCCCTTGAATCCGCCGTGTTCATGTTTTCTGGGTAGGAATCCGCCGGATTCATCATGAATCCGCCGGATTCACGTAACTGGTTCGACTCTGTACGCACAGAAAACATACAAAACCATTTCTAAATCCAAATTCCGCTTACAACAACTTAATACAAAGCTAATACATGTTATATTACGTAGTTTAAACACGAAATAAAAAGGAAAAACGAAACGATTCCTTACAATTTTTGAAAACGAAATCGTGTGGGTGTTGATGAAGATGAACACGATGGTGATGGTGATGATCCAAAAAGAAGAAGAAGGTGGTGATTATGATTTTGATCTTGTTGTTGTTTGTTATTGTTGTTGTTAAAAATTTGAACCGAGAGGGAGTGAAGAGGAGAGAGCCGAGTGATCAACTAATGTGTGCGTATGTGTGTGAAAATAATTGAGGTCGGGTATTATAACCGGCCTCAATTATTGAAGGTTGGTAGTATTTTCCGACCCGTGTTCGCGTACCCGATCGTAAATTAATAAAATCTTTTAGAATGATAAATATCTAAAAATGTAATCGTATACGTTTTAAATCAAAGTATTTTATAAAAATACTTTTAAAGAGATATAAAAATATATCTTTGTTTAACTCAAAATACACAGATAGTTTTCTGTATCTAAAATGTATTTAAATTTCAAAGGGAGTACATAGTTATTATTCTCAATAATAATACTTTGTTTAAAACTGTTTTTCACCAAATCTTATTTTGGGTTTCTACGTTTTGTTTGGTTCGTGTATTTGCGATTATTAATTTATCGTTTCGGTTTATATATATATACATATATATATAATACTTGAATGCTTAAGTGTTAACACGTATATAATACATGTTTTAAAAGTTTAAATTTGGACCAAATTTTGGGTTATTTTGACCGGGTGTCACACCTTTTCTTGTAGAAGTCTCTGAGCAACTAGATAAGCAACCTGTATGTTTCTCTTTTCGAGAATGCTTGCCATGAGTGCGACATCAAATCCAGAAACTCGTCCGCTGGTAGTATGTTTCCCATCAAATGAACAAGCTATGAGCTTGTGGAGAATTTGAAGGACTGGATCCTTGAGTCGGGTTGCCTTAATACCCGAGAAGTATGGTGTAGGCGACCATTGACTCCATGCCTCAACGCAAGTGGTGGTGACAGAAGCAGAGGTGGCTCCGGTGGTGAACAGAAGTGATTGTATCTCCTCTGATGTGTATAAGTCTAGATGGAGCGAGAACTGGGCGAGTGATAAAGTATGCGGGTTGACCAGGTACTGAAACGAGATTGAACAATCTTCAATTTTCTCTCTCTGCTGAAATCTGAAGGTGGTCATAAACTCCGTAACCATCTCCACATATATTGGCTCATCGATGCTAAATAATCTCTTGAGGGATTCAAACTGCTGCCCATTCACTGTGTAGCTAAGTATACTTTCGAGTTTTTCCTTAAATCCTAGTGCTTGCATGACATTCCAGTCAATGTGCCTGAGACGCCCGAACTTCTTGTCTCTCCATATACGTGCCATTTTGTCATAGGCTGGCGTGGCACTTATGTAGGCTAAAGATCCTGAAAGGAGTCGTGCTGGGTTTAATTTCCTCTTTCGTGCCATTGTACCTGAGAACATTTAAAGTAATGGATTCTTTGAGAAAGAGAAATTCAAAGCACGCTCCGAAGATTTTCGAAGTGAGGGCTTTAATTTCTAGACAATCTAAAGACTTCATTGAACATATAATGCTCCCATGTAACAAACAGTCACTCATTTGTCAAGGTAATATCGTCACTTAGAAAAGTATAGTCATGGAGTGGCAATCGTCTTATTGTGAAGTATTTGTCACTTACAAAGTTTGGTGCAAACCAAGTTTGAAATGACGAGAATTCACGAATAATGATAACATCATTATTGGTAAGGTTTGACTTTGGAAGTACAAGTTGAAGTAAGGTTTTTGAATAAAATATTGTCTTAAAATAAATTCAATACTTCAAGTTGACTTTTAGGTCAAAGCTTTCTTCAAATGATATTTTCAAATGTCCGCATGCCATAATTTTAACCTATTCATGCATGCATATTCTAAGTCATTTTAAGCATTTCCTATTTGATAAGCAAACTAAGTTATGCATAAAAGAAGTTATCATGCCCATGTATTTGGTGTGGTCCAAGACTTTTTATTCAAAAGTGATGATTGTCTAGTTATTGCCTAATTTGACTAGTCAAAACAAGTACAACATGATCATGCAATTTTCAACTTATCATATTTTTCATGCAAGTCAAAATTGCTAAACCTAACTTGTACACATAGAGCAACTAACATAGAGGGATTATGCAAAACACCATTATTACCAAGATACTTAGCATACTAACACTTAATCAAGCAAAGTTCTAGACTAAATCAATTGATCAACGTTATTTCTATTGAAAAAGTCACACATATGGGAATTCGCATGGGAAAGTGGTAGGATCATGTAGTACCTAAGCATTTAATCAAGAAAAACAAACTTTATTTCCTAGTTACTAGCTTAGCTAACTACAAGAAACAAGCTCTTTCAAGTTCAAAGTGGGTTTTGTGATCATACCTTGCTTTTAGAGAATGAAATGCAAAACGAAAGTACAACCGAGAAGTATATGCAACAAGGAACTCGAAAGGACAAGAGATTATGCAATTTGATGGAGTTTTGATGGAGATCTCATGGAGGATTCATGGTGGCCGGTTTTGGAGAGAAGAGGGGGGGGGGGGGGGGGAGGAGAAGTTTACTTCTTGTTTTTGAATTATGGGGAGTTAAGGAAGGCTTTGTGGTCCTTTAGGGTACATGTTCCTATCCTAAGTACCATGGTCCTTGCTTATGGTCCCTAAGGTGAATTGAATGTTAACTATTAATGTCTCAAATTAATTTCCAATGTCCACTAATAATGGTGATGAATCTTAAATGTATTACTTGTAACTAGCTACTTGTTAGTTTCTTGTTACGTTGTAAATATTTTAAGAAACGCGCAAATTTTTGTGGAACAATCAAAATCAACTTTAAACATTAAACTCACGCTATTTTTGGTGTTTAAAAATCTTTGTCTAACGCGGGTTTATAGAATGTACAACAATTTATGCAAAATGCTTTTAAGAGGTGTATTTTCTTTTAGACGTGCGTGCGTTTTCAGATAGTAATTTAAAAACGTTTTCTGTTAAGGGAAACTTTCAAAAATTTATTATATATATATGTATTAAAAATACGCTCATTTAAAGTCGCGAGCCTTGACCGTTTTCGGAAGGAATTGTTTTAAGATTCGATCCGATCCCTCCATAGGGAAAGGGTCGAGATTTGCTCCCTTAACTGAACATTTTTCAGTACAAAACATTTTGATTGTTCCCAGATGACATTGTAAACTAGAAAATGACGATCCTCTAAACTTCCTAGGATCTCTCGTTCCTCATACCCTAAATTGACAAGATCATCAATCAACTTATTATACGCCTTCCTTATCTTCTTGGGATTTGATAGACCGTCGCGTTCTCCTTTGTTTTTGTAGTTCAGGTTGTGAGTGAGTTTATTCACAGCTTCCATAAACGCATTCTCTTCCGGCGAATCAGGTTCTCCGGTTGTAAGTTTAACTAGCTTACAGAGTTCACTAATTTCGGCTTTTTGTGTGGAAGTGAAGGGGTATTTGGTGAAGGTTAAGATTCGAACAAGCTTGACGTGAAGGTCTTTTCTTTTTTCAAAGAAGCTTGTGTCGGTTCTTTCCTTTGTGGAATTAGGAAAAACTACTCGCAATTTTGAGATTAGGAAAGAAGCGGGATCAACAAAAAACGGAATTTTACCAAGAAAGGTAATAGGAATCATCGGGTTTTGTTCTGTCCAGAACTCAAGTTTGTTGATCATTGTGGCGACATTTTGATTTATTAATATCATAGATATTGGAAGGTAATCCATGTCGGCAAATGATTTGAGGAGTAGATCTAAATCTGATACAAACTTCAGTTCTTGGTCCTTGAAATTTGTGGAGTGGCCTTCACATTCTTGATTTGACAGACGAAGAAGAAGGTTTACTTGTTTTTCTATATCAACAATCGTTTCTCGTTGGTTGAAGGAAAACGGGAGATTGGCATAGGTCAATTGCATGACGAATGCTTTATAGACGTCCGCCCTTCGGAAAGGATCGAAAGAAGCACTAAGGTGGCGTTCTTTAAAACAAGGTTGTTCTGTTTCGACGGATGGAACCTTATCCACCACTCGGTATATGGTATATTTAGGTTCGTATGAAGATGATGGAAAGATACTGTCATTGTGAGAATCGGACATGGTTTGGGCATATACCGATGTCTCAGGAATGAGGGTAACTAGGTCACATGTTTTCGGAGGCTTTACTTCATGATTTTCTTTGGGAAGATAATCGAAGTGGACAGATTTTGACACTTTAGGCATTTTCAAAGTTGGAGAGTGATCTTCTGGAGATGATGCCAGGTCAGGTAGCTGATCCGTGACATCAAAGTCCAGGAAATGGTTTGGAATGGAATGTGGGATCTTAATTCTTCTAGGGAAGCATATAATTCATCCTTTGAAGTACTAATAGAAGTGGGTTTTTTAGATGTCATGTTTAAACTAATATTATCCTAATTAACACTAAATTAACAGCGAATCAAAGTAAAACTGCTTAAAGTAACTTTCGAGAGATTTCTAAGAATGACTCAATCGGAAGGATCTCCTAAATACTACTACTTAAGGTGGCTTGAATCTATGTTTGAGATTCCCCGGCAGCGGCCCCAAAAACTTGATGTGCTCACACCGTGTCGTTGTTTTTCAAATGATGATGCGAGCGCAGCAGGGGTTTTAAATTTATATTTTGCGGGGCTTAAATTATACGTACTACCTACTCTGGTTAGTAAGCGGTAAGTACGACCTAAGATCGTTCTATGAATCCAAACGTGTGGGCGATTAAAGTGGGCACTTTCAACAGGGAAGCATTTAGGATGGAACAAAGTAGGTAGGTTTTTGGGGCTTAAAGACAGGTAATTGAAATGCAGGAAAATAAATTGCAATAAAGTAAAGGAAAAGCAGATAAAGATAAAGATGTGATTGATGAGATTTTGACAATTAATATTTCAGGATGACAGAACAAATAGGGTTGATACATAATGTGGTAAATAAACTACAAGGGGTAAACTCTAGAACCCTACCAACTCAGATTCCCATTGGCGTGTCACTTGGAACTAGGTTATCATGATTCTGATCGGAGCAATACGCAAACTTCCAATACTCATCTAGTTGAAAGATGAACAACCTATTTTGGTTTTATACCGAGGTGCATGAATAAGTAGCGTATCGTCTCATAGGTCCGACCGTTCTTAACTCCTAAGGTAGTTTACTACTCTATTAGCACGAAGATTAATAGCTTTGTATGTTCGGACCGTCGATTGTGTAAGGATTAGTGTTTTAAGGATTCTAGGTCACTTGAACTTTACTCTTACTCCTAAGCCTTGTTTTTACTCCATTAAGCTTTAATTACTTCTACTTATGATTTAAGTTCTCCTTTTCAAACAGTTATACATCTCCAGATTATCCGCAGTTTGATAAAACGTGTTTCATATGAGGACCATGCCTTTCAATAATAGACAGTGTACTTTACATGAGAATTCCACTGCTTCTTATATCCAACACGCGGTCAAGAGTAATTGACAGTGAAAGTGACATTCTAGCTAATTAAATGTAAAGCAGTGCAGAAAAGTAAACCTAATATATACAACGAGTGATTTCACTGTGTCTTACTTATTGCATGTCATGGGCACAGATAACTACTTACCCTAATTAAGGTTGATCAAGTCCTAATTACTAGGTTGCAGTCACGTGGATAACTGGAAAGGGTACTCCATAAATTAAACTTAAATTCATAAAGTCCTAACGGTACAAAGATTATTATCTCCTATTTATTCTGAACGTATATTACGAACATTATTTTATAATGCATTGATTCTCGTGGGATACACCAGTTAGTTGTATAGTTGTATTATCCTTTCGGAGTTCCAACTTTTGAACTAGAGCTGATTCCAATGATATAACTACCTTCGGTCGTTTATCGGCTTCCGTACATTTGTACTTTGCATGAAGCATTTCCAGCACTATACCGAATAAACAGTTGAATAGGGGCCGTTATATCATTTTACGATTATCGTGCACTAATTGTGTAATGACATCCTTACTTATAATTATCTACATCATCAGCAATCACAATAATAAACTACTCGCAATTCATGGCAACAAATAAATCACATACCAGGCAATAATACATATTCAAAATATGAAATGAGACAAGTATAATAAAAGTTTAGATATCACCCGGAATTAAATGCGTAGCAGCGTATTATTATAATTGACAAACTCTTTCACACGTACAAAGATTGATCTCCGAATCTCTAGCATTCGCCCTAGCTCCTACGTTAGTCCGTGGACTAATTACAATATTCCTAGAATGAGAAAGACTAAAAGACTACGAAAGATTTTCTAGTGAGAAAGAAAGAGTGAAATATGCTAGAAAGTGTGCATATTTGGTGTGTCTTACAAATGAACCTAAGCAACCTATTTATAGGTGAGCTTTGGCTCACATTAGCACCATGAGGTGCATGTTAGAAAGCTTTCCAAAAATGGTGTGTACAACACGAAAAGTAGGCGCACCGGATACCGTACAACACGAAAAGTAGGCGCACCAGGTACCAAAAGTTACCAAAAACGGAAACTGGGGAGGGACACAGGTGGCCGGCGGCGGTGGGGGTCCAGCCGGCGGCGGCTGGCTGGTGGCCGACGGCGGTGGGCCCACCCCCGCCCCGTTGCGTCGTTTCTTGATTCGTGCGTGTCTTCTTCGTTATACGTCCGTTTGAGTTGATTCCTTTTTTGTTGGATTCGTAATTCAAAAACGAAGATTTTTTACATAGGATAGGCCCTGAGATGAGGTCCCTAGCTCCAGATATTGCGTTCAGATCATTTGGATCTTCCGGCGGGCGCGAAATCTTCATTCTTTACCCGTTTTGGTTGATTCTTCTTCTGTTGGATTCTAAATTTGAAAACGAACATCTTGGAAATAATGGATGTTGGTGGAGGGCACTTTAGTCTTGAAATCTTGTTTTTATGCCTCGAATCTTCAAACGTGTGTGGAATCTTCGTTTTACATCCGTTTTGCTTGATTTTTCTCGTGCAACCTTGTTTTAACCATCTTGGCATAATGTCAGTGATTTGTAATGTTTTTGAATTAATATGCCAAGAATCGTTCCAGAATGAGAGAGATATCGGTAGTAAAAACGTGACTTTTTACGCGATATCAAGTATCCCACACTTAGAACTTTGCTTGTCCTCAAGCAAACTCATTCATAAAAACTTCTGGAAGGATTCTAATCGCATCAGTTGTTAGAAAACACTATTTTCAGAAAATATAAACTATGGTTATGAAAGAGTTTTTACTGGAAACTAAGAGTTTATAGAATTTCGATACCTTCTTCGGGCAACTTATATGATGATCATGACTAGGCAATCGTCACAAGTGGGTCACTCAGATCACTCAAAGTGTTTAGGGTTTCCTACTTACTAGTGTCAATCACTCGGATAGCCAGTCATGCAGCATTCTCGTCATAGGCTTGATCGAGAATCAAATCTCCATCACTTTTGATGAGGACGATACTAACCTGTCGAGATAACTTGGAAGGAATCGGGTTTTTGGTTTTAAGAATGTAAGTGGTGAGGGGTGTGATGGTTTTTCCTTGTATTTTATTGAAGCTTTCCTTTGAAATTCCTTGGGTTTTTGGAAGGACTACATAGCCTTCCTTCTTTGGATTCTTCCTTTTTCTTGGCCCTTTTCATGGTTGTGTCGGCGTGATTGGTTTGATTTCTTTTCTTCTACTTTGCCGATCTTGATAATGTACTTTGCGGCCTGGAAGGTTTCTAATGATCTTTGTAGGTTCCACTTATACGGACCAAATCGAGTAGTTCAACTAGTTTGTTAAAGTGGAAATCAAACAAACTAATATATGCTAGATTAACACGATAAATGACCAAAACACAAAGTGTGTATGTATATATATATGAAACACTAACAACAATACATACACTTGGACACAAACACACAAAGATCAAATAACACTTATAGAGTATTCTGTGATAATGAAAGTGCTATGTGTGTGTAAAATTTGGTGCCAAAACAGAAGCTGGCGAGCTTCTATTTATAGCCTGATCCAAACTTTATGCGACACAAGCCTTGTGTCGCATAGACTCTTTTGCGACACAATGCTTGTGTCGCATGGAATGTTTCTGCGACACAATTCTTGTGTCACATAGAATGCTTCTGCGACACAATGCTTGTGTCGCATGGATACAAAAATTGTAATTAAACTAAATCTAAAAATATACAAAACGTAATTACAATTTCGACACTATTACAGACTGAGACCAACTGACAGACACACATAGATGTACCAACAAACTCCCCCGTGTCTTCAGCTTGGTCTTCAAAAATTCTTCGATTTTCTTCAGTCTTCAGATATCTGGTCTTCAAACCCATCCAGGTGGAAAGTTTCCACCAGCGTGTATGCCGTAGGTGAAGCATATATCAACAATTTTCTGGAATCGTTTCGCTAAAACAGAGTTGAACTCGTTTCCTGGATTGTAGCGAATCCGATTGTCGAATAGCTTCTTCATGTCACTTCTGGACAGATTAATCAAGCTCATTGGGTCAAATATTCTGAAGTTGGCTTTTCGTAGACCCCACAAAGATCCTGTCTGAGGCTCTGAATCTGGTACAAAAACTAAGACGGCTTCGCCAGTGTGAGCATCCAGTTCCCAGTAATGAAAGCGTTTCAGTAGATTGAATGGGACTGTTTCCAGAGCGATTTTAGTCAGACATTCAGCAGGCGGATAGTGAACCCTTACAATTGGCTGCTTGGTCTTGGGATCGAGCTTCTTCTTGAATGTGTACCTTGTACCCAGTACTGGTTTAACATAATGATATTTCTTTCGTTTAATTTCCTCACGCATGACCTTTTGAATAACGTCAGCTACTCCGTCTTCGTAAGGATTTATCAACTGAAGTTGAGAGAGACGAACGATGTCATGCTTTGGCAATGTACTCAATATCCTCAGTGATCGACGAAAGTACTGGATACCGTCGAGTCTTTTAATCATAAACCTTCCTTTGCTCACCTTCCAGCTTTTTATCAGGCCTGAATAATCACCACCAACCTGATATTTCTTGCATGTAACTGGAGCAGGTTCTGGATTTTTACCTTTTGGAAACCAGTTATCCCTTTCTAATGGGCATTTCCTTGTCAAAAGATACACATTCGGATGTATCGAGAGGAAAAATGTCATTGTAATTTGTCGATTCTCGAACAGGGACTGGTTGTGCTTGTGAAGAACTGGATGGTACAGACGATTCTTGAGCAGGATCAGGTTGAGAAGTAGATCCTGGTACGTAATTGAACGCTGGCCCTGACTCATCATCTGAAGAATCAGATAATACAACACCCTCTTGAGGATAAGCTGGACACTCAGAATATTCTTCATCAGGATTAAGCTCTTCTCGTTCAACATCAACATCATCGTCATTATCAGCAGAGTTGAAGTCAAAAGGTTCTTCAGGCGCATGACCGTCATCATCAACCGCAGATTGAAAGTAAGTCAGATTACAATACGTGTAATCTACAGCTAACGGTTTTGGTTGCCCTGGTTTCTCAATTATATACTCAAGAACAAGAGTTGTTTCATTAAAATCAGAAGCATTTACATTTTCAGGATTTACATTTTCAGGATTTACATTTTCTTCGCCCTCGGCGGAAACCCTAGGTGTTGATTCTATAGCTGGTTGGGCTGTCTCCCCCGAAGCAATAGCTTGGGTTTCCAGCTGCAGAATCTTTGACTTCAGTTCTTCGTTCTCTTTTTCAATGCGAGAGATTCTGGCATCCTGAGCTTCAAAAACTGATGCTTGAGCTTCCATAGACTGCTGCATCTTTTCAATCTTTGCCAGGAGCTCCTGAATGACGGCTGGATGAGGAGTGATCGGAGTTTCAGTCGCCGGGAGCTCAGAAGAAGTAGACGTGGAAGTACGGGAGCGTCTGACCAAAGGATTCGGATCAGCAACGTCTGAAGTGTCTCGAGGCCTTTTTCCTCGGTTAGAAGATTCAGGGCGTGGAGAAGGTGGTCGATAAGCATCGATCTCACGATCGAGATCCACCAACTCCGGATCCTCGACAGCTTGCTGAACTGGCGGTTGTTGAGCTGGAGGTTGTTGAACCAGAGGCTGCTGCACTGGAGGCTGAGGGATAGGTTGTTCAGGTGCTGGATCATTGAATTGCTCACCAGGAGGAGCAACATAATCAGGAGCCACAATGTGACCAAAAAGAGCAACCTCAAGTTCTGGTGGTTGACCCTGCTTCGCAAAAGTAGTACAAGTAATGTAGATCCTTGTATTCATCGGTGTCTGCTTGAAAGTGAAAGATGCGACCACCGGAAGATCTGGATGAAGATGATTGAGCAGCAGCTGAGTGAACCTAGGATACAGAGCCCATTTATCTTTAGTATCCAAGGCATTGTTCACAAAACCCCTGAAGATATAACCAGAGAAGTTGAAGGGTTTGTTGTATATCAGGGCAAGAATAGCAGAAGCAGTCGAAAATTTCATCCCTTCGAGACCTGCCTTGCGACTGGATAAGCAGACGATGACAATGTGAGCAAGATATCTCCAGACCTTTGTCATGTAGGTCTTCTTGTACTGATCAACTGGAAAATCTTGATATCCAATCGATCGCATGCCCTGTGCAATTGCAGCTGGAGTAAACTGGGTGATCATGTCAGAATTATCACCGAACTGAAAGAAATCCCGAATAAGCTGCTCGGTGAAGATAACTTGGCGGCCGCGGACAGCAGAAATGATACGAGTATCCGCTTCATCATAGTTGACCACCGCGTTGTCCCAAAACTCGGTGATATGATTTGTCAAGATCCGAGTATCAGCAGTGATAGCTCTGTGAATTCTGGAGCGACGAAGAAATGCTATCATTGGTCGGTACGGGCGAGAAGTCTCGACAGTGGTATTCATGAAAGCCACGATATTGTGACGTGGCTCCCAGAAATATTTAGAGACATCGATCTCTGGGAGTGCTGGAGCAGCTTGAGCAGGTTGTTCAGCCATTTCTACAAAAATAACAGTAATACAGCCAAAACTCGAAATGCGTTAGCGTTAGTACCAAAAATAATTTGCGTTTTATTTTTACAAAAAATTATGCGACACAACAGTTGTGTCGCACGAAGTTCATACGACATAAGGGCTGTGTCGTAAAAAGAAAATACGACACAAGCCTTGTGTCGTATGACACGTGTCGCGCGGACAGCATTTCCCCTGCATTTAGCAATATTTGAGAAATTAATCTCGAATGCGACATAGTCACTGTGTCGTATGGTTGTGTCGTAAAACATGGGTACGACATAACATTTGTGTCGTATAAAGATACGACATAAGCACCTGTAATCAATACGACATAAAAACCAAGAATCTATACGACACAACGACTGTGTCGTATGTTATGTCGTAAAGAAGAACATCAAAGCAACCCAGATTTGATCGATGAAACATTTTGGGGTTTTCGAAATCTAGTCATACCCTAGGGTTTGTACACAACAGGGGATCAATAATATGCAATTATCTAACCCTAGAAACCCCTAAACCCTAATTAATTTGGGGAAAAACCGTAACCCCAAACCCTTAAAACTGGACGATTCAATCGAAGGCATAATATCAGATAAAAACATGAAATAATTATACCTACAGATGCGCAAAGTGATGAGGAATAAGAATCGAGCAATGAAATCCGGTGAAAAGCCTTCAAAAACACGAATCCGATCGAAAAACGCTTGTGTCGCAAAATCGCACTTATGTCGTATATTTTGTGTCGTGAAAGTTTTGAAAACGTAAATGATTATGTCGTATGATGTGAATAGTTAACCCCTGACCCGCATACGACATAACATACGACACAAAGTAACGGACGAATACGACACAAGTGTTGTGTCGTATAACTGGAATGCGACACAGTGGTTGTGTCGCAGAAGACACAGAAGGCAAAATTTTGAAGATTTAAAAATTTGATTTCGATGCCGATTCGGATTTTAATTTTAGAGTTTTCGCAATAAAGATGATTTGTGACTTAAAAAATAAAATAAAATAAAAAGGAAAAATATAATTTAAAGAATATTAAAGAGATAAAACTAAATATAAACATAAAAGATAAGAAACAAATACAACTAAAGGCGAGAAATTTATAAAATCGTTTTGGTGACGGAGTTGAGATTCTGGTTAGGGATCATACCGAAATAACATGCAATTATTAGGAATAGAAAGTGTTATTTCGATTATCAGTATATTTGTCCACTTTAAATTTACATGGCACATTTAAAACACGTTTTATAAAAATTATTTCAAGACGATTATCGATATTGTTTGTCCACTTAAGCATGTTACAACCGAGTCTGTGGAGTTAACCTTTTATTGTTAGTATGAATAAGTCTCTGTGGCACCCACCATTGATATACCCCTATAATCCAGACAATAACATAGTTTCCATATTTAGAAAGAGTAAAGAAAGATCATTTTTAAGAATCAGGCTAGAGTTGACAGGTCAGTACGGAAGTACAGCAAAGCAACCTAACGTGATTCAAGTATAATCAAAACCAATCGCAGTCACACTGAAGTTGGAGTTTCCCAAACAGCGACCTTGGTTAGTATGATTTAGGATTAAGCAAAACCGATCGCAGTCAAACTGAATTTGGAGTTTCCCAAACAGCGACCTTGTTCAGTATCATCAAGATTTTTCAAGTGCATTGACCTGTAATTGCTTAACCCCAAGTTTATAGTAACTGTTACCAGTTCTGTACTTTCGTACAACAGAGGCAACAACCAGCATAAACTCCCAAATGATTTCAGATAAAAGTTCCAAAGATAGAAATATGTTAGGCTACACTAAGGAATTAAGACATTTAGTCGTACATCACACGGCGTTTACCACAAGATAATAGACACATATTTAAATGATTTCTTAACAACCCAGAGACAGGTGTGTATCATGTCTACCGGTACATCGCATGATGAAGATAATTTTCATAAAAACTGTTTTAAGTGTGTCAGATAAACCTACTGACACATCAAAGATAAACCTTAAAATTCCATTTTGTGCATGTCACTCGATGTACTATCATATCCCAACTCAACTCAACGTCTATTTTAAAATTGTAGCAACCATTGCATTTCTTTGATACTAATAAGTATAAAGAGTGGCGGTTGCTAAAATTTTTTTTTTTTTTTTTTTAAATTTTACTCAAAACAATAAAACAAATAAACTGTACAGAAATTAAGTCACAAATCATTTCTTGAGATCAAAGGAAATCATCCCTATCATATCCACAAGTTCGTCGAAACGAGCACGCGAAAATGCTTTAGTGAAAAAGTCGGCTTTTTGCCTAAGGGTATCTATGTGAATGAGGTCAATTAAATGTTTCTCATAGCAATCTCGTATGAAGTGAAACCTAATCTCTATGTGTTTGGTCTTAGAGTGTTGAACGGGATTGCGAATAATAGATATAGCAGCAGTATTATCAATATAAATAGGAGTCAAAGTAAGAAGTAACCCATAGTCACGCAATTGATGTTGAATCCACAATATCTGTGAACAACAGCTTGCAGCAGCAATGTATTCAGCTTCCGCTGTTGATGTGGAAACTGTGGTTTGCTTTTTACACTGCCAAGACACCAATCGAGAACCGGGATATTGACATCCTCCTGTAGTTGACTTTTTATCCGAATTGCAGCCGCCATAATCAAAATCAGAATAGGCAGTGAGAGCGAAATTTTTCTCATTTGAGTACCATAGACCAAGTGATGGTCTATATTTGAGGTAACCAAAAATTCGCTTCACAGCCTTCATGTGAGAAACCTTGGGCTTTGATTGATATCTGGAACAGATAGACACAGCAAACACAATATCTGGTCTGGATGCAGTGAGATACATCAGTGATCCTATCATAGAACGATAGTCCCGCTCCTTGCAATCTTCTTCGTGTTCAGCGGGTCCGAGTTTGTGATCAGTTTCAATGGGAGTACCATATGGCTTACAGTCATGGAGTTCATACCGAGTCAACATGTCATTGACATATTTGGACTGATGAATGTAGAAACCCTTGTCAGACTGCTCAACCTGTACACCTAGAAAGAACTTAAGTTCTCCCATGGCACTCATTTCAAACTCGGACTTCATAATCTTCTAGAAGTCTCTGCACAAAGAATCATTTGTTGAACCAAATATGATGTCGTCCACGTAAACCTGCACAAGTAACAAATCTTTTCCAACCCTTTTTATGAAGAGAGTGCTATCAATTTGGCCTCGTGAGAAGCCATTTCTCGTGAGATGATTTGCCAACCTCGCATACCAAGCTCTTGGAGCTTGATGAAGACCATATAATGCCTTGCCTAACTTGCACACATAATCAGGATGGTTTGGATCTTCAAAACCAGGAGGTTGCAAGACATACACATCCTTCAGAACCTCTCCATACAGAAATGCGCTCTTGACATCGAGTTGATAAACCCGAAAACCTTTAAATGTCGCATAAGCCAGAAAAATGCGAATGGATTCCAATCTTGCAACTGGAGCAAACACATCATCATAGTCCAAACCCTCAATCTGAGTAAAACCTTGAACAACCAGCCGAGCCTTATTCCGAATAACTACGCCTCTGTCATCTTTCTTCACGCGATAAACCCAGCGAGTTCCAATTGGATCGACATCTTTTGGTAAAGGAACCAACTCCCAGACATCAAGCTTTTTGAATTGATTCAATTCTTCCTGCATAGCCGCAACCCAGTATGGATCTTTCAAAGCTTCAGCTATTTTCTTTGGTTCATGCTGAGACAAGAAGCATTCTTCCAATTCTTCTTCAACACAGGCAAAATTGGCAGATGAAGATTCTTCACGGACTTCATTAGCAGCAGTTTGATGCCTAGTTAAAACACCTTGTTGAAGCTCACCAATGATATTTTCAGTGGGGTGAGTAGAATGAATTCTAAGCTGAGGAATCGGATCAGGCACAATGATCGAATCCAAATTTGACAGATCACCTCCTGGATTTTCAATTTCAACTGAGCTATTAGTGGCAGTATCCTCATTGTCAATTGGTGTGACAATATCGTTTTCAGTTTGAGGATTAGATTCAGAAGCCACTTGATCAACATCGGAGAGATTGTCATCATTGACAATATTCTCTGGAGGTACAACTCTAGAATTGGAGATTGAGTCGTCAGAAGAAAGATCCAATCCATGAAGTAGAGACACCACCAGTTCTTCTTCACTAAATTTTGGAAGATTGAAAGAGTCCACCAACTTATCATACTCAAACAAGGACTCAGGTCCCTTGCCTTTTGGAGAATCAGTATATTTCATAAACCTTACTTCAAAATGTTCCTCTATTCTCCCAGTAGACTTGTTGAACACTCTTTTATTCGGCGAGTTCATAGAATATCCCAAAAATAACCCATCGACTGCTTTTTCATCAAATTTGCCTACCGAGTCCTTAGCGATTAAGATTGTGCAAGGACACCCGAAAGGCTCAAGAAACTTCAAATTTGGTTTGCGATTATTCAGCAATTCATAACATGTTTTCTTTCGCTTTTTAACAATCGAAACCCTATTTAACACATAGCAGGCAGTGTTAACTGCTTCTGCCCAAAAAGTGGTAGGCAGATGCGCATCAGACAACATGGTTCTTGCTGTCTCAATGATTGTCCTATTCTTTCTTTCAGCTACTCCATTTTGCTGAGGAGTACGAGCAGCACTAAACTGATGAAAGATTCCCTTTCAAAGACAATACATTTCCAAGGTTCTGTTCTTGAATTCAGTTCCATTATCACTGCGCAGTTTCTTGATTTTCAGATTGCACAGATTTTCCAGTCTGTCGAACAAGTAGATTAAAGTATCAGGTGTTTCATCCTTTCCAGCCAAGAAATACACCCAAGAAAACCTTGAGTAATCATCAGTAACAACCAGACAATACGATTTTCCACCAATACTTTTCTTATTTACAGGACCGAACAAATCCATGTGAAGCAACTCCAATGGAGATTCAATAGAGTTCACCTGCTTAGACTTATGGAACTTCTTGTGTTGTTTCCCTTTGAGACAGGAAACGCATTCATCATCTGTTACGAATGATTTTTTAGGCACGCCTAACACAAGATCATTATTAACAAGATAATTCATTCTGCGAAAATGAATATGTCCCATTCGTCTGTGCCAAAGCAGTGAATCTGTAGAAGAAGCTTTTGATAGCAAACAAGTATGCTCCTTGGTAACCACAGTTTGCATATCCAAAATGTACGAATTGCGTACACGGGGTGTTCTCAGTAACACCCATTCCTCGGGAATAACAAATCCCGGTTTCAGAATCAAACATTCAACATCTGTAAATGCGGTAGTGAACTTCTTGTCGCAGACTTGAGAAACACTGATCAGATTGTGTTGCAGTTCCTCGACATAGTTCACTTTATCAAAACTCACTTGCCCATTAGAAAGTGTACCCTGACCCGTTATGTTACCACCTGTATCTCCCGTAAAAGCAACATGTCCTCCGCGATATGGTTTCACATCAGACAGAAGAGACATGTCACCAGTCATGTGCCGTGAGCAGCCACTATCCACATACCATTTACTTCTTTGTACATGATCTGACTGCTACAGCACAACATAGAGAGAGAGTTAGTTAGAAATGGAGATCCAGGCCTTGACAGACTTGGGTACTCCAGAGACCTCATCAATAATAACTACATCAGTTAAAACTTTGTTTTTCAATAAATCAGGTGCAATTCCTGATGTAGTATTACTTGATGATGAGACTTTTAACGACTCTTTTGGTCTCCAAATCTTCACAGGAACAATATTGGGTTGCTTGTTAACATTGTCAGGCTGTTTAACCAGAGGTTTACTAGGCCTAGCAGCATTAACTTTCGGGATAGAAGTATGAGAGAGTGAACCCTTCTTTGAAAAAGATTTAACATATGAATTTTTGTAAACAGAATTTCTGGGAACACCTTTTGAAAACTTCTTTCTCAAAAGCAACGGGCATTGACTAATCAAGTGACCTTGTTTCTTGCAGTAGAAACATGATCGTCTTTCCCTAAAGGTTCGGTCGTTACTGCCTAAAAATTGAGGTGAGACAGGTAACTTATGTGAGCATGTTGAAGTGGATGCCCCAGAATGTGAAACAGAAAGTTTAACAGAATTCTTAATTGATTTGTCATTAATATTCTGTATATCTTTCCTTTTATGTTCAGCATTAACCTTAGTATTTATTGGAAAAGTTTCATCATCTAATTCAGTAGTGAGAATGTGATGTTCAGGCTTAATGTTTTTCTTTTCACATTGAGGCACAAACTTACAGGAAACATCCTCAACCTCGACCTCTTCTTCAATAGTTTTTAAGGGAGCAGGCGAAAAACTACCAAAGGGGGTAAACTTGTGTCGCACCCCCAAATTATGATGCGGAAGCGGGTCGGTTCGGGGCGCGACTAATCAATAACAAAACACATAAGATTACATAATGAACGACCACTACATGCGTCGTTTGATAAAATACATTAATGTAATAGAAATTACATAATTGTTTTCCAAAAGGTGAGTTCGCATAAGATACTTGAGAGATTCCAATACATATCTAATTTGTAAAAAATATAGAAATGCAGTTAAATCTCTTGATGATATTATTTGCATGCGACTCGAGCTACAGTATCCTGATGGGCAGTCCAACCTACTGCTGAGTACCTGTGATACATGCTAAAATGGGTCAGCGAAAACGCTGGTGAGCTCACAGGTTTGTATGTCAACACATATTTGTATGAACCGCAAGATTTAATGATAATTGAATTTAAAATGCAATTAAGCAAAATAAAAGTTTTACAGCCATGAGCACATAGTCTGAGCTTAACACGAGATGTCAGGTCCACATTTAAGGTATCCTGATCGAGTTGCCTCCTACGAGTGCCTAATCAACACTCGTCTACACAAATATTAATACATCCGTTTTACCAGTTAGTGCGTGCTAACCCGGACGAGGCTGGTCAAACCTATATGATACCATATACTAATATTCACGCTACTACGTATTACCAAACTATGCTGATGGAGGGCTTTAAAATGATTAGTGAAAATAACTCATGTAGTATTTGATTTGATGGTACTTGCGTTCATATTGTAAAACAAAACAGAGCAATGCAATCACACCCCTAGGTAAAAGTATTTAAAAAGGGGCTATGAGACTCACCTGAGCCTAATGAATTGTTAGCCAACAATTATTGATGATTCACAATGATTTGATGTCGTTACAACGACTGAACCTGCAGGCGTATTACACGCGCAAGATTTAATTGATTAGATGACTCTACGGACCATCTATGCTAGTTGTTCCCTCAACTAGTTATGCCCAAATACTTTGGTTGTTGATTATGTTTGAGTTTTGAAAACATGTACGGCCCGTTGGTGATGGTTTGTCATATTAATCTCAACATTATCATTATGATTTTTGAAGTGTTATACTTAAAAGGAATGTTCCAATGTGTTTTAAAAGTCGTATCGTATAAGCGTTTGAGGTTTACAAGCTTGACACTTAGTATAAAAAGAGTTTGCAACAATTTATTTTCAGGGACACTAGTGGCGACACTTATTAGTTTCTACTGATAGTATAAGTATCTACTGATGATTATAGTAACTACTGATAGTTATAAGTTACTGCTGATAGTTATAAGTTACTCCTGATAGCTATAAGTTACTGCTGATAGCTATAAGTTACTGCTGATAGCTATAAGTTACTGCTGATAGCTATAAGTTACTGCTGATAGTTATAAGTTACTGCTGATAGTTATAAGTTACTACTGATAGTAATAAGTAACTACTGATAGTTATAAGTTACTGCTGATAGTTATAAGTTACTGCTGATTTTTGGCTCGACAAACCTCTCGTTTTCTACACTTTTTAGTCCAAACCAAGTCTAACCAAAAATCACACATGTTCCCCTATGAGTCTAGTGTAAATCTGCACTTTATGGTAATTTTATAAGTTTGTTTACTATTTTTAACAAAAATCAACATGAGACGTGGTCAGATTATGTTCGGAGATGAGTTCAGTCCAAAGATCCACGTTTTTCACCATGATCCGTCAGGATCTGGTCCGAGAGCCAAAAATGAAAGTTGTAGCTGATATCCTAATGAACATTTTTCGTTTAGATGTCGAGAGTTGGTTCTTCCTAGTTTTCAAGATATAGACGTTTTCGTGTGACGAAAATTTCTGGACAGAATCTGTTTTCATTCATATATGTTCGAAAAACGTTTTCCGTTATGATTTTTGGACATCCTCAAGTTGTATGAACAATATAACATCTATATAAACATAATAAAAGTATTTTTCGAAGGTGTCGGGATTTCTTACAATGCTCGTATGGAGAATCCGAAAAGATTGAAACGTGGTTCTCGTTCTCGTGATCGTTTTTGCTTCAATCGTCTTGATGATCCAAGGTGATTTGAGAAGAGATTATAGTGATGATGATGGTGCCGTGAGGTTGGGGAGGAGAAAGAGGGAGAGAGTTTTAGTGAGAGGAAGTAGAGAGATGGAGGTGTATGATTGAATGAGAAGTTTGGTGGGTGTTGTTGGTGGTTTAAAGTCAAGAACAAGATCCATGTTTTATGGATCTTGTTTGGCTGATATTTCCAAGTCAAAAAGGAGGTGAATTTTGTTATATTTTGTCTCAAATAATTGGTATTATATCTGTGTTTGTTTACCCGATCGTTTAAATGTATTTTTGGTCGCGTAGACGTTATTTATACGATACGAAATACTTATGAAATATTATCAAAATAATATTTAGAAACAAATGTGTTTATTAAATATATTCATATTATTTAATAATATAGGTTCACCAACGTCCATAAAATGAATCGGAATTTGGCCGATTTAAAGATGCACGATTCAAATTAAATCGCGTAAATGCGTATATTTATAAAATACACGTAATGATATATACAATTAGCCTAACATGGAACTAATTACATGTATTACAAAATGATTAGGCGTAAATTTCCAGCCCTAATTGGTCGGGTGTCACATTCTCCCCTTGTTAAGAGAATTTCGTCTCGAAATTCAGCTTTGAGTTGGCGCGTGAGTGGAGTCTGAATATAAATGAGGATATTTGAGTCACATCTGGTCTTCCCGTTCCCAGGTGAATTCCGGACCACGCCGCGAATTCCACCGAACTTTGACGATTGGGATACGACTTTGCTTAAGCTGTTTGACCTCACGGTCCATGACCTCCACTGGTGACTCGACAAAATGAAGTTTGTTGTCGATTTGAATTTCCTCGAGCGGAATAATGAGTGTCTCGTCGGACAGGCATTTCTTTAGGTTAGAAACGTGAAATGTGGGATGCACGCTACTGAGCTCTGGAGGTAGCTGCAATCGATATGCAACTGGACCAATCCTTTCAAGGATCTCAAACGGTCCGATGTATCTAGGGTTTAACTTCCCGCGTTTACCAAAACGGATGACACCTTTCCAAGGTGATACTTTGAGCAATACTCGATCCCCAACTTGGAACTCGAGATGCTTGCGTCTCACGTCAGCATAACTTTTCTGACGATCACGTGCGGCCTTCAGCCGTTGCTGGATACCAACGATCTTCTCGGTGGTTTCATGAATGATCTCAGGACCAGTGAGTTGACTGTCTCCAACTTCGGTCCAACAAATAGGCGATTGGCACTTACGGCCGTACAGTGCCTCGAATGGTGCAGCTCCAATGCTGGTATGATAGTTGTTGTTGTAGGAGAATTCACACAATGGCAAATGATGTTCCCAATTTGCACCGAAGTCAATTACGCATGCGCGTAACATATCTTCCAGTGTTTGAATAGTCCTTTCACTTTGGCCATCGGTTTGTGGATGATAGGCTGTACTCATATCTAAACGAGTACCCAATGACTTTTGCAATGATTGCCAAAAGTTAGATGTGAATCGGTTGTCTCTATCAGAGATAATTGAGATTGAAATGCCGTGTCGTGATACGATCTCCTTCAAGTAGATTCGTGTGAGACGTTCCATTTTGTCGGTTTCCTTCATGGCAAGGAAGTGAGTAGATTTGGTTAGACGATCAACTATTACCCATATAGTATCGCAACCACTTGATGTTTTCGGGAGTTTAGTGATGAAATCCATAGAAATTTGCTCCCATTTCCACTGAGGAATGTCCGGCTGTTGAAGTAAGCCGGTGGGTTTCTGATACTCTGCTTTGACCTTAGAGCATGTGAGGCACTTACTGACATAAATGGCAATCTCTGCTTTCATGTTTGGCCACCAGTATGATCCCTTGATGCCATGATACATCTTGTCAGATCCAGGATGTATAGAATATTTGGACTTGTGAGCTTCATCCATCACCAAGTCTCGAAGATTCCCTAACTTGGGTAACCAGATTCGGTTTGTGAAGTATTTGACCCCATTGGGTTTGGTTTCAAATTGATTCTCCATATTTCGCAAGGCCTCTTCCTTGATGTTTTCAGGTTTCAATGCTTCGAGTTGAGCAGTGAGAATTTGAATGATGAGATCATTATGGATGGTTATGCTAAGGGCTCGGACTCGAAGTGGTTTTGTGCGCTCTTTGCGACTTAGGGCATCGGCAACCACATTTGCTTTGCCCGGATGGTACTTGATCTAGCAGTCATAGTCGGTGAGTAACTCGACCCAGCGACGTTGCCTCATATTGAGATCCTTCTGATCGAATATATGCTGGAGGCTTTTGTGATCGGTGAAGATGGTACATTTTGTGCCATACAGATAGTGTCTCCAGATCTTGAGTGCGAACACTACGGCTCCTAATTCGAGATCATGAGTTGTGTAGTTCTTCTCGTGAACTTTGAGTTGTCGGGAGGCGTAGGCAATAACCTTGTCTCGTTGCATCAACACGCAACCAAGACCTTGGTGTGAGGCATCGCAGTATACCACGAAGTCTTCATTGCCTTCAGGTAATGATAGAATTGGTGCACTGCAAAGCTTTTGCTTCAATAGCTGAAATGCTGACTCTTGTTTATCAGTTCAATCGAACTTCTTTTCCTTCTGAGTCAGTATTGTGAGAGGTTGAGCTATTTTGGAGAAATTCTCAATGAAGCGCCGATAATAACCAGCCAATCCTAAAAATTGACGTACTTCGGTCGGCGTTGAGGGTGCTTGCCAGCACTTGATTGCCTCAATCTTCGATGGATCTACGTGAATTCCTTGACTATCAATCACATGACCAAGGAACTGAACGGTTTTCATCCAGAACTCACACTTGGAGAATTTTGCATATAACTCTTCGTGTCTAAGAAGCTCTAGAATGACTTTGAGATGATGCACGTGCTCTTGCTCATTGCGCGAGTAAATAAGAATGTCATCGATGAAAACAATGACAAACTTGTCGAGATATGGTTTGCACACTCGGTTCATAAGGTCCATGAATACTGCCGGTGCATTAGTCAAACCAAAGGCCATAACCTGAAACTCGTAATGACCATAGCGAGTTCGGAAAGCGGTTTTTGGAATGTCTTCATTGCGAACTCGTAACTGATGATAACCCGATCGTAGATCTATCTTCGAATAGAAGCTTGACCCTTGAAGTTGATCGAATAGGTCATCGATGCGAGGTAGTGGGTAACGGTTCTTGACGGTCAATTTGTTCAACTCTCTATAGTCGATACACTTTCTGAATGAACCGTTCTTCTTTTTCACAAACAGTACCGGAGCTCCACATGGTGAAGAACTCGGTCTAATGAATCCCTTATCCAAGAGTTCCTGCAACTGAGTAGACAACTCCTGAAGTTCTGAAGGGGCTAAACGATATGGTGCTCGTGCAACAAGCGCTGCCCCGGGCATAAGGTCGATTGAGAACTCAACTTGTCTCGGTGGTGGAAGGCCAGGTAAGTCTTCGGGAAAGACTTCTGGATAATCTCTAACAATGGGCACATCCTCAAGTCGTTTCTCTTCCGACTTTTTCTTCAAGACATGTGCGAGGATCGCCTGGTATCCTTTCCTAAGGTACTTGCGAGTTTTCATGCAGGATATGATATTTAGTCTCGTCCTACCAGTCTCCCCTTGTATGATTAGAGTACTACCGGTGACAAGAGGAATGCGGATGATTTTGTCATAGCAGACAACTTCAGCTCGGTGCTTGGATAACCAATCCATTCCAATAATGACGTCGAAACTTCCAATCTCAACGGGTATAAGGTCAATAGAGAAGATTTCATCAGATAGATTTAAAGTGCAATTTGGTATTACACTGTCAGTCTCAATTAACTTGCCATTAGCTAATTCTACCATGTACTTAGCGTCTAAGGCAATAGGGGCAATGTTAAGCAATTGACTAAACTCATCAGATATGAAACTCCTATCAGCACCAGAATCAAACAGAACAGAAGCAGTAAGATTGTTGAGAAGATACGTACCCGAGACCACATTCGGGTCTTGACGGGCCTCTCCTGAGTTCAGAACGAAAGCTTTCCCTTCGCAGTGTTGTTACTCTTGTTCTTCAGCTTTGGGCAATCATTCCTAAAGTGCCCAGTTTCTCCACACTCATAGCAGGACTTTGGTTGGCTGGTGGGGGTGTTGGTGTTGACGGTAGCAGACCTACAGTCTTTGGTCAAATGTCCATACCTTTGACATTTTCCACAAGGTGTGCTGCAAAGACCATCATGATGACGGCGGCACTTTGAACAGTAGGGTTTATTTCCAGTGTAGCCCTTGTTGAAACCAGAACCAGAGCTGGTGGTTTTATCAGACTCAGACCTCTTTGATGATGATTGGTTTTGAGTGGTGTTCCCAGACCACTTTCTCTTGTTGTTGTTACCAGAAGATGGAGCAGATGTCTCACGGCTGACAACCATGGCCATGAGTTCATGAGCAATTTCGATAGCTCTATCAAGGGTGGTTGGTTGCGCTGAGGCAACATTTCCCTGGATATTCTCTGGAAGTCCGCAGATGTACTTCTTGATACTTTTTCCTTCCGTATCAACCAAACCTGGGCACAACAGAGCAAATTGCTGGAACTTGGTGGTGTACCCAGCAATATCGTTCCCTTGTACCACCAGATGCCAGAACTCAACTTCCAGTCGGTGTAGTTCTTCCTCGCGACAGTACTTCTCCCTTAGCTTTTTCTTCAATTCAGGCCAAGGAAGTCGGTTTGCGATCTCGACGCCAATAGAGTTTGCGTGGGTGTTCCACCATGTTAGTGCACCTTCTTGAAAGGTGTAAGCAGCAAACTTGACCTTACTATCTTCAGCACAGTTACAGAGACTGAAGACAGATTCCATTCTTTCAATCCATCGGATTAAGCCAATAGCACCTTCCGTGCCCTTAAAGTAGAGTGGCTTGCAGCTGAGAAAGTCCTTGTAGGAACAAGGTTTGATAACAGGAGTAGGAGTGGCATTGACTGTCTCTTCATTCCTTAGAGCGTCTCGAGCAGCCATGGCTTCGGCTACAGCTCGGGTAACCGCAGCATTGAGTTCAGCTTGACTGAAACCATTCCTCTTTGGCGGCATGATTCTGACAAAAGCAAAGAGAGTGGATGAGTTGTTTGTACCAAATCATGATACATCACATATGCATATATATATTTATGGGGTAATATACAATGACACTAGTGATAATCACATTTGACAAACAACAGAGTTGCATACTAGATGCGAGTTTGCGAGTGGGTGGGGTATGGTTTTACGTATGGAGCCTATAGTCCTTCAAACAATAAGTTCCATTTGTGATTCAAAGGAAATAGAATGATGGAGGAAATACAAAATGATATACTCCTCGCGAGCATACGATGGTACAGCGGAATTGTGTTGTGAGATGTTATGTGTGTATAAAAGGGATAGACGAAAGTAATTTATACTTGTCGTCTTTGGTAGTGAGAGTGCTAACGAGTGAATTATCGTGTGTGATCTATATATATTCGATATATATAATAGCTTAGAAGATAATACGCGAGTGGGGCTTAATCATATATCTTCAAAATATAATAGCCTATAAGGTAGCACATAAATGAGGCCTATGTATGTATATACGCCTATATCACATAATAGCCTAATGTGTGTCTAACACTAATCAAGTATTAGTCACGGTTTCTCTCGTGGTCAGAATCAACTAATGCATTCCTGTTCAACATAACCCCTTTCGGATTTCACATCGTATTCATTTAATTGTACATAGTTAGCTAAGCTATGTTAAATTAAACTCATATGGTGTAATCACTGAACCAGTTATATCTAATAAGAAATACTACCTAACGGTCATAGTCTAGGCCCACTAAATGCAACCTAGTTCACTATAACCTTAGGCTCTGATACCAATCTGTCGCACCCCCAAATTATGATGCGGAAGCGGGTCGGTTCGGGGCGCGACTAATCAATAACAAAACACATAAGATTACATAATGAACGACCACTACATGCGTCGTTTGATAAAATACATTAATGTAATAGAAATTACATAATTGTTTTCCAAAAGGTGAGTTCGCATAAGATACTTGAGAGATTCCAATACATATCTAATTTGTACAAAATATAGAAATGCAGTTAAATCTCTTGATGATATTATTTGCATGCGACTCGAGCTACAGTATCCTGATGGGCAGTCCAACCTACTGCTGAGTACCTGTGATACATGCTAAAATGGGTCAGCGAAAACGCTGGTGAGCTCACAGGTTTGTATGTCAACACATATTTGTATGAACCGCAAGATTTAATGATAATTGAATTTAAAATGCAATTAAGCAAAATAAAAGTTTTACAGCCATGAGCACATAGTCTGAGCTTAACACGAGATGTCAGGTCCACATTTAAGGTATCCTGATCGAGTTGCCTCCTACGAGTGCCTAATCAACACTCGTCTACACAAATATTAATACATCCGTTTTACCAGTTAGTGCGTGCTAACCCGGACGAGGCTGGTCAAACCTATATGATACCATATACTAATATTCACGCTACTACGTATTACCAAACTATGCTGATGGAGGGCTTTAAAATGATTAGTGAAAATAACTCATGTAGTATTTGATTTGATGGTACTTGCGTTCATATTGTAAAACAAAACAGAGCAATGCAATCACACCCCTAGGTAAAAGTATTTAAAAAGGGGCTATGAGACTCACCTGAGCCTAATGAATTGTTAGCCAACAATTATTGATGATTCACAATGATTTGATGTCGTTACAACGACTGAACCTGCAGGCGTATTACACGCGCAAGATTTAATTGATTAGATGACTCTACGGACCATCTATGCTAGTTGTTCCCTCAACTAGTTATGCCCAAATACTTTGGTTGTTGATTATGTTTGAGTTTTGAAAACATGTACGGCCCGTTGGTGATGGTTTGTCATATTAATCTCAACATTATCATTATGATTTTTGAAGTGTTATACTTAAAAGGAATGTTCCAATGTGTTTTAAAAGTCGTATCGTATAAGCGTTTGAGGTTTACAAGCTTGACACTTAGTATAAAAAGAGTTTGCAACAATTTATTTTCAGGGACACTAGTGGCGACACTTATTAGTTTCTACTGATAGTATAAGTATCTACTGATGATTATAGTAACTACTGATAGTTATAAGTTACTGCTGATAGTTATAAGTTACTCCTGATAGCTATAAGTTACTGCTGATAGCTATAAGTTACTACTGATAGCTATAAGTTACTGCTGATAGCTATAAGTTACTGCTGATAGCTATAAGTTACTGCTGATAGCTATAAGTTACTGCTGATAGCTATAAGTTACTACTGATAGTTATAAGTTACTACTGATAGTAATAAGTAACTACTGATAGTAATAAGTAACTACTGATAGTTATAAGTTACTGCTGATAGTTATAAGTTACTGCTGATTTTTGGCTCGACAAACCTCTCGTTTTCTACACTTTTTAGTCCAAACCAAGTCTAACCAAAAATCACACATGTTCCCCTATGAGTCTAGTGTAAATCTGCACTTTATGGTAATTTTATAAGTTTGTTTACTATTTTTAACAAAAATCTACATGAGACGTGGTCAGATTATGTTCGGAGATGAGTTCAGTCCAAAGATCCACGTTTTTCACCATGATCCGTCAGGATCTGGTCCGAGAGCCAAAAATGAAAGTTGTAGCTGATATCCTAATGAACATTTTTCGTTTAGATGTCGAGAGTTGGTTCTTCCTAGTTTTCAAGATATAGACGTTTTCGTGTGACGAAAATTTCTGGACAGAATCTGTTTTCATTCATATATGTTCGAAAAACGTTTTCCGTTATGATTTTTGGACATCCCCAAGTTGTATGAACAATATAACATCTATATAAACATAATAAAAGTATTTTTCGAAGGTGTCGGGATTTCTTACAATGCTCGTATGGAGAATCCGAAAAGATTGAAACGTGGTTCTCGTTCTCGTGATCGTTTTTGCTTCAATCGTCTTGATGATCCAAGGTGATTTGAGAAGAGATTATAGTGATGATGATGGTGCCGTGAGGTTGGGGAGGAGAAAGAGGGAGAGAGTTTTAGTGAGAGGAAGTAGAGAGATGGAGGTGTATGATTGAATGAGAAGTTTGGTGGGTGTTGTTGGTGGTTTAAAGTCAAGAACAAGATCCATGTTTTATGGATCTTGTTTGGCTGATATTTCCAAGTCAAAAAGGAGGTGAATTTTGTTATATTTTGTCTCAAATAATTGGTATTATATCTGTGTTTGTTTACCCGATCGTTTAAATGTATTTTTGGTCGCGTAGACGTTATTTATACGATACGAAATACTTATGAAATATTATCAAAATAATATTTAGAAACAAATGTGTTTATTAAATATATTCATATTATTTAATAATATAGGTTCACCAACGTCCATAAAATGAATCGGAATTTGGCCGATTTAAAGATGCACGATTCAAATTAAATCGCGTAAATGCGTATACTTATAAAATACACGTAATGATACATACAATTAGCCTAACATGGAACTAATTACATGTATTACAAAATGATTAGGCGTAAATTTCCAGCCCTAATTGGTCGGGTGTCACAACTTGACGGTTCCTGAGGGGGTAAACCTAACAGGTTCAAAAGGCTTCACAGGTTCAGCCTTAATTGTCTTAGGTTTCTTCTTATCATGGTTTACTTCTATGTTGGCTTTATAGAATTCAGGCAACTTAAACGGATTCAAACTAACAGGTTCAAATACAGGCATAGCTACTTTCTTAACAACAGGCTCATTAACTGATATTTCAATGGGCTTTGCATCTATTAACGTAGTAGGCACAAAATCTTTAATTTCATCCTTAGACGGTCTACACAAATTCACATCAACCATAACCGGACTTATCTTTAGAACTAGTTCTACCCGTCTGCAGGATATCAGTAAAGACCAAGGCTGAAGTGTTGATATTCTTGAGTTTTCGTTGCAAATCAACAGCTTTGGCTTGAGAGTCAGCCAATTCCTTTTTTAAATGAGCAATCATTTTTAAGTAACTGTCAATTTCATCTTGATTACTGAAATTAGAGCTTTCAGCTCCTTTTTATCTTCAATAAGTTGATTAATGTTACTTTCAAAGTGTTTCTCATTAGTTTTTAAAACTTTGTTTGCCTCCATCAAATTCAAGATATCAGACTTCAAGTTTTCATTATGTTCCATAAGCCCATTTACTTTACCAGTTAAACTAATACATGAATCACAAGTAAATTTAGCAAACGGTACCTCATTGTTGATAGCCATGAAGCATTGCTCTTGAGTTTCATGAGCAGAGAAATCATAAGCATCTCCATCCTCAATCAACAATGCAGCCTTAGCAGTAGAATGCTCAATCTGTTTTGGAGTAACAGATGGTTTTGTGAAACCCGAAGCAGGCTGTCGTCCTTTCTCACATTCGCGGGCAAAGTGACCAAGATTCTGACACTTATAACACTTGATTTTGCTTTTATCGAATCCCATTGGTGTTCGGTCAGCTGCATCTTCAAGAGATCTCTTTCCAGTTCTTCTTAGATAGTTTTTGGCTCCGCGAGTGAGCATAGCCATATTCCATCTAATGTCAATCCTTTCTAACTCATCAGGATCAACCTGATTGAAGTCTTCATCAGTCAGCTCCAATGTACTGACTCTTTTAGAAAGAAAGTCTTCATATGATGACAAGAAAGCAGTAAACATGGCTGCATGTTCATCGGTGGTTGCTGAAGAAGGAACAGATGATGATGAATATGTACTACTTGAAGAAGCATTATAAGCTGGTAGGACTGAAAATGTTCCCACAGTAGGATTACTGTAAGAAGAGGATCTCTGCGAATTTAGCTCAGCTGAGATGAAAGCCGTTCCACCATGACTTGATTCTGATGCACGAGAAGTAGATCTTGTTTCCTTCTTTTCAATATCCAACGCCTCAGCTTCAAGTTTTCCAATGAGATCATCCAGAGACAATTGCATTGTCTTTGAATCGTTTTCTAATAACAAAACTCGTGTTTCCCAACTTGGTGGTAGAGCAGCTAAAGCCTTTTTGTTAATCTCAGAATTTTTGAGATTATATCCGCCAGCTTTCAGTTCATTTACTGTGCGAGTAAATCTGCAAAGCATGTCTCTGACAGTTTCATTCTTCTGGATATAGAAATAATCAAACTGAGTTTTGACTAATTCCAATTTGCTTTCAATGTACTCAGTGTTGCCACAAAATCTTTTCTCAATTGCATTCAAAAGATCATAAGCAATAGTTTGTGGAAACATATCCAAAACGTCAGTTGGAAGTGACATAGTAATAGCAGAATGAGTCTTGCGTTCAATTTCCCATGCTTTTCGTGCTTCAGGAGTGTATGAACGAACGGGTTTGGGTGGAGGAACACCGATATGTTCTCCAAGAGCAACAGGAACTACATATCGTTCAAGAAGAGCCAACTCCATATCAGGATCAGTGAATAATACAAACGCCATGAACCGTTGTTTCCATGCCCGAAATGGCAAACCCGGTGCAAAATAAGGAGGTTTATTTGCACTACCGATCGTAGCATTATGTTGTAAAACTGCATCAACGCTTTGAAGAGACATGATGAAAATCTGCAAAAAAAAAATCAGAAAATACACAACAAACAAACTGATTTTTGTCTAAGTCTGGAATTATGCGACACAGTGTTATGTCGCAAAGTATCAATACGACACAGTCGTTGTGTCGCAGAGAAGCAATACGACACAGTTGTTGTGTCGCTGAAGTTAATCAGACAGAAGACAAAAATGCGACACAACCGTTATGTCGTAGGTTATGTCGCAACTTGTGTCGCAGACCAGTCAAGGTCAAAATAAGTTGTGTCGTAGGCTTATGTCGCACGATATGTCGCACTTTATGTCGCAGACAATTTAATGTCGTATGGTTGTGTCGTATGAACAGTGGATACGACACAAATATTGTGTCGCAAAAGTGCACGTGCAGACAGTTTTTGAGCCCACAAAAATTTCAATTTTCAACACAAATCATAACCTACTACACCATGCTTCATCAGACAGAAAGGTGAACCTTTTAAACAAAATGATTACCACTTTTTACCAAACAAATCAACAACTGATGATCCCAGCTAGAGATCTTAGTATGTATTACTTTGATTGATTATTAATAAGCTTGCGGAATAGTTTATTAATAACTTGAAGAACAAACTTGTATATAACAGAATATCTAACCAAAAGCTTCAATATTATTAACAATAATACGAACACACAATTTGTGTTAGGGTTTACAACCTTGAAGCTAATAACTAGAATGAATTCGTCGTACTCTAGGGTTTTACAGGATCTCTATTTATAACATATAGAGTCCTTTACATAATCAAACTATTATGGAATCATATCTATTCCATAATTCTCTCTATTCAACTATATCTAACCAACAGTGGTTATCTATATCAGTAACAGGGGTAGTACTCATATATTATCAACAGTGGTTGAGTACTTAATACAAAATACAAACTACACACTAACAGTGGCACTGTTAGACAAACTACTTGACAGCGGCAGCTACTAACTAGCAGTGGCAACTACTAACAGTGGTAGTACTTCTAACAGCGGCACAATACTTGTATTCTGAGCAAATCTAGCAGTGTCTCAGTTCTCAACAATCTCCCCCTAAACTTGATCATTCAGAGTAATGATTCAAGTTTCAATCCTTCTTTTCTTCTTCTATCTCCTTCATCATTTGCCTCTTATGCAGTTGATTGAACACCATGTATAAAGCTCTGTAAGCTCCTTCAGTAATGATGGTTGTAGATAACTTCAAATCAACCAATCTATTCAGCAGCCCTGTTCCCAGCACATAGTGTCGATCATCAAACATGTAGATCACCTGCCCATTGTTAAATACTACCATGTGTACTCCAGCTCTGGCAAAATATCTCCAGGTTATAACCCTTTGATGACAGTGAAAGAATAAGTGATACATGCTTGCTGGTTCAAACATGCTTTGCAATAACTCCATCATTTGTCTTTCAATCACAGCTTCAGAGTTCTTTCTATTCCTGATTCTGCTCACTTGATACAACTCCATAAGATCATCTCTTGTACAGATTCTGAGCAAATCAACCATACTCCCAACATGGTCATCAAATCCTCTTTCCCTTTCAATCTTGATCTCAAGGATCATTTTTCTGAAACCATAATCAATTGCTACTCCTTCCCAATTTATAATTCTAGCCTTTCTTGGTCCTTCAGAAATCTCCTTGCTATCAGTCAGAATCTTGATTCTCTTTTTCAGCTCTGGATCAAATCTTGGAATGTCAGGAATAACATTGTCTTTAGAAATCTGATTTTTCCATGAATTTCTTCTGACTTCATTCTGCTTATCCTCTAAGGCTTTCTCTGCTGCCTCAGCAACTGCTTTTTCTCTTCTTTCTTCTTCTTCTTTCAAAAACTTTACCATTTCCCTATCTGCCTTTTCTTTCTTCTCCTTTATCAATGCATTCAAATGCCTATTCTCTTCCAATTTCTTGGTCCACTCATCATCTCTTCCCATATACCTATCATATGCCTGTTCCAGCTTCTGCATATTCCATCCTTTAACAATTTTAGCTGGGGCATAATTTTCAGACAGAGCATTGATCATTTGTCTTCTCCTTTCAGCATATGGTAAAGGTTTACTCCTCTTCTTGGCTAATTCCTCTTGCTTTTTCTTTCTATCCCTTTCCTCATTTGACCTTTTCATCAACAAAAATCCAGAAGATAACTCTTACTCTTCATTACCTTTCTTCTTCTTTAAATAATCATGAACTCTCTGAGCAGGAAGCTTTAATCCTTGTGCAGTCTTTTCTTTAACAATCTCTGCAGCTTTCTGTGTAATAGTCACTACACTCAGATCATCCAAAATCATTTTAACATCATCACCCTCTTCTTCAGCTTTAGCTTCTGCAGCTCTCCTTATCAACCTTTCCCTTTCTTCTACTTGCATCCTTAGCATATCATGAGACTCAAGATGAGGTTCTTTAATTTCTTTCACTTTTGATTTTTCTTTTAACTTTCCTTTACCTTTGTCTTTTGGATCAATCACAGGCAATTTAGACTCAGGCTTGAGTGGTGAAGTTGGTTCTCTTATTGTAACAGGTACCTCTCTTGGTCTTGTTGTTGTGGTAGTTGTGGCAGGGGTTGATATGACAGCAGTGGTGATTGGTGTATCAACAGTGGTAGGTGTTGGTGTACTAACAGGGGTAGATGTAACAGTGGTTGTGTTAGTGTTGACAGTGGTTGAAATTGTGACAACAGTGGTAGAAGTTTTGACAGGGGATAAAGTATTAGTTGGCTTTCTTCTGGGAATAGATTTCTTTCTTGTAAAGGTCTGCAACTTCTTCTCTTCATCAATTGACTTTGATTGCTCCCCCTTAATCTCAACTTCTCCTTCTTTCATCTCTTTTTCAACATCATCAACCACCTCATACACAGGCCTATCACTGAAACTGACTCTTTTCTTATTTTCCAGGTTAGCACCCATCACATCCCAAAAATATAATCTAAGTGCAGCTTTCTCAGGCAACCCTTTATTCAATGGAAATACCTGATAAACTGTTTCATCTGTTTCATCAGTCTGCTCTGCTCCTGCACCATCACTTATATTAACATTTTCAGAAAAATCTTCACCAGTATATACCACCATTCTTCTGTCATCTGCAGTATTTACCATCTCATCATCTAAACTTTCATGTATCACATAATCAGAGACATTGAGCTCCTCCTCAGCCTTATCCCTGCTCTGCACATAATCATCATCTTTATCATCAAACACTAACTCCACAGTGTCTTCTGATTGTGCCTCATTATGCTCACATATATCCATCTCAACTGTATTATCATCAAGCTCAAGCACCTCTGTAGCTGCAGAATCATCATGCATCTCATCAATATTTATCATTGCTCCACTCATATCATCATGAGGTCCATGTGAATCATCATCATCATCATCATCACCTGCTTTTCTTGAACCATCATCTTCAGGCATATTATCATCATCTGCTTTCTTCTCCCCCTTGCCTGAAGATTCCTTTAACTTATTCGCAGGTAGAAGAATATTGCTGACATCCTCCTCAAGCATTACCAATCTATTCTGCACATCAAGCAACTCTGCCTTCTGATGATCAATGATCTCCTTCTGCTTAGCAATTAACTCATCCTGAGCTTGAATTTTCTGTTGAGCCTCTTTTCTGTAAGCCCTTTCCCTCTCATATTTGCTCCACAGTTTATTGATATCATGTACAAGATAGGAAATCGTCAATTCATCAGTATCACTAGGCTCATCAACATTAGAGTGTGACCTCTTAGTTGAATCCTTGCCCACATCTGCCACTGCAGATGTCCCTTGGTTATTGGTACTGGGACCTACATTTGAATCATCACCCATAGGTTCATCAAACATAGTTGCCTCTGGTTGGGTCTGATTAATGTTACCACTATCCTGCCCTGCCAGTGGGCTAGAAACAGTAGTGGCAGCCCTTCCAGAATGAACATTTTCATCAAGTATGTTCACCTGTTGTGTTGGGACAGTTGACTGAGACTGTGGAGAAACAGGAATCTCCATAGCCTGTGTAGCCTTCTTGGATTTCTTGGCTTTAGATTGGGTAGGCTGTTTGTTCCCTTGTTTTCTTTTGATGCCACCTCCTGATGTGTGTTCAGAACCAACTTGTGTTGTTGGTCTGTCATCATTTGGTCCAGATGGTGTTGGTAATACACCACCAGTGGCAGAAGGAGTAACTAGCATTGTAGAAAATAATGCAGTTTCCTTCTTAGAAAAAGCATTCTGATACTGATTCATAGCCTTAATAGTCCTCAAAGATAGAGTAGAACTAACAATCACACTATCCTCTGCTGGCAGATTTGACAATTGATTATTCAATAAAAGCTGAACAAATCTAGGGTACATAACGAATGTATCACCCTTTACATTCCTAACCATATTATCTAAGATAAATCTAGACATATTAAATTTAATACCCTGTGCCAAGCAGATAATAGGATATGCAATAGTAGAACTAAATTCATTAAAACTAGTTCTCTTTTGAGACAAACATACCAGAAAAGTATGAATGTAGAACTTCCATTGAGGACAAAACCATGACTTCAAGAAAGTATATTCTGATCTTGTCTTTCCTGAACCTTCATACCCCATATCCATAATGCCTTTAAACAAATCTTCTCTCGATAATTCCAGAATTCCACCTTCATCATCAAACTGTAAAAGCTCTCTTAGAACAATCTCAGTAACCATTACCTTCTTACCCTTGACAGTGGAATGAATGTGAGCAATGCCATTAACATTCCCTTCCTTTGCATTCTGCCAGAATTCTTGAATATGCGATCGAATTAATCGTGGACAAACAGTAAGGGCATGTGTAACTGGACAATTACTCAAGAAATCAATAATAGGGTGAAAATACTCATCGGCAAGTTCTTTTTTCAAGAAAGCCCTCATATTGTGTTCAGAATGAACACTTAGCGTAGAATGATCAGAATCAGATGACAATGAAGATGCCATTGATGTAATTGATGAACGAACGAAGAGTGAATTACAATAAACAACTCAAAGCGAGAGCGATTATTGAAGGGTTTTGAAAATTTTAAAAGCGTAATTGAAAAAGTGAAGTATTTGAGTACTTATTTGATGACAGTGCCAAGCCCTAAAAATAGAACTAGCAGTGGCACTGCTGGTTATACCCAACAGGGGCACAATTTACAAACAAACCCAACAGGGGTACCTCACTTGGTCAATTTATAGTCAACCCTTTCTAACCATCTAACAAAGCTAGCAGCGGCTGATAGTCTAGCAGGGGCATCCGACAAAGAAAACGCCAACTTAGAACTAACAGGGGCATAAACTTAGTTAGACAACGATTTTTTTTTTTTTTTTTTTTTTTTTTTTTAACTAAAAAATAAGAAGAAACAAATAAAACATTAAATTCCAGCTCAAGTGATGTCTCTTGACAGTGGCTGAAACCTGCAATATTAAACTAAGAAAAACAACTAGCAGGGGTTAAATTACACACATATACAGCAGGGGTTTAAAATACATTGACAGTGGCAAAGGTAAACTAACAGTGGCACCATCTGTTATCATGATGAAGCTAACAGTGGCAACACCTGACCCTGTCACATACAATATATTTTACCCCTGTTAGTATCAAATCCAGACCAAAACACTACGTGAGATTGATCATACCAATATTAGTTATCAAAAATGTAAATCTTCCTACATCAAATGCTTTTGTAAAAAGATCTGCAAGTTGATTATCAGTATGAATTTTAAAAATATGAATCAATCTTTTATCATAACAATCTCGTATAAAATGATATCTGATCTCAATGTGTTTGGTTTTTGAATGCTTAACTGGATTCTGAATGATACTGATAGCAGAAGTATTATCAATATAAATAGGAGTGTTCATGAAAGTCAAACCATAATCCAGCATTTGATTCTGAATCCAAAGAACCTGTGCACAGCAACTTGATGCTGCAACATATTCTGCTTCTGCTGTAGAAGTGGAAACTGTGGTTTGCTTCTTGCATTGCCATGACACTAACCTATTTCCAAGAAATTGACAACCTCCACTAGTCGGTTTCCTATCCATATTCTCACCACCATAGTCACTATCTGTGAAGGCCTTTAGCTCAAAATCTGATCCTTTAGCATACCAAAGGCCCAAGTCTGGTTGACCTTTCAAGTATCTAAAGATCCTCTTCACAGCATACATGTGTGACTGCTTTGGATTGGTCTGATATCTAGCACAAAGACACACTACAAACATTATATCAGGTCTAGATGAAGTTAAATACATCAATGAACCAATCATTGACCTGTATAAGTGCACATCTACTTCCTCCCCCTCAGGATCAGAATTAAGATGTTTATGTGCCTCCATGGGAGTGCTAGCTACCTTCACATCTTTATAACCAAATTTATTCAAAATATCTTTCACATACTTCCCTTGGTTAATAAAGATTCCATCTAACTTCTGCTTGACCTGCAATCCTAAAAAGAATGTGAGTTCACCCATTGAACTCATCTTGAACTTCTTATGCATTAAATCCTCAAACTCTTTGCACAATGAATCCCTTGTAGACCCGAAAATAATATCATCAACATACACCTGTACCAGCAATATATCTCTTTGAACCCTCTTGGTAAACAATGTCTTGTCAATAGTACCTCGTTTGAATCCATTCTTGAGAAGATACTCAGATAGAGTATCATACCAAGCTCTTGGAGCTTGATGTAATCCATACAATGCTTTCTTCAATCTGCACACTCTATCTGGATATGTTGGATCTTCAAACCCTGGTGGTTGGCAAACATACACCTCATCATCAATTAGACCATGAAGAAAAGCACTCTTCACATCCATTTGATAGACTTTGAAATCCTGATAAGATGCATAAGCTAAAAATAATCTAATAGCTTCTATTCTAGCAACAGGAGCAAAAACATCATCATAATCTATGCCTTCTTCCTGTGTGTACCCCTGTGCTACCAACCGAGCCTTATTCTTGATCACTATCCCTCTTTCATCTCTCTTGTTCTTAAAGATCCATCTTGTGCCTATAGCTTTCTTTCCTTTTGGAAGATCAACCAAATCCCACACATCTTGCAGTTTGAATTGCAACAATTCTTCCTGCATAGATTCAATCCAGCTTGGATCTTTGAGAGCCTCCACTGCCTTCTTTGGTTCCATCTGAGAAAGAAAACATACATATAATGAAGTATGTACATCTTCTTCTCTTACCTTGGTTTGATGTCTTGTCTGAACAGGAGTCATAATATCACCAATAATCAAATCCAAAGAATGATCTTTATGAACCAAATACTTAGAGGTAGAAGTATCAAGTAAATCTCTTTCCAAATTAGAACCCAATAGATTATCTACCTCAGAGTCTGAGAAAGACTCTCTTTCCTCTCTTTCTTTTGAAGGCTTTGGAGTTGCTTCAGAATCTGACAAAGAAGTCCTTTCCATGACTTGAAATGGAGGACTTGGTTCAAAATAGTTTGGATAATCATGCTCTTTCTCTGAATCATGCTCTGGATCTGTATGAGATCCCTTTGAAGTGAATGGTTGATGATCTGGTGAAGTTGAATCATCTGCACACTTGCTTGCACCAGTTTTACCAGGTGAACCATTTGAATCATCAGAAGAAGCATCTTTCTCTGGTTGATCCTGTTCCTGTTGAAATACTTCTGGTGGATCTGGAGTCCAAATAGGAAACAAGACATACTTCAAGTCATCCTTTTTAGTTTGACTTGAGGTTGAATTCCCATCTTTACCTGCATCATTACCTGCATCTGTACCTGCATCTGTATCTGCACTAATAGACAAATCTGGATATCTAAAAGCATGGGTTAGTGCATCAATATCAAACAAAACTTCTGGACCTTTTCCTTCTACATTTGATGTATGTTCATTAAAGGTCACATCCATGGTCTCATCTATGATCCTAGTCCTTTTGTTAAATACTCTATAAGCCTTGCTTTGAATAGAGTATCCAACAAATACACCCTCATCTACCTTACTCTGAAACTTACCAAGATGATCTATGGTATTTAAGACAGTACAAGGACATCCAAATGGTTTTAAAAAGCTAACCAAAGGTTTTCTCTTAAAGAATAACTCATAGGGTGTCTTGTTATGAGGTTTAATAATCAAAATCCTATTCAAAACATAACAAGCAGTGCTAACTGCCTCTGCCCAAAAGGACATTGGAAGTTTAGCATCTGCTAGCATGCTTCTAGCAGCCTCAATTAGTGTCCTATTCCTCCTCTCAGCTACTCCATTTTGTTGTGGAGTCCTAGGTGCACTATACTGTCTTTCTATACCTTTATCCTCACAGAACTTATTCATCTCATGATTCTTAAATTCTGTCCCATTATCACACCTGATGATCTTAACCTTTTGATTAGTTGAATTCTCAATCCTAGTTATGAATGATCTAAGTATTTCACCTGTCTCATCCTTAGTCCTAAGAAAGAACACCCAACTCATTCTAGAGTAATCATCAGTTATTACCAAACAGTAAGATTTCTTCCCTTGACTAGCTACATTGGTAGGGCCAAACAAATCCATATGTAACAGGTGTAAGGGAGTGGTATTGGTATTCACAAGCTTGGTCTTATAAGAGGTCTTGTGTTGCTTGCCTTTGAGACATGCTACACAGTGGTCACTACATTCAAATAACTTTTCAGGTAAGCCTCTCACTAGCTTATTCCTAACAAGTTTATTCATGGTCTTGAAATTCAAGTGACACATCCTCCTATGCCATAGTTCAGATTCAGATACAGTAGCTTTAGAAATGAGACAGTTAACATTTTGAGATTCCATCTTGTTTAAATCACTACAGTATACATTATTCTTTCTTGGAACTCTCATTAAAATCTTATCTTCAGGTATTTTGAGTTTTTCAGAAAGTATAAGGCATTCTGTGTCAGTGAAATATACAGGATTTTGCTTATCTGTGATTTGACTCACACTAAGCAAATTGTATCTCAATTGCTCAACATAATAAACATCATTGAAAGTGAGCTTACTGCTTTTTACCTTACCTTTACCTGTGATTTTACCTCCTTTAGGATTGCTTCCAAATGCTACATCTCCTCCATCAAACGCTTTAAAGTCCTGTAGCTATTTCCTGTCTCCAGTCATGTGTCTTGAACAGCCAGAATCAATATGCCATAAGCTTGGTGGCTTGCCCTGCACATATATGAGAAAAACAATTAGTTTTTCTTGGGAACCCAAACCAATTTGGCTTTGGGTTTCCCATGAGCACCTTTGACATCAACCCTTTTGACAGTGATTGATCTCAGTGCTGCATTGGTTTTGGACACTTCAGATTTACACTCATTTTTATGTCTCCAAAAACAATCAATTTTTGACCTGACAGGGGTTAATGGTCTGACAGTGGTCACCTTTAAGTTTGTATTGATTACCCTGGCAGTGGTAGCTTTACTTGGTATATACATTCTTTTGAAATGTTTAATACCAGCAGAGGTACCATGCCTGACAGTGGTCAAACCCTCCCCTGTTCGTGTCTTGCCTCTGTTAGCCGTTGACAGGGGCACTGCTGTAGCATTAACAGGGGCTGCAGCCTTGCCTTTGTTAGGCTTATTTATCAACACATGACCTGTACCACTGTTCCTATTATTTTTAGGATTGTAGTAACAGTCCTGTTGAAGATGATTATATCTACCACAAATAAAACATGACTTTCTTTTCACACATTCAAACCCATTACCCAACCTTTGTGAAATCAATTGGTTCCAATTTCTTTGATTACCCCTGGGAATGGATTTATTCACATTACTTGCAGTATGTAACTCAGACTTCTTTGATTTACATGTACACTTATCACACTCAGATTTCAACTTGTCTTTTGATTCAGTATTGACCTTTTTGTGTACATACCCTAAACCTGAACTAGCCTTGTTGATTTTCCTGACTTGATCTATTTGAGCTTTTGCTTTCTCAACAAACATCTTTTTACCCTCTTCTAGTTTAGTACTATTTAGTTCAGAAACTAGACCAGTAATAGGCTTAACACAATCATCCACAGAATTACCACTAGATGAGCTATCACTATCACTCTCATCTTCCTCAGTCCAATCAGATACTTCAACTTTATCAAAATTCACATTATCAGCACAATTAACAACTGGATCTACCTTTTTAACCTCCTCAGACACACCTACCTTAAGTTTTTCTAAGTCAAACTCAAGCTTAGATGGGAAGTAAGTATGATTATAAGGTGGGGGTACAGCATTAAGGTTGTAACCTAATCCAAGTTTTAATTTATCATGAATTTGAGACTTGATTAAGTTTTGAACACCTTTTGAAGCGTTTTCCAATTCATCAACTTTCAATTTTATTGACTCTTTATCAGAAATTGCCTCAGCCAACTTTGCACTTAGCATATCAACTTTTGTTTGTAAAGCTTTCTTTTCCCAATTCAGATATTTAATATCTAAGTGAAATTGTGATTCATTCTTTTCAAAAGCTTTTATCTGTCTTTCTAAGTTTTCAATGGCTAAAGTTGAATGTTGACTCTTTTCCACACAAGCTTTTAATTCATTACACACAATCAGATTATGATCCCTATAAAATTTAACCATTTTCTTACATGCAGGAGAACATAATTTAGATTGTACCTCATATGGAAAAGCTTCAATATTATTAACAATAATACGAACACACAATTTGTGTTAGGGTTTACAACCTTGAAGCTAATAACTAGAATGAATTCGTCGTACTCTAGGGTTTTACAGGATCTCTATTTATAACATATAGAGTCCTTTACAGAATCAAACTATTATGGAATCATATCTATTCCATAATTCTCTCTATTCAACTATATCTAACCAACAGTGGTTATCTATATCACTAACAGGGGTAGTACTCATATATTATCAACAGTGGTTGAGTACTTAATACAAAATACAAACTACACACTAACAGTGGCACTGTTAGACAAACTACTTGACAGCGGCAGCTACTAACTAGCAGTGGCAACTACTAACAGTGGTAGTACTTCTAACAGCGGCACAATACTTGTATTCTGAGCAAATCTAGCAGTGTCTCAGTTCTCAACAACAACACCAAACTTTGAAGATTAATAACCACAATATACTCAAAAACAAACTTTTTGAACCAAGAACACCAAGAACATAAAATGTGAAAATAATATTTTTAGACCAAAATCTAGCAAAAACTAACTCGAAACCGCAACTCAAGAGTATGCGGCTCTGATACCAATTGTAGGTTCCACTTATACGGACCAAATCGAGTAGTTCAACTAGTTTGTTAAAGCGGAAATCAAACAAACTAATATATGCTAGATTAACACGATAAATGACCAAAACACAAAGTGTGTATGTATATATATATGAAACACTAACAACAATACATACACTTGGACACAAACACACAAAGATCAAATAACACTTAGAGAGTATTCTGTGATAATGAGAGTGCTATGTGTGTGTAAAATGTGGTGCCAAAACAGAAGCTGGCGAGCTTCTATTTATAGCCTGATCCAAACTTTATGCGACACAAGCCTTGTGTCGCATAGACTCTTTTGCGACACAATGCTTGTGTCGCATGGAATGTTTCTGCGACACAATTCTTGTGTCGCATAGAATGCTTCTGCGACACAATGCTTGTGTCGCATGGATACAAAAATTGTAATTAAACTAAATCTAAAACTATACAAAACGTAATTACAATTTCGACACTATTACAGACTGAGACCAACTGACAGACACACATAGATGTACCAACAATCTTGAGTTATGTTGGCTTTTCTTTGCAAAGGTTTTGGGAATTTGGGAGTGTCTCCGAAGGTTTGTGAGACTTTTGAGGTTCGAGATAAATGACAGGAGATCTTTTATGGGTGTGAAGAGTGGGTGTTGAGTGGGTGGATGTTTGATGGTGGAAAGGTGTTTTGGATTCCTTGGAAGCTATCAAGATAGGTTGTACATATGCCACGTGTGGCACTCATTGATGTGATCTCGAAATGTATTACAAGAGTAAGTTCTAATTCAAATGCATACATCGGCATACACACATGAAACGAAAAGTGAAGCATTAAAGATGAATGCTAATTATGGGCTCAATCCTCACGAATCGAATGCTTTGGTCAGTATGTGCCTAGCCATGTGTTGCCTTTTTCGTTCGTATCTTGATCTAAAACAGTTTCGTTTCTTTGTTAAAACTCGTTTCTAGCTATAGTTCATAGTTTTGAAAGATAGGATTTAAAGAAAACGATGTTTTTGAATCCGAAAAATTTGAAAATTTTTCCATTTTTAGCCTTTTGATGAAAATATTGTTTGGCTTACGGACAAGAGGTAAAACTTGCGGTTGTAGACCGAATATCCCACACTTAGAGGAACATTGTCCCTAATGTTCGAATCTATTTGTTGAGCACCTCTTGACGAAGTATCCCACACTTAGAGATTCTACTTATCTTTGGATTGTTTCACAAGTGTTATGTGGTATGAGGTATCCCACACTTAGTGTTGGAACATTGGGTGAGATAATCAAAGCTTTAACGGATAAGGGTTTTTGGAACGGTGTACCGCTTTTGCTGTGCGCATTGTTTGCTGTGTGTTAGAAGTTTGCTGGTCCGCGACTTGTAACTTACGTCTCTCAGTGTTCTTCATTGTGGGGTCCGTTGCTTCCTTTGATTTGGTCTCCGATAAATAGTCGTTTGGTTCAACAAATAATCCACTCAATCATTTAAATAATAGCTGCTAATAAGAAAAGTAAAGTAAAAGCATAATAAAATAGTAAATATATAACACCCCTCATTTCTTAAAACAATTATAATCATTATTGTGACTCGGAAGCGTATATTTCAAACATGTAACCATACTTTACATTACCTTATAATGTCAATAAACTTTTTCAAACTAAATACATGACATTTCAACAACCAGGTGTTATATAATTTAAAACATTTCTTCGGTTATTAAACTAACATCAGAGTAACAGCCTGTCAAACATTCCATCAATTCCAGACACTTCCTGCCCCGCCCAATATGTCCCATCACTTATAACCTGCAGGAAGAACTGTGGTGGGGTTAGCATAACGCTAAGTGAATGAAACTATAATCTACAGTCCAACTTAGCACAACAATCTGTTTACATCAAATAACAATAAACAATCAATCAATCAATCAATCAATCATCATAAGGATCGGTGGTTCTTGAGATACCTTTATATCGGTTTGGTACTCAAAGAACACTTATCAATCATCTGTATTGGCCTATAAAGAATTACCGATAACCTGTTGTTAATCACACACGACCTAAATCTTTGAACCAACATTTCAAGTTCCAAGATTTCCTGTCGTCTATAATAACAACCAAGTCCAACCATCATTTCAAGTTGACCTCAGAATCTTACATACTAGCTCAAACAGCCAAGTAAGCAAACAACCAAACTAACATGGCAAGTTATCTACAAACGAAAACATTATATCAAAGTAATACTATAATTACTTGTTGTAACCAAATCATTACAACTAAATCACACTGAGGTTACAGATCCACTCACCGAATATCTCAGTCATCCACTCAGTAGTCTAATGTCACTGAGTCTTTCTGTTTATCTGAAAACACAACAGAGCTACATAAGTTAGTCATTTGACCCAATGTAGATATAACATCATACAATGGTAATTACATCACACAACTTATCACTAACTTGTATTAATTCAACTTTCATCATTTCAAGATTATGATTAATCACTTTAATCATCTCAATTCACAATCACTTAATAAACTATGATCATCTTTCAATATCAAATCAAGTAAGTTTCCAAGATTATGAATAGCCATTATAAACATCAATATTCATAATCAATTACCAAATTATGATCATTAGTATCACATTCTCACCTTTATCCATCTTAATCATTGTTAACTAATATAATTAACCCATTAACATGATTAATAACATCTAACATCAACAATTAATCAAACCCCTCATAATCATCTTCATGAATCAATCATAATCACCATGAACACTTAATCAACTTTACACAATTTAGTTTGAACACAACTAATCATCATCATGTATCAACTCTAACATGATCACTAACAACAATTATCAAACATACACTAATTACACAAGCTTATAAGCTTTGATCATATCATAATCAACTAAACCCTTTAACTTTATTAATGATCATATATCAAATTCACCATTTCTAAACTAGGTTTAGATTATAATCCACATATAATCATCAACTAACAACTATATGATCATTACAAGCTTCAATTTCATATTAATCATCCTAATTGAATCAAATACACAAAAACCCATTTCTAGGTTTATACATAATCACAAAATTAAGACTTACCACATGGTTATGATGATCAATGGATGATTTACTCATGTTTTGGAAGCTTGAATTCGAGTTCTAGGGCTTCAATTTGATGATTTCTCATGGTTTTAGGGTTTTGAAATAATACATATGAATATATGATACGTATGAATGCATATGTATATAGATATATGTTGAAATAAAAGACCGACTCAACATATAGGTCTATTACACAATTGTCTAAATTTCATTCCCCGTACTTATCATTGTTTGGAACTTAAAAACCATTTGCGGGGAAACATTATTTTATTTTACCGTCAACTAGATTAAATTAAAACAATCATTAATTTATTAGTCACAATAAATTATTCGACTCTTTTCCTCATTTATTTTCAAATAACAAAAGAAACCATTTTCTGACACTTTAAATAATAACTCACAATCAAAAAATATTAAAATATTACCAGACCCGAGGAACGGATGTTACAATTCTCTCCCCCTTAAAGGGATTTCGTCCTCGAAATCTGATTACACTTAACCAATCAAGTGAAATAGATTCACACATTTCATTTTACTAATACTATATATATATCTCGTACACTGCTAACCACATACTTATTCATTACTATATGCATACAAGATGTGGTTATAATTTACTTCATTTATGCATATCCTCATCATGCATATCTTCAATCACACAACACCAAATGTGTATATATCTCATCAACTTACACACCACTAGTGTGTACCTCAATTAAATTCACACAAACACATAAGTTATGCTTTGTACTCAATTTGATTTGCTAACACAAGATGCAATATTTATCATAATATGTAGCATCTTCTACTTTTTAATCACAAATACACACATCAAATGTTACTCCCGTGAGCAACTTATAAATATAGATACATGTTTTCAATTCTTTCCACATTCACATATCTAAATGTACATGTTTCTATCCTTTCCCCCCCCCTGCACAAATATTGTGCATATATCCTGTCTCTAATAAGTTTAAATAACCACTTACATGACCATTCATACATAGCCATGTCAACTATTTAAACATATAATCTACTTACATCTTTATCATAACAATAGCAGCAACAACAACAACAACAACAAGTGGTACCGAATACCACAACATGTACCTTAGCAATAAAGGTTTAAGTTAATTCACCATTAGCAATTTAACTAACAACTTGCTAGAATTTTCAACGTTGCAACTAGTTAATCATCACTTTACTTAGGTTATATGAAATTCTTTTCTCTAAGGAATCCAACATCATATAACCATCAACACATAAAATAACCATTAAGCCTTATGTAGAGGTCAAATTCCAGGGTAATACCATTATCACATAATCAATTAGCATCTTTTCACATCAACTCGGACGTTAAATCAACACCTGTTAATACCATGCGCCATCAGCATAGGTATTTCAACAACATAAGGTGCTGTCACAAGTCATCTATTCAACAATATCAACACAATATTATTCGCAATCAATTGACCTCTACTTTGCTTAAATCATCTTTTAACTATCAGTAGTTGTAATTCATTACACATACACATCACTTGTACCATAGGTGCCACATTAACAACAATTTATGGTGTACTACTCTTTCATTTCAGTCAATCATTCATTGACTATTTCTCAATTACAGGTCAACATATCTTACCTGTTATTTTAAATCACATTAACTTTATCTGGTACTTAGTAACCTCAACAACTCCATGTGAAATGGCATAATATAAATACGTTGGCCAGACGTCGTCATATTATGTCAGTCACACTTCATTCTCAGGCCACTTCATACCATCCATCTTCAAAGTTATTACTCTTTTACTCTCACGTCACTTATACAACACCTTAACAACAGACATACAACCAAGTATTAATTTGCTACTATTTTCAACTTATCACTTTAAATGAACAATTAATCACATAATCAGGTAATTATAACTCTTTTTCACTATTTCATTAGCACAGATGTAATGTCCAACACAATTACATCAATCAACACTTTTGTTACCCGATTCAATATCAATTACTAGTTATATCTCTTTAACATAGATGTAATATCCAACATTTACATCTATCAGCATCATTTAACACTTACAGTACATTTAGTACTAAACGCTTTGTCAACACTATGTGCAACATTCAACACATATTTATCAATTTAGACACCTTTAATTGAATTACAATTGAGCATTTCATGTTTAACTATCACATAAATATGAGCTCATATATTTATTTTGCACATTCTTAAAATGCTCAATTCCACACTTTCTATTACTCTACATGATTCAAATACTTTATCATGTTTCAACTAATTCATATATATGATTCACATAATCCCATACTCAATGTTTAGTGACCCTAGTTAGCAACAATCAATCATACCAGTTACTAACATAATTTGCAGTTAAATAACCACCTGAGAATAACTCATACATAATAACATATGTGAACATCTTAAAACACATTTTAGTATTGCACATATACACAGGAATGCTCCCTGGGCTCAAAGAAACAAAAGCCCAATACAAAACGTAAGCTAAAAGTCCGAAATAAGGTCCGAAAAATAGTAAAATGCCATTTTCGGGCCCCAAACGACCCCGAATGGCCAAAAACCGTCTAGGCTAAGGTACTTAGCTTTGATCATTGGACCATTTTCGAGTGACCATGGAATTTTCAGTCCATTCCGTGTTTATAGAAAATTTGTCAAATTTTCCGTCGCTAAAAACACTACTAAAGACTTGTGCACTTTTGGAATTTGCAAAATCCTTCGAAATTTTTCATGCAAAAGCGATCCGGAATGAGAGGGCTGGATCGCGTTCTTATGAAGGAAACATTCTGTAACCGAAATCAACATGCTAACGCGATCCGGATACTCATGCTAGGATCGCGTTCCTATGCATTTTTCAGACCTGCTACTTTAATGCAAATTTCCAAAATTCAAACGTACATATCTCTTAAACCGTAAAGAATTAGGGTCTGAAATTTTGCAGGCACCTTCATATAGTCAAAATGCAACTTTCCATTTTCACACTTTTTCAAAATTCACATTTATCGAGAAAACGGATGTACGACTCATTTTTGACCATTTTCAACCATTTTGGTGGACATGTCAAAATCCAATCCACATGGTTTCTGACTCCTACCTTTTAACAATATGTTTCTACATATAATTGTGACGTGTGGGCATATTCATCACTCCCATATACCCATTATCTATCATTTTAACACGTTGACCCGTTTAGGGGTCCAATTGGACACTTTCACCAATTTTAACCATTTTGAATACCATAACACTTTCTACACACATTCCTACTATTTGTAGGACTTAAAGTCACTGTTACATGGTTCATAACCAAACCACTACTCATTTTAACCGTTTTACCAAAAAGTGACCCATTTGGACACTTCAACAACCCATTTGGGTTTCAACCCTTATGATTACCATTCCATCACCCATTTCACATTACGTTGACTATTATAAGTCAAACTAACCCACTTTCACTATTGGTGTTCTATTATACCCTCAAAACACCAATTTCACATAAAATTCATTATGTTTCAAGCAATTACTACAAGTTTTCAACTTTTACTTCTTTTACAAACTTGTCAACGCATATCAAGACTCGTTAACCACTTTGACTTTCTACTTTACCACTTTTAATACCTAGATCATAATTCAACCATAATCATGATCAAGGCAAAACACTTAAACATCTAGCCACATTTAATTCTTTGTAACATAGTCATTACACAATTTGACTCTACCAAGGCAAAACACATTCCAATCAATGAACACTTTCTAGATTAAACAACAACATGACTCCAAAACTATTGATTGCGATATACCAATATTTCATCAATTTTACTATAAGGAGTCACATTAATTCACTTTATCATGTAGCAACTAATTTCCTAGCAAGGATTCATAATCACACCTTGCCTTTATCAAATCATAATCACACCATGATTTATACTTTATTTTCATACTGTAGACACATTTGATTTCCAACAATCCACTATTACACCTTTGTCAACAAAGTGTCTACATAACTCAATTATTAATTCAATCATTTCTAGTTCATTCAAAATTACTCGTTAATATTTCTATCATCACATTAACAAGTAATAATCATCAATTACTCACAACTGGGGAATCATATCAGTCTGACTCAATTCAAATTTACTACTACTCATCATAGCAAAGTAAACCACTAGAGGTAATTTAAATCCAAGTAAGCTTATCAAGGATTACCTGATGCAATTATGCCAACGAATGTAGAGGAATCATTGAGAATACCAATCGGTTCCTCATGTTCCTCCGTCTCTGCAACCAAAACAACACTATTGCATCTTGTTATAGGTTAGTACACATTCAATAACCAATTCTCATACAACAACTAATCCCACACCCACTGGAATGTTTGACTTGACACATATCAAAGTTTGGGATTGAACATCTTACAATGTACAATTCACCCAAACTTATGCTCTGATACCAACTTATAACACCCCTCATTTCTTAAAACAATTATAATCATTATTGTGACTCGGAAGCGTATATTTCAAACATGTAACCATACTTTACATTACCTTATAATGTCAATAAACTTTTTCAAACTAAATACATGACATTTCAACAACTAGGTGTTATATAATTTAAAACATTTCTTCGGTTATTAAACTAACATCAGAGTAACAGCCTGTCAAACATTCCATCAATTCCAAACACTTCCTGCCCCGCCCAATATGTCCCATCACTTATAACCTGCAGGAAGAACTGTGGTGGGGTTAGCATAATGCTAAGTGAATGAAACTATAATCTACAGTCCAACTTAGCACAACAATCTGTTTACATCAAATAACAATAAACAATCAATCAATCAATCAATCAATCATCATAAGGATCGGTGGTTCTTGAGATACCTTTATATCGGTTTGGTACTCAAAGAACACTTATCAATCATCTGTATTGGCCTATACAGAATTACCGATAACCTGTTGTTAATCACACACGACCTAAATCTTTGAACCAACATTTCAAGTTCCAAGATTTCCTGTCGTCTATAATAACAACCAAGTCCAACCATCATTTCAAGTTGACCTCAGAATCTTACATACTAGCTCAAACAGCCAAGTAAGCAAACAACCAAACTAACATGGCAAGTTATCTACAAACGAAAACATTATATCAAAGTAATACTATAATTACTTGTTGTAACCAAATCATTACAACTAAATCACACTGAGGTTACAGATCCACTCACCGAATATCTCAGTCATCCACTCAGTAGTCTAATGTCACTGAGTCTTTCTGTTTATCTGAAAACACAACAGAGCTACATAAGTTAGTCATTTGACCCAATGTAGATATAACATCATACAATGGTAATTACATCACACAACTTATCACTAACTTGTATTAATTCAACTTTCATCATTTCAAGATTATGATTAATCACTTTAATCATCTCAATTCACAATCACTTAATAAACTATGATCATCTTTCAATATCAAATCAAGTAAGTTTCCAAGATTATGAATAGCCATTATAAACATCAATATTCATAATCAATTACCAAATTATGATCATTAGTATCACATTCTCACCTTTATCCATCTTAATCATTGTTAACTAATATAATTAACCCATTAACATGATTAATAACATCTAACATCAACAATTAATCAAACCCCTCATAATCATCTTCATGAATCAATCATAATCACCATGAACACTTAATCAACTTTACACAATTTAGTTTGAACACAACTAATCATCATCATGTATCAACTCTAACATGATCACTAACAACAATTATCAAACATACACTAATTACACAAGCTTATAAGCTTTGATCATATCATAATCAACTAAACCCTTTAACTTTATTAATGATCATATATCAAATTCACCATTTCTAAACTAGGTTTAGATTATAATCCACATATAATCATCAACTAACAACTATATGATCATTACAAGCTTCAATTTCATATTAATCATCCTAATTGAATCAAATACACAAAAACCCATTTCTAGGTTTATACATAATCACAAAATTAAGACTTACCACATGGTTATGATGATCAATGGATGATTTACTCATGTTTTGGAAGCTTGAATTCGAGTTCTAGGGCTTCAATTTGATGATTTCTCATGGTTTTAGGGTTTTGAAATAATACATATGAATATATGATACGTATGAATGCATATGTATATAGATATATGTTGAAATAAAAGACCGACTCAACATATAGGTCTATTACACAATTGTCTAAATTTCATTCCCCGTACTTATCATTGTTTGGAACTTAAAAACCATTTGCGGGGAAACATTATTTTATTTTACCGTCAACTAGATTAAATTAAAACAATCATTAATTTATTATTCACAATAAATTATTCGACTCTTTTCCTCATTTATTTTCAAATAACAAAGGAAACCATTTTCTGACACTTTAAATAATAACTCACAATCAGAAAATATTAAAATATTACCAGACCCGAGGAACGGATGTTACAAAATAGATAGATGTGATGTCGAAGCATCAATCGTACATCAATACAGACAATAATAAAATAGAGTTTTGGTAGAAAGTAGAAAGAAGTCAGAAAGAGGAGCAATCCATTGCTCTGCTCATGATCATACTGCTGTTGTAGATGTGGTAGGTCCAGGAGAAGTCTCGTCTGATGAGGAGTCATCATACTGATCATTGGTGCCTTCATTTGATGCATCAGGGTTAGCTCCTTCGTCTGGCATGCCGATGGTAAAAGCTCCTTGGTCTACTAGCTAATCGATAAGTGGCCCGGATGGTATCTCGAAGCTACCGAACGGGAACATGGCTGACCCTTGGTGTGCGTTGTCCTGGAAGAGGTCTGTCTGCCTATGAGAGGAAACCTGTGTTAGGATTTATTAATTTGATGAGACAAAATAAAAGATGCAAGTTAAGGGACTAAAGATGAATTGTTTTATTTTAATTAGTCTTCTAGTATAATTATGATTTCTTGTAACCCTAAAGATCTCTATTATATAAAGAGACATAGGGACGTAGGTTTTGGTGTGCACACATAATGTAGACGTCTAAGGGTTTGTTTAGCCTCAAGATCAAGGTTTCTTGATCCTGTTATATTTGTATAATCGTTCTATCATGATCAAATAGAATTGAGGCTTTTTGTTATGATAACTTTGATGTTATTGTTCTATTCCGCTGCATATTATTATCTTTGTTATCATTGATCCTAGATTAGATCTAAACAATCTAGAGCTAGATCGTTATTAAGTTTTCACAATTGGTATCAAAGCAAGGTGGCTCGTGATCTAGGATCTACAAGTTTTAGCCGTAAAACAAGGTGGCTCGTGATCTGAGCTTTTAATTAAGAGATATTCATTGTCGAAATTGGTTGCTGAAAGTTTAGGGTTTTTCAAAACGGCAGAAGTAAAACGATCACTGTGTCTTCGTTATTCAACAAAAGTTCATGATTTTTGGATATGTTATAGAAGACATACGCTTCTACATTGTGTAAAAATTTCATCGTGATCGGATGTCTCTACATAGAGATATTGAAATTCGAATCTGCTGCAGAACGTTTGTGGTTTCTGTTTGTGCAGCTGCTGTAAATTAATTGTATTGTGTTCGTTAACCGTTGGATCGAGTTGATTTTTGGATATGTGGTTAATGAAACATTGATGGACTTTTTGTAAAAATTTGAGCATGATCAGATTCGTAATCAGGGAGATATATAATTCTGAAGTTGCCTACCACTGCTGGTTAGATGTGCTAGCCACTGCTCAGCCACTGTTGGTACGAGCTTCCCGCTGCTAGTGCAAGTTTGTCCCACTGTTAGCACAAAGTGTCCCGCTGCTAGTACAAGCTTGCCTCTGCTAGTACAACATTGCCTCTGTCAGTACAGGCTTACCCCTGTTAGTATAAGCTTGCCACTGTTAGTACAAGCTTGCCACTGCTATCACAAAATCCTACCGCTGCTAATACATAGTAACCACTGTTCGATATAGCCACTGTTAATAGTTGCCACTGCTAGTTAGTAGTTGCCACTGTTAATATAATTTTGCCACTGTTGGGTAGCGAGAACCACTGTTAGTCATTTTTCAAACACTAGCGGAATTAGTGATACTCGTCATGGATGGTACTACATGGTATTCGTTGCTATTATTGGATGGTTATTCATACAGTTCTTATGGTTACTGTATAAGAAAAGTTTGGATCTCGATTGAAATTGTTTTCATAACAATTTATTCTTATTGATTTAATGGCTCGTTGATGAAGATTATATGAAGATGTGATTACGAAGAAGGTTGATTATAGCTTATTTGATATTGCAGTTGAGTTTTACAGCTATGTATCTTATCATATCTCAAAGTGGTGGATGAAGAGCTTTGAAGATAACTTGTTTGGTTTGTATGGTGACGACGAAGACTTGACAAAGCTAGCAAACGTGTGAGATTAAACTTATGATGCTCAATGCTCACATTTGCTATCACTTGAAAGAGTTTTGGTATGCTCAGTGACTTATGTTGGAAAAATAAGGATTTTTGTCAAAGAGATTGCGGTCTACTTATACATTGGATTATAAGTTCGACGTCGTGGATAGTACAAGATATAAGGTACAAGTTTGGAAGATTTAACTTCTTTATTAAGTTTGTTATACTCTATTTTCTTCACCGACCAGTAATCATTACATAGAGCCAATCGGATTTCGAGATTCAAGAGATGGTGAACATATTTTAAGGGGAAGCTTACTGTTTAATGTTTCATCATCTACATGTAACACTTGAGGGGAAGTGTTTACAAGTTGCAAAAGACCCCTATTGGATTATGACAAAAAGGGGAAGAAGAATTTGAAGATTCAGATTTGCAACTTATCGCAAGGCATGATATGATTACAAGAAATCAAGAGTTAAGGGGAAGTTTTGCAAGAAGATCGATATTTTGTCATCATCAAATAGGGGAAGATTGTTAGGATTTATTAATTTGATGAGACAAAATAAAAGATGCAAGTTGAGGGACTAAAGATGAATTGTTTTATTTTAATTAGTCTTCTAGTATAATTATGATTTCTTGTAACCCTAAAGATCTCTATTATATAAAGAGACATAGGGACGTAGGTTTTGGTGTGCACACATAATGTAGACGTCTAAGGGTTTGTTTAGCCTCAAGATCAAGGTTTCTTGATCCTGTTATATTTGTATAATCGTTCTATCATGATCAAATAGAATTGAGGCTTTTTGTTATGATAACTTTGATGTTATTGTTCTATTCCGCTGCATATTATTATCTTTGTTATCATTATTCCTAGATTAGATCTAAACAATCTAGAGCTAGATCGTTATTAAGTTTTCACAACCTGCACAGGTATAGGTACAGTAGCTGAAGCAGTGGTGTGTCTGCGGGTCCTGGGACTCTGAACTGTGACAGTCTGTGCAGATACTCTGGATGCCCTGCTGCCTCTTGACGTGTGTGCTCTAAATGACCCAACAACCGACGGAATAGTCTGTCTGGTGACTGGGACCTGTACTGGAGGTGGCTGAGGTCTAGGAACGATGATCCTGGGTGGTATAACGTGCTCACGACCGGGTGGTGGTCGAGGTGCGGGAACAGGAACTGCAGGTGGATATAACTGCGGTGGTGCTCGGCCCATTCCACATGGTAAGTGTGGTAGTGGAGTCATGGGCATACCAGCTGCCTGCTGTCTCAATGCTGCATAGATCCTAGTTTGCATCTGCATAGACCAATACCAGTAATCTGGGCCTGGAGGTGCTCCGTAGTGGTAGATGTATATAGGCCCTTGAGGTCTTGGGGCAGGAGTAGAAGGTCTTGCCCTAGTACGTGGTGGCTCCACTCGTGGTGGTGGTGGGATGTCATCATCTTCATCATCATCCTCATCATCACTGCCATCCTTATCTGTATCTGAATCACTAGGTCCTTGCTGGCGTTTCCTCTTCTTTGTTTCTTTTGGCAGAATCAGGTCAGGTACCAACGTGTCAACACTGCCAGGATCTGCTGCCCGTGCTTTGATGTAAACAGCACCATCTCTCGTGACACGGAGTATTTCCATACTCCTAAGAAACTGGTAGTCGAGTGGCTTAGAGCTTCACCCTGATTTAAATCTCTCAACATCGGATGTCCGAAGTAATCCCATCTTTCGGATCAATCTAGTAACTACTGTGCCCAAATATGATTTTTTCTTGCCAAAATCCTTTTCTTGTGGAAGTCTCTGAGCAACTAGATAAGCAACCTGTATGTTTCTCTTTCGAGAATGCTTGCCATGAGTGCGACATCAAATCCAGAAACTCGTCCGCTGGTAGTATGTTTCCCATCAAATGAACAAGCTATGAGCTTATGGAGAATTTGAAGGACTGGATCCTTGAGTCGGGTTGCCTTAATACCCGAGAAGTATGGTGTAGGCGACCATTGACTCCATGCCTCAACGCAATTGGTGGTGACAGAAGCAGAGGTGGCTCCGGTGGTGAACAGAGGTGATTGTATCTCCTCTGATGTGTATAAGTCTAGATGGAGCGAGAACTGGGCGAGTGATAAAGTATGCGGGTTGACCAGGTACTGAAACGAGATTGAACAATCTTCAATTTTCTCTCTCTGCTGAAATCTGAAGGTGGTCATAAACTCCGTAACCATCTCCACATATATTGGCTCATCGATGCTAAATAATCTCTTGAGGGATTCAAACTGCTGCCCATTCACTGTGTAGCTAAGTATACTTTCGAGTTTTTCCTTAAATCCTAGTGCTTGCATGACATTCCAGTCAATGTGCCTGAGACGCCCGAACTTCTTGTCTCTCCATATACGTGCCATTTTGTCATAGGCTGGCGTGGCACTTATGTAGGCTAAAGATCCTGAAAGGAGTCGTGCTGGGTTTAATTTCCTCTTTCGTGCCATTGTACCTGAGAACATTTAAAGTAATGGATTCTTTGAGAAAGAGAAATTCAAAGCACGCTCCGAAGATTTTCGAAGTGAGGGCTTTAATTTCTAGACAATCTAAAGACTTCATTGAACATATAATGCTCCCATGTAACAAACAGTCACTCATTTGTCAAGGTAATATCGTCACTTAGAAAAGTATAGTCACGGAGTGGCAATCGTCTTATTGTGAAGTATTTGTCACTTACAAAGTTTGGTGCAAACCAAGTTTGAAATGACGAGAATTCACGAATAATGATAACATCATTATTGGTAAGGTTTGACTTTGGAAGTACAAGTTGAAGTAAGGTTTTTGAATAAAATATTGTCTTAAAATAAATTCAATACTTCAAGTTGACTTTTAGGTCAAAGCTTTCTTCAAATGATATTTTCAAATGTCCGCATGCCATAATTTTAACCTATTCATGCATGCATATTCTAAGTCATTTTAAGTATTTCCTATTTGATAAGCAAACTAAGTTATGCATAAAAGAAGTTATCATGCCCATGTATTTGGTGTGGTCCAAGACTTTTTATTCAAAAGTGATGATTGTCTAGTTATTGCCTAATTTGACTAGTCAAAACAAGTACAACATGATCATGCAATTTTCAACTTATCATATTTTTCATGCAAGTCAAAATTGCTAAACCTAACTTGTACACATAGAGCAACTAACATAGAGGGATTATGCAAAACACCATTATTACCAAGATACTTAGCATACTAACACTTAATCAAGCAAAGTTCTAGACTAAATCAATTGATCAACGTTATTTCTATTGAAAAAGTCACACATATGGGAATTCGCATGGGAAAGTGGTAGGATCATGTAGTACCTAAGCATTTAATCAAGAAAAACAAACTTTATTTCCTAGTTACTAGCTTAGCTAACTACAAGAAACAAGCTCTTTCAAGTTCAAAGTGGGTTTTGTGATCATACCTTGCTTTTAGAGAATGAAATGCAAAACGAAAGTACAACCGAGAAGTATATGCAACAAGGAACTCGAAAGGACAAGAGATTATGCAATTTGATGGAGTTTTGATGGAGATCTCATGGAGGATTCATGGTGGCCGGTTTTGGAGAGAAGAGGGGGGGGGGGGGGGGGGGGGGAGGAGAAGTTTACTTCTTGTTTTTGAATTATGGGGAGTTAAGGAAGGCTTTGTGGTCCTTTAGGGTACATGTTCCTATCCTAAGTACCATGGTCCTTGCTTATGGTCCCTAAGGTGAATTGAATGTTAACTATTAATGTCTCAAATTAATTTCCAATGTCCACTAATAATGGTGATGAATCTTAAATGTATTACTTGTAACTAGCTACTTGTTAGTTTCTTTTTACGTTGTAAATATTTTAAGAAACGCGCAAATTTTTGTGGAACAATCAAAATCAACTTTAAACATTAAACTCACGCTATTTTTGGTGTTTAAAAATCTTTGTCTAACGCGGGTTTATAGAATGTACAACTATTTAGGCAAAATGCTTTTAAGAGGTGTATTTTCTTTTAGACGTGCGTGTGTTTTCAGACAGTAATTTAAAAACGTTTTCTGTTAAGGGAAACTTTCAAAAATTTATTATATATATATGTATTAAAAATACGCTCATTTAAAGTCGCGAGCCTTGACCGTTTTCGGAAGGAATTGTTTTAAGATTCGATCCGATCCCTCCATAGGGAAAGGGTCGAGATTTGCTCCCTTAACTGAACATTTTTCAGTACAAAACATTTTGATAGTTCCCAGATGACATTGTAAACTAGAAAATGACGATCCTCTAAACTTCCTAGGATCTCTCGTTCCTCATACCCTAAATTGACAAGATCATCAATCAACTTACTATACGCCTTCCTTATCTTCTTGGGATTTGATAGACCGTCGCGTTCTCCTTTGTTTTTGTAGTTCAGGTTGTGAGTGAGTTTATTCACAGCTTCCATAAACGCATTCTCTTCCGGCGAATCAGGTTCTCCGGTTGTAAGTTTAACTAGCTTACAGAGTTCACTAATTTCGGCTTTTTGTGTGGAAGTGAAGGGGTATTTGGTGAAGGTGAAGATTCGAACAAGCTTGACGTGAAGGTCTTTTCTTTTTTCAAAGAAGCTTGTGTCGGTTCTTTCCTTTGTGTAATTAGGAAAAACTTCTCGCAATTTTGAGATTAGGTAAGAAGCGGGATCAACAAAAAACGGAATTTTACCAAGAAAGGTAATAGGAATCATCGGGTTTTGTTCTGTCCAGAACTCAAGTTTGTTGATCATTGTGGCGACATTGTGATTTATTAATATGATAGATATTAGAAGGTAATCCATGTCGGCAAATGATTTGAGGAGTAGATCTAAATCTGATACAAACTTCAGTTCTTGGTCCTTGAAATTTGTGGAGTGGCCTTCACATTCTTGATTTGACAGACGAAGAAGAAGGTTTACTTGTTTTTCTAATCCAGCAATCGTTTCTCGTTGGTTGAAGGAAAACGGGAGATTGGCATAGGTCAATTGCATGACGAATGCTTTATAGACGTCCGCCCTTCAGGAAGGATCGAAAGAAGCACCAAGGTGGCGTTCTTTAAAACAAGGTTGTTCTGTTTCGACGGATGGAACCTTATCCACCACTCGGTATATGGTATATTTAGGTTCGTATGAAGAGGATGGAAAGATACCGTCATTGTGAGAATCGGACATGGTTTGGGCATATACCGATGTCTCAGGAACGAGGGTAACTAGGTCACATGTTTTCGGAGGCTTTACTTCATGATTTTCTTCGGGATGATAATCGAAGTGGACAGATTTTGACACTTTAGGCATTTGCAAAGTTGGAGAGTGATCTTCTGGAGATGATGCCAGGTCAGGTAGCTGATCCGTGACATCAAAGTCCAGGAAATGGTTTGGAATGGAACGTGGGATCCTAAATTCTTCTAGGGAAGCATATAATTCATCCTTTGAAGTACTAATAGAAGTGGGTTTTTTAGATGTCATGTTTAAACTAATATTATCCTAATTAACACTAAATTAACAGCGAATCAAAGTAAAACTGCTTAAAGTAACTTTCGAGAGATTTCTAAGAATGAATCAATCGGAAGGATCTCCTAAATACTACTACTTAAGGTGGCTTGAATCTATGTTTGAGATTCCCCGGCAGCGGCGCCAAAAACTTGATGTGCTCACACCGTGTCGTTGTTTTTCAAATGATGATGCAAGCGCAGCAGGGGTTTTAAATTTATATTTTGCGGGGCTTAAATTATACGTACTACCTACTGTGGTTAGTAAGCGGTAAGTACGACCTAAGATCGTTCTATGAATCCAAACGTGTGGGCGATTAAAGTGGGCACTTTCAGCAGGGAAGCATTTAGGATGGAACAAAGTAGGTAGGACTTTGGGGCTTAAAGACAGGTAATTAAAATGCAGGAAAATAAATTGCAATAAAGTAAAGGAAAAGCAGATAAAGATAAAGATGTGATTGCTGAGATTTTGACAATTAATATTTCAGGATGACAGAACAAATAGGGTTGATACATAATGTGGTAAATAAACTACAAGGGGTAAACTCTAGAACCCTACCAACTCAGATTCCCATTGGCGTGTCACTTGGAACTAGATTATCATGATTCTGATCGGAGCAATACGCAAACTTCCAATACTCATCTAGTTGAAAGATGAACAACCTATTTTGGTTTTATACCGAGGTGCATGAATCAGTAGCGTATCGTCTCACAGGTCCGACCGTTCTTTACTCCTAAGGTAGTTTACTACTCTATTAGCACGAAGATTAATAGCTTTGTATGTTCGGACCGTCGATTGTGTAAGGATTAGTGTTTTAAGGATTCTAGGTCACTTGAACTTTACTCTTACTCCTAAGCCTTGTTTTTACTCGATTAAGCTTTAATTGCTTCGACTTATGATTTAAGTTCTCCTTTTCAAACAGTTATACATCTCCAGATTATCCGTAGTTTGATAAAACGTGTTTCATATGAGGACCATGCCTTTCAATAATAGACAGTGTACTTTACATGAGAATTCCACTGCTTCTTATATCCAACAAGCGGTCAAGAGTAATTGACAGTGAAAGTGACATTCTAGCTAATTAAATGTAAAGCAGTGCAGAAAAGTAAACCTAATATATACAACGTGTGATTTCACTGTGTCTTACTTATTGCATGTCATGGGCACAGATAACTACTTACCCTAATTAAGGTTGATCATGTCCTAATTACTAGGTTGCAGTCACGTGGATAACTGGAAAGGGTACTCCATAAATTAAACTTAAATTCATAAAGTCCTAACGGTACAAAGATTATTATCTCCTATTTATTCTGAACGTATATTACGAACATTATTTTATAATGCATTGATTCTCGTGGGATACACCAGTTAGTTGTATAGTTGTATTATCCTTTCGGAGTTCCAACTTTTGAACCAGAGCTGATTCCAATGATATAACTTCCTTCGGTCGTTTATCGGCTTCCGTACATTTGTACTTTGCATGAAGCATTTCCAGCACTATACCGAATAAACAGTTGAATAGGGGCCGTTATATCATTTTACGATTATCGTGCATTAATTGTGTAATGACATCCTTACTTATAATTATCTACATCATCAGCAATCACAATAATAAACTACTCGCAATTCATGGCAACAAATAAATCACATACCAGGCAATAATACATATTCAAAATATGAAATGAGACAAGTATAATAAAAGTTTAGATATCACCCGGAATTAAATGCGTAGCAGCGTATTATTATAATTGACAAACTCTTTCACACGTACAAAGTTTGATCTCCGAATCTCTAGCGTTCGCCCTAGCTCCTACGTTAGTCCGTGGACTAATTACAATATTCCTAGAATGAGAAAGACTAAAAGACTACGAAAGATTTTCTAGTGAGAAAGAAAGAGTGAAATATGCTAGAAAGTGTGCATATTTGGTGTGTCTTACAAATGAACCTAAGCAACCTATTTATAGGTGAGCTTTGGCTCACATTAGCACCATGAGGTGCATGTTAGAAAGCTTTCCAAAAATGGTGTGTACAACACGAAAAGTAGGCGCACCGGATACCGTACAACACGAAAAGTAGGCGCACCAGGTACCAAACGTTACCAAAAACGGAAACCGGGGCGGGACACAGGTGGCCGGCGGCGGTGGGGGTCCACCCGGCGGCGGCTGGCTGGTGGCCGGCGGCGGTGGGCCCACCCTCGCCCCGTTGCGTAGTTTCTTGATTCGTGTGTGTCTTCTTCGTTATACGTCCGTTTGAGTTGATTCCTTTTTTGTTGGATTCGTAATTCAAAAACGAAGATTTTGACATAGGATAGGCCCTGAGATGAGGTCCCTAGCTGCAGATATTGCGTTCAGATCATTTGGATCTTCCGGCGGGCGCGAAATCTTAATTCTTTACCCGTTTTGGTTGATTCTTCTTCTGTTGGATTCGAAATTTGAAAACGAACATCTTGGAAATAATGGATGTTGGTGGAGGGCACTTTAGTCTTGAAATCTTGTTTTTATGCCTCGAATCTTCAAACGTGTGTGGAATCTTCGTTTTACATCCGTTTTGCTTGATTTTTCTCGTGCAACCTTGTTTTAACCATCTTGGCATAATGTCAGTGATTTGTAATGTTTTTGAATTAATATGCCAAGAATCGTTCCAGAATGAGAGAGATATCGGTAGTAAAAACGTGACTTTTTACGCGATATCATTCACCAACGGGTCATACACGTTTTTGATAAACGAACTTGAATAACTTATTTGGGCATACTAGTTGATGAACTAGCTCTAGGTGGACAATAACCCTCCACCTACACGATTGGCTTAAGTGGACATTAACCCCCACTTATACAATCGCTATAGATGGTCTTATGAGACATCTACTTACACAACCTTATACGTTTAGGACGTTAGAGGGTTGCACACCGGCTTACTTGATTATTTGATATTTGCTTGCTACCTGCTAAACACTGGTGAGTTTCATAGCCCCTTTTTTACTTGTTTTTGAACTGTTTTGGGGTGAGAATACATACACATGCTTTTACAGATTTTTACTTAAACAGAAGCAGAAACTTTTACAGATTTTACTTATGATTGTTAGAAACAGAAACAGAAACTTAAACAAACAGAACATATACTTATTGCATGAGTAGCAGAACTAATCCACCAATAAGACCTCAATTTCATGGTTCGTTAATTTCATAAAGCGCGAATAATTGTGAATAGTACTATTGGGATTGACAATCCCTTCCGAGCTGGTCGCTCCAGCTAACCCACAGGCGCATAATTATTTGAATCAGGATGTGTCCCGGATTAGACACATAGAGGCAGCAGAATTTGTTAAAGCTTCGAATACATGAGCTCATGGCAATACTAAACAGGACTATAGTATACAATACTATAGTATACAGTATCTTTATTATACAGAAACTTTGTTATGCAGAATTTGATTTTACACAGAAACTCTGTTATACAGAACTGGATCCATGCAGAACTTGATTTACTCAGAAACTCTATTTTTACAGAACTGGATCCATGCAGAAGTTGATTTACTCAGAAACTCTATTTTTACAGAACTATGTTTTACAGAACTTAGTTATACAGGATCACTATGATACAGAACTTATTTTACAAATAGAAAATATGGTGTTCACATGAATACTTTACAGATTAAACCTATGAACTCACCAACTTTATGTTGACCCTTTTAGTATGTATTCTCAGGTTTACAGATGCAGTAGGACAACCCACAGGAAACAGGACAGTAGGATGCTTTTGGAAAGCATATCTCGAGTCGCATATTTTCAAACAAGAGATTTAATTGCATTATGATATTTTGTATCAATGATTATGTATTAGAAATCACTAGACTATTTTTGCGAACTCTAATATTTTGGGATAACAGTTGTAAACATTCGATTTATAAAATGTAATGTTTTACAAACGTCTCATATAGAGGTCATTTGCTTTAATCTTTGTGTTGTGATATTTGATTTGGTCGGCGCCCCCGTGACACCTCATACTTCCGCTGCCACGTGTTTTGGGGGTGCGACATGATCTATCTAACTAGTAATGGTTTTAAAAGATAGTTGGGGGTTTTGTTTTGTTTTTGTTTATACTTAGGCAGAAAATTAAATAAAGTGAAATAAAATATAGGTAGTTAGCAGATAATCTATAGGAGGTGTTTGCTATGATTTTGGTAGCCTATAACTGAGATGATGTATGAGTTATGAAATGATCTTAAAGCTTTTGTGTTTTACTTATTTCAAGTATTAGTGGAGTAAGCACTAGTTCCATACTGATAGAATTCTCGATCAATATGTCACTGAGTAACTAGGCTATCGTAATAATGATCGGAGTAGTTTATCCAGCCCACAACACTAACCTGTGAAGGTATAGTGACCCTTATCTGGAATGAAATCCTGGGTGCATGAATAAGGTGACACACCAACTCGATGTCCGACCTTTCTTATCCCCACAGGAATATTCTAATCTAAACAAAACATTTAAGTTCAAGACCAATTCTTATATGTGCTTTGATTACTTTCTATCGATAGGTTTGTAAAGTCTAGGAATTAATTGATCACTAATGATTTACATAATGAGTAACAACAGCTCTTCCGTGACTTCCACACTGTACTCCACCAGAGGTGTTTCCATTGCTATACCAAGTACTTAGCTGATTTACGGTACCCACTTTGCTTATACAGTAACCCCGTTAATCCACAAAGTGAAGTAATGACAGCATTTCCGTGGCTTCCACTTTATACTCCACCAATGGTGTTTCCACCACTAAACCAAGTACTTAGCCGGTACCTCCGTTGCTTTATAAAGGAATCCTAGACTTATTAACTAAGTTTGTATTAAAGCGCAGTAATTATCCAACTATGATATAAACCAGCCCTTACTTTAAAGTCCCAATAAATCCCTAATTTATTTACAGTGCAATATTTGCGTTCAATTTAGAAAACAGTATTTCAACAGTCAATGTGTATTTTGCGTTCAGATAAGAAAGCAGTATTTCCATAGTTCCAGTGTACTTGCGTTCAGTTCAGAAAACATTATTCCATAGTCGCATTGTACTTTGCGTTCTATTCAGAAAGCATTATTTCCATGACGACGATGTACTTTGTATTCATTTAAGAAAGCAATGTTTACACTATTTATAAATCAGACTATGTACGTGTAGACATAGATAACTAAGTACCTTTGGATAGGGTTCGCGACGTCCTATCATTAAGGACGTAATCACGTTTACTGGTTGAAAGGCGTTTAGTTTGAATGAGGTTCAAAATCATAGATAGAAAGTAGATCAAAACACTAGAGTTTATAATAACATTAATCCACAACGGATTGTGCCCACGACTTTCATAGCTTCCACATTATGTACTACACACATTCAGCGCTATACAAATGAAAGTCATATAACGTTACCTCCGTTGTTTCATAATGACATCATCCCAATTAATACGACTAACTACATCATAGCAAACACGTAATATAACTACTCGCTAATCATGGCAAACGATCTCAAATCTAGTATGATAACAGCAATAACAATCATCATAATTAAGATAGATAAAGGATAGATATAACCGTAATAAGAGCGTAGCTGAATACAACGTGAAAGAATACAAGCAGAACTTCGAGTATCCTCCAAGCGATATTACAATATTACCCCTCCATTCGTTCGGTTAATACCGAACTAACTAGCCGCTAACTACAAAAACTAAAAATATAAAAACCTAATCTAGAGAGAGAGTAGTGAGAGAGAATGCTTGAATGTGAAGTGTGTTGAATGATTTTAATTATGAAAATGTGGAGGTGGAAGACTATATTTATACTAGTTCCTCACCCATATTTCTTGCGCATATTTCCATCTCCAAAAGCTCAACCATATTTCTTGCCCGAGTAGAAATCTTCACAAATACGGCTCAGACACAAAATACGGGTCATCCGGCCGTATTTCGGGTGGGAAACGAGAAATACTGGCAAGCACCACCCGTATACGGGCTAGACAGGCCGTATACGGCTCAGCCTAGGCCGTATACGATCAGGACTGGCTGTATACGGTCATGTCTAGGCCGTATACGGTCTAGCTTGCCCGTATACGGCTTGGTTCGCCCGTATTTTTGATCTTCGGCTCTTCGTTTCTTCGTTTGGGCGTAACTTCTTCGTCGTTTATCCTTTTTGAGTGATTCTTATGCTCACGGCTTTGTAATTTCCTAACGAAGAAAATGACATAAGTTAGAGGTCATAATTCTAAGTATATCTCAAAAATCATTGAAAGCGTGAACGAAAGACTCATTGATCGTTTGTGCTCTATTTTACTCGTTTTTAGGCCTTTTTAGTTGATTCTTGAAGCATCGTCTATATTGTAGCCTTCATGATGAAATTTAGTATATAATTTCATATTTCAAATGTTTTTATCAATAATTGGGCTAAAAAGGTGAGATAATAACACATAAAAACTTGACTTTTTGCGTGTTATCAATACCCTATTCTGAACATAGCTAGCAGTGCTAACACGCCATGGTGTGCACCCGACCTGATTTGGCGCATGCCGTTATTGTGGTGAGTAGATACATGCATAATCCGGGTAAGGTGCATTGGGAAGTTGTTAAATGCATCCTTCGTTACCTGAAAGGGTCTAGTGATATTGGGTTATCTTTTGAGAAAGATCGGGCTAGTTCGAATGGAGTAGTAGGTTATGTTGATTCCGATTATGGAGGTGACCTCGATTAAAGGAAGTGTCTTTCTTCATGTATATTCTCTCATTGTGGTTCTGCTATCAGTTGGTATTCATCTTTGCAAGCTATTGCAGCCTTGTCACCCACTGAGGCAGAATATATTTATACTACCGAGGGAGTGAAAGAAGCTATATGGCTCCGAGGAATGGTGAATGAACATGGTCTATCGCAAGACGTACTTTGTTGATGCTTTTGTCAAAATGTTGGTTCTTTTTAAAGGAAAATTACATATGATTAGCAAGTCAATCTCGCTGATAAATCAGTTGGAGATATAATTACTAGATCAATGTTTGTAGAACTATTCAAAAGAAGATAGTTAAAAACAAAGGAATTTTATTATTTATTAAAAGTTTCGCTGATAAGTCAGTTGGAGACAATTAATATGTGGAGAAAATCATTTTTAACTATCATTTATTTAATATAAAATCTTTTGGTCCAATATAGAGAAAATTTCCAGTATAATATTTGCCTCGCTGATAAATCAGTCAGAGATAAAAGATTTAACTGATACTTGCTTATGAGATTTTGAAAAGGAACAAATGTGAACAAGAATTCTTGTTACATTTACAAAAGGTCGGATATTTGAATGCATAAACTTATTATGCATTCAGCATCCCAAGCTCATTGATAAGAAAATTGAATCTGGTTTCATCCATAGGTTTTGTAAAGATATCAGCGAGCTGATGTTCTGTGGGAACAAAGTACAATTCCATATCACTTTTCATCACATGATCTCTGATAAAATGATACTTTACATCAATGTGTTTTGTTCTTGAGTGATGAACTGGATTATTAGTGATAGCAATTGCACTTTGATTATCACAGAATATAGGTATATTACTAACCTTTATCCCATAATCAGCAAGCTAATTCTTCATACATAGTACTTGTGCAGTACAATGACCAGCGGCAATATACTCAGCTTCAGCAGTGGATGTAGAAACAGGGTGTTGCTTCTTACTAGTCCAGCTAACCAGTTTTCACCAAGGAGCTGACAGCCACCAGAAGTACTTTTTCTATCAATCTTACACCCTGCATGATCAGAATCTGAAAAAACCCATTAGTTTAAACCCTGAGCCTCTGGGATACCAGAGGCCCAAGTTAGGAGTACCTTTTAGGTACCTGAATATTCTTTTCACGGCTGCTAAGTGTGATTCTTTAGGATCAGCTTGATAGCGAGCACAGAGACAAGTAGAGAACATGATGTCAGGTCTACTTGCAGTGAGATAGAACATAGATCCAATCATTCCTCTGTACGTTATAATGTCCACCGATTTACCATCAGTGTCGGTATCCAATTTACAGGAGGAGCCATTGGCTTTTTCATGGTAGAGCAATTTTCAATGTTAAATTTTACAAGGAGATCTTTAATGTATTTACTTTGATTAATGAAAATTCCTTGTTCAGATTGCTTAACTTGTAAACCTAAGAAAAATGTTAATTCACCCATCATGCTCATTTCATATCTTTTGGACATAAGGGATGAAAATTCTTTGTAAAGTATTTTATCAGTGGCACCAAAGATAATGTCATCAACATAAATTTGAACTATGATTATGTATTTTTTGACTCTTTTGTAAAACAGAGTTTTATCAATAATGCCACGAGAGTAATTTGATTTGAAGAAAGTCATAAAGTATTTCATACCAGGCACGAGGAGCTTGCTTGAGTCCATACAAAGCTTTATCCAGTTTATACACATGATTTGGATATTTTAGGTCAGTGAACCTAGGAGTCTGCATGACATATACTTCTTCCTGAAGCTCACCATTCAAAAATGCACTTTTTACATCCATTTGATAGACCTTGAAGCCTTTATTTGCAACAAATGCTAGAAATAATCGAATAGCTTCAAGTCGAGCAATAGGAACAAAAGTTTCATCGTAATTGATTCCTTCTTCTTGTCTGTATCCTTGTGTAACTAATCGAGCTTTGTGTCTGATTACAATGCCATTTTCATCCATCTTATTTTGAAATACCCATATGGTGCCAATTACTGTTTTCTTCAGAGGACGTGGCACCAGGTTCCAAACTTTGTTTCTTTTGAAATGAAGTAGTTCTTCTTGCATTGCGTGATCCAATCAGAGTCCCTGAGAGCTTCATCAATTTTCTTTGGTTCCATCAGAGAGACAAAGTTAACATAGAGACACATATTGCTTGTATATGCCTTTCTTATTTGAACACCAGTGTCTTTATCACCAGTAATTTGATTAATTGGATGACTCTTTGTCCATTTTATGGTTCTGATTGGAGCAGTGTTGACTTCTTCAGTTTCATCTGACTGTGTGTTTGAAACTTCATTATCAGTGACAGTTTGAACTTGATTTTCTGAAGAGTCAGTTAATTGAAGCTCAAATGGAATAATAGAGTTATTCATTGCTTCAGGTGATGATGGTGGAGGTGGTTCAGGGATTGAGAAAGATGGTTGAGAAAGAGATGGAATAGATGGTGATGAGGATAATGGAGAATTAATAAGAGGACGATCTAGGGGTTCCTCAAAGTGAAACATGTCATCATCTTCATTTGAGTGATTTCTCTGAGAGCTGAAAGTTTCTTCAAAGGTGACATGTATAGATTCTTCAATGCATTCTCTTCTCAAATTGTATATCCTGAATGTTTTGGATACAAGAGAGTAACCAATGAAAATTCCTTCATCAGCTTTTGGATCAAATTTTTTGAGTTGATCACGAGTATTAAGTAGGTAGCATGTACTTCCAAAGATGTGAAAGAAGCTGATATCTGGTTTTCGTCCCCTTAGAACTTCATAAGCTATTTTTTTGTAATGTTTAACAATGATGGATCTATTTTGGGTGAAGCAAGCAGTGTTTACTGCTTCAGCCCAAAAATACCCTTTAAGTCCTGCTTTAGCAAGCATAGATCTAATAGCTTCAACTAAAGTCATGTTTCTTCTTTCAGCAATACCATTCTGTTCAGGAGTTCTGGGAGCTGAGAAATTTTGAGAAATGCCCTTTTCTTCACAGAATGATTCGAATATGTTGTTTCTGAATTCAGTTCCATTATTGCTTCTTATCATTCTGATGATTTCTTCAACATCATCATTCTTGTTTTTCAGAAATAAAACCCAAGTATATCTGGAATACTCATCAACAATAACAAGTGCATATATCTTTCCTCCCAGACTTGTGGTACTGACATGCCCAAATAAATTCATGTGGATTAATTAGAATACTTCAGAAATAGATGAGTATTGCTTGGGTTTAAAGGTGGACTTGTGATGTTTTCCTTTTTCACAAGCTGAGCATAATTCATCTTTTGTATAGCTCATAGAAGGGAGACCATAAACAAGATCATTCTTTTCCAGCTTGTTTATTGTTTTGAAGTTAAGATGAGATAACCACTTGTGCCATAACCAATTCTTTTTAGTTACAGAACGAGAATATAGACAGAGACCTTTAGAGATTTGGTTTTTTCCATATTAATGGTATAAACATTTCTTTTTCTTTTGGCAGCGAGAATTGGTTTTCCTTCACGGTTAAGCATGGTGCCAGTGTATTCATCAAATATCACCTTGTTCTTCAGTGAGCAGATTTGACTTACACTAAGTAAGTTGTGTTTTAAGCCCTCAACATATGAGACATTTGAGAAGGTGATGTTTCCATTACTTAGCATTCCATGACCCTTGGTGAATCCCTTAGAGTTTTCACTAATAGAAACAAAGGGACCCTCCTTTTCTTGATAATTTTTAAGAAGAGATTTGGATCCTGTCTTGTGTTTAGAACAGCCGCTATCTAGATACCAAGTGTTCTAACCCTGTTGAGTCACTGGTCGCTGACCATGACAAGTCACTGGTCGTTGACCAACTCAATAATACACTGCTCATGAAAGAAATGATCTAAGTCAAAGCTCCTGTTGCTGAAGTTGATAATCACTGATCGCTATTCATTATATTCAAGGATTTGATATGCTGATAAAGATTAAGACTCAACTCCGTGTGTCGCTGATTCAGAACCAACAGTGAGAGTCTTATATCTTCAGAAGGAATAAAGGCAAAAGTCACTGCCCGAATAACAGCTAGTCGCTGAAGAACAATAAGTTCAAGTCATTCTACAAGAGCATGTTAGCTCGCAGTGAGTAAGAAGAATTAATGCTTCTTCAGTGATTATTTAATAAAGCCTCTTAAAGTACTGTACTTATATACATCAGCAAGAGTTCCTCGTACTCGAAGAATGTCTGAAGAATTACGTGGCAGCAAGAGATAGGTTTTAAGGAAACGAGATATTTGCGGTAACAGAATTGGGACCCGCAGAATGTCGGTTCATCAGAGATCAAGCCAATCAAGCAACGACACGTGTCATTCCAAGATCCTATTTTCTAGGAGATATTTTAGGAACTCTTGTAGTATAAATAGTTCAACACATTGTACTTGTAGTGGTTATCCGTGAATACGTATTATTCGCTTGTCTGTCAGTGAATACAGTTTGTCTAAATACGTATCAACGAGCAGCGAGTAAGCAGTTTGCTTGTGTGTCAGTAACTGTTCTACTCTTATCTGTAATAGTTTTAGCTAAGTGTTTGATTAGAATTAGCCATGGCTAATTCATTCCGCAATCAACACTCTGTGACTTTATGATTAATAAAGATCATATTTCAGCTACTATTGCTTATATACTTTAACTGTCATATCTATTTGTTATATACTGTGTTTGTGTTAGAACAATTAAAAACTTGTTAAATAACTTGAATAAAATTAGAAAGAGTTTTTTAATTGTATTCAACCCCCCCCCCCCCCCCTTCTACAGTTAAACTTTACTTATTGAGATTCCAAATCACTTATCAATAGTGATTGCGGGACTATCAATTGGTATCAGAGCAAAGTTGGTTTAAATCAATTAACCAGATCTGCAATGGAATCAGTAAAGTACAGTTGTATCGACTCTGAGTATCAAAAGGGAAATGGTTCTACTACCAAACCTCCAGCATTTGATCCCTCTAGGATTCAAACATGGATGTCCCGGATGATGATGTTTCTTGATCTTGTTGATGATCGTCTTTGCAATTTTTTAACCAATGGACCTCACATTCCAACCATAATTATTCCTGCTATTGTAGCTACTGCTACTACTCCTGCCATACCAGAAATGGTTGTGCCTAAGAGAGAGGAACAGTGGTCGGATGAGGATAGAAGATTGGTTAGATTAGATAAACAAGCTAAAATCTACATAGGCGTGTCACTTCCTGATGAAGTGTTTGAATCAATCAGGCTTTGTAGAACTGCAAAAGATATGTGGGATACCTTTAGGAATATATATATATTGGAACTCCTGATATTATTCGCTGTAGGGAAGTAAATCTCACTCGCCAGTATGAGCTGTTTGCAATGGAACCCAATGAGTCGATATCTTCTACTTATACCCGATATCAGTCACTGATGAACAAAATGGAAAAGGCTGGTATAGGAAAGGAGCAGAGATATGTTGTTGAAAAATTCCTAGAATTATTACCAAGGAAAATCTGGGGAACTATTGCTACCTGTACAAGATAGAGAAATGATTATACAACTCTAAATCTTACTCAAGTCTATGGTATCTTGCTCAACTGGGAGCAGTCTGAAAAGCAAGCTGATCAAAGTGAGCACATTCATTCAACACTTGGAAGTCAAAACGTATCGAATGCTCTTGTAGCTGAGCTTGAAGAAATTGATCAGAGGCAGAAATCAAAAGTTTCTAAGCGAAGCTCAAAGTCGCTGATAGCTGATGAAGAAGGTGATCAGGCTGAAGAACAGTCAAAGTATGAATATGATGAGGGTCTGGAAAAGCTGGAAAGGGACATGGCAATGATGGTTGAAAATTTCAGAAGGAACACCAGATCAAAAAGATTCGCTGGTGCTCCATCATCTGATAATTTCAAATCAAAAGGTGAATGCTACAAGTGTGGTAAACCTGGTCATTTCACTGCTGATTGTAGATCAAAGTCAATAAACCATATCCCTGAACCAAACTCCATAGATGACAAGTACAAAACAAAGTACAAGAAGCTGAAGGCAATGTCTAAATCTGGGAAAAAGAAGGGAAAAGGTTTTGTCACTGAAGAGGGTTCATTCAGTGACTCTGACTCATCCTCATCATCTGATGAAGAAGAAGCAATGATTTTTTTAGATAAGGATTACTGTCTGATGGCTGATGACGCTGAATTTCATGAGGACATCAAAGAGGTCGCTCATAAATGTTCAGCATCTGGATGGGATCCTGAAACTCTCTACAAGGTGCATTGTTTTAAATCATCTTCAGCTACTGAAAAAGATAATGTTTTTGAGTCTCTGATAGTTGACTTGTCAAATGCTCATGACATTCAGAAAAGACAAAAATGTGAGATCAGTGACTTAAAATCCAAACAAGATGATCAAAGTGAAAATGTGTTAAAGTTAAAAACGTTAAAACTGGATCTTGATGCACAAATTTGTGCAAATCAAGTATGTGTTCAAGAAAAAGTAAAATTTGAAACACAATTTTTGCAACTCAAAAAGGTCCTGGAATTTTAGTGTAAGTCTAATGTTAAAGTAAGTCAGTGTGTAAATAATCAAATTCCAAAACAAGCTAAGGCTATATTGGGAGGAGATTACGAACATGATGCATCACTCACTGATTCAACAAAAGTTGATCCTGTCTTTAACCCAAATTTTTCAGAAGCTGTATTTGAACCCATATCAGTTCTCAGTGAGCCAAGACCAAACTATTTCACAAAGAGAAAATTGGTCACTGATGATTCTGATATACCAAATGGTAGTGATGAGATAAAATTTTTGAAAACTGTCAAATCATCAGTAAATTTACATCTCATCAAGACCATCGCTGATAATCAAGTAATCATCATCAACTTCACTGACACTGTGTCAGTCTCTGATAAAACTTCTATCAGTGACCTTAAGTCAAAGATGCAAGGAGTAAAAATCAGCAAGAAAAGTTGTATGATAATGTCAGATCAGCAACTTAAAACAAAGAAAGTCAAAAAGGCCTGTCATGCAAATAAAAAATGTTATAAATGTGGCAACAGACAGCATTTGTCATCTGAATGCTTAGCTATACCTTTTTCAAAACCTCAAATCATCAGTTAGCATTCAGATACCATTCATGTGAATCAGTGGAAGCCAAAAATAAGGCTTGGCCACTATGAACCCATCTCAGGATGGGTTCACCAGTTGAACTAAGTCTCAGTAACTACCAACTCACTGATTTGTTTACAAAACCTCTGGATAAGAAGAGATTTAATTTTCTTATCAGTGATCTTGGTATGTTAAACTTAAATGGATAAATAAATTCTTTGAATTTATTTATTTATTTTTTGTTTTAACTTTTACAACTGCTTTGAATAAATTGACTCTATAAGTTATCCTTTTAAATGAATATATCCATTGATGAACTGACTTTCACTGATCTAATCAGCAGGTTCAGTAATCAGCTAGTCATGTTCATTTACTATGATAACTTGTAAAGTCACATGAATATCTTTTATGTCTTATGGTTTAAGTTAATGTTATTTTTCTATGTTATCTCTAGCTGGTCTAGTCAGTATTCTAAGTTGTGACCTTATCAGTGAGCTCTAACATTGGAGACCTAATATACATTTATCCTCAGACATAATCTATATTATTTTTAAATATATATATATATATATATATATATATATATATATATATATATATATATATATAAAGTTTATCTATCAAAATCTGACAATTGCGATCTATATCAAACTAAACCTAAGTCTAACTAATTTAATCAGTATTCTAAGTTGTGATTAGATCTGGAAGATACAGGTTCAGCAAGATAAAACTCAGCAATCGTCTCTTTATGATACTTATACTTCTTTTCGGTGGTAAACCAAGAATTTGGTTATGTATCTTCAGGGACTTTTACTCCCTGAAGATATCATTTAATGATGGTATATCAATCGACAAACATTCGTTATATTTAATATATTTTGTATTTAATTTGAGGGATTTCAAAAATAAATATTTTATGGTATAACGGAAAAGTCGCATGACTCTGACACTCTCTCTCTTACGTCATTACACTCTTCCGGCGCACCACTCCCATCACCATTAATGCCACCACACTCTACCATCATCACCCTATACCACTACCACTCACCACTACCATCGAACACGACGATTCATTTTTAACCACATGATTATCAAGTTGCGTATACTATAAATCAGTAACTCAAACTCATTTTATTTTATTTTTACGCATACTTGATTTTCAAAAACACATATTTTTCATAAACCCTAAATTGAATCTGTAAGGATCACTAATGGCTAAATCAAAATTTTTCAATAACACGTACACCGCCACTACAGAGGTTAAACTTCTTCGAGCCAATCGTGTCAATTTGTAAAGAGTTGACTAGTTGACTATGACCTGGTCAAAATACGTTAAACATGCGGAAATATTAGTCGCAAAGGGATCCCGAGATATTTGTTATCTGGGATCCTTATAATAAGCATATATTATAAGACAAATAAGATAATATTGAATCCAAGATATCCTATCATCTCAGACTTAGTTATATCCAGGATAACTATAAGTCAGTGATCTTGAAATATAAGACAATGTCCCTATCGGGATCCTGTAATATGATAATCTTAACAGTAAAGTTATATTACTATTATTCCTATTTCAACATAATCTTGAGGATATTATATACATACCTGAGGATCCTGCACAATATAGCAAGTCAGGATCATACATTTCCTTATCCCGATTGTAGACTCAGTATCCTGTGCACAAGTCATTCAAGAGAAGTCCAGGATCCTTACACATAATCTGTATAGTAGCTAATCCGGGATCCTGCATGGTTAGTGAAAATTCTACCCACAACACTTGCCCCCGAAGTTATATCGTTTGTTCGGGATCCTAAAAACGATATAACTTCAACAAACTCAACCGCTAGAGATTAAGTTATGTGAGATATTTTCGCTTATCGATAAACGTGTCGAAGTATTAATTTTCACCGATCAAACAACTTGTTCACCTCCCATATATCTTTTCCTTTACTTCTTTCTTCTCTGCCATTTTCTCTCAAGCCATCCTTTTACTTTTGTTTGGATAAAAGATTGTTGTTTAAAAATAACCGAGAAAATCGTCCAAGAGCTCAACAATGTCAGGTAATTTTATTCTTCTATTTTATCATCGCTGTACTCCTTTAGTTTTTAATTTTATTTTAAACTTTCAATTCACTTCACATTGGCCGATATTGACCCGAAAATTCTTGCCCAAAAGGAGAAAATTGATGTCTCAAGCTTAGGGTGTTCTTTCCCTAAAAAGAAGAAGGTGGAAGAGTTATATGACCTTGACACTCCCGCTACTAATCTTTTCATGGTAAAATCTCCCATTTCTGACCTTTCCCCTTATCGAAGGTACTAACTATTAGATTTCGCCACAGGCCACAGATATTATGCTGCGCAAATATGCAGAAAAGGTCAAGACAATCGATGATCTTGTGGCTATCAATGAGAAGAACTCCATAAAACTGGAGAAGGCAAAACGCAAAACCAAAGTTCTTGAAGCCATGCTCTCTAGGAGATCCAACCAAGATCTCGAAGCTTTTGAAGCACACAAATTCCCAATCATCGAAGCAAAACAAGATGTTGCTATTGCCATGTTGGAGGCCAGGATTCTCATGGCCACGGAAGCCACTGATCATGGGCAAGATACTAGCATGTGGGACGTCAAAGAATGGAAGGATAAATTGGCCAAAATGAGGGAAAATGATCCCCCAAACCCACTTCTCATTAGTCTCGGAGGATCTAAAGCCCCAAAGAAAATAACCAAGGCATCTAAAGCCAGGATTACTGGTGAAACATCCAGTTTCAGAGGTGATGAAGATATGAGGGTAGCTGATGAGACAATCGACAGCGAAGAGTCATTGGGCGAGGATGGCATATGACTAGCTGGAGCCCAATACTTTTATTTTGATGCTCCTTAATTTCCTGTGGTTGGCGATGTAATCAAACAATTACTTTGGGGTGAGGTTAGCCTGGCACGGCTAGCCATGGTGGTGTTAAAAGTGGTTTATGTTGGCCACGGGATTTTCCCTTTTTTGAACAGCTTGATAGACTTTATTCTCAGGATTCGATGATCCTGAGAAGTTTTTTTTGCCATAAATGATATTAGGACTTATATGTCTTCCTTGCTTCAAATTACTAAGGAGATTCCCTTAGCATGTATATATACTTGTTGCTTGAAAATCAGGATCCTGAGGAGATTCGCTCGGGATATGCAGTAGATAGAACAGGATGCAGGATAATGGAAAGACTTTTCCATTATGAATCTTTAGACTTCAAGATCCTGAGGAGATTCCCTCAGGACATATACAGAATGATCGTAGTCATCGTAGACTTCCATCTTTGATCAGAATTTATTTTGTAATTTTAGGATCCTGAAGTATGCTTCAAAATAATAGTAACAAAGATAAGCCATATCATGCAATGTAATCATAGAACAAATGTTTATTCTTACAACAAGTCATCTTCATGTGTTCAAAGCTAATTTTAGAAATCAATTTTGAAATCCTCAAAGTAAGTTCATAAAACATTTTACAAACTTTCAGATATTTCAATAAAGCATTTTGAATAATGTGAAAACATTATAACCGATAGACTTAAGATTGGATAAGACCAATAAAATCAAGTGTTTGCAATGTATTATCATCACATTAAATCATGGGGTAATCTGTGTCTCGGGATAATCCATCTTTTGTATGGTATGAAGATACCAATTGTTTTTAGGTAATGCGAAAACATTACAAACCTTGCGCGATATTCAGTGTATAAACATGATAAGCCTTGTGTTCTTCAGTGACGTGAATACGCCAAAACCTTTAGGTAATGTGAAAACATTACAAACCTTTTGCTACGTGTAATGTGAAAACATTACTATCTTAGGGGTCGACACCTAGTGCACTCAGTGACGACAACCAAAAAGAATTTGATCTATAGGTCAATGGTCATGAAATTGTCGGGTACCAGAGGCATCACCGGTCCCATAACCCTGATTCTATAATCAAACACGTGCGCTCCAGGCGTGAGTGTGGCAACCCATATAAAAGAGAGGTGATTATGCGTTTTCAGCATCCTCAAAACCTTTAGAGGAATCCCTGGGATTCCTAATCGGGGGAGAGAGGTGGCCAACCTCTTATCCTCATTGCATGATTCCCAAATGTGTCAACTACAACAAACACAAAATCTTGGGTAAAGGTGGGTATTAGTTTGCCTAACACCCCTCCGATGCTTAAGTTAGTACGAGATTCATATGAGAATAATGAAAAAAGATTAATCACGCACATACATAGACATATATATATATATATATATATATATATATATATATATATATATATATATATATATATATATATATATATATATATATATATATATATATATATGTATATATATTAATGGCACACACATACATATTTATATATTGACAGAAGAAATAAGTATAATGAAAAGTTAAGGCTCACAGGAATACCTCTTATGTCAAATATAAATATTTAACTAACACATGATAGAGCTTTAGGTGAATAGCATTCCAAGATCTCGGAAGTAGCTCTCCATCCATGTTTGCTAATCAGTATGCCCCCTTTCCAGCATTTGAATCAATCAAATAAGGACATTCCCACTTCGGTGCTAATTTACCCTCAGAAGGATTTTTAGTGTTTTGAAACACTTTTCTTAATACCAAATCCCCAACTTGAAATCTTCTTATCCTGATATTTTTGTTGTAGGATTTTGAAATCCTTTGCTGATAAGCTGCAATCCTGAATTTAGCACGATCCCTAATCTCATCCACAGTGTCTAAATCTTGGATCAATGCTTCCTTATTCACTTCTTCAGTCTGCATTCGGGATCTTGCCGTAGGGATCACCATTTCTGTCGGGATCATAGCTTCATATCCAAACACCAGAACAAAAGGAGTTTGTTTGTTTGCCTGTTTTTCAGTAGTCCTATCAGCCCATAGAACAAATGGTAACTCTTCAGCCCATCTCCCTTTCTTGGCGTCCAGCCTCTTTTTAAGATTGTTGATGATGATCTTTTTTTTGGTCAAAATTACTAAAAGCAATTAAGTGATCAAAATTAGTTTGTGAGGTCAGGTGTAAAAATTACTCTCAAGATAATTACGTAGAAACATGATTATCTCTATTAGTAAGTAAATATTTTTGTGTTAAATATATTGATTAAATACGTAGATCCTTGTTGAACAAACGTTTTAATATCAAAGCTCTAGAACAGATTGAGGATAATGTTATTTTGACAATGAAAAGATCAGTAATATGCGAGTTAAACAATGAAAATATGAAATAAATGCAATTGACACGATATGAACTGTAAGTAAATAAAAATGACACGATGATATACGAGGAAAGCCCTTGATCAAAGTTGATCGCCGGCACAAAACCTCGGGAAGGATCAAACGATCCTTGCCTTTGTAAATCTTATTAAAATGAAAGTAAATGATTACAAACTAAGAGCGCAAGGATGATCGGCTAAGTGAATTTGTGTGTGATTTTAGCTAAGTGTTGATGAAATGATCGTAAAAGAATGAAATAACAGAGTGTTTGTGTGATTGTCAGCTGTGAGTAGTGAGTATTCGTTAACCTAATCGATCACCCAAGCCTCGTTTAAATACTAAGAGTGTTTAACAATAATTCCGAAATATCAGGGATCCTCCGATGAAAGATGAAGACCACCAACGTCTCTTTTGACTCTATTCCGCACGTGCAGCTGACTTCGTATTCTCCAAATCGTATCATAGCCTAGCCACATAATCCGGAGCATATCTCATTAACGCGTCCTGTGTATGACCTGGTCAATACTCAAAGAAAATAAACACGTACAGCGCATGATCCTGAACTAATACGGGTTCAGGATCCTGAGCCTATGTGTACTCTAGAATAAACATAGGATCCTCACTTAAGGTTCCTCCACGTTCATTATCTTGCACGATTATGTTAGATAAATATATTCTGACCAGGATCCTGCAAGACAAATAACAAGAATATATCCAGGATCCTTACCTATATCCGTGATCCTGAAAACAGACTTAAAAACTATCATTATCCTGAGATACGAATATAAAATACAAACGACTTTCATACCTGTGAGGTGTACATCTGATGCTTATTAGGATCCTGCAAAGGTTAATAAAAATCTACCCACAACAATTGCCCCCGAAGTTATAACGTTTTTCAGGATCCTTAAACGTTATAACTTCTCAAGATAACCGCTTAAATTGTGTTAGGTAAGATATTTTACTTGTATCGAAGATCGTGCCCAAATATTAATGATAACCTTTAAACCCTTATCACATCAAACCGTCATCAAAATATCAGATAAGTCATTTTATCTCTCATCCTTCTTCTTCGTTATTTTTTTGTTTAAAAGCATCCCACAGTTTCATCTTCATATCTAATCCTTACAAAAAACAATCGGAGTAATCGTACAGAACTCGACCATGTCAGGTAAATTTTTTTTTCTTTCCGTATCCTTTTCATTCATAATAACCTTCAACAATCTTTCAATGCACTTCACCCTATCTGACGTTGATCCAGAGATTCCTCAAAAAGAAGCGATCAAGATTGGTAATGCAAGGTTCAAGCCTTTTTCCACTCATTTCCTCTCCAAAAAGAGAAAAGTTGAAGAACTATATGATCTCGAAACCCCTGTTTCCAACCTTATGATGGTAAGGCCCTTCATTCCTAATTTCTTTTTGAACAAAAATTCCTAAAATTGATCCTATTATTAGGCTGCAGTCATCATGATAGATAGATACTCAGAAAAAGTTGAAGCGGTCGACAATCTGATTGCTGACCAAAAGAAGAATGCTCTTAAGCTGGAGAGAGCCAAACGGAAGATCAAAGCCCTTCAAGCTATGCTTGCCGCAAGATCCAATTACTCCAACGAAGAAGGAACAAGCATGAACAATACCCTAATGGCAGAGATGAAAAGAGATGCCACTATCGCTATTTGGAATCCAAAATCCATATGGCCACAGAAGCTGCTGAAAATGGTCTAGATGCCAGCTTGTGGGACATCAAGGGATGGAAGGAGAAACTGGAAAGAATGAAAGATGATTATTCCCCAAACCCATTCTTCATAGGTTTCGGAGGATCCAAGGTTTCAATAGGAAAAACAACCAAAGCACCCCAGATCAGAATCATCGAGATTCTAATCAAAGGTGAAGCGTCCAATCCTAAAGATGATGAAGACATGACAGCAGCCGATGGTACAGTCAACAGCGAAGAATCTTCGGGCTAGGATGGCATTTGACAAGCCGGAGCCTGATTTTTGTTTTCATTTTGATGCTCTCTTATTTCCCACGGGTTATGTTTTCTAACAAAACAATTAATTTGGGGTGAGGTTGACCTGGCACGGTCAACCATGGTTGTGTTGAATGTGGTTCATGTTGGCCACAAGACAATTTTAATTTCCTACGTTTCTTTTGAACTTTAATCTTAGGATTGTACAATCCTCAGATCTTTTGCTGTTAATAATATTAGCATATTATCTATATCTTGTGTCTTCAGGATACTGAGGAGATTCCCTCAGTATACATATATATGTTTGCTTAGAAACAGGATCCTGAGGAGATTCCCTCAGAATACATCTAGGATAATGAGAAGATTTTCTCAACATTATAAGCTTCAAGGATCCTTAACTGGATCTGAGATAATGACGGGATAGGGATCCTCAGATTCAAGGATCCTTAACCGTATTTCATATAAACTTGAATTTAGGATCCTGAGATTTCAAGATCCTAAAATAAACTGCTGATAATGAGGAACTCCCAATGAGTAATTCCTGTAACATATGAATGTTAATAATTCGTTAAATAATTGTGATAACAATTTAATTTTTGAAAAATGTTGTGATCTTAAAAAGATTTTGCGATCCTTAGATCAAAACAGCTTTTGATAATCATGAAAACATTAGAGCTAATAAAGTTATTTATTAGACTTAACCAATGAAAATTTTGATAATGTGAATACATTATAACCATTGGATAGTTTAAGAAAACTATAAAAGTGACATGTAAATGCCAAACCATTAGGTAATGTGAAAACATTACAAACCGTTTGATTCTTGGGCTACGCCATTTGAGACATGAAAATGCCTAACCAATTGGTATTGTGAAAACATTATGTGACACCCGTCAAATTAGGACTAGAAATTAGTTCCTAATCATTATGTAATACATGTAGTTAGTGCTATGTATTAGGCTAATTGTATGTATCAAAATATATATGGATGAATATATATATCAGTACTCGATTAGATTTAATCGTTCATTTTCAAATCGGCCGAATTCCGATTCATTTATAAGGCGTTGGTGAAAACAATATTAAGTAATATAGAAATTATTATTTAATACAACTAATTATTTATTATATATTATTTTGATAATATATCAAGTATCTCGTATCGTACAAATCAAACGTCCACGACAAAACTATATAAATAATGAATTATTATTGAAATTAATAATTATTATTTACATCAGATAAAATAAAACATATTTCGTTTTATACCATTTTACTCAAACGCGACGAAACCAATTAAATCCTATCCGTCTCTCAAACATAAAACAAAGATATATTTTTATACCTCACTAAAAGTATTTTTATAAAATACTTCGAATAAAAGTAAATACGATTTCATTTTTAGGAAATTATCATTTAAAAACATTATACTACTTTTACGATCGGGTAAACAAACACGGGTATTTTGTACTTCGAATTAAGCCAACCAACTCCAATAATTGGAGTTGGCCGGCTATACCCAAACGCACCCTTCAGTCTTTCATTTCATTTTCTTCTTCATTTCTCAATCTCTCGGCTCTCTCTCGGATTACACAAACAACAACAACAATTCACAACAACAATCAACTATCATCACCATCTTCATCTTCATCATAGTGATCATCATCATCATCGTCTTCTTCGTTCACCATCATCATCTCCATCTCCGGTCTCCATTTTAATTGTAAGGAATCGTTTACGTTTTTGTTAATTTTACATGTTTAAATTGCATATATTAACATGCTAGGATGTTCTACAAACTGATTATGTCCCCAAATCGAACCCATTTTGCTGTGATTAAATTGTTGCACGAACAGACCCTGTTTTTGAACCAGGATCCGGCGGATCTAGAGGGGATCCGGCGGATCTATCTCCAGTTCATGCGGATCCGGCGGATCTAAGTAGGATCCGGCGGATCACCCTTCAAAATCGACCCGATCTGGCGGATCACTCCAAGGATCCGGCGGATCCTCCCCAAAATATCCCGATCCGGCGGATCAACACATGATCCGGCGGATCCCACACGAAATCACTCAATCCGGCGGATCAACACATGATCCGGCGGATTCCCCCGTTATATTTTATGATCCGGCGGATCAACAAACGGATCCGGCGGATCCCAGCTAAAACAGAACAAATAAATTTTCGAAAACGTCGACAATTTCACAAGTCATTTTAACGTGCTTCTCGATGAAAAATTTATTGTAACGGATTGGGCTCAAATTCGCTCGGTCACTCGGAAACGACCCAATAATCAATGCTAAGTACCTTAGCCTTGTCAGTTTTAGGCCATCCGGGGTCGTTTAGGGGCCGAAAATGGCAGATTACTGTTTTCAGACTCGTACCAAATTTTGTAAATTATGAAATAAAGTGTAACGGATATAATGAACTTGATTAACAACTAAACCTATACGATACGACTTATATATGAAACACATACACTTTTATAAGCACAACAAATCATGTATGATAATAATAGTTTGAAATTATTATTACAAACCGTCACCAACGACCCGTATACATTTTCAAAACTCAAACATAATCGACAACCAAAGTTTGGGCATAACTAGTTGAGGGAACAACTAGCATAGATGGTCCGTAGAGTCATCTAATCAATCAAAATCTTGCGCGTTTAATACGCCCGGCAAGTTTCAAGAATCTAATCATTTATCAAAACCTTGCGCGTCTAAGACGCCCTGCAGGTTCAGTCGTTGTAACGACATCAAATCATTGTGAATCATTATAATTGTTGGCTAACAATTCATCAGACTCAGGTGAGTCTCATAGCCCCTTTTTAAATGCTTTTACCTAGGGGTGAGATACATGCTCGTTTTGTTTTACATGTGAACGCAAGTATCAAATTATCACGTATGCTGCATGAGTTGTTTTCATCTAATCAATCAAAGTCCTCTGAAGCATAGTTCTGTTAATATGATTTAGCGTGAATGTTAGTGTATGGTACCATATGGGATTGACAATCCCCGTCCGAGTTAGCAAGCACTAACCTGTCAAACGGACGCATTATCATTTGTTCAAACGTATGTTGATTAGGCATACGCATAGAGGCACCCTCGATCAGGCACTTGATTGTGATCCTGACCCCTCAGTTAAGCTCAGACTATGTGCTCATGTTAGTTGTATCAATCTTTACTTATTTGTTTAATTACAAATATTCATGTGATACTCATCATTCAATTATTTACATGCTTTGTAAATCAAATCATTAAATCTTGCGGTTCACAAATCATATATTATCATATCAAACCTGTGAGCTCACCAGCTTTATAGCTGACCTTTTAGCATGTTATCTCAGGTACTCGGCAGTAGGTTGGACTGCCCATCAGGATACTGTAGCTCGAGTCGCATGCAATCATATAAACATCAAGAGATTTCCCTGCATTTCTATATTTTGCTAAAATTAGATATGTATTAGAATCTCTCAAATATCTATGCGAACTCGTCTTTGTAAAACATATGTAGACTTTTACGTTAATCAATGTATTTGTAAAACGACGCATGTAGTGGTCGTTCATTATGTATCTTATGTGCTTTGTGTATTGATTAGTCGTGCCCCGAAATGACCCGCTTCCGCATCATAATTTGGGGGTGCGACACATTACAAACCTTAGAGTGACGTGAAAACAACACAAACCTTAGATCGATACGTTTAGTGCACATCAGTATCGACATTCGTTAGCGCTTGATCTATAGGCCAACGGAAATGAAGTTGTCGGGTACCAGAGGCATCACCGATTCCCTAACCATGGCACTATAATCAAACATCGTGCGCACCCAGCGAGGTGTCAAAACCCTATTCGTAGAGAGGTGTTTATCCGTACGGAAACCTCTAAACCTTAGAGAATCGTTGGGATCCTTAACGGAGGAGAGGTGGCCAACCCCTAATCTTCATTCCATGATCCTTAAGTGTATGAACTACAACAAATACAAAATCTTGGGTAAAGGTGGGTGTTAGTTTGCCTAACACCCCTCCGATGCTTAAGTCAGTAGGGTATTCAATAAGAATAATAATCATAATAAACTCTCATGCATATATATATAATTATAATACACACATACATATATAGTAAAAAGTATTAAAATCAATGAAAAGTTAAGGATAACAGGAGTACCTTTTATGTTGAAATAAAAACATTCAACTTACACATGGTAGAGTTTCAAATGAATGGCATTCCAGGATCTTGGAAGTACTTCACTATCCATATTGGCCAACCAATATGCCCCCTTTCCAGCATCCGAATCTATCTGATATGGACCTTCCCACTTTGGTGCTAGCTTTCCTTCCGCAGGATTCTTAGTATTTTGAAATACTTTCCTTAACACCAAATCTCCTACTCGAAACCTTCTTATCCTAACATTTTTGTTATAGGATCTTGATATCCTCTGTTGGTATGCAGCAATCCTAAATTTAGCACGATCCCTCAACTCATCCACTGTGTCTAAATCCTGAATCAATGCTTCTTTGTTTGCTTCCAAAGTCTGCATCCAGGATCTTGCCGTTGGGATCACCATTTCTGTCGGGATCATGGCCTCGGATCCAAACACCAAAGCAAAAGGAGTTTGCTTAGTTGCCTCCTTTTCAGTGGTCCTATCAGCCCATAGCACAAAAGGTAATTCTTCAGCCCATCATCCTTTCTTAGCATCCAGCCTCTTCTTAAGATTGTTGATTATGATCTTGTTGCTAGATTCTGCTTGTCCATTGGCTTGAGGATGGACTGGAGTTGAAGTGATCATCTTGATTCCCCAACTTTCACAAAACTTATCCGTTCTCCTTCCAATAAATTGAGATCCACTGTCACACACTATTTCTGTCGGGATCCCAAACCTTGTGAGGATATTTCTCTTAATAAATGAGATAACGTCCTTTTCCTTAACTTGAACAAACGCCTCAGCTTCTATCCATTTGGAAAAATAATCTGTCATCGCAAGCATAAACACTTTTCCTCCTGGAGCAACAGGTAATTTTCCCACGATATCCATTCCCCATTTCATAAACAGTCATGGTGAGATAATCGGATGCATCGGTTCTGCCAAGTTTCCGTGCCTTTGACAAGCATCACATTTGCGAGCAAAATTCATGGAATCCTTCTTCATAGTAGGCCAGAAGTATCCTGTTCTCAATGTTTTTGAAAATAACGCTCCGCCCCCAGAATGATTCCCACAATCACCTTCATGTATATCCTTAAGAACTGCTTTTGCTTCAGGATCCTCAAGGCATCGTAATAATGGTCCTGCAAGTGATTTTTTATACAATATACCATTTTCAATAGTAAAACGAGATACCTTTAATCTGATGGCTTTAGGATTATTTTCATCCTTAGGGATCACATCGTGTTGTATATATTCCATGATCGGTTGCATCCATGATCCTGACTTGCCCCCAGAATCTGATGCATTCGAATTATCTCCAGGCTGAGGATCCTCAACGTCACACACTTGCTCTTCGTTGTTATCCTTATCAGCGATGGCGGGCGCTGTAATATGTATAATCGGTATTTTGACATCTGGTGGGATCCTTAGACTGGACCCCATGTTAGCTAGAGCATCCGCTTCAGTGTTATCCTCACGTGGTACCTATTGAATGTCAAAGATCTCGAAGCTACCTGCAAGATCCTTAACAATCTCCAAATATGCAGCTAATCTATCTACTTTTACAGTATATGTTCCATTATAATGATTAGCAATTAACAATGAATCAACATACACATTTAAATATTTTATACCAATATGCTTAGCTAATTGTAACCCTGCAATTAATGCTTCATATTCTGCCTCATTATTTGTAGCCTGAAATTCACATCTTATAGCTTGAGGCATAATATCACCTTGAGGCGATTTTAATACAATTCCTAATCCAGTTCCTTTTATATTAGATGCACCATCGGTATACAATGTTCATCTTTCAGTTATTTGATTTAGTTCTTGTACTTCTAAATTTACTTCATTTTGAAGGTCACTAGTAAAATCTGCAATAAAATCTGCTAAGGCTTGAGACTTAATTGCATTCCTAGGTTCATAGATCAGGTTATAGGCACTTAATTTAACAGACTATTTAGCTAAGCGCCCTGACATTTCTGGTTTCCTTAAAACATTCTTAATCGGATAATTAGTTCTAACATGGATAGGGTGTGTTTCAAAATAATGCCTAAGTTTGGTAGATGCCATGACCAATGCAAGTATAAGTTTTTCGAGATGGGAATACCTGGTTTCAGAATCTAATAGACTTTTACTTACATAATAAACAGGATGTTGTTGTCCTTCATGAACCTTCACCAGCACCGCACTTACAGCATTCCGAGAAACCGATAGATAAAGGAATAGTGGTTCACCATTCTCAGTCTTCATCAATAGGGGAGCTGATGAGAAGTAATTCTTCAGTTCTTGAAACGCAGCTTCATGCTTTTCTCCCCACTCGAACTTTTTATTCTTTTTGAGGATATCATAGAATTCTTTGCATCTATCTGAGGATCTTGAAATGAAACGGTTCAGAGCTGCTATCCTTCCCGTCAACCTTTGTATATCCTTCGGACTTGATGGAGACCTTAAGTTCAGAATAGCTTTGATCTGTTCTGGGCTAGCTTCTATCCCTCTCTTTGTCACCATATATCCCAAGAATTTTCCTGCCCCCACTCCAAAGTGGCATTTTGCAGGATTAAGCTTCATGTTGTACTGATCCAGAATGTCAAAGGCCACCTTAAGATCCTGAAGATGATCCTTAGTTTTCTTTGACTTTACTACCATATCATCGATGTATACTTCCATTGTGCTTCCCAATTGGTCTTTGAACATCATGTTGACTAGCCTTTGATATGTTGCACCTGCATTTTTAAGACCAAAAGGCATAGCAACATAACAATAAATACCTGTGGGAGTTATGAATGCTGTGTCTTCCTGGTCTGCGGGTTCCATCTGGATTTGTTGAAATCCTAACGAAGCATCCATAAAGGTTAGGATCTCATGCCCAGCTGTAGCATCCACCATTGAATCTATATGAGGCAATGGAAAAGGATCCTTTGGGCAGGCTTTATTGAGATCCGTGTAGTCCACACACACTCTCCATTTCCCATTCTTCTTTTGTACCACCACCACGTTTGCCAACCATCTTGGAAATTTTACTTCCCTTATCATGCCAGCAGCAAGTAGTCTCTCAATATCTGCCTGGATAATAGCGTTCCTTTCCGGCGCAAATTTTCTTCTCTTTTGTTGAACCGGCCTGAAACTATTATCAATTCCAAGTTTATGAGTTATAATATCCTTAGATATACCTGTCATATCTTTTGGCTTCCAGGCAAAAGTTGACTTTCTCTGGTTCAAGAACTTCATCAGATCCTGTTCGAGATCCTTCGGGATCCCTGATCCTATTAGCACCTTTCCCTCGGGATCCTTTGAGTTCAGCGGCATTTCTTTGACATCTTGTTCTTCTGTATCCAAGACATCCCATGCCTTATTTCTTAATTGCTATGCTGACGGAGGCTTGGCGGTAGGTTTCATTGATGTTGTATAACAATCCTTTGCTTCTTGTTGGTCGCTACTGATCTTGACCACCCCCCACGGAGTTGGTAACTTAACGCATTGATGATACGTTGACGGTACCCGCTTTCATATCATGCAACCAAGGCCTTCCTAGGATAATGTTATAGCTTGACAAACAATCCATAACATAAAATTTCTGAATAGAGTTTACCCCTTCAATGTAAATTGGCAACTTAATATCACCAACTGTATTCTTTGCTTCTCCACTGAATCCTACAAATACAGTGGATCTTGAGGTGATCTCCGATTCTGGAATACCCATTCTTTTCAAGGTCTCCAAATGAATGATGTTGACTGAGCTTCCACCATCGATCAGGATCCTTCGTAAAAAATGATTGGCAACATAAAGAGTGATAACCAAACCGTCATGGTGAGGATCCTGAACTTCTTCCAAATCATCCTCATCAAATGCTATAACCTTCTCATCTTTCTTCATGGAAGTCCTTGTTGGTTTATATGGCTTTTCTGACTTGGATTCCCTTGGCTGCCTCTTGGTTGCAGAATAAGAAGTGCCACATATATCAGAACCACTAGAAATAAAATTGATTACCTTAGCGTCTGAAGGTGGGGATCCTGCTCTAGTAGGGATCCTGCGATTATCCTGAGACCCAGGATCATGAGCCGTGTTATGATCCTTTGCGTGATCCTTCTTTTTCCTAAGCAAATCCTTCAAGTATCCTTTGTTGAGTAAATGCCTGATCTCTTTTCGGAGAGCTATGCAATTCTCCGTTATGTGGCCGAAATCCTCATGGTACGCAAACCATTTAGATTTATCCTCCCATGCGTAAGTTTTATCACTCTTCTTGGGCCATCTCGCCTTGTCTCCTAGATCCTGCATAGCACATAATATATCTGTTGTATCCACAGAAAAATTATAGTTAGTTATTTTAGGATACTCTTCATCATCTTCGTCGATAGTATTCACACGACGATCCTCATTTCTGGTATACGGTTTGCTTCTGTTTGATCTAAATGAGGATGAATCCGATTTCCTGTTGGGCCTATCATATGCTGATTGAGTATCCACCCTTTTCTGTATCATCGCATCCTCTTCCAGCCTGATAAACCTTAAAGCCCTGTTTCTGACTTCATCGAGGTTCCTACAAGGATTCATAACAAGATCCTCATAAAATGGGGAATCCCTTTTGATCCCCATCTTAAAGGCTTGCACAGCGGTAGGCATATCCAAATTAGGTATATTTAATGATTCTCTTCCGAATCTCCCTACAAAATCTCGAAGAGACTCATTAGCTTTTTGAACAACTCTGTACAAATCAGTCGTTAGTTTATCTAATGTTCTACTGCAAGAGAATTGATTATTAAACAAATTAACCAAATGAGCAAATGAAGTAATAGAGTAAGGGGAACGTTTAACAGCCATTTCAGTGCGGATCCTGTGAGAGTAGAGCCAAAGCCCTTGCATAAGCATGCTTCTTTAAGATCATAAGGAATCGGGATGATCTCCATTCTTTCCCGGTATTGCCCAATGTGCTCCTCAGGATCTGTCGTTCCATCGTACAACTTCATATTTGGTGTCTGATATCTCTTCGGGATCTCAGCATCACAGATAGGTGGTGCGAATCTTGAGATCCTATGTGCTGTTGGAGCGACTTCGGGGATTGGTTGTACAACTCCAGGAACACTTGATATCATATCCTTCAGTTTCTGTATCTCCCTTGCCATCATAGGACTAACTCCAGGATCCTGAAAATTGTTAGTCCCAACAGTATTATTAGAAGTAAAATTATTAAACATGTTACCACCGTCAGGAGTCCTGTATGAGGATCCCGGATTAGATTGTTGACCCCTTGATGTAGAAACTCTTGTAGCAAATATTGGATCTGGGATCCTAGTGCTCCCTTGCATGGATATGAAATCTTCTTGATGTTCCGTAGATGGAGGAGTGCCAAAATCAAGGATCCTGCTTCGGATAGGAGTAGTGACCTGAGTAGAGGGAGTACTATCCCTTGCCCTCAAATTCTCCATATCCTTTCTCAGGATTTCGTTGCTTCTCTCCGCTCGTTGAAGCTGCTCTTTTACCTGCGTAAACATAGACACAATATCCCGGTTAGCGATCATAACAGGGTGTGGATCTGATAGGAATCCAGCCCCCAAAGATGTGGATCCAGCCGACGGTAGCCTTGTATAGACATTTTGTGGCTATTGCTGAGACGATGTGAGAGGTGGATCGGGAGGAAGAGTGGTTCTAGCAGAAGACGATGATGATGGCATGGTAGATGATGTAGATCGTCCTTGGCTCGACATTTTTGACAGAAATCTTTTGAAAAAATGACTCAACAAGGATTTTAACAAAAATTCGATCAAGCAAAACACCAATTGCCCCACGGTGGGCGCCAAATTGTTTTGGTCAAAAATAACTAAAAGCAATTAAGTGATCAAAATTAGTTTGTGAGGTCAGGTGTAAAAATTACTCTTAAGATAATTACGTAGAAATACGATTATCTCTATTAGTAAGTAAATATTTTTGTGTTAAATATATTGATTAAATACGTAGATCCTTGTTGAACAAACGTTTTAATATCAAAGCTCTAGAACAGATTGAGGATAATGTTATTTTGACAATGAAAAGATCAGTAATATGCGAGTTAAACAATGAAAATATGAAATAAATGCAATTGACACGATATGAACTGTAAGTAAATAAAAATGACACGATGATATACGAGGAAAGCCCTTGATCAAAGTTGATCGCCGGCACAAAACCTCGGGAAGGATCAAACGATCCTTGCCTTTGTAAATCTTATTAAAATGAAAGTAAATGATTACAAACTAAGAGCGCAAGGATGATCGGCTAAGTGAATTTGTGTGTGATTTTAGCTAAGTGTTGATGAAATGATCGTAAAAGAATGAAATAACAGAGTGTTTTTGTGATTTTCAGCTGTGAGTAGTGAGTATTCGTTAACCTAATCGATCACCCAAGCCTCGCTTAAATACTAAGAGTGTTTAACAATAATTCCGAAATATCAGGGATCCTCCGATGAAAGATGAAGACCACCAATGTCTCTTTTGACTCTATTCCACACATGCAGCTGACTTCGTCTTCTCCAAATCGTATCATAGCCTAGCCACATAATCCGGAGCGTATCTCATTAACGCGTCCCGTGTATGACCTGGCCAATACTCAAAGAAAATAAACACGTTAAACAGCGTATGATCCTGAACTAATACGGGTTCAGGATCCTGAGCCTATGCGTACTCCGGAATAAACATAGGATCCTCACTTAAGGTTCCTCCACGTTCAGTATCCTGCACGATTATGTTAGATAAATATATTCTGACCAGGATCCTGCATGAAAAATAACAAGAATATATCCAGGATCCTTACCTATATCCGTGATTCTGAATACAGACTTAAAAACTATCATTATCCTGAGATACGAATATAAAATACAAACGACTTTCATACCTGTGAGGTGTACATCTGATGCTTATCAGGATCCTGTAAAGGTTAATAAAAATCTACCCACAACAATCTTGTTACTGGATTCCGCTTGTCCGTTAGCTTGGGGATGAACTGGCGCTGAAGTAATCATCTTAATCCCCCAACTGTCACAAAACTTGGTTGTTCTATTTCCAATAAACTGAGATCCATTATCACATATTATCACTGCCGAGATCCTGGACCTAGTTAGGATATTTCTTTTGATGAACGAGATCACATCCTTCTCCTTTACTTGCACAAATGCTTCAGCTTCAATCCATTTCGAAAAGTAGTCTGTCATTGCAAGCATAAAGACTTTTTCTCCAGGAGCAGTTGGTAGTTTTCCAACAATATCCATTCCCCACTTCATAAATGGCCATGAAGAGATACTTGGATACATCGGTTCTGCCTGTTGATGATGGATGTTCCCATTTCTTTGACAAGCATCACATTTGCGAGCGAAATCCATGGAATCCTTCCTCATAGTTGGCCAAAAGTAACCCATTCTCAAAGTTTTTGAAAATAGTGCTCTGCCCCAGAATGATTTCCACAATCTCCCTCATGTATATCCTTAAGTACTGCTTGCGCTTCAGGATCCTCAAGGCATCGCAATAATGGTCCTGCAAGAGATTTACGATACAATATCCCATTTTGAATTATAAAACGAGATACCTTAAGCTTGAAAATCCTAGGATTTGGTTCATCCTTCGGGATCACGTCATTTTGTAAGTATTCCATGATTGGTTGCATCCATGATCCCGACTTGCCCCCAGAAGCTGATGTATCTGAATTATCTCCTATCTCAGGATCATCAATTCCGCATACTTGCTCTTCTTTCTTATCTTCTATAGCTGGTGACAAAATATGAACAATCGAGATCCTGATGTCAGGCGGGATCCTGAGAGTTGATCCCAAATTTGCTAATGCATCCGCTTCTGAATTGGCTTCTCTTGGTATCTGCTCTATACTGAATGTCTCGAAATTATCTGTAAGCTTTTTAACAACATCCAAATACAAAGCCAACTTTTCGCCTTTTACAGCATAAGTACCATTATAATGATTAACAACTAATAAAGAATACATGTAAACTTGTAAATGTTTTACTCCTATATCTTTAGCTAGTTGTAGTCCAGCGACTAATGCCTCATATTCTGCTTCATTATTAGTAGCCTGAAATTTGCAATTAATTGCTTGTGGCATTATATCTCCCTGTGGTGATCTTAATATTATCCCTAATCCAATTCCGTTCATATTAGAGGCTCCATCAGTATATAGAATCCATTTATCTTTCGATTCATCTAATTGTTGTACCTCTAAATTTACTTCTTCTTGAACATCACTAGTGAAATCATCTATAAAGTCTGCTAAGGCTTGGGATTTTATGGCACTTCTTGGTTCATATATTAAATTAAACGCACTTAATTTCACAGACCATTTAGCCATTCTACCTGACATTTCTGGTTTTCTAAGTACTGATTTTATGGGATAATTTGATCTTATATGAACAGGGTGCCTTTCAAAGTAATGTCTAAGTTTAGTGGAAGCCATGACTAATGCAAGAATAAGTTTTTCAAGATGAGAATACCTGGTTTCAGCATCAAGTAGACTTTTACTTACATAGTATACGGGATGCTGTTGACCTTCATGATCTTTAACGAGTACTGCACTCACTACACTTCGGGATACTGCCATATATAGATATAATGGTTCACCATCTTCTGGTTTCATTAACAGTGGAGCCGATGACAAATAATTCTTCAATTCCAAAAATGCTGCTTCTTATTTATCTCCCCATTTGAATTTCTTGTTCTTCTTCAAGATATCATAAAACTCTTTGCATCGATCTGAGGATCTCGAAATGAATCTATTAAGAGCTGCAATCCTTCCAGTTAATCTTTGAATATCTTCGGTGTTGACCGGGGATTTCAAATCCAGGATAGCCTTAATTTGTTCTGGGCTAGCCTCGATTCCTCTTTTAGTCACCATATAGCCCAAGAATTTTCCTGCCCCCACTCCAAAATGACATTTGGCAGGATTAAGCTTCATGTTATATTGGTCCAGGATATCGAAAGCAGTTCGAAGATCCTGAAGATGATCCTCAGCTCTCTTGGATTTAACCACCATATCATCAATGTAGACTCCCATGGTCTTACCCAAGTGATCTTTGAACATCATATTCACAAGCCTCTGGTATGTTGAACCTGCATTTTTAAGACCAAAAGGCATCGCAATATAACAATATATACCTGTTGGCGTCACAAAGGTTGTATCTTCCTGATCAGATGGCTCCATCTGTATTTGCTGAAATCCTGAAGATGCATCCATAAAGGTCAGAATCTCGTGTCCAGCAGTTGCGTCCATCATTGAGTCTATGTGAGGTAATGGGAAAGGATCCTTCGGACATGCTTTGTTGAGGTCAGTGTAGTCCGCACATACTCTCCATTTCCCATTCTTCTTTTGCACCACTACTACGTTTGCCAACCATCTTGGGAATTTAACTTCCCTAATCATGCAAGACTTGAGCAACCTTTCTACATCAACTTGTATGATCACATTTCTTTCTGGGGCGAACTTTCTTCGCTTTTGCTGAATTGGCCTGAAACTTTTGTCAATACCAAGTTTATGTGTAATAATATCCTTAGATATACCTATCATATCCTCGGGTTTCCAGGCAAAAGTTGCTTTTCTATCCTTTAGGAACTTCACAAGATCCTGTTCAAGATCCTTAAGGACTGAGGATCCCAAGAATACTTTTTCCTCAGGATCATCAATGTTTAGCGGCACTTCTTTGACATCCTGCTCACTTGCTTCCAAGATGCCCCGTGCTCTCGTCTTTAATTGCTATCCTGGCTTGGGCTTGGTAGTAGGTTTCATTGATGTTGTGTAGCAATCCTTAGCCTCCTGTTGGTCACTGTTAATCCTAACAACTCCCCATGGAGTGGGCAACTTCACGCATTGATGATACGTTGATGGGACTGCCTTCATGTCATGAATCCATGGTCTACCTAGAATAATGTTATAGCAAGACAATGAATCAATAACACAAAAGCGTTGCATAGAGTTTATCCTCTCAATATAGATTGGAAGTTTGATTTCTCCCACATTATTTTTGGCTTCACCACTGAACCCAACGAGGACAGTTGATTTTGCAATTATCTCCTGGGATCCCCATCCTCTTGAGTGTCTCCAGTTGGATGATGTTCAGAGAACTGCCGCCATCAATCAGGATCCTGCGTACAAAATGATTCGCAATATATAGAGTAATAACCAGACCATCATGGTGAGGATCCTTAACATTCTCCTTGTCATCTTCACTAAAAGTGACCACCTTCTCATCCTTCAGGGTTACTGATCTCATGGGCTTATCCCGCTTTTCTGACTTCGACTCCTTCGCATGTCTTTTCGCTACTGAATAAGATGTACCACAGATGTCAGAACCACCAGATATAAAGTTAATTAACTTAGCATTAGGGGATGGTGATCCTGCTCTCTGCGGGATTGCGGTATGATCCTGAATTTCAGAATCACAAAATTTATCATGATCCTGAGCCTGATCTTTTCTTCTGTTGAAGAGCTCCTCCAGATGACCCTTTCCGAGCAAATAGCTTATTTCTTTCCTCAAAGTTATGCAGTCCTTAGTTATGTGACCGAAATCCTCGTGGAAAGCGCACCATTTTGATCTGTCTTTCCATCTAGTGCTCTTTTCACTCTTCTTTGGCCATCTGACTCTATCTCCAAGGCTTCTCATTGCATAGAGGATCTCTGTGGTATCATCTGCAAAACAATAATCAGTCAGTTTTGGACAATCTTCATCATCCTCATCCACAGCGTTGATCCTGCGATCCTCATTTCTGGAGTATGGTTTGCTCCTGCTTGGTTTGAATACAGGTATTTCGGCTTTCCTATTGGGTTTATCATACGTTGAAGAAGTATTTGATTTCTTCTGGATCACGGCATCTTCCTCTAAGCATATGAATCTCAAAGCTCTATTTCTAACTTCGTCCAAGCTTCTACATGGGTTCATCACAAGATCTTCATAAAAAGGCGAATCTCTCTTTATCCCCATTTTGAAAGCTTGAACAGCAGTTGCCATATCCAGGTTCGGGATATCTAAGGATTCCCTGCCAGATCTTCCTACAAAATCTCGAAGAGTTTCATTATCCTTCTGGACAACCCTATACAAATCAGTGGTTAGTCTTTCAAAAGTCCTACTGCATGAAAATTGATTATTAAAAAGATTAACCAAATGAGCAAAAGATGTAATCGAGTATGCAGGAACATTAAGCAGCCATTTAAGTGCAGATCCTGTAAGAGTGGATCCGAATCCTTTGCATAGACAAGCTTCCTTTAGATCCGCAGGAATCGGGATAATCTCCATTCTTTCCCTATATTGTGCTATATGTTCTTCAGGATCCGTGGTTCCATCGTAAAGCTTCATATTAGGAGTCTGAAATCTCTTCGGGATCTCGGCATCACATATTGGTGGTACAAATCTCGAGATCCTATGTGCAGGTGGCGCTACCTCCGGGATAGGCTGTACTATACCTGGGACACTAGATATCATGTCCTTGAGCTTTTGCAACTCCCTCGCCACGACAGGATTTACTCCAGAATCCTGCAAAACATTAGAACCAAAAGAATATCCAGAAGGTATGTTACCACCATTCGTTGCCCTCGGTAGGGATCCTGAGGCTTGTTCAAGATCTCTATATGTAGAGACTCTGGTAGCATGTGTGGATCCCGGGATTCCGGCACTCCCTTGCATAGATATGAAATCTCCAGAATAAATTGATGAAGGAGGAGTATTGAAATCCAGGATCCTGCTCCGAATGGGGGTAGTGACTTGAGTGACAGGAACACTTTCTCTAGGTCTCATGCCTTCCAGGTCTCTCCTTAGTGCTGCGTTGCTGCGTTCTATGCGGCTCATTTGCTCCCTTACTTCTGAAAACATAGTCATAATTTCACGGTTAGAGATAATAATAGGATCACTATCATTCGAACCTGACCCCACATAGGTGGATGTAGTGGTTATCGTCCTTGAACTGACAGGCTGAGGCCTTGGTCGTGAAGATGAAACAGGCATGTACGGTGGTATGTTAGCAGCAGAAGATGATGGTATAGCAGAAGATGATGGTATAGCAGAAGAGGTGGTTTGGCCTTGAGTCACCATTTTTTATCAAGTTTTATGCAAAAAAAAAATGACTCTAATGAAGGTTTAATCAAAAATTTGATTATGAAAAAACACCACTTGCCCCACGGTAGGCGCCAAATTGTTTTGGTCAAAAAATTACTCGATGCAATTCAATGAACAAATTAGTAAAGTGAGGTAGTGTGCTTAAACTTGATTTCAAGATAATTTGATTGAGAATTATACTTTATAATGAAAACTTGTAATTTTGCTAATGCGGGTTTACTTAAGATTAAATCTTGATGGATAAATGAACTAGAACTTTGTAAATGATGAATTTGTATGCAATAAATCAAGATTAATGCAGAAAAACAAATGTAATCCGGGATAATTCCGGGATAATGCGATAAATATGACAAAGAATGTAAATTTAGTGAAGTAAATGAATCTAAAGTGCAAGAACACGATGATGTACGAGGAAAACCCTTGATCAATAGTAGATCGCCGGCACAAAACCTCGGGAAGGATCAATCGATCATTGCCTTATGTTTATCTTATTGAATAAAATGAAATTATAAACTAAAGAGCGTAAGAATGATCGTCTAAGTGTGGAAATGGTAATATGTCAGAGTGTAAGTGAGTTGCTGAGAGTGTAATCGAGTATGAGTAATGAAGATAAGTTAACCTAATCGATCATTCAAGCCTCATTTATATACTACTAAGCCAAAACTAATTATTCCGAAATATCCGGGATCATCCCCGAGATATGCTGGAGCGTATCAACGTTCATATGACCAAGTAATTCTCCACGTGTTGACTTCTTTCCTCGTAATTCAAATATTCTTCGAGTAATATACGATCCAAAGAAATCGGAACCACCTCTACACGCTTCATATGACCTGGTCAAAATACGTTAAACATGCGGAAATATTAGTAGCAAAGGGATCCCAAGATATTTGTTATCTGGGATCCTTATAATAAGCATATATTATAAGACAAATAAGATAATATTGAATCCAAGATATCCTATTATCTCAGACTTAGTTATATCCAGGATAACTATAAGTCAGTGATCCTAAAATATAAGACAATGTCCCTATCGGGATCCTGTAACATGATAATCTTAACAGTAAAGTTATATTACTATTATTCCTATTTCAACATAATCTTGAGGATATTATATACATACCTGAGGATCTTGCACAATATAGCAAGTCAGGATCATACATTTCCTTATCCCGATTGTAGACTCAGTATCCTGTGCACAAGTCATTCAAGAGAAGTCCAGGATCCTTACACATAATATGTATAGTAGCTAATCCGGGATCCTGCATGGTTAGTGAAAATTCTACCCACAACAATTACGGGACTATCAAACCCTCTTGCACATAAGACAAAATTAATTCCTTTTGGGAGCCTACTTTTTAGTGGGTTCAGATGCCCTTTTGGCATTGATGTTTAAGTTTGATGCATCTGATGTTGTAGCAAGAGAAACACTTAGTTTTCCTTTTGATGTTCCATCACTGATGGATATCTTGGATCTGATAAATCCATCAACCTTGCTATCACTAGCCAAGTGTGATTTTTCTCCATACTTGTAGCATTTCCCGGGCTTGTATGAGGTGGAAGGTGGGGGTAGAGAAGGAACAGTTCCAAGTATTCCCTTTTGTTTCTCACTAACAACATAGTTAGTGAGAAGCTGAAGCTGATTGCTTAGCAAGTCAATCTGGGTGTTAAGTCTAGAACCTGATGATGTTGAACAGAAATCATTTTTTTGTTTCTTTTCATAGATTTACCTCTGTTTATCTTTCAAGAGACATTGATTTTAACTGTTTTAGTTTTAATTGGTGCTAAGGTGAGAGTGGGAGAAAGAGTGTCAGGAACAGGTTTTGTTTGTTCACTGATTGAACAACCTAATTTTTCATCATCAGCTTCTTCACCAGAAAGTTTGGTTAAGTGAGAGTTAAAGGCTCTAACAATCTGTTGAGTCTATTTTCATCCCCCCAGGTGTAACTAGTCATAGGACATGAGTCATCATCAGATATATCATTATGAGAAATTATTGGTTCATCAGCTATAAGAGCAGCGAGTTCATAATCTCCTCCAATGATGGCTTGAACTTGTCTGGGAATTTGGCTATTGACACATTCAGTGACCATCTTAGCTGATTTACACCATGACTCACAAACCCTTTTGAGGTTAGCAGAGTCCTTTTGAGCTTGTGTTGTTTCATTCATAAGAACAACGTTAGCATGGCGTTGTTCAGCTAGTTGATGTTTTGCATTCTTAAGTTCAAGTATTTCTTTGTGACACGCTGAGAGTTCATTTGTTAAAGAATTTTTTTTCCTTTAAATCTTTTTCAATTTTATGTGCGCACTCAACATCACATACTACTATACTAGAACTTTAAGTGTGTCAACTTTGTCTTCTTCTGAAAGTAAGTGAAACTTGTGTACCTTGGTAAGAGTTTCCCTATTCCCGATAGACGCTAATGACTGATCAACTTCAATGGATGAACTGGTACTTGCTTCTTTTGAGCCATCAGGCACTTCATTTCTTCAATCTCCTCTTCAGATGACGATGACACTGACTCAGGAAATTTGAGAACATTTTATGGTGAGGTAGCATCTTCTTCAAACAGATTCCACAAATCATTGACAGCTTCGTTTTCATTTTGAGTTGAATCATCTGAATTACCATCATAGTTTAGATCACTGTCTGAGTCAGCCATAAGACACAACCCAGCCATTTCATATAAGTCAGATGAGGATGAGTCACTGTTTGTTTCATCAATGCCACAGTTTGTCATGATATGCCTGTGTTCAACAACAAAGCCTTTTTCTTTTCTTTTGATTAGTTCTTTTAACCTTTTGTATTTGGCTTTGTATTTCGAAGTTTATTCAGTTTCTTTAGAGTGTTTGTTGTCAGTTAAGGTAGATTTGCATTCAGAAGCAAAATGACCAAGTTTGTGACAGTTAAAACACAATACTTCAACTCTTATTAAAGTTTTGTTTTCCTTTGGTCTTGTTTTTGTAGGATTTTTTTGGATATCCGGAAGAATTTGATGACAGGCCAGACTTGGATGACACAGAACCCTGTTTTGAAAATCATTTAAACTTTCCTACCATCATTGACGTTTCTTCAGCAAGTACGTGATTCATGATCACTTTCATCTTCATTTACAGACACATCAGCTTCATCACCAGATAAATCAGGGATTTCCTTAGCAGTGTCTGTATTAGATATAGAAGGTGTATCTTTAATAGATACCCCTTTTGCCACCAAGGCAGTGTTGTTCAGTTTGTAGCTTTCAGTTAGAGCAAGTTTTTGAACACGGACATGCTCTTTGTTAAGAAAAGTGTCAAAAAGAGATTTTAGTGTCATACTTTTAATGTGACCTGTCTCTTAAGATGTCAATTGAATGTTCCCAGGTGTTGGGAAGGACATCCATGAATTTGTTCATTATGTCTAAGGGTTCTTTCTTAATGCCAGCAGCCCTTAAATCATTAATTAGGCAGTTAATTCTATTGTAACTTTGAGTCAAAGTCTCACTCTTATTGGCCATGAACAGTTCATATTGACGATTAAGAAATACACATCTGTTTTCAATGACAAGATCAAAACCTTCATACATAATGCACAAAGCATCCCACATTTCCTAACCACTTGTACATTTAATTATAGAATGATATATGTCGTTTGGTAAGGACATGACAATGAAAGATTGGAGTTGAACATCAATGTTAACCATCATCTTATCTTCCTCAGACCATTGACTATGAGGTTTCATGATACTCTTAGGAGTATCCTCCTCATGACCACTACCACCAGCAGTAGGATTTCGTTCAATGAGAATACGAGGGACATAAGGGCCATCATTTAAAACTTTTATTAATATTAGATTTTGAGCCCTGGGAAAGAGTAACATACGACCTTTCAAAAAAAAATTTGTGTGAACCTTTATTTTTTTTAGTTCACATAAATTATCAAATATGAACCTTTTTTTTCATTTTCAACGTTTCTTTTTTATCCTCACCACTTTCACACACACACACACACACACACACACACACACACATATATATATATATATATATATATATATATATATATATATATATATATATATGAAAGCTAGATTAGATCAAGGGCTAAGATTTGTTTTCATAATTTTTTTTATCACCTTATTTTCACATGATCCCATATATGTATAAACCTTTATATGGTTCATGATCAAGTATTAGATTACTTGAGTGCTAACGATTGATTATGCTTTGGGGGAGGATCGGATTGTCACACTACAGTTGTTGTTTTAACCCGAGTTTACATAAACCAGTTCGTGAAAATCCGATCGAAGTGGTGTTCTTGGAGAGAATATGTGTTATTTCTCTGATTTGGATGATGCACTTCTCGGCGTATCCTCGAGCTTTTATACCTCCGAGGATAGCCGTCTACGTTTTCCAGCCCAACGGTCGTATTCCCATGGGGAAACGTGTTGGCCAGGGTTCCTATTATCCGTTAGGTAATCAGGAGTAAGGATTGGCTTTTATCCGACGAATAACGAGGTTGGTAAGTTGACCTGGGGACACTTTATCTGCCATGCACGACTCCCGAAATATCCTTGTCAGGGAATATTCAGAGCATGGGCGCCGAACCCCAGGGTTGCCTCGTCCTTCATCCATCGGTGATCCTCCGGGGATATACATTGCGTGAACCCCGGAGGGTATCATAGCTGTGAGTGTCCTGAAGGGTGGTTACACCATTAAGTCCCCCCAGTTTAATTCGGCGACGATCCTTGAGTTGGTGAGTTAAACTCATTTCTAGCGTTCCTCCTCTCGTCCGGAGACGGGCTGCCTGCTCCGACACTCCCCGCAGCCTAGCATCCTGCGCTGTCAGGCCTGTCACATCTGCAGTGCTTTTTGCGGTGTCATGATGAGGGTAGTTGTGTGATAATGGCGCGTGCCGGTCACACGTTTTAACTTCCCAATGACTTATTTTCGCCGTACACGTGTAGGGCCTCGATCTATTGATCATATTTGTGACCCGACCCGCACATCCGAGCTATTTAGGGTCAAGCGGTTTTCATAATTTCTGTATTTTTCAAAAAACTTCCCTTTTTGTTCTTAGGGTTTCCTGGTTCATAAAACCAGTGTGTATTCCGTTCCGATTTCGCCAACCTGTCACTCGATCCTGCTTTTGAAGGTCCATTTCCTTGTTCTTTCACTTGTTTTTTCTTTTATTCTCATCCGTTAGTTACGGATTCCACTTTACACGACGCTCCGATTACGTCCACCGAGATTCCGGCTGAAAATGTCACGATTACGGTGGACGAGGGCGAGGATGAGCCCGAGGTTGCTAGTCATGCTAGTAAAATGATGGATGTTTCTCTTTCTACAACCGAGATCTAGTATCCCTGCCTTAGCGAGTTCAATCCGACAGTGCCGTTGCCGGATGATAGGGCGAATCGCCCTCCGGATGGTAAGGTCGCCGTCTATCGCAAATATTTTGAAAATTCCAACTTTCGTTTACCTGTGTCCCCTTTTATTGTCGATGTGTGTGAGTATTACGGTATCGGGTTTCCTCAGTTCCACCCTCATGGTTTGCAGCGTGTAATGATTTTTGAAATGTTTTGTCGTGGTCACAATAAACTGCCGAGCGTGGTGCTTTTTCGTCGTCATTTTCGCATTTCGAAATAGGGCAGTGGGTTTTCTTTCGACAAGCGGCCCTCTTCTGGTTTTCAAAAATTGAAGGGTCCAGGCTTGAAACCCTGGAAAAACAGTTTCATTTTCGTTGACGTTTCCTGTTTTCCTCGTATTCCTGCGGGTCTGCTTGATTGGAAGTTTGAGGGCATAGACAAAGATTTGAATGATCGTCCACGGGAGCGTGGTAATGACCCACGACTGTTCAATTTGTGTGAGTCTACATCTGTCCACATGCGGGGCTGCGGGCATATCACGAGGAGGCAGTTCTCTTTGCTTTGGGTGTGAGCCGGGAATGGGGGTATCGTGGGAAGATGCCTGTGTTTAAGAAAAATGAAGAGGGTACGGTGCAGGGGTGGCCATTATTTTCGGGCTATCCCCGGTCGAATTTTCTCTTTATTACTGTATTTTCAGCTTTTTAACTGCTTTTCTTTTTGCTTTTTACACTTATGCGTCGCATATGTGCGTATTTGAAACCTGCTGACCTTTCGAGTTGTTTGGTGCAGTGATGCAGTCCGTGTGGATACTCTCCGATGATGAGTTGGACACTATCAAGATTGACAACGTCACGCCCGACGTCTCAGAGGGTGGTGGACAACCTGAGGGCGATGACCCTTTGTTGACGTGGCCCCCAGCGCATCCAAGTCGCAGCCTGTGCTTTCTGACCATGCCCCAGGCAAGTCAGTGGCGTCTGCAGGTATGACGCGTTCAGGATTGGTGAGATCTAAACCTTCCAGCGCTGCTACCCCATCCAAGGCCTCGAGGCCGCTCCGATCTGCCGCCAACAAGAGAAAGAAATTTTCTGCCAAGGATTTGGCAGGAATGAACGTGCCCTCTGCTGAAACTGTTGGTGATTCTCTGCGCAGAGGTATGCGTACATGCATTTTGTTTTCTCTGTATTTTTTATCCGCTTTCATATGTACATCTGCACATATGTGTTTCGCAGTCCTTGTGAGTTGACCTAAATAATTATTGTGCAGATCTCAAGCTCAAAGACAAAGATGAAGGTGACAATTGGACTGATGATCTGCAAGCTTCCAAGAAGATGAAGCCCTTCTCCGTCGACTCATGCGGGGAGGGGTTCGAAACAGATCATGGCGAGGAATCCCCCGAGTCGCACTCCCGAGCGCCCGGTGCATCCCCCGAGCATGCGCCGGAGACCCATTCGGAGGTAGATCCCGAGGAGTTTGACAAACTATTGAGCAACCTCTTTCCGAGCCATAGTATCGACCAGGTGAAGGATCTTTCTGATGCGGAGTTATCCGATGGCTGCAGCAAAGCGCTGCGAGAGCATTTGATGTGGGAGTTAAGGCAGCGCGCACGGGCAAAGGTGTTATCTCACCAGTGCTCAATCCAGTGTAGCCAATTAGAGGTGCAAGGTATTGAGGTTCAACAGCTGAGGACGGAGGTGGCAGATTTGAGGCGAGAGAGGAGAACCTGGGTTGATTCTGCAGAAAAGATTTCTGAGCTTGAGGCTACCAAGCAGTCCCTTGAGGATGCCCTTCTCAAGGCCAAATCTGTGGCTCACGAGCGAAGTTCGGTGATTACTGCGAAGGAAGAATTAATTGCTGCTTTGAACATTCAGCTTAATCAGAAGGACGGCCAAATTTTGAGCCAGGGGAACCAGCTTGCCGCTCATGCCACCGATCTCAAGCAGTTACAGGAGCAGCTCCAAACAGAGATATCTGCTAAAGATTTAGCCGTGAGTGAACTGAAGAAATTGCATTCAGGGTTGGATATTGTTGGTGCAAATGTGCTGAAGGATCCCACTGTGACGGACCCGTTCACAGCATATGTTGAGGGCTTGAAAGAGTATGGAGGGCATCGCGCCCTTATCTTGCCCAAAAACTGCTATTCTCGGAAGATTCTTCCAAGATGCCTTAGGAGTTGTCACAGCTGATCAAGCCTGGTTGCCGTGATAAGTTGAAGGAGCTTTTTGACAATACCCGTCAGGCGAAATCCGCCTATCTTGCTAAAGTTGTTTCTGCCGAGGGTTTGTCAGTTGATGAGATCCTGGCCATCGAGCCATGATTGCCCTGAAAATGCTTGTTTATGTTATGACAATTTATTACTTTTGGTGCCCGGTTTGGGCTTGTAAGAACATGTTTTGTTTCGCTTGCTATTCTGGTTTGTCGCTCATAATGAGCTTTGGACATGTCTTATTTTGAAACTTTATCGAATGTTATGGGTGCCCGTTTTGGGCTTTGTAAATACTGTTGTTGACGCTTTTAGCTTCTACTTACTTGCTTTTTATTTTAGCAATTGTTTGTATGAATTGCGCGCTTTATTGTGTTGTTTGTCATGACTGGCAAGTCTAGATTGCCTTAAAAAGTGGTTGACATCTTGCTCGATAGTGGACCTCTTGGTCTGCACTTAGCACGGGGCAACTTTCTGATCAACCCTTCAAGCTTGGTAGCCTGCGGGGATCTCTACCAGGGGCCAGGCTAGAACGCACCTCCCGCGAGGGTAGGATTACCCCATCACCTTATTTTGGCGAGCCTCGGGCAATTGCCGGTGGATGGGGTGATTTGACCAATTCAGGCCAAGTTCATACTAGCATTAATGATTTTACGCGAACATTTTTTGTACTTTGATTTAGGCTGTTTCTTTTTAGTGCACGGGTGGTATAGCAAAATGCAAATACGAGCTCCAGGGGCTGATCAGGCCCTAACTGGAGGTGGCCCATTTGCCTTCATTCATACAAATGATTTATTTTGGGGACATTAAACGTGCCCTTCAGAAGGCAGAGGTGTGTCCTATTACAAAAGTTCCATAGAGTACAATTATTCTAAGCAAAGTGCTAATGTGGTGACCATCACCTTGTTCAAACGTAGCATCGCTTGAGGTTTGTGGCGTGCCACGTGCGTGGCAATGGGGAGCCATTAACTGTTACGAGGCTATACGCCCCATTCCCATGGCAAGTTGCCACCCTGTAGGGACCCTCCCAGTTGGGTCCTAGCTTTCCGGTGTTTTCTGTGCGGCTTGCTTCATTTTTTTCTCCATACGTAGTCTCCAACGGCGAAAGTTAGGGGGTGGACCCTACGGTTATAATACCGAGCTATCTTCCTCTTGTTTTCAGCTTCTCGGATTGCTGCGTACCCCCGCCTTTCTTCCACCCTGTCCAGGTTATCCTTCAGGTTAGCTGTGTTGACATTTTCTTCGAATTGGGCTACCCTGAGAGTAGGGACGCTGATCTCCGCAGGAATCACTGCCTCCGATCCGTATACGAGGCAATACGGGGTTTCACCCGTGGATTTCTTGGGGGTGGTCCTGTGTGCCCACAGCACATTTGGCAGCTCTTCTGTCCACCCACTCTGGCAACCATCCAGGCGAGCTTTTATTCCGTTGACAATATCACGGTTCGTCACTTCCACCTGTCCGTTGGCCTGAGGGTGCGCCACGGATGTGAACGTTTGCTTGATTTCTAATCCGGCGCACCATGACCTGAACGGGTTATCTGCAAATTGCTTCCCGTTGTCACTTACGATTTCGTGGGGAATACCGAAATGACACACGATGTCCTCCCAGACGAATGTCAGTATCTTGTTTCCCGTGATGATGGAGAGTGGCTTTGCCTCCACCCACTTGGTGAAGTAATCAATGGCTACCACCAGGAATTTTACCCCTCCTTTGTCGGACGGAAAAGGGCCCACAATATCAATGGCCCACTTGTGGAAAGGCCACGCTGAGGAAACTGGAATGAGGTCATGCCTGGGGGATTGCTGGACCGGTGCGTTAGTCTGGCAGGCTCGACACTTCTGGATTATCTCGAGGGTGTCTTTGTGCATCGTTGGCCAGAAATACCCGTGTCTGGCCACCTTTGAGACGATTGACCTTGGACCTGCGTGCAGGCCGCACGCTCCCTCGTGTATCTCTCTTACGATGTTTTCAGCCTGCGCCGGGCCGACACACCTTAGCTTCGGCCCGAGGAACGTCTTTCTGTGGAGCGTTCCGTTAATTATTTCATACCTTGGAGCATTCACTCTTATCTTCCTCGCCTGGCCCAGGTCAGCAGGTAACACTCCAGTGTTCAGATATTCGACAATTGGGATCATCCACGTTTCTCCTGTTTCTTGTACGTCTGAGACTGTGGGGTCTGCGACGATTGACTTTTGTTTGAGTACTTCGACCAAGACCTCCTTGGTCAGGTGTGCGAAGGTCAGCGAGGCCAGTTTGCTGAGGGCATCCGCCTTTTTGTTTTGACTTCTCGGCCCTTGTTCAATCTTGAAGTATTCGAACGCTTTGATCATTGACTTTGCTATGTCGAGGTACTTCTTCATTGCCGGTTCCTTTGCCTCGAAAAGGCCACAGATCTGATTGGCCACCAGCTGGGAGTCAACGTACACTTGCAACCTTTTGATCTCCATCGCCTGCGCCATTCGCAATCCTGCGAGGAGTGCCTCATACTCCGATTCATTATTTGACGCCGGAAAGTCAAACCTGAGAGCATATGTGTGTTCTTCACTGGTTGGGCTTGTCAGAATCAGCCCAGCCCCGGACCCTTCTGAACTGGCTGCCCCGTCGGTATACAGTTCCCACGTTTCCTTGGGTGGGGCTGCCCCTAGCTGTTGTTTTACCAGGCCTTCGGAGCCTACTGGTATTTCGGCCAAGAAGTCCGCCCTTACCTACCCCTTTACCGCATTCCTTGGTCCGAAAGTAATCTCGTGCTCACCCAGCTCGATCGCCCATTTCGCTAACCTCCCGGATACCTCCGGTTTTGACAATATCTGTTTTATCGGTTGATCTGTTAACACTTTTATCGGGTGAGCCTGTAAGTATCTTCGGAGGTGCCTCGCGGAGTGTACCACGGCAAGAACCAACTTCTCAATCGGTGTATAATTTACTTCCCCCCTTGTAGCGCCTTGCTGACAAAATAGACGGGTATCTGTATTTTATCATGTTCGGCGATCAAGACTGAGCTGACAGCTTCTTGGGAGGCTGCGACGTATAATATGAGTGTCTCCCCATCAATTGGGGCTGTCAGCGTGGGCAACTCTCCCATAAACTCCTTCATTTCCTCGAAGGCTTTTTCTGCTTCGGCTGACCAGGAGAAATCTTTGTTGCTCAGACAACCCTTCAGGGTAGCAAAAAATGGCAGAGACCGATCTGCTGTGCGGGACGGGAAACGTGTTAGTGCCGCGAGCTTACCTGTGAGACTTTGTACCTCTTGTCTTGATTTGGGAGAAGGCATTCCCAGGATTGCCTCTATTTTTTTTGGGTTTGCCTTGATACCCCTGGGGGATACAATGTGCCCCAGAAATTTCCCTTCCTCCATTCCGAAGGTACATTTTGCAGGATTGAGTTTCATCCCGATGCTTCTGAGGGTTGCAAACGTTTCAACCACGTCCTTCAGCAAGTCTGTCTCTGTATTGCTTTTTATTACAATGTCATCGACATACGCCTCCACATTCCTTCCGATTTGATGACGGAACGCCGAATCGATGACCCTTTGGTATGTTGCCCCTACATTTTTCAATCCGAACGGAATCTTTGTGTAGCAGAAAATGCCATTGTTCGTATGGAACGCTGTTTTGTCTTCGTCTTCCTTGGCCATGTGTATTTGGTGGTATCCCTTGTAGGCGTCGAGGAAACACTTCAGGCGATAACCTGCCAGGGATTCCACTTTCCAGTCAATTTCCGGCAGGGGGTAGTTGTCTTTGGGACATGCTTTGTTTAGGTCTTTGAAATCAACGCACATCCTCCAATCCCCATTGGACTTTTTTACCATCACCGGGTTGGCCACCCAGGTTTGGTATTTCACCTCACGCATTACTCCTGCTTTGACCAGGCCATCCACCTCAGTTGTTAGGAATCGGCTACGGTCTGGAGCCATCCCTCTCTTTTTTTGTCGGACAGGTGTGAGGCTAGGGTTAATGTTCAGCCTATGCTCGGCGATGCTCCGGGGCACCCCCGTCATGTCTGCGTAACAGAACGCGAAAACATACATATTCTGTCGCAATATTTCTGTGAGCTTTACCTTTATACTTTCTGGGAGTGAGCGGCTAATCTTGACGGGCTGGTCTGGATATGCAGTGTTAAGTACTATACTTTATTCGTCCACCCCTGGGGGATCAGCCTCGTGGGCTGGGGCAATGGTGAGCCCTCGCCATGCTGTCTCTAGGGGGAGCGTCGCAGGGTTGCTATTCCACCCATAGTTGGGAATTTCATCATTCCATGCACGGTGGAGATGACTGCACCGAAAGTCTGCATGCCTGTTCTCCCCAGTATCACGTTATGCCTGGAGGGTGACCTGACGATTATGAAGTTGAGGGTGGCCACCCTGTACTGCGGGTAGCTTCCCAGGCATACCTCCATTTCTATCTTTCCCACTGGCCAACTGGTCTCCCCTGAGAATCCTACCAAGGGGGAGTTGTATTCCGACATTGTTCGTCGCATTTCGTACGGAAATTTCAGAAAGCAATGCTCGTACATTATGTCGATGGCACTTCCGCTATCCACATATACGCAGCCTACCTGGTGATTGGCTATCCTGGCGTTGACTACCAAGGGTTCCCTCGACGGATTGCTATCCTCGATTGGTGGGAAAGTGATTGCTTGCCTTTCCCATGTTTCCAGTGCTTCGGCCTTTCGCCGCTGTCCAGCCCGCCAGCTGTGTATCATATGGATCGTTCCTTCTGTCGGGGGCAATTCTGCGGGTTTCTTTTTATTCCCCCCCCCCCCCCCCTGGAGCTTTCATTTCATCTTGCTTGTGATAACTCTTTGCTCCAATCACCAGGTGCTCCAACTTTCCCGCCTTAACGGCGTTAATTATGGTGTTTTTTAGCTCTCGGCACTCATTGGTGTCATGCCCCTTTTCCTCGTGGAACCTGCAATATTTGTTGTTTTTGCCTTGATATTTTGTTGCGAGTGGCCTCGGTGGTGGAAAATGCTTGGCCTCTGGCTCTGTTGCCAGGATTTCTTTTGGGCTTTTACTGAAGGATGTCAGTATTCCTCTTCGCTCGAATGGCCTGTACCGTTGGCCTTGGTGTTCGATCGGGTTACCCCTATCCCTTCTCGCGTAGCTGGAAGGCCCCGACACATGCGCAGGGTTGACCTTTGCTTTTACATGCTGACGGATTGCTCCCACCCGTATGTAGCTTCTTGCTTTGTCTTTCATTGAAGCTATTGTTGCCGGGAGGTCTGCGGATAATTGGTCGATGAGGCCCCCAAACCTGTTCTTATCTGAGATTTGTTGACTTTCTGGTAAGTCAGGGATCCTGAGGCATTCGTCCGCGTGCCTCTCTATGAAGTCTGCCAGGCTCTCCTCAGGCTTTTGGTACAGGTAGTGCGCAGCCATGTGCGACAACGGTGCGGCCGCTCGCTGGTGGAATCTTCTTATGAATTTGTCTCGCAGGTCCGCCCAGCTAGTGATGCTTCCTGGTGGCTGCTCGTTAAACCACCTTCTTGCTAATTTTAGTAGCACTGACTGGAACATGTGGCATACCACAGCATCCTCCCAGTGCTGCGTCTTTATCGCGTTGTCAAACCCGCAGAGGAAATCCATAGGGTCCGTTGTACCGTCGTAGTTGCCTACCGCCAGTGGTATTGATGTATTGTATGGTAGCGGCGTGTTGGCTATGTGTGGCGCAAACTGTTTCGATGCATCGGGAGCCCGTACCTGTTTTGGTACGGGAATCCCTAGAAGTGCCGCCCTTAAATTGGCCACCATGGGGTGCTCAGGTGTCGGTATCGGTGGTGCCGGTGGTGGCTGCATTGCTTGATTCAGTATTTGGGTTAACATTGCGGCTGGATTAGCACTGCTTGTTTCCTGATTTTGCGGCTGTGTTGCTACCAACGGCACGGACTGTACCAGCGGTGTTGTGAAGTGGTATAGAGGTGTATTTTGTTACAATGGAGAGTTTGTTTGTTGATTCTGGTGAAACCATAGCGGGTTGTTTGGCGTTGCCGACACCTCTGGGCTGACAACGTAGCCCATTTGTGAGAGCAACTGGTGCGCCATTGCCGGTGTGAGTGTTGGTCCGGTTGGGGTAAAAAACGTTCTTGACTGATCCCAGCCAATTGTACTTACGACAATCGCCTGGGTTTGTGCTACCGTTGCTGGTGAAGAGAAAACCAACCTCGTCGGGATCATTTCAGTCGTCTCTCGCCGGTGCATCTGTTGCGTCTGATTTGGACCGGAATTGAGCCCGGCCAGACGCTCCTCGAAAGTCATTAGTTCTGGTGTATTAATTTGCACTGGTGTTGTTGACACCGGCTGCGAGGTTATTGCGTTACTGCCATTCGCGTTTTCCGTTTCCGACATTGCGCTCGTACCCGTCGGACCTGCCATCGTTGATTTATGACACGGTTCTTGTGCTTTTATATTTTGATTTTGTGGTATGAGTTGGTTTATGCGGATGGCGCCATTTGATCAAGTATTAGATTATTTGAGTGCTAATGATTGATTATGCTTTGGGGGAGGATCGGATTATCACACTACAGTTGTTGTTTTAACCCGAGTTTACATAAACCAGTTCGTGAAAATCCGATCGAAGTGGTGTTCTTGGAGAGAATATGTGTTATTTCTCTGATTTGGATGATGCTCTTCTCGGCGTATCCTCGAGCTTTTATACCTCCGAGGATAGCCGTCTACGTTTTCCCGCCCAACGGTCGTATTCCCATGGGGAAACGCGTTGGCCAGGAGTAAGGATTGGCTTTTATCCGACGAATAACGAGGTTGGTAAGTTGACCTGGGGACACTTTATCTGCCACGCACGACTCCCGAAATATCCTTGTCAGGGAATATTCAGAGCATGGGCGCCGAACCCCAGGGTTGCCTCGTCCTTCATCCATCGGTGATCCTCCGGGGATATACATTGCGTGAACCCCAGAGGGTATCATAGCTGTGAGATGTCCTGAAGGGTGGTTACACCATTAGTTCACTAATGTGTAAAACGACGTGGGTGTGTTATGTCTCTTGTTGGCTGTTATAACTTATTACCACACTTCCTTGAGGTTTTTATTTTCATTTCGACTCTTATAGATCAATTACCAAGTTAGAATGTTTTGCTATTATGCATGGTTTTGCAAATGTGAGTCAATTTCACCAAAATGTGCTAACAATTCAGGTATGTATGCTTCTATTTGTTGTGATCATAGGAACCTCTCAAGTTAAAATACAGAACATAACTTTCACATTCAATAGAAGCGGACAATGATTTAATTTGGCCTTCACTTAATATATTTTGGTGTGTCATGCGACAACCTTAAGATGTTCCTATCGTCTGATTATCGTCCAATTGTGTTATTATTACGGAGTATTATATTTTTTATAGTACGTTTCAGCAGATTTTCTTATAATCAAATATTCAACTATGTATCAACAGGTCCATCAACTAATTGTTTCTGTATTCAGATTATTTTGAGAAACAATATGTACTTTCATATATATGTGTAGGGATAGCCTTATAATGAAATGGGGCCAAACCATCAAGAATTGAGTAGACATTCTAACATATAAAGTTTAGTCCTATTGAGGCCAAGATTCTTGTAACATACCACCAAGATTTGACATCCTTCCCAACATTATACCCCCTTGGCTTATTACATCAACTCAGTGACCGAATTCAAAACTAATGCTCACTTCAAATGGGCAACTCAAAAGTTTTTATGCAGAAATGAAATGAGTAAACTGTTGGTGTACATATAAAACACGTAGGAGTAAAAGCAAAATGTCATTGGCCTAGCGATGCTCGGGTAACCTACAATCATGGTATTCTTGGTTTAAGTCTCACCGAGACAAAAGGCGTTGTAAATAGCATACAGATAGGTGCCTTTTTTTTCATTTTTTAAACCTAGGAGGAATAATAATTTTAAATAAAGAGTAAACAAACCGTACAAAATCGGAGTTGAAGCTTATAAAAGCTTAGTTAAAATAAAGAATTTTATCACAACCTATACATACAAAGAAAAAGGATATATCTTGGATACTTTTGACCCAAAACATATGCTATCGTCAACCAACTTGGCTACATGAATTTTAGTTTGTTGCCCCACGATTCCAGAGTCCAAAACATTCGAACGAAGTATTATAGAACTTGTTATTTGTCTTTAAACGAATAATTATACAACTATTGAGTTGGGTTCATCAAATATAATGAATTGGTATAAATAACAGCATAAAGGTGGTGATGGAATTAACATCTTCCACCAAATCAATCCAAGTACAGCAGATCTATCTATATGTGAGCCGGAGTCTTCTTTCTCCGACTAAAAAGGCTGGCGAAAATAATTATGCATTGTTAGTATCTCACCATTAGTGGTATGAATTCAAGTGGAAAACTTGACATTTTGGCTTGTATGAGCTCTTGGCAGCAGCCTGCTCAAACTTCTTAGCTGCCGATTCATTTTCCTCAAGGCTTGTTTGAACGAAAAACCGGGCCCACCAAGTTGCACTCCGCATTTTAGCCTTCACAAATGTGTATATAAATTGTCATTCATAATTCATAAAGCTGATTAAGAATTGATCTCACACACAGAGTTGGCAACTCAGACATGTTTATTAATAAATGGATCGATTTTGGATATGTTATTTCAAACTTGTCAATTAAAAAATTTAGGTATGAGGTGAATGTGTTGAACGTCCCCCAGCTTCTATCCATTGTTTAAGTAAATAAGCTCCTAAACGGTCTTAATTAAATAATTAGATTATATTTCTGGTAATAATGTCATTTTGTAATCATGCTTACCGCATTTATATTTAATGATTTTCAATTTTTAGAATGATTAAATAATTGGTAATGTGAGCACCCAAAACCTACCACTGCCCATTCTGACCTTTACTCAAAATTGATCCATTTCAGCCCGACCCCATTACCCGACCAACGCATATTGCCACCTCTAATCTCAACAGCTTCTTACCGGGCGTCCAAATCTTGATGCTTGAGGGAGTTTAGCTTTTGAACTACTAGGCTTACCTGAAAGATTGCGTTGTTGCAATTAAGTTAGATGGTATCTTGTATAAAGGGAAGAAAAAAAAAACCTTAATTACAATTATTACTTAAAGTAAGTCACCTGTGAAGATAACAAGATTTTGAGCAGAAACTCTTGCCAAATCTGGAAGGGTTTTGTTGAGATACTTGGGAGATAAATAATCAACTGAATCAGAAACTATGATCAAAGAAAACGATTTAGCCCTGTATGGCAAGGGGAACTTGATGTCAGCAACACGAACAAGGCCCTTGCGCACAAGACTTCTGCAAGAAACATCAGTTTCCTCTATATCATACGGTTCCACACCCCATGCTTCAGTGTCCTTTTCTTTAGTCAACTGAGAGACAATTGAGCAAGTATCGGGGCCAACGTGCAATACTTTGTGCATGCTATCACCATATGTTTTCTTTAAGATAGGAATGGCTGTATGAACATCAAACGTGCAGCTAAAGTCCCCTGAAGAAGTTTATAGAATTTAAGTTAGTCCCCAACATAAACAATGCGAGAACCAGCCAAATTCAAATTCAAGTATGATTATTAAGAGAGCAATGAATCCAAGTAAAGTGTGTGATTATTATTATTATTAACAAGAATCCCATTACTTTACCTTCAATTTTGCTAAATGCTTTATAGTCACCAGATCCACCTGCATTACAAGATCAAATGCAGTATATCAGAAGCAATATACATACCAATATAAGCTAATCTACACTGAATCGATAGAATCAAGAATCTACTATTAACCAGATTAGTACAAACCTGAGCCTTTATAAACATATCCAATAACAAGGACTGTTCCCTGCATTACAGAGACGAATCAGAATATGCTTGGTTTGTAAAATGCACTAAAGATAATAATGAGGGATTATAAACCTACAAGTAATACAAGAACAACGGATAATAGAGGCGATGCTTGTGATTTAGAATGAAAAATTCCCCCAAGTGGATTGCTCCCACTACCCACCAATCGACGTGTGGTATTTCCTGGCCTTCTTGACATGATTATTCGTGTAGGGTATCAAGCTAAAAAGGCTCTACACTCTGCCAAAATATATGAGCAAAAACATTAAAAAAAATTACAGTTAGTAACACTCTAGGTTCTAGCAAGTAGTAACAATGCCAAAAAACCAAAATATCAAACTTTGGTTTCTTAAGAATTACACCTGGTACTTTTCGGATTCAGATTTGACAAAGATTTTTATTATCCCCAAAAAGATTTTATATAACATCATAACATAATGTTGGCATACAGCAAATGACTGTTGCGTATTTGAAGTTGAAAAACAAGCAATTAGACTATAAAAATCTGCAATACATGTTTGAATATGCATACAGCAAGAACAATTAGGCCAATGTGAATTCTGCACCAAAATGTTCATTAATTTATATTTACTTATGATTATGAATAAAGGACAAAATCTATCAAGATTCAAGAGGGCATGTAAGGGTTAATAGATCAAAAAAGCAATTTACATCACATTATAGCTTAAATTACTGTAAACACCCGAAACAAGAAATAACATTTGGGCTCACAAAAAAGGAAACTTTTTTCCTTTTTGACTATTGAAAATCCATATGATTTAAAGAAGCTATAACCAGTACTTTCCCCAAATGGAAAGACAAACAATTGAACATGAATCTCCATAACTAGTGTCAGATTGACTTAAAAAGGTAAAATGAAAATTCAAGATTTTCAAAACCCATGAACATAAATAATAAGATCACACATAAACATAAACATATATAGTAGACTAATTGATAAGTGAAATTACATTGATTAAGAACAAACCTTTGATGAATGGAAAGTGTTAATGGGAGTGAATCATATATGTTTGTAGTTGGATCTAGAATGATTTGGGGATGGATCTTGGATCTGTTATGTATTGTGTAATGATACAGAAAATGGTTGGATAGGATGCAGAGGGAGGTTCAAAAACTATAAACAGATGGTAAGGGTTGTTAATGGGAACAAGTTGGGGGGTTACGCGGGTCGTGGGCCACCCGTAATGTGTTTTTAGATCTTGTTTTTTTGGTGTCGGCAGTGGACTGATAGCTGCATTTCATATAAATTTTATTTATTTATTTATTTATTACTTTCTCTATCCCATTATAAACGTTCACTATTAACTTTTTAAAGTCTTTCTTTTTCAACTTTGACCTTAAATATTTTTGTTTGTGTTATATAATACATGATGAAAATTATATCAATGAAAATACATGAAAAACCCAATTCATTCATATAGTTTGCATCAAATATTATATAACACAAACTAAAATATTTAAGGTCAAAGTTGAAAAAGAAAGACTTTTAAAAGTCAATAGTGGACAATTGTAAAAGAAAGACTTTCAAAAGTCAATAGTATTTATTTATCTGGAAATTTGCAATTTTTGTGCACGTTGTCTTGCGTTTTTGTCGATTTGTCTTTAAAGAATCTTTTAGCAAGTTTTATCCACTAGTCTTCATTTTCTGCAATTTTTGTTCCTTTGACTAAGGCTGTGTTTGGCAACAACGGGCTGGAGCTGAGGGCTGGAGTTGGGGCTAACACTGTGGTTTGGGCTTCTATTCAAAAGTCACTTCAAAAAGCTTCTTGTTTAATGGCTTCTGGGGGCTTATATTGTTTTTGTGTTGCCAAATAAGACTTATAGCTGAGGATTAATAAAAAATGAAGCTCGAGTCTCTAAAAGCCCCCAGAAGCCCCTATTCCAAACACACCCTAACTTTCGTTAGTTTTTGTATTAAGTCACATTAAATGAACAAAATACCCTTTTTTCATCGTTGTACGCTAGCCAATCATAAAGGTGAAAAAGTTGCAGAAAAAGTACAAGATAAAAATTGCAGAAAATGTAAAGCACAAGGGTAAAATTGTAAAAAAAATCTTTGAAGATAAAATCGACCAATACGCAAGACTAAAAGGACAAAAATTGAAGATTTTCTTATTTATTACTCGTAATTATCTAAGGTCACACAATTTATGTACATATAAGGACTACTTATGTAGCTATGTGAAACTTGAAGGTTTAAATGAAAAGAGTAAATTCTATTGTGGTTTGATTTACGAAATCCGTCCCCGTACTTTTTTTTTCCAACTTTTCAGTCCAATAAGTTTAAGTTTGGCTTGAAAATGGTCCCTCTTACAAGTAAAATGACTACAATACCCTTACTCGTCGAATTTTTTGAGATTGTTAAAATTATGGTTTTGTTGTGACGTTCCCTGCTTTGAATGTTTTAATAGCATAAATATATGTTTTTTAATTACTTATATGGAACTAAAATAAAAGAAATGAATAAAAAAAAGATGTAAGGGTTTTTTCGTCATTTTTGGTGGGTGAGGATCAATTTCAAGCAAAACGTAAACTTGTTGGACTGAAAAGGCGGAAAAAAGTATAGGGATGATTTTCGTAAATCGGTGTAAACCACAAGGACTATTCATGGAATTTACTCCATATATATAAAAATAAATCACTAATTCTCATAAGCCATAAGCCAAAATCGTATTGGGCCCATCCGAATGAAGAACTTTGACATTAAGAGTCTATTTATTCGTGTTATAGTCATCTTGAATATGTGTTAGTAATAGTGGATAATCTATTATTGATGCAAATGTAGTTTAGGTGGAGTTAAATTTGCTCAACAATTCCTTGCCATGTGCTAATATGTGATCTAGTGATAGTATGCATTTTCTAAATCGGTTGATTGTTTTCCTAATGAAAATGATAGTTAACTATTATCGTAATCGTAACATCTGTCAAAATAGTGTTTCAAAACATAAGTTGTTGATATCATACTTGTGGTTTACAATGTCATAAGGATTAACATATACTCCCTCTGTCCCAAATTAAGTGTCCTGGTTTGACTTTTTGAGTCTTCTCTTTTCAACTTTGACCTTAAATATTTTTGTTTGTGTTATATAATACTTGATGCAAAATATATGTATTGATTGGATTTTTAATATATTTTCATTGGTATAATTTTCATAAAGTAATATATAACACAAACAAAAATATTTAAGGTCAAAGTTGAAAAAGAAAGACTTCCAAATCTGATACAGGACACTTAATTTGGGACGGAGGGAGTATTAATCAGAACATTTTAAATTTGAGTGCTCGAAGAACAACACTATTTAATAGAAAAATGAATTTTTTTTATGTTGTCGATTTACTAGATAATTAATAAATCCATTACTTTTGTATATTTATATAATTTGTATAACATTAACGTATCCATCTATATATATATGTAAGTTCTTATCTATCGGGGCTTCTATTTAATATCGCACATGACCTCTAGATTTCATTTGCGAGCCCTGGCCCCTGGGACAGAATAAATATCATTTTAACTGACTCAGCAAAATAGACCCCAAATGATCCGTTATCCGGAAATTTATATGAATAGGATCGACACCTCAACCTGCCTCTCGTATAAGGTCCGGACCATATCTTAGAGACGTACGTGGGTTCAAATTCCATGAGATCGATATCCTAATCTTTGTAGATGTTCATACAGCTCAATGTCAACTGATTTACAATATCGAGGCTTTGAAGTCGGCTAATGAAACAGCATCTGGCATTAGAAATGATACAATTGTTTTGCATTTGGACAGACTGAAGACAATGTTAAAAGCAAATTGACAAAATGTATACTCTCATTCTTTGATGAAAAAGAGTGTAGTTTTCATTGGAATATGCTCTAAAACCAATTTCTTTGTTTCCATCCTTCCAGTAGCTTTCTTTACATAGAAGCCTTTTGTCTTTATCCTAACAAAAATTACACTCAAATATATGGCCTTTTTTAACATAAAACTGGGACACCAGAATTGTGGGTTTTTGAGACTGGAATGGAGTACTTATCGTGCTGCACTCCAAACTTCTTCGTTTACATAACAGTGATCACCATGATCGTGTGCTTTGCTGGAATGATGTCTGGACTCACACTTGGACTCATGTCAATGAGTCTTGTTGATCTAGAAGTTGTTGCTACATCAGGAAAGCCCATGGATCGTATACGTGCCTGTATGCTTAATCTTGTTTCTTTTTTTTTTAACATAAATGATCGATATATATTAAATTAATTAAGCATGTCGTACATTTCAAATGCAGCAAAAATCTTATCAGTGGTGAAGAGACATCATTTAGTTCTCTGCACTCTCTTGATTAGCAATGCTACAGCGATGGAGGTATAAAGTATGCATCACATATCGTTAACATATTCATACCTTTAATACATACATAAAACGCACTATATATTATTATATCAGGCGCTTCCTATATTTTTGAACAAATTGGTCCCCGAATCTGGTGCTATAATCATTTCGGTGACATTGATTCTTCTCTTTGGTGAGGTCTGAATTATTCTCTTATACTAGTATTATAACATGATACAGCGTAAAAATAAAACCAACTAAACTAGAACCCTTACCTTTTACCAGATAATACCACAGTCTATTTGCTCACGATATGGTCTGGAGATCGGTGCAGCTGTGACTCCACTAGTTCGTGTTCTTGTCTGGATATGGTTTCCTGTAGCATACCCTATCAGCAAGGTGAATTTCTTTTTTTCTTTTTTTCTTTTTCTCAAAAGGATAACAATAAGGCATTCAACTGAGTTTGATTCTTGTAATATTATTAGGTGCTGGATTGGATATTGGGGAAGGGGCACGTTAGTCTTTTCCGTCGAGCTGAGTTGAAAACATTAGTCGATTTTCATGGAGATAAGGTATTATTTTTTAACCTTTGTTTGACCCATATTATATTTTTGATTTATGAAGTGCAGTAGTAAGATGATTCGTTAATCTTGATACACGATGAAGGCAGGGAAAGGTGGAAGTTTGACACTTCACGAGACAATGATTATTGGAGGAGCACTTGAACTTAGCTCAAAAACAGCACGGGACGCCATGACCCCTCTATCTGAAGTTTTCTCAGTCGATATCAATGCCAGATTAGATAAAAACTTGATGAATCTGATTATCGAAAAGGGGCATAGCAGAGTGCCAGTATACTACGATCAACCAGCAAACATAATTGGCGCTCTTCTAGTAAAAAATCTAATGACTATTAATCCAGCAGATTGTGTGCCTATTAAAAACATCACTCTTCGCCTCATTCCAAGGTACAATTCCACATAAAAGTTATACTATTATTTATTCCGGGAAAAAAAAAGTTCTTAGATTACATCCTGTCATGGTATTATAGAGTTTCAGACACGATGCCATTATATGACATACTAAATGAGTTCCAAAAAGGTCTAAGTCACATAGCCACAGTCGTACATCACCCAAATCAAACACTGCAACGATCAGCCAGCAAGTTGTCGAGTGATGTGAGATTAGATATTCTAAACGAAAGCTCTCGAGGCGTTAGGAGTAGGAGAACATTTAATAAGTTTAAATCAGTTGCTGGAAGTGGGAATGTATCACGTGCGGAATCTTCAAAAAGCAGAAGATGGTCGGATAAATACTTGCCAGAAGTTCTTAATATTATGCAGAAACCGTATTCATCTTTTAGACAAGAAGAAGGGCAAGTCATAGGCATTATAACAATGGAAGATGTCATGGAAGAGCTCCTAAACGTATGCGCCGAAACTTTAATCTTAGCATCAATTACTTACCACATTTTAATATTTACAAAAGACGTGTTTTGTCATCATCTCAATCGTTAACTTTCGTTCGTTTTGGTTTCATGTAGGATGAGATATTCGACGAAACAGATCATCATAATGAATCACGAGGACACGGGTCATATCGTCGTTATGTTGATGCTACACTAGCATATAGAGAACTTGATAAATGATAATCTTGCAACTGCGTAACTGTGGTTACACATGAATTCTTAACTGAAATTGTATTGAAATTTCCTTAAACTACATATATATGTAACATTTTTAATCAACATTTTTTTAGCTCCTTAACAGTAGAGCAGCACCAATGTACATAGTCAGTCATCACTTATTAGGTTCACATCTATATTTAGGCATTTCATCGAACACCTTCACTACGTTATAAAGACATGAAGTTTTAGAAGCTAGAAAGTAAAAACATAACGCTATACATGAACCGTCAACTCCTCAAGCTCAATTGCTTGTTAGCAAAGTTGACTAAATCACAAGAATACACAAAAACACTCCAATTGTTCCACCAAATTCAGTCTTTGCAGTATCTAAAACCAGATCAATATACACTTTCAACCACCCTCGCTGCTTGTTCCAATCTCCGTGATGTTGCTGTGGGGAACCAGGTCCACGCGCATGCTATTCGGTCAGGTTTTAAAATGTACTCACACGTAGCCAACACTCTGCTCTTCCTCTATGCCAAATCAGAGGACTTGCTTTCGGTGAAACGAGTTTTCGAGGAGATTAAAGTTCCGGATGTGTATTCGTGGACGACGTTATTGTCGGCGTGTACAAATCTCGGAGAGGTTGATTATGCATGCCAACTGCTTGACGAAATACCTCAAAGAAATGAGGCTGTCTGGAACGCGGTGATCACTGGTTGCGCGGATAATGGACATTCGGATGTTGCGTTGCGAATGTTTAACAGAATGCATTTGTTGAATATTAGACATGATAACTATAGCTTTGCTAGTGTTTTAAGCTTGTGCTGTCTGGAATTAATAGACTTTGGTAAGGAAGTGCATTCGCTGGTTATAAAGACTGGATTTTTGGTTAGGGCTACGGTTACAAATGCTTTGATTAGTATGTATTTTAACTTTGGAGATGTTACTCATGCGTACAAAGTGTTTGAAGAAACAAACGCTTTAATACATGATCAGATTACCTATAATGCAATGATAGCTGGTTTGGTGAGCCTGGGAAGAGATGAACAGGCTTTTATGATGTTTAAAGACATGCAACGAGTTGGTCTTAGACCAACCGAGCGGACTTTTGTGAGCGTTATGAGTTCATGTTCTTGCAGAAGAACTGCCGTACAAGTACACACTCATGCCATCAAAACAGGTTTTGATGATTCTAATTCCGTAAGTAATGCAGCAATGACCATGTATTCCACTTGTGGGGATGACTTAGAGTCAGCTCAAATGGTTTTCAAGACATTGGAAGATAAGGATCATGTCTCATGGAACACCATGATTACAAGCTATGCTCAATGGAATGCGTCTCGAGATGCGATCTTGGCCTACATAAAGATGCAGCATCAAGGAATAAAACCAGATGAATTCACCATTGGAAGCCTGCTAGCTACATTGGATTCAGTACTAGGTATTGAAATGATTTTTGCCATCGTGATTAAAAACGGTCTTATTTCAAAAACTGAAGTGTCGAACGCCATGATTTCAACGCTTTCTAAAAATGATGCTATAGACGAGGCATATACTATATTTAATGAAACAAATATTAAGAATTTGATATCTTGGAATTCAATGATTTCTGGTTTTCATTTAAACGGGTACTCAGCACATGGCTTAGAGTTATTTTCTGAGATGCTAGTGTCAGGTGTAACTCCGGATGTTTATACGTTAAGCATTGTTTTAAACATATGTGCTAGCATTTCTGACTTCAGACATGGCAAAGAGATTCATGGGTACATACTCAAGTTTCATTATTTCCATGAGACATTATTAGGAAATGCGCTTGTTGCTTTGTATGCAAAATGTGGGGTTTTAGATTGCTCGCTAAAGGTTTTTAATTTAATGAGGTACAAAGATGTTGTTTCTTGGAATTCAATGATATCTGGTTACGCACAGCATGGAAGAGGGGAGGAGGCAGTTAGGTGTTTTGAGTCAATGAAAAAGTCAGAAGGGCTCAAAGTAGAACCAGACCATACGACTTTTACTGCAGCTCTAACAGCTTGCAGCCATGCAGGCCTTGTTGATGCTGGAATTGAAATATTTAACTCGATGGTGAATGACTATGGTGTAGAGCCAGGGGTCGACCATTTTTCTTGTGTCGTTGACCTTGTGGGACGAGCAGGGTATCTTGATGCAGCAGAAAACTTGATAAAGAGTGATGGTTTTAAGGTGCATAGTAGCATATGGTGGACATTATTCAGTTCGTGTGCAGCTCATGGTGATTTAAGACTAGGAAGGATTGTGGCTGGATTTCTTCTGGAATCAGAAGAAGATAAGTCGGAAGTTTATGTAGTTTTGGCGAATATTCTTGCCAATGGTGGACACTGGGAAGAGGCTGAAGCTGTAAGGAAGATAATGAGGAGTTACGGAGCTGTAAAGCAACCTGGATATAGTTGGATTAGATCATAACACCAGCTGTGTTGCAAGATACCTGAAAAGGTCAGGTCAGGTTGCATAGAGACTATATATTTGTTCTGTGCAGCAGGATACTTCTATTCAACATATGTGATACGTTCCATAACAGAGTTAAAACATCATACCCTCACACCTCTTCTCTCTACGGGGCGGCAACAACTCAGATCAACTTTAACATAAATTCTATTCAACATATGTGATACGTTCCATAACAGGGTTATAACATCATACAAGTGGACATAAAATGCGATTAACTGTAGTTATTGATTAATGTCGATTGGCTGGTGTTTTTGCATGAACCAATGGTGGATCCTCTATACTTGGATAGTACTGGATATTTGGATGAAACTGTATGGTTTCAACAAATGGAATGAACTAGTAAAAAAATGAATCATTCAAAGAAACCATCATAACAATGAAAATACGCATTCAGATTTGTTTTGTATGTTTTGCTTATATCTTGTTATGGTTTTCTCACTTGGCCTTTATTCAGTTTTTGTTATTCTGCGCATATGTTCTATATTTTGGTAGTGCGTAGCCCCCACTCCTAGTGGCTAGATTGCGTATGACCAAACTTTGTCACAAAATACCTAACATTCAAAATTTCTCTGAAGCTAGACACCAAGACCTCTACCTTCCACTGTACATATCTTTTGCAAAATGCGAAGAATAGCTCAATGGATAATTGGTCGAAAGGGGCAACCTTAGAAAACAGGTCAAACTGGTTCAGCAAGATAAGCTTGACCCACTATTATCTTCTCTTTTATTAGAACAAATTCAAATGTCAGTGTATCTCATTGTGCTCTTCTACTTTGGGTGGCTACAGAGTACAGACCGCCCATTTGGACCTGTTGCAAGAATGTTTAAGCCCATTCTGATGCATTTGAATAGTAGCAAGTAGTGAAAATCCAGTCAAACTTGTTATAACTAACCAACCAACTTTTCTTAGCATGGGTCAAAATTGACCAACCTACTTCTAAAAATACAAGCAGCAGGCGTTATATTCGTCAAGATGGACAACAAACTCCTACTGTTTACCTGCCTTGATGACATCTTAGCCCAGAGTGCAAATACTTAAGTAAATCATAAACAATAAGCATATATCATAATTGTCGCAGAAACTCGTTGGTGGCATCAAAAATGTTTCTAATTGATATAAAAAATGTAGAAAAACAAAAACAATATATCTATGGGTTAAAATATCATGGTTCTCAAAACATAAAATTAACTTCAATGATACTACAAAATTGTGGTGAGTTTAACCCCCATGCTTTACAATTTCCATCAAGTAGTAAAAACAATCATACGTCTTGCTTCTTTTTCTGCTTGGGTCCAAACTCCTTGTCTTTGGACTTCCTCTTCATCCCTTTGGCCTGATGATAGAATTACGTAAATTTATAAGCAAATTATTAATAACAGATATGAAGAAAAGAAACCAATGAAATTTACGCAACACATACTTGTGCAGAAAAAGTCTTGAGAGGATCTCCAGCTTTCTTGGATCTACCCTTGAATCCCCTGTTATTATTGTTGTTACTTCTTCCCATAGCAGCTCTCGTAAGTTTAACAAACTTGCTTGCTTGTTGAGTTGTCGGGTCTAGCAAGTACTCAGGCACATCGCGAAGATGAGGCGCAGGGGCTTTCTTACTTAGAAGCTTGTCATGCTTTAAAAGATCTGTGAAGCATAAACATCACATAAATAGCTTTTCAGATCCAACGAGGAGATATATAAATGTTGTTCTCGGATTCTTGTAGGGTTCTAAGAAAGTTTCCCTTACCTAAATCTCGTGGGATATCTTGAAAATGAGCTTTCAACCTGAAGAAACAGGCTTGGCATCATATAATAGCAAACTCATAATACGAATTAAAAAAATAATCATAAAATAAAAATCCTAAGACATGTTAAAACATATATTATAAATGATTGACACCAATAAATGATATTTGATACATATTAGCAATATCCCTCTGCATGATCAAATCCAAATTACAGTTACCTATGCTCCATATAGCATCATAATGAAGATCTTTCATGCAGGTCCACTTTCTGTCTTACTCAAGGGTATTTCAAACATTTAACAAATGACACATCTTACTCGAAGTATATATCACTACAAAGACTGTAACTTTTCGAAGGACCGAAGGTTTGGAAGATGAATGGTAAAACAGACCCATTTTGAAAAAAATAAACCCTTTCGTCTATGTGAATTACATGGAAAAACATTATTTTGTTTTAAATGTAAGAAACGTCACAAAAAAAAAGGACACAGTTAGGTAAAAGGGAAATGAGAATACTAACTTCTCAGAATTAAGAATTTCATTGCGAAGATCCTGCGCTTGCGCTTCTTTGACAGCAATTTTCGTGACACTCCTTGCAACATCCTGGGAAGATCAATCTTTGTTATATATGCTTGATTTTAATGATATAAAAGATTGTATGAAATGCAAACCTTATAAACAAGCAAATTACCTCAGCTCTATATCGTAAAGACTCCACTGCATTCTTCTCCAGAAGTGAAAAGGGAGCAACAGATGTAAAGTCATTATCTGCATTTTCTCCCAAAAACAACTTAATTTCTTCAAATACCTCCAACTCTTCAGGAGAAACCTGTTCCAAAAGCAGGCGTTATAAATATAGTCAACAGAAAAATCAAATATACGTCGAGTAACATATAAACACAAAACAATATTACGGCTTAAGAATCAAGAAACAGCAAGTGCAAGAGTAAACTTTCAGCTAAAGGCCAAAAGGTCATACAATTGAAATAGATTGGCCCGTATTATACGCTCTACCAGTTCTCCCAATTCGATGTACATATCCCGCAGCAGTTGCAGGCATATCAAAATTTATGACCTACATAATTAATGCTTGTCAGGAAATAGCTCAAATAAATCGTTTTGTGGGAACAATATCTGAAAGAAAATCTTTACCGTGTAAACATTTTTGAAGTCTATCCCTCTAACAACACCAAACTCAGAATCCGACTTTCGCTTCTTATGTTTCTTGGACTTTTTTCTCTCACCCTGATTATCTCCATCAGTTTGTTCCTTCTCTTTTGAGTCACTATCATCCGTTGCAATCAAATAATCAAAGATCCCCGCATTGAATCCCTGACAAGGATAATTTAATTATATTAAATTATATTATCATTATTATTATTTTCATTATTATTCTAATACTATTTATATGATTAAAAATGAGTCAAAGAGGATACCTCGAGAATATGTAGCCTTGAGTTTACAGGCAATTCCGCATTTAAGACAGCAGATTTTATAGCAAACTGTGGACAGAAAAGTTTGTTACGAATCATTTAAGTTTAGCACGTGAGTGACATGAGCCGATATCAAAGTAGGTCACATGTGAGATGCACGTGATCTCAGTAAACACCCCAAGTTGCGTGTGTGAAATGGGCGCCCAAAGTTAGTTACACAATTGGGGATCAATAAATAGCAAAGACTATTGTCATTTTCATTCTATGCTTTTGATTGTAATCAGTTCTTACTTCTTTCTCTTTGTAATTGTTTGATTCAATAATCATTCGACTAGTTGTAACAGTGTATTCGGATTCAATTCTAATTCTAGTGAGTCCCTATCTCTGTTAATTGTTGGATTTCATTTCGTGTTTGTGCGATTTCTAATTCAACTGTATCAACTATTGTTTGGAAGAATATGATATAAGGTATGAGAATGAGTCTGACTTGTCTTTGATAGAAGATGATATTAAAGATATAGTTACGTATCATAATCAGAGATTAGAAGGGGCAGCGACTTTGAAAAAAGTTATTGACTTTGAGCATCAAACTCGTCTTGTTACTCATGTTGAACCTATAGACTCTATTGTTACTCATGAAGTGAACTACTTGGAAGAGTTTGAATTAGATCATAACACTTATGCTCTAATCAATGAAATATATGGTAATGAATGTAAAGCTAAGCTGAAAGTTAGTGTGGAGGAACATAATCAGGTTGTTGAAATGGGTTGGGTCAAAGATTTTGAATGGAAGCCGGGCATAAGGTCTTGGTCAGAAAAGCAACCGAGAAATATAGAATATGGTTTAACTGAATTTGGTTGTTATGTATTTAAGTCTTTACCGATGGTGGTGTCCATAAGTGAAAAGCGGGGTAAAATGAAACCAGTTCTAAATGTAAATGCTGGTGAATTAGTAGTCAAGAAAAGTGAAAAGGCTGCTGGGAAATCAGAATACATAGACCTTCAAGCACTTTTGCAATCTGATGCACCGAATACAATTCAATCTGGAGGTATTTTGACTTGTGGGCATGGTATTGGTGAATGTTTATTTTCAGGAAAACAAGTTGCAAATGAATTGAATAATTCTACTGGAAAGGTTCATGACAAATCTGAAAATCTGAAATTGAGATCACAACAGCATGTGTGGGTGATGGTCCAAAGCATTATGAAAATGAAGTGAAATATGATACTCTTAGCAAGTCTAGGCATCTAACTCATCCTGTTGTGCATGCTGAATCTGTGACCACGTTGCTACCTATTCAAGAGGAAGTAGAAATTGAACATACTCAACCTTCAATTGATGTTGGGTCAAGTGAGTTGGGTTGCATTCAGAAGGACAAGAAACGACTCAAAAGGAAGGCACTAATGCATTTGTGGCCCAAATGGAAGTCTAAACTGGTGTGCCCCAACAATACAGTTGCAACTGGTTACCAACTCAGATACAACAGAAGTTACTTGTTGGTTTATTGGGCTATGTGTGATATTCTTAGCATTAGCACAAGTTTTAAGCTTTTAAACGGATTCTTGAGGACAAGAATCTTTTAAGGGGAATGGTTTGTTACGAATCATTTAAGGGTAGCACGTGAGTGACATGAGCCGATATCAAAGTAGGTCACATGTGAGATGCACGTGATCTCAGTAAACACCCCAAGTTGCGTGTGTGAAATGGGCGCCCAAAGTTAGTTACACAATTGGGGATCAATAAATAGCAAAGACTATTGTCATTTTCATTCTATGCTTTTGATTGTAATCAGTTCTTACTTCTTTCTCTTTGTAATTGTTTGATTCAATAATCATTCGACTAGTTGTAACAGTGTATTCGGATTCAATTCTAATTCTAGTGAGTCCCTATCTCTGTTAATTGTTGGATTTCATTTCGTGTTTGTGCGATTTCTAATTCAACTGTATCAAAGTTATATTCTAGTGTTCGCTAACAAATAGAATGGAGTCTGAGATGCAACAAATATGTGTCAGATACCTGCTCAAGAAACAATTTTAGTCTAAAGCTCATGTCGATTGTATTTGTGAATATCAAGACTTTCTTTTGTACAAGATCCAACATCAAAATTGCGAAGATGTAAAGAAGCTTATCTCGATCACTGCATTGTATCTATTTACAACAATAGAAAAGATCAAAAGCATATCTATATCAGTCAAGCAATAATGGAAAAACAAATATAAACACCTAAAAATAACCGAAACTGAAGGAATAGCTAATAACATAAATTGAAAAATAATTATTCAGATACAATTAGAGGTCTAAGGTCTAACCCAGAATTGCTTAACACTTTTGGGGACTATCTCATCCTTTCCATCAACTTCTGATAACTTTCAACATCGTCACTGCAAAGTATGATTGTATTTTCATTGGGTTATGTAAATACAGAATAATGTAACATTACATCAGTTTTCAGGACTAAGAGTTTATCTTAATAAAATCAAGTGAAATAATATAGTTACCTTGATGTAGCAGACATGAGAAGGCATTGACATTTTTTAGGAATGTGAGCCTTGAGATCTTTGAGATTCTTCTCGTATCCGTAAGTGAAAAGAAGATCTGCCTGATTGCAAACACAGATCAACAAAAACATAATTCAACGTATGCATCCCACTAGCAAAGTACACTATTCAAACAATATAATCATCAAAATTAAATTTACAAAAGCATATTTATATTGAGACATACCTCATCAAGAATAAGGATGGAAAGCGAATCTTGAATGGATTTGGCTTTTAGAACACCTGACGATAAGCACCTTTGAACACAAGCTGGCGTTGAAACAAATATATGTGGAGGCCCTGCTAATGCAGTCGCCTGAAAACCGAATAAATAAACATCACAACTAAATGCATACATACATTTAAAAAAGTAAAAACCGAAAACCAAAACTAACCATTTCAGAAAAACTTGGTTCACCAGTCAGCTGAACAACTTTCAGCTGAACTCTACAAAACTCAATTAAAGACAACACCTCTGAATAAACCTGTTTAAACAAAATCAAACAAATAAGGGTAACCCAATTGACATACAATGTAAAAATCGAAACTTTATTAATTAATAAGAGTAAAGAATAGTCATACTTGATGGCAAAGCTCACGTGAGGGTACAAGAATGATGGCAGTAGGAGCTACTAATGTTGATGATGATAAAATAGTACTATCTGATAACAGCTTTTGAAGTAATGGAAGTAAGTATGCAAATGTTTTACCCGAACCCGTTTTCGCTCTAGCTACTACATCTTTTCCCTCCTGTTATTGAACATAATATATAATAAATTGATGACTGAATTCAAAGAAATTACTCATTTTTTTTATAAAATTAGGGAAAAAAGGTATAAAAAAACTTACGAGAATTAGAGGGATTCCAGTTTGTTAAATAGGGGTAGGTTTAAGGATGTTTTTCTTGGTTAGGGCACGAATTAAACGAGGGTCTAATCCAAGTTCTTCGAACCCTTCTTCTTCTTCTTCTTGTTCCATTGGTTCAGAGGTAAGATTTTCGTCGGTGTTTGACATTTATCGTTTGCTTTAGACGTTCAAGCCTTTTAGGGTGGCCGGTGGTGGTGGTGGTGGCGGTGGCGGCTGCGAGGAGGGGCAACGGCGTTTTTAAACTGGACAGAAATATGTGTACGCTTCTTCGCCCTATTAGAGTTTATAATATTTGTTTTTAATTCCACTTTAGCCCGTGTATTTGTATTTTTCTTTCTTTTCAGTCCTTTGTTTCACACAAATGTGTAGGGGCGTCCATTCGGTTAATTCGGTTTAAACCGAACCTAATAGATGAAACCGATCGGTTTTCGGTTTTAAAAAATTGAAACCAAACCGAAGCGAACAAATAAAAAACCAAACCGAACCTAATAACTATTCGGTTTATTCGGTTTATGCTTTCATATATTAATAATAAAAACATTTGAACAAATTCTTAAAACTTGATTATTTAACAAAACTAATTGGCACATTTCGTAAGTTCTTGATAAAAGTTTAATAATTTGCAAGACAAAACTAAGATATAGCTGAGAATTTTTTGATATATGATTAATAAAGTTAATAATGGTATCAGTATGCCTAATATTAGTTGATCAACTTAATTAAGTTGTACATATTTTGAAAGTATTACCAAAATATATTACTATTCGGTTAATTTGAAGTATTCGGTTTTTACAGTGGTAACTAAAATCAATCCAAAAACCAAATTAAATATTCGGTTTTGAACCAAACCGATCCAAAAAACCAAATTATCCGAACCAAATAGTCCAATCCAATTGTCCGATTGGATAATTCGGTTTGTTCAAATAGTGAACACTCCTACAAATTTGCTCACAATCTGTAACGATGACCGGCTTAACTGGGACAAAAAATGTACTGTGGGTATTTTATTTTGTATTCATTACTACGTAGTGCTTAAAATTTATTTTGAATAGAGTGTTGCTGCAAGACTTGTGAGGATTTAACACATTTACGTTATGTAGATCGAAGTCAATCACACAATAGTTGTAAACTTGATCGATATTATACTATATACGCTAATCTGGTATGATGTGATATTATGTTTATTTATCACTCGAGTTTGAACAAGGAGGATATCATTACTCACCTAGATGACTCATGGACTCATGGTAGAAAATTTGGAAGGAAGCAGTGATGGTTTTTGGAATAATATCAGGATTATCTTGGATGATTTTGGTCTTTTCTTTTCTACCTCCTTTTCTCAAAGAGTTGGTTGTGCTAATAATGTTCCATTTTGGAGAGGTAAGTGGCATACTCGTGGTGATTTACTAATGCATCGATTCTTCAGTTTATTTGACCCCGAAGTAAATCAAGATGTACATCTTAAATATGATGTCATCAAAAATTCATTTACCTCCGATTAGCTAAAATTAGGACAAGATGATGTCATAAATAAATAAATAGTAGTTCAATAAGATTGATTTATTTATTTAAAAGGTAAGTAAATTTGAATAATTTTATTATATAATTCGATTTCTCTTCGTTTACAAATACGGGTAATTTATATAATCATTCGAATTTGTATAATAACAAAAATAACTAGTGTGTATACAGGTTTAAAAGCTACTTTTGTGATAAGATAGTCATAGTAAATGGGGTTTGACAATGGAATTGGGTCTTGGCTGTCCTCTCCTCGTGATCGTTTTCTAGATCAGTTGGATGCTCTATGTAAGGAGTTGGGTGATCTTAAACTCTTGATGGATAAAAATGATGGTTAGGTCTTGGAATTATGGGGAAATGGTTCATTTTGGTTCACTTACTCTCAAGAATCATCATTGTAAAATATCTCTTATCTTCTTGTCGATGAAAGAAAGTCACTAGGAATAACTGGGTTGAAAAAGGTTAATGATTTCCTTTGATAGTTGTGTTGGATCGAATACCCCACTTTCTAATTTAGAAAAATGTTATGTTCAAGTTCAATGCTCCTTATGTCCTAACTGCTGTTTGGATACAGAAACTCGTGATTATATTCTAGTTGACTGGCCTCGAATCTCTATTATTTGGCGGAAAGTCCTTGGTGGCGAGTACGGTATACAACTTTAGATTTCCAAAATTAGATTGAGTGCTTAATGGTTTCTTCAATAAATCGCAGATTGGGGAACTAATTCTAGGAGTCATTTGTTCTGCCTTTGGTGTATTTGGAGTTGAAGAGATTCTATTGTTCGTGCTGATCCACTGGAAAGACATATGATAATGAAGTGAGATGTGTTTCCTTCTATCCATTCTTCTTCGTACCATTCGATATCAAGTATATGCCCTTCGAAATAATGATCTTGGATCAGCTGGATTCATGCTTCTGATGATCCATATGGGGTGGGTTAAAGTTCTTGAATTGTATAGTCGGGTGATTAATTTCTAAGGTGGGTGTGTCTCATATGGGGTGGCTCTTTTCCTGAGAGTCTACTGGTTCTTTGTTTTGTTGGTTCCCCTTTTTCGGGATCTTTAATAAATTATGCCTTTGCAAGAGAAAAGAAAAAACATATCAGTTAGGCTTGATTACCCAAAAGTTAGAGAATTCAGAGAATTTGTCCGAAAAATTGAAGATGAACAGCAAGCGTTTCCCTCTTCATCTGATACAACAAGTGGTGTTTACAATACACCACCAGAACCAATCATGGGTCTCAAAGATACAAATTTTCATTGAATCTTGGAAACATCATCTTGATGGTGTGGAATGTAAAGCCGTCGACTATCTGCATTTTGACGATCCATCCATGCGTTTCAGAATGTGGAGAAACCTATTTCAGTGGAACAAAAGTCCGCTGGTATTTACAAGCATCATTAGACTATTTCTCTATTGACTAGAACCAAGGCTGGAAGTTTTCTTTGTACAATTTCTGGACAATAATATAGCATCGATTATTATTATTTATTATTATATTTTTATAAAAATCTCTCAAGGTGAGTAGATGCAAGTCAATCTTTCTGGCGGTTGATATGCTTGGTGTATTATGACATTATCAACACAGCTTTTTTTTATTCAAGCCATGGTCATTCCACACACGTTCTAACCAGTAGCTCCTAAGTTCTTTGGGTATTTACCAGCATCTGAATAGAAGATTCGTACAAATCAACCTATTTGTGTTGAAACTCAATTAGAATCATCGCTTGCCAAAATATCTGAGATAGGGGTGTTCACGGCCCAGATTGGCCAGTTTGAAGGTAAAGGCCAAAAGGTAACCACGGTTTCAGAAAACCCAAACCAAATCGTCCAAAACAGTTTGGTCCGGCAAGTTTACCGGATCTTGTAATTCAAAATTAATTAACTCTACCGAATCAACAGATACAGTTTTCCATAGGTCGGGTTTATATAAGAATTAAGCTATGGGTTGATTCCAAACACATATTTTTACTGAGGTCCACATTCAAATCAAAGAAGGCACTCTTCTACATTTTGTTGGTTATGTCTTTTCGAGACAAAAATATGAAGGAGCTTTCGCTTTATACATGGACCCCTAGACATACCACATTCTATAAGACAAATCATCAGCTAAATGAATATTTTTACTATATATATATATAATCATTGGTTATTATTATCTCACTTGGTTTAGTTTTTACCCAATATATATTGGATAGTACTTTTATGTCATAAGCATCAATGAATATTATAGGAAAACAGCACTTATTAATTCGGTTTCCAATACACACATGTAAAGTGTAATCACACCCGTATCTCAAGCATGACACTACTTATACAGCAAACTGAAGATAATCATGTCATATGTTTTGGATGGTCCTTTCTGATACACCTGAGCACTTGTAAGAACTAACATACTCTGAAGTTTCTCTTGTATACAACTGAGTACAGACAAACATCAAACTGTACTAGAAACGTACCTGTACACCAAGCAATGACATGAACTGCGCGATGAACTGAGGATGCCCTGGCCAGGCTGCTCCAGTTACTAGATTTCCATCGGTATAGCAACGATCTATTGGGTCAGGTTCTAACCAGGTTGCACCACCCAATACCACATTTAGTTTAACAGCAGGATATGCAGTACATCTTTTGCCCTATTAACAACGAATCAAAAAAACAGGCATTGGTGAAAGAGAACTACGTTTCTAATAGTTTCACAAACGGAAAATGGAAAGACCAAGCTATATCTACGAAGAGTCTTGAACTTGCAACCTATCGGTTTCTCAAAACTCACTTCATGCCATTATACTAAGGAGCTCTTGGCATAATTAATTACTGATATTCATACAATGCATATAAAAAGCATACTAATGCTTAAACCATATACCATTGAAGTATCTAAACTGGCAGAATCAAGCAAGAAAAAAGTTGAAATTTTGTGTGGTAAATCCTTAAAGACTAGACAACTAGATTTTGCACACAAACAAGAGAAGTGAAGAACATCGCAACTGGCGAATTTTATTGAACACTGAACTTGCATAAAATATCAAGTTTTTCACAAGGCTAATACCAATTTAACGTGTTAATGTGTATCTTTATCACTATTGAAACTAGAATGGCAAACTTCAATAAGAAATGAAATGTAACAGAAGAACATGCAACATGCACTGATATTAACAAAAATAGACTCAGAAGTAAGAATGAAACCTTAGATTTTGGAACATATGAAACAATAAAGTAATACAAAAAGCAAGTAAGAGCAACAGTCCCCCCAAGACCCTCTGCTTCAAAATGCTGACACCCGAAGAAAGCCCACAAACACTTAATTGAAGAAGACAAATCGTTTCCATATATCAAGCCTACTCAAAAGCAAATTCAATTTGTCCATCTTTTAGACCTTATTATAAATATCGAATAAGTAAACTATGATAACAAAATTAACGTGTCTTTACAACGATAACCTTTTAGTTTGAATATAACAATTTAGGAAGGCATATGGGTTAGAAGCAGAGTTCATGCAACTTTTGAATTACTTGAGTCGTGTGACCCATCTGGCTGGTTCCCTTTTAAGCTAACTTTTTTATTCGATCCATTTTGCAAATACATTAATATCTGACAACACGCACAACCCCAATTGACTCAAGTGATGAATAAAACAATTTAGGAAGGCATATGGATTAAAAGCAGAGTTCATGCAACTTTCGAATCACTTGAGTCGTGTGACCCATTTGGCTGGTTCCCTTTTTAGCTAACTTTTTTATTTGATCCATTTTGCAAATACTTAATATCTGACAACACGCACAACCCTAATTGACCCAATTCATAAGTACTTTCTACGCACAAAATGAGTGTTGTTAATGGTTAGCTTAACTGAGGCCCTTCACGTTGTGAATGTGGTTGCGTTGGCCGCACTTATGGAATTTTGGTGGATGGAAGATTGCTAGATGATTAAACAGAGTCAAATCAGATTATAATTGGGATCATGAATCATTATATTGTGATGACAAAGATACATTATGCTTTAAATTGAATATATGAAATTGACAGTACAAAACCCTACCTTAAGAACACCAGCAGCAGAGAGAATCTGTTGACCATGGCAGATGGATGCTACAGGCTTTCCAGCCTCCATAAAATGTTTCACCAGATTAATCACTGCTTGGTTTAGAGCGAGGTATTCTGGAGCACGACCACCAGGGATGACAAGCCCATCATAGCTTGAAGCATCTATATCGTTGAAGTCAGTTGTCACTTTGAAATCATGGCCCGGTTTCTCACTGTACGTTTGGTCCCCCTCAAAATCATGGACAGCTGTAGGGCACATATCACCTGCCTTTTTGTTCGGACAAACAGCCTCTACATCGCATTCAAGAGCTTGAAGGGACTGATATGGAACAAGTACCTCATAGTCTTCCATATAATCCTGCACAAGAAGCAAATAGCAATATACAGAGTTGCTAATCATGTGGGAAATTGACAGACTTTTTTGTTTTCTCAAACTAGAAAATTGCAAGTGAAACGGATGTGGATTCAGTTGATACCTATTTTACTTAAGATACTCACAAAAATCAATATTTAAGGCCTGATGTTATAATTTGATAGTCAAATAAGGAGCCCAGTTACCTAATTAACGATTATACCATTAACCATCATTTATTTGATTATTATCTACTGATAACATAAGCAATTAATCTTTTAATCTAACAATAGAATAAAGTTGAATTTGAGTGAAAGTTTGTTCCTTTTATTTGTGTTTTGCAGTTTTGACTGATAAGTTGATAATCAAATAATGGAACCAGGAACTTAATTGGCGATTATACATGTAACCAAGTCCCTCATTTGTTAATACTTAATAGACTTGTAACATGGGCCTCATTTTGAAAAGTACGTTACATAAACAATATGCCTGAAGGTTCGTATCATTTACGTGCAGTTTCCCTTTCAAACTAACAAAGCCAACACCTTAAGCCTAGACTTTGCTAAATTTTCTCACATCCGTACCAAAACTTGGAAGGACTATAAAGGCATGCCACTATATACTCCTATAAATTAAAGCAGCAGTTATCTGCAGAATTTTAACTTTCACAAATTTTTGTGGCTGGAATAAAGGCAGACCCAGTTGTAGACAAAGACTTGCCTTTCTCTTCTATCGTTTAACATTTTTTGTTAATCAAATTTCCATTAAAAATCAATTACATTTATATGTGCATCCTGTGTAGGGCAGCCAAAGTGAAAAACTTGAGTCAATGTACATAGAATATGAAAAAATATCATGTCTATAAAACTACCAAAATTGAGGAATTTAGGAGGGAAAATAAGATACCAAGGGTCTAACTGAGTGAGAGATGGAATTCAAGATCCTGGTGCATTAAACAAGTATAGAGGCATAGATGTACACACACACACACATAGGGGTGGGTTCATTTGTGAACACGCACACACACACACATAACACAAAGTCACAAATTAAAAAAATAAATAAATAAATAAAACCTGAGTCCATTTCAATCACGCGTTATTACGTTTTAAACCATACGGGATTAGAAATCCTTTTCACGTGCGATTAACTAATTACATGTGATTAGAGTCGATGTGGACCATCAATTAATATATTTAAGGGCCCAGATTGGTTCCTGATTTGTGTTTATCATGTCAATCATTGTTATAATGGATAAATGAATGATAGTATGTTACTGCAGTAAGAAAATCTTATTCTTATGAAACCAAATTGATGGGGGGAAAAACAAGTATGTAGCTATAGTAGCTTATAACCCACAAATTTATACACAGTACATACTAAAACCTCTTAGCTTACAGATCATATATAGCAAACAAAAACCAACTTCGCGTTATATACAGATGAAATCAGTCATAGGTAGCTAAAAGAATCCCAGAGAAACAAATAAAAAGTGTCGAACATAACAAAAAAATTTGAACGTCAGCTCGATTTTTAGTTAATATCAAGTAGGGGAATTACAACTTACCCCACAGAGGAATAGAATCCGCTTTTTGGAACCAGTGACAGTACCTCCTAATGCCTTTATGAAATGACGGATATAATCAGCATGACCATTGTATGTAGCTCCAGTAATTACATTACCATCAATGGTGCATGATGCCAATGTTTCAGGTTCTACCCAATGAGCCCCAGCAGCAACAAGCACGGGTCCCACAGTAGGATATGCTGTAACTTTTTTACCTTTAACTACATCAGCAGCGGCCAAGATAAGTTGTCCATGACAGATGGAAGCAATGGGTTTTCCAGATTTGAAAAAATAAGTCACAAGGTCTCGAACAGATTCATCCATTGCAAGATATTCTGGAGCACGTCCTCCTGGTAGAATCAAGCCATCATATGTGCTTGAATCAATCTCATCAAAAGTAGCATTGAGAGTGAAGTTGTGACCGCGGCACTCAGAATACGTCTGCTAAAATATGTTAAAGTATAATAAGAGTGCTAAATACGTAAGAAGCAGAGCTATCTAACGAATGGTGTAAGTAGGTATACTTCTAACTCATTCCCTTACAACCGTTAAAGTTTTTAGTCCCTATCAAATGTGGCAAGGGGGGTTGGTAACAGGTCAAAACAAGTGGGACAGTTAGCCAGTTTTCTTTTAGGTGCTATAACAAATTAATGTGGTAGATATGATTACAAAAACTATGTTATGTGCATTTATATTGACTTTGAACTGCTTTCAACCCGTTTGACCCATTCAACCAAATGCACATGGCTCATTTTTTATTAAAGCTTTCAGTTTACCCATTTGACCTTAGATATACATGTGTGTATATATATATATTTAGATATACAAATAGCAAAAATAACCAATCGACCCATTTATATGAATATGGGTTGAACATGTCACTTAAGTCCCAACATTCCCAAGGGCAATCTATCTGGTTTTAATTTTAAGGTATACCAGATAAGAGCATCATTGCTACTATTTATTACCAATTCAAAACAACAAGCATGTATAAGCTTAAAGCATGATTTATCAATGAAGCAACCTTGTAGGGATGGCAAAAAGATCCGAACCCAATGGGGATCCTCGAACCCCGCAATTTTTGGATCGGGTTGGGGATGACTTATCGGGGATGGGGCCAGGCATGGGGCGATAAATGGGGATTTCTATCGGGTTGGGGTGGGGGTTGGGGTTGGGTAGTATCATCCCCGCCCCGCTCCGCCCCGATATATATATGCATGTGTGATTACAATATATGTATATATAATTATCATATATATTTATAAATAACTAATATCATCAATAAATATATATATATTTATAACTTTTTGAATTACAATAATATTTATAACATTAATTATCTATAAGACTATGGTGTGTTGAAATTGAGAATTTTGACTCGTTCACAACAACGGTTTAGTTATTATTTATTTGTAGTGTACATGTGTAATCCTTCTAATGTATTTAGTATTATTGCCTCATCAACGAGGCCAATTATTATATGTTGTCTTGATCATGTTATTCTTTGTTTTTGAAACAAGGATGCCAACTAGTGTATGTCTAGATAATGCTTTAAGAAAAATCAACAAGTCGTCCGAATTTTGAATATTATTAATAGAGAACAAGTACTGGGTTAGGATTTGAAGAACCCATGTTCTCAATGAGGTACCCGATAAGACCCCGTTGGGATTTGGGGTAAGCCATTCCCCCAATGGGGCGCCCCGATAAGACCCCGCTGGGTTTGGGGTAGGGCTGGGGACTTGGGGTTGGGGATTGCTTAGAAAAATGGGGTTGGGGTTGGGGCTGACACCCCCGCACCAAACCCGCCCCATTGCCATTCCAACAACCTGGACTTGATACAATAAGCTGACAAATTTCAACCAGGCTCAAATGTGAAGATTTCATATGGGCTAGAACAAGCCCCAGTCTTCGTTCTAAAATATACTTTAATTAGCACAACTTAAATTGTGTCTCACTCTCTATAGAAAGAATTCCTAATTGGTCTGTGACTGGCCAGGGTTACAAACCTGATTTCATGTCTTATAAGGTGATTCAACCTGCACAATGCTTTATGCAAGTTCATGCAAATATGATTACATGCAAGTTGAAGTGCGGTATGAGAGTGCATATATATATGAAACTATAGATAACTTTATTCCCTTTCTTCAGATTGTAATACACATTTGATGATGATAATGAATATGAATCTATTTTCCGTGTAAAAATCTTCACTTTCCTTTATAGATCTTTGATCTTGGTGGTGTGAAGTTTTCCCTTTTATCTTAAATCTTGGTGTCTGATTGACTGATGCGTTCTAATTCACCATCTATAATCTTCAATTTCTTACAACTACCGGTGGTTTGAGGTGTTTTCTTTTTCTTCAATTTAGATTTGATTTGATGAATTGTTCACATTTATAGGTTAAAGTGGTGCATTCACATCTTTTAAAATTTCCATTTCGCTCTTTAATTTAGTAACAGTTGTTGATCCAAAACTTGTTTTCTAGTTAAACACATCAGAATCATACATTAAGTTTCCATTAATTCATTTTTAGCCAAAAGAATGTTGAGGCGCAAACCGAAATCAGCTTCTATCTTTAAAGATATTACTCAATAACATAAGTCGAACATGAAAATTTAAACTTTTTAGAACACTAAGCGATAATCATAATCAGCAGTATGTGAATCTGAGAGTGGACCTGGTGATGAGAAATTTGTTGAATAGCAGTGCGACAAATATCTCCTGATTTTTTATTTGGACAAACAGCATCAACACATAATCCGTACGCCTGCAATGCCTGAAACGGAACCATCACCTGCAATTGCAATTGCATACCCCCAAATTTCATCGATCTCAATTAATTTAATTAGTGTTTTATAATAAATTAATAAGTAATAATCATCGAAATTAAACCGACCGACTGACCTCAGCGTCTTCCATGTAATCTCCACATAGCATCAGCACCTTCTTCTTTGGACTCGCCGCCATCACCTTTTATAGATCTTTCAATTCAAATCTCAGTTTGTTGTGGACGAGGGTTTTTTCAACAAGATATATATGACACTGGTACTTTCACTTCACTTCACTCCACTTCACTCCTGTAACTTCCATTCTACCCCCTTCATTTATCACAAACTAGACAATTTACTCCCCTCAACGTAATTTGAAGTTACTTAATAATGGGAGGGATTTGACCTAACCAACTCGTTCGTCAGCCACTTTAAACACTCTAGTATAAAAAATCAAACTTAACAGTTAATAAGATTCAGTTCTAATATACAATGCTAAATGATCAAAAATCAGGGGGATGTTTGTTAACTCCCATATTATGTTACTTGTAATTAAAATTATTTATCAGTATGTTTAATTGTAATTAATGGTACATTAATTTTCTAACATGTAAACTAACAAGCTCAGTTGAGAGGTTCGAGTTTCATCACCACACGCGTAATTAGATTGTTCAAAATCAATCACCACACGTTTGACGAATGTTCGCCTTCTAGGAGAAGATAAATTAAAATCTTGATGATGTATTCCCCAATAACAAGAAGTATAAATTAATCGTTTGATGTCTGCTCGTTCTCCCCTCTTCGATTCCCAATGAACAACATATCATTTGACTTTAACAAACTTCTTCTAGGGTGTAATTCCAAGCTCTCGTATGGCTACGAGACTTACAATCGGGCGTTACAGCATAGTAAGATTTCAGGAGAGTAAGGTATTAGAGCCCTCTCTCTCCTTTTATTCGTCGCGGGAAGAAATTCCAGCTAGAATGTTGTTGTCTTCTTTTTTGCAGTGGGATAGGGAAACTATGAGGACTAATCACTATCTTCGGAGGCTAATGTCGGTGAATCGGTTGATATGACATAGATCGGAGAATGGTTAAATACTTCTTTGAGAAGATAGGCCACTTAAATTTGTCTCAAAGAATTAGTCACTTGCTTCAAAAGTAGATTTTATCCTAAAGAAAAATATACAAAGGAAAAAATAATTAATTAACTATAGATTGCCTAAAAATTAGTTTCAAAGAATTTCATATAAATGAACTGAATTTCTTGAGTTTATAAATAAAATATATTAAACTAATATTAAAAGGAGAATAGTGTTGAAATGTAATTTAACTAAGTCTGGTGATTGAATCACATTCAATATGAACTAACTAAAACCCCCTATAAAAAACATATAGTTTTTAGCACTTATCAATACATATTGATTGATTCTCTTTCCTTATATGTGTTATTTGATGATAATAAAGTAATCATGTTATAAATGTAAAATGAGATACCGGTTTAATGCATGATACTATACGAGTTAGAAGCACATCAATGATTCAACGGGAAGTTACACCACCAGTCTTCCCTAAAATCATGGTGTGACACCCGCCAAATTAGGACTAGTAATTAGTGTCTAATCATTTGTTAATACATGTAATTAGTTCTTTTATTAGGCTAATTTATGTATCTTTTCATATATAATGTTGATTATATATATACACATACGCGATTTGGTTAAATCGTGCACGTTTCATATCGAATGGATTTCGATACGCTTTATACGGACGTTGGTGAACAAAAGTATTAAATAATATGAAATTATTTAATAAACTCATTTATTACATTATATTATTTTGATAATATATAAAACGTTAATCGTATCGTATAAAGTTAACCGTACGCGATTAAAGCGCGCAAAACGTATCCGGCAAAATCAAATAATCATAAGTTATTTCTATATAACTCAAAGCAAATTATTTTGATAAGATACTTCCACTAAAAATATTGTGATTTAAATCGAAAACGAAAACGCATTCCAATAATGATACGCGATAAAATAAACGTTTAAACAATTGGGTAAACGAACACCGCACGGAGCGCAAACGCAGGGAACGAAATTTGGAGACACCCACCTCATGTGGGGCCCCCTAGGCCGGCCCCCCTCCTTTCCCCCCCTTTTCTCTTTGACCAAAATCACCAAACTCATCATTCTCACCATCTCTTTCTCTCTCTACACCCACTTTTCTCTCTATCTCTCCCTCTCTCTGTTGGTGCATATTAGTGTGTCTGTCAGTTGGTCTATCGAGTTGTAAGTGTCGTAAGTTAATCATTATAGAAAAGTCATTTTTGTATATAGCGACACTTAACTTTATAGTAGGCTACACTTGCCTTAGTGACGCATAGCGACACTTAGGTAAGTGACGCATGAAGGCGGCCACATGCGACACTAGCCAAGTGACGCATGTCTGCCGATTTGTGTCTAGTATAAATTCAAACCTACGGGTTTCTGGCTAGGGTTGACGAAACCCTAGCACCATTTGTCGAAATAGCATTCTTGTAATCAATCTAATACGTTACGTTCATCAATACAAAGTTATATTATTGGTTTATACATGTTTCGAATCGTGTTTACGTGTTATTAGTGTGATTGTTTGTTTCCGCCATTCAATCATTGTTATTAATCATCTAGATCCACAGCAAGGGGCACTCTCAACTGGTATCAGAGCCTCGAGGTGGTTTGATTAACATTGTGATCACGTATTAGTTTGTTTTCGGTTTGGTTCGTGAAGAAAATCAAGAAAAATCAAGGTTTTTGGATCGATTGGGTGCTAGACAGATGTTAGGAATCAAGATTTACAAGTTTCGTTCGTTTGGGATCGAAGAATTTTTGTTAGGTTTACGAAAATTCGATTTTTAGGGTTTTTGGGCGTTCACAGCCGTTTTTGCGTCACTTCGGGCGTCACTTCGTGCGACACTTTGTGAGACACTTTGTAAGGTTCAAATTAGGTTTTTACCGACACTCAAGTGCGTCACTTATTAACGACACTTGTGTGTTAAGCGTCACTTGCTGCTAGTGACGCCAGTTAGCATTGTACGACACTCATTTGCATCACTTGCCACTAGTGACGCCAGTTTGTACTTTGCGTCACTCAAGGGCGACACTTGAGTGCGTCATTTGTTTGTTTAAGCGACACTTGGGTGCGTCACTTTTCTAGTTTGTACGACACTAATCTCTAGTGTCGGCATTAAGTTTGTGCGTCACTTATACGCATCACTTTCTCAGTGTCGCTGGTCTTTGCGACACTTCAGTGCGACACTAACCTAGTGTCGCCTTATATTGCTAATCAGCTTTTTGTTTTTGTGTTTAAGTCTATATTTCAGGCATCTCTAAATGGCTCAAGAAAGAGATAATCTACAAAATATCCGAGACATGCTTAAACAAAATAATGATGTGGGAAGCAGCAATAAGCCTCTTCTGTTCTCAGCTGACATGGACTATGCTTACTGGAGATCTAGATTCGAACAATATGTAGACTTCCATTGTCCTGAACTATGGGGCCCTCTTACGGAACGGTATGAGAAACCAGTTGCCGAGGGAAATTATAGAGGAGTCCCTCCTGCTAAAACATACAAGGCTATGACTCCTGAAGAACGGAAGGAGTATGATACTGAAAGGAAAGCTCACTCAGCTATCTGCATGTGTTTGACTCAGGATGTTTTAAGGTTATTCAAGCATCATGAGATAACATATGATCTCTGGAAAGCTATTGAAACCAGATGTGGTGGCAATGAGAAGTACAAGGAAGCTAAGCTGGAGCTAATCAAGAAGCAATATGATCTGTTTGATATTCTTCCAAATGAGACTGCTTCTAGTTTGTTTACTCGATACTCACAGGTTGTCAGTGAGTTGACTGAAGGGGGTTATACCTTTACTGAAAGCGAGATCAATAAAAAGCTTTTGGATGCACTGCCAAAAGCCTGGGATATTAAAGTTCAATTTTTAAAAGAAAGTGAAGAGTTAAGTACGATGAAGTTGGATGATTTGATTGGGATACTCCAAGCTCATGCAATGGAGTTAAAGAAGAAAGAGTGTAAGTGAGGAGGCTTTGTTCAAAATCCATCTCTTTATGGTGGAACGGTAAAGTCAGGGAAAACCTATGGTGGAATGGCCTTTGTGTCTGATATAACTTCACAATCAAACTCTACTGGGGTTCACTCATCGGTTTATTTAGCTGGAACTTCACAAGGTTCCCAATCTCAACAAACCCCTATTTCACCAGCTATTGAAGAACAAGCTGCCATCTATACAGCTTTTCTGAGCTCTTACAAGGATTTGGTTTCTCAACCAAACACCACACTGGAGCTGACAAAGGAAGATTATGGTCAACTGGATGATGATGATCTTGAGCAAATGGATCTGAACTGGAATATAGCCATGATCACAAGGAGGGTACATAAATTCTTGCAGAGGACGGGGCGTAAGAGTTTGGAAGGAGCTGGTAAATCTGGATTTGGTTTTGATAATTTATATAAGAGCAAGGTTCGTTGCTATAATTGCCAGAACTTGGGACATTTCTGTGACACCCGGTCAAAATAACCCAAAATTAGCTCCTAATTTAAACTTTTAAAACACGTAATTACATACGTGTCAATACTCAAGTACACAAGTATTATATATATATGTATATATATAAACCGAAACGATTAATTAATAATCGCAAATACACGAACCTAACAAAACATTGCATTATTATATTTTGTAACAGTAATTATACTTTGTAATCTCTCAATTTCAGGAATCGAGCTAATGTAACTATATTTTGATGTAAACATTTACTTTATCTATACAAGTTTAAAACGACGCATATAGTGGTCGTTCATTATATCTTATGTGCTTTGTATATTGATTAGTGACACCCAAATCAAGCTTCCGCAAATCATTAAATTTGGGGGTGTCACAAACAGGGACATTTCTAATCAGCGCTATGGGAGAGATATGCCTAGAACATCTTTTTATAGAAATTGGTTTTCACAATCTCCACCTAGGCGTTATTCCAACTCTCCCAAGCCGGTTGAGAAGCAAAGTAATGTTGGGCAAAAACCTTTGTCAAAACAAAAGCCCGGCATTACTCTCAAACCAACTTCCGAACCATCTAAAGTTTGGAAAAGAAAAGAGTCTGCTATTGACTCTAATGTCGTCAACAATAACCCATCAGATGAAAATTCTGATTTGTTTAAAAATAAAATTCTGTCTGATGTGATTATTGTTGATGACCTCGGTAGACCTAAGTCTGTAAAGGCTTGGGTCACCGTTTCTCACTAATCTCCTTACTTTTATGTGTTGCAGCATTCTGAACGTGTTAAAGATAGTAAATGGTATATGGACAGTGGCTGCTCGCGACACATGACTGGCGATGTGTCTCTTCTTGTGGATATTAAACCATACGCAGGAGGATATGTTGCCTTTGCAGGAGATACGGGAGGAACAATTTCTGGACGTGGAACGCTAACCAATGGGAAAGTTAGCTTTGAAAATGTGAATTATGTGGAACAACTCAAACCCAACTTGCTGAGCGTTTCACAAGTGTGTGATAAGGATTACACCACTGCATTCACAAAATCTGAATGTGTGATATTGAAGCCAGGTTTTGTCATTCCTGAGGAATGGGTGCTAATGCGAGCACCAAGGAAAGATGACACCTACATTCTGAATATGCGAACTGACGAGACAACTAACGAGTATACTTGTCTCCTTTCAAAGGCTTCGGAAAAAGAATCACTTCTTTGGCACAGACGGATGAGACATATGTTGGAATAGTGTCCAATATCATAACTAATTGGTGAGACTATCATTAATGGTAAAGTCCTTTTTGGGTTGCCCTCATAAACAGTCAAGAGAAAGATGAAGGATAATATTAAAAGTATTAATATTATATTTAAATGTTTAATTAATTAATAATAGTTTATTAATTAGAAATTAAAAGTAATTAAATTTGGCGGAAGAATCCAGAATCTGATCCAACCGCCGGTTGGAAGACCCAACCGCCGGTTGGGATTAGGTTTACAAAGGCGGTGGAATTCGCAGACTTGGAGTACAAGTCAAACAACTCCAACTGCCGGTTGGAAGGTCCAACCGCCGGTTGGGAGTCGAATTCAGCAAACCTTGGGGTTTCTTCCACAACTATAAATAGGGACAACCTATACCTTCATAACACACGTTTTGAGATACGAATTTTCAAGGATTTCGAAAATTCGACTTTCTCTTGGGTTTTTGGGTGCGAAGCATTAGAGGTATTCTACTTTGGGTACTTGCCTCCAAGTAACGAAGCTCTGCTCGTTGGTCTACGCGTGAGAAATATGTTTTCTCTTAAGGTTAGGTCTACAATGAATACATCGTCAGTCAATTGATAAATCGGCTCACCCATGAGAAACAAACTATAAGAGAGGTATAAGGCGGGTCGCTTTGCTTCCCTAAAGAAGTCAGGTTTTTAATAGGCTTCGCGCTGACCTGCTTCTTCGCTTCTTTGTGCGTTCAATGGAGCTACCGAGGACTTTTGATAGGATGATGTCAAGATTAAAAGTAGACTTAAAATAGTAAAACAAAATCCCATTTTAGCTATAGGAAATGATGAATAGTATGCTAACCCATGAAATCCGCACATCTCTTGTATGAACTGTTAATGGAGCGTGTGTGGTTTACCGGCACATTAATATGAGGACATAATGAGAGGTGATTGAGACTCGCGATTCTCGAGCGTACTCGAGCCGGGGATCACGCGGGGTTTGCATGGTTAATTCACCATCTTGTTCATGATCCTCGGCATACCAGTCATGAATAGTAGATGTGCATAACCGAGATTAACATGCCATTGATAGAAATCAATGAATCTCAAAGATCTAGGAGTTTCATAGAAATGAAATAGATAATGGTATTTTAGTTATATGATTACGGCGACCCTTTTCATAAAACTGAAAATATGGATCCTAGCCTTAATTTAGAAAATTGGGTAAATAATTAAGGAATATTCAACCTAACTAAAACTGTTTTATCTCATATATGGCAATTTTAAATGGCGCAAATCCTCCCGTCCCCAATCCCGCACATAACTCGAACTTCTCACTACTCTCAGTTCTTGGGAGGGAAAGACTAACCGGTCCAAACTATATGGACTGGATGCGTAACCTAAGGTTTACCTTGAGGTACGAGAACAAGGAATATGTTCTCGATGAGCAGATTCCCATAATTGATGAAGAATCAACCCAAGAGGAGATTGAGGCACACCGGAAACATTATGATGACGCGAATAAAGTGTCTTGTATCATGGCATCTTCCATGAGCCCTGAACTGCAAAAGACTTTTGAAAACACATGGGCTTATGAAATGAACCAACAGCTGAAAGAAACGTTTCAGGCTAAGGCAAGCAAAGAACGCCTTGATGTGGTGAAATCCCTCATGGCTTGCAAGCCCAAACCTGGAGTTTCTATCTGTGCTTTCGTCTTAGAGATGAAAGGGTACTTTGATAGGTTGGAGTCATTGAACATGGTATTTGACACAGAGTTTTCGATCGCCATAATTCTATCCAGTTTGCCAGCTGTCTACAATCAGCTTGTAATGTCATATCAGATGAATATGAATGAGAGAGAAGGCTCAATAATGGAACTCCACAATTTACTGCAAACTGCTGAGCAAGGAATCAAAAAGGATGATGTGTCCTCTGGCTCAGCAGCTCCTGTGTTGACTGTTGGTCAAAGTGCAAAGAAAAGGAAAAGGTCAAATTCAAATTGGAAAAGGAAGACTGCTGATGGAAAGTCCGTTCGTAGGTCAAAGAAAGGGACCGATTCTGAGATTGCACCTGTTAGTGACCCTAAGGAAGCAGTGTGCTTCTACTGCAACACTAAGGGGCATTGGAAGCGTAACTGCCCAAAGTACCTGAAGGACCTTGAAGATGGAAAGGTGGAGAAGAGTACTCACTCACGTATGTTTATGATCGAACTCCATAATACTACAACTTCTAATTCGTGGGTTCTGGATACAGGGTATGGTAATCACATTTGCACTGTATTGCAGGGACTAAAGGAAAGTAGAAGTGTGAAGCATGGAGAGCTCAACTTAGTTATGGGAAACAAGGGAATTGTACCTGTGACGAAGATTGGAAGATTTGAGCTCATGTTGAATTCTGGAGTTATGATAGATTTAAATAATTGCTATTATTCGTCAGAAATGACTAGAAACATTATTTCATTTTATGCTTTGTATAAAGATGGTTATCATTTTTCTTTTGATAATGGAAATGGAGATATTTTGGTTCATTTAAATGATTGTTTTATTTTTAAAGATTCTCCTTACAAAGGCATATATGAAAATGTTGAATGTATTAGCAATGTTATTTTAAATGTTGATTCGTCTAATGAAATTGATAAATCCAAGTTGTGGCATTATCGTCTAGGGCACATAAACAAGAAACACATCGCCCAACTCCAAAAGTATGGAGTGTTGGAATCATTCGACCTCAAATCGGATGATGTATGAGAATCTTGTTTATTAGGCAAGATGACCAAATCACCATTCACTAGATCGTGTGAAAGAGGTGAAGGATTATTAGACTTGGTACATACAGATGTATGTGGACCATTCCGATGTGCTACAAAAGATGAAAATAGATACTATGTTACATTTACTGATGACTTCAGCAGACTTGGACATGTTTATCTGATCAAACATAAGTCATATACTTTTAAGGTATTCAAAAGATATCAAAACGAAGTAGAGAATTAACTGGGCAGAAAGATAAAGGTTCTCCGATCAGATAGGGGAGGAGAGTACCTTAGTATCGAGTTTCTCGATCATCTTAGAGACTGTGGAATAGTTTCACAATTGACTCCTCCTAGAACACCGCAGCTTAATGGTGTTGCTGAGAGGAGAAACAGAACTTTGTTAGACATGGTTCGATCTATGATGAGTCGAGCAACACTTCCAATAAGTTTCTGGGGTTATGCATTAGAAATAGCCGCCCATATCTTAAATCAAATACCCACTAAGAAAGTCTCAAAGACACCTTATTAGATGTGGAAGGGAAAGAGACCTTCTCTTGGTCACATCAAAATCTGGGGTTGTGAAGTTTACGTTAGACGGGAAACTCATGACAAACTAGACTCCAGATCTGAAAAGTGTCTTTTCGTCGGTTATCCACAAGAGTCATTTGGATATTTATTCTACAGACCCAAGGATAATGTGGTCTTTGTAGCTCGAAGAGGAGTGTTCCTTGAGAGAGAAATGATATCTAAAGAGGACAGTGGGAGTAAAATTGATCTTGAAGAAATTCAAGAGTCTACCGATGAAGAACCTACAGTAAACACTGACACTCAACTTGAGGTGGCAACACCTGTTGAACCTGAAGACATATCCTTACCCGTTCGCAGATCTAGTAGAGTTAGCAATCCTCCTGAGTTCTATTATGGTTACCAAATAGAAGAAGAGGATAAGATAAGTGATAGTACACTTGGTCAATTAGATGAACCTACTAACTACAAGGAAGCGATGGCAGGCCCTGAGGCTGCTAAATGGAAGAAAGCTATGAAAAGCGAAATTCAATCCATGTATGACAATCAAGTTTGGAATTTGGTTGACACTACACCCGGTCTTAAGACGGTGGGTTGTAAATGGATCTTCAAGAAGAAGATAGACATGGATGGGAAGGTACACACTTATAAAGCTAGGTTGGTAACAAAGGGCTATACTCAAACCTATGGGATTGATTATGAGGAAACCTTCTCACCGATAGCTAAGATTAAGTCGATTAGGATTATGCTAGCCATAGCTGCATTTCATAACTATGAAATTTGGCAGATGGATGTCAAAACCGCTTTCCTTAACGGGAAACTGACAGAGGATGTGTTCATGACACAACCGGAAGGTTTTGAAAATGCAAAGTATCCTAATAGAGTGTGCAAGCTTGAAAAGGCCATTTATGGACTTAAACAAGTCTCTCGTAGCTGGAATCTCTGCTTCCACGAAAAGGTCACAGAGTTTGGATTTTCTAGAAGTGAAGATGAGTCCTGTATATATGTCAAGTTCAGTGGGAGTATTGTAGTATTCTTAGTATTAAATGTGGATGATATACTGCTCATAGGAAATGATATCCCGACTTTACAAAGTGTAAAAGAATGCTTGGGAAAGTGTTTCGCTGTGAAAGATCTTGGAGATGCAGCATATATCCTAGGTATAAAGATTTACAGAGATAGGTCAAAACGTCTGATGTGCTCACACCGTGTCGTTGTTTTTCAAATGATGATGCGAGCACAGCAGGGGTTTTAAATTTATATTTTGCGGGGCTTAAATTATACGTACTACCTACTCTGGTTAGTAAGCGGTAAGTACGACCTAAGATCGTTCTATGAATCCAAACGTGTGGGCGATTAAAGTTGGCACTTTCAGCAGGGAAGCATTTAGGATGGAACAAAGTAGGTATGTTTTGGGGTTTAAAGACAGGTAATTAAAATGCAGGAAAGTAAATTGCAGGAAAATAAAGTAAAGGAAAAAAATGTAAAGATAAAGATGTGATTGCTGAGATTTCGATAATTAATATTTCAGGATGACATAACAAATAGGGTTGATACATAATGTGATAAATAAACTACAAGGGGAAAACTCTAGAACCCTACCAACTCAGTTTCCCATTGGCGTGTCACTTGAAACTAGGTTATCATGATTCTGATCGGAGCAATACGCAAACTTCCAATACTCATCTAGTTGAAAGATGAACAACCTATTTTGGTTTTATACCGAGGTGCATGAATCAGTAGCGTATCGTCCCATAGGTCCGACCGTTCTTAACTCCTAAGGTAATTTACTACTTCATTAGCACGCAGATTAATAACTTTGTATGTTTGGACCGCCGATTATGTAAGGCTTAGTGTATTAAGGATTCTAGGTCACTCGGACTTTACTCTTACACCTAAGTCTTGTTTTTGCTCGATTAATCTCTAATTGCTTCGACTTATGATTTAAGTTCTCCTTTTCAAACAGTTATACATCTCCAGATTATCCACAGTTTGATAAAACGTGTTTCACATGAGGACCATGCCTTTCAATAATAGACAGTGTACTTTGCATGGGATTTCCACTGCTTCTTATATCCAACACGCGGTCAAGAGTAATTGACAGTGAAAGTGACAGTCTAACTAATTAAATGTAAAGCAGTGAAGGAATGTAAACCTAATATATACAACGAGTGGTTTCATTGTGTCTTACTTATTGCATGTCATGGGCACAGATAACTACTTACCATAATTAAGGTTGATCAGGTCCTAATTACTAGGTTGCAGTCACGTAGATAACTGGAAAGGGTGCTCCATAAATTAAACTCAAATTCACAAGGTCCTTACAGTACAAAGATTATTATCTCCTATTTTATCTGAACGTGTTTTACAAACATTATTTTATAATGCATTGATTCTCGTAGGATGCACCAGTTAGTTGTGTAGTTGTATTATCCTTTCGGAGTTCCAACTTTTGAACCAGAGCTGATTCCAATGATATGACTACCTTCGGTCGTTTATCGGCTTCCGTACGTTTGTACTTTGCATAGAGCATTTCCAGCACTATACCGAATAAACAGTTGAATAGGGGCCGTTATATCATTTTACGATTATCGTGCATTGGTTGTGTAATGACATCCTTACTTATAATTATCTACATCATCAGCAATCACAATAATAAACTACTCGCAATTCATGGCAATAAAAAAATCACATACCAAGCAATAATACATATTCAAAACATGAAATGAGACAAGTATAATAAAAGTTTAGATATCACCAGGAATTAAATGCGCAGCAGCGTATTATTATAATTGACAAACTATTTCACACGTACAAAGATTGATCTCCGAATCTCTAGCGTTCGCCCTAGCTCCTACGTTAGTCCGTGGACTAATTACAATATTCCTAGAATGAGAAAGACTAAAAGACTACGAAAGATTTTCTAGTGAGAAAGAAAGAGTGAAATATGCTAGAATGTGTGCATATATGGTGTGTGTTTCAAATGAACCTAAGCCTCCTATTTATAGGTGAGCTTTGGCTCACATTAGCACCAAGAGGTGTATGTTAGAAAAAGATAGCCAAAAGGGCGCACCGGGTACCGTACAACACGAAAAGTAGGCGCACCAGGTACCAAAAGTTACCAAAAACGGAAACCGGGGTGGGGTTGTGGTGGCCGGCGGCGGTGGGCCCCAGGCCGGCGGCGGCTGGCCTGTAGCCGCCCCGTTGCGCCGTCTTTTGCTTCGTTTCTTGATTCTTGCGTGTTTTCTTCGTTATGCGTCCGTTTGCGTCGATTCTTTTTTTGTTGGATTCGTAATTCAAAAACGAAGATTTTGACATAGGATAGGCCCTGAGATGAGGTCCATAGATCCAGATATTGCGTACGGATCATTTGGATCTTCCGGCGGGCGCGAAATCTTCATTCTTTACCCGTTTTGGTTGATTCTTCTTCTGTTGGATTCGAATTTTGAAAACGAACTTCTTGGAAATAATGGATGTTGCTGGAGGGCACTTTAGTCTTGAAATCTCATTTTTATGCCTCGAATCTTCAAACGCGTGTGGAATCTTCGTTTTACATCCGTTTTGCTAGATTTTTCTCGTGCAACCTTGTTTTAACCATCTTGGCATAATGTTAGTGATTTGTAATGTTTTTGAATTAATATGCCAAGAATCGTTCCAGAAAGAGAGAGATATCGGCAGTAAAAACGTGACTTTTTACGCGATATCAACGTCTCATAGGACTCAGCCAGGATACGTACATAGATAAAATATTGAAAAGATTCAATATGGAAAATTATAAGAAAGGGAACTTACCCTTGAATCATGGCATTAAGATCAGTAAGGATCTATGTCCAAAGTCTGAACAAGAATTGGACAGGATGAGTCGAATCCCATATGCTTCGGCTATAGGATCGATCATGTAAGCCATGACGTGTACAAGGCCTGATGTCTCATTTGCTTTGAGCTTAGTGAGTCGACATCAGCAGAATCATGGTGAAGGTCATTGGAGAGCTGTAAAGAATATTCTTAAGTATTTGAGAAATACTAAAGACAGGTTCTTGGTTTATGGTGGAGAAGAAGAACTTAGAGTAATGGGTTATAGTGATGCTAGTTTCCAAACAGACAGGGATAATTGTCGATCACAGTCTGGTTGGGTATTCCTGCTGAATGGGGGAGCGGTGACATGGAAAAGTTCTAAGCAAGATACGGTAGCAGACTCTACATGTGAGTCTGAGTACATTGCGGCTAGTGAAGCGGCAAAGGAAGCTATCTGGATGAGGAATTTCATTGGAGATCTTGGAGTTGTTCCAACGGTACAAGATCCTATTGCTATATTCTGTGATAATGAAAGTGCAGTCGCCTTGAGTAAAGAACCCAAGGATCACGGAAAGTCAAAGCACATTGAAAGGAAATACCATTTTGTTCGAAGTAAAGTCGAAGAAGGACATGTAATTGTGAAGAGCATAAGATCAGAGGATAATCCAGCTGATTCGTTCACAAAGCCACTAGGAAAGTCCAAACACGATGAACATGCTAGGAGTATAGGTTTAAGAGATAATGTAAAGTTTTAGTTGTTAGTTTGAATTTGAAACGCTATAAACAATGATGGAAACTGTAATAGACTTGGTGATTAATAAATGGATATTTTTAATGGGAAGGAGTTCTACCATTTACTATTGTTTGTCGTTGTGTTTCAGTTTTGCATGTTTAGGCAACACTTCCAGAGTAATAAGTTCTTACTCAAACCTCCTCAGTTGATCACACTATAGGAAGTATGTGGTGAATTAAGACTGTCATGCAGTGTTAGTAGATGTCTATGGAGATAGACATGGCATGGAGATTGCTGCAACACTCATGGGTACTTAATGGGATTTAAGTATAGGAGAAACCCGTATTTAAAGAGATCACTTCATGGATTAAATCACGAGTGATTTTAAGATGATAATATCTTCTATTATTAAAGTGGAGATACATGAGTATCTAGTTTTTCGAGTCTGTTATACTTTAGTCTATTCAAACGATGTGCGTAAATGCCAGTTATAAAGGGTATGCTAGGTATGATATGATGAGTTGACTAGTGCTATGTAGTCGATATTTATTTGTTCCTTTTGCCTAAAATGGAAAAGAGATATCATGGGCCCTCTGATGATTAAAGTTTGACTTAAAAGTGCTAGGCCTGGCCGAGACTAAAGTGATAGTTTAGTAGTCTCATATAGTCAATATAATCGGAAATCGGAAAACATATATGAATCTTGAGATTGATTATAATCCATGTCTCGGTTCATACGATATCGTGAAACAAAGGAATGGATGATCACTTATCTAAAGGCTAACTCAAAGATGAGATCAGAGTTCGGCAGTTGCTTGGATGCACACTTTACATAGTTAATGTGATATAGCCTTGAGACCAATAGTAGTTGATGAATTGTCCAAGTGGGAGACTGTTGGAATAGTGTCCAATATCATAACTAATTGGTGAGACTATCATTAATGGTAAAGTCCTTTTTGGGTTGCCCTCATAAACAGTCAAGAGAAAGATGAAGGATAATATTAAAAGTATTAATATTATATTTAATTGTTTAATTAATTAATAATAGTTTATTAATTAGAAATTAAAAGTAATTAAATTTGGCGGAAGTTTCCATAATCTGATCCAACCGCCGGTTGGAAGACCCAACCGCCGGTTGGGATTAGGTTTACAAAGGCGGTGGAATTCGCAGACTTGGAGTACAAGTCAAACAACTCCAACCGCCGGTTGGAAGGTCCAACCGCCGGTTGGGAGTCGAATTCAGCAAACCTTGGGGTTTCTTCCACAACTATAAATAGGGACAACCTATACCTTCATAACACATATTTTGAGATACGAATTTTCAAGGATTTCGAAAATTCGACTTTCTCTTGGGTTTTTGGGTGCGAAGCATTAGAGGTATTCTACTTTGGGTACTTGCCTCCAAGTAACGAAGCTCTGCTCGTTGGTCTACGCGTGAGAAATAGGTTTTCTCTTAAGGTTAGTGTTTTCCTTATATTCTCTTTGTCAATTTATTCATTATACTATGTTGTTAAAGTTAAAGATCCCTTAGGGTTTTAGTTTCCTAATTGCCTTAGATTATTTAAAGTTTTGTTATTTCGCTGTGTGTATATGATAATCTACTTAGGGAATAGAAAACCCAACAACATATTCATTTCCGAAAAATGAATTTTCTTATAAAGAATGATTTGGTGAATGGAGTTCCAAAACAGTCTTTTTCTTTAAAAGATGACTGTATTTCTTGCAACAAGGGCAAACTCCACAAAAAGTCCCATAAGTCTAAGACAGTGAATTCTATTGCTGCATGATGTGTGCTAAGTATAGGCAATTATAATCACAAGTTTTAAATTAAGGAAATACTAAATAATACTATCACACAATTCATGCAAGTATCACCTGTTCATATAATATAGCTTTATATGTAAGTCCAAATTCGAACATCAAGGAACATAAGAAACGTGATTCTAATGTTATAACCAATTATCTATTTACTTCTAATTACAACTATTTACAATTATACAAATAAAGTAAGGATCCAATTTACAATAATATACAAGATAAGGGGGACGTTTTAGTTCCGAACGAACATATTTATATTTATATTTTGATACAGATTCTAATAGATAAGTTTTAGGAACAACTTAAGAATACTCAGATGGATAGAAGATTGTAATTATTCAAACTATTATTTATTAAACTTATTATATTTAATTATGTCTATTTGCTTTGTTGGCTATTATTACTGGTGAATTACTAATGTAGAAAATTACTTAAGGTTAAGCTAATCTTCATCATGGCAATACAATCATAAGGTTACGCAAAGTATCACTAATTAATAAGATCTATCAGCAGTTTATTAATACAATTTCATCGGTATGGCATGAATCACAATATTACTTTATATTAATGAATTATTCTTCGTCTATCGCATAAGGTTAAGATCAAGACATAAACGCAATCACTTAATTTATATAAACTTAATATGGTCATCCTCGTTTAATATAAATCAGTCTAACTATGTCAAGAACAATCATCAATATATCATAATAAAAACAATTCTTGTATAATAAACATTCAATAATATAGTTCCCACATAAACATATAATTCATATAATAAACTTAATAAACATTCATTCAAATAGTTATAACGAAAACCTAATTAACAAGTAATTCAGATAAACAATATCCATAAATTAACTCAATAAGGTTATTATAGTTATAAGGATAAAGAAACCGAACCAATTGTAGAACCAGCTTTTCCTAAGGTTAAAAACCTTCAAACCCTAGCTCCTTAACCTCGAAAATCGCACCTTAAGTCGACCTTAAACCCTAACAATCGAAATTTGTATTCTTGAATCGTATATCCTTAAACCTGAATTAAGCCTCTATTTATAGTTTTGCTGGCCTACCTCCCAACCGCCGGTTGGATATTCCAACCGCCGGTTGGAACAATTTGTATCCTGGTCCAACTCTGCGTCTTCCACCGCCTTAATCTTTTAATATCCCAACCGCCGGTTGGGTAATCCAACCGCCGGTTGGACCTTAACTCCAGAATCTTCCAACTTCGGGTTGGGCTTCTATTTTTGGGCTTCTTCTTTTCTTTAACGGATTTTAATCTTCATTTTGGCCCATTTCTCCAATATTATCATTTTAAGTCTTCAATTCTTTAAGGTTTAAGCTCCCTTTCTTCATTTTCTTCAGTTTTGGATTCGTTTTCGTTCCTATTTCTTCAATCTTCAATTAAAATACATCTCTGCAAATATTAACAAAATAAGTATCTAAAATCATATGAATGCACTAAAATGTATATAAATATAGGGATAAATTACTATAAAATATAAGGATTAGGTCCCCGAAATGCTACTAACTTTGACCAAATCTCTATTGTATGCACCCAACTTACGTATGCTAATTTTAATGCAACCAACTTTCGAAAATGGTGTTTTTGATGTAACTTGGTGACATGTCGCTCTCTCCATACGCCACGTGGCATGCCATACGCGCGACACGTCATCAAGTTACATCAAAAACACCATTTTGGAAAGTTGGTTGCATTAAAATTAGTATACGTAAGTTGGGTGCATACAATAGAGATTTGGTCAAAGTTAGTAGCATTTCGGAGACCTAAACCCTAAAATATACTATCTATTTGATGCTTATCACTGCACCACTGGAACTCTTACATATGGATCTTTTTGGTCCCATTTCTACTAAGAGCATTGGTGGCAGATCTTACTGCTTGGTAGTTACGGATGACTACTCAAGATTTTCGTGGGTTTATTTTCTAGCTTCAAAGGGTGAGACTGCGGATATTTTGGTATATCTGTTAGATAAGTTGGCAAATTTGTGCAACTTAAAGGTGAAGAGACTGCGCAGTGATAATGGTACCGAATTCAAGAACTCTACTCTCGAGTTATACTGTGCTTCAAAAGGCATTGATCACCAATTCAGTGCTCCAAGAACTCCACCACAAAATGGAGTGGCAGAACGTAAGAATAGGACTATCATCGAGACAGCTCAGACTATGCTAGCTGATTCAAAGTTACCTATCATTTTTGGGCTGAGGCAGTTAACACTGCTTGTTATGTTCTGAATCGGGTGCTCACGGTTAAGAAGAAGAACAAGACATGTTACGAACTTTTTAATAACCGTAAGCCAAATCTGCAGTTTCTAGAACCATTTGGGTGTCCGTGTTTGATTATGGTTACTAAAGACAAAGTCTCCAAGTTTGATGATAAAGCTGTTGAAGGGATTTTTCTTGGTTATTCGATAAATTCCCCGAATAAAAGAGTTTACAACAAATCAACACACCAGGTAGAAGAGCATTTTGAGGTCAAATGTTTGCGTTATACGGATCCTCCTCAAGGAACAGGTCCGGATTGGTTTTTCAATTATGCGGATGTCTTCAACTCTTTCAACATACCTGAAGTAGATCAAGAGGAAGAGTTGGTCACCCTACTTCATGGAATCGGTCTCTCTCAAGAGACACCCGATCCTTACTTCAAACCATCTAACCCAAACCCTGAATCGGCATCGAATCAAACATCTGCCTCAAAACCCACTCCAACACCTACTCCAACACCCAGCACAACACCTACTCCAACACCCGCATCCACATGTACACCTTCACCAACCCCCACAACTAAACCATCACCCGCTACACCATCTTCAGATGCTCCTTCTACTTCTAAAACTATCTATACAAAGGAGCTTCCTTTTGATCCAAACATGCCTTCTTTACAGGAAGAGGGAGAGGAAGAAGAAGAGACGATCTATTCTCACTTCTATACTCATGACAATGAAGATGATGAAGCATCACAGAATCTTTCTTTAACCGAAACTGCTATTATTCTAGAGAAAGAAGATGCTCCTGCTACTGAGGGAGATTTGAACAACTTGGATTTGGTTCTTGTGCCGGATACCATTCCAGTGACTCGTCTACATAAGGATCATCCCATTGAAAATATTATTGGTGATCCTCATGCTCCAGTTCAAACGCGACAACAAGTGAAGCAGAATCCAACTCAGCAACTTTTGGGTCTTGTCGCTAACATAAATTCTTGTCATCTATCTCAAATTGAACCAAAGAAGGTTGAAGAGGCCTTAAAAGACCCATCCTGGGTCGAGGCCATGCATGAGGAACTACTGCAATTCAAGAAGTTGCAAGTTTGGGAAATAGTTCCGTTACCCAAGGGTGCCCACCTGACTGGTACTCGTTGGGTATATCGAAATAAGATGGATGATCGGGGCATTGTGATTCGTAACAAAGCACGTCTGGTAGTTCAAGGCTTCAGTCAAATTGAGGGTTTGGACTATGATGAAGTATTTGCTCCTATTGCTCGGTTGGAGTCCATTCGCATTTAACTAGCATACGCCTCCTTCAAAGGATTTCGCGTTAATCAACTTGATGTGAAAAGTGCTTTTCTGTATGGACAAGTGGATACCGATGTGTATGTTAAGCAGCCTCCAGGTTTTGAAGACCCTGCGCATCCGGAATACGTCTATAAATTGAACAAGGCGTTATATGGTCTTCACCAAGCTCCGAGGCTTCGGTATGAGCGGCTTACTACTCATCTGATAAAGCATGGTTTCGTTAGGGGCAACATCGATAGCACGCTATTCATTCTTAGAGAACAGTCTGGGGATAGAGAAGATATGTTACTCGTGCAGGTTTACGTGGATGACATTATCTTCGGTTCTACAAACGAGGCAATGTGCAAGAACTTCGAGCAAATCATGAAGTCTGAATTTGAGATGAGTGCGATGAGGGAGCTCACATTCTTTTTAGGTGTACAAGTTGAGCAGTCTGCTAAAGGGATCTATATTCATCAGTCAAAATATGTCAATGACATGTTGACTAGGTATGACTTGCTCAATTGTAAAACCTATCGGACTCCTATCGAACTTAATCACAATCTTAGACCTGCTGAGGATGACGAAGATTGCAAAGAGAAGGACTGTCGTTCTATGATAGGTTCTCTTATGTATTTGACTGCCTCTAGGCCGGACATCGTGTTTGCCGTGTCAATCTGCTCACGCTATCAGGCTAAGCCAAAGGTGTCTCATATGAAGGCGGTAAAGCGAATTTTCGGTTATCTCAGAGCTAGACCCACTCTTGGTCTATGGTATTGAAATGAGAAAACTTTCGCTCTTACTGCCTATTCGGATTCGGATCATGGCGGTTGCAATACTGATAAGAAGTCAACAACTGGGGGATGTCAATTTCTAGGATCGCGTTTGGTCTCTTGGCAGTGCAAGAAGCAGACTACGGTTTCTCTTTCTACAGCAGAGGCTGAGTATGTTGCTACTGTGAGCTGCTATGCCCAAGTTCTTTGGATTCAGCACCAATTACGCGATTATGGGTTACTTCTTACCGTGACTCCTATTCATATAGATAACACTGCTGCCATATCTATCACACGCAATCCCGTACAACACTCTAAGACTAAACACATAGAACTTAGGTTTCACTTTATACGGGATTGCTATGAAAAACACCTGATAGACCTGCTCCATATAGACACCCTTAAGCAAAATGCCTACCTATTCACAAAAGCTTTTTCGCGTGCTCGATTTGATGAACTGATCAATATGATTGGTTACTTGTGACTTGGAAAGTTAGTTTTTGTATATTTAATTGCTATTATGAGTGTTTAAAAAAAAAATGGCAACAACCACTCTTTATACTCTTTAGTATAAAAGAAATGCATGGTTGCTATATTTTTAAAATAGACGTTGAGTTGTGTCTGTAAACAACTTGGGATATGATAGTACATCGGGTGACATGTACAAAATGGAATTTTAAGGTTTATCATGGATGTGTCAGTAGGTTTATCTGACATATTTAAAACAGTTTTTATAAAAATTAGCTTCATCATACGATGTATTGGTAGACATGATACACACCGGTCTCTGGGTTATTAAGAAGTAACTTAAATACATGTCTATGATCTTGTGGTAAACACCTTGTGATGTACGACTCTACGTCTTAATTCCTTAGCGTAGCTTGACATACTTCTATTTTTGGATCGTATATCTGAGATCTTTTGGGGGAGTATACTGATTGTTTTCTCTGTTGTACGTAAGTGCAGACCTGGTCTCAATTCAGTTTACTCTTAAAACTAAGCAAACGTGAGTCAATGTACTTGAAAATTCTTAAATACTAAGATACTGATCAAAGTCGCCAATTGAATAAAACAAGTTTGGTTTGACTACGATCGGGTTTTACTTAAACCTGAATCAAGTGTATGTTGCTTTGTTGTACGTAAGTACAGACCTGTCACCGCTGGCTTGATTCTTAAAATTGATCCTCTTATATTCTTTCTAAATTTGGAAACTATGTTTATGTCTGGGTTACAGGGGTATGTCTATGGTGGGGACCACGGTGAAATATTCATACTAATAATAAAATGTTAGCTCACAGACACGGATGTAACATGTTTAGGTGGACAAACAATACCAATAATCGTCTTGAAATAACTTTTATAAAAGGTGTTTTAAGTGTGCCACGTAAATTTAATGTGGACAAATATACCGATGATTGAAATAACACTTACTGTTCCTAATAATTGCATGTTATTCCGATATGATCCCTAACCAGACCTAAACAACTCCGTCACCAAAAAGAATGTGTATTTGTAATTCTGTGTTACTTATTTGTTAATTAAGTTTATTTTTAAGTTTTATTTTGTGTTTTAACCAAGTTACAATCACTATCAAATCTGAGTACCAAAATCAAAACGCAAAAGATCGACAAAATTTCAAAAATTTTCACTAAGTGTCATTATGCGTCACTTATTAAGTGACGCTACCATTGACGCACTAAGAGACGCATTAAGTGTCGGGGTAACTGATGCATATTAGGGTTTCGGTATAAATACCTCTCCAACCGACACTCATAATCACCACTTACACTATTCAATACCCGTCACTTTCTCTGACATAGCGTCACTTCCGTTCGTCTGTGCGTCACTTAAAATGTGTGAGATTTTCGATTTTTTGTGGATTTTCAAACGTTGTTCGTGCAATCGGCTACCATATTCTTGTTCCCCTCACGTTTACGCATCTATTGGTATAACTTTTAACCCTTCTCATTACGTATTCATGATTTAATCTGTAATTAGGGTTACGGGGTTTAGGGTTTTACGAAATCACACGACCTAGGCCACGTTACGTTATTGTTTTGTGTTAAAACTAGGTGTGTATTACTCGTTTTATCATGCGCATCTTTTGGTTAACTCAGTTTGCAAAAACCCCAAATTTGGTTCGTCGTGATTTCTGGGTTTAAACAGTGACGCGAAGATCTTCATCGTTGCGTCACTTCGTGCGTCACTTCTAGTAAGTGACGCTATTTGGTAAGTTGATAGGCTTCCCGTCACTTGTACCGTCACTCATCTGAGTGACGCCTTTATATGCATCACTTCTTTAAGTGACTTCCCAAGTGCCGCCTAGGTCTACACCGTCACTTATACCGTCACTCTTCTGAATGACGCCCTTTTGTGCGTCACTACCTCAAGTGACTCCCTTAGTGACGCTTAGATTTTACCGTCACTTGTTAATTGTCGCCTTAAATGACGCTTGCATCTATACCGACACTTTGTCGAATGACGCACTTTGTGGCAACGGCACTTACACTAGTGACGCCTTGTATGCGTCACTTACCTCAAGTGACGCTCCATTTGATTTCTGATTTTAATTTTACTATACCATGCGGCACTCCCTGAGTGTCGGTACTATTTCATGCGTCACTTACTAAGTGACGCCTAAAATCAGAATTTTCGCTTAGTTTGTATATTTGATGTGACAACTCTCCAAATTAGGTATTAATTAACATTTAAGCATGTGCATTCTTACGCTAATTTCCTGGTTAAGTTTTAACAAAACTTTTTGTTATGATGTAAGCCTAGCAAGCCCGTACTTTTAAACAAAAAGTAAAATGTAATACGTAAGTAATTATTAATTACGTACAAATATATCAGAACGAACCCGACAAAAATAAATGACAAAAGTTTCGTGATACAAAAATAATTAATAATATAATTATTAATTACGAGTATTTACATATCTATAACATGTAGATATAAAGGTCTAAATATACGTTTAACATAAAACGTATTATAACACGAACAGAAACAATTTTAAAACGCACATAAAAGGTCAAATCATAAAAGTGCAAATTTTCTCGTTCGTTTGGAGGAAGTTAGAACATTACCTCAAAATATGAAATCCTAAATTAACTGAAATTTGGCGCTCAAATAGTTGAACGCAGTAAAATGTACAAAATTGTACAACTATTTAAAATAATGATAACATCATTATTCTGATTATAAAATACGAACCAGGAGAACACCTACAAAATAAAAATATAAATTGTTCATTTTTATATTGCTAAAATTATACCCGTACTCGAAATTGATGTACCAAAAATGGACACCAACCCTCAATAATTGAGAGACAGTGTCCAGCTTAAACCATACTCTCCGATCATTTTGTTTTCCCTCCCATTTTCATTCTGTGATCTTTCTCAATATCATCATCTCTTCACTTCAATCTCCTCTCCTTCCTCTCTAAGTAAATTAACAAGATCAAAATCAGCAGCAAGCAACAACATCAGGAAGCAGAAGCATCACCAAGATCATCTTCATCATCCTTTCATCATCATCGTTCGGTACCATCATCATCCTCACCTCATTGTAAGGAAACTCATTTCCTTTGATTTCTACACTTCAATCTCGTTATATAACATGTAATTATGCCATAATCTAAGTGTATAACACACAAAACTTGAAGATTAATGGATTGATCATGAAAATGGTTTATAAAACCAAAACTTCAAAACTAAAATCGACACACAAAAACTTGTTAAAATATAATGTTAGGATGATAAAAACGTTATATTACATCATTATAAGCTATTGGTAACATGGTAAAAACGATTTGGAACCAAAAGATCGTGTATGTATTTTGCCCTGTTCGAACAGGACCTGGAAGTAACATGAATCCGGCGGATTCATGTAGAATCCGGCGGATTCCCCTACAAAACTCGCAAACCCCGTAATCGGTTAAACATTTGTGAACGAGTAAAAGACACGCTCAAATCCGGCGGATTCACCTAAATCCGGCGGATTCCCAAAGCTTCACATGAACGTTTTGTGAACACAAAAGAATCCGGCGGATTCAACTCAATCCGGCGGATTCACTTAATTTTGACCCGACCCGGCGGCTTGACCCGAAGATCCGGCAACACCTTCTCTATTAACGAGAATCCGGCGGATTCAAATAGAATCCGGCGGATTCACATACTGGGCTGGGCTTCAGGCTGGGCTGGTGGTCTTTTGGGCCAAAGTAATGGAATAGACCAAAGGTTAAATAAATGGGTTATATAAACGAGTTAACGGACCAAACGAGTTACATTATTATTAGTGGGCCAACAAATCGGGCCGAGCCCAATAAACTATTATTAGTAACATCTAACCGAGACGAAACCGAGACACGGACTTAGGACTTAATTAAACTCGTATGAACGAACGATATATATATAAACGTATATATATGAAATTGGATACAAATACATTATCGGAATATTTAAGACTTATTAAAACAAACGTAATGATATTAAAAACAAACTACTTTCGTTTTATAAAAACAATCTAAGTTTTATAACAAATAAAACTTACAACCTTTTTAAAAATACGAAACGACGTATTACAATATATATATATATATATATATATATATATATATATATATATATATATATATATATATATATATATACGAGAACACACGTTATATATATAGACACAAACGACATTTGAATTATATTCACGATTATACGTTTTCTTAAACAAATGAAAACTTATATATATTTTGATATACGTAAACAATGTATTGATTAAACATATGTACATACGACACTTAGGAATATATATTCACAAATATATATACACAATGAATTTCACATTTAACGAACGTGTAATCTAATAATATACGACAAGTATATTACATAAGTATACATATATAGAACAAATATATGTACATACAACGATATTGGAATAACATTCGAATTATACGTACAACTGTAAACAAAGTATATGTACAAATGAAACAAAACGACCTTCCGATAAATAAACAATTACATATTGGTTTGTACACTTACAAGTGTACGCTGAGAAATAATAACAATATTTCAACAAAATGTCACTAACAAAGTTAACAACTTATATTAATAAGAAATCAACCATTTCTTCAAACAAACAAACTGTTAACATAAGTGATTAAAACAAATCAAACGTACTTATGTTAATATATTTATTGTATAGGTTAACATACCTTGGGCTGTTATCTGTTTGGCTGCTAGCTTTCATACCGAGCAAACTACCATGAGTTCACAGCCCCTACTTTGCAAATGTTTTATGCTTTTAAACATAGGGGTGTAAACATAGAAACTGCATGCCAACACATGCAGCAAATTATATAAATGCTTTATTGCTTTATACAACTGTTTGATATGAAATAACATTTTCACAACTGTTTTGGGAATTAGACATTGTATCCTAGTACGGACCAGACTTGAGATGTGTGCATGAAAGACCTTATGTCATGCAGACTATAACCATTAGCTAGGTGACTCTAGCCACTGAGTATACGAATAGTACTATTGCCGTGACGACCCTCCTGTGGATGGAGCGTATACTTAATTGTCCTTCAGGCAAACAACATAAGTTTTGGTTGTGGTTTGGTTATAGGGTTAGGTCGCGTTACTTTAACCTGCGAGGTTTAGCTCACCTTTCAGGGGATTATAGTCTAAGCATTCCCACACTTATTATTTAGGATGAACATATCCTACAACTGCTTTATTTCAGTATACGTACTGATTATATTTATATTCTGGTAAACAACCAGACATATGATTTGGGTAACAACCCACATAAAACTATATTTTAGGGTAACTATCCCTATCATCTTATAATTTGAAAAACCTGCAAACCTTTATTTATTGAATAACATTTCAATAATTTAAACATAAATGGTTTAACATACCACATATTTATACTAAACCTGTGAATTCACTCAACATATTTGTTGACGACTTTCTTCTATGTTTTACAGGAAATTAGCTGCGTAAGTAAGAATCGCATGCATTCAGGATGGACAACCCTGGACTACTTAGGATGCCATATATTTTGGGACAGCTTTTGAGGATTTCCTCTGTATTACTGCAGACATTGCAGTTATACTCATGAAATCTTATCTTAACATATGTATTGTAAAACTTAAATGTTTTAAACTCTATTACTACTGTACGACTTACATAGTCGTACTACTTTTGTAACAACTGTATAAATTGGCATCCTTTATATATTATGTTCTGTATGATCATATGCTCTGATACGATGAATGCACAATTGATAAGTCATCACCCCGCTGTTAAACTGTTTAATTAAGATGCTTCCGCTAATCTTAACTTGCTTCCGCTAAACATTAAATAAACACAATTATGGATTTTTGGGGTGTGACAGACTTGGTATCAGAGCCATTGGTTATAGCGAACTAGAAGTCTTTAGGTGACTGAAAACCTTAGAGACCTAGACTATAGCCTTGGCTAGAACATTCATGCATTCATACATACATACGTTTGCATATATCTAACATACGACTGACACGTCACACACAATTTCCTTTGTCACAATATGTATTAGACTTGGAACTTTGGCTCGACGGGTATAGACAGACCTGTCATGTTTTATTATATCACTTGGGATCGACGGTGTGTAGACAGACCCGCCATGCTTTGATTAGTCTTTGGATCGATGGGTATCTAGGAAAAGAACCATCCTGTTCTGTATAAGAACTCGTGAACTAATTATGATTAGTTATATGATATGACTTATGAGTCTGGTTTATCATTATTGTTTATGTTACTGTGTATTGGAATTTGATTAAGGATTGATAATCGAAACTACATACCTATAGATTCCTTGAAACTGGAAAAATGACAGAACCTGTCATAAGTGAGTACTCATCAGATGATGACATAACCATCGACGAGCAGATACAATATGTATATGTCGATACCGAAACAATTCCGATAGTGGAACTTGTGGAAGAAGAAATTGAGAACCACAACTTTGGATTGATTGACATAGAGGAATATGAGAGAGTTAGAGACCAACCTGAAGAGCTAGATGGTCAAAACTGGGAACTTGCATCTAAATGCAAGAACTATGAAACTGAGTTGAGAATCCTAAAGAGGCCTATGTCTGTCCGAGTTAGGGATAGAATTCGCTTCTGGAAGAAAGTGGCTAGTAATCGCAAGAAAAGAGTTAAGTCTTGGATCAAAGGTTTGTGCAAATGCTCGACTGAGAATGATCTGGACTATTATCCGACTCTGCGATACAAGACTATGCTAGAAACGCATTACTCCTCTCCTAACCTGGACCAGGAGTGAAAGGAAAAGGACTGCACTACGACAGAGAACATAGCTAAAGATAGCTTAATAAAGAACTGATGAAGAACTGTCGTAGGAATATAATTGTTTTGTTAGGATCTAAGTATAGCTAAGTTTAGTTTAATTAATACTGTAGTAACTCGTGTTGTATTGGAAATTACTCTTGATGGATATAGAAGATATCATCAAGTTTTGTAATGAAACGATGTAAGAACGTTCTAGTTAATGTATAATATAACTTAGGTTCGATTCGAAATTTCGTGCGAATTATATTCATCTCTATATACAGGTGATAGAAAAGTTATCACGTAATAATTGTTGAAACCATTTCCTACAACTTTGAAACCTACCATACTTTGAAATATTGATTCTATCTTGAATTCCATAACACATTGATTGCACTTAAACGATGATGAAAAGAAATATGTATTTGACATTATATAATGACGCCTGGCCAACGTGATTATATTGTACAAAGTACATATGGGTGTTTCAAAGTCGTACGATATACAATGTGAAACATTATTCTCTCAAATTCTCCATACTATTCATTTGATAGACAATGTGAAATCTTGTTCATCACATTCATTATTTTGGCATTGACTTCTGCATTTTATTCATCGCAGAACTGAACTATGCCGCCAAAACGACGAATTACTAGGAACAGTCAGAAAACAACTGTACCTCCTACATCTGAAACTATTCCACCACCTAACACTGAGGAAACTACTGAGCAGATGATTACTAGACGCATTGCTGAGGGTATTGCTGAGTATGAGGCAAGCCGAAACCGTGAGACTGGGATTAATAACAGTGGATCGACCCCTGTTATTGCTGAGACTGTTGTGAATACTCGCAGAGGGTGTTCATATAAGACATTTCAGGCATGTAAGCCACCTCCTTTCTGTGGCACTGAAGGTGCTATTGGTATTATACACTGGATAGAAAAGATGGATTCAGTGTTGGACATTAGTGATTGTCTACCAGACACTGCGGTAAAGTATGTTGCCTGCACCCTAGCTGATAAAGCTTTGACTTGGTGGAACAGTCAAGTCCAGTCGATGGGACGACCAGCTGCTTATTCTATGACATGGGAAACATTGAAGCGTATGATGATGGAAGAATTCTGCCCCCGCAGTGAGATGCAGAAAATTGAGACTGAGCTGTGGAACATTGCTATGATCGGTGCTGATATCACTGGTTACACAACTAGGTTCCAAGAACTAGCTCGTTTTGTGCCACATATGGTAACACCTGAGTACAAGCGTATTGAACGCTATGTGTATGGTCTGGCACCACAGATCAGGAGTTTAGTTACGTCCTCCAAACCTGACACATTCAGGAGCGCTGTTACTTTAGCGCAGAGTTTGACTGATGAAGCAGTTAGGATGGGGACACTGATAAAGAAGACTGTGTCGGTTAAGGTTGAGCCGAGCAGTGCTGAAACTGGTAGTTCTGGAGATAAGAAGCGTAAGTGGAATGACCGTCAGGGTCAATCCAACAAGAAAGGATCTGGAAATCAAAAATCTTACGCTGCCACCATTGTGGAACAAAAGCCATACTTGGGTAACAAACCTAAGTGTGATAAGTGTAGCAAACACCATGAGGGTGAGTGCTGGTTTTGCGACAGCTGTAAGGGATGGGGTCACAAAGCCCAAAACTGTAAGGTAAACCCTACCCCTAAGGGAAACATTGCTCGCCAGAACCAGGGTTGTTTTGAATGTGGCGACATGAGGCACTATCGAAACCGATGCCCTCGACTCAATAATCAAAACTGTAACGCCAACAACGCTCGTAACCGCAACAACAATGGAAACAACCGAGCCAACAACAACAACGTTCAGCCAGCTCGTGGACGCGTGTTCATGTTAGGAGCACCAGAGGCACGTAAGGATCCTAACACAGTCACTGGTACGTTTCTTGTAAACAACCACTTTGCTTCTGTGTTGTTTGATTCCGGTGCTGATTTAAGCTTTGTGTCCACTGAGTTTAGACCACTATTAGAAATCGAATCCCTTAAGCTAGATAACAAATATACCGTAGAGCTAGCCGATGGTAAGTTGATTGAATCAGGAGAAATAGTACCAGGATGTTCCTTAACATTAGAAGGCCATTCTTTCAAAATAAACTTACTACCGGTAGAGTTAGGGAGCTTCGATATAGTGGTTGGCATGGATTGGTTGTCACTAAACCGCGCAGAGATCATCTGTCATGAGAAGATTGTACGGTTACCTTTACCGTCAGGAGAAATGTTGATGATTCAAGGAGAAAAGAGTAATCGTGTGGTGAAAACGATTACATGCATGAAGGCAAATAAATATCTACGAAAAGGGTACCAAGCATTTTTGGTACATGTTGTAAATAAGAAATCCGAGGAGCGACGCATAGACGACGTGGCCGTAGTACGCGAATATCCAGGAATATTCCCTGACGAGCTACCAGGGTTACCACCTCCAAGGCAGGTTGAATTTCATATCGACCTAGTGCCGGGAGCTGCACCGATTGCTCGTGCGCCTTACCGTCTAGCTCCATCAGAAATGCAGGAACTGTCTGCACAGTTACAAGAACTGTCGGATTTAGGATTCATCCGACCGAGCTTTGCACCGTGGGGAGCTCCGGTTTTGTTTGTCAAAAAGAAGGATGGATCAATGCGGATGTGTATCGATTATCGAGAACTAAACAAAGTGACGATCAAGAACCGATACCCATTACCACGCATCGATGACTTGTTTGACCAGCTGCAAGGGTCAAGTTATTACTCAAAGATCGATTTGAGATCGGGTTACCATCAACTGAAGGTACGGGATGAAGATATCCCTAAGACTGCGTATAGGACTCGATATGGTCATTACGAGTTCCTAGTTATGCCGTTTGGGCTAACTAATGCGCCAGCAGTGTTCATGGATCTAATGAATAGAGTATGTAAACCTTACCTTGATAAGTTCGTCATCGTGTTCATTGACGATATCTTGATAAACTCGCGAACGAAGGAAGACCATGAACAACATCTGAGGCTGATTCTTGAATTACTGGAGAAAGAGAAGCTTTATGCAAAGTTCTCTAAATGCGAGTTTTGGATGCGTGAGGTTCATTTCCTTGGTCACGTGATCAATAACAAAGGAATTCACGTGAACCCATCCAAAATTGAGGCGATCAAGAATTGGGAAGCCCCAAAAACCCCAACAGAAATACGACAATTTCTTGGGCTAGCCGGTTACTACCGAAGGTTCATTGGGAATTTCTCGAGAATAGCTCAGCCACTTACCGCCCTAACGCAAAAAGACAAGAAGTTTGATTGGGGCGAGAAGCAAGAGAATGCTTTTCAAATGCTGAAAGAGAAATTGAGCACCGCACCTATCCTATCCTTACCAGAAGGAGTAGAAAATTTTGTTGTCTACTGTGATGCCTCACATCAAGGATTAGGTTGCGTGTTAATGCAAAACGACAAAGTCATTGCTTACGCGTCTCGTCAATTGAAGATTCACGAGAAGAACTATACGACGCATGACTTAGAGCTGGGAGCAGTCGTTTTTGCACATAAGATTTGGAGACACTATCTATACGGTACGAAGTGTACGATCTTTACTGATCACAAAAGTCTCCAACATATATTTGACCAGAAGGAACTCAACATGAGACAGAGACGTTGGGTTGAATTATTGAATGATTACGACTGTGAAATCAAGTACCATCCAGGCAAAGCTAATGTAGTAGCGGATGCCTTGAGTCGTAAGGAACGAGTAAAACCTAGAAGAGTTCGAGCTTTAGGATTGACAATCCACTTGGATCTGATTTCCCAAATTCGTGATGCTCAACAAGCGGCCTTTACTCCAGAACGTATAAAGGACGAATCCCTCAAAGGGATGGAGAAGCAACTGGAGTCTAAGGAAAATGGAGTATTGTACTTCATGAATCGAATTTGGATTCCTTGTGTTGATGAGCTACGTAGCCTGGTATTGGACGAAGCTCATAAGTCCAATTACTCGATACATCCTGGTGCGGATAAGATGTACCACGATCTGAAAGGATTTTACTGGTGGCCTGGCATGAAAAGAGACATTGCCACCTATGTTAGTAGATGTCTGACTTGTGCAAAAGTTAAGACTGAGTATCAAAAGCCATCCGGACTTTTGCAACAACCTGAGTTGCCCAAATGGAAATGGGAACACATCACGATGGATTTCATCACAAAGCTACCGAAAACATCATCTGGAATGGACTCCATATGGGTGATTGTCGACAGACTGACAAAATCATCTCACTTTCTTGCCATTAAGGAAACGGATAAGATGGAAAAGCTGTCTAGAATTTACATAAAAGAAGTTGTTTCTAGACATGGAGTTCCATTGTCCATCATCTCTGATAGAGATGCACATTTCACCTCTCGCTTCTGGCAAACATTGCAACAAGCTTTAGGCACTAGACTCGACATGAGTACCGCCTACCATCCACAAACCAATGGTCAAAGCGAGCGAACAATACAAACGCTTGAGGACTTGCTACGAGCATGCGTGATTGATTTTGGAGGAAACTGAGATGTTCATCTCCCTTTAGCTGAATTCTCGTACAACAATAGTTATCATACGAGCATACAAATGGCACCATTCGAGGCGTTGTACGGACGCAAGTGCCGATCCCCACTCTGTTGGGCAGAGATGGATGACAGACAGATATCAGGTCCTGAGATAGTCCAAGAGACAACGGACAAGATATCTCAAGTGCTTAATCGATTAAAAATGGCACGAGACCGACAAAAGAGTTATGCAGACAATAGACGAAAACCTTTAGAGTTTCAAGTAGGTGACAGAGTCCTACTTAAAGTATCTCCTTGGAAAGGAGTTGTGCGATTTGGAAAACGCGGCAAACTGAACCCACGTTATATCGGACCTTTTGAGATCCTAGCAAGGATTGGTCCTGTAGCTTATAAGCTTAAACTGCCGCAAGAACTTAGTAATATTCACGACACGTTTCACGTGAGTAATCTTAAGAAGTGTCTGTCCGACGAGGCGTTGATCATACCTCCCGACGAAATCTACGTCGACGCAAAACTCAACTTCGTGGAGGAACCGCTTGAAGTAATGGACACGAAAACACAGAAACTCCGAAACAGTCGGATCAAACTTGTCAAAATTCGATGGAACTCGAAAAGAGGCCCAGAGTTCACCTGGGAACGTGAGGATGAAATGCGCAAGAAGTACCCACACCTATTTGAACCCGTGACCACGACTCATGACACAAATTAAATCTCGGGACGAGATTTCCCTAACGAGGGGAGAATGTGACAACTCTCCAAATTAGGTATTAATTAACATTTAAGCATGTGCATTCTTACGCTAATTTCCTGGTTAAGTTTTAACAAAACTTTTTGTTATGATGTAAGCCTAGCAAGCCCGTACTTTTAAACAAAAAGTAAAATGTAATACGTAAGTAATTATTAATTACGTACAAATATATCAGAACGAACCCGACAAAAATAAATGACAAAAGTTTCGTGATACAAAAATAATTAATAATATAATTATTAATTACGAGTATTTACATATCTATAACATGTAGATATAAAGGTCTAAATATACGTTTAACATAAAACGTATTATAACACGAACAGAAACAATTTTAAAACGCACATAAAAGGTCAAATCATAAAAGTGCAAATTTTCTCGTTCGTTTGGAGGAAGTTAGAACATTACCTCAAAATATGAAATCCTAAATTAACTGAAATTTGGCGCTCAAATAGTTGAACGCAGTAAAATGTACAAAATTGTACAACTATTTAAAATAATGATAACATCATTATTCTGATTATAAAATACGAACCAGGAGAACATCTACGAAATAAAAATATAAATTGTTCATTTTTATATTGCTAAATTTATACCCGTACTCGAAATTGATGTACCAAAAATGGACACCAACCCTCAATAATTGAGAGACAGTGTAACAACCGGCAAATTAGGAATAGAATTAGTGCCTAATTCTTTGTTAATACATGTAATTAGTTCTGTGTTAGGCTAATTAATGTATCGAATTATATATATTGTTGAATATATACGAAAATGCGATTTGGTTAAATCGTACGCAATCTAAATCGAATGTATTTCGATTCAATTTAATACGGACGTTGGTGACCAATTTTATTAAGTAACATTGTTATGTCAAAAATATTATTATGATAATATTTCGTATTCATTCGTATTGTACAAACAAAACGTACACAAATTTAGATATTAAAACGCGCAAATTAAATAAACAAACTTACACTTTATAATTCAATATATAAATTGATTAGTAAAATATTTAAATAAAATATCGCGTAATAATTTGTATTTTTAAAACGCACCAGTAATATTTAAAATAGTTATTTAACGAAAAACGACGGAGAAAACGAACATCACCCGGAGCGCGGAGCGGAGACTGAAAGTGGGGGAGTTTCATCAAAACCCCCTCCTCTCTCTCTTTTTCCCTCATTCACCACCTACACCCTCTCTCTCTTACTTTTCTTCTTTCTTTTTCTCTCTAAAAACTAAACCACCACCACCACACAAAATCGCCAAATAACACCACGAAACATCGCCGAAGCATACCACCCGTTTGGAGAAAAGTGACCACGACAACACGATCTACATTCCTATCTTTTCGGATTTTTCATCCGACACTTTGTAAGTTTCCGACAAATCCCGACATCTCTCGTTTTTGATCATTTTTACTAGTTTATGGTTTCTATAGGCTTATTATGTTCATATAAGGGTTGGGTAAAAGAATCGGACCAAACGGAAACCCGAAAACATGTTTTTGGCTCAAAATCCGTCGATCAGACGTAAGTGACGCACTGATGAACCCAGATATGCGTCACTTCGTGCGACACTGACTAAGTGTCGCATAAGCCCTCTTTTCCCGTCACTACCTAAGTGACGCATTTTCAATATCCGTCACTACTAGCGTCACTTGCCTTAGTGACGCCTATGATCGAAACCTAATTTTTATACGACACTCTTGCCCGACACTACTCTAGTGACGCCTAGAACCTTAAACCGACACTTGTTACCGTCACTCCCTTAGTGCCGCCATATTCTTTTACACGACACTTCTTGAGTGTCGCTATACTATACGTCACTCCATAAGTGACGCTTAAATCTCAGAATCTTCTATTTTACACGACACTCCTTGAGTGCCGCGATGTTACGGAACCCGTCACTTCTGAAGTGACGCATAAGATGATACACGACACTATCTCAGTGACGCATACCCTTAAACTGACACCAATACCCGACACTCCATAAGTGACGCATAGAACACATAAGTGACGCATATAGTGTCGCATAAAACAGCAGGTTGTCTAACTAAAATTTCACTAAGTGTCCAACTTTTACAACTTCAAATCCTTATACGATACGACTTATGAAACACTTTGGGACACTTTTGTAAGTGCAAAACATCGATAATTTGATAATAATACTTAAAGTTTATTATTTCAAACTCGTCACCAACGGGTCGTACACTTTTATACAAACGATAACGAACCAACATTCGGACACATTGGGTTGTATGAACAACTAGCCTAGATGATCGTGCGAGACATCTACTTACTTGACATTACGTGTTTAGGCATTTGGAGGTTACGGGTTCGGAGAACCAACTGTTGTTATTACTTACTCGTTTATTGATATAAACGCACTTGCAAAGACTCAGGTGAGTCTTACGGCCCCACTTTTACTGTTTTAACTTATTGGGGGAGATACATGCTACTGATTTTTCTTGAACACAAGTACTAAACTGTTTACTATACCAAACGGAATTGCATGAGTTACTTACTATTTACTGAAGTCTCTCCATCATATATCGTTAGTTATGTACTTAAGCGCGAACAGTAGTTAATGGATCCATTAGGGAAATGACCCTCCCCGCCCGGGGTAGTAGCGCTACCACGAACCGTTATGTATAAACGGGCGACTATTATTTCGTTTACTTATGCTTGCTCAATTAGGAGCATGTCACGGGAGCAACTGATTAATTTACGGGTTAAGCTTCGATTATGAGCCTCATGGCAACGGTATAACTTGATTACTTTACTTTTGCGAGATTTGCAAATACTTGATATACGCCTACGGGCACTACTGATGAAATCTTGTGTTCAAACTGATTATTTACTTACTGATAAACCTGTGAGATTCACCAACCTTTTGGTTGACCCTTTTTAGCATGTATTCTCAGGTACCCTTACGGAGTAGGATCACTCCAGGATTACTAGCTAGAGTCGCATGATTTCCAAACTGCATCTAACGGAGATTCTTTGGCATTATCTTTTGTAGCTATGATTATGTAATAGAATCTCCCGCCACATACGCGGACTCTAGGCTTACATATTTTTGTAAAGAAAACTATATGTTTTCAAACGATTTAATTATGAAATGTAATTATTTTACAAAACGTCTCATTTAGAGGTCGTTTGCTGTATATCTTGTGCTTTGTATATTGATTAGTAACACCCAAAGTATGCTTCCGCAAATCATTAAATTTGGGGGTGTTACAGATTGGTATCAGAGCCTAAGGTTATAGTGAACTAGGTTGCATTTAGTGGGCCTAGACTATGACCATTAGGCAGTATTTCCTTACTAGGCATGATTGGTTCAGGAATTACATCATACGACTTTAATTTAACATAGCCTGATCAACTATGTACAATTAAGGAAAGATGATGTGAGATCTGAAATGGTTGTGTCGAACAGGAATGTGTTAGTTGACTCTGACCACGAGAGAACCAGACCATTACTTGATACGTACTAGACTTTAGGCTGGATATTATATATTTATATATATTAGCCTCGTCTTACTTACACTCTGCCACATGAATGGCAAACACACCACCTAATCCGACACACTCTCACTCACATGGGTCACGGAACCCACGAGTAGCCAGGAGGAACACAAGGTCACCTCGAACCAGCCCTTATCCTGTACATAACTCTCAGAACTCGGCACATCTCACGTTACCAGTATTGGCTACCCAATTCCGCCGTCAGGAGCAAAGACTAGAAAACCTAGAACTGGAACAACACCGAATGGCTTACCTGCTTCGTCAAGCTCTCGACCGCATATCACAACTACAGCTAGAACAAGAGGATACCAACCTCTCTGTAAGCATAATTCAGGATTCCATGACCGCCGAATTAGGTGCGGATGAACTTGTAAGAAACCGACTAGAAGAATGTGAACAGCATTCACAGGAGACTGCGGATCACTCTCGAACAATAGCACAACGACTGGCCTTGGTGGAAGACAACGCCAGGCAAACCAACCGACTAGCAGAAACTGTGGACCGCCTTGTCGCGCTGATGGAACAAATTAATCTACATTAAGATTAGTGTAGTTTTTGTCTTGTAATCTATCTCGTAATCTAGGGACTATCTAGCACTACTCTATAAACTAGTCGGATGTAACCATTCCCGACACCTTTTGTAATATCTCTGTAGGATGTAACTTTTGAACTCACTTTATCTATCAGATATCCTTTGTCATCTCAACTCCCATTAATTGTCATTTTCCATGTTGATGTTATGTATCACTGCTTTTATACATGTACATCTGTGACAATTACCAGCTCATACAAAATCTCATGTATCTTCATTTCTTTTATTGAAGAATCATGCCGCCAAAGACACGACCATACACCGACGCCCAGATTACCTCCCTTATAACCCAGGCTGTTACTGAAGCCTTGGCTCGGAATACACCACCAAATTCCTCGAGAAACAGCGATGCCGCTGAAACCTCTGCTGCTAAACCTTGTTCTTACAAGGACTTCCAGAACTGCAAACCTCTAAACTTTGCAGGTACCGAGGGAGCAATCGGTCTAATACGCTGGATCGAGAAAGTTGAATCGGTATTCCTTATCTGCAACTGTGCGGAGGGGGACAAAGTTAAGTTCTCTGTTAGTACCTTTACTGACACCGCACTCACGTGGTGGAACACCTATGCCCAAACTGTGGACGTTGCAAATGCTTACAAACTCCCGTGGGTGGAGTTGAAGGAGATGTTAAGGGGTGAGTATTGCCCCAGGGATGAACTGAAACAACTAGAGCTGGATTTCTGGAACCATAAGATGCAAGGTGATGATATCACCGGTTACACCAACCGTTTCCACCAGCTGGCACTTCTGTGCCCAACCATGGTCGATCCTGAGTACAAGAGGATCGAGAAATACATTGATGGACTGCCCGAGAAACTCCAGGACCTGGTGACTTCATCCAAACCAGGTACTATCCAGAACGCCATCCGTATGGCCCATGAACTCACGGCAAATGCTGTCCGCCGTAACACAATCTCAGCCCCACCAGCAACCAACAAACGAAAATGGGAAGGAAACCCCAACTCATCCAACCAAATCACCAACCGAAGACCTGAGCCTATTAGGGCTTATTCATCCGGCTCTTCAGAAAAGAAAGGGTACAGTGGAAGCAGGCCCTACTGCTCCAAATGCAATCGTCACCACGACGGTTCCTGCCCGTGTACAAACTGCAAACGTTTTGGGCATCTGGCCAAAGACTGTCGAAACACCAGTGCCCCAAAGACTTGTTATGGGTGCGGAAGTCCTGGGCACTTTCAGAATAATTGCCCAAAGCAGAAAAACAACAAACGGAACAACAACCCAGCTCGTAGCAGAGCATTTGTCATCAAAGCTGGGGAAGCTAGGGAAGACCCGAATGTTGTAACGGGTACGTTCCTTCTCAACGATCTTACTGCTTCAGTATTATTTGACACCGGTGCTGATAAAAGTTTCATATCTGATGAGTTTTGCCCACTACTTAATATCACCCCTTCGGCCTTAGATGTTAAGTACACTGTAGAACTCGCAAATGGTAAGCTCATAGAAACCAGTAGTGTGATACCCAATTGCACTTTAAACCTCGCAAACGAAACCTTCTCAATCGATCTAATGCCTGTTGAACTAGGAAGTTTTGATGTCATCGTGGGTATGGACTGGTTGTCCAAGCACCGGGCCGAAATTGTTTGCCATGATAAAATCGTCCGAATTCCTCTCGCCGCCGGTAGTACCTTGATCATACAGGGGGAGACCGGTGGGTCGAGACTAAACTTAATCTCCTGTTTAAAAACCCGAAAATTTCTGAGAAAGGGTTACCCCGCAATCCTCGCGCACATTACAGAGAAAAAGTCGGAGGAGAAACGACTTGAGGATGTGCCAATCGTTAGAGACTTTCCCGAAGTCTTTCCAGAAGAACTACCTGGTTTTCCTCCACCTAGACAGGTTGAGTTCTCGATTGATCTCGTGCCGGGTGCCGCACCGGTGGCCCGAGCACCGTATCGCCTAGCCCCATCCGAACTTCAGGAGTTGTCTACTCAGTTACAGGAACTCCTGGATAGAGGATTCATCAGACCGAGTTCTTCACCTTGGGGAGCTCCGATCTTATTTGTCAAAAAGAAAGACGGTTCATTCCGAATGTGTATTGACTACAGAGAGTTGAACAAACTAACCGTCAAGAACCGATACCCACTCCCTCGAATCGATGACCTGTTCGATCAACTTCAAGGATCAAGCTGTTATTCAAAGATTGATCTTCGATCAGGTTATCATCAGTTGCGTGTTCGCGATGCTGACATCCCAAAAACCGCATTCAGAACCCGTTACGGGCACTACGAATTCCAAGTAATGCCCTTTGGCCTAACCAACGCACCGGCTGTATTCATGGACCTTATGAATCGGGTGTGCAAACCTTACCTCGACAAGTTTGTCATTGTTTTTATCGATGACATCCTTATCTATTCGCGAAACGAACAGGAACACGCACAACACCTCAGAACCATCCTATAACTACTTAGACACGAGGAGCTCTACGCCAAATTTTCTAAGTGTGAGTTCTGGATACACACCGTTCAATTTCTTGGACACGTTATCGACAGTCAGGGAATTCATGTAGACCCGTCAAAAATCGAGGCAATCAAGAATTGGCAAGCACCAACCACTCCCACCGAAGTACGCCAATTTTTGGGATTGGCCGGTTACTACCGCCGCTTCATCGAAAACTTTTCAACAATTGCCAAACCCCTCACCGTACTGACTCAGAAGGAAAAGAAATTCGATTGGACCGATAAACAAGAGTCGGCATTCCAACTGTTGAAATCCAAGCTTTGCAGTGCACCCATTCTATCTCTACCCGAAGGCACCGATGACTTCGTGGTATGCTGCGATGCTTCTCACCAAGGTCTCGGTTGCGTGCTGATGCAACGAGACAAGGTCATTGCTTACGCCTCCAGACAACTTAAAGTTCACGAGAAAAACTACACAACTCACGACCTCGAGCTAGGGGCCGTGGTGTTCGCCTTAAAAATCTGGAGACATTATCTTTATGGTACCCGCAGCACTATATTCACCGACCACAAAAGCCTCCAACACATTTTCAACCAGAAAGATCTTAACATGAGGCAACGTAGATGGGTTGAATTACTCACCGATTACGACTGTGATATCAAATATCATCCAGGCAAAGCAAACGTGGTTGCTGATGCTCTCAGCCGTAAGGAACGAACAAAACCACTCCGAGTCCGGGCACTCAGTATTACCATTCATAACGAACTCACCACCCAAATACATCTTGCCCAACTCGAAGCCCTGAAACTCGATAACTTCAAGAACGAGGCCTTGCGAGGCATGGATAAACAATTCGAGATCAGACCCAACGGAGTTAGGTATTTCTCTAACCGAATCTGGTTGCCTAATTTCGGGAACCTTCGGGACTTGGTGATGGATGAAGCTCACAAGTCCAAATATTCTATCCACCCGGGATCCAACAAAATGTATCACGGCATCAAGGAGTTTTACTGGTGGCCGAATATGAAAGCTGACATTGCTTTGTACGTCAGCAAATGCTTAACTTGTTCCAAGGTCAAGGCCGAGCACCAAAGACCTTCCGGATTGCTCCAACAACCTGAAATTCCTCAATGGAAATGGGAGCAAATTACCATGGATTTCATAACCAAACTACCTAAATCGGCGAGCGGTTGCGATACCATTTGGGTGATCGTCGATCGTCTCACCAAATCGGCTCATTTCTTGGCAATCAGAGAAACCGACAAGATGGAACGCCTTACACAAATTTACATCAAAGAAATCGTTTGCCAACATGGTGTCCCTCTCTCGATTATCTCTGACAGGGATGCCCGTTTCACATCTCGCTTCTGGCAATCACTCCAAAAATCATTGGGTACCCGTCTCGATATGAGTACCGCGTACCATCCTCAGACCGATGGCCAGAGCGAACGAACTATTCAGACACTGGAAGACATGCTACGAGCCTGCGTAGTTGATTCTGGTACAAATTGGGAAAGACATCTACCGTTGTGCGAGTTCTCGTACAACAACAGCTATCACACCAGCATTAAAGCTGCACCTTTTGAGGCACTGTACGGTCGTAAGTGCCGATCACCGATCTGTTGGACTGAAGTGGGAGAGAGTCAACTCACTGGTCCTGAACTCATACATGAAACCACAGAGAAAATCGTTGAAATCCAAAACCGACTCAAAGCCGCGCGTGATCGTCAGAAAAGCTATGCTGACGTGAGACGCAAGCCACTCGAGTTCCAAGTTGGGGATCGAGTACTCTTAAAAGTATCGCCTTGGAAAGGCGTAATCCGATTCGGCAAACGCGGAAAATTAAACCCCAGGTACATTGGACCTTTTGAGATCCTCGAGAAGATAGGTCCAGTGGCATACCGATTGCAGCTGCCCTCTGAACTCAGCAGCGTGCACCCTACCTTTCACATTTCTAACTTAAAGAAATGTTTGTCTGACGAGACACTTATTATCCCCCTTGACGAGATTCGCATAGATGACAAACTACATTTCATTGAGGAACCTGTCGAAATTATGGACCATGAGGTCAAACAACTGAAACAAAGTCGTATTCCAATCGTCAAAGTCAGATGGAATTCGCGGCGCGGTCCAGAATTCACTTGGGAACGGGAAGACCAAATACGACTCAAGTATCCCCACTTATTCACCGATTCTACCCCTAACGTGACTTCGACTTAAATTTCGGGACGAAATTCTTTTAACAGGGGGAGAATGTAACAACCGGCAAATTAGGAATAGAATTAGTGCCTAATTCTTTGTTAATACATGTAATTAGTTCTGTGTTAGGCTAATTAATGTATCGAATTATATATATTGTTGAATATATACGAAAATGCGATTTGGTTAAATCGTACGCAATCTAAATCGAATGTATTTCGATTCAATTTAATACGGACGTTGGTGACCAATTTTATTAAGTAACATTGTTATGTCAAAAATATTATTATGATAATATTTCGTATTCATTCGTATTGTACAAACAAAACGTACACAAATTTAGATATTAAAACGCGCAAATTAAATAAACAAACTTACACTTTATAATTCAATATATAAATTGATTAGTAAAATATTTAAATAAAATATCGCGTAATAATTTGTATTTTTAAAACGCACCAGTAATATTTAAAATAGTTATTTAACGAAAAACGACGGAGAAAACGAACATCACCCGGAGCGCGGAGCGGAGACTGAAAGTGGGGGAGTTTCATCAAAACCCCCTCCTCTCTCTCTTTTTCCCTCATTCACCACCTACACCCTCTCTCTCTTACTTTTCTTCTTTCTTTTTCTCTCTAAAAACTAAACCACCACCACCACACAAAATCGCCAAATAACACCACGAAACATCGCCGAAGCATACCACCCGTTTGGAGAAAAGTGACCACGACAACACGATCTACATTCCTATCTTTTCGGATTTTTTATCCGACACTTTGTAAGTTTCCGACAAATCCCGACATCTCTCGTTTTTGATCATTTTTACTAGTTTATGGTTTCTATAGGCTTATTATGTTCATATAAGGGTTGGGTAAAAGAATCGGACCAAACGGAAACCCGAAAACATGTTTTTGGCTCAAAATCCGTCGATCAGACGTAAGTGACGCACTGATGAACCCAGATATGCGTCACTTCGTGCGACACTGACTAAGTGTCGCATAAGCCCTCTTTTCCCGTCACTACCTAAGTGACGCATTTTCAATATCCGTCACTACTAGCGTCACTTGCCTTAGTGACGCCTATGATCGAAACCTAATTTTTATACGACACTCTTGCCCGACACTACTCTAGTGACGCCTAGAACCTTAAACCGACACTTGTTACCGTCACTCCCTTAGTGCCGCCATATTCTTTTACACGACACTTCTTGAGTGTCGCTATACTATACGTCACTCCATAAGTGACGCTTAAATCTCAGAATCTTCTATTTTACACGACACTCCTTGAGTGCCGCGATGTTACGGAACCCGTCACTTCTGAAGTGACGCATAAGATGATACACGACACTATCTCAGTGACGCATACCCTTAAACTGACACCAATACCCGACACTCCATAAGTGACGCATAGAACACATAAGTGACGCATATAGTGTCGCATAAAACAGCAGGTTGTCTAACTAAAATTTCACTAAGTGTCCAACTTTTACAACTTCAAATCCTTATACGATACGACTTATGAAACACTTTGGGACACTTTTGTAAGTGCAAAACATCGATAATTTGATAATAATACTTAAAGTTTATTATTTCAAACTCGTCACCAACGGGTCGTACACTTTTATACAAACAATAACGAACCAACATTCGGACACATTGGGTTGTATGAACAACTAGCCTAGATGATCGTGCGAGACATCTACTTACTTGACATTACGTGTTTAGGCATTTGGAGGTTACGGGTTCGGAGAACCAACTGTTGTTATTACTTACTCGTTTATTGATATAAACGCACTTGCAAAGACTCAGGTGAGTCTTACGGCCCCACTTTTACTGTTTTAACTTATTGGGGGAGATACATGCTACTGATTTTTCTTGAACACAAGTACTAAACTGTTTACTATACCAAACGGAATTGCATGAGTTACTTACTATTTACTGAAGTCTCTCCATCATATATCGTTAGTTATGTACTTAAGCGCGAACAGTAGTTAATGGATCCATTAGGGAAATGACCCTCCCCGCCCGGGGTAGTAGCGCTACCACGAACCGTTATGTATAAACGGGCGACTATTATTTCGTTTACTTATGCTTGCTCAATTAGGAGCATGTCACGGGAGCAACTGATTAATTTACGGGTTAAGCTTCGATTATGAGCCTCATGGCAACGGTATAACTTGATTACTTTACTTTTGCGAGATTTGCAAATACTTGATATACGCCTACGGGCACTACTGATGAAATCTTGTGTTCAAACTGATTATTTACTTACTGATAAACCTGTGAGATTCACCAACCTTTTGGTTGACCCTTTTTAGCATGTATTCTCAGGTACCCTTACGGAGTAGGATCACTCCAGGATTACTAGCTAGAGTCGCATGATTTCCAAACTGCATCTAACGGAGATTCTTTGGCATTATCTTTTGTAGCTATGATTATGTAATAGAATCTCCCGCCACATACGCGGACTCTAGGCTTACATATTTTTGTAAAGAAAACTATATGTTTTCAAACGATTTAATTATGAAATGTAATTATTTTACAAAACGTCTCATTTAGAGGTCGTTTGCTGTATATCTTGTGCTTTGTATATTGATTAGTAACACCCAAAGTATGCTTCCGCAAATCATTAAATTTGGGGGTGTTACAGACAGTGTCCAGCTTAAACCATACTCTCCGATCATTTTGTTTTCCCTCCCATTTTCATTCTGTGATCTTTCTCAATATCATCATCTCTTCACTTCAATCTCCTCTCCTTCCTCTCTAAGTAAATTAACAAGATCAAAATCAGCAGCAAGCAACAACATCAGGAAGCAGAAGCATCACCAAGATCATCTTCATCATCCGTTCATCATCATCGTTCGGTACCATCATCATCCTCACCTCATTGTAAGGAAACTCATTTCCTTTGATTTCTACACTTCAATCTCGTTATATAACATGTAATTATGCCATAATCTAAGTGTATAACACACAAAACTTGAAGATTAATGGATTGATCATGAAAATGGTTTATAAAACCAAAACTTCAAAACTAAAATCGACACACAAAAACTTGTTAAAATATAATGTTAGGATGATAAAAACGTTATATTACATCATTATAAGCTATTGGTAACATGGTAAAAATGATTTGGAACCAAAAGATCGTGTATGTATTTTGCCCTGTTCGAACAGGACCTGGAAGTAACATGAATCCGGCGGATTCATGTAGAATCCGGCGGATTCCCCTACAAAACTCACAAACCCCGTAATCGGTTAAACATTTGTGAACGAGTAAAAGACACGCTCGAATCCGGCGGATTCACCTAAATCCGGCTGATTCCCAAAGCTTCACATGAACATTTTGTGAACACAAAAGAATCCGGCGGATTCAACTCAATCCGGCGGATTCACTTAATTTTGACCCGACCCGGCGGCTTGACCTGAAGATCCGGCAACACCTTCTCTATTAACGAGAATCCGGCGGATTCAAATAGAATCCGGCGGATTCACATACTGGGCTGGGCTTCAGGCTGGGCCGGTGGTCTTTTGGGCCAAAGTAATGGAATAGACCAAAGGTTAAATAAATGGGTTATATAAACGAGTTAACGGACCAAACGAGTTACATTATTATTAGTGGGCCAACAAATCGGGCCGAGCCCAATAAACTATTATTAGTAACATCTAACCGAGACGAAACCGAGACACGGACTTAGGACTTAATTAAACTCGTATGAACGAACGATATATATATAAACGTATATATATGAAATTGGATACAAATACATTATCGGAATATTTAAGACTTATTAAAACAAACGTAATGATATTAAAAACAAACTACTTTCGTTTTATAAAAACAATCTAAGTTTTATAACAAATAAAACTTACAACCTTTTTAAAAATACGAAACGACGTATTACAATATATATATATATATATATATATATATATATATATATATATATATATATATATATATATATATATATACGAGAACACACGTTATATATATAGACACAAACGACATTTGAATTATATTCACGATTATACGTTTTCTTAAACAAATGAAAACTTATATATATTTTGATATACGTAAACAATGTATTGATTAAACATATGTACATACGACACTTAGGAATATATATTCACAAATATATATACACAATGAATTTCACATTTAACGAACGTGTAATCTAATAATATACGACAAGTATATTACATAAGTATACATATATAGAACAAATATATGTACATACAACGATATTGGAATAACATTCGAATTATACGTACAACTGTAAACAAAGTATATGTACAAATGAAACAAAACGGCCTTCCGATAAATAAACAATTACATATTGGTTTGTACACTTACAAGTGTACGCTGAGAAATAATAACAATATTTCAACGAAATGTCACTAACAAAGTTAACAACTTATATTAATAAGAAATCAACCATTTCTTCAAACAAACAAACTGTTAACATAAGTGATTAAAACAAATCAAACGTACTTATGTTAATATATTTATTGTATAGGTTAACATACCTTGGGCTGTTATCTGTTTGGCTGCTAGCTTTCATACCGAGCAAACTACCGTGAGTTCACAGCCCCTACTTTGCAAATGTTTTATGCTTTTAAACATAGGGGTGTAAACATAGAAACTGCATGCCAACACATGCAGCAAATTATATAAATGCTTTATTGCTTTATACATCTGTTTGATATGAAATAACATTTTCACAACTGTTTTGGGAATTAGACACTGTATCCTAGTACGGACCAGACTTGAGATGTGTGCATGAAAGACCTTATGTCATGCAGACTATAACCATTAGCTAGGTGACTCTAGCCACTGAGTATACGAATAGTACTATTGCCGTGACGACCCTCCTGTGGATGGAGCGTATACTTAATTGTCCTTCAGGCAAACAACATAAGTTTTGGTTGTGGTTTGGTTATAGGGTTAGGTCGCGTTACTTTAACCTGCGAGGTTTAGCTCACCTTTCAGGGGATTATAGTCTAAGCATTCCCACACTTATTATTTAGGATGAACATATCCTACAACTGCTTTATTTCAGTATACGTACTGATTATATTTATATTCTGGTAAACAACCAGACATATGATTTGGGTAACAACCCACATAAAACTATATTTTAGGGTAACTATCCCTATCATCTTATAATTTGCAAAACCTGCAAACCTTTATTTATTGAATAACATTTCAATAATTTAAACATAAATGGTTTAACATACCACATATTTATACTAAACCTGTGAATTCACTCAACATATTTGTTGACGACTTTCTTCTATGTTTTACAGGAAATTAGCTGCGTAAGTAAGAATCGCATGCATTCAGGATGGACAACCCTGGACTACTTAGGATGCCATATATTTTGGGACAGCTTTTGAGGATTTCCTCTGTATTACTGCAGACATTGCAGTTATACTCATGAAATCTTATCTTAACATATGTATTGTAAAACTTAAATGTTTTAAACTCTATTACTACTGTACGACTTACATAGTCGTACTACTTTTGTAACAACTGTATAAATTGGCATCCTTTATATATTATGTTCTGTATGATCATATGCTCTGATACGATGAATGCACAATTGATAAGTCATCACCCCGCTGTTAAACTGTTTAATTAAGATGCTTCCGCTAATCTTAACTTGCTTCCGCTAAACATTAAATAAACACAATTATGGATTTTTGGGGTGTGACATTTGAGCTTATTCTGTAATGATATTTCTAGTTATCTTTTCTGTATTTTAGCTTAGAAATGGCAGACCTTCAAGATTATTATCGCCGAACCAATACTCGCCACAATATTGTTGCGTTTCTGGATTCAGCGCACAAGAATTCAACCCCGTTTCGACCGAAGATCAATTTTCTCAGACGATCCAGGATTCATCATGCTATCACAGCTAGGGGTGTCACTTTTATCCGAAATCCGAATAATTCATCCGATCCAATCCGATTTAGGTTAAATGGACAGGATTATTTGAATTACGGATTGCTTAAACAGATTATGGATTACTTAAATGGATACACGGATAGGATTAAGGATCAAAATTAAACTGTTTGGATATATCCGTATAATCCGAATAAGAATCAAATATATTAAATAATATTTTTTTAATAATATATTAGATATTAATGTTACTATTTTTCAGTTTTTGAAGAACAGTGGTCTGACATTTTGGATGCTATGAACTTAAGAAAAAAGATTTAATACTTTTACTTTTTGGTTGTTTTGGGACTCCGCTTTTGGATTAGATTGATTGGAGGTGTATTTAATTTTGGAACTAGGAATATGTTTTGGATCAAATTGTATGTTAGAAGTTGGAATTGGAATTTGGATGTTATAATATGATGTATCGTTTCATCTTATCTTATGTTTGTTTATATACTTGTTTTATTAAACGTAAATTTAGTCTTACTCGGTATCACACGTTTAACTTGAGCTTATTCGGATGAAACCGTTTAATCCGAAAATTAATCCGAACTATTTAATCCATATCCGATTAATCCGTTTCTTATTTGGATTGGATTAAGGATGAACTTGAGATTGTCCAAAATCCGATTAATCCGATCCGAATAATCCGAAATCCGAACAATCCGTCCGAATAACACCCCTAATCACAGCCACTACTCCAGTGTATATGAATCAGATTGAGGAATTTTATGACAACGCGCTTATAAGAACAGAGAATGATGTACCGATAATCATATCTACTATGTTTGGGCGAGAGATTGAGATTACTGAAGATTCTATTCGTCGCGTTTTGCAGTTCAACGACACGCACGAGATGCCGACCCTGTTCGAGACAACTTTTATTTATGGTGGTCTTCAGCGGATGGGCTATCCCGCGGATCAGCTTTCTGATTTCAGGAAACAGTATCTTTGCAGGGTTTGAAGATATTTGTGCCATATTGTCATCGTTTGCTTATCTCCACGGAAAGGTGGTTACGATGCTGCGAGTTACTCAACTCTATCTTTGATGTTGGCTTTGGTGTACAACAAGCCATATAATTTCAGTGGTTATATCTTCGGGAATATGGTTGAGAATGTTAGAGCTGGAAAGGATAAATGGTTGCTTTATCCACGGTTTCTTCAATTACTTTTGAATGATTTGGATTTGGGTATTGCTCCGGATCAGCGATCTTTACTGATTCTGACGCGGATGCTTTTGCGGTTCTTCAATGACTGCAAGCTGCCACCGAAAGATTCTGCGGTTTTATCGGATCGTGATCTTTTCGGGCACATAGTCGATGAAAACTATGTTCCGCCGCCGAATGATGGGGTTGAGGATGTTGTTCCCCCACCGGTCAATGAAGAGGATTTAGTTGAAAATGAAGTCGCTCAGGATCTGGATGATATCGAAAATATTGAGCATGTTGAGGCCGAGAATGATCCTGATTGTGGACCCACACCACCCGACTCTCCGGGTAATGTGCCACCTCAAGATGCTTTGGATGGTATTCAAATTGCAGATCCTAGACGCTTTAAGCGTATATTGAGAAGGATATCTGCGGGGAGAGTTCATGTGCCGAGGAATACTGGAAAACGACCAGCTGGGTCTTCTCCGTCTTATGCTGATCTACAACCTAAAAGATGCCAGCGAACAGGCATTGTTATTCAAGAACCTGGTCAGCAACCCTCACAACAACCTCCACAACAACAACGGCAACCACAACAGCCTTCGCCTGCATCGCTTCAGCAGTTTCTTGCTCAGATGGAGCAGTTGACCAAACGTTTTGATGATCAAGCTGCAGTAGTTGAAGCTTAGGATGCACAGATCAAAGATTTAGAAGTCAAGGATGCACAGGTTGATGATTTGAAGCTTCAAGTGACAGATCTCGAGTCTAGGTTGCTAGACTTGGAGTCTGTTACTGTTGTTTCGGGGGAGGAAGGTCAGCGTACCTTGGAAACAAATGTAACGCCTCCCCCAGAACCTGAAAATGTACAAGATTCCTCTGCTATCAATGAAAATATTGCTTTGGACTATTTTGTTGATGTCCCAGGACAACCGAGACCAATTTCGGTTGATTATTCAAATGTCAATCTCACATATCTGCAAAGTTTGATAAATCCGGTAGATGAAGAAGATAGATCAACTGATCCAGATGATATTGAGATGGATGCAGAGGTTCCAGGACCGGATGAAGAATATATGGATAATCCGAATCAAGAACCGGCGCCTGAGCGAGAACCTGAACCTGTTCAGAAACAACCGGCTCAACCGTATGATTTTGATGCACCAATCATTGAGTCAGATGATTCTAAAGATGAGAAAGAACCTTCAACGAATATTACTCAGGAACAACCCATCGTTGAATCTGTTCCTGAACCTTCTACGTCTTCAGGTCTTCCTATGTTTCGGAAGATTAAACCTGTTTTGAAGATGTGTAAAACCTATCAAGTTAAAGGTGAATTGACAGGTTTGATCAGAAGTTGGAAATTCGATGCTGACAACTTTCTGATTCTAATCAAACGAAGAGATGGCGTACAGTATTTCAGGCCTCGATTCAACTGCATTAGTACATTGCTAAAGGAAGAATTGAATCGTCTTGCTCAGCTGAACATTGCTAATCACACAGATGATTTTCGTGGTAACATGTTTCAGAAGATTTTGAGAAGAGATATCTACAGCAAGAAATATTTGTGGATTAGACCAGAGCTGGGAGTTCGTTATTCTTACAAGAAGAAGATAGATCCGAGAAATCGGGAACCAATTGTTAAATATCATTATTCTCCAGCTGCAAGTTTGAAAACTGTGCCACTACAGTCTCTGCCACTTGATTTTCTCAAGCGATTACGATATTGGTGGTTTGACACTGTTACTCAAGAAGCGGTTATTGAATATCTTTCTAATGAAGATCCGGTTATTGACAAGGGTGAATGGCATTTACCGGCAAATTATGGAAAAACTCTTCGTGTGTTTGATCCGATCAGCCTTATTAATCTTACAAAGAAAGATTTGAAAGCTCTTCACAAATGCAAAATGGATTATTATCAATTTGATTAAGATTGGTATTCATGCTGGTGGAGTATTTCCACCAGGTTGGGCTTGATTAAAGATTTTGAAGATTTTTTTTTTTGAAGACCAAGCTGAAGACACTGGGGAGTTTGTTGGTGCATATTAGTGTGTCTGTCAGTTGGTCTATCGAGTTGTAAGTGTCGTTAGTTAATCGTTATAGAAAAGTCATTTTTGTATATAGCGACACTTAACTTTAGTAGTAGGCGACACTTGCCTTAGTGACGCATAGCGACACTTAGGTAAGTGACGCATTAAGGCGGCCACATGCGACACTAGCCAAGTGATGCATGTCTTTCAATTTGTGTCTAGTATAAATTCAAACCTAAGGGTTTCTGGCTAGGGTTGACGAAACCTAGCACCATTTGTCGAAATAGCATTCTTGTAATCAATCTAATACGTTACGTTCATCAATACAAAGTTATATTATTGGTTTATACGTGTTTCGATTCGTGTTTACGTGTTATTAGTGTGATTGTTTGTTTCCGCCATTCAATCATTGTTATCAATCATCCAGATCCACAGCAAGGGCCACTCTCACTCTCTAAAACCCTCCAAGAAAACCACCAAAACCACTAAATCACCATCAAATAATCATCATCATCTAAGGCTCGTTCAAGATAAAACGATCACCGCGACATGATCTACATTTCCACCTTTTCGGAATCTTCATCCGACGATTTGTAAGAATCCCAACACTTTCGAAAATGCTTATATTTTACTTATTTTCTTGTTTTGTTGTTCATATGGTTAGATTATGTCCAAATAACTAGTAAAAATTCATTTTCGAAACATATGTTGAAAGTTGCGGTTTTGGTTATTTTCAAAAAACTGACACCTCGGGTTTACCCCCGACAAAAACATATATTTTTCCTAGACTCTACTATCTGTTTTAAAGCTTGTGTAATAGTTTCGGGTCAAACCGAGGTCGTTTGACCAAAAACCCGACTCTTGAGATCCGATCAGACCCTTTGTGTCGCATCTGGCCTGGAGCCTTTGCGACACAAGCCATTATGTCACCAAAATTGGTAATGTCGCGCATAGCGACACAAAACCTTATGTCGCACTACATCGAATGTCGCATACTGCGACACAACACCTTACGTCGCATTAAATTGCGGATGTCTCTTAATGCGACACAAATACTTATGTCACAATCATGACCTGCGACACAACAACTTATGTCGCACAATTATTCCAACTCGCAATATTGCGACACAAACACCCATTGTCGCACAAATCAGAACCTTGAAAACATAGATTTTTGCTAAGTGTCAAGACTTAAAATTTTATCACTTAACAATACCCGAATTCAAATTTTAGATGCGTTTTTACTAAAGCAATATAGTAGAAACATATAATAAGTGTCGAACACTTACAACATTTACACCTTTTGCAATGATGCTCGAACATGATACACGTATACTTCGATAGAGTATACGATACAACGAAACATATAATAATAATACTTTGAAATTATTATTACAAACCGTCACCAACGGGCCGTACATGTTTTCAAAACTCAAACAAACAATCAATCATTTGGACATAATTAGTTGTATGAACAACTAATATAGATGGTCTGTTGAGACATCTACTCATCATATTAACCAACGCGCGTCTTAGACGTCCTCAGGTTACAGTCTTCGGACGTCATTGCTTGGCTAAGCAACACATGTTTATGGAGATAAACGCATCAGACTCAGGTGAGTCTCATAGCCCCTATTTTACTGTTTTTCACTCAGGGGTATGATTCATTGCTCGTTTTATTTACATGTGAACGTAAGTACAAAACAACGCTTTATACTACATGAGTTTCTTACAACTAATCATTTTAAAGTCCTCCACAACATAGTTGGTAATACTTCTGTAGCGTGAATGTTAGTGTATGGTACCATATAGGATTGACAATCTTTGTCCGGGTTAGCAAGCACTAACTGGTCAAACGGACGCGTTAGCATTTGTTCAGGCGAGTGTAGATTAGACACTTGTGGGGAGGCACCCTCAATCAGGTCCTTGAATGTGGATCCTGACACCTCAGTTAAGCTCAGACTATGTGCTCATGGCTGTATACACATCATTTATTTGCTTGATTGCAAATCATTATATTAAATCTTGCGGTTCATACGATATGTTTTGACATACAAACCTGTGAGTTCACCAGCTTTTAGCTGATCATTTTTAGCATGTATCACAGGTACTCAGCAGTAGGTTGGACTGCCCATTCAGGATACTTTAGCTCGAGTCGCATGCAAACACGAAACATCAAAGATATTTTTCTGCATTTCTATATTTTGTATAATTAGATATGTAATAGAATCTCTCAAGCAAAATCATGTGAACTCAACATGTTTGTAAACTCTTATTTTATCAATGTAATTGTTAAAACGACACATGTAGTGGTCGTTCATTATATATCTTTGTGCTTGATTACCTTGATTGGTCGCACCCAAAGTATGCTTCCGCTAATCATGAATTTGGGGGTGCGACAGATGGGGATAAAATGTTGGCCACAATCTCTGGATCTATTCAATAACTCGTTCAATCTATACTTAAAACAGAGAGAATGTATAAATACAAACTATATTGATTCTAATGAGTTACAACAATCTTGTTGTGTTTTTCTCTGTATTTTTGTGCATCATTATTACATTACATAACTTCTATCTATATATAGATAATGAAAGGTTGTCTTGAACAGTTGCGATGCTTCATCGTGCCTTTTGAAATATAACTTCCTTTCCTTCGGTTGTGCCTCTTCACGAAAAGTCATACCCTTTCATTTAATTCCTGCAGCAACTAATTATTTATACTTCTAATCCTTCTTTTCTTTGTGATGATCGGGATTAACCCATCATTCACCCCCTTAATCACGATCGTCTTGTCATAGGTCTTTAACTCCAATCATTTGTCACATTGTCAGAAACTTGATCTTTGATAAAGCTTTTGTGAGTATGTCAGCCCGTTGATATTCTCCACTTATGTGTTCTACTTGAATGTCTTCTCTTTCAACGCATTCTCTTATGAAGTGGTACTTTGTATCAATGTGTTTACTTCTTCCATGAAATACTGGATTCTTCATCAGGGCTATAGCAGATTTATTATCCACTAATATTGTGACTCTCTCTTCCTTTGTCTGTGTAAGCTTGCTCAGTAATCTCTTTAACCATAATGCTTGTGTTGCTGCTGCTGTTGCTGCAATAAATTCAGATTCACATGATGATAGTGCTACAGTGGCTTGTTTCTGTGTACTCCAGCTGATAGGTGAATCTCCATAATAAAATATTATCCCAGTAGTTCCTTTTCCTTCTTCAGTATTAACTCCGTAACTACTGTCACTAAAACCTTGTATCTTGTCTCCTCCATTATGTTTGTAGGTAATTCCATGATCCTTTGTTCCTTTCACATAACGTAGTACTTGCCTTACAGCTTTCATATGTTGCTCCTTTGGTTCTTGCATAAAACGACTAAGTAATCTAACAGAATAACTTAAGTCGGGTCTTGTATGAAGTAGATATCTCAAACAACCAATTAAACTCCGATATTCGGTGGTGTTGACCATAGTTCCTTCAGTGACCTTTGTCAGTCTTGTTCCTGGATCCAAAGGTATATGTGTCTTGTTGCAGTCTAACATTCCAGCATCCTTTAGAATCTTGCTTGCATAAGCAGATTGCTTTATTGATATGTCACCCCCAGTTTGTGTGACTTCTATTCCCAGATAATATGCTAATAATCCTAGATCGCTCATCTCAAATTTTTCTTTCATTTGAGTTTTGAACTTGTCGATCTCTTTCTTTGATGTACCAGTGATGATTAAATCATCTACATAAACTCCTATTAGCAGTATTGAATCTTTTGTCGTCTTTGTGTAGACAGCTTGTTCTAGTGCACACTTCTTGAATTCAAGTGACTTCAAGGTATTGTCTAACTTGATATTCCATGCACGTGGTATAACACCCCTCGTTTCATTATAAACAATAATATAATAATGGCGACTCGGAAGCGTATATTTAAAACATACTATCAATGTACTCAAAATGTCAATAAACTTTTTCAAACTTATTACATGACATTTCAACAAACTCGGTGTTATATAATTCAAAACATCTATTTAGTTATCAAATTAACATCAGAGTAACAGCCTGTCAAACATTTCATCCAGTCAAAACACTTCCTGCCCTGCCCAATATGTCCCATCTATTTCAACATGCAGGAAGAACTGTGGTGGGGTTAGCACAACGCTAAGTGAGTGAAACTATAAGCAACAGTCCAACCTAGCATAACAATCTGTTTACGTCAAATAACAATAAACAGAAAATCAATCAATCACTCGACATCCAATCAATGTCATACACACAACATCATGAGGATCGGTGGTCCCTGAGACACCCTAATACCGGTTTGGTACTCAAGGAACTCTTATCATTCATCTGTATTGGCCCATACAGAACTACCGATAACTTGTTGTCGATCACACACGACCTAGATCTCTAAACCAACCTTTCAAGTTTCCGAGATCTCCTGTCGTCTACAACAACAACAAGCCCAACCGTCAAATCAAGTTGACCTCACAGTCTTACATAATAGCACAATCAGCCAAGTAAGCAACTAGTTAATCTATCATGGCAAGATATCTCAACAGATGCATCATATCAAAGTAATACTATAAATTACTCGTTGTAAATCAAATCATTACAACTAAATCACACTGAGGTTACAGATCCACTCACCGACTACCTCAGGCCTCCACTCAGTAGTCTAATATCACTGAGCCTTCTCCACATCTGAGAATCAATAATCAAATATAAGTTAGTAATCAATATCAATATACTGAACTTATATTAACACAATAACTCAAATCAATTATTCGCATAATAGTTAATACCTATGCCACCATATTATCTTAGGCATAAATATTACTAAACTCAAGAATATAACCTACATTAACATTTTATGTTCAAGTTATATTAACAACTCATAAGTGTCTAAACTTAACACAAAGTTGGCTGGAAATCAGCCTTACCCGCCGGGTAAGACCCATACCCGCCGGGTACCCATTATACCTCACAAGCCGCCGGCTTGGCTCAGAAGCCGCCGGCTTCCCAACCAGTACCCATCCCCGCCGGGTAAGGGAGGTACTCGCCGGGTACTCCCTTCGTCCCAGCCCTCTGCGCGCTGATCAAAATCCTAACCCTCGAAATTTATAACAAACTCACTCCAAACTCATTTTCTAACTGTTATATATCACAATTAACTTCAAGTAAACACTATATAACAGTTATTACATGTTTCTAACATCTAATTCTTCCAAATCATCAATTTACCCAATTTCAATCAAAATCAAATTCTTAAATACTCAAGAACACTTACTGATTGAAGAATATACTGATGATAATCTGGCTATGGTGAAGTTTCGTGAGAATCACAACTTCCTGATTTGATTTCTAGTTTGAATTGGAGATTTTCTATGAATTTTTGTGAATTATAAACTTTCCAAATGAGGAAAGTTGAAATAAATAAAAACTTAAGCCGGTTCCTCAACCGACCTTTCATTATACGGGTATAATTTAATACCCCATCTCAATCTATTGTCTGGAACCCGAAAACCATTTGCGAGTCCAAACCTTTTATTGCACCGTCAACTATATTAATTTACAACAATTAATAATTCACTTATCACATTGGAATATTCGGCTTCTATTCCAATTATTTCAACTATTTCAAACAATATTATTTCCAAACACATTTAAATACATATCTAAATCAAGAAATAATACAAAACGACTAGGTCCATTTCGAGGATGTTACAACTCTTCCCCCCTTAAAGAGATTTCGCCCCGAAATCTAACCTCAATCAATCTGACTAATGTGATATAATCACATTCATCTTATCATACATTGATCCTCAATAGCAACTTACAACTATACTTAGACTGTTTGAATTCTTTCCACATGCACATGCTCCCATGAACATGCTTCTATCTTTTCCTACGCACACATACAGTGCATCCATCAAATATCTTATAGGAATCAATCATCTATCTAATTCCTTTATCACCAATCAGATAAAAGTTTAAAGTACCCAATCACTTTAACCAACAACAATAAGTGAAACCTAACATCACTTACTAGGTCTACACAACCAGAAATTTGCAACATGCTAAAATCTTTAACCTACTCTCACTGTTCATCACTGGTAACAATAAAACAGCAGTAACAATATCACAACAACAGTGTTTATTAAACCACAATGTACCTAGCAACACTGAAATATAATTCAGCTCCCGACCAACAATCAGTCTAATATACAGATCACAATCTTAAATCTCTACCATCAAAGATTTGAAATTCAAATCTAGGTTAACTTTTCATCCAAAAGTTTCATACCTATACTCTTTTGAACAACCTATCATATTCACATGTCACTATCACTATCATATGAAATCCTTTACTTAGAAGTAATCCAGATTCATATCACTTTAATAAGCACAGTAGAGGTCACACTCAGTAGGTAAAACTATAATCAACAAGTACTTTGCTCAATCAACAATAGTACCACAATCAAATATTACCTACATTCAACCAACCTCTACATTGACTTATTTCTACTTGTAATTCCTTTCATTACAACCTATCAATTGTTAACAACAACAATAACACTTCCAATAATCACAACACTAATGATTATACAGTTCAGTACATCTATCAATACTCACTATATATCTCCAAAGTTTAACTAACCATCAAGTTAGAATTTGTATATTACTTAAACTGGTAAGACATCAGAATCTTATCTCAGTAACCAGTTAATTTAATTCAACCTTACAATCTTAAACTACTAATCACAAGCAATTAGAAGTTATACAACTTTAATCACATAATCACTTAGTACCACATTCCATCAATCTAGCAACTAAGTCAATCCTAATCAACATTATGATACCACAATTCAAGTATCACAATATCACAATGTGCTACTTTACAACACATTTCAACAAAATCTACATCAAGTTAATCACAATTAACTAACCTCCACATATCTTATGGCACATTTTAATTCAATCTATTAAAACTTATCATGCCATTTATTATCATGTATACTACACATATATACTTACACAATTTTAGATATTCTCTAAAATGGACACATACACAACAATTCCATTTCATTCTATATACTAGGCCATTCAGACTGTTAAAGTCTTTATCAAGCCTTCTCAATACTACTATTCATCACATATCCATACCACAGGACATGGAACAATCAATAACTCTATGTTTCACTTATATACTTATCAACTAGTATATAACTTAAACGTTCCATTCTAAACTTTCAAGAAAAGTTTGGTGAATACAATCATCACCTATCAATCTCAAGGTTTCTCTTACTTTCTAACACTTACAATTATACACATCAGGTTTTCAGCCCCAAATGTCAAGCAATCATTATTCTTAAACTAACAAAATAATGATCATTACACTTAATTTCATACCTGATTTCTTAAAATATGACCAACTATTCAATTCATATTTCCTCAATTATTAACCAAGGTTAAGCTAAACCTTTAGCACAATTCACTTTCAGATATCCTTTCATATCATTTCTTATTTGGATCTAATCCCAATTTATCACTTCATCACTTACTTCATTTGTATAAAATCAACAAATAACTAAAGAATCCATTCAATTCTTTTAATATCTAAGTAACTCACCATGAGGTACCAATCAACCTATGCAATTAATAATAATAACCTTCAATTATTCTTCATCTCACAGTCTTACCCAATCAAAGCTATCATCACAAGCCTCCTACACGAGTAAGACTTTCTTATCACAATCCTAATCAATGTGATTTAACTTACATCATTCAACAATTTATAACTGTCATATCATTTAATGACTTCATATCTGTATAATTCCTTAACATGTATTCAGTTTAAATATCTAACATCGCCCAACTGAATACTCAATTATACTTAGCACTATTTCAATTACTTAATACTATCCTTGAGTAATTAAATCAAGTTTCACAAACTTAAACAATCCATCTATTTCTTTTGGATCTTACACGACCCGTTTCCACATAATGTGACAAATCTAAAAATTCAATCAGATTCCATACAGTCATAACATTTCAATCAATGTTAAACTATTTCAACACAAATAGTTGACTATTTGTCAACTTTGATTTCAATCAATCAATCAATAAAATTCTCTAATTGCTTTTCTCAAGTTTGACTCATTTACAAACCAATCACAAGCAATTAATTTTATACACAACTCTCTATTCATGGTTTGACTTTCAAAGTTAACATGCCATCGATATTAACTCACAACAAACCATTTCATCTTATATGTTCACTTTCAAGCATATATTTCAAATTATTATTTTCAATAACCTTATCAATCCTTCACAAGGACAGGGTCAAATTATATCAATCTTGGTTCCATACAAGCCAGATACAAATAGTGATTCATTTAAACACTATCAAATTTACCTACAAGTAATCTATCACAATTACTTATTCAACAAAATCAAATTAGTCAATTAGGTGTATCATCAAAACCTTTATCAATAACCATTATTATTTACACTCTCACCTTTACAGTCTAAAGGTCACAGTTCTATCAACTGTTTGTTTTCTTATCAAAACAACTATTAAACAACTTAGCATACTATCATGCTCCATTTATTCAAAATCACATTACATTTATTTTATACCAAGTAGCCTCAACAAGTTCATGTGACACAACATAATATAACAACGGTGATCAGGCGTTGCAAGATTATGTTCTTCACAATCCATTCTCAGGCTACTCTACATTATAATTATCAATGTGATTTATTCTTATGATTTCAAATCAATCAAAATCCTTTTAAATAATTTCTAACAGCTGACACATACTCAAAATCAGCTTACTACTTACATATTCAACCTTACATATGTAAGCCATCTCACATACACACAATGTTTTAATTTTCAACAACTGAATTACTCAGTATATCACTTATCTGAAACCTCAAACACATGATAACTCATCATCATTGTTTCATTACTTACACTAATCAATGTCCCTATTTACATCCAAAATTCAGGACACTTCTTACTTAATTATTATTATCACTTTGACATATGCTATCATATCAAGCATCACTGTCACAACAAGCCTACTCAATCATGTTACTATCAAACATTTCATCTATTTATTTACAATTGACCAGAAAGATCTATCACTTCCCAAATCAATTTCACCTTATCATATTCTACACTCCTCATAAACCTATCAATCTCGGTTTAGATCAATTGCTTAACTACAATCAAAATATATCATGTAGTCACATAAACACATATTTTCTCAAATAGTAGTCATTTTCAAATCAAATGACACAACAATCCTTACACAGAATTCAAATCACACCCTATAACCAATCTACTAATATAATACTATCAATTATTTTGTCTCACCAATAAAGACACTTCTTAGGTTCCAACATCAATCATGTTGAACCTTAATCAACTCTTTATCTACTCATTTAATCACATTTCTGCATTTTCAATTCAATCAGAAATAACCACCATAATGAGTATCCCATTCAATACCTCTATCCTCATGTCAACCTATAACAATCATTAGTTGACTCAAAACTGGGGAATCATATCAGTCTGACTAAATTAACTTCACAACAAAGCTTACTCAACATAACAGAGTAAACAATTCAAGTTAATTTAAATTAACATAGGCTTATCGAAGATTACCTGACAATCTTAAGCCAACGAGTATTGAGGAAATATGAAATATACCAATCAGATACTCATGTTCCTCCGTCTCTGCAATCAAACAACAACTTCACAACTTGTTAAGGGTTAGTACATATTCAACTAATCACTTTCTCACACATTCACTAATCAACTAAACCCACACCCACTGGAATGTTTGACTCAACTCATCAAAGTTTAGGATTGAACATTCTATCAAGTCCAATTCACCCAAACTATTGCTCTGATACCAACTTATAACACCCCTCGTTTCATTATAAACAATAATATAATAATGTCGACTCGGAAGCGTATATTTAAAACATACTATCAATGTACTCAAAATGTCAATAAACTTTTTCAAACTTATTACATGACATTTCAACAAACTCGGTGTTATATAATTCAAAACATCTATTTAGTTATCAAATTAACATCAGAGTAACAGCCTGTCAAACATTTCATCCAGTCAAAACACTTCCTGCCATGCCCAATATGTCCCATCTATTTCAACCTGCAGGAAGAACTGTGGTGGGGTTAGCACAACGCTAAGTGAGTGAAACTATAAGCAACAGTCCAACCTAGCATAACAATCTGTTTATGTCAAATAACAATAAACAGAAAATCAATCAATCACTCGACATCCAATCAATGTCATACACACAACATCATGAGGATCGGTGGTCCCTGAGACACCCTAATACCGGTTTGGTACTCAAGGAACTCTTATCATTCATCTGTATTGGCCCATACAAAACTACCGATAACTTGTTGTCGATCACACACGACCTAGATCTCTAAACCAACCTTTCAAGTTTCCGAGATCTCCTGTCGTCTACAACAACAACAAGCCCAACCGTTAAATCAAGTTGACCTCACAGTCTTACATAATAGCACAATCAGCCAAGTAAGCAACTAGTTAATCTATCATGGCAAGATATCTCAACAGATGCATCATATCAAAGTAATACTATAAATTACTCGTTGTAAATCAAATCATTACAACTAAATCACACTGAGGTTACAGATCCACTCACCGACTACCTCAGGCCTCCACTCAGTAGTCTAATATCACTGAGCCTTCTCCACATCTGAGAATCAATAATCAAATATAAGTTAGTAATCAATATCAATATACTGAACTTATATTAACACAATAACTCAAATCAATTATTCGCATAATAGTTAATACCTATGCCACCATATTATCTTAGGCATAAATATTACTAAACTCAAGAATATAACCTACATTAACATTTATGTTCAAGTTATATTAACAACTCATAAGTGTCTAAACTTAACACAAAGTTGGCTGGAAATCAGCCTTACCCGCCGGGTAAGACCCATACCCGCCGGGTACCCATTATACCTCACAAGCCGCCGGCTTGGCTCAGAAGCCGCCGGCTTCCCAACCAGTACCCATCCCCGCCGGGTAAGGGAGGTACCCGCCGGGTACTCCCTTCGTCCCAGCCCTCTGCGCGCTGATCAAAACCCTAACCCTCGAAATTTATAACAAACTCACTCCAAACTCATTTTCTAACTGTTATATATCACAATTAACTTCAAGTAAACACTATATAACAGTTATTACATGTTTCTAACATCTAATTCTTCCAAATCATCAATTTACCCAATTTCAATCAAAATCAAATTCTTAAATACTCAAGAACACTTACTGATTGAAGAATATACTGATGATAATCTGGCTATGGTGAAGTTTCGCGAGAATCACAACTTCCTGATTTGATTTCTAGTTTGAATTGGAGATTTTCTGTGAATTTTTGTGAATTATAAACTTTCCAAATGAGGAAAGTTGAAATAAATAAAAACTTAAGTCGGTTCCTCAACCGACCTTTCATTATACGGGTATAATTTAATACCCCATCTCAATCTATTGTCTGGAACCCGAAAACCATTTGCGAGTCCAAACCTTTTATTGCACCGTCAACTATATTAATTTACAACAATTAATAATTCACTTATCACATTGGAATATTCGGCTTCTATTCCAATTATTTCAACTATTTCAAACAATATTATTTTCAAACACATTTAAATACATATCTAAATCAAGAAATAATACAAAACGACTAGGTCCATTTCGAGGATGTTACACGTGGTGCTTGTCTTAGTCCATATAGTGCTTTAATAAGCCTATATACTTTTCCATTATCTTCTCTCTTAATGAATCCTTCAGGTTGTGTAACGTACACTTCTTCATTTAATTCTCCATGCAGAAATGCTGATTTTACATCGAGGTGGTGTTCTTCCCATTTATTGTGAGCAGCTATGGCTAGTATTAGTCGGATAGTTTCCATTCTTGCTACTGGTGCGAATACTTCTTCAAAATCTATGCCATGCTCTTGTATGTACCCTTTTGCTACTAATCTTGCTTTATGCTTGATTATTTCTCCATTAGCATCTCTCTTGGTCTTGAATACCCATTTCAAGCCAATTGCTTTCTGTCTTTTAGGTAGAGTTGTTAATTTCCATGTGTTATTCCTTTTAATGGAATCTAGCTTGTCCTTCATTGCTTCAATCCACTTTTGATCACTTGATGCTTCTTTGTAGTTCTTGGGTTCATCTTCAGCTAATAATAGCTCTTCATTTTCCTCGTCTTTTAGCTCTTCTGTGTTCTCGTATAAATAATCTAACGTTCTAAAACCTCTTACTGGTGTGTGGTCAAATTGTGCGAGTGAGGTTGAACCACTATCACTTTGATAGCTTGATTGTGCTGAGTTACTTGGTGTAGATTGAGAACTAGGTTGTATTGAGTTTGTTTGCGGTGTGTGAGGTGTTTCAGAATGTGAGGGTGAGTTTGTTGGTGATGACATGTATCCATCATCTCCGTTGTCAGGAATCTCGTTGTCCTCTTCATTTGGTTGAGTTCCTTCATCGTAGTGTTCACTTGTGGCTTCATGGTTTTCTATTGTGAAGTCACTCCATTCAGGTTCTTCACTATTGAACTCACTAATATACTCGTTCCAGTCCCATGTTTCATTCTCCTTAAACTTCACATCTCTACTAATATGTATTTCTCGCTTTGTTGGATCATATAAACGATAAGCCTTTAATCCTGGTTCATTTCCTAAGTATACCATGCGTATACTTCTATCATCCAGCTTTGTCAAGTGCTGTGATGGTACTTTTGCAAATGCAATGCAGCCAAAGACTCTCATGTGTCTAGTTTTGGCTTTTTCTTCTTTATTGCCTCATATGGAGTAACGTCTTCAAGTGCTTTCGTTGGAACGCTATTTAAGATGTATATGGCATGTCTTACAGCTTCAGCCCAAAAGTTTTGTGGCATATTTGTTGCCTTCATCATACATCTCGTAGTAGACATAATTGTCCTATTTCTTCTTTCAACTACTCCATTTTGTTGTGGTGAGTAAGGTGCTGTCAATTGTCTTGCAATACCGTTCTTCTTATAGTATTGTGTGAATTCATTTGATGTGAATTCACCTCCACGATCAGTTCTTAATATTCTCAATGTTAACTTTAACTCTTTCTCCACAGTTTCCTTATATTCCTTGAAAGTGTCAAATGCTTGACCTTTCGTACTTAAGAAATATGCCCACATATATCTTGAGTAATCATCTACTAACAAGAATATGTATTTCTTTCCAGAAGGTGTTGGTGGTGAGATTGGTCCGCATAAATCTCCATATACTAAATCTAGAAGTGCAGTTGATCTTGCTTTAGCCTTTTGTGGAAATGGCGTTCTACTTTGCTTACCAATTAAACAAACATCACAGACTTGTGTGGTGTGTTTAATGGCAGGTATTCCTTGTACTAAGTTCCTTTGAGCCATTGACCTTAGTGACTCAAAATTCAAATGTCCTAATCTTGCGTGCCATAACCATGTATCCTCATTTAAATTTGCTAGTAGGCAGACAGGTGTGCCTATCCTCAGATTTGCCTTATATAACCGGTTTCTCTATCGTGTAACCTTCATGAAGATTTTGCTATTCATGTCATAAAGTCGTAACTCGTCATCTTCCATTACTACTTTACAACTGTAACACCCGGTCAAAAAGTCAAAGTTCGCGCCGATTTTAAACTTTGAATAATGACATTTTATAGTTCAAGTGAAATATTTTATTAAAAATATTTACAAAATGATATAAACAAAATTATGGATTTAAATAATAAATCTACATTTTAAACGGGTACGAAATCACGGACATTTTGTACTGTGGTTGGAGACCACAGTACACGAGTTAGGGATCTGAGTTTTAACAAAAACCCAAACTCCCACCTCATTTCTTCATTTTCTTCTTCTTTTTCACCTACCTTTTCTCTCATCTCTCTCTCTACAACCTACCACCACCACCACCATAATCCGCCAAAAACCACCGTCAAACGACCTCCAATCTCAAAGCTCCTTTAGGGAAAAACGATCACCACGCAACGATCTACAATCCTATCTTTTCGGATTCTCCTCGCGCGGATTTGTAAGTTTCCGACAATTCTCGAAATCTCTGAAAACCTTGTTATTTTGCTTGTTTGCGGTTTAGATAAGCTTAAAATACTTAGTTACGGGTTGGGTAAAAGAATCAGACTCAACGGAGGCCGGAAAACTCGTTTTCGGCTCAAACTCCGGCGATCAGATCGCTACGTCGCAGAGACCAAAAACAGTGCTGCGACGTCGCAGCCGACGTCGCAGCCAACGTCGCAAAAACATCTCAACGTCGCATGATGCGACGTAACACCCTACGTCGCAGTAAATCTTAAACGTCGCACATTGCGACGTAACGCACAGCGTCGCATTAAATTGCGACGTCGCACATAGCGACGCACGACCCTACGTCGCAGCTGACGTCGCATCTGACGTCGCATCTGACGTCGCAGAACCTTAAAAACCTATGTTTTTCACTAAGTATTAACAACCAAATTTTACCACTCGATTTTACCCGAATTTGGATTCCGAACACGTTTTCTTTAAAGTAAAGTAGTAGAAATAAAAATTTTCCAAGCTGACCTGGCAGCTCGACCCCAGCCAGGGGCCTGCCCCTTGGACCCCGCCAGGGGCTGCCGCCCCTTGGACCCCGCCAGGGGCTGCCGCCCCTTGGACCCCGCTACCAGGGGCGCTGCCCCCGGACCCCCGTACACCATTCCCAGACTTCAGCAACAAATGCACACATGAACAACTCGCTTAGACAAACTGATTTGTCTCATACTTATATAACCTCACGTGTTTAGGACACTAGAAGGTTACCATTTGGACGACGCGCGTATCATCGTATCGCTAACAATTCACAGGTGAGTTTCATAGCCCCACTCTTTCAACTGTTTTACTGTTTTTGGGGTGAAACACATGCACAACAACTGTTTTCGAATTATATTAATAATCTTTTATAATTCACAATCAATCTTATTACTGTATGTAATACAAATGTGTAATACTTAGGAATTACACCCAACACATTGTTTTGGAACAATATCAAGACCTAACCTAGATAGGTCACAATCGTACACTATCAGATTGTTGGAAAACAATTACTTAGGTATAACTGGATATAGTTATTACTATTCATTGGCCATATTGTCGCGGGACAATATTATCAAATACATTAGAACTGGTTAGTTCTACCTACACTAGACGACATACATACATTTACAGGATCAGTTTCTCTTTTAGGAACTAATATTGCCAATACAATTCAAAACCCAAATATACTTGCTAGGCTTTAGGCTAGAAGTATACGATAGCATCATATTTTAGTATAGATCCTTTATACTAATACAATTCAACTAGGTGATGAGTATTCATACCTAGGACCAACGTATTACTTAATATCTAAATATTTGCTTATACGTATTTAGATACAATCAACTATTTTCATGCGTGTCACGATTGTTACTTACGTTTGCTCATTTGACAAATATATGTATCTATATATATATATATATCTACATGTTTATATATTATCATGAGCACTTGGTGCTAACTTCAATAATATTTATGTATATTAGTATACATACAATCATACAAACACAATCATTCAAGTCGGACGCGTCGTTGTACGGTCGACACTTATTTGCAATAGCTAGTATGTCGTAGTACTACTAGCTCTACATTTCAACTATGCTCTCGAGCACTTCAGAAACGATGCCGCGGTATTGCAGCGGGCACAAAACGATACCACGGTAAAGTGGGTACAAAACGATGCCACGGTATTGCAGTGGGCACAACTTAAATCAGACAAGTCGTTGTACTTGTATCATTTTCAAGCAGACAAGTCGTTGTACTTGTATCATTTTCAATCAGACAAGTCGTTGTACTTGTAGCATTTCAAACAAACAAGTCGTTGTAACTTGTATCAATTTAAGACAAACAAGTCTAAGTAACTTGTAACAATGCAACCAACCATATCGGGGTAATTGAACATTAAGTTAGACAAACAATTTCAATGGTAGACTTACAATTCAAACTAGTTAGGTATGAAATACCTAGATTAGACCTTTACACATTGGCATTACAAACTTCAACGTATTACATATCAAAAATCACTGATTTTGGAAACAACTTTACAAAACATAAATTGTTTTATTACTTTATGTTTTCAACTAACCATCCTATGAACTCACCAGCTTTATAGCTGACCTGTTTTAGCATGTGTTCTCAGGTTGCCCAGCAGGATTAGGATCGCTACAAGATCTTATTAGTTCGAGTCGCATATTTTCAACAATTGGGACAACTCTGCATCTACTTTAGTATTTTCGAATTATGTATTTGGAAATTATTATTAAACTCATAACGTTGTAAACGTTCTATTTTGGGAAATGTATAATTATTTTCAAACGTATCATTTAGAGTCGTTCATTATGTATCTTATGCGGTGATATTTGATTTAGTGACACCCGACCCGACAGCTTCCGCAAACCGAAATTTGAGGGTATCACAACAACCAATTTCTGTAAATTGTCCAAGGCTCAATAAATTGCTCTTCAAACTAGGGATGTAATATACGTGTGATATTACTCTCTGTTCTTCGTCTTCACATTCTATCAGAATTGAACCTTTTCCTTTAATCTCAATATATGAACCATCTCCAAATTTCACTTTTCCACTAACCTTCTCATCTAATTCTTTGAAGTGTTCTCTCACTCCAGTCATATGGTTACTAGCTCCATTGTCTAAGTACCATTGACTCTCTATATTTCCATTGGTTTCTTTGTCTTCCACATCTTCCTCATGTAGTAAGATTTCTTGATCTACAACTTCCTTTATATGTTTCCTTTCGTCCAAGTCCTCTAATATTGCCATTAGCACGGTCGGTTCCAAATCTTCTTCCACAAGATTGGATTGTTCAGTTGTTTTTGTCCTTTGTGGACACTCGGGTGCAATATGCCCCATTTTCTTACATCGGAAACATTGTGTCTTGCTATTATTATAGCTTGGTTTCTTGAAGTTGTTTCTATTGACGTTTCTATGAGAGGTTTCTCCATCTTTCCTCTCTTCCTTAAATTTATCGTGGCTTTTTCCTTGTGAAAATCTAAATCTTCCACGTCCACGTCCTCTAAGGTTCTTTCCTTTACTTTCATGTCGTGTGAACATCAGTTTCTCTTGATTGTCCACTTGCTTACCCTTCTTATACTTAATTCTTTCCTCATATGTCTTGAGTCTCCCAATTGCTTCTTCCACAGTCATCCTACTTAGATCCGAGTATTGCTCTATTGATGCAACTATCTGCAGGTATCTATCAGGTACTGCGTTTAGTAGTTTTCGTACTACTGTTTGATCTTCAAATACGTGCCCTAGACTGGCAGCTTTATTGACCATCGTTGTCAATTTTCCAGTGAAGGTGTCGATTGTCTCATCTTCCTTCATTTGTAACATCTCAAAGTCGGATTTGAGTGTTGTTGCAATCTCGCTTGTTGAACTCTTTGTTCACCAATGTGTCTAGCTTTCAAAGCATCCCATATGGCCTTTTCCGTTTTGTGCTTTGTTATTTGTAGCAATTGTTCTTCGGGTAATCCTTGGTAAAGGTATGCGATAGCAGTCTTTTCTTTCTTTTTGTCAGCCTGAGTTGTCTTCTCTGGCTCTAACATTTCCCATAAACCATTCGCTTCTAGGTTTGAAATCACAAGATAAGTCCGTTCACAAAGTTTCCAATTTTATAGCGTCGATCCATAATACAACTACCTTCAGTCGTTACCGGCTTCCATATATTTGTACTATGCTCAAAAGCATTTCCAATACTATACCGAGTAATCAGTCGAATCGGGGCCATCGTATTATTTCACGACGCATTTAAAGTCATCCCACAATTATATATACTAACTACATCATAACAAATACAATAGTAATCTACTCGCTAATCATGGCATAAACGATCTCTAACATAATTAAAGCAAACATATTTAATTAAGATAGATAAGGATAGAAATAACCGAGATTAATATGCGAGAAGGAATAGACTTGAATTAATGAGCGTAACTCCAAGCGTACACCAAAGATTACAAAACGTTCCTAGCTTTCTTTCTACTCTAAACAAAGTGCTAAACTAATCTAATGCTAAATTTAAAGTAAGAAAGTAGAATGAGAAAGTAAGAAAGTAATATGACTAGTGCATATGGGACATTTTGAAATGGAGCCTCAAGCCTCCTATTTATAGGTGAGCTTTAGCTCACATTAGCACCAAGAGGTGCATGTTAGAAAAAGATGGCCAAAAGGGTGCATCGGGTACCATACAACACGAAAAGTAGGCGCACCGGGTACTGTACAACACGAAAAGTAGGCGCACCAGGTACCAAAAGATACCAAAAACGGAAATCGGGATGGGGCCAGGGTGGCCGGCGGCGCCCCTGTGGTGGCCGGTGGCGGTGGGCCCAGGGCCGGCGGCGGCTGGCCTGTGGCCGCCCCGTTTCGCCGTCTTTTGCTTCGTTTCTCGATTCGTGCGTGTTTTCTTTGTTATGCGTCCGTTTGCATCGATTCTTTTTTTGTTGGATTCGTAATTCAAAAACGAAGATTTTGACATAGGATAGGCCCTGAGATGAGGTTCCTAGCTCCAGATATTGCGTATGAATCATTTTGATCTTCCGGCGGGCGTAGAATCTTCATTCTTTATCCGTTTTAGTTGATTCTTCTTCTATTGGATTCGTATTTTGAAAATGAACATCTTGGACAGAATGGATGTTGGTTGAGGGCATTTTATTCTTGAAATCTCGTTTTGATGCCTTGAATCTTCAAACGTGTGTGGAATCTTCGTTTTTCATCCGTTTTGCTTGATTTTTATCGTGCAACCTTGTTTTGACCATCTTGGCATAATGTTACTGATTTGTGCTATATTTGAATTAAATTGCCAAGAATCGTTCCAGAATGAGAGAGATATCGGTAGTAAAAACATGACTTTTTACGCGATATCAGAGATCACTAAGTTCTTCAATCACTAACTCAATTTGTTTTTTCATAGTGGAGTTGATAACCATAGATCCGATTTCCTTGGAACTGAGGTGATCTTCTCTACTTAGCAAGTTAAGCAATGATGTGAGGTCATTCATCATCAAGATGTCGGCACGACTGCTCGGATATCCAGTAGTTTCTTTCATATGCGCTCTAATGGATCCTAACATCTCCCATTGTGTTGAGGTGAATGGGATATTAGATCTTTTAAGGGCATTGTAGATCCTAGCGTAAGTCCATTTCTGTTGTTGACAGAATTGCAGTTCAGCAGGGGAAAGAGCAAGCATGTTGACTACGCCGCTTATTCCTCCTACTACTTTGTCAAATCTTTGGATGAATTCTTCGACCACGTTGTGATCTGTGATGGTTTGCAGTTGGTATCTTGTGCGTTTGGAATATTCCTCCAGTGTTTCTCTTCTCATTGGATGGTTGTGGTTACTTTCCGCCATTTCATCAGTGTTAAATAGGTTCAGTGGCGGTCTGCTTATTTTGTTTTCTTCTTCCATTTTTCTTGTTCTAATTATTTCTTCCATCGTTGGTTTGTTTGCTGATGGAGATGCGTTTTTCATCTCTTGTCCTATTCGTCGGAGGTCAATCGGGAAATATGGCGTGATTGCCATTTCCTTGCTAGATTTTCTTTTACTTATGGACTTTGCAGTTTCTTCGTCTTTGGCGGTCTTCATGGAGATCATGTACATATCGGCTTGCTCTCCAGCATTTGGATTGTCGATATGGAAAGTGATGGTTTCTCCCTGAGATTGCAAACTGATGGTTTGTGCGAAGACATTGATTATTGCCTTGGTCGTATTCATGAAAGGTCTTCCTAGTATGATTGGGATGTGTACGTCTTCCTGCATATCCATTACTACAAAATCTGCTGGGTAAAGAAATTTGTCAATCCTAACTAAAACATTTTCAGCTATTCCCCTAGGGTATTTGACCGAGTGGTCAGCAAGCTGAATGGTCATTTCGGTAGGTCAAAGATTTTCTAACTCAAGCCTCTTGAAGAGCGAGTATGGCATAAGATTAACACTAGCTCCTAAATTGGCAAGAGAACAGATAATGCCTGAATTGTAAATGGAACATGGAAGAGTAAAACGTCCCGAGTTTTTCTGGAATGGTATTTTTCAAGATAGCTGAACATTCCTCGTTCAGCGGGACATTGGGTACTTCGGGTACCTTATCCTTGGTTATAAGAAGTCTTCTGAAGTACTTTTTGGAGTGAACTTCAGAGACGGTGTCTAGGAATTTCCTATCAAGCTTAAAAGACTTAAGCTTGTCGGGTCATTGTTTAAGACGAGCCGGAAATGGAATGTTTACTTTCCTATTTGGTGTAGACTCTAAATCTATTGTCGGTGGGACAACAGGTGGTTCCTTCACCGGAGAAGAAACATTAGGTGGGCTATGTGCTACCTAAGAGTCTTGAATATGAGAAGCCTCCTTATGGCAACTAGATGGACTATCCTGAGGTTTAACATTAATATGTTGTGCTAATTGTCCTAATTGGGATTCGAAAGCTTTTAACAAAGTCAGTTGATCACTTAAGATGAGATCAGATTGGTCTTGTCTAGCTGAGATTCCTTGAATGACTTGTATCAGGGTGTCGTCAAAACTAGAGGTTTGTAAGGAAGAGGGTTCCAAAGGTTGAGGTTGGTATGTTAGTGGGCTATTCCTAGGTGGGTTAAAGGAAGGGTTAGTATTGGGTGGAGTTAGATGAGACTGAGGAATTTGGGCCGAGTGGTTCAGATTAGCACAATTAAGGCAGGTTTGAACTTGACAGACTTGTTGTTGTTGACTCTTCAATTCCTTGATCTCCTTGGTTAGGTCTGCCACTTGCTGAGCGAGAGTTTTGATAGCTTCATTTTCGATTATAGTTGGTGGATTCACTATTGAGGAGTGATTTTCACTGTTCCAGTCATGGTTGTGCATTGTCATTTTCTCAATAAGGCTCCAAGCTTCATTTGCCGTACAGTCTATGAAACTGCCTTGAGAGGCGGTATCAAGTAAAGGACGATGATGTGGGAAGAGACCATTGTAGAAATGCGTAACAGGTCTGAGCGCTCAAATCGATGATTTGGACATTTCTTAAGCAATCCCTTAAAGCATTCCCATGCATCGTAGATTGATTCATCATGCACTTGACGGAAGTTTATGATGTTGGTCCTAAACGTGGCTTGTTTTGATGGGGGAAAATATTTGGCCAAAAATTTGGTTGCTAGTTCTACCCAAGAGGTTATAGAGTTAATCTCTAATTCCTCAAACCAGGTTTGTGCATTAAGAGTGAGTGAGTAGGGAAATACGTATAGGTAGACTATGTCCTGATTAACCCCAATCGGCTTAAAAGAGTTGGATAAGGAAATGAATTTGTCAAGGTGTGAGTTGGGATCATCGTTTGGTAGGCCATGGAATTGACAGAGGTTTTGGACTAACTGAACAATGTGTGGCTTTAACTCGAATGATCCTCTACCAATTTCCGGATAGACAATTGGTCCTCCTCGACCTTCAATCAAAGGTTTAGAGTTTTCAGCGAGAGTTATACGTGTAGCTGTCATAGTCTCATTGGCAGGTGGTTGACTAGTTGAGTGGATAGGGATAACGTAATTTGTGAAAATAGTAAAAGGAAGGAAAAATAAAGAACGACGTAGGGGTCTAAGGAGAAGAGTTAATCCTAAAGGTTCACTAGCGAGTAAGTTCATCTTGACGCCTAAAGATCGTACAGTTGGTTCCCCAGAAGCGGCGCCAAAAACTTGATGCGCCCCCAGCGGTCGGTAAGGGAATTACCCTCGTCGTTGAACCGGCTGTCGGAGGCGGCGATCAGTGGGTGTTTTAAATTTGTAATTGCGGGGCCTAAGTTTTCCCTAACAATGCTAATCCTAAGGGTGAGCAAGTGGTAGGTATGACCTAGAGTCGTTCTTCAAACCGACTGAATTGAAACTGAGGCGTGGTAGATGAGGGCTTTCAAACCAGTGAAAGGTTTATAAAATAGTGGGGAAGTTTTTGGTTTTTATATTAACTAACTTAGGCAAGTAAATAAATAAAAGTGAAATAAAAATAAAACGTAATGCAGATAAAATAAAGATAGTGTTTGCTGAGATTTCGTTAATTAAGTTATGGGATGATATTTGGAGAAACTGTTTTGAAAGATATTAGTTAGTTATCATTCTTGAATACTTGTATGTAAACACTAGATTCCCTACTAATTAAAATCCCATTAGCATGTCACACACGGGAGCTAAGTTATGGTAACATTACAAAGTATTTAGAATAATAAGCAAAATCTTAATTATGGTTTAATAATACTTTCCATATGAACGGGAACAAAATCTTAAGGTACTAGACATAACTGAATCATATAACGATTCCTCGTCATCCTAACAGATTCGTATATTTAAAAAGTTCATTTATGACTTTAAACCAGCCCTTGCTTAAGACTACCCAATAAATCCCCTAATTATCCACAGCGTTCCTCTTTTAAAGTGGTTCCGCCGCTTCAAACCTTGGCCATGTCTTGTGTAACAACCGCCAAATTAGGGCTAGTATTAGCGCCTAACTCTTTATTAATACATGTAATTAGTTCTGTGTTAGGCTAATTTATGTATCAGATTATATGTTGGTTAATATATACAACTTTGCGATTTGATTAAATCGTACGCAACTTAAATAGAATGAAATTCTAATCGATTAATACGGACGTTAGTGAACAAGTGTTTATAAAATAAAATAACGCAATTATGACCGAAATACTATTCTATAATGGTTATTAACTGACTTGTACTACTCGATTAAAACGTACACGATTTAGAAACAAAAGTAATTAAATTTAAGTTAAACTATTAAAGATTTAAGGAAATAATTTAAATAAATTATTTAACAAGATTTGTAATTTTATAAAAATAATTAAACGAGTAAAATGGATATTTAACGTTTAAACGACGGAGCAAACGAACACCGCACGGGGAGCGGGGACTGAAAAGTGGAGGTAAAACCCCCACCTCCCTTTCCTTTCTTCTCATAATCTCCCACTCACTCTCTTTCTCCTTTCTCTCTCTTTTCTTTTCTCTAATCACCACCATCTTCAAATATCCACAAAAATCAACAAATAAACATATTAAACGCACTCGGATCATAGCCTCCCTTTGGAAGAAAACGTTCACCACTACCCGATCTACATTCCTATCTTTCCGGATTTTCGATCCGACACTTTGTAAGTTTCCGACAAATCCTGACAACTCTCCGTTTTTACTCATTTTTACGTTTTTATAGTTTATAATGGCTAAATATGTTCATATAAGGGTTGGGTAAAAGATTTGGATCGAACGGAAACCGGAAAACTCGTTTTCGGCACATTTTCCGGCCAACAGACCGCTACGTCGCTTTTGGACCCAGATTCATGCGACGTTGGCCTCTACGTCGCACAACCCTTCGTGACGTCGCATTGTGCGACGTCCGTCACTACGTCGCATTAAGTTGCGACGTCGCGCCTAGCGACGCCAGCCCCTACGTCGCATTGATTTGCGAAGGTCGCATCATGCGACGTACATGCCTACGTCGCACCCTACGTCGCACCTTACGTCGCATGCCTACGTCGCATGCTACGTCGCACAAAACAGAACTTTGAAAACTCACATTTTCACTAAGTGTCGAACTTTTACAACCTCAAATCCTTATACGATACGACCTAACAAACATAATAAAACATACTTTCCTATTACAATTACTCTAAATTGCGTTATAAATGACAAACTTTAATTATAACAAATCACCAACGGGCCGTATACTTTGATACGAACGCGAACAAACCAACATTTAAACACAACGGGTTGTATGAACAACTAGCCTAGATGGTCTTGCGAGACATCTACTTACTTAACCTTACGTGTTTAGGCACTAGAAGGTTACGGGTTCGGAGAACCTACTTGATTTACTACTACTTGCTAATTACCACTGCTCGACTCAGGTGAGTCTTACAGCCCCGCTTTTACTGTTTTTCATACGGGGTGAGATACTTAGCAACTGTTTTACGCATGAACACAATGTACTGAACTGAAAACATTACTGATTACAAACAAACGCATGAGTTACTTTTATCCACTGAAAGCCTCCTTATCGTAAGTTGTTAGTTATGGACTTAAGCGCGATTACTAATAGATGGATCCATTTGGGACTGACAATCCCTGTCTGGGGTGGTAGCGCCACCACGTACTGATTTACACGTAGAAACAGACATATTAGTATTTGTTACATATGAGTGTGCGGATAGCACTCACGGGGGTACGTGATATATTCACACTACACGGTTAAGCTTCCACTTATGAGCTCATGGCACTGTACTGATATACTGATTAACTTACATTGCTTGATAGCAATACGGGTACATACTTGTGGTTCATAACATTTACTTATTACTAAACCTGTGAGATTCACCAACCTTTTTGGTTGACACTTTCTAGCTTTGTATCTCAGGTACACTTACGGAATAGGTTCACTCCAGGATTGCTAGCTAGAGTCGCATGATTTACAAACTGCATTTAACGAAGATTCTTTGGCATTATCTTTTGTAACTATGATTATGTAATAGAATCTTCCGCTATACGCGCGGACTCTAGGAAACTACATTTTTGTGTACGAAAACCTACGGTTTTCAAACGATTCAAATTATGAAATGTATCTATTTTACAAACGTCTCATTTAGAGGTCGTTTGCTATATATCTTGTGCTTAGTATATTGATTAGTAACACCCAAAGTATGCTTCCGCAACTCGTTAAATTTGGGGGTGTTACAGATTGGTATCAAAGCCTAAGGTTATAGTGAACTAGGTTGCATTTAGTGGGCCTAGACTATGACCGTTAGGCAGTATTCTCTTATTAGACATGACTAGTTCAGGAATTACAGCATACAACTTTAATTTAACATAGCCTGATCAACTATGTATAATTAAGGAAAGATGATGTAAGATCTGAAATAATTATGTTGAACAGGGATACGATAGTTGACTCTGACTACGAGAGAACCGGACCATTACTTGATACGTGCTAGACACTAGGCTGGATATGATATATGTATATATATTAGCCCCATCTTACTAACGCTTTGTATCAGAAATGGCAAACATCCCATCCAATTCACCTCGTTCTCAATCCGGGTCGCAGAACCCAAGGGTAGCAAGGAGGAACGCTAGGTTGCCTCGAGCTGGCCCGTACTCCACTCACTCTACCTTGCCGGCCTTAGCCGCTAGGGTGAACCAACACGAGCAACGACTTCGCACCATGGATGTCGCGTTGCAGGAAACAAACGAAAACTGGAGACTTACATCCCTCGAACGCATAGAAGAAGTCTCCGACGACCTAGAAACCACAAACAACAACATGGATATCCTTCGCAACCAAATTATAGAAATAAGGGTAGAAAATGCCCTTCTGCAACAAAGGATGGATGAATGTGTGCAGCGTTCACTTGAGGCAGAAGAGTATGCGCGCGGACTAACACAACGACTAGCACTAGCCGAAGACAACGCCCGACAAGCTAGCAGGCTTGCAAACACTGTGGACCGTCTTGTCACGATGATGGAACAAATTAATCTACGTTAAAACTAGTGTAGTCTTTATCCTGTAATCTAGTAACTATCTAAGCACTACTCTATGTTTCAGTCGGATGTAATAATTCCCGACACCTTTTGTAATACATCTGTAGGATGTAACCTTTGAACTCGTATCATCTATCAAGTATTTCTTGCTGTTTCAACTCATATTAATTGCCATAATCCTTTTTCATATCGATGTTATGTATTACCATCTTTATACATGTACATCTGAAATAAATGCAATTTCTCTTACAAAAATCTCATGTATCTTCATTTCTTTTATTGAAGAATCATGCCGCCAAAGACACGACCATACACCGATGCCCAGATTACCTCTCTTATAACTCAGGCTGTTACTGAAGCCTTAGCTCGGAATACTCCACCAGGTTCCACAAGAAACAGCGATGCCGCTGAAACCTCTGCTGCTAAACCTTGTTCATACAAGGATTTCCAAAACTGCAAACCCTTGAGCTTCAAGGGGACCGAAGGAGCCATCGGACTTATCAGATGGTTCGAAAAGATGGAATCCGTTTTCCGCATCAGCAAATGTGCGGAGGACGACAAAGTCAAATTCTCCACCTGCACCCTCGAAGATGGTGCCCTCTCGTGGTGGAATTCCTATACCCAGTCTGTGGGTATTGATACCGCTTATCTACTCCCTTGGGAGGATCTAAAGAAAATGCTCACTGATGAGTATTGCCCGGCCGAACAACTATACAAGCTGGACGAAGAGTTCTGGAACTTGAAAGTGCAAGGAACTGATATCGTTGGATACACCACCCGATTCCAACAACTCACCGTCCTTCGCCCAACCATGGCGGGTACTGAACCCGAAAAGATCAAGAAGTATATCCGCGGCCTCCCGGAACCTGTCCGGGGAAATGTCGCCTCATCAAAACAAACCACACTTCATGGTGCCATTCGGTTGGCCCATGAACTTTTAGCCATGAACGAGGACCCCGAACCACCCACTCCATCTTCCAACAGCAACAAAAGAAAATGGTCCGATAATCACAACAACCACCAAAACAAGAAACCTGAAACCATTAAAGCCTACATCTCCAGTTCTGATGACAAGGGGGCGTATAAGGGAACCAAGCCCTATTGCCCAAAGTGCCAACGACACCACCATGGTTCGTGTCCCTGCAGCAAGTGTAAAAGATTTGGACACTTGGCTAGGGACTGTAGATCAAACACCACTGACATCAACACCTCGGCACCCAAGACTTGTTATGGGTGCAACGGTACGGGGCATTTCAAGAAAGACTGCCCGAAGCTGAACAACAACAACAACAGGAACAACAACAATGCTCGAGGAAGAGCTTTTGTACTGAAATCTGGGGAAGCCCGTCAAGACCCGAATGTGGTCACGGGTACGTTTCTTCTCAACAACTTGACTGCATCTGTATTATTTGATACTGGTGCTGATAAGAGCTTTATTTCCGACGAATTTTACCCACTACTTGACACTACACCTATTGCCTTAGATTCTAAGTACACAATAGAATTGGCAAACGGAAAACTTATTGAGGCCGACAGTGTGGTACCTAATTGCACTCTGAACTTAGCTAACGAGCTCTTTTCCATTGACTTGATACCTGTCGAAATCGGCAGCTTTGACATCATCGTCGGTATGGATTGGTTGTCCAAGTACCGAGCCGAAATCGTTTGTTTTGAGAAAATCGTACGCATTCCTCTCGCCACCGGTGGAACTTTGAGCATACAAGGGGAGACCGGTGGGACGAGAATAAACATCATTTCTTGCATGAAAACCCGAAAGTACTTGAGAAAAGGGTACCAGGCAATCCTCGCGCACGTTATGGAGAAAAAGTCGGTGGAAAAGCGACTTGAGGATGTACCTATCGTTCGAGACTTCCCAGAAGTCTTTCCTGAAGACTTGCCTGGCCTTCCGCCACCTAGACAAGTCGAATTTTCTATTGACCTTGTGCCCGGTGCAGCACCCGTGGCACGAGCACCTTACCGATTAGCCCCATCCGAACTTCAGGAGTTGTCTACTCAGTTACAGGAACTCCTGGACAAGGGATTTATTCGACCAAGTTCCTCACCTTGGGGAGCTCCGGTCCTGTTTGTGAAAAAGAAAGACGGTTCTTTCCGCATGTGCATCGACTACCGTGAACTCAACAAATTAACTGTCAAGAACCGTTACCCACTTCCTCGCATTGATGACCTGTTTGACCAACTCCAGGGATCGAGTTTTTATTCAAAAATCGATCTACGGTCAGGTTATCATCAACTCCGAGTTCGTGACGATGACATTCCAAAAACAGCTTTCCGAACTCGCTACGGGCATTATGAATTCCAAGTGATGCCATTCGGCTTAACCAACGCACCGGCAGTATTCATGGATCTTATGAATCGGGTGTGCAAACCTTACCTTGACAAGTTTGTTATCGTCTTTATCGATGACATCCTGATTTACTCACGCACTGAACAAGAACACGCGCAACACCTGAAAACCATCCTAGAGCTGCTCAAACACGAAGAGTTATACGCCAAATTCTCTAAGTGTGAGTTCTGGATGCAAACCGTTCAATTCCTTGGACACGTCATTGACAATCAAGGGATTCATGTCGATCCTTCAAAAATCGAGGCTATCAAATGTTGGCAAGCACCTACAACCCCGACCGAGGTACGCCAATTCTTAGGACTCGCCGGATACTACAGGCGGTTCATTGAGAATTTTTCGAAAATAGCCCTACCTCTCACTGCACTGACTCAAAAAGAAAAGAAGTTCGATTGGACTGACAAACAGGAGTCAGCTTTTCAGCTACTAAAACAGAAACTCTGCAGTGCACCTATCTTATCCTTACCCGAAGGCAACGATGACTTCGTGGTATACTGTGATGCTTCGCACCAAGGTCTTGGTTGCGTATTGATGCAACGAGACAAGGTCATCGCTTACGCCTCTCGACAACTCAAGGTCCACGAAAAGAATTACACAACTCATGACCTAGAGTTGGGGGCTGTTGTTTTCGCTCTGAAAATCTGGAGACACTATCTACACGGTACCAAGTGTACAATCTTTACTGACCATAAAAGTCTCCAACATATCTTCGATCAAAAGGATCTCAACATGAGGCAACGCCGATGGGTCGAGTTGCTTACTGATTACGACTGCGAGATTCGCTATCATCCGGGCAAGGCGAATGTTGTCGCCGATGCCTTAAGCCGAAAAGAACGAGTGAAACCACTTCGAGTTCGAGCTCTCGGTATGACCATTCACAACGATCTCATCAATCAAGCTCTCACCGCTCAACTCGAAGCACTCAAACCAGAGAACTTGATAAACGAGGCCTTGCGGGGCATGGACAAACAATTTGAAACCAAACCTAACGGGGCCAAATACTTCTCGAATCGAATCTGGTTACCAAGTTTTGGGAACCTTCGAGACTTGGTGATGAATGAAGCTCACAAGTCTAAATACTCTATACACCCCGGTGCCGACAAAATGTATCACGGCATCAAGGAAATGTACTGGTGGCCCAACATGAAAGCTGACATTGCAACCTATGTTGGCAAGTGTCTCACTTGTTCTAAAGTTAAAGCTGAACACCAGAAACCTTCCGGTTTGCTACAACAACCTGAAATACCACAATGGAAATGGGAGCAGATCACCATGGATTTCATTACTAAACTCCCAAAAACTTCTAACGGTTGCGATACCATTTGGGTGATCGTTGATCGACTCACTAAATCTGCTCATTTCCTAGCCATCAAAGAAACTGACAAGATGGAACGTTTGACACGAATCTACCTGAAAGAAATCGTGTCAAGACACGGCGTGCCCATCTCAATCATCTCCGACCGGGATGCTCAGTTTACTTCTCGCTTCTGGCAATCACTGCAAAAATCTCTTGGTACTCGTCTGGATATGAGTACGGCTTACCATCCTCAAACCGATGGCCAGAGCGAACGAACCATACAAACACTGGAAGACATGCTACGATCCTGCGTAGTTGACTTCGGTAAAAACTGGGAAAATCACTTACCATTGTGCGAGTTCTCATACAACAACAGTTACCACACCAGCATAAAGGCTGCACCCTTCGAGGCACTGTACGGTCGTAAGTGCCGGTCACCTATCTGTTGGACTGAGGTGGGGGATACACAACTCACCGGTCCAGAAATCATACATGAAACAACTGAAAAGATCATCAGCATACAAAACCGACTAAAAGCCGCACGTGATCGTCAGAAAAGCTATGCTGACGTGAGACGCAAACACCTTGAGTTCCAAGTAGGGGACAAGGTACTTCTCAAAGTGGCACCGTGGAAAGGTGTCATTCGATTCGGAAAACGAGGCAAACTAAACCCTAGGTACATCGGGCCATTCGAAATCCTTGAAAAGATTGGTCCAGTGGCATACCGCCTGCAACTTCCTGCTGAACTTAGCAGCGTTCACAACACATTCCACATTTCTAATCTGAAGAAATGTCTGTCTGACGAGACACTGATTATACCGCTCGACGAAATTCACATCGATGATAAACTTCATTTTGTCGAGGAACCTATGGAAATCATGGACCGTGAGGTCAAACAACTAAAACAGAGTCGTATTCCCATCGTAAAAGTCAGGTGGAATTCGCGGCGCGGTCCGGAATTCACTTGGGAACGGGAAGACCAAATGCGACTGAAATACCCACATCTCTTCCCTGACAACGCACCAACCGTGCAATCGAGCTAATTTCGGGACGAAATTCTTTTAACAAGGGGAGAATGTAACAACCGCCAAATTAGGGCTAGTATTAGCGCCTAACTCTTTATTAATACATGTAATTAGTTCTGTGTTAGGCTAATTTATGTATCAGATTATATGTTGGTTAATATATACAACTTTGCGATTTGATTAAATCGTACGCAACTTAAATAGAATGAAATTCTAATCGATTAATACGGACGTTGGTGAACAAGTGTTTATAAAATAAAATAACGCAATTATGACCGAAATACTATTCTATAATGGTTATTAACTGACTTGTACTACTCGATTAAAACGTACACGATTTAGAAACAAAAGTAATTAAATTTAAGTTAAACTATTAAAGATTTAAGGAAATAATTTAAATAAATTATTTAACAAGATTTGTAATTTTATAAAAATAATTAAACGAGTAAAATGGATATTTAACGTTTAAACGACGGAGCAAACGAACACCGCACGGGGAGCGGGGACTGAAAAGTGGAGGTAAAACCCCCACCTCCCTTTCCTTTCTTCTCATAATCTCCCACTCACTCTCTTTCTCCTTTCTCTCTCTTTTCTTTTCTCTAATCACCACCATCTTCAAATATCCACAAAAATCAACAAATAAACATATTAAACGCACTCGGATCATAGCCTCCCTTTGGAAGAAAACGTTCACCACTACCCGATCTACATTCCTATCTTTCCGGATTTTCGATCCGACACTTTGTAAGTTTCCGACAAATCCCGACAACTCTCCGTTTTTACTCATTTTTACGTTTTTATAGTTTATAATGGCTAAATATGTTCATATAAGGGTTGGGTAAAAGATTTGGATCGAACGGAAACCGGAAAACTCGTTTTCGGCACATTTTCCGGCCAACAGACCGCTACGTCGCTTTTGGACCCAGATTCATGCGACGTTGGCCTCTACGTCGCACAACCCTTCGTGACGTCGCATTGTGCGACGTCCGTCACTACGTCGCATTAAGTTGCGACGTCGCGCCTAGCGACGCCAGCCCCTACGTCGCATTGATTTGCGAAGGTCGCATCATGCGACGTACATGCCTACGTCGCACCCTACATCGCACCTTACGTCGCATGCCTACGTCGCATGCTACGTCGCACAAAACAGAACTTTGAAAACTCACATTTTCACTAAGTGTCGAACTTTTACAACCTCAAATCCTTATACGATACGACCTAACAAACATAATAAAACATACTTTCCTATTACAATTACTCTAAATTGCGTTATAAATGACAAACTTTAATTATAACAAATCACCAACGGGCCGTATACTTTGATACGAACGCGAACAAACCAACATTTAAACACAACGGGTTGTATGAACAACTAGCCTAGATGGTCTTGCGAGACATCTACTTACTTAACCTTACGTGTTTAGGCACTAGAAGGTTACGGGTTCGGAGAACCTACTTGATTTACTACTACTTGCTAATTACCACTGCTCGACTCAGGTGAGTCTTACAGCCCCGCTTTTACTGTTTTTCATACGGGGTGAGATACTTAGCAACTGTTTTACGCATGAACACAATGTACTGAACTGAAAACATTACTGATTACAAACAAACGCATGAGTTACTTTTATCCACTGAAAGCCTCCTTATCGTAAGTTGTTAGTTATGGACTTAAGCGCGATTACTAATAGATGGATCCATTTGGGACTGACAATCCCTGTCTGGGGTGGTAGCGCCACCACGTACTGATTTACACGTAGAAACAGACATATTAGTATTTGTTACATATGAGTGTGCGGATAGCACTCACGGGGGTACGTGATATATTCACACTACACGGTTAAGCTTCAACTTATGAGCTCATGGCACTGTACTGATATACTGATTAACTTACATTGCTTGATAGCAATACGGGTACATACTTGTGGTTCATAACATTTACTTATTACTAAACCTGTGAGATTCACCAACCTTTTTGGTTGACACTTTCTAGCTTTGTATCTCAGGTACACTTACGGAATAGGTTCACTCCAGGATTGCTAGCTAGAGTCGCATGATTTACAAACTGCATTTAACGAAGATTCTTTGGCATTATCTTTTGTAACTATGATTATGTAATAGAATCTTCCGCTATACGCGCGGACTCTAGGAAACTACATTTTTGTGTACGAAAACCTACGGTTTTCAAACGATTCAAATTATGAAATGTATCTATTTTACAAACGTCTCATTTAGAGGTCGTTTGCTATATATCTTGTGCTTAGTATATTGATTAGTAACACCCAAAGTATGCTTCCGCAACTCGTTAAATTTGGGGGTGTTACATCTTGTCCTTCGGTAATCCCTCATGTAGCCTTGCGGTTCCATAGTTTCATACCTTTGACAAATTATATTGACACAGATGACTGACTACCTTTTAATTGGACGTCGTTAAAAAGGTGTTGTAATCACGTTTATTGGTGGAAGGGCGATAGATTAATTTGAAGTTTAAAAGTCTATTTAGAAAGGTTAATTAAACTAGGTTTCTCATTTTATATATATTAGTCCGTAATATAACTACCTTCGGTCGTTACGCAGCTTCCACGTATTTGTACTACACCTAAAGTGTTTCCAACGCTATACTGCATAACAGTCGAATAGGGGTCGTCATATTACTTCGTAATATTGTACCGTTTCGTAATATGACTACCTTCGGTCGTTCCTCGACTTCCATACATTTGTACTCCACCTTGAAGTGTTTCCAGTACTATATCGAGTAACAGTCGAATAGGGGCCGTCATATTACTTCACGATAATTAAGACCGTTTATATTTTACTACTATGATGATCCTAAGGCAACAATCAAACAAGAACATGCAATCAGACGATCAAAGTAATACTACCGATCTTTAATATTTAATTATAAATCATCCCATAATTAACTAACTACATCGCAAACAAACACAACAAGTATACTACTCTCTAATCATGGCAATAACTAAATCTAGCATAATCAATAAAAACGTAATTAATTAAGATAGATAAGGATAGAAAGAACCAGGATTAAATGCGAGAGAGTATAGATTTGAATTAATTGACACAATTCCGAGCATACACCGAAGATTACAATACGTTCCGCACTTTCCTTCTATTCTAAACAAGCTCCTAAACTAGCCTAAAACTAATTTTTAGTAAGAAAATAGAAAGAAAGTAGAAGCAATATCTTAAGAGAAGTATATTGTTCTAAGAATGGTGTGTGTAAAAATGAACCTAAAGCCTCCTATTTATAGGAGAGTTTTGGTGCATGTTAGTAAGTAAAAGCTCACAATAGCAAAAGGTGGAAAAGGTAGTGGCACCAGGTACGCGCATATAGTGGCACGAGGTACGCGCATATAGTGGCACGAGGTACGTAAAGTTGCGTAAAGGTCTAGCACCGGGTACACGCAAGGACCAAAAACCGGGAACCGGATGGGGGGATGGCAGCAGCCAGCGTCCTGGTGGCTGGCAGCCGGCGGCCTGGTTGCTGGCCGGCGGCGGCTGGCTGCCACCCGTCCCGGTTCGTCGCCCGTTGCCTCGTTGCTTGTTTCGCACATATCTTCTTCGTTATACGTCGCGTCGATTATTTTTTTGTTGGATTCGTTTTTCAAAAACGAAGACTTTGATGAAAAGAAATCCCAAAAATATGTCTCTGAACTTTAGATGTGTCGTACGAATCGTTTGGATCTTCCGGCGTACGTAGAATCTTCATTCTTCGTCCGTTTTTGTTGATTCTTCTTCTGTTGGATTCGTAATTTGAAAACGAACATCTTGATTGAGATGGATGTTAATGATGGGCACTTTTGTCTTGAAGTCTCGTTTTGATGTCTTGAATCTTCAAACGTGCGTGGAATCTTCATTTTTCGTCCGTTTTGCTTGATTTTTATCGTGCAACCTTGTTTTGACCATCTTGGCATAATATCATTGATTTGTACTGTTTTTGAGTTTAAAATGCCAAGAATCGTTCCAGAATGAGAGAGATATCGGTAGTAAAAACGTGGCTTTTTACGCGATATCAGAGAGAGAGATGGAGGTGAAATGGGGGTAAGGTTGGAGTAAAAAGGAAGAAAAAGGGGAAGGTGGGTTGGGTCCGTAGCCCACGGGTCGACCCAGTTGGGTCTCGGGCTCGTGTGTTTCTCGTTTTCTATTCTCGTGTCATTCGTAAATGATTAAATGCCGATTGTACGTTAAGAGTAAAAGGTTTCCGTAGATCATCGCGTGATATGAGTTCAAATGAATAACGACTAATTTTCAACAAAAATAGATTTATGTTATTTGTGTAAAAGTGTCACCAACGTCCATGTTAAATAATGTCGGACCTCGTCCGACTCGAGTTCGCACGATTACAATTAATCGCGTATGTGTGTATCTATATAAAATGTTATGGTTATTTAGCCTAACATAGGACCAAACATATGTAATTATCTCGTAGTTAGGCACAAACGGTTTCCGAATTTTTCCGGGTGTTACAAATGTTGACCTAAAATCGTTGCGTCAAGAAACCGAACCTTTTTACTTCTTGACCGGAGAGTTTTCATAATCGATCATGTTCTGCAATAAATGTCGAACTTGATCATCTCACTTTCTTTTTTGTTGATATTAATAAATTTCCCAACCGAAGGACCTATTTTTTGTTGCACTTGACGTGAAGAGTATTGATTATCGTTGTTGGACAAGTCATTCAAAGATTCCGCTTGGACCGCCTCTTCATCTTCAATTGTGTACGTGTATATATATATAAAATCATATATACAAACAATTGCTGTACTTAGTCCTATTTCATACTAAATACACTTAATAAAGTTACAATTAGGTTCAAAAATGAAGACCTAAATTGGCAGGTGTCACAATGATTCAGCACCGGTATGATGTAGTTAAATAGTTTATATGATGCAATATACAAATTAACTATTGTATATATATGATGCAGTAGTTGTGAAATGGAGTAGTTTATTATGTTGTGTTAATAATTAGTTGTTAAATTTAATAAACTTGATAACATGATGCGGCTAACTTGATTCTATGATGCAATACTTGTAAAATGCAGTAGCTTTATTGTGTAGTTCTGTCAATTAATCTAGAAACAGTTGATAATTTGATAAGATTATGATAAGATGCAGCTAACTTGATTTTATGATGCAATACTTTATTAGGCAATAGCTTTATTATGAGTTGCAATAGCTTTTTAATGTAATGTTGTCAATTAATGTACAAAAGGTTATTAGATTTGATAAAGTTGATTACATGATGTTGATAATATGATTGATATCGCGTAAAAAGTCACGTTTTTACTACCGATATCTCTCTCATTCTGGAACGATTCTTGGCATATTGATTCAAAAACATTACAAATCACTAACATTATGCCAAGATGGTTAAAACAAGGTTGCACGAGAAAAATCAAGCAAAACGGATGTAAAACGAAGATTCCACACACGTTTGAAGATTCGAGGCATAAAAATGAGATTTCAAGACTAAAGTGCCCTCCACCAACATCCATTATTTCCAAGATGTTCGTTTTCAAAATTCGAATCCAACAGAAGAAGAATCAACCAAAATGGGTAAAGAATGAAGATTTCGCGCCCGCCGGAAGATCCAAATGATCCGAACGCAATATCTGGATCTAGGGACCTCATCTCAGGGCCTATCCTAGGTCAAAATCTTCGTTTTGAATTACGAATCCAACAAAAAAAGAATCAACTCAAAAGGACGTATAACGAAGAAAACACGCACGAATCAAGAAACGAAGCAAAAGACGGCGCAACGGGGCGGCTACAGGCCAGCCCACCGCCGCCGGCCACACAGCTGGCACCGCCGGCCACCCTGTACCCACCTCGGTTTCCATTTTTGGTAACTTTTGGTGTAACATCCTCTCCAGTGGCCTGATATTTTTCTAACTAAATTGAGTATTTAATTGTTTTAGAAATTATGTGATATAACTGTTTAATTGTGAAAGTTGGCGAAATAGATCTCAGGACTTATTGTGGTTAGTGAAATGTTGCTTATTTTAAAATATTAAAGTTGACGGTGCAATAAAATACATTTCTCGCAATTGATTTTTAGATTCCAGACAATAGATTTAGAGCGGGTATAAAATACCCAAATGGTGAAGTCGGTTTAAAGGAGAGCCGACCTCCTTTTATTCTTTTCCCCATTTCCAGTTTATTCTTGTTGAACTTTTACCCCTTAAACACTAAACCCAAAATCAAGAGAAAGAAAGGTTGAAATCATTAACAAGATTAGAAGAATCAAGGCTGTGATTGTGTGATTACAAGTTCATCTTCTTCTTCCAATCACTCTCATCATCATAGTGTAAGTATTTGATTTTCATGAACTCAAGCTTAGTTAGGTCAAATATGAAATTGGTGTAGTTTGAGTTGAAGGATGTTAAATTGTTGTAATATGATGATATGTGGTGTTATTTCAGTTGTTTATAACCTTAGAACTGAGTTGGAATGACCAAAAATGGTATTAGGTTCGAGCTGTGTGTTTGTAGGTCTGTACCTGAGCTGAAAGGCAGCTCAACGCGATCCCAGTCTCGAGTCCGGATCGCGTTCCTTAGTTATAAAATGATGTAGTCGCATTTTGGTCTTACGAACGCGATCCCATCGTTGTTTCCGGATCGCGTTGCTTAGTACAATTTGGTTACAGAATATTTTCTTCAAAGGAACGCGATCCCAACCCATTGAACCCGGATCGCGTTTGCATGTTTAATTTTGATGGGTTTGCAAATTTTGAAAATGCATAAGTGTTTAGAAGGTGGTGTTTTTAGTGGCACTTCTTATGTCACATTCCTTTAGTGGCATTTAGGTGGTACTTTTGTGGCACTTTTCAATTGAAAATATATGTTATAATGTGGATAATTCTAATGAGTTTTGAGACCTAGTAGAAGAGTTTAAGGTCAAATGAGTATTATATATGATATTCCTTTAGTGGCACTTTATTGATGTTTTAGTGGCACTTTTATATACATATATCTGTTTAATAAATATATGTATGTCATGAGACAAGTAACTAACTCATTACCTTGTTGTGATGTTTCAGATACCCCAAAGACTCAGTGATTTAGAAGCCGAGTGTGGTGACTACTGAGGTATCGGTGAGTGAATTCAAAACTCACCATTTGGTTTAGTTGTGATCATTTGATTACAACGGGTAATTGTAGATATGATTATAGAGTTGTTTAATTATTATTGTTGATTGTATCACTATGTGCTATATGTGACCTTTTGATATTGGTTGTCAATGAGGTCGACAAGTTGATGAACTGTTGGTTGGGTTAGTTGGTTATCGTGTGAATGATACAGGGATATGCTTCATATGTTGTGTGTATTGAACTGTATCTGAGTAGGATAACAACTAGCTATCGGTCTCGTCCGTTATGGCCATACGGATATGGTTGGATAAGAGTTCTTGGGGAGCCGCCCGGGTATTATGGTTATCCCCAGAACCACCGATCCTCATTATTAAGTTGTTGTTGATTGTTGTAGTTAATGGTTATGCTAAGTTGAATGTTGGGTGTTGAACTCTCTCACTTAGCTATGTGCTAATCCCTCATCTTTATTTCCTGCAGATTTTGTAGCTTAATGGGTAGCAGGAATGGGATGCTTTGGTGCAAGAACAGTCTGACAGCGAGCTACTCTGATCATTTTGTACTAAACCAGTTTGTTTTATATAATACCCCGAATCATGTTGTATTTGGAACAGTTTCATGATGATGTAACCTAAACTTGTAAACTGTTGATGTAAATTAATAGAATGTATAATTATAAATAGGTTTAAAATTCCTACGCTTCCGTGTTGCTAATAATATATTGATATTTCAAATGAGGGGTGTTATATTTGGTACCTGGTGCGCCTACTTTTCGTGTTGTACAGTACCCGGTGCGCCTACTTTTCGTGTTGTACGGTACCCGATGCACCCTTTTGGCTACCTTTTGCTAACATGCACCACTTGGTGCTAATGTGAGCCAAAGCTCACCTATACATAGGTTGCTTAGGTTCATTTGTAAGACACACCACATATGCACACATTCTAGCATATTTCTCTCTTTCTTTCTCACTAGATAATCTTTCGTAGTCTTTTAGTCTTTCTCATTCTAGGAATATTGTAATTAGTCCACGGACTAACGTAGGAGCTAGGGCGAACGCTAGAGATACGGAGATCAATCTTTGTACGTGTGAAAGAGTTTGTCAATTATAATAATACGTTGCTACGCATTTAATTCCGGGTGATATCTAAACTTTCATTATACTTGTCTCATTTCATGTTTTGAATATGTATTATTGCTTGGTATTTGATTTATTTATTGCCATGAATTGCGAGTAGTTTATTATTGTGATTGCTGATGATGTAGATAATTATAAGTAAGGATGTCATTACACAATCAATGCACGATAATCGTAAAATGATATAACGGCCCCTATTCAACTGTTTATTCGGTATAGTGCTGGAAATGCTCTATGCAAAGTACAAACGTACGGAAGCCGATAAATGACCGAAGGTAGTCATATCATTGGAATCAGCTCTGGTTCAAAAGTTGAAACTCCGAAAGGATAATACAACTACACAACTAACTGGTGCATCCTACGAGAATCAATGCATTATAAAATAATGTTCGTAAAACACGTTCAGATAAAATAGGAGATAATAATCTTTGTACTGTTAGGACCTTGTGAATTTGAGTTTAATTTATGGAGCACCCTTTCCAGTTATCCACGTGACTGCAACCTAGTAATTAGGACCTGATCAACCTTAATTATGGTAAGTAGTTATCTGTGCCCATGACATGCAATAAGTAAGACACAATGAAACCACTCGTTGTATATATTAGGTTTACATTCCTGCACTGCTTTACATTTAATTAGTTAGAGTGTCACTTTCACTGTCAATTACTCTTGACCGCGTGATGGATATAAGAAGCAGTGGAAATCCCATGCAAAGTACACTGTCTATTATTGAAATGCATGGTCCTCATATGAAACACGTTTTATCAAACTGCGGATAATCTGGAGATGTATAACTGTTTGAAAAGGAGAACTTAAATCATAAGTCGAAGCAATTAGAGATTAATCGAGCAAAAACAAGACTTAGGAGTAAGAGTAAAGTCCGAGTGACCTAGAATCCTTAAAACACTAAGCCTTACATAATCGGCGGTCCAAACATACAAAGTTATTAATCTGCGTGCTAATGAAGTAGTAAATTACCTTAGGAGTTAAGAACGGTCGGACCTATGAGATGATACGCTACTGATTCATGCACCTCGGTATAAAACCAAAATAGGTTGTTCATCTTTCAACTAGATGAGTATTGGAAGTTTGCGTATTGCTCCGATCAGAATCATGATAACCTAGTTCCAAGTGACACGCCAATGGGAAACTGAGTTGGTAGGGTTCTAGAGTTTACCCCTTGTAGTTTATTTACCACATTATGTATCAACCCTATTTGTTCTGTCATCCTGAAATATTAATTATCGAAATCTCAGCAATCACATCTTTATCTTTACCTGTCTTTTCCTTTACTTTATTTTCCTACAATTTATTTTCTTGCATTTTAATTACCTGTCTTTAAACCCCAAAACCTACCTACTTTGTTCCATCCTAAATGCTTCCCTACTGAAAGTGCCAACTTTAATCGCCCACACGTTTGGATTCATAGAACGATCTTAGGTCATACTTACCGCTTACTAACCAGAGTAGGTAGTACGTATAATTTAAGCCCCGCAAAATATAAATGCTGCGCTCGCATCATCATTTGAAAAACAACGACACGGTGTAAGCACAACAATGATGCAGGTAACAAATGAATACAGCTGAAGCTATATGTTCCTTCTTTAGAGTGAATAAGTCTCGGTCCTATTGAGATTACAATCAAACACATATGTGGAACCAACAAATTCAGGCATACATGTGGATTCAACCAACCCAACAGCTTAGAAGAATCTTGCATCCTAATATTCAATAATAATTCTTTAGTTTTAGGCAATTAGATATATTTTTAATTATTGAATATATATCAGTTTCGGTGTTGAAAAATGAGTTTTCTCATTGTTTTAATATGATTGGACAAGAATGTATTTCAAAAGCTCTTTTTTTTTTACAATATGTAGTGACATTTACAAAATATTAAGATGTAGTAACTTTTTAATAACAGTGAACTTCAACCTACAAATTGCAATTAGAACACCAATAACAGTGACATTTCATTACTGTGTGTTGACAACAGTAGAGAGGGCAAGTGTTTAAGTGTGTGTTTGGACAAAAAAGAATAAGCCTGAATGTGACCATAGCTTGTCTGACCGGATTTGATAGATGGACAGCTCACGGGAAAAGATGAAAATACCCCTGGCGTTTAATTTAAATTTACACGCAGACCCCTAGAATACTAAAGTTACATTGCAAACCCCTCTAAAAATATGGGTCGTGGGCCGTAGATGACCAAAATGAACGGATAAGATGATCTTGCCCTCCGTGCCCTCCAAAATGTCCATTCTCTTAGAATATTAACGATTTTGGATATAATATTCATTAATTGATGTTATAAACTACAAAAAGAATTTATCAAGGAAGCTTAACATTCATAGCATCGATTCTGATCAACATTTATTAATTTTCACTTTTTATTTTTTGACATTTATATTGGCAAAAATTAAGATGCTTCATGATGAATATTACAATTTCCCATTATCTCCCAAAAAAGTGTTACCCCATATATATATATATATATATATATATATATATATATTGATAAAGGTATTTGAAGGAATTATTAGGGTTAACGATGGTTTAATCCTCAAAGTCTTACTTTTTTTCGTTTTAATCACTAAAGTGTTTTTTTCTCATGATTTAATCCTCCAAGTTTTAAAATTTGATGGTTTAATACTTAATGTTTATATTTTATAATTATTTTTCCTTTTAAGTTTTTCTAGTTTAATCATCTAGTTTTAAAAATTTAATGGTTTAACTCTTAACAAATAAGTCAATGCAAACTTCAAAGTTTAAACCATGAGAAAAAGACTTGAGTTGGTTATAATCATAGTTGTTTACTCGTGACTCGTAACGTGACTCGTTTTCTCATTTTTTGACCCGTGACTCGTATCGTGACTCGACTCGTAAGAGTCATAATATATGTAAATTATATATATATAGAGATGATTTTATACTGTAACATCCCAAATTTCGTATCCCTAAAGTTTTAAATTATACGATTTAATTGTTAAGTTAGAAGGACTAACTTTGAAAGGTATTTTGTGTCCATAGGACTTGAGTTACGAAGAATTAAGTCTTGGAGGGACTGAACATGTTAAGTATGATAAGTTGAGGGGTTTATGTGAAATCAATAATTGTGAGTCGGTTTTAAAGTTCCAGACAATGATAATCACGGGAATAAAAGTACTACATATTTATCTGTTATTACCTACACATATACGTATCATATGTATCAACTCCCAAAAACACCCAGAAGCTTCAAAACTCAGGAACATCAAACCCTAAACAAAGAAATCGATTTTTAAACCTGAAATCGAAGCTAGGAACTTGAATTCAACAAGGATTAATCATCCACAACCTAAGGTAATCATGATTCTTGTTTTATTTGAATTCTAAAATTAGGGTTCATAGGGATTTCGAATTATATGAAGAATTAATGGATTTTAATACGAAATTAAGTTTGAAATATGTTGAATTGGACTTAGTAAAGCTTATTAGTGATTGAATTAGCACTAGAACAAATTTAAAAATCAAGAATCTTGAATTGTGTTCTTGGGGTTTTGATGGATTTTGATGAAATAATGGATTATTGAAATATAAGGTTAGTAATCAAGTGGGTTATGTATTTAGAATGATGAATTGATGTTAATACATCTTAAATTGGTGGATTAAAATGTTGTTGGAATATGATTAAAGGTTTTTGAAGTAGGATCACAAGAATTGAAGTATTAACTCAAAGAATTATGTAATTGGATGAATTATGATTATGAGATTTATTATAAAGTGGATAAAAGGATTATGGTGATCATTAGTGATGACCAAAATGAAATATAGGTGATCAAGTTATAAATATGATTAAGTAATGAAATAATGAATTCAATGAATTAAGAATGGATCTTAAGTTATAAATATGAAATAATCATCTAAGGTAGTTATTCAAATAATGAAATAAAGAGAATTATGAAATAAAGGATTAGAAGTAACATGATCAATCCAAAAAGGGTGATGGATTGATAATGTTAATGTATTGATTATGTTGAAGTATAATTGTTAAATGTGTTATTGTATTCATAGGTTATATGCTAGGTGATCAAGAATGATGGATTTGCTATTCAAGAAATTCGTCACGTAATTGCTTAAATACAAAGGTGAGTAATACGAGGACTATTTGAATAATGATTGTATGTTCCAGATTGCTTACGAGCAAGAGGTTCATACATTCGTTTGGAATATTGTTTGTCTCTTCTAGTTGTTCTTATTGTTTGTTTCTTATAATTGTATCTCATGTGTGTTTCTATGTTGTATCATGTTTCGTATCTTAAGAAATATTGGTTGTTGACCATAGTTGTGGATTGTTGTTAATAGTTGAGTTATTTGGAAATAGTATAGTATTATGTGGATGATTGAATTATGTGGATTATGTGGATTTGTAGAATTATGTGAATTAGGAGAATTATGTGAATTAGGAGGATTAAGGAATTAATTGTAATATATGGATTTAGTATTGTAGAAATTGAATATCACGAAATAAGTGCTTGGCACTATTTGGTATCTATTAAGCTTGGTACCCATATGGGATTAGTGTCATGCTTACTTGTATCTATTGGATCATGGATCCATACGAAATATTGTCGAATCTTTATTGTTGTTCAATAGTTTCTATTTAAAAAGAAATAAGTAGTTATTGATAAATTGTATCTTGTTTGTGAATTATTTATTTAGTTGCTTGTATACTCACTAAGCTTTATGCTTACTCGTATAAGTGATTTATGTTGTAGGTGTTTGGTTCGGTTGAACCAATTGGATGAAAGGTGATTACAAGAAGTAAGTGTGGATTGAAGCTTGTTGTGACATTATACAAGTTTCACATTCTATTGAATTGTCGTTTTGTAATACCATTGTATAAATCGCCCAAAGGAATATGATTTTGATATAATGTATCATGGTTGTATTTATTTGAATATGTAAAATCAAATGTGGATTTCAAATGGAATAGATTGTAGAATATAAAAAGGGACCAAATGTGATGGAATGATATTCCTAAGCATTATGATTTCATACATGGTAATATGTTTTATAATAAAAAAAAAAAATTTGTTGAAAAAGGGGCGTTTCAAGTTGGTATCAGAGCGATGGTTTAAGAGAGTTAAGTAATCCACAATAGTATTGCTTAAGCTTAAACCTATATGAATTATATGAATTGTTATCCTAATTATGAGTAGTAATAGAATTGATATGATTCCTTGTAGCGAAATATGATGGATTATATGTGTTGAAGTAGTAATAGAAAGTTTAATGAAATCTAGTATCTTATATTGTATGTTTTGGAGTTATATTGTTGGTTAAGGAGTAAATGGTCTAGTGATTGAAGAATGTATCTTTGACTTGAAAAAGTCAATCTGGAATATGAGGGTGTCAAATTGGTTATTAGAAATATTATATAGTGATAATATGGTTAGAAGTTGAAATATATGGATATTGATCATAGTTTTGGTGAAAGTGTGATCAATGAGTTAAATATTGAAATATGATCTAATTGGATGATCATGAATCAAGAAATATAGTATGATGTTAAAATGAATCGAAGTCAAGTGTCAAATAGTTAAATTGTGTTAGAATCAATGAAAGTGTCCAAATGGACCCCAAACGGGTCAAGGTATCAAAATGAGTAATGATTCAAGTATGGTAGTTGTGATCCTTGCTTTAAGTCATAAATGGATGTAGGAATATGTTGGCAAAAGACCAGAATCTAAAACTAAGTGGTTTGGAATATGAGTTGTCCACTAAATTGGTCCAAAATGACCATAATTTGGTGAGATGTCCGTTTTCTCGTAAAACGCGTAATTTGAAAAAGTGGAAAAATAGAAAGTTGCATTTTGGTTATATGAAGGTGCCTGCAAAATTTCAGACCCTAACTCTTTACGGTTTAGGAGATATGCATATTTGAATTTCGGGAATTTGCATTAAGTAATTGTTGATGCAGGGCTGCTGTAGAAGCCAGGTACCCGGCGGGTAAGCCTGGTACCCGGCGGGTAAATGGGTTAACCCGGCGGCTGGTTTACCAAAACCGGCGGCTCCTAGAGCCTAAATGCGGCAAAATATTTCTGTTTGGCCAGAACTTAATTCACCCGGCGGTTGAGCATAGGACCCGGCGGTTTGTACTCTGTACCCGACGGGTACCTTAACTACCCGACGGGTAAGGTGTGTTTTGTGGACTTTTTGTTTTTGGTCAACCGTTTAGCGAAATTCGAAGTAACGTTCGACGTAGAATTTCCGTAATAAAATTTCGGTGTCCGATTAAGACGAAATTTACAAGGTCACTCGGAAACGGCCCAACGGTCAAAGCTCATCGCTTTGCCATGAGCCCTGTCAGTTTTCGGCACTTCGGGGTCATTTAGGGCCCGAAAATGGCATTTTACTATTTTTCGGACCTTATTTTGAATTTTTTACTTATGTTTCGAATTAGCCTTTTGTTTCTTTAAGCTCAGGAAGCATTCCTGTGGCTAAATGTATTATTAGAAATTGTATATTGAATCAGATAATGTCTAGAATCCATTCCTAGTGATCTATAGATTATATGAACTAAATTAATGAGAAATAAGTAATCCATCATCGAAAGATGATATGATATTGTTTTATATAATTATGTATTTGTTAGTATCATTGTATATTGTGAATTTGGTATCATGATATGCTTTTATTATGAATTGTGAATTTGAGTTTTAGTGTAGAGATTCTTTGTTACGAAATACTCCCTCCGTCCCATTTGAAATGTCCACATTACTATTTTGGGATGTCCCATTACAAGTGTCCACTTTGATATTTAACCAATCAAAAAAGACTTTAGTGGGTGGATTTAATATTTGATTGGTGAAAAGTGTAGTTAGTGGAGAATCCTAAAACTACGTGCAAAGTCAAAGTGGACATTTGTAATGGGACGGAGGGAGTATTAATTATACAAAATATGTGCTAAGCACAATGGTATCTTATAGATGGTGGGTCTGTTTGGGAGTTTAATCTCTACCTAAGCTCAATTGTTGTATGATTTTGATTATAGGTGTAAGTGTGAAATAAACAATGTAAAATAATGACATGATTAATATATGTCATCATTATGTGATTAGTTGTTATGTGATTAGAAATATATGTGTTTAATTGATTGATGAATGAAATTCATTCATCAATGGCAGGTTGGGAGGTGAAATATATATGTGAAATTTCTTGCTTATGTGAAATCTATTAATTGAAATAAGTTGAATATATGTGATTAAAGTACTAGCAAGTGTTTTGCTAGTTGTGAATCATTGAATTAAGTGTTTTGTGGAAATTATATTAAGGCTGGATGATATAAATTAGCCTAAGAAGGAAGTGTGTATAACATAATCTAAAGACGTCTGGCCAACGTAGTTATATTATGCTATTCACATGGAATTGTTGAGGCTGCCAAATATCAGATAGGCTTGATATAATTTGTAGAGAATAAGTATAGAAGTAGTATTGATTTATATTGGATAAAGACAGAAATATATAAGCCTATACCTTATAAATGAAAATAGTATCAATATGAGGTGATTTCAGTATGGAATATAGAAATAGTAAACCACTAAACTATAGTCATAATGTGGTACCTATTATAAAAGAAATAAATGTTAATCGAAATAAAACATGCATTTGCCCTAAAACTATTATCTTATTATGAATTCTGTTATTAAAAGTAGTATGATGAATCTTAAGTGGGGGAGAATCTTATTAAGTAACATGTAATAGGTTAGCAGAAATAGAATTTGATTACGAAATAACATAATATAGAAATATTGTTATGAATTTATGATTGATCATTACTAGTTGCAGGTAGTACTGATCCTGTATTAGAGTTAATTACGAAATATGATGATCTTGATAATCATACTTTGCTGACGTAGCTAGTATGATAATACGAAATATGTTGTTGTTAGTACTCATGTTAGTATAACTGGTGCTAACATGTATTGTGTCTAGTATCTATATCAGTATGAGTTGATGCTAAATGATTTTGAAATTAAGGTAATATGTGAGTACTAGCTTATTGGCTAGATATGATTTGAATTAAATTTATCACTTTTGAAATATGTATTGTGGTTTTTATAACCACTAATGTGATCATTATACAGAATTAAATAGATATGTATTTCACTTATATCAAGTGACTATGTGTTTCAAAGTATATGTATAACTAATAATAACAAATGACTCGGGTAAGTGGTCAGTAGGGTATCTGCACAGTATATGTGCATGGATAAAAATAGAAGTATGCACATTCATAGAAATGTGAGTGTGGAAAGAATTGAAAACACGTATCTATATTATAAGTTACTCAATTGAGTGACGTATGTTATGTGTATTAGTTATGATGAAATAATTAGTATTATTGCACATTGTGATGGATACAGTTGTACCAAATGAATAGTGGGTAAACTATTAAGATTAATGTAATACATATATTTAGTTGTCTGGAACTAAAATGAGAAATGAATCAAAGAGATTTAGTGGATACATGAGTGGTGTACATTCATGTTGTGAATTTAGTATTATGTAAAGTATCATAAACGCTTCCGCACTAGTAGAGCAAGTATTAATACGAATCTATACAGGTGACATTCGTGAGGACACGAATGAAATAAGTGGGGGAGACTTGTAACATCCCAAATTTCGTATCCCTAAAGTTTTAAATTATACGATTTAATTGTTAAGTTAGAAGGACTAACTTTGAAAGGTATACTGTGTCCATAGGACTTGAGTTACGAAGAATTAAGTCTTGGAGGGACTGAACATGTTAAGTATGATAAGTTGAGGGGTTTATGTGAAATCGATAATTGTGAGTCGGTTTTAAAGTTCCAGACAATGATAATCACGGGAATAAAATTACTACATATTTATCTGTTATTACCTACACATATACGTATCATATGTATCAACTCCCAAAAACACCCAGAAGCTTCAAAACTCAGGAACATCAAACCCTAAACAAAGAAATCGATTTTGAAACCTGAAATCGAAGCTAGGAACTTGAATTCAACAAGGATTAATCATCCACAACCTAAGGTAATCATGATTCTTGTTTTATTTGAATTCTAAAATTAGGGTTCATAGGGATTTCGAATTATATGAAGAATTAATGGATTTTAATACGAAATTAAGTTTGAAATATGTTGAATTGGACTTAGTAAAGCTTATTAGTGATTGAATTAGCACTAGAACAAATTTAAAAATCAAGAATCTTGAATTGTGTTCTTGGGGTTTTGATGGATTTTGATGAAATAATGGATTATTGAAATATAAGGTTAGTAATCAAGTGGGTTATGTATTTAGAATGATGAATTGATGTTAATACATCTTAAATTGGTGGATTAAAATGTTGTTGGAATATGATTAAAAGTTTTTGAAGTAGGATCACAAGAATTGAAGTATTAACTCAAAGAATTATGTAATTGGATGAATTATGATTATGAGATTTATTATAAAGTGGATAAAAGGATTATGGTGATCATTAGTGATGACCAAAATGAAATATAGGTGATCAAGTTATAAATATGATTAAGTAATGAAATAATGAATTCAATGAATTAAGAATGGATCTTAAGTTATAAATATGAAATAATCATCTAAGGTAGTTATTCAAATAATGAAATAAAGAGAATTATGAAATAAAGGATTAGAAGTAACATGATCAATCCAAAAAGGGTGATGGATTGATAATGTTAATGTATTGATTATGTTGAAGTATAATTGTTAAATGTGTTATTGTATTCATAGGTTATATGCTAGGTGATCAAGAATGATGGATTTGCTATTCAAGAAATTCGTCACGTAATTGCTTAAATACAAAGGTGAGTAATACGAGGACTATTTGAATAATGATTGTATGTTCCAGATTGCTTACGAGCAAGAGGTTCATACATTCGTTTGGAATATTATTTGTCTCTTCTAGTTGTTCTTATTGTTTGTTTCTTATAATTGTATCTCATGTGTGTTTCTATGTTGTATCATGTTTCGTATCTTAAGAAATATTGGTTGTTGACCATAGTTGTGGATTGTTGTTAATAGTTGAGTTATTTGGAAATAGTATAGTATTATGTGGATGATTGAATTATGTGGATTATGTGAATTTGTAGAATTATGTGAATTAGGAGAATTATGTGAATTAGGAGGATTAAGGAATTAATTGTAATATATGGATTTAGTATTGTAGAAATTGAATATCACGAAATAAGTGCTTGGCACTATTTGGTATCTATTAAGCTTGGTACCCATATGGGATTAGTGTCATGCTTACTTGTATCTATTGGATCATGGATCCATACGAAATATTGTCGAATCTTTATTGTTGTTCAATAGTTTCTATTTAAAAAGAAATAAGTAGTTATTGATAAATTGTATCTTGTTTGTGAATTATTTATTTAGTTGCTTGTATACTCACTAAGCTTTATGCTTACTCGTATAAGTGATTTATGTTGTAGGTGTTTGGTTCGGTTGAACCAATTGGATGAAAGGTGATTACAAGAAGTAAGTGTGGATTGAAGCTTGTTGTGACATTATACAAGTTTCACATTCTATTGAATTGTCGTTTTGTAATACCATTGTATAAATCGCCCAAAGGAATATGATTTTGATATAATGTATCATGGTTGTATTTATTTGAATATGTAAAATCAAATGTGGATTTCAAATGGAATAGATTGTAGAATATAAAAAGGGACCAAATGTGATGGAATGATATTCCTAAGCATTATGATTTCATACATGGTAATATGTTTTATAATAAAAAAAAAAAATTTGTTGAAAAAGGGGCGTTTCATATACACATGTGTGTATATTTATTAGTAAATATTATGTTAAATATAACTCTTATATATAAATAAAAGAACATAAGAACGTAACATTTATATATTTTCTATTTATACTTAATATGTCAATAAAATTATAATACACACTCATGTAATTCATCCATAGACACGTAAGATGAAGTGGTTCCATATATGAATCTATACTATCTATTAATGGACACTGAGGCTGACATCATATTGCTGACTTGGCACTCTCTGATATTGGTTTTGGTGCTGATTTGGCTTAACCATTCTAATCCGCTTAAGTAAGCATGACATAAGCATTCATATACCCGATTTATTAGAAGAAAAAAGATAGTATAAAATTTAATTAATTAATTTGGTTGATTGATGTTATTTCCTATGCAAAACATGCTTTTGTTAGGGAAGTGATAAATACAACACAAATTCTTATTGATACACCAAATTTATGATTTACAGTGTTTATACTGTGTGCTTTACCAGTTGTACTGTGTGTTGTATGCATTAAATTATTTGTTGTATCTATCAACTCCCTTTTGTTAGGTATCCAATGCAGAGTAGGTGGCTGGCTCCTGCAATACTAATGGTTCACTCCTCAATCAAGGCTCCGCCTCTTTTCATGGGCCACCGCCCAAAATTAAAAAGTTACAATTCGTTATGTTTCTCTTTTACTCACGCTCTTCTCTCATCTCCAGTTCTCCATTTTTGCTTATTCTTTATTTTAAAGCTACCTTTAAATTATGTATATGCATTTTTGCTTATTCTCTATTTTACTCACGCTCTTGTCTCATCTTCAGCCTCTTTCCATTCTTTTCGTTATCACGCAGAGTGCTGAGTTTGGGCACAAAAAGTGAAACATCTAACGGGTTTTTTGAAATGGATTCATAAGGTATGCTATTATCTCCCTCCTAATTTTGGTTCACTTTACATGCCTTACTTTGTTAGTTTCTTTATCTTTTGCAACCTTTTATTTGTGAAAACTGTGAGTTAGAGACTTATAGTTGTATGATTTCTTATGACCACCATGTGTTTGATAAAATGCTTAAATGAAAAGGAAGATGAAAACATTAAAGTGGTTTATATGCTAATATTATGTAAATTAATTTGTGTGTTTAGTGCTTAGAATTAGAAGTGTATGCTAAATTTGCCAATATGTGAATTGAAATTTTCAAACTTTTGTTTGTTGAAGAGGCGACATGTAAGAAAGCTCAAAAATAATCATGGATGCAACATAAGTAAAATTGTTGCACGAATAATCAATAAGCAAAGTTGTTGTAAGAGCATGTGTAGCAAATTGAACTTCTTCTTTTTTTGTATATTTTGATTCATGTTTAGCAAATTGAAGACCTTTTGATGCTGTATTTGATCATGACAATTAAGGTTTACAAGAGTTTAGGTGTAACAAGTTATTCAATTTTATGTTTCACTGCTAGGAATGAAGCACAAAGATCTTCAACTGTACAGCATAGCTAAAATAGCAGCAACTATGATTGGGTGCGAAGATGAAAATGGGTATGGGCTTCTATCTAATTTTTTCTTGCTTACATCAAAAGCAAAGAAAGCAACTATTATTTTGCATTTGATTCTTATACTGAATGGTATATTATTTATCTTATCTTTGAAGGTTTTACATATGGATTTGAAGGGCTATGAGTTTCAGTTTTTTTAAGTTTTGATTAGTGTTTGTTGTTTAGGGTTTGAAGGGCTTCTTATGACCAGCAACCACTTATAGTGATTTATAGTTGTGTTCTATAACTTCAGATAGAATGGACTCTATTGCTACTTATCTAAGGTATATTTTTTTGACAATAAATATTCCTAAGAGAAGGAAGCTCAATTACTTTGGTTTTGCTTTAAATAGTTAAGAACATCTCAATTTTGATCACGTTCTTTATTGGGAAAAACCCATCAGGTAATTCTTAAGATACTTTATTTTTATAAGGTGGTTATTTTGATAGCTTTCATGAGTATTCCGACTGTTTCGGAAATATAAAGAACTGAGCATACTCTCAGGTGGATTGTCAAAGTCCATGTTGTTGCTGATCCCATGTTCCACCCTCTGTGTAAATGGACTACTAAGACTCTTAACTAGGGAATAACTTCTTTTTAATAATTTATTTGGAGGGTAACAATAAATAGATTGAGGCAAATTGGGTGCAGTTTGACCCCTTTTTGCAAACTAACAAAAAAGGGTTGTATATGTGGCATGATACTTTGGAAGTTATTAGCATTGATGATCATATAGTCAACATAAAGCGTGAAAGCAATATAATATTTATGGGAATTTGAAGTCATAATACTTTTTGCAATTGATGTTCTTTTGTGTGCTTACACATTTATAGGTCAAACTATACAAGTAAGTACGTGGAACTGAATCCGGATACATGGTCTCAGCTACTGGAGTTTGCAACTGTAAGTTACACAATCTCAAATAGCCAATTCTTCAAGAATATATAAGGTGGTGTTTGGCTTAGCTTTTTAGCACTATTCATAGTTTTTTTTTTTTTTACCAAAATGCTTAGCTTAGAAGCTCCTTAAAAAGCCGTACCACTAGAGCTTTTTAAAAGCTGCATATAAGCTTAAAGCTCTTTGGGTAATGAAATGATTTTGATTTATGAATATTGATTACCATTCGATTTCTACAACAGCAGGTATGTAATTTCATTCCCAATTCGAATTATAATTTCTATTGACTATTTTCTTTTGATGTTTTCCTTGATTCGATTTCTGCATTAGGACTTTAATTTAAATGTTGATTTGGTTTACATATGTTTGGTAGTCATGCTTTTGGTTTCAAGCTTGATATCGTAATACTACTACAATAGTATGATTGAACATGGAATTTGCAAATAATACAAACTGTTTGTTATTGATTTTGTAATGAGTTCTTATTGTGAAGGATCGAAGTAAACCAAGATAAGGGAAGAATGTGCAAGAAATTACTAAGAATACGTGTCTATTGAATTGCAAAGGTATTACTACTTTTTTTCTTTTATTCAGTAAATTTACTATATGGTTGATGGCATCTCTCTTAGTTTTCAAATTTTGTGTATTTGTCTGGCCAATATTTGTATAACTGCCTGCATTTATTTACAGATGCCTTATTACAGATGCCTTATTACTATTTTATTTAATTGGTCACACAATAAATAACCACTATGCTCTCTATACATGCTATGTTCTCCAAGAATAAGGTGAGGTAATACTTATATTTTGAGACAGTATAGCAGTTGTACTTTTGCTATAAGATTCATTCAAATACCGATCTGACATGTTATCTAAAGTTTATATTCCTTCATTATATCAAGTTCCCTATCTGGCATATTAAAATGTGACTAGCAATGTACAGTGGATATGTAAAATAATAATAATTGTGTAGAGTGTATGTAGAGTTTATAACTTTTCATGCAATGTAATTAATGAAGTGTCTTACAAAATAAATGGTTGAAGCTTACCCAAATGACCCATTTGACAGATTCACTGTTTTGGACTCTTGGTTGCTCAATATGTCTCTTTACTTTTGGTGGCTAATTTAAGCTTAAGTAGTCCATTAACATTAAAGGATGGTGATACTTAAAGATGTTGAATTGTTGTACATGGAATGGATATTTAGATGGTGGTAATGTGGGATTGTCTTTTACAAAATATTTTAGTCATTCATCTAAATTTAACTGTTTCGGTGTATTTGCTTTATAATATTTTCAAGTTTTCGTATGCATATTATTCATTAGTAATCGTAATATAAATCAAATGTTTTGTTATCAAACCCGTATAATCACGGGTCAATAAACTAGTATAATAATAATTTTTACTTTCATATATGGAGTAGTATTAGAAATTTAAATTTTGGTTGATGTAATTATGGTGTTGGGGGAATTCGAGGTAGTAAGTATAGTAGGTAATAATTGTAGGTAGTAGTTGACTTATTAGAGAATGGGAGTATATCTAAAAGATAAAAGACTATTAAAATTAAAAGTAAAAATAAAATGAGATTTAATTTTAACCTCTCATTTCAAAATCTACGGCTGTTAAAAGCTGCAACTCTATTACTTTATTTCACATTCCTTTACTTCAAAAGAGTAACCAATTTCCTTGTCAATAGAATTAAAACACTTTTCTTCTTCAACCGAGTTTTCTTCTCCACCTTTCTTCTCAACCAACACACTACCACAATTTCAGTCTTCAAAAACAAAATACACTCAGAAACATGTAGATGGGGGCCTCACTAAATGAAGCAGCGATGAAGGCCACCACAGTTGCAACAAGTTGTTTATCTTCATTTTCTTATAATACATGATAGCAAACCTAGAAACTTATCTTTTCATCAAAAAAGCTTGTAAGTTTATGTATATTCACAGACTCGTACATTTTGCGAGTCAATTCCTGAACCGCGAGTCATAATCCGAGTCAGAGTAATCACCGAGTCAAAATCCGAGTCGAACATTTTTATGCCTTTTTTACTTGACTCGTACGAGTCAACTCGTGACTCGTACGAGTCTAATAACTATGGGTCTTATAATGAAGAAAAAAAAAACTTAAATTTTAAGGATTAAACAATTATTAACCCGAATTATTAATCAAACTGCAACAAATTCCTTCATATTACAATCTTTCATGAAATTGCAGTGTTGCACCTAATTTTCGTTAGCTTAATTAGATAACAAAAGTACCTACATAAATCAAGAGTAATGCTACATAGACCTAATTAGATAGACCTAAAAATAAACCTAATTAGATAGACCTAAAAATAGACCTAATACATTCATTGGATAATACAGTTTTTCTCTCATAATCTTATTTGTTAAACCTGACACATGTCACCCTACATTTTTAGATCCACATTAGGTCTACCTAATTTGTCCTGCCAATCATTTTCCTAAATCAAAGGCCAATTCATCTAGTTAACCATTGAAACTAGTCACCACAATTTTGAAATGGAATCTTAAAACAAAATTTAATTAACTTCAACAGTATTATAAAAAAGATGATAATCATCAGGAGGAAATGTTGCAAGCAACAGTTTAACATAAGTTTGAAACGGAACTTCAGTCATGCCACAATTCGAATCACAAGCACACCTCATCAAGGTGGTTTTTTATTTCTTGTCTCATTTGTTGGTCTCAACTACATCCTTGAAATTTGAAGGGGAAATGCAGCTTCAAGAAGTGAATTGGTGAAAGACACCATTTGAAACTTGTCCAAGAAACCGCGTCTCTCCATAAGAAGCTTACGGCAATTTTCTGCAGCAGCAACTCCAGACGAGTAAGCTCCATGCACGGATCCCTGGTTTTCCATGCTGACTGCTTCACCGCCAAAAAAGAGATTGCCCAAAGGAGCACGAAGCCTGTCATATATATCCGTTGGTTTTCCTACCACATCATACGAGTAGCATCCAAGGGAGTTCGGGTCTGTTCCCCAACTTGACACAAGATATTGAACCTATTACACCAATTATATATATCTTTCGTTAAAATTCAAGCTACCACAAGGTAGAGAAAAACAAACCGCGAGTTTTTTCTTATATCTTAAGAAAGAAGAAGAATTTTTTATCCAACAAAAAAGATGTAAATGGACAACAGAGAATCCAATTGCTAACGCTGACTAGAGGAACAGGTTTTTGTAAAAGGTAAAACCACTTCCTTTTGTCCATTTTAGATTTAATTAAACTTGTTCATTATGATAACAGTAACAATAAATCTCCAATGCACCCGATTTAGGCGACTGAATGCATTAAGAATAGACGTAGGGCAACTTTCAACCCGTTCTCCTTTTAGCTAATTTATTGATTTCCCGTTTGAGATAAAACACAAACCTATATCAACCCATTCATAAGTAAAAGGGTTGAAAGCAAACTCCAAGAATTACCAAAAAAACCATGGGAAATATATCTTTTATGACTGATATAGTATGTGCCAACACACGAAAATTACTGGGAAAACGATAACTATCGATATATATATCTTTTAATCAAGTTTGAACAAAGAAAGACTTACTGGCTGGGTTGCTTCTGGAAACATCTTTTTGAGTTGCAACATTGCAAAATTAGCGGCATCTTCTTCGGATAGCTTTTCAAGGTCATAAGCAAATCTTCCAGCAGCCATATAGACAAGGACAGGATGACCTGTTGCCTTATGTAGATTTAAAAAATATCCACAGGTATATGATGTTTGGGCAACTGTGCCCAACAACTCAACGTTTGGCCAAAACACATTATCAAAACGTAAGGCAATCTTATTTTCATTCCCAAAGCCAATATCTGATATAGCAGAGACCTTCCACTCAGGTAACTTAGGCTCAAACTCAATTAAGTTAGCTTTTAACACCCCAATAGGAACCGTAATAACTGCAGCATCTGCAACAAACGTTTTTCCACCCTCAACTGTAACTACCACCTCGTTAGGCCCATTGGATATCCTTGTCACCCTAGTCAATGTAGTAGATCAAATAAGTTTTAGAATCCATAACCAACACGAAACCACCTACATCATTTAAGGACTGAAGTTGTATTTTATTATTCATTCCAACGGGCACACAGGCCAAAAGAAGTTTGAAGTGTATTTTTAATTGATAAAGCCTCCTAAATTGTTTATTACTAGAAAAAAATTTAACTTTTGAATTAATATTTGTCAAAATTAATAATATATAGCACAACTAAGTAGCCATCGTCGTCTTTGACAGCCTTCAATTATTTTCGCCAAGTAAGCATATATGATAAAACAGTAAGTAGAGTAGATATCAGTCAGATGATTTGGGAGCAAACCTGTGATTTAAACGGATATCAATATCCTTTGCCAGTTCCTTAAGAACAGGATAGTAACCCCCAACCATCAGCCCATGTCCACCAGTGAGGACGTTTTCCTGCATGTCAAAGATTGCCTTTAGCACACGATCACTTATCAGCTCGTAGAGATTTCAAAACATGTTTTTATAACTTGGTCGATTCAAATCGAGTTTTTACGTCAAACGGGTCAATTTAAGAAAAAATGTCGCACAGATTTAACAATGTGATGTCCAGATGATATTACAGAACAAGGTAGACTTATGTATGAAAAATTGTATATTTCTATACTTTTAACAGCTAAGGAGTCACTAAGCAACTAATTTCAGATGACATAATTTGCTTCATCTCTGCGCTTATAACGAATATTGGAGCATCCCAAGGTTCGAAGATATTCCAGGTCCAAAGAGACGAAAGAGTAAAAACACAGTTGGGTTCAAAAGTCAATCATATGATGACTAGCAAATGACCAAACTAACATCATATTCAACAACTATTTTCTTCTCGAGCATTTATTGTTTTTCAGATAAAATAATTACACTAAGGAACACATACATGAAAGTTGATAAATTCAAAAACAAATCCAAAATATTGATGAAAACTGGCCAAAACTTGATCTAGAATCCAAAATAATCAGAGCATATGACTAACCTCATCCCAGTTTTTTAAAGATATCATATCTAAATCTGCCGCAAACCAAGCTTCCATTCTACATATGTACCACTGCAGCACTTCGTACGCCAGTCCCTCTTGTCTGCAAAAGTAAGATGATGTTAGCTTGCAAAATATCTCCTATTAAGCATTTATTTGAATTGCATTCTATATCATGCAACATGTACCTTAATTCTGGATGTCTTTCCAAGACTACCGATATTGCTTGAAGAACGGAAAGATCGTGTTGATTTTCATCCCTCACCTTTTCAGTCTATCAAAGAAGTAATAAATTATTTACTACCAGCACAAAAACACACAAAAAAGAGGCAAAATCCGAATGTGATTTCAAAACAAGGTACTTACCTCCTTGAGTATTTTCTTAAATGCTTCACCAACTTCAATAACTATCTGTTGATGAACCTGACGACCTTCCTTGTCAAAAAGCATATAGCTACACGAACATAATTATCATATTATTAACCTGATTTAGTTATACAACCAATCTGAATGACATTATGCTTATGACACTTAAAAAAGAACTCCAGAAAAAGAATTTCCACATTAAACCTTACCTCTCCAAATCATGGTCATATAGAACTGAGTTGTCACCGCTTGTCCGATATAATGCAAGTCCCAATTGACGTATCAACGGGGCCAAAGGATTTTCATTGCAGACACCATGTAACCTGAAAAACAATCCATATCATACTTCACAATGTGCATACATAAACATCTATCGGGACAAATAACCAAATGTAACATTATATCAAATTACAGAGTGCAAGCTAATCATACGTTTATAGTGCAAATGAAAAAGTAGTTAGATGAATGGATGCTAATATAATAGCCACTAATAAAAATCGTTTCATGAAGCATATTTTAACCCACAACGAACCTCATTTGTCATAACCATATGTTGATCAATTTATGTTACAACATGCAGAATAATAGAATTTATGTTACAACATGTAGAACAATAATAGTAAATTTAGAAATAAGAAAAATATGATTAATTGGGAGCTGAGAAGCATGAATTTGGTTGAGAAAGAGAAACTGGTAACTGACCATGATGCTCCCATATCCACCGGGCAACCAAAAGAGTAATCAGTGTGAATTCGACCACCGATTCTATCCCGTGACTCCAATAACACCACCTGTATATTACATCCATCTCCTTAATTGTATGAAAAGAAAAAGAAAGAAAAAAAGCTAAGGGCACGTTTAGTTACGGAAAAACTCCCTCACTTTTCCAAAATACTTGTCTAAGAAAACTAGAAAAATAAAAAACGTGTTCAAATTCAAGTTTTCTAAAAAACTACTTTTTATGGTTCTATGTTTCCATCTCTATTTCTCCTTCTAAAAGGAAAACTCCATCCCTCACTTTTGACCGCGTTTTCTAAATTTTCATTGCTTTTCTAGAGAAGTATAACACTTGTCACTTCCTAGAAAAACAGAAAAAGAAAAATGGAGAAATTTTTCCGTAACTAAACGCACCCAAAAGCATTAAACTTTCTGAAAATTCCATAAGACAAGTACCTCAAAATCGGCATTATTGAGCACATGAGCAGCAGATATCCCCGAGATACCACTTCCTATCACAATCACAGAAGGTTTTGAACTCTGTTGCCTCTCAATACACGATGCAAAAGCGCCTAAAAAGAAGAAAATGCAAGAGAAGTGAGTTGATTTGGTTGATGAAAAAATTTCTAATAAACAAAAGAGCATTATCATGTTCTAATATCAAGGATTCCTAATTGAAAGCATATCCAGAACTTTCTTTTCACAGTATGTCTCAAGGGATATTATATGTATTTGGCAGGAAATACCATTTATTTATAAAACCTATACTATGACACATGACACATTCAATGAGTAAGATAAAGGGAGAGAAAATATATCAACCAATAAGACTACAAGAGTATTTTGACACATAAAAAAAGCTTAATAAAAGAGTTAGTGCTCCAATTAAAAAAAAGATTTTATCAACAAAAGAAGAGGTTAAAATGTAATTTACTTACAGAGTAGTACAAAAGCTTAGACAAATCTCAAGCTGTCCATAAGAAAAGCTTTTCCCAACAAAGAAAAGTTTTGATAATCTTTTTTTTTTTTTTTTTTTTTTTTTTTGCATAAAAAAGCCTTTATAAAAAGTTTTGTCAGAGATTCTATAATTGAATTAGGTCTACCTTTAAATCTATTTAGTTACGCCGGTATATCTTTACTCTAAAATTAACATTGTATTTTTCCACAAATTGTCAGCTTTGCATGTTATCAACTTGTTTGCAAGAAAATAATATTGTAGTGACTATAAAAGTTCGAGTTATTTGCATCATCATCATCATATAAACCATTCTTATTAAGTAATACTGAATTTGTAAATCATAACATTCAACATTGCTCTAGACTCAAATCAGATCAGAGTAAATAAATACAGTATACAATACTATATACACTTTGAAATATCAATAAATACATTATCAGATTACTAATAAAATCTACACATTCTGCAACAATTATAATAAGATTCAACACATATATAATCACACAAATAAAAAATATGAACAATGTAGAGAGATTGAGATATTACCAGAAATCGAATCTTTGAAGTCCATCGAAACGCAGATCAATCAATCAATCAATCAATCAAGAAGGAAAGAAAAAAACTAAAGAGCGATCGAACGAGAAAGAAACAAAGAGTAAGAGAGGATGTTTAAATCGAATTGGAAATAGAAATCGAAGGGTGTATAGGATTAGGGAAATTAGACACTAATTGATTAGAATGGTAAAGAATAAAAATCAAAAGGCCGGCAATGAAGCGGCTACAATTAGAACCCCGGAGTTTGTCAAACCAGCTCATAATCAAATCGGCGAAATTCAAAACGGCAATCGATCAAATCACACTAACAACGATGATTAATAGATCTATTGGTTGATCAACTCATCGTCGTACTACAGAATATATAAGATGGAAGAAAGAGCGGTATTAGAAAGAAGAAGAATGAATAATGAAGAATTTGATAGGGAGGAGGAAAGAAAGATGGAAGGAAGGACCGCTATTATAGCGGACAAAGTGGACACGTCACTTGCTAACGGGCCGCCTGGCTTTTCGACAAGATATTTTCCATCAACATAAAAATATCTCATACTTTATGCTACATTTCACCCTTTGACTATCGTCTAATTACCCCTTAAGCCCCCCTGAGTTTATACATTCTTCTTTTTTGAGTGAATTACGTTGTCGTTAGTCCATGGGTATGCACGTTATTTCACTCTCAAGTCCCTGGGTCGTTTTTTTTTGCGGTTCCAGTCCTTCGACATAGGTTTATGTTTCACTCCCAGTCCCTAACCCTAACGTCGGTTAATATTCTCGTAAAGGTAGTGATATATCCACCACACTTTTTGATAAATCCACCAATAATGTGCAGTTTTATTTGTACAGTACAAGTTCTCAATGCATAAACTTGGTGGATTTATCAAAAAGTGTGGTGGATATATCACCACCCTTCTCGTAAAGTCATCCAACTTGCGCGGTACAAAAAGGCAAAAAGGACTTTTCAAGGGTTTGAAAAAGGTAAAGTAGATATTCAAACACGGACAAAAAGGTTCACAATAGACGGAAAAATCATTTTCGCCCTCTTGTGCCACCCACGTTGACTGACTTAACGGGTAAAATTAACAGGCTTTAAGGGTCAGAGACCGGGAATGAAACATAAACATGGGTCGACGGACTGGGATCACAAAAAATGACCCAGGGACTAGGAGTGAAATAACGTATATACCACATGGACTGAAATAGTAATACTATTATTTTTTTCCTTTCTTCTTTTGGTTACATGGTACGAGTCTCTATGGAATATGGATGGTGGTTATGGTCGTGTGCGGTTTCATGTGTTTATGATTGACATATTCTTATCTTTTTGTGCTGTTGACAACTATGATGTGAAGAGCAATGTGCTATTGACCAATAAAGTGTCAAATAAATCATTTTCATTTGCAAATTTTTACGTATGCACATTTTACCACTAAAAGCCCATACAAAATGAGTGCCTAGGAAAAAGCATATTTTTAGCTAACGGCATGTCGTGTCAACACCACCCTTGTATTTTTTTTTTCCATCTTTTAATCGTATTTATCAAATATGACGGGTTGGAAAGCTCAATCATATACCAACTCATTTATCTAATGAGTTAGTAATATAGACCCGTTAAAACTCTAACCTATTTAGTTTTATTCCGTTGTCATATCAAGAATTATCATCAGTCATGCATGCAGCAGCAAGAGATAATGGTGCACTATGTATCGTATATTCTATGTTGTTTTTTAATACCTAATCACAATATCAAGTACTGAGTAGAAGAATATGAGGCATCTTGGATATTCCCTGTGACACCCCCAAATTTTATGATTTGCGGAAGCTCGATTTGGGTGTCACTAATCAATATATAGAGCACGTAAGATATAATGAACGACCACTATATGCGTCGTTTTAAACTTGCATTAATAAAGTAAATGTTTACATCAAAATAATGTTACATTAGCTCGGTTCCTGAAATTGAGAGATTACATAGCATAATTACTTTTACAAAATATAATAATGCGATCAAATCTCTAATTGTATGTATGCTGACTCGAGCTAATAATCCCTGCTTGTGCAGTCAACCTACTGCTGGGTACCTGTGATACATGCTAAAATGGGTCAGCGAAAACGCTGGTGAGCTCACAGGTTTGTATGTCAATGTATAGTTGTAAGAACCGCAAGATTTAAATTGAATTTAAAATGCAATTAAGCAAAATAAAAGTTATACAATCCATGAGCACATAGTCTGAGCTTAACTTGATTTGTCAGGCCCAATTAAGGAAACCTAACTTGAAATGCCTCCTACGAGTGTCTAATCCACACTCGTCTTCCCAAATGCTAATACATCCGTTTGACTGGTTAGTGCGTGCTAACCCGGATGAGGATTGTCAATCCCATATGATATCATATACTAACATTCACGCTAAAATATTAGAGACTATGTTATAGAGGACTTTAAATTGATTAGCTTGAAACTCATGTAGTATTTGAAGGTTGGTACTTGCGTTCTACTCGTAAAACAAAACAGAGCAGTAATATCACACCCCTAGTTGTAAAATAGTGAAAATGGGGCTATGAAACCCACATGAGTCTTGAAAGTTTGAATTAATAACTTGGATTGATTTGCCTTGAAGTGTGGTCCGAAGACTTGTAACCTGAAGGTGTCCATGACACGCGATGGTTATTAATTGTTTAGGCATCTCGAAAGACTACCTTTGTAGTTGTTTGTCCAAATTACCCCGATTTGGTTGATTGACTTGTATGTTTGAAAACGTGTACGGCCCGTTGGTGATTAATGGTGATAATAATCTTGATGTTACCACATTGATTTCGAAGCGTTATGCTTGAAAAACAAATTCCATTATGTTTGAAAAGTTGTATCGTATAAGTGTTTTGAAGTTGTTCAAGTTTGACACTTGGTGAAAAATATGCTTACGGAATCTAAGTACGGGGGTCCGGGGACAGCGCCCCTGGTAGCGGGGTCCAAGGGGCGGCAGCCCCTGGCGGGGTCCAAGGGGCAGAGCCCCTGGCTGGGGTCGAGCTGCCAGGTCAGCTTGGAAAATTTTTATTTCTACTATATTGCTTTAAGGAAAAACGCATCTGGACTTGAATTTGGGTGAAATCAAGTGATAAAATTTTGGTCTCGACACTTAGTAAAAAGTTGTAAATATTCTGTTTTATGCGACACAATATGCGACATAATAATTTGTTATGCGACACAAGGGTTGTGTCGCATAGAAGCGCAACACAAGAGCTTAGCGACACAAGGGTTGTGTCGCATAAGCGTACAATGCTGATTCAACAACGACATAGCGATTGTGTCGCATGGTTTTTGCGACATAAGGTACGACATAACATTGTGTCGCAAAAGGTCCGACACAACAAGGTTTTTACGACACAAGATACGACACAAGGGCTTTTATGCGACATAACAGGCAAAATACGACACTACATGCGACACAAGGCTTGTGTCGCATTGAAGAACACCAGCCCAGAAAGTCCGACTGTCGAGATTTTTCCGGCCAAAAACCCAATTCACACCCGTTTTTAAGCTATAAAATCGTGTTTTCTTCATATATTTGGACATATACAAGTTATATAACTCATAGATATGTAAAAACAAGCTAAAACGAGAAGTTTCGGGAATTTGTCGGAAACTTACGCGGTGTCGGATTGAAAATCCGAAAAGATAGAAATGTAGATAGCGTCGAGGTGGTTCCTTTTCCGTAATTATTTTGATGATCCGAGGTCGTTTCGTGTTCTTATTTTGATGATTATGGTGGTGGTGGTGTTTTGGTGTGTTTGGATAGAAAGAAAAGAAAGAGATAGAAAAGAAATGAGAAACGAGGAAAGAAGAAAGATGGAGATGGTTTTGGTGGAAGTTTCCCTTTTTCAGTCCACGCAATGTGCTCCGTGCGGTGTTCGTTCTCCCGATTATTTAAACGTTTAATTAATATTAGTTACTTTTAGATATGCGTTTTAAAATGCGAATAAATTCCCGATGGTTTGGTTGAAGTATTTTTATTAAAGTACCTTAGGTTGTAGTTATAAATTATAACTTAAACTCGTTTTTGTTTTGTCGCGCGTGTTTATAATTTAACTTAGTAAATTGTTATTTATACGATACTGTTTAAACTGAAATATTACAAAATGATATCCTTGAGATATAAAGTTCCATTAAATAACGTTATGTTACTTAGTTAAATTGTTCACCAACGTCCGTATTTAATTGAACCGAATTACATTCGAGTTGAAACTCGTACGATTTAAACAAACCGCATAATTGTGTAGATATATATATATACATTCAACAATATATATAATAATTGATACATTAATTAGCCTAACACAGAACTAATTACATGTATTAAAACTTGATTAGGCACTAAATTCTAGTCCTAAATTGACGGGTGTCACATTCCCTCTGGATTCAGAGCTGCCTTTAATTTAATACATATCTCCAAAAGACGTACGACTTAGGGGTGTCAACGGGTCGGGTTATTCGGGTCGGGTTATTCAGTTTTTCAAGTTTATAATCTAACCCGAAACTCAATTTAAATAAGGTCGGGTTATTCGGGTTCAGGTTATTCGATTTCGGGTTGGGTTCGGGTTATTCATTTAAACTCGAATAAGATGATATTCCAAATTTTCGTATTTTGAATAAAACTTGAACTTACAAAATGACACTAATAGTTTATATAAATCATCATGAGTAACTTATATATGTATATTATATATGGATAAACCATAAATAACTTATATATATAGTTATATTTGTAAATTAAATAATTTATTAGGTTATTCGGGTTACCCGAATTGAAAAAATTTTATCCGAAACCCGACTCAAATAAGATGTGGGTTATTCGGGTTCGGGTTATTCGGGTTCGGGTGGCCAAATAAGCTTCGAATTCGGGTTGAGTCGGGTCGGGTTCGGGTTATCTATTCGGGTTCGGGTTTTTTTGACACCCCTAGTACGGCTAGTCGGCTAGTGCCTAGTGGTGGTGAAATCACCCAGCCCCACTATCTTATACTCGTATATCTCATATTTTTCCATACCCATTTCTAAATACGCTTAATTGGCTTTATTCTAAAAAAAATATTTGTAAAAAATCGAAATATATTTACAAAAATATAATAATATATATTATCGTTGTTATTAAACTATTAAGTTGTGTTTGGTCCGCTAATTTCAATAGAATTGAAATTTCAATTCCATTTCATAAGGTTGTTTGGTTCACGAAGGAATTGATTTGAAAGTCATTAAATTATTTCACTCACGGGAATATATTCCTTTGAAAATTTCAATTCTTTCGAATTCCGATTCCAAAGAAAAGATTTCGCAAACCAAACTCTAGCGTTACTTTCTTTTAGGTATATATGGTTCATTGTTTTCATATCATATATAGAAAAAAAAAATGTATATTTAGACGTAAGTACTATATTATGTTTATGTGTAAACACTAATAATTCTTGGAATATCAAAACTTTAACTATTTAAAGAGTTTATTTTTTCTTATAAAATAATAATAATAATAATAATAATAATAATAATAATAATAATAATAATAATAATAAAGCTACATATGTTTATGAGATGGCAAATGATATTTCCACCAACAAAAATGATACTTCCACCAAAACTGTGCAGTAAGCAGTTTTACCATATGCATAAATAGTTGTACTTAATGGTGGATGTATTATTTTTAATGTTGGAAATATCAATGCCCTTATGAGATGAGAGTGATCAATAAACTATAATTAATTATCTCTTTTCTATTAAATATAAAAATAAAATATAAAATAATTTTTTTTGTACATAATATAATATAAATTAGTTTCAAAAATGTGTACATGATAATGAAAGTAGAGAAATAAAGATTGATAACATTAAACACACAACACAAGGATCACCTTCCGGTTGATAATGGTTGTGACTTAATTTTAATTGATTCGTCTTAATTCGCTACTCGATTATTCAAATAAAAATCTTACATTATGATTCTACAACTCTGCATAAGAAAACCATTATTTTATGCATTTAAACTAACAAAGAAAGATTTACATGCACCTTCTAGGAATGTAGATTTTTTACCTTTTTCGATCGAGAATTAAAAATACTACAAGTAGTGTTTGGAAGAATAAATAAAGTGCAATGCAACATGATGACTCAAAAAGTCAAATTTAGCCCTAAAAGCTAAAAGTGGCCCAAGTTGGTTATCAGCTGTTTCCACAAAGTTCAAACCGTGTTGGTTTGGTGCAGGGAATTCAAACATATATACAGGGGGCGGAGCTAGAAGGGGGCAGTGGGGGCAATCGCCCCCTAGAAATCAAAAAGTATCAAAAAAATAATAATTTTTTTAAGGTAATTAGTGGCAGTTTAGAATTTTGACCCCCCCTAATGTGATAGAAAGAAAAAAAAAAAAAATTTTGCCCCCACTCCTAAAATTCCTAGCTCCGTCCCTGCATATATAGTCGGTCAAATTTGGACGTACCCCACTGTTAAAGGAATCAAAGAATTTTATTTTTATGGGAATTTCGAAAATCGTAACCTCAACATCGTGGGGCATCTATATGTTCTCCAAGTCATCGAGTTGGTACTAACAAAATTTTAATGTAATCTTAATTAAAAGCAAAATAATGAGATTATTTGCACGTGGAGCAGCCATCTAATCGACGTGCTTCGTTATAGGGCCGGCTTAACCTATATGGGCCCAAGGCCGGGATATTTTGGGGCTTAGTCCGTTAGCATAAAAAAACTAATTTAATCACATGCTTTTATCCGGGGCTTATTCCGTAAATAATTTTTTATAATTTTTAGTTTACAAAAAATTTGAGGCCCTAAAATAGATAAGCCCAAAATATTATAAAAATATAGTAAGCCCAAAATATCATAAAAATTTGGTTAGCTCAAAATATCATAAAAAATTAGGGCCCTAAAATAGGTAAACCCAAAATATCATAAAAATATGGTAAGCCCAAAATATTATAAAATTTTGGTAAACCCAAAATATCATAAATATGTAAACCCAAAATATCATAAAAATTTTGTAAGCCCAACAAATCATAAGAATGGGGGCCCTAAAATATTAGGGGCCCGAAAATATTGGGGGCCCTAGGCGATAGCCTAAACCCACATAACTGTTGGGCCGGCCCTGGTTATACAACCTTACAAAATTTCGGCTACTGGGTCGTAATTCTCGTCACAGTACTGAGATGGTAATTGGCCAAAATGTATTCTACTCCTCTCAACTTGGTTGACTTTGAACTTGTAAAGGATAACATGGTACCCTTAACTTGTAAAAATAGTCGCTTTAGTCAGTCATGTGCCGATCACTTTTTCTGTTAACTATTTAACGGTGGCGTTTCCGATAAGGTTCATATATATTAACTCTAACTTCAAACCTAATTCATTTAGATTCATCTCTAACTCGGTTAGGTTTACTTATATATATATGTGTGAGTATTATGTACCATATCAGGAATTTATGTACCATACTATACTATTAGTACTAGTATAATACTCGCGCCATGCAGCGGAGTATGCTTAAAATGTAGAGTTAGAGATTCGATAATTATAAATTTGTGTGTAGAGTTAGAGATTAGGAAAGGGAGATGGTTAAGATTGATTGTTTACACATTGTAAATTTGGAAAGAAAATTAATAAACAAATAAAAATCGTGAAAATATGATCTAATCTTGGAAAGGGTTTATGAAATTTGATGCAAGAAAGGGCAATAGGGGTAATTTAGGAATTTTAATTATTTTTAAGATTTAAGACTCAACTATCAAAGACACTTTATATGTAGTAATATGTAGCACCCCCAAATTTACTGTTGGCGGAAGCATACTTTGAGGTGCTACTAATCAAGTAATCACAACACATAAGATATAGCAAACGACATCTACATGCGTCGTTTTGATAAAATACATTAAAATAATAATAGTACATAAGTTAGCATTGAGTTCACATGATTGATTTGAGAGATTTTAATACATATCTAATTATACAAAATGTAGAAATGCAATGAAATCTCTTGATAACAGTGTTTGCATGTGACTCGAGCTAAGATCCTGAGTGCAGTCCTACTACTGCTGATCACCTGAGAATACATGTAAAACGGGTCAGCTAAAAGCTGGTGAGCTCACAGGTTTAATTGATACAATTTAATGTATGTTACGCAAGATTTAGTAAATTGATTTGCAACCAAGCAAATAAATAATGTATGTATCACTGCCATGAGCACATAGTCTGAGCTTAACAGTGGTGTCAGGATCCGTATTCAAGGACCTGATCGAGGGTGCCTCCCTGAGAGTGCCTAATCTACACTCTAATGAACAAATGCTAATGCGTCCGTTTGACCAGTTGGGGCTTCCAACCCGGACGAGGATTGTCAATCCTATATGGTACCATACACTAACATTCACGCTATAACCGTATTACCAAACTATGTTGTGGAGGGCTTTGAGTGATTAGATAAACAAACTCATGCAGTACAAAGTAATGATTTGATACTTGCGTAGTATGAAAACAAATTGAGCATGTATTCTCACCCCAAAATAGTTCAAACAAGTAAAAGTGGGGCTACGAGACTCACCTGAGTATATGATGTGTGACTGTGATGTGAGAGCTAACGGTTAAAATAAGATTGTCGCCCAGATAGATATTCTTTAACGTCCTAAACGAAAAGAATATTAACATAAATGTTTGACTACCCTTCAATTCGTGTTAACAACTCGGTTGTTTTGTAAGATAATTGGTTATCCAAGTTTTATACGATTTGTTGGTGATAAATGTGTTTGAAAAATAAATATTACTTTTCGAGTTATGTTTATCGTTTAAACACTTGTTGCGTGTAAGTATATACATATATATACTTATTAGTTGAATATATATATATATATATATATATATATATATATATATATATATATATATATATATATATATTGTTTGTTCTTTATATATATATAAAGTAATTTTTGATGTTACCTAAGTGAAAGATCATTGTGAGGACGAAGAGGATTTGTGAGATTTCCTTTCAAATAAAGTTATAATAGTTATAGTTATGGAAATGAAAAGAAATAAGGTGGTTGATTATGACTTAAATTGAGAAAAAGGATAACAGTTATCAAAACTTAAACGGTGCATTTGTTGGTAAAACCGATTCAATATGCATTATTAAAATTGGCGGAAAAATGGTAGTTAGTGGATGACGTGGAAGCACCAATTAATGGCAAATTAAAGCCTAAATATCCTTGATTAATTATTTGGATAGATATATATAGAGGTTGTTGTCGTTTTGAAGACACAATTGTCTTTGTCGTGTATATATATATATATAAGTTTGTCGTAGTCACGTATATATATGAACATACATGAACCGTCGTCGTATGAGTATATATACATATATATGATAATAGTCATTGTCCACATATATATAAACATACAAATTATAAAGTTTGTACTCAATAGTTTTACTCGTTTCATATATACTCCGTTTGTATATTAATTAATAGCTTTTGTTTCCAAAATTGTCGCGTCCAGTTGTTTCGTATTATTTGAAATAGATATTCATATAAAATATTGTCTCATTGTTATGTACAATTTTAGAACCAAATTACGTGTCGTATATATTTACCAAATATAACTTTAACAATAAAATAGAAGTTGTGTACACATTTTTCATTTTTACTCTAATGATGTATCATATATAAGTCATTGTTTCAAAAGAGTTTGTATAAAATTTTATATTAATTACCTAGTCTACATATGTATGTATGTAAACATATGAAACCTTTTTATTTATATGGTAGAGGAGATCATTACATGATTAAGGGCATTAATTACTTGGTCATGTGTATATACATTACTTAACCAAAGATCACGTGATAATCTGCTTCCAATATTGAGACCCGTTCGGTTATACTAGTTACACCCATTCGGGTTAATAAATTGACCCGTCCGGGTCTGTGTGTCCACCAGTTCGGGTCGGGTTTCTCTCAGTTTATGCTCTATTCGACAGTTAAATTCCTTCAGTTCATTTATTATTTTTCTTAAATACCTTCGATTATCAACATAAAATATATATACATAAACATAATACTTGAAGTTATTACACAATCATCACAATAAATTTCGTAATTATATTTTGAGGTAATCTTCCAAATACTAAAACGGGATTGTGAAAAATAAAACTTTTATTATTTTTGACCTTTAGGTACGTTTTATAATTGTTTCTGTTCGTATATAACGCGTCCTAAATCGTCGTCTTAAGGTTTCCATTTTATTTTTGTTCTAACTATTTTCTATAATAATTTCAAACAAAAATTATCCAAAAGTATTTTGAAGTTCTTTTTGAACTTTTGTATTGCGTTTTGGATACGTTTAATATAAAAGGTATTAATGATTATATTATCTCAATAATATAAATATCTAATATTAGTAATTAATAATTTTCGAATTATTAACCATTTTGTATCACCAACTTTATTGTATTTGTTTTGTCGGATTCACTCCGATATTATTTCGTATCATCTAATTTATAATTATAATAAATTATAAATTTTCGAAATACTTTTTGTTCACAAGTTTTGGGCACGCTAGACTTATCTCACATCAGAGGTTTAATATATAATTTCGTAGTGGATTAGTGTAATAATGCGTGAAATTAAGTATAAATATATACCTAATTTGGAGGAGTGTCACATTCTCCCCCCGTTAGCGAAATCTCGTCCCGAGATTTAAGTTGAGTCGTGGGTCACAGCCGCGTGCTCGAAAAGATGAGGATATTTCTTTTGCATTTCATCTTCGCGTTCCCATGTAGACTCTGGGCCGCGTTTCGAGTTCCATCGAACTTTGACGAGTTTGATTCGACTGCGTCGGAGTTTATGTGTTTTTCGATCAATTATTTCGATGGGTTCCTCCACAAAATTGAGTTTTGAGTCAATGAAGACTTCGTCAGGAGGAATGATTAAGGTTTCATCCGAAAGACACTTTTTGAGATTACTAACGTGGAAAGTGTCGTGAATATTGTTGAGCTCTCGTGGCAGTTTGAGTTTGTAAGCGACAGGACCAATCCTTGCAAGGATTTCAAACGGTCCGACATATCGAGGGTTTAGTTTTCCCCGTTTTCCAAATCGTGCTATCCCCTTCCAGGGCGATACCTTGAGTAGGACTTTGTCTCCTACTTGGAACTCAAGAGGTTTACGGCGGTTATCAGCGTAGCTCTTTTGTCTATCTCGTGCCGTTTTCAATCGTTGAAGTACTTGAGTTATCTTGTCAGTGGTTTCCTGGACAATCTCAGGTCCAGATAGCTGTCTGTCACCCAACTCTGCCCAACAGAGTGGTGATCGGCACTTGCGTCCATATAACGCTTCAAATGGTGCCATCTGTATACTCGTGTGATAACTATTGTTGTAAGAAAATTCGGCTAAAGGTAGATGAGTATCCCAGTTACCTCCAAAGTCTATCACACATGCTCGCAACAAATCTTCGAGCGTTTGTATCGTTCGCTCACTTTGGCCGTCGGTTTGAGGATGGTAGGCAGTACTCATATCTAATCGAGTACCAAGTGCCTTTTGAAGTGATTGCCAAAAGTGAGAAGTGAATCGGGTATCTCTATCAGAGATAATAGATAATGGCACACCATGTCTGGAAACAATTTCTTTCAGATAAATGCTAGTCAACTTATCCATCTTATCAGTTTCTTTAATAGCCAGAAAGTGGGCTGATTTCGTTAGTCGATCGACAATCACCCATATTGTGTCAGCTCCTGATGCTGTTTTGGGTAACTTCGTAATGAAGTCCATCGTTATTTGTTCCCATTTCCATGTGGGCATCTCAGGTTGTTGCAAAAGTCCAGACGGCCTTTGATATTCAGCTTTGACCTTTGAACAGGTCAGGCATTTACTAACATAGGTTGCGATATCTCGTTTCATGCCAGGCCACCAATAGAAATCTTTCAGATCGTGGTACATTTTGTCTGCACCAGGATGTATCGAATATTTGGACTTATGAGCTTCGTCCAAAATCAGCTTGCGTAATTCGTCTACGCATGGAACCCAAACTCGGTTCATAAAATACAACACTCCGTTGTCTTTCTTTTCAAGTTGTTTTTCCATCCCCTTCAGGGATTCGTTCTTCAGATTTTCTGGAGTGAAGGCAATTTGTTGTGCGTCACGAATTTGAGTAGTGAGGTTCGAGTGGATAGTCAATCCCAAAGCTCGTACTCTACGAGGTTTGACTCTTTCCTTGCGACTCAGGGCATCTGCTACAACGTTTGCCTTGCCCCGGTGGTACTTGATTTCACAGTCGTAGTCGTTTAGTAGTTCGACCCAACGTCGTTGTCTCATGTTGAGCTCTTTCTGGTCGAATATGTGTTGGAGACTCTTGTGATCAGTGAAGATCGTACACTTCGTACCGTATAGGAAATGTCTCTAAATTTTAAGTGCAAAAACGACCGCTCCCAACTCTAAGTCATGAGTCGTGTAGTTTTTCTCGTGCACTTTTAATTGACGTGATGCATAAGCAATTACTTTGTCATTTTGCATTAGGACGCAACCCAGTCCCTGATGTGAAGCATCACAGTAGACAACAAAATTATCTACTCCTTCTGGTAATGATAGGATGGGTGCGGTACTCAGCTTCTGTTTCAACAGTTGGAAGGCATTTTCTTGTTTCTCGCCCCATTCGAATTTCTTGTCTTTTTGAGTTAGAGTGGTAAGGGGTTGGGCTATTTTTGAAAAGTTTGCGATGAATCGCCTGTAATAGCCAGCTAGACCAAGAAATTGTCGGATCTCGGATGGGGTTTTCGGTGCTTCCCAGTTTTTGATTGCCTCAATTTTAGATGGGTCCACGTGAATTCCTTTATCGTTTATCACATGACCAAGGAAATGAACCTCTCGCATCCAAAATTCGCACTTAGAGAACTTTGCATATAGCTTCTCTTTCTCAAGTAGTTCAAGGATTGTTTTCAGGTGTTGTTCGTGGTCCTCTTTCGTTTGCGAGTAGATCAGGATATCATCAATGAACACAATGACGAACTTATCCAGGTACGGTTTGTATACTCTGTTCATGAGATCCATGAACACTGCTGGTGCGTTTGTCAGTCCAAAGGGCATGACTAGAAACTCGTAATGACCATAACGAGTCCTAAACGCAGTTTTCGGTACATCCTCTTCTCGAACTTTTAGTTGGTGGTAACCAGATCGTAGATCGATTTTCGAATAATAGCTTGACCCTTGGAGTTGGTCAAACAAATCATCGATACGTGGTAACGGGTATCGATTCTTTATGGTTACTTTGTTCAGTTCTCGGTAATCTATGCACATTCGCATGGATCCATCCTTCCTCTTGACAAACAAAACTGGAGCTCCCCAAGGCGAAAAGCTCGGTCGGATGAATCCTAAGTCTAGGAGTTCTTGCAACTGCGAAGACAACTCCTGCATCTCTGATGGAGCTAGACGATAAGGTGCACGGGCGATTGGTGCGGCTCCAGGCACCAAATCAATATGAAACTCAATTTGTCGTGAGGGTGGTAATCCTGGTAATTCCTCGGGAAACACTCCCGGGTAGTTACGCACAATAGGTACATCGTCTATATGTCTCTCTTCGGGTTTCTTCTCCACAATGTGTGCCAAAAACGCTTGGTATCCCTTTCTGAGATACTTACTAGCTTTTAAGCAAGTAATCATCTTAGTGGCACTCTTTCGTTTCTCACCTTGTATCACTAAGGTTTCTCCTGTCGGTAGTGGTATGCGTACCATCTTTTCAAAACAGATAATTTCAGCGTGGTTCTTTGACAACCAATCCATACCGACTACAATGTCAAAACTTCCCAACTTAACCGGTAGCAAGTCTATTTCGAAGATATGACCTTCTAACTCTAAGGTGCATCCCGGTACTATTTCTCCTGACTCGATCAACTTACCATCGGCTAATTCTACAATGTATTTGTTATCTAGCTTACGGGATTCAAGTTCTAATAGTGGTCTAAACTCAGTAGACACAAAACTTAAATCAGCACCCGAATCTATTAACACAGAGGCATAATGGTTGTTTACTAGAAACGTACCAGTGACGGTGTTAGGGTCCTGGCGTGCCTCCTGTGCTCCGATCACAAATGCCCTTCCACGAGCTGGTTGATTGTTGCCTTTGTTCTTCAGCTTCGGACACTCATTCCTGAAATGTCCAGTGTTGCCACACTCAAAGCAGGCTCGTGGTTGGTTGGTGTTGTTGTTGGTATTGGTTTTGGGTGATCTGCAGTCCTTGGTAAGATGTCCGTACCGCTTGCAGTTGTTGCAAGGAGTACTGCAAGGACCATCATGATGACGGTTACACTTGGAACAGTAAGGCTTGTTCCCAATGTAGCATTTCTTCTCCCCAGACCCAGTAATGTAAGCCTTAATAGTCTCAGGCTTCTTTGAGGTTTGGTGGTTTTGGTTTGAGTTTCCAGACCATTTTCTTTTGTTATTCCCAGAGTTGTTTCCAGTAGATGGTGCAGGTGTTCCACGACGAACAGCCTGAGCCATGAGTTCATGAGCAATACGAATGGCACTCTGAATTGTTCCAGGTTTTGACGAAGTGACGTTCCCCTGAATGTTCTCAGGAAGTCCGCGGATGTATCTCTCGATACGTTTGCGTTCAGGGTCAACCATGGATGGACAGAGAAGAGCAAGCTGCTGGAAGCGAGTGGTATAACCAGTGATATCAGTTCCTTGCACACTCAGATGCCAGAATTCATCTTCCAGTTTCTGGAGTTCTTCATTGGGACAATACTCGTCCCTCAACATCTTTTTCAATTCTTCCCATGGAAGTTGATATGCAGCATCAATTCCCACAGATTGCACATAAGAATTCCACCATGTCAGAGCACCTTCTAGGAAAGTACAGGTGGAATATTTCACTTGGCAGTCTTCTGTGCAATTGCTGATTCTAAAAACTGACTCCATTCTTTCAAACCACCGGATTAGTCCAATGGCACCTTCCGTGCCCTTAAAGTTTAGAGGTTTGCACTTGAGAAAGTCATTGTAGGTGCAAGGTTTGACTACAGGAGCATCGTTAACAGTGTCATCACTTCTTCCGTTATTTCTCCGTGATGATTGAGCAGCCAGAGCTTCGGCTACTCCTTGAGAAACGAACCGTGCGAGTTCAGCAGTGCTGAAGGTTTGTCTCTTTGGTGGCATGTTCCTTCAAGAAAAGAAATGAAAGGAACGTGAGATTATGTACAAGTGGAATGATAATCAAAGATGTATGTATATATGTGATAATACACAACAGCATGAAGTGATAATCATAATTTCATTAGATAATAAGGCTTAGATTACAAGGTACGAGTTTTCAAAAGATTGCAGAATATAGAGTTACAAAAGATGTCGGAAATTAGTACATCGAGATTCGGAATTCGTCCGGATGAAAGTGATGGTATCAACAGTGTGCGCGGAATAAGGCTTAGCTTATGGAGACCTAGAAGTTCTTCTAGTAGTAAGTTTCAGTCGTGATTTCGAAGGATAAGAATGGTGGGAAGAAAGCGAAGGGATATCTTCCTCGTGAGTACATGACGGTATAGCGGAATGTGTTGTTATTCGTCGCACGTGTATAAACAAATTGACGGTAGTAGGTGAGGATAAGTCTTGTTCTTTACATCGAGTGATATTGTAGTAGCTATACTTGTCGTCTTAGGTGGTGTGAGCGATAGCGAGAGTGTTATCGTGTGAGGCCTATTCATATATATTCAATATATAATAGCCTAAGAAGTAGTACGTGAGTGAGGCCTATGTATGTATATAAACGTATATCACATAATAGCCTAGTGTGTGTATAGCACAAATCACGTATAAGTCCCGGTTCTCTCGTGGTCAGAGTCAACTAGTGTATTCCGGTTCGACATAACCCCTTTCAGATCTCACATCATCTTCGTTTAATTGTACATAGTTGATCAGGCTATGTTAAATTAAACTTGTATGACGAAATCCCTGAACCAGTTATACCTAATGAGGAATACGGCCTAACGGTCATAGTCTAGGCCCACTAAATGCAACCTAGTTCACTATAACCTTAGGCTCTGATACCAATCTGTAGCACCCCCAAATATACTGTTGGCGGAAGCATACTTTGAGGTGCTACTAATCAAGTAATCACAACACATAAGATATAGCAAACGACATCTACATGCGTCGTTTTGATAAAATACATTAAAATAATAATAGTACATAAGTTAGCATTGAGTTCACATGATTGATTTGAGAGATTTTAATACATATCTAATTATACAAAATGTAGAAATGCAATGAAATCTCTTGATAACAGTGTTTGCATGTGACTCGAGCTAAGATCCTGAGTGCAGTCCTACTACTGCTGATCACCTGAGAATACATGTAAAACGGGTCAGCTAAAAGCTGGTGAGCTCACAGGTTTAATTGATACAATTTAATGTATGTTACGCAAGATTTAGTAAATTGATTTGCAACCAAGCAAATAAATAATGTATGTATCACTGCCATGAGCACATAGTCTGAGCTTAACAGTGGTGTCAGGATCCGTATTCAAGGACCTGATCGAGGGTGCCTCCCTGAGAGTGCCTAATCTACACTCTAATGAACAAATGCTAATGCGTCCGTTTGACCAGTTGGGGCTTCCAACCCGGACGAGGATTGTCAATCCTATATGGTACCATACACTAACATTCACGCTACAACCGTATTACCAAACTATTTTGTGGAGGGCTTTGAGTGATTAGATAAACAAACTCATGCAGTACAAAGTAATGATTTGATACTTGCGTAGTATGAAAACAAATTGAGCATGTATTCTCACCCCAAAATAGTTCAAACAAGTAAAAGTGGGGCTATGAGACTCACCTGAGTATATGATGTGTGACTGTGATGTGAGAGCTAACGGTTAAAATAAGATTGTCGCCCAGATAGATATTCTTTAACGTCCTAAACGAAAAGAATATTAACATAAGTGTTTGACTACCCTTCAATTCGTGTTAACAACTCGGTTGTTTTGTAAGATAATTGGTTATCCAAGTTTTATACTGTAACACCCCTAAATTTGTTTAGCGGAAGCGTTTAGTTTAAGTACTGGGGTGTCATAATAATAACGCGTGCATACGTATCAGAGCTTATGATTACAACAGAACATAATATATTAAGATGCCAAAATGTTAATTACAAGATTTACGATTCATCGAGTCGTACAAGTTAAAAGTAATAAGTATACAAAAGTGGATTTCTAGAATATGACAAAATAGTTTCAGTTATACTGGAGAAATCCATATGTTTTTCCAAAAATGTTGGCATCCTAAAGCTTCACGGGTCGCCTAATTCTCCATGTGTTGGCGATTCTTACATGCGCAGCTAATTCCCTGAAAAACATAGTAAAAGTCAACAACTAGGTTGAGTGAATCCACAGGTTTAATGTTGTATGTTGTTGTTTGAAGTTTTGTAGTCATAGTTGTTGAACCAAATACGTTCATAAATAGTAATTGCCATAATAGTTGAGTAATGTTTAGTGGAACGTCACCCAAGGTATAAGTTTAGTGGGTTATTCGCCCAAAAGTTTCGTTCTTTGTCGGGACGTTACCCAAAATGCGGTTCATGTGGGATGTTGCCCAAAAATAGTTGCGTTGGGACGTTACCCAAATTATGTGTTTGAAAACATGTTGCTGGTTGTTCCCCAGTAGTTTTAAAGTTTGAGTCGGTCGTTCTCCGACTAGTTACCAAATGTACCGGTCGTTCTCCGGTAAGATACCAAGTTAGCACCGGTCGTTCTCCGGCGAGGTACACTGTTAGTACCGGTCGTTCTCCGGTAAGATACCATGTTAGTGTCGGTCGTTCTCCGACAAGTTACCAATATGTACCGGTCGTTCTCCGGTAAGATACCAAAATAGTTTCACATAGTGATAATAGTTTTTGTATGGAATACCAATTCGTACGGACAGTTGTAGTAGTTGACCGTAGTTATAAACAGTTTTGTATAAGTGTACCAAAGGTAGTTATATGATAGCTTGTATAACAGTTTAACAGTTCAAGTACTCTAATTGTTCGAGTAAACAGTATGATAAATAATCATATAGTAAAAGCAGTTATGGCAATCAGTAAATCAGTAAAGCAGTTGACTATGTTTTCCACCCCAAAAGTAGTTAAAAACAGTAAAAGTAGGGGCTGTGAACTCACCTGTTGAGTTTAAGTAGTTGTGCGAGTGCTAGCAAACCTAAGCCCAAGTACAGTCTGAAATCTCCTAACGTCCTAAACGTACGAGATTTAATAAGTATGTGGATGTCTAAACTAATCATTCATGCTAGTGTTTGTACAATCAAGCCACGTCCAAATCGTTCGTTTAAATGTTTACGTTGCATTTCGATGTTTGTGAAAATGTATACGACTCGTTGGTGATGTTTTGAAACAATAGTTCAAAAATGTTATTATCTCATTTGCTACAGTACTGCTACAGAAAAATTTGACTTTTCTACAGTAACTTTGACTTTTTAAAGTGTGTTTTTAGGGTTCTGACTTGTGCGACGTAAGGTGCGACGTACGGGTCTACGTCGCATTCAGGTTTTTGCGACGTCAAGGGTTGCGTCGCATAGGCGACGTTCGCAATTTAATGCGACGGAACGGGTTGCGTCGCTATCTGCGACGTGGGGATGATTATGCGACGTAAAGGCCTACGTCGCAGTACTGTTTTTGGGCAAAATGCGACGTAGTCGCCTGTTCGACGAACAGATCAAAAATAACGAGTTTTTGGGCGATTTTGGACGTTTTTGGATGCATAAAACACTAAAACATGTTAATCTAAGTATATTAAACAAGAAATATCAATTATAACTTCGAAATCTAAAGATTTGCGGGATTTGTCGGAAACTTACGAGTGTCGGATTTGAAATCCGAAAAGATGGAAAGATAGATCGTGGTCTCGTGGTCGTTTTATTCCAAAGGAGTAGGGTGATTCGGCGTCGTTTTAGCGTAGTTTTGTGGCGTTTTTGTGGTGGTATTTGGTTGGTGGGGGTGATAGTAGAGAGAAAAAGAAATGTGAGAGAAAGAAAATGAAAGAAATGAAAGAAAAAGGGGAGGTGGGAGGTGGTTTTGTTCCACTTTCGGCCTCCGTGTTTGCACTCTGTGTTTGTTTACCCGATCGTTAAATGTTATTTTTATTTTAACTAATACGTTTTTAATTTACATTTATTATTTTTAATTAGGATCTTTTTAGGAACTAAAGTAATAAATTTTTATAATATCCAACTTTGTTTCATTTTAATTATACGAATTGACGTTTTGCGTTATAAAATGATTAGTAATTATTTTTGACAAAATATTTATTCGTTACGACATTATTTAATAATTTCGTTTTATTAACTAATTTTGGTCACCAAGAGTCGTACATTTTTGTCGCGTTTGTTTTCAGAGTGTTCTGTACGTAATTACGACTAATTACGAATACGTAATACTACGCGTACTAACTAGTTGGGCTATGCTAGACTTACCTCTAAAATGTGTTGTGAATTCACTCAAGTAGGGAATTAGCCTAATAATGCAAGTGATTAATGAAATTAATCGTGTTCAAATTTGCGAGGTGTTACATTCTCCCCATGTTAGAGAAATCTCGTCCCGAGATTTAAATCAAGTTGGATCGCCCGCAGCGTATGTTCTTCGATAAGTCATGTTGTTAACAATAGTAATAGTTTGCGTGGCGTTCGATTGTTGCCATAGAAGTTTAATCAGTTTAAGTATGCTCGCGGCATAGATCATTATGTTGTGTGTTTCGTTTTGTGGTCAGAGTTTACCAAGTGTTGTGTTCGAATAGGCATTCGAATAAAACGTCTGTTAAATTGTAGCAATAGTCGCTAAAACGTACCGTGCTAGTTGAGATCTGCAACCGTTTCCGGTGCACGGAGAATGTATGCGCGGCTTGGGACGTAGCCTTTGTTAGTGATGCGGTTGTTGTTGTTCTGATTGTTGTTCCCGGGGTTGTTCGGTTGTTGGCATTGGTTTCGGTGATGTCCAGGATCACCACACCTAAAGCAGCTAGTGTTTTGTCCCTCGGGAGCGGCTTGAGGAGGTAGGTTTGTCCTACAGTTCTGTGCTAAGTGACCGGGACGTCTGTAGTTTTGACAAAATGTACAATCACCATCGTGGTGTCTCCCGCACTTGTCACACCTCGGTTTGTTGCCAAGGTAGGTTTTGGGTCCAGGGTTGTTGATTGCAGCGTAGGCTCGGGTGTTTCCCGGGTTTCTGTTTTGTTGACCCTGACGGTCGTTACCCTCGCCGTTCCATTTGCATTTGTGGGTTCCAGATTCGCCCGCATCAGTACGGGTAGGTTCAGTTTTCCCTGTGATAGCTTTCAGGGTTCCAATCTCGACCGCGTCGTCGGTTAAGCTTTGAGCCAGGTCAACTGCGCTCCTAAAAGTGGCGGGTTTGGAGGACATAACCATGCCTCGGATTTGTGGTGCCAAACCCCTGTTGTAACGCTCAATGCGTTTGCTCTCGGGGGTTACCATGTGGGGCACAAGACTTGCAAGCTCCTGGAATCTAGTTGTGTAACCGGAAATGTCAGCACCGATCATTTGTATGTTCCAGAATTCTGTTTCAAGTTTCTGCATCTCGTTGGGAGGGCAAAATTCCTCCATCAGCATTCGTTTCAGTGTCTCCCATGAGATGGAGTAAGCAGCTGGGCGTCCCATGAGTTGCACCTGAGCGTTCCACCATGTTAGCGCTTTGTCGGCTAGAGTGCAGGTGGCGTATTTCACAATTTTATCGGTGGCGCAGTCGCTGATGTCGATGACTGATTCCGTTTTGTCAATCCAGTGAACCAGGCCGATGGCCCCTTCGGTCCCGGTGAAGGTGCTGGGTTTACATGACTGGAAGGTTTTGTAGGAACACCCCTGCTGGTTATTGGTTGGGGTTTCGCTAATGACTGGAGTGGCTCCACTATTGTTGGTCAGGTTTTCACGATTTCGGCTGGCCTCGTATTGTGCGATGGCTTCAGCCACGCGGCGTTCGATGATTTGTTCGGTTGTTTCGACGACAGGAGGTGTGTTTGTTTGGCGACTGTTGCGGGTCTTTCTTTTAGGTGGCATGATAACGTTCCGCGATGAAAAGATGCAGAAGTCAATGCCAATGAAAAATATGTGAGGAATGAAGTTTCACATATTTCAAGTTTTAGAGTTTCAAGAAAAGTTGTCGGATTCCCATCACGTATCTTACGACTATGAAACACCCATATGTACTTAGGATAATATAATCACGTTGGCCAGGCGTCATTATATGATGCTAAATACATACTTCTTTTCATCAACCGTTTAACACGATCCGGTTCACATGAGATCTGAGTGCAATGAACGAGTCGAAGGTGGTGAATAGTTCACGCGTATCGAGGTATCGTAGCGATAGTTTAGATGTATGCAAATGTATGTATGCATGTACGTTCTAGCCATGGCTATAGTCTAGGTCTCTAGGTCGCTAAGTCACCTAAAGTTTCCTAGTTCGCTATAACCAATGTCTCTGATACCAATCTGTAACACCCCTAAATTTGTTTAGCGGAAGCGTTTAGTTTAAGTACTGGGGTGTCACAATAATAACGCGTGCATACGTATCAGAGTTTATGATTACAACAGAACATAATATATTAAGATGCCAAAATGTTAATTACAAGATTTACGATTCATCGAGTCGTACAAGTTAAAAGTAATAAGTATACAAAAGTGGATTTCTAGAATATGACAAAATAGTTTCAGTTATACTGGAGAAATCCATATGTTTTTCCAAAAATGTTGGCATCCTAAAGCTTCACGGGTCGCCTAATTCTCCATGTGTTGGCGATTCTTACATGCGCAGCTAATTCCCTGAAAAACATAGTAAAAGTCAACAACTAGGTTGAGTGAATCCACAGGTTTAATGTTGTATGTTGTTGTTTGAAGTTTTGTAGTCATAGTTGTTGAACCAAATACGTTCATAAATAGTAATTGCCATAATAGTTGAGTAATGTTTAGTGGAACGTCACCCAAGGTATAAGTTTAGTGGGTTATTCGCCCAAAAGTTTCGTTCTTTGTCGGGACGTTACCCAAAATGCGGTTCATGTGGGATGTTGCCCAAAAATAGTTGCGTTGGGACGTTACCCAAATTATGTGTTTGAAAACATGTTGCTGGTTGTTCCCCAGTAGTTTTAAAGTTTGAGTCGGTCGTTCTCCGACTAGTTACCAAATGTACCGGTCGTTCTCCGGTAAGATACCAAGTTAGCACCGGTCGTTCTCCGGCGAGGTACACTGTTAGTACCGGTCGTTCTCTGGTAAGATACCATGTTAGTGTCGGTCGTTCTCCGACAAGTTACCAATATGTACCGGTCGTTCTCCGGTAAGATACCAAAATAGTTTCACATAGTGATAATAGTTTTTGTATGGAATACCAATTCGTACGGACAGTTGTAGTAGTTGACCGTAGTTATAAACAGTTTTGTATAAGTGTACCAAAGGTAGTTATATGATAGCTTGTATAACAGTTTAACAGTTCAAGTACTCTAATTGTTCGAGTAAACAGTATGATAAATAATCATATAGTAAAAGCAGTTATGGCAATCAGTAAATCAGTAAAGCAGTTGACTATGTTTTCCACCCCAAAAGTAGTTAAAAACAGTAAAAGTAGGGGCTGTGAACTCACCTATTGAGTTTAAGTAGTTGTGCGAGTGCTAGCAAACCTAAGCCCAAGTACAGTCTGAAATCTCCTAACGTCCTAAACGTACGAGATTTAATAAGTATGTGGATGTCTAAACTAATCATCCATGCTAGTGTTTGTACAATCAAGCCACGTCCAAATCGTTCGTTTAAATGTTTACGTTGCATTTCGATGTTTGTGAAAATGTATACGACTCGTTGGTGATGTTTTGAAACAATAGTTCAAAAATGTTATTATCTCATTTGCTACAGTACTGCTACAGAAAAATTTGACTTTTCTACAGTAACTTTGACTTTTTAAAGTGTGTTTTTAGGGTTCTGACTTGTGCGACGTAAGGTGCGACGTACGGGTCTACGTCGCATTCAGGTTTTTGCGACGTCAAGGGTTGCGTCGCATAGGCGACGTTCGCAATTTAATGCGACGGAACGGGTTGCGTCGCTATCTGCGACGTGGGGATGATTATGCGACGTAAAGGCCTACGTCGCAGTACTGTTTTTGGGCAAAATGCGACGTAGTCGCCTGTTCGACGAACAGATCAAAAATAACGAGTTTTTGGGCGATTTTGGACGTTTTTGGATGCATAAAACACTAAAACATGTTAATCTAAGTATATTAAACAAGAAATATCAATTATAACTTCGAAATCTAAAGATTTGCGGGATTTGTCGGAAACTTACGAGTGTCGGATTTGAAATCCGAAAAGATGGAAAGATAGATCGTGGTCTCGTGGTCGTTTTATTCCAAAGGAGTAGGGTGATTCGGCGTCGTTTTAGCGTAGTTTTGTGGCGTTTTTGTGGTGGTATTTGGTTGGTGGGGGTGATAGTAGAGAGAAAAAGAAATGTGAGAGAAAGAAAATGAAAGAAATGAAAGAAAAAGGGGAGGTGGGAGGTGGTTTTGTTCCACTTTCGGCCTCCGTGTTTGCACTCTGTGTTTGTTTACCCGATCGTTAAATGTTATTTTTATTTTAACTAATACGTTTTTAATTTACATTTATTATTTTTAATTAGGATCTTTTTAGGAACTAAAGTAATAAATTTTTATAATATCCAACTTTGTTTCATTTTAATTATACGAATTGACGTTTTGCGTTATAAAATGATTAGTAATTATTTTTGACAAAATATTTATTCGTTACGACATTATTTAATAATTTCGTTTTATTAACTAATTTTGGTCACCAAGAGTCGTACATTTTTGTCGCGTTTGTTTTCAGAGTGTTCTGTACGTAATTACGACTAATTACGAATACGTAATACTACGCGTACTAACTAGCTGGGCTATGCTAGACTTACCTCTAAAATGTGTTGTGAATTCACTCAAGTAGGGAATTAGCCTAATAATGCAAGTGATTAATGAAATTAATCGTGTTCAAATTTGCGAGGTGTTACATATACGATTTGTTGGTGATAAATGTGTTTGAAAAATAAATATTACTTTTCGAGTTATGTTTATCGTTTAAACACTTGTTACGTGTAAGTATATACATATATATACTTATTAGTTGAATATATATATATATATATATATATATATATATATATATATATATATATATATATATATATATATATATATATATATATATTGTTTGTTCTTTATATATATATAAAGTAATTTTTGATGTTACCTAAGTGAAAGATCATTGTGAGGACGAAGAGGATTTGTGAGATTTCCTTTCAAATAAAGTTATAATAGTTATAGTTATGGAAATGAAAAGAAATAAGGTGGTTGATTATGACTTAAATTGAGAAAAGGGATAACAGTTATCAAAACTTAAACGGTGCATTTGTTGGTAAAACCGATTCAATATGCATTATTAAAATTGGCGGAAAAATGGTAGTTAGTGGATGACGTGGAAGCACCAATTAATGGCAAATTAAAGCCTAAATATCCTTGATTAATTATTTGGATAGATATATATAGAGGTTGTTGTCGTTTTGAAGACACAATTGTCTTTGTCGTGTATATATATATATATAAGTTTGTCGTAGTCACGTATATATATGAACATACATGAACCGTCGTCGTATGAGTATATATACATATATATGATAATAGTCATTGTCCACATATATATAAACATACAAATTATAAAGTTTGTACTCAATAGTTTTACTCGTTTCATATATACTCCGTTTGTATATTAATTAATAGCTTTTGTTTCCAAAATTGTCGCGTCCAGTTATTTCGTATTATTTGAAATAGATATTCATATAAAATATTGTCTCATTGTTATGTACAATTTTAGAACCAAATTACGTGTCGTATATATTTACCAAATATAACTTTAACAATAAAATAGAAGTTGTGTACACATTTTTCATTTTTACTCTAATGATGTATCATATATAAGTCATTGTTTCAAAAGAGTTTGTATAAAATTTTATATTAATTACCTAGTCTACATATGTATGTATGTAAACGTATGAAACATTTTTATTTATATGGTAGAGGAGATCATTACATGATTAAGGGCATTAATTACTTGGTCATGTGTATATACATTACTTAACCAAAGATCACGTGATAATCTGCTTCCAATATTGAGACCCGTTCGGTTATACTAGTTACACCCATTCGGGTTAATAAATTGACCCGTCCGGGTCTGTGTGTCCACCAGTTCGGGTCGGGTTTCTCTCAGTTTATGCTCTATTCGACAGTTAAATTCCTTCCGTTCATTTATTATTTTTCTTAAATACCTTCGATTATCAACATAAAATATATATACATAAACATAATACTTGAAGTTATTACACAATCATCACAATAAATTTCGTAATTATATTTTGAGGTAATCTTCCAAATACTAAAACGGGATTGGGAAAAATAAAACTTTTATTATTTTTGACCTTTAGGTACGTTTTATAATTGTTTCTGTTCGTATATAACGCGTCCTAAATCGTCGTCTTAAGGTTTCCATTTTATTTTTGTTCTAACTATTTTCTATAATAATTTCAAACAAAAATTATCCAAAAGTATTTTGAAGTTCTTTTTGAACTTTTGTATTGCGTTTTGGATACGTTTAATATAAAAGGTATTAATGATTATATTATCTCAATAATATAAATATCTAATATTAGTAATTAATAATTTTCGAATTATTAACCATTTTGTATCACCAACTTTATTGTATTTGTTTTGTCGGATTCACTCCGATATTATTTCGTATCATCTAATTTATAATTATAATAAATTATAAATTTTCGAAATACTTTTTGTTCACAAGTTTTGGGCACGCTAGACTTATCTCACATCAGAGGTTTAATATATAATTTCGTAGTGGATTAGTGTAATAATGCGTGAAATTAAGTATAAATATATACCTAATTTGGAGGAGTGTCACATAATAGATAATAGATAATACTCCGTAGATGTTTGCCTTCCTTTGCAACTTAAAATGCCATATCACCTAGACTAGAAGAATGAGAGCTGAAGAGGTAGATCAGCAGCTATCAGAAGATTCCCACTCGGTTCAAAGAGATGGCTAATTGTGATGGGATCCACCTTGTTTTTGTTTTTTTCAATTTGTTGCTTCCATTATATTATTCTCACGTACATAATCATCACATATAATACGGAGTATATATTTGGCTTTTTTCTAAAAAGAATTGTGATTGTGATGTGATTAGATATCCAATCTAGTCCCTTAATAAACTATACAACCTTGGCATAATTTACGAGTTTACCAATTAACTTTCGTACTTTGCAATATTACTAGAGTCCAACAAATTCTCTTTCATCCAGATTTTTGACAATAATTAAACCGCAAGATATATATATAAAAAAAAAATAAAAAAAAACAAAAACATATAAGATATAGAAAACCATGTTCCATCATTATTAATTCTCAAAAAACAATATCTAAATTTTCAAAAAATTTAAATGTTACAATAAATAGGGTCAAAATCATGATAAATTATGGAAACTATCTTTTTTACATGAAGATTTTACAAATTTATGAAAAAACTGTGTAAGAAATTCGATGCAATGCATTCAGACAACATAAACTTCAAAAAGTATTGAAAAAAAATAATCACTCATTATAATATAAAACTTACGATTGGTCACCAACGTCGATCGACGTTAATAACGCTCATTCATAAACAATTCTCTATATAACAATTACCAAAGTAATTGTTCCTATTCATAACCTATTGCAACTCACTCAATATTTAGCAACTCAATAATTAAATATATAAATAAATTGTATTTGAGTCATTTTTTCTTTTCCTTTTTCTCTATAATTATTCTTGAGAATAAAATATGGTTAGTATTTGTGATTGTGATATCATATCATCAAAATTATATTTCTTTACCCTAGTGTTATTTTGTCTTAATAATTTTTATCCGTATGATTACTTCCTTTTATTAAGCGTTGTTAAGATTCTTGGTAGTTGGTACTAAGTAACTTTTGTTATTCATACAAAGGTTGATTCATATAGTCTATATATATGTAATGCTTGACAAAATGATATGATTAATTTTATTTCAGATGAATTATTTATACTTGCGTATTGCAAAGAATAGTACGTTTGTTGCAACTAATACCGTTTGTGTAGATGATTGGGTGGGCCAAAGGTCCGTCAATGATTCCACAACTGTCTTTCAAAAAAAAAAAATAATAAATAAATAATAGGATCGATGGTTAGTGATTTATAGATATTATTATTTCGTTACCAAATAAAGGTGATTGTGTAGTGAAGACTATAAAGATATCAGTGAAGATTTGACGTTCGAGACGTCATATTATAATCCTTTTATATACACGTAAATTATTATAAAGAATTTTTTTGTATTATACAAAACTAGATTATAAACCCGTGTATACACACGGGCTGTGTTAAAAAAATATCAAAGTTAAATATACATAACATTTATCGTTGTAAATATGTAAATGTTAGTACTTAAAAAAACATTTGTAATCTATGTGTTAAACTATTTAATTGTAAACCCGTGCATATAATCGTAATCATAAATACCAATCTTATCTTATATCTTACTAAAATAAAAATGAGAATAGTAAAACAGCTAATGTTAGTTCCGGCTGTATAATATAAACATTATGCTATAATGTTTTGAGATTTGTTAAAAGAATTTGCAAGTTTATATCGCAACATAATTGAAATAGTTAAATAACATTGAAAATCAAATTTTAAACCCGTATATACTCACGTACTATATAATAAAAACGTTTGAAACAAATGAAAGTTATATGCTTTTTAATAAAATATACATTTATTTTGGAAGATTATAAGTTTTCTTCCACACGATCATAAAAAAAAAAAATTTGATGTTTTTCACACATATCTTATAAGAGGGTTCCTCATCCGGAGGGTTTTTTTTTATAATTTATTTATTAACCATTCAAATGCTTTGATTTCATCAAACTTTCAATTAACCAACTAAATGTATTGATTTGCCTAAACTCTCTCTTTTGTTTAAAAAAAAACCCTTGATAATATCTTTTGAAAAACAATTCCCATTTATTTTGTAATCTAATACAAATTCCCAAAAATTAATTCCTAAAAAACTTAATAATAATAATAATCAAATAAACGAATTTTGGTCTCAAGAAAGCTTAATAATAATCAAATAACGAATTTTTGTCTCAAAATCAAACACATATATCCATTCAATTTATATATACTTAATTAATTAATAAAAATGATATGATGATAAATAAATAAAAAATACTTATGTATAGCATAGAAGGACCATAAAATATGAAAATAGGACATATGAATGATCAATTGCGTGTTACGATTTATCACTAAAGGTGTATCCGAAATAACAATTATTTGATTAATTTGTTGACAACCTAATATTGAAACTTTATAATTTTTTCTATATCATGTTTACAATCAAAATTTTTCTTTTAATTCAACATATTGGATGTGTCACCATCCTTATACACAACATACATGCGTAAATACTTAATATGAAAATTTATTTTACTAAAATTTAATAAAAATGTATTTTAATAGAATATATACATGACGATAATAAGTTTTTCCACCCAAATCTAAAAATGTTACCTTTTCACACCTATTTAATCACACAGTTTCTCATCCTGAGGTTTTTAAAATTCATTTAATTACTTTGTTGACAACCTAATATTGAAACTTTAGAAATTTTGCTATATCATGTTTACAATCTAAATTTTCTTTTAATTCAACATATTGGATGTGTCATCATCTAACTCAAGATACATGTTTTACTAAATTGTTTTAACATGCATTTTAATAGAATACATACATGACGATAATAAGTTTTCTTCCACACAAATCCTAAAAAATGATGTTTTTATACACCTATCTAATCACATGGTTTCTCATCCCGAGGTTTTTAAATTTATTTATTCTTTCGTAATTCTATAATTAGATTTTTTAGGGAGTCATTGATAAATTTTAATTAATTGTTTATATGATTGGTTAATTGAAATTTAATGAAATTGAGAAATTTGATTGGTTAATAAACTTCTAATTATACAAAATTAAATTTTGGCATTCAACGAAAATGAACATATCTCATGGATACCGGAATATTTTCCAAAATGGAACTATCATTCCACATTATCATTATAAAAAACGCTTCAAAAGGACTTCTACGTAATGTATAAACAGAGTTTGACAAACCTCTTATTTCAATTATTCATTTTCTTTTTACTTTTTTCGTAGATACGTTCTATATCTTATTGTTATTATATTTTACTATGTATTACTATTATGATTATTTTTATTGGTAACCTTTTCTCTTTATTTGTGAAAACTTTGATTATTCTTTCTATGAAATTTATCTCATTATAAAATGTTATTTAAATGAAGAAAGGAGTTTGACCAAACCCATATGATTTTAATTAATAATAATCACATCATTAAAGCCACTACTTCCAATTTAAAACCCGTGTATGCATGATGGATGTAAAGTAAAATATATTATTATTATATTATTGTAATTTTATTTTAATATATAGGTTTTAGATAAATTATTATTTAAATAAAATTAATTTTATGATATTAAAATAATAAAACGGATTAATTAAATAATAATAGTATTTCTTAGTGATTATCTTCCTTTTTAATAATAAGACATAATATTGATATTATATATTAAAAAAATCGCATTGAAATTAATAGCCATACCTATAACTTTGTATACGTGAGTCATCCTAATCCTAATAATAATAATCAAATAATAAATTCTATTAAATATATTAAATAAAATTTAGTTTTATATAGGATCGAATTAGGATTTTTTTCAAATAGATTTTTTAGGTTGATAAATGAATTTGATTGGTTAATTGAATCTCTGATAAAATCTAGGCATTTGATTGGTCGATAGGTGTCAATTTTAACAAAAAATTTCATAGGACAAGTTTTCTTTTATTAATATCTAGACTTGTTGCAAGATAAACATTTTTAAGACGTAAATTTATTATGGAATATTCGTTGCAAGCTCGATGTTATTATAACCACTATTTTATATTTTTAAGTGTGAATATTAATATGCCTTTTAAATTTGACTTTAACGTAACAATTTATGCTTCAGAAAAGTATATTATTATAGACACTGTCGCAACGCACGGTTAAAAAAAACTCGTTATTCACAATTATCACTTGCACGAAACTGTCAACGATCATCATGTGCTTCTTTCATTGGTTACCGCCGCATAGCGTAGGTAATTCTAGTTATCATTTATGAGGCCGGTAAGCTTTTATTGAATTCTTTAGATGAATCTTGTACTTGTCTCATTTTTTTTACTGGCATTCAAATTGTAATCGACTTGTTTGTTTGGTCTGTCTATCTACGATCCTATATATTTGCTGAAATGGGTTGTTGACGGGTCGAAAAGCTCAACACTAACTTATGTAAGTCGTATCGATTGATTTATGAGCCTATTTCATTTCGATTCATCTCTAACTCGGTTCGTTTACTAATATGTGAGTATTATGTACCATATCAGGAATTTATGTACCATACTATGTTATCTTTCTTTGCAACTTAATACAATATCACCTACAAGAATGAGAGCTCTAGAGGTAGATGTGCTATCTTAAGAAGGTTCCCACTTGGTTCAAACTCCACTTAGGAGATGGAGCTTTCTTCATGACACATGTCCAATAGATGGCTAATTGCCTAATTGTGATGTGTTCCATGTTTTCTTATCTTTTTTTCCTTTTTCTGGTTGTTTCTTCTGTTCTCGCGTAATAAACAACACATATGTTTGGCTTTATTCTAAAATAAAAAAGAAGTGTTTTACCAAAAAAATATATATATGCGATTACGTTTCCAATCCCCTAATAAACTGTACAACTTTCATAGTTAATGAATACTAAAATAAAATGAAAAATGTACAACTTTGGCATAATTTACTATTAACCCGTTAACTTTTCGTAATTTGCAATTTTACTAAAGCCTAAAACAAATTTTACGTTTCATCCAAACTTTTGACAATGACACATATAACTAAATCGCAAGATATAAACAACCATATTCCATCATAGCTAATTGTCAAAAAATCGTACATACTAAATATTCGTAATTTCGAAAAGAATTGAAATGTTACAATAAAGAGCGTAAAAATCAAGATAATTATGAAAATATCGTTTAAACATAATCTCAATATTGAAAACGTGATTAAAACAATGTTAGTGTTACAACTTTCTGAACAAAACGTGTAACAAGTCAAAGTTTGATAGAAGATCCGTGCGTGTACGTAATTTACTCAAATGGAAGAAAAAAAACTCACTCAAAACTCCAATCATCTTATCTAACTTTCGTACGTTCTAAAACTACTAGATTAAAGAAAAACTTCACGTAATATCATCAAATTTTCTAGAACCGTAACGACTCACACACCTCTGCGAGTACTTAAAGAATATATGTATTTTGTATCAGCGGATATTTAAACTCACAAAATATTAAATTTACAGCCAAGTCAAGAGCTCTTGATAAAATAAAATTGTCACTTATGAGGTAAGCTTTTATTGAATTCTCTATATATGTTGAAGCATTTTTTAATTTCTTTACTGGCATTCAAATTGTACTCGACTTGTATGATTTGGTCTGTATACCTATGATCGTATATATTTGTTGATATGATAGTGTTATGTAATTTGTTCTGTAAAATTAACAATGCTGCTCAAACGAAAAATGTAGGCTGCCTTGTTTTCTAGCCCATTTTCATAATAATCTTCATTTTAAATTATGATTTAAAAAGAAACTTTAACTTATATTAACTTGTTTTAGAGTAAACGAGCTTAAACTGTCCCGTTACATGACGCCGTTAGCTATGTAAGCCTTAATTGTGACGCTAACAAAATATACATGTTTAGTTATCTCCAATAAATACTACTGTTTAATTGACAGATGATAACTTTCTTTTAAAACATCCGGTCATTGAGCAGAAATGTCTTTCAACTCACTTACTATCGTAATACCGTAGTGAAGTAACAAGTCAACTTCAGCTCGAATCGTGTACAGTAAAATAAAAGCTACAATATACATTGTCAAGAATACAGTATTAGAATCGGTTACAATGTCACAATATAACACTTGCAGAATGATTGCATCCCATGAAGTAGAGTCACTTGATTTCGTCTGCAGCAAGTTTCTTTGTCTAAGTCAATTAAACAACCCTTTGGCTGTTCTTCCAAACATGTTATCAACCTACACGATATCGGCATCCTCAATGTCATTAATGAAAAGCTTCTTATCATGTAGTAAAATCATTGGTAATAATAGTAGAAGAGATAAATGATCAAGATTCAAGACCATGTGTTATATATTGAATGGATTAGGTCATATTTAAGCCTATATTGCTAGCTCCTTATAGCAAAATTAAACTTGCAAACCAACCATTATGTAAACTAACAAGGACTTTTTACTCCTTGCGGATATATAAAATCCTTCTTTTTAACTTTTTATTTTTGTTTTGTGGAAATGCAGTAGTTTGTTTGGAAGAAAAATGCAATGTAACATGATGTTTAATTTTTTCAAATACATCACCACCAAAGAGTGGCCAAGTGGAAGTAGTTATCGGCTAGTTTCCACAGAGTTCAAAAACCTTCGGTGCATTGGATTCAACCATTGTGGATTTAGTCGTTCAAACTTCAGAGACCACACTCATTAAGAAAAGAAATCTAATTTCAAATTCTATTAGTGAGACACAAGAGAACTTTATAGATATTACCTGCTTAGATGAAAGTCCTATCTTCTCCAAATCATTGAGCTGCACAATTACAGAATGTTAAGCCATATGAACAAAAATTAGTGACAATATAACAATAAATAATGACATTATTTTCAATTGTGGTTCTACTTGAAGTGGTTTTAAACTTGAAAAGGTTAGCATGGGTTAAAAGGACCTGTTTCGGATTGGATTCACTCATTAACCTATTATAACACTTTTTTGTCCATCTTTTTTATTCTTGACAGTATGTCAATTATGATAACGAAACTATATTATTATTACGATAGTGATCCAAATCTTTTAATAAAATGATTCAGAGGTTTATATGCATTGAAAATAGAGTAGGAACAAATTATAGACCCGTTCAACTTTTACCTGTACAGCCCAAAATCAACTATTTCATAAGTAAGTTGGTCAAGATTGCCACCAACATGGCAAACACAGCCAAATTTTATTAAATAGCACATAATGGAGATCTAACGAAGTAACGAGTTAGAAAGGACTTACTGATTTCAACGGGCTTGTATCTCTAAGCTCAAGTATGTAGTCAGCCATTTTTTCTCCAATTCCCTAATAGAAACTCATAATATAAGTATCAGTTATTGTTAAAGGAAAACATGTGTACATTGGATGCTGGTTAACATAGCTATCAAGCTATGAATATTACCTTCAGCTGCTGCAGTTCCACCCTGTTTTGGAAATTTAAAACAGACTTACTTTAGTATATAATAAGCATATATAAAAACTAATCTGAAACACCAATGGCATAAGAAAATACAGCTTCAACGTACTTGTCAGCTGCATTCAGAAAATTGACGTATTCTTGGGCTAGAGTGCTCTGCAAAACGTTTCAATTTAAATAGGTTGAATTTTGAAATTTTGATTCAATAAATCTTATATATATTGCATACCTTCAAGTTACAACTCAGTGCTTTAAATTTATTAAGTGGAGTGTCGGTGGTGATTTGAGTCGTATCATCTGCCACAGATTGCCGTTTAGGAGTCCTTTGATCTATGTTTACATTGGAATTGATGGGAGATAAAACTTTCCTTGTACATCTTTTCATCTTTTTAGACATTGATGTTGTCGATGTCTCAATTCTCTGTGCACGTTGTTCTGATACAAAGAAACACTCTCTACTTAAAGATACTTTCCATGGACCCATTAGTTACTAGAGCTGACAAATTTAACTCATTTACTTGCATTTTGGACAAATACGGGCGAAATCAAGCTAAAACATGGGTCCCAAAGTGTACTTTTAATTCACAAATTAGTTCTAGTCAAAACGATTATGATACTTTGAGATAAAATTTTCAAGTCATATTTGACACATTTATATATATATATATATATATACATATATATATATATATATATATATATATATATATATATATATATATATATATTTTACTTTATCGGGAAACCCGATCTACCTAAATGTGACCCATTTGGAACCTTTAAACAGCCCACCCAGCCTGCCCAGTATTCATTCTCTATTGCTCTCCATGTAGTCTAAAGCATGTTGTAATATTATACCTGATGTGCGAATTGCGTTTGGTTTTTCAGAGTATTGGACTGTATTAGACTTTTTCGAAGACCTTATAGAACAAGGAGTCCTAGTAAGTGTTACATCCTGTCTCTGAGCACTTTTTGTCTTGCCTTTAGATTCAAGCCATTCACGAAGCTTTGCTTCCATATCAATGTGAGACTTTGGTGTAATATGCTTCTGGGCTGAGTGTACAAAGTTAGAGATACGTCGGGACCTTGCTGCCAAACTAACTGTATGAACAGATTGTTCATACTCCCCTGGATTCTGGTTACATAATAATGAACTGTTACAGATTCTGGAAAGTACATAACAGAACATCTAAAAAGTAAAATAACTATGTATATCCTACCAGACAAGCTACCATGAGAGCAAGACTTGTCCCCCCTAGAGAATCCTGTAAAATACGGGTCAACTTGCTGTCTCTGTATGGAATTCGGGCGTTGTTGTTGTTGAGTGCGTGAATAACTTGTGAGAGTGCAAACAGTGATTGATTGATCTTTGTACTCTCATGAAGTTGAACTCCCACATTACCAGTCTTCCTATTATCTTCATTACCTGATGGAAAGAAGTTCAACAGAGGTGGCAAAAGGGGCAAGTCGGGTTGAAACAGGTCAAGTCAGGATGTCAAAGTTGGGAACTTATCTCCAGAATTTCAAATATTCTGTTTGAATTTAACTGAATATATAATATAATATGAATAATTATAATAATCATAATTTAATAGTTTAAGAGGTAATAGGAAATTAAAGAGCAAGTTTTGACCCAATTTACTCATAAACCTCTAAACTATCTTTTCGTATTTAGCCCTATATAACATGTTAGTGATAATAATAATAATCTTTAATAATTTTCCATACCGACTCAATCGTAAGTAAATTGGTCAAAGTTTTAAGTTTATGAGAAAACCTGCTGAATCGATGAGATTAAGTTTCCCGATCAAGGTACTCCCAGGACCATGTGAAACAGAAATGACTAGTACCCCATGGCTTCTACTAGAGACATCATTAAGACCCGTGTGTGCAACTTTTCGCCTCTGCATTCCACGGACGAAAACCTCCTGAAAATCAACCATTGAATGGATTGGGATTTTGGCCAGTCCAATGAGATGAGGATGTCCATCTCCATCATCCAAAATAGAAATTTCGTTTGCTTTGACTTCCAAAAGATCATAACACCTCTCCATGTAAATCTCATAGTATGAAATTTCAACAGCTTTTCCCGTGTTCTCACACATAGACAGGATGGCTGATGTCGCCATTGGCATTAGACCGGGCACCTCATCACTTCCCTGCATTTCAGTAACCATTTATCAACAATGTTGCATCACTTTCATCATTTTTCTATATTCATCATGTCAAAGGTCAAAACAGGTCCATAATAAAACGGTCCGGGTCGAGTTGAGTTGACTGCAAACACTTTCTAATTCATTCTTGATTCCTAAAACATATTATAATCTAATTGACATGTTAATTATGATTTGAAACACAATGCTAAATACAAGTAACAATGCAAGAAATTTGATATTGAGAGGAAAAAAGAAAGAAAGAAAGAAACCTGCATTGTAAAAGTTTTGCCACTAGCAGTAGCTCCAAAAGCAAATACTGTAGCATTGTATCCATTTAGTACAACTGATGGAATCAAAGGCATGACTTCTCTTTCAAATATTTCCTCAACATTATTATTATTATTATTATTACTGTTGCTATCACTTTCTTGCCCATAAAAAGAATCCACCTTGTAATTCTCCTGACGACTGTAATTTCAAAAATTAAAATCAAGAACAATATTTTTTATTTGCATCTAATCAAAATTTAGTTAAAATATAAATATAATCGTACCTAGAGTATGGATCTTTGAGTTGCACAGTAACTCCTTGTTGATTTTCTAGCGGTGATGATGATGACGATACACAAGAATTGGAGGATATAGATTTCTCATGACTCAAGAACGGACGAACCCTAACGATCACCCGAACTTTTGTTGGAGTCGAAATCAAACCTGATTCTTCGGATGAAGAAGAAGAATGATTCTTATTTTGGGGAGTTGCCATGTTTGAGTTTCGATTTGGGGCCAATTTGAGTTTGATTACTTTTATTAGAAAGATTAAAGAAGATTACGATGAGTTATGAAATCAGCAAAAGGGTTTTGATTTGAAATTTGAATTGGGTGGTCAGGTGTTACTACAACTTTACCGTTGAGATAAAGATCGCAACTGGTATGTGTATGTGAGGTGGGGTCATTGGATTTGTAGTACCGATCTTGTTTTCTTTTTCCTTTAACGTATTTGTTTGTAATAATTCTAATTCTAATTCTAATTCTAATTCTAATTCTAATTGTAATTCGGATATTCGAACAATCGAAAAATAAGTTTCTTATATTATTTAAGGAGTATAACTTTTGAATTTATACTCCGTCGTATTAGTTCCTTTTTTATCCAAAAAAGATTTTAGAAAAGTTTTTTTTGTTAGAGGAAAAGCTTTTTTTTATTCCAAAACTCAAGTTCTTTATGAAAGACATTTTTGAATGAAAACAAGATGTGTGTGGTTTTAAAAATAAAAGCTTTATATAGTTTTTTTTCCATCTGAGACAAAACTTTTTATAAAAGCTATGTAATAGAAGTGTGACGTGGTTACCACAAAAAACTTTTAATGGACTTTTAGTCAATGGGATGCTCTCTAAAATTAAAATCTAAATTCTGTATCGGAAGCCCTTGGGGCTTTTGTTAAAGCTTTCAGACATGCATAAAAGATTTGTACATTTTTATCAAAATTCAGGGGGTCAAAGTAAACTCAAGGGGAGACAAAAAAGTTTGTTATGGTTATAATACAATATTTAATGTATATTTGAAGGTCCTAACGAAAGCTCTAAAGACTTCCGTTATCAAAACCCTAGTATATATTATATGAAGAATTTTCTTGAATTATCTTTGCTCATCGTATGTTTGAAAACAAAGCTACTATCTTCTTATAAAATGGTTTTAGTATTTTGGATCACCGAAATTGAAATATCACTGCATATACATATACATATACATATATTTTATGGGTTGTTTTGCCGAAAAAGGAGTCGATAATTCTCATTTTGTGTTTTGGGGTATCAAATATTCCTAACTTTTTAAAATGAACAACTTATTTGAAAATTATGATTAAAGGGTATAAGGCTAAAAAGTTCAAATATTTGATATCAGAAAACACGCTAATGTCGGTGAATCGGTTAGTATGACATAGATCGGATAATGGTTAAACGCTTCTTTGGGAAAAAAGAGAATTAGTGACTCATTTTTCGGCAAAGAACGGTCGATTAATTTGGTACCGATACCCTTTAATCATAATTTTCAAATACGTTGTTCATTTTAAAAAGTTAGGAATATTTGATACCCAAAACACAAAAATGAGAATTGTTGACTCCTTTTTCGGTAAAAAAACCCCTATATTTTATTTTATATTCCCTTTACCCAATATATATATATATGGGTTAAAATAAGAAGGCTAATTTTCGTGAGAACGTAGGAAATCATTCAAAATCACTTTTTAATTATCCGAAACACATTATTCTTCAAAACTTTTTCAATGATTACTATTAAAATAACTTTTGGAAGCTATGATATAAATATAAATAAAAAATATTAACTTTTTTTTTTTGAACTTTTTTTACAGTCGTTAATGTTTTTATTATTTAAGATAATCACAAAATATAATATGATAATCACATGTGATTATTTTCTAATATAATGTGATTATCATGTGTTCGAGATAATCACAAGATATGACATAATAGTCACATATTATTCATGTGATTATCAAGTTATAAAATGTGATTATTGTGAATAAAAAATTTAATAAAAAATAATTAAAAAAATAAAAAAACGTTGAATTTTTTTTTATTTGAAAAATAGATTCTAAAAGTTATTTGAAAATGAAGCTACGAAGAAAATTTTGTAAAATAACGTATTTTAGATAGTTAAAAAGTGATTTTAAAGTGTTTCTTACGTTCTCACAAAAATTAGCATTCTCATTTGAACCTGAGACTATATATTATATATTATATTATTATTAATCTCATTATTATCGTAGGATAGAGACAAAAATGAACACCCTTACTTGACAATAACTATGTCATGTCATCAGTTTTCATTACATGTGATCCATATCAACGTACACATCATTCTTTTTTATCATTAAAAAACTCTATTGACTTTTGAAAAAATAAACTATCACTTGGTGCATACTTTGTCTAATTGAATCATAAATGATGGGAATATCTATCCATACCATTTTTATTTACTTGCCATACCATTTTTGAATAAAAAAGTACAGAAAAGTACGAAAAAGTACAGAATGTAAGAAAGAATGATGGAATAAAGTACAAAAAAAGTACAGAAAAGTTAATTTAATAATAAATAAATGGTATATATAGTAGGACCCTAAATTATTATTGAAAATCTACACCTTTTGTTTTGATGATTGCAAAGGTTATTAACACATGATTATGATTATGATGATTATTAGAAATTATATATTTATTTACTAGATTTTAAACCCGTATATACACACGGCTTGTTGAATTTTCATTTGATTTCAATAGTTATGCAAATAATGTATCGAGTATATGATTAAAATTCTAACGTTTTATCTAAGTTGTAAAAAGTGCATTGTAGTTTGAAACTAAGTTATTCAAGGTAGTATGTTACTAAATTCCTTTTTATGTTTACATGATATACTTGTCCCATAAATATGAAACTCTTCAATTGATACTTTTTAACAAAAGTTAATTTTTAATAATAAAATAATAACAATAAACAATATAGAGTATAATATTTCAGTTTTAATTCGATCGGATTAAATGTAATCTATTGTTTATGTTACATGTATATAAAATTATAAAGTAGTAGGAATAGGATAGGATTAGAATTCCTAGATAAAGATATCATCTTTTTTTTATAGGGCTACGTTATTCAAAATTGATTTTATATATGATTATTTTAGATATAATTCATTATTTATGATATCAGCGAATCTTATATTTAGTCAATTGTACAAAATTGAATAATTCTATTGGTCGATTAGATTTTTGATGATATCATAACTGTAACACCCTCAAATTTCGGGTCGCGGAAGCAGTCGGGTCGGGTGTTACTAAATCAAATATCACAAGCACAAAGATATATAATGAACGACTCTAAATGAGACGTTGAAAATAGTTATACATTTACCAAATAAAACGTTTACAAAGTTAATAGTGGTTTTCAATTACATAAATTGAAATACAAAAGTAAATGCAGAGTTGTCCCAAAGTTTGAAAACATGCGACTCGAGCTAGCATAGCTTGTAGTGGTCCTAATCCTGCTGGCCACCTGAGAATACATACTAAAACAGGTCAGCTATAAAGCTGGTGAGTTCACAGAGTGTTTAATATGAAATCGTGTGATAATACCATCCGTATTATAAAAAAACGGTTATCCACCGTGTATTTAGATCAAATGAGTTTGCAAAGACATTGCAAAAGTTATATATATCGGGGTGTAGGTTACCCTAACCATAGGGTTTAGCTAGATACAGGGGTTTAGTATGCATCGTCTACTAGTCTTTACATGGAGGTGCGGGTCCCTAGTATCCGGTCATCTACCAATGTAGGAACCACAACCTATGTTGATTGTTTAATAAGTATCCCGAGTCCCAATAATCCATCGGATTATCCTGCAAGTATATGAGAAATGAAAGTAGCACTACGTGCATACTTTATGTTCAAGAACACCACGTGCTTAAACTGGATAAACAAATGAAGTAACCCGTGCTTAAGGTCAAATGTAGCGAGGCACTCCGTGCCTGATGTGTGTAATAGGTATGCATAAGTACGAAGCACCACGTGCTTAGCAATGTAGTAATGTAGTGAGGCACTCCGTGCCTGATGTACGTAATATGTATGCATAGATATGAAGCACCACGTGCTTAGTAAAGTAGTAGTATGTATACATCAACATGTATAGGTAATCGGTAATAGCACCACGTGCCAAGTAGTGGTTCAGCGAACCCGGAAGTAGCACAACGTGCCCGGAAGTAGCGCAACACGCCCAGTGATGGCCCTACAGGCTCGGCAGTAGCATAACATGCCTACTGTGTGATCAAATGAAGCATTACATGCTTGTTTAACGTTAATGAAGCACTACGTGCTTAATGGTGTAAATAGGGCGTGTACATATATGTATATATATAAGCGAAGCACAGCGTGCTTGTTAGTGTAAGCGGGTGTACATCATCATGTACATGTAATCGGAAGTAGCACCACGTGCCAAGTAGTGGTTCAACGAACCCGGAAGTAGCACAACATGCCCGGAAGTAGCGCAACGCGCCCAGTGATGGCCTTACAGGCTCGGTAGTAGCACAACGTGCTAAACAGTTTATGTATTCATAAATTAGTGTAAGCTATCTATAGATAAACACTACACTCAATTTATGTGTGTTTATTACCCTACGGTAATGTTGAAGGTGTAATCTAACAATCTACACCTATGATTAAAGTTTAGTGTTTACAATGCATCTAAGTGTGACTAATCACCACCTAGATGATGGGCGTAGCATGTCATGTCTAGATGCGTATAAATGTCACCTAGTTATTCGGAGTAGTACATAATGCCTAAGTGTGTCATCATATCACTTAGTTGTCGAAAAGTACCTACAGCACTTAAATGATGGATACTATCAATTGGTTCTATAAATCGTGACTTGATTAGTCAGTGTGGTCTCTAGGTTATGTTTCACGAGTAAACTAGCCAAATCTAGTAACACTGAATCGCCGATGTGACGAAGTGTTTAAATGTTGTTCCTTGTATAAATCTAGTTGTTGTCTTGCTAAGGCACACTTAGCTTGCATATGATGTACGGTTGTCTCAAGGGTGTTGGAGTCTAACATGTCATTTGCAAACATTTGTAAAGCAATTGTAAGTTCGTTTGTCAACGAAAAGTAGTAAATCATGAGTATGTATCTCCCCCAAAATCAGTGAAAACAGTAAAAAGGAGGGGCTATGAACTCACCTGGAGAGCTAGCAACCCTTAAGTTACGCGCGAGTGAGATGAAGACCTCCTAGTGTCCTAAACACGTGAGGTTCCGTATAAGTATATAGACATAGATTATCCAATTCGTTTGCTTAATCGATTAAATCGTACTCAATGTGTTTGACATGCGTTTACGTTTCAAAGTTTGTAAGAAAGTTCGGTTCGTTCGCGGCGCATTGGAATTATATTTTGAAAATATAATTATAGTGTTTTTCGTATAAATAACCTCGTTTAAACGCGTTTCGGTTCGTATATAATTGCGTATATGTTTCCGGATAAGTTTGACATTTTAAAAGTGAGTTTTTAGTTCAAAAACTGATAATAGCGACACTTCATGCGTCACTAAGGGGTTTATAGCGTCACTAGGCTAGTGACTCAGAAGTTATGAAAATTCAGCATTTTAGCGACACTTAATTAGTGCCGCTATAGGTTAGTGACGCATATAGCGTCACTTCGTTAGTGTCGTTGTTGGTTTAGTGACGCCATTCGTTTCTACCGAAAGTTGTGGTTTCTGCTGAAGATAGCGACACTTGAGAAGTGTCGCATGTTTCTGCCGAAGGTTATAGTTTCTGCCGAAGGTTATAGTTTCTGCCGAAGGTTATAATTTCTGCCGAAGGTTATAATTTCTGCCGAAGGTTATAGTTTCTGCCGAAGGTTATAGTTTCTGCCGAAGGTTATAATTTCTGCCGAAGGTTATAATTTCTGCCGAAGGTTATAATTTCTGCCGAAGGTTATAATCGTTTTAGTGAGGTCATTTTTCTGGTCAGAAAAGCTGTTAACATATATGTGTTACAAAAACGTATTTTAAGCTTTGTTTTTGGACATTTTATTGTTAGATGAGCTACTAAGCATGTTATATATCAATAAGCAAGTATTTCTAGAGAGATAAAAGGATGTGTTCTTACAAGAAATGATGATCTAAAGGTGAAGATGGGGAAATGCTACTCGGTTTGCTTCCGTGCTCCGTTTCCTTGCTTCAATCTTCGAAAACCGATGGTGGATGATGGAGATGAGTATGGTGGCTTGTGGTGGATGATGGTGAAAACGAAGGAGATGATGAAGATGGTGATGATGATTTCGTGATGATGGTGGCGGTGGTGTCGGGTTGTGTGAGCCGAGAGAGAGAGAGGAAGAGTAAGGGTGTGTTGGTGGAATGATTTCCAAAAATGGAAAATGGGGAGGGGGTAAAGAGTATGGCCGGCCATCTCCAATAATTGGAGGTGGTTGGCCCCGGTTCGTCCCGTCTCGTGGTATTTTGACCCGTGTTTTGGTATCCGTTCGTAAAACAAATAATGTTTTTAAATTCGTAATATTTATTCGTATAATTGAAAATGGTTTCGAGTTGGAACATTTTATAAAAATAAAATGTTTAAGTTTAAGTCGTACGAATCGTTTTAGTTTTCTAATATATCATTTTTAAATGATACGAAAGTATTTAAGTTTTTATCTAATTAAAACACGTTTTAAGCAGAACGATTTATGTACTAAAATAGTTTAATATTTCCCGTGTAAATAACGTGTATTAAAATAATAACACATTATTTAAAAGTAATACGTACTAAATACGATTGTTTAAAGTTTAAAATAGGCGCGAAAATTGGCCTTTTTGACCGGGTGTTACATTCTCCCCCTGTTAAGAAAATTTCGTCCCGAAATTTAAAGTAGGGTCGTGGTCGCTCGTGGTCTGGGGAGCAATGCACGTACAAGATGTTTGTTAAATAGACAGTAGTCATATAATGTCTATGTCGAGTTTGGAAGCAGTCAATCCGTGACTGTGTCGCGGTTTATCGTGATAGTCACATTCAGATTAGATATCCCTAAGTAATCGTCTACGGGAAAATCCTATCAGGACCAAATACCTAGCATATAATAAATTAGCTAGTCTGCTGAAAGCAAACTCTAAGTTTAGCTTTGCCTTAAGCGTTTGAATTTTCCAAAATGGTGTGAGGGATGACATCTAGATGTTTAAAGAGTTAAAGAATTAAGTTGTTGAGAAAGGACGTAACCTTCCTACCTTAGAGATCCCGCTAGGCGTTATTGTAGAGTCTCGGGCAGTCTCTTTTGAGGTGTCCAGGGTCTCCGCATTCGAAACAGACCTTCGGGCCGTTAGGGTTGGAGATAGTAGTAGGGACTCTGCAGTTCTTAGTTGGGTGCCCATAGCTTTTGCACCTGTTGCATGGCGTGCCACACGCCCCCGTATGGTGGCTTTCGCATCTGGGGCAGAAGGGTTTGTTTCCCTTGTATTTCTTCTCTCCGGGTTTGATTATATTGAGTGGTACGGGTTCGGGTCTTAAGGTTAGCTCGTGGCTATTGCTGGGATTTCCATCCCATTTCCTCTTGCTATAGGGATTAGGAGATCGAGGGAGTGTCTCAGAGTCGGCTTTCATCGCCATTAGTTCATGAGCCAAACGTATGGCTTTTCGGATGGTTGTAGGTCCGGATGAGATGACGTTCCCTCGGATAGGTTCGGGAAGACCTAAAATGTACTTTCTGATACGCGTGGACTCTGAGTTTATTATGTTTGGGCATAAAGGTGCCAATTGTTGGAATCGAGTGGTGTACGAGGTGATGTCATTCCCTTTTACAGCGAGGTTCCAGAGTTCAACCTCAAGTTGATGTATTTCCTCATTAGGGCAGTACTCTTCCTTGAGCATTTGTTTCAGTTCCTCCCAATGCATCCTGTAAGCAACGTCGGTGCTCATGGAATGAACTTGAGTGTTCCACCAGGTAAGTGCACCTTCTTCAAAAGTGCAGGTAGAGAGTTTGACTTTGCGGTCGTCAGGGCATTCGCAGAGACAGAATATGGATTCCATTTTCTCAATCCACCTAGTTAAGCCAATAGCTCCTTCGGTTCCAGAGAAGTGTAGTGGTTTGCACCTCATAAATTCTTTATAAGTGCAGGGTCTCGTTTGGAGTGGGTTGTTTAGTGTGGCCTCGCCGTCAGTTCGTAGGTTTCGGGAGAGTAACGCATCGGTCACTCCTTGAGCAATGTATCGGGCGAGATCAGCCTCGTTGAAAGTCAGTTGTCTTGAAGACATGTTCCTTTAAGAAAAGGCAAATGTGTGTAAGTTGTCGTGATAGTGTTGATTTCTCCAAGTATTTTATAAGAATGAGATAGGATTCTATATCCGTATCTAAGTTGAGGTTTCCAGTTTTTGTGGGTGGCGGACATCGTCCCGCGTTACGTGATTTTTGAAGTGACGATTTTTCGTTCTTATCGAGTTACCCAAATTGTGGTATTCATTTGTTTGCCTTCCCAATGATGGGATTTAGTTAAGTAGTTTTGATTGGCAGTCATAATCATGACTAAGTAGTATTTTTTTCCTCATAGTCGTTCAAGGTTATGCTATGGTGATGATCCTACAGATCATAATGCAGTTCTAACCTACCGTGTGTGTAGCACCATGTGCTATAAGTGTAGTATTAACTGTACTATAAATGCAGTACTATTTGTACTGAAATGCGAAGTCAAAATACCATGAGTACAGTGTCCGAAACACCGTACTTGCAAAACTACGTATTGTAAATGTAGCACCCTGTGCCGTAAGAGTAGTGCCACGCACTGTAATGCAGTACTCAAAGTACTGTTGGTAGGTAGGGATCGTATATTTCTTGAACGTAGCCTCCAAGGCTGTATGTGTATAAGTCATGGGATTTCTATACGTAGCAAGTATACGTACATAATAAAAGTCAGGTATGGCACCTCGTGCCCAGTTAAGTAAGTGTATATGTATATATGTAAGTCGTACATGCAACTATAACAAGTCTACGTGTATAATTGAAGTAGCACCCTGTGCTATAATGTAGTGCTATCAGCACAGTAATTGAAATACTAATGTATTGTGATTGTAGTACCGAAGTACTATGAAATGCAGCACTACGTGCCGTAATGAAGTGCCCGTAGCACCGTAATTGCAGTACTCATGTACTGTGAGTGTAGCATCAACATGCTATGATTTGTAGTATTGACATACAATGGAAGCTGCACTAACGTGCTCAAATTGTGGTATCAACATACCGTGAAATCGTGGCATCACGTGCCGTTGTGTTACACAAGTATAGCCCTCGGGCCGTCAGTAAGTTCGAAGGTAATTCATGGACTTAGTCATTACGAGCATCCCTCGCAATACTAATTGGTCGTGACCAACCTGGTCAAAATTTAAGGTCAAGTCGCAAGGGTTGGGAAGCTGGCGATATGCCACTTCGAAAGTATATATCAGTACTACAGTGGAATCATGTAAGATGTAATCGTACCTACATGTATACAGATATGTAGGAATAATATACACGTAAGGCCTATTCATATATACCTACAGTACATATAATAGCCTAGGGTGTCTAACAATAACAATCAGAGTCAACTACGCATTCCTGTTTCAGTATAACCCCTTTCAGATCTTACATCATCTTTATTTAATTGTACATAGTTAGCTACGCTATGTTAAATTAAACTCGTATGACGTAATTTCTGAACCAGTCATACCTAATGGGGAATACAGCCTAACGGTCATAGTCTAGGCCCACTAAATGCAACCTAGTTCACTATAACCTTAGGCTCTGATACCAATCTGTAACACCCTCAAATTTCGGGTCGCGGAAGCAGTCGGGTCGGGTGTTACTAAATCAAATATCACAAGCACAAAGATATATAATGAACGACTCTAAATGAGACGTTGAAAATAGTTATACATTTACCAAATAAAACGTTTACAAAGTTAATAGTGGTTTTCAATTACATAAATTGAAATACAAAAGTAAATGCAGAGTTGTCCCAAAGTTTGAAAACATGCGACTCGAGCTAGCATAGCTTGTAGTGGTCCTAATCCTGCTGGCCACCTGAGAATACATACTAAAACAGGTCAGCTATAAAGCTGGTGAGTTCACAGAGTGTTTAATATGAAATCGTGTGATAATACCATCCGTATTATAAAAAGCGGTTATCCACCGTGTATTTAGATCAAATGAGTTTGCAAAGACATTGCAAAAGTTATATATATCGGGGTGTAGGTTACCCTAACCATAGGGTTTAGCTAGATACAGGGGTTTAGTATGCATCGTCTACTAGTCTTTACATGGAGGTGCGGGTCCCTAGTATCCGGTCATCTACCAATGTAGGAACCACAACCTATGTTGATTGTTTAATAAGTATCCCGAGTCCCAATAATCCATCGGATTATCCTGCAAGTATATGAGAAATGAAAGTAGCACTACGTGCATACTTTATGTTCAAGAACACCACGTGCTTAAACTGGATAAACAAATGAAGTAACCCGTGCTTAAGGTCAAATGTAGCGAGGCACTCCGTGCCTGATGTGTGTAATAGGTATGCATAAGTACGAAGCACCACGTGCTTAGCAATGTAGTAATGTAGTGAGGCACTCCGTGCCTGATGTACGTAATATGTATGCATAGATATGAAGCACCACGTGCTTAGTAAAGTAGTAGTATGTATACATCAACATGTATAGGTAATCGGTAATAGCACCACGTGCCAAGTAGTGGTTCAGCGAACCCGGAAGTAGCACAACGTGCCCGGAAGTAGCGCAACGCGCCCAGTGATGGCCCTACAGGCTCGGCAGTAGCATAACATGCCTACTGTGTGATCAAATGAAGCATTACATGCTTGTTTAACGTTAATGAAGCACTACGTGCTTAATGGTGTAAATAGGGCGTGTACATATATGTATATATATAAGCGAAGCACAGCGTGCTTGTTAGTGTAAGCGGGTGTACATCATCATGTACATGTAATCGGAAGTAGCACCACGTGCCAAGTAGTGGTTCAACGAACCCGAAAGTAGCACAACGTGCCCGGAAGTAGCGCAACGCGCCCAGTGATGGCCTTACAGGCTCGGTAGTAGCACAACGTGCTAAACAGTTTATGTATTCATAAATTAGTGTAAGCTATCTATAGATAAACACTACACTCAATTTATGTGTGTTTATTACCCTACGGTAATGTTGAAGGTGTAATCTAACAATCTACACCTATGATTAAAGTTTAGTGTTTACAATGCATCTAAGTGTGACTAATCACCACCTAGATGATGGGCGTAGCATGTCATGTCTAGATGCGTATAAATGTCACCTAGTTATTCGGAGTAGTACATAATGCCTAAGTGTGTCATCATATCACTTAGTTGTCGAAAAGTACCTACAACACTTAAATGATGGATACTATCAATTGGTTCTATAAATCGTGACTTGATTAGTCAGTGTGGTCTCTAGGTTATGTTTCACGAGTAAACTAGCCAAATCTAGTAACACTGAATCGCCGATGTGACGAAGTGTTTAAATGTTGTTCCTTGTATAAATCTAGTTGTTGTCTTGCTAAGGCACACTTAGCTTGCATATGATGTACGGTTGTCTCAAGGGTGTTGGAGTCTAACATGTCATTTGCAAACATTTGTAAAGCAATTGTAAGTTCGTTTGTCAACGAAAAGTAGTAAATCATGAGTATGTATCTCCCCCAAAATCAGTGAAAACAGTAAAAAGGAGGGGCTATGAACTCACCTGGAGAGCTAGCAACCCTTAAGTTACGCGCGAGTGAGATGAAGACCTCCTAGTGTCCTAAACACGTGAGGTTCCGTATAAGTATATAGACATAGATTATCCAATTCGTTTGCTTAATCGATTAAATCGTACTCAATGTGTTTGACATGCGTTTACGTTTCAAAGTTTGTAAGAAAGTTCGGTTCGTTCGCGGCGCATTGGAATTATATTTTGAAAATATAATTATAGTGTTTTTCGTATAAATAACCTCGTTTAAACGCGTTTCGGTTCGTATATAATTGCGTATATGTTTCCGGATAAGTTTGACATTTTAAAAGTGAGTTTTTAGTTCAAAAACTGATAATAGCGACACTTCATGCGTCACTAAGGGGTTTATAGCGTCACTAGGCTAGTGACTCAGAAGTTATGAAAATTCAGCATTTTAGCGACACTTAATTAGTGCCGCTATAGGTTAGTGACGCATATAGCGTCACTTCGTTAGTGTCGTTGTTGGTTTAGTGACGCCATTCGTTTCTACCGAAAGTTGTGGTTTCTGCTGAAGATAGCGACACTTGAGAAGTGTCGCATGTTTCTGCCGAAGGTTATAGTTTCTGCCGAAGGTTATAGTTTCTGCCGAAGGTTATAATTTCTGCCGAAGGTTATAATTTCTGCCGAAGGTTATAGTTTCTGCCGAAGGTTATAGTTTCTGCCGAAGGTTATAATTTCTGCCGAAGGTTATAATTTCTGCCGAAGGTTATAATTTCTGCCGAAGGTTATAATCGTTTTAGTGAGGTCATTTTTCTGGTCAGAAAAGCTGTTAACATATATGTGTTACAAAAACGTATTTTAAGCTTTGTTTTTGGACATTTTATTGTTAGATGAGCTACTAAGCATGTTATATATCAATAAGCAAGTATTTCTAGAGAGATAAAAGGATGTGTTCTTACAAGAAATGATGATCTAAAGGTGAAGATGGGGAAATGCTACTCGGTTTGCTTCCGTGCTCCGTTTCCTTGCTTCAATCTTCGAAAACCGATGGTGGATGATGGAGATGAGTATGGTGGCTTGTGGTGGATGATGGTGAAAACGAAGGAGATGATGAAGATGGTGATGATGATTTCGTGATGATGGTGGCGGTGGTGTCGGGTTGTGTGAGCCGAGAGAGAGAGAGGAAGAGTAAGGGTGTGTTGGTGGAATGATTTCCAAAAATGGAAAATGGGGAGGGGGTAAAGAGTATGGCCGGCCATCTCCAATAATTGGAGGTGGTTGGCCCCGGTTCGTCCCGTCTCGTGGTATTTTGACCCGTGTTTTGGTATCCGTTCGTAAAACAAATAATGTTTTTAAATTCGTAATATTTATTCGTATAATTGAAAATGGTTTCGAGTTGGAACATTTTATAAAAATAAAATGTTTAAGTTTAAGTCGTACGAATCGTTTTAGTTTTCTAATATATCATTTTTAAATGATACGAAAGTATTTAAGTTTTTATCTAATTAAAACACGTTTTAAGCAGAACGATTTATGTACTAAAATAGTTTAATATTTCCCGTGTAAATAACGTGTATTAAAATAATAACACATTATTTAAAAGTAATACGTACTAAATACGATTGTTTAAAGTTTAAAATAGGCGCGAAAATTGGCCTTTTTGACCGGGTGTTACAATAACCCGCTTTGTATATATAATATAATAATAATAATATATATGTTTGGACAAATATAGTGAGTTATAACCTAAGATCATAGTCCGTTGGGAGTTTGCATGGTGTTGAATTATTTTCTAATTGATATGTTCTAAATATTATTATTGTATATCTTTATTAAATCCTAATGATATATAGATTGTGTTGAATTACGTTATAATTGATATGTTCTATATATGTATTATTGTATATCTTTCATAAATAAATCATAATGATATATGGATACTCTACGGTTAACTCTAATTTTCAAGTTATAATATATTTATCTTTCAATTTTGAAAGGGTTTAATTTTAATTTTGGTAAAATCAAGGGACTTAATCGATTAATTGAAAATTATTAATTTGATGACATCATAATGGTTAATCATATATTATATTTAAGATATCGTACGAAATATATGGTTAAACCGACATTTAAAAATTGAGTTTGCTTTTATCACATACTTTCTTCTTTTTCTTGTGGTTTTTAATTACTAAATACATAACCAAATTACACATTGAGTTATAAATAACTATGTATGTGCAGTGGCGTATTCTAGATTCTGGGTGACTCGTAATAACGGTATCTCAATTTTGTAAATACGTAGCACAAACAAAGAATATAACAAATAATGCAATTTATATAAGAGAATTACACTTCATATGACGAATGAACCTGTAGCTACTTTTATCCTACATTCAACATGACTCTATTCCTGCACCTGTGGTCTGGAGTTTCATCTTTCGGTTGATTTCAAAATTTTCAGTTTCATGTTAAACACTAAAACATTTTAGCATTTTTTTTATTACTATTACTACTATAATTATAATAAAAGTTTAAGTATTTCACTATTTCGGGTTTGTATTATATATATTTGAAGGAAGAATTTAGGTCATTCAAATTTAGCATTATATTCATATTGGGTAGTCGCACTGTTACGACTGCTTTAGACGCATAATTATTTGTTATACGAGTGCGCTGGATTAGGCACTTGCAGAGGCAAAACCATGTGTTAAGTCTCAAACTATGAGCTCATGGCATTATATACACTATCTTTTGCATTCGTGCAATACTCGGAAATCTTGTGGTTCATACTTACATTTTTAACTATCAAACCTATGAGCTCACCAACAGTGTTAGAATCTCTCGACATTAGATGCGAACTCTGGGGTTTATGTATTTGGTTGTAAACATGTGACACCCGACAATTTAGGATAACTCTTGTACCTAAACTAGAACGTTATTACGTGTATTTAGTTTTGTATTAGGCTAAATACTTGTACCCATTAGTGTGTGTATATATATACACACACACACACACACACATGTACGTAATTATTTTAATTATGCGATAACAATCGGATGGATTTCGACATATACGGACGTTGGTGAAACATTTTCATAAATAACGTAAATCTATTTTATAATTAAATAGTAGTTATTTACATTATATTATTATGTTATAATAATATACGTGACATTTACACATTTTATATAAAATGTACCGAACACAACGAAAACACGCGAATCGAATTTGACAACCAAACAAAATGCAACGAATATTTTGACAACACAAACTAAAGTATTTAAAATAATACTTCAATCGAAAATAACGCGAATATATTGTTGACTAAAACAAAACAAACAAACGTTTAACGATTTAAACGTTTAAACACGCGACAAACGAGTAAACGACCACAAAACGTAACGCGAATTTGGGTAACAAAATTGAGGAGCTCACCCATGAGGGGCCCCCTCTAAACTGGCCCCCTCCTCCCATATAAGACCCCTCACTTCCTTCTTCTTTCTTCATTCAAACAACCACCCACAACCTTATCCTCCCCACTTCACTCTCTCATTACCTCTCTTCTCTCTCACATTCGCGGCCAAACAGCCACCACACGGCCACCAATAACCACCACACAACCAACATCGACCATCATCATCATCTTCATCATCATCCTCCTCCATCGATTTTCAAGGAAGAACCAAGCAAGAAGCAAAAGCTTTCCATCATCATCTTCATCTAGATCTGCTTCTCCACTTTGTAAGGTCCTCCTTTCTCATCTATTTTACTTGGATGACATATATAAACATGTTAATAAGTTCACTCAACAAGATCTTGTCCAAAAATCAACCCGAAAACGTTTTCGAAACATAAAAAACCACTGGATAATGCTATTATCCACTGGACAAAAACTTAACCGGTTTTTATCTCGTGATATATCACTCAAAAATTAACCAAAAGAGTCGAATCAAAAGCCTAAAACTAAGTTTAAGAAGTTAGCTGTCAAATCCAATAAGTTTCATAATTTTTTGACCACATTTGGTACTTCAAAACGGATCTTGAAACTGATATAGCAGATTTGCTTTTTAGGACAGATCTGTGGTCAAACTTTGGGAAATGATAACTCGATGCACACAAGTCAAAACGAGAAGAGGCTTTTTCCTAAAAGTTACTAATTTTGTTAGCTTTAAATCTAGTATAATCTTGTTTTGTGAAGTTGTGTAGAATTTGTACAATAACTTGATCTTCCTATACATAGCCGATATTGTTGCTGTTTGACCCCGGTTGATGTTCATATTATTTTGAACAACTTAATCTTAACCAAAAATTGCGTAAAATACATTTTTAGAAAGCTGAGACATAGGGGAACGTTGGGAAATTATTTCGTAATTTTTCTCGAACGTTTGACTAGTCAAAACGAGCTCACAAAAACGTATAATTTTGATGAAAACTAACCCCAGTGACTGATTTTGACATTTTAAATAACGACACTTTTGGGTTTTCCGAAAATCATAAAACTTACTTTTTATGCGTTTTAACACACTTACAAGCGTTGTGTAAAAGTTTCGTGTCAAAACGAGTTGGTTTGACCAAGTCAACGAAAACAAAAACTAATCAGACCCTCTGTGTCGCAGAAGGGCTAAAATGACTGCGACACAAGCCTTGTATCGCAACACTCGATCTTCGCAACAATTGTGACATTAGCCTTTATGTCGCATACCTATAAATTCTTGCAACCCTACGACACAAACTCTCGTGTCGCATAAAAATCAAACCGCGCAACACTGCGACACAACTCTGGTGTCGCATACTTATCTAGTTTTCACAACTAGCGACACAAACCACTGTGTCGCACTTATATTAAAATTTTACAACAGGCGACACAATTGTAGTGTCGCAAACCACCCAGCGACACAGCCTTGGTGTCGCAACTCACAGTTTAAGTTAAAATGCCACAAGGTATCGGATTCACAATAACAACAAATGAAACTACAAATAAGACAACTCGAAAAAAGTGAACATGTACTTTTACAAAGTATACAACGAAATGAACATAATAATAATAATAATAGTTTTGAGAATTATTATTACAAAAAAAAAAAAACAACTCCATCAACGGGCCGTACACATCTTTTTTAAAAAAGATAAACATTTGGACATAACTAGTTGAGTGGACAACTAGCATAGACGGACTGTTAAGTCATCTACTTACAAATAACCTCATGCGTTTAGGGCGCTAGGAGGTTACTAATTGGAAACACGTTTACTTACATAAACGCTAGCCTACAAGACTCAGGTGAGTCTCATAGCCCCGCTTTTACTGTTTTTACTTGGGGTGAGAATACGTACACTGTTTCTATGAACACAAGTACATAAAAAACACTTATACGGATTGCATGAGTACCTTTATAATCCATTAAGACCTCTCATATCATGGTTTGTCAGTCAGGATTGAGCGCGAACATTATGAAATAGATCTATTTGGGTTTGACACCCCACGTCTGGGTTAGTCGCGCTAACCGGTCAAACGAGCGCATAATAATTCGTACACAACGAGTGTTCTGGACTAGGCACTTGCAAGAGGCAACAACATACACGTTAAGCTTCAAACGCATGAGCTCATGGCAGTAGTATACATTATTTTTGCATACGTGCAACGCATTGAAATCTTGTGGTTCATACTTATGTTTTTCATTTACCTAAACCTGTGAGCTCACCAACATTATTGTTAACCGTTATAGTATGTATTTCTCAGGTCCCCAGACGCAGTAGGATTGTTTCCAGGAAGCAATAGCTTTAGTCGCATGTTTCGCAACAACTTTCAAACATAGATTTTCGTGCATTACTATATATTGTACAATTAGTTATGTATTAGAATCTCTCAGATTTAGATGCGAACTCTAGGAACTTTGTATTGAATTGTAAACAGTTTTATTAAAGTAATGTATTTTTGAAATGTATTTTCAAATCGACTCATGTAGAGGTCGTTCGTTGTGACTTTATGTAATAATCCGGATTAGTCGTACGCCCCCCGTGATTCCGCTGCGATAGGGTGCGACAAAACATTATTTCTATCAATGTATTTTTGAAATGTATTTTTAAAACGACTCATATAGAGGTCGTTCATTGTGACTTTATGTAATGATTCGGATTAGTCACACCCCGATGTGTTTCCGCCGCGGGCAGGGTGCGACATGTGGGGTGGGTGGGTGGGTTGGTTACTATACCGATAAGGTTTGAAAATGAGGTTGAACCAGACAAAAAGACAAGAATGATATTTGTGTCATTTTGTTAAGACTTAACGAATGAGTTGTTAACTTTAATGAAAATAGTCCAGAATTGCAAAAATTGATAAGTTGAGGGATGAATACTGCACAAAAAAATGGATGAAATCAGCGAATTGATAAGATCATATGGACAAAAAATGCACTCAACCCTTTATTTTTTAATAGACTTTCAATTCATTTTAATTCTTTTAATCAATTTTTTTGTAATAGCTATTTTTTTGTGAAAATTCAGATTCGCAACTTGTTTCTTCTAGTTTCGATTTTTCATATCTTGTGTTCGTTTTCAGTATCTACATCTATTTATACGGTTAAATTCATATATTTGTTTACTTCTTCAAGTTCAATTTTTTATTTAGATTTTTGTGTATTTTTATTCAATCTAGGTTTTGTTGCTTCAAAGTTTGACTTAATTTTTGTTGGGTTTTCTATTCCCTAACTAGATTAACATATGCAGCGGAAAATAACAATTAATCTAGATCAGCTAGGAACCTAAACCCTAAAGGACCTTGACTTAATAAAGCTATTAACAATAAGAAAATAAATAGATAAACGAAACATTATATACTAACCTTTGAGAAAACCAATTTCTAATACACAGAACACCTTACAGAACCTTCACGTGGACTCCTTGCTCGACCTTCCATGCTTTGGATGGCAAGTACCCAAAATAGAACAACTCTAATGCTTCACACCCGTGAACTAAGAGAAACTCCAAATCCTAGGGTCCCGACTCTAAGTCGTAAAGACTCTTACAAGGATTAGGAATGAGAAAGAGATAAAGAAACGAATACAATTCGAATCAGGGATACCTGAAAGCTTAGGCTATGCCCCTATTTATATAGGGAGAGGAAGCCTATGGGTTTTGTTTCTGGCCGATGTGGGATTCCTGATTTCGGCTTCCAACCGCCGATTGAAGCCTTCAGCCGGCAGTTGGGATTAATCATTTCCCAAGTCAAAGACGTGTCGCACCGACTTACAAACCGCCTGTTGAACCCTCCAACCGCCTGTTGGATACGCTTTTCAGAATATTCCATTTTGTTTCATATTAATATTCAATTAACAAACAAACTAAAAATTCTTTATTGATTCCGTTAATTTCTTTTAGCTTCTAATTAATTTATCAACTTTGATAAATTAACAAACCAAATAATTAACTTTAATATTAATTCTTATTAAAATTATTTTTCTCAATAGGTTTCTCTTTCTGTTCATCGAGGGCAACCCAAAAAGGACTCTACCTTTAGAATAGTCTTACCAATTTGTTATGACCTTGGACACTATTTCCAACAGTCTCCCACTTGGACAAGTCATCAACTACTATTGGTCCGTCTCTATCCTAAGTAAAGGTACCATCCAATGTATCTGCCGAACTCTGATAATATCCAGTGACAGTCCTTTTAGATAAGTGATCATATATTCCTTTGTTTCAGATATCGTATGAAACTGGGACAAGGATTTAATCAATCTCCAGATTCAAGATTATGTTTTCTGATTTTCGATCAATTTTGACTATATGGGGCTACAAAATTGTACATATCAATTTCGTCCTGGCTTGGCCAAGCACTTTATGAGTCAACATTTAATCATCAGAGGGCCCAGGGATATCGCTTTTCCATTTAGGTAAAAGGAACAAATAAATTTTGCATACATAGTACTAGTCAACTCATCATGTCATACCTAGTGTATCCTTTATGACTGGCATTTACGCACAGCGTTTGAATAAACTAAAGTATAACAGACTTGAAAACTAGAAACTCATGTATCTCCATTTTAAGAATATAAGATATTATCATCTCAGAGTTACTCGTGATTTCAATCCATGAAGTAACTTCCATGAGTGCGGGTTTCTCCTATACTTAAATCCCCATTAAGTAACCATGAGTGTTGCAGCAATCTCCATGCAATGTCTAATCTCCATAGACAATCTACTAACACTCCATGACAGTCTTAATTCACCACATACTTCTTATAGTGTGATCGACTGAGGAGGTTTGAGTGAATCTAATTACTCTGGAAGTGGTGTCTAAACATGCTAAACTGAAACACAATGATAAACGATAGTAAATGGTAGAACTCCTTACAATAAATAAATCTCCATCATTTATCACCAAGTCTATTCTAGTTCCCATCATTATTTGTAATGTTTCAAAATCAAACTAACAACTAAAACTTTATCTCGTAAACCTATGCTCCAAGCATGTTTACTGATCGTGTGTCCTTCATAATCATGTGTCCCCTTTGTATCTTCCTTTGAACAAAATGGTATTTTCTTAAATGTGCTTTGGACTTTCCATCGTCACATAACATTTCAATGGGATTCGTACTATTAGAACACCTCCAAGATCACCATTGAAATTCCTAATTGATATGACTTCTTTTTAGTCTCGCGAGTTTCAATATACACAGATTCTCATCTGTTATTGTATCTTGCTTTGAACTTTTCAAACTTATCGTTCCCCCATTCAGTAAGAGTACCCAACCAGACTGTGAACGACTATCATCTCTATCTGTTTGTAAACTTACATCAATATAAACCGTTACTCTAAGTTTCTCTTCTCCACCATATACTAAGAACCTGTCTTTAGTATTTCTCAAATACTTAAGAATATTCTTTACAGCTGTTTTATGACCTTTACCAGAATTCTGCTGATGTCGACTCACTATGCTCCAAGCAAATGAGACATCGGGTCTTGTATACTTCATGGCATGTATGATCGATCCTATAGCCGAAGCCTATGGGACTCGACTCATTTAGTCCAATCTTATGCAGTCTTTGGACACTAATCTTTTAGTAATCTTTATGCCATGATGTAAGGGTAGTTTCTCTTTCTTAGAATTCTCCATTTTAAAACTTTTCAAAATTTCATTCTAAGTACATGTCCTGGTTAAGTCCTTTGAGACGTTTTCAACATATCTCTGTAAATCTTTGTACCAAGAATATATTGTATCTTCCAAATCTTTCACAGTGAAATATTCTCCCAATCAACTCTTTACACCTTGTAATGTTAGGATTACATTTCCTATGAGTATTATATCATTCACATATAATACAGGAAGACTACAATGCTCCCACTGACTTTGACACATATGCTGGACTCATCTTTGCTTCTAGAAAATCTAAACTGTTTGACTTTCTCATGGAAGTAGAGATTCCAGCTACAAGAAGCCTGTTTAGGTCCATAAATGGCCTTCTGAAGCTTACACACTCTATTAGGATACTTTGCATTTTCAAAACCTTCCGGTTGTGCCTTGAACACATCCTCTGTCAGTTTCCTGTTAAGAAAAGTGGTTTTGATATTCATCTGCCAAATTTCATAACCATGAAATGCAGCTATTGTAACCAATATCCTAATTGACTTTATTTCAGCTATTGGTGAGAAGGTTTCCTTATAATCAATCCCGAAGGTTTGAGTATAGCCCTTCGCTACCATCCTAGCTTTATAAGTGTGTACTTCCCATCCATGTCTATCTTCTTCTTGAAGATACACCTACAACTCACCGTCTTGAGACTGAGTGTAGTTCCAACCAAATTCCAAACTTGGTTGTCAGACATAGACTGAATCTTACTTTTACAGCTTCCTTCCGCTTAGCAGCCTTAGGGCCTGCCATCGCTTCCTTTGTAGTTAGCAGACTTATCTAATTCACTTAGTATACTATCACTAATCTTATCTTGTTCTTCTTTATGGAAACCATAATAGAACCGAGAAGATTTGCTAACTCTACAACTGCGAGCGGGAAAGGATATGTCATTAAGTTCAACAGGTGTTACCACCTCTTGTTGAGTGTTAGTGTTTACCATAGATTCGTCATCGGTCGATCCTTGAATCCTTTCAAGATCAATTCTACTCCCACTGTCCTCTTTAGATATTATTTCTCTCTCAGGAAACATTCCTTTTTGAGCAACAATTATCTAAATGACTTCTGTGGATTACCGATGAAAAGATACTTTTCAGATCTAGCTTCTAGTCTGTGCTAAGCTTCTCGTCTAACGATAACTTCACAACCTCAGATCTGGATGTGCCCAAGAGAAAAACCTTTTCTCTTCCACATCTCATAAGTCATCTTTGAAACTTTCTTGGTGTACTAGATTTAAGATATGTGCAACCTTTTATAATGCCTAACCCCATAAACTTATTAGAAGTGTTACCTGACTCATCATTGATTTGAACCTTGTCTAACAGGATTCTACCTCTCCTCTCAGCTACTCCATTCAGCTATGGTGTTCTAGGAGGAGTCAATTTTGTGAAATTATTCTACAATGTCTATGATGATCAAGAAACTCGATACTAAGCTTTTCTCCTCCCCTATCGGATTGGAGTACCTTTATCTTTCTGCCCATTTGGTTCTCTATTTCGTCCTGATACCTTTTGAGATCACAAAAGTATATGACTTATGTTTAATCAGATAAACATATCCATGTCTACCAAAGTTATCAGTAACATAGTAGTGATTTCCATCTTTTGTGGCGCATTGGAATAGTCCACATACATATGTGTATACCTAATCCAACAATCCTTCACCTCTTTCACACGATCCAGTGAATGGTGATTTAATCATCTTGCCCAATAAAAAAGATTCGCATACATCATCCGCTTTGAGGTCGAATGATTCCAATACTCCATCCTTCTGGAGTTGGGCGATGCGTTTCTTGTTTACGTGCCTAAGATGATAATTACCACAATTTGGATTTATCAAGCTCTTTAGACGAACCAACATTTGAATTTCTTTGCTGACATATTCAACATTTTCATATATGCCTTTGCAAGGAGACGCTTTATCACCATTCTCATTATCAAATGAAAACTGATAATTATCCCTAAACAAGCATGAAATGAAACTATGCTTCTTGTCATTTCCGACGAATAACAGCAATTATTTAAATGTATCCTAACCCCAGATTCTAGCATGAGCTCAAACCTTTCCAATGGGCATGACACTCTTGTCTCCCATGACTAAGTTGAGCTCTCCATGCCTCAGACTTTTACTTTCCTTTAGGCCTTGCAATATAGTGAAAATGTGAGTACCACACCCTATATTCATGACCTACGAATTATAAGTCGTAGTATTGTGGAGTTCGATCATTCATATACCTGAATCCTTTTGACCTTATTGTCTTTAAGGTCCTTCAGATATTTTTGGCAGCAACGTTTCTAGTGCCCCCCTGTGTTGCAGTAAATCATACTGCTTCTTTTGGATCATTTGCTGGTGCAATTTCAGAATCAATCTTTCTCTTAGCCCTACGATTGGATTTTCCATTCGTAGCTATTCCAGATCTCTTCCTTTCCTTTGCATCATGATCAAATTGACAACACAGGAGCTGCTGAGCTGGAGGGCACATCAATCTTATTGATCCCTTGGTCAGCTACTTTTGGGAGTTCCATTATAGAGGTCTTTTTCTAATTCAAAACTATTTGACATGAGATTACAAACTGTTTGTAGACAGCTGGCTGACCGGACAGTATTATGTTGACCAAAACTCAGTATCAAACATCATACTTTTTCCGGTGAGCTTCAATCTCCTCTTGGGTTGAATCATTATCATTAGTGGGAATTGCTTATCGAGAACATACTCCTTATTCTCGTCGAGACCATACTCCTTGCTTTCGTACCTACGGTTTCACAGCTCATCAAGAACATATTCCTTGTTCTCATTCCTTTGAGTGAACCAAAAGTTTTATATCCAGTCCATACACCTTGGACTGGTAAGCCTTTCCCTCCCAAGAACTGAGAGTAATGAGAAGTTCGGGTGGTTTGCGGAATTGGGAATGGGAGGATTATTAACATTTTCAACAGATATTTTTGAGATAAAACTATTTTAGTTAGTCTGACTATTCCTTAATTAATTACCCAATTTCTAATTAAGGCTAGGATCTATATTTTCAGTTTGATGAAAAGGGTCGCCGTAATCTTATAACAAAATACTTTTGTCTATTTGATTTCTATGAAACTCCGAGATCTTTGAGATTCATTGATACCTATCAATGGCATGTTAATCTCGATTATGCTCATCTACCATTCATGACTTGGATGCCGAGGATTATGAACTAGATGGTGAACTAACCATGCAAACCCCGCATGGTTCCCGGCTCGAGTTCGCTCGAGAATCGCGAGTCCCACATCACCTCTCAATATGTCCTCACATTAATGTGCCGGTTAATCACACACGCTCCATTAACAGTCCATACGAGAGATGTGCGGTTTTCATGGGTTGGCATACTTTTCACATTTTTCTATACCTAAAACGGGATTTTGTTTTACTATTTTCAGCTTACTTTTAATCTTGACATCATCCTATCAAAGTCCTCGGTAGCTCCATTGAACGCACAAAGAAGCGGAGAAGCAGGTCAGCGCGAAGCTTATTAAAAACCTACTTCTTTAGGGAAGCAAAGCGACCCGCCTTATACCTCTCTTATAGTTTGTTCTCTATGGGTGAGCCGATTTATCAATTGACTGACGATGTATTTAGACTTAAATGACACATATATATAAATCATATTATATATAATGTCTCTCTTAAACATTTAAGGTTCAGGGTTCTATTTTAAAACATTTTAAAATTGAGCATATATTTTAAACCATTTAAATACGAAGGTCTGATTAGTAAATAAATTAACTATATACATATATAAATCTATTATACATATATATTTAATTTAGTTATTTGGACAAAATAAAAGACAGTTTTATTTCCAAATAATATAATTTATCTACATTTTGTATTGCTAACCTTATTAAGCCTACGCTCTGATACCACTGTTGGGTTTTCTATTCCCTAACTAGATTAACATATGCAACGGAAAATAACAATTAATCTAGATCAGCTAGGAAACTAAACCCTAAAGGACCTTGACTTAATAAAGCTATTAATAATAACAAAATAAATAGATAAACAAAAAATTATATACTAACGTTTGAGAAAACCAATTTCTCATACGCAGAACACCTTACAGAACCTTCACGTGGATGCCTTGCTCGACCTTCCATGCTTTGGATGGCAAGTGCCCAAAATAGAACACCTCTAATGCTTCACACCCGTGAAATAAGAGAAACTCCAAATCCTAGGGTCCCAACTCTAAGTCGTAAAGACTCTTACAAGGATTAGGAATGAGAAAGAGAGAAAGAAACGAATACAATTCGAATATGGGATACCTTGAAAGTTTAGGCTATGCCCCTATTTATATAGGGAGAGGAAGCCTATGTGTTTTGTTTCTGGCCGATGTGGGATTCCTGATTTCGGCTTCCAACCGCCGGTTGAAGCCTTCAGCCGGCGATTGCGATTAATCCTTTCCCAAGTCAAAGACGTGTCGCACCGACTTACAAACCCTATCCTCCAACCGCCGGTTGAACCCTCCAACCGCCGGTTAGATACGCTTTCCAGAATATTCCATTTTGTTTCATATTAATATTCAATTAATAAACAAACTAAATATTCTTTATTGTTTCCGTTAATTTCTTTTAGCTTCTAATTAATTTATCAACTTTGATAAATTAACAAACCAAATACTTAACTTTAATATTTATTCTTATTAATATTATTTCTCTCAATAGGTTTCTCTTACTGTTTATCGAGGGCAACTCAAAAAGGACTCTACCTTTAGAATAGTCTTACCAATTAGTTATGACCTTGGACACTATTTCCAACAATTTTATCATAATTTGTAGAAAAAAATAGATCTGTTTTCTTATTTTCAGATTTGGTCAATAAAAAATATGTTTAATACATGCGTATTTGTCGGTGATAAGAATTGTGATACTTATTGGTAGTTTTTGTTTGAAGATTTTTATGGTATTTTTAGTGAGTTAGCGACAAAAGGGTAATTTAGAGGGGTATCCTTGACCCTAATACCATATTTCAATTGTACGCGTCCGCTTTACCTACATGGAGCATCAACATCGGGTAAATTACATGTACACAAATCATCTACATGTGATGAGACACATATTCGAACCTCTAACATATCAGTAACACATGTAAAATATGTAATGTAAATAAAATATTTTTTGAAACTAGAATGAATAATTTGATAATTTCAATTGTTGACTTTTATAAATTTTTTTTAAAATAATTAAATTTAAAAAAGTTTACTAAATTGTGACACCCCGAAAACACGACCATTTTTTTTAAAGTACTATTGTCCTAAAAGTAATACATAACTTATAAAATTCATCTACATATAATATTACATTACTTTAAACTCAACACATAAGTTAAAATGAAAATCACATGAATCAGCTGGGTACCCGTCGGGTAAGGCTGGTACCCACCGGCTAACATTAGTACCCGCCGAGTACTACGTGTACGCACCGGGTACTCGGATTTGAGTCACTTTCTGTCAAGATTGCTGCATTAGTACCCGCCGGGTACCTGACTACCCGCCTCATCTAACCAACAACCATCCAAAGTGCTATCCGGCTTGCACATGAACTCATGGCGATGATTGTCAGCCGTGAAACATCCTCCACACCTTCCAATAACAAATGCAAATCTTCTGAACACCCAGTCAACCAGACAAGAAACCCAACACCATCCAGGCATACACCTCCAACTCCGAACCCAAACGCGGGTACACTGGGAACAAACCCTATTGTTCCAAGTGCAACCACCACCACGATGGTCCGTGTAATACCCCTTGCAACAACTGTAGGAGGTACGGACACGCGACCAAAGATTGCCGAGCTCCCAAATCCAACAACAATACCTCCACCAACAACAACGCCAGGCCATCCAGAGCCTGCTTCGAATGTGGAAACACCGGGCACTTCAGGAACGAGTGCCCAAAGCTGAAGAACAAGGGCAACAACAAAAACGCAAGAGGTAGAGCATTTGTACTCAACTCTGGGGACGCCCGCCAAGACCCGAATGTGGTCTCGGGTATGTTCCTCCTCAACAACTTATATGCTTCTGTTCTATTTGATACTAGTGCTGACAGAAGCTTTATTTCTGATGAATTTTACCCACTGCTACTGCTCTAGATGTTAAGTACACTGTAGAACTAGCAAACGGTAAGCTCATAGAAACCAATAGTGTGATACCTAATTGCACTTTAAACCTAGCCAACGAATATTTCTCAATCGATCTTATGCCTGTTGAAATTGGAAGTTTCGACGTCATCATTGGTATGGACTGGTTGTCCAAACACCGCGCTGAAATCATTTGTTATGACAAAGTCGTTCGCATTCCTCTCGCCGCTGGTAGAACTTTGGTCATACAGGGGAAGACCGGTGGGACGAGACTAAACATCATCTCTTGTTTAAAAACTCAAAAATTTCCGAGAAAAGGTTATCCGGCAATCCTCGCGCACATCTTGGAGAAAAAGTCGGAGGAGAAGCGACTTGAGGATGTGCCGATCGTTCGAGACTTTCCTGAAGTCTTTCCGGAAGAACTACCTGGTCTACCACCACCCAGACATGTTGAGTTCTCAATCGATCTCGTGCCAGGTGCTGCACCTGTGGCCCGAGCACCATACCGCTTAGCCCCATCCGAACTTCAGGAGTTGTCCACCTAATTACAGGCACTCCTGGAAAGAGGATTCATTAGACCGAGTTCTTCACCTTGGGGAGCTCCGGTCTTATTCGTGAAAAAGAAAGATGGCTCTTTCAGAATCTGTATCGACTACCGAGAGTTGAACATGATAACCGTCAAGAACCGATATCCACTTCCTCGTATCGATGACCTGTTTGACCAACTTCAAGGGTTGAGTTTTTATTCAAAGATCGATCTTCGGTCAGGTTATCACCAACTGCGTGTTCGCGACATTGATATCCCGAAAACTGATTTCAGGACCCGTTATAGGCATTACGAATTCCAGGTGATGCCATTCGGTCTAACCAACGCACCGGCTGTATTCATGTACCTTATGAATCGGGTGTGCAAACCTTATCTCGACAAGTTTGTCATTGTCTTCATTGACGACATTCTCATTTACTCGCACAACGAACAAGAACACATGCAACATCTCAAAACCATCCTAGAACTACTTAGACACGAGGAGCTGTACGCTAAATTTTCTAAGTGTGAGTTCTGGATGCAAACCGTTCAATTCCTTGGACATGTTATAGATAGTCAAGGAATTCATGTTGATCCGTCATAAATCGAAGCTATCAAGTGCTGGCAAGCACCAACAACCCCAACCAAAGTACGACAATTCCTAGGACTTGCTGGGTACTATCGGCGATTCATTGAAAACTTCTCGACAATAGCTCAACCACTCATGACACTGACTCAGAAAGACAAAAAGTTCAATTTGACTGATAAGCAAGAGTCAGCATTTCAACTTCTGAAACAAAAGATTTGCAGTGCTCCTATTCTATCATTACCCAAAGGCACCAATGACTTTGTGGTATACTGCGATGCTTCTCATCAAGGTCTCGGTTGCGTCCTGATGCAACGAGACAAGGTCATCGCTTACGCCTCACGACAACTCAAAATCCACGAAAAGAACTACACCACTCATGACCTCGAACTTGGAGCTGTCGTGTTCGCTCTCAAAATCTGGAGACATTACCTCTATGGCACTAAGTGCACAATCTTTACCGACCACAAAAGTCTCCAACACATATTCGATCAAAAGGATCTCAACATGAGGCAACGTCGATGGGTCGAGTTTCTTACCGATTACGATTGCGAAATACCATTCAGGGAAGGCAAATGTTGTTGCCGATGCCCTTAGTCGAAAAGAACGATCGGAACCACTTTGAGTCTGAGCCCTCAGTATGACCATTCACAACGATCTAAATATTCAGATTCTCACTGCTCAACTCGAAGCTTTAAAACCCAATAACATAAAAAATGAAGCCTTGCGGGGCATGGATAAACAATTCGAAATCAAACCTAACGGAGTTAGGTGTTTCTCTAATCGAATTTAGTTGCCTAGTTTTGGGAACCTACGAGACTTGGTGATGGATGAAGCTCACAAGTCCAAATATTCTATTCATCCGGGATCTGATAAAATGTATCACGGCATCAAGGAGTTCTATTGGTGGCCAAACATGAAAGCCGAAATCGCCACATACGTTAGCAAGTGCCTTACTTGCTCAAAAGTCAAAGCTGAATATCAAAAACCTTCTGGTTTACTTCAACAACCCGAAATTCCTGAATGGAAATAAGAACAAATCGCCATGGATTTCATAACCAAACTGCCAAAGTCATCGAGCGGTTGTTATACCATTTGGGTGATCGTCGACCGTCTCACAAAATCTGCTCATTTCCTTGTGATTAAGGAAACCGACAAAATGGAACGCCTCACTCGAATCTATCTGAAAGAAATTGTAACCCGACACGGCGTTCCCATCTCAATTATCTCAGATAGAGATAGTCGTTTCACATCTCACTTTTGGCAATCACTTCAGAAATCGTTGGGTACTCGTCTGGATATGAGTACTGCATACCACCCTCAAACCGATGGCCAAAGTGAACAAACAATTCAAACACTGGAAGACATGCTACGAGCCTGCGTGGTTGACTTCAGTGTAAACTGGGAAAAATATTTACCATTGTGCGAGTTTTCATACAACAACAGTTATCATACCAGCATTAAGGCTGCACCTTTCGAGGCACTGTACGGTCGTAAGTGCCGCTCGCCTATCTGTTGGACCGAAGTGGGAGACAGTCAACTCACTGGTCCTGAACTCATACACGAAACAACCGAGAAAATCTTCAAGATTCAAAACAAACTCAAAGCCGCACGTGATCGTCAGAAAAGTTATTCTGACGTGAGACGCAAAACGCTCGAGTTCCAGGTTGGGGATCAAGTGCTCTTAAAAGTATCACCTTGGAAAAGCATAATCCGATTCGGCAAACGCGGGAAGTTAAATCCCAGGTACATTGGACCATTCGAGATCCTCGAGAGAATTGGCCCAGTGGCATATCGATTGCAGCTGCCATCCGAGCTCAGCAGCGTGCATCCCACTTTTCACATTTCTAACTTAAAGAAATGCATGTCTGATGAGACACTGATTATCCCACTCGAAGAAATTCGTATTGACGACAAGCTTCACTTCGTTGAAGAACCCGCCGAAATCATGGACCGTGAGGTCAAACAACTCAAACAAAGTCGTATTCCCATCGTAAAGGTCAGGTGGAATTCGCGGCGTGGTCCGGAATTCACTTGGGAACGGGAAGACCAAATGCAACTCAAGTATCCTCAGTTATTCACTGACTCTACATCAAATCCGACATCGAACTAAATTTCGGGACGAAATTCTTCTAACAGGGGGAGAATGTGACACCCGTCAAATTAGGACTAGTGATTAGTGCCTAATCATCCACAATACATGTAATTAGTTCTATGTTAGGCTAATTAATGTATCGAAATATATATTGTTGAATATATACAATTATGCGATTTGATTAAATCGTACGCATCTCAAATCGAATGTAATTCGGTTCAATAAATACGGACGTTGGTAAACAATTTTATTAAGTAATTTAACATTATTTAATAATACTATCGTATTTAAAATATTATTTTGATAATATTTCATATTCATTTCGTATCGTACAACTAACAATTTCGCGATTAAAGTATTAAACGCACAACAATCAAAATAAAGTTAAGTTATATTTTATAGCTCAAATATTAAGTATTTGGTGAAATACTTCAACAAAAATACCGAATAATGATTCGTGTTTTAAAACGTATATTTAAGCGTATAAAATAATTATTTAACGTTTAAATGATCGGGAGAACGAACACCGCACGGAGCACAGAGACGGAGACTGAAAAAGTGGAGGCTTTCACAAAACCCCCACCTTTCCCTCCTCTTTCCCTCATTTCTCACATCTCACTCTCTCTCTCTTTCCTCTATTTTCTCTGTAAACTACCACCACACCACCACCACCTTAAACCACCAAGAACCACCACCAAGCGACCTTAAATCTCGAAGCTCATTTGGAGAAAAAGAATCACCTCAACTCGATCTACATTTCCATCTTTCCGGATTCCTCTCGCATTGACTCGTAAGTTTCCGACAATTCTCGAAAACTCTTAAATCTTTGTTATTTTAATTATTTGCGGTTTGTATAAGCTTGAGATGTCCAAATATGGGTTGGGTAATGGAATCGGACCAAACGGAAACTGGAAAACTCATTTTTGGAACTCGAAAATTCTGATCAGTTGTAAGTGTCGCACGGCCAGATCCAGTGGTGCGTCACTTCCTTAAGTGACGCATTAAGTGTCACAAAAAGCCCTAATCTTGCGTCACTTGTCTAAGTGCCGCTAAAAACCCTCTTTTTGCGTCACTACTTAAATGACGCAAATTCAATACCCGACACTCCAAGCGATTCTTGCTTAAGTAACGCCTATAATCAGAAGTCAGAAACCTCCGACACTTACTTAAGTGTCGCCCGAAATCAATTGCAATGTACTCGACACTTAAACCGACACTCATACCCGACACTTGCATAAGTGTCGCCTCTTATGCGTCACTTCCTTAAGTGACGCCAATACTTCAGAATTTACCATTTTATGCGACACTTCTTGAGTGTCGCCTGAACCTCGAAGTGTCGCTATAAGTGACGCTAAAAACAGAAAGTTGACAAACTATTTTTTTATACTAAGTGTCGAACTTGTACAACCTCAAACACTTATACGATACGACTTCTAAAACACTTTGGGATATACTTTTAAGTATAACACTTCAAAAACATAATGATAATGTTTAGATTATTATTACAAACAATCACCAACGGGCCGTAAACGTTTTCTAAACTCAAATCAATCAACCAAGTCGTAGTAACTTGGACAAGTTAATCAACTAAATCGTAGTAATTTGGACATTCTAGTTGGATGAACAACTACAAAGGTAGTCTTTATAGATACCTACTCACGCTATAACCATCGCGTGTCGTGGACACCCTCAGGTTACAAGTCTTTGGACAACGATACTCGGCTAATCAACTCAAGTTTATTAAGTTAAACTCTCAAGACTCAGGTAAGTCTCATGGCCCCTATTTTACGGTTTTACTCAGGGGTGTGATATCAATGCTCGTTTTATTTACAATTGAACGCAAGTACAAATCAAAATCAAATACTGCATGAGTTGTTTTCACTAATCAAATTAAAGTCCTCCACAACATAGTTTGGTAATACGTAGTAGCGTGAATGTTAGTGTATGGTACCATATAGGATTGACAATCCTCGTCCGGGTTAGCAAGCACTAACTGGTCAAACGGACGCATTAGCATTTGTGTAGACGAGTGTGGATTATACACTCGTAGGAGGCACCTCGATCAGAATTCCTTCATTGGACCCGACCCCCAAGTTAAGCTCAGACTATGTGCTCATGACTGTATAGTTACTTTTATTTTGCATTATTGCAACTTAAATTCAATTAAATCTTGCGGTTCATTCAATATGTTTTGACATACAAACCTGTGAGCTCACCAGCGTTTCGCTGACCCATTTTAGCTTGTATCACAGGTACTCAGCAGTAGGTTGGACTGCCCGATCAGGATACTTAGCTCGTGTCAGCATACAAACATTCAGAGATTTAGCTGCATTATTATATTTTGTATAAATTAATTATGTATGTAAATCTCTCAATTTCAAACCGAGCTAATGTAAACAATGTTTTTGATGTAAACTTTGGTTTTATCAATACAAGTTGTAAAACGACGCATATAGATTCGTTCATTATATCTTTGTGCTGTTGATTACCGTATTAGTCGCGCCCCGACCCGAATCGCTTCCGCATCATAATTTGGGGGTGCGACAACCATCCATATGTTAATTACTAAAAATTAACATTTATACCAAGCTAATGATCATGATTCATTACTTGGAACCGTCAAGCTAATGATAAACTCATTACTTGACTCCACAAGACATATCCATCTATTTACCTTTAACTTGATTTATGACAAGTACTTGTAAAAATCTCCACACTTTGATCACCTATTCACATATAAACACATAACATGATCATTAACATAACAATTAACTTCTCACTTAAACTTAATCACATGATGTAGGTGTTAAATCCCATAACACCTTTTTCTTACAATAGGTTTCATACACTTAACTTTATAATCACACATAAATGGGCATTTAATTGCTTTTCTAACCATAACCATTACTAATTATCAAGTACTTCATCTCATCATATTACATACATATACATAATCTTTCAAATACCCATTAACATATGATTAAAATTTCTTTAACAAAACTAACATGAATTAATCATGCTACATGGCCTAGAAACATGTATGAAACACTAATTCTTCCAATCAACCCATTTAACTCAACTTTCTTAAATTCTAGGTTTATGAAATCAAACCCATATATAAATCTAAGCTACAATAAGTGTTAGTCTTACCTTTGTAATGGTTAATTGAAGATTATAAGCCCTATTTCCTTCAATTAGTAGCTCAATTTTCCACTTTCTTCTTCCTGCTTTCTCTGAATCGATACACACACATACGTATTTTAATTTCTATGTCTGGAATGAATTAGAAAGCTGTAGGGGGTTTAATTAACCCAATTTACACCTTACTCCCTTCAAGTGTCCATATTTACACATATAGTCCTTTTCACAAGCTTTTCTTAACCTAGTTAGTCCCACTAACTATTTCTAACATACAAACACATTAAAACATATGTACATTAAATATATTATATATACAAATAACTTAAACATAAACATATATTATATTGTATAACTTAGACAATAAAACATATTATATAATTTAAACTTACGAATTTTAGGGGCATTACATAAATATATTACTAATTCAACTTTAGAAAAACAAAAAATTACATGCTGGTGCGTGTGAAAGCGTCTAGTTTTATTATTTATAAAGTACATGATATACCAATCACTACTATCACACAACCAGGCAAGAATACCCGATCGGAATAGTATAGCTATGGTAAGTCCAGGTCGAACACAGGAACACAGGAACGATGTTATTCAGTTAAATTGGAATTATTGATAAAGCAGTAAAATAGGGGTTACGTTTTAGTTCCGTACGAACGTTCAATATGAACTAATTAACCAAACCAACAACATAAAACAAGTTAAAGAGGAAAAGATAAACAATTGGAGATAGACATGTAATTGCTTAGGTTCTTCCACTCATATTCATATTATCCAGTTCATGTGTTTTGATTGTCTGATTGTGATTTCTTTTATATTAACTTAGTTACTAATCAAAGAATCCAAGTTAAATGTAAATTACTCTCTGGTTCTGGTTAACTAATTTCTACAATCTAGAGTCCCACATTAAACATCGATCCGACGTTGCAAGAATGTTGCTCTATTGCGTGCTTTTCCCTAGATTGTGCATTAAGTGTTCACAACTTGTTATGATTGATCCTCGCGGTATGACTCAACAATACCTACTAATAATCTCTTATTAGCTTGCTCATTTTAGATTGATTAGTTACCATTCTCTTAACCTATCAAACTCAATATATTTAGCAATGACTATAAACCTAAATTCATAATCATCAATAGTCAATAGCATCAAAGGAACTCAATCTCAATAATCCTATTGACCACGTTAAGTAATAACTAACAATCACCAATAAACAAGGATTCACGGATAACATAACAATCTTCAATCAGACAATTTATTCAAAACACAATTATAACCTTCAAACAATCATAATCCAAGGTTATTAAGATTAACAATTAACAATAAGTCTAATCCATGACTCAATCATACAAAATCATATTCATAATCTCAACAAAACACATAGACATGTTTAAATTGAAATCGGAAGATGACACACAAATCGAATCGTGAACCACGCGAAGTAGGATCAATTGGCATCAATCCTAACCTTCTTATGCCTAAAAAATGTCATCAAAAAGCCTCTGGAACCAGCCTTAGTCGACTTAGGGTTTGTGGTGAAAGTTAGGGTTAAAATGAGGCAAATGAGAATTTAAGGGTTTCTGGCCAACCAATCCATCCGCCGGATGGATTAATCCATCCGCCGGATGGATGCATTTTCCCAAAAAATGGTCCAAATGAAAGTTGTAGCCCCGTCTGTTAGCTAAATTCTCCCACTTGAATCAACCCAATTGGAGTTCGTATGAGGAAGTTATGGCCAAAATACTAACGCATAGCCGAAAACTCAGCATTTATACTTTTCTTCATTTTCAACTCACCTTTCGTTCTCTTTCCGATTCAAGCTTCATATACACCTATTCCAATCCAATATTGCCTATCTTCACTCTCTTAGCTTCTTTTCTTCACAATTAGCTCATTTTCCGTTTCTTTTCAATCCAAGCTCCAATTAAACTCCAAAATGCAAATATGAATGAAATCAGTATCTTAGTCACACAAAATGCATAAGAATTCAATCAAACAAGGGGGTAATTAGTACTATAATCTAGTATATTTTGACGTTTATCACATGCATTTAAAATTCGAAAAATAAGAAGTTACACAAAAAGTCCTGTGATTGATGTTATTACACTCAAAGTCCTCTAACGAAGTAAACTAACGATTGTTAGACACAGGGACGTTCTACGCAACAAACTAAAACCACGTTTTAAAAAAAAAATAAACATTTGGACATAACTAGTTTAGTGGACAACTAGAATAGATGGACTGTTAAGTCATCTACTTACAAATAACCTCATGCGTTTAGGGCGCTAGGAAGTTACGGATTGAAAACATGTTTACTTACATAAACGCTAGCCTACAAGACTCAGGTGAGTCTCATAGCCCCGCTTTTACTGTATTTACTTGGGGTGAGAATACATACACTGTTTTTATGAACACAAGTACAGTAAAACACTTATACGGATTGCATGAGTAACTTTATAATCCACTAAGACCTCTCATATTGTAACACCTGCTAAATTAGGATAATTAATTATGCCTAATTAATTGTAACTAGATGTAATTAGTATGTAATAGGACTAATTGCAGACTCTATTTGTATATATATAAGGTGATTTATATATATATGTGTGTGTACTTACGCGATTTGGATAAATCGCGCGAATTAACCGGACGGAGTCCGACACAGTTTACTTGGACGTTGGTGACAGAAATTTACTTAAATAATGAGAACGTATTTTGTTATATAAAATACGCAACAGAACTAGCATTATTTATATATTATAGTGACGACATTTTAACTAACGCAACAAAACGTAATAAACGCGACTTAATAATTGAAATATTGCGACAAATGTTTTTATTATTAATTTCAAAGTATTTTTATTTAAATATTCCAGTTACATTTTTAAAAATATAACTGTTTGATTAAATACTAAAAACAAAGGATTAAACGATTAGGACACGGAGTAAATACTGAGTTTTAGGGAGCGTTTACCCCTCCCTTGTCTCTTGGATCAGCCAACACCCCTTCCCCCTCCTCATTCTTCTTTCATTTTCATTATCTCCAAAAACACACACACCTCCAAAAACACTCTCACTAAAAATACTACCAAATTTTCGGACTACAAACCGACCCACGAAATTTACATATTTCAGAATCACCATCACGAGTGGAGCAAGAATATCAAGATCGTTTTCACCATTTCATCCTCCATTTAGCTCGATTTGCAAAAGTAAGAAATTCCTAAAATCTTAGATCTATTCAATTTGGTGTAATGTTTTGATGTTTTGATGTGTACACAACTTAGATATAACCTATTACATGAAGAATACACGATTTTATAGCTCAAAAATGGGTTAGATTTGCGTTTTTGGTCGGAAAATCACGAAACCCGAAAGTTTCTGGACTGATGTTCATCTTTGCGACACAACGTTTGTGTCGCATGCTATGTCGCATAAACCATTTAGTGTCGTATTTTGTGTCGTACGTTATGTCGCACTATTGTGTCGCACTTTTTATGCGACACAACCCTTATGTCGCTATTAAATTAGCATCGCAAGCTTTTGCGACACAACCATTGTGTCGCAGAGCTCTTGTGTCGCACTTTATGCGACACAACCACTGTGTCGCATACCAAACTTTAGTGTCGCAGATTGTGTCGCAAAAACACAGAAAACCAGAATTTTAAAGTCAAAGTTACTGTACAAAAAAGTCAAATTTTACTGTAGCAGTACTGTATCAAATCTACTGTAGCAAAGTCAACAATTTAGAATTATTTTGATGAACCGTCACCAATGGGCCAAAACTGTTTTCTCAAAACAAACGACTACGAACATACAAACGAACATTGGACTTAACTAGTTGTGTACAACTAAACGGAACGTCTTGCGAGACACATACTTACATAACTTCATATGATTAGGCATTTGAAGGTTACGGGTTCAGAGAACCTACTTGCTTTACTTACTACTTGCTAATTGCAACTGATTACTACGAGACTCAGGTGAGTCTTACAGCCCCACTTTTACTGTTTTATACTTTGGGGTGAGATACTTAGCAACTGTTTTACGTATGAACACAATGTACTGAACTGAAAACATTACTGTATACAAACAAACGCATGAGTTACTTTTATCCACTGAAAGCCTCCTAATCGTAAGTTGTTAGTTATGGACTTAAGCGCGATTACTAATAGATGGATCCATTTGGGACTGACAATCCCTGTCTGAGGTGGTAGCGCCACCACGTACTGATTTACACGTAGAAACAGACATATTAGTATTTGTTACATATGAGTGTGCGGATAGCACTCACGGGGGTACGTGATATATTCACACTACACGGTTAAGCTTCAACTTATGAGCTCATGGCATTGTACTGATTAACTGATTTACTTACTTTGCTTGATAGCAATACGGGTACATACTTGTGGTTCATAACACTTACTTATTACTGAACCTGTGAGATTCACCAACCTTTTTGGTTGACACTTTTTAGCTTTGTATCTCAGGTACACTTACGGAGTAGGGTCACTCCAGGATTACTAGCTAGAGTCGCATGATTTTACAAACTGCATTTAACGGAGATTCTTTGGCATTATCTTTTGTAACTATGGTTATGTAATAGAATCTCCCGCTATACGCGTGGGCTCTAGGGAATTACATTTTGTATACGAAAACCTTCGGTTTTCAAACGATTATTAATTATGAGATGTAACTATTTTACAAACGTCTCATTTAGAGGTCGTTTGCTATTAATCTTGTGCTTGGTATATTGATTAGTAACACCCAATGTATGCTTCCGCAAATCGTTAAATTTGGGGGTGTTACACATATCATGGTACGTCAGTAAGGATTGAGCGCGAACATTATGAAATAGATCTATTTGGGTTTGACACCCCACGTCCGGGTTAGTCGTGCTAACCAATCAAACAGGCGCATAATAATTCGTACATAACGAGTGTTCTGGATTAGGCCCTTGCAAGAGGCAACAACATACACGTTAAGCTTCGAACGCATGAGCTCATGGCAGTAGTATACATGAACGCATGAGCTCATGGCAGTAGTATACATTATTTTTGCATACGTGCAACGCATTGAAATCTTGTGGTTCATACTTATGTTTTTCATTTACCTAAACCTGTTAGCTCACCAACATTATTGTTGACCGTTTTAGTATGTATTCGCAGGTCCACAGACGCAGTAGGATTGTTTCCAGGAAGCAATAGCTTGAGTCGCATGTTTCACAACAACTTTCAAACAGAGATTTTCCTGCATTACTATATTTTGTACAATTAGTTGTGTATTAGAATCTCTCAGATTTAGATGCAAACTCTAGGAACTTTGTATTGAATATTAAACAGTTTTATCAAAGTAATGTATTTTGGAATGTATTTTCAAAATGACTCATGTAGAGGTCGTTCGTTGTGACTTTATGTAATGATCCGGATTAGTCGTACGCCCCGTCGTGATTCCGCCACGACAGGGTGCGACGAAATTATGGAAAGCGTGGAAAACTTAACCCTAGGTACATTGGACCATTTGAAATTCTGGAGAGAATTGGTCCGGTGGCATATCGACTGCAGCTACCTCAGGAACTCAGTAGCGTGCACAACACCTTCCACATTTCAAACCTTAAGAAGTGTTTGTCTGATGAAACACTTATCATCCTGCTCGACGAAATCCAAATCGATGACAAACTTCATTACGTCGAGGAACCCGTAGAGATCATGGACCGAGAAATCAAACGATTAAAACAGAGTCGAATTCCCATCGTTAAGGTCCGGTGGAATTCAAGACGAGGTCCTAAATTCACATGGGAACGAGAAGACCAGATACGTCAGAAATACCCACACCTCTTCTCAGACCCCACACCAACCGAGACCTCGAGCTAATGTCGGGACAAAATTCTTCTAACAAGGGGAGAATGTGACACCCGACAATTTAGGATAACTCTTGTACCTAAACTAGAACGTTATTACGTGTATTTAGTTTTGTATTAGGCTAAATACTAATAACCATTTGTATATATATATATATATATATATATATATATATATATATACGTACGTAACTATTTTAATTACGAGATAACAATCGGATAGATTCCGACATATACGGACGTTGGTGAAACATTTTCATAAATAACGTAAATCTATTTTGTAATTAAATAGTAGTTATTTACATTATATTATTATGTTATAATAATATACGTGACATTCATACATTTTATATAAAATGTACCGAACACAACGAAAACGCGTGAATCGAATTCGACAACCAAACAAAACACAACAAATATTTTGACCACACAAACTAAAGTATTTAAAATAATACTTCAATCGAAAATAACACGAATATATTGCTGACTAAAACAAAACAAACAAACGTTTCAAGATTTAAACGTTTAAACACGCGACTAAACGACTAAACGACCACAAAACGTAACGCGAATTTGGGTAACAAAATTGAGGAGCTCACCCATGAAGGCCCCTCTAAATGGGCCCCATCCTCCCATATAAGCCCCCTCACTTCCTTCTTCTTTCTTCATTCAAACAACCACCCACAACCTTATCCTCCCCACTTCACTCTCTCGTTCCCTCTCTTCTCTCTCACTTTTCTCGGCCAAACAACGGCCCAAACAGCCACCACACGGCCACCAAGAACTACCATACAACCACCATCGACCATCATCATCATCAACATCATTCTTCATCGATATTCAAGGAAGAACCAAACAAGAAGCAAAAGCTGCACCTTTCCATCATCATCTTCATCTAGATCTGCTTCTCCACTCTGTAAGGACCTCCTTTCTCATCTATTTTACTTGGATGACATATATAAACATGTTAATAAGTTCACTTAACAAGATCTTGTCCAAAAACCAACCCGAAAACGTTTTCGAAACATGAAAAACCACTGGATAATGCTATTATCCACTAGACAAAAACTTAACTGGTTTTCATCTCGTGATATCTCACTCAAAACTTAACCAAAAGAGTCGAATCAAAAGCCTAAAACTAAGTTTAAGAAGTTAGCTTTCAAATCCAACAAGTTTCATAATTTTTGGACCACATTTGGTACTTCAAAACGGATCTTGAAACTGATATAGCAGATATGCTTTATAGGACAGATCTGTGGTCAAACTTTGGGAAATGATAACTCGATATACACAAGTCAAAACAACATGAGGCTTTTTCCTAAAAGTCAAAAATTTTGTTTGTTTTAAATCTAGTATAATCTTGTTTTGTGAAGTTGTGTAGAACTTGTACAATAACTTATCTTCCAATACATAGCCAATATTGTTGCTGTTTGACCCAGGTTGATGTTCATATTATTTAAACTACTTAATCTTAACCAAAAATAGTGTAAAATACATTTTTAGAAAGCTGAGACATAGGGAAACGTTGGGAAATTATTTCGTAACTTTTCTCGAACGTTTGACTAGTCAAAACGAGCTCACAAAAATGTATAATTTTGATGAAAACTGACTCTAGGGACTGATTATGACGTATTAAATAACGACACTTTCGGGTTTTCCAAAAATCACAAAACTTACTTTTTATGCGTTTTAAAACACTTACAATCGTTGTGTAAAAGTTTGGTGTCAAAACGAGTAGGTTTGACCAAGTCAACGGAGACAAAAACTAATCAGACCAACTGTGTCGCAGAAGGGCTTAAATGACTGCGACACAAGCCTTCTATCGCAACACTCGATTTTCGCAACAATTGCAACATAAGCCTTTATGTCGCATACCTATAAATTCTCGCAACCCTGTGACACAAACTCTTGTGTCGCATAAAAATGAAATCGCGCAACTCTGCGACACAACTCTGGTGTCGCATACTTATCTAATTTTCACAACTAGGGACACAAACCACTGTGTCTCACTTATATTAAAAATTTACAACATGCGACACAACTGTAGTGTCGCAACTCACCCAGCGACACAGCCTTAGTGTCACAACTCACATTTTAAGTTAAAAAGCCAGAAGGTATCGGATTCACAATAACAACAAATGAAACTACAAATAAGATAACTCGAACAACAGTTAACAGGTACTTTTACGAAGTATCCAATGAAATAAACATAATAATAATACTTTTGAGAATTATTATTACAAAAAAATAATAATAACTTCACCAACGGGCCGTACACGTTTTCAAAATAAATAAATAAACATTTGGACATAACTAGTTGAGTGGACAATTAGCATAGATGGACTATTAAGTCATCTACTTACAAATAACCTCATGTGTTTAGGGCGCTAGGAGGTTACGGATTGGAAACACGTTTACTTACATAAACGCTAGCCTACAAGACTCAGGTGAGTCTCATAGCCCCGCTTTCACTGTTTTTACTTGGGGTGAGAAACACGTTTACTTACATACACTTGCAAGATGTAACACCCTCAAATTTCGGGTTGCGGAAGCGGTCGGGTCGGGTGTTACCAAATCAAATATCACAAGCACAAAGGTAAATAATGAACGACTCTAAATGAGACGTTTGAAAATGGTTATACATTTTCAAAATAAAAGTGTATACAAGTTGCGAGTTCGCAAAATAATTTCAATACATAGTTTGTAATACAAAAGTTATGCAGAGAAATCCCGTTGTTTGAAAATATGCGACTCGAGCTAGCATAATCTTGTAGCAATCCTAATCCTGCTGGGCACCTGAGAACACATGCTAAAACGAGTCAGCTATAAAGCTGGTGAGTTCATAGGATTGTTAGTAGAAACATAAAGTATAAAACCTTGTATGTTTTGAATGGTAGTTCAAAATCTCAAATTTTGATATGAAATGTATTAAAGTTGTAACACCAGTACGTATACGCCTAACGAGGTATCTAATACCTAAGTAATAGTGGTATGTACCTAAGTACATAAAGATTGAGGCATTCCGTGCCTGGATACCTATCTGGTATTAAATAAACCTATCAATGTGAGGCAATACATGCCTAAGTTGTAAACCTAGTAATTGTATGACCACGTCATAAGATGTTGAGTAATAATTGTTGTGCCACCTGGCATAGCGTGTTGCATCCAGCAACATTATTGTAGTTCCGCAGAACTATGATTTAGTAACTAGTGTATTGCATCCAGCAATAGTTAATTGTAGACCCGCAGATCTATGATTGAATGTTTAGTATGTACGTTTGACCAGTTAGTGTAAGCTAATCCGGACATGATTGAAAATGACTGTAGTTCCGCAGAACTATGATTGAAAATGTTTAGTGTGTCTGTTTGACCAGTTAGTGTAAGCTAACCCGGACATGATTGAGCTAACGGCCTCGCGTGATAACCTCACCGACCCGTTAACTTATTGCGGATCACGAGCATAAGCTCGCCCATCCGTGAATGAGTGTGGATCACGAGCATAAGCCCGCCCATCCATCGATTGTATCGCTTTACCGCGATATCGTACTTGTGCCCACTGCAATACCGTGGCATCGTTTTGTGCTCACTTTACCGTGGCATCGTTTTGTGCCTAATCAGGCATCGATCGGATTGCTCGCAAGCAATGATGAAATTGAGCCAGCAGTACTACGACATGCCTGACTTGAGATAATTGAGCCGACAGTACAACGACATGTCCGACTAAAGTAGATTGCGTTTGTATAAATGTATGTATACCTATATACATAGTATATTGTAGATGGCACCAAGTGCTCGAGATAAAGTACAAATATGTGTGTGTGTATATATATATATATATATATATATAAACCAAATCAACAAACACATCTAATATGATATCATGTAGCATGCGATAATGATTGATTGTATCTAAATACGTATATACGATATATAGATATTAAGTGCATTGCAATAAGCCTAGGTATGACTAATAATCACCTAGTTGTTTGTATTAGTATAAGGATTCTATACTAACGTATGATACTGATGTATACTCCTAGCCTCAGCCTAGCAAGTATATAGAGATCCTGCTTTGTATGGGCAATATTAGTTCCTAAAAGGAAGACTAATCCTCTAAAAGTATGGTCGTTGTCCAATGTAAGTAGAACTAACCAGTTCTAGTATAAGTGATAGTATTGTCCCGCGACAATATGGTCAATGAATGGTGATAACTTAATCAAGTTATGGGGTGGTAATTGTTTTCCAACAATCTAGCAGTGTATGATTGTAACCTATCTAGGTTAAGTATTGATACTATTTCAAAACAGTATGGTGGGTGTAATTCCTAAGTATTACATATTTCGTATTACATGACACTTTGATCTGATCGACGATTTCACCACCAAAAACGCAATCTAACCCATTTTTAGGCCGAATCTTGTTGTTATAATGTTAATACATGATATATTAAGTGTTTTTAACAAGAAATAACAAAAGAAAGTGAGTGATTCCTTACGATTTGAAGATTGAAGGTTTGAGGATGACGATGAACTTGATGGTGATCTTGATGAAGAAGATGAAGATGGAGATGATGATAGTGTTATTGTTAGTTGCTTCCTTTTCCTTGAAGATGATGGTGATGATTCCGATTTTGATGATGATGATATTGTTGTGGATGTTGTTAGTTGTTGTTGTTGTTTGTTGGGGAAAGAAAGAAAAGAGAGAAAGAGATGGGTGAAAAAGAAGATGAAAATGATGAAATGAGGTGGGGGGTTTGGGTTTTTGTCAAAACTCAGATCCCCAAATGCGGGGACTGTGGTCTCCAACCACACTACAAAATACCCGTGTTTTTGTACCCGATTGTAATATACAATTAATATTTCAAATTCATAGTTTTTGTTTATACTATTTCGTAAATATTTTAAATAAAAATATTTCAGTTGAATTACAAAATTGTAATTTGGTTTCTGCGTGGTCTCAGATAACTAGAATGCGTTTTCAATTAAAACGACTTACATTTTTGAACGTTTAATATTTTTCTCCAAATGTATAATGTTAAATCTATATAATAAATTTTTGTAATAATTTCGTACTAAGTACGATTATTTGGAGTTTAAATTTGGCGCGGAAATTGACTTTTGACCGGGTGTCACACAAGAGGCAACAACATACACGTTAAGCTTCGAACGCATGAGCTCATGGCAGTAGTATACATTATTTTTGCATACGTGCAATGCATTGAAATCTTGTGGTTCATACTTATGTTTTTCATTTACCTAAACCTGTGAGCTCACCAACATTATTGTTAACCATTTTAGTATGTATTTCTCAGGTCCCCAGACGCAGTAGGATTGTTTCCAGGAAGCAATAGCTTTAGTCGCATGTTTCGCAACAACTTTCAAACATAGATTTTCGTGCATTACTATATTTTGTACAATTAGTTATGTATTAGAATCTCTCAGATTTAGATGCGAACTCTAGGAACTTTGTATTGAATTGTAAACAGTTTTATCAAAGTAATGTATTTTTGAAATGTATTTTCAAAACGACTCATGTAGAGGTCGTTCGTTGTGACTCTATGTAATAATCCGGATTAGTCGTACGCCCCGCCGTGATTCCGCAGCGGCAGGGTGCGACAAAACATTATTTCAATCAATGTATTTTTGAAATGTATTTTTAAAATGACTCATAGGTCGTTCGTTGTGACTTTATGTAATGATTCGGATTAGTCACGTCCCGATGTGTTTCCTCCGTGGGCAGGGTGCGACATGTGGGGTGGGTTGGTTACTATACCGATAAGGTTTGAAAATGAGGTTGAACCAGACAAAAAGACAAGGAGGATATTTGTGTCATTTTGTTAAGACTTAACGGATGAGTTGTTAACTTTAATGAAAATAGTCCATAATTGCAAAAAATGATAAGTTGAGGGATGAATACTGCAAAAAAAGTAAAGGGATGAAATCAGCGAATTGATAAGATCATATGGACAAAAAATGCACTCAACCCTTTATTTTTTAATAAACTTTCCATTCATTTTAATTCTTTTAATCAATTTTTTGTAATAGCTATTTTCTTGTGAAAAATTCAGATTATCAACTTGTTTCTTCTAGTTACGATTTTACATATCTTGAGTTCGTTTTCAGTATCTACATCTATTTATACAGTTAAATTCATATATTTATTACGTTTTCAAGTTCAATTTATTAGATTTTTGTGTATTTTTATTCAATCTAGGTTTTGTTGCTTCAAAGTTTGACTTAATTTTATCATAATTTGTAGAAAAAAATAGATCTGTTTTCTTATTTTCAGATTTGGTCAATAAAAAATATGTTTAATACATGCGTATTTGTCGGTGAAAAGAATTGTGATACTTATTTGGTAGTTGTTGTTTGAAGATTTTTATGGTATTTTCAGTGAGTTAGTGTCAAAAGGGTAATTTGGAGGGGTATCCTTGACCCTCATACCATATTTCAATAATATGCGTCCGCTTTACCCACAAGGAGCATCAACGTCGGGTAAATCATATCTACACAAATCACCTACATGTGATGAGACACATATTCGAACCAGTGACATATCTGTAACACATGTAAAATATGTAATGTAAATAAAATATTCTCTGAAACAAGAATGAATAAGTTGATAATTTCAATTGTTGACTCTTATAAAAAAATAATTAAAATAATTAAATTTTAAAAAGTTTACTAAATATATTATTAATTCAACTAAAAAAAAACAAAAAATTACATGCATTTAAAATTCGAAAAATAAGAAGTTACACAAAAAGTCCTGTGATTGATGTTATTACACTCGAAGTCCTCTAACGAAGTAAACTAACGATTGTTAGACAAAGGGACGTTCTACGCAACAAACTGAAACCACAGTGATGACCTAGGTCAAAATAAAGTATAGGGACAGGGATAGTGTTATTTAAAGCAAACCACATGGATGACCCTTTTATTTTTTTCTTTATCCAATTTGAAATGAGTGTACTCGTTTTGTTTAGATTTTTACTCAAATCATATTTGTACAAACTGGTACGATATAGAACATTTATTTAATAATGAGGACTCAATATTTATAATTATTCATTTACTTCATCCGTCTCAAAATAAGTGTCATGTTTTAGTTTTTTCGGAGTTTAAGAAATTACATTGTCTAATAGTGTAGATGATACTATTACCCATACTTTTTGCACAAACTCTGATGTATCAGTCTTGAGAAAATGTATCTTGAGAGTAAGATGATAAACTTAATATATTCTTTTTGGAAGTGGACACTAATTTTGGGACAAACTAAAATATAAAAGTAGATACTTATCTTAAGACGGAGGAACTTTAGTTTGAGCAAGGAAAACCATGAAATGTTAAAAATGTCCTCAAATGTTGTTACATTTTTCACTTTGGAAAATTGACGTTGAAATAAGGTATTGTGACACTCCTCCAATTTCGATACAATTACGAACATTAAACACGTGCATACTTAGAGCTAATTTCCTATTTAAGTGAATTCACACTATTTTAATGAGATAAGTCTAGCAAAGCCCAACAATTTAATACGTGAAGTGTTACCTATTTTGTAATTATTTGTAATTACGCGTGAAAAATTCAGAACAAGTCCGACAAAACAAATACGTACGTTGGTGATACAAAATGTATAAATAGCATAATACTATTTTTATAGTTGTTATTTACTTGAAATATTATGCTAAACAAATAAAGCATAACGAAAAACAAAACAATTATACGTTTTATATAAAACGTATCGTACACGATTAAAATACACGAATCGCGCTCGACAATCAAATGAGTCAAATTTTATAACTTGTAAATTCAAAATAAAGTATTTGAAATAATACTTCGAAATATGTTAACGCGAAATAACGATTACGAACTAAACGAATAAAATACGTTTTAACGTATAACGATCGGGTAAACGAACACGGTTTAATACAAATTTGAGACACAAGATTTTGAGACCCATGTCGTAGGCCCATGGGGAGCCGGTTTTCCACAAGAAAATCAACACCCATACTTGGTTAATATTCATACATATCTCATACATGTACACACACACACACACACACACACACACACACAATGCACCAATAATTCACCACCAACCTTTTCTCTCCATATCTCTTTTCTCCCTCTCTACTCTCGGCAACTGATGCATCACTAGCGGTCGGTAAGGATTTTACCCTTGTCGTTGCACCGGCTACTGGCGACGGCGATCAGTGGGTGTTTTAAATTTGTAATTGCGGGGCCTAAGTTTTCCCTAACAATGCTAATCCTAAGGGTGATCAAGTGGTAGGTATGACCTAGAGTCGTTATTTAAACCGACTGAATTGAAACTAAGGCGTGACAGATGAGGGCTTTCAAACTAGTGAAGGGTTTATAAAATAATGGGGGAGTTTTGATTTTTCTATTAACTAACTTAGGCAAGTAAATAAATAAAAGCGAAAATAAAAGATAAAGCAGATAAGATAAAGATAGTGTTTGCTGAGACTTCGTTAATTAAGTTATGGGATGATATTTGGAGAAACTGTTTTTAAAAGATGTTTGTTAATTGTTACTCTTGGATACTTGTGATGTAAACACTAGATTTCCTACTAATTAAAATCTCATTAACATGTCACACCAGGAACTAGGTTATGGTGACATCATAAAGTATTTAGAATAATAAGAAAGATCTTTATTTAAGTTTAATTTTACTTTCTTATGAACGGAGACAAAATCTAAAGGTACTAGACAAAACTGAATCATATAACGATTCCTTGCCATCCTAACATATTCGTATAGTTAAAAAATTCATTTATGACTTTAAACCAGCCCTTGCTTAAGACTACCCAATAAATCCCCTAATTATCTACAGCATTCCTCACTTAAAGTGGTTCCGCTGCTTCAAACCTTGGCCATGTCTTATCCTACGGTAATCCCCTATGTAGCCTTGCGGTTCTATGGTTTCATACCTTTGACAAATTATCTTGACACAGATGACTGACTACCTTTTAATTGGACGTCTTTGAAAAGGTGTTGTAATCACGTTTATTGGTGGAAAGGCGATAGATTTATTTAAAGTTTAAAAGTCTATTTAGAAAGATTAATTAAACTAGGTTTCTCATTTTATATATTAGTCCATAATATAACTACCTTCGATCGTTACGCAGCTTCCACGTATTTGTACTACACCTAAAGTGTTTCCAACGCTATACTGCGTAACAGTCGAATAGGGGACGTCATATTACTTCGTAATATTATACCGTTCCATAGTATGACTACCTTTGGTCGTTCCTCGACTTCCATACATTTGTACTCCACCTTGAAGTGTTTCCAGTACTATATCGAGTAACAGTCGAATAGGGGCCGTCATATTACTTTAATATTTACTTATAAATCATCCCATAATTAAATAACTACATCGCAAGCAAACACAATAGTAATCTACTCGCTAAGCATGGCACAAACTATCGCTAGCATAATTAAAGCATACATATTTAATTAAGATAGATTAGGATAGAAAGAACCCGGATTAATATGCGAGAAGGAATAGACTTGAATTAATAAGATTAACTCCAAGCGTATACCAAAGATTACAACACGTTCCTTGCTTTCGTTCTATTCTAGGCAAGTTTCCTAAACTAGCCTAATACTAATTTGGAATAAGAAAATAGAGGGAGAAAGTAGAACTAATAACTAGAGAGTATTATTAGTCTAAAGAAATGTATGGGAGGTGTGTCTTGAAATGAACCTTGATGCCTCTATTTATAGCTAAAATCCGGTGCATGTTAGACATCCAAGGTGCAAGTTAGCATGTTTTTGGGGGGTGGTCCTTTCCCGAAAAGTGGTAGCACATGTACCCTAAAGTTACGGAAAGTGGTAGCACATGTACCAAGCAAGTACGAGCAAGGACAGAAAAAGGAGGTGGAGACGGGCGGCGACCGGCCGGCGGCGGCTGGAGGGTGGCCTGCGGCGGCTGGCTTCCGGCCGTCCCGGGTCGTTGCTTGTTTGCTCGTTTCTCGTTTCGCGCGTATCTTCTTCGTTATGCGTCCGTTTTCTTCGATTCTTTTGCGTTGGATTTGTTTTTCAAAAATGAAGACTTTTATGAAAATAAATCCCTAAGATGTGTCTCTGATCTTTAGATGTCTTGTACGAATCGTTTGAATCTTTCGTCGTACGCAGAATCTTCATTCTTCATCCGTTTTTGTTGATTCTTCTTCTGTTATATTCGTATTTTGAAAACGAAGACTTTGGATAAGATGAATCTTGGTGGTGGATAATTTATCTCTAAATCTTGTCTCTGATGCCTCGAATCTTCAAACGTGCGTGGAATCTTCGTTTTTCGTTCGTTTTGCTTGATTTTTCTCGTGCGACTTTATTTTGACCTTCTTGGCAAAGTTTCATTGATTTGTGTATTATTTGAGTCTAAATGCCAAGTATTGTTCAAGAATGAGAGAGATATCGGTAGTAAAAACGTGAATTTTTACGCGATATCAGCAACACAGCAGCAGAAATCATCATCATCATCTTCTCACATAATAAACATCATCATCTAGCAAAGGAGAAGGAGGTGAAACAAGCATCAAACATCATCTTCATCATCTTCTTCCTTGTTCTTCTTAAATCTTTGTAAGGAGTAAACTTTCACGTTTTATACTTGTTAACATGTTAAATGTTCATACCTTGAAAGATCATGCATGAAAATATAACAAAAACTAAGAAAGACATAAACTTATGATGATGATGATCTTGGACAGATTTTTCAGTCCTGGAAGAAAAATCATATAAAATCGTGTGAGTAAGAGAAATGCATGAAACCACTGCCAAAATCTTCGTATGTGTGTTAGGAACAACTTTCGTGTAGAACGTTTCTCTTAAAAATACACTGATTCTGATCTAGCAACTGATTTGTAAACATTAGTTATGAAAAACGTGATTTTGAACTCACTTGGATCACGTATTTATTTGGTAATTTGTAGATGTCTAAAAATCAGGAAAAAAAATACTGGAAGTAGCCAATATATGTGGGAACATTGTGTAAAAATTTCGGATTTTATCGACAAGTTTTGACCCACGTGAACAGCCTCGAAAATAAATGAAAAACTGATTTCGGTACTATTTTGACACAATTAAAATAACGACACTTTCGAGTCAACTATAAAACGTAACGACAATTTTCCCGAGCTCTAGAAACATATTTAAGACATTCCTAAAAATTTTGGGTCAAATCGAGTAGGTTTGACCAAAGTCAACAATACCAACACTTGTAACGTTAAACGTTTGACCCAATTAAATATGTAAAGATTCTGGTCTAAAATGAGCTATTTGATTATTATGAAGTCAAACACGAGCAAAAACAATGAGAATATGTGAAAAACGAAAAACGGACTTGTTTGACCAAAGTCAACGAAACCGGGACGTGATGCGATGGTTTGACCAAACTATTTAGGACTACGATTTAATCTAAAAAGGGTTTTAGATATTTAGTTAACAAAACCCAAACAAAAACGATAAATATTACACAAAAGAAAGGTTACACTTTTACATTTACACATAAGCGAAAACGAAAGCAACACTCATACATATATACATTATTGCGGACACAATAGACTTGGACAAATGTTAAGGACCGGAAATGTAATGAACATTTGGTATATAATTTACGAAACATTAACGCAAACGAAGACAGGACAATTTGTGGGTATATATATAACGTAGATATTTATAAAGAACTAGTTATATATTCAAGAAATATTATATTATACTAATTATATGACGAAATAATTATAATTAGTATTATCGAGAATTCTTTATTAAAACTTAAGGTATACATATATATATATATATATATATATATATATATATATATATATATATATATATATATATATATATATATATATATATATATATATATATATATATATATATATATATATATATGTGTTATATACTTGGAAACACTAAATATATACTTTTACAAAGTATACAACGACTCGAAATTAATAATAATAACATTATTCCGAATTATTATTACGAAACCATCACCAACGGATCGTACAAACCTTTCAAACAACAATGATATTTCAACGAGTGAACGAATAACATGGTTTGTGTGACATCCTTCATAATCTCAGGTCATTACCGTACTCAAATCTTAAATTACATTTACTGTGTTCCTTAAATCCGAGTGGAATTCCTAGGTTATGACTTCGTAGGCTTACTAAGCCATATAACGACTTAGAGATTGCTTCGTGAACCATAAGTTCTTTTAGACATGTTGAAGTAGGTTACTAAGTGCCAAATTAAACAATGAAAATTTATCCCTTTATGCTTTAACAAAATCCTTATCAAATCGCAAACCGAAATTCTCGTGACTAGACAACGCAAACTTAATCGGATAAATAATACGTGAACAACAAACTTAGACAAATTAAAGGTATAATAATTTAATTCAAGAACTTAGAATTACTAACTTTTAGAAATCAAATATTATTCACTAAACTATCTCCAAATAAACCTTATATCATACAAATACTTATACATTTTTAATACAAATTAATTATACAACTTTTATACATATTATTTAATAAAAAATAATAATAATGATAACAACAAATAAACCCTCAAAAATCTGGCCCCCCTCCCCCCTCCATTCAAATTCATTCATTTTCCCTAAACATTTCATTATTTCTCTCATTTCCCTAAACACACACTTCTCACATTTCTCTCTCTAAAAACACACACAAGAACTCTCTCTATTCTCTCTAAAAATCCGTCCACATTCAAGAAAGAGATCCAGATTTCTTGAAGGTGTTCAACACCAAATAAAATCTTAAAGGTAATCTACATCATCTACATCTATCTATCTTTTACTTTCTTGTAATTCCTTCATAAAAATTCGGATTTTGTGCTTTTTCCATAGATAAAATCCTCATAAAATGCTTGATGTTTATAGGTTATACCTTTTCACATCTCTATGTATTAAATGAAAGGATAACCCATGATCAAACTGAAAATCAAGTGAAAAATCGAATTATTGCTTGTAATCTTGTAAAATCTTGTTCATCTTTAAGCAAATCTTTCATTATATGTTAATAATCATCTCTAACACATCATGGATGTATTTCAACACTGTGCTTGTGTTAGATCATGGATTTATAGGTCAAAAGATCAAAAGTTCATTTTGTTTCATGGTGGTGTTCTTATTTACACCAAACATCCACCATGGACTTGAATGTTTCTGTCCAGATTCTGTTATACGAAATGTACAAGGTCATAACTCACTCATTTATTAATGAAATTGTACGTTTTATGAGCCAAAAATCAATTTCAAGATGTTACTTTCAAATCCCACTGGCCTCATGTCACTTTGAGTTCGTTTACTATTTTTAATAATTTTTGTTTGAACATGGGTATAATCTGTCTTAAAAGGCAGAAAAATTACCATTAGTATTTTTGTGATATCTTGGGTTATATATCTCCAAATGACTTGAAACCAATGCCAAAAGTTTAAAAATTTCGTTGGCTATAACTTTTGTGTTGATCACTTTTTCTGGAATCTAATAGATTTTGTTCAGAAATAATAATTGCATGATGTGTTCAGATCTGACCTTTGAAGATAAAAGAAAATTCTAAAAATACTTGGACTCATCTATAATTCCTGGAAAAATTACAGAAAATAGGAAACATATTGAGGAACATCTTTGATTTTTTCCTTATACAATTACGTACCACAAGTATTTCTAATAAATTCAACAAACAGGTGTAAAATTTCTGGAAATAAGAAAATGGATTGATTTTTGGTAAAAGTTGAAACCGACACTTGCGGACTTGCTATTTAAGGAAAAACTAACTTTTTATGACTTATGAACATGTTTAAGGTTTGGGTATAAGTCTCGGGTCAAACCGAGAAGATTTTACCTAGTCAACAAAAACGGGTCTCGGTTTCGAAAACGAGAAACTTACTATTTTTGAAAAGAACGCTAACAAGAAGGGTTTGGAGTGTATTATGATGTAATTATTGGCTTGTGTATGTTAATCATAAATGGTGAGGAACCAAAGTTCCAAAACTCAAAACAATACGAAATTTGGACACTAACAATCATGTGACATTATACGACTTGTATGTGACGTTCGACAATTTTTGAATGTTATATATATATATATATATATATATATATATATATATATATATATATATATATATATGTGTGTGTGTGTGTGTGTGTGTGTGTATTCATCATTATACACAAACGCGATAATTGAACATTAACAAACTTCAAAGGAACCAAACCAAATTGGCACTTTGTAATCTAAATAATTAACTAAGCAATCTTAATAAACCAATTTATCGAGAATCTAACTAGAAATCTCGTGTTCATAGGACTTGGATAGACGTCACACTCGACAAACACACATTACCATCCGTCGATTCACGCTTACGCTCAACAGTGAGTTCTCACAACCCCTTTTTCACTTGTTTAATATTTTGGGGTGAAAAGCATGATTCTAAATTTTTGCTAAATTGGTTGTACATTCATGAACTTGTTAAATCTTTGCCATGCTACTTATGCGAATTGGTGTGTATGCTATTGTTATGCTTGAGTACTATCGTGCTAAAGTCCCCGGAAATACCTTTACACTACTTATTAACTCGTCCGAGAGCCAGACGAGCCATTAATATTTATGGATAGCGCTATTTAGGGTAGACCATCCCTCACTCACACTGCAACGTGGGTGCATAGTATTACTTTTACTCATGTTACCGATAGAACATGGAGCTTGGGGCATGTGTCGGTCAAATCGGTTTAGTAGTGGCCTCATTGCATTAACATTCATATATACTACTTTCTTATTCGCAACGATTACAACCAATCATTTATATTTATATACTTGATGAACAAAGCTTTTAATTCATTTGTCTATAACATTAAACATGTGAACTCACCAACTATGACCATAGTTGACCGTTTGTTTTATCATGCTTTTCAGGAGAACGACAGTAAGATGTATTCTAGGAGTACTTTTGTGTGGATGCATACTCACATGCATTTGCTTTAATTTGGATTATGACTAAATTTTGGAAACTTTTAGGAACTTGTTGTAATCACCTTTGGAACTATGTTTTGAACTTGTGGTAACTTGTAATACTTTCGCTAAATTATGTATGGTGTTACTTCTATATCTTGTGCATTGTTACCCGGTACTGTTGCACCTCGTGTTTCCGCTTTAGCGGGGTGTGACAGTTTGGCAGTTAGCCGACCACTTATACAATCTATCTCTTACGTTTAGGACGTTAAGGGACTATTCTGGGAAACCACTTTGCTAGCACTCAAACTTTAGCTCACGAGGTGAGTTCACAACCCCTACTTTTACTGTTTTACAGTTTTCAACTTACGGGTGAAAAATATAGCAACTGTTTTGCTACTATATGCGATAACTTTATATAAATGCTTTAGGATTTTATACAAATTGTTTATGAATACGTTCATACTACTACAAACTGTTTGTTTATGAAACATGGTTTCATACTATTACTTGAACTGTTTATGATATAACCTTTCATACTATTTTGGGAACATGACAACGAATCTTGGTACGGACCTAGGTTTACGCGAGGTATTTGTAGTGCACAAAAGTCCCAGTGCTTGCAACCTATAACCATTAGCTAGGTGACTCTAGCCACTGAATATACGGATAGTACTATCGGAGTTGACAGGCCCTCCCACTATTATTACTTATTGGTCGCGCCACCCACACGACGGCAGTTGTAACGAGGAGCGTATATTTAAAATGTTACGGAGGCAAAAACAATACACAAGTCGTTGATTGGTTATAGCACTAGGGGTCGTTACCTTACTCATAAGGTTTAGCTCACCTTTTGAGGGATCACCATCTATGTTTTCCCACTATTACATACATTTTGGAAATAACATTTTCCTACGATTGATTATATATGAATGCTTTCCTACTATTTATACACTGGATTGGTTTCCAAACGTATATTATTGGATGTGTTTACATCACGACAACGAAACTATACTTTTGGGTAACAGCCCAACGAAACCATATTTTGGGTAACATCCCAACGAAACTGTATTTTGGGTAACGTCCCAACGAAACTGTATTTTGGATAATATTCCAACGAAAACGAAAGTTATTTGACTTATATGTCAACGAAAACAAAAACTATAACTAATCATTAGTTCGATCACCTTTTTGGCTTTTATGCCAACAATTTACGAAAGAACTTGGTATAACAAATCACACTTATAAAACCTGTGAATTCACTCAACAATCTTTGTTGACTTTTTACTATTTTTTTCAGGGAATTAGCGACTCAAGTAGGTGTGCATGCATGTAACACCCCCAAATTTAATGATTTGCGGAAGTATACTTGGGTGTTACTAATCAATATACAAAGCACAAGATATACAGCAAACGACCTCTAAATGAGACGTTTTGTAAAATAATTACATTTCATAATTAAATCGTTTGAAAACATATAGTTTTCTTTACAAAAATATGTAAGCCTAGAGTCCGCGTATGTGGCGGGAGATTCTATTACATAACCATAGTTACAAAAGATAATGCCAAAGAATCTCCGTTAAATGCAGTTTGGAAATCATGCGACTCTAGCTAGTAATCCTGGAGTGATCCTACTCCGTAAGTGTACCTGAGAATACATGCTAAAAGGGTCAACCAAAAGGTTGGTGAATCTCACATGTTTATCAGTAAATAATCAGTTTGAACACAAGATTTCATCAGTAGTGCCCGTAGGCGTATATCAAGTATTTGCAAATCTTGCAAAAGTAGAGAAATCAAGTTATACCGTTGCCATGAGGCTCATAATCGAAGCTTAACCCGTAAATAATCAGTTGCTCCCGTGACAAGCTCGAAATTGAGCAAGCATAAGTAAACGAAATAATAGTCGCCCGTTTATACGTAACGGTTCGTGGTAGCGCTACTACCCCGGGCGGGGAGGGTCATTTCCCTAATGGATCCATTAACTACTGTTCGCGCTTAAGTACATAACTAACGATATATGATGGAGAGACTTCAGTAAATAGTAAGTAACTCATGCAATTCTGTTTGGTATAGTAAACAGTTTAGTACTTGTGTTCAAGAAAAATCAGTAGCATGTATCTCCCCCAATAAGTTAAAACAGTAAAAGTGGGGCCGTAAGACTCACCTGAGTCTAGCAGTGGTAAATAGCAAGTAGTAGTAAAGCAAGTAGGTTCTCCGAACCCGTGACCTTCTAGTGCCTAAACACGTAAGGTTAAGTAAGTAGATGTCTCGCAAGACCATCTAGGCTAGTTGTTCATACAACCCGTTGTGTTTAAATGTTGGTTTGTTCGCGTTCGTAACAAAGTCTACGGCCCGTTGGTGATTTGTTATAATTAAAGTTTATCATTCAATACGCAAATTAAAGTAATTGTAATAGGAAAGTATGTTTTATTATGATTGTTAGGTCGTATCGTATAAGGATTTGAGGTTGTAAAAGTTCGACACTTAGTGAAAATGTGAGTTTTCAAGGTTCTGGTTTGTGCGACGTAGCATGCGACGTTGCAAGCGACGTAAGGTGCGACGTAGGCAGGTACGTCGCATGATGCGACCTTCGCAAATCAATGCGACGTAGGGGGCGACGTCGCTAATGCGACGTTGGTTCGGTTTGCGACGTTAAAGTCTACGTCGCTACGTGCGACGTCCGCAAGTTAATGCGACGTAATAGGCTGCGTCGCTAGTGCGACGTTGAGGTTTTTGTGCGACGTAGGTCGCGACGTCGCAGAGGCCCCTGGCCAGGTGCGACGTAGCGGTCTGTTGGCCGGAAAATGTGCCGAAAATGAGTTTTCCGGTTTCCGTTCGGTCCAAATCTTTTACCCAACCCTTATATGAACATAATAAGCCTATTTAAACCATAAACTAGTAAAAATGATCAAAAACGAGAGATGTCGGGATTTGTCGGAAACTTACAAAATGTCGGATGAAAAATCCGAGAAGATAGGAATGTAGATCGTGTTGTCGTGGTCACTTTTCTCCAAACGAGTGGTATGATTCGGCGATGTTTTGTGGTGTTATTTTACGATTTTGGTGATGAATGTGGGTTGGTGATTGAAAGTAAAAGAAAGAGAGAGAGAGAGAATGGAATTTAGAAATGAAGAAAGAAAAGGAAATGGTGGGAGGTTAAATCCTCCACCATTTTCAGTCTGCGCACTGCGCCTCGCGCAGTGTTCGTTTACCCCGTCGTTTAAACGTTAAATAATTATTTTAAATATTAAATGGTACGTTCTAAAATACAAATTATTTGCGATATTTTATTTAAATATTTTTCTAATCACTTTATATTTGAATCATAAAAAGGTAAGTTTGTTTATTTAATTTGCGCGTTTTAATATCTAAACTTGTGTACGTTTTGTTTGTACGATATAAATGAATACGAAATATTATCATAATAATATTTTTGACATAACAATGTTATTTAATAAAATTGGTCACCAACGTCCGTATTAAATTGAATCGAAATACTTTCGATTTAGAGTGCGTACGATTTAACCAAATCGTATTTTCATATATATTTAACAATATATATAATTCGATACATAAATTAGCCTAACACAGAACTAATTACATGTATTAACGAAGAATTAGGCACTAATTCTAGTCCTAATTTGCCGGTTGTTACATTCTCCCCCTGTTAAAAGAATTTCGTCCCGAAATTTAAGTCGAAGTCGCGTTAGGGGCAGAATCGGTGAATAAGTGGGGATACTTGAGTCGTATTTGGTCTTCCCGTTCCCAAGTGAATTCCGGACCGCGCCGCGAATTCCACCTGACTTTGACGATTGGAATACGACTTTGTTTCAGTTGTTTGACCTCACGGTCCATAATTTCGACAGGTTCCTCAACGAAATGTAGTTTGTCATCTATGCGAATCTCGTCAAGGGGTATAATAAGTGTCTCGTCAGACAAACATTTCTTTAAGTTAGAAATGTGAAAGGTAGGGTGCACGCTGCTGAGTTCATAGGGCAGCTGCAATCGATATGCCACTGGACCTATCTTCTCGAGGATCTCAAAAGGTCCAATGTACCTGAGGTTTAATTTTCCGCGTTTGCCGAATCGGATTACGCCTTTCCAAGGCGATACTTTTAAGAGTACTCGATCCCCAACTTGGAACTCGAGTGGCTTGCGTCTCACGTCAGCATAGCTTTTCTGACGATCACGCGCGGCTTTGAGTCGGTTTTGGATTTCAACGATTTTCTCTGTGGTTTTATGTATGAGTTCAGGACCAGTGAGTTGACTCTCTCCCACTTCAGTCCAACAGATCGGTGATCGGCACTTACGACCGTACAGTGCCTCAAAAGGTGCAGCTTTAATGCTGGTGTGATAGCTGTTGTTGTACAAGAACTCGCACAACGGTAGGAGTCTTTCCCAATTTGTGCCGGAATCCACTACGCAGGCTCGTAGCATGTCTTCCAGTGTCTGAATAGTTCGTTCGCTCTGGCCATCGGTCTGAGGATGGTACGCGGTACTCATATCGAGACGGGTACCCAGTGATTTTTGGAGCGATTGCCAGAAGCGAGATGTGAAACGGGCATCCCTGTCAGAGATAATCGAGAGAGGGACACCATGTTGGCAAACGATTTCTTTGATGTAAATTTGTGTAAGGCGTTCCATTTTGTCGGTTTCTCTGATTGCCAAGAAATGAGCCGATTTGGTGAGACGATCGACGATCACCCAAATGGTATCGCAACCGCTCGCCGATTTAGGTAGTTTGGTTATGAAATCCATGGTAATTTGCTCCCATTTCCATTGAGGAATTTCAGGTTGTTGGAGCAATCCAGAAGGTCTTTGGTGCTCGGCCTTGACCTTGGAACAAGTTAAACATTTGCTGACGTACAAAGAAATGTCAGCTTTCATATTCGGCCACCAGTAAAACTCCTTGATGCCGTGATACATTTTGTCGGATCCCGGGTGGATAGAATATTTGGACTTGTGAGCTTCATCCATCACCAAGTCCCGAAGGTTCCCGAAATTAGGCAACCAGATTCGGTTAGAGAAATACTTAACTCCGTTGGGTCTGATCTCGAATTGTCTGTCCATGCCTCGCAAGGCCTCGTTCTTGAAGTTATCGGGTTTCAGGGCTTCGAGTTGGGCAAGGTGTATTTGGGTGGTGAGGTCGTTATGAATGGTAATACTGAGTGCCCGGACTCGGAGTGGTTTTGTTCGTTCCTTACGACTGAGAGCATCAGCAACCACGTTTGCTTTGCCCGGATGATATTTGATCTCACAGTCGTAATCGGTGAGTAATTCAACCCATCTACGTTGCCTCATGTTAAGATCTTTCTGGTTGAAAATGTGTTGGAGGCTTTTGTGATCGGTGAATACAGTGCTGCGGGTACCATAAAGATAATGTCTCCAGATTTTTAAAGCGAACACCACGGCCCCTAGCTCGAGGTCGTGAGTTGTGTAGTTTTTCTCGTGAACTTTAAGTTGTCTGGAGGCGTAAGCAATGACCTTGTCTCGTTGCATCAGCACGCAACCGAGACCTTGGTGAGAAGCATCGCAGTATACCACGAAGTCATCGGTGCCTTCGGGTAGAGATAGAATGGGTGCACTGTAAAGCTTGGATTTCAAGAGTTGAAATGCCGACTCTTGTTTATCGGTCCAATCAAATTTCTTTTCCTTCTGAGTCAGCACTGTGAGGGGTTTGGCAATTTTTGAGAAGTTTTCGATGAAACGACGGTAGTAACCGGCCAATCCCAAGAATTGGCGTACCTCGGTTGGAGTGGTTGGTGCTTTCCAGTTCTTGATTGCCTCGATTTTTGACGGGTCTACATGAATTCCCCTACTGTCGATAACGTGTCCAAGGAATTGAACGGTGTGTATCCAGAACTCACACTTAGAAAATTTGGCGTAGAGCTCCTCGTGTCTAAGTAGTTCTAGGATGGTTCTGAGGTGTTGTGCGTGTTCATGTTCGTTTCGCGAATAGATAAGGATGTCATCGATAAAAACAATGACAAACTTGTCGAGGTATGGTTTGCACACCCGATTCATAAGGTCCATGAATACAGCCGGTGCGTTGGTTAGGCCAAAGGGCATTACTTGAAATTCGTAGTGCCCGTAACGGGTTCTGAATGCGGTTTTTGGGATGTCAGCATCGCGAACACGCAACTGATGATAACCTGATCGAAGATCAATTTTTGAATAACAGCTTGATCCTTGGAGTTGATCGAACAGATCATCGATTCGAGGAAGTGGGTATCGGTTCTTGACGGTTAGTTTGTTTAACTCTCGGTAGTCAATACACATTCGAAATGAACCGTCTTTCTTTTTAACAAACAAGACCGGAGCTCCCCAAGGTGAAGAACTCGGTTTGATGAATCCTCTATCCAGGAGTTCCTGTAACTGCGTGGACAACTCCTGAAGTTCAGATGGAGCTAGGCGGTACGGTGCTCGGGCCACCGGTGCGGCACCCGGCACGAGGTCAATCGAGAACTCGACCTGTCTAGGTGGAGGTAAACCAGGTAGTTCTTCCGGAAAGACTTCGGGAAAGTCTCTAACGATTGGCACATCTTCAAGTCGCTTCTCCTCCGACTTTTTCTCCGTGATGTGCGCGAGTATTGCTGGGTAACCCTTTTTCAGGAATTTTCGGGTTTTTAAACAGGAGATTAAGTTTAGTCTCGACCCACCGGTCTCCCCCTGTATGACCAAGGTACTACCGGCGGCGAGAGGAATTCGGACGATTTTATCATGGCACACAATTTCGGCCCGGTGCTTGGACAACCAGTCCATACCCACGATGACATCAAAACTTCCTAGTTCAACAGGCATTAAATCGATTGAGAAGGTTTCGTTTGCGAGGTTTAAAGTGCAATTAGGTATCACACTACTGGTTTCTATAAGTTTACCATTTGCAAGTTCTACTGCGTACTTAACATCTAAGGCCGCGGGGGTGATATCAAGTAGTGGACAAAACTCATCAGATATGAAACTTTTATCAGCACCGGTATCAAATAATACTGAAGCAGTAAGATCGTTGAGAAGAAACGTACCCGTTACAACATTCGGGTCTTCCCTAGCTTCTCCAGCTTTGATGACAAATGCTCTGCTACGAGCAGGGTTGTTGTTCCGTTTGTTGCTGCTGTTGTTGTTGTTGTTGTTGTTTTTCTGCTTAGGGCAATTATTCTGAAAATGCCCAGGACTTCCGCACCCATAACAAGTCTTCGGGGCACTGGTGTTTCGACAATCCTTGGCCAGATGCCCAAAGCGTTTGCAGTTTGTGCAAGGGCAGGAACCGTCGTGGTGACGATTGCATTTGGGACAGTAGGGCCTGCTTCCAACGTACCCTTTCCTTTCAGAAGTGCCAGATGAATAAGCCCTAAGGGGCTCAGGCTTTCGGTTGGTGATTTGGTTGGATGAGTTGGGGTTTCCTTCCCACTTTCGTTTGTTGTTTGCAGGTGGGGCTGAGGTTGTGTTACGGCGGACAGCGTTTGCCGTGAGTTCATGGGCCATACGGATGGCGTTCTGGATAGTACCTGGTTTGGATGAAGTCACCAGGTCCTGAAGTTTTTCGGGCAGTCCATCAACGTATTTCTCGATCCTCTTGTACTCAGGATCGACCATGGTTGGGCACAGAAGTGCCAGCTGGTGGAAATGGTTGGTGTAACCGGTGATATCATTACCTTGCATCTTATGGTTCCAGAATTCCAGCTCCAGTTGTTTCAGTTCATCCCTGGGGCAATACTCACCCCTTAACATCTCCTTCAACTCCTCCCACGGAAGTTTGTAAGCATTGGCAACGCCCACAGTTTGGGCATAGGTGTTCCACCACGTGAGTGCGGTGTCGGTAAAAGTACTAACAGAGAACTTAACTTTGTCCCCCTCCGCACAGTTGCAGATAAGAAATACCGATTCAACTTTCTCGATCCAGCGTATTAGACCGATAGCTCCCTCGGTACCTGCAAAGTTTAGAGGTTTGCAGTTCTGGAAGTCCTTGTAAGAACAAGGTTTAGCAGCAGTGGTTTCAGCGGCATCGCTGTTTCTCGAGGAATTTGGTGGAGTATTCCGAGCCAAGGCTTCAGTAACAGCCTGGGTTATAAGGGAGGTAATCTGGGCATCGGTGTATGGTCGTGTCTTTGGCGGCATGATTCTTCAATAAAAGAAATGAAGATACATGAGATTTTGTATGAGCTGGTAATTGTCACAGATGTACATGTATAAAAGCAGTAATACATAACATCAACATGGAAAATGACAATTAATGTGAGTTGAGATAACAAAGGATATCTGATAGATAAAGTGAGTTCAAAAGTTACATCCTACAGAGATATTACAAAAGGTGTCGGGAATGGTTACATCCGACTAGTTTATAGAGTAGTGCTAGATAGTCCATAGATTACGAGATAGATTACAAGACAAAAACTACACTAATCTTAATGTAGATTAATTTGTTCCATCAGCGCGACAAGGCGGTCCACGGTTTCTGCTAGTCGGTTGGTTTGCCTGGCGTTGTCTTCCACCAAGGCCAGTCGTTGTGCTATTGTTCGAGAGTGATCCGCAGTCTCCTGTGAACGCTGTTCACATTCTTCTAATCGGTTTCTTACAAGTTCATCCGCACCTAATTCGGCGGTCATGGAATCCTGAATTATGCTTACAGAGAGGTTGGTATCCTCTTGTTCTAGCTGTAGTTGTGATATGCGGTCGAGAGCTTGACGAAGCAGGTAAGCCATTCGGTGTTGTTCCAGTTCTAGGTTTTCGAGTCTTTGCTCCTGACGGCGGAATTGGGTAGCCAATACTGGTAACGTGAGACGTGTCGAGTTCTGAGAGTTATGTACAGGATAAGGGCTGGTTCGAGGTGACCTTGTGTTCCTCCTGGCTACTCGTGGGTTCCGTGACCCATGTGAGTGAGAGTGTGTCGGATTAGGTGGTGTGTTTGCCATTCCTGTGGCAGAGTGTAAGTAAGACGAGGCTAATATGTATAAATATATAATATCCAGCCTAGTGTCTAGCACGTATCAAGTAATGGTCCGGTTCTCTCGTTGTCAGAGTCAACTAACGCATTCCTGTTCGACACAACCATTTCAGACCGCACATCATCTTTCCTTAATTGTACATAGTTGATCAGGCTATGTTAAATTAAAGTCGTATGATGTGATTCCTGAACCAATTATGCCTAGTAAGGGAATATTGCCTAATGGTCATAGTCTAAGTCCACTAAATGCAACCTAGTTCACTATAACCTTAGGCTCTGATACCAATCTGTAACACCCCCAAATTTAATGATTTGCGGAAGCATACTTGGGTGTTACTAATCAATATACAAAGCACAAGATATACAGCAAACGACCTCTAAATGAGACGTTTTGTAAAATAATTACATTTCATAATTAAATCGTTTGAAAACATATAGTTTTCTTTACAAAAATATGTAAGCCTAGAGTCCGCGTATGTGGCGGGAGATTCTATTACATAACCATAGTTACAAAAGATAATGCCAAAGAATCTCCGTTAAATGCAGTTTGGAAATCATGCGACTCTAGCTAGTAATCCTGGAGTGATCCTACTCCGTAAGTGTACCTGAGAATACATGCTAAAAGGGTCAACCAAAAGGTTGGTGAATCTCACATGTTTATCAGTAAATAATCAGTTTGAACACAAGATTTCATCAGTAGTGCCCGTAGGCGTATATCAAGTATTTGCAAATCTCGCAAAAGTAGAGAAATCAAGTTATACCGTTGCCATGAGGCTCATAATCGAAGCTTAACCCGTAAATAATCAGTTGCTCCCGTGACAAGCTCGAAATTGAGCAAGCATAAGTAAACGAAATAATAGTCGCCCGTTTATACGTAACGGTTCGTGGTAGCGCTACTACCCCGGGCGGGGAGGGTCATTTCCCTAATGGATCCATTAACTACTGTTCGCGCTTAAGTACATAACTAACGATATATGATGGAGAGACTTCAGTAAATAGTAAGTAACTCATGCAATTCTGTTTGGTATAGTAAACAGTTTAGTACTTGTGTTCAAGAAAAATCAGTAGCATGTATCTCCCCCAATAAGTTAAAACAGTAAAAGTGGGGCCGTAAGACTCACCTGAGTCTAGCAGTGGTAAATAGCAAGTAGTAGTAAAGCAAGTAGGTTCTCCGAACCCGTGACCTTCTAGTGCCTAAACACGTAAGGTTAAGTAAGTAGATGTCTCGCAAGACCATCTAGGCTAGTTGTTCATACAACCCGTTGTGTTTAAATGTTGGTTTGTTCGCGTTCGTAACAAAGTCTACGGCCCGTTGGTGATTTGTTATAATTAAAGTTTATCATTCAATACGCAAATTAAAGTAATTGTAATAGGAAAGTATGTTTTATTATGATTGTTAGGTCGTATCGTATAAGGATTTGAGGTTGTAAAAGTTCGACACTTAGTGAAAATGTGAGTTTTCAAGGTTCTGGTTTGTGCGACGTAGCATGCGACGTTGCAAGCGACGTAAGGTGCGACGTAGGCAGGTACGTCGCATGATGCGACCTTCGCAAATCAATGCGACGTAGGGGGCGACGTCGCTAATGCGACGTTGGTTCGGTTACGTCGCTACGTGCGACGTCCGCAAGTTAATGCGACGTAATAGGCTGCGTCGCTAGTGCGACGTTGAGGTTTTTGTGCGACGTAGGTCGCGACGTCGCAGAGGCCCCTGGCCAGGTGCGACGTAGCGGTCTGTTGGCCGGAAAATGTGCCGAAAATGAGTTTTCCGGTTTCCGTTCGGTCCAAATCTTTTACCCAACCCTTATATGAACATAATAAGCCTATTTAAACCATAAACTAGTAAAAATGATCAAAAACGAGAGATGTCGGGATTTGTCGGAAACTTATAAAATGTCGGATGAAAAATCCGAGAAGATAGGAATGTAGATCGTGTTGTCGTGGTCACTTTTCTCCAAACGAGTGGTATGATTCGGCGATGTTTTGTGGTGTTATTTTACGATTTTGGTGATGAATGTGGGTTGGTGATTGAAAGTAAAAGAAAGAGAGAGAGAGAGAATGGAATTTAGAAATGAAGAAAGAAAAGGAAATGGTGGGAGGTTAAATCCTCCACCATTTTCAGTCTGCGCACTGCGCCTCGCGCAGTGTTCGTTTACCCCGTCGTTTAAACGTTAAATAATTATTTTAAATATTAAATGGTACGTTCTAAAATACAAATTATTTGCGATATTTTATTTAAATATTTTTCTAATCACTTTATATTTGAATCATAAAAAGGTAAGTTTGTTTATTTAATTTGCGCGTTTTAATATCTAAACTTGTGTACGTTTTGTTTGTACGATATAAATGAATACGAAATATTATCATAATAATATTTTTGACATAACAATGTTATTTAATAAAATTGGTCACCAACGTCCGTATTAAATTGAATCGAAATACTTTCGATTTAGAGTGCGTACGATTTAACCAAATCGCATTTTCATATATATTTAACAATATATATAATTCGATACATAAATTAGCCTAACACAGAACTAATTACATGTATTAACGAAGAATTAGGCACTAATTCTAGTCCTAATTTGCCGGTTGTTACAATGCATTTTGGAACGACGACATCCGAGACATATTAGGATGCCACTTTTTGGAAACAAACGGGATTTCTCTCGTATAACTAATATAATTTAGTCATACTTACGAAATCTCCTTTTGATATTATAATTACATAAATGTTTGTATTTTATCAACCCTACAACTTTCACGACTTTGATAAGTCGCAACTTTTGTAATAACTATTTGTTAATGGTATCTTAATTACTGTTCTGCAATAATCATAATTACATAAATGTTTGTATTTTATCAACCCTACAACTTTCACGACTTTGATAAGTCGCAACTTTTTTAATAACTATTTGTTAATGGTATCTTAATTACTGTTCTGCAATAATCATAAGCTCTGATATGTATGATTGTCCAATGTTAACGTCGGCTCCCCAGCTTACTCTAATGCTTCCACTAATGATAACAATAATTACCGTTTTGGGGGTGCGACAGGTATATTAGAAAATTTTGAAAAAGTTGAGGAAGATCTGTAAAGGAAAAATGTGAAGAAGTGAAAATCCATGTTTTTCACCTTTTAGTTATAAGTTAGAAAAGTGAGTTTTCCATTTTCTTGAAAAAATTCTCTAGAAAATACCCATCTTAAACATGTTTTCCAATTTCTTAATTTTCTTAATTTTTTTTTGTGAAAAGTAGTCCCAATTTTATATGACTAAGCACATCGTAATTCTCAAAAATTTACTTTCTGTGAAAAGAAATCCATTTTTCTAATAGTTATCTACACTATGTTCTCAAGTTGGTAATAGAGTGGAAAGGAAAGGAAACAAAATGAACTAAGATAAAAATTGTGTTCTTGAGTTTTTTGTATGGAAAGAAAAGAAAGGAAAAAGAAGGAAGAAGAGGGGGAGCTCATGAGGAAAGAATTCTCCTTTTATTTTTTCTTCTTCTTTATTCATTCTTTTCTTTTCCACCTAGTTTTAAACTCCTGTACGGAGCGTTTTAGGTGAAGTAAATCCCCGTAAATAGTTTGTGACGACCGGGAAGCATTTGAGCGGGAAGGAATAGGTGAGCTGGAAACAGCAAATCTGTCGGTCAGCGCGTACGTCAAAACTCACGTGCCTACCACGACCAAACTCATTTGGTACCAACAGCGACACGTTGCTGATTGCATAAGTTTTTAGAGCGTGGGTTTCACCTTCCACTGCCCTCGAGTAAAATTTACTCTTAACATTTTTCAACTACCATGTTGCCACTCCTCCATCTTACACATTCGTACATATTACCCCCCTTCTAATTTGGTTATTTTATCTTCCAATACAAATACAATTGTTTGCACAAATTTAGATAGTAAATTGAAGTTTTTTTTTTTTTTTTTTTTTTTTTCCTTCTCTTGGAAAAATTGTTTAAATTCTACGATTTGATCATTACCACCACGGTTTCTGTAACAGATTCAATCGAATGGCATATTCATTTATACCAACATATGAGTAATATTTAAAACTGATATAAGTATTCATCATGAAGTATAAATCCATGCTACTTAGTACTTACTAGTAAAAAAAAAAAAAAAAAAAAAAAAAAATTTTCTATCTGCAAGCTTTTGGTGTATATTTCATGGTTATCTTTCTCCTGGACTTGTATGAGATTGCATCAAAAACACCTCGAAGTGAAAACCGGTGGCTCGGCCTTCGATGGTGGGGGTTTTTCTCATGTCTTGGTGTATCTGTAATTGACATGAGTTTTTTCACTCCTTTTGCAATCTTTGCAGTTAAAATCTAGGTTAGAATCTAGATTTTGTTGTTCGTTGTATTTCTAGATGTTTTGTACTCTTTGATCTCTAGCTCCTTGCTAGTTTGATCGTTTTATGATATATTCATATTCTGCCGTTCAAAAAAAAAAAAAAACTAGTAAAAAAAATTGATAATTTTTCATAGAAGTTATTCTCAAATACTTTTAAGGTTGTATCAAAACACATACACATCAATACAATTTTGCGTTATAGATGACTTATATTTGCCATTTATAATATAATATCATTCATTGATAACGACTATCTAAACCTAACATGTTGTTACTACTAGACTACATCATTTTTCTTAATATATTGTAAGTACTTTTAGTAATAATTCTCAAACACTTAACAATTTCCTCAAATTTTTTAGTTCCTTAAACACTACCTAAATCTAATAGAAACTGTAAAAAAAAATTCTCAAAATTAAAAGATGTTCATTTTATTTCATATGAGTGTTGATAAATACAACACATATTTTAATTCATACAACACATTTTTACACAACTAATGCATACAGTACAACATGTTAATGCACAGTTTTGTTGTTTGAATCAAAATCCATGTTGTATTTATCACCTCCCATTTCATAATATGTTTGATACACATTTTCTGTAAAATAGCATCTTCAAAAGGTCTTTTTATTCCAATAAACAAACTTGAAGGACGTAAACTTAAAAAAGTTAAAAGAAGAACAAACATCGTTTTCAATATTTGGGGAAGTCTTTAATTACAAAACAACTTTTGTGTGTTTTTTAGCTCACATCCATTCTTTCTTTAATATAATAATCATCATCATCCACCATCTTCACCGAACCAAATTTACTCGACAATTGTTTACCCATTTTCAGTTCACTTCATTTCACGTAAGTTTCTGATAAACATTTGCAGTTTTCTTCATTAGTTTCTTATGTTTGTTTCAGTTACTTTTACATGTACTTAATGGATGGCATTTGATGCTTACTTAGGGTTCTTTGAATTGAATCCATCAGTTTCCCAACTTGGAGCTGTTGTTATTATCTTTGTTATAATCACATTTTTAGTATTTTTCATCATATATTATATATTACAACAATTTTATATCTTACCAAGCATCTTTTCAATGGGGTTGTAATTTTGGTACAAATATAATTTGTTGTAAAGAAACAAATATAATTTTCAATGGTAAGTTTTATTAGTAAGTGGGTGTTTGGATGTGAATTTTGATGATGATCTCATCATTTGAGATTTCAAGCCACACTAATAATTAAGTTGTTAGTGCTTGTGATTATTACCTTTTAATAATTTAAGTTGATACTACTAATTTAAGGGTCGGAGTTTAATAAACCTAATATTCGAAAGTTTATGATATGTTCAACTTCTGATTATTACAACTTCAAACAATAGAGACAACCATTGACTACTTTCTATATCATGTTCTATTATAACCTTAAATCTTTTATGGAATTGTGTAAGTTCTGATCTTAAGAGTACATGTTAAGTTGAACAAGTATACTTAAAGTTCCTTTTAGGACCACCACCAGAAATCACCAAAAAAAGCTGACAATTTACTCGCTGGTTTGCACGAGTACCATGCTATGTTTATTAGATACATTTTTAAACTTTTCGGAGCTTTAACTATATAAAACATGAAGCCTTAACATGTGCTCTTATGCTATTATGATTATTCAGTATCGTATAATCACTTCAAAATTGTATGTACATCCGGACACACTCTAAATATAGTCTTTGAACATCTTTCTGATTCATGACAAGTAATAACTACTAGTATTTTGCAAACACTGATGTTTTGTTTCTTTGTTAGCTCAATTTTTCTACTTGTGTAATTTAGGATAAAGGGTCATTGTGATTGTAGCATTTTGGGACAGCCACACAACAACGAGTACAGAAAAACAAAAATGGTACAGGGAGTAAAGACAAAAAACAGGAAAAGCCCGACTCTGCAACTCGATTATGTAATCACAATTCTGGAAATAAAACCATGGCCTCCATCTCAGTCATTGAGATCACTTCGTTCTGCTTTGATTCAATGGGAATACGGCGAAAAGACTTCAGGAAGTACTAAAGCAGTTGCCCCTTTACTTGTTTCTGATTCTGGAATTGGTGATGGTAAAATTGAATACAATGAATCTTTTAAGCTTCGTGTGATATTGTTGAGAGAAATGTCGATCAAGGCTGGGGACGGTGACACTTTCTTAAGGAATTGTGTAGAGTTTAATATGTATGAACCACGAAGGGATAAAACGGTAAAAGGCCAGTTGTTGGCCACTGCTATTGTGGACTTTGCAGAGTATGGTGTTGTGAAAGATGGTTTGATTGTTAGTGTACCTATGAACTGCAAGAGGAGTTTTAGTAACACCATTCAACCGATGCTATTTTTAAAGATTGAACCAGTTGATAAGAATAGCCGTATGCGATCTTCATCAACAGATAATAGAAATGGCTCTGAGTTTTCAGTGAATGAAGAAACCGAGAGTGGGTCTGTCACTGATGATGATGATATTTCCTCACAGTCTTCCATAGCTGCCACATCTTTGACTTCACGGTCACATGAGAGTTCAAACCCTCAAAAAGAAGTATTGATTCATGATATAACGGTTTCTGAATTAATTACCAAAACAGATGAAAACATAGAGGCCATGGGTGGTCAACGATCTTGTATGCCACTATCAAATAATATTGAAGGTCAAAATGAACAAGAAAGTCGAATGATGGGAGATAATGAAGCTAACCTTTTAAGTGGTGAAAAAGTTAGAAACGTTAAAGCTGCCCGTTACCCGTTGGATTCAGTCACCAACGGATCTTGGAGGGCTAGCAAGTTTGGGGAAAAAGTCAAAGATGTTAGCAAGGTACAACAATTGCAACACAGAGTACAAAGTCTTGAGGGTGAACTTAGAGAAGCTGCTGCTATTGAAGTTGGTCTTTATTCTATAGTTGCAGAGCATGGAAGTTCAACTAATAAGGTTCATGCCCCTGCTCGGCGTCTTTCTAGGCTCTACCTGCATGCATGTAAAGACAATTTACAATCTAGGAGAGCAAGTTCGGCAAGGAGTATTGTTTCAGGGTTGATTTTGGTCGCAAAAGCTTGTGGAAATGATGTCCCAAGGTTTTTTTTTTCTTTGTTTTTTTGTTTTTTTTGTTTTTTTGTGTGTGTGGACCATATGAGTTCCTTGAATAGTTCAGAAATAATTCAAGTAATCAGGTCTCTCTTTTTCTAAACAGGTTGACTTTCTGGTTGTCAAACTGCGTCATACTGAGAGCAATTATTTGCAATACATTCGAGCAAGAGCATGTATTACTCTCTTCTGGAAAATTGAGTGGTAAAAAGAACCTTATGAAAGGAAATAATGACATTAATTCTCCGCTCAAGTGGAAGAAAGAATTCTCTTTCAAAGAGACAAGAACCAGTATTCGTAAATTTTTTAATGAATGGGAGAACCCTTGTAACTTTACCTCGGCCCTGGAAAAAGTAGAATCTTGGATCTTCTCTCGAATTATCGAGTCAGTCTGGTGGCAGGTTGTTGCATAATCACACTCTTTTAAAAACACTTATAGTTTATTATTTATACTTATTTTTTTTCTTTTATCTATCTAAGGTAGCGAAAAATGGGCGGGTAAGTAACAGATCTAAATGGGTTCATGTCAAATATGTCTTTATTACGGGTCAAAACAAATTGTGATCGGTTAGACTGACCTGATGATTTATGTTATCGCTTCTTTTATTTTCTTTTATGAATAACTAAAGGAATATGATTACTTAAGCTATATTATTAATACAGTAATCAAATTTGTTTTAATAATACGATTTTGGATGTAGTAAACATTTTTTTTAAATACTTTGTTATACTTCTGATTCGTTTGTCTCATTCGACCTGTTTCTTTTTTAATTAGTTTCTGACTGATTAGTAAAAAACCCAAACATAAACTTTTTGAGGGAAATGGAGCGAAGTTGCTTTTACACAAAGCGTTCATTAAGTGCTTAACATGGTTCTGAGTTGTCAAATTTTGCAGACGCTTACTCCATATATGCAATCTGCGGCTGCAAAGGCGATCATTAGAGTAGTAGATTCAGAATCTAGTAAAGCTAGTAAAACAAGGTCTGGCCAGCGTGATCAAGAGCAAGCAAACTTCTCCATGGAGCTTTGGAAGACTGCTTTCATGGATGCTTGTGAAAGAATTTGTCCTGTTCGAGCTGGAGGGCATGATTGCGGTTGCTTGCCAGTGATTTCTAGATTGGTAATTTGTGTTTATTACAGTCTCTTACAGTCTCCTATGCCAGGGTTGTTTGCTTGCTTTCTGATAGATTTTTGATAATTCTTATCTTCTTTACTAGGTAATGGAACAGTGCATGGCTAGATTAGATGTGGCTATGTTTAATGCCATTCTTCGTGAATCTGCTGATGAGGTTCCAACCGATCCTGTATCCGACCCAATCAGTGATGCCAGAGTGCTTCCTATTTCATCAGGGAAAGCAAGTTTTGGGGCTGGTGCACAACTGAAAAATGCGGTGAGTAAAAATAAAGTTAGGCCTAAGAGTATTTGGTAGCCACGCTTTTTACTTTTTTCATGATTCTCAAAGTATTAGCCAGTTGCCCTACTTTTTCTGCATCATTAAGACATCTCAACAAAAAAAAAACGTGTAAATGTTGGGATTGATGATGATTTTCCGTTTGGCTATATACAGATAGGGAACTGGTCGAGGTGGCTCACTGATCTATTTGGGATTGATGATGACTATCCATTTGAGGATGGGAATGATGATGGTCTAACTGACAATGATGCGTCCTTCAAATCTTTCCATCTTCTCAATGCATTAAGTGACCTCATGATGCTTCCGAAGGATATGCTCTTAAGTAGCACAGTGCGAAAAGAGGTTTTTGTCTCAAACTGGATTCTTGGAGACCTATGTCATGTTGATCATCATGTACCTTTTATATCTTTTTTCCACAAAATCTGAATGTTTGTTATTTCCTTGAAGGTATGTCCGACTTTTGGGGCTCCGTTAATAAAGAGGATACTTGATAATTTTTTCCCAGATGAGTTTTGCCCAGACCCTATTCCTTTGGTTGTGCTTGAAGCCCTGGATTCAGAGGTTAGTTTATTGAAACAAAGTACTTTGTGTTTTTTGATTTGCTAACTTCTATTGAAAGCTACACAATGATGTTTGGGGAAAAAAATCTGGGATCAGAAAGATGTTATCCATGCAAATAACATGATGGTTCGATAATTAAAATGCATTACACATCTTCCCATACAAAGAAACACAATTTCACTGCTAAGGAGTTAAGGCTGTGACATTTTTGAAGTCAGAAACGAAAAAAAATTTCATCACTTAGGACAAGGGCACTCAGTATGACTCACGTTGGATATAAATTGCTGAAGTCTTTTTGACTTAAGAATCAGCCTTCGTCTCAAACTCCGTGCCATATGGTAAAAGGAAACCCTTTTCAGTAACTAAATAAAATTACGCATGATGGAAGTAGGTTAGATGGTGTAGTAAAAATTGATAAAGAAAAAAATAAGTTGTTGCAAGGAAAAAATATATCTGTGAATAATCTTGTAAGCATACAATGAGTTGCTTATATCTACTCATGTCTATAATATCATAAGAAACTTACAAAAGAAAAGCATTTTTTACTAGGATTCATTTGAGGATGGTGAAGATTGTGTCACTAGTCTCCCATGTGCAGCAGCTTCGGTTGTTTATCATGCACCTTCTGCATCTTCGATAAGATCGATATTGGGAGATGGTGCAAGCCAAACTCAGTTGACCCGCAGTGGATCAATCCTGAGAAAGTCAAACACGAGTGATGATGAACTTGATGAATTGAGTTCTCCCCTGACTGCTATTATTGACACTTCTCGGGGATCACCTGGAGCAAAGGCCAGTTGGAAACCAAAAGATACTGGCAGTCACGGTAGTATTCGGTATCAACTCCTTAAAGAGGTATGGATGAATAATGAATAGTGATATATGTGAGTTTCAGGGACTACGATATAATACTGAAAATACATGAAAAGTTGCTGGATCATAGGAACCCTGTAATGTAAATATTCGAAGGCTTGAAGCATCATATGAAATAAGTGTTATGTTATATTTTGTTATGGGGGTGAAAGTTAGCAGTCAGTTTACTAAATTTCGCTGTAACTCATAGTCGTATAGTCTCAGCCTTCCTATATACATGTATTGTATTATTACCTGCGCTATTTAGAGTATTAAGGAGTTTAGAATATATTTGGATGAATAGAGCAATTTTAGTTGGGGTGTCGTCAAATACCTGATGATATTGTGAAACATTTTTGGTTCATTGAAATTAGAACAAAATGGAGGTCATATATGTGATTTTGAGCCAATCGCCAGTGTGCTTTGCTGGGAAATCACCCATGTACCCTTTTCCCAAAAAATATATTTTTACAAGAATACCGACCAGTATCGCAACACAGGGCCAGTTATGTAGTTTTGTGGCTGAGAAATGTAGTTGGGTTGGGGATTCGTTGCGTGGTCCTCCACAACCGTGCTATGTCTCTCAGCCATAGGACCACGCAACCGACCCGTTACGGAACCGGTGGAAATTTTATATAAGAAGAAAGGGTTTTTTTTTTTTTTTTTTGAAACATGATAATGAGTGTTGATAAGATAAATCAAATGCATTTATTGAAGTTGAAAAATTCCTTTGGGCTGTTATTAACTTATTATCATTTCCCTTATTTTATTTTATTTTTGTTTTGTAACGAATATATTGATAGTAAAACTCACTATTGAAGCCTAATCAAGATCCCTAGTTGATGATAGACTTGAGTAATTGTTGCATATTACAAACTAAACTCACAATTGAATGCTATCATATTGCAATATGCCAATATGGCATTGAACCAACTAAAACCATGAAACTAATAAGCACTTGCTATGACATGATGAAAACCTTGATCCTATGAAACCTCAAAAGTAAAATTAGACCGTTGACTAGGACCTTGCACCGATGGCATTTTGCTTCTTATTGTATGGGATCCCATGGAACCGACCTAAAAGCTGACTCGCATCTAGTAGCTAGAAATGACCATTGAGAGGGGCTTGACGACTCTTGCCTGAGATCGTTGAGTACCCTCATATCGATTTCTGATCATACATATAGATGATGAGTGATGGAGAGCTTCTAAAAGGCTTACCATAAGCCAAGCAAATTTAGGTATTTGAAAAGATACTCTTTCATCTAATCAGATTGTTTTAACTTTTAAGTTACATGTTGTTTGGGTCACGGGCACTTCTTTAAATTTATCATCTATGTATGACTATGGTTATAGTTTAAGTTAAGTTGCTGACTTTGTTATCAACAACTCTTAAGCATAATTTTGTTTGAATCACTGACTATGTAATCAGTGACCCTGCACTCCTGCAGTTTCATAATTTATTTACTTTGCCTATATGTTGATCTTATACAAAGAAGATAACTCAAGTTGACATATAAAGAAGATGCATTTGACAAAGTCAAAGACATCGTCAATGATAAATTAGACTTCGCTGAGCGGAAATCTTTCAACGAGCCTTCAAAGTCTGCCTTCAAGTAGATAATATACCTGATTTGATAAATGCCAAGTATATATGAGAAGGAAAAAGAAACTGAAATCTTCGCCAAACTACAGGTTAAAGAAACAATAATTCTTTTTCTAGGAGCATACATTCTCTAATCAAGTGAAAACATGGATTAAGAGTTGACAAACGAACATTCCCTAACCAAGTGAAAACATGTATTAAGAGTTGACAAATGCGCTGAATTCTTTATCGACCAAATGTCACACCAGCTTATTTGGTTAACATGCTGAAACCTCCGGTTCAATCAAAATCATTCACACCTCTATAATATTAGAGACACGGACAATATTATGTACAGATTTTTATCATTTACCAAATGTGACATCTGTTCATCGCACTTTTGTAACTTACCTTGAATGAAACATATCATTTGTTGCAGTATTGTATGCAGGTGAAGGTCCAAATTTTGTGGCATCATATTAGAAGCAACTGATGGACAAAGTACGTTACACATCATATTACAACCAAAACTACATACATTGTAGGTTCCTGGATCCAAGTTGTGCTTGACTATTCTCATTTGGGATCAAGTTTGACCACATTTAAATTGGAAAATGTCATCTACCAAGTCTCACTCAAACGTTACGAATAAAGACTAAGAATCAAAGAAAAGGTAAACTTGATTTGATGCAAGACAAAATTGATAGCATTAAGATGCTGCTAGTTCATGTCCAAGACTACATTACACAATACCGAAATTCTGTAACAATCGAGTTTGAGTTAATGGACAAAAATGAATTATTATGTTGAAAATGGAACTCTGGTATATTAGCAAATGCTAAATCCACAAAACTATATTACACTCAAAATATTTCTATATTGTTTTGCCGGGCATAAAGTAGTTGAATAACCAAACAGCATGATTTATACACTCAACTTATGCGAAGAGCTGAGAGCATTCATATGTTGAAGATGGAGTGCAGCCAATAATCCTTGCCATGTTTCTCCAGGTGCACCAGTCACATTTAAGTTTATAAGCTTCTTCTGTTTCTTGTAGTACTCCTCCAATGGCTTGTTCTGCAAACAAGATCATCATATCATAAATCCATTTACAACACTCTTAACTCAAGCTACATAATTACAAAGATTATTATGATTTTTTAAGTACCACTGAGTTACGCCCGCTAAGAAGATCTTGGTAAGCTTGACGTCCTGCAAGCTGCTTCTGCAAGGCCTCTTTTGTACATTTGAAATTTAAGACCAAATCTATATCGGCAACTTGATCAAGGATCTCCTGTTAGACGTACAACAGTTAAACAAGGGCCAAAAGACACCACGCAGGTAACGATTGTAATGCAATTTGCAGACTGAATTCTAATCAAGAAACAACATTTATATAGAATGTTCCAAGAATCCATTCATCTAAATACAAACTACAACACTATCCAAGAAATTAAAAATCAAAGCGAATCCGAGGATATGGCACGTAAGCAAAATAGTAAACTTACAGCTTGCATTCTTGTTCTAGGAATTCCATCCAAAATGAAGCCAGTTTCACCCCTGTAAAAACCTTCTTCTAATCTCTTTGATAATAAACCAAATATCACTTCTTCAGGTACAAGCTTTCCTTGATTCACAGCATCCGCAATCTAAATTTCCAAATATAAAAACATTTAGAAATAAAATAACTATTCACTTAAGTACCTGCTCTTTTTATATACAGTAATAAGCCATAATATCAAAACCCAATTTCAATTTTTCACAATAATAATACCATATATACCATATAATGTAAGAAATAAACAACATTTTATAAAAACTTACAGTGAAATTGAATTAAATTAACAAAGAAATTAAAAATAATCCAGGATTTTTCACAGATTTTATTTTGATTAAGCAATAAAAATATTACATTTCAAGAACCAGACCTGTTTGTATATCGAAGATCGAGGATGTAATTCTTGACGAACTAGGGTTCCCATAGATATATGAGGTACTTTAAGAAGCTGCGAAAGTTTTTCTGCATACATGTGCCTATTCGTCATCGGATCCCCCATTATCACCCATTGGATGCCCCGACCCGATACCGATCCGAGTGAATCCTCCATTTCTGATTGGCATTCGTATTCGTCATCGTATTCGTACTGGAGCTGAGCCGCCGATCCGTATAGCCGGCAGTTGATTTTTCCTGCTCGGAGTCGCGCAAGAGGAGCGGCGGCAGCTCTCAGGCGAGTTACAACGGCCATGACGGCTGATTAGGGTTTAGCGACGGACGAAAATCAATATTAAGGGTTTTGAGAAAAAGTGGGAATTAGGGCAGATGAAATGAAATGGAAGGACTAAAGTTATGGATATTAGTTTCATTTACTACCCTTCAAGTTTTTTATAGTTTTAATGTCACACCTGTTGTAAATTCGACATCCTTTAGTTTTAGTTTCCACTATTAAATTTGGGGATATCATTTGTAATTTTGTAATATTGATCGATCATTCACAAAACAAATATTTTACATTTTTGATCTTTTAACTTTTTTAAATTTATATAAATGACTCATACATTAACACTAACATTACTTTTCAAATCGTGTAGTTCAACGTTACGGATTATTTTCCCGTTAAATTTAGCATCATATATATCTACTAGCATCATGGTCGCGTAAAATACCATTTGATTGTTTATTATTATTTTATATTCTGCTAGATTTTTGGTTTCCAATTTTCGATACAGATTTTCAACTTTGTATTTCAAATTATAAGGATGGTGTCAAAATCATTAAATGTCTACAGTATAACACTATCGTATTTGTATGACTAATGATTATATAGAGATAATACAAAAATCATGTACTCCCTCCATCCTAGTCAAAGTCACTTTGACTTTGCACACACTTTTATAATTCTCTACTCATTACATATTTCACCAATCAAATAGCATATCTACCCACTAAAGTCTCTTTCGATTGGTTAAAACATGAAAGTAGACATTTATTTGGAACATCCTAAAATAGCAATATGAACACTTGAGGTGAGACAGAGGAAGTACATAGCAATTTTAGACACGTAATTAAATATTTAAAAACAATTGTCATTGTACAATTTAAAAAAAATTAGCATAGATTTTGAATAAATTGTTGCTTGTGGTGGTTTATTTGAATTAATGGTCTAACAATATAATTTGGTAGTAAAGTGCCATCATATCAATTATAAGTGCTATAGGGTTGGCATTGATAAAATGTGTTTAATTCGTTTAATTATATCACTGATCATTCTCTTTTTAAAAATCGTATAGAATTTTACCTCCTAGTCTTCAATGGAAATGTAAAAGTAAATAAGGTGCATGAGACTTTTAAAAAGTTGGTGTAAAACAAACATAGTAGGAAAAGATGGAAGAAGTTGCACTTTTAGTGAAAATATGAGGAGGTGAAAATAAAACTATAGTACTACAGAAGAAAAAATCAAAGTGGCCACTTTTTAAGTTGACATAACACGTGTAACACGATGAATGATCATCCAAGAAAATAGCGGGAGTCCAACACGCCCATAAAGTTGTGGTTCACATGAATGATGAATCATGAATGACATTTGTTGGCTACTTAACGCGAAAATACTATTTTAAATTATCTTAAATAATTGTCTATTTTAGAAGGAAAATCACTAATTTGATCCTTTGACCAATCATGTTTAACAAACTAATCTTTTGACTTTCATTTCTAACAAAATAATCCATTGTTTCGCGCCTATACTGGAGCTCACGGCGCGAATGGTTGAAAACTAAAGTTTTTCAATTAAAGTTCAAAGTCAATTGATATTTAAATCATTTCAGAGTTAAAAAGAAATAAAAAACAAAAAGGTTAGCTCCGTTGGGACCCACTTTCAATTCGCCTTGTCAAAACATGTCGCGCTGGGTCACATCCACACACGCCCCTATATGTTCTTAAGACTTTGATAATTAATATATTATATTTTCCATATTTAATTAACGTAGTATTTAATGAAAGCATTTTTTAGTCTCGAAATCAACTAAAAATGCTTTCGTTAAATACATAACATATGACGATAAAATTTATGTCAAAATGTAGATAAAATTACACTGATCATGAATATATATTCGAAATTATTTTATACATTGTATATAAAAAGTTATTAAAGAAAAATGAAATACTATGTTAATTAAATATGGAAAATATAATATATTAATTATCAAATTCTTAAGAACGTATAGGGCGCGTTTCGATGTGACCCAGCGCGACATGTTTTGACAAGGCGAATTGAAAGTGGGTCCCAACGAAGCTAACCTTTTTGTTTTTTTATTTCCTTTTAACTCTGAAATGATTTAAATATTAATTGACTTTGAACTTTAATTGAAAAACTTGAGTTTTTAACCATTCGCGCCGTGAGCTCCGGTATAGGCGCGAAACAATGGATTATTTTGTTTGAAATGAAAGTCAAATGATTAGTTTGTTAAATATGATTGGTCAAAGGATGAAATTAGTGATTTTCCCTTGTGTTTTTATAACACAATCAATATCAATATTGCAACCAACTAAAAGATATCTAAATAGTAGAGATGATATTTGATTAGTAAAAGTGTAGTTAGTAAAAATTTCTTAAATTGTATAGATAGTCAAAATGAATACTATAAATGAGATGGAGAAAGTAATTTAACTCGAGTTCCAATTCAAAACATGTTACTGTGTGTCTCCGTTGGTTTATAGCATGGCCGTTCTAAACTTTTAGAGGCCATAGGCAAAGTTGTCGTATTACGGAAATGAGACCCTATCACTAGATTTCAAGTTATGAAGGTTCGATGAAAATGATTCTTAACGATTCGATTTTCAAATGATTTTTTTTATTTCTTTGATACTTATTGTCTCAAATTTCAGTTGTTAGCTATCAATAACTCTTTTAGTCAAACTCTAATACTTCAATTCAATTTTCAATTTTGGACCATCCAGTAAACTTATATATTTGTTTAAATATATATTTAGTCTAAATCTACTTACTAACAAAAGCTCTTTTACTTCAAAATAAAAGGGATGTCAATCTCTTATGTAATCATCATATATATTACATGTATCACATTACTGGGAAAAAATTGCAGGCCCTCGAAAGTTAGAGGCCCTAGGCAGTTGACCACATTGCTCACCCTCAAAGACGGCCCTGACCACATTACATGCCGCTCTTATCATAATCTCGGGAACAGCTTGATAACAACAAGATGGGTCGCATGTAACATAGTAATCCCGTTAATTATAGAAAGTCGAACGCAACCCTAAGTCAACAAAGGAAGCTAAATACTTGTTACGGTTCTCCCTCATCTATAATAAAATTAAAAAAAAAACAAAAAGATATTAAATAATAATCATTGACTTACATAAGCTACTGTAGCAAATATGTGTTAATAAAATACGACTTACATAAGCTACTGTAGCAAATCTCACAAAAATATGATATTCATATGTGTTTCACAACTGATGCGAGAAAGAATGAAAAAAGCAACTCTCATCTCCTGTGACACCAGACAAATTAGGGCAAATTATTAGGTCCTAATCACTTTGTAATAAGTGTAATTAGTTTTGTAATAGGCTAATTATGTGTATCATTATATATATTTGAGAATATATATACACGTACGCGATTTATTTGAATCGTGCATTTTCATATCGGGCGTATCCCAATACAATAATACGGACGTTGGTGAATTCAATTTATTAAATAATATGAAATTATTTGATAAACATATTTATTTCCAAATATTATTTTGATAATATTTTCCGTAAGTATTTCGTATCGTATAAAATGCTCAAAAGCGACCGAAAACGCGCGAAACGCGCCCGACAATCGAATAAACGTCAAAACATATTTTATAAACTTAAAATATATTATTTGGCATGGTATTGATCTTTTAATATATCGTGAATTATAACGATAACGAAAACGTTTAATTAAAACGTCACGTAATTAAACAAACGAAACACGAGCACGTAAATCAATACCGACGCCATAACCAAACATTTCTATAAATGTTTTCCAAGCATTATGAGTAATACTTCAAGTTGAAAATATCGAAATTCGAATGTCATTTAAAATACGTACGTATAACGTATAAAATATAAATGTACGTTTAAACGATCGGGTAAACAAACACGGGTATAATACCACTAATTGGGAGGCAAGATTTTACAAACCTCACCTCCCATTTTTTATAATAAAAATCGGCTCAAACAAGATCCACCAAAAGTGGATCTTGTTCCTTGACCTAAAGTATTCAAAACACACCCTTAATACCTCATTCACCATCATCTATCCTCTCACTAAACTCTCTCACTAAAACACACACCCCATCTCCTTCCTCCTCACCACCTACGGCTCCATCACCACCATCATTATCCACCATCAAACCACCTTGGATCATCAAGACGATTGAAGCAAAAGTGTTCACGACGACGCGAGCTACAATTCCATCTTTACGGATTCTTCATTTGATCATTGTAAGAATCCCAACACTTTTTAAAAGTACTTATATTATGTTCATATACCTGTTAGCTAGCTCATACAACTTTATAATGTCCAAAATAAACCTTGAAAACGTTTTTACAAAGTATATATATATATGTTCATAAATCTGCCCAGAATTTTCGTCTCACCAAATCGACTATAACTTGAGTTCTAAGATGAATCATCACATGAATCTTATATCGAAATCTCCGTATGGATGTCCTCTACAAAAAGTTCTTCTTTGACCATTTTCAAAAATACACGGTTTTTGGTGTAGAAGCTGATCTTTGAGCTAGTGTCTGTTTTAGACCAAAACCGACCACTCTTTATATTTATTTTTGTTAAAAATAGTAAATGAACTTATAAAAATACCATAAAATGCAGAAATTAACTAGACATATGTATGTCCAACTGTGATTTTTGGTGAGTCTTGGTTTGGATTGAAAAGTGTAGAAAACGAGAGGTTTATCGAGTTGAAAATCTGAAAATATAAACATAAGGGCTGTTTTAGTCATTTTACAAAACCGACACTTCGGGTAAACCCCGACACGAACCAATAATTTTATTGAACTTATTAGATCATTTTAAGACTTGGGTAAAAGTTTCGTGTCAAACCGAGACCATTGACCATGTTTTCGATGATGACCAAACCTGATCAGACTTAAGTGTCGTAGAGACCAAAGGTTTCATGCGACACTTACCTAGTGACGCTATTATGGCCGTAAAACTATTATTAGCGACACTCACCGAGTGACGCATTAATCAAATGATGCAAACTAGCTTCACTTCATCGAAGTGACGCCTATGTTAGCAACAATACACCTGCGGCACTTAACCTGTAACACCCCCAAATTTAATGATTTGCGGAAGCTTGATTTGGGTGTTACTAATCAATAACAAAGCACAAAGATAAATAGCAAACGACTCTATATGCGTCGTTTTAACAAAATATATTGATAACTGAAATGTTTACAACATTTAAAGCTTTACATAGCTCGAGTTAAATAAAATGAGATTTCAGTACATAAGTACTTATACAAAATATACTAATGCAAGAAAATCTCAATCGTCTGTATGCTGACTCGAGCTAAATCCTGAAGCAGAAACATCCTACTGCTGGGTACCTGCGATATATGCTAAAAGGTCAGCTATAAAGCTGGTGAGCTCACAGGTTTGAAATCAAGTAATATCGTATGAACCGCAAGATTTAAATAATGAATTGCATCCAGCAATTAAATAATGAATTGCATCCAGCAATTAAATAATGAATTGCATCCAGCAATTAAATGATAATCATCGTGTATACAGCCATGAGCACATAGTTGAGCTTAACTCGAGGGCCGGGTCCCCTATAGAGAATTCCGGGCGAGGTGCCTCCACGAATGCCTAATCAACATTCGTCTTCCCAAATATTAGTACGTCCGTTTACCCGGTTAGTGCTTGCTAACCCGGACGAGGTGGGTCAATCCTATATGGTACCATATACTAATATTCACGCTACAACGTATTAACAACTATGCTGACGGAGGACTTTAAATGATTAGTTTCGAAAAACTCATGTAGTATATGAAAAGTTGGTACTTGCGTTCACATGTTAAAAGTTTGAGCAGTATATCACACCCCTGAGTAAAACAGTAAAAGAGGGGCTATGAGACTCACCTGAGTCTGAGTGCGTTTAAACAAACGTAAGTTGATTAGCCGAGAAATGAAGTCCAAAGACTTGTAACCTGAGGGTGTCCACGACACGCGATGGTTATAATCATGATTGGGTATCTCAACAGATCACCCTTGTAGTTGTTCGTTCAACTATAATGTCCAAATTTCCACTATTTGGTTGATAAGTTTAAGTATTTGAAAAGTGTACGGCCCGTTGGTGACGGATTTGTAATAATAATCTCAATTATTATTATTTTGATTTCGTGGCGTCTTACTTGAAAAATGTGTTTTGATTGTGTTTTAGAAGCCGTTACGGAATCTAAGTACGGGGGTCCGGGGGCAGCGCCCCTGGTAGCGGGGTCCAAGGGGCGGCAGCCCCTGGCGGGGTCCAAGGGGCAGAGCCCCTGGCTGGGGTCGAGCTGCCAGGTCAGCTAGGAAAATTTTTATTTCTACTATATTGCTTTGACGAAAAACGCATCTGGGATCTGAATTCGGGTAAAATCGAGTGATAAATTTTAGGTCTCGACACTTAGTAAAAATCTGAGTTTTCTGTGTTTTGCGACACAATATGCGACACTAAAGATGTTATGCGACACAAGGGTTGTGTCGCATAGAAAATGCGACACAATGTCTATACGACACAAGGGTTGTGTCGCATAGATGCGAGATGCTGATTCAACAGCGACATAGTGATTGTGTCGTATGGGGTATGCGACATAGTGGTTGTGTCGCAAGACTTGCGACACTAAATCTTTGGTACGACATAAGGTACGACACAAGGGATTTTATGCGACACTAAAGCCAAAATACGACACAACATGCAACACAAGGCTTGTGTCGCATGGATGAACACCAGCCCAGAAGTCCGGCTGTTAATGTTTTTCCGGCCAAAATTCCGTTTTAAACTCGTTTTTAAGCTATGAAATCGTGTTATATACTTAGTAAGGGACATATATATGTTATATATGCAACCACAAGTGAAAAATACTAAGATTCGAGAGATTTCGGGATTTTGTCGGAAACTTACAATTTGCCGAAATGAAAATCCGGAAAGATAGGATGATAGATCGTGAAGCGGTGGTCGTTTTCTTCCAAAAGAGTAGTATGATCCAAGGTTGTTTGATGTTGTTATTTTGCGATTTTGATAGAATTTTTGGGTTTTGGTTGGTTGGTGGTTTTGAGAGAAAAGAGAGAAGAAAGAGAAAGAGTTGAGTTGAGTGGAGAATGAGAAAAAAGAGAGGAGAGAGTTGGAGGTTATCCTCCAACTTTCAGCCTCCGCTCTCCGTGCGTTGTTCGTTTGCTCCGTCGTTTAAACGTTAATTAATCATTTTAAATATTAATTGGTACATTTTAAATACAAATTATTATGCGATATTTTATTTAATTATTTTACAAATAAGTTTACGTTTGAGTTATAAATGTAAGTTGGTTTATTTAGTTTGCGCGTTTTACATTTTAAATTGTGTAACTTTCTGATTGTACGATACGAATAAATACGAAATATTATTATAATAATATTTTTGACATAACAACGTTATTTAATAAAGTTGATCACCAACGTCCGTATTAAATTGAATCGAAATACATTCGATTTAAATTGCGTACGATTTCATCAAATCGCATTTTCGTATATATTCAACAATATATATAATTCGATACATTAATTAGCCTAACCAGGAACTAATTACATGTATTAACATATGATTAGGCACTAATTACTAGTCCTAAATTGGCGGGTGTTACATTCTCCCCCTGTTAGAAGAATTTCGTCCCGAAATTTAGCTCGAAGTCGTGTTTGATGTGGAATCAGTGAATAGTTGAGGATATTTGAGTCGCATTTGGTCTTCCCGTTCCCAGGTGAATTCCGGGCCACGCCGCGAATTCCATCTGACCTTGACGATGGGAATACGACTTTGTTTCAGTTGTTTGACCTCACGGTCCATAATTTCAGCGGGTTCCTCAACGAAATGAAGTTTATCGTCAACACGAATTTCATCTAATGGAATAATAAGTGTCTCATCAGACAGACACTTCTTCAAATTTGAAATATGAAAAGTAGGGTGCACGCTGCTGAGTTCGGATGGCAACTGCAATCGATAAGCTACGGGGCCAATCCGTTCGAGGATTTCAAAAGGCCCTATGTATCTGGGATTCAACTTCCCGCGTTTGCCAAAACGGATGACGCCTTTCCAAGGCGATACTTTTAAGAGAACTCGATCCCCAACTTGGAACTCGAGTGGTTTGCGTCTCACATCAGCATAACTTTTCTGACGATCACGTGCGGCTTTGAGTCTGTTTTGGATTTCCACAATTTTCTCAGTGGTGGCGTGAATGAGTTCAGGACCAGTGAGTTGACTATCTCCCACCTCAGTCCAACAGATCGGTGATCGGCACCTACGACCGTACAGTGCCTCAAAAGGTGCAGCCTTAATGCTGGCATGATAACTGTTATTGTACGAGAATTCGCACAACGGTAAATGTCTTTCCCAGTTTGTACCGAAATCAACTACGCAGGCTCGTAGCATGTCCTCCAGTGTTTGAATGGTTCGTTCACTCTGGCCATCGGTTTGAGGATGGTACGCGGTACTCATATCGAGACGGGTACCCATAGCTTTCTGAAGTGATTGCCAAAAGTGAGAAGTGAAACGGGCATCTCTGTCAGAGATGATTGAGACTGGAACACCGTGATGAGAAACGATTTCCTTGATGTAGATTTGTGTAAGGCGTTCCATTTTATCGTTTTCTTTGATTGCCAGTAAATGAGCAGATTTGGTGAGACGATCGACGATCACCCAAATGGTATCGCAACCGCTCGACGACTTGGGTAGTTTGGTTATGAAATCCATGGCAATTTGATCCCATTTCCATTCAGGGATTTCAGGTTGTTGGAGTAAACCAGGAGGTTTCTGATGTTCGGTTTTGACTTTCGAGCAAGTAAGACATTTGCTGACATAAGTGGCGATTTCGGCCTTCATGTTTGGCCACCAATAAAATTCCTTGATTCCGTGGTACATCTTGTCGGATCCTGGATGAATAGAATATTTAGACTTGTGAGCCTCGTCCATCACCAAGTCTCTTAGGTTCCCAAAACTAGGCAACCAGATTCGGTTTGAGAAATACCTAATCCCGTTAGATTTGATTTCAAATTGTTTGTCAATGCCCCGCAAGGCTTCATGTTTGATGTTTTCCGGTTTCAGGGCTTCGATCTGAGCGGTATGAATTTGAATGGTAAGATCGTTATGAATGGTCATACTGAGGGCTCGGACTCGAAGGGGTTTTGATCGTTCCTTTCAACTGAGGGCATCGGCTACAACATTAGCCTTCCCTGGATGGTACTTGATCTCGCAATCGTAATCGGTAAGCAACTCGACCCATCGACGTTGCCTCATATTGAGATCCTTCTGATCGAAGATATGTTGGAGACTTTTATGATCGGTAAAAATGGTGCACTTAGTGCCGTAGAGATAATGTCTCCAGATTTTGAGAGCAAAAACGACAGCTCCAAGTTCGAGATCATGAGTGGTGTAGTTCTTTTCGTGAATTTTTAGCTGTCGTGAGGCATAAGCAATGACCTTGTCTCGTTGCATCAACACACAACCGAGACCTTGACGGGAAGCATCGCAGTATACCACGAAGTCATCGGTGCCTTCGGGTAAGGATAGAATCGGAGCACTGCAAAGCTTTTGTTTCAAAAGTTGGAACGCTGACTCTTGTTTTTCGGTCCAATCGAACCTTTTGTCCTTCTGAGTCAGTACCGTAAGTGGTTGAGCTATTTTGGAGAAATTTTCGATAAATCGCCGATAGTACCCAGCAAGACCCAAGAATTGACGTACTTCAGTTGCAGAGGTGGGTGCTTGCCAGTCTTTGATTGCCTCGATCTTTGATGGGTCCACGTGAATTCCCTGACTGTCGATCACGTGACCAAGAAATTGAACGGTTTGAATCCAGAACTCACACTTAGAGAATTTAGCGTAAAGCTCCTCGTGTCTAAGTAGTTCAAGGATGGTTTTGAGGTGTTGCGCATGTTCCTGCTCGTTGCGCGAGTAAATGAGTATGTCATCGATAAAGACAATGACAAACTTGTCGAGGTAAGGTTTGCACACCCGGTTCATGAGATCCATGAATACAGCCGGTGCGTTGGTTAGACCAAAGGGCATCACTTGAAATTCGTAGTGCCCGTAACGAGTCCTGAATGCAGTTTTTGGAATATCGGTGTCGCGAACTCGTAACTGATGATAACCTGATCGCAGGTCGATCTTTGAGTAGAAACTTGAACCCTGAAGTTGGTCGAATAAATCATCAATGCGAGGGAGTGGATAACGGTTCTTGACGGTCAATTTGTTCAACTCTCGGTAGTCGATGCACATTCTGAATGACCCGTCCTTCTTTTTGACAAATAAGACCGGAGCTCCCCAAGGTGACGAACTCGGTCTAATGAATCCTCGATCCAGAAGTTCCTGTAACTGAGAGGACAACTCCTGAAGTTCGGATGGGGCTAAACGGTATGGTGCGTGGGCCACCGGTGCGGCACCCGGCACGAGATCGATTGAGAACTCAACCTGTCTAAGCGGAGGTAGACCAGGTAGTTCTTCTGGAAAGACTTCGGGAAAGTCTCTAACAATTGGCACATCCCCAAGTCGCTTCTCCTCCGACTTCTTCTCTGAGATGTGTGCGAGTATGGCAGGGTAACCCTTCCTCAGAAATTTTCGGGTTTTTAAGCAGGAGATTATATTGAGTCCCGTCCCACCGGTCTCCCCTTGTATGATCAAGGTTCCACCAACAGCGAGTGGGATACGGACGATTTTATCGTGACAAACAATTTCAGCTCGATGTTTGGACAACCAGTCCATTCCAATGATGACGTCGAAACTTCCGATTTCAATGGGTATAAGGTCGATCGAAAAGGTTTCGTCAGCTAGGTTTAAAGTGCAATTAGGTATCACACTGGTGGTTTCTACAAGTTTTCCATTGGCTAGCTCTACAGTGTACTTAACATCTAAGGCAACAGGAGTGATGTCAAGTAATGGGCAAAAATCATCGGAGATAAAGCTTCTATCAGCACCAGTATCAAATAGAACAGAAGCAGTTAAGTTGTTGAGGAGGAACATACCCGAGACCACATTCGGGTCTTGGCGGGCGTCCCCAGATTTGATGACGAAAGCTCTGCTGCGGGTGTTGTTGTTGTTGTTGCGGTTGTTGTTATTGTTGTTCTTCAGTTTTGGGCACGAGTCTCTGAAATGCCCTGGTTTTCCACACTCAAAGCATACTTTGGGTGGTTTGGTGTTGTTATTGGAATTGTTGTTGGTAGGAGAGCGGCAATCTTTGGTGAGGTGGCCGTACCTCTTGCAGTTGTTGCAAAAGGGACCACAGGAACCCTCATGGTGACGGCTGCACTTGGGACAATATGGTTTGCTCCCAGTGTAACCCCGGATGATGTCAGTGGTGGTGTTGTAGGCTTTGATGGTGTCAGGTTTTTTGTTTTGTTGGTTGGAGGAGTTGTTGTGGTGGTCAGACCACTTGCGTTTGTTGTTTTGGGAGGATGAAGTGGGTGGTTCAGAATCTTGGCTCATAGACATCAGGTCTTGGGCCAATGAGATTGCACCGTCAATGGTGGTTGGTTTGGAAGAGATGACGTGTCCCCGAACAAAATCAGGGAGACCAAGGGCGTACTTCCTGATTTTATCAGGTTCAGTGCTTACCATAGCTGGGCGGAGGGCAGCTAGTTGTTGAAACCTGGTGGTATAACCATCGATGTCACCACCCTGAACCTTCAAATTCCAAAACTCCTCATCTAGCTTTTGGAGTTTGGCGATCGAGCAGTATTTGGCAGTGAGTTTGGCTTTCAAATCCTCCCAAGTGATTTGGTAGGCAATGTCAGCACCCACTGATTGGGTATATGAATTCCACCAAGAGTGGGCATCATCTTCAAGAGAGCAGGTGGCGAAGTTTACTTTGTCGTTCTCCGCGCATTTGCTGACACGGAAAACAGTTTCCATTTTCTCGAACCATCTAATCAGTCCGATGGCTCATTCAGAACCCTTGAAACTCGAGGGTTTGCAGCTTTGGAAGTCCTTGTAAGAACAAGGTTTGGTGGCAGAGGTTCCAGCGGTATCGCTGTTTCTGGTGGAGTTTGGTGGGGTATTCCGAGCTAAGGCTTCAGTAACAGCCTGGGTTATGAGTGAGGTAATCTGTGCATCGGTGTAAGGTCTGGTCTTTGGCGGCATGATTCTTCAATAAAAGAAATGAAGATACATGAGATTTTGTAAGAAAATTGTATTTATTTCAGATGTACATGTATAAAGGTGGTAATACATAACATCAATATGAAAAAGAATTATGGCAATTAATATGAGTTGAACAACAAGAAATATTTGATAGCTAATACGAGTTCAAAGGTTACATCCTACAGATGTATTACAAAAGATGTCGGGAATTGTTACATCCGACTGAATTATAGAGTAGCGCGTAGATAGTTACTAGATTACAGGATAGATTACAAGACAAAGACTACACTAGTCTTGACGTAGATTAATTTGTTCCATCATCGTGACAAGACGGTCCACAGTGTTTGCAAGCCTGCTAGCTTGTCGGGCGTTGTCTTCTGCTAGCGCAAGTCGTTGTGTTATTCCGCGCGCATACTGTTCTGCTTCATGTGAGCGTTGCTCACATTCTTCCATCCTTTGTTGTAGAAGGGCATTTTCCACCCTTATTTCTATAATTTGGTTGCGAAGGACATCCATGTTGTTGTTTGTGGTTTCAAGGTCGTCGGAGACCTGTTCTATGCGTTCAAGAGACGTAAGTCGCCAGTTTTCATTTGTTTCCAGCAACACGACATCCATGGTGCGAAGTCGCTGCTCGTGTTGGTTCACCCTAGCGGCTAAGGCCGGCAAGGCGATGTGAGTGGGATACGGGCCAGCTCGAGGCAACCTGTTGTTCCTCCTTGCTACCCTTGGGTTCTGCGACCCGGATGGAGAACGAGATGAATTTGATGGGATGTTTGCCATTTCTGAGACAAAGCGTTAGTAAGATTGAGGCCTATATTCATATAGCTCCTATATAATATAGCCTATTGAGTGTCTAGCATAAACATGTTCAAGTCTCGGTTCTCTCGAGGTCAGAGTCTTCTATTGTATCCTGTTCAGCCATAACTACTTTCAGATCTTACATCATCTTTGCTTAATTGTACATAGTTGATCAGGCTATGTTAAATTAAACTCGTATGCTGTAATCCCTGAACCAGTCATACCTAATAAGGAATACTGCCTAATGGTCATAGTCTAGGCTCACTAAATGCAACCTAGTTCACTATAACCTTAGGCTCTGATACCAATCTGTAACACCCCCAAATTTAATGATTTGCGGAAGCTTGATTTGGGTGTTACTAATCAATAACAAAGCACAAAGATAAATAGCAAACGACTCTATATGCGTCGTTTTAACAAAATATATTGATAACTGAAATGTTTACAATATTTAAAGCTTTACATAGCTCGAGTTAAATAAAATGAGATTTCAGTACATAAGTACTTATACAAAATATACTAATGCAAGAAAATCTCAATCGTCTGTATGCTGACTCGAGCTAAATCCTGAAGCAGAAACATCCTACTGCTGGGTACCTGCGATATATGCTAAAAGGTCAGCTATAAAGCTGGTGAGCTCACAGGTTTGAAATCAAGTAATATCGTATGAACCGCAAGATTTAAATAATGAATTGCATCCAGCAATTAAATAATGAATTGCATCCAGCAATTAAATAATGAATTGCATCCAGCAATTAAATGATAATCATCGTGTATACAGCCATGAGCACATAGTTGAGCTTAACTCGAGGGCCGGGTCCCCTATAGAGAATTCCGGGCGAGGTGCCTCCACGAATGCCTAATCAACATTCGTCTTCCCAAATATTAGTACGTCCGTTTACCCGGTTAGTGCTTGCTAACCCGGACGAGGTGGGTCAATCCTATATGGTACCATATACTAATATTCACGCTACAACGTATTAACAACTATGCTGACGGAGGACTTTAAATGATTAGTTTCGAAAAACTCATGTAGTATATGAAAAGTTGGTACTTACGTTCACATGTTAAAAGTTTGAGCAGTATATCACACCCCTGAGTAAAACAGTAAAAGATGGGCTATGAGACTCACCTGAGTCTGAGTGCGTTTAAACAAACGTAAGTTGATTAGCCGAGAAATGAAGTCCAAAGACTTGTAACCTGAGGGTGTCCACGACACGCGATGGTTATAATCATGATTGGGTATCTCAACAGATCACCCTTGTAGTTGTTCGTTCAACTATAATGTCCAAATTTCCACTATTTGGTTGATAAGTTTAAGTATTTGAAAAGTGTACGGCCCGTTGGTGACGGATTTGTAATAATAATCTCAATTATTATTATTTTGATTTCGTGGCGTCTTACTTGAAAAATGTGTTTTGATTGTGTTTTAGAAGCCGTTACGGAATCTAAGTACGGGGGTCCGGGGGCAGCGCCCCTGGTAGCGGGGTCCAAGGGGCGGCAGCCCCTGGCGGGGTCCAAGGGGCAGAGCCCCTGGCTGGGGTCGAGCTGCCTATACGACACAAGGGTTGTGTCGCATAGAAAATGCGACACAATGTCTATACGACACAAGGGTTGTGTCGCATAGATGCGAGATGCTGATTCAACAGCGACATAGTGATTGTGTCGTATGGGGTATGCGACATAGTGGTTGTGTCGCAAGACTTGCGACACTAAATCTTTGGTACGACATAAGGTACGACACAAGGGATTTTATGCGACACTAAAGCCAAAATACGACACAACATGCGACACAAGGCTTGTGTCGCATGGATGAACACCAGCCCAGAAGTCCGGCTGTTAATGTTTTTCCGGCCAAAATTCCATTTTAAACTCGTTTTTAAGCTATGAAATCGTGTTATATACTTAGTAAGGGACATATATATGTTATATAAACAACCACAAGTGAAAAATACTAAGATTCGAGAGATTTCGGGATTTTGTCGGAAACTTACAATTTGCCGAAATGAAAATCCGGAAAGATAGGATGATAGATCGTGAAGCGGTGGTCGTTTTCTTCCAAAAGAGTAGTATGATCCAAGGTTGTTTGATGTTGTTATTTTGCGATTTTGATAGAATTTTTGGGTTTTGGTTGGTTGGTGGTTTTGAGAGAAAAGAGAGAAGAAAGAGAAAGAGTTGAGTGGAGAATGAGAAAAAAGAGAGGAGAGAGTTGGAGGTTATCCTCCAACTTTCAGCCTCCGCTCTCCGTGCGTTGTTCGTTTGCTCCGTCGTTTAAACGTTAATTAATCATTTTAAATATTAATTGGTACATTTTAAATACAAATTATTACGCGATATTTTATTTAATTATTTTACAAATAAGTTTACGTTTGAGTTATAAATGTAAGTTGGTTTATTTAGTTTGCGCGTTTTACATTTTAAATTGTGTAACTTTCTGATTGTACGATACGAATAAATACGAAATATTATTATAATAATATTTTTGACATAACAACGTTATTTAATAAAGTTGATCACCAACGTCCGTATTAAATTGAATCGAAATACATCCGATTTAAATTGCGTACGATTTCATCAAATCGCATTTTCGTATATATTCAACAATATATATAATTCGATACATTAATTAGCCTAACCAGGAACTAATTACATGTATTAACATATGATTAGGCACTAATTACTAGTCCTAAATTGGCACCCGCCAATTTAGGACTAGTAATTAGTGCCTAATCATATGTTAATACATGTAATTAGTTCCTGGTTAGGCTAATTAATGTATCGAATTATATATATATTGTTGAATATATACGAAAATGCGATTTGATTAAATCGTACGCAATTTAAATCGGATGTATTTCGATTCAGTTTTATACGGACGTTGGTGACCAATTTTATTAAATAACGTTTTGTGTCAAAATTATTATTATTATAATATTTCGTATTCATTCGTATCGTACAATCAGAAATTACATAATTTAAAATGTAAACCGCGCAAACAAATTAACTTACCTTTTTATAATTCAAATATAAAGTGATTAGTAAAATATTTAAATAAAATATCGCGTAATAATTTATATTTTAAAATGTACCAATTTATATTTAAAATAATTATTTAACGTTTAAACGACGGAGCAAACGAACACCGCACGGAGCGGGAACGCGAGGCGAAAAATGGGGGCTTAACCTCCCATTTCCCACTCTCTTCTCTCACTTTCTCATTTCTCTTTCTCTTTCTCCTCTCTTTTCTCTCTATTAATCAAAATCACCACCATCCATCTAAATCTCACAATACTACTACCAAACGCAACCGGATCATAAATATTTTTAGAGATTCACGACCACCTCGCAACGATCTACATTTCTACCTTTCCGGATTTTCATTTCGGCAAATTGTAAGTTTCCGACAAAATCCCGAAATCTCTTGATTCTTAGTATTTTTCATTTGTGGTTGTTTTTATAACTAGTATATGTCCATTACAATGTATAGAACACGATTTCATAGCTTAAAAACGAGTTTAAAACGGATTTTTTCGCCGGAAAAACGTTAACAGCCGGACTTTCTGGGCTGGTGTTCATCCATGCGACACAAGCATTGTGTCGCATGTTGTGTCGTATTTTGGCCTTTATGTCGCATAAAATCTCTTGTGTCGTACCTTATGTCGTACCAGATAATTAGTGTCGCAAGTCCTGCGACACAACCACTATGTCGCATACACCATACGACACAATCACTATGTCGCTGTTGATTCAGCATCTCGCATCTATGCGACACAACCATTGTGTCGCATAGACATTGTGTCGCATTCCTATGCGACACAACCCTTGTGTCGCATAACCACCTTTGTGTCGCATATTGTGTCGCAAAACACAGAAAACTCAGATTTTTACTAAGTGTCGAGACCTAAAATTTATCACTCGATTTTACCCGAATTCAGATCCCAGATGCGTTTTTCGTCAAAGCAATATAGTAGAAATAAAAATTTTCCAAGCTGACCTGGCAGCTCGACCCCAGCCAGGGGCTCTGCCCCTTGGACCCCGCCAGGGGCTGCCGCCCCTTGGACCCCGCTACCAGGGGCGCTGCCCCCGGACCCCCGTACTTAGATTTCATAACGGCTTCCAAAACACAATCAAAACACATTTTTCAAGTAAAACGCCACGAAATCAAAATAATAATAGTTGAGATTATTATTACAAATCCGTCACCAACGGGCCGTACATGTTTTCAAACACTTAACAATCAACCAAATCGTAGTAATTTGGACATATATATAGTTGTGTAACAACTACAAGGGTGATCTTTTGAGATACCCAATCATGTTTATAACCATCGCGTGTCGTGGACACCCTCAGGTTACAAGTCTTTGGACTTCATACTCGGCTAATCAACTCAAGTTTATTAAGTTAAACTCACAAGACTCAGGTGAGTCTCATAGCCCCTATTTTTACTGTTTTACTCAGGGGTGTGATATACTGCTCAACTTTTAACATGTGAACGCAAGTACCAACTTTTCATATACTACATGAGTTTTTCGAAACTAATCATTTTAAAGTCCTCCGTCAGCATAGTTGTTAATACGTTGTAGCGTGAATATTAGTATATGGTACCATATAGGGTTGACCCTCCTCGTCCGGGTTAGCAAGCACTAACCGGGTAAACGGACGTACTAATATTTGGGAAGACGAATGTTGATTAGGCATTCGTGGAGGCACCTCGCCCGGAATTCTCTATAGGGGACCCGGCCCTCGAGTTAAGCTCAACTATGTGCTCATGGCTGTATACACGATGATTATCATTTAATTGCTGGATGCAATTCACTATTTAATTGCTGGATGCAATTCATTATTTAATTGCTGGATGCAATTCATTATTTAAATCTTGCGGTTCATACGATATTACTTGATTTCAAACCTGTGAGCTCACCAGCTTTATAGCTGACCTTTTAGCATATATCGCAGGTACCCAGCAGTAGGATGTTTCTGCTTCAGGATTTAGCTCGAGTCAGCATACAGACGATTGAGATTTTCTTGCATTAGTATATTTTGTACAAGTACTTATGTACTGAAATCTCATTTTATTTAACTCGAGCTATGTAAAGCTTTAAATGTTGTAAACATTTCAGTTATCAATATATTTTGTTAAAACGACGCATATAGAGTCGTTTGCTATTTATCTTTGTGCTTTGTTATTGATTAGTAACACCCAAATCAAGCTTCCGCAAATCATTAAATTTGGGGGTGTTACAGATTGGTATCAGAGCCTAAGGTTATAGTGAACTAGGTTGCATTTAGTGAGCCTAGACTATGACCATTAGGCAGTATTCCTTATTAGGTATGACTGGTTCAGGGATTACAACATACGAGTTTAATTTAACATAGCCTGATCAACTATGTACAATTAAGCAAAGATGATGTAAGATCTGAAAGTAGTTATGGCTGAACAGGATACAATAGAAGACTCTGACCTCGAGAGAACCGAGACTTGAACATGTTTATGCTAGACACTCAATAGGCTATATTGTATAGGAACTATATGAATATAGGCCTCAATCTTACTAACGCTTTGTCTCAGAAATGGCAAACATCCCATCAAATTCATCTCGTTCTCAATCCGGGTCGCAGAACCCAAGGGTAGCAAGGAGGAACAACAGGTTGCCTCGAGCTGGCCCGTATCCCACTCACATCGCCTTGCCGGCCTTAGCCGCTAGGGTGAACCAACACGAGCAGCGACTTCGCACCATGGATGTCGTGTTGCTGGAAACAAATGAAAACTGGCGACTTACGTCTCTTGAACGCATAGAACAGGTCTCCGACGACCTTGAAACCACAAACAACAACATGGATGTCCTTCGCAACCAAATTATAGAAATAAGGGTGGAAAATGCCCTTCTACAACGAAGGATGGAAGAATGTGAGCAACGCTCACATGAAGCAGAAGAGTATGCGCGTGGACTAACACAACGACTTGCACTAGCAGAAGACAACGCCCGACAAGCTAGCAGGCTTGCAAACACTGTGGACCGTCTTGTCACGATGATGGAACAAATTAATCTACGTTAAGACTAGTGTAGTCTTTGTCTTGTAATCTATCCTGTAATCTAGTAACTATCTACGCGCTACTCTATAATTCAGTCGGATGTAACAATTCCCGACATCTTTTGTAACACATCTGTAGGATGTAACCTTTGAACTCGTATTAGCTATCGAATATTTCTTGTTGTTCAACTCATATTAATTGCCATAATTCTTTTTCATATTGATGTTATGTATTACCACCTTCATACATGTACATCTGAAATAAATACAATTTTCTTACAAAATCTCATGTATCTTCATTTCTTTTATTGAAGAATCATGCCGCCAAAGACACGACCTTACACAGATGCTCAGATCACGTCACTCATAACCCAGGCTGTTACTGAAGCCTTGGCTCGGAATACCCCACCCAACTCCACAAGAAACAGCGATACCGCTGGAACCTCTGCCGTCAAACCTTGTTCTTACAAGGACTTTCAAAGCTGTAAACCCTCGAGTTTCAAGGGTTCTGAAGGAGCCATCGGACTGATCAGATGGTTCGAGAAAATGGAAACTGTTTTTCGTGTCAGTAAATGCGCGGAGAACGACAAAGTAAACTTCGCCACCTGCTCTCTTGAAGATGATGCCCACTCTTGGTGGAATTCATATACCCAATCAGTGGGTGCTGACATTGCCTACCAACTCACTTGGGAGGAATTGAAGGCAAAACTCACTGCCAAATACTGCTCGATCGCCAAACTCCAAAAGCTAGATGAGGAGTTTTGGAATTTGAAGGTTCAGGGTGGTGACATCGATGGTTATACCACCAGGTTTCAACAACTAGCTGCCCTCCGCCCAGCTATGGTAAACACTGAACCTGATAAAATCAGGAAGTACGCCCTTGGTCTCCCTGATTTTGTTCGGGGACACGTCATCTCTTCCAAACCAACCACCATTGACGGTGCAATCTCATTGGCCCAAGACCTGATGTCTATGAGCCAAGATTCTGAACAACCCACTTCATCATCCCAAAACAACAAACGCAAGTGGTCTGACTACCACAACAACCACTCCAACCAACAAAACAAGAAACCTGACACCATCAAAGCCTACAACACCACCACTGACATCATCCGGGGTTACACTGGGAGCAAACCATATTGTCCCAAGTGCAGCCGTCACCATGAGGGTTCTTGTGGTCCCTTTTGCAACAACTGCAAGAGGTACGGCCACCTCACCAAAGACTGTCGCTCTCCCGCCAACAACAATTCCAACAACAACACCAGACCACCCAAAGTATGCTTTGAGTGTGGGAAACCTGGGCATTTCAGAGATTCGTGCCCAAAACTGAAGAGCAACAACAACAACAACCGCAACAACAGCAACAACAACAACAACACTCGCAACAGAGCTTTCGTCATCAAATCTGGGGACGCCCGCCAAGACCCGAATGTGGTCTCGGGTATGTTCCTCCTCAACAACTTAAATGCTTCTGTTCTATTTGATACTGGTGCTGATAGAAGCTTTATCTCCGATGATTTTTGCCCATTACTTGACATCACTCCTGTTGCCTTAGATGTTAAGTACACTGTAGAGCTAGCAAATGGAAAACTTGTAGAAACCACCAGTGTGATACCGAATTGCACTTTAAACCTAGCTGACGAAACCTTTTCGATCGACCTTATACCCATTGAAATCGGAAGTTTCGACGTCATTATTGGAATGGACTGGTTGTCCAAACATCGAGCTGAAATCGTTTGTCACGATAAAATCGTCCGTATCCCACTCGCCGTTGGTGGAACCTTGATCATACAGGGGGAGACCGGTGGGACTGGACTCAATATCATCTCGTGCTTAAAAACCCGAAAATTTCTGAGAAAGGGTTACCCCGCAATACTTGCACACATCACGGAGAAGAAGTCGGAGGAGAAGCGACTTGAGGATGTGCCGATTGTTAGAGACTTTCCCGAAGTCTTTCCAGAAGAACTGCCTGGTTTACCTCCATCTAGACAGGTCGAGTTCTCAATTGATCTCGTGCCGGGTGCCGCACCGGTGGCCCGCGCACCATACCGTTTAGCCCCATCCGAACTTCAGGAGTTGTCTGCCCAGTTACAGGAACTCCTGGATAGAGGATTCATTAGACCGAGTTCTTCACCTTGGGGAGCCCCGGTCTTATTTGTTAAAAAGAAGGACGGTTCATTCCGAATGTGCATCGACTACCGAGAGTTGAACAAATTGACCGTCAAGAACCGTTATCCACTTCCTCGCATTGATGATTTATTCGACCAACTTCAGGGTTCAAGTTTCTACTCAAAAATCGACCTGCGATCAGGTTATCATCAGTTACGAGTTCGCGACGCCGATATTCCAAAAACTGCTTTCAGAACTCGTTACGGGCACTACGAATTCCAAGTGATGCCCTTTGGTCTAACCAACGCACCGGCTGTATTCATGGACCTCATGAACCGGGTGTGCAAACCTTACCTTGACAAGTTTGTCATTGTCTTTATCGATGACATACTCATTTACTCGCGCAACGAGCAAGAACATGCGCAACACCTCAAAACCATCCTTGAACTACTTAGACACGAGGAGCTTTATGCTAAATTCTCTAAGTGTGAGTTCTGGATCCAAACTGTTCAATTTCTTGGTCACGTGATCGACAGTCAGGGAATTCACGTTGACCCATCAAAGATCGAGGCAATCAAAGACTGGCAAGCACCCACCTCTGCAACTGAAGTACGACAATTCTTGGGTCTTGCTGGGTATTATCGACGATTTATCGAAAATTTCTCTAAAATAGCTCAACCACTTACGGTACTGACTCAGAAGGACAAAAGGTTCGATTGGACCGAAAAACAAGAGTCAGCGTTCCAACTTTTGAAACAAAAGCTTTGCAGTGCTCCAATTCTATCCTTACCCGAAGGCACCGATGACTTCGTGGTATACTGCGATGCTTCTCACCAAGGTCTTGGTTGCGTGCTTATGCAACGAGACAAGGTCATTGCTTATGCCTCACGACAGCTGAAAATTCATGAAAAGAACTACACCACTCACGATCTCGAACTTGGAGCTGTCATTTTTCCTCTAAAAATCTGGAGACATTATCTCTACGGCACTAAGTGCACCATCTTTACCGATCACAAAAGTCTTCAACATATATTCGATCAGAAGGATCTCAATATGAGGCAACGTCGATGGGTCGAGTTGCTTACCGATTACGATTGCGAGATCAAGTACCATCCAGGGAAGGCTAATGTTGTAGCCGATGCCCTCAGTCGAAAGGAACGATCAAAACCCCTTCGAGTCCGAGCCCTCAGTATGACCATTCATAACAATCTTACCATTCAAATTCATACCGCTCAGATCGAAGCCCTGAAACCGGAAAACATCAAAAATGAAGCCTCACGGGGTATTGACAAACAATTCGAAATCAAATCTAACGGGATTAGGTATTTCTCAAACCGAATCTGGTTGCCTAATTTCGGGAACTTACGAGACTTGGTGATGGATGAAGCTCACAAGTCCAAATATTCTATCCATCCGGGATCCGATAAGATGTACCACGGCATCAAGGAATTTTATTGGTGGCCAAACATGAAAGCCGAAATCGCCACGTATGTCAGCAAGTGTCTTACTTGCTCGAAAGTCAAAACCGAACATCAGAAACCACCTGGTTTACTCCAACAACCTGAAATCCCTGAATGGAAATGGGAACAAATTGCCATGGATTTCATAACCAAACTACCCAAGTCGGCGAGCGGTTGCGATACCATTTGGGTGATCGTCGATCGTCTCACCAAATCTGCTCACTTCCTGGCAATCAAAGAAAACGATAAAATGGAACGCCTTACACAAATCTACATCAAGGAAATCGTTTCTCATCACGGTGTTCCAATCTCGATCATCTCTGACAGGGATGCCCGTTTCACCTCTCACTTTTGGCAATCACTTCAAAAAGCATTGGGTACCCGTCTCGATATGAGTACCGCGTACCATCCTCAAACCGATGGCCAAAGTGAACGAACCATTCAAACACTGGAAGACATGCTACGAGCCTGCGTAGTTGATTTCGGTACAAACTGGGAAAGACATCTACCGTTGTGCGAATTTTCGTACAATAACAGTTATCACGCCAGCATTAAGGCTGCACCTTTTGAGGCACTGTACGGTCGTAAGTGCCGATCACCGATCTGTTGGACTGAGGTGGGAGATAGTCAACTCACTGGTCCTGAACTCATACACGCCACCACTGAGAAAATAGTGGAAATCCAAAACCGACTCAAAGCCGCACGTGATCGTCAGAAAAGTTATGCTGACGTGAGACGCAAACCACTCGAGTTCCAAGTTGGGGATCGAGTACTCTTAAAAGTATCGCCTTGGAAAGGCGTCATCCGTTTTGGCAAACGCGGGAAGTTAAATCCCCGGTACATAGGGCCTTTTGAGATCCTCGAACGGATTGGCCCTGTAGCTTATCGATTGCAGCTGCCATCCGAACTCAGCAGCGTGCATCCGACTTTTCATATTTCAAATTTGAAGAAGTGTCTGTCTGATGAGACACTTATTATCCCACTAGATGAAATTCGTGTTGACGATAAACTTCACTTCGTTGAGGAACCCGCTGAAATTATGGACCGTGAGGTCAAACAACTGAAACAAAGTCGTATTCCCATCGTCAAGGTCAGATGGAATTCGCGGCGTGGTCCGGAATTCACCTGGGAACGGGAAGACCAAATGCGACTCAAATATCCTCAACTTTTCACTGACTCTACATCAAACACGACTTCGAACTAAATTTCGGGACGAAATTCTTCTAACAGGGGGAGAATGTAACACCCGCCAAATTAGGACTAGTAATTAGTGCCTAATCATATGTTAATACATGTAATTAGTTCCTGGTTAGGCTAATTAATGTATCGAATTATATATATATTGTTGAATATATACGAAAATGCGATTTGATTAAATCGTACGCAATTTAAATCGGATGTATTTCGATTCAGTTTTATACGGACGTTGGTGACCAATTTTATTAAATAACGTTTTGTGTCAAAATTATTATTATTATAATATTTCGTATTCATTCGTATCGTACAATCAGAAATTACATAATTTAAAATGTAAACCGCGCAAACAAATTAACTTACCTTTTTATAATTCAAATATAAAGTGATTAGTAAAATATTTAAATAAAATATCGCGTAATAATTTATATTTTAAAATGTACCAATTTATATTTAAAATAATTATTTAACGTTTAAACGACGGAGCAAACGAACACCGCACGGAGCGGGAACGCGAGGCGAAAAATGGGGGCTTAACCTCCCATTTCCCACTCTCTTCTCTCACTTTCTCATTTCTCTTTCTCTTTCTCCTCTCTTTTCTCTCTATTAATCAAAATCACCACCATCCATCTAAATCGCACAATACTACTACCAAACGCAACCGGATCATAAATATTTTTAGAGATTCACGACCACCTCGCAACGATCTACATTTCTACCTTTCCGGATTTTCATTTCGGCAAATTGTAAGTTTCCGACAAAATCCCGAAATCTCTTGATTCTTAGTATTTTTCATTTGTGGTTGTTTTTATAACTAGTATATGTCCATTACAATGTATAGAACACGATTTCATAGCTTAAAAACGAGTTTAAAACGGATTTTTTCGCCGGAAAAACGTTAACAGCCGGACTTTCTGGGCTGGTGTTCATCCATGCGACACAAGCATTGTGTCGCATGTTGTGTCGTATTTTGGCCTTTATGTCGCATAAAATCTCTTGTGTCGTACCTTATGTCGTACCAGATAATTAGTGTCGCAAGTCCTGCGACACAACCACTATGTCGCATACACCATACGACACAATCACTATGTCGCTGTTGATTCAGCATCTCGCATCTATGCGACACAACCATTGTGTCGCATAGACATTGTGTCGCATTCCTATGCGACACAACCCTTGTGTCGCATAACCACCTTTGTGTCGCATATTGTGTCGCAAAACACAGAAAACTCAGATTTTTACTAAGTGTCGAGACCTAAAATTTATCACTCGATTTTACCCGAATTCAGATCCCAGATGCGTTTTTCGTCAAAGCAATATAGTAGAAATAAAAATTTTCCAAGCTGACCTGGCAGCTCGACCCCAGCCAGGGGCTCTGCCCCTTGGACCCCGCCAGGGGCTGCCGCCCCTTGGACCCCGCTACCAGGGGCGCTGCCCCCGGACCCCCGTACTTAGATTTCATAACGGCTTCCAAAACACAATCAAAACACATTTTTCAAGTAAAACGCCACGAAATCAAAATAATAATAGTTGAGATTATTATTACAAATCCGTCACCAACGGGCCGTACATGTTTTCAAACACTTAACAATCAACCAAATCGTAGTAATTTGGACATATATATAGTTGTGTAACAACTACAAGGGTGATCTTTTGAGATACCCAATCATGTTTATAACCATCGCGTGTCGTGGACACCCTCAGGTTACAAGTCTTTGGACTTCATACTCGGCTAATCAACTCAAGTTTATTAAGTTAAACTCACAAGACTCAGGTGAGTCTCATAGCCCCTCTTTTTACTGTTTTACTCAGGGGTGTGATATACTGCTCAACTTTTAACATGTGAACGCAAGTACCAACTTTTCATATACTACATGAGTTTTTCGAAACTAATCATTTTAAAGTCCTCCGTCAGCATAGTTGTTAATACGTTGTAGCGTGAATATTAGTATATGGTACCATATAGGGTTGACCCTCCTCGTCCGGGTTAGCAAGCACTAACCGGGTAAACGGACGTACTAATATTTGGGAAGACGAATGTTGATTAGGCATTCGTGGAGGCACCTCGCCCGGAATTCTCTATAGGGGACCCGGCCCTCGAGTTAAGCTCAACTATGTGCTCATGGCTGTATACACGATGATTATCATTTAATTGCTGGATGCAATTCACTATTTAATTGCTGGATGCAATTCATTATTTAATTGCTGGATGCAATTCATTATTTAAATCTTGCGGTTCATACGATATTACTTGATTTCAAACCTGTGAGCTCACCAGCTTTATAGCTGACCTTTTAGCATATATCGCAGGTACCCAGCAGTAGGATGTTTCTGCTTCAGGATTTAGCTCGAGTCAGCATACAGACGATTGAGATTTTCTTGCATTAGTATATTTTGTACAAGTACTTATGTACTGAAATCTCATTTTATTTTACTCGAGCTATGTAAAGCTTTAAATGTTGTAAACATTTCAGTTATCAATATATTTTGTTAAAACGACGCATATAGAGTCGTTTGCTATTTATCTTTGTGCTTTGTTATTGATTAGTAACACCCAAATCAAGCTTCCGCAAATCATTAAATTTGGGGGTGTTACATTACATAACCTTAGTGACGCAACCTAGTGACGCCACCTTATGCGACACTTCACTCAGTGACGCATACAATACTGAACTTCATTATATATGCGACACTCTCCTAGTGTCGCCAAAAACTACTAAGTGACGCTCTAAGTGTCGCCTAAAACAGAAACTTGAAAACTAGTTTTCACACTAAGTGTCGAACACACGTTACTCCAATACTTATATACGATATAACTTACTAATCATATAATTTAAGAGTATACAATGGATCAACACATAATAATAATACTTTAAAGATTATTATTACCAACCGACACCAACGGGCCGTACACATTTTCAAAAACTCAAACAAACAAATCAAACCAAATCATTTGGACATTACTAGTTAGATGAACAACTAGCATGGACGGTTCTTTTGAGACGTCCATATATACTTATAACCTTGCGCGTTTTGAACGCCTGACAGGTTACAGTCTTCGGACACCGCATTGTACCACATCATATTTGCTTCACTGCATATCATCAGACTCAGGTGAGTCTCATAGCCCCTCATTTTACTGTTTTAAACCCAGGGGTGGGAATACATGCTCCGTTTTATTTACGTGTGAACACAGGTAAAAAACTAGATATATTGACCACATGAGTTATTTTTTCTAATCATGAAGCCCTCCACATCATAGTTTGTTAGTATGAATTTAGCGTGAGTGTTAGTGTATGGTACCATATGGGATTGACAATCCCCATCCGGGGTAGTCACGCTACCACCACTGCGGTCGAACGGACGCATTATCATTTGTTCACACATGTGTATGATTAGGCACATGCAGGAGGCAAACTCGATCAGGCACTTGATTGTGATCCTGAACCCTCAGTTAAGCTCAAACTATGAGCTCATGGCAGTAATATAAATATTTATTTGATTAAATTCAAATCATTATACTAAAACTTGTGGTTCATACATTGTTGTTTCATCATTACATTTGTGAGCTCACCAGCGTTAGCTGACCCTTTTAGCATGTATTCTCAGGTACACAGCAGTAGTAGGACTGCACAGGATTATCTAGCTCGAGTCGCATGCAAACAATCAAGAGATTTTCCTGCATTATTATATTTTGTAAAAGTAGTAATGCCATAGAATCTCTCGGATAGGTTACCGAGCTTTTGTAACTTATTAACTATTGTAAACTTTATTACAATCAATGTATTTTTGTAAACGACGCATGTAGATGTCGTTCATTATTTACCTTGTGTGTTTTGATTATTGATTAGTCGCGCCCCGACCCGATTCGCTTCCGCAACCCGAATTTGGGGGTGCGACAGATTGGTATCAGAGCCTAAGGTTATAGTGAACTAGGTTGCATTTAGTGGACCTAGACTATGACCGTTAGGCAGTATTTCCTTATTAGGTATGACTGGTTTAGGATTTACATCATACGACTTTAATTTAACATAGCCTGATCAACTATGTACAATTAAGGAAAGATGATGTGAGATTTGAAACGGTTATGTTGAACAGAAATACACTAGTTGACTCTGACTACGAGAGAAACCGGACCTATACATGTTTGTGCTAGACACACTAGGCTATATTATATGATATGATATATATAGGCCTCACGATATTCAATAAATGCTCTTGCCACAGACATGGCAGACATTCCTCATCTAGCACCAGCTGACACAAACGACGAGACTCAAACTCTACCAACTACTGAGGAGGTAACTGCGTTACCTGTCTCACCGACACGAAGTTCTCCTGAACCTCTCTACTATATCACTGGAGAGGCACAAGTCACACGAAATCACATGAGGGGTACCAGATCTGTCCGTGCTAACCCTTATCTCAATCACACTAGTGATACTTCAACTAGAACACGCCATCCAACGTACCCCCATAGGTGGGATTGGCTACCCACAACTCTAAACACCTGGCAGTTTGAGGAAGACATACAAATTCCAGCTGACCCCATGGACATCTCACCGTATACGCAAGAACCTATCCACCATACTGTTCCAGTGCTAACTGCTCGACTACACCGTCATGAGGCAAGATTGGAAAGTTTGGAACGGGAACAACACATAGTACAGATGTACTGGTTACGCCAATCACACGATCGCATTGCAAAACTTATCCAAGAACGTGAAAACATGACTCAGACAATAGAAATGATTCATCAACAAGTGATTGATGACAGGAGCACTGTTGATCTCTTGCAAGCAAGACTAGAAGAATGTGAGCAACGCTCACGAGAGGCTGAAGAGTACTCCTGTGAATTAGTACAACGGCTAGTTTTGGCAGAAGATAATGCCAGACAAGCCAGTAGACTTGCAACCACCGTGGACCACCTTATCACTCTCATGTCACAAGTGAACATGCGCCGAAATTAGAATAGTATCTATCTTGTAATCTATCTAGCTAGCTATGTAGGACCCTAGTAATTTATGCGGATGTATAAATTCCCAGCATCTTTTGTAATCTTTGCGATCATGTACCTTTTGGAAACCCGTATCTTTTACTAAATCCTGTTATCTAATGAAATATGATTATCACTTTGTGCTGTTGTATATTACCTCCCCATATATACATATATGATATATCATAACCTTTGTACAAGACATCTCACTTATCTCTTTCTCTTTGTTGATTCAAGCATTATGCCTCCAAGACGTACGTTTAGCCAAGCTGATGTCAATCGACTAGTTGCCCAAGGGGTAGTAGATGCTCTAGCTGCTCAGCAACAAAGTTCAGGCACTGAAGACACCACAAACAACACACCTCCACCAAAGCCCTGTTCATAAAAGGACTTTCTGAAAACTGTAAACCATTAAACTTCAAGGGCACCGAGGGTGCTATTGGTTTATTGCGGTGGATGGAGAAAATGGAGTCGGTCTTTCGAATCTATAACTGTCAGGAAGACTGCAATGTCAAGTACTCCACCTGCACCTTCATGGATGGTGCTCTGACTTGGTGGAATACTTATGCCCAGACTGTGGGCATTGACACTGCTTTCTTAACTCCGTGGGAAGAAGTAAAGAAGATGATGAAGGACGAGTACTGTCCAAGAGATGAGATTCAACAACTGGAACACGAGTTTTGGCACCTCACCACCCAAGACAATGACATTGCCGGATACACCACCCGATTCAACCAACTGGCACTGCTGTGCCCATCCCTTGTTGATCCAGAATACAAACGGATTGAACATTACATCTGGGGACTTCCCTCACGTATCCAGGGTATGGTCACTGCTTCCAACCCCACGACCATTCAGGGTGCTGTCCGTATGACACACAATCTCATGGCACAAGTGGTTCGCCGAGGAACCCCTGCTGCCAACACCAACTCAAACCAGTCCGGAGAAAATAAACGAAAATGGACTGGGAACTCCAATACCAACCAGAGCCAAAACCAACAACCCGCCAAACGGCTTGAGACTGTTAAAGCCTACAACTCCAACTCAGAAACCAAACGGGGTTACACTGGAAATAGACCCTTTTGTTCCAAGTGCAACCGCCACCATGATGGTCCTTACGGTACACCTTGCAACAATTGCCAACGTTATGGGCATCTCGCCAAGGACTGCAAGGCTACCAAAACAAACTCCAGCACCAACACCAGCCAACCCAAAGCCTGCTTTGAGTGTGGCAATACTGGGCATTTCAGGAACGACTGCCCGAAACTGAAAAACAAGGGCAACAACAACAACAACACTACAAAAGGTAGAGCCTTTGTTCTGAACTCAGGGGAAGCCCGCCAAGACCCGAATGTGGTCTCGGGTACGTTCCTCCTCAACAACTTAACTGCCTCTGTTCTATTTGATACTGGTGCTAATAGAAGTTTTATATCTGATGAGTTCTGTCCACTACTTGACATCACGCCTGTTGCCTTAGATGCTAAGTACATTGTAGAATTAGCTAATGGCAAACTCATAGAAATTGATAGTGTGATACCCAATTGCACTTTAAATCTAGCCGACGAACTTTTCACCATCGACCTTATACCTATCGAGATCGGAAGTTTCGACATCATTATCGGCATGGATTGGTTGTCTAAGCATCGTGCCGAAATCATCTGTTTCGATAAAATCGTCCGCATACCTCTCGCCTCCGGTAGTACTCTAGTCATACAAGGGGAGACCGGTGGGACGAGATTAAACATCATATCCTACATGAAAACCCGTAAATATTTGAGAAAAGGGTTATCAGGCAATCCTCGCACATGTAATGGAGAAAAAGTCAGAGGAGAAGCGACTTGAGGATGTGCCAATTGTTCGAGACTTTCCGGAAGTCTTTCCCGAAGAACTGCCTGGTCTTCCACCAACGAGACAGGTCGAGTTCTCTATCGATCTTGTGCCCTGTGCAGAACCCGTGGCACGAGCACCTTATCGACTAGCCCCATCCGAACTTCAGGAGTTGTCCACTCAGTTACAGGAGCTCCTGGACAAAGGATTCATTAGACCAAGTTCCTCACCCTGGGGAGCTCCGGTCCTATTTGTCAAAAAGAAAGACGGTTCTTTCCGCATGTGCATCGATTACAGGGAACTGAACAAGTTAACTGTCAAGAACCGTTATCCACTCCCACGCATCGATGATCTATTCGACCAACTTCAGGGGTCAAGCTTCGATTCCAAGATCGATCTGCGATCTGGATATCATCAATTACGAGTTCGCGATGTTGACATTCCAAAAACTGCTTTCCGAACTCGTTACGGGCATTATGAGTTCCAAGTCATGCCCTTCGGTTTAACAAATGCACCGGCTGTATTCATGGACCTTATGAACCAAGTGTGTAAACCATATCTCGACAAGTTTGTCATTGTCTTCATTGATGACATTCTTATATACTCGCGCAACGAACAAGAACATGCGCAACATCTCAAAACTGTCCTAGAACTGCTCAGACACGAGGAGCTATACGCCAAATTTTCCATGTGTGACATCTGATACAAACCGTTCAATTCCTTGGACATGTGATTGACAGTCAAGGAATTCATGTTGACCCATAAAAAATCGAGGCTATCGAAAATTGGCAATCGCCAACAACTCCAACCGAAGTACGATCGTTTTTGGGACTGGCCGGATACTATCGGCGATTCATTGAGAATTTCTCGAAAATAGCCCAACCACTCACAACACTGACTCAGAAGGAAAAGAAGTTCGATTGGACTGATAAACAAGAGTCAGCATTCCAACTGTTGAAACAAAAGCTTTGCAGTGCACCTATCCTATCATTACCCGAAGGTACCAATAACTTCGTGGTATACTGCGATGCTTCTCACCAAGGTCTCGGTTGCGTGTTGATGCAACGAGACAAGGTCATTGCCTACGCCTCCCGATAGCTCAAAATCCATGAAAAGAATTACACCACTCATGATCTTGAACTTGGAGTTGTCGTCTTTGCACTCAAAATCTGGAGACACTATCTGTACGGCACTAAATGTACAATTTTCACCGACCACAAAAGTCTCCAGCACATATTCGACCAAAAGGATCTCAACATGAGGCAACGTCGCTGGGTCAAGTTGCTTACCGATTACAATTGTGAGATCCGGTATCATCCGGGCAAAGCAAATGTTGTTGCCGATGCCCTCAGCCGAAAAGAACACACCAAATCACTTCGAGTTCGAGCCCTCAGTATTACAATCCACAACGATCTTATCCCTCAAATCCTCACCACTCAACTCGAAGCACTTAAACCTGAAAACATCAAGAACGAGGCCTTGCGCAACATGGAAAAACAATTCGAAATCAAATCAAACGGGGTTAAATACTTCTCAAACCAAATCTGGTTGCCCTGTTTCGGGAACCTACGTGACTTGGTGATGCATGAAGCTCACAAGTCCAAATACTATATACATCCTGGATCCGACAAGATGTATCATGGCATCAAGGATTTATATTGGTGGCCAAACATGAAAGCAGAAATCGTCACATATGTCAGCAAGTGCCTCACTTGTTCAAAAGTCAAAGCCGAGTATCCGAAACCCTCCGGTTTACTACAACAACCGGACATTCCACAGTGGAAATGGGAGCAGATTTCTTTGGATTTTATCACGAAACTTCCAAAAACAACGAGCGGTTGCGATACCATTTGGGTGATCGTCGATCGTCTCACCAAATCTGCCCATTTCATCGCCATCAAAGAAACCGATAAAATGGAACGTCTCACACGAATTTACCTCAAAGAAATTGTATCCCGGCACGGCCTTCCCATTTCGATTATTTCTTACAGAGATAGTCGCTTCACTTCTCGCTTTTGGCAATCCCTTTAGAAATCATTGGGTACTCGTCTGGATATGAGTACTGCATATCATCCTCAAACCGACGGCCAAAGTGAACGAACCATACAAACACTGGAGGATATGCTACGAGCCTGCGTAGTTGACTTCGGTGCAAACTGGGAACATCGTTTACCTTTGTGCGAGTTCTCATACAACAACAGCTACCATACCAGTATTGGAGCTGCAACTTTCGAGGCACTGTACAGTCGTAAGTGCCGATCACCTGTCTGTTGGACCGAAGTGGGACACAGCCAACTCATTGGTCCTGAAATCATACACGAGACCACCGAGAAGATCGTTGGTATTCAAAACCGGCTGAAGGCCGCACGTGATCGTCAGAAAAGTTATGCTGACGTGAGACGCAAACATCTCGAGTTCCAGGTTGGGGATCGAGTACTCTTGAAAGTATCACCTTGGAAAGGTGTCATCCGTTTCGGTAAACGCAAAAAATTAAATCCCAGGTACATTGGACCATTTGAAATCCTCGAAAGAATTGGCCTAGAGGGATATCGATTGCAGCTGCCACCCGAACTCAGCAGCGTGCATCCCACATTCCACATTTCTAACCTGAAGAAACGTCTGTCTGATGAGACACTTATCATTCCTCTCAATGAAATTCACATCAATGATAAACTATATTTTGTCGAGACACCAGTGGAAATCATGGACCGTGAGGTCAAACAGTTGAAATAAAGTCGTATTCCCATCGTTAAAGTCCGGTGGAATTCGCGGCGTGGTCCGAAATTCACATGGGAATGGGAAGACCAAATGCGACTCAAATATCCACAGCTATTCACAGACTCCACTCCTCACACGACTCAGAGCTAAATTTCGGGACGAAATTCTCTTAACAAGGGGAGAATATGACACCCGACAAATTAGGGCAAATTATTAGGTCCTAATCACTTTGTAATAAGTGTAATTAGTTTTGTAATAGGCTAATTATGTGTATCATTATATATATTTGAGAATATATATACACATACGCGATTTATTTGAATCGTGCATTTTCATATCGGGTGGATCCCAATACAATAATACGGACGTTGGTGAATTCAATTTATTAAATAATATGAAATTATTTGATAAACATATTTATTTCCAACTATTATTTTGATAATATTCTGTAAGTATTTCATATCGTATAAAATGCTCAAAAGCGACCGAAAACGCGCGAAATGAGCCCAACAATCGAATAAACGTCAAAACATATTTTATAAACTTAAAATATATTATTTGGCATGGTATTGATCTTTTAATATATCGTGAATTATAACGATAACGAAAATGTTTAATTAAAACGTCACGTAATTAAACAAACGAAACACGAGCACGTAAATCAATACCGACGCCATAACCAAACATTTCTATAAATGTTTTCCAAGCATTATGAGTAATACTTCAAGTTGAAAATATCGAAATTCGAATGTCATTTAAAATACGTACGTATAAAGTATAAAATATAAATGTATGTTACACCCGAAACGGTCGTTCACGCAACGGGCGCAACGGTGGGATAGTTTTAAATTTATAAAAGTCGGGGGGAGCCTAATCCTCCGAACTACCTACTAATACTAGGTACGAATACCTGAGATAAGTATGTGGTAAGGATGATCCAGGGTCGTTCCTCACGACGGCAGAATTGAAACAGAGCTAGTTCCGATAAATCAGTAATTAAGCTAGGGTTGAGTAGATTGATAGAAAGTTGTTTTGGTTTTTATTATCTAATTATCTAATTAAACTACTTAAACTAATAAAGCATAAAAGTAAAAATGGAGGGTTGTGCTTGCTATGACTTCATTAGCTTATGCATGGGGTGATGTTTAAGTTTTAAGTATGAAAACGTCTTTTAAAGATTTGTGTCTTGCTTTCGTCTAAGTATTCACAGTGTAAACACTAACACCCTACTGTTTGATTTCTCAGACAGTATGTCACTGAGTAGTTAGGTTATGGTGATTCTGATCAGAGGAAGCTGCTCAACTCTTCAACACTTTCCATATGGTGGAGAAGTGACCCTTCTTGGAACAGTATTCCTGGGCGCATGAGATAGAGTAACTATAACACCCCTCAATTCAAATCACAATATTATATTATGTTTCACGGAAGCGTATACTTACAATACATATTTTATTAGAATTCTGCTTGAAATTTTTGCAAACATTTATACAACATGTTTAACTACTAAACCAAACATAGTTAACTTGTTCACAACCCGGGGCATTAAGTATACAAAACATCATTTATTACAAAATGGATCAGAGTAGCAAGTTTCAAACATTCCCAGCATCAAAACATCCCTTCCTGACTACCCACATAATAAACAAAACCTGTAAGAAGTAAATTGAGGGATTATCACGAAGCTAAGTGAATGAATAATCAACTACAATTCAATTTAGCTAGCAATTTGTTCACAACCAATAATGTAACAAATATCGTCAAGAGGAACGGTGGTTCCTAAGGACCCTGTGTCGGGTGGCCCTATCAGAACACTTAAATCAACTGTAGGCCAAAACAGTGATTAACCGCTAACTAAATGCTAATCTCCATCAACACATGTATGCAACCCTGTGTTGACCAACATTAGCAATCAAGTCCAACTGACAATCTAGTTGACCTCTGGATTCATCAATCAAGCACACAGGCTAATCAAACCGCCAGTCAAATGGCATATCATTTCAAGGTTAACATTCTATCAATAGTAATCCTATAATTACTGATTGAAATCAAACTGACACAACTAAATCAAACTATGAGTTTCAAATCCGCTCACCTGATTGTTTTAGTTCACTTACTCAGCTGCCTTATCTCGCTGAGTTCTCTGAGGATCTGAGAATTAACAATCAAATATAAGTTAGTAATCACATTCTTAAAACCATAGCTTATATTCGAATATTACATCTATGAATACTTCTCACAACATATATAACACGATCAATATATGAACATAGGTTAAGTGTATCAACATACTATCAATTAATCATAATACATTTGAGATTATATGAAGTTTGATAACAAAATCACAATCTCTGCAATGGGTTAGAATCCGTCGGATTCCCATAGAATCCGCCGGATTCTAATGGATTTCAGATGTAACATTTGGACCAGGGTTCCCAAAACGAATCCAGTTGGATAAATCCGCCGGATTTAACCCATTTTGACCGGATTCATATCCGTTTGACTAGATGAATCTGCCGGATTCAACAGGAATCCGCCGGATTCCTTGTGTTCGTCAGACCTGGGCAGTTTGTGCAGAGCTCAAACCAGAAATCATAAACCATAAACTAAGTAACAGCAGATACGTTTCCAGCTTCATATTACAGCTTATATATCATCATATATGCAAACAATAGCATGTTTAACACATCACTTTAGCATCAATTCATTCAAAAACATCATGTGATTATGATGATGAGTTTAATCATGAAAATACTTACACTTGATGATGGTGATGATGATATAACTCACAAATCACAGCAAATCTTCAGTTCAAATATTAGATTTAAGGTTTCTATTTTAGATCTTTGGGTTTCTAGGTTTAAGTTTTCTAAAAGGGAAAGTATGAAAAACTTTCAAAAGGGAAGGTTTTATAATAAGTCGGCTAAGTTATTTACACCGACCCGTATCCACTTAAAACTAGTCCCCTTTCAATCTATTGCCTGGAACCTAAAAATCATTTGCGAGAAACTTATTTTATTATACCGTCAACTATAGTAAATCACAACAATCAACAATTTACTATCCACAATAAGTTCTGAGACTTATTTATATAAATTTCGCAATAAAACAATTAATATCAAATAATTTCTAATACAATTAAATATATCAATTTAAAATTAGAAATTACCAGACCCGAAGAGAGGATGTTACAATTCTCCCCCCCTTAAAAAGATTTCGTCCCCGAAATCTCATCACGATCAAACAATCCAGGATATCTGGATCTCATACTGTCCTCTGTTTCCCAGGTTAGGTTTGAACCTAAACTATGTTTCCATTTCACTAACACCATGGGAATATGTTTCTTCCTAAGTTTAGTAACTTTTCTGTCAAGAAGTTCAACTGGTTCTTCAACTAACTTCTGACTTTGATCAACTTTCAAATCTTTCAAAGGAAGAATCTGAGACTGGTCTTCAACGTTATATTTCCTCGAATAACAAATGTTAAACGTGTCATGAATACCAGCAAGTTCTGGAGGAAGATCAAGTGTAACTGACTGATCATTAACAATCTGACGAATTCTAAACGGTCCAATATATCGAGGAGCTAACTTGCCATGTTTCCCAAACCGAATTACCCCCTTCCAAGGCGAAACTTTCAGGTAAACAAGTTCACCTTCCACAAAAGTAACCGGTCGACGTTTAGGATCAGCATATTGTTTCTGTCTGTCACGTGCAGCTTTCAACTTTTCTCGAGCCACTGCTACTTTATCAGCTGTCATCTGAACAATGTCTGGACCTGCAAACTGTTTCTCCCCAGCTTCTAACCAACAAGTCGGAGTTCTACAACGGCGTCCATACAACATTTCATAAGGAGGCATGCCAATACTAGAATGATATGAGTTATTATAAGCAAACTCAACCAATGGCAAATGAGAATCCCAAGAACCACCATACTCCAAAACACAAGCTCTTAACATATCCTCAAGCGTCTGAATCGTGCGTTCTGACTGACCATCGGTTTGAGGATGATAAGCTGTACTAAGATTCACACGTGTACCCAATTCATGCTGCAAACTTTGCAAAAAATGAGATACAAATCTAGGATCTCTATCAGATACGATCGATAATGGAATTCCATGTCTTGAGACTATTTCATTCACATACAATTGTGCCAATCTACTCAAAGATGCAGTCTCACTGGCAGCTAGAAAATGTGCACTTTTAGTCAATCGGTCCACAATAACCCAAACCATATCATTTCCTCGAGCAGTTCGAGGCAACTTAGTTACAAAATCCATAGTCAAATGTTCCCACTTCCATTCAGGAATCTCAAGCTGTTTCAACGATCCATACGGCTTCTGGTGTTCAGATTTAACTTGAGAACAAATATGACAAGAACTAACAAACCTTGCTACATCCATATTCATTGTAGGCCACCAATACAAAGGTTTCAAGTCATTATACATTTTCGTACTTCCAGGATGTACAGACAATCTGGACTTATGGGCTTCATTCAGAATAACATCCCGAAGACCACCAAACAAAGGAAACCAAACACGAGACTGAAAGGTTTTTAATCCTCTCGAATCATCTAATAACAGTTCCTTTCGGTTCAACATAATTTCAGATTTCAAATTATGATCTAACAAAGCCTCTAATTGTGCAGCTTTTATCTGACCCACCAAATCAGAAGAAACTTCTAAACGCATAAAATAAACTCGATCAGAAGTTACCTTACGGCTTAAAGCATCAGCAACCACATTGGCTTTCCCTGGATGGTATTTAATTTCACAATCATAATCTTTGATTAATTCTAACCATCGCCTCTGACGCATATTTAACTCTTTCTGTGAAAACATATACTGAAGACTCTTGTGATCTGTACAAATAACACATTTGGTACCATACAAGTAATGCCTCTAGATTTTCAAAGCAAATACAACGACTGCAAGCTCTAAATCATGGGTAGGATAATTTCTTTCATGAGGTTTGAGCTGACGAGAAGCATAAGCAATAACACGATCTCGCTGCATCAAAACACAACCCAAACCAGCAATCGATGTGTAACATCCTCGAAATGGACCTAGTTATTTGTATAGTATTATTTCTTGATTTAAATATGTATTTAAATGTGTTTGGAAATAATATTGTTTGAAATAGTTGAAATAATTGGAATAGGATCCGAATATTCCAATGTGATAAGTGAAATATTAATTGTTGTAAATTAATATAGTTGACGGTGCAATAAAATGTTTGGACTCTCAAATGGTTTTCGGGTTCCAGACAATAGATTGAGATGGGGTATTAAATTATACCCGTATATTGAAGGCGGTTCGTGAGGCCGACTTATATATATCCTTTCCTATTTAGGAAAGTTATTCATTTTTATTCCAAAACTCACAGAAACTCTCTGAAAACCTCCAAATCAATCCAGAAATCAAATCAGGAAGTTGTGATTCTCGTGAAACTTCCTAATCATCAGATTACCATTGTTAGATTCTTCAATCAGTAAGTATTCTTGAGTATTTAAGAATTTGATTTTGATTTAAATTTGGGTAAATTGATGATTTGAGAGATTTGGATGTTAGAAATCATGTTATAAGTGTTACATATTGATTATGTGATAATAATTGTGGTTTTAAACGGTTAGAAACCTTGTTTTTGAGGTTTTGGATTATAAACCCGTGGGTTAGGGTTTGAACAGTTCGAACTGGGCTGGAACGACGGGGGAATCCGGCGGATTCAAGGGAATCCGGCGGATTCCGGCAGAAATGAGGGAATCCGGTCGGATTCACGGGAATCCGGCGGATTCAGTAAAAGTTGGGGAATCCGGTCGGATTCAGGGAATCCGGCGGATTCAGGTTGTTTTGTGGAAAGCCGGCGGCTTCTTAGGGAATCCGGCTGCTTGGTAGACTGTAATCACATTTCATGTTTGATTGTTAATAGTAATGTGGTTTATATTTGATACATGTAATTATATGATAATGATTTATTGTAATCATTAATACACAATTAGGAACTAGTAATTGAAATGTTAATTGTGTTAAGTTCCTAAATGTTGAAGATTGATATAAGTTTAGTATCGATGATTATGATTACTAACTTATATTTGATATTGATTCTCAGATGTGGAGAAGGCTCAGTGATATTAGACTACTGAGTGGAGGCCTGAGGTAGTCGGTGAGTGGATCTGTAACCTCAGTGTGATTTAGTTGTAATGATTTGATTTACAACAAGTAATTTATAGTATTACTTTGATATGATGCATCTGTTGAGATATCTTGCCATGATAGTTTGACTAGTTACTTACTTGGCTGTCTGAGCTAGTATGTAAGATTCTGAGGTCAACTTGACTTGACAGTTGGACTTGGTTGTTATTGTAGACGACAGGAGATCTTGAAACTTGAAATGTTGGTTTGGAGATCTAGGTCGTGTGTAATTAACAACTGGTTACCGGTAATTCTGTATAGGCCAATACAGATGATTGATAAGGGTTCCCTGAGTACCAAACCGGTATTAGGGTATCTCAGGAGCCACCGGTCCTCATGACGACTGATAATGTTTGATGTGAGTAGCTTGACATTGATTGGATGTTGAGTGATTGATTGGTTTTCTGTTTATTGTTATTTGATGTAAACAGATTGTTATGCTAGGTTGTACTGTTGCTTATAGTTTCATTCACTTAGCTTTATGCTAACCCCACCACAGTTCTTCCTGCAGGTTAAAATAGATGGGACATATTGGGCAGGGCAGGAAGTGTTTGACTGGATGGAATGTTTGACAGGCTGCTACTCTGATGTTATTGTGATAATCATAGAAATGTTTTTAATAACACCCAGTGTGTTGAAATGTCTTGTACTTTGAATTGAAAAAGTTTATTGACATTTTGAGTACATTGATAGTATGTTTTTAAAATACGCTACCGAGTCGCAAATATTATATGATTGTTTATATAGAAACGAGGGGTGTTATAAGTTGGTATCAGAGCAATAGTTTGGGTGAATTGAGCATGATAGTATGTTCAATCCTAAACTTGGATTGAGTTGAGTCAAACATTCCAGTGGGTGCGGGTTTAGTTGATTAGTGAATGTGTGAGAAAGTGATTAGTTGAATATGTACTAACCCTTAACAAGTTGTGAAGTTGTTATTTGATTGCAGAGATGGAGGAACATGAGTATCTGATTGGTATATTTCATGTTTCCTCAACATTGCTGGCTTAAGATTGTCAGGTAATCTTCGATAAGCCTGTGTTAATTTAAATTAACTTGAATTGTTTACTCTGTTATGTTGAGTAAGCTTTGTTGTAAAGTTAATTGAGTCAGACTGATATGATTCCCCAGTTTTGAGTCAACTATTGATTGCTATATGTTGACATGAGAATAGAGGTATTAAATGAGTTAATTGTTGTTGCTCATTGATGTTAGTATTTCTGATTGAATTGAGAATGCAGAAATGTGATTAAATAAGTAGACAGAGAGTTGATTAAGGTTTTAGCAAGATTGATGTTAGAACCTAAGGAGTATCTTGATTGGTGAGACGAGATAATTGATAGTATTATGTTAATGGATTGATCACAAGGTGTGATCTAAATCCTTGTTAAGGACTGTTGTGTCATTTGATTTGATAATGACTGCTATTTGAAGAAATATGTGTTCATGTGACTATATGATATATGTTGACTATAGTTAAACACTGGATCTAAACCAGGATGGATAGGTTTATGAGACACGTAGAGTATGAACATGTGAAATTGATTTGGGAAGCGATAGATCTTTCTGGTCAATTGAGAACTAATAAATGAAATGTTTTATAGTAACATGATTGAGTAGGCTTGTTGTGACAGTGATGCTTGATATGAAAGCATATGTCAAAGTAATGATAATTAATTAAGATGTGTCCTGAATTTTGGAGTAAATAAGGACATTGATTAGTGATAAGTATTGAAATTATGATGATAGGTTATCATATGTTTGAGGTTTCAGACCAGTAGATATATTTAGTAATTCAGTTGTTGAAAATAAATTATGTGAGATGGCTTGCATATGTAAGGTTGAATATGTAAGTAGTAAGCTGATTTTGAGTATATATCAGCTGTTAGAAACTATTAAATAGATGTTGATTGATTTGAAATCATGAAGTATTTAATATGTAAGAGATGAGAGTAGATCACATTGATAATTATAATGAAGAGTAGCCTGAGAATGGATTGTGAAGAACATAATCTTGCAACGCCTGATCACCGTTGTTATATTATGTTGTGCCACATGAACTTGTTGAGGCTACTTGGTATAAAAGAAATGTAATGTGATTTTGGAAATGGAGCATGATAGTATGCTAAGTTGTTTAATAGTTGTTTTGATAAGAAAACAATCAGTTGATAGAACTGTGACCTTTAGACTGTAAAAGTGACAGTGTAAATGATAATTGTCATTGATAGATGTTTTAATGATAAACATAGATAACTAATATGATTTTGTTGAAAATGTAATTGTAACTGATTGTGTTAAATTGACCATAGGTGAATTTGATAGTGTTTGAGTGAGTCACTATTTTGTATTTGGCTTGTATGAAGCCAAAGTTGAGATAGGTTGATATTGTTTTGCTTGAGAAACTACTAGTAATTATTGAATGTAATAATTTGAAGTTTATATTCGATAGTAAACATATTATATGAAATGGCTTGTATGGAGCCAAGATTGATGTAGGTTGACCTTGTCCTAGTAAAGGATTGATGAAATTATTGAAAGTAATAATTTGAAATATATGTTTGAAAGTGAACATATAAGATGAAATGGTTTGTTGGGAGTTAACTTGATAGTATGTTAACTTTGAAAGTCAAACCATGAATAGAGAGTTGTATATAAAATTAATTGCTTGTGATTGGTTTAAGGATAGGTCAAACTTGAGAAAAGCAATTAGAGGATTTTATTAATTGGTTGATTGAAATCAAAGTTGACATATAGTCAACTGTGTGTGTTGAAATAGTCTAACATAGATTGAAATGTTATGATTGCGTGGAATGTGATTAAATTCCTAAATTGGTTTAAGTTTGTGAAACTTGATATATTAATACTTAAAGTTAGTATTAAGTAATTGAAATAGTGTTAAGTATAATTGAGTATTCAGTTGGGAAATATTTGATATTTGAACTGAATATGTGTTGAAGAATTATACAGATATGAAGTCATTGGGTGATATGACAGATAATTTGCTAAGATATGTTAGAATAATTAAATCACATTGACTAGAATTGTGATAGGAAAATCTTACCAGTGTGTGAAGCTTGTGATAATAGCTTTGATTGGGTAAGAAGGTGAGATAAGAAATAATTGAAAGTTATTATTATTAGTTGCCTAGGTTGATTGGTATCTTATAGTGAATCATTTAAGTATTGAAAGAATTTAATGGATTCTTTAGTTATTTGTTGATTGTATACAAATAAAGTAAGTGATAAAGTGATAAATTGGGATTAGATCCAATTAAGAAATTATATGAAAGTATATCTGGAGTTGGACTGTGTTGAAGGTCTAGTTTGACCTTGGTTGATAAATTGAGGTATATGAATTGGAAAGTTGTTCATATTTTAAGAAATTGTATGTGTTAGAGAGTAAGAGAAACCTTGAGATTGATAGGTGATGATTGTATTCACCAAACTTTTCTTGAAAGTTTAGAATGAAATGTTTAAGTTATATACTAGTTGGTAAGTACATAAGTGAAACATAAAGTTATTGATTGTTCCATGTCCTGTGGTATGGATATGTGATGATTAGTAGTAATATGAAGGCTTGGTATAGACTTTAATAATCTGAATGGCCTAGTGAATAAAATGGAATTGATGTATATATGTTCATTTGAGAGAATACCTGAAATAGTATATATATATGCATGTGTGGTATGCATGATAATAAATGGCATGATAAATTTTAATAGATTGAATTAAAATGTACCATAAGATATGTGGAGGTCAGTTAATTGTAATTAATTTGATGTAGACCTTGTTAGAAATGTGTTGAAAGGTAGCACATTGTGATATTGTGATATTGTGATACTTGAATTGTAATATCATAATATGTTGATTAAGTTGACTAGTTGCTAGATTTATGGGATCTAGTGTTACATGACTAAGTGATTATGTGATTAAAGTTGTATGACTTCTAATTGCTTATGATTAGTAGTTTAAGATTGTAAAGTTGAATTGAAATAACTGGTTGCTAAGAGAATATTATTGATGTCTTACCAGTTCAAGTAATAAATAAGTTTTAACTTGATGGTTAGTTAGACTTTGGAGATACATAGTAAGTATTGATGGGTATACAGTAGTGTATAATCATTAGTGTTGTGATTATTGGTTGTGTAAATTGTTGTTGTTGACAATTGATAGATTGTAATGAAATGAGTTACAAGCAGAAATAAGTTAATGTAGAGGTTGGTTGAATGTAGGTAATATTTGATTGTGGTACTATTGTTGATTGAGCAAAGTACTTGTTGATTGTAGTTTTACCTACTGAGTGTGACCTCTGCTTTGCTTATTAAGGTGATATGAATCTGAATTACTTGTAAGTAAAGGATTTCATATGATTGTAGTGATATGTGAATATTATAGGTTATTCAAGAAAGTAGGTATGGAACTTTTGGATGAAAAGTTGACATAGATTTGAAATTCAGATCTTTGATGGTAGAGATTTAAGATTGTGATCTATATATTAGACTGATTGTTGGTCGTGAGCTGAATTATATTTCAGTGTTGCTAGGTACATTGTGGGTTAATAAACACTGTTGTTGTGATATTGTTACTGCTGTTTTATTGTTACCAGTGATGAACAGTGAGAATAGGTTAAAGATTTTAGCATGTTGCTAATTTCTGGTTGTATAGACCTATTAAGTAATGTAAAGTCTTATTTGTTGATTAAGTGATTGTAGATTTCACTTGTTGAAGCAAGTGTTTGTCTGTAAGATATATCTAATTGATGATATTGATTAGATGCACTGTATGTGTGCATAGGAAAAGATAGAAGCATGTACATTTGGATATGTGCATGTGGAAAGAATTCAAACAGTCTAAGTATAGTTGTAAGTTGCTATTGAGGACAAATGTATGTTAAGATATATGTGATTATATCACATTAGTTAGATTGATTGAGGTTAGATTTCGGGGACGAAATCTCTTTAAGGGGGGGAGAGTTGTAACATCCTCGAAATGGACCTAGTTATTTGTATAGTATTATTTCTTGATTTAAATATGTATTTAAATGTGTTTGGAAATAATATTGTTTGAAATAGTTGAAATAATTGGAATAGGATCCGAATATTCCAATGTGATAAGTGAAATATTAATTGTTGTAAATTAATATAGTTGACGGTGCAATAAAATGTTTGGACTCTCAAATGGTTTTCGGGTTCCAGACAATAGATTGAGATGGGGTATTAAATTATACCCGTATATTGAAGGCGGTTCGTGAGGCCGACTTATATATATCCTTTCCTATTTAGGAAAGTTATTCATTTTTATTCCAAAACTCACAGAAACTCTCTGAAAACCTCCAAATCAATCCAGAAATCAAATCAGGAAGTTGTGATTCTCGTGAAACTTCCTAATCATCAGATTACCATTGTTAGATTCTTCAATCAGTAAGTATTCTTGAGTATTTAAGAATTTGATTTTGATTTAAATTTGGGTAAATTGATGATTTGAGAGATTTGGATGTTAGAAATCATGTTATAAGTGTTACATATTGATTATGTGATAATAATTGTGGTTTTAAACGGTTAGAAACCTTGTTTTTGAGGTTTTGGATTATAAACCCGTGGGTTAGGGTTTGAACAGTTCGAACTGGGCTGGAACGACGGGGGAATCCGGCGGATTCAAGGGAATCCGGCGGATTCCGGCAGAAATGAGGGAATCCGGTCGGATTCACGGGAATCCGGCGGATTCAGTAAAAGTTGGGGAATCCGGTCGGATTCAGGGAATCCGGCGGATTCAGGTTGTTTTGTGGAAAGCCGGCGGCTTCTTAGGGAATCCGGCTGCTTGGTAGACTGTAATCACATTTCATGTTTGATTGTTAATAGTAATGTGGTTTATATTTGATACATGTAATTATATGATAATGATTTATTGTAATCATTAATACACAATTAGGAACTAGTAATTGAAATGTTAATTGTGTTAAGTTCCTAAATGTTGAAGATTGATATAAGTTTAGTATCGATGATTATGATTACTAACTTATATTTGATATTGATTCTCAGATGTGGAGAAGGCTCAGTGATATTAGACTACTGAGTGGAGGCCTGAGGTAGTCGGTGAGTGGATCTGTAACCTCAGTGTGATTTAGTTGTAATGATTTGATTTACAACAAGTAATTTATAGTATTACTTTGATATGATGCATCTGTTGAGATATCTTGCCATGATAGTTTGACTAGTTACTTACTTGGCTGTCTGAGCTAGTATGTAAGATTCTGAGGTCAACTTGACTTGACAGTTGGACTTGGTTGTTATTGTAGACGACAGGAGATCTTGAAACTTGAAATGTTGGTTTGGAGATCTAGGTCGTGTGTAATTAACAACTGGTTACCGGTAATTCTGTATAGGCCAATACAGATGATTGATAAGGGTTCCCTGAGTACCAAACCGGTATTAGGGTATCTCAGGAGCCACCGGTCCTCATGACGACTGATAATGTTTGATGTGAGTAGCTTGACATTGATTGGATGTTGAGTGATTGATTGGTTTTCTGTTTATTGTTATTTGATGTAAACAGATTGTTATGCTAGGTTGTACTGTTGCTTATAGTTTCATTCACTTAGCTTTATGCTAACCCCACCACAGTTCTTCCTGCAGGTTAAAATAGATGGGACATATTGGGCAGGGCAGGAAGTGTTTGACTGGATGGAATGTTTGACAGGCTGCTACTCTGATGTTATTGTGATAATCATAGAAATGTTTTTAATAACACCCAGTGTGTTGAAATGTCTTGTACTTTGAATTGAAAAAGTTTATTGACATTTTGAGTACATTGATAGTATGTTTTTAAAATACGCTACCGAGTCGCAAATATTATATGATTGTTTATATAGAAACGAGGGGTGTTATACGATGCATCACAATAAACAACAAAATCATCGGACCCCTCTAGCAATGCTAACACAGGAGCCTGACATAACAACTGTTTCAAAATCTGAAAAGCCGTTTCCTGTTGTTCAGTCCAAACAAATTTTTCATCCTTACGGGTCAATTTAGTCAATGAACCGGCAATTTTAGAAAAGTCCTTTATGAACTTCCGGTAATAGCCCGCCAAACCAAGAAAACTCTTTATTTCAGAAGCAGATTTTGGAGCTTTCCAATTCATTACAGCTTCAATTTTCGTAGGATCAACTTTAACACCATCATTACAAATGATATGGCCCAAAAATTGCACTTCCCGAATCCAGAATTCACATTTAGAAAATTTTGCATACAATTGTTCTCTTTTCAAGGTTTCCAACACTAACCTCAAATGCATTTCATGCTCTGATTCGGATTTAGAATATACTAGAATATCATCGATAAATACAATCACAAATTTATCAAGAAAAGGTCGACATACATGGTTCATCAAATCCATAAAAACTGCTGGAGTGATGTGACGCAAAAAGTCATGTTTTTAGGTACGATATTCCACACTTTTTGGACACATCTTTAGTGAAAACATTCCAAAACAATCATTATTTACTAAAATTTACTAAAGTGTTCCAAATATAGGCGTTGCTACAAAAACCACTAAAAACGTCCAAATAACAAGCAAAACAGAGCGAATAAACAACAACCAATTCTCACACCCTCATTTACCCTATGATAAGCACATTCTAACCTTATGATATGTTGCAATAGGTAAAAACGAGACGGGAGAATCAAGAATCATGCAAATTGGGTGAAGAACGGAAGAGATACGGCTTCTACAGATCGTTAAAAGTCATTCCAAACATGCTTGAGCTACACTCATCCAATTTATGTGAAATTTGTACCATTAGAAGCGTAACGGAATTACGAAACCGTGAGCACAAGAATCGCGTCAAACGGACATGTAATGAAGGAGATACGGGCGTTTTAAGCAACGAAGGAAAGCCGAAACACCCCGTATACGGCCTTGGCAAGCCATATACGGCCCCACATGACCGTATACGGCCTTTGAAGGCCATATACGGCCCTTCTAACCCCATATGCTGTTTTGGCAAGGCTTGGGTCCATCCGGTCATCCCCCTTCATGCTTGGTTCGCTTGTACGATGCGCTTTGATGTTTATACGTATTTCTCCTTTGGCTCCAAGCATTATTTCTTTGGCTCCAAGAATGGCTTCAACTTTGGCTCCAAGTTTGGCTCCATGGCTCATTGCTTTGGCTCCAAGTTGATCTTTGCCTATAAATAGAGCCCATCACCTCCACATTTCACACACCATTCTCATTTCTCATTTCTCACTTTCTCTCTCACACATTCTCTCTCTAGCACTACTCTTAGGAGTTAGAAGAGAATTATTCTTGTAGTTAGTTTCTCTCTCTAGCACTACTCTTAGGAGTTAGAGGAGAACTAGAGAGAGATTAGTTATGTAGTTAATTAGTAGAAGCTAGCATTGTAATACTTGGATATTGTACGAAGAAATACAAGTTGTTATTATGCTCGCAATTCGTATCGGTATTATCTATCCTTTCTATTATTAATTTGTCATATTGTTCTTGTTTGATGTATGTGATTTATTAATATTAGAAATGTTTATTGTTATGCATTGTGAGTAGTGTGCTTGTATATTTGTCATGATTTAAATAGTAGTGATGATGTTACTTCAAATATATGATATTGGGATAACATCATTATGAAACAACGGAGGTAACGTTATACGGCTTTCATTTGTATAGCGCCGGAAACATCACTAATGTGTGGAGTACGGAACGTGGAAGCTATGAAAGTCGTGGGCACAATCCGTTATGGAATAATGTTTCCGATCATTATATAATTGGGAGTTGTTATACTTTGTTATCTGTCTAAGCTTATCCTGAATATAGATCTAGTGTCTCATCACCCTTTCCAGACTTTCACGTGACTGTTGCCCTTAGGATAGGACTTTGCAAACCCTAATACTACGTAGATACAGTTATCTCTAGTTACAGTAGGAAGCTATGAACTTTCTGTAAAACGGCACAGTACTTCGTATAGCGTTAAATACGTGGAAGCTAAGGAAATGCCGTAAGACTGTTTCATCGTGGAATACCTAGAAGTGACCCTTCTAGAACTCGGGTCTAGGAATTAAAGCTGTGGAAATGCTCGTTGCCATGTACACCGTTATTACACCTAAGATCTGGAAAGCTGTGGAAATGCTTAAATGCCCGGTACACCATTAGTACATCTAGGATCATGAACAATGTGGAAATGCCTAATTGCCCTGTACACCGTGAGTATTCCTAGGGATGAACGCCTGAATGTAAAGGAGGGTCTATGTTTATGACGGTAGAATATATGCTTCAATGAATGAATACAGAGTTCTGTCAAGAGGGCTTAATGCTCCATAAACATTGCTTAACTCTACAATACCGATAGTTTAGAATAACAACAGTTAACAACCAGTACAAAGTTAGATAATAACAAATAGACTTAGGGAATAAGAAAGGTCAGTAAATACAATTGCGGCCTGTTGCCTTATGCCTGCTCCTTAGATAAATCAAGGGTGACTTTGTCTTATTCAAGCAAAAGTTTAGGGGGGTTTGAAAACAGTCTGATCTGATCAGGGTTCATGATAGCCTAGGTACTCAGTGACATACGTATTTAGATCCGGAACTAAATAAGTAGGGTCCTAGTGTTTACAACTAAGTTTATCTGTCTGTTAACTGACTGTGTCCCCAATAAACATCATCCTAACTATATGCTATCCTAAATCATGGTGAACCACATCTTTGTTATGTTTAAGTGTTACATATGTGCTAGCTTCCTTTTACTTTTATGTTTTATTAGTTTTAGTAGTTTTAATTAGATAAAAAATCAAATCAAATACCTATCCAACTATCTAAACCCTAGCTTGATCACTAAGTTATCTGAACGAGCTCTATTTCAATTCTGCCGTCGTGAGGAACGACCCTGGATCATCCTTACCATATACTAGTATCAGGTATTCTTACCAAGTACCAGTAGATAGTACGGAGGATTAGGCTCCCCCGACAAAATATAAATTTAAAACTACCCACTGACGCCGCGCCCAGCGGAAAGGTCCGCAACGACGGGAAGCGATTCCTGATCCGACCGTTGGATGCGCGTCAAGTTTTTGGCGCCGCTGCCAGGGATGGTAGTACTATTCGGAGCCTGTTTAGACAAATTTAGTTTTTAAGCGATCCTTTTGGATTGGGATTCACCATCCCTATCCGAAGTTACTTTCTGCCCGTAGATTAGTTAGATTAAGTTAGCGTAGCGTAGTTTAAATTAATTTCCCTTCTCACCCCAACTTTAATTCTAAAACCTTATTCTTGTGCTGTCTTTACTGATAACTTGGCAATGGTAACTGTACAACAACTAAGTGATCAATTGGAAAGTCTCATTAATTCAAACCAAGATAGATGTAGGAGTGATGCCCATGTAGATAATGAATGTCAAGGGTATAGTATGACTTATCCGGATAACATAGGGTATTTAGATCTTCAATCACAATACCAATATGACCCTTATGCTGTCCAACAACATCAAAACCAACCTTACTATCCTGACCCATTCAATGTCTACCCACACTCATCTTACTCTGTACACGAACCACAACCGTATGAAAGTTCTAACTTGAGAGATATGCCCATAGCTTATCTTAGCAGTAATGCTACTCCTTCGCCTTCTTACGACCCACTTGAACATTTACTTAAAGAACAAGAAGACATGCTTAGAAGATGTACTGATAAGCTGTCTAAAATAGAAACACTAGTCCAAGTGAGAAGTGAGAGAATTAGGAATCAAGTTACAACTGATTATAAGCTACAGGAAGATGAGAGGCACCCACACACCACATCTACATCACTTGACATAGACTTTCATTCTCATGAGTCTGGTTGCAAACTTCCTTCAAATCCTACACCTACCCAATCTTCTAAATCCTCACTTCCACCTGTTCTTAACCTATCTACGTCTGAGACCAACGAGGAGTTCATTCTAGAGGAACTTTCCGAACCAATGCCACTTGAAACTTCCGGCCGGAGTGACGAGTATGACGAGGTAGACGAAGAGATAGAACTAGAGAGCCCGGAGGAAAAGATTTACACAGAAGACTCAGCTTTAGAAAGACCGGAGGAATTTACACCAACTCTGAGAAGTGATCTCATTCTAATCCAAACCGACGTGGTTGATAACATCCCACAACAACTTGTGGTTGATGATATCCCACATATCTTTCTTGATGAATCACCCACTGATCTAGTTGAACCTTCTATTGCCATAGAATCCATTACCCAAGTAGTCAATGAGAATGTTGTTACAAGATTGGAGACAATAACGGATACTGTCCCACCTCCATGCCCAGAGTACAACATTGTCATTGACCCAAAGACCATAGGAAGTAAGGCGGGTTCTGCGTCATGGTTTCCCTACAAACCTTCTCTCCACCACATAATGACATATACGTCTTGGAGTAGTAAGGATTCCTTTGACCAACCCATTCCGACAATCCTACCTAAGGAGGTATTAGAAGTTGAGAGATTTGTTATACATCCGGTAAAACCATTCCTTCACTTTGAACCATCTCCTTATATTGGACATACCCTGGCCATAACCTATTTTAAACTCTTAGGTATGTACCAATTTTACCCCTTGTGTCTACTGATGGATGCAAGGAAGCCTCTAGGATTGCCTGACAAATAGTGCTAGAGTCAAGCTAGAGACTCGAACAAAAACAAGCGCTTCTCGGGAGGCAACCCGTGTCTAACATAGTTTTGGTAATAGTAATATGCTAACCCAATAAGTAGAACATGAAACCCTAAGATTAATGTTCCAAGTTTTCTTTATTTCTATGAACAAAAAGGATGGTTTACGAAATTACTTCATTGAAAGTCAGATTTTTGTCAAAACCTTAAAACTTCCTACTCCCGTTTGTTTGAACTTCATTGCAACATCTGTTTTTAACCATAATCTAAGATCTCTAGTTCTTACTATCCATTTTCACTCACGAACATGGAATCCTACTAGAATGAGAATTAGGAACCTTAGTCATCTTATATACCCAGCCACATATTTCGAGCATTAGAGGTACTTACATATATTTCTGTGAACATACATAAAAGATCTTTAACTAAATTATCTGATAACCTGATTTGTATGTCAATGTGTGTATTATGCTCGAACTCGTTTAAAAATGTGTGCTTTGGAAATCTTTATACTTGGTTGCCTGATTTAAACTACTCATGCTAGTATTTCCATATCTATTGTTTGTGCTACGGTGAAATTATAGGCAACTAACACTTTTGGTGTAAGATTTGATTCCAAGTCATACACTGATTTGTTTCATCTACAAAGTACTCACTTTGATAGGTTATTTGCAAACTAGTGAGTCTATGATTTGGAAGATAATCACTTGCTTGTTAGATCACATTTGCTTGTTCTACTTGTACAAATGCCTAGCAAACAGGAACCGACGCCTATGGATAAAGGAATCTTTGAGTATAATGGGAAGACAACAAGGGGAGCTCACAGTTCATTAAATTTGAAAATCTTTGGAGCATTGCTTTGCAGGGGAGAGGAGATAACACTTCTAGACACAAAAATGAAGCTCTACTTGTGTCCGGAGGATGACATCACTTCATTTTATTTTCTATCCTTTTGGAAGTCAAGCTCTCGACTATAAAAGCAGCGCTGCTCGGGAGGCAACCCGTGGAATAAGACGTGTTGAGAGAAAGTGTCAACAAGTGAAGAAAATCTCTGACTATCCTTCACACTTGAGCGTACCTAAAATACTTTATGAAAACTTCTCCGGAATTACAACTCATTTGCAAATAAATCACTGGTCTTAGAAAATAGGGAAATCACTTTGAAAACTGATAATTCATGTGTTTCGAGCATTTGAGGTACTTGCATACTACTTTTATGCATTATGCTCGAACTCGTTTAAAAACACATGTTTTATAAAACTGGTTTGTAATAGAAAACATCTTTTCAAAATTCTGAGACAGTGATTTCTCTTTCCATTTGCAATAAAAACCGAGTTTGTAAAAATGGTACGTCCAATGTGTTCACACTTACGAGATTAATTCACAAGAGAATGATGGATGAATAAACTAATAGCAAGATGCTTGAAGCCGAGCCGATCTTCATGGATGCAGAAAAGGATCTTGGCAACATCTCTTTTCAGCAAATTCAGACTCTCAGCTTCATTGCAGCTCGCTATCTGGGGAGTGTCCTTATCCTTTACCCTCTTTTGTTTATGATTCCGTATATTATTTGCTTTGTTAGTTTGTTAAAATAGTCTATACTCTATCCTAAGCTTATCACTAAGTGTGGGATTCCAGCCCAAAACAAACACTTGAGAAACATTTTCTTACATGTTCAAACTCTAAGTGTGGGATTTTACTTTCAGTAAATCTTAACTCAAGAGAACATTAGGGACAATGTTCCTCTAAGTGTGGGATAGCAGGTATAGAATACCTTGGTTAGTTTTTATGATTTTAAATGTCCGAAATAGTAAACTTAGAAAATGTTCCTCAAATTTTTCAAAAATTTTCAAGAAAATTAAAAAGTACGAGCCTAATCTCTTGATTAACTCTACTATTTTTGAGTCATAATATCTTTTGAGATGAGCTATTTTCAAATATGAAGTAAGATATTTCGGAATCAAGGGAAAATAAGGTAGAAATTTCTTAAGCAAGAAATGATAATCTAATAGGAAGCATGACGAAGCACATACAACCCTATTTGCAGTGAGGTATCTTGAGCCCAAAAGCATTCATCTTTAATGCTTCACTATTCATTTCTTGTGTGTACCGATGCATGTATCTCTAAATTAGAACTTGCTCTTGACATACACTTCGAGACCACATTGGTGTGTACCGTATGCGGTATAGGTGCAATTAGATGACCTTGACATTCCCTAGGATTTAACCCTCTTTTACATATCTCTTCAAGCCCAAAACCCTTCCGATACTCATTTTTAGTATCGATGATCCGTCTAGTAAACCCTGTTGAGCCTAAACCTTTCGTTTCATTAAACCCCATCTTTAACCCCTATTGTGACACCCCCAAAATTTAGTGATTTGCGGAAGCTCGATTTGGGTGTCACTAATCAATATACAAAGCACATAAGATATATAATGAACGACCACTATATGCGTCGTTTTAAACTTGTATTAATAAAGTAAACGTTTACATCAAAAATAATGTTACATTAGCTCGGTTCCTGAAATTGAGAGATTTCATAGCATAATTACTTTTACAAAATATAATAATGCAACCAAATCTCTAGTTGTATGTATGATGACTCGAGCTAAAAGTCCCTGCTTGTGCGGCCAACCTACTGCTGGGTACCTGTGATAAATACTAAAATGGGTCAGCGAAAACGCTGGTGAGCTCACAGGTTTGAATGTCAATGTATAGTTGTAAGAACCGCAAGATTTATATTGAATTTAAAATGCAATTAAGCAAAATAAAAGTTATACAATCCATGAGCACATAGTCTGAGCTTAACTTGAGTGCTAGGTCCAATTAAGGAAACCTAACTGATTTACCTCCTACGAGTGTCTAATCCACACTCGTCTTCCCAAATGCTAATACATCCGTTTGACCGGTTAGTGCGTGCTAACCCGGATGAGGATTGTCAATCCCATATGATATCATATACTAACATTCACGCTAAAATATTAGAGACTATGCTATAGAGGACTTTAAATTGATTAGCTTGAAACTCATGTAGTATTTGAAGGTTGGTACTTGCGTTCTACTTGTAAAACAAAATAGAGTAGTAATATCACACCCCTAGTTGTAAAATAGTGAAAATGGGGCCATGAAACTCACCTGAGTCTTGAAGTGTTTAATTTAATAAACTTGAAGTAATTAGCTGTGGATTGATGTCCAAAGACTTGAAACCTGAATGTGTCCACGACACTTAAATTGTTATTAATTGTACCGGTATCCCGAAAGTCTACCTTTGTAGTTGTTATACAACTATGTATATATGTCCAAATTACTACGATTTGGTTGATTGAATTGTTACAAGTTACTACGACTTGTTTGATTGAATTGATACAAGTTACAACGACTTGTTTGGTTTTGAAGTATGTTTTGAAAACACGTACGGCCCGTTGGTGTTTGTTTGTAATAATAATCTCATCATTAAATTTTTGGTCTCGAAACATTATACTTGAATAGTATGTTTCAATGTGTTTTAGAAGTCGTAACGCACGAGTATTTGAAATTGTGCAAGTTCAACACTTGGTGAGAAATGTGCTTACGGAATCTAAGTACGGGGGTCCGGGGGCAGCGCCCCTGGTAGCGGGGTCCAAGGGGCAGAGCCCCTGGCTGGGGTCGAGCTGCCAGGTCAGCTTGGAAAATTTTTATTTCTACTATATTGCTTTAAGGAAAAACGCATCTGGACTTGAATTTGGGTGAAATCAAGTGATAAAATTTTGGTCTCGACACTTAGTAAAAAGTTGTAAATATTCTGTTTTATGCGACACAATATGCGACATAATAATTTGTTATGCGACACAAGGGTTGTGTCGCATAAGTATGCGACACAATACCTATACAACACAAGGGTTGTGTCTCATTGGTTCGGAATGCTAAATCAATAGCGACATAGTGGTTGTGTCGTATAGAAATACGACATAGTTTGCGACACAATATTGTGTCGCATGGGTTGCGACACTAAAGGTTTGGTACGACACAAGATGCGACATAAAGGGTTTTATGCAACACACTATGCGACACAAGGCTTGTGTCGCACTGAAGAACACTCAGACAGTGAACACGGCTGTCTCGATTTTTCAATCCCAAAATCCAAATCAAACTCATTTTTAGGTTGTAAATTCATGTTTTCTTCATATATTTGGACATATACATGTTATATAACTCCTAAATATGTAACAACAAGTTAAAACGAGATGTTTCGAGAATTTGTCGGAAACTTACGCGGTGTCGGTTTGAAAATCAGAAAAGATGAAAGTGTAGATCGCGTTGAGGTGGTCCCTTTTCCGTAATTATTTTGATGATTTGATGTCGTTTAGTGTTCTAATTTTGTGATTTTGATGAAATGGTGGTGGTGAAATTTTGAGAGAAAAATTGGTAGAGAGAGAGAGGTGGAAAGATAGAAATGAAATGAGGGGGAGGTGATGACCCCCTCTTGGTGGCTGATTTCGGTGGGGGCCCACCGAGTGTGGGTCTCCACTTTTAAACTCCGTGCAATCGTGCTCCGTGCGGTGTTCGTTTTCCCGATCGTTTAAACGTTAAATATTTGTTTGATATGTTTTAATCTACGTTTTGAGATGAGTATAATTATCCGATATTTTTGTTAAAATATTTTTCTAAATATTTAGAAATCATGTTATAGAAAGTAAATTGTTTCGTTTCATTTGCGCGTTAGTATTTTAATTGTATGCATATTATTTATACAATACGAATTAACTACGAAATATTACAATAAATAATATTCTGAATAAAATTGAGTTATTAAATAATATTTGTATTACTTAATAAAATTGTTCACCAACGTCCGTATTTATTGTATTGAAATTCATTCGATTTTAAATTCGTACGATTTAAACAAACCGCATAATTGTGTAGATATATATATTCAACAATATATATAATAATTGATACATTAATTAGCCTAACACAGAACTAATTACATGTATTAAAACTTGATTAGGCACTAAATTCTAGTCCTAAATTGACGGGTGTCACACCTATTTCCCAAAATATCCCCAAACTTATCTTAGAATTTCTGAGGTTATGAAGAACATCTTTTAGAATATCCATTTCACTTGTCTTACCCTTTCGTGTTCTCCAAAAGTCATCTCTCTTGAGAATCCTTGGTGCGTAAAATTGGCACCATAGAAAGACTCGAAATGTTCAAGATAAGGGATTTCTGAAAGAATCAGAAGAAAAACATCCTTGGAAATTCTCTGGCAAGGAAGTTCTGAAGAAGAAAAAGAAAATAGAAAATAAGAAAAAGCAGAAAAAGAAAATAAAAAGAAGAAAAAGCAGAAAAGAAAAGAAAAATAGTTCCGCAAGAATAAAGCTAAGTCCTTCAAAGTATCATCCTCTCAAGAAGAATCTGATAAGAAGACGAATAGCTATCTCATTTCCGTTCTAAAATAAAGTTTTTCATGATCTCAGTTGTTTTTAAGATAAGCAACCCTTACACCAGAAAATACCACTATCCATACCCTTTTACCCTCACCAAACACTACAACCCTCATGAATGTCTTGGGATAATTAGCACCGTCCTCACCTAAGTGGTGGAGATCCGATTCTCGATCAAGCCTATGACGATGAGTGCTGCATGACTGGCTATTTGAGCGATTTCGTTTGTTCTATATTGATAGGAAACCTGATACACTTTGAGTGAATTGAGTGACCAACCTTTTGTGAGATCGCCAAGTCATGTGTACTCCAAGATCATGAGATTTGGATGTATGCCTAAGAGAATCTTTTGTTGTTTACGAAAGGATCATTTTATCTTTCCTTATATTCTGACATTATCTTACTTATACCTGGAAGTGGTAACTCTTAAAACTGTTCTGACTCGCTCTAAAATGTTTTAAAATGTTTTCAAAAACTGAGTGTTGCTTGAGGACAAGCAACGTCTAAGTGTGGGATAACTTGATGTGACGCAAAAAGTCATGTTTTTAAATACGATATTCCACACTTTTTGGACACATCTTTAGTGAAAACATTCCAAAATAATCATTATTTACTAAAATTTACTAAAGTGTTCCAAAGATAGGCGTTGCTACAAAAACCACTAAAAACGTCCAAATAACAAGCAAAACAGAGCGAATAAACAACAACCAATTCTCACACCCTCATTTACCCTATGATAAGCACATTCTAACCTTATGATATGTTGCAATAGGTAAAAACAAGACGGGAGAATCAAGAATCATGCAAATTGGGTGAAGAACGGAAGAGATACGGCTTCTACAGATCGTTAAAAGTCATTCCAAACATGCTTGAGCTACACTCATCCAATTTATGTGAAATTGGTACCATTAGAAGCGTAACGGAATTACGAAACCGTGAGCGCAAGAATCGCGTCAAACGGACATGTAATGAAGGAGATACGGGTGTTTTAAGCAACGAAGGAAAGCCGAAACACCCCGTATACGGCCTTTGAAGGCCATATACGGCCCTTCTAACCCCATATGCTGTTTTGGCAAGGCTTGGGTCCATCCGGTCATCCCCCTTCATGCTTGGTTCGCTTGTACGATGCGCTTTGATGTTTATACGTATTTCTCCTTTGGCTCCAAGCATTATTTCTTTGGCTCCAAGAATGGCTTCAACTTTGGCTCCAAGTTTGGCTCCATGGCTCATTGCTTTGGCTCCAAGTTGATCTTTGCCTATAAATAGAGCCCATCACCTCCACATTTCACACACCATTCTCATTTCTCATTTCTCACTTTCTCTCTCACACATTCTCTCTCTAGCACTACTCTTAGGAGTTAGAGGAGAATTATTCTTGTAGTTAGTTCCTCTCTCTAGTTTCTCTCTCTAGCACTACTCTTAGGAGTTAGAGGAGAACTAGAGAGAGATTAGTTATGTAGTTAATTAGTAGAAGCTAGCATTGTAATACTTGGATATTGTACGAAGAAATACAAGTTGTTATTATGCTCGCAATTCGTATCGGTATTATCTATCCTTTCTATTATTAATTTGTCATATTGTTCTTGTTTGATGTATGTGATTTATTAATATTAGAAATGTTTATTGTTATGCATTGTGAGTAGTGTGCTTGTATATTTGTCATGATTTAAATAGTAGTGATGATGTTACTTCAAATATATGATATTGGGATAACATCATTATGAAACAACGGAGGTAACGTTATACGGCTTTCATTTGTATAGCGCCGGAAACATCACTAATGTGTGGAGTACGGAACGTGGAAGCTATGAAAGTCGTGGGCACAATCCGTTATGGAATAATGTTTCCGATCATTATATAATTGGGAGTTGTTATACTTTGTTATCTGTCTAAGCTTATCCTGAATATAGATCTAGTGTCTCATCACCCTTTCCAGACTTTCACGTGACTGTTGCCCTTAGGATAGGACTTTGCAAACCCTAATACTACGTAGATACAGTTATCTCCAGTTACAGTAGGAAGCTATGAACTTTCTGTAAAACGGCACAGTACTTCGTATAGCGTTAAATACGTGGAAGCTAAGGAAATGCCGTAGGACTGTTTCATCGTGGAATACCTAGAAGTGACCCTTCTAGAACTCGGGTCTAGGAATTAAAGCTGTGGAAATGCTCGTTGCCATGTACACCGTTATTACACCTAAGATCTGGAAAGCTGTGGAAATGCTTAAATGCCCGGTACACCGTTAGTACATCTAGGATCAGGAACACTGTGGAAATGCCTAATTGCCCTGTACACCGTGAGTATTCCTAGGGATGAACGCCTGAATGTAAAGGAGGGTCTATGTTTATGACGGTAGAATATATGCTTCAATGAATGAATACAGAGTTCTGTCAAGAGGGCTTAATGCTCCATAAACATTGCTTAACTCTACAATACCGATAGTTTAGAATAACAACAGTTAACAACCAATACAAAGTTAGATAATAACAAATAGACTTAGGGGTTAAGAAAGGTCAGTAAATACAATTGCGGCCTGTTGCCTTATGCCTGCTCCCTAGAAAAATCAAGGGTGACTTTGTCTTATTCAAGCAAAAGTTCAGGGGGGTTTGAAAACAGTCTGATCTGATTAGGGTTCATGATAGCCTAGGTACTCAGTGACATACGTATTTAGATCCGGAACTAAATAAGTAGGGTCCTAGTGTTTACAACTAAGTTTATCTGTCTGTTAACTGACTGTGTCCCCAATAAACATCATCCTAACTATATGCTATCCTAAATCATGGTGAACCACGTCTTTGTTATGTTTAAGTGTTACATATGTGCTAGCTTCCTTTTACTTTTATGTTTTATTAGTTTTAGTAGTTTTAATTAGATAAAAAGTCAAATCAAATACCTATCCAACTATCTAAACCCTAGCTTGATCACTAAGTTATCTGAACGAGCTCTGTTTCAATTCTGCCGTCGTGAGGAACGACCCTGGATCATCCTTACCATATACTAGTATCAGGTATTCGTACCAAGTACCAGTAGATAGTACGGAGGATTAGGCTCCCCCGACAAAATAAAAATTTAAAACTACCCACTGACGCCGCGCCCAGCGGAAAGGTCCGCAACGACGGGAAGCGATTCCCTATCCGACCGTTAGATGCGTGTCGTCACCCCTATCGGTCAGTCGGATTTGACTCCGGTCGTTGTTCCAACAGCAACAGAAGCGGCGGACAGTGAGTTTTAAATTTATATGAGCTGGGGCTCAAACTATAAGTACTACCTACCTTGGGAGCAAGCAGTAAGTATAACTCGAGGTCGTTCTTAAATCGGAGCGAATTGAAATAAAGCGGGTCACCAAAGATTATGGTCGCAATTAGGATGGGGGTAGGTAGATAGATCTTGGATTGATTTGGTTTTCTAATTATCCTAAATGCAGAAAAGTAAATAACGAGAAATGAAATTAGGGTTTAAGCAGACAGGTAGAGATGTGATTGCTGAAACTTGGATACTAGGGTTTCGGGATGATGTTCATTATGAAATTGATTGGAGATTTACCAAATAAAGAGTAGACATACTTTCGGTGTAAACACTAGGACCCTACGTTCAGGTGAAACCCTAGAAACAAATGTCACTGGAATCCTAGGTTATCATGATTCTGATCAGATCAGGCTGTTTTCAAACCCTCCTGAGCCTTTGCTTAACTAAGACAAAGTCACCCTAAATGTTGTAGGGATCAGGCATAAGGTAACAGACCGCAATTGTATTTACTAACCTTTCTTAACACCTAATCGTCTATTTACTTTCATTATAGTAAATACTGATTGTATCCTGTGTATGTTAAACCATTGGTGTGATTAGGGTTTTGCATGTCTAGGTATATGATTGACACTACCCTGTATTGTTTCTATTGAAGCACATACTTAACCATCATAAATATAGACCCTCCTTTACAGTCAGGCGTTCATCCCTAGGAATAATCACGGTGTACAGGGCAATTAGGCATTTCCACAGTGTTCCAAACCCTAGATGTACTGACAGTGTACTGGGCATTTAAGCATTTCCACAGTGTTCCAGATCTTAGGTGTACTAACGGTGTATAGTGCAACAAGCGTTTCCACAACTTTGATTCCTAGCACAGTTCTAGAAGGATCACTTCTAGGTAATTCACGATGAAACAATCCATGGCATTTCCTTAGCTTCCACGTATTTGTACTCCACACGAGGTGTTTCCAACGCTATACGAAGTACCGTGCCTTTTAAAGGAAAGTTCATAGTTTCATACTGTAACTGGAGATAACTGTATATTCATAGTATTAGGGTTGATCAGATCCTATCCTAGGGCAACAGTCACGTGAAAGTCTGGAAAGGGTGATGAGAGACTAGATCTATATTCAGGATAAGCTTAACCAGATACACAGCATAACAATTTCCAATCGTATAAATGAAACATTAATTTAACATCATCCCTACTCCTAATATCTACATTTCAACAATCACAATATTAAACTACTCTATAAACATGGCAATATGCAGAATACAAACTGAAATAACATAAAGCACAAGCATTATAACAGTAAGTAAAGTTTAGATATCACCGGGAATACAGCAGCGTAATACTGAGGATTACAAATAGTCTGAACTTGAAAAACTCGTTACAACAAGATTACCAAGCTAAAACTTCCTCTAGACTCGAACCGTAAGCTCAACCCTAACCTTTCTCCTCTAACTCCTAAGAGTAGTGCTAGAGAGAGAAAGTTAGAGAGAGAAAGTGAAAGAAAAGAGAGAAATGAGAAAAGTGAGAGAATGAGAAATGTGTGAATGTGTTGAGGTGTATTGAGATGTGTAAAATGAGGAGGAGTGATCCCCTATTTATAGGCAAAGCTCAAAAATCAGCCGTACAACTCGCGAAACAGCACGTACAAGCAAACAAAGCAGCATACGGGGGCAAGGGGGCCGTATACGGCCTTGGTAGGGCCGTATATGGTGTATACAAGGCCGTATACGGTCTGTATAGGGCCGTATACGGTTCCCAGGGCCACTATACGGTGTCTGTCTGATTTCGTTCGTTGCTTAAAACGCGCGTATCTCCTTCGTTATGCGTTCGTTTGACCTGATTCTTTCGCCTGTGGTTTCGTAATTCCGTTACCCTTCTAATGATGCCAACTTCACTAAAATTGGATGTGTATAGCTCAAGCATAGCCGAAATGACTTTATAGGGTCTGTTACTGCTCAATCTTCTCCGTTCTTTATCTGATTTGCATGATTCTTGATTTTCCCGTCTCGATTTTAACTGTTTTATCATATGATGAAGTTAGAATGTAATCTATATAAGGTAAATGAGGCCGGATGATTTTGTGCACGTTTATTCGTCCTGATTTGCTCGTTATTTGGACGTTTTAGGTGATTTTTGCAGCAACGCCTATATTTAGACTACTTTAGTGAATTTTAGTAAATAATGATCATTTTGGAATGTTTTCACTAAAAATACGTCCAAAAAGTGCGGAATATTGCCCTTAAAAACATGACTATTTGAGTCACATCAAGTTATCCCACACTTAGGCGTTGCTTGTCCTCAAGCAACACTCAGTTAGAAAAACATTTAAAATGGGTTTTTAAGGGGCGAGTCAAAATAATTTCAAAATGATACCACTTCTAATATGATTAAGATTGTTTAAGAATAAGGGAAATGATAAGATGATCCTTTCAGAAGCAAGAAGCAATTATCATCAAGCATACTACCAATTCTCGTGATCTTGGAGTACACATGACTAGGCGATCTCACTAAAGGTGGTCACTCAATTCACTCAAAGTGTATCGGGTTCCCTAACAATCTAGAACAATTGAAATCGCTCAAATAAGCCAGTCATGCAGCACTCATCGTCATAAGCTTGGTCGAGAATCAGATCTCCACCACTTAGGTGAGAACGGTGCTAACTATCCCAAGACATTCAACGGGTGGTAGTGTTTGGTGAGGTTTAAGGGTATGGGTAGTGGTGTATGTTTTGTTTGTAGGGGTTTGACTCATCTTAAAACTCAAAGATAGTGAAAAACTTTATTTCAGAACGGAACGGAGGATTTTGTAGCTGCTCGTCTTCTATCGAATTTTCCTTGAGAAGGTGATACTTGAAGCACTCAACTTTATTTGATGTAACTATTTCTTTTTCTTTTCTTGATTTTCTACTTTTTATTTTTCTTTTCTTCTTCAGAACTTCTTTGCCAGAGAATTTCTAAGGATATTTTATGTTGATCCTTTCAGAAATCCTTTTCGGAACTATGATCTTTGATCTTGAACTTCAATTTTTGTCGTGCCAATTTTTCGCACTTTTGACTTTTTAGAGTACATAGAAGAGGAAGACTTTAGAGCATAATTGAAGAGGATGTTCCAAAAGATGTTTTTCACGACCTTAGAAATTCTAAGATAAGGTTTTGGGAATTTTGTTTGAGTAGGGTTTAGTACGAGGGTTTTTTTCGAAATGAAAGGTTTAGGCTCAACAGGGTTTACTAGGCGGATCATCGATACTGAAAATAAGCATCGGAAGGGTTTTGGGTTTGAAGAGATATGTAAAAATTGGGTTTAAATCCTAAGGAATGTCAAGGTCATCTAGCTGCACCTATACCGCGTACGGTACACACCAATGTGGTCTTGAAACGTATGTCTGGAGCAAGTTCTAATTCAGAGATGCAAGCATCGGCTCACACAAGAAGTGAAAGTGAAGCATTAAAGATGAATGCTTTTAGGCTCAAGATACCTCACTACAAAATAGGGTTGTATGTGCCTAGCCATGCTCCTTTCAGATTATTGTTTCTTGCTCGAGAAATTTCTACCTTATTTTCCCTATATTCCAAAATACCTTACTCATATTTCGAGAATGATTCTTTTCGAAAGTATTTAACTCAAAAACTTAGAGTTTAGTTTCATAATTTAACTCATAATTTTAAATTTTTTGAAAAAATTTGTTTGAAAAATTCGTTATTTGGGAAAACATTTTCTGAGTAATGCTATTTTGGACATAAAAATTGCCTAAAATTATCCAAGGTATTCTATACCTTGCTATCCCACACTTAGAGGAACATTGTCCCTAATGTTCTCTTGAGTTGAGTTTTTACTGGAGGTAAAATCCCACACTTAGAGTTTGAACATGTAAGAAAATGTTTCTTAAGTGTTAAATTTGGGTTTGAATCCCACACTTAGTGATAAGCTCAGGATATGGTATAGAATATAACAAGCTAACGAGACAGAATGTATGTGGTCATGAAATGGATAGAAGGTTAAGATATAACACCCCTTCATTTATATATAAACAAACAATATAATAATGGCGACGCGGAAGCTTATATTTTCAAAACATTACAACCAATGTTACATGTTACCCAAAATGTCAATAAACTTTTTCAATTCAAAGTACAAGACATTTCAACGCACTGGGTGTTATTAAAAACATTTCTATAATTATCAAAATAACATCAGAGTTACAGCCTGTCAAACATTCCATCAATTCCAAACACTTCCTGCCCTGCCCAATATGTCCCATCTATTTCAACCTGCAGGAAGAACTGTGGTGGGGTTAGCATAAAGCTAAGTGAATGAAACTATAAGCATCAGTACAACCTAGCATAACAATCTGTTTACATCAAATAACAATAAACAGAAAATCAATCAATCACTCGACATCCAATCAATGTCAAGCTACTCACATCAAACATTATCAATCGTCATGAGGACCGGTGGCTCCTGAGATACCCTAATACCGGTTTGGTACTCAGGGAACCCTTATCAATCATCTGTATTGGCCTATACAGAATTACCGGTAACCAGTTGTTAATCACACACGACCTAGATCTCTAAACCAACATTTCAAGTTTCAAGATCTCCTGTCGTCTACAATAACAACCAAGTCCAACTGTCAAGTCAAGTTGACCTCAGAATCTTACATACTAGCTCAAACAGCCAAGTAAGCAAACCACCTAACTAACATGGCAAGTTATCTCAACAGATGCATCATATCAAAGTAATACTATAAATTACTTATTGTAAATCAAATCATTACAACTAAATCACACTGAGGTTACAGATCCACTCACCGACTACCTCAGGCCTCCACTCAGTAGTCTAATATCACTGAGCCTTCTCCACATCTGAGAATCAATATCAAATATAAGTTAGTAATCCAGATCATCAATACATAACTTATATCAATCTTTGACATTTAGGAACTTAACATAATTAACATTACAATTACTAGTTCCTAATTGTGTATTAATGATTTACAATATAATCATTAACATATATTATCCTATAACATATATCAAGCACATTACTATCGAAGTCAAACAAGTAATGCTGAAACAGCCCTTCAAGCCGCCGGCTTCCTCCTAGAAGCCGCCGGCTTCCTATCCTCACCCGCCGGCTTTACTTCCACAACCGCCGGTTAATTTACCAAATGTGGTAACAGAACCAAAACATGTTTTAAAGCTTCTACCAGCCGCCGGGTCGGGTTTATGCCCGCCGGTTTCCTACCAAGCAACACAAGCCGCCGGCTTGCCTAAAGAAGCCGCCGGCTTCTTATCAATCACCACTAGCCGCCGGCTTGACCTACAAAGCCGCCGGCTTCACACCACAAAGAACAAGCCGCCGGCTTCATAACGAAGCCGCCGGCTTCCACCATCGTTCCAGCAGACCTGCGACTGTCCAAACCCTAACTCGAGCCCAAATCACCAAAATCACTTAAAACTCAATTTCTAAGGGTTTTAAACCTCAAATAACTTCATACAAACATCATGTAACAGTTATAACAAGTTTCTAACATCGATTTTCACCTCAAATCAATAATCTCTAAGATTTCAAACAAAATCAAAATCAATCAAACTTTACTTACATATTTGAAGGAAGAACTAGATGATGATGCCAAATCAATCAGAATTACAGCTCCAATTTCGTTTTCTACATTTAATTTGAAGTTTTCTTGATTTATGTTTAAGGTTTTCAAAGGAAAATGGAGGAAGGAAATAAACTTTCCTTTTTGGGAAAGTTGATATATATCGACTCTTTCCCAACCGACTTCAATTATACGGGTATAATTTAATACCCCTTCTCAATCTATTGTCTGGAACCCGAAAACCATTTGCGAGTCCAAATCTTTTATTTTACCGTCAACTATATTAATTTACAACAATTAATAATTCACTTATCACATTGGAATATTCGACTCCTATTCCAATTATTTTAACTAATTCAAGCAATATTATTTCCAAACACATTTAAATACATATTTAAATCAAGAAATAATATATAAACAACTAGGTCCATTTCGAGGATGTTACAACTCTCCCCCCCTTAAAGAGATTTCGTCCCCGAAATCTAACCTCAATCAATCTAATTATTGTGATATAATCACATATATCTTAATATACATTTGTCCTCAATAGCAACTTACAACTATACTTAGACTGTTGGAATTCTTTCCACATGCACATATCCAAATGTACATGCTTCTATCTTTTCCTATGCACACATACAGTGCATCCCTCCAACATCTCATAGGAACCAATCATCTATCTAATTCCTTTATCACCAATCAGATAAAAGTTTAAAGCACCCTATCACACTAACCAACAACAATAAGTGAAACCTAACATCACTTACTAGGTCTACACAACCAGAAATTAGCAACATGCTAAAATCTTTAACCTACTCTCACTGTTCATCCCTGTTATAAATACAACAGCAATCACATTATCACAACAGTGGTTATCAAACCACAATGTTCCTAGCAATATTGAAATGAAATTCAACTCACGACTTACAATCAGTCTAATAACAGATAACAATTTCAAATCTCTACTATCAAAGATTTAAAATTCAAATATAGGTCAACTTTTCATCCAAAAGTTTCATACCTATACTCTTGTGAATAACCAATCATATTCACATATCACTACAATCATATGAAATCTTTTACTTAAAAGTACTCCAGATTCATATCACCTAAATAAGTAAAGCAGAGGTCACACTCAGTAGGTAAAACTACAATCAACAAGTACTTTGCTCAATCAACAATAGTACCACAATCAAATATTACCTACATTCAACCAACCTCTACATTGACTTATTTCTGCTTGTAACTCCTTTCATTACAATCTATCAATTGTCAACAACAACAATTTACACAACCAATAATCACAACACTAATGATTATACACTACAGTATACCCATCAATACTTACTATGTATCTCTAAAGTCTAACTAACCATCAAGTTAAAACTTATTTGTTACTTAAACTGGGAAGACATCAATAATATTCTCTTAGCAACCAGTTATTTCAATTCAACTTTACAATCTTAAACTACTAATCACAAGCAATTAGAATTTATACAACTTTAACCACCCAATCATTCAACACTAGATCTCATCAATCTAGCAACTAAGTCAGTCTTAATCCACATATTATGATACTACAGGTCAAGCATCACAATATCACATTATCAAAATGTGCTACTTTCCAACACATTTCCAACAAAATCTACATCAAGTTAATCACAATTAACTAACCTCCACATATCTTATGGCACATTTTAATTCAATCTATTAAAACTTATTATGCCATTTATTATCATGTATACCACACATACATACCTACACAACTTCAGATATTTTCTTAAATGGACATGTACACATCAATTCCATTTCATTCTATACACTAGGCCATTCAGACTGGTAAAGTCTTTATCAAGCCTTCTCAGTACTATCAGTCATCACATATCCATACCACAGGACATGGAACAATTACCAATCAACAACTCTATGTTTCACTTATATACTTACCAACTCGTATATAACTTAAACAATTTAATTTAAACTTACAAGAAAAGCTTGGTGAATACAATTATCACCTATCAATTTCAAGGTTTCCCTTACCCTCTAACACATACCACTTCTTAAAATATGAACAATCATTCAATTCATATTTCCTCAATTTATCAAACAAAGATCAACTAAATCTGTAACACCATCTAACTCCAGATATACTTTCATATCATACCTTATTTGGATCTAATCCCAATTTACCACTTTATCACTTACTTTAGTTGTATACAATCAACAAATAACTAAAGAATCCATTCAATTCTTTCAATACTTAAGTGATTCACCATGAGGTACCAGTCAACCTATGCAACCCTTAATAATAACTTTCAATTATTTCTTATCTCACATTCTTACCCAATCAAAGCTATCATCACAAGCTTCATACACTGATAAGATTTTCTTATCACATTACTAATCAATGTGATTTAATTATTCTAACATATCTTAGCAACTTATAACTGTCATATCAAACAATGACTTCATATCTGTATAATTTTTTTTAACACATATTCAGTTCAAATATTAAATATTACCCAACTGAATACTCAATTATACTTAACACTATTTCAATTACTTAATACTAGCTTTAAGTAATAACTCAAGTCTCACAAACTTAGATCATTCATCTATCTCCTTTGGATTTTCAATGACCCGTTTCAACATAATGTGACCAATCTAGGAATTCAATCACATTCCACACAATCATAACATTACAATCTATGTTATACTATTTCACATACACAGTTGACTACATGTCAACTCTGGTTTCAACCAACCAATCAATAAAATTCTCTAATTGCTTTTCTCAAGTTTGACCCAAACTCAAATCAATCACAAGCAATTAATTTTATACACCATTTTCTATTCATGGTTTGACTTTCAAAGTTAACATACTATCAAGTTAACTCACAACAAACCATTTCATCTTATATGTTCACTTTCAAACATATATTTCAAATTATTACTTTCAATAATCTTATCAATCCTTCACAAGGACAAGGTCAACCTACATCAATCTTGGCTCCATACAAGCCATTTCATATAATATGTTTACTATCGAACATAAACTTCAAATTATTACATTCAATAATTACTAGTAGTTTCTCAAGCAAAACAATATCAACCTATCTCAACTTTGGCTTCATACAAGCCAAATACAAAATAGTGACTCACTCAAACACTATCAAATTCACCTATGGTCAATTTAACACAATCAGTTACAATTACATTTTCAACAAAATCATATTAGTCATCTATGTTTATCATTAAAACATCTATCAATGACAATTATCATTTACACTGGCATCTTTACAGTCCAAATATCATAGCTCTATCAACTGATTGTTTTCTTATCAAAACAATTATTAAACAACTTAACATACTATCATGCTCCATTTATTCAAAATCACATTACATTTCTTTTATACCAAGTAGCCTCAACAAGTTCATGTGACACAACATAATATAACAAAGGTGATCAGGCGTTGCAAGATTATGTTCTTCACAATCCATTCTCAGGCTACTCTACATTATAATTATCAATGTGATCTACTCTTATCTCATATACATTAAATACTTTATGATTTCAAATCAATCAACATCTATTTAATAGTTTCTAACAGCTGATACATACTCAAAATCAGCTTACTACTTTACATATTCAACCTTACATATGCAAGTCATCTCACATACACACAATGTTCTAATTTTCAGCAACTGAATTACTCAGTATATCACTTATCTGAAACCTCAAACATATGATAACTTATCATCATAGTTTCAACGCTTAACATTAATCAATGTCCCTATTTTCCTCAAAATTCAGGACACATCTTAATCAACTATCATCACTTTGACATATGCTATCATATCAAGCATCACTGTCACAACAAGTCTACTTAATCATGTTACTATCAAACATTTCATTTATTAATTTCACAATTGACCAGAAAGATCTATCACTTCCCAATCAATTTCACATTATTACACTCTACATTTCTCTTAAACCTATCAGTCATGGTTTATATCAAGTGTTTAACTATAGTCAACACATATCATATAGTCACATAAACACATATTTTCTCAAATAGCAGTCATTATCAATTCAATGACACGACCTTCCTTAGCAAGGATTTAGATCACACCTTGTGATTAATCCATTAACATAATACTATCAATTATCTCGTCTTACCAATAAAGACACTCCTTAGGTTCTAACATCAATCTTGCTAAAACCTTAATCAACTCTCTGTCTACTTAAACATATTTCTGCATTTACAATTAAATCAGAAATAATCACAACAATGAACAACAATGAGCATCTCATTCAATACCTCTATCCTCATGTCAACCTATAGCAATCAATAGTTGACTCAACACTGGGGAATCATATCAGTCTGACTCAATTAACTTCATAACAAGGCTTACTCAACATAACAGAGTAAACAATTCAAGTTAATTTAAATTAACACAGGCTTATCGAAGATTACCTGACAATCTTAAGCCCACAAACGTTGAGGAAACATGAAATATACTAATCAGATACTCATGTTCCTCCATCTCTGCAATCAAACAACACTTCACAACTTGTTAAAGGTTAGTACATATTCAACTAACTACTTTCTCACACATTCACTAATCAACTAAACCCACACCCACTGGAATGTTTGACTCAACTCATCAAAGTTTAGGATTGAACATTCTATCAAGTCCAATTCACCCAAACTAGTGCTCTGATACCAACTTATAACACCCCTTCATTTATATATAAACAAACAATATAATAATGGCGACGCGGAAGCTTATATTTTCAAAACATTACAACCAATGTTACATGTTACCCAAAATGTCAATAAACTTTTTCAATTCAAAGTACAAGACATTTCAATGCACTGGGTGTTATTAAAAACATTTCTATAATTATCAAAATAACATCAGAGTTACAGCCTGTCAAACATTCCATCAATTCCAAACACTTCCTGCCCTGCCCAATATGTCCCATCTATTTCAACCTGCAGGAAGAACTGTGGTGGGGTTAGCATAAAGCTAAGTGAATGAAACTATAAGCATCAGTACAACCTAGCATAACAATCTGTTTACATCAAATAACAATAAACAGAAAATCAATCAATCACTCGACATCCAATCAATGTCAAGCTACTCACATCAAACATTATCAATCGTCATGAGGACCGGTGGCTCCTGAGATACCCTAATACCGGTTTGGTACTCAGGGAACCCTTATCAATCATCTGTATTGGCCTATACAGAATTACCGGTAACCAGTTGTTAATCACACACGACCTAGATCTCTAAACCAACATTTCAAGTTTCAAGATCTCCTGTCGTCTACAATAACAACCAAGTCCAACTGTCAAGTCAAGTTGACCTCAGAATCTTACATACTAGCTCAAACAGCCAAGTAAGCAAACCACCTAACTAACATGGCAAGTTATCTCAACAGATGCATCATATCAAAGTAATACTATAAATTACTTATTGTAAATCAAATCATTACAACTAAATCACACTGAGGTTACAGATCCACTCACCGACTACCTCAGGCCTCCACTCAGTAGTCTAATATCACTGAGCCTTCTCCACATCTGAGAATCAATATCAAATATAAGTTAGTAATCCAGATCATCAATACATAACTTATATCAATCTTTGACATTTAGGAACTTAACATAATTAACATTACAATTACTAGTTCCTAATTGTGTATTAATGATTTACAATATAATCATTAACATATATTATCCTATAACATATATCAAGCACATTACTATCGAAGTCAAACAAGTAATGCTGAAACAGCCCTTCAAGCCGCCGGCTTCCTCCTAGAAGCCGCCGGCTTCCTATCCTCACCCGCCGGCTTTACTTCCACAACCGCCGGTTAATTTACCAAATGTGGTAACAGAACCAAAACATGTTTTAAAGCTTCTACTAGCCGCCGGGTCGGGTTTATGCCTGCCGGTTTCCTACCAAGCAACACAAGCCGCCGGCTTGCCTAAAGAAGCCGCCGGCTTCTTATCAATCACCACTAGCCGCCGGCTTGACCTACAAAGCCGCCGGCTTCACACCACAAAGAACAAGCCGCCGGCTTCATAACGAAGCCGCCGGCTTCCACCATCGTTCCAGCAGACCTGCGACTGTCCAAACCCTAACTCGAGCCCAAATCACCAAAATCACTTAAAACTCAATTTCTAAGGGTTTTAAACCTCAAATAACTTCATACAAACATCATGTAACAGTTATAACAAGTTTCTAACATCGATTTTCACCTCAAATCAATAATCTCTAAGATTTCAAACAAAATCAAAATCAATCAAACTTTACTTACATATTTGAAGGAAGAACTAGATGATGATGCCAAATCAATCAGAATTACAGCTCCAATTTCGTTTTCTACATTTAATTTGAAGTTTTCTTGATTTATGTTTAAGGTTTTCAAAGGAAAATGGAGGAAGGAAATAAACTTTCCTTTTTGGGAAAGTTGATATATATCGACTCTTTCCCAACCGACTTCAATTATACGGGTATAATTTAATACCCCTTCTCAATCTATTGTCTGGAACCCGAAAACCATTTGCGAGTCCAAATCTTTTATTTTACCGTCAACTATATTAATTTACAACAATTAATAATTCACTTATCACATTGGAATATTCGACTCCTATTCCAATTATTTTAACTAATTCAAGCAATATTATTTCCAAACACATTTAAATACATATTTAAATCAAGAAATAATATATAAACAACTAGGTCCATTTCGAGGATGTTACATAAGAAACTCCCCAGATAACGTTTTGAAGCATGTGAAATTTTGCAGGAGATAGAGTCGAAGTGAGCTTTCGTCTGCATTCTTCTTGAAGGACATCAAGCTTCATACGGGGTTATCCGGTGTCATGTATCCAACGTTATCAGAAATCAACTTCAATTCTTTTAAGTGGGGATCCTTATGGTGTAGAATCCCATACTTTAGGTTTTGAAGAAGTTGGAGTGATTTTGATAAGTGTTTGCGGTGTGGGGAGTGATCCCACACTTAGTTCTTTGAAGTTCTTGGATACAAGGAAGTTTTTAGAAGAACGAGGCCCCTCCATGAGATGTTTGAATGTTCCGCAGTCTGCAAATATTGAAAACTGGTTCGGGTTGCCTTTTGACTTCACGGATTTTCTTCTTGAAAGTGCGTCATCTCGCCTTTTTCCACGTTCATACATCACAACATTTCTACTTATGATACAGAAAGAAAATAAAACATAATAAGTAATAGCATAATGTAAATACGGATAGAGTGATCAACCAACTAGTGGCTGATACAAATAGGTTCCAAAAGTAAGGTTTAACAGTAGCCAACAAACACAAGATAATAATAGTAATAATGTCTGAAACCAAAGTCAAATGATGCAAATGGGGTAGAACTATGAGGCTGGGGATCCCTGGTCAGGCGCATCAGTATGCTGAGTAGGAGCTGGTGCTGTAGATGGTCCTACGACTGACTGCTGGCCACTAGATACTCTCTGTCCCTGTTCTTCAGCATTGATCAGTTTGAGCTGAATCAATATGTCTCTGAGGGTAGCTGCTGGCAGTCTCATCGGATCAGTGTAGCCCCACTCTAACAAAATAGCCGAAGTAACCCCTGCCTGCTCTAGTAAGGTCATGTAAGCCTGACGTAGCATGCTCTCTGTCGGTACAGCTGAGGAAGAGATCGGTCCCAAGTTTAATAGCATCCCGGAAGTGTCAAAAGATACAGCATCAGTGCCCAAGTAGACTGTGTCAGCACGGTAAGATCCACTGGCGACTGGCTGGGCAGGATGAGGAATCACAGGTGCAGAAATCACTGGCTGAACTACCGGTATCTCGGTCTCAACTGACTGGACCTGCTCTGGTACTGGTGTGGTCCGGATAGCGGGTGATGGTGTATGGGTGGTATGTGATGGGATGGATGTATGTGGTGGTGCTATGGCTGGTGGTGGTGGGCCGCATCGGTACATGTAAGGCTCTGGGTCAGGAATACCAAGTTTCCTGGAAATCAACAGCTGATGGGAACGGCTAACCTGAAGAGCATGCAAAAGATAATACTGTGTCAGCGAGGTCACTGGATCTGTGTAGTGAACAGTAGCCTGAGCTGGTGGCTCGGCTGTCTCAGCTCCTCTATGCGGGACACTAGCATGAGTAGTAGGTGCTCGGGCTCTATCAGATGGGCCATCCTCAGTATCTGCAACAGGTGAGGATCCTCTAACACGCTTCCCAGGGAGACGACATCCTGGAATGATCTGCTTGGTGTTCTTCCATAGGCACTGTCTCTGCTCATCTACCTCAACAAGATGGATCAACTTGCAGTAGTCTAAGTTGAATGGCAAAGAACGAGAACAAACAGTAAACTCCTCAGTGTGGGCCTCAGTCAATAATCCCATACTATAAAGCAATCTAGTAATAATCGACCCCATGAACATGTGCCTATCCATGTCTGTCTCAGCTCCAAGTCTCTCAGCGATCAAGAAAGCAACATTCAGATTCTTTCCTCCTATGATCGCTTCCATGAACTTCAACTCTTCGGCACTCACAGCACCACCTTCCTTCTTTCCAAATATAGAACATGCTAACAACTTGTGAAGGATGTGATGAACCGGCTTGATGAAAGTGGATGACTTAACACAGCTCCTAAAGTTTGATCCTGCTAAATCCATCCAGATATCCTTATGGTTCCTGTTTGGTAGGCTGGAGATGTCTTGAACACTGTTTCTGAACCATGCAGAGTTGACCTGAGACTCTGTATATAAACCAAGATACACTCCCAAGTCGGCAACTGAGATATGATGAATCTGTTCCTGAAACCTGAATGAAATCTTTCTTTTGTCGGATACGCTCATTTTTGGGTTCAGCTGGTAAGTCATCATGAACTCTGTCACTACTTCTCGGTATGCATACTCATCTATATCGAAGAGATGGAGAAAGGCATTGTTCACTTGACCATCGGTCTCATACATCAACAAACTCCTCAACTCATCCCTGATCCCTAGCTTAATCATGTCTTTCCATACCACATATCGATTACTGCCTATCGGTCGCTGCAACCACTGGCGAATGAGTGACCTATGCTTTGAAGATTTGGCCAAGTAGCTGAGTGAAGGTGGGCAATTTTCCATCTGTGATAAAAGACAAGAAAAGATTAGGCCATAATAGTGATATATTAATGGATATGCTAAAGTACTTCCAAATTTTCAGAAAAAATTGGAAATGTAGGCTTTAGAAATGGGCATATCCAGAAATTTTAAAATTGCTAAACCTAACCGCAACCAATCACAAATCCAAAAACTTTTATCAACTTATGTCTAAATAAGGGTAAGTGACACAAAGCTTCAAGTTCCTAGCATAATTAAAGCAAGTCAACAGGGTACCTAACTTAATTATCCCAAGCACTAAAAACTTAAATACTTCATGTTCATGGTTAATCAATCTAAATGAGATTAAGTCCAAGGTCATATAATTATCTCAAGTAAATCAATTAATCATAAAAGGGCATATTACCAATTAAATATGCAATCCAACTTTCCGCAATTTCCAAAAGACATAAAGCCGTATTTTACATGATTGGAAGTAAACTTATTTGACAAAATGGTATTTTTTTAGAAAATGGCATTTTTGTTGGTTTCATTTCAAAGTCATACACTTTATTAATTAAAGTGATAAACTTAAAAAATGATTAAATGAACCGAAGCTTGTTTTGATAATCTTGTAAGCTTTTTAAGTTTAGAAAAGTCATAAACATGGTTTAAAAATAAAAGTTTTAAGTAAAAATGATGTTTATGATGATTTTATCAAAAATGAGCTTACTTTAATTACCGAAAACTAGCTTAACCATTTTCTAATTGCAAATGATCAATCAAAACATGTTAACCTATCATATTTAAGCATAACTCAATCAACAAAAGTCAACATAAGCAATTAATCATCCAAAAAGTCAAACTAGCCATAGTTCATCAAAAAGTCAACACTTTAATTCCCAATCTTGCAATCAAGCCAACAAATCACTAGATTAAGCTTGTAATTATGTTAAGCATCAAGATAAGCATAAAATAACACTAAAGATTGCAACTTTTAACCATGAAATCTATGAAAATGAGTTACAAGCCCTAATTTTTAAAGTTTCATGAAAATCACAAAAGTAGATCAAGAATTACCTTAAACTTGATGTAATGATGTTGTGGATGCAAGAAAGATCATAAAATGATGAATTTTGAGCTTGGAATCATGCAAAATGGTTGAGTAATGAAGGTTTGGTGGTGATGGAGGTGATGGCCGACGGTTTGGGTGTGGGGAGGAGGAAGAAAATGAAGTTTTTAATGTTTTGTCTTATGTGTGTGGCCAAAAGTCCCTTTTATATCCTTCCAAACGCACGCGATTTAAAATTTGCGAAAGATACGAAACATACAAGTAAAATTTCAAGGTTTAAAATTTTTTAATAAAACAATTTTAAAAAGTATGTTCGTAATTTTCTGAATCTTTACGCGCAGTCTGAAAAGATATTGCGAATCGTATGCGAAATCGTATACGTTTTTATTTAAAACAAGTCAATCTTTTTGTGTTCTTTAAAATTCAAGACAAATTCAAAATAAATTTTTCAAAATTTAAAAATAAACCTTTTCGAACTTTCTGAAAATGTCTGAAATTCGTTACTGTGTTGCGCGAATTTGAATTTTAAAAGAACGTTTTCTTGTATTTTAAAATGCAAGCTTTTAAATTTAAAAATAAACCACTAATATTACTTAGCCTAAATACTTAAAATAAAACTAAATTAACTAAAGTTTGGGTTGCCTTCCAAAAAGCGCTTGGTTAAAGTCGGTAGCTCGACTTTTGGACAAATTTATTGAATATTGCCCAAGAGCAATTGTTTAAGTGAATTTGGTGCTCTTGGTTGAGGGAAAGTGTAGCGAGGAATAAAGTCACAAGTGAGAATCTTAATGACAGAATCAACTAGGTCTGCGGGATGTAACGAGAATCGTTCGTGTTCAGTGAGAAACATACGTTCCTTTTTGCCTAAATCTAGAAGATTGTCAATAAACTTGTTAAACTCCTTTCTAACTTTCTTAGGGTTTGAAATTCCGTTTCGTGATCCGTCATCTATATGGTTTAAGTCATGAAGAAGCATTCCTAGGGTTTGTTGAAATTTCCGTTCTTCTCTCGAATCGGGATCTCCGGTGGTAGTATGAACTGACTCCGTGATTTCTTCGATTAAAGATGTTTGTGAAACGGTGAAAGGAAATTTTGATTGAGCAAATAAAAAAGTGAGTGAGACGTTAATATCCTTCCTTCCAGCAAAGAAAGTAGCTTCCATGTTATCGTCAGTGGCTCCAGGGAATATCTCTAACAACTTGTCGATCATATAAGTAGCGGGGTCAACGAAAAATGGAATTTTATCAGAAATGACGAGAGATATAGCGGGATCTTTGCTGATCCAGAACTCAAGCTCATAAATCATAGCTGCAACATGACGATTAATTAGGGTTTGGGAAACCGGTTGATAATCGGTGCAGGCGAATAGATCCATTAGTAGGTCTATTTCTGATTTAAGCTTTAGTTCTTGCTCTCGATAATGTGTGAAGATACCTTCCTCCTTTTGATTTGGAAGATGGTGGAGAATACCAACCTGTTTTTTTATCCTACGAGCAACTTCTCTTTGTTCAACTGAAAAAGGAAAGTCAGACGTTTTGAGTTGTCTGGCAAATGCCCGACAAACATCTAATCTTCTATCAGGATCAAAAGAGTTACCTACGTAGCGGATATTTTCTTCAGGTTTGATTGGTAAAGTCCTATCAACAACACGATAGATGGTGTACTCAGGTTCGGGTACGAGGTTCAAAAAGATAGGTGATTTTGGAGGGTATTCGTAAACTTCTTCGTCCCATGGTGGAAGACGTTCTTCAATGGGTGGAAAACGAAAGGGTTGAAGATGTTCAGAGTTACTCTCGACAAAACCAGATGAGGTAGGGAATTGAAAGAAGTTTTCTAAGGAATATGAAATCTCAGGAGCAGGCATAACCTGATAGCTTAGAATGCTAGATGCAGAAGTTGAGATCTTCTGATGAGAATCATGGTTTCCTAAGTCAAGATCTAAGAGTTGCCCTATGGTTCTAGATTCATCGTCTGAATTAGCGGAGATAACTTCGGAAGAGGATAAAGATGAAGAGTAGATGTCAGATTCCAACTCTTATTCTAAGCAGGCGAAGAACTCAGCGTCATCCATGGCCATCATTTCTTCGGACGTCTTGAGGGCGAGTGGAGAAATGGGGCTAGACGGAAATGAATCATAGAAAGATGTTTTTGTATTTTTCATTTTTAATTAAACTATCTAAATTATTCTAAGGAAAGCAAATAACTACCAACTAAGTTTGGGAAAACCTAATTGGAAAGGATCTCCTAAAAGCTATAATATCTAAGGCGGCTTCAAATCGTAACGCTCTACGATCCCCAGCAGCGGCACCAAAAACTTGTCGTCACCCCTATCGGTCGGTCGGATTTGACTCCGGTCGTTGTTCCAACAGCAACAGAAGCGGCGGACAGTGAGTTTTAAATTTATATGAGCTGGGGCTCAAACTATAAGTACTACCTACCTTGGGAGCAAGCAGTAAGTATAACTCGAGGTCGTTCTTAAATCGGAGCGAATTGAAATAAAGCGGGTCACCAAAGATTATGGTCGCAATTAGGATGGGGGTAGGTAGATAGATCTTGGATTGATTTGGTTTTCTAATTATCCTAAATGCAGAAAAGTAAATAACGAGAAATGAAATTAGGGTTTAAGCAGACAGGTAGAGATGTGATTGCTGAAACTTGGATACTAGGGTTTCGGGATGATGTTCATTATGAAATTGATTGGAGATTTACCAAATAAAGAGTAGACATACTTTCGGTGTAAACACTAGGACCCTACGTTCAGGTGAAACCCTAGAAACAAATGTCACTGGAATCCTAGGTTATCATGATTCTGATCAGATCAGGCTGTTTTCAAACCCTCCTGAGCCTTTGCTTAACTAAGACAAAGTCACCTAAATGTTGTAGGGATCAGGCATAAGGCAACAGACCGCAATTGTATTTACTGACCTTTCTTAACACCTAATCGTCTATTTACTTTCATTATAGCAAATACTGATTGTATCCTGTGTATGTTAAACTATTGGTGTGATTAGGGTTTTGCATGTCTAGGTATATGATTGACACTACCCTGTATTGTTTCTATTGAAGCACATACTTAACCATCATAAATATAGACCCTCCTTTACAGTCAGGCGTTCATCCCTAGGAATAATCACGGTGTACAGGGCAATTAGGCATTTCCACAGTGTTCCAAACCCTAGATGTACTGACAGTGTACTGGGCATTTAAGCATTTCCACAGTGTTCCAGATCTTAGGTGTACTAACGGTGTATAGTGCAACAAGCGTTTCCACAACTTTGATTCCTAGCACAGTTCTAGAAGGATCACTTCTAGGTAATTCACGATGAAACAATCCATGGCATTTCCTTAGCTTCCACGTATTTGTACTCCACACGAGGTGTTTCCAACGCTATACGAAGTACCGTGCCTTTTAAAGGAAAGTTCATAGTTTCATACTGTAACTGGAGATAACTGTATATTCATAGTATTAGGGTTGATCAGATCCTATCCTAGGGCAACAGTCACGTGAAAGTCTGGAAAGGGTGATGAGAGACTAGATCTATATTCAGGATAAGCTTAACCAGATACACAGCATAACAATTTCCAATCGTATAAATGAAACATTAATTTAACATCATCCCTACTCCTAATATCTACATTTCAACAATCACAATATTAAACTACTCTATAAACATGGCAATATGCAGAATACAAACTGAAATAACATAAAGCACAAGCATTATAACAGTAAGTAAAGTTTAGATATCACCGGGAATACAGCAGCGTAATACTGAGGATAACAAATAGTCTGAACTTGAAAAACTCGTTACAACAAGATTACCAAGCTAAAACTTCCTCTAGACTCGAACCGTAAGCTCAACCCTAACCTTTCTCCTCTAACTCCTAAGAGTAGTGCTAGAGAGAGAAAGTTAGAGAGAGAAAGTGAAAGAAAAGAGAGAAATGAGAAAAGTCAGAGAATGAGAAATGTGTGAATGTGTTGAGGTGTATTGAGATGTGTAAAATGAGGAGGAGTGATCCCCTATTTATAGGCAAAGCTCAAAAATCAGCCGTACAACTCGCGAAACAACACGTACAAGCAAACGAAGCAGCATACGGGGGCAAGGGGGCCGTATACGGCCTTGGTAGGGCCGTATATGTGACACCCCCAAATTTAATGATTTGCGGAAGCTTGATTTGGGTGTCACTAATCAATATACAAAGCACAAGATATAATGAACGACCACTATATGCGTCGTTTTAAACTTGTATTGATAAAGTAAATGTTTACATCAAAATATAGTTACATTAGCTCGATTCCTGAAATTTGAGAGATTACATAGCATAATTACTTTTACAAAATATAATAATGCAGTCCAATCTCTAGTTATATGTATGCTGACTCGAGCTAATAATTCCTGCTTGTGCAGCCAAACTACTGCTGGGTACCTGTGATAAATACTAAAATGGGTCAGCGAAAACGCTGGTGAGCTCACAGGTTTGTATGTCAATGTATAGTTGTCAGAACCGCAAGATTTATATTGAATTTAAAATGCAATTAAGCAAAATAAAAGTTATACTGTCCATGAGCACATAGTCTGAGCTTAACTTGATTTGTCAGGCCCACTTAAGGAAACCTAACTTGAAATGCCTCCTACGAGTGCCTAATCAACACTCGTCTTCCCAAATGCTAATACATCCGTTTGACCGGTTAGTGCGTGCTAACCCGGATGAGGATTGTCAATCCCATATGATATCATATACTAACATTCACGCTATAAAATACTAGAGACTATGCTTATGGAGGACTTTAAATTGATTAGCTTGAAACTCATGTAGTATTTGAAGTTTGTCACTTGCGTTCTACTTGTAAAACAAAATCGAGTAGTAATATCACACCCCTAGTTGAAAAGCAGTGAAAATGGGGCTATGAAACTCACCTGATTCCTGATGTGTTTAACTTAATAAACTTGAAGTAATTAGCAGTGTGTTGATGTCCAAAGACTTGAAACCTGAATGTGTTCACGACACTTGATTGTTATTAATTGTAATGGTATCTCGAAAGACTACCTTTGTAGTTGTTATACAACTATATATATATGTCCAAATTACTACGATTTGGTTGATTGAATTGTTACAAGTTACTACGACTTGTTTGATTGAATTGAGACAAGTTACAACGACTTGTTTGATTTTGAAGTATGTTTTGAAAACGCGTACGGCCCGTTGGTGACGGATTTGAAATAATAAACCTTAAGTATTATTATCTTGTAATTGGCGTGTTGCACTTGAAAATGTGTCCCAAAGTGTTTTATAAGTCGTATCGTATAAGGGTTTGAGGTTATATAGTTCCGACACTTAGTGAAATTGAGATTTGAAAACCTGCTGTTTTATGCGACATAACAATGCGACACAAAAAGGGTTATGCGACACAAGTGTTGTGTCGCATAGGAGTGCGACACAAAGTCCATACGACACAAGGGTTGTGTCGCATGGATGCGAAATGCTGATTCAACAGCGACATAGTGGTTGTGTCGTATGGGGTATGCGACATAGTGGTTGTGTCGCAGAACTGGCGACACAAAATATCTGGTACGACATAAGGGAATTTATGCGACATAAAGGCTAAAATACGACACAACATGCGACACAATGCTTGTGTCGCATGGATGAACACCAGCCCAGAAATCCGGCTGTCACGACTTTTTCCGGCCAAAAATCCGTTTTAAACCCGTTTTTAAGCTATGAAATCATATTCTATACATTGTAATGGACATATATATGTTATCTAAACAACCGCAAGTGAAAAATACTAAGAATCGAGAGATTTCGGGATTTTGTCGGAAACTTACAATTTGCCGAAATGAAAATCCGGAAAGATAGCGTTGTAGATCGTCGCGAGGTGGTCGTGAATCTCTAAAAATATTTGTGATTCGGTCGCGTTTCGTGGTAGTATTTTGCGATTTGGTGAGTTTTGGTGGTTTGTTTGTTTAGAGGGGAAAGAAAAGAGAGAGGGAGGAATGGGAAATGAAATGAAGAAAATGAAAGGTGGAGGTGGGGTTTATCCCCACTTTCGCCCCGCGTCCCGTGTGGTGTTCGTTTGCTCCGTCGTTTAAACGTTAAATAATTATTTTGAACATTAATTGGTACATTTTAAATACAAATTATTACGCGATATTTTATTTAGTTATTTTACAAATAAGTTTATATTTGAGTTATAAATGTAAGTTGGTTTATTTAGTTTTGCGTGTTTTTAACATTTTAAATTGTGAAATTTCTGTTTGTACGATACCGATAAATACGAAGTATTATTATAATCATATTTTTGACATAACAACGTTATTTAATAAAATTTGTCACCAACGTCCATATTTATTGTATTGAAATTCATTCGATTTGAAATTCGTACGATTTAAACAAATCGCATAATTGTAGATATATATTCAACAATATATAATGATTGATACATTAAGTAGCCTAACACAGAACTAATTACATGTATTAAAACTTGATTAGGCACTAAATTCTAGTCCTAAATTGACGGTTGTCACATTCTCCCCCTGTTAGGAGAATTTCGTCCCGAAATTTATGTTGAAGTCGCGTTTGATGTTGAGTCAGTGAAGAGTTGAGGATACTTGAGTCGCATTTGGTCTTCCCGTTCCCAGGTAAATTCCGGACCGCGCCGCGAATTCCACCTAACCTTGACAATGGGAATACGACTTTGTTTAAGTTGTTTGACCTCACGGTCCATGATTTCAGCGGGTTCCTCAACAAAGTGAAGTTTTTCGTCAACTCGAATTTCATCGAGTGGAATGATAAGTGTCTCATCAGACAGACACTTCTTCAGATTTGAAACATGAAATGTGGGATGCACGCTGCTGAGTTCGGATGGCAGCTGCAATCGATATGCCACTGGACCAATCTTTTCGAGGATCTCGAATGGTCCAATGTATCTGGGATTTAACTTCCCTCGTTTGCCAAATCGGATTACGCCTTTCCAAGGCGATACTTTGAGTAGAACTCGATCCCCAACCTGGAACTCGAGTGGCTTGCGTCTCACATCAGCATAACTTTTCTGACGATCACGCGCGGCTTTGAGTTTGTTTTGAATTTCTACGATTCTCTCGGTCGTCTCGTGAATGATTTCTGGACCCGTGAGTTGGCTGTCTCCAACTTCGGTCCAACAGATAGGTGACCGGCACTTACGACCGTACAGTGCCTCGAAGGGTGCAGCTTTGATGCTGGTATGATAACTGTTGTTGTACGAGAACTCGCACAATGGTAGATGTTTTTCCCAGTTTACACCGAAGTCTACTACGCAGGCCCGTAGCATGTCTTCAAGTGTTTGAATGGTTCGTTCACTTTGACCGTCGGTTTGAGGATGGTATGCGGTACTCATATCCAGTCGAGTACCCATGGATTTTTGAAGTGATTGCCAAAATTGTGAAGTGAAACGACTATCCCTATCGGAGATAATGGAGATTGGAACACCGTGTTTGGTCACGATTTCCTTCAGATAAATGTTGGTGAGGCGTTCCATTTTGTCGGATTCCTTGATTGCCAGGAAGTGAGCAGACTTTGTGAGACGATCCACGATCACCCAAATGGAATCGCAACCGTTCGCTGACTTTGGTAGTTTGGTTATGAAGTCCATAGCAATTTGTTCCCATTTCCATTCAGGAAGACTGGGTTGTTGAAGTAAACCAGAAGGTTTTTGATATTCGATTTTGACTTTGGAGCAAGTAAGGCACTTGCTGACATAGGTGGCGATTTCGGCTTTCATGTTCGGCCACCAGTAGAAGTCCTTGATACCGTGGTACATTTTATCGGCTCCCGGATGGATAGAATATTTTGACTTGTGAGCTTCATCCATCACCAAGTCTCGTAGGTTCCCAAATTTAGGCAACCAGATTCGGTTTGAAAAATACCTAATCCCGTTAGGTCTGATTTCAAGCTGTTTATCCATGCCCCGCAAGGCTTCATCTTTGACATGTTCGGGTTTTAAGGCTTCGAGTTGAGTAGTGAGAATTTGAATGTTTAAATTGTTGTGAATGGTCATACTGAGGGCTCGAACCCGAAGTGGTTTCACTCGCTCTTTTCGACTGAGGGCGTCAGCAACAACATTTGCTTTGCCTGGATGATATTTGAGTTCGCAGTCGTAATCGGTAAGCAACTCGACCCATCGACGTTGCCTCATGTTGAGATCCTTCTGATCGAATATGTGTTGAAGGCTTTTATGGTCGGTGAAAATTGTACATCTGGTACCGTAAAGGTAATGTCTCCAGATCTTGAGGGCAAAAACGACAGCTCCTAGCTCGAGGTCGTGGGTGGTGTAATTCTTTTCATGAATCTTGAGCTGTCGGGAAGCATAAGCTATGACTTTGTCTCGTTGCATGAGCACACAACCGAGACCTTGATGAGAAGCATCGCAGTATACCACGAAATCATCGGTGCCTTCGGGTAATGATAGGATAGGAGCACTGCAAAGCTTTTGTTTTAAGAGTTGGAATGCCGACTCTTGTTTCTCAGTCCAGTCAAACTTTTTGTCTTTCTGGGTTAGAGTCGTGAGTGGTATGGCTATCTTGGAGAAATTTTCAATGAATCTTCGATAGTACCCGGCAAGTCCCAAAAACTGCCGTACTTCGGTTGGAGTGGTTGGCGATTTCCAATCTTTGATAGCTTCGATTTTCGACGGGTCAACGTGAATCCCCTGACTGTCAATCACGTGACCAAGGAATTGAACGGTTTTGATCCAGAACTCACACTTAGAGAACTTGGCATAGAGCTCCTCGTGTTTAAGCAGTTCAAGGATGGTTTTGAGGTGTTGCGCGTGTTCTTCTTTGTTTCGTGAATATATAAGGATGTCGTCGATGAAGACAATGACAAATTTGTCAAGATAAGGCTTGCACACCCGATTCATAAGATCCATGAATACCGCCGGTGCGTTGGTTAGGCCGAATGGCATCACTTGGAATTCGTAATGCCCGTAACGGGTTCTGAAAGCGGTTTTTGGAATATCGGCATCGTGAACACGCAATTGATGATAACCGGATCGGAGATCAATCTTTGAATAACAACTCGACCCTTGCAGTTGGTCGAACAAATCATCGATTCGAGGAAGTGGATACCGGTTCTTGACAGTTAACTTGTTCAACTCTCGATAGTCGATACACATTCGAAAGGAACCATCTTTCTTCTTAACGAATAGGACCGGAGCTCCCCAAGGTGAAGAACTCGGCCTGATAAACCCTCGTTCCAGGAGTTCCTGTAACTGGGTGGACAACTCCTGAAGTTCGGATGGAGCTAAACGGTATGGTGCTCGGGCCACAGGCGCAGCACCGGGTACAAGATCGATTGAGAACTCAACCTGTCTTGGTGGTGGTAGACCAGGTAGTTCTTCAGGAAAGACTTCTGGAAAGTCTCGAACAATTGGAACATCCTCAAGTCGCTTCTCCTCCGACTTTTTCTCCATGATGTGCGCAAGGATTGCAGGATAACCCTTTCTCAGAAATTTTCGGGTTTTTAAACAAGATATGAGGTTGAGCCTCGTCCCTCCGGTCTCCCCCTGTATGACTAGGGTTCTACCGACAGTGAGAGGTATGCGAACAATTTTGTCATAGCAGATGATTTCGGCGCGATGTTTGGATAACCAGTCCATGCCTACGATGACATCGAAACTTCCTATCTCAATAGGCATAAGATCTATGGGGAAGGTTTCGTCGGCTAGATTTAAAGTGCAATTAGGTATCACACTATCGGTTTCTATCAGCTTGCCATTTGCTAGCTCTACGGTGTACTTAACGTCTAAAGCAACAGGTGTAATGTCAAGTAGAGGGCAAAATTCATCGGAAATAAAACTCCTATCGGCACCAGTATCAAACAGAATGGAAGCAGTTAAATTGTTGAGGAGGAACATACCCGTGACCACATTCGGGTCCAGACGGGCGTCCCCTGAGTTGATCACGAAAGCAGTACTTTTGGCGTTGTTGTTGTTGCGGGAGTTGTTGTTGTTGCCCTTATTCTTCAACTTTGGGCAAGAATCCCTGAAGTGTCCTGGGTTTCCACATTCATAGCAGGACCTAGGTTGTCGGGTATTTCTGTCAGAGGGGTTGTTGTTGGATTTGGGGGATCGGCAATCCTTAGTCAAATGCCCTTGCCTCCTGCAGTTGTTGCAAGGAGTACCGCACTGGCCAAAATGATGGTAGTTACACTTGGGACAATAAGGTCTGCCCCCGGTGTAGCTGTGGGTGGTTTCAGAGTTGGAGGTGTAGACTTGGATGGCGTTGTTTTTCTTGTTTGAGTTGTGGTGGTGTTCAGTGGATTTGCGTTTGTTGGAGGATGAGGTGTTGGAGGTCTCACGGCTGACAACTAGGGCCATGAGTTCGTGGGCCAATCGAATGGCACTCTCAGTAGTGGTTGGTTTGGATGAGGCGACGTTTCCCTGGATGTTCTCAGGAAGTCCGCGGATGTATTTCTTGATGCCCTTACTTTCTGGTTCGACCAAACCCGGGCATAATAAGGCAAACTGCTGGAACTTGGTGGTATAATCAGCGACATCATTTCCCTGCACTTCCAGATGCCAGAATTCTTCTTCCAGCCTATGCAATTCTTCTTCAGGACAGTACTTTTCTGTCAGCTTCTTCTTCAGTTCGGCCCAAGGAAGTCGGTTTGCAACCTCAAGGCCTACAGAGTTTGCGTGGGTTTTCCACCACGTGGATGCACCTTCCTGAAAGGTGTAAACAGCGAATTTGACCTTGTTGTTCTCAGTGCAGTCGCAGAGACTGAAAACAGATTCCATGCGCTCAATCCAACGGATCAAACCAATGGCACCTTCCGTGCCCTTGAAGTATAGTGGTTTACAGCTAAGGAAATCCTTATAGGAGCAGGGTTTGGGTGGTGGAGTATTGGTTGCAGTGTCCTCGCTACCGGGTGGTGTTCGGGTAGCCAAGGCTTCGGTCACACTGCGGGCAATTATTCCCGCGATCTCAGCTTCGCTAAGGGTAATTTGACGACGAGGAGGCATGATGCTGAGTAAGAAAGAACAAGGAAATAAAATAAGATACTAGTCCGAGTATGATGAACTAGTGGTGTGTTTGTCATTCCGAGACAAAACGTTTGAAAGAAAGAGGCCTATATTCATATAATATAATATAGCCTAAAGTTGTAATGAGGTCTATTCATGTAAATATATGTATATCACATAATAACCTATTGAGTGTCTAGCACAGAAGTGTTTTTGAGTCCCGTTTCTCTCGAGGCCAGAGTCAACTAATGCATTCCTGTTCAACATAACTCTTTCAGATTTCACATCATCTTTCTTTAATTATACATAGTTGATCAGGCTATGTTAAATTAAAGTCGTATGATGTAATCCCTGAACTAGTCATAACTAATAAGGAATACTGCCTAACGGTCATAGTCTAGGCCCACTAAATGCAACCTAGTTCACTATAACCTTAGGCTCTGATACCAATCTGTGACACCCCCAAATTTAATGATTTGCGGAAGCTTGATTTGGGTGTCACTAATCAATATACAAAGCACAAGATATAATGAACGACCACTATATGCGTCGTTTTAAACTTGTATTGATAAAGTAAATGTTTACATCAAAATATAGTTACATTAGCTCGATTCCTGAAATTTGAGAGATTACATAGCATAATTACTTTTACAAAATATAATAATGCAGTCCAATCTCTAGTTATATGTATGCTGACTCGAGCTAATAATTCCTGCTTGTGCAGCCAAACTACTGCTGGGTACCTGTGATAAATACTAAAATGGGTCAGCGAAAACGCTGGTGAGCTCACAGGTTTGTATGTCAATGTATAGTTGTCAGAACCGCAAGATTTATATTGAATTTAAAATGCAATTAAGCAAAATAAAAGTTATACTGTCCATGAGCACATAGTCTGAGCTTAACTTGATTTGTCAGGCCCACTTAAGGAAACCTAACTTGAAATGCCTCCTACGAGTGCCTAATCAACACTCGTCTTCCCAAATGCTAATACATCCGTTTGACCGGTTAGTGCGTGCTAACCCGGATGAGGATTGTCAATCCCATATGATATCATATACTAACATTCACGCTATAAAATACTAGAGACTATGCTTATGGAGGACTTTAAATTGATTAGCTTGAAACTCATGTAGTATTTGAAGTTTGTCACTTGCGTTCTACTTGTAAAACAAAATCGAGTAGTAATATCACACCCCTAGTTGAAAAGCAGTGAAAATGGGGCTATGAAACTCACCTGATTCCTGATGTGTTTAACTTAATAAACTTGAAGTAATTAGCAGTGTGTTGATGTCCAAAGACTTGAAACCTGAATGTGTTCACGACACTTGATTGTTATTAATTGTAATGGTATCTCGAAAGACTACCTTTGTAGTTGTTATACAACTATATATATATGTCCAAATTACTACGATTTGGTTGATTGAATTGTTACAAGTTACTACGACTTGTTTGATTGAATTGAGACAAGTTACAACGACTTGTTTGATTTTGAAGTATGTTTTGAAAACGCGTACGGCCCGTTGGTGACGGATTTGAAATAATAAACCTTAAGTATTATTATCTTGTAATTGGCGTGTTGCACTTGAAAATGTGTCCCAAAGTGTTTTATAAGTCGTATCGTATAAGGGTTTGAGGTTATATAGTTCCGACACTTAGTGAAATTGAGATTTGAAAACCTGCTGTTTTATGCGACATAACAATGCGACACAAAAAGGGTTATGCGACACAAGTGTTGTGTCGCATAGGAGTGCGACACAAAGTCCATACGACACAAGGGTTGTGTCGCATGGATGCGAAATGCTGATTCAACAGCGACATAGTGGTTGTGTCGTATGGGGTATGCGACATAGTGGTTGTGTCGCAGAACTGGCGACACAAAATATCTGGTACGACATAAGGGAATTTATGCGACATAAAGGCTAAAATACGACACAACATGCGACACAATGCTTGTGTCGCATGGATGAACACCAGCCCAGAAATCCGGCTGTCACGACTTTTTCCGGCCAAAAATCCGTTTTAAACCCGTTTTTAAGCTATGAAATCATATTCTATACATTGTAATGGACATATATATGTTATCTAAACAACCGCAAGTGAAAAATACTAAGAATCGAGAGATTTCGGGATTTTGTCGGAAACTTACAATTTGCCGAAATGAAAATCCGGAAAGATAGCGTTGTAGATCGTCGCGAGGTGGTCGTGAATCTCTAAAAATATTTGTGATTCGGTCGCGTTTCGTGGTAGTATTTTGCGATTTGGTGAGTTTTGGTGGTTTGTTTGTTTAGAGGGGAAAGAAAAGAGAGAGGGAGGAATGGGAAATGAAATGAAGAAAATGAAAGGTGGAGGTGGGGTTTATCCCCACTTTCGCCCCGCGTCCCGTGTGGTGTTCGTTTGCTCCGTCGTTTAAACGTTAAATAATTATTTTGAACATTAATTGGTACATTTTAAATACAAATTATTACGCGATATTTTATTTAGTTATTTTACAAATAAGTTTATATTTGAGTTATAAATGTAAGTTGGTTTATTTAGTTTTGCGTGTTTTTAACATTTTAAATTGTGAAATTTCTGTTTGTACGATACCGATAAATACGAAGTATTATTATAATCATATTTTTGACATAACAACGTTATTTAATAAAATTTGTCACCAACGTCCATATTTATTGTATTGAAATTCATTCGATTTGAAATTCGTACGATTTAAACAAATCGCATAATTGTAGATATATATTCAACAATATATAATGATTGATACATTAAGTAGCCTAACACAGAACTAATTACATGTATTAAAACTTGATTAGGCACTAAATTCTAGTCCTAAATTGACGGTTGTCACAGTATATGGTGTATACAAGGCCGTATACGGTCTGTATAGGGCCGTATACGGTTCCCAGGGCCACTATACGGTGTCTGTCTGATTTCGTTCGTTGCTTAAAACGCGCGTATCTCCTTCGTTATGCGTTCGTTTGACCTGATTCTTTCGCCTGTGGTTTTGTAATTCCGTTACGCTTCTAATGATGCCAACTTCACTGAAATTGGATGTGTATAGCTCAAGCATAGCCGAAATGACTTTATAGGGTCTGTTACTGCTCAGTCTTCTCCGTTCTTTATCTGATTTGCATGATTCTTGATTTTCCCTGCTCGATTTTACCTGTTTTATCATATGATGAAGTTAGAATGTGATCTATATAAGGTAAATGAGGCCGGATGATTTTGTGCACGTTTATTCGTCCTGATTTGCTCGTTATTTGGACGTTTTAGGTGATTTTTGCAGCAACGCCTATATTTAGACTACTTTAGTGAATTTTAGTAAATAATGATCATTTTGGAATGTTTTCACTAAAGATACGTCCAAAAAGTGTGGAATATTGCCCTTAAAAACATGACTATTTGAGTCACATCAATGCGCGTCATGGAGCATTAGTCAAACCAAAAGGCATAACCAGGAATTCAAAATGACCATACCTAGTACGAAATGCAGTTTTTGGAATATCCCTTTCACAAACACGAACTTGATGATAACCAGACCTTAAATCAATTTTAGAATAAAACGAAGATCCCTGCAACTGATCAAACAAATCATCTATGCGAGGCAGTGGATATTTATTCTTTACCGTTCGTTTATTCAATTCCCTATAATCAATGCACATTCGAAAAGACCCATCCTTCTTTTTCACAAATAAAACTGGTGCACCCCAAGGAGAAGAACTAGGTCTAATGAACCCTTTATCCAACAACTCCTGTATCTGATTCATCATTTCATGCATTTCAGAAGGAGCTAATCTATAGGGAGCTTTGGCTACAGGTGACGAGCCAGGAACAAGATCAATCTGATATTCAACTTCCCTAACTGGTGGTAATCCAGGTAATTCATCAGGGAACACTTCCGGATATTCAGAAACAACCGGAACATCAGAAAGAGATTTCTTTTCTACTTTAGTATCAATCACATAAGCTAGGTACGATTCACAGCCTTTGGACAAAGATTTCCTAGCTTTCATCATACTAATCAAAGGTATACACCCACTATCCCTTTCTCCTCGAGCCACTACATATGACTCTTCAGAAATTGGGATTCTAATCAGCTTATTGTGGCAATCTATGCTTGCTTTACACTGACTTAACCAATCCATGCCAATAATCACATCGAAACTAGCAATCAGCATCAACAGAAAGGAAATTGGGAAAGTCTGGCCATCTATCATAATACTAGCTCCAATTACCGAGGTGGTAACAGGAACTGATTTGCCACTAGCTATTTCTACTTCAACTGGGTTTGTAATCATAGTAGATATCATTTTCAACTTATCACAGAAACACACAGATACAAAAGAACAATTTGCACCAGAATCAAACAAAACACGAGCTTGTACAGAGTTTACAAGAAAAGTACCAGTGATAACATCATCTGTGTGAACAGCTTCATCCACTGTCATTTGAAAAGCCCTACTAACTGTAGATAGCGGATTCTTCCGCTTCTGACCGGAAGATGACGAACTAACAACCGACCCAGAACCCTGTCTCTTAGCCTCGGTACACTGATTTGCACGATGACCTTCCTTATGGCAATTCCAACACACATAAGTAGGAAAAACACAATCTTTGGCTTCATGCCTAATCACACCACATTTCACACATCTAGTGGTTTGCACAATACACGGCCCAAAATGTCTAGCTCTACATTTAATACACCAATTGGGACGATCAGAAGTACCACCACGACTTTCTTGTTTCTTACCCTGTTGATTTCCTTGCCACCATTGCTTACCTTTACTAGAAGGTTCACTCCTAGATTTCTGAGAAGTCATCTCTTTACTTGATGCTTGTTGAGGTTTCAAATCACTTTCAAATCATTTTCTCTATCCAATGGATGATTCCAATGGCACCTTCAGTACCACGTAAATGGCTCGGTTTACAGGCTAGGAATGTCTTATATGAACATCCCTTATGAGTGCTCTCAGGGTTACTACCTGATGCGTTTGGTTCGGTTTCTCTACTACCGCTACGGTTTCGGTCAGTATCATACTGAGCAAGGGCTTCAGAAATCCTTCGGTTAACCATTTGTTCAGTAGTCTCCTCAACAGCAGGAGGTGGTGTGGGGTTTCGTTGGCTGTTCCTGGTAATTCTACGTTTAGGCGGCATGATTCAATCCTAATCACACACAAGAAAACACTCGTAAGATATCTAATCAAGTCATCACTCATAAAGTAAGTGATAAATACAAATATAGTATGAAGTCAATCACCAATTGATATCATTCACAATGTATGTAGTAATGTAAACCAAACATAAGTTATATATATCATGATCATGGGTTAATTGTTGTTACATAAGTTTTGTACAAAGATGGGATTTACTACAAAAGATACCCATCAGATCAAACATGATCTACAAAATGTGACGGATTTAACCTATACATCCATCTAGTCAAAAGTCAACCCAAATACATCATAACTACAGTCCTAATACATCATACATACGGTCTAGAAGAAATACGGTAGACTCCATCCCACAAACATCCTAACAGCTACCATCAACACACATAAACCAACTGCAGCACCTACAGTCTCCAGACGACTCTCCAGTCGGATCAAACGTGCTCTAGTAGCATCAGCAGACTCCCTGTCTACCTCAATATGCAGCTCAGAGGTCGCAAGGCGTCCATATATCGCCAGCACATCATCGTTAAGACGAGAGGTGTCACTGCGCATCACCCTGATGGCAGACTGCGTACCAAAATGAAATCCCAACAAGGTACGAATAACGGCAACCACAGTAGGGACCGTAAGCTCCAGAGGCTCCTCGGTCAAATGTAGAGATGTAGGTGTGTGAGATGACTCCCCAGTCTCATAGGTGGAAGGAATCCTCTCAATGGTCCTCCAGTGACGTAAAATGCGTGGCATCCAATCCAGATGCGGGACTCTAGCTCTCGGTGTCTGCTGATCACAGCGGATCTCTCGCTCCTCAACCATCGGCTCCTTGCCGCGAGATGATGAGGGTCCTATGGGAAAATCTCTGACACACGACAGCGGTGTCCTCCTAGATGTAGGCCGAAAATCAGGCTCCCCAATAAGATGACGTCTAGACATAGAGATAGATCCTAACATATGGGTAGCAGGATCAGTGGATGGCAATGGTGGAGTGGCTATCGAACCATCTGAAGTATCTCTAGGAAATGTAGGCGGGTAAACCTCCTCAGACACTGCTTTAGGTATCCCGTCGTATGGCCCCTCCATGGGCTCCTCCTCAGTATCAGTATCAGTGAGGTAAATAGGTGCGTGTCTCGACATGCCTAGTCAAAGAAACGTGTGTGACGTGTCAGACGTATGCAATAGTATGAATGCGGAAATGTGTTAGCCAAGGCTATAGTCTAGGTCTCTAAGGTTTTCAGCCACTTAAAGACTTCTATTTCTCTATAACCAATGGCTCTGATACCAATCTCTGTCACACCCCCAAATCGGTAATCGTGTTTATTAACAGTTTAGCGGAAGCTTTTAGTTAATTAGCGGAAGCATTTTAATAAATGTTAAGCATCGGGGGCGGACAGATTCAATAGTGCATTCACGATGTCAGAGCATATGATCATACAGAACACAATATATTTAAGATGCCATAAGTTTAAAGTTACTACAAAAGATACGACTTATAAAGTCGTACATAAGTAGGGTTGTCAAAGACAACTTAAGTATTTGAAAATACAAGTTTAATAAAGAGGGATTTCATAAGTATAACCAATGGAATTGATAATACAAAGGAAATCCAAGTGTCCCAAAAGTGGCATCATAAATGGTCAGGTAGCCTACGTCCGTTATGCATGCAGATGTACCTGAGTCCTAACTCCCTGAAAAACATAGTAAACTGTCAACATTGAATGTTGAGTGAATTCACAGGTTTTAGTTTTGTATAAATCATTCATGTATGCAGACATAATATTTATATGTAAAGTAGGAAACACAAGTATTCTAATTAAAGAAAACATTTCCTAAAATTAGTAAGAATGTCATTCTTACTACAATAATAACTTTGTAGGAAACACAAGTTTAATCATAAACATTTCCTAATAAGTAGTCGCAGGATATACAGGTTTATTAAATAAGTAAACATATCCATTTCAATAGTTAAGGAAAATCAGGTTTAGCAGTCAAGCAAACATTTTCCAACAGATAGTTAACAGGAATTCAAGTTTATCAATAAGGTAAACATTCCAATAATAGTCATAGCAGGAAACACAAGTTTAACATTTAAGTAAACATTTCCTATAAATAGTTGTTTTTGTGGGAAACCAAGTTCAACCAATTAAGGTAAACGTTTCCTAGAAATAGTCTCTCAAAGGAACATCTGTCCTATTAGTTATCACAGGGAATACCCTTCCCAAACCAAGTTGTTGTTTAGTTGTGTAGTTGAATAGTTGAGTAGTTAAGTGGGAAATATAGACTATAATCCCTCCAAGGTGAGCTAAACCTTTAGAGTTAAAGTAACGACACTAGTACTATAACCAAACCACGACTAGTTGTTTTGTTGTTGCCTCAGTAACACCTTAAGTATACACTCCTCGTTACGACTATCGTCGATGTGGTTGGAATGACCAACGAGTAATATCCTGGGAGGGTTGTCAAATCGATAGTACTATCTGTATACTCAGTGGCTAGAGTCACCTAGCTAATGGTTATAGGTTGTAAGCACTGGGACTTACGTGCACTACAACTACCTCGCGTAAACCTAGGATCGTACCAAGATCTGCTGTCTTATTCCCAAAATGTTTGTGAAAACGTTTCATATAATTAATTCAATTAATTCAATATGAAAATATTTTATAGAAATAGTTCAAGTTTGATAGCATGAAAGAAATCATGTTAATCAGTTTCACATAACAGCATGCAGTGCAATACATAAAGCATATAGCATGTTATATCACATTGTTCTATGTTTTCCACCCCTGGTTTTGAAAGCATTTAAAACAATGAAAGATAGGGGCTGTGAACTCACAGTTTGCAAGTCTTCAGCAAAGTAGCTAGCAAACAATCCAAAAGCGTCGCTCAAATACCTAGACGCAAATAATAATACTTGTATAAGTATGTGGATTATTTGTTAAGTTGTAGAGTTTATAATATTTCAGTTGCTGATGAGGTTTTCGTTTCAATTAGTCGTTAAGTTCAAGTATGTATATTTATATACATATTAGTTGAATATATATATATTCTAATATATATATTAGTTGTCGTCATTGTTAATGTCCATATATACATAGATATAAATGTAGTTGTCGTTGTCGTCGATTATGTTTTCAAAACATAATTATAATAGTTATCAAAATAACTTGTTATATCGTTTACATATGTCGTTTGTTAATTTTCGCGAATAAAGTTTAGTTGTCATTTATATTATCAAAACATAGCTTGGTTAGTTATACAAAATATAACTTGTTATCGTATTAAGTTTTATCACGTTCTAAATGTCCGTATTAAATTATGTCGCGGATATAATTATGTCTCATAGTCGTGTCCATATTCATACAAGGTCTCGTTGTCGCAATATTAGTCAAGTAATAAGTCTCGGTCCATATAACGATTACTAGTTTGTACATTTTGTAAAATGAAACGGACTGGACCTGGACAGCCGGGGAATACGCCGTATTCTGGTGAATACGCCGGATTCGGTCCAAATCAGGGGAATATGCCGTATTCTGGTGAATACGCCGGATTCATTCCAAAAGAGGGGAATCCGCCGGATTCACATGAATCCGCCGGATTCAAGTATGTCTTTTACTCGTTCATCGTTTTAGCCGAGGTTTGTGTGCGGGTCAAAGGTGGGAATACGCCGTATTCTTTGGAATCCGCCGTATTCGAAGTTTAAAAATTGGGAATCCGCCGGATTCCCGTGAATCCGCCGGATTCATCTGAGTTTCGGCTGGGAATCAGCCGGATTTACTTAAATCCGCCGGATTCAAGGGTTTTCAGGTTCTGGTTCGTTCTCTGTTATAATAAATTCGTACGGGTTTTGATTTTTTACATGATCCATCAACAATATATGTTATATAAACTCATTGTAACATGTTTTTAACAATTTATAACAACAATAATCATCAAAATCATAAATTTAAGAAATTTATGTAAATGAAATAAAAATGGAGATTTGATCCTCACAATGGTTTTAGATGAAGATGATGATGATTTTGATCCCTGATGATGATGATGGACGAACGATGATGATGCAAATCAAGAAACCATTTTGTTGTGAGTTTGATTTTGTGTGATGTTTGTGAAGGAGGTGAAAGATGATGAAATTGAAGTGGAGTTTTGGTTCCTGCTTGTTGTTCCTCTGCTACTGTCTCTTGTTCTCCAGCACACACACACGCACATAAAAATGAAGAAGAAGAAGATTGTTGGTGAAATGAATTATTGGAGATGGAGGTGAAGAGTATAAAGAAGGATTTTGGTTCCAAATTTCAAACGGAAGTATGGAGGTGAAAAGATTTTGTCGCCAGATATTTTAGTTGGTGCATTATTAGTAGTTTTTAGCCCGTTAATTTCGTGTACGGGTATAATTTGTGGTACTTTAGTTAAAATAAAATTTCGCGCTATGTTTCTTGATCTTTCAGACTTAGTAATTGATAATCATATACTTGCGATACTTTGTCAAAAGTACAATATAATTATTTACAGTAAAAGTACTGTATAGTTAAAAATGCGTGCCAGATTTCAGTCAAATTCGGAAATCATATTCTGAGGTAATGTTCTATACATTAAAACAGTAACTTACGAAATAATACTTTTATTATTTGGAACCTCTAGGCGCGTTTTACAATTGTTTCTGTTCGTATTACGCGTAACAACAATCGTCTAAATGTTTCGTTTTCTTTTCGTTGTAATACTTTTACATAATAATTTCAAACTAAAAATAATCCAAAAGTATTTTCGAAGTTCATTTTCGGAACTTAATTATTCGCGATTAATACGTTTATTATAAAACGTATAATTTGTTATATTATATCAATAATATAATTATCTAATAGTTGTAATTAATAATTTTCGAATTATTAATTATTTTGTATCACCCACATAACTGTATTCAATTCGTAGAGTTCAATATATTTATTTTGTACGTAATTATATATACACATATAACTACAATCAAATATATCACATAACACTTAGTAAGTTTCACAAAACTTAACACATGAATTGTTTTGAATTCACTAATCAGGGAATTACTCTAGGTAATGCATGAAATTAGGTTAAGTAAATACCCTAATTGGAGGATTGTCACAGTTTTCCCGATCGTTTAAACGTTAAATATTTGTTTGATATGTTTTAATCTACGTTTTGAGATGAGTATAATTATCCGATATTTTTGTTAAAATATTTTACTAAATATTTAGAAATCACGTTATAGAAAGTAAATTGCTTCGTTTCATTTGCGCGTTTGTATTTTAATTGTATGCATATTATTTATACAATACGAATTGACTACGAAATATTACAATAAATAATATTCTGAATAAAATTGAGTTATTAAATAATATTTGTATTACTTAATAAAATTGTTCACCAACGTCCGTATTTATTGTATTGAAATTCATTCGATTTGAAATTCGTACGATTTAAACAAACCGCATAATTGTGTAGATATATATTCAACAATATATATAATAATTGATACATTAATTAACCTAACACAGAACTAATTACATGTATTAAAACTTGATTAGGCACTAAATTCTAGTCCTAAATTGACGGGTGTCACATTCTCCCCCTGTTAGAAGAATTTCGTCCCGAAATTTATGTTGAAGTCGTGTTTGATGCTGAGTCAGTGAAGAGTTGAGGATACTTGAGTCGCATTTGGTCTTCCCGTTCCCAGGTGAATTCCGGACGCCGCGAATTCCACCTAACTTTGACGATGGGAATACGACTTTGTTTAAGTTGTTTGACCTCACGGTCCATGATTTCGGCGGGTTCCTCAACAAAGTGAAGTTTCTCGTCAACTCGAATTTCATCGAGTGGAATGATAAGTGTCTCATCAGACAGACACTTCTTCAGATTTGAAACATGAAAAGTGGGATGCACGCTGCTGAGTTCGGACGGCAGCTGCAATCGATATGCCACTGGACCAATCCTCTCAAGGATCTCGAATGGTCCAATGTATCTGGGATTTAACTTCCCTCGTTTGCCAAATCGGATTACGCCTTTCCAAGGCGATACTTTAAGTAATACTCGATCCCCAACTTGGAACTCGAGTGGTTTGCGTCTCACATCAGCATAACTTTTCTGACGATCACGCGCGACCTTGAGCTTGTTTTGAATTTCAACGATTCTTTCGGTTGTCTCGTGAATGATTTCTGGACCTGTGAGTTGGCTATCCCCAACATCGGTCCAACAGATAGGTGACCGGCACTTACGACCGTACAGTGCCTCGAAGGGTGCAGCCCTAATGCTGGTATGATAACTATTGTTGTACGAGAACTCGCACAATGGTAGGTGTTTTTCCCAGTTTACACCGAAGTCTACTACGCAGGCCCGTAGCATGTCTTCTAGTGTTTGAATGGTTCGTTCACTTTGGCCATCGGTTTGAGGATGATATGCGGTACTCATATCAAGTCGAATACCCAGAGATTTTTGAAGTGATTGCCAAAATTGTGAAGTGAAACGACTATCCCTATCGGAGATAATTGAGATTGGAACACCGTGTTTGGTCACGATTTCCTTCAGGTAAATTCTGGTGAGGCGTTCCATCTTGTCGGATTCCTTGATTGCCAGGAAGTGAGCAGACTTTGTGAGACGATCCACGATCACCCAAATGGTATCGCAACCGCTCGAGGATTTGGATAGTTTGGTTATGAAGTCCATGGCAATTTGTTCCCATTTCCATTCAGGAAGACTAGGTTGTTGAAGTAAACCAGAAGGTTTTTGATATTCGATTTTGACCTTGGAGCAAGTAAGGCACTTGCTGACATAGGTGGCGATTTCAGCTCTCATGTTCGGCCACCAGTAGAAGTCCTTGATACCGTGGTACATTTTATCGGATCCCGGATGGATAGAATATTTGGACTTGTGAGCTTCATCCATCACCAAGTCTCGTAGGTTCCCAAATTTAGGCAACCAGATTCGGTTTGAGAAATACCTAATCCCGTTAGGTTTGACTTCGAATTGTTTATCCATGCCCCGCAAGGCTTCATCCTTGACGTTTTCGTGTTTCAAGGCTTCGAGTTGAGCAGTGAGAATTTGAATGTTTAAATTGTTGTGAATGGTCATACTGAGGGCTCGGACCCGAAGCGGTTTCACTCGCTCTTTTCGACTGAGGGCATCGGCAACAACATTTGCTTTGCCTGGATGATATTTGAGTTCGCAGTCGTAATCAGTAAGCAACTCGACCCATCGACGTTGCCTCATGTTGAGATCCTTCTGATCGAATATGTGTTGGAGACTTTTGTGGTATGTAAAAATTGTGCACCTAGTGCCATAGAGGTAATGTCTCCAAATTTTGAGGGCGAAAACGACGGCTCCTAACCCGAGGTCGTGGGTGGTGTAATTCTTTTCATGAATCTTGAGCTGTCGTGAAGCATAAGCTATGACTTTGTCTCGTTGCATAAGCACACAACCGAGACCTTGATGAGAAGCATCGCAGTATACCACGAAGTCATCGGTGCCTTCGGGTAATGATAGAATAGGAGCACTACAAAGCTTTTGCTTTAAGAGTTGGAATGCCGACTCTTGTTTACCAGTCCAGTCAAACTTTTTGTCTTTCTGGGTCAGAGTCGTGAGTGGTAAGGCTATCTTGGAGAAATTTTCAATGAATCGTCGGTAGTACCCGGCAAGACCCAAAAATTGGCGTACTTCGGTCGGAGTGGTGGGTGCTTGCCAGCCCTTGATAGCTTCAATTTTTGATGGGTCAACGTGAATCCCCTGACTGTCGATCACGTGACCAAGGAATTGAACTGTTTTTATCCAGAACTCACACTTAGAGAATTTGGCGTAAAGCTCTTCGTGTCTAAGTAGCTCTAGGATGGTTTTGAGGTGTTGCGTATGTTCTTGTTGTTTCGTGAGTATATGAGAATGTCATCGATGAAGACAATGACAAACTTATCGAGGTAAGGCTTGCACACCCGATTCATAAGGTCCATGAATACAGCCGGTGCGTTGGTTAGGCCGAATGGCATCACTTGGAATTCGTAATGCCCATAGCGTGTTCGGAAAGCGGTTTTTGGAATGTCGGCATCGCGAACACGCAATTGATGATAACCGGATCGGTGATCAATCTTTGAATAACAACTCGATCCTTGAAGTTGGTCGAACAAATCATCAATTCGAGGTAATGGGTATTGGTTCTTGACGGTCAACTTGTTCAACTCTCGATAGTCTATACACATTCGGAAAGTGCCGTCTTTCTTTTTGACAAATAGGACCGGAGCTCCCCAAGGCGAAGAACTCGGCCTAATGAATCCTCTTTCCAGAAGTTCCTGTAATTGGGCAAACAACTCCTGAAGTTCGGATGGAGCTAAACGATATGGTGCTCGTGCCACCGGCGCAGCACCCGGCACGAGATCAATTGAGAACTCAACCTGTCTTGGTGGTGGTAGACCAGGCAGTTCTTCAGGAAAGACTTCAGGAAAGTCTCGGACGATTGGCACATCCTCAAGTCGCTTCTCCTCTGACTTTTTCTCCATGATGTGTGCGAGGATTGCGGGATAGCCCTTTTTCAGAAATTTGCGGGTTTTCAAGCAAGACATGATATTGAGTCTCGTCCCACCAGTCTCCCCCTGTATGATTAAAGTTCCACCGGCGGCGAGAGGTATACGAATAACTTTGTCGCCACAGACAATTTCAGCCCGATGCTTGGACAACCAGTCCATTCCAACAATGACATCGAAACTTCCTATCTTAACAGGCATGAGGTCTATTGAGAAAATTTCGTCGGCTAGATTTAAAGTGCAATTAGGGATCACACTTTTGGTTTCCATAAGTTTACCGTTTGCAAGCTCTACAGTGTACTTAAAATCTAAGGCAACTGGGGTGATGTCAAGTAGTGGGCAAAACTCATCGGAAATAAAACTCTTATCAGCTCTAGTATCAAACAGAATTGAAGCAGTTAAATTATTGAGGAGGAACATACCCGTGACCACATTCGGGTCTTGACGGGCGTCCCCAGATTTGAGCACGAAGGCTTTTCCCTTAACGTTGTTGTTGTTGTTCTTCCATTTGGGACATGCATCCCTGAAATGTCCCGTCTCCCCGCATCCATAACAGGTTTTGGGTTGTTGGTTGTTGTTTTGTGATTTAGGGGCTTGACAATCTTTGGATGAATGCCCGTACTTCCTGCAGTTGTTGCAAGGAGCTCTGCAAGGGCCATGGTGGTGGTAGTTACACTTGGAACAATATGGTCTGTCCCCAGTGTAGGTGCGTTTGGGTTCGGTGTTGGTGTTGTAAGCTTGGATGGTGTTGGACCTTTTGTTTTGGTGGTTGCTGTGGGATTCGGTGGGTTTGCGTTTGTTGTTGTTGGATTTCTCGCGGCTGACCACCAGTGCCATGAGCTCATGTGCTAGCCTGATAGCACTTTCGGTGGTGGTTGGTTGTGATGAGGCGACACTTCCCTGGATGCTCTCGGGAAGGCCGCGGATGTATTTCTTAACCCCCTTTTTCTCCGGTTCCACCAGACTAGGGTACAGGGACGCGTATTGCTGGAACTTGATGGTGTATCCCTCAATATCGGTCCCCTGCACAGTTAGTTGCCAGAACTCCTATTCTAATCGGTGTATCTCTTCCTCGGGACAATACTTCTCCCTCAGTTTGCTCTTTAACTCGGCCCAAGGTAGCTGATTAGCTATCTCAAGACCCACAGAGTTGGCATGGGCGTTCCACCATGTGAGGGCTCCCTCCTGAAAAGTGTAGGCGGCAAACTTTACCTTGTTTTCCTCGGTGCAGTTGCATAGGCTGAAAACAGATTCTATGCATTCTATCCATCGGCTCAAACCAATAGCACCTTCCGTGCCCTTGAAGTATAGTGGTTTGCAGCTCAGAAAGTCCTTATAGGAGCAGGGTCTGGGTGGTGGGGCATTGTTGGCTGTGTCCTCGCTACTGGGTGGTGGTGTTCGAGCAGCCAAGGCTTGGGTCACACTGCGGGCAATCAGCCCAGCGATCTCAGCTTCACTAAGGGTGATTTGTCGGCGAGGAGGCATGATGCTGAGTAAGAAAGAACAAGGAAAGGAAGTAAGATACTAGTCCAAAATTCATGATATATCACCACAGATGTATATATATATATAAAATGGTAATATACAACATCTCAAGGTAAAAATCAATAACTTGAAATAATTAATAGAAATCGTCAATTGATATTTCGAAGCCAAATGATTACAGACGATTTTGAGTCACAATTTTCATAAGTTACAGACTTAGATGTTATACAAAAGTGCCGGGAATTGTGACATCCGGTTGAATTACATAACCCTACGAAGCATAAAAGAGTACAGATTCAGTCTAAGCTAATTTCGGCGTAGATTGAGTTGCGGCAGCAGTGCATTAAGATGGTCCACAGACTCTGCAAGCCTGTTGGCCGTTCGGAGAGCGTCCTCGGTTTCCCTCAGACGTGCCTCGCACTCGAGCAGCCTCGATTGTAATACAGAGATTTCATTTCAGTTGCCAATCACTTGGTTGTGGACAACCTCCATGGTTTCGATTGTTTTTTCCACCTGATTTTGAAGAGTGTTCATGTTGTTAACAGTGTGATCGTGATCTTCGGAGACTTGCTCGATTCGTTCCATTGTTGTAAGTCTCCAGAGCTCGCGAGTCTCTTGCAGCTCGATATCCATCTCGTGGATTTGTTGGTCGTGATGTTGTACTCTAGCGGCTAAGTCCGGTAGAGTGAAATGAGTGGGGTACGGGCTAGCTCGAGGCAACGTAGTGTCCCTCTTAGCCACTCTCGGGTTTCGCGATCCATGTGGATAAGAACGTGATGAACTTGGTGGTGTGTTTGCCATTCTGAGACAAAGCGTTAGGAAGAATGAGGCCTATATCCATATAATAATTTATATAATATAGCCTAAGATTGTAACGAGGCCTATCTATGTATACTTAGTATCACATAATAGCCTATTGGGTGCCTAACACAGACTTGTTTGAGTCCCGGTTCTCTCGAGGTCAGAGTCACTAGTGTATCCTGTTCAGCCATAACTTCCTTCAGATCTTACATCATCTTAATTTAATTGTACATAGTTGATCAGGCTATGTTAAGTTAAATTCGTATGCTGTAATCCCTGAACTGGTTATACCTAATAGGGAATACTGCCTAACGGTCATAGTCTAGGCCCACTAAATGCAACCTAGTTCACTATAACCTTAAGCTCTGATACCAATCTGTGACACCCCCAAAATTTAGTGATTTGCGGAAGCTCGATTTGGGTGTCACTAATCAATATACAAAGCACATAAGATATATAATGAACGACCACTATATGCGTCGTTTTAAACTTGTATTAATAAAGTAAACGTTTACATCAAAAATAATGTTACATTAGCTCGGTTCCTGAAATTGAGAGATTTCATAGCATAATTACTTTTACAAAATATAATAATGCAACCAAATCTCTAGTTGTATGTATGATGACTCGAGCTAAAAGTCCCTGCTTGTGCGGCCAACCTACTGCTGGGTACCTGTGATTAGAGATGAGCAAAACAGTCTAAGACTGAAACTGGTCCTGAACCGGACTGGGACCGGTCCTAGAAAAAATGGACTGAGAAAAAGACTGGACTGGTCCTAGGACTGCCTGACAGTCCTAATTCAGTCCTACTTTTCAGTCAGAAGACTGGTTAAAAACTGGACTGAAATCAGTTTAAACTGGTTAAAGACTGAAACTGGTTTAAAACTGGCAAAAAGACTGAAATGTATTATAAGCTATTTATGTTTATTTATTGTTTATTAACTTTTTTCTTTCCTTATAAAATTTAAATTTAGGTCAAATTGTATTTGATACATTTTTATTTCTTTATTTATAAACTTTTATTTATTTTCACATCAACAATTTCAATTATATACATTTTAATTTGATCATACTTCACATTTATTGATTTTTCTATTGGTTTTAAAATTTTATTGTAACTATTGACAAAATTATCGACCATGAAAAAAAAGACTGGAAATGACTGAAACTGGACTGGGACTGGACTGAAATTCTAAGAAAAACTGGCAAAACTGGCAAAAAACTGGACTGAAACTGGACCAGTCCTAGAAAAGACTGGTTTTTAATTTTCTGTTAAAAAACTGGACTTTTTTGAACTGGACTGAAAACCAGTTTTATCTGGTCTTTGCTCATCTCTACCTGTGATAAATACTAAAATGGGTCAGCGAAAACGCTGGTGAGCTCACAGGTTTGAATGTCAATGTATAGTTGTAAGAACCGCAAGATTTATATTGAATTTAAAATGCAATTAAGCAAAATAAAAGTTATACAATCCATGAGCACATAGTCTGAGCTTAACTTGAGCGCTAGGTCCAATTAAGGAAACCTAACTAATTTGCATTCTACGAGTGTCTAATCCACACTCGTCTTCCCAAATGCTAATACATCCGTTTGACCGGTTAGTGCGTGCTAACCCGGATGAGGATTGTCAATCCCATATGATATCATATACTAACATTCACGCTAAAATATTAGAGACTATGCTATAGAGGACTTTAAATTGATTAGCTTGAAACTCATGTAGTATTTGAAGGTTGGTACTTGCGTTCTACTTGTAAAACAAAATAGAGTAGTAATATCACACCCCTAGTTGTAAAATAGTGAAAATGGGGCCATGAAACTCACCTGAGTCTTGAAGTGTTTAATTTAATAAACTTGAAGTAATTAGCTGTGGATTGATGTCCAAAGACTTGAAACCTGAATGTGTCCACGACACTTAAATTGTTATTAATTGTACCGGTATCCCGAAAGTCTACCTTTGTAGTTGTTATACAACTATGTATATATGTCCAAATTACTACGATTTGGTTGATTGAATTGTTACAAGTTACTACGACTTGTTTGATTGAATTGATACAAGTTACAACGACTTGTTTGGTTTTGAAGTATGTTTTGAAAACACGTACGGCCCGTTGGTGTCTGTTTGTAATAATAATCTCATCATTAAATTTTTGGTCTCGAAACATTATACTTGAATAGTATGTTTCAATGTGTTTTAGAAGTCGTATCGCACGAGTATTTGAAATTGTGCAAGTTCAACACTTGGTGAGAAATGTGCTTACGGAATCTAAGTACGGGGGTCCGGGGGCAGCGCCCCTGGTAGCGGGGTCCAAGGGGCGGCAGCCCTTGGCGGGGTCCAAGGGGCAGAGCCCCTGGCTGGGGTCGAGCTGCCAGGTCAGCTTGGAAAATTTTTATTTCTACTATATTGCTTTAAGGAAAAACGCATCTGGACTTGAATTTGGGTGAAATCAAGTGATAAAATTTTGGTCTCGACACTTAGTAAAAAGTTGTAAATATTCTGTTTTATGCGACACAATATGCGACATAATAATTTGTTATGCGACACAAGGGTTGTGTCGCATAAGTATGCGACACAATACCTATACAACACAAGGGTTGTGTCTCATTGGTTCGGAATGCTAAATCAATAGCGACATAGTGGTTGTGTCGTATAGAAATACGACATAGTTTGCGACACAATATTGTGTCGCATGGGTTGCGACACTAAAGGTTTGGTACGACACAAGATGCGACATAAAGGGTTTTATGCAACACACTATGCGACACAAGGCTTGTGTCGCACTGAAGAACACTCAGACAGTGAACACAGCTGTCTCGATTTTTCAATCCCAAAATCCAAATCAAACTCATTTTTAGGTTGTAAATTCGTGTTTTCTTCATATATTTGGACATATACATGTTATATAACTCCTAAATATGTAACAACAAGTTAAAACGAGAGGTTTCGAGAATTTGTCGGAAACTTACGCGGTGTCGGTTTGAAAATCGGAAAAGATGAAAGTGTAGATCGCGTTGAGGTGGTCCCTTTTCCGTAATTATTTTGATAATTTGATGTCGTTTAGTGTTCTAATTTTGTGATTTTGATGAAATGGTGGTGGTGAAATTTTGAGAGAAAAATTGGTAGAGAGAGAGAGGTGGAAAGATAGAAATGAAATGAGGGGGAGGTGATGACCCCCTCTTGGTGGCTGATTTCGGTGGGGGCCCACCGAGTGTGGGTCTCCACTTTTAAACTCCGTGCAATCGTGCTCCGTGCGGTGTTCGTTTTCCCGATCGTTTAAACGTTAAATATTTGTTTGATATGTTTTAATCTACGTTTTGAGATGAGTATAATTATCCGATATTTTTGTTAAAATATTTTACTAAATATTTAGAAATCATGTTATAGAAAGTAAATTGTTCCGTTTCATTTGCGCGTTAGTATTTTAATTGTATGCATATTATTTATACAATACGAATTAACTACGAAATATTACAATAAATAATATTCTGAATAAAATTGAGTTATTAAATAATATTTGTATTACTTAATAAAATTGTTCACCAACGTCCGTATTTATTGTATTGAAATTCATTCGATTTGAAATTCGTACGATTTAAACAAACCGCATAATTGTGTAGATATATATATTCAACAATATATATAATAATTGATACATTAATTAGCCTAACACAGAACTAATTACATGTATTAAAACTTGATTAGGCACTAAATTCTAGTCCTAAATTGACAGGTGTCACACCTATTTCCCAAAATATCCCCAAACTTATCTTAGAATTTCTGAGGTTATGAAGAACATCTTTTAGAATATCCATTTCACTTGTCTTACCCTTTCGTGTTCTCCAAAAGTCATCTCTCTTGAGAATCCTTGGTGCGTAAAATTGGCACCATAGAAAGACTCGAAATGTTCAAGATAAGGGATTTCTGAAAGAATCAGAAGAAAAACATCCTTGGAAATTCTCTGGCAAGGAAGTTCTGAAGAAGAAAAAGAAAATAGAAAATAAGAAAAAGCAGAAAAAGAAAATAAAAAGAAGAAAAAGCAGAAAAGAAAAGAAAAATAGTTCCGCAAGAATAAAGCTAAGTCCTTCAAAGTATCATCCTCTCAAGAAGAATCTGATAAGAAGACGAATAGCTATCTCATTTCCGTTCTAAAATAAAGTTTTTCATGATCTCAGTTGTTTTTAAGATAAGCAACCCTTACACCAGAAAATACCACTATCCATACCCTTTTACCCTCACCAAACACTACAACCCTCATGAATGTCTTGGGATAATTAGCACCGTCCTCACCTAAGTGGTGGAGATCCGATTCTCGATCAAGCCTATGACGATGAGTGCTGCATGACTGGCTATTTGAGCGATTTCGTTTGTTCTATATTGATAGGAAACCTGATACACTTTGAGTGAATTGAGTGACCAACCTTTTGTGAGATCGCCAAGTCATGTGTACTCCAAGATCATGAGATTTGGATGTATGCCTAAGAGAATCTTTTGTTGTTTACGAAAGGATCATCTTATCTTTCCTTATATTCTGACATTATCTTACTTATACCTGGAAGTGGTAACTCTTAAAACTGTTCTGACTCGCTCTAAAATGTTTTAAAATGTTTTCAAAAACTGAGTGTTGCTTGAGGACAAGCAACGTCTAAGTGTGGGATAACTTGATGTGATGCAAAAAGTCATGTTTTTAAATACGATATTCCACACTTTTTGGACACATCTTTAGTGAAAACATTCCAAAATAATCATTATTTACTAAAATTTACTAAAGTGTTCCAAAGATAGGCGTTGCTACAAAAACCACTAAAAACGTCCAAATAACAAGCAAAACAGAGCGAATAAACAACAACCAATTCTCACACCCTCATTTACCCTATGATAAGCACATTCTAACCTTATGATATGTTGCAATAGGTAAAAACAAGACGGGAGAATCAAGAATCATGCAAATTGGGTGAAGAACGGAAGAGATACGGCTTCTACAGATCGTTAAAAGTCATTCCAAACATGCTTGAGCTACACTCATCCAATTTATGTGAAATTGGTACCATTAGAAGCGTAACGGAATTACGAAACCATGAGCGCAAGAATCGCGTCAAACGGACATGTAATGAAGGAGATACGGGTGTTTTAAGCAACGAAGGAAAGCCGAAACACCCCGTATACGGCCTTTGAAGGCCATATACGGCCCTTCTAACCCCATATGCTGTTTTGGCAAGGCTTGGGTCCATCCGGTCATCCCCCTTCATGCTTGGTTCGCTTGTACGATGCGCTTTGATGTTTATACGTATTTCTCCTTTGGCTCCAAGCATTATTTCTTTGGCTCCAAGAATGGCTTCAACTTTGGCTCCAAGTTTGGCTCCATGGCTCATTGCTTTGGCTCCAAGTTGATCTTTGCCTATAAATAGAGCCCATCACCTCCACATTTCACACACCATTCTCATTTCTCATTTCTCACTTTCTCTCTCACACATTCTCTCTCTAGCACTACTCTTAGGAGTTAGAGGAGAATTATTCTTGTAGTTAGTTCCTCTCTCTAGTTTCTCTCTCTAGCACTACTCTTAGGAGTTAGAGGAGAACTAGAGAGAGATTAGTTATGTAGTTAATTAGTAGAAGCTAGCATTGTAATACTTGGATATTGTACGAAGAAATACAAGTTGTTATTATGCTCGCAATTCGTATCGGTATTATCTATCCTTTCTATTATTAATTTGTCATATTGTTCTTGTTTGATGTATGTGATTTATTAATATTAGAAATGTTTATTGTTATGCATTGTGAGTAGTGTGCTTGTATATTTGTCATGATTTAAATAGTAGTGATGATGTTACTTCAAATATATGATATTGGGATAACATCATTATGAAACAACGGAGGTAACGTTATATGGCTTTCATTTGTATAGCTCCAGAAACATCACTAATGTGTGGAGTACGGAACGTGGAAGCTATGAAAGTCGTGGGCACAATCCGTTATGGAATAATGTTTCCGGTCATTATATAATTGGGAGTTGTTATACTTTGTTATCTGTCTAAGCTTATCCTGAATATAGATCTAGTGTCTCATCACCCTTTCCAGACTTTCACGTGACTGTTGCCCTTAGGATAGGACTTTGCAAACCCTAATACTACATAGATACAGTTATCTCCAGTTACAGTAGGAAGCTATGAACTTTCTGTAAAACGGCACAGTACTTAATATAGCGTTAAATACATGGAAGCTAAGGAAATGCCGTAGGACTGTTTCATCGTGGAATACCTAGAAGTGACCCTTCTAGCACTCGGGTCTAGGAATTAAAGCTGTGGAAATGCTCGTTGCCATGTACACCGTTATTACACCTAAGATCTGGAAAGCTGTGGAAATGCTTAAATGCCCGGTACACCGTTAGTACATCTAGGATCAGGAACACTATGGAAATGCCTAATTGCCCTGTACACCGTGAGTATTCCTAGGGATGAACGCCTGAATGTAAAGGAGGGTCTATGTTTATGACGGTAGAATATATGCTTCAATGAATGAATACATAGTTCTGTCAAGAGGGCTTAATGCTCCATAAACATTGCTTAACTCTACAATACCGATAGTTTAGAATAACAACAGTTAACAACCAATACAAAGTTAGATAATAACAAATAGACTTAGGGGTTAAGAAAGGTCAGTAAATACAATTGCGGCCTGTTGCCTTATGCCTGCTCCCTAGAAAAATCAAGGGTGACTTTGTCTTATTCAAGCAAAAGTTCAGGGGGGTTTGAAAACAGTCTGATCTGATTAGGGTTCATGATAGCCTAGGTACTCAGTGACATACGTATTTAGATCCGGAACTAAATAAGTAGGGTCCTAGTGTTTACAACTAAGTTTATCTGTCTGTTAACTGACTGTGTCCCCAATAAACATCATCCTAACTATATGCTATCCTAAATCATGGTGAACCACGTCTTTGTTATGTTTAAGTGTTACATATGTGCTAGCTTCCTTTTACTTTTATGTTTTATTAGTTTTAGTAGTTTTAATTAGATAAAAAGTCAAATCAAATACCTATCCAACTATCTAAACCCTAGCTTGATCACTAAGTTATCTGAACGAGCTCTGTTTTAATTCTGCCGTCGTGAGGAACGACCCTGGATCATCCTTACCATATACTAGTATCAGGTATTCGTACCAAGTACCAGTAGATAGTACGGAGGATTAGGCTCCCCCGACAAAATAAAAATTTAAAACTACCCACTGACGCCGCACCCAGCGGAAAGGTCCGCAACGACGGGAACCGATTCCCTATCCGACCGTTAGATGCGTGTCGTCACCCCTATCGGTCGGTCGGATTTGACTCCGGTCGTTGTTCCAACAGCAACAGAAGCGGCGGACAGTGAGTTTTAAATTTATATGAGCTGGGGCTCAAACTATAAGTACTACCTACCTTGGGAGCAAGCAGTAAGTATAACTCGAGGTCGTTCTTAAATCGGAGCGAATTGAAATAAAGCGGGTCACCAAAGATTATGGTCGCAATTAGGATGGGGGTAGGTAGATAGATCTTGGATTGATTTGGTTTTCTAATTATCCTAAATGCAGAAAAGTAAATAACGAGAAATGAAATTAGGGTTTAAGCAGACAGGTAGAGATGTGATTGCTGAAACTTGGATACTAGGGTTTCGGGATGATGTTCATTATGAAATTGATTGGAGATTTACCAAATAAAGAGTAGACATACTTTTGGTGTAAACACTAGGACCCTACGTTCAGGTGAAACCCTAGAAACATATGTCACTGGAATCCTAGGTTATCATGATTCTGATCAGATCAGGCTGTTTTCAAACCCTCCTGAGCCTTTGCTTAACTAAGACAAAGTCACCCTAAATGTTGTAGGGATCAGGCATAAGGTAACAGACCGCAATTGTATTTAATGACATTTCTTAACACCTAATCGTCTATTTACTTTCATTATAGTAAATACTGATTGTATCCTGTATGTTAAACCATTGGTGTGATTAGGGTTTTGCATGTCTAGGTATATGATTGACACTACCCTGTATTGTTTCTATTGAAGCACATACTTAACCATCATAAATATAGACCCTCCTTTACAGTCAGGCGTTCATCCCTAGGAATAATCACGGTGTACAGGGCAATTAGGCATTTCCACAGTGTTCCAAACCCTAGATGTACTGACGGTGTACTGGGCATTTAAGCATTTCCACAGTGTTCCAGATCTTAGGTGTACTAACGGTGTATAGTGCAACAAGCATTTCCACAACTTTGATTCCTAGCACAGTTCTAGAAGGATCACTTCTAGGTAATTCACGATGAAACAATCCATGGCATTTCCTTAGCTTCCACGTATTTGTACTCCACATGAGGTGTTTCCAACGCTATACGAAGTACCGTGCCTTTTAAAGGAAAGTTCATAGTTTCATACTGTAACTGGAGATAACTGTATATTCATAGTATTAGGGTTGATCAGATCCTATCCTAGGGCAACAGTCACGTGAAAGTCTGGAAAGGGTGATGAGAGACTAGATCTATATTCAGGATAAGCTTAACCAGATACACAGCATAACAATTTCCAATCGTATAAATGAAACATTAATTTAACATCATCCCTACTCCTAATATCTACATTTCAACAATCACAATATTAAACTACTCTATAAACATGGCAATATGCAGAATACAAACTGAAATAACATAAAGCACAAGCATTATAACAGTAAGTAAAGTTTAGATATCACCGGGAATACAGCAGCGTAATACTGAGGATTACAAATAGTCTGAACTTGAAAAACTCGTTACAACAAGATTACCAAGCTAAAACTTCCTCTAGACTCGAACCGTAAGCTCAACCCTAACCTTTCTCCTCTAACTCCTAAGAGTAGTGCTAGAGAGAGAAAGTTAGAGAGAGAAAGTGAAAGAAAAGAGAGAAATGAGAAAAGTGAGAGAATGAGAAATGTGTGAATGTGTTGAGGTGTATTGAGATGTGTAAAATGAGGAGGAGTGATCCCCTATTTATAGGCAAAGCTCAAAAATCAGCCGTACAACTCGCGAAACAGCACGTACAAGCAAACAAAGCAGCATACGGGGGCAAGGGGGCCGTATACGGCCTTGGTAGGGCCGTATATGGTGTATACAAGGCCGTATACGGTCTGTATAGGGCCGTATACGGTTCCCAGGGCCACTATACGGTGTCTGTCTGATTTCGTTCGTTGCTTAAAACGCGCGTATCTCCTTCGTTATGCGTTCGTTTGACCTGATTCTTTCGCCTGTGGTTTCGTAATTCCGTTACCCTTCTAATGATGCCAACTTCAATAAATTGGATGTGTATAGCTCAAGCATAGCCGAAATGACTTTATAGGGTCTGTTACTGCTCAATCTTCTCCGTTCTTTATCTGATTTGCATGATTCTTGATTTTCCCGTCTCGATTTTACCTGTTTTATCATATGATGAAGTTAGAATGTAATCTATATAAGGTAAATGAGGCCGGATGATTTTGTGCACGTTTATTCGTCCTGATTTGCTCGTTATTTGGACGTTTTAGGTGATTTTTGCAGCAACGCCTATATTTAGACTACTTTAGTGAATTTTAGTAAATAATGATCATTTTGGAATGTTTTCACTAAAAATACGTCCAAAAAGTGCGGAATATTGCCCTTAAAAACATGACTATTTGAGTCACATCAAGTTATCCCACACTTAGGCGTTGCTTGTCCTCAAGCAACACTCAGTTAGAAAAACATTTAAAATGGGTTTTTAAGGGGCGAGTCAAAATAATTTCAAAATGATACCACTTCTAATATGATTAAGATTGTTTAAGAATAAGGGAAAGGATAAGATGATCCTTTCAGAAGCAAGAAGCAATTATCATCAAGCATACTACCAATTCTCGTGATCTTGGAGTACACATGACTAGGCGATCTCACTAAAGGTGGTCACTCAATTCACTCAAAGTGTATCGGGTTCCCTAACAATCTAGAACAATTGAAATCGCTCAAATAAGCCAGTCATGCAGCACTCATCGTCATAAGCTTGGTCGAGAATCGGATCTCCACCACTTAGGTGAGAACGGTGCTAACTATCCCAAGACATTCAACGGGTGGTAGTGTTTGGTGAGGTTTAAGGGTATGGGTAGTGGTGTATGTTTTGTTTGTAGGGGTTTGACTCATCTTAAAACTCAAAGATAGTGAAAAACTTTATTTCAGAACGGAACGGAGGATTTTGTAGCTGCTCGTCTTCTATCGAATTTTCCTTGAGAAGGTGATACTTGAAGCACTCAACTTTATTTGATGTAACTATTTCTTTTTCTTTTCTTGATTTTCTACTTTTTATTTTTCTTTTCTTCTTCAGAACTTCTTTGCCAGAGAATTTCTAAGGATATTTTATGTTGATCCTTTCAGAAATCCTTTTCGGAACTATGATCTTTGATCTTGAACTTCAATTTTTGTCGTGCCAATTTTTCGCACTTTTGACTTTTTAGAGTACATAGAAGAGGAAGACTTTAGAGCATAATTGAAGAGGATGTTCCAAAAGATGTTTTTCACGACCTTAGAAATTCTAAGATAAGGTTTTGGGAATTTTGTTTGAGTAGGGTTTAGTACGAGGGTTTTTTTCGAAATGAAAGGTTTAGGCTCAACAGGGTTTACTAGGCGGATCATCGATACTGAAAATAAGCATCGGAAGGGTTTTGGGTTTGAAGAGATATGTAAAAATTGGGTTTAAATCCTAAGGAATGTCAAGGTCATCTAGCTGCACCTATACCGCGTACGGTACACACCAATGTGGTCTTGAAACGTATGTCTGGAGCAAGTTCTAATTCAGAGATGCAAGCATCGGCACACACAAGAAGTGAAAGTGAAGCATTAAAGATGAATGCTTTTAGGCTCAAGATACCTCACTACAAAATAGGGTTGTATGTGCCTAGCCATGCTCCTTTCAGATTATTGTTTCTTGCTCGAGAAATTTCTACCTTATTTTCCCTATATTCCAAAATACCTTACTCATATTTCGAGAATGATTCTTTTCGAAAGTATTTAACTCAAAAACTTAGAGTTTAGTTTCATAATTTAACTCATAATTTTAAATTTTTTGAAAAAATTTGTTTGAAAAATTCGTTATTTGGGAAAACATTTTCTGAGTAATGCTATTTTGGACATAAAAATTGCCTAAAATTATCCAAGGTATTCTATACCTTGCTATCCCACACTTAGAGGAACATTGTCCCTAATGTTCTCTTGAGTTGAGTTTTTACTGGAGGTAAAATCCCACACTTAGAGTTTGAACATGTAAGAAAATGTTTCTTAAGTGTTAAATTTGGGTTTGAATCCCACACTTAGTGATAAGCTCAGGATAGGGTATAGAATATAACAAGCTAATGAGACAGAATATATGTGGTCATGAAATGGATAGAAGGTTAAGAAACTCCCCAGATAACGTTTTGAAGCATGTGAAATTTTGCAGGAGATAGAGTCGAAGTGAGCTTTCGTCTGCATTCTTCTTGAAGGACATCAAGCTTCATACGGGGTTATCCGGTGTCATGTATCCAACGTTATCAGAAATCAACTTCAATTCTTTTAAGTGGGGATCCTTATGGTGTAGAATCCCATACTTTAGGTTTTGAAGAAGTTGGAGTGATTTTGATAAGTGTTTGCGGTGTGGGGAGTGATCCCACACTTAGTTCTTTGAAGTTCTTGGATACAAGGAAGTTTTGAGAAGAACGAGGCCCTCCATGAGATGTTTGAATGTTCCGCAGTCTGCAAATATTGAAAACTGGTTCGGGTTGCCTTTTGACTTCACGGATTTTCTTCTTGAAAGTGCGTCATCTCGCCTTTTTCCACGTTCATACATCACAACATTTCTACTTATGATACAGAAAGAAAATAAAACATAATAAGTAATAGCATAATGTAAATACGGATAGAGTGATCAACCAACTAGTGGCTGATATAAATAGGTTCCAAAAGTAAGGTTTAACAGTAGCCAACAAACACAAGATAATAATAGTAATAATGTCTGAAACCAAAGTCAAATGATGCAAATGGGGTAGAACTATGAGGCTGGGGATCCCTGGTCAGGCGCATCAGTATGCTGAGTAGGAGCTGGTGCTGTAGATGGTCCTACGACTGACTGCTGGCCACTAGATACTCTCTGTCCCTGTTCTTCAGCATTGATCAGTTTGAGCTGAATCAATATGTCTCTGAGGGTAGCTGCTGGCAGTCTCATCGGATCAGTGTAGCCCCACTCTAACAAAATAGCCGAAGTAACCCCTGCCTGCTCTAGTAAGGTCATGTAAGCCTGACGTAGCATGCTCTCTGTCGGTACAGCTGAGGAAGAGATCGGTCCCAAGTTTAATAGCATCCCGGAAGTGTCAAAAGATACAGCATCAGTGCCCAAGTAGACTGTGTCAGCACGGTAAGATCCACTGGCGACTGGCTGGGCAGGATGAGGAATCACAGGTGCAGAAATCACTGGCTGAACTACCGGTATCTCGGTCTCAACTGACTGGACCTGCTCTGGTACTGGTGTGGTCCGGATAGCGGGTGATGGTGTATGGGTGGTATGTGATGGGATGGATGTATGTGGTGGTGCTATGGCTGGTGGTGGTGGGCCGCATCGGTACATGTAAGGCTCTGGGTCAGGAATACCAAGTTTCCTGGAAATCAACAGCTGATGGGAACGGCTAACCGGAAGAGCATGCAAAAGATAATACTGTGTCAGCGAGGTCACTGGATCTGTGTAGTGAACAGTAGCCTGAGCTGGTGGCTCGGCTGTCTCAGCTCCTCTATGCGGGACACTAGCATGAGTAGTAGGTGCTCGGGCTCTATCAGATGGGCCATCCTCAGTATCTGCAACAGATGAGGATCCTCTAACACGCTTCCCAGGGAGACGACATCCTGGAATGATCTGCTTGGTGTTCTTCCATAGGCATTGTCTCTGCTCATCTACCTCAACAAGATGGATCAACTTGCAGTAGTCTAAGTTGAATGGCAAAGAACGAGAACAAACAGTAAACTCCTCAGTGTGGGCCTCAGTCAATAATCCCATACTATAAAGCAATCTAGTAATAATCGACCCCATGAACATGTGCCTATCCATGTCTGTCTCAGCTCCAAGTCTCTCAGCGATCAAGAAAGCAACATTCAGATTCTTTCCTCCTATGATCGCTTCCATGAACTTCAACTCTTCGGCACTCACAGCACCACCTTCCTTCTTTCCAAATATAGAACATGCTAACAACTTGTGAAGGATGTGATGAACCGGCTTGATGAAAGTGGATGACTTAACACAGCTCCTAAAGTTTGATCCTGCTAAATCCATCCAGATATCCTTATGGTTCCTGTTTGGTAGGCTGGAGATGTCTTGAACACTGTTTCTGAACCATGCAGAGTTGACCTGAGACTCTGTATATAAACCAAGATACACTCCCAAGTCGGCAACTGAGATATGATGAATCTGTTCCTGAAACCTGAATGAAATCTTTCTTTTGTCGGATACGCTCATTTTTGGGTTCAGCTGGTAAGTCATCATGAACTCTGTCACTACTTCTCGGTATGCATACTCATCTATATCGAAGAGATGGAGAAAGGCATTGTTCACTTGACCATCGGTCTCATACATCAACAAACTCCTCAACTCATCCCTGATCCCTAGCTTAATCATGTCTTTCCATACCACATATCGATTACTGCCTATCGGTCGCTGCAACCACTGGCGAATGAGTGACCTATGCTTTGAAGATTTGGCCAAGTAGCTGAGTGAAGGTGGGCAATTTTCCATCTGTGATAAAAAACAAGAAAAGATTAGGCCATAATAGTGATATATTAATGGATATGCTAAAGTACTTCCAAATTTTCAGAAAAAATTGGAAATGTAGGCTTTAGAAATGGGCATATCCAGAAATTTTAAAATTGCTAAACCTAACCGCAACCAATCACAAATCCAAAACTTTTATCAACTTATGTCTAAATAAGGGTAAGTGACACAAAGCTTCAAGTTCCTAGCATAATTAAAGCAAGTCAACAGGGTACCTAACTTAATTATCCCAAGCACTAAAAACTTAAATACTTCATGTTCATGGTTAATCAATCTAAATGAGATTAAGTCCAAGGTCATATAATTATCTCAAGTAAATCAATTAATCATAAAAGGGCATATTACCAATTAAATATGCAATCCAACTTTCCGCAATTTCCAAAAGACATAAAGCCGTATTTTACATGTTTGGAAGTAAACTTATTTGACAAAATGGTATTTTTTTAGAAAATGGCATTTTTGTTGGTTTCATTTCAAAGTCATACACTTTATTAATTAAAGTGATAAACTTAAAAAATGATTAAATGAACCGAAGCTTGTTTTGATAATCTTGTAAGCTTTTTAAGTTTAGAAAAGTCATAAACATGGTTTAAAAATAAAAGTTTTAAGTAAAAATGATGTTTATGATGATTTTATCAAAAATGAGCTTACTTTAATTACCGAAAACTAGCTTAACCATTTTCTAATTGCAAATGATCAATCAAAACATGTTAACCTATCATATTTAAGCATAACTCAATCAACAAAAGTCAACATAAGCAATTAATCATCCAAAAAGTCAAACTAGCCATAGTTCATCAAAAAGTCAACACTTTAATTCCCAATCTTGCAATCAAGCCAACAAATCACTAGATTAAGCTTGTAATTATGTTAAGCATCAAGATAAGCATAAAATAACACTAAAGATTGCAACTTTTAACCATGAAATCTATGAAAATGAGTTACAAGCCCTAATTTTTAAAGTTTCATGAAAATCACAAAAGTAGGTCAAGAATTACCTTAAACTTGATGTAATGATGTTGTGGATGCAAGAAAGATCATAAAATGATGAATTTTGAGCTTGGAATCATGCAAAATGGTTGAGTAATGAAGGTTTGGTGGTGATGGAGGTGATGGCCGACGGTTTGGGTGTGGGGAGGAGGAAGAAGATGAAGTTTTTAATGTTTTGTCTTATGTGTGTGGCCAAAAGTCCCTTTTATATCCTTCCAAACGCACGCGATTTAAAATTTGCGAAAGATACGAAACATACAAGTAAAATTTCAAGGTTTAAAATTTTTTAATAAAACAATTTTAAAAAGTATGTTCGTAATTTTCTGAATCTTTACGCGCAGTCTGAAAAGATATTGCAATGCGAAATCGTATAAGTTTTTATTTAAAACAAGACAATCCTTTTGTGTTCTTTAAAATTCAAGACAAATTCAAAATAAATTTTTCAAAATTTAAAAATAAACATTTTTGAACTTTCTGAAAATGTCTGAAATTCGTTACTGTGTTGCGCGAATTTAAATTTTAAAAGAACGTTTTCTTGTATTTTAAAATGCAAGCTTTTAAATTTAAAAATAAACCACTAATATTACTTAGCCTAAATACTTAAAATAAAACTAAATTAACTAAAGTTTGGGTTGCCTCCCAAAAAGCGCTTGGTTAAAGTCGGTAGCTCGACTTTTGGACAAATTTATTGAATATTGCCCAAGAGCAATTGTTTAAGTGAATTTGGTGCTCTTGGTTGAGGGAAAGTGTAGCGAGGAATAAAGTCACAAGTGAGAATCTTAATGACAGAATCAACTAGGTCTGCGGGATGTAACGAGAATCGTTCGTGTTCAGTGAGAAACATACGTTCCTTTTTGCCTAAATCTAGAAGATTGTCAATAAACTTGTTAAATTCCTTTCTAACTTTCTTAGGGTTTGAAATTCCGTTTCGTGATCCGTCATCTATATGGTTTAAGTCATGAAGAAGCATTCCTAGGGTTTGTTGAAATTTCCGTTCTTCTCTCGAATCGGGATCTCCGGTGGTAGTATGAACTGACTCCGTGATTTCTTCGATTAAAGATGTTTGTGAAACGGTGAAAGGAAATTTTGATTGAGCAAATAAAAAAGTGAGTGAGACGTTAATATCCTTCCTTCCAACAAAGAAAGTAGCTTCCATGTTATCGTCAGTGGCTCCAGGGAATATCTCTAACAACTTGTCGATCATATAAGTAGCGGGGTCAACGAAAAATGGAATTTTATCAGAAATGACGAGAGATATAGCGGGATCTTTGCTGATCCAGAACTCAAGCTCATAAATCATAGCTGCAACATGACGATTAATTAGGGTTTGGGAAACCGGTTGATAATCGGTGCAGGCGAATAGATCCATTAGTAGGTCTATTTCTGATTTAAGCTTTAGTTCTTGCTCTCGATAATGTGTGAAGATACCTTCCTCCTTTTGATTTGGAAGATGGTGGAGAATACCAACCTGTTTTTTTATCCTACGAGCGACTTCTCTTTGTTCAACTGAAAAAGGAAAGTCAGACGTTTTGAGTTGTCTGGCAAATGCCCGACAAACATCTAATCTTCTATCAGGATCAAAAGAGTTACCTACGTAGCGGATATTTTCTTCAGGTTTGATTGGTAAAGTCCTATCAACAACACGATAGATGGTGTACTCAGGTTCGGGTACGAGGTTCAAAAAGATAGGTGATTTTGGAGGGTATTCGTAAACTTCTTCGTCCCATGGTGGAAGACGTTCTTCAATGGGTGGAAAACGAAAGGGTTGAAGATGTTCAGAGTTACTCTCGACAAAACCAGATGAGGTAGGGAATTTAAAGAAGTTTTCTAAGGAATATGAAATCTCAGGAGCAGGCATAACCTGATAGCTTAGAATGCTAGATGCAGAAGTTGAGATCTTCTGATGAGAATCATGGTTTCCTAAGTCAAGATCTAAGAGTTGCCCTATGGTTCTAGATTCATCGTCTGAATTAGCGGAGATAACTTCGGAAGAGGATAAAGATGAAGAGTAGATGTCAGATTCCAACTCTTATTCTAAGCAGGCGAAGAACTCAGCGTCATCCATGGCCATCATTTCTTCGGACGTCTTGAGGGCGAGTGGAGAAATGGGGCTAGACGGAAATGAATCATAGAAAGATGTTTTTGTATTTTTCATTTTTAATTAAACTATCTAAATTATTCTAAGGAAAGCAAATAACTACCAACTAAGTTTGGGAAAACCTAATTGGAAAGGATCTCCTAAAAGCTATAATATCTAAGGCGGCTTCAAATCGTAACGCTCTACGATCCCCGGCAGCGGCGCCAAAAACTTGTCGTCACCCCTATCGGTCGGTCGGATTTGACTCCGGTCGTTGTTCCAACAGCAACAGAAGCGGCGGACAGTGAGTTTTAAATTTATATGAGCTGGGGCTCAAACTATAAGTACTACCTACCTTGGGAGCAAGCAGTAAGTATAACTCGAGGTCGTTCTTAAATCGGAGCGAATTGAAATAAAGCGGGTCACCAAAGATTATGGTCGCAATTAGGATGGGGGTAGGTAGATAGATCTTGGATTGATTTGGTTTTCTAATTTTAACGAGAAATGAAATTAGGGTTTAAGCAGACAGGTAGAGATGTGATTGCTGAAACTTGGATACTAGGGTTTCGGGATGATGTTCATTATGAAATTGATTGGAGATTTACCAAATAAAGAGTAGACATACTTTCGGTGTAAACACTAGGACCCTACGTTCAGGTGAAACCCTAGAAACAAATGTCACTGGAATCCTAGGTTATCATGATTCTGATCAGATCAGGCTGTTTTCAAACCCTCCTGAGCCTTTGCTTAACTAAGACAAAGTCACCCTAAATGTTGTAGGGATCAGGCATAAGGCAACAGACCGCAATTGTATTTACTGACCTTTCTTAACACCTAATCGTCTATTTACTTTCATTATAGCAAATACTGATTGTATCCTGTGTATGTTAAACTATTGGTGTGATTAGGGTTTTGCATGTCTAGGTATATGATTGACACTACCCTGTATTGTTTCTATTGAAGCACATACTTAACCATCATAAATATAGACCCTCCTTTACAGTCAGGCATTCATCCCTAGGAATAATCACGGTGTACAGGGCAATTAGGCATTTCCACAGTGTTCCAAACCCTAGATGTACTGACGGTGTACTGGGCATTTAAGCATTTCCACAGTGTTCCAGATCTTAGGTGTACTAACGGTGTACAGTGCAACAAGCATTTCCACAGCTTTGATTCCTAGACCACAGTTCTAGAAGGATCACTTCTAGGTAATTCACGATGAAACAATCCATGGCATTTCCTTAGCTTCCACGTATTTGTACTCCACACGAGGTGTTTCCAACGCTATACGAAGTACCGTGCCTTTTAAAGGAAAGTTCATAGTTTCATACTGTAACTGGAGATAACTGTATATTCATAGTATTAGGGTTGATCAGATCCTATCCTAGGGCAACAGTCACGTGAAAGTCTGGAAAGGGTGATGAGAGACTAGATCTATATTGAGGATAAGCTTAACCAGATACACAGCATAACAATTTCCAATCGTATAAATGAAACATTAATTTAACATCATCCCTACTCCTAATATCTACATTTCAACAATCACAATATTAAACTACTCTATAAACATGGCAATATGCAGAATACAAACTGAAATAACATAAAGCACAAGCATTATAACAGTAAGTAAAGTTTAGATATCACCGGGAATACAGCAGCGTAATACTGAGGATTACAAATAGTCTGAACTTGAAAAACTCGTTACAACAAGATTACCAAGCTAAAACTTCCTCTAGACTCGAACCGTAAGCTCAACCCTAACCTTTCTCCTCTAACTCCTAAGAGTAGTGCTAGAGAGAGAAAGTTAGAGAGAGAAAGTGAAAGAAAAGAGAGAAATGAGAAAAGTGAGAGAATGAGAAATGTGTGAATGTGTTGAGGTGTATTGAGATGTGTAAAATGAGGAGGAGTGATCCCCTATTTATAGGCAAAGCTCAAAAATCAGCCGTACAACTCGCGAAACAACACGTACAAGCAAACGAAGCAGCATACGGGGGCAAGGGGGCAGTATACGGCCTTGGTAGGGCCGTATACGGTGTATACAAGGCCGTATATGGTCTGTATAGGGCCGTATACGGTTCCCAGGGCCGTATACGGTGTCTGTCTGATTTCGTTCGTTGCTTAAAACGCGCGTATCTCCTTCGTTATGCGTCCGTTTGACCTGATTCTTTCGCCTGTGGTTTTGTAATTCCGTTACGCTTCTAATGATGCTAACTTCACTGAAATTGGATGTGTATAGCTCAAGCATAGCCGAAATGACTTTATAGGGTCTGTTACTGCTCAGTCTTCTCCGTTCTTTATCTGATTTGCATGATTCTTGATTTTCCCTTCTCGATTTTACCTGTTTTATCATATGATGAAGTTAGAATGTGATCTATATAAGGTAAATGAGGCCGGATGATTTTGTGCACGTTTATTCGTCCTGATTTGCTCGTTATTTGGACGTTTTAGGTGATTTTTGCAGCAACGCCTATATTTAGACTACTTTAGTGAATTTTAGTAAATAATGATCATTTTGGAATGTTTTCACTAAAGATACGTCCAAAAAGTGCGGAATATTACCCTTAAAAACATGACTATTTGAGTCACATCAATGCGCGTCATGGAGCATTAGTCAAACCAAAAGGCATAACCAGGAATTCAAAATGACCATACCTAGTACGAAATGCAGTTTTTGGAATATCCCTTTCACAAACACGAACTTGATGATAACCAGACCTTAAATCAATTTTAGAATAAAACGAAGATCCCTGCAACTGATCAAACAAATCATCTATGCGAGGCAGTGGATATTTATTCTTTACCGTTCGTTTATTCAATTCCCTATAATCAATGCACATTCGAAAAGACCCATCCTTCTTTTTCACAAATAAAACTGGTGCACCCCAAGGAGAAGAACTAGGTCTAATGAACCCTTTATCCAACAACTCCTGTATCTGATTCATCATTTCACGCATTTCAGAAGGAGCTAATCTATAGGGAGCTTTGGCTACAGGTGACGAGCCAGGAACAAGATCAATCTGATATTCAACTTCCCTAACTGGTGGTAATCCAGGTAATTCATCAGGGAACACTTCCGGATATTCAGAAACAACCGGAACATCAGAAAGAGATTTCTTTTCTACTTTAGTATCAATCACATAAGCTAGGTACGATTCACAGCCTTTGGACAAAGATTTCCTAGCTTTCATCATACTAATCAAAGGTATACACCCACTATCCCTTTCTCCTCGAGCCACTACATATGACTCTTCAGAAATTGGGATTCTAATCAGCTTATTGTGGCAATCTATGCTTGCTTTACACTGACTTAACCAATCCATGCCAATAATCACATCGAAACTAGCAATCGGCATCAACAGAAAGGAAATTGGGAAAGTCTGGCCATCTATCATAATACTAGCTCCAATTACCGAGGTGGTAACAGGAACTGATTTGCCACTAGCTATTTCTACTTCAACTGGGTTTGTAATCATAGTAGGTATCATTTTCAACTTATCACAGAAACACACAGATACAAAAGAACAATTTGCACCAGAATCAAACAAAACACGAGCTTGTACAGAGTTTACAAGAAAAGTACCAGTGATAACATCATCTGTGTGAACAGCTTCATCCACTGTCATTTGAAAAGCCCTACTAACTGTAGATAGCGGATTCTTCCGCTTCTGACCGGAAGATGACGAACTAACAACAGACCCAGAACCCTGTCTCTTAGCCTCGGTACACTGATTTGCACGATGACCTTCCTTATGGCAATTCCAACACACATAAGTAGGAAAAACACAATCTTTGGCTTCATGCCTAATCACACCACATTTCACACATCTAGTGGTTTGCACAATACACGGCCCAAAATGTCTAGCTCTACATTTAATACACCAATTGGGACGATCAGAAGTACCACCACGACTTTCTTGTTTCTTACCCTGTTGATTTCCTTGCCACCATTGCTTACCTTTACTAGAAGGTTCACTCCTAGATTTCTGAGAAGTCATCTCTTTACTTGATGCTTGTTGAAGTTTCAAATCACTTTCAACTGATCGAGCTAACATAAAAGCTTGAGAAAGAGAGCCCGCTAATCTCACTGAAGTTCGATAATGATTAGGTAAAGTACCCACAAACTGTTCTATTTGAGTTCTCTCATCAGGAACCCACTGCTGAACAAACCTGAGTTTCTCTGTAAATTGATTTATCAAATCATCCATTGACATGTTATCAGTTAATTGCAAATCCATAAACTCCTTTCGAATCCGAGCTATATCAAAGTTTGAACAATACTGCTTACAAACTTCATTATGAAAATCAGGCCATCGGATAGATGCTTTCTGAAAAGGAGATAACACAGAAGTAATCGAATCCCACCAATTCATAGCTGCTCATTTTAAAAGTTGAGTTGCATAAGGAACCTTTAACTCTTCCTCACATTGGCAAACTTCAAATTTCTTTTCAATATCTCTCAACCAATCTAGAGTTACCGAAGGATTTGTACTACCAGAATACACAGACGGATTACTGCTCATAAAGGTTTTAAATGAACACACCTTTTGTTTTGGCGGTGAAATAGTACTAAACACAGGATGAGAAGATTCAGCCTCTTTTTGTTGTTTATACATTCTAAGTGCTTGGTTTTCCTCTTCCAATTGAAGGAGATACTCGTCTCTTTCTAACTCCTCTCTAGCATGGAAAGAAGTACCAATATGCCCAGTCGGATCATCATGAGTCTCAACAGTAACTTCCGGCCTTGAGACATTATTAGGGATAACAGGGGGTTGCTCATTATCCGCCATGTCTGTAAACACAACAACAGATCACAAATCGTTAATCGTTAGCACCTATCCTACTAACAATTTCACATTCAGTACATAATCCCATTCCCAAGAATGTTTGACACAACAAAATCAAAGTTTAGGATTGAACATCCTATCATGTTCAATTCGCCCAAACTATTGCTCTGATACCAACTTATAACACCCCTCAATTCAAATCACAATATTTAATTATGTTTCACGGAAGCGTATACTTACAATACATATTTTATTAGAATTCTGCTTGAAATTTTCGCAAACATTTATACAACATGTTTAACTACTAAACCAAACATAGTTAACTTGTTCATAACCCGGGGCATTAAGTATACAAAACATCATTTATTACAAAATGGATCAGAGTAGCAAGTTTCAAACATTCCCAGCATCAAAACATCCCTTCCTGACTACCCACATAATAAACATAACCTGCAGGAAGTAAATTGAGGGATTAGCACGAAGCTAAGTGAATGAATAATCAACTACAATTCAATTTAGCTAGCAATTTGTTCACAACCAATAATGTAACAAATATCGTCAAGAGGAACGGTGGTTCCTAAGGACCCTGTGTCGGGTGGCCCTATCAGAACACTTAAATCAACTGTAGGCCAAAACAGTGATTAACCGCTAACTAAATGCTAATCTCCATCAACACATGTACGCAACCCTGTGTTGACCAACATTAGCAATCAAGTCCAACTGACAATCTAGTTGACCTCTGGATTCATCAATCAAGCACACAGACTAATCAAACCGCCAGTCAAATGGCATATCATTTCAAGGTTAACATTCTATCAATAGTAATCCTATAATTACTGATTGAAATCAAACTGACACAACTAAATCAAACTATGAGTTTCAAATCCACTCACCTGATTGTTTTAGTTCACTTACTCAGCTGCCTTATCTCGCTGAGTTCTCTGAGGATCTGAGAATTAACAATCAAATATAAGTTAGTAATCACATTCTTAAAACCATAGCTTATATTCGAATATTACATCTATGAATACTTCTCACAACATATATAACACGATCAATATATGAACATAGGTTAAGTGTATCAACATACTATCAATTAATCATAATACATTTGAGATTATATGAAGTTTGATAACAAAATCACAATCTCTGCAATGGGTTAGAATCCGCCGGATTCCCATAGAATCCGCCGGATTCTAATGGATTTCAGATGTAACATTTGGACCAGGGTTCCCAAAACGAATCCGGTTGGACGAATCCGCCGGATTTAACCCATTTTGACCGGATTCATATCCGTTTGACTAGATGAATCCGCCGGATTCAACAGGAATCCGCCGGATTCCTTGTGTCCGTCAGACCTGGGCAGTTTGTGCAGAGCTCAAACCAGAAATCATAAACCATAAACTAACTAACAGCAGATACGTTTCCAGCTTCATATTACAGCTTATATATCATCATATATGCAAACAATAGCATGTTTAACACATCACTTTAGCATCAATTCATTCAAAAACATCATGTGATTATGATGATGAGTTTAATCATGAAAATACTTACACTTGATGATGGTGATGATGATATAACTCACAAATCACAGCAAATCTTCAGTTCAAATATTGGATTTAAGGTTTCTATTTTAGATCTTTGGGTTTCTAGGTTTAAGTTTCCTAAAAGGGAAAGTATGAATAACTTTCCTAAAAGGGAAGGTTTTATAATAAGTCGGCTAAGTTATTTACACCGACCCGTATCCACTTAAAACTAGTCCCCTTTCAATCTATTGCCTGAAACCTAAAAATCATTTGCGAGAAACTTATTTTATTCTACCGTCAACTATAGTAAATCACAACAATCAACAATTTACTATCCACAATAAGTTCTGAGACTTATTTATATAAGTTTCGCAATAAAACAATTAATATCAAATAATTTCTAATACAATTAAATATATCAATTTAAAATTAGAAATTACCAGACCCGAAGAGAGGATGTTACAGTAACAGACCCACTAAAAGTTTTGACCGTTCTTAACACTGTAAGGATACTAAGGCTAGGCAAGGCATTTAAGATTAAGACTTGGTTTGGTGACTGCTAACTTTACATTAATGGTCTTTGTTTAGTCCAGAGCTGTGTGGTTCAACCAGGATGTGACACAGTCTTCAACCGACGACAGTTCCTTAGCTTTTCCCACGTATTTAAACGCTATACGAAGTACTGTGCCGTTTTATGGTCTTTCCGGTGCCACATACTTTATGGTCACTCTGGACTAGTTTAACTAAGTTTGTATTAACGTTTAACCATCTATGATATAAACCAGCCCTCACTACATTCCCAATAAATCCCTGATTGATTCACGGTGTACTATACGAAAGGTTTTGGCAGTATTTCCACAGCTAGACAATTCAGACCATGTTGATTTATTTGATTTGAAAACACAGATAGGTAGTGACCGGTTGATCAAGGTACATGACTCCTTGTCATACAGGTTCTAACCACATTTATTGGAGGAAAGGCGTTTAGGTTTAGAAATTCATAAATGTAAAATTAACAGTACACCGGTTTTCAATATGTAACAATTGGGAACATTATTCCACAACGGATTGTGCCCACGACTTTCAAAGCTTCCACGTTCCGTACTACACACATTCATGATGTTTCCGGCGCTATACAAATGAAAGCGTTTAACGTTACCTCCGTGGTTTCATAACGATATTATCCCAATTTTAAAGTAACATCACCCGCAATACATAAACTAACTATATCATAACAAGCACAAGGTAACTACTCCCTATGCATAACAAACAATCCTAAATCTAGCATAGCAACAATAATAATAATCATCATTATGAAAGATAAGGAAAGAGATAACCGAATGTAACGCGTAGTTTGAATAATATTGAAAGAATACACGAGCGTAACCTCCGCAATATCTTGGACAATATTACAAATAAGACCCTCGAAATATCCCTAACACTATTACAAGAGTAGCCCCTCCGTTAGTCTTGGTTAAATATTAACCAAGAGCTAACGAACTAAAACCCTACTATTTCTCCTCTAACTCCTAAGAGTAGTGCTAGAGAGAGAAAGCTAAACTACAAAGAAAGAGTGTGTGAGAGAGAAAGTGAGAATTCTACGAAGAATTGGTGTGTGGAATGAGGTAAATGAGGCCACTATTTATAGGCAAGCCTTGGATCCAAGAGTACAAGTCCACAAGCACATGTACAAGCAAACGAAGCAAGGAAGAGGCCGTGTGAGAGCAAAACAGGCCATGTACGGCCTCAACCAGGCCGTGTACGGCTAGTTAAGGGCCGTGTACGGCCTCCGCTAGGCCGTGTACGGCTTGGGGGTGGCCGTGTGGTAGGCCGTGTGATTTATCTGACTTTTCTCGTTGCTTCGGAAGGCCGTATCTTCTTCGTTTCGCGTCCGTTTGACTTGATTCTTTCGCCTACGGTTTCGTAATTCCGTTACGCTTCTAATGATGCCAATTTGGTAGAAATTGGATGTGTGGGGCCCGGGCATGTCCAGAATACGTTTTGTAGTCTTCGGCTGTGCTGTTTCTTGCATAACTTCTTCATCCTTGATCCGTTTTGAGCAATCCTTATATCCACGTTCTCGTAATCTCCATAGATACAAAATAAGATAATTGTGAGGTCTTGGTATGGAGTTTACAGTAGATCTAGGGTTTGGCTCAATTCGGTGCCTATTTCGGTTAGTTTTCTTACCTTTTTGCATGATTTTCAGATAACCGACAAGTTTATTCCTTTCTAACAAAAGTTGGTTTATAATGATGATTTTAAGATTTATTTGTTAGAAAAGAGCTAAATATGGGACAATTAATGCAGGTAAAAACGTGACTTTTTGCGCTACATCAATGTACGTTTAAACGATCGGGTAAACAAACACGGGTATAATATCACTAATTGGGAGGCAAGATTTTACAAACCTTACCTCCCATTTTTTATAATAAAAATCGGCTCAAACAAGATCCACCAAAAGTGGATCTTGTTCCTTGACCTAAAGTATTCAAAACACACCCTTAATACCTCATTCACCATCATCTATCCTCTCACTAAACTCTCTCACTAAAACACACACCCCATCTCCTTCCTCCTAACCTCCATCACCACCATCATTATCCACCATCAAACCACCTTGGATCATCAAGACGATTGAAGCAAAAGTGTTCACGACGACGCGAGCTACAATTCCATCTTTACGGATTCTTCATTTGATCATTGTAAGAATCCCAACACTTTTTAAAAGTACTTATATTATGTTCATATACTTGTTAGCTAGCTCATACAACTTTATAATGTCCAAAATAAACCTTGAAAAACGTTTTTACAAAGTATATATATATGTACATAAATCTGCCCAGAATTTTTGTCTCACCAAATCGACTATAACTTGAGTTCTAAGATGAATCATCACATGAATATTATACTAAATCTCCGTATGGATGTCCTCTACAAAAAGTTCTTCTTTGATCATTTTCAGAAATACATGGTTTTTGGTGTAGAAGTTGATCTTTGAGCTAGTGTCTGTTTTATACTAAAACTGACCACTCTTTATATTTATTTTTGTTAAAAATAGTAAATGAACTTATAAAAATACCATAAAATGCAAACATTAACTAGACATATGTATGTCCAACTGTGATTTTTGGTGAGTCTTGGTTTGGTCTGAAAAGTGTAGAAAACGAAAGGTTTATCGAGTCGAAAATCTGAAAATATAAACATAAGGGCTGTTTTAGTCAGTTTACAAAACCGACACTTCGGGTAAACCCCGACACGAACCAATAATTTTATTGAACTTATTGGACCATTTTAAGACTTGGGTAAAAGTTTCGTGTCAAACCGAGGTCATTGACCACGTTTTCGATGATGACCAAAACTGATCAGACTTAAGTGTCGCAGAGACCAAAGGTTTCATGCGACACTTACCTAGTGACGCTATTATGGCCATAAAACTATTATTAGCGACACTCACCGAGTGACGCATTAATCAAATGACGCATACTAGCGTCACTTCATCGAAGTAACGCCTATGTTAGGAACAGTACACCTGCGGCACTTAACCTTAGTGACGCAACCTAGTGACGCCACCTTATGCGACACTTCACTCAGTGACGCATACAATACTGAACTTCATTATATATGCGACACTCTCCTGGTGTCGCCAAAAACTACTAAGTGACGCTCTAAGTGTCGCCTAAAACAGAAACTTGAAAACTAGTTTTCACACTAAGTGTCGAACACACGTTACTCCAATACTTATATACGATACAACTTACCAATCATATACTTTTATAGTATACAATGGATCAACACATAATAATAATACTTTAAAGATTATTATTACCAACCGACACCAACGGGCCGTACTCGTTTTCAAAAACTCAAACAAACAAATCAAACCAAATCATTTGGACATTACTAGTTGGATGAACAACTAGCATGGACGGTTCTTTTGAGACGTCCACATATACTTATAACCTTGCGCGTTTTGAACGCCCGACAGGGTACAGTCTTCGGACACCACATTGTACCACATCATATTTGTTTCACTGCATATCATCAGACTCATGTGAGTCTCATAGCCCCTCATTTTACTGTTTTAAACCCAGGGGTGGGAATACATGCTCCATTTTATTTACATGTGAACACAAGTACAAAACTAGATATATTGACTGCATGAGTTATTTTTACTAATCATGAAGCCCTCCACATCATAGTTTGTTAGTATGGATTTAGCGCGAGTGTTAGTGTATGGTACCATATGGGATTGACAATCCCCATCCGGGGTAGTCGCGCTACCACGACTGCGGTCGAACGGACGCATTATCATTTGTTCACACATGTGTATGATTAGGCACAATCAGGCACTTGATTGTGATCTTGAACCCTCAGTTAAGCTCAAACTATGAGCTCATGGCAGTAATATACATATTTATTTGATTAAATTCAAATCATTATACTAAAACTTATGGTTCATACATTGTTGTTTCATCATTACACCTGTGAGCTCACCAGCGTTAGCTGACCCTTTTAGCATGTATTCTCAGGTACACATCAGTAGTAGGACTGCACTGGATTATCTAGCTCGAGTCGCATGCAAACAATCAAGAGATTTTCCTGCATTATTGTATTTTGTAAAAGTAGTAATGCCATAGAATCTCTCGGATAGGTTACCGAGCTTTTGTAACTTATTAACTATTGTAAACTTTATTACAATCAATGTATTTTTGTAAACGACGCATGTAGATGTCGTTCATTATTTACCTTGTGTGTTTTGATTATTGATTAGTCGCGCCCCGACCCGATTCGCTTCCGCAACCCGAATTTGGGGGTGCGACATCTCCAACCATTCTTACAATTTCACGCACACACTGGTAACTTTGCAAATTAAGAAGATAAAAGGAAGACAAAAAGTGGGAATACAAAGTTGGTGACAATTACTCTTCAAAATCTCACGAAAACTTAGAAGCTTTATTCATGTCATGATATCATGATAATATCACTAAAATATCATGATAAATTGTCTATTTGCTTTTATGAGATTTTGAAAAGTAATTGTCACCAACTTTGTATTCCCACTTTTTGTCTTCCTTTTACTTTTTTAATTCGCAAAGCTTATTTCCTTTTCATTATAACTACAAATTTTGTTCTTACAATCATGAATATTTATAAATTGTCTCTCACGAGGTTTGAACCCACAAGCATTAGGTTGAAAGGCTCCCCACATACTGCTAGCTAGGCCATAGGCCCTTTAGACTATTTTACCCTTAAAAATCATTAATACCTCTCATCTTCTTCAAAGTACATTATAAAAGTTTGAAACCCTAATTTACAAGCAAGAAATACTAAAGAAGCCGCACCGCCGTAATCAAAAAATGATTTCCCCTTAACATTAATTTAACAACCTTATGAATAGTAACCTTTGAAAATTTTTCATCTTTAACCCCTAAAGTTTTAGCACTTTTAAATTTTACTACCCTTTATGTCTTAGCGAATATCTAATTTCTACCTTTTAACTTTTAGTATTTTTCCATTTTTTACCCTCTAATTTAAAAACTCCACCCCTTAACTTTTAGTGATTTTTCACTTTACCCACTTTAAATTTTAACTACTTTCCATTTTCTTCGTCTGAACTTTTATCACTTCTCCATTCTATACCCTTTAGGTTTTAATATTTCCAATTTTCCCCCTTTACATTTAAGATTTAATTCCCCCCCCCCCCCCCCCCCCCCCCCCCCTCCTCCCCCCTCTTCCCCCTTTTTTTTTTACTAATAGTTTATACATTTTTTTTCCTTTACTTACAACAAAGTTTTATATTAATTTTATTAAGACAAGATTATACAAATAATTGCAAACGATAATTTAACTTAATATTTTTATGTAGTATTCTATCAAATTTGTATTAATTTATATTTTTTCAACTATACATACATATTCCCCCTAATAAAAAAAAACCATAAAGATATCATACCTTCGTCAACTTAAACTTTTTTATGAATTCACATTGGAGTTTAAGAATGTACTTTTTAACCCCGCCGCAAAGCGCGGGTAAAAAAATCCGCGTATAATATCAATTAGCAAACTTTATAAATAGTAAGTTGTTTGTTGTATTCTAAATTTAACTTTATGTGATCTAATAAATTACTAATTAAGTGAAATATAAACAACAAAGTTATTTTAGAGTAGTGGTAAATAGGTGAGTTCCAATCATGATTTATGTGCTTGACCCAAGTTCAAAACATGGTGAATATTAGTTATTTTTTTCTTTTTTTTACCTTTTATCTATGATCACTTTAATATATTTTATCTTTTCTAAACTATATTCTACTAGCTAAAAAAGTGTTAGACAATCGTTATAAATAATTGTCATACCGAAAAAATTATGTATAACAAATTATACTTTTACATATTAATTTTGATTTTTATGATATTTAAATGATATGTTTATGAAGTAGATTTAGTTGTATATCACTAAATGAAATTTTAAATTGTACAACTTAAAATATAAAATTATATGTTTTACAATATAAGTAGACAACCGTGATTAAAAGTCTACGTTATGAGATAAGTTTTTTCCCTGAAAAACACCAACAATTTCAATTCACTTTGTTTTCTCTTTCTTTAGCATTTTTCAGTTCTCTATTTCAACAACAAATCAATTGTAAATGATCGTAACTAAAAGATGAACTCATTGAAACAATTAACGGATAAATAAAATACAAAATAAATACGATGAATCAAATTATATGTTCTCATCGCAAAGCGTGGGCATAATGAACCTTGTTAATAATCAATTGAATTGGAAGTAATCGATATAAATAAAGTTGAATACCAATAAATAGTTAATTGGCCCATCCACTTCCATGTATGCACCGTCATTTAAATTAGGCTAAAATACATTTTAGTACCCTAGACTTGATTAACTAGGTGTTGTGGACCCTGAACTATTAAGGGTGCACTATAGTACCATGAACTTGTAAAAGTGGTTACATAAAGGGCTTGACTCACTTAACTTAGTCATGAGGAGAGCACGTGACTGATTTGAGTTACTTTTTGTTGGCTTCAAAATATTAAACCTGACAGGCTGACACCACAAGAAACCTACAAACATGACGGCAAAAGAATTTTAAAATGACATTCATTACATCCCAAAAGCAACTTATATTGCCAACGTAACTCGATTAGAAATTAGGTGAAGCAAGTAACATTATCATACAAGTAAAATTGACATGAAAGTGGACTCAATTAGTTGTTTTGCAGCATGTACGCAGAGGGAAACAAGAGGTAAAAAGAAAAATATTAAAAAAGATACGAGTAGAACACAATAAATCGATATCGAAGAAGCTGTACTGTGTGAGTTGGTGTTATTTATATTTGACAATCCTTTTAATTTTGCATGATATCTACAGCCATTCAACACCCAATTTCGGTGGGTGTTACGTTTTCTTCAAATTATTCGATGTGCATCTTCACTCGCCAATCTGGAACAATCTTTTCAACATAATGACTGTTGCGTGAACCTTCAAATTTGTAAAATCGCTGTTGTTTGTTTTATGGTAGATGATACAACTGATTTTGTCTTGTAGATGTTGATGCTATGGGTAGGGGTGTCACTTTTATCCGGAATCCGAATAATTCATCCGATCCAATCCAATTTAGGTTAAATGGACAGGATTATTTGGATTACGGATTGCTTAAACGGATTATGGATTACTTAAATGGATACACGGATAGGATTAAGGATCAAAATTAAACTGTTTGGATATATCCGTATAATCCGAATAAGAATCAAATAATTAAATAATATTTTTTAATAATATATTATATATTAACGTTACCATATAAGAAATTAAAAATTAATCAAAAATATAATATCTTCCTGCCATAAAGGTAGAATTGGAAGATATTGGTATTTCTAGTCAAAATTTGAGATAAATTTGCAACTAACACGTATAAACTTTCCTTTTTAATTGTTATTACATATTGTACTTTATTACTTTGTGTAAGAAATAAACACATAAAGAGTTACTATTTTTTCAGTTTCTTTTGGATTAGATTGATTGGAGGTGTATTTAATTTTGGAACTAGGAATATGTTTTGGATCAAATTGTATGTTAGAAGTTGGAATTGGAATTTGGATGTTATAGTATGATATATCGTTTCATCTTATCTTATGTTTGTTTATATACTTGTTTTATTAAACGTAAATTTAGTCTTACTCGATATCACACGTTCAACTTGAGCTTATTCGGATGAAACCGTTTAATCCGAAAATTAATCCGAACCATTTAATCCATATCCGATTAATCCGTTTCTTATTTGGATTGGATTAAGGATGAACTTTAAATTGTCCAAAATCCGATTAATCCGATCCGAATAATCTGAAATCCGAACAATCCGTCCGAATAAAACCATTAGCTATGGGTATGGTTTGGGGGTGTGTATGTTTTTTTCTTTTTCATTTAATTTAAAATTTGATTTAATATTGTACGGGGTATAACACATCGAGACGGAAGAAAATAGAAAGCACCGTCAAAAAGTAACTCAAATCAGTCACGTGCTCTCCTCGTGACCGAGTTAACTGAGTCAAGCCTTTTTTTTAACCACTTTTACAAGTTCAGGTACTACAGTGTACCTTTAATATTATAACACCTACTTAACCAAGTTTAGGGTACTAAAATGTATCTTAGCCTTTAAATTAATACTAGACGGCAAATGTAATACGGATGGGTAACTAGATTGAGAAGACTGTATGTATTATTACTTTTACTGTAATATATATGCTACCACTTGCTCGTAACTTGCATCGAATGCAGAAATTTTAAGAATTCGAAGATGAGGAGGAAAACATGTGGAAATTTTAAAATATTAAAAAGGGTAAAATGGTCGTATAATTTGTTAAATAGTATTTAGAAAAAAATGTTAAGTATTAAATTAATATAATCATATATAAACCATTATTATCTGGATATCTATGAGACTATGAGAGTTTTGACATTTTAAAGGGATATAGACGTAGTATTGAAGTTTGCAAGGATAATAGACGTTAATTATAATAAAGTTTTAGAAGAAGATGAATGTAATTTCGCGTATTTTGAAAGGGAGCTGATTTTGGCAAGGAAACTTTTACTTGTCACAAGGAAACAGTGCATTAACCAGTTATACTATAGGCATAAACAGTTGTACTGTTTCCTTGTGACAAGTAAAAACTTACTTGCCAAAATCAGCTCCCGTTTTGAAATGATGTACGCATTACAATAACACAACGTGAAAGACCAGTTTGTCTAGAATTTTCAAATATAAAGAAGGCCGGCCCATTTCGTAGTCATTTCCTAATTAAATTAATTTCAAAATCTCTGGAAGAAATTTCAGGAAAATTCGTCATCTCGATCTAGACCCAACTCGTTTTTCAACTACGCGCAAAATAGTAGACCACTAGAACCAACTAACTGACTATGCATATAAATAACTCAAATTCTCATACAGAAATCTTCAACTTACTTCTTTTCAGTTCCCTTCATTTACATTTACATTTACATTTACATAAATATATACGTACACAATTTATTTATTACTACTTTCTTAGATATCCGTTTTCTTGGGTGTGTAATTTAATACAGTGATGGACAAACAACAACAATACAATCGCGTGTTTAGACATTTAGACGCGAATGGTGACGGAAAGATATCGCCACCCGAGCTCCAAATTTGCGTAGGAAAAATAGGCAGCGAGTTGTCGCTTGAGGAGGCAGAGATTGTAGCGGAATTAATGGATTCGGACGGGGATGGGATGTTGAGTTTTGATGATTTGGTTAAAGTGGTGGAAAGTGCAAATGATGAAGAGAGAATGAATGATATGAAGATGGCTTTTAAGATGTATGAAGAAATGGAAGGTTGTGGTTGTATAACTCCTACAAGTTTAAGGAGAATGCTTAGTAGATTAGGAGAGTCGAGAACCGTCGATGAGTGTGAGTTGATGATTGCGAGGTTCGACCTTGATGGTAATGGTGTCCTTGATTTCGATGAGTTTCAAGATATGATGTTGTGATCGACTGATAGGTTGTATGATATTATATAAATGGGTTGATATGGGTATATGCATGATGAGTATTATTTTCGTTTTTCGTGCTTATATATGTTACGTTTAGATGATTTTTTGGGTCATTGGCGTTGATCTTATATTGTACTAGTAGTATTTTTGTGTATATAGAAGATTTTGGTTTTTTCAAATATGGAAAGGTTTAAATGGTGGAATTTTGTTATCTTGGTGGTGTTGGTGATAAAAAAAACCTTCAAGTTGAAGTCATATACACGACCAAGTGAAATATTGCTTGCGCTTGTAGAAGCCTCATAAAGACACACGTGGGGATTGATGGATAACTAACTAACTAACTAACTAATCGCGCAAATTGGCAGAAACTCATATCGCTTCAAAATTGTTTTTTAATTCAATTCAATGCGTAAATGTTAATCGATGAATGTATTATTAATTAGGGTTTTTGGTTCCAGTTATAGCTACATTAATTAATTAATTAATACATACATTTTTGAACTTAAAAGGAAATGCAAATCAAAGCTGGAAGGTCTCTTTAATAACAAAATCATAAATGCATTGATTGAAGTTAAAAAACAACATCTTTTAAATAAGATTCTAGATTTAGATTTTAGATTACAAAAAGAATGTTTGAATTTAATTAACACATTTATTTTCTTATTGAGAGCCCTTAAACCGTTGTTTAGCATAACCCTAAACTTAATACTCGAAAAAATTGTTTTAATTTTGTCTAAATTTAAATTGTATTTGACTTACTTTTTTAAGAAAATTTATTTATGACATGCCAAGTTATCATGGTATGTTAATGATATATAGTTGGTTATATTTATTTTTGTATGTTAGTTTGTTTTGGTAGACTATTAACTTTTAATGATAAAGTTAGGGATCGGATAGGGTTTGAGTGATTTTAAGACTTATCAAAACAAAAGATCCTTTATAGGTAGTACTAAATAAGTTTATTCATACGTTTACATTTATTTAATGATATGAATAAAAGGATTCTTTTATGAATCACCAGAACCACACCTAAGGCGAAAGTGAAAATGATCAAATGTGGAATCATTATTTTGCTTCGCCTATTGGTTTCGTACTATCGTGAATAGTGAGCAAACCAAACAAACTTCGACCGGTTGTCCATGTATGTGTCGACGGCCAAGTTACAAAGACCTTGTAGAAGATATGAAATGATGGTGTAGAGTACTTATCATACGCGATAAGTATGTAAAGTTCTTGTTGATTGCATGCAGATGCAGATAACATTATCTGATACAGATACAAGTGTTACCAATGCTGAATGAAAGATTAAATCTTATTAAGTGAAGTTTTGTATATACTTCATCATAATGTCATAGATGAAGCAAAACTCTACATATAAAGTACAATAGTCAATAGTACAGTGAGAGGTGCATGTATGGAAGTGAATCAAAATAGCAGCTCGAAAATTCGAGGTATCAATTAACAGTAAGCATACTGATGGCACCTCAATCATTGGGAACCTTTATTGCTTGTGATGCTTCAAACAGTTTTTTGTGCCTTGTTCACGCTTGTTCTCAGTAAGGATATAACCTGAGAAGGTTCTGGAGCTCCAAACACCGAACTGCCAGCAACAATGCAGTTTGCACCTGCAGCAGCTGCTGTGTCAATTGTTGAAGGGCCTAAACCACCATCTACCTGCATTTCAATTTAAAAAGGTTTTCAGTATGAGGTTAAGCTGGATACATTGTTTCGGATCAAAACGACAGATGGTGATGAAGTGAGCAGCATGGTTCAACCTTTCAAATTTAAAATACATAGATTTATGATACTACTAGGCATGTGAGTTTAAGTTTCATCTACAAGGTAAGAACCAACTCGTGCATCAAAGATACGCTGTCATAGTGATCAACGGAAAGTGTTATTTTTTTGATGAGATGACTACGTAAACATACGGATATGAATCATGATGTCCAACGATCTACAGACATATGATAGGGTGCAATGGAAAGAGTGACACAATGGGATTTTCAGGACCTTCCAATGTATCGGAAATCAATTAATGGTATGTTTGATGGCACCGTAACAAGAACAGGAGCATGTGAAGGCCAGATAATAATCACCTACAAAAAGATAAAGGTGGCAATATGGGCGAGTAGAGTTGGGTCAGAATGGAGGTGGGTTGACCTGCTCACAATTTCCATTTTCTTTAAACTTTATAGTACAAAATATTCTAAGCGCAATTATAAAAGCTAGTAACTGTTACTAAAAGTCGTAACTTGTAACATCAGAACTGATCTAAAGTATAGAGCTCACCATAGAAAGATTACAACACGGTGGTGTTCTGCACATCTCTTGATACCAAGTTCTCACAAACACTAATCACTAACAAGATATTCTATTTTTCATTACAAAGAAAATTATTTAATAATGTGTGTGGTAGCTTAAAAATCATCAGAACTTAAAGCAGAGTTTTACCTCAGAACTGTTCCTTTGCAGTCAAACATATAAGCTATTAAGCTCTAGGTAAACATTAATCAAAATTCATGAAGAACCTAAATCTACTATATTTTCTTAAACATAAAATAAAAGTTAATATAGAAGCTAGTATGAAGTTCTTGAGTAACGGTTATGTCGTACAGGTTCATCAAGTTGCATATGTTCCCATACACTTTGTTGCTTCCTGACCGCAATCCCGCATACAGAATTTGGGAGTGAAACTTTGAATTTTTATACTATGTATTAACTAGTAGGACTATACCAATTTAGGCTCTCACAAGTTTTATGGATAGGCAATAAATTATTAAAAAATAAAGGTGTAACTGGACATCAAGTTCCAGCATAACATCCATATATCATTACTTACTAACACTTCTACCTGTAAAGGCCATATCAGATCCATTAGAAACAAATCTCGATCACACCCAAATCTAAAACCTCAATTTGAGCACATATCTGTGAGAATATGCGCAGAACTTCAAGTGGGGTAAATTAAAAGAGAAGAATGAGATATTCAACCCATTATCAGTTTATTAGATGGGAGGATGACGATTACTTAACTTCTACCCATATGACCCATTCTCACAAGCTTCTACCACACCCGTATTACCGGTTCTCGTACTTAGGTAACCTCTATTCCATCTCATTTAGACCCATTGATAAGCATATATATGAACCAAATAAACCAATAAGTTAATAATGAGGGCCCACATTGACCCATTTGAGTAATTGGGTTCATACTGCCAGACCTACTTTAATACAGGGTTGTTCCAAGGGGTATTTGTTTCTGATCTTTTTTATGGGGATAAACTAATGAGTGACATTTAAAAGGATCAATCATTGTGTTGCCCTCTTTGGTTACATAGGATGAAACTGCCTTAGTGCCTAATGCGTAACTCCAATATTGGAAGTATGAAAGAATGTCTTGTGATCCAAATTTAGGGATCAAATATTAGCTAAAGCAGAAGACATGATTTCAACTTCCATAATACAAAAGTATGTGGTAATCATGTTTAAATAGATATCATAACGAATTAAATCTTTTGTTACTTGGCCAATAGGATGAGATGAGCTTGCTTGTCACTCGAACACCTTAGGTAAGCTTGAACTCGGTTCAACAGCTCAGCGAGCCTTCATGAAGTAGGCTCAAGCTCATCTCAAGAAAATCATATATCCAGGCTCGAAATATACATTTAAAACACTGCTCCATAAGTCAAGCTTAATATATCTTATCTCAGATGAGCTTGAAAAAAGGCCCGAATAGCTTATAGACCTAATTATGTATAAATTCACTTATAATACTTACAGTAAAATAGTACCAAAAAGATTGATAACAATGTGAGAAAGAAGTACTCATAAGCTCAAGCTCAATCCTTGATATGTTACGATCTCATTTATGTACTCAGCCTCAAACTCGATCTTGATAAATTTTACTAGAACGAGCACTAATAACTCAATAGAAGTTGTAATGAATGTGACAACAGGCTCTTAAGGTGACGATCTATTATTTAATGAAACTACTAATAGAGCAAGAACAAAGATACTATAAACAAATTAAACACAAGTCTCACAGTGACAAAGGAATCTAAATATATCAATGAAACATAACATGCACTAAGAAATGGGAGACATAAAAGTACTTGGTAAAGAAAGATACGTGTTGATATGATAAAAGGGGGAAACAACTAACCTCTATATCAAGTTTTGGGTACCTTTCTCTCAGCGTGCGTACCTAAAACCAAATTTAGGGATACTAGAAATCAATTATAAAACTCAAATGCAGAATTTCCATAAACAAGACTCGTGAAAGGATGTACCTTATTCATCATATCTGGCATGAACTTTTGCCCACCAAATCCAGGTTCCACAGTCATAACAAGTACCATTTCAACAGGATTTTCACCTTCAAGCTATGAACCAGTGTGAATAAACATTTAGTCTACCGATAAAAATTGCTCCAAACTATCCTTACGCTACATGACAGCACAAATTATGTGAAAAATATGTCTTTTTTTTTACTAGAATGAAAAAAGTTTTTCTTTTATAAGGACAGAAGAAGGATAGATACCAAAGGATAGACTTCCTCAATGGGGGTTCCTGGCTTTAATGCCACGCCAGCACGCATGCCATTGGACTTTATTTGTTTAACAAGTTGTTGCCAATTATCTGCCGAAAGTAACACCAATCTTGAATAATCTAAATAGAATACGAATGCAAATGCAAATCCAAATAACATAACAAATAATACTACCTTTGGACACCTCAACGTGAAATGTAAAACCTGAAGCACCAGCTTTTCCAAAAATATCAACATAATCGAGCGGATTTGTTACCATAAGGTGGCAATCCAAATATGCCCTGCATCACATCAGCAGAAAGTTATAAATGAATAAAATTGAGGCATCATGAAAGGAAAAAAACCAATAAAGTACTTACTTGGTGTGTTTTCTCAAACTCTCAATAACAGGAGCACCTATTGTTAGATTTGGGACAAAATGACTGCAGAAAACGCAAGTGGTTGATCAATTAATGAATCTCTTAACTGTTTCTGATAAAGACACAGGAACCCACGAGTCTGAAACTTACCCATCCTGCAATTTAAAATCACCAAAATAACTGAGCATCATCAATACACAAGTCTAGAGATACCTAATTTTAGTAGTGGATAGTTAGTTAGTTACTAGGTCAAGAAAGCATAATGATTTGATGATACTTTGTAAAATTAGATATAAAAATGAAATAAGTATTGGTACCATGATGTCCATGTGAAGCCAATCGGCACCAAAGCTGACCATGCGTTCAGCCTCCGACGCCAAATTAGCAAAGTCCGACGACAGCATCGACGGTGCAATCTTTGCTTCAACCATATTTTTTTTTTTAATTTCGATCGCTGCAGAAGTTTGTTGTGGTATGATGATGATGATCAGGATCTCTACCTACTGCTCTACTTTTTGACGATTGTTTTTGGTTGGTGCTGGTAATCTTTGACCCATTTTCTTATGAGGCTTTGATGGATTTGGGCCAAAGATATTTGGGTTAGTTTCAAGTTTCAACACATATCCATTTTCATACGTGGAAAACAAATCGAACGAATACAAATGGAGCATGTTTGTGTGTTCGTTCAATAGGATTTTATCAAATAAATGAATAAAAACGAAAGGATAGACGAACAAATTTAAGGTTAACTTTTGTTGGTATATATGTACACGACTTAAGCATGTTCGGAAATTAATTAGCCTATGGGGGGCGCGCACTTAATCATTTAGATGCGATTAATAATTAATAACGTATTAATTATTATACACATTTAATATAAACTAAACTTGAGGGACTTAAATGTTAAGTGAATAAAACTTGTATTGGGTTTGGATTGGATTTTATATGGGCCGATTTTTAGGTCTCCATATACAACTCAAATACCTAATTAAAGCCTATAAATACAAAGCTAAATTAGGGTTATTGGTATCCTAATACATATACAATACCCTAATAATTAAACTCCCTTTTGTTTTTCCTCTCCTTTTGAGCCGTCGACAAAAAGAAAAGAAACCCAAGGGGTTTTGACTTTTTCAATCAAAACAAGGAATAAAAAGAAAGATATTTTATATTAATTAAGTGTGTAGTTCGACTAGCATCGTTATCGTGTCGTGAAGGTGGTGTGCGTGCAACCCTAGAGGGTTTTACCATTTGTGAAACCTATTCGTTTTACTAAACGATTATTTGGAGCTAGCTAAAAGATACACGTTTTCTATCTTAACTAATTATAAATACGTGTTTATTCGCTTCCGCAATTGTATGACAATTTGTTATAGTTATTTGCTATATTCTTACAGTGGTATCAGAGCCACACGTATGTGCTATAATTAGTTAGATTTGTTAAACATAAAATTTGTGGGGAGGGTTTTGGTTTGGTTCGACGAAACATGCATGAAAAGAAATAATTGTTTTCGTTGTTGGGCTGAAAGTCGACCGACAAAGAAAAAAAAATTGGTTTTTTGATGTGGTGGGTCCAAGTGACTAAGCACAAAAGATTAATTTTGGGCTGTTGTTTGAGATCACATGCGACAGACAAAACAAGAAGTAAAAAAAAATTGTTTAGCAAGGATGGGTGGTATCAGCAACGAAACAGGAGAAAGAGAATTTTTCTTTAATTATTAATTTATTTTTTTTAGGAAATTGTTAACCTTAAATATCATATCGCAAATTTTATGTTTAACAAGAATAATAACATGTTTAGTGTAAATTATTTGTTATTATTAAATTTACTTTAGCGAGATAAAGGGTTTTCCATGAAATTCATGCATAATTTGTCATGGATATCACTTTTATATTAATATGCTACCAAAATTAATTGTTAATGGTAATGATTATGTGCTACTTGTTTTTAAATTGTTTAATTGACAAGTTATCCCTAGTTTGTCACGCTTTAGGGTTCCACCCACCGAAAGTTGCATGAAATTTAATTGTTAATTGTTTAATAGTTTTAGTAGTTTAAATTACACATACTAAAACATAGTGGCCATAGGATCAATACCCCTTAAGCTAGTCGATCGTAGTTTAGTTTAATTATTATTTGCCAACTGTTGACTTTGTGACACAAAAATTGTTTTTAGAAAATAAAATTAAACTTGACTAAATGACTATGAAATATGATTTAGGGTTTGTAATATTACATATTTATGACACATATGGGTTGGCCTCATATACCGTAATTTGTTCCCATGTCATAAAATATCTAATTGATTACAAATTCATTTAATAAAATTGGTATCTTTCATCACTAAAGAAACACCGGCTCACCCATTTGAACAAACTCTAAGAGAGCTATAAGTCTGGAGGCTCTGTCTCCTTAAAGAAAGTGGGTTACTTAATCAGCCTTGTGCTAGCCTTACTTCTGCGGTTCTTTGTGTGTTCAAATGGAGCTACCGAGCTCTTTATGTTGATGTAAGATAAAATATTTTTTATTAAAACCTATGATATGAATATGGTGCATGCATATTCATACATACTTGATAACACATCAAATTGCGTTACCCTAAAACTTAAGTCATTGCCATCCAATCGTAAGAACACTTGCAGTTGCTTTTTACTCTGCGTGAGACGTAGGTAAATTGCAATCCCAAGGTAAATTACCACTCATCGTGAGACGGTGGTGGACTATTTACAGTTCTTAATTGGACGACTTAAAACGAGTTAAGCGGTGAGATCCTTAAGCCCGTGGCAAAAGATGGGATGAAACATGTTTACAAATTCACTTATGCTTGCTTCATAAGTATTATTTGTAAGTCCCATAATTTCTAGGAATTGCGCTTGTAATGCAATTATTGATCGTCACTTACCTTTTGAGTATCATCATTGCTAGCAGATCAACTGATGTGATGGTGGTATGTCAAGTAGGATCCTAGCCTTAAGAAAATTAATTGTTTATATGTATATATAAACATTAGGGTATTTGATTTTCTTTAAGGATGTATTATCGAAAATACTAAATTCGAACTTTTATCTAGTTGTAGATGGCAAATCCTGCTCCGAACTCGAATTATTCGGCTTTCAGGCAAATGCTAGAAAAAGTAAAACTTTCTGGAATTAATTTCAATGATTGGTTTTGTCAACTAAGGATTGTCCTTCGTGTTGAAAGGAAAACAGAAGTCATTGAACAGTCGATGAGATTTGTTCCTAATACTGCTACTGGTCCTGTTGAGGAATTAGCAGTATGGAATGCTCTTTATGATCGTCATAATGAAGTTGCTTGTTTGATGATCGGCAGCATGACTCCCGAATTTCAAAACAAATTTGAAAATAATATTCCAGTTGATATGATTACAGAGCAGAAATCGACTATTCCACACATCCTTGCGATTAAGAGTGGAAAGCTCCAGAAAGATAGAAACCGCAAACTAAGGGAAAAGCTTAGAGGAATATCAAGGGAAAGCAAGGTGCTTGTGTCCTTAATCCTAAGCAAACCCCTCCAGCAAAGAAAGAGCATCCGGCTAAGGATGAGGCGTGTCACCATTATACTTAAGTGGGTCACCGATAGAGGAATTGTCCTGCCTATCTTGCTGAGTTGATGAATAAGAAGAAAAAGCTAGCCGGCTCAACCGGACCTTCTAGTATCTTCACGATAGAATTATATTCTTTCTTTAAATCAAATTCCTAGATATATGATACTAGTTGTGGTACTCATATTTGTAATACCCTTAAGGAATTTAGAGGAAAGAAAAAACTGAAACATGGGGCACTCTACTTGTACAATGGTGTACGTGAAGGAATAGAAGCCAATTGAAGTTTGACTTAAGTTTTGCCTTCGGGCTTAGTTATTGTATTAGACAATTGTCATTTTGCACCTACTACTACTAGAGGTGTAGTTTCAGTTTCATTTTTTGAAAGATAATACCATTCCCTGTGATGGTATTTTTGAAATAGATATGCATAATCGTCTTTCAAAAGTTAATTCTATGTATTCTGTTAGCAATAAAAGAGCCAAATCTAATTTGGACTCTACCTATCTTTGGCACTATCATCTTGTAAACATTGGCAAGAAACGCATTGAAAGGCTTCAACGTGAAGGGCTCTTAAAATCAAATGATGATGGATCCTTTGATAAATGCGTATCTTGTGTTTGTGGCAAGATGACAAGGAAACCCTTTCCGCATCAAACGCAAAGGGCTAAAGATCTACTTGGAATCATACATACGGATGTTTGTGGTCCATTTAGACATGTGTCAAGACAAGGTGCTAGCTACTTCATCACTTTTACTGATGATTTCAGTCGTTATGCTTATGTTTACTTGCTTAAACATAAACATAGAGTCTTTGAAACATTTAAAGTGTTTAAGAGTGAAGTAGAAAATCAACTCGGTAAAACCATCAAGATCATTCATTCGGATCGAGGTGGTGAATACTTAAGCCAAGAGTTTAAGGATTATCTGAAAGCGTGTGGATTGTCCAACAGCTTACTCCTCCATACACACCACAACATAATGGAGTGTCTGAGAGAAGGAACCGAACCTTGTTAGACATGGTGAGATCCATGATTAACCTTATAACTCACCCATTATCAATTTGGGATTATGCTCTTGAATCTGTTGTACGTATTTTGAATATGGTTCCAACCAAGAAGGTGGATAAGACACCACATGAACTGTGGCATGGGAAAGTCCCTAATTTATCTTATTTAAAGTTCTGGGGATGTGAGACGCTTGTGAAGCGGGATACGCCTGACAAACTCGAGCAAAGATCTATTAAGTGCATCTTTGTAGGATACCCAAAGGAAATAATGGGTTACTGCTTCTACAATCCTTCTGAAAATACTGTTAAAGTTGCTAGATATGCTGAGTTCTTTGAAAAGAATCTCATAGTTCAAGAAAACAGTGGGAGGGTCGTAGAACTTGATGAGAATCAAGAGGAAGATGCATCACCTTCTACAATCACTAGCGAACATCAACTTGGGGGGGGAAGTATTCAAAGTGTTGAACCTCAAGTCGATGTTGTTCCAATTCATAGGTCCGCAAGGACAATACGTGTTTCCGAAAAGTTGTGTCTAAATGTAGAAACTGAGGAGCACATATTAGGGGATCTAAATGAACCTCCTAATTTCAAAGCTGCATTATCATATTCAGAATCTGAAAAATGGCTTGAAGCTATGAATGTGGATGAGAATGTACACACCTATATTGCTCGTCTCGTAGCGAAGGGTTATACTCAAATCTACGGAGTTGACTATGATGAAACCTTCTCTCCTGTAGCAGACGTTAGGGCTATTAGGATTCTCTTAGCCATAGCAGCGTGCTATGACTATGAGATTTGGCAAATGGATGTCAAGACTGCCTTCTTGAATGGTTATTTAGACGAGGATGTCTATATGATTCAACCTGAAGGTTTTGTTGATCCAAAACATTTCAGCAATGTATGCAAGCTTCAAAGGTCCATTTATGGACTAAAGCAAGCATCGAGAAGCTCAAACAAGAGGTTTGATGAGAAAATCAAAAGGTTTGGATTTACTCAAAACCCTAATAAGCCATGTGTATATCAAAAAGCTAGTGGGAGTAATGTTACTTCCTTGTCTTATATGTTGTGGTTATATTAATCATAAGAAATCACATTCCAAAGTTACAAGATGTAAAATCCTACCTTGGAAAGTATTTCGCTATGAAAGACTTGGGAGAACCAACATTCATACTTGGAATCAAGGTGTATAGAGATAGAACTAAGCGGTTAATTAAACTAAGTCAAAGTGCTTATATTGATAAGATCTTAAAGAGATTTTAAGATGAAAAATTCTAAACGTTGAAATGTACCAATGTTAGAAAGACTTGACTTAAATAGCAAAAAGTGTGCTTCTACACCTGTTGAGGTGGAGCGTATGCAAAGGGTTCCTTATGCTTCGGCTGTTGGAACTATTATGTATGTGGTTGGATGCACAAGACCTGATGTGGCGTTCGCACAGAACATAGCCAGCCGTTTTTCAACAGAATCTAGGTGAAAGTCACTGGACTGCTGTGAAAAATATTCTCAAGTATCTGAGAGCAACTAGAGATATGTTCCTTGTTTATGGTGGAAATCCTGAAGCTGAGCTCAAAGTGACTGGTTACAGTGATGCTGGATTTCAGACCGATAGAGATAATATGAATTCTCAAACAGGATACTTCTTCATCTTGGATGGAGACGTAGTGGAAAGGGTTCCTTATGAAGCAATCCACAACTGCCATATCTGCAACTGAATCAGAGTACATAGCACCTTCTGAAGCTGAAATGGAAGATGTCTGGTTTACAAAATTTATTTCTGGGCTTGACGTGTACCCACAAATAAAAACCCCATGAAGTTATACTGCGATAACTCATGGCAATTATAATTGTTAAATGAACTTGGAGTTCAGAATGGGGCCAGACATTATCCTGAAAGATATCACTATGTTCGAGAACAGATCGAACTAGGTGAAATCAAGTTACTCAAAGTTCGCACAGAACATAACTTAGCTGATCCATTCACTAAAGCTTTATCGAGAGTAAAGCTTACTGAACATGCTGAAGGCATAGGACTTCGTCTAGCTTGTTATCCCATGTAATTCTGTGATTAGTATTTGGATATGAGATGTAAAACATTTTATTTATTAATGAAATAAAGTACTTGGTATGTTTATTTTATTTAAATATTATTGTATCTCATTTTTGCATGTTTAATCCTTGAATAATTTATTATTCTAAAATATCCAATGTCGATTGATTATATGGGAATATAGTCAAACTAAGACATATCTGAGTGATTGGTTAGAAAGGGTCTCACTAAACTCACATGATATTCATACGGATGCATATCGGATTCCCCAATTTATCGAATTATTACTTTATGGATCGTCGTCATTAAGGAATATTCAAAAATGATTATTTACTGAATCCTTAGACTTGAGATGCAAGTAGGTTCAGCGTGTATGGATTGCATCTTCTTGATAAGGTTCTAACTATTCGTAAATGGTAGTTATACATGACTATTTTAAGAAGTGTAGTGAAATGCATGACTGACACGTGCAGTCAATACAGAATTTGTTCCTTCAATACAATATTGAAGAATGATACTTCTAGGCCGCTCATTAGGTATTAATCAGATGTGTGTATGGCCATACCAAAATGAAATCTAGATGTGTCTCGATTCATTTTGTAATCTTGATTAATTACATGAAATGAGAAATAGAACAGTTAAATCATGAAATGACATTGATCCATATTCATGATTAACACCGGCATCCCACACCCTCATATCGAGTCTAACCATCAGCCACTTGTCATTCTCACAAAAGGATGACACTTCATCAAAAGGGCTAGTGGTATCAGTGGGTGATAACACACTCATTGCTGATACCACATCACTGGCTACAGACCCGGGCCAAATCTCATCTATCACTGCAACAGCTGTCAATATCTCTCTCCAGTCACAGAGAGAGATACAGGCTGATCCCTCTGTTTTCAATTATCCATCAGTTAAAACACAAACTGATGATGATGAGAAAACCACTCACTTATTACAAAAAGATCAAACATTTGCTGCAGTATTTCTTGTTATCATCAAGGGGGAGAATGTGACACCCCCAAATTTAATGATTTGCGGAAGCTTGATTTGGGTGTCACTAATCAATATACAAAGCACATAAGATATAATGAACGACCACTATATGCGTCGTTTTAAACTCGTATAGATAAAGTAAATGTTTACATCAAAATATAGTTACATTAGCTCGATTCCTGAAATTGAGAGATTACATAGCATAATTACTTTTACAAAACATAATAATGCAGTCCAATCTCTAGTTGTATGTATGCTGACTCGAGCTAATATTTCTTGCTTGTGCAGCCAACCTACTGCTGGGTACCTGTGATAAATACTAAAATGGGTCAGCGAAAACGCTGGTGAGCTCACAGGTTTGTATGTCAATGTATAGCTGTCAGAACCGCAAGATTTATATTGAATTTAAAATGCAATTAAGCAAAATAAAAGTTATACTGTCCATGAGCACATAGTCTGAGCTTAACTTGATTTGTCAGGCCCACTTAAGGAAACCTAACTTGAAATGCCTCCTACGAGTGCCTAATCAACACTCGTCTTCCCAAATGCTAATACATCCGTTTGACCGGTTAGTGCGTGCTAACCCGGATGAGGATTGTCAATCCCATATGATATCATATACTAACATTCACGCTATAAAATACTAGAGACTATGCTTATGGAGGACTTTAAATTGATTAGCTTGAAACTCATGTAGTATTTGAAGTTTGGCACTTGCGTTCTACTTGTAAAACAAAATCGAGTAGTAATATCACACCCCTAGTTGTAAAGCAGTGAAAATGGGGCTATGAAACTCACCTGAGTCTTGAAGTGTTTAATTTAATAAACTCGAAATAATTAGCGGTGAATTGATGTCCAAAGACTTGAAACCTGAATGTGTTCACGACACTTGATTGTTATTAATGGTACCGGTATCCCGAAAGACTACCTTTGTAGTTGTTATACAACTATATATATATATGTCCAAATTACTACGATTTGGTTGATTGAATTGATACAAGTTACAACGACTTGTTTGATTTAATTGATACAAGTTACAACGACTTGTTTGATTTAATTGATACAAGTTGCAACGACTTGTTTGATTCTGAAGTATGTTTTGAAAACGTGTACGGCCCGTTGGTGATTTAGTTGAAATAATAATAATTCTAAAATGTTGACTTTGCTACAGTACTGCTACAGTACTGCTACAGTAAATTTGACTTTTTTGAACAGTAACTTTGACTTCAAAATTCTGGTTTTTCTGTGTTTTGCGACACAACATGCGACACAAAGATTTGACATGCGACACAATGGTTGTGTCGCAGACGTCATGCGACACAAGGATACGACACAGGGACTGTGTCGCATCGAATACGAAATGCTAATTTAATAGCGACATAGTGGTTGTGTCGTATAGAAGTACGACATAGTTTGCGACATAGAGTGCGACACAATATTGTGTCGCATGAGTTACGACACTAAAGGATTTATACGACACAAGGTGCGACATAAAGGGCAAAATACGACACAACATGCGACACAAGGCTTGTGTCGCATGGATGAACACCAGCCCAGAAAGTCCGGCTGTTCGCGATTTTTCCGGCCAAAACTCAATTTAAACTCGTTTTTAAGCTATAAAACTGTGTTCTAATCTTTGTAATGGACATATATAAGTTGTGTAAACATCAAAACATCCAAAGATTACATCAAAATAAACAAATCTAAGTTTTTAGAATTTTTCTTACAAATGCAAATCGAAGACGATGGAGGCCGAAAATGATGGTAGAGCTTTTGTAATTCTTGTTCCCCTTGAAATGGTGATTCCGAAAATATGGTTTTTGTTGTCGGTTTTGCGAGATCCGAAAATTTGGTGATTTTTGGTTGAGAGGTTTTTGGGTGTAAGTGTGTGTTTTATGAAAAATGGAAATGAAAGAAAGAGGAAAGGAGAGGTGGGGTGTAGGTGAAAGCCTCACCTCGCAGTCTCCGTCCCGTGCTCCGCGTGGTGTTCGTTTTCTCCGTCATTTAACATTAAATATTTGTTTTATTCATTTAATTGTCCGTTTTAAATTACAAATCATTATAGAATGTTTTATTGTAATATTTCACCAATTATCTATTTATGGTATTTAAAATGAATTTCGTTTTATTTGTTTGCGCGTTTGTATTTTTAATTGCGTATACATTAATTGTGTAATAAAACTTGGATACGAAATGTCACAATAAATAATATTCTGAATAACATTTAGTTATTAAATAATATTTGTATTACTTAATAAAATTGTTCACCAACGTCCGTGTTTATTGTATCGAAATTCATTCGATTTGAAACTCGTACGATTTAAACAAACCGCATAATTGTGTAGATATATATTCAACAATATATATGATAATTGATACATTAATTAGCCTAACACAGAACTAATTACATGTATTAAAACTTGATTAGGCACTAAATTCTAGTCCTAAATTGACGGGTGTCACATTCTCCCCCTGTTAGAAGAATTTCGTCCCGAAATTTATGTTGAAGTCGTGTTTGACGTTGAATCAGTGAAGAGTTGAGGATACTTGAGTCGCATTTGGTCTTCCCGTTCCCAAGTGAATTCCGGACCGCGCCGCGAATTCCACCTAACTTTGACGATAGGAATACGACTTTGTTTAAGTTGTTTGACCTCACGGTCCATGATTTCAGCGGGTTCCTCAACAAAGTGAAGTTTTTCGTCAACTCGAATTTCATCGAGTGGAATGATAAGTGTCTCATCAGACAGACACTTCTTCAGATTTGAAACATGAAATGTGGGATGCACGCTGCTGAGTTCGGATGGCAGCTGCAATCGATATGCCACTGGACCAATCTTTTCGAGGATCTCGAATGGTCCAATGTATCTGGGATTTAACTTCCCTCGTTTGCCAAATCGGATTACGCCTTTCCAAGGCGATACTTTGAGTAGAACTCGATCCCCAACCTGGAACTCGAGTGGCTTGCGTCTCACATCAGCATAACTTTTCTGACGATCACGCGCGGCTTTGAGTTTGTTTTGAATTTCCACGATTCTCTCGGTCGTCTCGTGAATGATTTCTGGACCTGTGAGTTGGCTATTCCCAACTTCGGTCCAACAGATAGGTGACCGGCACTTACGACCGTACAGTGCCTCGAAGGGTGGAGCTTTGATGCTGGTATGATAACTGTTGTTGTACGAGAACTCGCACAATGGTAGATGTTTTTCCCAGTTCACACCGAAGTCTACTACGCAGGCCCGTAGCATGTCTTCTAGTGTTTGAATGGTTCGTTCGCTTTGACCGTCTGTTTGAGGATGGTATGCGGTACTCATATCCAGTCGAGTACCCAGGGATTTTTGAAGTGATTGCCAAAATTGTGAAGTGAAACGACTATCCCTATCGGAGATAATTGAGATTGGAACACCGTGTTTGGTCACGATTTCCTTCAGATAAATGTTGGTGAGGCGTTCCATTTTGTCGGATTCCTTGATTGCCAGGAAGTGGGCAGATTTTGTGAGACGATCCACGACCACCCAAATGGAATCGCAACCGCTTGAGGATTTGGGTAGTTTGGTTATGAAGTCCATGGCAATTTGTTCCCATTTCCATTCAGGAAGACTGGGTTGTTGAAGTAAACCAGAAGGTTTTTGATATTCGATTTTGACCTTGGAGCAAGTAAGGCACTTGCTGACATAGGTGGCGATTTCAGATTTCATGTTCGGCCACCAGTAGAAGTCCTTGATACCGTGGTACATTTTATCGGACCCCGGGTGGATAGAATATTTTGACTTGTGAGCTTCATCCATCACCAAGTCTCGTAGGTTCCCATATTTAGGCAACCAGATTCGGTTTGAGAAATACCTAATCCCGTTAGGTCTGATTTCGAATTGTTTATCCATGCCCCGCAAGGCTTCATCTTTGACATTTTCGGGTTTTAAGGCTTCGAGTTGAGCAGTGAGAATTTGAATGTTTAAATTGTTGTGAATGGTCATACTGAGGGCTCGAACCCGAAGTGGTTTCACTCGCTCTTTTCGACTGAGGGCGTCAGCAACAACATTTGCTTTGCCTGGATGATATTTGAGTTCGCAGTCGTAATCGGTAAGCAACTCGACCCATCGACGTTGCCTCATGTTGAGATCCTTCTGATCGAATATGTGTTGAAGGCTTTTATGGTCGGTAAAGATTGTACACCTGGTACCATAAAGGTAATGTCTCCAGATTTTGAGGGCAAAAACGACAGCTCCTAGCTCGAGGTCGTGGGTGGTGTAATTCTTTTCATGAATCTTAAGCTGTCGAGAAGCATAAGCTATGACTTTGTCCCGTTGCATGAGCACACAACCGAGACCTTGATGAGAAGCATCGCAGTATACCACGAAGTCATCGGTGCCTTCAGGTAAAGATAGGATAGGAGCACTGCAAAGCTTTTGTTTTAAGAGTTGGAATGCCGACTCTTGTTTATCAGTCCAGTCAAACTTTTTGTCTTTCTGGGTCAGCGTCGTGAGTGGTATGGCTATCTTGGAAAAATTTTCAATGAATCGTCGATAGTATCCGGCCAGTCCTAAAAACTGCCGTACTTCGGTCGGAGTGGTTGGCGATTGCCAGTCTTTGATAGCCTCGATTTTTGACGGGTCAACGTGAATCCCCTGCCTGTCAATCACGTGACCAAGGAATTGAACAGTTTCGATCCAGAACTCACACTTAGAGAACTTGGCATAGAGCTCCTCGTGTTTAAGTAGTTCAAGGATGGTTCTGAGGTGTTGCGCATGCTCTTCTTTGCTTCGTGAATATATGAGAATGTCATCGATGAAGACAATGACAAACTTATCAAGGTAAGGTTTACACACCCGATTCATAAGGTCCATGAATACAGCCGGTGCATTGGTTAGGCCGAATGGCATCACTTGAAATTCGTAATGCCCGTAACGGGTTCTGAAAGCGGTTTTTGGAATATCGGCATCGCGAACACGCAATTGGTGATAACCGGATCGGAGATCAATCTTTGAATAACAACTCGACCCTTGAAGTTGGTCGAACAGGTCATCGATTCGAGGAAGTGGATACCGATTCTTGACAGTTAACTTGTTCAACTCTCGATAGTCGATACACATTCGAAAAGAACCATCTTTCTTCTTAACAAATAGGACCGGAGCTCCCCAAGGTGAAGAACTCGGCCTGATGAATCCTCGTTCCAGGAGTTCCTGTAACTGGGTGGACAGCTCCTGAAGTTCGGATGGAGCTAAACGGTATGGTGCTCGGGCCACCGGCGCAGCACCTGGTACAAGATCGATTGAGAACTCAACCTGTCTTGGTGGTGGTAGACCAGGTAGTTCTTCAGGAAAGACTTCTGGAAAGTCTCGAACAATTGGAACATCCTCAAGTCGCTTCTCCTCCGACTTTTTCTCCATGATGTGCGCGAGGATTGCTGGATAACCCTTTCTCAGAAATTTTCGGGTTTTAAGACAAGATATGATGTTAAGCCTCGTCCCTCCGGTCTCCCCCTGTATGACTAGGGTTCTACCGACAGTGAGAGGTATGCGAACAATTTTGTCATGGCAAATGATTTCGGCGCGATGCTTGGATAACCAGTCCATGCCCACAATGACATCGAAACTTCCTATCTCAACAGGCATAAGATCTATGGAGAAGGTTTCGTCGGCTAGATTTAAAGTGCAATTAGGCATCACACTATTGGTTTCTATCAATTTGCCATTTGCTAGCTCTACGGTGTACTTAACGTCTAAAGCAACAGGTGTAATGTCAAGTAGAGGGCAAAATTCATCGGAAATAAAACTTCTATCGGCACCAGTATCAAACAGTATGGAAGCAGTTAAATTGTTGAGGAGGAACATACCCGTGACCACGTTCGGGTCCTGACGGGCGTCCCCTGAGTTGATCACGAAGGCGCTACTTTTGGTGTTGTTGTTGTTGTTGCGGTGGTTGTTGTTGTTGCCCTTGTTCTTCAATTTTGGGCAAGAATCCCTAAAGTGTCCTGGGTTTCCACATTCGTAGCAGGACTTAGGTTGTCGGGTATTTTTGTCAGAGGGGCTGTTGTTGGATTTGGGGGCTCGGCAATCCTTAGTCGAATGCCCGTACCTCCTGCAGTTGTTGCAAGGAGTACCGCACTGACCAAAGTGGTGATAGTTACACTTGGGACAATAAGGTCTATCCCCGGTGTAGCTGCGGTTGGATTCAGAGTTGGTGTTGTAGACTTGGATGGCGTTGTTTTTCTTGTTTGAGTTGTGGTGGTGCTCAGTAGATTTGCGTTTGTTGTTGTTAGAGGATGAGGTGTTGGAAGTCTCACGGCTGACAACTAGAGCCATGAGTTCGTGGGCCAATCGAATGGCACTCTCAGTAGTAGTTGGTTTGGATGAGGCGACGTTGCCCTGGATGTTCTCGGGAAGTCCACGAATGTATTTCTTAATGCCCTTACTTTCTGGTTCGACCAAACCCGGGCATAATAAGGCAAACTGCTGAAACTTGGTGGTATATTCAGCAACATCATTTCCCTGCACCTCCAGATGCCAGAATTCTTCTTCCAGCCTGTGCAATTCCTCTTCAGGACAGTATTTTTCTGTCAGTTTCTTCTTCAGTTCGGCCCAAGGAAGCCGATTTGCAACCTCAAGGCCTACAGAGTTTGCGTGGGTTTTCCACCACGTGAGTGCACCTTCCTGAAAGGTGTAAGCAGCGAATTTGACCTTGTTGTTCTCAGTGCAGTCGCAGAGACTGAAAACAGATTCCATACGCTCAATCCAACGGATCAAGCCAATGGCACCTTCCGTGCCCTTGAAGTATAACGGTTTACAGCTAAGAAAGTCCTTATAGGAGCAAGGTTTGGGTGGTGGAGTATTGGTTGATGTGTCCTCGCTACCGGGTGGTGTTCGGGTAGCCAAGGCTTTGGTCACACTGCGGGCAATTATTCCCGCGATCTCAGCTTCGCTAAGGGTAATTTGACGACGAGGAGGCATGATGCTGAGTAAGAAAGAACAAGGAAATGAAATAAGATACTAGTCCGAGTATGATGAACTAGTGGTGTGTTGGTCATTTCGAGACAAAGCGTTAGAGAGAAAGAGGCCTATATTCATATAATATAATATAGCCTAAAGTTGTAATGAGGTCTACTTATGTAAATATATGTATATCACATAATAACCTATTGAGTGTCTAGCACAGACGTGTTTTGAGTCCCGTTTCTCTCGAGGTCAGAGTCAAATAATGCATTCCTGTTCAACATAACTCTTTTAGATTTCACATCATCTTTCTCTAATTGTACATAGTTGATCAGGCTATGTTAAATTAAAGTCGTATGATGTAATCCCTGAACTAGTCATAACTAATAAGGAATGCTGCCTAACGGTCATAGTCTAGGCCCACTAAATGCAACCTAGTTCACTAAAACCTGGCTCTGATACCAATCTGTGACACCCCCAAATTTAATGATTTGCGGAAGCTTGATTTGGGTGTCACTAATCAATATACAAAGCACATAAGATATAATGAACGACCACTATATGCGTCGTTTTAAACTCGTATAGATAAAGTAAATGTTTACATCAAAATATAGTTACATTAGCTCGATTCCTGAAATTGAGAGATTACATAGCATAATTACTTTTACAAAACATAATAATGCAGTCCAATCTCTAGTTGTATGTATGCTGACTCGAGCTAATATTTCTTGCTTGTGCAGCCAACCTACTGCTGGGTACCTGTGATAAATACTAAAATGGGTCAGCGAAAACGCTGGTGAGCTCACAGGTTTGTATGTCAATGTATAGCTGTCAGAACCGCAAGATTTATATTGAATTTAAAATGCAATTAAGCAAAATAAAAGTTATACTGTCCATGAGCACATAGTCTGAGCTTAACTTGATTTGTCAGGCCCACTTAAGGAAACCTAACTTGAAATGCCTCCTACGAGTGCCTAATCAACACTCGTCTTCCCAAATGCTAATACATCCGTTTGACCGGTTAGTGCGTGCTAACCCGGATGAGGATTGTCAATCCCATATGATATCATATACTAACATTCACGCTATAAAATACTAGAGACTATGCTTATGGAGGACTTTAAATTGATTAGCTTGAAACTCATGTAGTATTTGAAGTTTGGCACTTGCGTTCTACTTGTAAAACAAAATCGAGTAGTAATATCACACCCCTAGTTGTAAAGCAGTGAAAATGGGGCTATGAAACTCACCTGAGTCTTGAAGTGTTTAATTTAATAAACTCGAAATAATTAGCGGTGAATTGATGTCCAAAGACTTGAAACCTGAATGTGTTCACGACACTTGATTGTTATTAATGGTACCGGTATCCCGAAAGACTACCTTTGTAGTTGTTATACAACTATATATATATATGTCCAAATTACTACGATTTGGTTGATTGAATTGATACAAGTTACAATGACTTGTTTGATTTAATTGATACAAGTTACAACGACTTGTTTGATTTAATTGATACAAGTTGCAACGACTTGTTTGATTCTGAAGTATGTTTTGAAAACGTGTACGGCCCGTTGGTGATTTAGTTGAAATAATAATAATTCTAAAATGTTGACTTTGCTACAGTACTGCTACAGTACTGCTACAGTAAATTTGACTTTTTTGAACAGTAACTTTGACTTCAAAATTCTGGTTTTTCTGTGTTTTGCGACACAACATGCGACACAAAGATTTGACATGCGACACAATGGTTGTGTCGCAGACGTCATGCGACACAAGGATACGACACAGGGACTGTGTCGCATCGAATACGAAATGCTAATTTAATAGCGACATAGTGGTTGTGTCGTATAGAAGTACGACATAGTTTGCGACATAGAGTGCGACACAATATTGTGTCGCATGAGTTACGACACTAAAGGATTTATACGACACAAGGTGCGACATAAAGGGCAAAATACGACACAACATGCGACACAAGGCTTGTGTCGCATGGATGAACACCAGCCCAGAAAGTCCGGCTGTTCGCGATTTTTCCGGCCAAAACTCAATTTAAACTCGTTTTTAAGCTATAAAACTGTGTTCTAATCTTTGTAATGGACATATATAAGTTGTGTAAACATCAAAACATCCAAAGATTACATCAAAATAAACAAATCTAAGTTTTTAGAATTTTTCTTACAAATGCAAATCGAAGACGATGGAGGCCGAAAATGATGGTAGAGCTTTTGTAATTCTTGTTCCCCTTGAAATGGTGATTCCGAAAATATGGTTTTTGTTGTCGGTTTTGCGAGATCCGAAAATTTGGTGATTTTTGGTTGAGAGGTTTTTGGGTGTAAGTGTGTGTTTTATGGAAAATGGAAATGAAAGAAAGAGGAAAGGAGAGGTGGGGTGTAGGTGAAAGCCTCACCTCGCAGTCTCCGTCCCGTGCTCCGCGTGGTGTTCGTTTTCTCCGTCATTTAACATTAAATATTTGTTTTATTCATTTAATTGTCCGTTTTAAATTACAAATCATTATAGAATGTTTTATTGTAATATTTCACCAATTATCTATTTATGGTATTTAAAATGAATTTCGTTTTATTTGTTTGCGCGTTTGTATTTTTAATTGCGTATACATTAATTGTGTAATAAAACTTGGATACGAAATGTCACAATAAATAATATTCTGAATAACATTTAGTTATTAAATAATATTTGTATTACTTAATAAAATTGTTCACCAACGTCCGTGTTTATTGTATCGAAATTCATTCGATTTGAAACTCGTACGATTTAAACAAACCGCATAATTGTGTAGATATATATTCAACAATATATATGATAATTGATACATTAATTAGCCTAACACAGAACTAATTACATGTATTAAAACTTGATTAGGCACTAAATTCTAGTCCTAAATTGACGGGTGTCACAGAGAAATATTCAATTGTTGCTGATGCTACCAGAGAAATGTTGATCTAGTTCATGCTGTTATCAAAGAGGAGAAAATGTACAAATAAATGCAAAAACCAATGTTGCTTATGCTCATATTAAAAATCGCTGCTACTATCAACGTTGCTAATACTTGGGAATCATCTTTGCGGCTTCTATCACAAAACTTACATATTCCCTGTATTTGAGTTACAATTTTCTTGGCAATTTTATTCAATATTTGTGTCACTTCAGCTTAGCAATGAATCATTCTCTATCCGGATCAGTATCTGAAGCTTAGCAATGAATCATTCTCTATCCTGATCAGTATATGAAGGATCATTTTCATTGATTTTCAGTCGGTTAAAGCTTCGTGAGAAGGTATCATACTGAAGATAGTAGGTTTGATATACCAAGAATCATTGTTTCATCTGATCGCTGAAGATAGTAGGAATCACTGCTATTTATCTAATCGGTAAAGATAGTAGGTTTGATATACCAAGAATCACTGCCTCATCTGATTGCCTCATCTGATCGCTGAAGATAGTAGGTTTAAAACTTGTAATAGATTAGATTTATTGTAACTGAAAAACCATCTGTACTTTATATTTTGCAGTTCAATAAATTCTTATCTTTTGAGAAAACCAAAGTGCAAAACTCAGATTATATCAAAAGAATCAAAAAAGATAAATGAATGGATCAAAGTACAAGTCACTAAATGTTTAAAAATTTAAACACTGACTATAAACTTTTTCAGCAACAAGTTTGTCTAGGGAGCTTCGATCACAATCATTTAGGGGGAGATTGTTGAGTCACTGGTCGCTGACCATGTTGAGTCGCTGGTCACTGACCAACTCAACTTAACACTACTCGATGAAGAAATGAATTGTATCAAAGCTGCTGTTGCTGAAGATTGGTTTCGATGATCGTCATTCATTCTACTCTCAAGGAATTGATATGCTGAGGAAGATTAAAGCTCAACTTTGTGTATCGCTGATCTTGACAACGAGAGCTTTACATCTTCAAATCAATAAAGACAAAAGTCATTGCCAGAATAACAGCTAGTCACTGAAGATCTATAGTTCAAATCATTCTACAAGAGCATGTTAGCTCGCAGTGAGTGAGGAGGATTACTGCATCTTCAGGGACTATTCAATAAAGCCTCTCAATCATCAAGTATAGAAAGTACTGTACTTATCTATACATCAGCAAGAGTGTTCCAACTTGAAGTATGTCTGAAAGATTACGTGGCAGCAAATGATTGGTTTTAAGGTAACGAGATATTTGCGGTAACAGAATTGGGACCCGCAGAATGTCGGTTCATCAGAGATCAAGTCAATCAAGCAGTGACACGTGTCCTTCCAAGATCCTATTTTATAGGAGACATTTACGGGACTCTTGTAGTATAAATAGTTCTGTACTTTGTACTGTAGAGGCTAGTCGTTCAATACTTACTTATCACTTGTGTGTCAGTGATCAGTTTGTCTAGAGTACGCATTGTCGATTCAGCGAGAGAACAGTCAGCGTGTTTGTCCACTGCTGTTCTTCTCAATTTGTTATTTAGATTAGCTAAGTGTTTGAATTGGATTAACTTTGGTTAATCCATTCCGCATTCAACACTTGTGAATTTTATGATCAATATAATTCACCATTTAAGCTACTATTACTTTGTTACTTTGATATTGTCATATCTATATATATGTTATACTCTGTTTCCGTTAAACAATTTAAAACTAATCAAGTAACTTAGTTAAAATCTGAATTAGTTGTTAAATTATATTCAACCCCCCCCCCCCCCCCCCCTTCTACAATTAAACTTTACACGTTGCGATTCCAAATCACTAACTGATAGTGATTCCGGGACTCTCAATTGGTATCAGAGCAGAGTTGGTTTAAATTCAATTAACCAGGTCTGTAATGGAATCAGTAAAGTACAATTGTGTAGACTCTGATTATCAGAAGGGAAATGGTTCTACAACCAAACCTCCAGCTTTTGATCCCTCAAGGATTGAAACTTGGATGTCCCGAATGATGATGTTTTTAAACCTAATTGTCGACCGTCTCTGTAATACAATAACCAATGGTCCTAACATTCCAACCACAATTATTCCTGCTGTCATTGCTACAGCTACTACTCCTACTATACCAGAAATGGTTGTGCCCAAAAGAGAGGAACAATGGTCGGATGAGGATAGACGATTGGTTAGACTTGATAAACAAGCTAAAATCTACATAGGCATGGCACTTCCTGATGAAGTGTTCGAATCTATCAGGCTTTGTAGAACTGCTAAAGACATGTGGGACACCCTTAGGAATATATATATATATATTGGAACTCCTGATATTATTCGCTGCAGGGAAGTCAATCTCACTCGCCAGTATGAGCTGTTCGCAATGGAGCACAATGAATCTCTGTCTTCTACTTACACCAGATACCAGTCGCTGATGAACAAGATGGAGAAGGCTGGTATAGGAAAGGAGCAGCGATTTGTTGTTGAAAAAATTCTGGAGTTGCTGCCAAGAAAAATCTGGGGAACCATTGCCACTTGCACCAGACAGATGAATGATTATTCAATACTTAATCTAACTCAAGTCTATGGTATTTTGCTCAACTGGGAGCAGTCTGAAAAGCAAGCTGGTCAGAGTGAGCATATTCGTGCTACTCTTGGAAGTCAGAAGATATCCAATGCCCTTGTAGTTGAGCTTGATGAAATCGATCAGAGACAGAAGTCAAAAGTGTCTAAGAGAAGCTCAAAGTCTATGATAGCTGAAGAAGAAGAAGGTGATCAAGTTGATGAACAATCAGAGTATGAATATGATGAGGGTCTGGAGAAGCTTGAAAAAGACATGGCCATGATGGTTGCTAATTTCAGAAGGAACACCCGATCAAAAAGATTCGCTGGTGCTCCATCATCTGAAAATTACAAATCAAAAGGTGAATGCTACAAGTGTGGCAAACCTGGTCATTTTGCAGCTGAATGTAGATCAAAGTCAGTCAATCCAATCCCTGAACAAAAGCCAATGTTCTGAAATGACAAGTACAACAAATACAAGGAAAAGTACAAAAAGCTGAAGGCTATGTCCAAATCAGTGAAGAAGAAGAGAAAAGGGTTTGTCGCTGAAGAAAGTTCACTCAGCGACTCTGATTCATCCTCTTCATCCGATGATGAAGAAGCAATGATTTACTTGGACAAAGATTATTGTTTGATGGCTGATGACACTGAATTCCATGAAGACATCAAGGAAGTAGCTCAAAAATGTTCAGCATCTAGTTGGGATTCTGATAGTATCTACAAAGGTATTCTTAGAGAGACTATCTGGTACTTGGACAACGGATGTTCCAGGCACATGACAGGATGCAAGTCACTGCTCAGTGACTATCAGGATGAAAGAGGTCCCGATGTAGTGTTTGGTGACAACAAGGTTGGTAAAACAAGGGGATATGGTGTTTTAACAAATGGGAATGTGATGTTCAAAAGAGTTGCATATGTGGAGGGACTGAAGCACAATTTGCTAAGTATCAGTCAATTTTGTGATTCAAAGAACAAGGTGATGTTTGATCATGAAACTGGTATTGTTTACAACAAGAAAGGAAGTGATGTGCTTGCTGCTAACAGAAAGGGCAATACTTATGTAGTCAATATGGACTCAGCTCAGTCAGGGACGTGTTTCTATTCAAGAACTGTTTCAAAAGAAAAATGGTTATGGCATAAGCGACTTTCTCATCTGAATCTAAAGGTTATCAACAAGTTAAGCAAACATGGTTTAGTCACTGGACTTCCAAAATTGTCTTACAACAAAGACAAGCTTTGTTCAGCATGTGAGAAAGGAAAGCATCACAGTTCTTCCTTTAAGAGTAAACAAACATCATCAGTAACTGAATGTTTCTATCTACTTCACATGGATCTATTTGGACCAGTGAGTACTTCAAGTCTTGGTGGAAAGAGATACTGCTAGGTAATCGTGGATGAATATTCCAGATACACTTGGGTATTTTTTTCTCAAAGCTAAAAGTGAAGCTGCCAACGAAATCATATCCTTTGTCAAGAAAATGGAGAATCTGAATGATGTCACAATAAAACATTTAAGAAGTGATAATGACACTGAATTCCGAAATATTGACCTGGAAACTTTCTGTGATTCAAAAGATATTTCTCAAAACTTTTAAGCTCCAAGAACACCCCAACAAAATGGGGTGGCAGAAAGGAGAAATAGAACCTTAATTGAATCTGCCAGGTCAATGCTCATTGAGGCTGGTCTTAAGACCTATTTCTGGGCCGAAGCAGTGAGTACTGCCTGCTATACTCAGAATAGGTCACTGATTGTCAAACGACATAATAAGATAGCATATGAGCTGTTAAGGGGGAGAAAACCCGTAATAAGTTTTCTCCATGTTTTTGGTAGCACTTGCTACATTTTAAACAAAAGAGATCACTTAGGAAAGTTTGATCCAAAAGCTGATGAAGGAATATTTATTGGTTACTCAATTATCTCTAAAGCTTTCAGAGTTTACAATAAAAGAAGAGAATGTATTTAGGAATCAATGGATGTTACTTTTGATGAATCATATGATGAGTCACTCACTGATCCTAAAGAGTATGAAAATATTGTTTTTAACAAAATGGATGGTGACTCATCAAATGAAAGAAAATCAAATGATAAGAAATATGAAAATTTCTCATCAGACTCTGAAGGGGAAGATAGTATTCCTGAAATCAATTCTAGCTCTACTTTAGCTGAGAATAATTCAGGAACATCATCTTTACCTACTGATGTCCCATCATCATCAACTCAATGTCCAAACCAAAACTCTCATAACAACAATACTCATGTCTCTGATGCTGATCTAACACATGAACCTCAGCGAATGACTAAGTGGACAAAACATATTGATAATCAATTGATTATTGGTAATCCACAATCCAGGGTTCAGACAAGATCAGCAACTGCTAACTTTTGTTTGTTTGTAAGTTTTGTGTCACTGATGGAACCAAAGAAGGTTGATGAAGCACTCACTGATCATCACTGGATAGCTGCCATGCAAGAAGAGCTATCTCAGTTTGAAAGAAATAAAGTTTAGAAGCTTGTACCTCAACCTGCTGGTAAATCAGTGATTGGAACACGATGGGTGTTCAGAAATAAGATGGATGTTGATGGTGTGGTAACAAGAAACAAGGCTAGACTGGTTGCACAAGGTTACTGTCAGCAAGAAGGCATTGACTATGATGAAACCTTTGCACCAGTGGCTAGGCTTGAAGCAATCAGGCTATTTCTAGCTTATGCAGCTCACAAGAAGTTTAAAGTATATCAAATGGATGTGAAAAATGCCTTTCTGAATGGAAAGCTGCAGGAAGAAGTGTATGTCAAGCAACCACCTGGATTCATTGATCCAAAACATCCTGGTTATGTTTACAAACTTGATAAAGCCCTGTATGGACTAAAACTAGCTCCCAGAGCGTGGTATGACACTCTCTCTGTCTACCTGATAAAATGTGGCTACGTTAGAGGTAAAATTGACAGCACATTGTTTATCAAAAGAGATAAGAGAGATGTCATATTAGTCCAAATCTATGTTGATGATATCATTTTCGGGTCTACTAACAGTGACATGTGCAAGGAATTTTATGATCTCATGACCAAAAGTTATGAGATGAGCATGATGGGTGAATTAACATTCCTTCTTGGTCTGCAAATAAAACAAACCAAAACTGGAATTTTTATAAGTCAAGGAAAATATGTTAAAGATCTGCTAAAGAAATTTGAATTTGCTAATTGCTCAACCCTTGCTACACTAATGTCACCTGCAGTAAAGCTACATGCTGATCCCGATGGGAAAACTGTAAACATCACTGCTTACAGAGGTATGATTGGGTCACTATTGTATCTAACTACAAGTAGACCAGACATTATGTTTGCTACATGTCTCTGTGCTAGGTAACAAGCTGATCCAAAGGAATCACATTTGCTCGCTGTCAAAATGATATTCAGATATCTGAAGGGTACACCAAATCTTGGTCTCTGGTACCCATCTGGTTCAGATTTCTCCCTGAAAGGATATTCTGATTCTGATCATGCTGGATGCAAACTGGATAGAAAAAGTACATCTGGTAGCTGTCAATTTCTTGGAGAAAAGCTAGTAAGCTGGTCCAGCAAGAAACAAAACTCAGTCTCAACTTCAACTGCTGAAGCCGAATATGTTGCTGCCAGTGCCTGCACTGCTCAAATTCTCTGGATGAGAAATTAGCTCGCTGACTATGGATTTGACTTCAAAGAAATTCCAATCTATTGTGATAGTCAAAGTGCCATAGCCATTGCAAACAATCCAGTGATGCAATCAAGGACAAAGCACATTGATGTACGATATCATTTCATCAGGGACCATGTGATGCAAGGTGATATTGAACTTCATTTCATTCCAACTGATTACCAACTCGCTGATTTGTTTACAAAACCTCTGGATGAGAAAAGATTTAATTTTCTTATCAGCGAGCTTGGTATGTTAAACTTCAATGAATAAATGAACTCTTTGAGTTTATTTATTTATTGTCGTTTAAATTTATAAATGCTTTAAATAATTTGTCTTTGTAAAATACTCCCTCCGTCCCAAATTAACTGTCCTGGTTTGACTTTTTGAGTCTTCCCTTTTCAACTTTGACCCTAAATATATTTGTTTGTGTTATATAATACTTGATGCAAAATATATGTATGGATTGGATTTTAAATATATTTTCATTGGTATAATTTTCATGAACTAATATGTAACACAAACAAAAATATTTAAGGTCAAAGTTGAAAAAGAAAGACTTCCAAATCTGATACAGGACACTTAATTTGGGACGGAGGGAGTATAATTTTAGTTGATCATACACACTGATGTTTTAATCCTTACTGAATTAATCAGCAAGATTAATACCCAGCTTACTGTGACCATCTAATGTTATATTCTTACAAAGACTCATGAATATTTTCTTATGTCTCAAATGATAGGTTTGTAGCATTGCTCTATGATACCTCTAACTGATCTAGTTAGTATTCTAAGTTGTAACTAGATCAGTGAGGTGTAATATAAAAATATGTTATACATTTAACATAAGACATAATCTATATTCATTTTTAAAAAAAAAAAAAAAAAAAAAGAGATAGAAAAGAAAAACTTTCAATATAACAATGGTGAGTTAATAAGTTAAATTTATATCAAAACTGTAACTATTTCACAATGACTCAATCATTATTCTAAGTTGTGATTAAGTCAGCGAGATCTAGTCTCAGCAAGATAAACAATTAAATTTACTATCTTATTATTGTTATATTTCTTTTGGGTGGTAAATCAAGAAATTGATTAGATATCTTCAGTAACTCTTTCTCTCTGAAGATATCACTTATTGGTGCTATTAAGTTCACAAAAATCATTTATGGGTTGTGGTGTAATGGAAAAGTCGTATTATCTGACACTCTCTCTCTTACGTCAGTGTACTTTTCCGACACACCTCTCCCATCACCATTAATACCACCAGTTTTTCATAATCATTACCCCTATACCCCCATCAATCATCACCTCTATACCACCTCTACTCACCACCATCATCAACCACGTTAACCCATTTTTATCCACATGATACTCAAGAGGGCCTCTATAAATCAGGCCACTTAAAGTCATCTCAATCCAAACGTCCTCTTGAGTTTCATAAAAACCTTTCAAAATAAACACCATACAAAATCTTTTTGTTTTCTGTAATGACGAAATTAAATTCTTCAAAACATCATCATACTCCACTGAAAATTCTCAAACTTCTTCAGTTGGTAAGGATTTTGTCATTACAGTTTCAAAAATCGTTGTATTCACTAAAACATTTTTCCATCCCAAAAACAGAGTATGTGAAGATACTGATCACTGAAGTAAATAGGGTTAAAATTATTATACAAATCTTTAAGATCAATGCTGATGTGTTCTCAAAAATCTTTATTCAAAAACAGTGATCATATTTTTTTTATACTCTCATGAGAAAACAGGGATTACTTGTAATCCAGTCTGAAACTGCTGTACATCCGTTCGCTCCTGCAACCAAATCGACTACGTCACTGACAACACCCCAGTGACTATCATTAGTCAACCACCAATCAAGAAACCACCATCCTCTCCCAAGAAAGCATCCAAATTAGGGTTCCTGATATTAACGGATCAGGGACATAACAAAATGAAGACATCCAAGGATGCCAAGGGTGAAGCGGAGGCTGAACGTTCAGTCCCTGTGGGCACCCTTGCTGACCCCGAAGCCTTCAACTGCTTCATTGGACTCCCGAAAGTCCAGTGATTCTAAAAAGGGACAACTGCAGACAGCTACAATAGCTCAAACTATTGTTAGCAGTGATTTGGGTGCATCCCACACCCTCATATCGAGTCTAACCATCAGCCACTTATCATTCTCACAAAAGGATGACACTTCATCAAAAGGGCTAGTGGTATCAGTGGGTGATAACACACTCATTGCTGATACCACATCACTGGCTACAGACCCGGGCCAAATCTCATCTATCACTGCACCAGCTGTCAATATCTCTCTCTAGTCACAGAGAGAGATACAGGCTGATCCATCTGTTTTCAATGATCCATCAGCTAAAACACAAACTGATGATGATGAGAAAACCACTCACTTATTACAAAAAGATCAAACATTTGCTGCAATATTTCTTGCTATCATCAAGGGGGAGAAATATTCAATTGTTGCTGATGCTACCAGAGAAATGCTGATCTACTTCATGCTGTTATCAAAGAGGAGAAAATGTACAAATAAATGCAAAAACCAATGTTGCTTATGCTCATATGAAAAATCGCTGCTACTATCAACGTTGCTAATACTTTGGAATCATCTTTGCGGCTTCTATCACAAAACTTATATATTCCCTGTATTTGAGTTACAATTTTCTTGGCAATTTTATTCAATATTTGTGCCACTTCAGCTTAGCAATGAATCCTTCTCTATCCGGATCAGTATCTGAAGCTTAGCAATGAATCCTTCTCTATCCTGATCAGTATCTGAAGGATCATTTTCATTGATTTTCAGTCGGTTAAAGCTTCGTGAGAAGGTATCATACTGAAGATAGTAGGTTTGATATACCAAGAATCATTGTTTCATCTGATCGCTGAAGATAGTAGGAATCACTGCTATTTATCTAATCGGTAAAGATAGTAGGTTTGATATACCAAGAATCACTGCCTCATCTGATTGCCTCATCTGATCGCTGAAGATAGTAGGTTTAAAACTTGTAATAGATTAGATTTATTGTAACTGAAAAACCATCTGTACTTTATATTTTGCAGTTCAATAAATTCTTATCTTTTGAGAAAACCAAAGTGCAAAACTCAGATTATATCAAAAGAATCCAAAAAGATAAATGAATGGATCAAAGTACAAGTCACTAAATGTTTAAAAATTTAAACAATGACTATAAACTTTTTCAGCAACAAGTTTGTCTAGGGAGCTTCGATCACAATCATTTAGGGGGAGATTGTTGAGTCACTGGTCGCTGACCATGTTGAGTCGCTGGTCACTGACCAACTCAACTTAACACTACTCGATGAAGAAATGAATTGTATCAAAGCTGCTGTTGCTGAAGATTGGTTTCGATGATCGTCATTCATTCTACTCTCAAGGAATTGATATGCTGAGGAAGATTAAAGCTCAACTTTGTGTATCGCTGATCTTGACAGCGAGAGCTTTACATCTTCAAATCAATAAAGACAAAAGTCATTGCCAGAATAACAGCTAGTCTCTGAAGATCTATAGTTCAAATCATTCTACAAGAGCATGTTAGCTCGCAGTGAGTGAGGAGGATTACTGCATCTTCAGGGACTATTCAATAAAGCCTCTCAATCATCAAGTATAGAAAGTACTGTACTTATCTATACATCAGCAAGAGTGTTCCAACTTGAAGTATGTCTGAAAGATTACGTGGCAGCAAATGATTGGTTTTAAGGTAACGAGATATTTGCGGTAACAAAATTGGGACCCGCAGAATGTTGGTTCATCAGAGATCAAGCCAATCAAGCAGTGACACGTGTCCTTCCAAGATCCTATTTTATAGGAGACATTTACGGGACTCTTGTAGTATAAATAGTTCTGTACTTTGTACTGTAGAGGCTAGTCGTTCAATACGTACTTATCACTTGTGTGTTAGTGATCAGTTTGTCTAGAGTACGCATTGTCGATTCGGCGAGAGAACAGTCAGCGTGTTTGTCCACTGCTGTTCTTCTCAATTTGTAATAGATTAGCTAAGTGTTTGAATTGGATTAACTTTGGTTAATCCATTCCGCATTCAACACTTGTGAATTTTATGATCAATATAATTCACCATTTAAGCTACTATTACTTTGTTACTTTGATATTGTCATATCTATATATCTGTTATACTCTGTTTCCGTTAAACAATTTAAAACTAATCAAGTAACTTAGTTAAAATCCGAATTAGTTGTTAAATTGTATTCAACCCCCCTTCTACAATTAAACTTTACACATTGTGTGACGTCCCGCACCCCGGGTACAGTTAAACACAATATATATATATATATATATATATATATATAGTCATAGATACAGCGGAAGTCAAATTATAAAAAATTTTCAGATAACATTCGACTCGATACATACTGTACTATAACAAACTATCCCTTTCGATAGCGTCGAATATTATATCATCGGTCCCACTTTACTCGATTTATCAATCAGAGTCCTCTCTTGGTGACCTGAGATATGCACAATAGCATGCGTAAGCCTAATGGCTTAGTGAGGGTCGTGCGTTTTACGTGCAAAGTACCACACACAAGGATGCACAATTAATGCTTAAGATAACTATTAAAATAATAATTATATACTATCTCCGTATTAACGCGTTTCGAGCCTTCAATCCACATTCCCATAATTCCCATAAACACCGGGTAACCGTATTCAACCCATGTGTCTCATTCTCATACCTCCACCATAATAAATCCATGGCTCGAAAGACGATAATACGTATATAGTATATAAAAATCGTATGCAATGCAATGCTCGTAATTAAATGAACATGTATAACTCGTATTTAATCAAGTAGCAATTAACACATAGTAGCACATATCCCAGTTTTATAAAATAACACGAGGATACTCACATTACGATCTTCTCTAAAGATCATGGCGTGCTTACGATGCTTATAACTCTACCTTGCCTTGCTTGTACCATTGCCTACTTTATAACTCCTTTCTTATACACGATACATTTAGATTGATATAAGTTTGGATGAATCGAATTCTTAGAGCATGCCTTCCATTTATACTAGTCTTAAACTTAGCTATTAAGAATATTTCGTACGTTGTCACTCAAGTTGATCAAGTAAAAGCATGAGGTGTCTTGCATGCATGGGAGCATAAGTTAAATGTAAGTGGAAGTGAGTTAAACTTGTGTTGAAACATGACAAAAGTGTGCTAGACATACGAACAAGTGATCTCATGTATTACTTAGCCATAAAGTATTATAAATATGTATTTATAACTCATATAATTTCTTAATAATAATACTTGTAATATCTTTAGTAGACTTATTATTATTATGTTTTCCAATATAAATTTGATGATTATAAGTATATTAGTATTCAGGTTTTGGGATGTTACACATTGCGATTCCAAATCACTAATTGATAGTGATTCCGGGACTCTCAGTATCCTAATACATATACAATACCCTAATAATTAAACTCCCTTTTGTTTTTCCTCTCCTTTTGAGCCGTCGACAAAAAGAAAAGAAACCCAAGGTGTTTTGACTTTTTCAATCAAAACAAGAAGGAATAAAAAGAAAGAGATATTTTATATTAATTAAGTGTGTAGTTCGACTAGCATCGTTATCGTGTCGTGAAGGTGGTGTGCGTGCAACCCTACCATTTGTGAAACCTATTCGTTTTACTAAACGATTATTTGGAGCTAGCTAAAAGGTACATGTTTTCTATCTTAACTAATTATAAATACGTGTTTATTCGCTTTCGCAATTGTATGACAATTTGTTATAGTTATTTGCTATATTCTTACAACTTTTACCTCTAGATAAAACATCATTACTCATATTTAGTGTATAGTTAGACTAAATGCTTGATCAATAGGTCTATTGTGTGTAGCAATGACTCAAATATAAACAATGTACGTTACAAATTGGCATGAGATGCCAACATTTATTGAATGACAAACAAATATGTGTCTTAGGTAATTACTATGTTTGTATAAATTAACCTATACCCACTAATGTATAAAATCTTACAAATTTGCACCAAGTTTCATTAACAAGTATACATGCACACACCACCTTGCATGGCCATAATACTTAGCAAATGATAAAATTTCCTCCCATTCCCTTATTAAAAACCGGCCCATGGCCACCTCTACATGCACACTCATTAGTTAAGTACACACTGTCACATCCTTGTCCCACCCCCTACACACTCAATGCTAAGGACCTATTGTGTAAAACTTAAACCTACAAGACATCAAATCAAATCATTTCCTTTTGTGACACCCATCAAATTAGGACTTGTAATTAGTTCCTAATAATCTGTAATACATGTAATTAGTTCTATGTTAGGCTAATTAATGTATCGAAATATATATTTTTGAATATATACAATTATGCGATTTGATTAAATCGTACGCATCTCAAATCGAATGGAATTCGGGTCAATTAATACGGACGTTGGTGAACAATTTTATTAAGTAATTTAACATTATTTAATAACACTATCGTATTTAAATTATTATTTTAATAATATTTCAATTAAAATTCGTATCGTACAAATAACGCCTACGCGATTAAAGCATTAAACGCGCAAACAAAACGAAACAAGTTAAGTTATAATTTATAACTCCTCTATAGAGTATTTTATGAAATACTTCAATATATATATTGAACAAATGTTTGTATTGTAAAACTTATAATTAAACGTACGAAAAATTATTTAAACGTTTAAATAATCGGAAAAACAAACACCGCACAGAGCACAAACGCAGGAGAAGAAAAATTGGTGATGTCCACATCCGTGGACCCCTCCCTAGCCGGCCCCCCTTACCTCCCCACCATCACCATCTTCTTTTTCATTTCTCACATCTCACTCTCTCTCTTCCTCTCTTTTCTCTCTAAACTACCACCACACCACCACCACCTTAAACCACCAAAAACCACCACCAAACGACCTTAAATCTCGAAGCTCATTTGGAGAAAAACGATCACCACGCAACGATCTACATTTCCATATTTTCGGATTCTCACCGTGTTAAGTCGTAAGTTTCCGACAAATCCCACAACTCTTCGATTTTAAGTATTTTAGACTTGTGGTTGTTTGTATAAGCTTAAAATGTCCAAATATGGGTTGGGTAAAAGATTTGGACCTAACGGAAACCAGAAAACTCATTTTCGACTCAAAATCCGGCCTTCAGATTCGAGTGTCGCACGTGTCGCAGCAGTTTTGCGACACTTCCTTAAGTGTCGCACTAAGTGTCGCGTAAAAGCCCTAATTCTGCGTCACTTTCCTAAGTGTCGCGTAAAAACCCTCTTTTTGCGACACTTGCCTAAGTGTCGCAAATTCAATACCCGACACTTCCCGACGACACTTCATCGAAGTGATGCCTATTTTCATAACTGTACACTAGCGACACTTGCTTAAGTGTCGCCATTAATACAGAATTCACATTTTTATGCGACAATGATTGAGTGTCACCGAAAACTATTAAATGTCGCTTCAAGTGTCGCAGAAAACCAGAATGTTTGTAACTCATTTTTATACTAAGTGTCGAACTTGTATAACCTCAAACACTTACACGATACGACTTCTAAAACACATTGGGACATACTTTTAAAGTATAACACTTCTAAAATCAAAATAATAATGTGAGATTATTATTACAAACAAATCACCAACGGGCCGTACACATTTTCAAAGCATAATCAAATCAACCAAGTCTTAGTAATTTGGACATTCTAGTTGGATGAACTACTACAAAGGTAGTCTTTATAGATACCTACTCACATTTATAACCATCGCGTGTCGTGAACACCCTCATGTTACAAGTCTCCGGACATCTCTGCTTGGTTAAGCAACTCACGTTTATAGAGATAAACGCACTCAGACTCAGGTGAGTCTCATAGCCCCTACTTTACTGTTTTTCTCAGGGGTGTGATATACTGCTCGTCATTTTTACAATATGAACGCAAGTACAAACTTTTCATATACTACATGAGTTATTTCACTAATCATTTCAAAGCCCTCCATCAGCATAGTTTGGTAATACGTTGTAGCGTGAATATTAGTATATGGTACCATATAGGATTGACCCTCCTTGTCTTGGTTAGCATGCACTAACTGGTTAAACGGATGTACTAATATTTGTTCAGACGAGTGTAGATTAGGTACTCGTGGGAGCACCTCGATCAGGTCCTTGAATGTGGATCCTGACCCCTCGAGTTAAGCTCAAACTATGTGCTCATGGCTGTATACTTTATCATTTGCTTTGTTGCAAATCATTATCTAAATCTTGCGGTTCATACGATATTATTTGATATACTAACCTGTGAGCTCACCAGCGTTTCACTGACCCATTTTAGCATGTATCACAGGTGCTCAGCAGTAGGATTGGACTGCCCTCAGGATCACTATAGCTTGAGTCAGCATGCAGACATTAGAGATTTCCTTGCATTAATATATTTTGTAAAAGTATTTATGTATTGGAATCTCTCATTTTCAGAACACGAGCTATGTATAGCTTCAAACATTGTAAACATTCCTTATATTAATATATTTTGTTAACACGACGCATATAAAGTCGTTTGCTATATCTTGTGTGCTTTGATATTGGATTAGTCGCGCCCCGATCATATTCGCTTCCCCAACCCGAAATTGGGGGTGCGACACCTTTCCTTTCTCCTCTTCCCCATGCTTTGACTTCCATTCCCCCAATATACAAACTACACATTAGAACCCAACTAGTTAGTCATTAGGATTAACTAGCTAATTTAAGCACTCTCCACCTATAAATACAAGGCCTTGGCCATACTTATTTCCTTGTCATTCACCAACACTCAAGAAACTCTCCTCTCTCTCTCTCTCTCTCTCTCTCTCTCTCTCTCTCCCACTTTGTTAAAACCGGCCACGCACACACATTCACACAAATCACCATATTTTCTATTTTCTTCTAAGTATCTAGATATGGTTCTTAAAACTTAGAGAATTCAAAGGTGTGTTCGTGTCTTCTTCCTCCTAACTCCCTTTTATACTTGTAAGCTCTCTAAACATCACTCCTTTTGCTCTATTTTCATCACCTACTAAGGCTTGTAAATCATAATTACACATATATACTTTTGTACACAAAAGTAAAGACGATTATAGACATATACTTTGATAGACGTTCGAGACTTTACATACATAAGAAAACTACATCAAAACTGTGATTTAAAATGTTTCTAACTGATTTAAAGGTTAAAAGTTGTTTTATAATTAAAAACCCATATGGCTTTGAAGAAATAAAGAGTACAAACACTAAATGCAAACATGTCTCAAAAATCAGAATCTGACAGGAAACTGTACCCGACTTTAAAGGACCATAACTTGCTCAAAACTAAATGAAAAGTGATGAATTTTTTTCTGGAAGTTACTTTAATGTCTTAGCTATTGATCTGCAAAATATATCTTTCTAACTCAAAGGTTTTGACCATCAAATGATATTTACAAACTCAGATGTCCATCAGCTCTTAAGTTTGGAGGGTCTGAGATTGGGAAATCATTTGCACGACTTTTACCTTTCCAAAAATAATGAGACCAGAGCCAAAATACTCCATAGACATAATATTTTCATATGTAAAAAGAACTTGAACAGAATCGTTTTAGAACTAGTGAAAAAGGTCCCTCAAAGTGACACAAAAATCTGGGCAGATTCAACTTTAAACTTGTTTATATTAATAAAGGTAAAATGTATTACGTAGTATTAAACTTGGGAAAGGTTGGTTTATAGATAAGTAGTATATACATAAACAAACACACATATATTTTATCACTAACCAACTATACTTGGAACACTATAAGAGATATGTGTGTGTGTATATATATATATATATATATATATATATATATATATATATATATATATATATATATATATATATATATACATATACACACACACACACACACACACACACACACTCATATATTAGTAGTGAATATGTTTCTTTTAAACAAGTTTAATACTACACTTAAACTATATGAATATGTATTCATTGTTGGGACATAAGTATACTTTTACAAATAAACATTTACCAGCAAGCCTTAACACATTCATGTGGGTGATTAAGTTATTCAAGAATCATATCCTCTCGCACATATAGTTAAAACTTAAAGTGTCTTAAACGGTTTAGGGCACGCTTAACTACTTGGAAGCCTACATCGTTTGCACCTTGCTCATCACATACTTTACTTACTAATGTGAGTCTCATGGCCCCATTTTTACTTGTACTGATATGCTTAATTGGGGTGAGAATACATGCTCATGTTTTTATGAACACAAGTACACTAAAACTTATACTTATTGCATGAGTAACCTATTATTCCATGAAGGCCTTAACCTATTATTCCATGAAGGCCTCTCTATCATGATTCGTTAGTTACGGATTTAAACGTGAATGTTGTGAATAGATCTATTGGGTTGACACCCACGTCTGGGTTAGTAGCGCTAACTTGACCGGTAGTCAAACAGACGCATAATCATTTGAGAACTATGAGTGTTTTAGAAGAATAGACACTTACTGGATGCACCAACTACTTGTTAAGGTTTCGTTTCATGAGCCCATGACAATAGTATTACTTTTATATTGTGTTTACGCAATAACTATCAAAATCTTGTGGTTCATGTTATTATTTACAATTGTTTAAACCTACGAGCTCACCAACTTTATGTTGACCCGTTTTAGCATGTTATTCTCAGGTCCTTAAGTCACATACATTATGGATAGCATTTAGAGCATCATACTAGAGTCGCACGTTTTGCGACCTCATTTTATCGGAGATTTCATTGCATTACTATTTTTGCATATTGGTTATGTATAAAAAGCTCTTTTGATCTAGTAGTGAACTCTTTGATCAAAAAAAAAAAATCTAGTAGTGAACTCTAGGGATAAATATTTCGGTTGAATTCGTTAGGTTTAAAACAATGTATCTTTTGAAATATATTTATTTAAAAATGACTCATATAGAAGTCGTTCGATGTAATCTATGTTGTGATTCCGTGAAAGTCGCACTCAGTCGTGATTCCGCCACGGCAGGGTGTGACATATACTCCATATATATATACATATATATTATATAATTTAATGAAGTGTGAAAGAATACTGAAAGGTAATATTTGTATATTAAAAATGATTTTGGAAATATCTAATTGTTTAATACTATTATATATATATAAATTAGATGAGATTAAAATAAGATATACAAATATGTATTAATTTATATATACTACTAATAAAAACAAACAAAAACTAACGTACAAGTTATCGAAAGTTCACAAACGTAAATGAACGAACGAGACATATGTTCACACTCGTTCATATGATTAAACGAATGTAACTTTTTGTTCATGTTCGTTCATAAACGAAATTCCCGACGAATGATTCACGAAATGTTCGCTGAACGTTCGATTCTCTTACAAGCCTAGTTAAATGACAATGACTCGATTTAGATCCCATAATGCAAAGATGACAAAAATTCATAATAAAATCTCTTAACAACCAAAATTAGGGCTTTAAAAACCTCAAATGTAATCTTTAAATTTAGGAGAATCACCCTGGTTACTCGATCTAGAAGAGATTGTTAGAAAATAAATAGGGCAAATTACCTATAATAGAAAATAACTAGTGGCTGATTTTATATTTTAAAAATTAACTATCAAAATTATTCAGAGTAAAAAAATAGCTATCAATTTCATCATAATTACGATAATATCGTATAAGACACGTTATTTATTTTACAAATTTTGAGGTAACATACAATATTACTAGAATAATGATGGAAATGATAGTTGATTTTTCTTATTGATAATTGATTTCTAAAAACTAAAGTCATCCAATATATAGTTCATTTTTAATTTAGGTACATGCCTTAAAAAATAACCATTGATTCCACAGAAAGGTTGATATAGTAATCAAGTGTTACGAATTCTTGCACCAACCGGGAGAATGTTGTAGATTTTTTTAAGAATTATAACGGAATCAAATAGCTAACAACAATCAATATATGACTCTCCTATCAATCGTTATCAAAAACCAATCCACACAACTCAACTTGTGCGAGATTTTATCCACACGTACATACACACAAAAATTATTGTTATCACGGTTACACCCCCAAGCAATAAATGGATAGACTAAACAAAACAATCAATATAATGAACAATATCAACACAAGCATTTAACATGGTTATATCCGATCTCCGATTTTTAAGACCAGTTTAGTGCATGAGGCCAAATTAGAGAGTTTATACATGTTTTCGAAGTCCACCGGATGCAATTACATATGGTATGTATTTGAATGACTAGCTTAATACCCATACAATGTTGCAAAATACAATTTTTATTATAAAGAGGGACCGGTATGGTATATTTGTTCTCATGGATTATTTGTGATAATGACTCGATAATAGTAACTTTGCTCGCATATAGAGTTAGAGATTCATAATACGGTGGTGAAAGGAGAAAATGATAAAATTAATAATTAATAATGTTGAATAAAAGTTAGATTTAAACATGTTGAGCCTTAATTTTAAAAGTTACTAAATATAAAATACAAAGATGTTTTATACTATAGAAGAGAAGATAAACATGATTTAGGGAACAAGAAACCCACTTTTCAGCCGACACTTAAACAATCAGAATGAGAATACATTATAATTAAATAAAAATGAATCAACTAGACACGACGTTGTTAATATGCCAACATATTATATACTGTGCGCTGTTTTTTCAGATTTAGATATCTAAAAGCTTGCAAAAAGTTTCGATGATTTTTTGAACTTGTATAATGAGAACATACGGAATTAGTATTCCTCTGTTTTTTCACAAGTACTATATATATATATATATATGTTAGTTCAAATCTAAGACGTGTTACTTCGAATTAAACTTTTCACACTAAATTTAATACCACTCAAGAAATAGAGTTATGATTATCACATGATGTTAGTCCCGACTGATAGCGTTGTCCGACAAGAAAGATGAGATGAAATGCATAATTCCAACACCGAATTCCAAACTTTTGTGAAACACGGACATAAGTTCAACAAGTCTTATAAATTTATCAACGTGCTACGAAATTTAAATACATGTCGAACTATAGTCCATACGCCGCATATGTATTAGGGTAAGTGCAAGGAAGCTAGAGTTATTTTAACTTTCCGAAAAAAATCTGTTAATTAAATCAACGTAATAAATTTTTCTATAACAAGGTCACCCAACATTTATTAAATCTTATGCCCGCTCCCGGAATTTGATTTTGAAGAGAAGAAGAGATAACAAAATGAGTATGTATTTGCGAGTTTTCTATACGAAAAAGAAGGAAGTGAAGTGGGAGGAGAATTATTCAATTTCTTCTTCCCTAATCTTCTATTCAAAGTGGGAAGAAGTAAAATGGTGGAAGTATAAAATAGTTATAAATTGACACTTCTCTTCAATTCTCTCCAACTCGGAAACACAAAATAAAGTAATTTTCTTGGAAACACAATTTTTTAAAACTGTCTTTTCTCCTGTCTTCTTTTCTATCATCTTATTTTCTTTTCTTCTTTTAAAAAACTCGGGAGCCGATTCGTAACTTAATTAACTTTTGAAAAAGTTACACCTAGCTCAATTTATATATAAACATGCGTACTATATGTATAAAAAGATAATGAAACTAAATGGTACAATTATGTAGAAATCAATGTTTAATGCACTAGCTCATTATTGTGTTAAACCACATTTTAGAAAACTCAAGAATAATTGAATGGAAAGAAACGTTGGTTTAAAACCAAAAGCAATTAGCTTATTAATTTATTATTGTGATCTGTACCATTTTCCCTCACCGTTTTAAACATTTATTTACATATAAATGAATAAATGTAATTGTGAAGAAACATAACATGTAAAAATAGAGTGTACATGTTATATAGCGTGTATATATATATATATATATATATATATATATATATATATATATATATATATATATATATATACTATTAAAGTACCCGCGCAATGCGGCGGGATAAATATAACTTTTTAGAAGACATGTCCATTGAGCAACTGAGAAAGGATGAGTAAGGAGTTATTGGCTACAAATGTGTTCATCTCAAACACCGATTATAAAATTTAATCAAAGTTAACAGACATAATTTGACTTCTCGCTAATACACTAATTTCTGTAAGAATCGACTAATTTTTGACATCATAATTTTTGTTAAGAATGAGACAACGGAGTGGATGATGATAGCGAGAAGTGATTGAATTGTAGAAGTATGTTATATGTCGATATGACAATATTAAGAATTAACTAATTTTTAACATCATAATTTTGTTGTTGTACATATATAACATATATATGTTAAGTATAAATAATCATCTTTTGTGTCCAAATTTATGAACTATATAAATAAATATAATAATACTAATAATGAACTTAAAAAGACACTAATTTTTTATAATGTTATCATTATTTTGTAAAAAAAAAAAGGTTTATCTTAAAAGTGAAAGTTAAAAGTTGGTTCCCACCGTTCTCACACTAAAAAATGTTCTTATTTGAACTTCCCTTATAACCCAACATTTTCTTCTTCGACCATGACACATATATATATTTTGATTTTCAAATCATTTCCTTTGGTATAAAACATGCATATTAGTTGTCTTGAATTAAATATATATACAAACGTCTATTACCACATAGTTTCTATTATATCTTTTTTTTAATACTTAAAATTAAAATACAAAGAGGTACTATATATAGACAAATCTTATTATATTAAATTTAATATCGTCAAATAAACGATAAACACTACGGAGCATAAATTGGGAAACAGTTTAAATTAGACTTAATTAGTATAGATAATTAATTAGAAAAAATCGTTAATAAGAGTTTCCTTGTTTTATCAACAATTGAAAGTTGACTTATTGTTTGAAGTTCCATGAATTTAATGCAAGGGGTAAATTGGGAATTTTCGATATCCCTTTTCTCAACTATTAAGCCAAAAGTCCCAAATGATTAATAAGGGGTTAAGATATATATATATATAGGTGAAAGGAGAGGCGTATTTAAAAATTAAAGTAATTCGTAATAGGATTTTTTTCATATCAAATATTTTTTTAATTTTTTTTTTAAAATGTATAATTTCAGTAAAAAAATATATATGTAATAAGTAGTTTTCCACGGATTAATCTTTATGGAACCGGTATCCAAATTTATTTAGACCTATAACACTAATAAGAAAATCAATTTATATTATAAAAAGTTTATACTTCGCAAGTTAAATGACTCGTAGCTAAGGCTACTCTTAACTTCTACATGGCTCCGCCATGATAAATTTAGTTTAACAAATTTGACGGGTTATTATTGTCTAGAAGAATAGAATAGATACAAAATTTAGAGTAATGTTCTATATGGGTAAATAACTTTTTGGTGAGAATGAAAGAACTAGTCAGAGAGTTCCATATACATGGGTACAAAAGTCATTAAACAAAACCTCCACTTTCCCTTACGTTTTTAAAAATCAAATATCTCACAAACGACTAGTTAAAAAATTATAAATTTGCATTATAAAAATAAGCATTTTTTTTCTTCTCTCGATTAGATATCTATATCTATATCTATACACCTTATAATTTGTTTACACCTTTTCTTTGTAACCTTAGATGATTAAAGATCGTAAATGACTAAATTACCCTTAGTTAATTTAAACAACTATAAAAGTGGAAATAAACTTTACGTCAAAATATATATAATTTGAGAATATAATCATATATATACTATTTTAAATTTATTTCTATAAATTTAGAAACAACGTATAAGTCAAACTACAATTTCTATCCAACAAAATCTTTTTTTCTATTTAAGAAACAGTAATAATTTTCTTTAAAAGTGTCATACGTAGCCTTAACAAAATCTTTTTGTCTATTTTAGAAACAATAATAATTTTTTTCGAAGTGCAATACGTAGCCGAATATACTACTTACCTATTTTTTATTATACATTTAATTCACTATAACCCAAACGAGTGCAATTTTGAACACTTATCATTTTAACATGAATGAAATTAAAATATTGTCTTTCTGACGTAAGTATAAAAAATATTATTATTACCGTTCATCATAAACTAGAACCGATTTTTATGTATGAGGTACCGTTGCATTGGCGGGCAGCCTACTATCTAATATAATATACTTTTGACGAACTTTTTTTTGTAGGTTTTGAAAATGACTATTACATGTGATACCAACGAGTATCAGTACACAATAACACATGTTATAGTAAATTGTACAATTGGTAAAACTCAAAAAATTGATAAATTCATCAAAGGTATACCAGGTGATATGTCTAATCGAAAAGAAAAAAATATTGATTTTTACGTTGCAATTTTTATAATTTTTCATTTAGCCGTTTTTGAGATATTTAATTTTCAAATACGTGAAGAAAAATATGATTTGATAAAAATAAATAGCTGAAACTGATTATCTCATGTTCTCCAAAATTTTCAATGTCATTTTAACTCAACTCAGATCATTTAACATGAGTGCTTTAGACCTAATGTTAATTAACATTAGAAATTAAACAAAATAAAACGTTTCCATTGGCCGTAAAGTCAAGCTATTCACATAGCACTAATAAAAGTAGAAGAAATATTAAAATGTCTTTGCTGTGTTTGATAACCAACTTACCAACCTCATCCCCATTATTATTTATTGAATTTTTAGAGATAATTATATATTTGATTATGGTGTTTTTCATAAATCATACATTAAAATGGTCTATTCTCGCCGTTTGCATGCGGATTACTTTGACTATTCATGAAAATGATGTTATGTACTATGATTTGATGTGTCTTGATAACGAGTTTATTGTTTGAAACTCTATTATATTTGAGTAATGCTAAACATGTCTAATTATACAAGTCTAAAGTTACACCTAATCGTATAGTTTCTGTCTCATGGATTTCACTGATTCTCTCTCCTTATACTTACCAATCATATTACAATATGCATCAATCAAATCTTTAGACTTAAATTTAGGTCTCTAGTTTTAGGCCCACCAATCATATTCCGTTATATTTTAAATCTTTTATTATTGTAAGTATTTTTAAAATTTCTATTTGTATGTATTGAACTTGTAAATCTTGTTTACTGTATTTACACTTTTTTTCTGACCTTGACAAAAAAGGAAAGTTTTTTTTTTCTTTTTCAAAACCAAAAAAGAAAATTGTATATACAATAAGAGTAAATTATTTAAATCGTCCCTGTAGTTTCCCAAATGTTCCATAGGTCATCCCTTACTTTCAAAAAGTATTTGAATAGGCATAATTTTGAAACTTTGTTCACCAACAGTCCAAAAAATTAACTGACGTTAACTTCTAACGTTAAATCATAAAAAATGACAAAAATGCCCTTCATCTTCTTCTTCTTTATAATGTTCATCCCCAATTTCAAACCCTAACATTACCCAAATTCATAACCCACCTAAACAGATAATACTCATAGAATACATGTAGGCTTTAATACTCGTATCCTACGAACAATAATACTTGTACAACAAGCATAAAAATATGTCCACAACTTCATCAAAGACCAAACTTGGTACTGCAACGGAGGTTAATTAAATATCAACATGCAAATACGTATGCTAATACCGATTTACAGCCAAATTGCTACCAACAAAATCAAATTTTGAGAAAATCTAAGCGACACCCACAATCACAAAGTCACCCACCACAATTTCACTTCATGTTACCGATCTAATTCCGATGATGCATCAAGCAGAGACGGTGATGGCAGACGCAGTAGATGGTTGCAATTGGAAGATGAAGATGAAGAACTTCTAATGCTAACAATTACCACAATCATGAAGGCTCATTGCCGATCGGTTCACCACCGCCAGACCCATACCTGCGGAAATTAATGGTGGCCGAATACTCCAACACTTCAAAACGATTATAGTTTTATTAACGTCTTAATTGCTAGGTTTTTTACACTCTGATGACGTGACAAAATCATTACAATGATCAATTGAGAACCGTACGGACTGTGACGATGTGAAGGAAAGTTGCAGACGGTGGTCCAACTAATCTTACAATGTTGATGTTGTTTTGTTTGGTGGGATGTGTTTGGATTTACAAATATGTTAAAAGATGACGGTAGGGTTCGTTATTTTTTTTATCTTTTAATAAAATGTCTTCATAATAAACAAAGCTAAAGAACTGGAAAATTGAATGAAAATGGCCAAAATACCCTCATGTGCCATGCACATGATCAAAGTTAACATGTGAAACTAACTCCCGTTAATTATTTGGACTGTTGGTGAACAAAGTTTAAAAAAATGGACTATTTAAATACTTTTTAAAAGTAAGGGATGACCTATGGAACATTTGGGAAACCACAAGGACGATTTAAATAATTTACTCATACAATAAATGAAATTTACAAGTTTAAATATATAATAGATCAATTGAAAGGTTGTCCCATAGTAAAACAAAATATACAAAGTAAAAGTATAAATAATACACGCTGAAAGAATTAGAAAATCATTTTAGGTAAATTAGCCAAGTAAATAACAACAAGAATTATAATAACTAGGTTTTATTTGCCCACGCTTTGCGTCGGGAAATACTATTGTTGACATCAATTTGATATATATGCCTAATGGTATCAAAATTTATCACTGTTGAATTGTGAGTTTAACTTTCGCTTGAGACAAATCTATAAATCTCTCTTTAATATTAAAAGAGAGCTTGATTATCTAATCACCTATGTGTTAGCTTTGCCCTAATTATAACTTAGCCTCCATGTGATTAGCCAATAAATCATTAGGCTTATTATATAATTACAATATTACCCTTCTTAATTTAAACACACTGCATCTCCCATTCACAGCCCTAATCTGATCGTTCATTGTAACCACGCTCCTTCAACCATTCCAATTTAATATGAAACCCTACTCCAATCCAATAAGCATCCAATCCAATCAGAAACCCTTGAAAATCACCGTCATACTTTTTCCAAATCCGATATAGATCACGAATTTATACCTGGTGCTACGAAGATGGGCTAGCGATGTTGCCCTACCACTAATTAATGGTGCCCTCATTGCTACAGGTAGTTGGATTTGTGCTGTTGGTAAGAGACTTAATTTTGTATTCTTACGATCTATGATCTAAAGCATAGTGATTGAGTGATTGACTTTTTTTTTCCCTTTTTAATAGTTGTAGTGGGCGATGATTATGGATGAGATGCTGAAGCAGATACTTTTAATATGGGGCAAAATGGGGCTGGTTTGGTTGAAAAATATAAGACTTCCAAGATTTGAGGCAACGTAAGTATACTCTTTTGTGTTTCGTAGATGCATCTTAATGATACATCTAAGTGGATTGATTTATTTAGAGCTTTCTTTACAAATGTTTTGATAATGCATATTAATCACTACAACGATAAATGTAATATTAAAACTTTGAATGTTTCATTCCGATTTATTGTAATACTCCAGCTGATTAATTTGGGTTTAATTGTGTGCATGCTATTGTTTTTAATTGTTGATTTTGGGCTCATAATCTATCCATATAAACTGTTTTGGGGTAGATATGTAGATGTTTATGTTCTAAATTGTTGGTATACCTCAAAAAGTTGATTCATATGGTAGAGTTCTGGGTAAATTAGTTCACGGACTGTTTGTAATTGATTACGCCCAAGACTTCAATAGTAATCAAGAGTTGTGGGTAAAGTTGATTCATTTGGGTTTCATTGTCGCTTTCTACTTTTATTAGCTTTGATTTGATCATAATAGTAAGCTTCTGCTAAAACAGATCAATCTTGACCATGTGGGATTATTAAAAGCTTTCTATATATCTATATGTGTATATCTGTCTCAATGATAAATATGACGCATTGATATTTTATTTTGTCCCTGATTGCTATATTGCAAGTGTATTTACAAGTTTTGATGTATTGGTGTTTATTTCTATTGCATTGACTAAAGTAGGTGCCGTATCATAAATGTATGCTACTTAGAATATCATGTTATTTCATAAGTAATCACGTTTTGTAGAAGCAAACGGAGGCACGTTCATCTGATACTTGTAGGAAACTCACTGTCTAATTGTGGTTATGTGCTTATAGATCACTCCATGTGTCTAACTGTCTAAATATTTATTAAATTGGATTTAAGGATCATTGATTATATATTTGGAACTTTTACAGCTGTAGTACTTTACTGAAGTGTAATAGTTCGAATATGCGTCTGTGTGTGTTACTTATGTCTTGCATACATATAAATGCTGAAACAATAATGTGGGGAGCCATGGTAGTCTTATTATAACTATGCATAAACTGTTTGTACATAAAAGCTTGGGTGCATGTGTGTGTGCCTGTTATAGTGTGCTTATTGTGGTGAATTGGGTGGCGAAATCTTGCTAAAAAATTGCCATGGATGCAGAGTTCTAAGATCAAGAAATTGTCAGACACTATTCATGCGTTGGAAGAAAAGTTTCAGAATGCTTATAATTAAATTTCGCAGCTTAAAGTGAAGAATAGAGAAGATGAGAAACTTTTGAGACGACTAGATTCAAAGTTTTGTTCTACAAAGACCATGCATCAACTTACTGAAACCTTACAAACTTTAGCAGACCAGGTTAAGGATGGTTAAAGGTTTATATATAATCCTTGATTCCTGCATTATAAATTCATTATGGGCGTAATTATCATTGTTCTGCTTCTACAGCTAGAAGTCTTCTTTATTGATATGCTGTTTGATACTTCAGTAGCTATATCTTAAACAAATTATTAGTTAGATTATAATATAACCTGTTTTACACAGTGACAATTGGCACACCAGCTTAAAGGGGTTGGTGCTTTATGTTTTAGAATGTCAAGAAAACTGTCAACACACCTGTTCTTATAGCATTAGTGGTTGGGAAGGCAGCATTTAATGACCAAGATCTAAGCCCAGCTGATCATGTGAACCACGCGTTAGTGGTTCTTCGAAAGCTTTTCGGGGGGGCTGTGGTACGTGATCCTGTTGCATCAATGGTGACGGATTTGGGATGGGACCCGTTTAGTTATGGTGCTTACTCATATGTTGCTGTTGGGGCAACTGGTGAAGACTATGACACATTGGGTCGACCCGTAAACAACTGTTTATTTTTTGCTAGTGAAGCCACGTGTAAGGAGTATCCTGATACCGTTGGTGGGGCCATGATGAGCAGGATTCGGGAAGCAGTTTGTATACTCGATATATTAACTACAGGAAATGATTTCACAGCAGAAGTAGAAGCCATTGTTGTTGCAAAGAGGCATTCAGACACTAAAAGGAGTGAAGTTAAGGACATTGCTAGGAAACTTAATGCTCTTGAGCTCACAAGTATTCGTAAAAACTCTTTGCTACAGAATATGTTCTCAAATGCAAAGACTCGTGCTGGGCGATTTCATCTTGCTAAAGAGCTATTGAATCTTCCTTCTGATGTTCTTAGATCTTTTGCTGGGACTAAAGAAGGGCTCGGCATTCTTAATTCATGGATACTGGTAAATCACGTGCTAAAAGAATCTAAAGTTAGATGAACTCCCACTTTTGTATCACAATTGTTTGACAATAATGTTGTGTCGTCTTGTACCAGGATTCGATGGAGAAGAACAGGACTCAACTGTTGCGTCATTGTGTTCGTCTTCTTGTGCTTGTATCTACCGATCTACTTGCAGTTCGTCTTTCTGTATTTCATATTACTGAATGTGTATATTTAGCTGGTATTTAATTTGTAATATTAATTGATAATGTATTAAATTATGATTGTAGGTATTGAGAAAACTGTGAAAGAGAAAGTTTGTGTTCATACAAGCCGAGATATACGTGCTATAGCGAGCCACCTTGTTAGTGTATGGGTCGAGCTTTTCCGAAAGGAGAAGGCATCTAATGGTGGTTTGAAATTACTGAGGCAATCAAGTGCGGCAGATACGTATAAAAGCAAAGCTCATTCAGCTTTAGGGAAACCTCCACTTCGTGCTCATCATACTTTATTTGAGAATAGAAGTGTGAAGGGTGGTGTATCTGCAAATTCACACAATCGAAAAGGGAATGGTGCAGCTTTAACAAAACCTGAAAATAAACCTTCGAATTCTCAAGGTTTAGCAGGAAGACAAACTTGTAAGGAGGAGGATAACACAGATTTACCCATGACTGAAGAGGAACAAGCTGCTTTCGATGCTGCAGAAGCCGCCCGCGCTGCTGCTCTTGCAGCTGCCGAGGTGTGTTTCCCTTTTTTTATGTTTTCCTTAAATACACATGCACATACACACATGGATACACCGGATTTTTTTAAAAACTCTTCAACTGTTGAATGAGTCATACATAAATTAAGATTAGTTTTTTATACACACAGGGTTTAGTGCATACGGCTTCTTTAATCTTTTTAGTTAAAGATTCATTGTTTGTATAAAAGTTTACTAAGTGGGCAAAGTAAAGTGTTTGCGGGTCAACTCAACCCTGCCCATCACATTTTTCCCTATAGTAAGAATGATATCTTTATAATCTAACCTGCATTACCCATTACCCAACTCACCAGATATACCCATCTTGCCACCTTTAGTGAAACATATAACGAAGACTAATTGGTGAAAATTTGCAGGCATATGCGTCATCTGGTGCGAAGTGCAACACATCATTGCAGCTTCCAAAAATACCATCTTTTCACATGTTTACGAGGCGGGAACAATATGCACAAATGGATGATTCAGAGTTCCAAAACAAATGGGCTGGTGGCGTTACAGGGCGGCAAGAATGCATATCTGAAATTGATTCTAGAAACTGTAGAGTAAGGGATTGGTCGGTGGACTTTTCTGCTGCAGGAGTTAACCTAGGGAATACAAAGATGTCGTTGGATAACCGGTCACAGCTTAGCCACTCGAATGAAAATGCAGGGCTGTTGAGTGACAGAGAGCACTCGGGTGAAAGTGCAGGTGTTGACAACAGCATGTTTACAAAAGCATGGGTTGATAGTGCGGGTAGTGAAGGGTTAAAAGACCATAGTGCTATTGACAGATGGTAATCACAAGCGGCTGCTGCTGATTCTGATTTCTATAATAGGAGTATGCATCTAATAAATGAAAAGGATTCAAACGTGAACCTAAAACCATCATCATCAGGATTCAAACGTGAGCTCTTCCCAATGAGAGCTCGGCTTCTCAAGTTACTGTTGTCAACAGGGAGTTGGTGGGCAATCAACCTCGAGGAGTAGATAAGATTAAGCAGGCTGTTGTTGATTATGTGGCATCACTTCTTATGCCTCTTTATAAAGCAAGAAAAATTGACAAAGACAGTTACAAGTCCATAATGAAGAAAACAGCCACCAAGGTCAGCCATCTCTCTCTGTCTCGATCAATTTATGTATATATATTTACACATAATTAATACTAATAAACCTAAAACAAAATTTTAAAGCCCATAAATTTGGGAAGCTCATCTTTTCATGAGATGTCAATGGTTGTATTTTATAACTCACAAGATACTCTTCCTTCCTCTATTTTATAGTAAATATATATATTTTTTGGGTTCTTTAGATAGCAATAAAAATAGCAATAGGTTTTGAGGCTTAATTTTTAGTTTATGTATAATTTTGATAGTGAATTAATACATCAAGCGAGATCAAGCGACGTTATAAAACATTACCTTTTGTATTTTTGGTTTATGTATAATTTTGATTATATATGTGCAAAAATGGTTTATTTTTCTATCACGGACGGTTGATGCACGTAAATATTGTTATTTGTTGCACGTAAGTATTGTTATTTGTTTTGGTTTTATCCCTACTTATATCATTCTAGAATCTAACCTATCTACGTTATTTAACAAACATCTTCAAGGATAATAGTGGTATGCGAATTTTCCCTTTATAAGCAACATCTTCTTATATAACAAATTTATTCAGCCCGCAAAATTGCGGGTTATGATCTAGTTTGATATGATTGTGTGTGCAATAAACTTGACTTTAAAAGGTAACTACAACTTTTAGAACGTATACCAATTTATAAGTCACTTTAACATCATGCGTATTACCTTCAACAATTACCGAGTTATATATATTTAGGCAACTATGAATATCAAATAAAAAGGTAAAGGGTAAAGTAAAGCAAAGACACATTAGATTACATATATAACTAAATCATCAAATACTATGTTTTTTCTTAAGCGAAAAAGTCCAAGAATGAATTTTGATTTTACATCAAGATATTAGAGAAATTAAGATTTTTTTTATATATCTATAATCTATAATACATATAAAGCATGTCCAAATTGTTGAGTCTTAACTCTTAAATGATAATTAAAATTACTATTGTACCCTTTTACACTCATAAATGCAAATCGTTTTAAATAGGAAAGTTTTTATTCCAAAATCACATATTTGAATTTTAGTGTTGTTAGAACAAAATTTCATATTATTACTCTTTTTGAACTTATATTATCAATTTAAAAAATTGTTAATCAAATTTTGTTAACGAACTAACAAAAAAAGATAAATTAATTGTTACCGCCGTATTGCGCGAGCAATGTGCTAGTAATATTAAAGTCCATAGATTGTTTCAAAAATCAAAATATATGAATTCAAAGTGCCACTCCAAGATTTGAACTTGCATGCATTCCTTTTAATTGAAGACTTGCTAACCACTTGATCCAAATACCATATTAGTAAGACTTTGCAAAATATATTATTTAATTATACATGTAAAGCACAAAAGGACAATATACTTACTATTCATATTCTTTGCTAATTGATATTAAGAGGTAATAAAGCACAAAAGGACAATATACTTACTATTCATAGTCTTTGCTAATTGATATTAAGAGGTAATATATACAAAGTTATATAGCGTTTTAGTTTTATAATAAATACACATGTTATTGTTGCACCACCCAAATACTACGTAAATAGATAGATAAAATATAAAATATAAAATATATGTAGAATAAGAGCATGTATACGCGTTCTAAACTCGGGCACGCCGCACTACTCACATGGCATTTTCTACGGTCGCTCACTCAAGTCACATGCCTAGGTTTATACCTCTATCTATACATTTGTATTGTACAACTCCTTTATGCATTAAGACTACTTGCAATCGTTCGTTGTCGAGCTAGTGGTGGGCCGACGATGACTCGTCTTGATTGCGGGTGGTACGTAGTCGGCGTCCGGTGTCACCATTTCAACGGAAATCATGCAACACTTCGATTTTCTTTTATTCTCCTTTTGCATCCAATGAATACGTTTAAACAATTAAACTAAAAAACATTTTTAAAAAAACACCCAACTACTATTAAAAATGTTATAGCCGTTAAAAACGGTTAGTGTATTCGATGAATACTTACAAATGGCCGAAACGACGTCTTCCGAGTATCTTAACAAGTTCTGATAAGTGTATTCGCTCTCTATTCAGAAGAGTATTTGAGAATGCCGACAACTACCGATGTTGCTCGGGTATACAAAGCACATGAAGATATTCATGATTTTTGGTAAGCTCATGAGTATTGACGGTATGCATTAACTCGGGAACAATTGTCCAAATAAATAGAAATACACAAGGGGTGATCATAAACACATGACAAATATGTTTCAATGAGAAGTTTCATACGATATGTTGATATGGCATGCACTTTTGACGCAACAAGTTCAAACAACAACATCAATGTTTTGAACCAATCCCATTGTTCGATGTCAAATCAATGACACTGCTCCTCCGGCGTAGTTTGAGGTCAATGGTTCAACATACATAAAAGGGCATTACCTCGCCAATAGATAGATATTAGGATTGGGCTACTCTCGTCAAGGCGTATTTGTGTCACATGGATGAGAAACGAAGGAAGTTCTTAAGTGCACTAAACGATGTCGAGCGAGCCTTAGGTGTCCTTCAAGGTAGGTGGGTAATAGTAAAGAGTCCGCCAAGAGCTATATATGGGCGTAAACAAGACGAGACAACATGTTAACATCTGTGTCATATTACACCACATGATTACCGAAGACAACATGTTTGCATTAAGTGAAGAGAATGAAGACTGTCTCGTTGATCTGGTAACGCGGTGCATCGCACATTTAGGGAGAGAATTGGCGTGCGTGCTCGAAGACACAAAGAATTACCCGTAGAGATATGCACGCCAAATTTCGAAGGTGATGTCACATAGTACTTTTAAACGCTTACGAATAATTTAGTAAATTAGTTACTTAAAGTTACTGAGTTTTATGTTTATACTTTTCAAAATTTTCATGTAATGCATGATTTTTTTTAAATTAGTGTAAAAAATTTTTGGCAATGAAAATTTTTTTAGCTAATGAAATGTTGTTTCCATTAATTCAAAGTGAGTTTCAAATGAATACATCAACATTTAGTGAGAATGAAGAAATCAATAAGTATGTATCACGTGTTACAAAACCCATTTTCCTCACGTTTTTAAAATTAAATATCCCACAAACGGTAAGTCAAAAAATTATAAAAATTGCACCATAAAAATTAACGTTTTTTTTTCTCTTCGATTAGAGATCCCATAAGGTATACTTTCGATGAACTTTTTTTTTCATTTTTTGGTGGGTTTTGAAAATAACTATCACATTTGATATCAGCGAGTACCACATGTGATACCAATAACTATCACATGTGATACTAATATTGTAAAATTTGTAAAACCCATAAAAAGTCATCGAATGTATACCTTGTGATATCTCTAATCGAAGAGGAAAACACGCTGATTTTTATGGTACAATTTTTATAATTTTTTGATTTACCTTTTGTGAGATATTTAATTTTTAAAAACGTGGAAAAAATTAGGTTTTATATCACATGACACATTCTTATTAGTTCCTCATTTTCACTAAAATTCTCATTCTCATTTGACACTCATATTTAATTCTCATTTTCATTTCTCCATGTTTCGCTACCAAACAGAAGAAATGATATATTTGTTGATTTCTCATTTAAATTTTTTGTTGTTACCAAACCATTAAATTTCTTACCATTTCTCACTACTTTCATTTCTCTGCATTTCATTTCTTTAGCTCATTTCATTTATTTGAATTTCTCTCTACCAAATGTGTCATTATAGTTGAGTGTAATTGTATTTAAGAAGATTTCTAGGCCGTTGTTACAGCTCTTACAACAGCTAGGCATATGGAGCCGCATCGGTCAATTGGCTGCTTGCTCGGGGCTCCAAAGAAAGAAAATAGTGAAGATTATGTTGGTCAATCGTAATTTGTCATGTAATAGTTTCTCGGTTGCGATGCTATAGAAGACACACGACAAATGTTCTAATGCACTAAAGTTTAAACACATCTCTTTTCTCGTAGTCAAATAGCTACGATTATCAGTTTATCACACATCAATACATCATGTATTAACCTTTTTTTTGTTAGAAGATAAACACAAAATTCATTTGCACTACTACAACGTCTAACTCTTTTGAAGTTCTCAACAAGTGGATAGTAAGGCCTCTCCGAGTGAGAAGATGGTGAACCAGAAGGAAGATAAAGGGAAGAAAGAGACTTCTCCGGCTAACGGTAGTAGTAATAATTGGAGCAATTCCTACCTATATGAGTGTTGGAAAGAGGCTTATGGTTCTGAGGTAGCTAATCCCTATGTTGCTGATGAGAATGATGAGGACGATATTCTTGATTCTATAGATGACGACATGACTGATTACATGAGTCTTCTGTTGGGATATGACCACGTAATAGATAAATGCATGTCCGGATATATTTAAGCCTACGGGGTCACACGTATTGACACTTATGCTCAGTATAATTAATTAATATAAATGTGAGATATATTAATTAATCCGTTCAAGAAATAATAAATAAACGTTTATTAAAATGTTAATTGTACGTTTATTAAAAGGAGAGAGACTTAAATGTAATTAGTAAACTTGGAGAATTCTGGAACATTCCAGAAAACCCTACGAGGCTGGCCCATGGGTTTAAAATAAACCCTAAACTTATTTTCCAAGTTACATACACCCTATAAATAGAGAGGTAATTAAACCCCGAAAAAAATCAATTAATTCTCCTCTCTCTTTCTTGTATACGTACGAAACAAAACAAAACCAAGGGTTTCTTTTGTTTTTTTGTCATCTTGTGGTTTGACCAAGGAATAAGAACGGAGTACTAGCATACCTATTGAGCTGCTGTCGTGTGTGCGATCGTAGATGGGTTTTACTTTAAACTCTCAACTATTTAATTATAGTTTTATTGGAGCTTTGCTAAAAAGGTACAATTTTATTCTTAACTAATTACATGTACGTGTTTATTCGCTTCCGCAATTGTGTGACAATTTGAATATATTTATATTGTATACTCTAACAGTGGTATCAGAGCCACGCGTATGTTGTAATTAGTTAGATATGTTAAACATAAAATTTGTGAGGATATTATTTGTGTTTGTTTGTTCGATTGCCACAAAGAAAAAGAAAAAAAAGTTTTTGGTTTTGGTTGTGTGGAGGTCGGTCGACAAACAGAGACAAAGAAGAAAAAAAAATATAGTTTTTTGTTGATATGCACTCATGCGTTGAAGACGAGCGTAAGAGAAAAAAAATTAGTTTTTTTTGTGGTGTTGTTTTGGGCTCACGTCAACAAACAGGAACAAGATAAGGAAAAAAAATTATATATTTCCTTTTTGTTTTGTGATTATGGATCGAAGGGAACAAAAGAAGAGACAAACAAAAATAAATATATATTTTTTTATATAGTTAAATTGTTAAATTTTTAAATCCCACTGAAAATTTTATGTTTACCAAAGAATAATATCATGTTTAAATGTAAATTGTTTGTTATTATTAATGTACCTATTAAATTAGCAAATAAAGGGTATCTATGATATTCATGCATAATTTGTCATGAATATCACTTTTGATATGATATGCTAGTTATAATTACTTGTTAATAGTATGAGAGTCCCGTGATCACTATCAGTTAGTGATTTGAAATCGTAAAGTGTAAAGTTTAATTGTAGAAGGGGGGGTTGAATACAATTAAATTTTTTTTTTCTGATTTTAACTAAGTTAATTGAAAGTTTTTAATCGTTTTAACAGAAACAGAGTATATCAGATAACAGATATGACAATATCAAACAACAATGTAATAGTAGCTGAAATGGTGAATTGTATTGATCATAAAATTCACAAGTGTTGAATGCGGAATGGATTAACCAAAGTTAATCCAATTCAAACACTTAGCTAATCTATTACAGTTGAGATGAACAGCAGTGGACAAACACGCTGACTGTTCACTCGATGAATCGCTAAGTCGTGCTTAGACAAACTACTCACTGATGTACAGTGATTAACAAGAATTGAACGACTAGCCTCTATAGTACAAAACACTGAACTATTTATACTACAAGAGTTCCTAAAATATCGCCTATAAAATAGGATCTTGGAAGGACACGTGTCGCTGCTTGATTGGTTTGAACTCTGATGAACCGACATTCTGCGGGTCCCAATTCTGTTACCGCAAATATATCGTTACCTTAAAACCAATCATTCGCTGCCACGTAATCTTTCGGACATACTTCAAACTAGAACACTCTTGCTGATGTATAGATAAGTACAGTACTTTTAGTACTTGATGATTGAGAGGCTTTATTGAATAGTCCCTGAAGATGTAGTAATCCTCCTCACTCACTGCGAGCTAACATGCTCTTGTAGAATGACTTGAACTAAAGATCTTCAGTGACTAGCTGTTATTCTGGCAGTGACTTTTGCCTTTATTGATTTGAAGAAGTAAAGCTCTCGCTGACGTTGATCAGCGACACACTAAGTTGAGCTTTAATCTTCCTCAGCATATCAAGCGGAATGAATGACGATCAGCGAAACCTATCATTAGCAACAGCAGCTTCGATACAATCCATTTCTTCATCGAGTAGTAAACAGTTGAGTTGGTCAGCGACCAGTGACTTCATCATGGTCAGCGACCATTGACTCAACAATCTCCCCCTAAATGATTGTGATTGAAGCTCCCTAGACAAACTGGTTACTGAGAAAAGTTTATAGTCAGTGTTTAAGATTTTAAACATTCAGTGACTTGTACTTGTGATCCATTCATTTATCTTTTTGGATTCTTTTGATATGATCTGAGTTTTGCACTTTGGTATTCTCAAAAGCAAAATTAGGTTTTATTGAACTGTAAATCATAAAGTAATTTTAGTTACAATAAATCTAATCTATTACAAGCTTCAATTTAAACAGCCCCAAACTTCTTCTTCTTTTACGATGCCCAACTCATTCTGCAATTCATATTTGTCACTGGATGGCAGGTACCTGTACTGTCTAGCAAGCCCTTCTTCCATGATTGCTTTTCTCATCATTGAGTTTTTGGGAAGCACACTAACTGTTCTGATGAGATGAACAAGCTGCTCATGATCTATCTTTTCAAGTTCTGATTCTCTTTGGAAACACAACTTTCCATTGAAGTCCCTGTAAACAATCCCTTTCTCTCATTCAGTAACTTCAGTGCCCTCAACCCTTGGCACTCCATCAGGAATGGATAGATTCAGCTTGCTGGTGTTTGGAATTCTGATGATTCTGTTGGTACCTGGCCTATATCTTGGACTTGGTGGCTGCACTATCTCCTCACCAAATATGACAATGTCTTCTGGTCTAAGTAGCTGCAGATCCATCATTTTCTTGAACAACCTGTCAATCTCAGCCAAGACTTCTTCTTTTGCAGCACTTGAGGAGTGACTGATAGCAAGTCTAATTTCATTCCATTCTTCTCTATGAAGTTTACAGACTTGATCAAGATTGATTGCTTGAGTATCCAATCCTCTATGGATAAGTAGCTGAGCTTGAGACTTGTTCTTAGGCTTTTTTAGGTAGACTTTGGTGATAGGAGCAGGGTTTGATCTTCCAACCATTCTGATAGCATATTTCTTCCTGTCAATCTCATCCAACATTTTATCAGCTGATGTCTTTGCTCCCCCTTTCTTTTTCAACTTGCTGCCCTTTTTATCTGCACAAAGTTCTTGTTGAAGATCAGATTCTTCAACATCTTGAAGGAGTTTAGACAGCCTAAAATCTTCATCTTCTTGCTGTTTCTTTAATAAGATTTCTCTTTCTCTTTGTATAGCTTCATCTCCACTCAGTTTCAACAGATAAGCTCTATCAGAATCAGATTGTTCCTTCAGCTTTCTTTTTCTTTCTTCTTCTTCTTTTGCATCTTGCTCAGCTTGAAACTCTAAGAGCATCTCCCTCTCATGCTGCCGTCTTGCTCTTATTTTTCTTTCTATTCGCTGCTGTTCAGTTTCTTTAGGATAAGGACTTTCTGAAGTTAAGATTGATGACAAAAGATGAGCAGGAATAGAAGAATCTGGATCTGTGATCTCTGGTTGTGAGTGGTGATAAGTTGTTGTGGTTGTTGCTTCTGTTGGTGTAATGATAGTGGGGATTGAGAGGGTAATTTGTGTTGTTACTGTTGTGGTTGTGGTAGCTGGTGAAGTTGTTGTTGCTGGAATTGTTGTGGTGGGGTTGTGAATGTGGTAGCTGGTGAAGTTGTTGGTTGTGTTGTTGATGTTGCTGGTGGATTTGTTGGTGGTATGATTGCTGTTGGTTGGATTGTTGCTGGTGGAATGATTGTTGTTGCTGGGGATGTTGCTGGTGGAATGATTGCTGTTGCTGGGAATGCCTCAGATATGACAGTATCTGTATGAGGCGTTTCTGATAAGGACTTAGGTTACTCCATGATGTTTTTGAGGTTGTGCATGGTGGCTGATATTTCTTCCTCAGAGAAGATTATCTTTTTGAAAGGAATGGACTCTGATGTGGGAGACTTACTGGTCCTTTTTCTTTTAATCAGAATAGAAGAGATTGGTAGCTGATCTTCATCAGTGTCTTCTTCCTTTTTATCATCAGCGTTTCCTTTATTTTTCTCTTCCTCAATGCCAGTATCTTTATTATCAGTCACATCAGCAATATCATCTTTATTTTTACCATCGTCATTATCATCTCCTTCATCCATTTTATCAGTCAAATCATTCTTACTTTCCACATTATCAGCATTATTTCCATCATTGCCATCATCATCATTATCATCATCATCATCTTCATCCATATCGACAACATCATCTTCTTGTTGTCTATTCATCCATTCCCACCTCATCAGCTCAAAGCTTGCTAACTCCCCCATAACTCGTGCATTCTCATCAGCGGCCCATTCTCTAACCTTATAATCATACATTCTTTGTTCATCCGGATGAAACTCAGGGAAAACACCCATATTATCTCTTTCTTCAGCGACATCCATATCTGATGCATCATTATCAAAGGGGGTGTAATTCTTAGCATCATCATCTTCTTCATTCTCCCCCTCAGCCTCGGAAACGAAATAAATGATCTCCTCAAGTCGATTACAGATATTCTGATGATCAACATGCATAGTTTCTAGACCTGTGATGGTCTCATGATGGTTGGAGACAATTTTTGGAAGTTCGCTGATAACTTTATCGGCATGAGTGATATAATCCACAACAGAGGATGCCATCGTTTTTTGATTTTCATTGAGAGAGATTATTGCATCTTCATGAGTTTTGAGGCTGATTCTGGTGAATGAGGCGAGATCAGCAAGAGACTTAGCATGAGTTTCCAGAAGTCGATAGTGATCTATTTCAGCATTTGCAATTAGTTTGACCTTTTCTTTGATAGAATCACTCCAATCTGGAATGGATTCATAAGCTGCTGCAAGAGAGTGAACTTTACTAGTGAGATCAGCTAGTTGGCCTGTCAAGGTCTCTCTATCTTCAGTGAGCAGTCGAATTTGTTGCTGTGAAGCAGCAATATAATCAAGCAGCAATTTGTCTGTTGATGATGTGGTGGAAGTTGATGTTTTGGTGGTTTGTGGTGACTTTTGAGTGACAGGGGATAGTGGTGATGTTGGTTGTGGTTGGGATTGGATTTCAGTTTCTGGTTGAAATGGTTGATCAGCAGCATGTTGAGAGATGTTATCACTAGAAAGAGACATTGCATCTAATTCCTGGATGGGTGAGGTTATGGTATCAGCAAGAGGAATAGTGGAGAAGGGTAGAGATGAAACATCAGTATCATCTGGTTGCTGATTCACCTTTGGAAGAGTAAGATTATAAGATCGATGTTGCTGATCCCATTCAAAAGAAGATGAAGAAGTATCCATTGGTTGGGCTTCCTCAACATCACCAGCTTGTGTTTGGGCTGATGGATCATGGGAAACAGAGATGTCAACCTGTATCTCTCCCTGTGACTGGGGAGGGACATTGTCGGTTGGTGCAGTGAAAGATGAGAGTTGGCCCGGGTCTGTAGCCAGTGATGTGTCATCAGTAATGAGTGTGTTATCACCCGCTGATGGCACTTGCCCTTTGACTGAAACATCATCCTTTTGTGAGAATGATGAGTGGCTGATGGGTTGACTCGATTGGTGGGTGTGGGTTGCACCCGAATCACTGCTAACAATGGGTTGAGCCATTGTAGCCCGTCTGTAGGCTTCCCTTTATAGAGTCACTGGGCTTTTGTGAGTCCAGTGAAGCAGTTTTAGGCTCAGGTTTATCAAGAGTGCCCTCAGGGACTGAACGTTCAGTCGTTGTTCCACTATTGGCGTCTTTAGACGTCTTTTTCTGACTCTGTCCCTGATCCTTTAATGTCAGGGACTTTAACTTGATTTTCTTTGGTGCAGTTGGTGGTTTTTGCTTTGGTGGTTGACCAACAGTGGTCACTGGGGGTGTGGTCAGTGATTTGGTCAATTGGGGTGCAGGATCTGACGGATGTACTGTTTGTAAAGGCGTAGGTGCAAGTACCCCTTTTGGTTTCATAAAATCAGGGAGAAGCACAGTAGCATTTTTACTAAAAATTTGATTTCCTATCAGAGTATGTTCAAAACCAGAGAAATGAAGTCTATCATAGGCTTCAAACTGATTTTTAATGATCAGTGAGAGAAACCTAGGATAGGGAACATATTTTGCTCTGGTAGTTTCACTGATTCTTAAAACAATATCATCAAAGATCACACTTGCATAGTCAACTTTTAAAGAGTTGACCAGTGACCAGCTTAACTGTGCTTCTAGGGAGTTGAATTGATCATAACTCCCTGTTTTTGTGCCCAGAGATTGAATAAAGTTTGAAAATAGGGCATTCCACACACCATCCATTTTAGATTTATGAACAGTAGTATACTTACGATTTCCATTGCTATCCACAGTGTATTTGCAGTCAATTCCAGTGAGATTCACTATGCCAGCTTTGGCATCTTCTTTGTCAGGCAGTGGGTCGTAAGTACCATGCTCAGGTAGTTGTAAAATGGTACGGATGGTGTGTGCAGAAATAATTATTTCTTGACCACCGTTATCAATGAAACCATTGAGTTGTGATGTACTATTAACGATTGAGTGAGTACAGGTATACCAGAACTCACTTAGCCATTCTGGATTAATCCTTCCAGGGGATAACATTAGAGCAGGGAGAATAAAATGATTTTTCAGAAAATTGATTATCTCTTCATACTCTGGTTTAGGGCATGAAAGATTACCCAAATAATTTGCTTTTGGAACTGTAATGATATAATCTTCACCAACTGCAGGAGCTCGAAGAGCTTTGATATCTGCAGTGGCAGTGTATGAGTTGAGAAAATATTTTGATTTAGCCATTACAGAACCTTTGAAAATCTTTGATTAAACACTTATTTTAGGGTTTTTAAATGCCAAGGGTTTTTCGAAAATTAGTAAAGTGTAAAAGATGACAAGTTACTGATTTGTAGGTTTAAATAGTACACTTTACTAATGATCGTGTGGGTGAGATGAAAACAACGTTGTAACACCCTCAAATTTCGGGTTGCGGAAGCGGTCGGGTCGGGTGTTACTAAATCAAATATCACAAGCTCAAAGATATATAGCAAACGACCTCTAAATGAGACGTTTGAAAAACAGTTATTACATTTCCAAAAGTAAAGAGTTTACAGTAATACGCGTTCGCAAAATGATTTCAATACATAGTTGTAGTACAAAAGTTATGCAAGAAATCCAGATTTGAAAACATGCGACTCGAGCTAGCGTAGCTTGTAGTAGTCCTAATCCTGCTGTCACCTGAGAACACATGCTAAAACAGGTCAGCTATAAAGCTGGTGAGTTCATAGGTTAGTTAAGTAAAACAAGTAGTATTCATTGTGTACATTTCAAAAGAAGTTTGTAAACTTAATTTGATAGTTGTAATGTATTAAAAGTGTTCCCCTTTCTGAAATCAGCATCGAGGTTGCCATAACCTCATAACCTAAACCGGTAGGTTCGTTTCTAAAGTATTCTCCCAGTGATTTTGTAATACTTGTACTACTTGTCGGAGTAGTACTCTACAAGACCCTATGGTCGTAATTCATGGTGGTTCCTAAAAACCGTACTAAGTACTCAAGGACCTATCAGACTAACAAGTACAATTATTGAATATGACACTACGTGTCCAACTACGTAATTATGTAAGTATAAGGATGTCGTGTATAACATCCCGTGTTTGGTAGTGTAATCGGGTGTGTGCGAGCACCTATTAAGTAGCGTACAAGTAAATAGTAGTCAGAATAGCACTTTGTGCTCAGTAAGTAATTGTACAAGTATCTATACAGGGATATGTGTAATCATATTGAGTGTACGTGAAATCGTATCTAACGTACGTGTAATCGTATTAAGTGTAATTGTATCTAACGTACGTGTAATCGTATTAAATGTAATTGTATCTAGCGTACGTGTAATCGTACTATGTGTATGTGTAATCGTATCTAATGTACGTGTAATCGTATTAAATGTAATTGTATCTAACGTACGTGTAATCGTACTATGTGTATGTGTATCTATCATTAGTAACTCGGAAGTAACACAACGTGCCAAACAGTATATATAAGTAATTTAACAAGTACAGTACAGCATACAGCCTAAACAGTAACATTACCCCATGGTAATATAGTAGTCACAAGTAAATCATCTACCTACAGTTAGCACCTAACAGTCAGGTATAGTACAGTGTATTCTAAGTATGTGTAATTCCTACTTAGATATGGGGAGTAGCAATAACACGCCTAAGTATGGACAGTCATCACTTAGTTGTTTGCGAGTCAGTACAAAGTATTCGACCAGTCTATGCTACTATGTATTCAAGGTTCTCAACTTAACAGGTAGGTCAATGCCCTTTGGCATTACTTACACTATTGCTAGTATGAATCTAGGAGTCCTAGATCCTAGGTGTAAAGAGACCAATAGTCCCTAGCAAGTTGTACAAGTTCAATTCCAAGTGTTATCTAATCTGGGGATACTTAATACATTTAAGTATTTTAGAAAAGCAATGCATTATTAAACGTAACATGTTTAATCAAGTAGTTCTATCATTTGTTTTGTTTCATCCTTAAACCATGAAAAGCAAGTAATTTACGAGCATGTATTTCACCCCAAAAACAGTAAAACGGTAAAAGAGTGGGGCTATGACTCACCTTTGGGTGCTAGCGTTCCTAAACGCGCGTGTGATCCAAATAGTAACCTCCTAGTGTCCTAATCACACAATATCATATATTTGTAATTAGACATTTTGTAACTCATTCGTATAAATGTTTGTTTGGTTAATTAAGTTCGACGTATTCGAGTTGTATTATGTAACACCCCTAAATTTGATTATTTGCGGAAGCTTGATTTGGGTGTTACTAATCAATAACAAAGCACAAAGATATATAGTAAACGACTCTATATGCGTCGTTTTAACAAAATATATTGATAACTGGAATGTTTACAACATTTAAAGCTTTACATAGCTCGAGTTTAAATAAAATGAGATTTCAGTACATAAGTACTTGAACAAAATATACTAATGCAAGAAAATCTCAATCTTCTGTATGCTGACTCGAGCTAAAGTCCTGAAGCAGAAACATCCTACTGCTTGGTACCTGCGATATATGCTAAAAGGTCAGCTAAAAGCTGGTGAGCTCACAGGTTTGAAATCAGTTAATATAGTATGAACCGCAAGATTTAAATAATGAATTGCATCTAGCAATTAAATAATGAATTGCATCCAGCAATTAAATGATAGTCATCGTGTATACAGCCATGAGCACATAGTTGAGCTTAACTCGAGGGCCGGGTCCCCTATAGAGAATTCCGGGCGAGGTGCCTCCACGAATGCCTAATCAACATTCGTCTTCCCAAATATTAGTACGTCCGTTTACCCGGTTAGTGCTTGCTAACCCGGACGAGGAGGGTCAATCCTATATGGTACCATACACTTATATTCACGCTACAACGTATTAACAACTATGCTGACGGAGGACTTTAAATGATTAGTTTCGAAAAACTCATGTAGTATATGAAAAGTTGGTACTTGCGTTCACATGTTAAAAGTTTGAGCAGTATATCACACCCCTGAGTAAAATAGTAAAAGAGGGGCTATGAGACTCACATGAGTCTGAGAGCGTTTAAACAAACGTAAGTTGATTAGCGAATAATGAAGTCCAACGACTTGTAACCTGAGGGTGTCCACGACACGCGATGGTTATAATCATGATTGGGTATCTCAAAAGATCACCCTTGTAGTTGTTACACAACTATATATGTCAAAATTACTTCGATTTGGTTGATTCGTTAAGCGTTTGAAAATGTGTACGGCCCGTTGGTGATGGGTTTGGAATAATAAACTTTAAGTATTATTATTTTGTAATTGGCGTTTTGCACTTAAAAGTGTGTCCCGAAGTGTTTTATAAGTCGTATCGTATAAGGGTTTGAGGTTATATAGTTCCAACACTTAGTGAAATTGAGATTTGAAAACCTGCTGTTTTATGCGACACAATCATGCGACACTAAATGGATTATGCGACACAAAGGTTGTGTCGCATAGGAGTGCGACACAATGTCCATACGACACAAGAGTTGTGTCGCATGGATGCGAAATGCTGATTCAACAGCGACATAGTGATTGTGTCGTATGGAGTATGCGACATAGTGGTTGTGTCGCAAGATTTGTGACACTAAATCTTTGGTACGACATAAGGTACGACACAAGGGATTTTATGCGACATAACATGGGAAATACGACATAACGTGCGACACTAAGGGTAAAATACAACACAACATGCGACACAAGGCTTGTGTCGCATGGATGAACACCAGCCCAGAAATCCGGCTGTCAACTTTAATTCCGACCAAAAATCCGTTTTAAACTCGTTTTTAAGCTATGAAATCGTGTTATATACTTAGTAATGGACATATATATGTTATATAAACAACCACAAGTGAAAAATACTAAGAATCGAGTGATTTCGGGATTTTGTCGGAAACTTACAATTTACCGAAATGAAAATCCGGAAAGGTAGCGTTGTAGATCGTCGCGAGGTGGTCGTGAATCTCTAAAAATATTTATGATCCGGTTGCGTTTGGTCGTAGTATTTTGCGATTTAGGTGGATTGGTGGTTTGTTTGTTTAGAGAGAAAAGTAAAGAGAGAGAGAGTGAAGAAAGAAGATAAAATGAAGAAAGAAAATGGGAGGTGGGGGTTATCCCCACTTTTCCGGTTTTTCGCCCCGCGTCCCGTGTGGTGTTCGTTTGCTCCGTCATTTAACGTTAAATAATAATTTACATTTTAATTATAAGTCCAAAATACAATTTATTTAAATATTTTACAATTTTATTTATATTGTAGTTATAAAATATAAGTTTGTTTATTTAGTTTGCGCGGTTTAATGTTTTAAATCGTGTAAGTTTGGTTTGTACAATACGAATGAATACGAAATATTATCAAAATAATATTTTTTGACATAAAAGCGTTATTTAATAAAGTTGATCACCAACGTCCGTATTAAATTGAATCGAAATACATTCGATTTAAATTGCGTACGATTTCATCAAATCGCATTTTCGTATATATTCAACAATATATATAATTCGATACATTAATTAGCCTAACCAGGAACTAATTACATGTATTAACATATGATTAGGCACTAATTACTAGTCCTAATTTGACGGGTGTTACATTCTCCCCCTGTTAGAAGAATTTCGTCCCGAAATTTAGCTCGAAGTCGTGTTTGATGTAGAATCAGTGAAAAGTTGAGGATATTTGAGTCGCATTTGGTCTTCCCGTTCCCAGGTGAATTCCGGACCACGCCGCGAATTCCATCTGACCTTGATGATGGGAATACGACTTTGTTTCAGTTGTTTGACCTCACGGTCCATAATTTCAGCGGGTTCCTCAACGAAATGAAGTTTATCGTCAACACGAATTTCATCTAATGGAATAATAAGTGTCTCATCAGACAGACACTTCTTCAAATTTGAAATATGAAAAGTAGGGTGCACGCTGCTGAGTTTGGATGGCAGCTGCAATCGATAAGCTACGGGACCAATCCGTTCGAGGATTTCAAAAGGCCCTATGTATCTGGGATTCAACTTCCCGCGTTTGCCAAAACGGATGACGCCTTTCCAAGGCGATACTTTTAAGAGAACTCGATCCCCAACTTGGAACTCGAGTGGTTTGCGTCTCACGTCAGCATAACTTTTCTGACGATCACGTGCGGCTTTGAGTCTGTTTTGGATTTCCACAATTTTCTCAGTGGTGGCGTGTATGAGTTCAGGACCAGTGAGTTGACTATCTCCCACTTCAGTCCAACAGATCGGTGATCGGCACTTACGACCGTACAGTGCCTCAAAAGGTGCAGCCTTAATGCTGGCGTGATAGCTGTTATTGTACGAGAATTCGCACAACGATAGATGTCTTTCCCAGTTTGTACCGAAATCAACTACGCAGGCGCGTAGCATATCTTCCAGTGTCTGAATGGTTCGTTCACTTTGACCGTCAGTTTGAGGATGGTATGCGGTACTCATGTCAAGGCGAGTACCCAAAGCTTTCTGAAGTGATTGCCAAAAGTGAGAGGTGAAACGGGCATCTCTGTCAGAGATGATCGAGATTGGAACACCGTGATGAGAAACGATTTCTTTAACGTAGATTTGTGCAAGGCGCTCCATTTTATCGTTTTCCTTGATTGCCAGGAAGTGAGCAGATTTGGTGAGACGATCGACGATCACCCAAATGGTATCGCAACCGCTCGACGACTTGGGTAGTTTGGTTATGAAATCCATGGCAATTTGTTCCCATTTCCATTCAGGGATTTCAGGTTGTTGGAGTAAGCCAGGTGGTTTCTGATGTTCGGTTTTGACTTTCGAGCAAGTAAGACACTTGCTGACATAAGTGGCGATTTCGGCTTTCATGTTTGGCCACCAATAAAATTCCTTGATTCCGTGGTACATCTTATCGGATCCCGGGTGGATAGAATATTTAGACTTGTGAGCTTCATCCATCACCAAGTCTCGTAAGTTCCCGAAATTAGGCAACCAGATTCGGTTTGAGAAATACCTAATCCCGTTAGATTTGATTTCGAATTGTTTGTCAATACCCCGTAAGGCTTCATTTTTGATGTTTTCAGGTTTCAGGGCTTCGATCTGAGCGGTATGAATCTGAAGGGTAAGATCGTTGTGAACGGTCATACTGAGGGCTCGGACTCGAAGTGGTTTTGGTCGTTCCTTTCGACTGAGGGCATCGGCTACAACATTAGCCTTCCCTGGGTGGTACTTGATCTCGCAATCGTAATCGGTAAGCAACTCGACCCATCGACGTTGCCTCATATTGAGATCCTTCTGATCGAATATATGTTGGAGACTTTTATGATCGGTAAAGATTGTGCACTTAGTGCCTTAGAGATAATGTCTCCAGATTTTGAGAGCAAAAACGACAGCTCCAAGTTCGAGATCATGAGTGGTGTAGTTCTTTTCGTGAATTTTTAGCTGTCGTGAGGCATAAGCAATGACTTTTTCTCGTTGCATCAGCACGCAACCGAGACCTTGGTGAGAAGCATCACAGTATACCACAAAGTCATCGGTGCCTTCGGGTAGTGATAGGATTGGGGCACTGCAAAGCTTTTGTTTCAGAAGTTGGAACGCTGACTCTTGTTTATCGGTCCAATCGAACCTTTTGTCTTTCTGAGTCAGTACCGTAAGTGGTTGAGCTATTTTGGAGAAATTTTCGATAAATCGCCGATAGTACCCAGCAAGACCCAAGAATTGTCGTACTTCAGTTGCAGAGGTGGGTGCTTGCCAGTTTTTGATAGCCTCGATTTTTGATGGGTCAACGTGAATTCCCTGACTGTCGATCACGTGACCAAGGAATTGAACTGTTTGTATCCAGAACTCACACTTAGAGAATTTGGCATAAAGCTCCTCGTGTCTAAGTAGTTCAAGGATGGTTTTGAGGTGTTGCGCATGTTCTTGCTCGTTGCGCGAGTAAATGAGTATGTCATCAATAAAGACGATGACAAACTTATCGAGGTAAGGTTTGCACACCCGATTCATGAGGTCCATGAATACAGCCGGTGCGTTGGTTAGACCAAAGGGCATCACTTGGAATTCGTAGTGCCCGTAACGAGTTCTGAAAGCAGTTTTTGGAATATCGGTGTCGCGAACCCGTAACTGATGATAACCTGATCGCAGGTCGATTTTTGAGTAGAAACTTGAACCCTGAAGTTGGTCGAACAGATCATCGATGCGAGGAAGTGGATAACGGTTCTTGACGGTCAATTTGTTCAACTCTCGATAGTCGATGCACATTCTGATGAACCGTCCTTCTTTTTAACAAATAAAACCGGAGCTCCCCAAGGTGAAGAACTTGGTCTAATGAATCCTCTATCCAGAAGTTCCTGTAATTGGGCAGACAACTCCTGAAGTTCGGATGGGGCTAAACGGTACGGTGCACGGGCCACCGGTGCGGCACCCGGCAGAGATCAATTGAGAACTCAACCTGTCTAGATGGAGGTAAACCAGGTAGTTCTTCCGGAAAGACTTCGGGAAAGTCTCTAACAATTGGCACATCCTCAAGTCGCTTCTCCTCCGACTTCTTCTCTGTGATGTGTGCGAGTATTGCAGGGTAACCCTTTCTCAGAAATTTTCGGGTTTTTAAGCAAGAGATGATATTGAGTCTCGTCCCACCGGTCTCCCCCTGTATGATCAAGGTTCCACCGGCAGCGAGTGCAATGCGGACAATCTTATCGTAACAAACGATTTCTGCTCGGTGTTTGGACAACCAGTCCATTCCAATGATGACGTCGAAACTTCCGATTTCAACGGGTACAAGATCGATTGAAAAGGTTTCATCAGCTAGGTTTAAAGTGCAATTAGGTATCACACTATCGGTTTCTATTAGTTTCCCATTTGCTAGCTCTACAGTGTACTTAACATCTAAGGCAACAGGAGTGATGTCAAGTAGTGGGCAAAAGTCATCAGAGATAAAGCTTCTATCAGCACCAGTATCAAATAGAACAGAAGCATGTAAGTTGTTGAGGAGGAACATACCCGAGACCACATTCGGGTCTTGGCGGGCGTCCCCAGATTTGATGACGAAGGCTCTGCTTCGGGTGTTGTTGTTGCTGTTGCGGTTGTTGTTGTTGTTGTTGTTATTCTTCAGCTTTGGGCACGTGTCCCTGAAGTGCCCGGGTTTCCCACACTCAAAGCAGACTTTGGGTGGTCTGGTGTTGTTGTTGGAATTGTTGTTGGCAGGTGAATTACAATCTTTGGTGAGGTGGCCGTACCTCTTGCAATTGTTGCAAAAGGGACCACAGGAACCTTCGTGGTGGCGACTGCACTTGGAACAATAGGGTTTGTTCCCAGTGTAGCCCCGTGTGATGTCGGTGGTGGTGTTGTAGGCTTTGATGGTGTCGGGTTTCTTGTTTTGTTGGTTGGAGTGGTTGTTGTGGTAGTCAGACCACTTTCGTTTGTTGTTTTGGGAGGATGAAGTGGGTGGTTCAGAATCTTGGCTCATGGACATCAGGTCTTGGGCCAATAGGATTGCACCATCAATGGTGGTTTGGTTGGAAGAGGCAACGTGCCCCCGAACAGGCTCAGGAAGGCCGAGGATGTACTTCCTGACTTTATCAGGTTCAGTGCTCACCATAGCTGGGCGGAGGGCGGCAAGTTGTTGGAATCTGGTGGTATAACCATCGATATCACCACCCTGAACCTTTAGTTCCAGAACTCCTCATCTAGCTTTTGGAGTTTGGCGATAGAGCAGTATTTGGCAGTGAGTTTTGCCTTCAATTCCTCCCAAGTGAGTTGGTAGGCAATGTCAGCACCCACTGATTGGGTATATGAATTCCACCAAGAGTGGGCATCATCTTCAAGAGAGCAGGTGGCGAAGTTTACTTTGTCGTTCTCCGCGCATTTACTAACACGGAAAACAGTTTCCATTTTCTCGAACCATCTGATCAGTCCGATGGCTCCTTCAGAACCCTTGAAGCTCGAGGGTTTGCAGCTTTGGAAGTCCTTGTAAGAACAAGGTTTGACGGCAGAGGTTCCAGCGGTATCGCTGTTTCTTGTGGAGTTGGGTGGGGTATTCCGAGCCAAGGCTTCAGTAACAGCCTGGGTTATGAGTGACGTGATCTGAGCATCTGTGTAAGGTCGTGTCTTTGGCGGCATGATTCTTCAATAAAAGAACTGAAGATACATGAGATTTTGTAAGAAAATTGTATTTGTTTCAGATGTACATGTATAAAGGTGGTAATACATAACATCAATATGAAAAAGAATTATGGCAATTAATATGAGTTGAACAACAAGAAATATTTGATAGCTAATACGAGTTCAAAGGTTACATCCTACAGATGTATTACAAAAGATGTCGGGAATTGTTACATCCGACTGAATTATAGAGTAGCGCACAGATAGTTACTAGATTACAGGATAGATTACAAGACAAAGACTACACTAGTCTTGACGTAGATTAATTTGTTCCATCATCGTGACAAGACGGTCCACAGTGTTTGCAAGCCTGCTAGCTTGTCGGGCGTTGTCTTCTGCTAGCGCAAGTCGTTGTGTTATTCCGCGCGCATACTCTTCTGCTTCACGTGAGCGTTGCTCACATTCTTCCATCCTTTGTTGTAGAAGGGCATTTTCCACCCTTATTTCTATAATTTGGTCGCGAAGGACATCCATGTTGTTGTTTGTGGTTTCAAGGTCGTCGGAGACCTGTTCTATGCGTTCAAGAGACGTAAGTCGCCAGTTTTCATTTGTTTCCTGCAACACGACATCCATGTTGCGAAGTCGCTGTTCGTGTTGATTTACCCTAGCAGTTAAAGCCGGTAAGGCGATGTGAGTGGGATACGGGCCAGCTCGAGGCAACCTGTTGTTCCTCCTTACTACCCTTGGGTTCTGCGACCCGGATGGAGAACGAGATGAATTTGATGGGATGTTTGCCATTTCTGAGACAAAGCGTTAGTAAGATTGAGGCCTATATTCATATAGCTCCTATATAATATAGCCTATTGAGTGTCTAGCATAAACATGTTTGAGTCTCGGTTCTCTCGAGGTCAGAGTCTTCTATTGTATCCTGTTCAGCCATAACTACTTTCAGATCTTACATCATCTTTGCTTAATTGTACATAGTTGATCAGGCTATGTTAAATTAAACTCGTATGCTGTAATCCCTGAACCAGTCATACCTAATAAGGAATACTGCCTAATGGTCATAGTCTAGGCTCACTAAATGCAACCTAGTTCACTATAACCTTAGGCTCTGATACCAATCTGTAACACCCCCAAATTTGATTATTTGCGGAAGCTTGATTTGGGTGTTACTAATCAATAACAAAGCACAAAGATATATAGTATACGACTCTATATGCGTCGTTTTAACAAAATATATTGATAACTGGAATGTTTACAACATTTAAAGCTTTACATAGCTCGAGTTTAAATAAAATGAGATTTCAGTACATAAGTACTTGAACAAAATATACTAATGCAAGAAAATCTCAATCTTCTGTATGCTAACTCGAGCTAAAGTCCTGAAGCAGAAACATCCTACTGCTTGGTACCTGCGATATATGCTAAAAGGTCAGCTAAAAGCTGGTGAGCTCACAGGTTTGAAATCAGTTAATATAGTATGAACCGCAAGATTTAAATAATGAATTGCATCCAGCAATTAAATAATGAATTGCATCCAGCAATTAAATGATAGTCATCGTGTATACAGCCATGAGCACATAGTTGAGCTTAACTCGAGGGCCGGGTCCCCTATAGAGAATTCCGGGCGAGGTGCCTCCACGAATGCCTAATCAACATTCGTCTTCCCAAATATTAGTACGTCCGTTTACCCGGTTAGTGCTTGCTAACCCGGACGAGGAGGGTCAATCCTATATGGTACCATACACTAATATTCACGCTACAACGTATTAACAACTATGCTGACGGAGGACTTTAAATGATTAGTTTCGAAAAACTCATGTAGTATATGAAAAGTTGGTACTTGCGTTCACATGTTAAAAGTTTGAGCAGTATATCACACCCCTGAGTAAAATAGTAAAAGAGGGGCTATGAGACTCACCTGAGTCTGAGAGCGTTTAAACAAACGTAAGTTGATTAGCGAATAATGAAGTCCAACGACTTGTAACCTGAGGGTGTCCACGACACGCGATGGTTATAATCATGATTGGGTATCTCAAAAGATCACCCTTGTAGTTGTTACACAACTATATATGTCCAAATTACTTCGATTTGGTTGATTCGTTAAGCGTTTGAAAATGTGTACGGCCCGTTGGTGATGGGTTTGGAATAATAAACTTTAAGTATTATTATTTTGTAATTGGCGTTTTGCACTTAAAAGTGTGTCCCGAAGTGTTTTATAAGTCGTATCGTATAAGGGTTTGAGGTTATATAGTTCCAACACTTAGTGAAATTGAGATTTGAAAACCTGCTGTTTTATGCGACACAATCATGCGACACTAAATGGATTATGCGACACAAAGGTTGTGTCGCATAGGAGTGCGACACAATGTCCATACGACACAAGAGTTGTGTCGCATGGATGCGAAATGCTGATTCAACAGCGACATAGTGATTGTGTCGTATGGAGTATGCGACATAGTGGTTGTGTCGCAAGATTTGTGACACTAAATCTTTGGTACGACATAAGGTACGACACAAGGGATTTTATGCGACATAACATGGGAAATACGACATAACGTGCGACACTAAGGGTAAAATACGACACAACATGCGACACAAGGCTTGTGTCGCATGGATGAACACCAGCCCAGAAATCCGGCTGTCAACTTTAATTCCGACCAAAAATCCGTTTTAAACTCGTTTTTAAGCTATAAAATCGTGTTATATACTTAGTAATGGACATATATATTTATATAAACAACCACAAGTGAAAAATACTAAGAATCGAGTGATTTCGGGATTTTGTCGGAAACTTACAATTTACCGAAATGAAAATCCGGAAAGGTAGCGTTGTAGATCGTCGCGAGGAGGTCGTGAATCTCTAAAAATATTTATGATCCGGTTGCGTTTGGTCGTAGTATTTTGCGATTTAGGTGGATTGGTGGTTTGTTTGTTTAGAGAGAAAAGTAAAGAGAGAGAGAGTGAAGAAAGAAGATAAAATGAAGAAAGAAAATGGGAGGTGGGGGTTATCCCCACTTTTCCAGTTTTTCGCCCCGCGTCCCGTGTGGTGTTCGTTTGCTCCGTCATTTAACGTTAAATAATAATTTACATTTTAATTATAAGTCCAAAATACAATTTATTACGCGATGTTTTATTTAAATATTTTACAATTTAATTTATATTGTAGTTATAAAATATAAGTTTGTTTATTTAGTTTGCGCGGTTTAATGTTTTAAATCGTGTAAGTTTGGTTTGTACAATACGAATGAATACGAAATATTATCAAAATAATATTTTTTGACATAAAAGCGTTATTTAATAAAGTTGATCACCAACGTCCGTATTAAATTGAATCGAAATACATTCGATTTAAATTGCGTACGATTTCATCAAATCGCATTTTCGTATATATTCAACAATATATATAATTCGATACATTAATTAGCCTAACCAGGAACTAATTACATGTATTAACATATGATTAGACACTAATTACTAGTCCTAATTTGACGGGTGTTACATATTAGGTTCACATGTTCGAATCTAATTAACTTTGTGTTTTGGTCAAAGTGTACAGCTCGTTGTTGTCGAGTTACAATTATATTTCAAAAAAATATAATTAAGTTTGTTTGCGTTAAAACAACGCATTCGTTTGTATTTCATATTGTATATCATCATTCGAAATTGTATAAGTCCCATACTTAGTTTATAAACGGAAGATTTGTTTGTCAGTGAGTTGGATCCGCCGGCACCTTATTTAGATCCGTCGGATCAGTGGCAAAAGTGGGGAATCCGCCGGATTCAATCGAATCCGCCGGATTTGAGTAGATTTTGGTTTCACGCGATCGGTTAGTTCTTGGTTCTGGGCTGGGAATCCGCCGGATTCACCTTAAATCCGCCGTATTCGAGGCTCTGGTTCAGGTCTGTTCGAATATCAATCCACAAAACGAGTTCTAAATCCTATTTCCGCAAACAACAACTTACTACAAAGCTAATATATGTTATATTACGTATTTTAAACACGAAATTAAAGGAAATCGATGAGTGATTCTTACAATGTAAAAATGGACCGAGGATGATGATGATGGTCGATGAAGATGATGATGGTGTTGCTAGATGGTGATGATGATCCAAGATTGAAGATGGAGATGATGATGTTGTTGTTGTTGTTGTTGATTTTGAAACCGAGAGGGAGTAGTGAGAGCCGAGAGAGAAAGAGATCAAGAATTGTGTGCGTGTGTGTGTAAATGATTGAGGCCGGTTCCCTCAAATAATTGAAGTTAGGTGGTGTGGCTCGCTCCGTGTTTGTTTATCCGATCGTAAAGTAGTATAATATTTAAAAATGTAAATTTCCTAAATATTATTTCGTATATGTTTTTAATCAAAGTATTTTGTAAAAATACTTTTAACGAAGTATACAAATATATATATGTTTTTGTTCAGATTGACGGATAGTTTTCTGTATCAAAAATGTATTTAAATTTCAAACGGTTCACGTAATTATTATCCTCAATAATGATACTTTGTTTATAAATGTTTTTCACCAAATTGTATTTTGGGTTTCTGCGTTCTACCAGATTTGTGTACGTGCGATTATTAATTAATCGTTACGGTTTATATATACATACATATATATAATACTTGTGTACTTGAGTATTGACACGTATGTAATTACGTGTTTTAAAAGTTTAAATTAGGTGCTAATTTTGGGTTATTTTGACCGGGTGTCACAAACGTGGACAGTCGTGGTGGAAGAGGAAGAGGTGGTAGAGGGTTATGATGGTGGTGTGTGGTGGCATTAATGGTGATGGGAGTGGTGTGCCGGAAAAAGTACGCTGACGTAGGAGAGAGAGTGTCAGAAGCGCGCGATTTTTCCGATATACCATAAAACATTTATTTTTGAAATCCGTTAATTAAATACAGAATGTACTAAATATAACGAATGTTTTATCGATTGGAAAATCACCATTAAATGATATCTTCAGTGAGTTTGAAAGTTACTGAAGATACATAACCAATTTCTTGATTTACCACAAAAAAAAAAAAAACATTCAAGCAAAATAAAATTAATTCTTTATTTAGGCAAGGATGTAGTCTCGCTGATTTAAACATAACTTAGAATACTGAATAAACCTTAGAGATGTGATCACTTCATAAATAAAGAGAAAAGTTTATCATTCTTGAATATTTATATTGAAAGCTTTTAAAAAAAAAATCATGAGTAGAGATTATGTTGTATATAAGTTGTATAACACATCATTAGATTGCTTCTTCACTGATTAAGTTACAACTTAGAATACTAACAAGATCAGCTTAGAAGAAATTAAGTCACTGATATACAACTTAATTATGACAACATAATAAATACTCATGAGACTATATGAACTATAAAGTTAGATAAGCATAGTGAACTGATTATTATATCTGAAGATTCAAACATAATTGTATCAGTGACTATGTTTTTCTAAAGTTATATTTTAAATAGTCAATTTATTTATTATATATATTTTTTTAAAAAAAATGTTTAAACAGCAATAAATAAAAATACTCAGTGAGTATAATTATTTATTGGAGTTTATCATGCCGGAATATGATTAGTTCAGTTGATGAACCCATCCAGTGACAGGTTCAAAGTGACCAAGCGTTGGTTTTGGCTTCCACTGATTTGAATAAACAGCATCTGAATGTTCACTAATGATGTTTTGTTTTTCAAAAGGTATAGCAGAACATTCAGATGACACATGTTGCCTGTTGCCACATTTATAACACTTTTTGTTCAAATAGCCGGTCTTTTTGACTTTCCTCTTTTTAAGTTGCTGATCTGACACAATCACACAACTTTTCTTGCTGATTGTTACTTCTTGCATCTTTGACTTTAAGTTACTGATGGAGGTTGTCTCAGTGACTGATACAGTGTCAGTGAAGTTGCTGATGATTGTTTGATTATCAGCAATGGTTTTGATGAGATGTGAAGTTACTGATGATTTGACAGTTTTCAAAACATTCATCTCATTATTACTATTTAAGACATCAGTATCTTCAGTGACCAACTTGCTTTTAGTAAAATAGTTTGGTCGTGGCTCACTGAAGATGGAGATGGGTTCAAATACAGCTTCTGAAAAATTACCCTTGGGATCAAAAACAGGGTCAACCATTGTTGAATCAGCGAGGGATGCAGCATATTCATAATCTCCTCCCAAAATAGCTTTGACTTGTTTTGGAATTTGATTATTTACACAGTGATTGACTTTATCATTTGACTTACACCAAAATTCCATGACCTTTTTAAGCTGTTGAAACTGTGTTTCAAATTTAACATTTTCTTGAACACATACTTGATTTGCATAAGTTTGTGCATCAAGATCCAGTTTTAATTTCTTCATTCTTGACTCATTTTCATTTTGGTCATTAAGTTTGGATTGTAAATCACTGATTTTACGTTTCTGCCCTCTTTGAATATCATGAGCATTTGATAAGTCAACTATCAAAGACTCAAAGACATTATCTTTTTCAGCAGCTGTATATGTTGTAAAGCAATGCACCTTGTAAAGAGTTTCAGGATCCCATTCAGATGCTGAACATTTAGGAGTGACTTCTTTGATGTCTTCAAGAAGTTCAGTGTCATCAGCCATCAGACAGTACTCCTTATCTAAACAAATCATTGCTTCTTCTTCATCTGATGATGATGAGTCAGAATCACTGAATGAACCTTCTTCAGCGACGAAACCTTTTCCCTTCTTCTTTCCAGATTTAGCCAATGCCTTCAGTTTCTTGTATTTTGCCTTGTACTTGTTGTACTTATCATTTCTGAAGTCTGGCACGGGTTCAGGGACTTGATTTACTGACTTTGATCTGCATTCAGCTGCAAAATGACCAATTTTGCCACACTTGTAGCATTCACCTTTGGACTGAAATTTATCAGATGATGGAGCACCAGCGAATCTTTTTGATCTGGTGTTCCTTCTGAAATTAGCAACCATCATGGCCATATCCTTTTCAAGCTTCTCCAATCCTTCATCATACTCGTATTCTGACTGTTCTTCATCTTGACCACCTTCTTCTTCAGCTATTAGTGACTTCGAACTTTTCTTAGACACCTTTGACTTCTGTCTCTGATCGATTTCATCAAGCTCTGCTACAAGGGCATTGGATATCTTCTGACTTCCAAGAGTAGCACGAATATGCTCACTCTGATCAGCTTGCTTTTCAGAATGCTCCCAATTGAGCAAAATACCATAGACCTGAGTTAAATTCAGAATTGAATAATCATTTCTTTGTCTGGTACATGTTGCAATGGTTCCCCAGATTTTTCTTGGCAGCAACTCAAGAAACTTTTCAACAACAAATCTCTGTTCCTTGCCTATACCAGCCTTCTCCATTTTGTTCATCAGTGACTGGTATCTGGTGTAAGTGGAAGACAGAGATTCATTTGGTTCCATTGCGAACAGCTTATACTGGCGAGTGAGATTGACTTCCCTGCAGCGATTAATATCAGGAGTTCCAATATATATATTCCTAAGGGTATCCCACATGTCTTTAGCAGTTTTACAAAGCCTGATTGATTCGAACACTTCATCAGGAAGTGCCATGCCTATTTAGATTTTAGCTTGTTTATCCAATCTAACCAATCGTCTATCCTCATCTGACCATTGTTCCTCTCTTTTAGACAAAACCATTTCTGGTATAGCAGGAGTATTAGCTGTAGCCATGACAGCAGGAACAATTGTGGTTGGGATGTGGGGACCATTGGTTATTATATTACAGAGACGGTCATCAATTAGATCTAAAAACATCATCATTCGAGACATCCAAGTTTCAATCCTTGATGGATCAAAAGCTGGAGGTTTGGTTGTAGAACCATTTCCCTTTTGATAATCAGAGTCAACACAGCTGTACTTTACTGATTCCATTGCAGACCTGGTTAATTGAATTTAAACCAACTCTGCTCTGATACCAATTGAGAGTCCCGTGATCACTATCAGTTAATGATTTGGAATCGCAAAGTGTAAAGTTTAATTGTAGAAGTGGGGGTTGAATACAATTAAAAACTTTTTCTGATTTTAACTAAGTTAATTGAAAGTTTTTAATCGTTTTAACATAAACAGAGTATATCAGATAACAGATATGACAATATCAAACAACAATGTAATAGTAGCTGAAATGGTGAATTGTATTGATCATAAAATTCTCAAGTGTTGAATCCGGAATGGATTAATCAAAGTTAATCCAATTCAAACACTTAGCTAATCTATTACAGTTGAGATGAACAACAGTGGACAAACACGCTGACTGTTCACTCGATGAATCGCTAAGTCGTGCTTAGACAAACTACTCACTGATGTACAGTGATTAACACGAATTGAACGACTAGCCTCTATAGTACAAAACACTGAACTATTTATACTACAAGAGTTCCTAAAATATCGCCTATAAAATAGGATCTTGGAAGGACACGTGTCGCTGCTTGATTGGTTTGAACTCTGATGAACCGACATTATGCGGGTCCCAATTCTATTACCGCAAATAGATCGTTACCTTAAAACCAATCATTCGCTGTCACGTAATCTTTCGGACATACTTCAAACTAGAACACTCTTGCTGATGTATAGATAAGTACAGTACTTTTAGTACTTGATGATTGAGAGGCTTTATTGAATAGCTCACTCACTGCGAGCTAACATGCTCTTGTAGAATGACATGAACTAAAGATCTTCAGTGACTAGCTGTTATTCTGGCAGTGACTTTTGCCTTTATTTATTTGAAGAAGTAAAGCTCTCGCTGACGTTGATCAGCGACACACTAAGTTGAGCTTTAATCTTTCTCAGCATATCAAGCGGAATGAATGACGATCAGCGAAACCTATCATTAGCAACAGCAGCTTCGATACAATCCATTTCTTCATCGAGTAGTGAACAGTTGAGTTGGTCAGCGACCAGTGACTTCATCATAGTCAGCGACCAGTGACTCAACATAGTATTACTTGTTTAAACTATTTAATTGACAAGTTGTCCCCTAGTTGCCATGTTTTAGGGTTCTGCCAAATGTTGCATGAATATTAATAAGTTTGTTTATTTTGCTTATACTTATTGTAATTTGTAAAGCAAAATGATTTTATAAAAAAATAAACTGGACTAATAACTATGAAATAAGATTTATTATTTTCTTGCAAAATCTTATTGTCAACTCGGGTTGGGCTCACATACCGTAATTTTCTCCCACGACGAGATTTGCAAGTTAATAATTTGTTTTAAACCACGACTAGGAGCTTGTATAAGAGAGGTATCTTCGGCTTGGTGTCTAAGATGACGGGTTGGATAAACGATGTAAAGATCCTAGCCCCTCCTCTGGCCTCTTCATGGTCTCTTTTATACATGGCCGAAAAGGTTTAAAACATGTTGAATCGTCAATTTTAATAAAAGTGTAATCTCTAATTTAATATGAATATTAAATTAGACATCTTGACGCACGTTAATAAGAAAATTAACTGGAAAAGTTTTATTAAAATCTATGCTACGAAGATGTGTGCATGCTTCTTCGTACATATTTGATACACATTATCAAATTATTACCCATTAAATTAAGTAATTTGCCATCCAATTGGTAAGAACACTTGTACTTGCTTTTTGCTCTGCGTGAGACGTAGGTGAATTGTATCCAAGGTAAATTACCACTCATCGTGAGACGGTGGTTGACTATTTACAGTTCTTAATTGGACGACTTAAAGCGAGTTAAGCGGTGAGATCCTTAAGCCCGTGGCATACGATGGGATGAAACATGCTTAATGACACTTACTGCTTGATCACTAAGTGACATTAAGTCCCATAATTCTAGGAGTTGCACTTGTAATGCAATTATTGATCGTCACTTACCTTTTGAATACACCATTGCTAGCAGATCAACTGATGTGATGGTGGTATGTCAAATAGGATCCTAGCCTTAAGAAAATTATTTGTTTTATATAAAAATTTGGGTATTTAATTTTCTAAGGATTTATTATCGAAGATACTAAATTTGAACTTTTATCTATTGTAGAATGGCAAATCCTGCACCGAACTCGAACTATTCGGCTTTCAGGCAAATGCTAGAAAGAGAAAAACTTTCTGGAAACAATTTCAATGATTGGTTTCGTCAGCTAAGGATTGTCCTTCGAGTTGAAAAGAAAACTGATGTCATTGAACAGCCGTTGGGACCTGCTTCTGCTATTACTGCTCCTGCCGAGGAATTAGCAGCGTGGAATGCTCTTTATGATCGTCATAATGAAGTTGCTTGTTTGATGCTCGGCAGCATGACTCCCGAACTTCAGAAGCAATTTGAAAATCATAGTCCGTTTGATATGATTACAGAGCTTAAATCAATGTTTGAGAAACAAGCTGGAGTTGAACTATCTGATTTGATCCAATCACTCCATGCTTGCAAACATGAAGCAGGCACTCCAGTTAGCTCATATGTGCTGAAAATGAAGAGCTATCTGGATCAGTTGGAAAGACTTCAGTATACTTATCCTCTGCCTATTGCTGTTGGCATGATTCTCAACTCCCTTTCAAAGGATTTTGAGGGTTTTGTACGCAACTACAATACGCACAGCATGGGCAAAACAGTTGCTGAACTCCATGCCATGCTCATCGAATATAAGAAGGGTCTTCCAAAGAAACAGGCTGCCCCACAAGTCCTTGCGATTAGAAGTGGCAAGATCCAGAAAGACAATAAACCGCAAACTAAGGGAAAGACTAAGGGCAAGGGAAAGCAAGGTGCTTATGTCCCTAAACCTAAGAAAAACCCTCCAGCAAAGAAAAAGCATCCGGCTAAGGATGAGGCGTGTCACCACTGCAAGGAAGTGGGTCACTGGAGGAGGAACTGTCCTGCCTATCTTGCTGAGTTGATGAAAAAGAAGAAGAAGCAAGCCGGCCAGACCGGACCTTCAGGTATCTTCACAATAGAATTATATTCTTTCTCTAATTCAAAATCCTGGGTATATGACACTGGTTGTGGCACTCACATTTGTAATACTCTGCAGGGATTTAGAGGAAAGAAGAAACTGAAACATGGAGCACTCTACTTGTACGTGGGAAATGGTCTACGTGCAGCTGTAGAAGCCATTGGAAGTTTTGACTTAGTTTTGCCTTCGGGCTTAGTTATTGTATTAGACAATTGTCATTATGCACCTACTATTACTAGAGGTGTTGTTTCAGTTTCACTTTTGAAAGATAATGGATTTATCAATGCTTTTACTAATTATGGTATTTCAGTTTCTAAGAATAATGTTCATTATTTTAATGCTATTCCTTGTGATGGTATTTTTGAAATTGATATGCATGATTGTGTTTCAAAAGTTAATTCTATGTATGCTGTTAGCAATAAAAGAGCCAAGCATAACTTGGACTATACCTATCTTTGGCATTGTCGTCTTGCACACATTGGAAAGAAACGCATTGAAAGGCTTCAACGTGAAGGGCTTTTAAAATCAAATGATGATGGATCATTTGATAAATGTGTATCCTGTGTTTCTGGCAAGATGACAAAGAAACCCTTTCCGCATCAAACGCAAAGGGCTACTGATCTACTTGGAATCATATATACTGATGTTTGTGGTCCATTTAGACATGTGTCAAGACAAGGTGCTAACTACTTCATCACTTTTACTGATGATTTCAGTCGTTATGGTTATGTTTACTTGCTTAAACATAAACATGAAGTCTTTGAAACATTTAAAGTGTTTAAAAATGAAGTAGAAAATCAACTTGGTAAGACCATCAAGATCCTTCGTTCGGATCGAGGTGGTGAATACTTAAGCCAAGAGTTTAAGGATTATCTGAAAGCATGTGGAATTGTCCAACAGCTTACTCCTCCATACACACCACAACATAATGGAGTGTCTGAGAGGAGGAATCGAACCCTGTTAGACATGGTAAGATCCATGATGAACCTTACAACTCTCCCATTATCATTTTGGGATTATGCTCTTGAATCTGCTGTACGTATTTTGAATATGGTTCCAACCAAGAAGGTTGATAAGACACCACATGAACTGTGGCATGGAAGAGTCCCTAATTTGTTTTACTTAAAGGTCTGGGGATGTGAGGCGCTTGTGAAGCGGGATACGCCTGACAAACTCGAGCAAAGATCTGTTAAGTGCATCTTTGTAGGATACCCAAAGGAAACAATGGGTCACTACTTCTACTTTCCTTCTGAAAATACTGTTAAAGTTGCTCGATATGCTGAGTTCTTTGAAAAGAATCTCATAGCTCAAGAAAACAGTGGGAGGGTAGTAGAACTTGATGAGACTCAAGAGGAAGATGCATCACCTTCTACAAACACTAGCGAACATCAACTTGGGGGGGAAAGTGGTCAAAATGTTAAACCTCAACTCGATGTTGTTCCAATTCGTAGGTCCGTAAGGACAATACGTTTTTCAGAGAAGTTGTGTCTAAATGTAGAATCTGAGGAGCACATGTTAGGGGATCTCAATGAACCTCCTAATTTCAAAGCTGAATTATCAGATCCTGAATCTGAAAAATGGCTTGAAGCTGCGAATGTGGAAATGAAATCCATGAAAGATAATCAAGTTTGGCGCTTGGTTGATCTTCCACCCAATGCTAAAACCGTTGGCTGCAAGTGGCTCTTCAAGAAGAAGACCGACATGGATGGAAATGTACACACCTATAAAGCTCGTCTCGTAGCGAAGGGTTATACTCAAGTCTACGGAGTTGACTATGATGAAACCTTCTCTCCTGTAACGGACATTAGGGCTATTAGGATTCTTTTAGCCATAGCAGCGTACTATGACTATGAGATTTGACAAATGGATGTCAAGACTGCCTTCTTGAATGGTTACTTAGACGAGGATGTCTATATGGTTCAACCTGAAGGTTTTATTGATCCAAAACATCCCAGCAAAGTGTGCAAGCTTCAAAGGTCTATTTATGGACTAAAGCAAGCATCAAGAAGCTAGAACAAGAGGTTTGATGAGGAAATCAAAAAGTTTGGATTCACTCAAAACCCTGATGAGCCATGTGTATATCAAAAAGCTAGTGGGAGTAATGTTACTTTCCTTGTCTTATATGTTGATGACATATTGATCATAGGAAATCACATTCCAATGTTACAAGATGTAAAATCCTACCTTGGAAAGTGTTTCGCTATGAAAGACTTAGGAGAAGCAGCATTTATTCTTGGAATCAAGATCTATAGAGATAGAATAAAGCGGTTAATTGGACTAAGTCAAAGTGCTTATATTGATAAGATCTTAAAGAGATTTAAGATGGAGAATTCTAAGCGTGGAAATGTTCCGATGCAAGAGAGACTTGACTTAAATAGCAAACAGTGTGCTTCTACACCTGCTGAGGTGGAGCGTATGCAAAGGGTTCCTTATGCTTCGGCTGTAGGATCTATCATGTATGCGGTTAGATGCACTAGACCTGATGTGGCGTTCGCACAGAACATAACCAGTCGATTTCAACAGAATCCAGGTGAAAGTCACTGGACTGCTGTGAAAAATATTCTCAAGTACCTTGTTTTCCTTTCGTTGGCAACAACTTTGTTTTCCTTCCACATTAACCCTCTATGCTGTAACCAATTTCCTTTACGAACTTTGACTTCCCTTCATCATTATCGTCATTGTAGATGATAAACCCGCAACTTTTAGACCTAGAGAAAAAATAGTAAAAAAAAACTTTAAGATCTAAAAAAACCATCTTTGATCTTTTAGAAAACGAAGAATACCTGCAAAAAACAGAGTTTTTGTTTTTCGTTATTTTAAATCTCCAAATCTAGTGAAAAAGTAAGAAAAAAAATCGAGATCCATACCTGATTCTTAGTAATCTTGGCAGGCGTGTATAAAATCTACACAAATTAATAAAAAGGAACAAAATTAGCTCATGTTAGATGGTACATAAACAAACCGCAAAATTTTAGATGTGAGAACAAAAATCGTTTATGATCTACAGCAGTTCAAGTGCAACTTTTCAGTAGGTGTCGGAAAATTAATATATCCTATCCATAAAAATTAAAGTAGATATTACAAAGAAAAGAAACACGTAGGTAGATCACAGAGAAAACCAACCTCAAAATTATTGCGTATATCAGGTAAGTTTTGTATAGATCGGTCGCGGTGGAGCTTTTCCGTAAAGAAGGGGTGGTGGAGTAGTGATGGGAAATCTGAGCTTTGGCGGATGATGGTAACGGCGGCAGATTTTAGGAGAAAATAGAGAGGAGGGCTTAGTGTGTGTATTTTAATGGTGACCGAGTATGTGTAACTTGTGTGTGTGGGTTTATATATCAATAGAAATAAAGGAAGGGAGGGGTACCAATGGTTGAGATCAATTCTGAGTTCAAATGAATGGTCAGGGTGTTAGATTGACTTAAATTTAAGATGAGCCAAATGCATTATATAGGAGTAAAGATACTCTAACATCTTCATGATAGAAGTGGTCGTAAGAAGAATTGAGTAGTGTGGTTTTGGTTTGATGTTTGTTGAGTCAAATGTTGCTTAGTGGTTGTGTCCTTGTTATGTAGTCTTTATCGCCTGTGTAATGAGTTGAGGTGTGGGATTCACTCACATCCATTGTACTTAAATGATTTTTTAGAGTAATATATTTACCGGGTATAACAACCTTTTACCCAAAATTCATTTGCCATTCGATATCGAAGAAATCAAACCACATCTGGTATTCGTTGTTTTCATTCATTCCAAAATGCCAACTAAATCTGTTTTGCATCTTAACTTTTGTTTTACCACTCATTTAAACATAAAACAAAGAGTATATAATTACACAATTAGAAACATGACACGAGATTAAACCCATAACATCACATCATTGTTTGCCACAATGAGGTACTTATTTAATGCTCCAATAAGTGATTAAAGTACTATTACTCATTATAAATAAGGAAAGTAAGAGCATGAGATGCCGTGACATTGTAAACACGGTTATCTCATAAAAGTGTAAGTTAAAAAAGTTAGAGTGTGGAGGATATTAAATTTACAGTGTTCTCAAAATCTATAGTTGTTTTTTTTTTAATTCAATGTATGTGTGTGTGTAAAACAAGGAAAAAAAATAACACTCAACATCAAAGGGTTCTCCAGAACGGCATCGCAGTGTAGAAGAACGTTGTCAGATAGTGTTCTCAAGCAAGAATTTGTTGAAACATTGCCACACCGTGTGCTCTAACACCTCTTACTTTGGGTTATACCTTTCATTTATAAAGTTCTAATAAAGGGGTAATAATGATGTGATCTTCTAAGTTTCATTTTTAGATGTTTTAACCTTTTAAGTTTTTTTCTCATAATCTAATCATTCAAAACTCTTGTTTACATGATTTAAAAATATTAATTATTAGTGTACATCAATGTTGTTATTAAGATCCTGCTTAAGATCGTCTGTGTCTTTGTAAGATCATAAGATCGAATCAGATCTTAAAATCATAGCAAAAAAAATTACTATTTCACATGAGTATTTTAAAATATATACAAAATAGCAAAGTGACAAATTAGTGAAATATATATAGTTTAAACATTATAACGATAGTGTAATACTCTACTCTATTAATAATAATAGAGCAAAGTGACTGATTGGAATATTACTCTAATAACCACCCATGTTTAGAATATTCTCACCCATAAGGAATTCATGTAGTTTCGATGGATTCATACGCACATATTACAAGGTCGAAGTTTTTGCTATGTTTCGGCTAGTGGAGATATGAGCTGGGGTTGGAGGAAACTTCTTCAAATCCGTAATATTATGCGAGACCATTTCTGGTTTTGTATTGGTGATGGTAAGTCTATCTCGGTTTGGTATGACAAATGGGACCCTATTTTTCCTTTGTCAAACTTTCTTGCTCATCGTATAATCAATAGGGATTTTCATATTATGAAATCGATTGCAGATGTAGTTGTTGATTCTTCATGGGGGTGGCCAAATTCTTGGTACCACAGATTTCACGCATTGAACCATCTCCCAACTCCAAACCTCTCTAATCGGCCAGATAGGCTGTTTTGGAGAGATATTTCGGGTTCTTTGGTGGAGTTTAGATTCAGCTATGTGTGGGATACTATACGAGTGAGAGCTGATTTGGTTGATTAGGCATCGATAGTTTGGTTTTCTCTTTGCATTCCTCTTCATACCATTACTCTATGGATGATTATGGGAGGCAACCAAGAACAGTTGAGGCAATGCAATGTCAGTTCATCTACTGACTTAAACCTACTTCGGTGTCCACTTTATGGCACCCAACCAGATTCTCATCCTCACTTATTCTTTGAGTGTTGCCTTATATCTCGGGTTTGGTTGAAGGTGAAGCAATTCACAGATTGTCATGTTGCTTCTAATCGCTTGGAGGATATGGTTGTACGGTTGAAGCCGATTCCTTCAAGGAAGACGGTGCCTAGTGTGGTTCTTAAACTTATTCTTGGAGCTAGAGCTTATTATGTCTGGCAAGAGCGTAATCTTCGGCTTTTCAAGAAAGGGAGGAGATCAATTGATCAGATTGTTGTGGCTATTATTGATGTTGTTAGACTTTGGCTTTTTTCATTTCGGTATAAGCCAACTGATCGTGCCACTCGTTTGCTGGAGAAGTGGAAGCTTCCGAAATCCCTCATCATAGAGGGCTGATTTCATGGCTTGAACTATGCGGTTACAGTTAATTATCGCTTGGTTGTTATTTATTTTGTTTGGTCTAGTGGTTTGGGTCATTATAGTGGTTGTCATATACATGACATGTCGTGTATATATACTATTTCTAGTTTAGATTGAGTTTTATGTGGTATGTCACATCTTTGTACATGTAACGTTTATCTTTTTCTATATAAAATTTGTCCGGATTTAACTCCTTTACCAGAAAAAATATAGATTTTTGAGTGTTAAATGTTAAGTTATTAAAGTTGATGAATTGGTTAAATTTACTATTGTGATCGACTAAACGGTAAAAGTCTCCAAAACTTTTATACGAGAAATAGACATATGTATGTTTTTGTAGCTCATTAGTTTAAGGCTTTAAGCCAAGTAAGAGTATATCATATCTAAATCTTATAAGATTTTACGGTTAACATCGAAATCCTAATCAAATCCTATATTTATCCTCTATACAATCGGGATCGTTTTCATTAATCAACCCGGTAAAATTGTAAAATCAAGATCTAGATCTTTAACAAGCTTGATTGCTCGAGTAGAAGTATCTTGATATGTATGAAGTCAAACAATGTCAATATCAAGAGTAAATGTCAATATCTAGAGTGCAATGTGAGGGGGGGGCCAACCAAAGTGCTAAAATGGTTTAATAAATAAATTAAATATAGTAATAGAATACAGACAACTTCCCTTTTAATCAATCAATCATCTTCATCTTGATTTTGTCACTTTCACTCTCGACCGTTTTTTTCTTTATTATGAAAATGAAATAAATAAAAAATATCGTCTACTTGTTGTTCTTCTTCTTCTTATCTTAAGCGTAACGCTTAATCACACCATTCATTTCATTTGTCCTTTACTCTCTCCGAAAACATTATCAAAACCATAAGTTTTGTTTGATATCCATATTTTTTGTTTGAAGAATTTTTGTTGTGAGTTAAATATTTATCAAAGTTAGTTGAGAGCACATGGGTAGTTGTGTTTCAACTCACCAAAAATCTTCTGCAATGAAAGTACAGATGTTATTTGAGTCTAATAATAATAACAAGGATACTAAACATCCCCCCCTTCCCATCATCAATGGTGATCATCTTGCTACTGCTAAATCCACTTCCTTTCATGATTTTGGTATGATTTCTTCATTCTTGAATCAACTATTTGGTCTGCTTTGACTCTTTCTGGATTTGGGTCTTATTATGTGCTTTGCTTGATGATATTTTCTTCTGCTTGTTAATAATATAGGGGTAAAAATATATAATTTGATATTTGTGTGGTTTAATACTATCAGAATGACTTAATTACTCACTTTTCTAATATAAATCTTATATCAAGTTTATTTTATGGACTGTATGAATAATCATATTATTCTTTATCTGGGGTTGCCTTTGTGAGACCTTGCCCTTGTAGGTTCTTTATCAATCTCATGATTTCAATCTAATCCAATATTTAGAGGTTTGATGATAAGCTAGTTATATTTTTTTTTTAATTTTTTACTGCTATTTCTAAAGATCTTGTAGCTTATGATTAAGTAATCCATCGTGTTTTAATTTTTTTTTAGAAAGGTAAACCTATACTACCTACCCACGATTATTATATACAACCACGAATATTTACAAACACGAGGCTTGAACCCGCAACCATTATGTTGAAAGGTTCTCTGGATACCGCTAGACCATAGGCCCTTTGGTCCATCCTGTTTTAATTTATTTAAGAACTTGTAATGTTTTTGCTTAGTTTGGTAAAAGCAGAAATGAAGAGATCTTTACCTAGAGTTCTGCAGAAGATATGTACTACTTGTGGATTACACTATGATATTGTTCAAGATTACTTCATACTTGTTAACTCGTGACTCGGAATCATTACTTAGCTTTTTTCTAAGGAAGCAGAAATGTTGTTAAAGATGCTTGTTCTCTATCTTTAAAATCACAATTTTTTAAAAATATTGTAATATATAAATTTAACAACGCCCAAATAGGTGAGGGTCTACTTATGGTTTTCATATTAACTGTTTGATCCTCAAATTCTGTTTTGTATCTAGTGGTATATCATTAGTATTTCTATCATGCCTTAAATAATTGACTAGAAAACAAAAAACTAGAATATAATTCGGTGGAAACTTATATGAGAAGAATGTCGTGTCCCACAGAACAATTTGATCATGAAATAATTGCTTCTCACAAGTTATCATCACTTTTCTCTCTTGACCTTTACTATGAAAGAATATACATGTATGTAGACAAAATTTCATATGTTCAGAGGAATTATATGGGTAGATGATTGTTGTTTTCTGTTACCTTTTATCCAACCAATACTATAGTTAATTTGTAGGAACAAAATTATATATACAATAATAAAAATTTCGAAGAAGTCAATCTTGAATACACTGATTCTAATTGCTTTAATACATAGCATTGTAATCACAGATAGGTTTGCATAATTGGATGACTATTGTAGCTTATAATGTTGATACAAGTAAGATACATAACGACGAGAAGTGTAGTTGGTTCTAAACACACTGTGTCCTGCTTGTATAATGAGAGTTTTGGAATCTTGATTTACAGTATTACATCTTTTATTATACATTGCAGGTAGTAAAGAGGAGACGTTTTTCGACTCACAAGCATGGTTAGATTCAGACTGTGATGATGATTTCATGAGTGTCAATGGTGGTAAGATATATTCTAGTTAGCGAGATGTAGGTTGGCCGGTTCAGGTAACGGATCGAAACAGGCCAGACCAAGTTCTTGACCGGCATACATGATTAATGCTTTGATTAAAATTACCAATTTACATTAACGTTGTTACTACAATTATAATCCAAATCTTTACATAAAACTGGTTAGGACGTTGTATCCTTTAAAAGTAGACTAATGAAATTTTCATTCTGTTGCACCCATTTGACACCTACCCCTTCTAGCTAGTATGTATATGACCCATATGAGATGAAGTGCAATCAAAACTAACCTACTGATTAGTAAATGTCGAAACTGCCACCTCCAGTATTCTATTCATAACTTTTGTTGTTTGTTATACTTGCATGTGGTCACTCTCACTCTGAGTGATGTTATTTGTGCAGAATTTACCCCATCAAGAGGCAATACACCGGTCCACCATAACTTCTCTGCAGGCAAGAACAAACCTCCTGTTCCCACATATCAGCCATCACCAAATGACCCAGAAAAGAAAATGAGACTTTCAGACCTTTTCAACGATAGCCAAAGACACGACTCTGATTCTGATTTTGAAGAAGATGGTGAATCAGCTAATAAAAATGGGATGAACTCGAAAATGCAAAGCCCTTTTGTGGATGGCGGTGAGTCAACACCAAATGGTGGTAATGTGTTCAAGTCAAAGAGGGAGAGATTTGGGAGGTCGGTGCAGAACTGTTTTCCAAGTTTGCTTTCGAGCCGTAGCTCATCTACAAATGGAAGGAAGATGATGAGTCCCGGCCTGGGCCTGAGCCCGAGCCCAAACCCTGTTGTGGTGTGATGAGCTAACCATGAGCCCATGAGCCATCTGGGTCGAATGTATAGTAACAAATGAATATGTAAAGCCAAGTAACTTGTCTTGGGTCTATTATCATCAAAGATATACAACAAGTATATGCTTTCTAGAGGGAATATGTATTTGAAGGTTTTTGGTTAAAAACTACTTATCGCCTGCCCGTTTTGGGCTGAATTTTGGTTATTTGTGTGATACGTACGGTGTGTTCAATAACAGTCTTATTTAATGGACGATTATTTCTAAACTAACCCGTTGGGTGACTTGGATAGAATAAAGCTAAGGTAAGTCAACACAGATATTTTATCTATGCAAGGCAAGCATTATATCAGTTGATAGACCAGAAAACAGGGCCAAAATTTTCAAGATTTTGTTCACACACTCGCACTAGTAGCAGCAAAAATTGGTGATTTGTAGTTTTGTGATAATGCTAGTATGAAATTTGTGTAAAACTTATAGAAATAGTTAGAGTCTATGAGGTTATAATATATATCAAAAGTATATGCTGTGTGCATATATATACATCCATCAATAATTTGAAGGAATGATACTTAAGATAAAGGGTTTATTGTTTAAACTGTATTGAACTTACTCGTTTGATATAAAATGAACTTTGAAAATTCCTATAGTAGGTATTTAAGTTCTAAAAATATATATTTGTATGTATTTGGTTGTTCTTTTTGCTACATTAAAATTTGAATATTATATACGATCAAATATTCAATAGTAAGTTAAATGCATACAATATAAGTTTTTTGAACTTAAACGCTTACAATAATAGGATATAAAGTTTAATACATATCGAAACACTAACCCCTTTAAATAATACATCCTTGATTCCAGATCCATGTATATAAAATGTAAATGGGTTGGGAAACCAACCAAATCAAATACCATTATAGTCTTGAAGTCTTGGTATATGATTATTACGGAGTAATTGATAATATAGATCAAGTACAAGCAAGGTGATAACTGTAAGCCACTAACCCATATCGATTCAAACTGTACTGGATTATAGTTAACAACTACAAGACAAAAAAAAATCAGAAGAGCATCATCGTTATGCAAAATAAAAAGAAAATGTTGAGGCTCCAATACAGGTAATTTGTTTTTTCTGCAATCTTACATCAGTAAATGCTATGGAGAGCATTATTATCAGGGGCGGAGACGAGATTCATCCGTTAAAGAGGCATTTTTTTTTACAATGCAAAACTTATAAAATATCATTAGTACTTTTGAATTTTATTTAGTTTATATATATTTGTAATTTCTTGAGGGGCACATCCACCCCTAATTATAATCGTATATATTCATATCGTTATCATTTCCTATTTTTATATATACTAGTAATTATTAAGTTTTTCTATTTAATTTGAATTGTCTATTGGGGTACTTATTCTAAGAACTCCATGTAGGACATGAGATGTATGATATAGCTGGTTGTGACTAGCTTGGAAGTTGTTATTGCATCTAATTGTGCAAAAACTTACCACCTAATCCTCTTTCTTTTATAGTGTATAATATATAAATATAATATATAATATATAATTGATCAATAAGTAATGGAGGTTGCTTGAAACCTTGAGATCGATCAACTACACATCCATAGGAATTAGTATTTTGTTGTGTCATATTCTCCTCTGTTTTATAATAAGAAAACGAAAGTAATGAAGAGTAGCGAAAAACTAGGTTATTAATCTTATTTGTCGATACCAAACTATCAAATCCTTTAAACTAACATACTATACTTTGAATTTGAAAGATATTACTTGAAAACCGTGTGTGTTTAGTTATGGAAAACTTCTCATGTTTTTGAAATTTTTTCTAGAGAACTAAAAAATTATAAAATGTGTTACGTATTAGAACTCCATTTGAACGTGTTTATGAACTTTTGATAGTTTTCAAAGTACACAAAACTCATCTAAAAACGTTTTTCGGAGAAGCATTTCATCTTCTTTTATTTTTCCATCTTTAGGAAGACTATAGAAAGGGTATTACCTGTCTTCTGATCGACTTGTTTGCCCAAGAACACAATACTAGCTAGCTACTAGTCTACTACAATGAACCTCGATCGGTTGTGTACTTATGTAGGCATCTTTTCTCGAGGGGAAACAAACATAAAAAATAAAAGTAAGCCCATTGATACATTAATTTGAATGGCATGAATATGGCATATGATGTGACATAATAACTAAAGTTAAAAACTTACTTCTTATACGACTAAATATAATGTGATATACTATTAATTACTATTGGTCATCGATCAACATTTACTCATCATCATGGGTCCTAGAGAAAAATGAGTAACTTTTTTCTCTAAGTGTAAATTAAAGGTTAGAGATGGGTCAAAAAGTTAGTGAAGTTGCATGATGATGGATCCATAAGGGAGATGAAGTAATAAATGTGTTTCCTGAAAAGAAAGAACCAAAAAGAGGTCCATTGTTCATTTCATCATGACATAAAAGCGTGAATTGATTCTTGAATTGTTTTGTAGCTAGCTTATCATATTAATTTAGAGAAATTATCATTCAGCTCATACATGATAATCCTTACAGTGTGACATGATGATCTAATCACGTACTTTATCAGCTAAATTAGCTTCGGATAATGCGATCTTATTGTCGTCGAGCGCTTTTACCATAGTCATGTTTGATTCATCTTATCTAAGGTTCATGTCGTATATGGAATTATGGATCAGAATGAAGTGTTTGTTATGACTAATGAAGAATCATAACACTTATTCAATCAATTATCAATTATAGATATAAATGGAAAGGGGAAAAGGAGTTTGATAACATTGGGATAATATGACCATTATTTATTTATTTCTATGAATAGAATGTTATGTTATCAATGCATGAAACCAAATTCCATATTAGCCCACGCATATTTTTTCTCCATTCTTTCAAGAAATCATCACTTTTAATTTGTCAAACTTCTTCAAAAAAAGTATGAGTAACTCTCAAAAATCTATAGACTTTATAGTTATATCTAACATTTTTAATGATTATTGAGAGTAATAAATGATGGCAAAGTTGAATTTGATTTTTTTTTTGTCTATTCAAATACATATTTTTATTCATACACCAAGTTATATGCATATTGATGCAGTACAATACAACACTTCAATGCATACATTTGTTGTATGTATCAAAAAGTATCAACACCATTCAAATATAAAGTATTGTTTGTTGAGATAAATAAAAATAGTAATGTAATTATTTAAATTGAGTCAGAGTAATAAACTCGACCCATGACAAATTCGATAAACAGACATGGACTCGATAGTAACATAGATCCGACAAATTTAGCAAGAAAAATGTCTTATTCTTTTTCCTTTTTTTTTTTATCATTAATAAAATAAATATAAAGAAAAATAAATAGTGGAGTATACTAGTATAATAATTATAACTTAAAGTGGGTCATGGTGCCATCTTCCCCTTCTGTCTGCACTCTGCACCCTGCACTCATATTATATGATAAATAAAAATAAAAGCTCCCTTTTTTCACACTTTCAGTTAAGAGTTCACAAAGCATAAAGACCCATAATTTTCAACATTTTGTTCACACACTGACATTATCATTATCATTATTTAATTTTAATTAAATTAAATTTATATATATCCCTATAAATACTTCAACAATTTGTTTTGTAACAGAATCCTATGTTTCTTTCATTATCTTCTCCTAGTAACTTATGGGTAAAGTTATGAGATTCTTGTGGTTAGTCATTGGAATTTTTTTAATCGTTCAAACATACACATGTTTCGGTTCAAGAACACTCAGCTCCGATGGTTTCAGTTTCGTCATCACCAACCCTCCGCCGCTTGGAATATGCGCCTCAACCGTGATCAAATACGGATACAAGTGTCAAGAAATTGACGTACTAGCTATACGTACCTAATATTTTATTTTGAAACGATCGACAAATACTTACAAACGCATGTTAATTATTAACAATATATGTTTGTGGTATTTTCAGGTAACGACAGAAGATGGATACATATTGAGTGTTCAACGAATTCAGGAGGGGAGCCATGGCGGCGATCGGAGACACAGACAACCGGTGTTGTTACAACATGGAGTTCTAGTGGTAATTAATTTTATATATCTATCTTTTATCAGACTGCCCTGATCATATATGATTATTTATCATTAATTAATTACCATATTACGGAGTATAATCAATTTAATAATGATAATAATTTGTACGGGAATATATTAAACGCATCAACTTCTAGTTACATATCCGTCTAACGTTGAAATTTTACTGTCGTGACGTCTAAGTTACAATCACGCATTTTGCAACATTAATCTTGTTTTGTAGCGTTTAAAGATACATTGAAAAGTTGTATAAATATGGAAATCTACTATAAGTTTTAGTCCAATTTTGAAGGATAAAAAGAGGCTACTTTTAAGGACGGTTTAAACAAAAGTAAACTTGGAATAAAGATTTATTAGTAAAAAGGTTTGCGTAAAAGGGTAAAGTAAGGGGTTAACGTACACTTAATAAATTATATGTCAAAACTATCGTTTTTGATTATTTAAAAAAAAAAAAAAAAAAAACTGGGTTACCTTTGATCGGTAACAAGAAATACAAGTAAACATGGTATACGGTACATTCCCTATGTTTGAGTTGCTTCTTTATGTATATTTTCTTGTCAATATGGTAAATGAGAATACTAGTATGCTATGTTTTTTATGTGGATTTCTGATATATAATGTGGCATGGTACGTAATTCGAGTTGCTCGGATTTAGGTTGGCGGTTTGACAGCCTAGAATTAGTCAACCTAAACACAAATCCAACCTGATTAATTAGATAAATGGGTTTAAGTATTTGATCTTACCTCGAACCTACTAACCCGAACACGACCATTCTATCTAGTCATGTTTTTGTGCTGCATTGTTGAGCCCAATCACGAGATAGAATGGTCGTGTTCGGGTTAGTACAATACTAAAAAGTGTAAAGTTTAATGTATTAAATTTTACAAATAGGTCAATCTATTTTAAAATTAAAGTTGATCATTATTTTCGTGCCCACCTTTGTCGAATTTCACGTCGTGTCGAGAATCCTGAGATCATAGCATCTGATCTGATAATACTATTAAAACAATTAAGAATAGGTGTGAAATAAGTTTAAAAACCGGCGTGTGTGGAATAAGACATGCATATATTTGCGTGATGGTACAGAAGATGGGATACTGCGTCGTTTTACTCGCGTCGTACGTTCCATTAATTTATAATTTTTTCATCTATTTATTGAATCGAATTTAAGATAAAGTGTAACTGGCACACACATGCATGCTGGTGCTGCCACGTCATTGATTTTCATTTTGTCTGGGTAATGTTTTCATTATTGGGGTATAATTGATACTGCTTTGGGCCGGATCCTAAATGGGATACTATCAAAATCGATGTAGGGTGAAAACCGGTGGCTCGGCCCTTATTATCGGGGATTTTTCCTGAAATTTTTTCAGGTTTTTTTTATCCCTTTTAGTATCCTCCCAAATGGATTTTGGTCCAAAGTGTATCCTTTGGTGTCTGGTGTGTGTCTGTACTTTTTGTGGTCTAGTTAGCACCTTGCTATTAGACATTTATATAATATACTTAGCCTTTCAAAAAAAAAAAAAAAAATAGGGTGTGCCCGTATATGTTCATTTGATCGAGCTCGGGAATTTGGCTATACATTCTCCGTACAAATATACGTAGTACTAAATTTAGTTTCTATGAAACGCGATATACAATTACTATAGTATTCATCAATGTTTATTTATTTTTGACCGATCATGTATTTAATTATAGCGAATTTTGAGTAAATTCTATATATGATTTGTACGGTTTACAATGGTTTACGAAAACTGTCTCTATTTGTTTTTTACCTTTTCAGTCCACTAAATATACATTTTGCTCGAAAGTTCCACCTAAAATGATTAGAGTACCCTTTGACCATTTAAATCTTGACTATCCGATGCTGACACGAGAAAAATGTACTTTAGTAATATTTGGTGGATGGGTGACCACTTTCGAGTAAAATTGTAAACTTATTGAACAAAAAGATGTGAAGATAAAATATATATGAACGATTTTCATAAACAAGTGTAAATCACGTGAACAATTTATAAAATTTACTCCATTCACAAATACAATGGACTGATGGAGTAACTTTTAGATACTGACCAGTCAAGGTTTCATATGGGCTCCTTTTTTGTCCTTGGCCCATACTTCCAAAGGACCCGTGATGTACTTTGAGCAATTTTAAAGTTAATACTCTGTTCTTTCTTTGCTATTTTTTTCAACGTTATCATCACATATACTTACTTTATGTACAAGTGCTTACTTTGATGGTTTTGGATACAGGATGGCATGACATGGCTGCTAAATTCTCCGGAGCAATCTCTGGCTTTGATCTTGGCCGATAATGGTTACGATGTGTGGATAGCCAACACTAGAGGAACCTCCTTTAGTCGACGACACATTTCTCTTGATCCCAGGAAACCTGTATGTACAATCCTATATATTTTTTGTGAAAGATGGGTAATAGGTCAAAACGGACGGGGGTCACTTTGGTTGGCCCGAAACACTTTTCAAATATTTCAACAATTATACCATAATGATTTAGAAGATTTTATATCTTAATAATACATATAACATATCATTAGTGCCATGTGAACTATTTCTGTCAAGCGAATTAATTTATCCGTTAATCAGAGATTAAAAGAAAGACAGACAGACCTAATTAGCGAACTAATAGTCATATGTAAATGGATTCATATTTGCCTCAACTTTAAAGTCTTGTTTTACTCATTATTCAAACTGTCACATATCACAGGAATTCTGGAATTGGACATGGGACGAGATTGCTGCTCGTGACTTACCTGCTGTTATCGCTTTTATCTTCAACGAAACTAACCAAAAGATTCACTATGTCGGACATTCCCTGGTAAAAAAACATCTTATTTTTATGGTTGTATCCATGAATTTTGTAATGAGAATATACATATTCATTTCAATTTTCATAGTGCTTAACTAATGGAAGTCCTTTTCGTACTACTTTATGTACTGAAGTACACACCACCAAAAGATTAAGTACACTACTTTATGATATTAACTTGCTTCCACTGTAGGGAACTCTGATTGCATTGGCATCTTTCTCAGAGTGGAAACAAATAGACAAGATGAAATCAGCTGCATTGTTGAGCCCAATCGCGTACTTGAGCCACATGACCACTCCCCTTGGTGTCCTCGCTGCCAAAAACTTCGTTGGTGAGGTAAGTCGTATTAGTTCATCAACACGTTTTCCATTTCATATATATACAGCTTAAATGCTTGATCACATTATGCTTTAAAATATAAAAAACTTAAATTTTCTCTCTACAGGTTACAATAGTGTTTGGGCTCGCGGAGTTCAATCCAAAAGGGTAAAAACAAGTGAATATTTCGCCTTCTCTTTGTTATTAAATGACTAAATGTATACATTTACCAAGTTAATATAATCATTAATATAAGTTTTTGTATTAAACTTACAGTGAAGATGTGGGGCGTCTCCTCAAAGGCCTATGTGCAGATCCAAAAGTTGATTGCTATGATTTGATGTCTTCCATTACAGGTTAGACAATATAACGTATCCATTTGTTGCATTAAAGATTGGGGTAAATTTTATTAAATATGATCATTGTTATTTCATAGGTAAAAACTGTTGTCTCAATGCTTCAACTGTTGACGTGTTCTTAAGAAATGAGCCTCAGTCTACCTCAACTAAGAACTTAGTCCATTTGGCTCAAAGTAAGTCTGTTTATACTATTTGTTCACAAATAGAACTCACTTTAAACATGACGAAAATGGACACATAAAATATCTATCTTTCGCAGCTGTTAGGGATGGGGTTTTGGCCAAATACAACTATGGAACTCCTGCGTTCAATGTGGAACACTATGGCGTACCAAAGCCTCCAATTTATAATCTCTCAAATATCCCAACAGACTTCCCTCTGTTTCTCAGCTATGGAGGCCAAGATGCTCTGTCAGACCCCAAAGACGTGGCTACTTTACTCGATGATCTCAAGATGCACGATGAAGGGAAGCTTAGTGTGCAATATATCAAGGATTATGCTCATGCCGATTTTATCATGGGTGTAACGGCTAAAGATATTGTTTATAACAAAATCATCTCGTTTTTTCAGAGAAACCAATAGGAATATTGAAATTAATTGTAACCGTGTTCTTTTAAATTTGTGTGCCCTCTAAATTACAAAAAGTTATCGTTTAGCACACCCCATATATGTTAAATGATAATCGTACATACAAAAGCATATGACAAATTAGTAACAATAAGGACCAATTATTTCTTTATGTAAAGTTGCTATCACTATTTCATTTTCTTGATAATGAAGTTAACCAAAAGCATATAACAAATTCATTTATGATAAGTTTCGAAGGCAAGCAAACTCTTAACTACCCTACAAATATTTTGCTTAAGCCACAATTAATATGTGTCTGTCTGTCGATTTTACATTGAACCTACCAAGTACCAATAATTGACAACACAAAACCAACAATCCAGCATGCCACAATCCCAGGGGCAAACTAGTAAAAGAAAGTTAAGACCTGTATATGACTTTGGTTCAACTTTGTAGTATATATATAGATAGACACCAACTATTGTTTCATACACAAATCATTTGACTATACAAAAATGGAGAAGTGTGCATATAGCATGTCGTTTTTCATGGGCTGCGTTGTAATGCTGTTAATGTTATTGAAACAAACCTCAGCGGAACAACATGTTGTTGGAGGGAAACAAGGTTGGGATGAATCGACGGATTTTGACACTTGGGCTTCTGGTGAAACCTTCAAAGTCGGCGATACATTAGGTATCTAAAATTAAGTTTTGTTTTAATACGAGGGTGTTTGAGAATTGCTTGGTTTCAAGTGTTTATATGCTTAAATAATAAGCATTAACCGACCTCTATAATGTTTTGATTTGCTTATCTGCTATGAACATAATCAAGCACTTAATTAAGCAATCCTAAACACCCTCTATATTGTAGAAACAATTAATTAATGACTTTGAAGTTGAGGTGGTTTTTAATGGATTTTTTGTTGGTTATTCATGTGTAGTGTTCAATTACAGCCCAATGCATACTGTTGCGGAGCTTGGTAGTGAGAGCGACTACAAGAAATGCGATGTAGGATCAGCCACGAATTCAATGAGCGATGGGAAAAGTGTAGTGAAGTTAACTAAGGCAGGTACTCGATACTTTGCATGTGGTACAAGTGGACACTGTGGTCAGGGTATGAAGGTGAAGATTACTACGGTCTCGGCTTCTTCTTCCAGTTCGTCATCATCATCAAATGCATCACCAACTTCAACTTCGACTTCGGGTGCAACATGTGTTTCAGGATCGTGTGTTTTCGCTGCTATGGTTTTGGTGATGTGTTATTTGATGACCATATTGTTTTAAGGGAAAAGGCCTAGCGATATTTTTTGGAGTATTCATTTTGATATCTAGCTTATATTGTTCCTTGTCATCATGTACTCATTGAGAACTACTAGAATAAAGATTGTTTATCTATATGTTTTATACATATATATTTCTTAGCATTGAAACCTGAATTATTGTATCGATATAACTATGTACCTAGCGATTGCAAGACGCACCAACATTTGATAGACAGGGGTGTACATTGTTCAAAAACTGAACTAGACCGAACAAGGAACTGGACCGGACCGCGGACTGAAAGTCACATTCAAAAATTATACTGTAGCTTATTAACATGTCAAATTATTTAATCTAATCCCTATTTAACTGTATACTCGTTTTCAAACACTTCAAATTCAAATACCTCCCTGATTATACTGATCACAGGCACACACATTAACATAATTACAGTAAGTATGCCGGAAAACACTGCATCAATAGATTACGTCATGGAAGCAGCCGCCGGCGCTCATTTTTCCGGCCTGCATTTGGACGTTTCTTCTTCCCCTCAAACCCTACCTGCCGATTCCATTCATAAACAGCCTTTTGTAATCGGTACGTTTTTATCTATTTTTCCAGATCAATAACAACGCTGTGTATGTAAGGTTACATTGTAAAATAATATTTATATGTATATTGGTTTAGGTGTTTCTGGAGGTACTGCATCCGGTAAGACGACTGTGTGTGATATGATAATTCAACAACTTCATGATCATCGTATTGTTCTTGTTAATCAGGTTTGTGTTTGCGTGTATTGCAATGTACTCTATTTTAACTAATGCCCTAAGTTTGATGTTGATGAAACTAGCAGATTATACGGTTTTTTAGGGCAAAAACTGTCATGTTGTGGCTCTAAAGTTAAATAAAATCCTACCTGTTTGTACTTGGTGGAACACATTATGTTTTGGAACCTCTTATAGGTTATCTCTATGCTTTCTACGAAACCAGCAAGGTTTTTAGAATTATGGATAACTAACAGTGAGTCTGGTATTATGGATTTATAATATATGTTTATGCTCCCAGTTATACCTGTTTTGGGAAAACAGGGTTGAGATTAATTATTTCGCTAATGATTTCTAGGGTTAAATTATTGTTCGGTTGTGATGAGTCATCGATTAGAGGTTCCATTTATATGGGAATATCAGTGCATATTAATAGGGTATTTTGATATTTAAGTCATAGTTTTTGCATCCTTGTTGGTGATATACAACTTTGTCTGGCAGTTAAATACTCTTGAGATTTTCAACATTCATTTTCTGCCTGCTTTATAGGATTCATTCTACCGTGGGTTGACTCCCGAAGAATCTGAACGTGTACATGAGTATAATTTTGATCACCCTGGTACCATTTTTATGAATCTTAGGCGGTGTAGTACTGTGAACTGATGCCAGAAGGCAGAAGTAACTGAATTTGATCAGTGCGTGCTCTTTATTAATTTTGTTTTGTTTCGTTTGTTATACAGATGCTTTTGACACAGAACAAATGTTAGAGTGTGTTGAAAAGCTCAAACAAGGAAATTATGTACATATTCCGATATATGACTTCAAAAACCATCGCAGATGTTCTGAATCCTTTCGTCTGGTAATCATTTCTGCACTTGTTTGTAGGTCCATATTTCAGTCCTGTTGATTGCTTTATCTGATCAGAAATTACCTGATAATTCCGTGTCACATATAGTACTGCTTTAATTATATGCTGCTAAATTGTTTTATCTGCTCATGATTGACTAATGTCTATAAAACATGTCACATCTCGTTGCAACATCTCTAGCCACAGACCTACAAACAGATAGACCAAATCCCTATTGTTTTTTTAAACTTTGAAGCAAAAGTCAAGCAAACCCTTTGTTTAAATTTTATTATCTTTCCCTGAAATAGTGAACTTATATGTTGGCCTATCCGTCATTTTCTTTATTTGCAAGATGCTTTGTAGTTTTGTTCATTACTGCTTGAGGAAGATTGTGTCAGATATTCTGTGTTTCTTTCAAGGAAATGCTTTAGATACCCTCAAATATCTTCCAAATTTATGAAGATAGAATCCTAGCACAAACGCTTCAAAAGATAGACTGGACCAACCAATGGCTAAGGGCTTTCAGTGTAACTTTTATCTCACCTTCCAAGCTATTAGATGCCCAGAAAGTGTTACAAGAGGCCAACTGCTAAAGTAGTGGTAAGATCAACAAAGATAGAGAATAACTAAAAAACGTTGTGAATTAACGCTGCTTAGAGTTACGAGTTACGACATCACATTGCACACTAGCTCTTTCTCCATGGAAGACTTTGCATGGGAAGGTCTTCAAAATGGGTATCCACCTACTCCTACTGGCTACTTCCCTACTTGGTAAGCAAAGTTTTTTGAGATTTTATTTCCAGTTGTTGGTCCATTGACAGATATGTGGACCATTCAAACACTGTGGTATCATCCATTGTTGGACCATCATACTTGAACCAAATAGCTATATATGAATTCTGTTTATGCGGAATAGTCATTGGCTACATGTGTAGGATCTGTTAGGTGTTGATGTTGCATGCAACTAGAAGTTGAGGGACTCATATGTCTTCTTGTACAACAATTATTATGCTGTGCATTACTTCACTCGTGTTGATATTGTGCAACAATCATTATTGTTACAACGTGTAAATTGCTGTTGATTTATCCGTCACAAGAAATAATTTTGCCATTCCTGTTTGAGTGATGTATATATATCTAGATTGTCGACAAGAGTGGTTACACGAAGTATCTATACACAGTTGACAACGGTGATTAAATTGTTCACTAAAAATTTTCTTTTAGAGTGTTAAAGCTGTGAAAACATGGTTGTATGGAGCATCTTTTAGGTTTCAATGATTATTTTTCTGCTTACAGTTCCCATGATTTGTTAGGTGAATGCTTCTGATGTAATTATCTTGGAAGGAATACTCGTATTTCATGACCAAAGAGTCCGTGACTTGATGAATATGAAGATTTTTGTTGACACAGGTGCCTTTCGCTGTTCTCTTTCTCTAAGCTCTTAGTATTATGGTGGATCTCGCAGTGTAATCCTTGCCAAAATACCATTTGGCTATTGCTACCTCACGTAACAATTGGTATCTTGAGTGTGATCTTCGTGCACTATGTAGTTGTAATGTTGTATTCTTTTTTCCTTTAGGCAGTTCAATAACAACCATGCTAGTTCTTTTAACATCTTTGTACAATTTCTCAGTGGAATTTTATTTGGGGATCATGAACAGATTTTAATTAGAAATGTTATCATTTCCAAAACTCCCTTTTTGACATGGCTATATGCCCATACGAAAGGTTGGTATTCTATTATGACAGTATGTACCATCTTGCTAGCATGCTAAAGACGAATTCTTGATACTTAGACAAATTGGTTCTTTTATATATTCATTGGTCAATTAATATGGTTACCCATAGTTTTGGACATCTATTCTTGATGCTTGGTTAGAGGTTCACGTATAATGGTGGTCATTGATAAGGATCAAATTGAACTCTTTGTTAGAGTTACTGTTATTAACATTTCCTTCTGTGTGTGGGCTATAAGGAAGATACTACATAACAATGCAACTGGTTAGTAAATTTGTAGAAGTTTCTGAACATGTAAATTAGCTGTTTCTATGTGAAGTATTTTGAGCACTGCTGTGTTTGAGTGTGGGATATTAGTTGGTTTTCCTAACTTGTTATGTCACGTTCGTTTATGTGTATTTCTTACATCCAAATGAAAAAACAAAGAAAGAAAAACTAATGTTATACTTCCGAAGTCATACTAACGCTGTGTATGGCTTTTCCTGTTGCTGCTCCCAAGTTCAGAATTGCATTTGCTGATCTATCTAGCCAGATACCAACTTGCGCCTCTTAATATAATATTTACTTGAAAAAATCATTTTTCTTGACCTTATTACTAGACTGAGATACCATGTGTCTGCTTTCATCCCAACTGATAGTTACATCGTTAGATGTTAGAACTAACATTTGTGGACACCTTGACTTCTTTGTTTCACATCTTTAATTGTTGCTTAACCTATGGTAGATGCTGATGTGAGGCTTGCACGTCGAATAAGACGAGACACGGTTGAGAGGGGCAGGGATGTCAATTCTGTGCTTGAACAGGTAATCTCTTACTTCAAAAGGTTTTCCTTTCGCTGTCTGATCATGTTCAACAAGTGACATGGAGGCAGATCTGACCGTCTAGAGTAGATTAGGTCTTAGAATCTCAAGATTTCAGTTAAGTAGGATCAAAAGATCCAAAACTTCTAACCCGATTTAGTTGTTTCATGTATTATGTTTCTTGAGTAAGATTTCAATTTACCTACTTACAGAGTTAAGTTTTCATTTGTGATGACAATAGATATATGTTACTGATTTACTGTTAATGATGTTATCACCTTCTGATGGATAAACATGTTCTACTTCTATGCAGTATGCAAAGTTTGTCAAACCTGCTTTTGATGATTTTGTTCTGCCATCAAAGAAGTATGCTGACGTGATCATACCTCGTGGTGGTGATAATCATGTTGCGATAGACTTGATCGTGCAACATATACATACAAAGCTTGGCCAACATGATCTTTGCAAAATATATCCCAATGTATATTTTATTCAGTCGACATTTCAGGTAATCTTTTTTGTTAGAATCTCCGATCATTGTTGCTACATCACAACATTGGAATCCACCATCATAAAGTATCTAATGATAATGGAAGGTGTTTTTAACCATTTTATTGGTTTAGCTCCATTGATTAGCAGCACAAGCGAAGGCACATAATCGCATAGACATGTTTACGTTATCATAAATATTACTTTCAAGCAATGATCGGATATTCATGTAACAGATTAGAGGCATGCATACACTGATTCGAGATCTTGATATATCAAAGCATGATTTTGTATTTTATTCGGACCGGTTAATCCGACTGGTAGTTAACTCTATTTATATCTTTTGTAAATATTAATGGACAAGTACTCAATAGCATTAAAACTGATGATTATATAAAATTACTCTCAGGTTGTGGAGCACGGCTTGGGTCATCTACCATTTACCGAGAAGCAAGTAGTCACTCCTACAGGTTTCGTCTGGTTCCACCAAGTCTGGTCTAACTTTCTTTTACCCAATCAATTCACCATCAAATTACTATCAGCTGTAGCCACATGATAACTGAATGTACACGCTTTTGCTTAAATAGCTGCTAGGAATTCAGCCAAAGGATTGCCCCATTATAAACCTATAAAAGGAAACAGATTATTTATAATTTTAACGTCTCATGTTAAAGATGTTTGATTTATGACCATGAAATAGATATGTTATATGTTAAAGGAGTGTCTTTGTATTCGACAAAGTGCACTCTTATGGGTCTGACGATCTCACACCTTTAAAGTTTGACAATTATTGAGTTCTTGTTGCAGGGTCCATATATACTGGAGTTGACTTCTGTAAGAAATTGTGTGGTGTCTCAATTGTTAGAAGGTAAGTTTTAGCCAAATTTATAAAATGCAGTACTTATCTGCAAGTGTCCTGCTGGACTTGCTGTCATCGCAAGCAAAACATTCATGCTGTGAATCATTAATATGGAGAAATCATTTTCTAATTCAGAGGGCAAGAACAATTATTAACATTGTTTATTTATTTTTATTTTTTTTGTGTAGTGGTGAAAGTATGGAAAATGCAATGCGGGCATGTTGCAAAGGCATTAAAATTGGAAAAATTCTCATCCACCGTGATGGTGACAATGGGAAGCAGGCAAATATCTTCCATTATTGGCTATTGTACCATTTTGTGCTATCATATTATGCATAATCTCAGTATTATCTTCCATAACAAATGCAGCTTATATATGAGAAGCTTCCAAATGACATTTCTGAAAGACATGTGCTCCTCCTTGACCCAGTTCTAGCTACAGGTTATCTCTTGGTTCCTTCATTACTTAAAAGTGACACTGAATCTTAAAGGATTCAGCTCAAGAGTTTTGATTCTGACGTTACCTTCAATAAATTCTTGTGTGAAAATTGGTTACAGGTAATTCAGCTAATGAGGCAATTGAACTACTGGTGAAGAAAGGAGTACCAGAGTCGCACATAATATTCCTCAACCTCATCTCGGTTAGTTGAGTTTCACATGATCATATTAGCTCACTCTTATGATGATGAGAGATGCTTATTCTTTCTACTTATATTCATGTCATCTGGTTAGGCCCCAGAGGGAATCCATTGTGTTTCCAAAAGGTTTCCTGCAGTGAAAATTGTTACGTCAGAGATTGATGTTGCTTTGAATGAAGAATATCGTGTTATACCCGGTTTGGGCGAGTTTGGTGACCGTTACTTTGGTACCGACGACTAATGTTACTTTGGTACCCATGGCTAATCGTTATGCAGCTATTGATCATTGAGATGAGTTCAAGAGAAGCAAAGGCTACCCCATGATTTTGTAAGTGTCATTTTGCAACCTTCAGAATTTGAAATACTCAAATATGACATCTTCTGTTTTGTGGTCATTCTGTGCAGGCACATCAATCATATCATATTCTAGATATAAAGGTAACACATGCTATTAGTCAATTAAGCCGACGATGCATACAGATTTTTGGAAAATTATTTGTTCGTTTAGTGGTACTAGTCTTTCAAGTTGTGCAGCTGGCAACCTTATTGGAGATCGCATGTTTAAGACCTGCTTTCTTTGTATTTTCAAAAAAATTTGTCTGTTTAAGACCTGCTTTTATACAACCTTATTGGAGATCGATTGTTTAAGGGAAACATTAACTACAGAGATCTAACTTTATAGCTTTCATCTATAAAAGTAAAACTGATTCAAAATCTAGACTGTTGTAAATTCAAATTTATTATGTAGAAAGCTCACTATCATCTTTAGTATCTCCTTTTTATCATTTCAGTCTAAAAATACAATCATTTGTATCACTGAGAATAACTTTTGAATAAATCCTTCTCTCTTCCTTTCCATCTTAGTTTCTAGTTCTTCCATTTCATATAGACGTTTTTGTCATGTATACTTACGAATAAAAGTTAAAAGTCACCATCTATCGTTTAAAGCATCAATTTTTAACAAACATATAGTTTACTTGTTAACAAATTCACTAATTATTAACCATCTTTAACAAATTGATTGCAAACAAATCACTAATTAACCAACAAATTACTAGTTAACAACCAAATTAACAATATAAGGGTTTAGCTAACATTTAGTGGTGGTGGATTTCGGTAGTGGAGGACGATGTGATACAAACCTTGACGAGCAGCAGTGTTGCAGCATTTGGGGGGTTGGGTTGGTGGTGATGTGGAGGTGGGCTTTGGTGGGTGGGGATTGGGGAAGAGAAGGTGGGTTTTAGTGGTGGGTTTTTGAGGTAATTTGATGGTGACATGATGCGTTTGACAAAAATTTATTGGATTCCAAACTACGATGCTTCCAATGGCCGATTCACAAATAAGAAGACCCGTTAGAAATCATCATCTGATTTTTCCGCTCTGATATGAATGACAAAATCGATGTTTGTAAGTTTATCAATTTTAATTTCTCCGTTTATTTATATGTAAGTGCATATGTAATTCCTGATGAGTTTAAAAAAGGACATCGGTATACTTATAATTAGAGTTTGTGTTTCAACTTTCAACCCTTTTCTTGTGGCTGAGCTGGAGTCGATGCATTGCATGGTGTCATAGATGGTCCGGATGTGCATTTTCTTTTGCAACGTTTACCAATGCTTATGCATAGATTATTTGTTGCCTTCATTCGTAATTGGTTTTGCTCCCTCCTTTTTGGTTCAGTTGCTTTTAATGAAATTGCTTTTCCACAATTTTCCAAATAAAAATAACGCTTATGCATAGATTACAAAATTGTAAAAGCATGATCACTAATTTATTGATAGCTTTTCGGCCTTTTATTGTATAGGTGGAAGTTATTAGATTTTGTTGTGCTCAAGTGGATCTCGGCATCATTCTTTGAATTTGAAAAACCCAATACTCACGTTGGTCAAGAGCAAGAACCAGATTTACAAATGTACATATTTCTTACAATTATTAATTTCGACTTAAATTCATATGAATGACTCTTGGTTTATGTTATATATCTCTAATGGGTCATAAAAATATCCAAAAGAGATACAGGTCATATATAGGAATTGGTTTATGCGGGTGTACTTTCTTTTAGTGTATATACCCTAAAGTGAACACAAAGATTAACCATTTTTCTTATTATTTTCATATAGATCCAGAGTAGAGGTGCACAGAGGGGCTTTAGCCCCAGCCCGAACCTCTAAAAATCTGAAAAGGCCTGGAAAAGTGGACACAAAGATTAACCCTTTTTCTTATTATTATCATATAGATCGGGAGTAGAGGTGCACCCATCTTTAGCCCGAGCCCGAGCCTAAACAAAGCCTGAAATGGCCCGAAAGTTCTAAAAAGGCCTAAACAAAGGCTGAAGGTTTGTTGGGGAGACTAGGCGTCCCCATCGTGTTCCTAGCAGAAGGCTGAGATGTTTTGTTTGTTCTAGTCTTTTATGGCAATTTTTGTAATATATTAATTAATTTTTCAAAAAAAGGAAAAATTTAAATGACAAAAGATGTAACATAATCATGAACCTAAGTTCTAATTTAAACCTTATGCCAATTTGCTTGAATTTCTTTTATAAACCACTAAATCAATCAATTTCCCAATTCGAATCGGTGCAATACAACTCAACAGTTAAGCTAAGAAGAGAATCAATCTTATGGTGTACTTCCTTGATCACATCTCTATGATAGAAAGCTTATAAGATACATGTAAAATCAACGTTTGAATATTACCAAATAGTTTGGGGGAGAGACTCGCGTTAAGCCACTACTATAAAACATCTAGCTCTAGTAATACTTAACAGTTAAACAAATAGTTACATTTACCCTGGTAAATGTTAATATAGTCAAAGTCAATAATGGAAGTAGAGGCTGATATATATGGTTACAAACCGAAACCATGTAACAACTGCTTTCGCTACACAAATGCATCACTAAATTTCAAGATCATCCAACGAGAGTTCATTTGCAGTCAGCGACTTCAGTTTCGTGATGAAGTGTGTTGGATCATCAAGACTAGAAGAACCTAGAACAACTTCTCTCTTAAATTTAGTGGTTAACTTGTGGCAAACCCGCAGCTCTGATCTAGTTGCTCCGCCAACAATGAACACAAAAACACGTCGACTTATCTTCTTAAAATCACTAGATGATCGCCTTGTTCTCATTGAATGAGCGGACTCTGTTCTCCCAACAAAAGTGGGTCTTTGAAACGCCCCAAAACTCGAATTTTTTTTTTCTTTTCGGTTCCCACAGCTCGGTCCCACATCTCGTATATTTGATACCGTATTCTCATCTTTACATTTTGACCCAAAACAAGACAACTGGTATGTAAAACAACCTTGTTTTAGCTAGAACAAGCTTGTTTTAGGCTAGAACAAGCCTGTTCTAGTGGTAACACAGACTCACATTTTTTTGACCAAATTCAAACACGCATAACTTTTTACTCGTTACGATTTAGGACCTGAAATTTTACATGCACCTCCCCTATGAGAATATAAAACTTTCCATTTTTTACACTTTTCCAAAATTCATAAAAACGACAAATCTGGACGTGTCACTAGTTAATGACCATTTCGACTCTTTTTGTGAACACTTCAAAACACAAACCGCATTATTTCAAACCTGAGCACTTTGCCACTACTTTTCTAATAACATTTTGACACTAATCACAACTTCCACTTGTTTCAAATCAAACTCTAACTCGTTTTCACACGTAGACACGTTCACGACCCATTTTGACCCCTTTTTGACCCGTTTCATAAATCAACCACTTTTCAACCAAAACAACACTCAAACCACATTTGTTTGACCAATTCAAGGCTATTGACAATGTATCCACTTCACATTTGACCAACCAATCACAATTGACACTTGACCACATTTCACTATGTTTAACCCGAAGCAACACCAATTATAATCCAATGACTTCATACCCTTTGTATACACATACCCAAGACTCTATATTCTTTGTTTGGGCGATTTACACAATTGGATATCAAAACGACAATTCAAAAGAATGAGCATAATCTAACCATAAGCATGCTCCATAATCCACGCCACTAATTTTACATAGCCTTCTATCCACGTTTTGCTAGCAACTTCAACCTACATTATAAACACTGAAACGGGTAAGCACAACTGCTTAGTGAGTACACAGGCAATTAAACTAGCAATTCCACATAACACTTAACACATATCAACACAATTACATAATCACAACATCACTATGCTCTGAACACTGAACACTGATCACTGAGCACCATATCACATCGATATGCATACTAACTCTATTTCACTGAGTACCATACCACAATGGTATGCATACTAACATTGTTTCACTGCATACACATATTCCACATAATCCACATACATTAACACGTTATCTTCCACCCAATTGTGTAGCCTCTTACCCAACAGTAATCCGGATCCAACACAATTGAATCATACAATATCAATTTAACATAACATCATAATCACATAATCTCAATTATTTAATCCACATATATTAACACATTATTTTTTTACCCAATTATGTAGCCTCTTACCCAACAGTAATCCGGATCCAACACAATTGAATCATACACTATTCTCCATCAATTCTTTCCTTTACCTTTAAGCTAGCGACATACTCATTATTAGCTAATGAGATAATCACTACTGACTTTCCAAATAACATGTATTCACATAACAATTAAACATAACAAGTAATTTAACACAATTAACTATTATAAGCAATAAACATAAATAAACAAACATAACAATTAACTTTCCTTGATTGTGCAACCCTCTAGCCCGCAAGCTATACGGTATCACACAACCAAATCACCTGTTTAACCCCCGTATCACTCACCAAACTTTCTTAGAT